>BTHU01000014.1:118681231-121471231 GCA_036184795.1 Tokudaia tokunoshimensis
AGCATGCAGTGTTGGGATTTTAGTGACTCCTGATGTCTTAGGACTTTGTGTTTAAATTAAGAATTAAACCATTGGCTCTCCCAATGCACAGATCTGTGAATTCAGTCTGAACGGAAACATCAATTTTCCATGATTCTCTGTCTTGCAGAAGGTCAGTGGTGATACATCTCAGCTACCATAATGACCAGGGACAATTTTCCTAGTAAATCCCTTTTAAACTTCTATACTTCTAGTGGTTCTATTTCTTTAGAGGTTCCTAACACTTTGTCCAAAATGATTAAATGTTTCTTTCCTTATCACTTAGGATGGTTGATGACAATCTATATCCCTTCTATTTTAGAATTCATTGACCTTTATCATGTGTCTATAGAGAAATGCCATTTATTTCACTGGCAAGACAATATTAGACACAAAGAAGGACTCATGAAACTCTATTGGTGCTAAGATTTTGAGCTAAATGTCACGAGTAATCAATAGTTCAGGAGAAGGTAGGAAAAGAATCGCTGGACAGTGGTGGCGCACATCTTTAATACCAGCACTTGGGAAGCAGAGGCAGGCGGATTTCTGAGTTTGAGGTCAGCCTGATCTGTAGAGTGAGTTCCAGGACAGCCAGGGCTACACAGAGAAACCCTGTCTCAACCCCTCTCCCCCCCCAAAAAAGGTAGGAAAAGAATAGGAGACAAACTACTCATCAGAGGTGAAACAGAAATGATAGTGGCTCCTTCATAATTTTGAGGGCAGACATCCTATAAATGGACTATGAGCTGTTTACAGAAGAAAAGGATTCCATCTGTAAATCTGTGTCAATCTTTCCATTGCTTCAGGCAGTACCATTATCTGGTTATCATGATGCTGGGGATACTATAATGTCAACAAAACTCAATAAGATTGTCTTGGTCATAGACAATTCTTGGGACCACCAACATGAATTCAGATATTAGGAGACACACATACCCCAAAATGAATTTGTGGGAATTTATCTCCCTCAACTAATTATGTATCACATTTGGATATATAAGGAAAAGAGACAAAATCAGCTTACATGCACTGGAGATCCCATAATAATGCTATCAAGAAAAGTGAGAAGATAATCTTCTTTATATCAGAGAAATAGTTAGAAAGAATGGTTTTAAAAATATCAAGTTCCATGTACTGAGGGGGTGACAGATGATTAAACTAGGAATTGCAAAATAAAATTATGCAAAGACATATTAAACAAAAGGGTGTTATTTATCCACTTACAGAGCAGCTTACCTTCCTGTGTCTTTAGTTGCAGTCTTAGCAGTTGTTCATGGAGCTGAAGAGATGCCTCAGATTTTCCCAGTGCAGATTGATCTTGAAAACAACGGTCTACACCTCCAGTCCCAGAGGAATCTGAAAACTCTAGCCTCTGCAGTCACTGGCATGCATATGAAAAACCCTGCACACAGACCCCCACACATATTCATAACTAAAAATAATAAAATAAATCTTTTAAAAACTCTCAGCTAATCATATTACAATGTTGGCTTTCCTTAACAAGGAAATAATATAATACAACTATTCAGCTTCAAACTTTGACTATCAGTAATGTGGATAACTGTCCAAGGAATAAGGAGAAGGAAGCACAAACCACCAGAAGCCTGGAGGGACAGAGAAATGGCTAATACTGTTTTTAGAACCTGAGTTGTCTGATTATATGAACTAGCTGGCTCAGCAATGCACAAGGCAATGAATGCAGATGCACCACAGACTGTTTCCAGGAAGATGGAAGGGAATGGTACAAGAAGAAAAGAAATGCAAAGGACAGCATTTGAGGTTATCCTGACAGTGCACACATAAGGACAGAGGGAAGAAACAGAAGGACAAGGGGATTAAGTGAAAGTGAAAATAGGTCACCACAGAGGACACAATGCAGCAGGACCAGATGTCACACCCTTAAATGTTTAAAATATCCATCCAGCTAAGGAATATGTGAAATAAAACCTGTTCTAGCCTCCTCTTTTGACAGTCATTACTTCACAATGTCTTGGAAAGCCAAGTAGGTTTCCACAATGAGATGTGCTCCTGAGTCACTGAGGACCAGCCTGCGCCTCTTTCCTCCTCTCATTGTTTCTTGATGTCTCAGCCCAGTGGTTCACATTCCCTCTAAACCATAGCCACTCTGTTCACCCCAGGTTCAGGCTGTGCCCACCCTCTGAAGCACAACCTCAATGAAGAGGGCAAGGCAGGCCCTGGCAATGGGCTTGACTCGATGATTCCAGAGCCTCTAGTACCTGCATGTTATATATAAAGCCTAGAACACTCATTTCCTTTTCTCTGTTGGTTTCTTCTTCCAGAATAGACAAATGCAAGGCTCTCTAAAGAATGCTCACAGCTGGGACCAGGGTAGTCCAGACTAGGGGATGATGCTGATAAGAGAATTCCTCCCTAAGGATGAGTCTTCAGTTATTAGGAAGGTTTTCAAGAAGATGGGAAACTAAAATCAACAGAATAGTTAGGATAGTAGGATTTAGTTGGCTATTGGGAAACTTAGGCTAAGATAAAAGGAATTTACTAAGAGCATTTTCTTAGAAAGAGAGAATGGTTGAAAGCAGGAGACAGTGAAAGGGATGCAAGCCAAGAGGAGCCCATGATAGAGAATACTCTAGAAAAGTGAATTTACCACACTGTATCTTACTGACTAAGATACAGACAAAATCAAGAGCTGGGGTGGGAAGATGTAAAAGAAAGATAATAGTGCTAGCTGAGCTATTTGAAATGTCATCTAGGAAGCATTTAATTGTAAAGTCTGGATTCAGTAGGTAGGAGGTTGTACCCATCAAGTCTACAGATAACAAATGTGTCTGGACAGTGGGCTCTTAGGTGGGGGTGTCAGGATAGCAGAAGCTTAGCTAAGAAAAGAAAGACTTTCCTTCCCTCGCCTAAAAACATTCATGAAGACAGGGGCAGTGGTATGATGTGTCACAGAATCGCAGTGACTATTACTTAAGCAACATTAGAAGCAGATTTTTGGGTTTATACTTCTCTACTATAGATACACAGGACAATTGTTTTTTTAAAGCCACATGTACTATCAAATCAGCAATATCAACAGTTTAAAGGATTAAAATATTAGAAAATATCCATGCATAAAAAGCATATTTTTACATGATACTTGAAGGCATCTTGTCAACTTCAAAAACAATCCCCCCCCCCAAAAAAAACCCCACCAACTTAACTACTTACTTTCCTCTGGATTATTTGACAAAGCAAACAGAAGGCAGAATTCCTTAGCATACATAAGTGGGGAGCAAATGGGTGGTTATATGTGTTACATACAGAAACATCATGTCTTCATCTTGCCCTTATGCAAACTGCAACTTGTTTACAAACACTTTTCAGAGCAGTAGAACCCTAGTAATGAAAGGGTTATTATATGTAAGAGAGGGGCAGACAAAGACCTAACCAAATGGGTTGCCATATATCATTTTTTATCAGCAAATAATTATTACAAGAGATATTGAAAGTCACCTAGCAATTCAGTTCTTTGCACAAATTCACGGCAACAAATCTGTTTTGCCCTGGTTTGTAGGAACAAGCTGGATGTCTCACCTACACTACATGTGGGAAAAGAATAGAAAATAAACTATGAAACTTGGAGAATCTAGTGTTATAGAAGGCTCAGACTCAGAGTCTATAGCTGTATTTGGAGCAAGAGTAAATGATTTAATCAGCAATAGCTGGTATATGAGAAACTGCAACATAAGGTTAAAGAAACCCCATTTGCTCTCACATTGAACAGACAATAAACCAGCAACTGCCATAAAGCCTGTAATACTTTTTATAAGCTGGCCTCTCCTGATGCCTGTGCTGAAATCTATATTAAAACCTCTTTTTAATACAGTCAACATTTTTTTTCAAAAAAATGAGATGAAGCCAAGATTATAGAAAAGGATACTGGCTGGCATCGGAGGGCAAGCTCTGTCCCTGTGCTTCAAGCTCAAGGTGGCCTCTCTCCGAGTCAGATTAAAACTAATTCTGAAAACGAAATGTCCAACTCAGCACTCAGAATGTGTCCCACTGGTCCCTATTTCTGTCTGCCAAAGGATATCAACAAGAGTTTAGGATGACATTTTACTGAATTAAGTGGGACATTTCCTCTCAAACAACTGCTGTGGTTTGAATGTGCCAATGTCCCTGCTTGGAAACTGTGGTGCAGATCCAATCTATAGATGCAGTACCTTGGCCATCTGTTGTAAAGGGGGTCACGGAGGAGAACAGACTTGAGGATCTTTGGGGATCAGCATGTGATCTAATGCGGAAACTCCATTTCTAATCATTACACCTGTGATATTTAGAGAAGAGACTAATGTGAACAATGATCAGCATGTGGTCTGATATAGGAATTTCATATCCAATTATTATACCTGGAGTATTTTCAGGAGAGATGCAAGTGTGGAATGTGTTAGAAAATTATAAAATTCTGAATATCATATTCCCCAAAGGTGAGCACTGCAGTCAAAAGTTGTTGATAGAGTGAGGTAGCTGTCAACTGCCTCATCTGTCTCCTTAGCAACTACATACTAAGGGCTTCAAGTGGCACTGTGGATGCATTTTGTTTGTTTTAGTTGCTGATATGTGTGGGCAGGGTGTGTGTGTGTGTGTGTGTGTGTGTGTGTGTGTGTGTGTGTTGTTAGATATTTTGGATATTGAACAATGACTTCCCACAGCTGGGCAACCTACCTGTCATTAAAAGCCATGAATGAGTTACAAAAGCCCTTTGAAGAACTCTTCCCTTCCCACCTACCTACTGAAACAAAGACAAAGGAATCATGACAATCAGGCAACCCCATGGTCCATCTTTGATTTCTTTTTTTTTATTTTATTTTTTTAATTTACATTCCAAATCACTTCCCCTTTCCCGTTTCCTCCCTCCCCGAAAGTCCCATAAGCCCCCTTCCCTCCCTCTTTTCTCCATTCAACCCCCTCTCGTTACTCTGTCCTGGCGTTCCCCTACATCCAGTCTTTCCAGGACCAGGGGTCTCTCCTTCCATCTTCTTAGAAATCTATTGATATGCGGATTGTGTCTAGGGTATTCCGAGATTCTGGGTCAATATCCCCTTATCAGTGACTGCATACCATGTGTGTTCTTTTGTGATTGGGTTACCTCACTAAGGATGATATTTTCAAGATCTGACCATTTGCCCAGGAATTTCGTGAATTCATTGTTTTTAATTGCAGAGTAGTATTCCATTGTGTAGATATACCACATCTTCTGAATCCATTCCTCCGTTGAGGGACATCTGGGTTCTTTCCAGCTTCTGGCTATTATAAATAAGGCTGCTATGAACATAGTGGAGCATGTGTCCTTATTGCATGCAGGTAAAGCCTCTGGGTATAGGCCCAGGAGTGGTATAGCTGGATCCTCCGGGAGTGTCATGCCCAGTTTTCTGAGGAACCGCCAGACTGCTTTCCAGAGTGGTTGTACCAGCCTGCAGTGGAGGAGTGTTCCTCTTTCTCCACATCCTCGCCAACAATTGCTGTCTCCTGTGTTTTTGATCTTAGCCATCCTGACTGGTATGAGATGGAATCTCAGGGTTGTTTTGATTTGCATTTCCCTAATGACTAAGGATGATGAACATCTCTTTAGGTGCTTCTCAGCCATTAGATATTCTTCAGGTGAGAACTCTTTGTGTAGCTCTGTACCCCATTTTTTAATAGGGTTATTTGCCTCTCTGGAGTTTAACTTCTTGAGTTCTTTGTATATATTGGATATTAGCCCTCTGTCGGATGTAAGGTTGGTAAAGATCATTTCCCAGTTAGTTGGTTGCCGCTTTGTCTTTTTGAGAGTGTCTTTTGCCTTGCAAAAACTTTGTAATTTAATGAGGTTCCATTTGTCTATTCTTGATCTTAGAGTATAAGCTATTGGAGTTCTGTTCAGGAAATTCTTCCCTGTGCCCATATGTTCAAGGTTCTTCCCTAGTTTCCTTTCTATTAGTTTCAGTGTGTCTGGTTTTATGTGGAGATCTTTGATCTACTTAGAATTGAGCTTAGTGCAAGGAGATAAGGATGGGTCAATTTGCATTCTTCTGCATGTTGACCTCCAGCTGAGCCAGCACCATTTGTTGAAAAGGCTATCTTTTTTCCACTGGATGGTTTTAGCTCCTTTGTCAAAGATCAAGTGACCATAGGAGTGTGGATTCATTTCTGGGTCTTCAATTCTGTTCCATTGATCTACATGTCTGTTACTGTACCAATACCATGCAGTTTTTAACACTATTGCTCTGTAGTACAGCTTGAGGTCCGGGATACTGATTCCCCCAGAGGTTCTTTTAGCCATCCTGACTGGTGTGAGATGGAATCTCAGGGTTGTTTTGATGATTTCTAAACAATAAATTCATAAAAGTTTTGAATTTATTGCAGGTCACTTTCTTTTTAAATTTTCTGCTACAGACTTTTACAGATGGTTGGAAACATTAATTTCTCAGGTCTGGGTGTTAGTGTTTATTTGCAAAAGTTGAAGATATTGTCCATTAAAACACAGTAAGAGGCATGTAAATATTTTTCTTCTCCTGCAACTTCTATTGAAATTTTCAAAAAATAAAATTAATTTTAACATATTTTATCATTACTAATATTTCCAAAGTATTATTTCACCTAAATAACACATGATGTAATGGTGATGTTCTTTCTTGTCATGCCAAGTATTTGAAATCTGGTGTGTTTCCCACTTACAGCACTTTCAGCCTGACCTAGCTATATTGCCAGATCTGAATTCCCCAAGGGTCATTTAGTCCTGTAACTCACACATCAACATCCCAGAGTCAGAGCATTGGGTTTTGTCTCTTCAGAAGGGCAAGTCTTTGCTCTTGCCTGACTAACTATGAGACCTGTATTTGTAACCAAGTGGCCACAGGCAAGCAACTTATTTCTTTTTTATAAAATAAAGAGAACATCAAACTCCTAGACTTCTGTCAGAATTATAGAGTAAATATCCCACATAATCCGCTGTTATTTTTAGTAAAAATAAATCTCAGAGTAGTTGCTACATTTGTGGTCAAATTAGGACATGCACAAGACCTCAGCCAATCTCTGCTCTCACCTCCCAAGGCAACACTTAGACACTGAAGTGCATGCCTTCCTTTTAAAGTATAGGTTGTTTGAAGTCCTAATTTACCATGTAAGATTTCGGGCAGTGATAGCCTACACATATTACAATTATCCTATGACACTATAATCCAATAGAAGAATTGCCACATTCTTACTTTGCATACAATCTAAGCTCCAAGTTTTAACACAATGTATTCCTTACTTTTTTTTAATTTGAATATAATGTACAATTTTAAAATGTATTCACAGTATGTAAAGCATGTTTGTATCATGTATGTCTTTTTATAAAGTCATCAAAATAATTAATAATAGTTAAATGCCTCTTAAATATACATGATATCTTCTGAAGCTAAAACTAATATGCCCTAAAACCAGTTTTTGAAATCTATTTGGTACATTAAACATGATTGAAGTAGTCCTTACATGTCTGATAACTAGGGTAGGGTGTGTAAGGGGGGCAGGGTAGTAGTGATCTTGCATGCTGCCATTTGTGTATAAATAGAGAACACATAATTTGTAAGATGCACAATACTTGATAACAAAGGACTATGTTACTGGTTCATTTTTCTCTCTATTACACTTATTTTAGAATATATTCCTTGTATTTATAAAAGAAAACCTTCCATAAATGTATATGTCATGTGAAGGAGCAGCCTCACATTCTCTTCTTGTGTCAATGATGTTCTGACTGTTATCAGGAGGACAGGTTAAGTGATGGACCTATGCTATCTAGATTGGTATAAATGTACTATGCACTGCACACACAAGGGAAACTCACTTCACACATTTAAAAATGAGTCCCTGTTGTCCATCAACATGTGATTGTTTTATTGAGACTATACTTTCTGAACTCAAACTTGAGGACCTGCAACTTGGAAACTTTAATTTGTCACGTAAGCACTATATCCCCCTTAATATGAAAGTGAATGAACCCCTTTTACAGTACAGAGAGACTACTTCTGGGAGTCACTGAGAGCCTGGGCTCAAACAAAGTGGATAAATTCCCTAAAGACTTTTATATTGTTTCCTCAATTACGTTGTCCAGGGGTACAGTACTAGTATTTAAACTTATGGAAGAATTGATTATTCTGGCTTACTCTTGGTTCCTAATATATATTACTAGGTTTAAATGGGGGAAGGTATAGCCTTAGTTACACTTGGTAGCCCAGTACTCAAGGGATCATGCAAAGAAGCTGAGGTTTGACACCATGAAGGAAGCCAGTGACAGGCTATTGGTGAATCTTAGTTACAGGGAAAAGCTCCAGAATGTTGGAGATGCCAGTATCATGGGATAATCACCAAGAACAGCAGCAACAATGGAATGAAGTAACCAGATCCTGGAGTGCTACAGAGAGCAGAGCTGGAGAAGTTACCTAAGCTCTATGGAGGATCCCGGAAGATCATGTGGGGAACCCAAACATTGGAACAAGAGCAGGTAAAGTTGAAGTTGCCTTGCATACCCCCCCAAGATGCTAGAGATAGTAGAGCAGTGGGATACCTGCTGAGAAAACTGCTAACAAGGAGTGGAAACAGCCCAAAAGAAAGAAATTTGCTGCAGTCAGCAAAGATGAAAAAAATTGGAGATATGACAAACAATCTTACATCAGACATGGAGATGAAGAGTTTGGACTTTGCCCAGCTGGTTTTTGGTCTTGCTTTTTTTTCAGTATTTTCATGACGTTTTGGAATGTTTGGGATGGAATGTATATATTCTATGATGTTGGAGGTATGTGATCTGCTTTTTGATTTTGACATTATTGGGAATTACAGTTAAGTGTTTGAATGAATCTCAAAAGATACTTTGAACTTTGGACTTTTAAGATTGCTGAGACTGCTATTGACCACAGGGACTTTTGAAGGTGGATTAAATGTACATTGCTTTATGCTGTGTCTTGGTATGGATCCCAGAGACTTGTGTTTCAACAAGCTTATGGGGGCCAGGGAGTGGTGATTATTTGAATATGCTTAGCTCAGGGAGTGGCACTATTAAGTGGTATGGCCTTGTTGTAGTAGGTGTGGCCTGTTTGGAGAAAGGGTGTCACTGTGGAGGTGGGAAATGAGACCCTCCTCCTAACCACATGGGAGCCAGTCTTCTTCTAGTGGTCTTCAGATGAAGATGTAGACTTCTTAGATCCTCCTGCACCATGCCTGCCTGGACACTGCCATGCTCCTGCCTTGATGATAATGGACTGAACCTCTGAACTTGTAAGCCAGTCCCAATTAAATGTTGTCCTTTATAAGAGTTGCCTTGGTCACAGTATCTGTTCACAGCAATGGAAACCATAACTAAGACAACATTATAGTATCTCACTTGACAGGGTAAAGAAAGAGTAACATTTATTGAGACTTGAAGTAAGCATTGTTTGCATCCTCATACTGAGAAAACATGGGTGGCAAATCATCTGGGTCTTAAGTTTGTCCTGACTTAAAAAAGAGTCAGTTACCAAACCAAGAATGAGGAGAAAAACTTCTGTCAGTGTAGGATGGATAGAAATAACCTTTGCTTCTCTGCACATTCTACAGCAAGATGCGGAGCAAAGACAGGATATGCCATAAATCTGTAGCTTTGTCTAGGACAAGAACATTTCATCAGTTTTCAAACTGCAGATCTCTGTGTTTTCTGATCTTAAAAGTCACGCTGCCTACATCTAAATCAGTGTTCAGTGTGGCCAGGCACCTCAAACCTTTCCATGTTGTTATCAAGAGAACACAGAACTCTCCATTGTCTGTACTGCAGAACACAGCAAAAAGCCCAGAATCCTGCACTACTGTTAAGTTCCAAGTTCTTCAGAGCCTCGAATACTTGGGCTCAGGGTAAATTTTCCTGAACATAACATCAATGGCTTATGCTTTCAGATCAACAATTGACAAATGGGATGTCATAAAATTGCAAAGCTTCTGTAAGGCAAAGGACACTATCAAGAGGACAAAACTGCAACCCACAGATTAGGAAAAGATCTTTACCAATCCTACATCCAATAGAAGGCTAATATCCAAAATATGCAAAGAACTCAAGAAATTAGACTACAGAGAACCAAATAACCCTATTAAAAAGTCGAGTACAGAGCTAAACAGAGAATTCTCAGCCTAGGAATCTCAAATGGCTGAGAACCACTTAAAGAAATGTTCAACATCCTTAGTCATCAGGGAAATGCAAATCAAAATGACCCTGAGATTCCACCTCACACCAACCAGAATGGCTAAGATCAAAAATACAGGTGACAGCAGATGTTGGTGACGATGTGGAGAAAGAGGAACACTCCTTCATTACTGGTGGGACTGCAAGCTGGTAAAACACTTTGGAAATCAATCTGGAGATTCCTGAGAAAATTGGAAATAGTTCTACATAAAGACCCAACTATACTTTTACTGGGCATATACCCCCCAAAAAATGTTCCAACATATAACAAGGATACTTGCTCCACTATGATTATAGCCATCTTAGTTATAATAGCCAGAAAGCTGGAAACAGCCCAGATGTCCCTCAACAGAAGAATGGATACAGAAATGTGGTACATTTACACAACAGAGTACTACTCAGCTATTAAAAACAATGAATTCATGAAATTCTTAGGCAAATGAATGGAACTAGAAAATATCAACCTGAGTGGGGTAACACACAATCACAAAAGAACACACTTGGTATGTACTCACTGATAAGTGGATACTAGCCCCAAAGCTCCCAATGCCCATGATTCAACCCACAGAGCATATGGAGCTTAGGAGAAAGGAAGACTGAAGTGTGGATGCTTCAGTTCTGCCTTGAGGGGGAACAGGATTATAATAGGAGGTGAGGGAGAAGAAGACCTGGGAGGGAAAAAGGAGGGGTAGGAAATAATGGGGCAGTATCAGGTACTGGAGGGGATGGGAGAGAGGTAGAGAGGGTCAGGAAACCAAATAAAAATTTGTAGGGGTGGGTGATGAAGAACTGAGGATAACCACTGGAAGGTCTCAGACAACAGGGAAAAGAGAGGCTCCAGGACCCAATGAGGATGACTTTAGCTTAAATACGCAGAGAAAGGAGATATAGAACCTGTACAGACCACCTCCAGCAGATAGGCACACCCCCAGTTGAGGGATAGGGGCACCCGCCCATCTGAAAGTTTTTAACCCAGAAATGTACCTGTCCAAAGGAAGAAAGGGGACAAAAAATGGAGCAGAGACTAGAGGAAGGGCCATTCGGGTACTGCTCTATCTGAGGATCCATCCTGTCTACAGACACCAAACCCTACACTGTTGCTGTGATCACGAGGCACTTGCTGACAGGAACCTGGGGTGGCTGCACCGTGGGAGGTCTGGCCAGCAACTGACCAATGCAGATGTGGATGTTTAGAGCCATCTATCAGACTGAGCTCAGGGACACCTCAGAGGAGCTGGTGGTAGGACTGGAGGAGCAGAGGGGGATTGCAACCCCATAGGAAGAACAACATAGGCTGGCCGGACCACCCAATGCTCCAATAGTGTACAAGATCACCAAACGAGGAGTGTACCGGGGAGGGGGGAGCAGGGAGCGGGGAATCCATGGCTCCAGACACATATGTGGTAGAGGATGGCCTTGCCTGACAGTAATGGGAGGAGAGGAATCATTGTAAACAAGAAATAAAGAGAAGGAGAAGCCAAAGCACCATTCAGGCATAGCAAAGCGTAGGCTCATCCACCAAGATCTCTGCAGTAAATATGGCTCCAGAGTCCACTGGCTTTGGGATAAAGAAGATAGACTATTATAGCCCTGTCTCCACCAGTCTTCTGACAGGCATGCTTTAGAAAAGGCCCTTCTGTAGCCCAGGCAAGTGCTGCACAGCTTGACAGAAGGAGCTTCTCTGAGTGGCACAGGTATTGCCTCTCTGTATCTATATTGCAAGCATCTTGCCCTCCTTCCCATGGTGCCAGAGCAGCCCTCATTCCTTAATGCCATTCCCAATTCTCTCCACTTTATCATCTATCTTCTTGAAAGGACAAAATATAAAACCTGACACTCTGAGCTGCTCTGGGGGTGGGGGGTGAGAAATGCCTCATTTAGAGAAGAATTTTATTAAGTGACATGGTTGAAGGAAAGTTCTGCTTGTTTCCTAGTGAGAAACAGAGACATCTCTGATTATTTGGAGGAGGGAATTTTTATTATCCTACGAAACTTGGAAAATTCCTTTTAAGACACAGTGGCAGGTGTTAGTGCTCTCCTCCTGGACCAGAGTGCTGCTGGGTGTGTGTGTGTCTATGTGTAAAAGCCACTGGGAGATGACTGGGGGCCAAGCTGACAGCAAAGAGCAACAACCAGATGCCACGGGAGGATGTGAACGAGACCCTCACTCCAGAAGGGTGGGCTGGCATCTGTAGCTGTCAGCCCTGTGGAGGCAGCTCTGTGTCCCTCACATACTGCATAGGCATAATCAGTCCTCTCCTGACAGAAGTTGCTAATAGTTATACTTTTCAGCGAAAGTAAATAAACGCTATCTAATTCCACTTTCGCCCCTCCAGTAACACAATCCTTACTGATTTTACATTTGAATATTTCATGATGGCTGATGAATAAACATGGCAATGTAGTAGCTCAATATTGAGATACTCTTCTACTTGAAATGTTTCTTATCTTAGCTTTTAGTTGCAATGGTGATGATTGTAAATACTGCAAGCAAGCATCACCATGGTCATGTTCTCAGCTTCCCTATTGAGGCAAGGAAGAGACTGAACCCGGGGAGTCATAACATGGAAAATAAGTCTGTGTTAAAGGCAGTACCATGGCTGTGGCATGGATCTAGCTCCTGATTCCAAGGACACTAATTTGGTGCTGACAATATGATTTCCACAAAAGACATAGTGCTTGCAGTTTGCATAGTCCTTCGTCAGCTCAACTCCACAAAACACACAATCTGTTTTCTGTGGCTGCTGATTATAAAAAATAGAGGAATGTTGATTAAGCCTGTGAAAATTTGCCACGTGAACTTCACACATAGACCAATTGCACATCTTCCTAGAAATAAATAAATATTTATATTTAAATAAACACTCCAAAATGTAAGGACTGGGTAACACAATAATTGGAGAATATTTACAGAAAATGTTGCTAAAGGGATCAAAATGAACACTTTAGCTACACATTAATAATTAACTAAGTCAAAGCAATTCTTTACACAGAAAACTAGCTATAAATTTATCTCTTAACTCTATTAAAATATAAGCAAATATACTATTTAAACTGCATTAATATGTTGACCGTTCTGTTTCAGCAACATTCAGAATAACAATGTATCATGTCTATGATCTGAGCATGAAAATAAGAAACTATTTGGTGATTTTGTGAATTCTATCAGGCTCCTTTAGAAAAGCATCTAGCATCTTCACATTTCTTGAAAAATGTGCAATTTCTCTTTTAGTTTTTTTTCCCATCAGAACAACTTTAAACAATATAGGGAAGAATTCAAAATAATTATAAATATAAGGACCAAATCTCTGATTTTCTTTAGGATCATTATTCACCTGGAAATTTCATAGGAGGGAAGATCAAACTCAGTTAACCCTATGTGTGAGGACGGGAGGGGGGGAGGAAGACAACCTCATTTTGTTAGGAGGAGGAGGGGCTTTGTCGAATTCTGTGCTCATCACTCAGAAGGCCTCTATTCTACCTTTCCTTTAATATCTATCTGCTAAGGCAACAAAATCTTCTTTGTTTTCAAATCTAAGCAACTTACATTCCATTTCATGGTTTCATTACAGAATCATTTGAAAATATGGTGAACTTCTGTTACAAATACTTTAAGTCATCATTCTTAAAAATATAAGTTTTCTTCTCAGACGATGTTGTACACTTTCCTGGGTACTTAGCTAGGGCCCATATCTGACTCATCCTGTAGTGAGGTGAGCCCTTGGCCAAAGCTTCTGCCCAATAAAATATGATGCCTCTCCTGTCCAGACTTGGCCCAAAAACATCAAATAGGCTTCCAAGCTCCGTGGAATTAAAAATTGACTAAGAAATAAAATTTATTTGTTGAGACATAGAAAATTGGAGTTGTTTGTATAGTAATTAGCCTATTCTTATTGATATTCATATTCCAAGTATTATTACCTTTTTCTTCATCTCTAAGATAAAGTTTTCTACTGTTAAATTTCCCTACAATAGAGAAATGTAGGTGCAAAGGCCAAAATGAACAGTTTTACCAGTTCAGGCACAATACCAGGATACAGGGAGATTCTCAGGTCTTTACCCAGGTAAAGGCAATCTCACTGAAGTGGGGATAAGACTTGCTGGAAAGTGGTGGGCATGCTTTTAAGATAATGGGTAGCTTGGCTGGAAATGCTCTTTATATAATCACAAGACACATCTGGGAAGTAAAACTGTTATTTACTTTGAAAGGACAAGCACATTTTGCAATTACAATACTAGGACTAGAGGTACCCATTTCCCTAAATGTAATATCAGTTGGCTGATAATGTAGAGAAATGATCACTCGATACAATGCTGATGGAGATCAAAGTAAAACAAACTTGTCAATACCCATTAAAACTTCCACAAGAATTCCAAACCACTTCGCTGTAAGATTCCAATTTGCAGCTTTATGTCTCACAACCTTGTGTCCTCCTTGCCCTCAAGTGACAATGGGGTTTCATTTTGTCAAAGCTTCAGAGGGTCTGTGAAGCTCAGAGTACTGATGGCCCTGAACACGAGCATCTCTTCTCAGGTGCACTTCCTCCACACACTGCCTCCCTCTAAGAATTCAGCCTTCATCTCCGTGTTCTTCACAGGGAACCAAAATTCAGTTTTTACTGAAAGTAAAAGGTTAAGGTTTACTTTGTATTCAGTAGCCTTTGAAGAAACAAACACAAGCTTGAAGGCATTTCTTGCCCTTCCAGAGCTTAGAATTAATCTCTTGCTCTTCTATTTTGGCTGTGATATGCCACAACTGCCCCCATAACACTTTATTATCAACATCCAATCCAAGTTTATTTATTCTAACATATAACAAGCAAAGGTGATTAATATAAGAATAGATAGAAGAATTATCTATAAGCCCTAAAAGTGTGAGCAAATGTATGGAGCAGACGTGGGCAATTCTAGCAATATTATTATAGTCATTATATGATATGCCTTAATTAGTTAAGACTCAAAAGTAGATAAAAAAGCAAGTGTGATTAAGGTGGCTTATAGTCACATCACTAAACATGAAATTCTAGGAAGATGTGATGTTTTCTGATGAAAGGTGATTGCCTCACCTCGGTGTCTGTGTTTCTGTTACCTTTCACACAGTGCACAGAAATGATGTGTGGAAAAGCAGAACTCTTTTCTACAATTAAGCACGAAGCTGCTCTCCTCTAGACTGGAATTTGAAGATGCCTTATGATGGCTGTCCTCCCTGTCCTCTGATAGCAGCTGCCCCCACAGGAAGCTGGTGGAAGTGCACGCTGACACCTTTGCTTTGCTTTAACCCTTTCCACATACATATGTCAGGTAATATTATATTTCTCCAATAATATTCATCCATACCCATATCCTTCTAGTTTTACTACAACATTCTCACTTTGACCTTTGCGTAGTGGCAACAGGATGCAGTTTCTGTCTATAAGAAATATCACAAATGTACTCTCAAGACAGAAGGGTAGCTGACCTAGCAGATGATTCTATGTTTCAGATAACCAAATCTACAGTCGTTTCACAAATTTTCACATTTTTAGGCCTTTAGGCAACTCTTTCCACTATTGTTATATTAATCACCTTTGACTGTTGTGCACTGGGATCAACATACCTGGGATGGATACAGATGATGAAATGTTCTGGGATTGTTATGGCATGCTACAAAGAAAACAGATCACTAAGGATTTAATCTTAGAGCTGAACCTGAGCCCTGGAAACCACCTGAGCATGGACACTGGAGTCCGTTTCTGCTTAATTGACTAAAAACCACATAGGTCCCAGATGAGGGCATTTCCTTACAGAACCCAGATGTCCCTCAACGGAGGAATGGATTCAGAAGATGTGGTATATCTACACAATGGAATACTACTCTGCAATTAAAAACAATGAATTCACGAAATTCCTAGGCAAATGGTCAGATCTTGAAAATATCATCCTTAGTGAGGTAACCCAATCACAAAAGAACACACATGGTATGCAGTCACTGATAAGGGGATATTGACCCAGAATCTCAGAATACCCTAGACACAATCCGCATATCAATAGATTTCTAAGAAGATGGAAGGAGAGACCCCTGGTCCTGGAAAGACTGGATGTAGGGGAACGCCAGGACAGAGTAACGAGAGGGGGTTGAATGGAGAAAAGAGGGAGGGAAGGGGGCTTATGGGACTTTCGGGGAGGGAGGAAACGGGAAAGGGGAAGTGATTTGGAATGTAAATTAAAAAAATAAAATAAAATAAATAATAAAAAAAAAAAAAAAGAATCAGCCTGTCCTGACTCTAGAAGATAAGGGAAGACCTGGTAGGAGAATGAGATACAAATAGTGTTCTAAATGCTTTCAACAATTAAAGGAGGTTAAAAAAATCCCTGCCACACCTCTCCCGAGATATTATATGAAGGTACGTGAAATAATAACCACAGAGATTTACACAACATGATATGAAAATAGTTCTTTAAAGAAGAATGCAATTATCTTCTCTGGAAGGATCACACTGATGGACAGCAGCAATGGCTCAACTCTATCAGCCTCTTCAATGATTATTCACTTATTCACAATGCCTTTCATGACCTTGTACTTTCTGCTAGGTACAATACACTAATGTAATATGGTCTTATATTAATATATTTTACAGGCATTGGGTAAGTTCTATCACAGGCTGAATGCTTGTCTGGTAAAACTCAATTACCTGTTTGTTAGAAGCTTATATTCTAATCATGGTACTATTGAGTAAGAGAAAGGAAACAAATCTGATTATTTTAGGTGCCAAGAGAAAAAGGCCAAGCAAGGACTGTACTTTGGGAATATTGGGAAGGAGTAGCTATTTTTGACCACATACTAATGAATGATCTGAAGGAGTGAAGGCCTGAGCAAGAAGCTGCAGGGAGAGCAGTGCTGAGCAATAGAAGGATGGACTGGGGAGGACCATACCCTAGTGTCAGGGAGGACAGGGCTTGAGGCGCAGAGACAGTGGAGAGAATAGACAGAGGAACATTAGAGGATACCAAAGAGGTCACACCAGTCATGAAAAGCTCATGTGCCACGGAACTCCACCATGGAACCAGGGCATGACTTACTAGCATATAACAGGACTCTGCTGTGGATATGTTTTGTCGTAACAAAGATGTCAGATGGGAGCAGAGACACCATTCAAGACGTCATGTTGGGAATCCAAGAACCAAGTAAAGGTGGTATGACCTAAGGTGTAGGCAATAAATGTAGTGGGAGATAACTAGATTCCTGGGATACTGTGAAGAGAGAAGAGCCGGGATCGGCTGATGGCTGATATCATAAGATCATGAAGCCCCCACACTGCAGTGTTGGTGATAGAGTTAAGAAGTAGACTTGGAGGAAAAGTGGGAAAGTCAGTTCTGGATTTGTTAGACATCTGAGACACCACCCCAATGGGCAGGTAAGCAGACAAGGGTAGAAGGCTAGAGGAAGATCCAGGTCATATACATCGACTTGGAGTATTTGAAGGCAAACTTCATCAAAGCTTAAAGCCTGGTGATTTTTCACAGGAAGAGTAAGAAAAATACCTGGAGTACTCATCCTTAGGTGGTAGGGGTGGAGCTTACTTAAAAGACTTCAGAGAAGCCAAACCTGTGTCTCTACCAAATGAAGAACAGGTTTCAACAAAGTAACTGACTGGCTGTATCAGCAGTCACCCAGGGCTAGATAGCCTGGCTGCTTCACATGGCAAAACAGAATCTTGGCAACATGAAGGAGAAATCGTGGCAGTATTCTGAAAGCCCAATAGACTCAAGAGGATGAGAGATGCACAATGGAGGCAGTACCTACTTGGAGCTATTGTGAGAAATTTTGCCATGTGAGTGATTGCCAAAGAAGGAAAGGCTAACAGTTTTCTCTTATAGTGAGAGAAATAATAATTTTGTAAATGTGTTCACTGCCCTATGACTGTTACAAAAAATTACCAAAGTTTGCCTGGATGCAAACAAAAGAAATCTATTTCCTCCGAAGTTGTGGAACCTTCAGGTCCAAACACAGCAGCATCTAGCACCATGCCCCCAGATTGGGAGCTGCAGGGAAAGTGGGTTTCTTGTCTCTTCCAGTGGCTGGTGGCTGGAGGATTCCTTGATTTGTGCCTGCATCACTGGCTTCAGGTGCTCCAGTTGCACAGCATCTACCTCTTCTGTGTGGCTCTAGTCTTCCTCCACAACT
The DNA here is from genome assembly GCA_036184795.1 of Tokudaia tokunoshimensis. NCBI lineage: Eukaryota > Metazoa > Chordata > Mammalia > Rodentia > Muridae > Tokudaia > Tokudaia tokunoshimensis. The sequence continues at coordinate 118,699,606 of BTHU01000014.1, forward strand.
CTCTTACAAGGATAAATGTACTTGTATTTAGAATTCATTGCATGGGTCTAATAGAGAGAGGCCACCTCTCCATCCCAGAAGTCTTAGTGTAATCTCACATATAAGGCCTCTTTTCCCCAGTAAGGTAGCTCAGGTTCCCAGCATCAAGGAGAGCATCTTTGTATCACTGGTCTACTACTTAGACAGATGCCAGTAACCCACAGATGAGTCAAAATGATAAGGCAGAAAAGAGAGGACTGAGAAAACCAGAAGGAATTGAGTCTGGTGGACAAAACAGCAGTAGTAGGAGCACATATGATGTATCTATAGTGTCTTTTGGGAGGTAATCCTACTACTTTTCCTTTCAGAGAAACTTGTTAGAAGTATACCCACACTGGTTTTTACTTGTACTGGTGACCTATTGCTGCTTAACAAATAGGGCCCTCTAAAGGCACATTCATTTGTTACTTCACTGTGGCTACCAGGAAGGAATCTGGGCATCTCTCCCTTTGAGGCTCTGAACTTCAGGGTCTCGCAGGTTGCATTGCTCCCAGGCTGCATTGTTGATTGGTTGTGTGCTCATCAGAGGCTCACTAAAAGTACCTGTTTCCAAGTTGCCTTAGCTTATGGGCAGAATTCATTTTCTGGAGGCTGCAGGACTGGGGTTCCAGGTTCTTGCTGGAAGCTGTTTTCTGTTAAGGATTTGAAACTGAAATGTCCTTTCTGTGTTTTGAATGTTTATTCCCCAGTTTGTAATGCTAGTTTTGGAAGCTGTGGAGGCAGAGACTAACTGATGAATGTGGTTCACTAGAGGTGGTTTTTGAAGGTGATAAAAAGTCTCCTGACTCTGGCCTCCCTAGGTGCTTTCTGGGGCCCTCTGTGATGTGATTAACAGGAGACAAAACAAATCTCTCTGTCCCTCACTTTATTTCTGCCAGGCATTATGATCACTGCAAAGCAAAAGGAAGTAACACAGTTCTTTAACAGTTCGGTTTCACCAACGTGGATTCCTGCTTCTTGGCAGTTTGCATCATTGAGTCAGTGAAAGATGGTGATTCTAGCAAGTCTGCAAAACCCACAGAATCTTGCCTGTCAGAACCACCAGCTTGTCTCTAGAGAATATTCCCTTTGCTCCTGTCATGTGCTGTTGCTAAGGAGTAAAGTGTTGCTGCAGCCCAGGCTCAGTGGAGGAATCCCACGGGACGGTGTCTTAGGGTTTCTATTGCTGCCATGAAGCACCATGGCTAAAAAAGCACGTTGGGGAGGAAAGGGTTTATTTTATGCATGGTTCCATATAACAGTTCATCATCAAAAGCAGTGAGGGCAGGAACTCACAGAGTAGGAGGAGTGATTCTTACTGGCTTGCTTCTCCATAGCCTGCTCAGCTTGCTTTCTTATAAAACCCAGGGTCACTAGCCTAGACATGGTACCACCCACAATGGGCTTGGCCCTCCCATCTATCACTAATTATGAAAATGCTCTACAGCTTGATCTTATGGGGGTATTTTCTCAACTGGTGGTCCCTCCGACCTGATGACTCTAGCTTGTGTCAAGTTGATATAAAACAAGCCAGTACAGATGGATATCAGTGTCTGCTAAATTCCACCTACCACATTAATAATCAAGCCTAAAACTGTTAAAAGACCCACACATTTCAGCAAAGTATCACCCATTTGTCATATAAAAAGAAGGAAGACCCAGAAAAAGAGACTTTCATACAGTCCTTGGGGTTAAACAGGAATCTACTTTTACACAGTTGGAGAATAAAACAGGAAATGAACCAGAAAACTAGTTCAAACATTCAAATGATAATTTAAAAATATTCCCATTTATTGTCTTTTCTTGTTCTTATCACAAACGTGATAATTTGTAGCCTAAGTAGTCTAATGCATTGACTCAAAAGCACACAACTAGATTGCACTGCCCTGTGTTTTGCAATCATTTTATTACGGAATGATGTGGTCAGATACCCCCATGTTCCTCTACCTGCACACCCCACCCCTACACCACCACCTGCCCACCAATGCCAAGCCTCAGTCATCTTATCTACACCTGGGGACAATGAAGGTTTCTGTTCCATAAAACTGACAGAGAAGTAAGTATCATAATCCATTTGTGATGATCAGCACAGTGCCCAGGAGACAGTAAGAGATTATTATGCTTATTACACAGATTTATCAGAACAGGAAAACACATCCAACAGGTTACATACCTACTAGGTTTTAGTTTTCAGTTTAAAATGCCATTTCATGCTTATATCTCCTGAATATTTTCCAAATTAAAAGGTCAAATGACACAGAATATAGTGGATAAGATGAAAGGTTCTGAAATTTGCCTACATTTAAATTCTGCATCTCTGCTTCTAGCTGTGCTGTCTTGCAAAGGTTAGCCTACATGTGGTTCCATTAATTCCTATAAAGCCAAACATCCATGTGACTCTATTGACTCTGAGAGGCTCTGTTAACCTCCATGTGGCACCATTAACTCTGAATAGCCCAGCTAACCTCTATGTCGATTAGCTAATCTCTGTGTGACTCTCTTTACCTCTGCACATCTCTGTTAACCTTCAAATGACACTCTTACCTGAGCGATGAAGATAATAGTGCTATTCCCTTCAGATAGTGTGGTTAAGATTAGATGAGATAATTTGTACATAGAATTATCACAACAGTAGTTCATACCAATTCATATTAATATCCACCAGAGAGTAAGTTCTCAAACTACAGTAACCATAAATAGCAGAATAGTAAATAGTGACTAAACTCTCAGAAATACCAATAGGAAAAATACTATCTATTGTTACCATATGTGGAGCTTTTCCTATGTGTTTTTATAGTCACTTTGAATGGAAGCTAGCTAGTAATATATTTCAGTTTGAAGATTAAGGATTAGTTAAGAATCTGTTTGGAATTTTAGAATCAATAAATTTTCGAACAATAAAAATATAGAAAGCCAGAAAAGAAATTACTTTGCAAAACAAGAAAAAGTTATTTCCTATACTCAAAATTTAAGGAAAGACCTAATCATAATTTAGAAGTCAGTCTTTGAAATGGAATGAAATTAGCTTATTAAAAACTCATTTATTTTTCAAGGACTTCTAGAAACTTTATCATAAAGCAGTGCTGCCTGCAAACCAGTGATTAGGAAGTTCCACCCAAGACAAATTTAACTATGAGAACCAGAATGAAAGCTGATGAACCAATGAACAGAGGGATGTCACTTCTAACTACAAGTAGGGCAGAACCCATTCCAAGTCTGCACATGGAACACTGAACCATGCGCATGGTAATGACTGGAAGCTAATCACATGGGAACAGGAGTCCCAAATAAATCACAAGCCACTTGCTCATAATCACAGGTACTATATTTACCCTCTGTATTCTTTCTCAAGAGAAAGAGATGACTTTGAAATTTTCCTGATGATCAATTCCCACCTACTGTTATTCAGGTTTTTTTCTCACCTCTGTTCCCCTGCCCCCTTTTAAAAGTCACTTTAACTCATTGAAGTGATGCACAATTCGTTGTCACAAGCTAACTATACTAGGGTAAACATTATAAAATATAAAGTTGACACCTTTCATTTCTAATATGTTTTTCACAGTCTTAGACAGTTAATGGAAAGTAAATTATATTCGATGAAATTTAAAGGGAAAGTTTTGAAAATATATGTGCTGTATAAAATAATGAAATTTCTTCACAGTAAGGTTTCTTGATGTATGTATGTATGTATGTATGTATGTATGTATGTATGTATATGTACACACACACACACACACACACACACACACTTTTTAGTCAAGATTTTATACTTTTATCCAGAAACTAAGGCAGGGTTTTCCCATAAGAAATTTTTTTCATTTTATTTTATGCATAATAAAGCAAATTCTCTTTGATAGTACAGGTTTAATAACCCTAATCTAAACTGCTTAGAAGCAGAGCCATTTGGATTTGGGGAGTTTTTGAAATTTGTAACAATTTTGTATTCATATTTAGACAAGTTACAAGTAGAACCTATAACTAATCAGAAACTTCATTTATGTTTCCTATGTAGCCTTAAAAGCAATTTATGTAATATCTTTAGGGTTTTTTGCCATCATAGTTATTCTTTGCCAGGTGTAGATTTTCTCACCTGTACTATCTTGTCAGTATCTAAACACTTTCATGCTTTGAAAAATTCGTAATACCAAAAACCAGTAATGCCACCTTTTGGGAGGTAGAGACAGGAAGATCAGAAGTTCAAGTCACTGCAGTGGTTTAAATCTCTCCATAGACTGATAATTTGTAGACTTGGTCTCCAGTTGAAGGTGCTATTTGGGAGGTGAAAGAACATGTGTGAGTTGGACAGTGAGTTTTACAGTCTGATACTGCTGCCACTGTCTCTCTCTCCGATCTCTCCCTATCGTTTCCGTGTGTGGGCAGGGAGTTGAAAGGAGATTTCTCTACTCCCTGATTGCCCAGTTTTATGCTCCTACTGCTATGCTTCCCTACCATGGAGAATTGTATCCTCCCCAGACCCTGGAAATGTAAAATAAATTAAGCTTTTTCTCTTCTAAGTTGCTGTTTGTCATGGTATTTTGTCTCAATAATAGAAGTATAACTAATATAATCATCCTTATCTACCTTAGCGACATAGAATTCAAGTCCATTCTGGACTACATGAAATGTATATTGTGGGAAATATTAAAAAGACCACAGGTACGACTGCCAGCAACTCTCTGTCTGGCAGGCTGGCTGGTCATGCACTAGCGAGCAATGGCCGACCTATTATTATCTCGTGGAGACTGACTCAGAGCTCCAAAATCTCTCACTATGTTCCCACTGGCGGGTTGCTACCATGACAGCCCCATGCTTCAAAACCCCATGACCTTTGTGGTGCACCTCATGCAACGCCACATTTTGCCACCATACCTTTCTCTCTTGAACCTAGACGAGCCACTATGTGAAGGAAGATGCAATACAAACTTAGTTCAAAAACAACGGTAACTCAATCGCTGAGCACAACAACTAAAATCCTAATCTTGTAAGTCTTATTAAATCTAAATCCTCAGGTGGTGGATCCTGACAGATCCACCATTGAAACCAGGAGACACTCTAATTACATCTTGTTCTCACACTATCCCTGTCCAAAAAGACCTAACTGTAATTACTTCTTGTCCTCACACTATCCCTGTCCAAAAAGACCTAACTCTCTAACTCTCTCCTGCTTCCTCTCTTCCCCTATTCAACCTGGAAGTTCTGCCTACTCACCCAGTGATTGGCTCCTTTATTCATTAGGGGATTGGTTCACAAGAAGTCACATGACTCACTCCTTGTCTGAAGCCCCACCCAGGAGAACAGAATTGGCATCAAAATACGAACAACACAAGGCCCAACCACAGCAAATGTGTCTTAAATAAAAGGAAGGTGAACGCTTTTGTTTTTTAAAACCTACTTCTAGACCACCCAGGAAAAGTAGGGGAGAAAGATGGGCAATAGGACCAGGAGGATGTGGACCTGTTTAGAAGTCATTCTTTGGAGTACTCATTGTCAGGATATCAGCAGTCTAGTCTAAAACACCAAACAAATAAGTAGCAGTGGCTTGATCAAGAAGAAATTGTAAGGCTCTGCAGAATTAGCACAAATCCATGGAAGTGGCAAAAAGTTAGAATACCAGAGCAAGTTTTTATAAAGTCACACCAAGTCAAGATTACTGAAAACCAGCAAAGCATTGCATGGCTTACCAATGAAAGTGTATCCTCAGCAAAGACCAGCAAAGAAATAAAGGCAAACCAATGCAATGTTGTTCAGTCTGTTGGACTCTACTTATACTCTTTCCAAACATCACACATCCTCTCAAGTGTCTGCATCAGCAATATATCATCTCATCAGACAGCTTCCAACAGAACATTACATGACTCAGCTAAGTCTTTAAAGAAACCAAAAATTTCCACTTCAGAAGGGGTTAGGTCTAATAAGATTTAGGAAGTTAAGAGTACAAGAACTTCAAGTCTCTGAAGAAAGAAATTGAAGACCTTAGAAGATGGAAAAATCTTCCATGCTCATGGATTGGCAGGATTAATATAGTAAAAATGACCATCTTGCCAAAAGCAATATACAGATTCAATGCAATCCCCACCAAAATCCCAACTCAATTCTTCATAGAGTTAGAAAAAGCAATTCAAAAATTCATCTGGAATAACAGAAAACCCAGGATAGCTAAAACTATTCTCAAGAGTAAAAGAACTTCTGGGGGAATCAATATCCTGGATGTCAAGCTGTACTACAGAGCAATAGTGTTAAAAACTGCATGGTATTGGTACAGTGACAGGCACGTAGATCAATGGAACAGAATTGAAGACCCAGAAATGAATCCACACTCCTATGGTCACTTGATATTGACAAAGGAGCTGAAACCATCCAGTGGAAAAAAGATAGCCTTTTCAACAAATGGTGCTGGTTCAACTGGAGGTCAAGATGCAGAAGAATGCAAATTGATCCATTCTTATCTCCTTGCACTAAGCTCAATTCCAAGTGGATCAAGGACCTCCACATAAAACCAGACACACTGAAACTAATAGAAAGGAAACTAGGGAAGAACCTTGAACATATGGGCACAGGGGAGAATTTTCTGAACAGAACTCCAATAGCTTATGCTCTAAGATCAAGAATTGACAAAATCGACCTCATAAAATTACAAAGTTTCTGTAAAGCAAAAGACACTGTCAAAAGGACAAAGTGGCAACCAACTAACTGGGAAATGATCTTTACCAACCCTACATCCGACAGAGGGCTAACATCCAATATATACAAAGAACTCAAGAAGTTAAACTCCAGAGAGGCAAGTAACCCTATTAAAAATGGGGTACAGAGCTAAACAAAGAGTTCTCACCTGAAGAATACCTAATGGCTGAGAAGCACCTAAAGAGATGTTCATCATCCTTAGTCATTAGGGAAATGCAAATCAAAACAACCCTGAGATTCCAACTCACACCAGTCAGAATGGCTAAGATCAAAACCACAGGAGACAGCAGGTGTTGGCGAGGATGTGGAGAAAAAGGAACACTGCTCCACTGCTGGTGGGATTGCAAGCAGGTACAACCACTCTGGAAAGCTGTCTGGTGGTTCCTCAGAAAACTGGGCATGACACTCCCGGAGGATCCGGCTATACCACTCCTGGGCCTATACCCAGAGGCTTTACCTGCATGCAATAAGGACACATGCTCCACTATATTCATAGCAGCCTTATTTATAATAGCCAGAAGCTGGAAAGAACCCAGATATCCCTCAAAGGAGGAATGGATTCAGAAGATGTGGTATATTTACACAATAGAATACTACTCTGCAATTAAAAACAATGAATTCACGAAATTCCTAGCCAAATGGTCAGAACTTGAACATATCATCCTTAGTAAGGTAACCCAATCACAAAAGAACACACATGGTATGCAGTCACTGATAAGGGGATATGAACCCAGAATCTCGGAATACCCTAGACACAATTCGCATATCAATAGATTTCCAAGAAGATGGAAGGAGAGACCCCTGGTCCTGGAAAGACTGGATGTAGGGGAATGCCAGGACAGAGAAGCGAGAGGGGGCTGAATGGGGAAAAGAGGGAGGGAAGGGGGCTAATGGGACTTTCGGGGAGGGAGGAAATGGGAAAGGGGAAATCATTTGGAATGTAAATAAAAAAACTTAGAAAATAAAAAAAAAGAAAAAAGTTAAGAGTATATCAGTTTTACTTCTGATATAGATTTCAATTAGAAGCTATTTCGCTTAGCATAAGATAAAGAGAACCTAATTATTCATGTTTGAAATATGTCAGATTTTGGGTTAGGTGTGCTCAGTCTGAATCTGAGAGTAAGTCTAGACCAAACAGAGAATCAATCTCTCTCTGTGTGTGTGTGTGTCTCTCTCTCACTGTCTCTCTCTCTGTCTCTGTCTCTGTCTGTCTCTGTCTCTGTCTCTCTCTTTTTCTCCATCTCTCTCTCCCTCCCCACCCCTCTCCCTCCCCCTCCCCTGCCTCTCCCTCTCTCCCTCCCCCTTCCCCCTCCCCCCCCTCTCAAAAAACCAGGGCTTTGTAAAAATGGGAAAATTACCTTATACAAAGAAAACCTCAATTGGAAGAGAAAATTAAAAATCTTTGCTCGAAAAGCTGAACACACCATCTTTAGTTCTTGCTTCAAAAGGTTTTAACCACATTTAGTAGGAAAATGTATAACAATGACACAGTGAACAATCTCTGAATACACAGTGGAAATCTACCAGAATGCTAGTGTACTAAGTTCATCTAGCTTCACTGGTTGCTGTAAAAAGAGGAAAAGAAGTACACAAGAGTGCCTTTCAATTCACCTTGCAAGTTGTTTACATGAAAAAGACAGGAAAATATGGCTAACCTAGTCCTTGTGTGTAAGACTATTACTCCAACTAACTAGAATTATCATTTTTATAGCTCCTACTCTATATAAGTACAGCTAAAATTATTTTGTTTTTTAATTTGAAAACCATTTCAGGTTTACCTGTGATGTGGAGTGATCTTAGAAGCCATTGGTCTTATCTTCAACCTGAGATGAAGTAGAATCAATTGCCACATTTATCTTTCTAAATATTGTTTAGCTATTGTTAATATAATAATTATTATATCAATTATATATAGTAATGGGATTTACTGTGGGATTTCCACACATGCATACATCATGCATTGAGGATCTCTGTCTATACTTCTTTCAACTACTTCCTCTGTTTCCTCCTTTCTTTTCCTCATCCTTTCTAGTCTGTATTCATGCCTCTACTAATTTTAAGCCACCTTTCCTTTTCATTTTTCTTCACATAACAGAACACATGTAATATTTGCCTTCCAGCATATGGCTAATTTCTCTTAATATGATGTTCTTTATTTTCACTCATCTTTCTGCATTATTAATCTATGTGGATGAGTACTACTAGTGTATGTATACATGTGTATATGTGTGTGTGTGTGTTCATGTGCATGTGTGCATGTGTATATATGTCTGTGTGTGCACATGTGTATATGCATGTGTGTGTGAGTAAAATATCCACCCTCACATGATTACAATGATATCTCATTTTATTTATGACTTCTTTTTCCATCCTAAAAGAGGATGATGGTTGGAAGATGAGATTAAGAAGATAGTTAAGTTTGAGATAATTTGGTCTAACACAACCTGATGGTTCAAGTAAACAAGCTTATGAAGAAGTATGTTTATTATTATTCTCTCACAATTACAGTGTGATTACAGGTTCGCCTCCCCTTCCCTCAGTATCTCCCCCACACTTCTCCTCTTCCCCAGATTCACCCCCAAATCAACTCACACCTATGTCTCCTCTCAGAAAAGAGCAAACCTCCCAAGGATAGCAACCAAACACTGGATAACAAGCTAAACAAAGACCAGTCACTTACCATTACATCAAGTATGGATGAGACAACCCAGTAGAAGGAATAGGGTCCCACAAGTAGACAAAAGAGTCAGAGATAGTCTCTACTCCCAGTGTAAGAATTCCACCAAAAATCAAGCTACTCAGCCATAACATGTATGCAGAGGACCTAGGTCAGACCCCTCTAGCTCCTTAACCTCTGTAAGAACCCTGATCAATTACCCATCAATTGATTCTATGGTCCCTGATCTCTTGATGCTCCTGATGCCTCTGGTTCCTCCAATTCTTCATCCCCTTTCATCACAGGACTGCCTAAGCTCTACTTAATATTTGGCTGTGGGACTATGCATTTGCTCCCATCAGTTGCTGGGTGAAGCCTCTCTGGTCTCTTTGATGGTGATTGTGCTAGTTTTTAGTCCCAAAACACTCTGCATGTAGGACAAACTGTAGGTCTCAGGTTTTGTGGCTGGGTTGGCGTCTCAATTCCTCCACTTGAGACCTTGCCTAGTTGAAGAAAATGGTCAGTTCAGGCTCTGTATCCCCCTTTATTAAGAATCTTTGCTAGGGTTACTCTCATAAATGCGATGGAGTCTGAATTGCATTATATTTCAGTTTCACTTCCAAAATGCCCACAAATTCCAGTCATTTCTCCTTCTATTTTCTTCCTTCCTTCCTCTTAACCTGATAATGCTAGTTAACAACCCCAATAACCCCCAGTCCACCAATACAGTCTGTTCTACTTCCCTTTCCCAGAGAGGTCCTTACACTCCCTCCCTTCTAAGCCATTCTTATTACAACCCACAACTTCTCTGGGTCTGTGGATTGTAGCATAATTATCCTTTACTTTATGGCTAATATCCACTTATAAGTGAGTACATATTATATTTGTCTTTCTGGGGCTCGGTTACCTCACTCAGGCTTTTTATCTTGTTCCATGCATTTTCCTGCAAACTTCATGATATCATTGTTTTTAACAACTGAGTAGCACTCCAATGTCTGAATGTACCATATTGTCTTTATACATTCTTCAGTTGAGGGACATATAAATAGTTTCCAGTTTCTGGTTATTGTGAGTAAAGTTACTATGAACATACTTGAGCAAGTGGCCCTATGGTAGGTGGGAATGCTCTCCTGTGTATTTGCCCAGGAGTGATATACCTGGGTCTTCAGATAGATCTAGTTCCAACTTTCTGAAAAACCATGATATTGATTTTCATAGTGACTGTGAAAGTTTCCACTCCTGCCAACAGTGGAGGAGTGTTCTTCTTGCACTACATCCTCATGAACATGAGCTGTCACTTGTGTTTTTGATCTTAACCATTCCTACAGGTGTAAGATGTAATCTAAAAGTCGTTTTGGTTTGAATTTTCCTGATGTCTAAGGGAGTTGAACATTTCTTTAGGTGTTTCTCAGCCATTTGAGATTCCTCTATTGAGAATTCTCTGTTTAGATCTATATCCTGTTTCTTAATTGTATTATTTGGTTTGTTGATATCTAGTTGTTGACAGTTCTTTATCTATTTTGGATGTGAGTTCTTGACAGATGTGGAGTTGGTGAAAATCTTTTCCCATTCTGTAGACTGCCATTTTGTCCTACTGAAAATGTCCTTTGCCTTACAGAAACTTTCACTTTCAATGAGGTCCCATTTATTAATTGTTGATCTTGAAGTTATTTCCTGTATCAATGTGTTCAAGGCTATTCGCCAGTCTTTTCTTCTATGAGGTTCAGTGTATCTGGTTTTTACTGAGGTCTTTGATTCTCTTAGACTTGAGTTTTATGCAGGATGATAGATATGGATATATTTGCATTCTTCTACATATAGACATCCAGTTAGACCAGCACTGTTTGTTGAAGATGCTTTTTTCCCCCACTGTATAGTTCTGGTTTCTTCATCAAAACTCAGGTGCCCATAGGTGAATAAATATATTTCTGGGTATTTGATTTTATTCCATTGATCAATCTGCCTATTTTATGCCAATACCATGCAGTTTTTTATTACTGTAGCTCTGAAGTACAGCATGAAATCAAGGGAGTGATACCTTTAGAAGTATTTTTATTGTACAGGATTGTTTTAACTCTTGTGGGTTTCATGTTTTTTCATATTAACTTGAGTATTATTCTTTCAAGATCCATAAAGAATTGTGTTGGAATTTTCAGAGATTGTATTATTGAATCTGTAGACTGATTTTGGTAGGATGGCCATTTTTACTACATTAATCCTATGATCCATGAGCATGAGAAATCTTTCCATAGATTGATACCTTCTTCAGTTTCCATCTTCAAAGACTTAAAATTCTTGTTGTACAGGTCTTTCACTTGATTAGTTAGAGTTACCCCAAGATATTTTATATTATTTGTGGCTCTTATGAATGGTGTTGATTCTCAGATTTTTTTCTCAGCCCATCTATTATGTATATATACGAAGGCTACTTATTTTTTGAGTTACCCTTCTTTCTAGGCACATGACAGAAAGTATTTAGTAGCTGTAGAAGATTCTGGGTAGAATTTTTTTTCTTTTTTTTTTATTTATTTTATTTTATTTTTTTAATTTACATTCCAAATCATTTCCCCTTTCCCGTTTCCTCCCTCCCCGAAAGTCCCATAAGCCCCCTTCCATCCCTCTTTTCTCCATTCAACCCCCTCTCATTTCTCTGTCCTGGCATTCCCCTACATCCAGTCTTTCAGGACCAGGGGTCTCTCCTTCCATCTTCTTAGAAATCTATTGATATGCGGATTGTGTCTAAGGTATTCCGAGATTCTGGGTCAATATCCCCTTATCAGTGACTGCATACCATGTGTGTTCTTTTGTGATTGGGTTACCTCACTAAGGATGATATTTTCAAGATCTGACCATTTACCTAGGAATTTCGTGAATTCATTGTTTTTAATTGCAGAGTAGTATTCCATTGTGTAGATATACCACATCTTCTGAATCCATTCCTCCGTTGAGGGACATCTGGGTTCTTTCCAGCTTCTGGCTATTATAAATAAGGCTGCTATGAACATAGTGGAGCATGTGTCCTTATTGCATGCAGGTAAAGCCTCTGGGTATATGCCCAGGAGTGGTATAGCCGGATCCTCCGGGAGTGTCATGCCCAGTTTTCTGAGGAACTGCCAGACTGCTTTCCAGAGTGGTTGTACCAGCTTGCAATCCCACCAGCAGTGGAGGAGTGTTCCTCTTTCTCCACATCCTCGCCAACAACTGCTGTCTCCTGTGTTTTTGATCTTAGCCATCCTGACTGGTGTGAGATGGAATCTCAGGGTTGTTTTGATTTGCATTTCCCTAATGACTAAGGATGATGAACATCTCTTTAGGTGCTTCTCAGCCATTAGATATTCTTCAGGTGAGAACTCTTTGTGTAGCTCTGTACCCCATTTTTTAATAGGGTTACTTGCCTCTCTGGAGTTTAACTTCTTGAGTTCTTTGTATATCTTGGATATTAGCCCTCTGTCGGATGTAAGGTTGGTAAAGATCATTTCCCAGTTAGTTGGTTGCTGCTTTGTCTTTTTGACAGTGTCTTTTGCCTTGCAAAAACTTTGTAATTTAATGAGGTCCCATTTGTCTATTCTTGATCTTAGAGCATAAGCTATTGGAGTTCTTTTCAGGAAATTCTCCCCTGTGCCCATATGTTCAAGGTTCTTCCCTAGTTTCCCTTCTATTAGTTTCAGTGTGTCTGGTTTTATGTGGAGATCTTTGATCCACTTAGAATTGAGCTTAGTGCAAGGACATAAGGATGGGTCAATTTGCATTCTTCTGCATGTTGACCTCCAGCTGAGCCAGCACCATTTGTTGAAAAGGCTATCTTTTTTCCACTGGATGGTTTTAGCTCCTTTGTCAAAGATCAAGTGACCACAGGAGTGTGGATTCATTTCTGGGTCTTCAATTCTGTTCCATTGATCTACATGTCTGTTACTGTACCAATACCATGCGTTTTTTAACACTATTGCTCTGTAGTACAGCTTGAGGTCCGGGATACTGATTCCCCCAGAGGTTCTTTTACTCTTCAGAATAGTTTTAGCTATTCTGGGTTTTCTGTTATTCCAGATGAATTTTTGAATTGCTCTTTCTAACTCTATGAAGAATTGAGTTGGGATTTTGATGGGGATTGCATTGAATCTGTGTATTACTTTTGGTAAGATGCTCATTTTTACTATATTAATCCTGCCAATCCATGAGCATGGCAGATTTTTCCATCTTCTGAGGTCTTCTTCAATTTCTTTCTTCAGAGACTTGAATTTCTTGTCATACAGATCTTTCACTTCTTTGGTTAGAGTCACGCCAAGATACTTAATATGGTTTGTGGCTATCGTGAAGGGTATTATTTCTCTTACTTCTTTCTCAGCCTGCTTATCCTTTGAGTATAGGAAGGCTTCTGACTTGCTTGAGTTGATTTTATATCCGGTCACTTTGCTGAAGTCGTTTATCAGCTGTAGGAGTTCTCTGGTGGAGGTCTTTGGGTTGCTTAAGTATACTATCATATCGTCTGCAAATAGTGATAGTTTGACTTCTTCCTTTCCAATTTGTATCCCTTTGACCTCTTTTTGTTGTCTAATTGCTCTAGCTAGAACTTCAAGTACTATATTGAAAAGATATGGAGAGAGAGGGCAGCCTTGTCTAGTCCCTGATTTTAGTGGGATTGCTTCAAGTTTCTCTCCATTTAGATTGATGCTGGCTACCGGTTTGCTGTAAATTGCTTTTACTATGTTTAGATATGGGCCTTGAATTCCTGATCTTTCCAAGACCTTTAGCATGAAAGGATGCTGAATTTTGTCAAATGCTTTCTCAGCATCTATTGAGATGACCATGTGGTTTTTTTCTTTGAGATTGTTTATGTAGTGGATTACATTAATGGATTTCCTTATATTGAACCATCCCTGCATCCCTGGGATGAAGCCTACTTGATCGTGGTGAATGATCGTTTTGATGTGTTCTTGGATTCGGTTGGCAAGAATTTTATTGAGTATTTTTGCATCGATATTCATAAGAGAGATTGGCCTGAGATTCTCTTTCTTTGTCGGATCTTTGTGTGCTTTTGGTATTAGTGTAATTGTGGCTTCATAGAATGAGTTGGGTAGTGTTCCTTCTGTTTCTATTTTGTGGAACAGTTTGAAGAGTATTGGTGTTAGGTCTTCTTTGAAGGTCTGATAGAATTTTGCACTAAAACCATCTGGACCTGTGCTTTTTTTGGTTGGAAGACTTCCAATGACAACTTCTATTTCTTCAGGGCTTATAGGACGGTTTAGATGGTCTATTTGATCCTGATTTAATTTTGGTACTTGGTATCTGTCAAGGAAATTGTCCATTTCCTCAAGATTTTCTAGTTGTGTTGAATACAGGTTTTTGTAGTAGGATCTGATGATTTTTTGAATTTCCTCAGTTTCTGTTGTTATCTCTCCCTTTTCGTTTCTGATTTTATTAATTTGGATACTATCTCTGTGCCCTCTGCTTAGTCTGGCTAAGGGCTTATCTATCTTGTTGATTTTCTCAAAGAACCAACTCCTTGTTTTGTTGATTCTTTGTATGGTTTTATTTGTTTCTACTTGATTGATTTCAGCCCTGAGTTTGATGATTTCCTGCCTTCTACTCCTCTTTGGTGTATTTGCTTCTTTTTGTTCCAGGGCTTTCAGGTGTGCCATTAAGCTGTTAGTGTATGCTGTCTCCCGTTTCTTTTTGGCGGCACTCAGGGCTATGAATTTTCCTCTTAGCACTGCTTTCATTGTGTCCCATAAATTAGTGTATGTTGTGCCTTCATTTTCATTAACTTTCAAAAAGTCTTTGATTTCTTTCTTTATTTCCACCTTGACCAAGTTATCATTGAGTAGAGCATTGTTCAGCCTCCATGTGTACGTGGGTTTTCTTTTGTTTTTGTTGCCATTGAAGACCACTCTTATTCCATAGTGATCTGATAGGAGGCATGGGATTAGTTCAATCTTCTTATATCTGTTGAGGTCTGATTTGTGACCAATTATATGGTCAATTTTGGAGAAGGTACCATGAGGAGCTGAGAAGAAGGTGTATTCTTTAGCTCTAGGATGAAATGTTCTATATATATCAGTTAGTTCCAGTTGGTCCAAGGCTTCAATTAGATTCACTGTGTCCCTGTTTAGTTTCTGCTTTCCTGAACGATCCATTTCAGAGAGCGGGGTGTTGAAGTCACCCACTATTATTGTGTGCGGTGCGATGTGTGCTTTGAGTTTTAGTAAAGTTTCTTTTACAAATGAGGGTGCCCTTGCATTTGGAGCATAGATATTCAGAATTGAGAGTTCTTGATGGTGGATTTTTCCCTTGATCAGTATGTAGTGTCCTTCTGTGTCTTTTTTGATGACTTTAGGTTGAAAATCAATTTTATCTGATATTAGGATGGCTACTCCACCTAATTTCTTGGGGCCATTTGCTTGTAAAATTGTTTTCCAGCCTTTTATTCTGAGGTAGTGTTTGTCTTTGACACTGAGGTGCGTTTCCTGCATGCAGCAAAATGCTGGGTCCTGTTTACGTATCCAGTCTGCTAGTCTATGTCTTTTAATTGGGGAATTGAGACCATTGATATTAAGAGAGATTAAGGCATAGTGATTATTGCCATCTGCCATTCTTGACGCTATCTTTATGTTTGAGTGGTTATCTACTTTTGGGTTTGATTCAAGAAGGTTATTATCTCATTTTTTCCAGGGTGTTGTTTCTCTCCCTGTATTGGAGGTTTCCACCTATTATCCTTTGCAGGGCTGGATTTGTGGAAAGATATTGTGAAAATTTGGTTTTATCATGGAATATCTTGGTCTCTCCATCTATGGTGATTGAGAGTTTTTCTGGGTATAGTAGTCTAGGCTGGCATTTGTGCTCTCTTAGTGTCTGCATGAGATCTGCCCAGGATCTTCTGGCTTTCATAGTCTCTGGTGAGAAGTCTGATGTGATTCGGATAGGTCTTCCTTTGTATGTTACTTGGCCCTTTTCTCTTACTGCTTTTAGTATTCTTTCTTTGTTTAGAACATTCGGTGTTTTGATTATTATGTGATGGGAGGTATTTCTGTTCTGGTCCAGTCTGTTTGGAGTTCTGTAGGCTTCTTGTACGTTCATCGGCATCTCTCTCTTTAGGTTAGGGAAGTTTTCCTCCATAATTTTGTTGAAGATGTTTACTGGCCCTTTAAGTTGCAAATCTTCACTCTCATCTATACCTATAATCCTTAGGTTTGGTCTTCTCATTGTGTCCTGGATTTCCTGGATGTTTTGGGTTACACGTTTTTTGCATTTTGCATTTTCTTTGACTGTTGAGTCGATGCTTTCTATGGAATCTTCAGCACCTGAGATTCTTTCTTCCATCTCTTGTATTCTATTGTTGATGTTTGCATCTATGACTCCTGATTTCTTCCCAAGGTTTTCTATCTCCAAAGTTGTCTCCCTTTGTGATTTCTTAGTTGTTTCTACTTCCTTTTTTAGTTCCTGGATGGATTTGCTGAGATCCTTCACTTGTTTGTTTGTATTTTCCTGTATTTCTTTAAGGTATTTTTGCATTACCTCTTTCAGGATTTCTTCCTGATGACCCACGTTCTCCTGCATTTCTCTGAGCGATTTTTTTGTTTCCTCCTCATGGGAATCCATCTGTTGATCCATTGTCTCCTGCATTTCTTTAAGCAGTTCTCGTGTTTCCTTTGTAAGGGCATCTAACCGTTGATTCATTTCTTTAAGCAATTGTTGTGTTGCCTCCTTATGGGCATTCGTCTGTTGACCCATATTCTTCTGCATTTCTTTATGCAAATTTTGTGATTCCTTTGTGAGTGCATCTACCCGTTGATTCATCTCGTTAAGCAATTTTTGTGTTGTCTCCTTGTGCGCCTCCATCTTTTGATCCATGTTCTCCTGCATTTCTCTAAGCGATTTTTGTGTTTCCTTTGTAAATGCTTCTAACCTTTGATTCATGGTCTCCTGTAATTCTTTATGAGATTTATTTGTGTCCTTTTTGTGGTCCTCTAATAGCATCATGAGAAGTGATTTTAAATCCAGATCTTGTCTTTCGGGTGTGGTGGGGTATCCAGGACTTGCTGCTGTTGGGGAGTTGGGTTCGGATGGTTCCATATTACTTTGATTTCTGTTAGTAACATTCCTACGTTTGCCTTTTGCCATCTGGATACCTCTGATGTTAGTTGTTCCTGCTGCCACTGGCTGTTGGTTGGACCTCCTGTGAGCCTGCAAAGCTATTTCTGCGCCCCCCCCATGGATTACCAGGATTCCCCTGGCACCGATTTCTGGGGCCTGCCTGCTCCTGAGTGACTTTGGAGCCCTGATGTGCCTTGCCCCAAGTGATCTTATATTGGGGAGTCCTTGCACATCCAAAGGCTCAGCCTAGTGGATTCCTGGAGCAGAGGTCGCCAAAGGGAGGCTGGTAGGCTCCTGCCCTGTGCAGGGGTGTGTGATCTCTCCTGGGGGGGGAGGGGGCATCCCTCTGCCAGGCAGAAGTCCCACAGCAGAGCTAGCACGCTGGTTACTGCAGATCTGCCCAGCTCTTGGGAGCCACGTGCACACAATCCGCCCAAGACCCAAGTGATATTATGCCTGTCTGTCTCAGTGCCAGGCTGTCCCAACTTCCCAGCCACTGGAGCAAAGATGGCGGAGTGCACTCTGCACACTCTCCGTGGCGCTGCTCACCCTGCAGATGCGATGGCCTGCAGATCTGTCACCCAGACGACCACAGCGCTGACCCGTTCTTGGGCGCAGACGGAAGCCCCAACAGGCTGTGTCCCAAGTGATGTTATATTGGGGGGAGAGCCTGGGTACCTGTCTCTTCAGTGCAGTCTGCGGGAACAGAGGTCGTGGAAGGAAAGCTGGTAGGCTCCTGCCCAGTGCGGGGTCCCTCTGCCAGGCAGAAGTCCCACAGCAGAGCTGGTGCGCTGGTTACTGCAGATCAGCCCAGCACTTGGGAGCCGCATACACACAAGCCTCCTGAGACCCAAGCGATATTATGCCTGTCTGTCTCAGAACTTGGCTGTATCTGGGTAGAATTTTTGAGGTCATATATGTATACTATCATATCATCTCCAAATAGTGATATTTTTACCTCATTTTCAATTTGTATCCTTCTGATCTCCTTTGGTTTTCTTACTGTTTTAGCTAAGACTTAAAGAACTATATTTAATTGATATGGAGTGAGTGGGGAGCCTTCTGGAATTGCATTAACTTTCTCTCCATTTAAATTCATGTTGGCTATAGGATTGCTGTAATGTCCTTTATTATGTTTAGATATGCTCTTTTTGTTCCTGATCTAAGGCTTTAATGAAGAAAGGTTGTTAGATTTTGTCAAAGTTTTTCAGAACCTAATGATATGATAAAGTGTCTTTTTCAGTTTGTTTTATGTTGAATTACATTAAAAGATTATGTTGAACCATTCCCACATCTTCAGGATGAGGCATACTTGATTATGGTGGATGGTCTTTTTAATGTGTTCTTGAATTTGGCTTGTGAGAATTTTATTTTATTTTTTCATGAATTCATTGTTTTTAATAGCTGAGTAGTATTCCATTGTGTAAATATACCACATTTTCTGTATCCATTCCTCCATTGAGGGACATCTAGGTTCTTTCCAGCTTTTGGCTATTATAAATGGGGATGCTATGAACATAGTGGAGCATGTGTCCTTATTACATGCTGGGGAATCTTCTAGGTATATGCTCAGGAGTGGTATAACGGGGTCCTCCAGTAGTATCATGCCCAGTTTTCGGAGGAAGTGCCAGACTGATTTCCAGAGTGGTTGTACCAGCTTACAATCCCACCAGCAGTGGAGGAATGTTCCTCTTTCTCCACATCCTTGCCAGCACCTGGTGTCTCCTGAGTTTTGGTGTGAGGTGAAATCTCAGGGTTGTTTTGAGTTTCATTTTCCTGATGACTAAGGATGTTGAACATTTCTTTAGGTGCTTCTCAGCCATTCAATATTCCTCAGGTGAAAATTCTTTGTTTAGCTCTGTACCCCATTTTTTAATAGGGTTATTTGACACCCTGGAGTCTAACTTCTAGAGTTCATTGTATAAATTGCATATTAGCCCTCTGTCAGATGTAGGGTTGGTAAAGATCTTTTCCCAATTTATTGGTTGCCGTTTTATCCTATTGACAGTGTCCTTTGCCTTACAGAAACTTTGTAATTATAAGAGGTCCCATTTGTCAATTCTTGATCTTAGAGAATAAGCTATTGGTGTTCTGTTCAGGAAATTTTCCCCTGTGTCCATTTGCTCAAGGCTTTTCCCCAGTTTTTTTTCTATTAGGTTCAGTGTGTTGGGTTTTGTGTGGAGGTCTTTGATCCACTTGGACCTGAGCTTAGTATAAGGAGATAAGAATGGATCTTCTGCATACTCTCCACCAGTTGAACCAGCACCATTTGTTGAAAAGGCTATCTTTTTTAAACTGGATGGTTTTAGCTCCCTTGTCAAAGATCAAGTGACCATAGGAGTGTGGGTTCATTTCTGAGCCTTCAATTCTACTCCATTGATCTACCTGCCTGTCACTGTACCAATACCATGCAGTTTTTAATACTATTACTCTGTAGTACTGCTTGAGGTCCAGGATACTGATTGCCCCAGAAGTTCTTCTACTGTTGAAATTAGTTTTAGCTATCCTGGGTTTTTTGTTATTCCAGATGAATTTGAGAATTGCTCTTTCTAACTCTATGAAGAATTGCGTTGGGATTTGATGGGGATTGCATTGAATTTGTATATTGCTTTTGGGAAGATGGCCATTTTTACTATATCAATCCTACCAATCCACAAGCATGGAAGATTTTTTTCCATCTTCTGAGGTCTTCTTCCATTTCTTTCTTCAAAGACTTGAAGTTCTTGTCATACAGATCTTTCACTTGTTTGGTTAGAGTCACACCAAGATGCTTTATATTGTTTGTGGCTATTGTAAAAGGCATCATTCCTCAAATTTCTTTCTAAGTCTGTTTGTCCTTTGAGTATAGGAAGCCTACTGATTTGCTTGAGTTAATTTAATATGCAGCCACTTTAAATTCTAAAAAGTCTTTGATTTTTTTCCTTATTTCTTCCTTGACCAAGGTATCATTGTGTAGAGCATTGTTCAGCTTCCATGTGTATGTGGGCTTTCTGTTGTTTTTGTTGATATTGTAGACCACTCTTACTCCATAGTGATCTTCTTATTTCTGTTGAGGTCTACTTTATAATCAATTATATGGTCAATTTTGGAGATGGTACCATGAAGTGCTGAGAAGAAGGTATATTCTTTTGGTTTAGGATGAAATGTTCTACAGATATCTATTAAATCCATTTGGTTCAAAATGTCTGTTAGTTTCACTGTGTCTCTGTTAAGTTTGTGTTTCTCTGATCAGTCCATTGAGGGGAGTGGGGTGTTGAAGTCTCCCACAATTATTCTGTGAGGTGTAATGTGTGCTTTAAGGTTTAGTAAAGTTTCTTTTGCAAATGAGGGTGCCCTTGTATTTGAAGCATAGATATTCAGAATTGATAGTTCTTCTTGGTAGATTTTTCCTTTGATGAGTATAAAGTTTCCTGTATGCAGCAAAATGTTTGGTCCTCTTTACGTATCCAGTCTGTTAGTCTGTCTTTTTATTGGGGAACTGAATCCATTGATGTTAAGAGATATTAAGGAATAGTGATAGCTACTTCCTGCTATTTTTGATGTAATTTTTATTTTTATGTGGTTATCTTCTTTTGGGTTTGTTGAAGGAAGATTAATTTCTTCCTTTTCCTAGTATGTAGTTTCCCTCCTTTGGTTGGTGTCTTCCATTCATTATCCTTTGAAGGGCTGGATTTGTGGAAAGATACTGAGTAAGTTTGTTTTGTCATGGAATACCTTGGTTTCTCCATCTATGGTAATTGAGAGGTTTGCTGGATATAGCACCCTCGGTTGGCATTTGTGTTCCCTTAGGGTCTGTATGACATCTTCCCAGGCTCTTCTGGCTTTCATAGTCTCTGGTGAGAAGTCTGGTGTAATTCTGATAGGTCTACCTTTATATGTTACTTGACCTTTTCCCCTTACTGCTTTTAATATTCTTTCTTTGTTTAGTACATTTTGGCTTTTTAATTATTATGTGACTGGAGGAATTTCTTTTCTGGTTGAATCTATTTGGAGTTCGGTAGGCTTCTTGTATGTTCATGGGCATCTCTTTCATTAGGTTAGGGAAGTTTTCTTCTATAGTTTTGTTGAAGACATTTACTGACCCTTGTAAATCTTCACTCTCTTCTATAGCTATAATCCTTAGGTTTGGTCTTCTCATTTTGTCCTGGATTTTCTGGATATTTTGGGTCAGGAGCTTTTTGCATTTTGCATTTTCTTTGACTGTTGTATCAATGCTTTCTATGATATCTTCTGCATCTGAGATTCTGTCTTCTGTCTCTTGTATTTTGATGTTGATGCTTGGATCCATGACTCCTGAATTCTTTCCTAGGTTTTCTATGTCCTGAGTTGTTCCCTTTCTGATTTCTTTATTGTTTCTACCTCAACTTTTAGACCCTGGATGGTTTTGTTCAATTCCTTCACCTGTTTTGTTGTGTTTTCCTGTATTTCTTTAAGGGCTTCTTGCTGTTTACTTGTGTTCTCCTGTATTTCTTTAAGGGAGTTATTTATGTCCTTCTTGAAGTCTTCTATCAGCATCATGAGCTGTGATTTTAAATCCAAATCTTGCTTTTCTGGTGTGTTGGGTTATCCAGGACTTGCTGTTGTAGGATAATTGGGTTTAGATTGTGCCATATTGCCTTGATTTCTATTAGTAACATTCCTATGTTTGCCTTTTGCCATCTGGTTATCTCTGGTGTTAGTTGGTCCTGCTGTCACTGTCTGGTGCTTGTTCTTCCTGTGCGTCTGCAAGCCTATCTCAGCACCCCTGAGTGACCAACTCTCCCCAGGCACAGACTGCCGTGGGGCTGCCAAGCTCCTGGGTTAAGGTGGGACCCTGGTGGGCCATGTTCCAAGTGATCTTACACTTGGGTGTAAGGTACCCTGTGTACCTGGCTGCACCTGTCTGCTCAGTCACAGGAGCAAAGATGGCAGCCTCACCTCTAAATGTGGGACTCCCTCTAATAGCAGGACTCCCTGCAGGGCAGATGTCCCCTAGCAGTGTAGGTGCACAGAAGGCTGTGGCACTCCCCAGCTCCTGGGTGTAGGTGGGGCCATGGCAGGCTGAATCCCAAGTGATCTTACAGTCGGGTGTTCCCTGCATACCTGGCTGAACCTGTCTGCTTAGTCAGAGGAGAAAAGATGGCGAACTCGTGTGTTTTATTGTATATGTTTTCTTCAATATTCATGAGGGAAATTGGACTGTAATTCTCTTTCTGGTTGGATCTACAAATAGTTTGGGTGTCAAACTGATAGTGGCTTCATGAAATAAATTTGGCAATGTTCCCTCTGTTTCTATTTTGTAGAATAATTTGAGGGGCATTGGTATTAACTCTTCTTTGTATATGTAGTAGAATTCTGCACTAAAACCATCTTGCCCAGGGCTTATATTAGTTGGGTAACTTTTAATGACTACTTCTCTTTCCTTGAGCGTTATAGGTCTATTTATATTGTTTATCTGATCTTCATTGAACTTTGAGAAGTGGTATTTATAAAGAATTGGCAATTTCTTTTAGGTTTTCCAATTTTGTGTTTTTAAAGTATGACCTAATAACTCTTTTTATTTCCTCAGAGTCTGTTGCTATGGTCCTTATTTTGTTTCTGATTTTGTTAATTTTGATAGTTTTACTCTGCCTCTTAGTTTAGATAAAGATTTGTCTGTCTTGCTGATTTCCTCAATGAGCCAACCCTGTTTCATTGATACTTTATATCATTCTTTTATTGATTTCAGCCTTCATTATGATTATTTCTTGGTATTTACTCCTCTTCGGTGCAGTTGTTTCTTTTGTTCTAGAGCTTCCAGGTGTGCCTTTAAGTTGTAAGTATGAGATCTCTCTCTTTATTTTTAATGAAGATTCTTAGTGCTATGAACTTTCCTCTTAGCAATTAGGGTTGGTCTTTCATGGTGTCCCTATTTTCCTAGGTGTTTTGTGTTAGAAAATTTTTAGATTTAACATTACTTTGGACTGAGAAATCCATGTCTTCTATGTTGTCTTCAATGCCTAAAATTCTCTCTTATATCTCTTGTATTCTGCTGATCATGCTTATATCTGTAGTTCCTGTTTGCCCTCCTAGATTTTCCATCTCCAGGATTTCTTTTGTTTGTGTTCTCTTTATTACTTTTATCTTCATTTTGTATTAATGGTTTCCTTCACCTGCCTATTTGTTTTATTTTTTCTTGGCTTTCTTGGTATTTTTTTTTAGGAATTTATGAATTTCCTCCAAATTTTTGTTTGTTGTTTCCTCAGTTTGTTTAAGGGATCTTTTTTATTTTTTTTCCATTTCCTCTTTAAGGACCTCCACCAATCTCATATTTGGCTTAAAGGTCATTTTCTTGTGCTCATGTCTTGCTGTCACAGGACAGTTGATATCTTATGGTGCTATATTTCCAGGCCATTTTTAATTGTTTTCTTACCCTAATGTTTAGGCATCTGAATTTGGGGTGACTACATGTCTAGGTGATGATTTCTAGGTCCCTCTCTTTTGGATTGGTGCTTTGTTGTTTGGTTTCTGTTTCCTCTTTGGTCTTCTGGATTTCCTTCTTTGTGGTCTGAATTTATGGTAAATAGCAAAGGAGTTTCCTCTGTTCAAGTATGATGCTGGACCTCTCTCTAGTGGCCAGCTTGGCCTTTGACAGAGCAGGCAGTCTCCTCCAGAGTTGGGGGAGGGGTGGTAGGTAGGATAAGGTGATAAGGAAAGAAATGGGGACTGGGGACACTGACTGAGTTGAGGAGGCCACCTGGTGACCTATCTGTGGTTCTATAGGCTGGTATGGTCTCTGGTCTAGCATAGAATCTCTGACTGAGTTTGCCTATCTGTTTTTCTGACTTGTTTGGCCTATACCTGTTCTTCAAGCTGTAGTCTGAACCAGTTTTTCTGAGTTACTTGGACTGCACCTAGGCAACTGAAGTCTGCAGAAGTTGGGGGCGGGGGGACAGCAATGGGGAAGGAAATGGAACAGGATGGAGGGGGCAGTAGATTGGGTCTTGAGAACTGAATCTAGAATCTAGGGAGTGGGGGAGTTCCACAGGCAGACAGGTCACTTACCTGTTCTTCTGACTGGCATGACCTGCAACTCAGGAGTGGAAATCCTCTGGAGTTGGAGCAGGACAAAAGAAGTGGCGTGAGAGTTAAGGTGGGATGGGTCAGTGGAGTCAGCCTTTGGGAACTGAACCTAGGGAGTAGGGCTGTTTATCTGGCAGGCATGTTACTCACCTGCTCTTCTGACTGTGAAGTGCAGCATCTCATATACAGTTGCCAGGAGAAAGTGGAACAGTGTCATTGGCTGGGACATATACTGGGACTAAGTCAGTTAAGGCTAATTAAACAATGTATCACAAGAATGATACATGGTGTCGTAAGGTATTATGGTCCAAGCACACAGCATTAGGGTGGGAAAATCATTTTCTTGAGACCCAAAGCCACAGCTTTCCCAAAGCCCGTGGCCATTACTGGCTCTTCTATGCATATTCCTGGTTAAAAGAAGAAACTACATTTCTTTTCCATTCAGCAGGATCTCAGGGAAATCTTGGGGTTAATCTAGTCCTCAACAATTAGGTATTTTCACACACACACACACATACACACACACACACACACACACACACACACACACACACTGTTTGTATTTTCTTCAGTGTCTATTCAGATAATTTGTCCAATTGATAATTAGGTTACTTGCCTTTGTTGTAGCCCAAGCGGGTTTCTATGTAACTGAGAATGACCTCCTACTTCCACCTCTCCCATTCTGGCATTACAGGTGTACCCAACTAGATAGTGCTGAGGAATAAACCCAGAGCTTCATAAATGCTATGCAACCATTCTACAAATTGAGTTCCATTGCCTGCCCTCTCTATATCTTTTACGTTCATTTAACCTATTTATTTTTGACAGCCCAGACATTCTATTGCTTGGATATCCCCATTCAAGTTTTATCTGATATATGTTTTAAAAACTAATTTTAAGACTATATACTAATCTGAATTTAGCTTACATTTAATATCGGTTGTTAAGTTTTAACACAGAACTTAAATCAGTACACCCCACATTTCATGTTTTATAAAAACACAGCTCAAGAATCCCATTGAGCTGAAAAGTAATGAGAAGGTGAAATTCTTTCTGAATCAGATGATCATAAAGCAACAATACACCCATGGGTCCATGATTATATGCATGAATTCACCTACTTAGAAAGCTTACTCTGATTTTTCTTTTTTTTTTTTTAATTTTCTAAGTTTTTTTATTTACATTCAAAATCATTTCCCCTTTCCTGGTTCCTCCCTCCCCGAAAGTCCCATAAGCCCCCTTCCCTCCCTCTTTTCCCCATTCAGCCCCCTCTCGCTTCTCTGTCCTGGCATTCCCCTACATCCAGTCTTTCCAGGACCAGGGGTCTCTCCTTCCATCTTCTTGGAAATCTATTGATATGCGAATTGTGTCTAGGGTATTCCGAGATTCTGGGTTAATATCCCCTTATCAGTGACTGCATACCATGTGTGTTCTTTTGTGATTGGGTTACCTTACTAAGGATGCTATGTTCAAGTTCTGACCATTTGGCTAGGAATTTCATAAATTCATTGTTTTTAATTGCAGAGTAGTATTCCATTGTGTAAATATACCACATTTTCTGAATCCATTCCTCCATTGAGGGATATCTGGGTTCTTTCCAGCTTCTGGCTATTATAAATAAGGCTGCTATGAACATAGTGGAGCATGTGTCCTTATTGCATGCAGGGGAAGCCTCTGGGTATATGCCCAGGAGTGGTATAGCCGGATCCTCTGGGAGTGTCATGCCCAGTTTTCTGAGGAACCGCCAGACAGCTTTCCAGAGTGGTTGTACCAGCTTGCAATCCCACCAGCAGTGGAGGAGTGTTCTTCTTTCTCCACATCCTTGCCAACACCTGCTGTCTCCTGTGTTTTTGATCTTAGCCATCCTGACTGGTGTGAGATGGAATCTCAGGGTTGTTTTGATTTGCATTTCCCTAATGACTAAGGATGATGAACATCTCTTTAGGTGCTTCTCAGCCATTAGATATTCTTCAGGTGAGAACTCTTTGTTTAGCTCTGTACCCCATTTTTAATAGGGTTACTTGCCTCTCTGGAGTTTAACTTCTTGAGTTTTTTGTATATATTGGATATTAGCCCTCTGTTGGATGTAGGGTTGGTAAAAATCATTTCCCAGTTAGTTGGTTGCCGCTTTGTCCTTTTGACGGTGTCTTTTACCTTGCAGAAACTTTGTAATTTAATGAGGTCCCATTTGTCAACTCTTGATCTTAGAGCACAAGCTATTGGAGCTCTATTTCATTTTGCTTCTGTTTTGTCACTATGCTTCTACCAATCTCTCTAACCAAGATAGGTTCAAATACTGGTATTTTCATAACAATGTATCTTAAAATTTAAATGCAAGATGTCAAAGTACCTACACTGATTAGCCTTGGAGTCTAAGACTTGGAACAGGGTTGTATATTCTTGAATCTAAAAAAGTAAAATAAAAAAATATTTGCCTCTAGGACTAGCCCCCTGTCGTTGGGCAATACCAGCATGGGGCAGTCTCAGTCATCCACAGGGCTGTACTCTGCTGCTGTGATAATCTGGCTGTGATCAAAGAACCAATTCTGGTGTTCTTTAAAGAAAAAGACCCTAAGGACCTCAACATACAGCACATGAAACAGTCCCCACTTGTCCCATCCCCTCCCTAAGAATTTCCTTCATTTCCTCTAATTCCAAACATAGACTGCTGTTTCTTCTCTCTGGGGCTCAGTTCCTTGGCTGTGCCAAGAAGCCCACAGTTCTGTATGACAGTGAATAGAACGGAATGCTCGGCATTACCAGGCTGCTCCATTTTTTTTTCATGTATTGTAAATGAAAAAGTTCTAGGAAAATAAAACATGTTAGGGAAAAAGGGATGGGGGAGGTAGAAAGAAGTAAAAAATAAAGAGGAGAGAGGTGGGGCATCAATTTACAAAGACAACCTTGGCTTGCTGCTTACAGTTCCTTTTCCTCCAAGTCACTGCAAAAGAATTTCAGGGACCTTACTTGATCCGGCCAGTTTGCTACAGAAAAATACATCTCATATTTAACTTATAAATACCACTCTATTGAGCTTACACAAAATCAAAGTAATTTATATTTTACGTTTTCTTCAGCGTTATAGGGACGAGTTGTCCGGCTTTTCTCTCATTGAAGTTACTGTTCAAGGCTTTCCTTCTCTCCTCCCCTATGTTTTCCATGGACCTGCTCTGGGTTAGTATCTTTAGAAATTAAACAGAAGCAACAGAAGCACACTAAACACATTGATTACCAAGTAAAATGGTTCCCCTGGTAACCATAACCCAATGAAAGCCCTTGGAACTGCCTTTTTTTCCTCAGATGATTATTTTCCCCCAGTGTTTCAAGCATCACAGATGGCAGAAACAGAAAAGAAAGTACCTGCTACAACTATGTTGTTACAGAAATAAAGCTGATTCAGTGAGAGCTGTTCTGTCCTGTACTGTGGCAGATAATTGTAGTATAAGTTTTTTTTAAAAGAATCATATTTATTCTTTTTATGTACGTGTATCTCTCTGTGTGTAAATGAATGGTGCTTGTATATGGGTTCCCAAAGAGGCCAGAAGGGGATAAGCTGGAGTTCATAGTCACCCAACAGTTCTAGGAACTGAACTCAGTACCTGAAATGCATCCATCCTTATGTGCTTTATACTGTGTATCCACAGATTGGTTTTCTGTAGCTGCTATTTAAATCATCACAATTGTTGTGACTTACAAAAAACAAATGTATTGAGCTATTTATCTGTAGAGTCAGTAATGCTGCACTCCTTTATAGATACTGGGAGAGAATCTTTTCTTGCCTTTTCAGTATAGAGGAGCTGACAGCATTTCTTGACTTTCAGAGTTTTTGTTCTTTTTATACTTACCAACTTCATCCCATTTCTCATCCTCCATATTATTACAGAATAGTTTAGGAGGGGTCTTTGCTTTAATAACTTCCAAATTTCTTGGACTTTTTCTGGAAAGATGTAATCAAATGTCTATTTACCCAAGGTATGACAGTGGCAACAGACCAAACTAACTCTCCTACTTTAGTAAACCAATATGTTTACTTAAGCTACTTACAGTAGAAACTTCATCAGAGAAAGGTTGTTTATAGATGCCTGGATGACTCACATTCAGATGGATCACCAAAAATCCTACCTCAGCCTGAGTGACAACTTGCAAAAGTTTATGTCCCTGAATCTCCCTGCATGATATCCAGAGAGCTTAACAGATTGGATGGGTAGTCTCCTCTCCCCAATAGTCCTTGCTTCTTTTAAAACCTTGGGGAAGAATCTTGTGCCTCTTCTAAGATTGTGGAATATCCTGAAACTTGTTATTAGTCTTCCTCGGGTTCATAAGTTTTGTTTACTTATGTCCCAGGGATATCCCTCAGGATGGAATGTTCCAAGTCAGAGGAAATTACTGTATAAATGACTCATTTTTGGCAGTTTCATACACACACATTTTGGTCATATTCAACCCTATCATAGTCTCTAACAGCCACTCCCACCATGCCTCATCTAAACTAGTTCCCTTCTGTCTTAGTTAGGGTTTCATTGCTGTGAAGAGACCATGGCCACCACAACTCCTATAAAGAAAACATTTAATTGGGGCTGACTTACAGTTTTAGAGGTTCAGTCCATTGTCATCATGGCAGGAAGCATGGCAACATGCTAGCAGACATGAAGCTAGAGACAGAGCTGAGAGTTCTACATCTTGACCTGAAAACAGCAGATGACTGAGATCCAGATTGGACATAGCTTGCTCATAGATCCAAACATGAGTCTATGGGGGGGGGGCATTCCTATTCAAACTGCCACATTCCACACTGTGGTCCCCATAGGCTTGCAGCCATAACTTAATTCAGAAATTCAATCAGTCCAACTTCAAAAATCCCCATAGTTTATAACAGTCTCAAAGACTCTAAAGATAGAATCACATGACCAAGCCTGCCAAGTTCTGCTACTTTTAGGGGCTGTAGTATGGCCCCCTTATTAAAATTCATGTTCATCAGCTTTCTGCTTTTAATGGTTGTGATTACCACCATACCCGGCCCTAAGCTTTACTTTCATTCTCTTTCACTTTGCTTTAATTCCTTTCACAGGTTGGAAGCTTAGCTGGAGTTACTACTCCCTTTATTCCATTTCACATCTGGCTTTTCTTTAATCATTTTATCATCTTGAACACACTACTTAGTCCCATTCTATTTCCTGGGGCCTCTTTTCTTCTCGAAATGTACATTTCTTATTGTTTCTTGCTCTGTTTTCTCCTTTCATTGTAGATCTTTACAAGAGTGAACACTAACAACCGTGCAGCAGAGTACGTTGCGATTTCTAGTACCAATGAAATTAATCCAAAACTGTTCAATTTAGTCCCAGGAACACTTTTTAGACAAGGGCAAAAAGCAACCACATTCTTTGCAAAGATATCACAAGGACCTTCTCTAGATCATAGACTAAAATTTTGTCCTCTGAAACCTTTTGAGCCAGTCTCCCATGTGGAACCATGAAAGGCAATCTGTGACCTGATTGAGCGAGTCTTACTCAGGAAACCCAGTAGAATATCTACAAGGGACAGAACATGAGCCTTGCTCCCAGATACCTAGGCTCCTGACACCAACTCCATACTGACTCCTCAATGCCGTAATCCTGTTGCCATCAGTCATATAGGGCCAGGCCCCCAGTGTTCTGGCTGGACTCCAACCCACATTCATCTGGCTACAGTCAGGTATTCCCTGCCCCACAGTTATCTGGCAATAGCCAGGTAACCCAGCCCACCATAAAAGGGGCTGCCAGGTCCCTCCTAGCTCTCTTGCCCTTACGCTCTCCTTTTTGTCTTGCCTCTGTTCCCTCTCTCTACCCTATTCATCTCCCATCTTTCCACGTGATCATGGCCAGCTCTCACCCCTCTATTTTTCTTTCTTTACTTCTATACCTCTTTTCCTTTTCCTACTTCTCTATAATAAAGCTTTGAAACTGTGGGCTGCCTCTTCATATCAAATCCCGCCATGTAGGAGCAATGGAATAGGCCTCACCATCTTCAGCTGCCAGAAAGGACCAAAGACTCTTCTGCCTGGCCAGGCTTCCTCTCTAAGTACATGGAGCCGTGCCAAAACAGCTCCGTATTCTGGGTAAGGACCTCCCCACTAGCTGGGCAGTTTTCCTCCATAGGTACATGGGCACCTGCCATCCCTACAGTACTAGAGTACTAGAGGGTATTCGGCCCTCTAGTTTTCCTTACAGTTGGCGCCCCAATACGTGGGGCATGAATCCGCACCAATACATAGGGATCAGCCCAGCATGCCTCCCTCACTGCCCTCTTTTACATCCAGCCAGGAGCAGGTCGGTTTCTCTTCCCATAGGCAGATCGGGGTCTTGGAGCCTCTCATGGCCAGACCTGGTGGCAGAGAGCGCCTCCCCCCCCCCCTTCGTTCTCAGCTCTTATGCTGTATCCAGCAGCACCCTGTGATGTCCGGGGGCTAGAGAACTTGTCACCCTCCAGTCTCCATGAGGCCTGACTGCACTAGGCTGCCTCACCACTCCCCCTCCAGAAGTCCAGCAGCCACTCGGAGGCCTGTGAGTCACATGACAGTCTCAACTCCCATGTTTGCAGGACAGACCCTTCCCCCACCCCTGCACCATACTCCCCAGCTAGCCCTTGTCCTTGCTCGATGTTCTGCGTCCCTGTGACCAAATGGAGGTGCGTGCCTTGTCCCTCAGCCTGCTTATGTTTCATACATCACTTCCTGCATCTCTACCCCAGCCTCCCCCCCCCCCCCCCGCAGCGAGACTCCCATAGACTCTGCTTTCTAGGTCTACCGACCTGCTGTTCCTTAGGGTCCCTGCCGGCTGGGAGGAGGGGATTGAGCTCACCCTCTTACACTAGCCATCGAGCTGCCACTGCTTTGCCTGGGAAGCCTCTCATTTTCCCTTTCCATGACTATGTTATCTATATATTTTTTTAAAGCTTTCTTTTAAGGTTGACTTTTCATCTCCTTCTTTCCAAGAAAAAAAAAAAACAAATGGAAAAAACTTGAGACCTGTCTGCTAGGAGCATGCTGAGGCCTCATGGCAAGAAAGGCAGACACCTCCCCGCATCCACCTAAGCCCACAAAAGTTACACCTGAGGATTTGCTCGCTTGCTCCCCCTACAGGAATACCTAAATAATGCTTTTCAACCCAAGATTTTCTTGCTTCCTTACGTAAATGCTTATTTTTCTCCCTAGCATTCGTGATACATGCCCAATATTTTTACTTGTTTAAAATTTTCTTTTAATGCCCAAAAGCCATCTAATATGCTTCCATAGGTCAAATTAACTACACTAATTAACAATCAGTTTCCTTTTACAGGCCTATCCTAGATACACAATTAACACAATATTTTCTTCCTCAGCCACCCAAAGCAGACTTAAAGATGCCTTCCAGGACTATTACAGCCATCCACCCTACGCAGACATTTCCTACTGGGGTTCTGGGATTCCCCTACTGGGATTCCCTACTGGGGTTGTCATTACTCTACAGGTTTATCCCTACACCTTGCTCGCTGCCACCAATCCAGCAGAGACAGTGCCACCTCCTGAGACCTACAAGAGACAACAGAGCTGCCTTCCTCCAGACACCTCATCTGACTGAAGACTCCCAAGACACATGTAGAGATCCAAAGAAAAGTGTTAAACCCCACAGAGGACAGACTTGGGACCTTCCTGCTACAGATGAACTCTCTTGCCAAAGCCAAATAAATGGCTGTTGAACTTGGAAAATTGCATGATAGTGAGGAAAATATGTCTATCTAGATTGATTCACTGCTGTTTAAAACTGATGTTATTACCCTCAAACTATACTACACATTGATTCGATTATTCCTTGCCTTCTTTGCCTCGACCCTCCTTACCACTCTAGCTTTCTTCTGATACTTCTACCCCACCCAAAATTTTCACTACAAATGACACAGTCATTCCAGTGACCCCTCTCTTTTTAAAAAATAAGTGAAAGGGGGAGATGTGGGACCATGAAAAGCAGTCTATGGCCTGGTTGAGCGAGGCTTACTCCAGAGACCCAGTAGAATATTCTACAAGGGACAGAACATGAGCCGTGCTCCCAGATACTTAGGCTCCTGACACCAATTCCATACTTCTGACTCCTCAACTCTATAATCCTGTGGCCATTAGTCATATAGGGCCAGGCCCCTAGTGTTCTGACTGGAATCCACCCCCACAGTCACCTGGCTATGGCCAGGTTTTCCCTGCCCCACAATTACCTGGCAACAGCCAGGTAACCCAGCCCACTCTAAAAGGGGATGCCAGGCCCCTCCTAGCTCTCTTGCCCTTATGCTCTCTCCTGTCTCTTGTCCCCCTGCTCCTACTCTCTCCCCATTCTTCTCCCCTCTTTCCACGTGGTCATGGTCAGCTCTCACCCCTCTATCTTTTCTTTCTCTCTTAACTTCTCTATCTCTTTTCCTTTTCCTATTTTTCTATAATAAAGCTTTGAAATCATGGGCTGCCTCCTTTTATCAAAACCTGCCCTGTAGGAGCAATGGAACAGGCCTCAGCATCTTCAGCCCCACTTAAAGCATTCAACTGCTCTTCTAATCCAAAATCCCAAATTTTACAGTCTTTCAAACAAAAGCATGGCTAGGCCTATCACAGCAATATCCCAGTCTGTGGCACCAACTTCTGTCTTACTTAGGGTTTCATTGCTGTGGGAAGACACCACAATCAAGGCAACTCCTATAATGAAAAATATTCATTTGGAGCTGGCTTACTGTTCCAGAGGTTTAGTTTGATGTTGTCATGGCAGGAAACATGGCAGCATGCAGGAAGACATGGTGCTGAGAAGGAGCAGCGATTTCTATATCTTGATCTGCTGGCAGCAGAAGGAGACCGAGAGCCACACTGGATATAACTTGAGGATATGGGATCTCAAAGCCTGCCACCACAGTAGCATGCTTCCTCCAACAAGGCCATATATACTCCAGTATGGCTATATCTCCTAACAGTACCACTCCCTATGGACCAAGCATTCAAACACATGAGTCTATGGGGGCCATTCTTATTTAAACCACAACACCCTCCTACTTTCATGTCTTATGTTCTTGTGCAGGTAGCCACAACTACAGTGTTTTCATGACTATAATGGGTATGTCATTTTCAGAAGGTACCATTGCACATAACTCTTCTCCACCCTCCAGCTCTCTTATGTTCTTTCTGTCCCATTTTCTGTCATGCTTCTTGGGTCTTGGAGGAAGTGATATAAAGGTCCCATTTGGGCAATTCTTTATTCCTGCATGTTATTCAGCTATGAGCTTTGACATTAACTGTTCTACAAAAAGAAGCTTCTTTGAACAAGGCTGAGAAGAGCAATAGTTTGTGGGTCTAAACACACATATCCAAAAGGCGGCATGACTACATGTCCACTCATCAAAACATCAGTAGTAAATCCACCCAGAGCCTGTGATTTCCCCAGATATAATCTTTGACCAGGCTTACAGTAGCAGGCACGTGTATTTTCTCCTATGTAGTGGGAGGAAAACTCCTCTCAAATCTAATCAAAATACAGTTAGTTACCTGCACCAATCATGGAACTATTTGATAACTAGCCATATCTTGTCTTGTAGGTCATTTTTGTAGCACTCCAAGTTCTCAGATGGGAAAGAATTTTCTTTCCCAGTAACCTGCATAGCACATTCTAGTTCCATGTTGTGTAGTTTTTTAAATGATCTGTCTCAAAGCATTGATGTGCAATGGAGTATAAACTTTGAACCTCTCCCTGTATGTATTGGTAATTTCACATTAACCAAGAATAGAGATCAACATCCTGTCCTTCCGAGAAGGGCTTATGACATGTGCATTTTACTTTTTCATGCACACAATGTCTGAGCTTTGGCACAGTCATGGGGAAGCATTTCCTGATAGCATACTGACAAACAGGCTCAGCTGAGCTCCAATAGCAGTTTCTGTACAAAGCCATGCATATTTGGCTTGTGGACTGATTTGGAAACTGGTGCCCTTGAAGGTGGGTTTCTCCTTTCCATCAACCCTTCTCCTTTCCATCAAGTCTTTTCTGAGCAGCAGTGCTAAGGAATAGGGCTACAAAAATGCTAGATGTCAGAGTATCTGCAAATGACTAATAAATTGGATACGGAGACATTAAAATATGATAATATAATATTTGTTCCATATGATCTGTAATATTCTATAGATCATTTACCTAACAGAGCATTACACTTGAAATGTATGTAATACAATAGGGCTTGGTGGCATGAGCCCAGGATCCCACTTACTTTTAATGCTAAAGACTGAAGGTCTTGAGTTCAAAGTTTGCCTGGACTACAGAGTGAGTTCAAGGCCAGCCTGGGTAACTTCATGAGCCCTTTCCAGAAATAAAAGAAGGGGGCTATGGGTACATCTTCATGGCAGAATCCTTTCGTAGCATGCAGGATATCTCAGGCTGCATCCCCAGTACCACAGAGAAATGACAGGGACACTGCTTTTTTTTTTTACTTCCTGCAGATGATAATAATGAACTCAGGTGAATATCATCAAATAAAGAACTGTTTGTGGAAAATGTAGACTGACCCAAAGTGTGGGAAAACTGGAAAGCAGTCCATCCTCAAAATAACAAGTTTATTCTTAGACAATGTTTCAGTTAAGGACACATCCTAGCCTCTGTGGCATTAAACGGAAGAATTAAAGCCAAATCCTGCTGTTGTAAACTTGAGGAGCCAAATGAATATTAGGTCCAAGGGACCTTTTTCCTGGCAATAGCAGAAATCATTCTGGGGTTTGAGCATGAACCCATGTAGTGACTTTCTCACAAGAAGAGGGAGAAGAGAATGGGTGTGAGGAAGAGGTTTGGAGCATTGACAAATCATACTGCCCCTCCCCCAAATTGGAGGAAGGCATTGGACTCTTATCTGGTTGTTGGGGTGGCCAAGGGTCTGGTCTTTGTTTTTTGTTTCCCACTAGTTGTGATGAAACCTGTTTTTCTGTTTTTAACATGTATTTCTTCTGTGTGTGTGTGTGTGTGTGTGTGTGTGTGTGTGTGTGTATGTGTGTAGGTCTTTTTCTTTTACACTAAGAGATGGCTGTGGGAAGAATAAGATTCCATGCAATATTGAGAAATGCAAAGGACTTTGTTTTACTCTTAGAGAGTGACATGGTGATAGGACATGCAGTAGGACTCAATCTACTGTCTCTTGTCCCACGATGAACACATACTCTGTTCCAAGACTGTAGATTTTGGAGATGCGAAAGAATATCCAGAGTTGGTGAGAAACCTCAGACATAGGACCCAAAGATGGGAACTCCTAAAGCTGTGTGACTGTTTGTCTATCCTTGGCTGAAGCCAAAACTTTACAAACACCTGAGAATCCACGGTTCCCAGAAAAGAGTCACAGCTGGCTAGTTGGAAGAAATAAGAAACTTCACTGCTGTCTATATTGAGATTAGATTCCAACAAAGTTAATTCACTGCTTAAACAAAGAGTGTCCAGTCATTGTCATTAGAAATGAATTCAACATTAACAATGACTTGTATATTAAATCAGACACAGGAAAGCATAAGAAGTAAATAGAAAAACAACCAGTACTAGCAAAGTCAGAGATGATACAGATGGAATTCAATAGCAACACTTTAAAGAAAGTACTATACATATGTAACATAAAGGCAACACAGTCATAAATGGACAGAAAGGGAAAATCTCCAGATTAATGGAAACTATAAAAAGAGAAGCAAATGGGCACTATTGGAGATAAATACAATGAATATATAGAGTTAGAACCTTTTATTGGATGGCTTGTCAACTTACTGGTAGTAGTGAGCGAAAATGCAAATTAACTTGAAGCTCAATGGAAAAGTAAGTTTTATTGAAAAAGCATGGCTAGTACAATACTAAATTGATCAGAATATATGCTACTGGTGGTAGGAAAGGAAGAGTGTTGGAAATAAATGGTAAGTTTCGACAAAATCACACCATGCAACAGTCCCACATGATAGGTTAATTAAAGGAAGAGGTACAGAGGCTTACTCTGCGGGAGGGAGAAGGGATGGGGGGTCGGGGGGAGACAAATGGGACTTTTTATTAGGGCCATGGCTCATGCACAGGGGAACATGGGACAGGGGTCAACAATCTAAATGTGTCACTAGTGATGACATGTGTCTTGTCATGAGGAGTCCCTTGGGGGTGAATCCCTTGGGGGCTGGCTAGGAAAATTCCTGATTGCCAACACTGTTGTGGGGGGGGGGGGCTTTTAGGCTGGGGGTTGCCTCATTGCTAACAGAAAAAAATAGAACAATCCAAAATTTGAAGAAATAAGGACTAATCAGTTTTAAAATTTAGTGAAACAATATTATATACTATAGTAAACCACACTAAGATGCTCTTCAAACAATGAAAGAGAGAGAGAGAGAGAGAGAGAGAGAGAGAGAGAGAGAGAGAGAATATAGCATAATATATTATGACTGATCTCCTGAGTACTAAAGAGTGAATAGAAAATCTAGAAGCCTCCGGGGAAAATGGCACTCTCTGTATGTGAAACAATGGCATCAATAACGCTGATTTCTTGTCAGAATGTAGTATTTGATTATATGAAATATACAGTCTGATATAAAATGAAAATATTATAGTTCAGGTACTATGAGGATGTTATTACTAACAATCACATGGCCTCAGGTAAAAGTAACATCCTGAAGAACTCAGTCACGTAAAATGTCTTAAGGGCAGTCAAAAGCATATCTGGAGAGGAGGACATGAGTTTCCTTTTTATAAGAATATCCAGTAGGCTTCTCATTTGCCCAGGCAAATCATGGTCATAGAAGCCAGCTATGGGATGCAGCCCTTTACAGTTGCTTCCTTATAATATCTACCTCCTACTGCTTTCCTGTCTCTTGTGGGTCCTCAACTGACACACAAAGGAAGTACAAATTGGTGACAACATATCAAAGTACACAGCTAGCTCCAAGAAGCTTCTCTTCATCTAACATGAAAATTTTCAGTCTCAAAATAAAATATGAATCACAGCTTACAGATGAAAATAGGAATCTGTGTCTGAATGAATATGAACAAATGAGTTAAGGATTAAGTGAGGGATGGGAAATTTTTCCTTAGAGTATAATAATGATTAACAAATGCAAAATGGATAATAAAAAATCGTCAATTCATATTAAATCTTATAAAAAGTTAGCAAGAAACAGGATACATATATAGATGAGTCTACAAAGACCATTAATTACAAAGAAAAACTAGGATAAAGAAAATCATGGAAGGCATACTCTTTTAAAAAGAAAGATTTGACGTGTTTTTATTTTGCTTACATATATATGATAACATATATACATATGCATACACACACAGACACACACATAAACACACACACACACACACATCCCATGCATTCAGTGTCTGCAGAGGGCAGATGAGAGGATTGGATCTCCTGGAACTAGACTTACAGAGGGTTGGGAGCTTCATGTGGGTGGAGACAACAAATCTGAATCTTCCGAAAAGCAGCCAGTGCTCTTATCTGCAGAGCCATCTCAAGCCCCTGCATTATCTTAATTAAAAGATCAAAGGCAACATGATGAACAATGGGAAAAACAAACTGTACAGATTTCCTTATATGATGTGCTGGGGTGGGGGGACAGAATCCCTCCCTCTTCCTGCTCCCCTTCTCTTCTAAGAGGGTGGGGTCCCCCCTGGGTATTCACCCACCCCGGTACATGAATTCTCTGTAGGAGTATGTACATCCTCTCCCATTGAGGCTAGACAAGGCCTCATTCCATAGTCAGGTTACAGTCAGGACAGACAGACCCTGCTCCAGTTGTTGGCAGCCCAAATGGAGACTGAGCTACAATTTTGGTTGTTGGCTCAGTTTCTGAGAGTTCCCAAGGGTCAAGATTAGTTGACTTTGTTGGCCTTCCTGTGGAGTTCCCATCCCCTTCAGGGTCTTTGATCCTTCTCACAGCTCTTCCATAAGTTCCAGAGCTTTTAATACTCATAGCTAGAATCAAATCAGGAGAGACTAGCAAAACCTGAGGTGAAGCACATTCTGTGAAATAAACTGCCACTCTCCTTCAAAATATTTGTGTCTGTAAATTTTTTTAAAAAATCTAAGGAAATGCTTTGATTAAAGCAGACTAAAGGAGCATGCAAATGTATCATTTGCAATACTGGATTATATTGTAAATAAGAAAAATGGCTCTATTAGGGTAATGACTTGATGATGACTCTAGCCATAAATCACTGTTTACCTTTCCCTTCTGGAAAACAAGCATATAAAATATTTTACAAAAGAGTGACAAATTACAAGACAAAATAGAAATATCTGTTGATAAAAGAAGTTACTAACTCTACTTCTGCAACATGTTGGAAAGCTTTAAATTAGCCCAGAGGGCAGACAACAAAACATGTATAGAAAAACAAGGTTGCTTTGTAGAAATAACTACATGAAGACAATAGAAAGACTTAAGGTTTCCCTTAAAAAGTCAGGAAGACCAGAACCATCAAGCTGACTTTTTCACTTGGCATCTTTGCCATAGAACCAAAACCTAGAAGACAGACCACTAACTGTAAACCTTTTGTTGCACTCCACACCCCTCCTCTTCCTGCATTTCCTTGCCAGGAACATCATCCATTCTAAATTACTTCCCACAAATGGTCTCAAAGTTATGCCACCATTTTATAAACTCCCAGAGACGCTAAAGAACACTGTAGTAAATGGGGAAAATGCTTGCTTCAATTGAATCCTTTGTTTCCCTGACTGGTGTCAGATAGCCTAGACCAAATAATTTTAGAAGGATTCTCATCTCAAATTAGTAAGCAGATTGCCGAAGGCTTGTTTTATTTGTAAAGAGACACTATAATTGGACTTTGAGAAAATAAAAGAAGGCCAATTGTATTGCTGTGTTGTTAAATTGGAGAGACAGGGATGGACTTAGATTTACAAAGCAGGTTGAACTTTTCCCATTTAGAGAGACCTCTATTGTGGAAATAAGTGGATTGTATACAGTTTTTGTTTACTTCTTCCTCAGACCCGGGGTTCTCCAATCTCAAATCATTTTTTTCCAAGCCGTTAATTACTGAGATTACAAATAATGCACAGCACTGCAGCTGGCCCTACCCTGGCATCTGTCCAGCACATAATCACCTGCCGTGTGCATTCATTCCTGCTGTGATTAAGCCTCTCCCTTCACAGTAGGGCCTGACAGCTCTGTTGTTTAAAATGTCACCCATGAATAGACCAGGCATGGGCTTGTCTGTACTTTCTGTGTCACTTTCAGTTAAGCTGTTGTGCTGTGGATTTGATGACTGGTCACTTTTCTTGAAGAGTAGATTGGCAGTTGAAGATCAACAATATGTGAGATCACAGCATACTTGTATATAAACATGGCTTAAAACAAAGCCTTCTTGAAAACATTAGGGGAAAATGTCTGCAGATTGAAGGAGCAGGCACCCAATTGTTTTGGTTTGTTTTAAGGTAAAAGAGTGGTGGATAAACGGGACAATAACATTATTTTCTTGTTCTTTGGGGGCGGGAAAACTACGGCTGAATAAAAAATTATGTTACTTAAAATGAATGTGCAATGTCCTTTTCATTTACTGTTGACAATAAATGGAACCTTTTCAAAATGTTATTCTTTTTCTAAAGTTTGACTCAAAATGCTGAATGTGTTATAAAATAGGTATTATGGATAGACAACAGATATGGAGCCCACTTAACACAAAGGTGAATATTCATACCTTCTACAGGCTAAGCTATTTGAGCAAAATTTTTCTTATCACCCTTAAAGAGCTCCATTGAGGAAAAACTGGCATACTCCTAACTGATCCAAGAAGAGATGGCAGAAAGAATAAGGAAAGTTTTGTGTGGGTGAAGTTCCATGTCCCAGGCACAGTGTATTCAAATTCATGCATGCTTTACTAATATCTATCACCTGC
This sequence comes from Tokudaia tokunoshimensis, assembly GCA_036184795.1. Lineage (NCBI taxonomy): Eukaryota > Metazoa > Chordata > Mammalia > Rodentia > Muridae > Tokudaia > Tokudaia tokunoshimensis. The sequence goes on from BTHU01000014.1 coordinate 118,739,983, forward strand.
TACTGTGTACCCTGGTGATTGCTGCTGGATTCTTCCCATTATAATCAAATAGCTGCCTCCTCCTGTTTCTGGAGTCCACAGAAATTCCAGTTATGCCAACATTTATTTCTCCACTGTACTAGGTTTACCTAAAGTATAGTCAAAGACTACAGGTAGTCATTATGGTTTGCAGACAGCATTGGAGAGTAAAAGACAGGTGCTTAGGAGATGTGTATGTATGTGTGTGTGTGTGTGTGTGTGTGTGTGTGTGTGTGTGAGAGAGAGAGAGAGAGAGAGAGAGAGAGAGAGAGAGAGAGAGAGAGAGAGAGAGAGAGGAGGTGGGCAGTTATTGTATTTTATCAGCAAATACTAACTCTTTTCACAAAAACAGTGAAAACTGTATCTGTAATTGATTAAAGGAGCTAGAAGTACAACCAAAGTACCAGCCTAACTTATAGAAAGGAAAAGATGAAGACCTACCTGGTAACCTGGGGTCGACTTTCTTTCTCATCTGCAGGAAGAAGTGTTTTAAGAGATAGCCTAAAGCATACATTAGAGACAGATTCTACAAAATTGTTTTTAAGTAAAAAAAATTGGAAGCCATGAACATAGCTTCAGAGTTCAGCCCTTTGATGTGTACAGTATAGAGCTGTTTGACAAGTTTGCTCTCTCATTCTAGAAAATGATAGAAGGATGAGTGTGGAGAATTTACATGAATGTGAGAGTTTCATCCTGGGTGCATGCTCTCTTCCCTCCACCTTCCCCTGCCTAAAGCCTCACACCATTATCAATGGACAGTTCCAGTGAGGACAAATTTTCATACTGCTATAAATTAGGCAAATACGTAGATACTTAAATGAATTGGTACTTAGACTGTCATGTTTCTAAAAATAACAACAGTTAACAATTACCCCTGAAACTGCTCATTAAAATGTCTAACACTCTTTCCAAAACAGTAGTTAGAAGTGCTATTGAATCATCAATTAATTGTTGAAGCCACCTGTTAATTATCATAAAGATTTCCCTGGTGACAGAGTTCTGTGTGGTTAGTATCTGTCATACGTGTGAACATACTTTTGCATAATTTCTGAAAAAAAGTACAAATCTAATTCTGTAAATTGCATAATGGTCATAGGTAGTTTTTTTTGTTTTTGTTTTTGTTCTTTTTTTTTTTTAGTTCAAAAAAAAAAACAGTACACATTGTGTCCTTTGGAAGGGGTAACAAGAATTAAACAGTCTGAGCAAAAATTGGTTATCATCTGCTAAACATTTGATATACCTTACTCCTTGAATTTTTGTAGTTACATCTATACTGTCTTTGTCATTATTCTATTTCTGTGAGGAGATACCATGACCAGAGAAACTCTAATAAAGAAAAGAAATTAACTGGGAGCTTGCTTACCATTTCAGAGACTTAGTCCATTTACCATAATGGCAAGGAGCTTAGAGACAGGAAGCATTGTGACAAACAGGCAAACATGGTGCTGAAGATATAGCTAAGAACTATATCAATATAGAGAGGCCAAGAGAGACTAGTGAAAAGGAAATTTCTATTTTCTTAGGAGACTCAGTTGTGTCATGTGATATTTTTCTGGAAATGGTCTTATGAAAGGATGTCTTTGCTGAAGCAGACCCCTGGGAGGATATTTTTCTAAGAACAGATATGTGGTGCTTTTCTAGAAATTGCCTGGAAAGGGGGCATCTGATGTTTTGCTAGAATGTACACTTGAGAGAATGTTTGATGTTTGTAAACAGTATAATTATAATGCAACAGACACTGGACAAAGCTGTATGACATTGGTTAACCTTGCTATTATTTGTTGGTCTTCATTGGGCTTTGCTGAAGCTGTAGCATTAGTTTGCCTTGTCTTCTTTGATGGTCATTTCTCATGATTTTGCAGACAGAAACACACCAAAACATTTCTGGTGGTGCTCCAATGACTTCTTGCTGCTTCCATGGACTCTAGCCCTCAGTTTCTTCAGGATCAAACTGTCATTGTTGATTAGTGAATGGTGTTTTCGAGTGGATCAAGCTACCACTGCTGATTCATGTGAACTGAACTGCTGCTATCTTGAAAATTGGATCCAAGTGGATCAAGGACCTCCACATAAAACCAGACACACTGAAACTAATAGAAAAGAAACTGGGGAAGAGCCTTAAACACATCGACACAGAGGAAAATTTCCTGAACAGAACACCAATAGCCTATGCCCTAAGATCAAGAATTGACAAATGGGACCTCATAAAATTACAAAGTTTCTGTAAGGCAAAGGACACTGTCAATCAGACAAAATGGCAACCAACAAATTGGGAAAAGATCTTTACCAACCCTACATCTGTCAGAGGGCTAATATCCAATATATACAAAGAACTCAAGAAGTTAGAATCCAGAGAACCAAATAATCCTATTAAAAAATGGGGGTACAGAGCTAAACAAATAATTTTCACCTAAGGAATATTGGATGGCTGAGAAGCACCTAAAGAAATGTTCACATCTTTAGTCATCAGGGAAATGCATATCAAAACAACCCTGAGTTTTCACCTCACATCAGTCAGAATGGCTAAGATCAAAAACTCAGGAGACAGCAGGTGCTGGAGAGGTTGTGGAGAAAAAGGAACACTCTTCCACTGCTGGTTGGATTGCAAGCTGGTACAACCACTCTGGAAATCAGTTTGGAGGTTCCTCAGACAACCGGGCATGATACTACTAGAGGATCCTGTTATGCCTTTTAAGGGCATATGCCCAGAGGATTCCCCAGCATGTAATAAGGACACATGCTCCTCTATGCTCATAGCAGCCTTATTTATAATAGACAGAAGCTGGAAAGAACCCAGAGGAAGAACAAAGTATGGATCCTTGGGTCCTTTGTAGAAAGGGGAAAAAAATACCCGCAAAGAAAAAAAGTGGAGCAGAGTCTGAAGGAAAGACCATCCAAAAACTGCCCTACACAGGGATCCATCCTGTACACAGTCATATAACTGTTGTGGATGCCCACAAGTGCTGGCTGATGGGAGTCAGATATAGCTATCACTTGGGAGGCTCTCTTAGTGCATGACAAATACAGAGGGGGGCACTCTCAGTCAGCCATTGAACTGAGCACAGGGTCCCCAATGGGGGAGCTAGAGAAAGGACCCAAGGAGCTGAAGGGGTTTGCAGCACCACAGGAAGAACAATATGAGTCACCCAGTACTCGCAGAGTTCTCAGGGACAAAACCATCAACCAAAGAGTACACAAGGAGTTACAAATGGCTTCAGACACATAGGCAGCAGAGGATGGTCTTGTTAGACACCAAAGGAAGGAGAGGCCCTTGGCCCTGGAAAGACTTGATGCTGTAGTGTAGAGGACAGGGAAGCAGGGAAGAGTTGATTAGGGAAGGGGAGATGACTTATGGGATTTTGGGGGGAGGCAGGAACCAAGAAATGAGATAACATTTGAAATATAAATAAGGAATATATCTAATAAGAAAAAGAAAAGAAAATTGGATTCTTCTCAAAGAACTATTTCTAAACAGGTCCACATTCTCTTTACTCTATTAAACCTTTCTTTCCACTACCTCTGGTGGGTGGTGGACTAGAAGGGAGGTTAGAGCATTTAAGTACCTTTATTAAACTAGGTTTTGAAAAATACAAGCCTACAGACTAGGCCAGATATGGACTTGAGTGATACACTTTGTCACCCCACTCACATACTTCCTCAACAAGACACCTTCTAAATCTCCCATTCCAATCAAAGAGTTCTATTCCCTGATTACAAAACAATAAAATATATGCACCTTTGGAGGTGATTTTTATTTAAAGCACCATAAAATCAAAACTTTATAAAGGTTCATGAATATGTGTATAATGTAATACTTGTAAGATCTCAGAATAGAGTACAATTTAGGTATGTTCTAAGTCAAGCCATATCTCTCCATACACAGCAAGTAAATATGCTATATGTACAAACTACTGAACACTGATACATCTAAAAGGTGGATAAGTATCTTTAAGAGAATATCATTTTGATTTGGGCAGGACTATGCTTGATTTTCACTTTTTTCACCAACCATAAGAAAGTTGATAACTTCTTTTAAACAATATTTTTATTAATTACTTGAGAATTCCTTCCATACAATGTATCACGAACATAATTATTCCTCTCCAACTCTTCACACAACTATTCTCTCTACCTTCCCACAGAGAAAGTTGTTAAATTCTAACACTTTCGTGTTAATTCTAACATTAAATTCTAACATTTTCACAAAATTGGGGGAAAGGAGGGTGATAAGAGTCTATTATCAAGGATATATAAAAGCACTTTACACACAGAAAATTGACTGCACAGCCATTTCCCTGTAGACATACAAAACAGAGGTGCCTATCTGTCATGTAGGATATGGGTCAAGGGCTATCTTTTTCACTGTGCTAACTATGCTCCATCAGCCTGCTTCTGTGGGAGACATGCTAGAATTGTGTATATGCAGTATGTCTTATCCCCATCAGGAAAGCAGAACGCCTAGAGGAGTAGATGTGAGCCTCTTCTTGAAAAATTGTGCTCCTTTGGCTCCTGTGGCACTTCTTACATTCCACAGGGTCAAAAGGAACCTTATGTCAAACCCAATTTCAACAGGAATAGGATATGTCTCTCTTATCTTAAGGGAGGCAAGCCAAATGAGAAAGCATATGAATAAATATTTTATTCAAAGGAAGGAAGAACAAGGATTGGTAGCATTAACACAACTTAGTATAGATACCTAGTAACAAGAGCAGCCTCCTGTCCTTCTTAAGCAAATATGGGAAGGGAATTTGTAAGAGATGCAGATTGGAACATCTCATGTAATCAAAGAGAAGAAAGGTGTATTTAATAAAAGCAATAAAGGACAAAGAGGATACAGATTGAGAGTTTCCTGATAAAAGACTATATATACTTCCTAGCATCCTTTGCAGCCAGGCAAGGCAACTCTAGGAGGGATAGAACAAGAGAGGAAATATAAGCTATGAGTTGCAATAATTTTTGTCCTTAAAAAGGGTCACAGCCTTCCTAATCTGCAGGCAGTCTCTTGTGATATGAAATTACATCCCTGTGCCGTGTATGCCAATAAACATAGTCCCACCTACTTAAAGTCAGATACCCCTTTTTTATGTCTTCTTCCTCTTAAAGTCACATCAGAAATCTAATATAAGGATGCCAAAGGGTGGTTCAGGAATTCAGATCCCAATAGTTGTCTGTGCTCTCCACGTGGACCACCTACATGTGTATTCCTGGTCAGTCTCTGGGAACTCCCTGGGGTCTGGGTTAGTTAGGACTGTTGGTCTTCATATTGGGTGGCTCTCCCTTTCAGCTTATTCAGTCCTCCCTTAATTCAACCATAGGTATCCTTGACTTTAGTACAATGATTGGTTGTAAGTATCTGCTTCTGCTGGTAGGGCCTCTCAGAGGACAGTCTATAACCAAGGCAACTCATATAAAGACATTTCAATGCAGCTGGATTAAAGGTCCAGAAGTTCAGTCCATTATCATCAAGGTATGGCAGTGTCCAAGCAGGCATGGTGTAGGAAGAGCTGAGAATTCTTCATCTTCATCTGAAGGCCACTAGGAGAAGACTGGCTTCCAGGGAGCTAGGATGAGGGTCTTAAAGCCCATGCTGACAATGAAACACTTCTTCCAACAAGGCCACACACACCTCCTAATAGTGCCACCCCTGGGCCAACCACATTCAAATCATCACATATAGACAAACACAAACTTGTTATGAATATTTAGATATCTGGACTCAGTCCTAGAGAGATTAAATTATCTTGAGGGTAACAACAGAACAGCTAGGAAAAGATATGGAGAGCTTGAGAACAGCTAAAAGGTAAACTATTTTCAACAAAAGTTAAAATTATATATATAATTAAATGGCTACATTTAGTCACAGATGTATGACCTTCTCAATATTACCTTCTCAATATTATCTTCTTGGTTTGGTTTACTAAAATGTTCCCCCATTCAAGATCATAGATATTTTTTAATATTTCACTAAAATGCAAAAATTCTTATCTCAGGCTCTGGCAGACCATTGGGGGTGTGGTTTTAAACATGCACAAAATTCCAAGCAGGAAAATGTTAGCTTAAAAATACATAACAATCTGCCATCTTTGATCTGGCAACAGAGCAGTTGGAACCTCCAGATGCAATATGGCACCATCAGAACCCAACTCTCAGAGTATAACATCGCTTGGGACACAGCCAGCTGGTGTGCTCCCTGCACCCAAGAGCTGGGCAGTTCTGTGGTCACCTACGCACCAGCTCTGCTGTGGGACATCTGCCCTGCAGAGGGACCGCACGAGGAGAGAGCGCCTCCCCTAGCGACCTCTGCTCCAGGGATTGACTATACTGAGTCTTCAGGTATGCAGGGATTCCCCAAATAAAACATCGCTTGGGACACAGCCTGCTAGGCTTCCATCTGCACCCAAGAGCGGGGCAGCTTTGTGGTCGGCTGGGCACCAGTTCTGCTGTGGGCATCTGCCCTGCAGAGTGATCTGAGCAGAGAAGGTGCACAGTACACTCCGCCATCTTTGATCTGGAAACAGAGTAGTTGGGACTTCCAGGAGCCGAGATAACGGAGCATAACTTCGCTTGGGACACAGCCAGCTGTTGTGATCCCTGCACCCAAGAGCTGGGCAGTTCTGTGGTCACCTACGTGCCAACACTGCTGTGGAATATCTGCCCTGCAGAGGGACCCGCAACGGGAGAGAGTACACCAGACTCCCCTTAGCGACTTCTGCTCTGCAGATTGACTACACTGAGTCTCCAGGTATGCAGGGATTCCCCAAATACAACATCACATGGGGCAAAGCACATCAGGGCTCCAAAGTCACTCAGGAGCAGGGCAGCCCTTCAGCAACCAGTGTCAGGGGAAATCCGGTCATCCAGGGGGCCAGAAATAGCCTTGCAGGCTCACAGGAGGTCCAGAAAACAGCCAGTGACAGCAGGACCAACTAACACTAGAGATAACCAGATGGCAAAAGGCAAATGTAGGAACGTTACTAACAAAAATCAAGGCAAAATGGCATCATCCGAACCCAACTCTCTGACAGCAGCAAGTCCTGGATACCTCATCATACCCAAAAGGCAAGACCTGGATTTAAAAATCACTTCTCATGATGCTATTAGAGGATTTCAAGAAGGACATGAAGAAATCTCTTAAAGAAAAACAGGAGAACATGAATCAATGGCTAGATGCCCTTACAAAGGAAACACAAAAATCGCTTAAAGAAACGCAGCAGAATATGGGTCAACATATGAAAGCCAAGAAGGAGGAAACATAAAAATCACTTAAAGAAATACAGGAGAACTTGGGTCAACAGGCAGAAGTCCTGGAAGAGGAAACACAAAAATATCTTAAAGAAATACAGGAAAACATAAACAAACAAGTGAAGGAACTGAGCAAATCCATCCAGGATATAAAAAAGGAAATAGAAACAACTAAGAAATCACAAACGACGACAACTTCAGAGATAGAAAAACCTTAGGAAGAAATCAGGGGTCATAGATGCAAACACCAACAATAGAATACAAGAGATGGAAGAAAGAATCTCAGATGCTGAAGATACCATAGAAAGCATCGACTCAACAGACAAAGAAAATGCAAAATGCAAAAAACTTGTAACACAAAACATCCAGGAAATCCAGGACACAATGAGAAGACCAAACCTAAGGGTTATAGGTATAGATGAGAGTGAAGATTTGCAACTTAAAGGGCCAGTAAATATCTTCAACAAAATTATGGAGGAAAACTTCCCTAAACTAAAGAGAGAGGTGTGGATGAATGTACAAGAAGCCTACAGAACTCCAAACAGACTGGACCAGAACAGGAATACCTCCTGTTACATAATAATCAAAACACCAAATGTACTAAACAAAGAAGAATATTAAAAGCAATAAGAGAAAAAGGCTAAGTAACATATAAAGGAAGACCTATTCGATTTACCTCAGACTTCATACCAGAGACTATGAAAGCTAGAAGATCCTGGGTAGATCTCATACAGAATCCAAGAGAACACAAATGCCAGCCTAGACTACTGTACCCAGTGAAACTCTCAATCACCATAGATGGAGAGACCAAGATATTCCATGATAAAACCAAATTTACACAATATCTTTCCACAAACCCAGCTTTGCAAAGGATGGTAGGTGGAAATCGCCAATACAAGGAGAGAAATTGCACCCTGGAAAAAACGAGATAGTAACCTTCTTTCATCAAAGTCAAAAGTAGATAACCACTCAAACATAAAGATAACTTCAAGAATAGCAGGTGGCAATAATCACTATTCCTTAATCTCTCTTAATATCAATGGTTTCAATTCCCCAATAAAAAGACATAGACTAACAGACTGGATACATAAACAGGACCCAGCATTTTGCTGTGTGCAGGAAACACACGTCAGTGTCAAAGACAAACACTACCTCAGAGTAAAAGGCTGGAAAACAATCTTACAAGCAAATGGTCCCAGGAAACAAGCCGGAGTAGCCATCCTAATATCAGATAAAATTGATTTTCAAACTAAAGTCATCAAAACAGACATGGAAGAACACTACATACTGGTCAAAGGAAAAATCCACCAAGAACTCTCAATTCTGAACATCTATGCTAGAAATGCAAGGGCACCCACATTCGTAAAAAGAAACCTTACTAAAGCTCAAAGCACACATTGCACCTCACACAATAATAGTGAGTGACTTCAACACCGCACTCTCTGAAATGGATCATTCATGAAAGCAGAAACGAAACAGGAACACAATGAAACTAATTGAAGCCTTGGACCAAATGGAACTAAGAAATATATATAAATCATTTCATCCTAAAGCAAAAGAGTATGCCTTCTTTTCAGCAACTCATGGTATCTTCTCCAAAATCGACTATATAATTGGTCACAAAACAGACCTTAACTGATATAAGAAGATCGAACTAATCCCATGCTTCCTATCAGATCACTGTGGAATAAGGGTGGTCTTCAATAGCAACAAAAACAACAGAAAACCCACAAACACGTGGAAGCTGAACAATGCTCTACTAAATGATATCTTGGTCAAGGAAGAAATAAAGAAAGAAATCAAAGACTTTTTAAAATTTAATGAAAATGAAGGCACAACATACCCTATTTATGGGACACAATGAAAGTGGTGCTAAGAGGAAAATTCATAGTCCTGAGTGCCTCTAAAAAGAAACAAGAGAAACCATACACTAGCAGCTTAATGGCACACCTGAAGGTCCTGGAACAAAAAGAAGCAAATACTCCCAAGAGGAGAAGAATGCAGAAAATCATCAAACTCGGGGCTGAATCAATGAAGTAGAAACAAATAGAACCATACAAAGAATCAACAAAACTAGGAGTTGGTTCTTTGAGAAAATCAAAAAGATAGATACACCCTTAGCAGGACTCGTCCGTGGGCACAGAGACAGTATCCAAATTAACAAAATCAGAAATGAAAAGGGAGATATAACAACAGAAACTGAGGAAATTCAAAAGCTCATCAGATCCTACTACAAAAGCCTGTATTCAACAAAACTAGACAATCTGGAGGAAATGGACAATTTCCTAGACAGATACCAAATACCAAAATTAAATCAGGATCAAATATCCCATCTAAACCATCCTATAACCCCTGAAGAAATAGAAGTGGTCATTGGAAGTCTTCCAGCAAAAGAAAGCACAAGTCCAGATGGTTTTAGTGCAGAATTCTATCAGACCTTCAAAGAACCTAACACCAATACTCTTCAAAGTATTCCACAAAATAGAAACAGGAGGAACACAACCCAACTCATTCTATGAAGCCACAATTACGCTGATACCAAAATCACACAAAGATCCGATGAAGAAAGTGAATCTCAGACAAATGTCTCTTATGAATATTGATGTAAAAATAGTCAATAAAATTCTTGCCGACCGAATCCAAGAACACACCTAAATGATCACTCACCATGATCATCCCAGGGATTCAGTGATGGTTCAATATAAGGAAGTCCATCAATGTAATACACTACGTAAAGAATCACAACGATAAAAACCCGCATGGTCATTTCATTAAATGCTGAAAAAGCATTTGACAAAATTCAGCATCCTTTCATGTTAAAGGTCTTGGAAAGATCAGGAATTCGAGGCCCATATCTAAACATAGTAAAAGCAATTTACAGCAAACCAGTAGCCAATGTCAATCTAAATGGAGAGAAACTTGAAGCAATTCCACTAAAATCAGGGACTAGACAAGGCTGCCCTCTCTCTCCATATCTTTTCAATATAGTACTTGAAGTTCTAGCTAGAGCAATTAGACGACAAAAGGAATTCAAATGGATACAAATTGGAAAGGAAGAAGTCAAACTATCACTATTTGCAGATGATATGATAGTATATTTATGTGACCCAAAGAACTCCATCAGAGAACTTCTACAGCTGATAAACAACTTCAGCAAAGTGGCCAGATATAAAATCAACTCAAGCAAGTCAGTAGCCTTCCTATACTCAAAGGATAAGCAGGCCGAGAAAGAAATGAGAGAAATGATACCCTTCACGATAGCCATAAACAAACAAGTGAAAGATCTGTATGACAAGAACTTCAAGTCTCTGAAGAAAGAAATTGAAGAAGACCTCAGAAGATGGAAAAATCTTCCATGCTCATGGATTGGCAGGATTAATATAGCAAAAATGACCATCTTGCCAAAAGCAATATAGAGATTCAATGTAATCCACATCAAAATACCAACTCATTTCTTCATAAAGTTAGAAAGAGCAATTCTCAAATTCATCTGGAATAACAGAAAACCCAGGATAGCTAAAACTATTCTCAAGAGTAAAAAACTTCTGGGGGAATCAGTATCCTGGACCTCAAGCTGTACTTAAAGCTGTGTTAATAACTGCATGTACTTCAAGCTGTGTTAAAAAACTGCATGGTATTGGTACAGTGACAGGCATGTAGAACAATGGAACAGAATTGAAGACCCAGAAATGAATCCACACTCCTATGGTCACTTGATCTTTGACAAGGGAGCTAAAACCATCCAGTGGAAAAAAGATAGCCTTTTCAACAAATGGTGCTGGTTCAACTGGAGGTCAACATGCAGAAAAGTGCAAATTGACCCATTCTTATCTCCTTGCACTAAGCTCAATTCCAAGTGGATCAAGGACCTCCACATAAAACCAGACACACTGAAACTAATAGAAAAGAAACTAGGGAAGAGTCTTGAACACATGGGCACAGGGGAAATTTTCCTGAACAGAACACCAATAGTTTATGCTCTAAGATCTAGAATTGACAAATGGGACCTCATAAAATTGCAAAGTTTCTGTAAGGCAAAGGACACTGTCAAAAGGACAAAGCAGCAGCCAACAAATTGGAAAAAGATCTTTACCAACCCTACATCTCATAGAGGGCTAATATCCAATATATGCAAAGAACTCAAGAAGTTAGACTCCAAAGAGCCAAATAAACCTATTAAGAAATGAGGTACAGAGCTAAGCAAAGAGTTCTCACCTGAAGAATATCTAATGGCTGAGAAGCACCTAAAGAAATGTTCAACATCCTTAGTCATTAGGGAAATGCAAATCAAAACAACCCTGAGATTCCACCTCACACCAGTCAGAATGACTAAGATCAAAAACACAGGAGACAGCTGTTGTTGGTGAGGATGTGGAGAAAGAGGAACACTCCTCCACTGCTGGTGGGATTGCAAGCTGATACAACCACTCTGGAAAGCAGTCTGGCTGTTTCTCAGAAAACTGGGCATGACACTCCCAGAGGATCCTGTTATACTACTCCTAGGCATATACCCAGAGGCTTCCCATTCATGCAATAAGGACACATGCTCCACTATGTTCATAGCAGCCTTATTTATAATAGCCAGAAGCTGGAAAGAACTCAGATGTCCCTCAATGGCGGAACTGATACAGAAGATGTGGTATATTTACACAATGGAATACTACTCTTCATTTAAAAACAATGAATTCACGAAATTCTTAAGCAAATGGTCAGACCTGGAAAATATCATCCTTTGTGAGGTAATCCAATCACAAAAGAACACTCATGGTATGCAGTCACTGATAAGTGGATATTAACCCAGAAACTCAGAATATCCAAGACACAATTCACATATCAATAGATGTCCAAGAAGATGGAAGGAGAAACCCCTGGTCCTGAAAAGACTGGATGTAGGGGGATACCAGGACAGAGAAGCTAGAGGGGGTTGAATGGGGAACAGGGGGAGGGAAGAGGCCTATGGGACTTTTGAGGAGGGAGGAACTGGGAAAGGGGAAATCATTGGGAATGTAAATAAAAAAATTATAGAAAATAAAAGAAAATCAATAACAAAGAAGAGTTAATAAACAAGTCATCTATATATACTTAATATTAGTTTGCTACAGCACACTACACTGAAACACAAACACACACACACACACACACACACACACACACACACAAACTTGGATCCATTTTTTTTTTAAGAAAATAGATTTTTGAAAGTGGAATTACTTTCAAAAATCATAGGAATATATTTATGCCTATCATTTTATCTGTATAATTTTTCCATGAAATACTCAATCTTAATGCATTTTTATATATTTCTTCAAGTTTATCAGAGATATTCTCCAGGTAAATCTTCAATTTTATCAGAAAATGTTTATAATTTCACTTTCAATCATCTTAGAAATATTTTTATGCCTACCATTTTAATCTGTATAATTTTCCATGATAATCTTCAATTTTAATGTTTTTCCATATATTTTTTTCAATTTTATCAGAAATATTTTCTATGTAAATCTTCAATTTTATCAGAAAATGTTTATAATTCTACTTTCGATCATCTTAGGAATATTTTAATTCCTACCAATTTATCTGTATAAATTTCTTCAATTTATTAGAGATATTTTCCATGTAAATCTTCAATTTTATCAGAAAATGTTTTTACTTCTACTTTCAATCAATTTAGGAATAATTTTATGCCTACTATCTTATTTGTATAATTTTTTATGAAATAGTTTTAACGTATTTTTCTATATATTGCTTGAGTTTTATCAGAAATATTTTACTTGTAGATTTTCAATTTTATCCAAAAATGTTTATAATTCCACTTTCAATCATCTTAGGAATATTTTTATGCCTACCATTTTATCTGTATAAATTTTCCATGAAATAGTCAATCTTAACGTGTTTTTCTATATATTTCTTCAATTTTATCAGAGATATTTTCCATGTATATTTACACAATGGAATACTACTCAGCAATTAAAAACAATGAATTCATGAAATTCTTAGGCAAATGGGGAACAGGGGGAGGGATGAGGGCTTATGGGTCTTGCGGGGAAGGGGGGAAACTGGGAAAGGGGAATTCATTTGGAATGTAAATAAAGAATACAGAAAATAAAATAAAATAAAAAGAAAATAGATTTTTTAAAAGAAGGAAGGAGGCATTTGAGATAGGCCTGTCTTATTGGGGATCTGGGAGCATGTTCAATAACAAAAACGTGGCAATCTGGTTGATAACCTCACCAAGATGAAAACAATCATTTGGCTGACCACTATCTTGACCTGTGGCCTTATCAAGATGCTAGGAGCTATGTCACTTGGTCACTTTATTTACTAGTGTTATAAAGAAGGCAAATAACATGTGACTTGATCTCCATCTTGATATACCAGGCCTCCAAGATGATTTATTTTATTTTCCATAGACTAAAGAAGCAACAGTTCTAAGACACTCTAAGATGATCAAGAAAATGAGGTTCTTATTCTTCCTGTGAACTGTGTTTACGTTTTAAGGTTTATTTTAATACTAAAGGATTTTTAATTCAGAAATTGTACATTTTTATGGATCAAAAATCTTAACAGGAATAAAATTATAAAATCTTAACCTTATAGCTCCATATTCTGATTCCACACCTCTAGCCACAACCCCAGATACCTGCAGCAATCAACAACTACCAGTTGACACTCTAACCTCAATTCCTTGCCTGATGGTCCCTTTGGGAAAACCAAGTTGTAGCAAGCTCCATCCTGCCCCTTCTATATTACATTTCAAGGGCCACAACTCCACCTACATCCCTGGGGGCCCCAGGACAAATAGAGCCCTGGGACCATCAGGGACCACCAGCTCTTCCTTCATCCCTGAAGGCCTACTCTGACAACTCCAGCCTGAAGCCATCAGGCTCTACCAGCTCTGTCTGAATCCCTGGAAGCCTGTTATCACAAGGAACAACTAGCTCTACCTGTAGCCCCAGAAGTAATCTCCCATCAGGAGATTACAAGGTCTACCAACACTAGGGACAACCAGATGGTTAAAGGCTAATCTGCAAACACAAACAACAAAAGCCAGGACAATACAGCACCACCAGAACCCAGCTATCCTACTACTGCAAGCCCTGAATATCCTAAAACACCTAAAACACAAGGAAGGACCTTAAATCTAATTTTATGAAGGTGATCTCCTCCTTTAAAGAGGAAATGAATAAATCCCTTAAAGAAATACAGAAAAATTCAATCAAACTGGTGAAAGAAATGAATAAAACTGTTTAAGACCTGAAAACAGAAATAGAAACAATAAAGAAAACAAAATCTGAGTCAATCCTGAAGATGGAAAACATAGGAAAGAGAACAGGAACTATAGACACAAGCATCAACAATAGAATATGAAAGATAGAACACAGAATCTCAAGCATGGAAGATACCATAGAAGAAATTCATACATCGATCAAAAACTGTTAAAGTTGAAAAGTTTAAAACACAAAACACCTAGAGAATTTGGGACACTATGAAAAGAACAAGCCTAAGAATAATATGACTAGAATAAGGGAAGACTCTCAACTCAAAAGCCCAAAAAATATCTTCAACAAAATCTTAAAAGACAATTTCGCTAACATAAAGAAAGAGTTGTCTATAAATAAATGTATAAGAAACTTACAGAACACCAATTAGAGTAGACAAAAAAAAGAAAATCTTCCAGCCACATAATAACCAAAACACTAAATATACATAACAAAGAAAGAATATTAAAAGCAACAAGGGATAAAGCTCAAGTAGCATGTAAAAGCAAATCTATTAGGATTAGACCAGACTTATTAACAAAGACTTTAAAAGTTGAAAGGGCCTGGGCAGTTGTCTAACAGTTTCTACGAGATCACAGATGCCAGCCCAGACTTCTATATCCAGCAAAACTTTCAATTATCATAGACAAAGAAAATAAGAAACTCCATGACAAAACCAAATTGAAACACTAATCCAGCCCTATAAAAGATATTAGAAGGAAAATTCCAACACAAGGAGGGAAACTACAACCAAGGAAACACAAAAAATAGATAAGAAGAGAAACTCACACATACAGTACCACCACTAACATCAAAATAACAAGAACTAAAAATCATTGGTCATTAATATATCTCAACATTAATGGTTTCAATTCCCCAATTTAAAAAAAGAGGCAAACAGAGTGGATGTGTAAACAGGACCCATCATTCTGCTACATACAAGAAACACACCTCAGCAACAAAGATAAACATTACCTCAGAGTAAAGGGCTGCAAAAAGGTTTTCTAACCAAATGGACCCAGAAACAACCTTTATAGTAGCCATTCTAATATCTAAGAAAATAGACATTCAACCAAAAGTAATCAAAAGAGATATGGAAGGACATGCATACTCAAAGGAAAAATCCTCCAAGATGATGTCTCAATTCTGAATATCTATGCCCCAAATGCAAAGGCACTTACATTCAGAAAAGAAACATTTAAGGCTTAAATTACACATCAAACCCACACATTAATAGTGGGAGACTTTAACACCTCGCTCTTACGAATCGACAAGTCATTGAGGCAGAAACTAAACACAGAAATAAAGAAAAAAAAAAAGAGGTTATGAATCAAATTGACCTAACAGATATCTATTTACACAACATTTCATCCAAATACAAAAGATTATATCTTCTCAGCATCTCATGGTATCTTCTCCAAACCTGACCATATAGTTGGTCACAAAGCAAGCCTCAACAGAAATAATAAAATTGAAATAATGCCTTGTATGCTATCAGATCATCATGGATTAAAGCTGGTCTTCAACAACAACAGAAACAACAAAAAGTCTACATATTCATAGAAATGAAACAGCTCTCTACTCAATGATCACTGGGTCAGGGAGGAAATAAAGAAAGAAATTAAAGACCTTCTAGAATTAAATGAAGGAACAACATATCCAAATGTATGGGACACAACGAAAACAATGCTAAGACGAAAGTTCATAGCCCTAAGTGCCTTCATAAAGAAATTGGAGAGATCTCATACTAAATATTTAAAGTACACTTGAAAGCTCTAGAACAAAATGAAGCAAATACACAAAAGAGGAGTAGATAGTAAGAAATAATCAACTCAGGGCAGAAATCAATCAATTAGAAACCAAAAAAACAATATGAAGAATCAATAAAACCAAGAGCTGGTTCTTTGAGAAACTCAGATAGACAAACCTTTAGCCAAATTAACTAAAAGGCAGAGAGACAGTACCCAAATTAACAAAATCAGAAATGAAAAGATAGACATAACAATGGACACTGAGGAAATTCAAAGAATCAGTAAGCCTTGCTTCAAAAGCCTGTACTCTACAAAACTGAAACATCTAAATGAAATAGAGATTTTCTAGAAAGACACCAATTACCAAATTTAAATCAGGATCAGGTAAACTATCTGAATGGTCCTATAACTCCCTAAGGAAACAGAAACAGTCATGAAAAGTCTTCCAACCAAAAAGCCTAGAACCAGATGGTTTTAGTGCAGAATTCTATCAGACTTTCAGAAAAGAGCTAATGCTAAACTATTCCATAAAATAGAAACAAAAGAAACATTGCCAAACTCATTTTATGAGACCACAGCCACTCCAATATGTAAACTACTCCAAGACTCAACAAAAAAGAGAATTTCAGACCAATTTACCTTATGAATATTGGTGTAAAAATGCTCAATAAAGTACTCAAAAACAGAATCTAAGAACATGTCAAAGATATCATCCACAATGATCATGTAACATTATTCCAGGAGTTCAGGAGTAGTTCAATATATGAAAAATCTATAAATGGAATCCCCCATATGAGCGAACTTAAAATAAAACACATCTCATGAGATGCTGAAAAAGCCCATGACACA
Organism: Tokudaia tokunoshimensis; assembly: GCA_036184795.1. Classification (NCBI taxonomy): domain Eukaryota; kingdom Metazoa; phylum Chordata; class Mammalia; order Rodentia; family Muridae; genus Tokudaia; species Tokudaia tokunoshimensis. Next base: position 118,757,099 of record BTHU01000014.1, read on the forward strand.
ATCCAACACCATTTCATGTCAAAAGTCTTGGAAAGATCAGACATACTTGGTGCATACCTGAACACAATACAGGTAGTATACAGCAAGCCAATAACCAACATCAAATTAAATGGAGAGAATCATAAAGCAATTCCACTAAAATCAGGGACAAGACAAGGCTATCCACTCTTTCCCTATCTATTCAATATAGTACTTGAAGTCCTAACTAGAGCAATAAGACTACTAAAGGAGATCAAAGGGATGCAAATTGGAAAGGTAGAAACCAAAGTATCACTATTTGCAAACGATGTGATAGTATATGTAACTGATCACAAAAATTCTCCCAGACAACTCCTACAGTTGATTAATAACTTCAGCAAAGGAGCTGGGTACAAAATTAACTGTAGGAATTCAGTAGCCCTCCTTAATACAAACAATAAAGGGCTGAGAAATAAATTAGAGAAACAACATCCATTACAATAGCCACAAATAATATAAAAATATCTTAATGTAACTCTAACCAAGCAAGTGAAGAGCCTGTATGGCAAGAACTTCAAGTCTCTGAAGAAAGAAATTGAAGAAGACATCAGAAGATGGAAAGATCTCCTATGCTCATGGATTGGTAGGATTAACATAGGGAAAATGGTCACCCTACCAAGAGCAATCTACAGATTTAGTTCAATTCTTATCAAAATTCCAACATAATTCTTTACAGATCTTGAAAGAAAAATTTTCAGGTCAGGTTCATATAGAAAAAATTCCAGGCTAGCTGAAACAATTCTGTATAATAAAAGAACTCTTGGAAGGGAGATATCACCATCCCTGACTTCAACCTGTACTACAGAGCAATAGTAATAAAAACCACATAGTATCAGTATAGAAACAAACAGGTTGACAAATGGAATTGAGTGAAAGGCCCAGAAATAAATCCACACACCTATTTACACTTGAATTTCGATGAAGAAGCCAAAACCATACAATGGAAGAGAGCATCTTCAAAAAATGGTGCTGGTCTAACTGGATGCCTGCATATAGAAGAATAAAAATACATTCATATTTATCACCCTGTACAAAACACAAGTCCAAGAGAATCAAAGATCTCAACATAAAATCAGGTACCCTATATCTAATAGAAGAGAAAGTGGGGAATAGCCTTGAACTCATTGGTACAGGATCACAAGTGGCTCAGGCACTAAGATCAACAGTTAATAAATGGGACCTCCAGAAACTGAAAAGCTTGTGTAAATAAAAGGACACAGTTAATAGTACAAAAGGACAGCACACAGAATGGCAAAAGATCTTCACCAACCCTACATCTAACAGTAGACTAATACCTAAAATTTATAAAAAAAAAAAAAAAACTCAAGAAGTTAGATACCAACAACCCAAATAACTCAGTTAAAAATGGGATACAGAGCTAAACAGAGAATTCTCAACACTGGAATCTCGAATGGTTGATAAGCACCGTAAAAATGTTCAATGTCCATAGTCAATAGGGAAATGCAAATCAACATGACCCTGAGATTCCATCTTATACCTATCAGAATGCTTAAGATCAAAGACTTAAGGGACAGCACACGCTGTCGAGGATGAGGAGCAAGGGGAACATTCCTCCATTGCTAGTGGAAATGCAACTTGTACAACCACTCTGGAAAATCAATGTGATGGTTTTCTTAGAAAACTGACAATAGTTCAACCTCAAGACCCAGCAATAGCACTCCTGGGCACATACCTAAAAGTTGTTCCACCATCCCACAGGGACATACGCACCACTATGTTCAAAGCAGTTTTATTCATAATAGACAGAAATTGGAAACAACCTAGATGCCTCTCAAGTAAAGAATGGATACAGAAAATGTGGCTTACTTAAGCAATGGAATACTACTCAACTATTAAAAACAAGGATATCATGAATTTTGCAGGCAAATGGGTGGAACTAAAAAATATCATCCTAAGAGAGGTAATCCAGACCCAAAAGGACATACATAGTATGTACTTACTTATAAGTGGATATTAGCCACACAGCAGAGGGTAACCACACTACAATCCACAGATCCAAAAAATTCAAATTACAAGGAGGACACAAGAGTGGCTGGTTGGAGCTACCTCAGAAGGAGAAAAAAATAGTTATCAGAGGTGGATGGAGGGAGTGAACTGAATGGGAGAGGGGACGGGGAGAGAAGCAGGTAAGAGGGGTGGGAGTCGGGTTTAGGGAGAGCAGGGATGAGAGAATGGTAATCAGAGGTGAGCAGGTACATCTTTAGGACATGGCAGCGATCTGGGATCATAGGAAGCACCAGGGTTGCTATGGGGGTGATACTAGCTGAAACTCTTATCATTGGGGAATATGGAGCCTGAAGTGGCCACTTCTTGTAGCCAGGCAGGACTCACAGAGGAAGTGTAAGAACAGTAAACCAACCATAAAAACTTCTATCAAAAATGTGTTCTGGCTATAAGATGTACAGGAGCAAAGATAGAGCAGACACAGAGGGAGTGGCCAATGACTGGCCCAAATTGAGATCCATCCCATGAGCAAGAATCCTGATACTATTAATGATACTCTGTTATGCTTGCAGGGAGGATCATAGCACAACTGTCCTCTGAGAGACTCTACCCAACTGCTGACTGAAACAGATGTAGAGTCCCTCAGCCAACCATAAAATGGAGCTAAGAGAATCTTTTGAAAGAATTGAGGGAAGGATCAAAGGACCTGGAGTGGACAGGAACTCTACAGGAAGACCAACACTAACCTGGACCCTTAGGAGCTCCCAGACTCTGACCCACCAACCAAGCATGACCTGGACCTATAAACATATAGCAGATTCGCAGCTTGGTCTTCATGTGCCTCCAAGTGGCTGTTCCTAAATTTGTTGGCTGCCTATCGATTCTGTTCCCCTAATAGATCTGCCTTGTGTGGCCTCAGTGAGAGAGGATGTGCCTGGTCCTGCAGTGATTGGTGTGCTGGAAATAGGGGATGGGATTGGGAGATGGGAGGTGGGGTGGGGATGATACCAGAGTAGGCTCTTCTTCTCAAAGGATAAGTTTAGGGAGGAATGGGGGAACAGCTTCAAAAAGGGAGACTGATGTTGGGATGTAAAGTGAATAAATTGATTAATTAAAAAAAAGAACTATAAAAAACAACTATATATAAGCCAACTTATTATAAACTCTTAAAGATATTTAAAATTTACAATAGTCAGTCACCTTATAAATGATCAGATTCTTTAATGTGTTCAACACTGTTTTTAATCATTCTAAGTAAATATGTAATTCTTTTACAGAGACAAGCTTGATGGTAAAGATAAATTTATATCTCCTATTATACAGTCTTCTGTATATGTTGACAAAGTTAAGCCCAAAACAAGCACCTCAAATTTAGGTAAATTTAAAGTTTGTTTGATACAAAATAATATTTAAAGTTAGGTATATTTTTAAATACTGATTATGAACATTAAGTGCTTGAGTAAAATTTACCAATATTTGAACGGCAAGATACCCTAAGGCCCAAGTAGTTCCCTTGGATGGAGGACAATCCCACCAGAGTAAGTTGTACACTAGCCACATTGCAGAACAAAGATACACAGGGAAACAAGACCTGCCAGCAGCCTGCTATTTTGCCTCTGGTTCTGTAGGCCTGACAAGATCTAACTGTGCAGGCCAATCCAGACAAAAACCTCCTTATCTACAGGAAAGATGAATTGCTTCTCAAGTCTCAAACAACAGGGGGATGGATTCTTTTGTCCACTGGAGGATCGTAGAGTCTGCACCCATACCCTAAATGTCTCAAACAACAGAGAGGCAAATGAGGATGATATCAACAGGGGACCTTGTACCTAAGTCCTGACAGGTATGAGACCTGTGTGCTACTCCAATTGGTCATGTCCTTTACCCCAGCATTGAGGTCTTCCTCTTAGAAAAGGCTAATTCCAGGATTTATTGTCCAACCAGTCATGTTGTTATTAAAGGAGATGCCAGATACTCTGACATCAAAGTTACAGCTTTGGAAAGTTTTGCAGAATCTCTAAGTGGTGGCTTAAGAACTTGGCTAGACAATCCTATAAAAATGACTCATTAGGATTCTATTTCTCCTTGAAATGTGCAATGTGGTGCTGAATTTAATTGATTTCTTTTACAGAACTCCTAGGTACTTGTTCCTCATGGAGGAGTATGGTGTGAAAAAAAAAACAAAACAGCTAATTACAGTTATCCTTCTACATAACTCATGGTCCAGTCAGGTATACAGTTGTATTTAACCTCACATTAATTTAACATTTAACCTTATAGTAACTTATGTTAATCTTGATGTAACTGCTTTCTCATTAACTTTGTCTCTTGATGATCCCCACAAGGTTGTACAGTTATTTGCTCCTGACTTACATTCTGGTTGTTTGCCAGCTGTTAGGCTTTATCATGACCACTTCAATGGATTCAAGCCATTCTGGCTACTGCTCCCTCCCTTTGTCAACATCTTGTCACCTTGAGGCAGTTACACAGAGATTGGTACCCCAAACCCCTGAGAGCAGTCTATGTGACTTCTGAATGGGGAACTAATGGGCTATGGGCTATCCAATGCACAGTCTGGCCATTATGTTCAAGACTCAGAAGTAAAAGAGCTTAACTCAAGCCTTTTTGGCATTAGTTAACTTTTCTGACCTTCCAGTTCTCAACAAAAACTTAAGAAAAGTCTTATATCAGCTTAGCATCCTTCAGGAACGACAGGACTTTAGGCTGCTATCCTACTCTAAGACTACATCTGACTCTGTTAGGGCTGGATCTGTGCTCCTGCCCTCTCCACAAGCAATGGGGCTTTCACACTGACAAATCCTAACTGATTTGAGATGGGGTCCTAGACATAGAGACCCAAGAGAAATTCAACCACAAACCTCCTCCACTGTACAGGTTTTTGGTTTTCCTCCCACTGTTGTTGGTCCCCTTGATCCATTCTTTCCACCTTATAACCCTCATAATTATGATTATTTTTAAACATCTTTTAAATGCTTTATGGCTTCTTGTGCCCAAGCAAAATGTCCCATGTAAGTTCACTGAATGACTCTCATTCTCCAATTGCTCCATTTGTTTCAGATACATCTTCAAAAGGACCTTTTAGAAACTCTGGCTGCATCTTTATCTCTTTCACCCTAGATTAGATACAATTCTTTATATTAGTCCTCTCTTTTCTCCTTTTGCCTTCCTTCAGTGCCCTGTGGCTTCCTGCTGTTTCTGCTAGCTTATTCTGGTGCAGCACACCTGGCAGTGAGGCTGTCACTGACATCCTGAATCAACATGTCTTAGGGTTTCATTGCTGAGAAGAGACACCATGATCACAGCAACTCTTATAAAGTACAACATTTAACCGGGACTGTCTTACAGTATCAGAGGTTTAGTTCATTATCTTCATGGTAAGAAGCATGGCAGCATTCAGGTAGACATAGTGTTGGAGGAGCCGATAGTTCTACATCTTGATATGCAGTAAGAACTATCAGCAAGAAGGAGACTATGTACCACACTGGGCATAGCTTCAGCATAGGAGACCTCAAAGCCCATCCCCACAGTAACATACTTCTTACAACAAGGCCTCACCTACTTTAACAAGGCCATATCTCCTAATAGTGCCACTCCACATGGGCCAAGCATTTAAACACATGAGTCTGGGGGGGGGGGTCATACCTATTCCAACCACCACACAACTCTACAGCCACTTCCTCTCACCAGCTCACTCTGTTTTTTCCATCTTTCCACCCCTGCTTCAACTTCCAAGGTAAACAGTCTCTCAGCTTTACTCTACAACCATACATCTGCTTGCAGCCCTCTAAAGATTATGTTTCAAATGTTTCTGCAAGAATGCAGCATAACAATCACATAATCCATTTTAGTCAATCAAGTTAAAACTCTTCTCCTGCTAAGTGACCAGTGGATCCCTTTTTCAACAGACCCAGAACTACCCCCATCCAGGAAACAGCTAAGAAAGGATCTATTATGCCCCCCTCCCCATATTTCTATGTCTCCTTAGAGTGTGAAATGGTAGTTTCCTGGTATAAGACTATATTTCCCAGCATCCCTTGTAGCCAGGCAAGGGAACTTTGGAAGGGAGGGACTTTAGGAGGAAATGCAAGCTATGTGTCCCAGCCATCTTCTTCCACAGGCATCCTCAACCACTCATAGTGTGAGAGTATGCCCCCTTGCCATGTATGCCAATAAACCTGACCCCACCTGTTTGTGATCATACACTTTTTTGTTTCTGCCTTTTGTCTCTTTTAGCAACCTCAGAAATCATCACTTGACTACAAAGAACATGGAAAACAAGAGTAGACCTCGATCACTTTCACACCTATGGACATCATCCTATTGTTTACTCCAGCAAAGACTGCCACTCAAGTGGCAGAAACATGGATGCCATTGGATCCTATGCTTCCTACTTTGCATCTTTCTTCACCAGTCACTGACCCCTTTCTCACAATCTCTGGTTGATTACCTACTTCCTGCAAAGGGCCACTGGTTGAATCCAATGGCTCACCTACTACTAACATGATTGAGATAAGTATTTAGGATCAAACAAGAAAAGGTCACCATAGAGGAACATGGTACAAGATGATCAAAGTTAAAAACTATTTTTAGAACTAGAGGCACTTTGCCATATATATTTAAAGTAAGTTTTTAATGTACTACAATTCTATAGAACAAATTTCAACTACACAAGTTTAAATCACCAAAGACCATTTGAAACTGCCCTTGGAGACTTGAATACCTAGATGAGAAGTGGTTAGGTGAAAGAGATACAACATGGGCAGTAAAGAAGATGATTTGGGAGTCAGAGCTGGCTCTGTACTAATTTGCTGGGCTATTCTAGGCAGGTTACCAAACCTTAACCCCATCTCTTCCCCTCTGGCATAGCATATACATTAATTAGCATCACTGTATTATTGTTGTTGTGATCATAAAAAGAGAAATAGGTAAGAGAATATGTTCTATGGTGGTGTGCGGGAAGGGGATGCCTCAGTGGGCCTATACGAAGGCATCCCTTCCCCCTGAGGGACCAGACACAAGGTGGTATAGTATTAGAATAGAGTTTATTCAGGGCATGAGGAGGGGAGTTAAGGGGGTAGTAGAGGCAGAGAAACGCAGAGAGAAGGAGAGAGTAGATAAGCAGAGGCCAGCCATGACCATGTGAAGAGATGGGGGAGGGGATCACTCAAAGTCCTCATTTACAAAACAGACATGCCTTGAATATCATGCCTCTTAGTCTGTTTGAGTGTTACAGAGTCAATACACATGAAGTGCTGGGCAGAACTTGAAACAGCAAGTGCTCAGCACAAGTTAGCTGTGCATACGCATCTAGGCAGATACACAATGGAATAATTGTCCATAAACTGTACATACAACACACACACACACACAGTCATAGGAAAGAATTGCTCCCCAACAAATAACAAAGGACTCAAAGAGGTGACTTTCTGCTTGCTTTGCTGCAGTGTTTTCTGAATCACACTTCATCTCCTGGGACAGTAGCAAATGGGACTTAAAAGATGAATATACACGGCTCTTCTGCTGGTGGTGCAGGTGGCCTCTCTGCAGGGTACCTTCTGGGATCACCTTGAAGTATGTGTCATCATCTTCTTGGGGGTGTTCCCAACCTGAGGGGACCTGGAGCATCTGCCATAACCTCTCAAATATAGCAAAGCACACAATAGTGGGATTGACCTAATTTATGGGAAGTTGTTCAATGTCCCCCACTGTTGTTGCTATAGGGAGGTGGGGGCTGAAAGAATGTAGCCAATAAATGAGGCAGACTGAAGTCTTATGCAATATCCAACTATATTCAGAGAATCAGAAAGTTTATACTCTGAGGGTTAAAAATAACACAGGTGAGCGCTCACAGGGCCTCCAGGTGCAGAGATAACCGAGTATAACATCACTTGGGACACAGCCAGCTAGGGTGCCGCCTGAGCCCAAGAGCTGGGCAGCTCTGTGGTCATCTGTGAGCCAGCTCTGCTGTGGGACATCTGCCCTGCAGAGTGACCCACACATGGACGGGATGCAGTACCCTCCACCATCTTTGCTCTGGCGACAGAGTACACAGTGCCTCCAGGTGCAGAGATAACTGATCATAACATCGCTTGGGACACAGCCAGCTAGGATGCTGCATGAGCCAAAGAGCTGAGTAGCTCTGTGGTCATCTGTGCACCAGCTCTGCTATGGGACATCTGCACTTCAGAGTGACCCATGCCTGGAGGGAGCGAGGCAGCCTCTACCACCTTTGCTAAGGTGATAGACCAGAGAAAAACTCCAGATACACAGAGATATCCCAAGTATAACATCACTTGGGGCAAGGCATATCAGGACTCCAAAGACACTCAGGAACAGGGCAGCCCTTCAGCAATCTATGCCAAGGGAAACCTCGCCATCCAGGGGTGTGGAAATAGCCTTGCAGGCTCACAGGAGATTCAAGCACCAGCCAGTAACAGCAGAACCAAGAACACCAGAGATAACCATATGGCAAAAGGCAAACATAGGAACGCTACTAACAGAAATCAAGGCAATATGGCACCATCCGAACCCAACTCTCCAACAGCAGCAAGTCCGGGATACCCCATCTCACCTGAAAGGCAAGATCTCGATTTAAAAATCACTTTTCATGATACCTTTAGAGGATTTCAAGAAGGACATAAAGAAATCTTTTAAAGAAATACAGGAGAACATGAATCAACAGGTAGAAGTCCTTACAAAGTAAACACAAAAATCGCTTAAAGAAATTCAGGAGAATATGGGTCAACAGATGTGAGCCCATGAAGAGGAAATACAAAAATTGCTTAAAGAAATACAGGAGAACTTGGGTCAACAGGCAGAAGTCCTGGAAGAGGAAACACAAAAAAATCTTAAGAAATACAGGAAAACACACACACACACACACACACACACAAAAAACAAAAACAAAAAACAAAAAAAAAAACAAGTGAAGGAACTGAGCAAAAAGGAAGGAGAAACAACTAAGAAATCACAAAGAGAGACAACTTTGGAGATACAAAACCTTGGGAAGAAATCATGGGTCATAGATGCAAACATCAACAATAGAATGCAAGAGAAGGAAGAAAGAATCTCAGATTCTGAAGATACCATAGAAAGCATCAACTCAACAGTCAAAGAAAGTGCAAAATACAAAAAAATGTGTAACAGAAAACATCCAGGAAATCCAGGACACAATGAGAAGACCAAACCTAAGGATTATAGGTATAGATGAGAGTGAAGATTTGCAACTTAAAGAGCCAGTAAATATCTTCAACAAAATTATGGAAGAAAACTTCCCTAACGTAAAGAGAGCGATGCCCATGAACATACAAGAAGCTTACAGAACTCCAAACAGACTGGACCAGAACAGAAATACCTTCTGTAACATAATAATCAAAACACCAAATGTACTAAACATAGAAAGAATGTTAAAAGCAGTAAGAGGAAAAAGGCCAAGTAACATATAAAGGAAGACCTATCTGAATTACATCAGACTTCTCACCAGAGACTATGAAAGCTAGAAGATCCTGGGCAGATCTCATACAGACTCTAAGAGAAAACAAATGACAGCCCAGACTACTATACCCAGCAAAACTCCCAATCACAATAGATGGAGAGACCAAGATATTCTATGATAAACCAAATTTACACAATATCTTTCCACAAACCCAGCCCTGCAAAGGATAATAGGTAGAAATCGCCAATACAAGGAGGGAAACTACACCCTGGAAAAAACGAGATAGTAACCTTCTTGCATCAAGCTCAAAAGGAGATAACCACTCAAACATAAAGATAGCATCAAAAAGAGCAGGAAGCAATAATCACTATTCCTTAATCTCGCTTAATATCAATGGTCTCAATTCCCCAATAAAAAGACATAGACTAACAGACTGGATATGTAAACAGGACCCAGCATTTTGCTGTGTGCAGGAAACACACGTCAGTGTCAAAGACAAACACTACCTCAGAGTAAAAGGCTGGAAAACAATCTTACAAGCAAATGGTCCCAGGAAGTGAGCTGGAGTAGCCATCCAAATATCAGATAAAATTGACTTTCAATGTAAAGTCATCAAAAAAGACACAGAAGGATACAACATACTGGTCAAAGGAAAAATCCACCAAGGAGAACTCTCAATTCTGAACATCTGTGCTCCAAATGCAAGGGCAGACTCATTCATAAAAGAAACTTTAATGAAGCTCAAAGTACACATTGCACCTCAAACAATAATTGTGGGTTACTTCAACACCCCACTCTCTGCATTGGACCCATCAGGAAAGAAGAAACTAAACAGGGACATAGTAAAATTAATTGAAGCTTTGTACCAAATGGATCTAACAGATATGTATAGAACATTTCATCCTAAAGCAAAAGAATATACCTTCTCAGCACCTCATGGTACCTTCTCCAAAATCAACCACATAGTTGGTCAAAAAACAGACCTCAACAGATATAAGATGGAACTAATCCCATGCCTCCTATCAGATGACTATGGAATAAGGGTGGTCTTCAATAGCAACAAAAACAACAGAAAGCCCACAAACACGTGGAAGCTGAAAAATGCTCTACTAAATGATATCTTGGTCAAGGAAGAAATAAAGAAAGAAATCAAAGACATTTTAAAATTCAATGAAAATGAAGGCACAACATACCCTAATTTATGGGACACAGTGAAAGTGGTGCTGAGAGGAAAATTCATAGCCCTGAATGCCTTCAAAAGGAAACTGGAGAAAGCATACACTAGCAGCTTAATGGCACACCTGAAAGCCCTGGAAAAAAAAGAAGCAAATACTCCCAAGAGGGGAAGAAGGCAGGAAATCTCAAACTCAGGGCTGAATCAATCAAGTAGAAACAAATAGAAACCATACAAAGAATCAACAAAACTAGGAGTTGGTTCTTTGAGAAAATCAACAAGATAGATAAGCCCTTAACCAGACTAGCCAGAGGGCACAGAGACAGTATCCAAATTAACAAAATCAGGAAACTGAGGAAATTCAAAAAAATAATCAGATCCTACTAAAAAAGCCTGTTTTCAACACAACTGGAAAATCTGGAGAATATGGACAATTTCCTAGACAGATACCAAATACAAAAACTAAATCAGGATCAAGTAGACCATCTAAACAGTTCCATAACCCTGAAGAAATAGAAGTGGTCATTGGAAGTCTTCCAATAAACCCATGGTCACTTGTTCATTGACAAAAATGCTAAAACCATCCAGTGGAAAAGAAACAGCATTTTCAACCAATGGTGCTTTTTCAACTGGTGGTCCACATGTAGAAGAATGAAAATTGATCCATTCATATCTCCTTGTACAAAGCTGAAGTCCAAGTGGATCAAGGACTTCCAATAAAACTAGATTCACTGAATCTTATAGAAGAGAAAGTAGGGGAAAGCCTCGAACAAATGGGCATAGGAGAAAAGTTCCTGAAAAGAACACCAATGGCTTGTGCTCTAAGATCAAGAATCAATAAATGGGACTTCATAAAATTGCAAAGCTTTTGCAAGGCAAAGGACACTGTCAATAGGACAAAATTGCAACCAATAGATAGGGAAAATATCTTGACCAATCCTATATCTAAAAGAGGGTTAATATCCATTATATACAAAGAACTCAAGACATTAGACTCCAGAGAAACAAATAACCCTATCAAAATGTGGGGAACAGAGCTAAACAGAATTCTCAACTGAGGAATATGGAATGGCCAAGAAACACCTAAAGAAATGCTCAACTTCCTTAGTCATCAGAGAAATGAAAATCAAAACAACCCTGAGATTCTACCTCATATCAGTCAGAATGGCCAAAATCAAAGAATCAGGTGACAGCCGATGCTGGCAAGGATGTGGAGAAAGAGGAATACTCTTCCATTGCTGGTGGGATGGCAAGCTGGTACAACCACTCTGGAAATCAGTTTGGCAGTTCCTCAGAAAATTGGACATAGTACTACCTGAGGACTCAGCTATACCATTCCTGTGCATATACCCAGAAAATGCTTCAACATGTAATAAGTAAATATGCTCCACTATATTTATAGCAGCCATATTTATAATAGCCAGAAGCAAAAAACAACCCAGATATCCCTCAACAGAGGAATTGATGCAGAAAATGTGGTACCTTTACATAATGGAATACTACTCAGCTATTAAAAACAACGACTTCACGAAATTCTCAGGCAAATAGATGGATCTAGAAAATATCAATCTGAGTGAGGTTACTCAGTCACAAAAGAACACACACGGTCTGTACTTACTGATAAATGAATATTAGGCAAAGAGCATGGAATACCCACTAGAGAACTCACAGACCACATGAAGATCAAGAGGAAGGAAGACCAAAGTGTAGATGCTTCAGTCCTACTTAGAAGGAGGAACAATATAATTAAGGGAAGTAGATGGTAGGGGTTCTTGGGAGAAAGAGTGTAGGGGGAGGGGGAAATAGGGGCAGAATCAAGTATGAGAGGAGATGGAGGAGATGTACAGAGGGTCAGGAAATTGAACAGAGATGTGTAGCAATGGGGGATGGAGAACTGAGGGTAGAAACCATAAAGTCCCAGATGCCAGGAAAGCAAGAGCTTCCCAGGACCCCCACAGTGATGATATTAGCTGAAATACCTTACAAAGGGTAGGGAGAACCTATTGAGACCATATCCAGAGGTAAGGCATGGTCCCCTGATTGAGGGATGGGGCCACCCATCCATCTCCAAAATTTTAGCCCAGTATTGCTCCTGTCTAAAGGAAATACAGGAACAAATTGTGGAACAGAGACTAAAGGAAAGCCTATCCAGAGACTGCCCCACCTGGTGCTCCATCCCACATGCAGACACCAAACCCAGACACTATTGCTGACACAAAAAGTGTTTGCTAACAGGAGCTTGATATAGCTGTCTCCTGAGAGACTCTACCTGATCCTGACCATTACAGATGTGGAGGCTCACAGCCAACTATCAGACTAAGCAGAGGGACCACAATGGAGGAGTTAGGGAAGGACTGAAGGAGCTGAAGGGGCCTCATCTGGCATCAATGCGAGGGGAGACGCTTGGTCCTGTGAAGGCTTGATGCCCCACTGTAGAGGAATGTTAGGGTGGTGAGGTGGGAGTGGGTAGGTGGGTGGGGGAGCACCCTCATAGAAGCAGGTAAGGGGGGATGGGATAGGGAGTTTGCAGGGGGGAAACCATGAAAGGGGATAACATTTGAAATGTAAACAAATAAATTATCCAATTTTAAAAAAAGAAGAAGAGTCTAAGAGGCTTCTGGATGACAGGTCTTCAAATAGATACCTTTGAAGGAAGCTCTGAAATGCAGCCCCTGCCTTTTTTTTCTTCTCTTCCTCCTTCCCCTGCTTACTCCTCTTCCTCCCCATTCTTTTTCAAGTTTCCCTCCATCCTCACCTCTTTCTTTTTGATTCTGTCCATGAAATGAGCAGCTTTGCTATATACCACATGGTCCTACCACAAAGTGCTATTTTGCCTCAGATAGAAAGGAAATGATACCAATTGATCAGTGGACTAAGTTCTCAAAAACTATGGGCCAAAACAAATCTCCCATCATTCTAGTTATATGGGCTTTTACTACCCAACAGCAAGTCAGCTACCACAAGTCTACTACTGTGCTGGGACTTATATTCATCAAGGATACTGTCACTGCATTCTGAATTCTCAGGTGCCAGATGTGCTTGTCTTAGCATTGTCATGCTCTCTCTCCTCTGACCTTCCTGGTTTCTGATGACAATCCAATTGCAAATCATTGTCTCTGTGTATGTGGTGTTAATATTCAAGATTTGGTTTTGATCTGTTTTTTATTGTTTATACTGTAGTGTGCTATAGCCTGGGACTGTTGTATTCATTGTATTGCTATTTGGAGATCCTCATGCATTTCATCATTTTTAGAAGTCCATCATCAAATTGAAGAAATATCCAGTTATTATTTCTTCAGATGCTTTTGTTTCCCTTCTCTTCCTATCTGATATTCTTATGTATTTATGTATAATATCATGCGGGTGTGTGTGTGTGTGTCTGTGTCTGTGTGTGTGTGTGTGTGTGTGTGTGTGAGAGAGAGAGAGAGAGAGAGAGAGAGAGAGAGAGAGAGAGAGAGAGAGAGAGAGAGCATTTATTAGTTTAACAGAATACTGTTAATTTTTTTGAAATATTCTAGTGTTTACCTTGAATCATTCCTAATGAACTTTGAGTCAACTTCTTCCTCTTTTATGCCTATTTAAAAATTGTGTTTTTCCAAGAACTATCTTAAACTTACAATTTGCAGCTCTAGAAATCTGTTTCTGTATGTTATGGTTTTTCTCTTCTTTGGAGATTTAAAGTTCTCTGTGGAGATTTCCACTCACAGCAGGCATCCCCTGTGGCATTTCCTTGCATTCCAATAACGATTGCTTGAATATCCAACAGCTGATTCATTTTCAGCTTGGACACATATCATTTTCTTTTCTCTTGGGAATGCATTCCATTTTCCTGCATCATTGTGAATGGGATAATCTTGGATTGTATCTTAGTCATTACAGATGCTCATAGGTCCTGGATAATGTAACTTGTCTCCCACAGTGTTTCTTCTTTTTTGCAATAGATGATTTTCTTGACTGCTATTGAAACTTGATTATTGTTTATTGGACAGCAGTTTGGTAGCAGCTCTTATATTTAACTGAAATGCCTTCGTCTCTTTAATGTGTATGCATTTTGGAGTCTGTCAGAGATGTATGGACAGAGACAAGGAATCCTCTTTGTTTTTTGCCTTCCAGTATTGTCACACCCACACATTCTTTCCAGCCTTCCTTTCTTGCATCAGAAAACAGAAATGAATTTTTCCATTTGGACTCAAGACCCTATTGTCTCTGCCATGTGGACCTATGGAGTCACTCTATCTTCCCTTGGGAAATCATGCACTCTCCACTAGTCTGTCTGCTTCTCTTTACATTCAGATTTTATCATAAAGATGTCTGTAGTATGCTCAATTTATTAGTTTCTGTATAAAAGTAGAAATGTCTAGGATCTGTCATACCCAGAAGCAGATATCTACTTAAGAATTGTTTTTAAAATACTTGGGTAGCCCAATGCAAAATCTTCATTATGGATATTTTAAATAATCTACACACAACCGAAAAAAAAATGAAGTAAAAAATGAACTATCCTGTTTACTTACCACGTTAAGTTAGTAAAGAATGTGTGTTGTAGGTTTAGATTTTTTTAAACCTACTTTTAATAAGGGTTTTCAAATGCTTCTAGCCAACCATCAAAAGGAAGGGGGGAAAAGACCATAAATAGGACAATAGGATGTGAACCTGTTTAGAAGTAGTTCCTTGGGGTGATTCCAATTTGTCAGGATATCAGCAGTCCAGCTCCATAGTGTCAAGATCCCAAATACATATCAGCAGTGATGGCACGATCCAGGAGAAACAGCCAGGCCTCTGCTGAATCATCAGGAGTCAGCAGGAGCAACCAGGACCAGTTGGGATGCTAGGAGAAGTTCTCTGTCATACCATTCTCAATGAAGCAAAGACAAGGATTAGGGACCAAAGAAGCATTGCAAAGCTAGCCATGCAAGTACCTTGTCGATCCATTGAGTCCTATGTATACTATCTCCAAGTATCATGTGTCCTCCCACAGGTCTTGCTTCAACAAAACACCACATAAGTCAGTCTCACCACGTGAATCTGTATCATATAACATCCAGAAATTTCTATTTCAGAAAGTTCATCAGTAAATGCCTGGATTCTGATGCTTCTTTATACATAGCATAATTGTACCTCAAGGTAGATGTGGTAATAATAAATAATAAAGTAGCACACACTCATTAATGCACGTATTGAAAGCCATAACCAAGTAGCCATATCCCATCTGTGCATGAAAATCCTTTTCTTGACCTATTTACCATCTTTTCTCCCCTACTTTGGATGCTTGGCTAGAAAGGGGGTTGAAGCATTTGAAAATCCTTGTTAAAACTAAGTTTAAAAGTAAGCAAATGTCTGTTCACCCCAGATAGGACACAGATTACAGGCAGAAGTAATGATTCCACTTAAGTGTAGCTTGGGTTACCATTGAGTTTATTGTGCTCATTTACAGAGCACAGGTGAGAGGGCATATACAGAAGTGTGGGTGACCCCAAAACAGCTGCACCACTGGAAAGCCTCATCTCTGGACAGACAATTACTTCCCTATAGCTGCATAGGTGGAATGCTAGCTTTAGTTAGCCTATACGTAACTCTGTAGATCACAAACACTCCCCAGACCACAAGATCATATGCAGCTTGAGCTAAATTGCATACAGCTGCTAGAATGGTACAGGAATAGTTGCCTGAAATCTGATATAAGGTCCTAATAACCCTCCCCAAAGCCCTGCTTCAATGAGGCACCACCAGCATGCTCTATCTTGAGGGTCTCTTCTGAGTCAGCACAGATGCTCTGATGGAGATGGTAATGAATATTATACTCAGAGATCAGCATTCAACAACATCATCTGCTTTACATCTGAATTGTCTAAAACATAGAAAGTAAACTTGACTAAGGTCACAGACCCTCTAGAGCAATCCAAGATACCCATGAGCTGTGTCTTACTCCTCTTGGCTTTGAGAGTGCCAGGATGAGGCTGTGTTCAACAAGCACATCAAATGAGAAGAATTCACAAAGACTTTTAGTGTTACTGGAGAGATTCTCAAAGCCTAGGGGATGGGAGAACACAAAACAATCCAGAGTCTACTCAGTCCACTGGAGGAGGGAGACACAGAGGTCATAGGTCTGGGCTTTTGATGAGGAAGGCCCAGAATGAGAAGCCCCACCAGTATGGCTACTATGGGAGCATGGTTATAGCAGTTCCCATTGCAAAGCTTAGGCTGAGCAAAAGGAACTCCTCAGAGAGCCTTTCTGTCAGAGCCAAAAAAGCTCTTATAGGCTCAAATGCCATTTGACAGGAGACAGGAAGGGCAGTCATAGACCAAAAGCAGCTCTGAAGGGAACTGGAGCTATTAGATTACTGAATACTAAGACTTTTAAATTTGAAAGTGACATTAGGTAGCAATTTTAAAGGTATTTCCCTTCCCAATTCACAAATGATATGGACATTTTAAAGTAAAATAAGATTCGCTGCAGAAAACTTATAGCTTTTCATTGTTTTCCATGCTTAAGTCTTAGCCCTCCTACCTGTGAACAGACAACTGTAATACAGTGTGCAGAGTGGTCCTAGAGGAATTACCAACCCTTTTGAAAATAACCAATGTTGCTAAGCTGAGGGACAGAGCAAGCAGTGGAGATATCAATCAGGAAAGGATGCTGGGCAGGAGGGGATTGATTCATGCCTTCAGCGATCAGATGAACTGAAAATGTTGAGAAGCAACAGCTTGATCATAGGTATCATGTTCCCTGCAAATGCTGGGACTTCCGTGGTATAAGCACATATTAGTAAGATGTGGGTCATGAAAGGACTGTGTGCTGTTCTAATTCAATAAACTCAATCCAGCCCTCCAAAGAAGTTTGCAGAATTCGTAGAAGTATAAGAGTGGACTTTAGAGTGAATAATAGAAATTTTAGAGCAAGAAAACGCTAACATTTATGAAAAGGAAGAGTAATAGGGATCACTTGTCATCATGTGCAACAACTCTTAGTTACAAATTTATAATATAATAAATTATATTATAAGTTAAAAGAATAGAATTATAATTATATAAAATATGATAATATAATAATAAATAATACAATTATAATAAATTAATTATTAGCACTGGGCTGGTGTATGAATCAGCTACAAACATGATATCAAAATATCTCAAAAAAAATCAACTTAAGAGGATAATTTAATTTTGGCTCACAGCTGTACAGGTTCCAGACCTCAGGTAAGAGAACATGTCAGGAAGTAGAGCAGAGAGAGACATGCTTGCGTCATAGAAACAAAAAGCAAGACAAGCTACTGCAGTACCAGTATCAACGTTCAAGGGTACACCCTCAATAACCTAGCTTTCTCCAACTGCATCCTGTCTTCTAAATGTTCCCCCTCCCAATAGTGCCACAGGCTGGAGAACAAGCCTTCAACACATGGGCCACTAGGGGACATTGTAGATTTAAATTATAGCAACTGATGTCTGGACAGCCTGACAGAGAAAGCAAAATGAAAAGTCAAGAATTACTTCAAAATCACATGATACATATTGCTTTTGCCATTACCTTAACAAAATATCCACCAGAAACTTGGACTTGTAGTCTTAGAGGGTTTAGTCTGATCACTTCTCAGCCTTTTGGCTAAGATCAAGTGTAGAGGGTTTAGTCTGCCATGGAAGGAACAGCATGGCAGGACAGAGCAGGACAGGATGTGAGCAGAAGATGAATGCTAGCACTCAGCTGGCTCACATTCTCTACTACAAAAGAGGCCCCAGGTCAAGGATGGCACCACCCACATTGAGGGCAAGTTGTTCCCCTGCAGTTAAGCCTCTCTGAAAAGCCCTCACAGACACTCTTACAGGTGTGCCTTGGTCTCCTGGGTAATTTTAAATCCAGTCACATTGACAATGTAGATTAACCTTCACATATGGTAGTTTAGCGTTTGATATGGTGATATTTCAAATAAATGGATGGATTAACTATTCAATCTAGGAGATTTGAACATCTGGGTAAATAATAAAATTAGTATGTCACATAGCATACATCACAATAATGCTAGGATAAACATTTTAAATATCAAAGTAAAGCCAATAAAATTCAAAAAGATCTTTTTTGTGTTTTTGGCAGAATAATTTCAGAATGAGCAAAACTCAGAGACACACATACTCAGAGATAAAACTTGATAGTTTTATGGTATAAAAGCTATTCCTCATGGGGAAGAGGAAAAAAATCCCACAAGATAGTCAGGCCAACAAAACAAAGCACATAAACAAAACCTCCATTTCGGGGACCTTGAGCTAATTAACTTAGAGAGTTATTAAACAGCAGTAACAAGATAGGTAATAAGTATAAGAAAAGACAAACCATTCCTAAGAAAAGAAAATATAAACCTTTTATACATGAGGTGTCTGTCACGTCCCTTGTAGCAAAGGAGATGAAAGCAGAATATCCTACCAGGGTTTCTGTTTCTCACTTGGACAAAACTCTGAGAGCCCCTGGCTGGATGGGAAGGTAGGAAACTGGGCGATGCATTCAGCTCTTGCTACTGAACAGGGATCAAAGCCCGTGTATCCCAACCCGCCCAGGTAATAGCCTGGATCTTTGGAGTCAGGCCTTAGTATCAGTATTGCTAAGCTGTTGGGTTAATTTCAATGATCACATTAGTTAGGAAGTGATGCCTAAATAAATTGAAGAACTTGCTCTACACTTAAACTCACACCTAAGTAAAATGGTGTGAAAAATTTCACCACCAAGGACAAAAACAGCAACGGAGTAGAAACCAGAATTCCTCAATAAACATTTCTGGGATGATGGAATTCTCTCTGAAAGATTTTATTACTGGAATATTTTCCAGAGAAGCTAATCTATAATCTGGTCAGGATGTGATTATGAGCTAATACATTCATTTTTCTTGCACACACCAGAAATTGCATATCATCCAGCATACAATTCAGAGGATAGAAATTGCCATAGGAACTAATTACAGCTCACAAAGATAACGTTCTGCTATTTTGATGAATCTGTGTTTTCCCAGCATTTCTGTTATTTCCGTTGTTAATTGCAGAAAATAGTCTGTAGTGGGGACAATTGTTAGGTTCACTATATATTTCAATTCTAAGTCAGGAGAAAGCAGTGTTCCTGGCAAATGTTTTGGGCTCCATCTGGAGAGAAAGGGGGATAAGCTGTGTGCTTTCAGTGTCCGTTCTTAAACTGTTTGCTAAGTGAAATATAAATATGACAGGCATCATGAAACTTGGAGAATTATACCAGCTCTTGCAGTTTTGAATATATAGTTCTGAAATTTCTATTTGGAGAAGAGAAACATGCAGAAAAGTTGGGAGATTGTGACTGATGGTTTGTTAGATCCACTTAGGGATCAACTGCAAAGGTCTAGGCAGAAGCAGCTGTTTCCTTTAATGGCATCAGGGAGAGTCTTTGGCAGGCTATATTTTGAGTTTATTTTCAAAATCAATCCTAGGATATCATGTAGTTCCCGATCTTATTGTTTCCCAGCTGTTGGGATTATGGGGTCCCAGAAACACAAGAATGCAGAACTAATAAACAAAAGAGAGATCTGCTTTAACTGGTGTGGAAGTGCCAGCATCTTAATGATTTATAACCATCCATTTCCCGATCAGTTTCACAATTTATGCTGTAATGAGTTGAGAAATTTTGTTAGCTACTGGCATGCATTTCAAATCTAAAGCACATTTTTCATTCTGTGAATGTGATAAAGATGTTTGGGCCCTTCTATACTCTTTGACCCTGAACCACGTGTGACACTGTGCAAACAGTATCTGTTTTAAAGCAGACAAACAAAACATACCCAGACAAAATGGGAAAAGCTAAATTTGTATTGAAATGGATTAATAATTATCTTAAAACTGGATCTTGAGAAAATAATAGGTTAATTAGAGGTGATTAAACAGCCTGAAGATAATACACTTGATTCAGTTGATCACAGGATTTTAAGTCTTTTTGACTCTAAGTGTTCTAAGTGCTGGCCCTTTAGCATGTAGCTCTAGCTTTGGGATGTTCCAGCGTCTTCATCTATCTCCTTTTTTTCCTTTGGGATCTTAGGGTATTCTCTGAGGACTAGTCTTGTCCTAGAGACACAGGACAGGTCAGCTGAGAAAACTTTTCCATAAGAATCCTATAAGAACTAAGGTTTAGCCTATGTAGGCTGTGAAGCAAGAACTGAGTCATGTTCAGTTCTGTAAAGCATTGCCTAGCATATAACTTTCCTTTTTTTTTTTAACCTCTCCTTCATAATACATAATTGACTTTTGTGTTTTGTTTTGGAAACTTTGTTATTTGGTTTTTTTGTTGTTGTTGTTTTGTTTGTGTGTTTGCCACACTTTATAACTCAGTTTCACCTCAAATCATCAAGCACTGGGATTATAGGTGCACACCATCACACCAAACTTAGCTATTGTTCTCATTAGCAATGAAAACATAAAACACATTTAACAAAGAGCAACTTGACTGGAACTAGGACTATGTAGCTGAGCCACTTGGGCTGAAAGGTGAGAGAAGCAATCCTAGGAGAGAGGTTGAGGCAGGGTCACATTTCAACACTCCAATTAAGTTGATAGTGCAGCACCATCAAAGGATTGTTCTCTGCAAGCTGACAGTAGGGCTTCATTGCCTAGGATAACATCACTGAACATGGAGAGGTTTAGCTGGTGACCACAAAAATCCTTCCCTCCTACATTCTACTCTCTTTAATGCAGAAACATACTCTGTGTGCTACTGAAAGAGAAAAGTGGGCAACCACCCATCCATAAAAATTGTGACTTACAATCTATCTTGCCTGCAAAATATGGTAGGGCAATGATGGCACAGAACACATGGGAGTCAACCAATGTCTGACTTGACTTAGACCCACTTCATAAGAAGGAATCCATACATGATGCTACATAGGTAACCAAGAACAAGAAATTAGATAGCCCAGAGATCTAGGGTAAAATCAAATAAACATAAAAAAACAATAAAATAATTCCTAATGATATTCTGTTATACTCATAGATCAGTCCCTTATTCAGTCATTTTCAAAGAGGCTTCTTCTGGAAGCAGATGGGAACATATGCAGAGACCCACAGCCAGACGTTATTTGGAAAGAGATTCTAATTTAGAGGTCTCCATCAAATCCTCCCCTCAGAGCTCAGGAAATACCACAGAAGAGGAGGCAGAAAGACTGTAATGTCTGGGAGTGTAGAGGACACCAGGAGAACAGGGCCCTCTGAATCAACTAAGGAAGGCACTTATAAGCTCATGGATACTGAAGAAGCAACCATAGGGTCTACACCAAGTCCTTTTCATATATTATAGCTATTAGCTTAGTACTTTTTTAGGACTCCTGACTATGAGAACAAGTGGGCTCTGACTCTTGTAGCTGCTCCTGGGACTCTTTCCTCCTGTTGGGTTGAAGCTTCCTGGGAATTGCTCACGAGTGGGTTCTACATGGAGGAAGAGCTGAAGAATGAAATGAGAGGGGTCGAGAGAAAAGAACACACAGAGACTTTAGTGCATGGCTGTACAAAATCTTTCTCTTTTTACTTTGAGGTTAAGAGAGACAATATATGTGCTGTGGGCATGACCCTCCCTCCCAAAGCTATGAGTCTTGTCAGCAGGTCTCTGCCAGGCTGAGAGATGTTGCCATAACAGCTCTCAGGAAGATGTTAATTCCACAGGGTCTGCTACTCTGCAGGAGATGGCGACTGACCCCATTTCACAGGAAACTGCAGCTCCTTTGAAGACAAAGGCTTGTTCCCAGAGCTCTGCCAGCTCTGCCAGGTGGGGGGGGGAGGTGTGGCTGGAATTCCTCAGCTCGGAGTAGATGAAATGCAGGCAGCTGAATTTGACTATCAGGTTATATGGCATTACAATGACTCTCTACATTGGGTTGCTGTGCCCAACTTCTATATGAAAGATGTTTTTCATTTCATTATGTTTTGTTTTGTCATGTTTAGTTACTATCTTTTAGAAGACTGTTCTTTTCTAATGAGAGATAGAAAGGGAATGGATTCAGATGGGAGATAAGGTGGGGGAGGGGCTGTGAGAAGTAGAGGGAGGAGAACTGTAATCATGATATAGTTTAAGAGAAAAGAATCTATTTTCAATAAAAAAGAGAAAAAGAAAAAAGGAGTTTGTCCTCTGACCTCTATATATGACTCTGCCACACACTTAAGTACATAAATAAATTAAACAAAAGATGTAATTGGGCCAGCAAGATAACTTCATGACTCAAGTTACTGGCCACCAAGCCTGATACCTGAGTTTGACCCTTGGGACCCACATGGTTGAAAGAAAGAACCAATTCCTCTCCCCTGACCACCACAAGCATTCTGTAGCACGCATGTTCCTACCCACGAGTGATAAACATACACAGATAAGTTAAGAAATGTAATTTTTAAACTAAAATGCTTCGGGACCCATTTGAACTGTGTTCATCTGGAGCAAATTTGGCATCTCTCAAACACAGTCCCTCCTCTGGGGAGTGGAAAGAGAGTAGTGGGCCACAATCCCCTGTGTGGTATGGAAAATCAGTAGATTTGTGGTCACCATGTGACAAGATGGTGAGGGAATGTCCTCATGGATATTACCTACTTTGTCAGGTGCAGAGGTTATTTCCACAAGGCAGGCTTACATGAGGTAGGGGAAAGAGAAGTTTAGAGGCAAACTGAATATGATATGAAGCTCTATATTTGGTGTCCAGCCAAAAGAAGAAAGTGCTTCGTGCTCTTGTACATTTCAGAATCCTCTTTCCATGCCACTGAAAGCTGAGAAGGCAGAAGTTTTCTCTTTGTCAAAGAAATCGATTTCTTAGCTGCCATTTCTGCTTAGCACAATGTTTTCAGCAGTAGACTTTAAAATACCACTTGTTATTTTTACTACCAACTGGATCCACATCCACATTTAATTCTTTAAAAATCGTCATTTTCTTTTAATGGTTTAAATGGCATATGGCAGAGTTCCCTCATCAAAGCTACCACTTTTGGAGGTGTACTGAGAAAGATTTATGCTTAAATGTGTGGCTGATCCTGTAAGTCCCAAACTTTTTCTGCTTGAAAAACAAAGCAAAACAAAACTGTGTCTCTTCTGTGGCAGGAATGTAATAGAGACAGTGAACTAAGCTGCAGCAAGCTCCTTTCAGACTGCATTTTCAGGTGAAACTGTTGCTCCTTGAATCAAGACTGCAGAATGTACATCACCAACCCCAACACCTAGGTTTTGATTCAGTCAGCATGTTTAGCCATATTCTCTACATTGGTTCAGAAGGCTCCAAATGTATCTAGCTGTGTTCCATGGAGAATCAATCCTTGTAACATTTTTATCAACAGCAAAACTGTTACAATCAGTTTCTTAGTGGAATTCAGCACTGGGATGCTACAAGTATAGTTCAGTGCTAGAGAACTTGTCAAGCATTGATTGGTGTGATCCTGTTTTTAATCCATGAATCACAATGAAAGATAGACGAAAGGAGAGAGTGATGAGCACCTAATGTTATGGGGTAGAAAATACAGCAAATCATATCAGAAATGATCAGGGAGAGACCTGTTTCTCATCCTCAGTGACCTGAGTTGTTGAAAATCTGGTGGGAGGAAGGGAGGCTTGGGAATAATAAGCCAGTCAGGACCAAGGACCAAACACATGTGGAATGGCATCAAACCAGTCATCTCAGTTTGCTTGTCTGCATGTGTCTAGTAAGTCAGAGTACTCAATGGATCAAAGTGAGTAAAATAGCCATCTTACTCATATTATAGAGGCCTAGGGTTCAAGGCCAGCTACTACCAAAGGTTTAAAATGGTTTCCTAAGGCAGAGGGATATGAAACTCACAAAGCATAATCCATCCTGGAGTTTATGCAGAAGCCATTGGATTTGCTGGGTGAAAGCTTTCTAGGCTATGTTCTAGGGGACAGAGGAAGCCTGAGGTACTCATTACCTCAGGAGAAATGAAAAGGGACAAACTGAGTCACCAATGAAATTGGGAAATTTATCCTGCGCAATAGCCATTATTTCTTCATCATAGCAAGAGATCCACATTGCTTAACAGTGGTCCCTTTAGAGACAAGTTTTGTTGGGATCTCAAAGGTCTTTATGCCCATGGATCTTCAGGAAAACTAGGAATGGTAAGCACACAGAATTGTCCTCTCAATGGCCGGGCAGTGGTGGCGCACGCCTTTAATCCCAGCACTTCGGAGGCAGAGGCAGGAGGATTTCTGAGTTCGAGGCCAGCCTGGTCTACAAAGTGAGTTCCAGGACAGGCAGGGCTATACAGAGAAACCCTGTCTCAAAAAACCAAAAAAAAAAAAAAAAAAAAAGAATTGTCCTCTCAAATGAAACAATGTCTAACCTGTTCTTCTGTCCAGAAGTCTGGGAAATGGCGTTTTTAATAGTGCGGTGATTTGTAGCATGTGTTGGCCTAGGCTCTGTCAAGCTCCCACAACCAGGACCAGAGGTGGCTAATAGCCAAATGACCTCTCCACTATCTATATGACCAAGGCCACAGCAGATCCTTTCCTGAGTGCTTGCTCCAGTATAGGCAGCCTATCTTCAGAACCCATCTTCTTAGAAGAAATAACATGTACCTTGGGTTGAGTTTTAATGTAGCCATGCTTCTTTGTATTACAAAGAATGTATTACCGTGGATTGTATTACACCAGAAAAAAATTTCCCCAAATTATACTGGGTTTAAATATGATGTCAATAAACTGCATGTCATCAGACTCTCTAAAGTTTGATCCAGATTGATGAAGTCAATCTGAACCAAGTTTTTATTCCCATATCTTCACAGATCACTGTCTGTCTTGACACCTCCAGTGACCCTCTAAAAAGTTTGGCTAATCAAGTGAACACCAGTGTTCTGGGTATTAGGAACTTGATACAGACTTTGATGTACTAACTCATCCAATCTCAGACTTAAGTGCCCTTTTTTAGGTTCTCTGAGAAGAAGAGATTAAATCTAGAGTTATGAGAGGATTGTGGAAAAACAGATTTGAGAATAAGAAGATAAGGTGTTAGGAGAGATCAACTGGTCTGGATAAGATAGGAAGGAAAGGATTGGATGAGATAAATCTTTAAGAATAAAACAGCTCCAAGAAAATCTGCGGGGGGAATTCCTTAGCCAGGGCTACCCACTAAAAGCACCTCATCAACCAAAGTGTAGCCTGTCCTACTGTCTCTGTGTTCTCCATCATGGGCTGAGAGCACTCAAAGGAAGTGTGATTAGGCATGAACTCTGGGACCTGGCATCACAGCAGTTACTTAAGGACATCGATCAATGATGCATCCTGTAGCCAGAGACCTAGAAGGAACACATTACTGTGTTTTACCTAAAACTATCCAAGAGAAGAAAGTCATAGAAGCTTAATATAAATAATAAATTAACATCTAATATAGAAGATGCTAAAATGCCATTCTCTTGGACCCTAGAGCTTAGGGGGAATACCAAAGGAAGATAAAGACACAGAGAGGCCTGGGCCTTGCAGATGTATGGTTCTACCCTTGACACTGGGGCCTTTGCTGCCATGCTGGGGCTTGGGCTGGTATGCTGACAGCTCAATATCAGGACCCACCAGACACCAACCAGTGTGGGCGTGTGCAGAGGAGCAGTGGATGAGAGGACTCTTCACAGGGACCTACAGTGGGATTTGAGGCATCCTACCTAATGGGATGCTGATTTCCATTGAGACACCACAGAGAAAGTGCCAGGCTGGATTGGAGTTCTAAACACAGCTATGCCAAAGCTCCAGTAGGTCCCTTGCCTCATTTCACAAGTCCATCATCTCCCAGTGAGGCCTTCCCCTGCTGCGTGCCTGCTGTGAAGTGTTCTGAAGAGAACTCCCTTTTCTCATAAATGTACCTCATAATAATGTAATAAATAATATAATAAAACCAAATGTCTATTACAAACCTTTAAACCTAAATTATGTGGACCTGAATGGACAACTTTGAGATGGATTATGTTCAGGAAAAAGGTAATTAAATAAAAATTATTCTTAGGATATACATCAAAAATCTGTACAGTGTTTGTAGAAGAAAGAACTGGAAAATTGCTTCTTTAATAGAGAAATCTGGGGCTTTGGGACAGTGAGGAGTTATTAATAAGAGTTTCTGTGAATTGAAAGCTGACAACTCCAGAAGTACCTTTGACAAATACCCTGGGGTCACCATGATGAGTACCCATGGGTCTTTTCCAATGGCTGGAAGTTTTTCTAAAGAAGACCTGAGATTAGTTAGCATATCATCAAAATAATCCTTTTGTTTTGTTTTTCTATCTTGAGCAAGCCTGTGATATCTCTTCCTAGGATCCTGTAATAGTTCAACTCTGCATATGAAGACAGGAATAGGTTTTTTTTTTAATTTAATTTTATTTTATTTTTTTAATTTACATTCCAAATCACTTCCCCTTTCCCGTTTCCTCCCTCCCCGAAAGTCCCATAAGCCCCCTTCCCTCCCTCTTTTCTCCGTTCAACCCCCTCTCATTACTCTGTCCTGGCGTTCCCCTACATCCAGTCTTTCCAGGACCAGGGGTCTCTCCTTCCATCTTTTTAGAAATCTATTGATATGCTGATTGTGTCTAGGGTATTCTGAGATTCTGGGTCAATATCCCCATATTGACCCAGAATCTCAGGAATAGGTTTTTTTAACTGGATGTGAAAACATTATACCCGTATTGTAAGACTGAACTAAGGATGTCACTGTCCTAGAACTAACATCTAGGAAAAGAATACAAAGGTCAGTTGGCCAGGGAGGACTGAAAAGAATGAGGATTCTTGTGATTCTAGGTGATGGTTCCTCAGCAGAAATCCTCATGGGATTGCTTCTTTTTTCTCCTTGGGGCCTAGAGTGAGGAAACAAGATTCATTAAGGCAGATTTCTGCTGACTGCAGAAAGAGGTCCATCACCCCTAAGACAACGAGACACTAAATAAAGGTCCCTGTGAAGTAATGAAGTTATCCTTCCCCAAAATATTAAAAAAGAAAATAAAAATTCTCCATCATGAGTTATTTAGGCATCTCTTAATGGAAACAGCCTCTTAAGATCCTTCCTTTCAGAATCCAACTGTCCCTGTCTTTTTAATTCTTCATTGCCAACAGAGGTAAATGCCATCCAAGGACAATGGGCCTGATAGGAAATTAAAAACAGTTTCTGGGAATTGAGAGCTGACATTGAGCAATACTTTACAGATTGTCTCTCATCTTTACACTATAAGCCATGTGTCATTGTTTCATTTTACAGATTGTGAGGAAAGTATTAGATCAAAGATTATACAGCAAACATAGATCTCAAGCCCAGAACCCTCTGGTGAAGCTGGCATGTGTTCACGGACAGAGTGTGCCTTTTAACTTTTTCTGAAGCCTTCTTGGTGATACCTCATACTTGGTAGCCGGTTAGCAATTTGGTCACTGAGGACCTTCCCAATAATCAGTTTTGGGCTTCCTTCCCATGTCCTTAGTAACACATTAATTCTAACGAAGAAGGAAATATCACAATTGCCCTCCTTAGAGTTTGAAATACCATGCAAAAGAAGGGGAGAAGCATCACGTTCCTGCTCCTTAATATTCAAAATTCCACAGAGGAGCACTGGATGTCAGCAACATACACTGACATATCTGTGTCTTTCCCCAATGTCAGACTTTATTGAATAATAATAAATTCAGAAGCTATGCCAGTTTCCTTGGTTTCAGTCTGCCAAGTAGTCTTGTGTACTTTTCCTTGATAGTTGACAGGGGCAAACATGGGTTCTTTTGTTCCCATCTTAATTACTAATATTAATTCTTAGCTCACACATTACATATCCCACAGTAATTATATTTGTGTGTCTCTATGTTCTCCTCTCTCTCTCTCTCTCTCTCTCTCTCTCTCTCTCTCTCTCTCTCTCTGTGTGTGTATGTGTGTGTGTGTGTATGTGTATGTGTGTGTATCTGTGTGTGTGTATGTGTGTGTGTGTGCTTGTGTGTGTATGTGTGTGTATGTGTGTGTGCTTGTGTGTGTGTGTATGTGTGTGTGTGTGCTCGTGTGTGTGTGTATGTGTGTGTGTGTATCTGTGTGTGTGTGTATGTGTGTGTGTATGTGTATGTATGTGTGTGTATGTGTGTGTGTGTATGTGTGTGTATGTGTGTGTGTATGTGTGTATGTGTATGTGTGTGTGTGTGTGTGTGTGTGTGTGTATGTGTGTGTGTGTGTGTGTTACAGACTGGATACATTTTAAAGAGGCTTCAACACAGTTCAAGCAGGTAGAAGAGGCTTTCCTAAGGCAAAAGAAGGAAGCACATACCGCTTCAAAGGGATAGATAAACGCTAACAATGAACCCAGGTGAGCTGAAGGGTCACAGGCTTGATCCCTGCCTCTGAGTTAGGGGAGTGTCTAGAAAGAGTCCAGCTGCTGAGGTAAGCATGCCCTGGAGAAGAAATGCAAATTAAAAGGACCATGATAAAAGCTACAGTAGAGGGTTTGGATGGATGGATGGATGGATGGATGGATGGATGGATGGATGGATAATGGATGGCAGGCAATTTGTGAATTAGGCTGTGAGAGTAGTGGAGATTGAGTTAAAAGCACCATAACAGTCAGGAGTCCTCTAATTAATTCCTTTGACTTAAATATTAGTGGTCATATGACAGGCCAGTGGGGGCTGGGGCCACCATAGTGCTAGGTGGCCTTCTCTTATGGGATCCAGGTAAGGGTCTAGCATTCTTTGTTTGGTGTAGTTCATCCTTAAGTTCTCAGGCCTTGCTTTCCTGGCATTCCCATGTGCTCATATGGTCTCTGTCTAGATTTATAACTTTATAGGGTAAGGGCTTCTGACTCTGGGAATGTACTTCATGAGTGGTGCTGGACATGGCATTGGTGTCTCTATGTAGAACAAGGTGCAGAGTAATCCTGCCTCGGCATCTGCCCTCAGGATGGCCCAGAATGTGGCTTGTGAAATGCAACACTTGGGACAAGGTTCACGTGAAAAGCCACTGCTTTTTATATAAAGAATAACTCAGAGTACCAGCTACAGCCTAATCTCAATGGAAAGACACTGATCAGAGAAATATGAGGAAGGTGGAGGCAGCAGGGCTTTGCGAGGCCTATTAAGAAAGGACATACCACTGTCTCTCTCTTAAGAGTTAACCCAAGATGTTGCATGGATGGCTCAGCAGTTAAGAGCACTTGCACTTTTTGCAAAGGTTTGGTTCTGAGCAACCACATGGCCACTGAAAACTGGGATCTAATACTGTGTTCTGGCCTCTGCATGGTGCATAGACATGCATGCATAATCAACCATTCATGCACTTAAAATATTTTTAAAGAGTTAATCCAAATGCAGTATCACTCAGCAGTATAGGAGAATGTCCTTGGAAAATAAATCTGTTCAGAGACTATAGAAAGTAGCGTAAAGCCTGTCTACATAAGGCCACATCAGACAGCATGATAACTTGAGAGCAGTTCATACTGTGATGCTCTGCCATGAGCTTCTCCCATCTTGTCTTCTACACTACAGGCTGTATGTCTCATCTGAATTCTTTGTATAGCATCCATTTGGATGGGAAGCAGAAGGGAGACCAGAGTGAGATTCTGGTAACATTTGGATGCTTCACAGTTGAAATCTTCCAGGCTGTTTTCTCCTGCTAGCTTTGCATTACATTTTTGGGATACTAGTAAAAGCAGAGGCCATAAATGAAAAGAAATAAGGACAGGTGAGATCCCACATTTCAGATCCCTGCTACCTGGGCACTTCTAAAATGACAAAGAACTGAGTCAATTAAAAAAACTGATCAGAAGGAAGGATGAATGATACATCCCTATTTGGGCACAATGGAAAGAGGCTACTGGCGGGTTTTGCTATGGGTTAGAAAGAGAACTAATAATGGTAGTGGTACATTCAGAAAAGGAGATGTACAGCATGCACCTTCCCTACCATGTCTCTGAGGAATCTCATACTACTTCAACACTGCCGAGTCTCTCCCATTTTCTTGCCATTAATCTTTTGCACCAGAGACCCCAGGATGAACCAGAAAATGTCACTGATCTTGCTAAGTCTTCTGTTGACAGCATTTACTGTAAGGTGACTGGGCTGTGACTTCCAACTAAACATACTTATGAAGCTCACCAATACCTTCCTAGCCACTTTATTTTTTTACCTTAGGAGTCCTAGTAGTGCCACTGTCCAGGTTACTTCATGGAAACTCTTTAGCAACCATCCATCAAAAGTATATATGCCTTGGACTCAGCAAAATACACATCCATTCAACCACTAAAACATGACCTCTTCCCTGGGATGCCTCCAGCATTAAACAAAATAAGCACCATGGACTTTGATGTTAAAGTGAATAAGATGTCCATGCTATGAAGAAATGAATAAGTAGCATAAACGATAAAGATCACCAATCCTGCAGTATAATGGTACAACTGCCCAGGGTCAGTTGTAACCAGCAGGAGGACTCTAGCTTCTAGAGCACAGAGGTTGATGAGTAAGCAAGGCTTTCTGTTAAATGGTACAGGCTGCTTCAACAAAACTCTATGTGTAGTTTCCACAGCAGGTATGTATTGTTCTCTCACAGTTCTAGAGGCTGAGAGTATAAGATCATATGGCATTCACTCAACCTCATGTAACTTCCATTACCTTTTAAAGATGTTATTTCCAAATACAGTTGCATTGGGAGTTAGGGCTTCAATACATGAGTTGAAAGAAGGAACAGTTTAGTCTGTTATACCTCCAGAGTGCTAAGAGTTGGACAAGTGGAAGACAGGTAGGGGACAGTGCATTGTGAGCAATCTCAAAGTCTTCAGCAGATCCAGAACACTGGGGCAGTGCAAAGTATCCAACACAGACTAGTAAACTAGAGGAAGTCTGGAATGCTTTCTAAGCATGGCTCACTTTGTCACATTATGTCAGGTAGGCAATCGGGATGCTAGTGGAACTTTAAATTAAAGAGATAAACAAATTCTCATTTTAGAGCAAACTAGCTAATGTCTACTTGAAAAAGGGAAGAGAGCAAAGAGAATTAGAATTTGGAACACACCCCATGAACTCTATAGTAAACCCAGGAAAAAGCCTCATTGGGACAGCAGCAATGGGTGTGTCTATGGGAGTTACTATTGCTGTGATGAAACACCATGACCAGAAGCAACTTGGGGAGGAAGGGGTTTATTTGGATTATATTTTCACATCACTGTTCATTATTAAAAGAAGTCAGGACAGGAACTCAAATAGGTCAGAAACCTGGAGGCAAGAGTTGATGCAGAGGTCACGGAGGGATGTTGTTTACTGGCTTGCTCATCTTGCTTTCTTATAGAACCCAGGACCACCAGATAGAAGAGGCCCCCCACCCACACTTACTAATTGTTCTGCAGAGTTACCTATAACTCGATCTTATGGGGGCATTTTCTCAGTTGAAGTTGCCTTCTCTCTGTTTACTGTAGCTTGTGTCAAGTTGACTTAAAACTAAATTGCACAGGGTATGGAGATGTTGAGGAGGCCCCAGAGTTATTAGATGACAGAAGAGTGGGGGCAGTTTGCTGCAGTGGGTGCAGAAGGGTAAAAGCAGAGGAGAACCCCATGCATTGAATGGGTGTTTGGATGCTGTTAGTGTTTCTATGTCATGGCAATAGGAAATCAGAGATCCACTCTGTGTTCATTGGATGCTGTTGCTGTCCTGTTCTCTGTCCAGAAATCTGGCTTATCACAGTGAAACACGGAAATGAACAACCAAGAACACAAGCCATGATCATAGGAATTTGAATAAATATTTAATGGCAGGAAATTTGGTAGCACAACAGTATCAAAATATAAGCCCTATCTGTGCAGATGCCTTGTGCATTATACTTTCATGTAGTGGCTATTCCTGATTGTCAGTTTGACTATATCTGGAATGAACTACAATCCAGGATTGGAAGGCTCACCTGTGATCCTAAACTGGAGGTTGGGAGATACAAGTTTCTGACCTGGATCTTGGCATAGAGTGCTTGAGACATAGTGGCTATGAATCCCAAAAGGCTAAGGTAGGGAAATGTCTGAGTTCAAGGTCATCTTGGATAAAGCAAGTCCCAGATCTAGGCATGGTGGCACACACCTTTAATCTGGGTCACAGTTTCTGTTGGAGACCTACATAAGGACATTGGAAGAAGGAAGATCTGCACTCTTCTTTGCCTGCTTGCCTTGTGGGACTGAGAAACTGCTAGATCCTTGTACTTTCAGTTACAGCTGCTGCTGACCATTGTTGGGGAGTTGGACTAGACTGTAAGTCATCAACAAATTCCCTTCCTATATAGAGACTGCCCATAAGTTCTGTGATTCTAGAGAACCCTGTCTAATACAAACACAAATGGTAAGTATGAGATCCAATAGCCTCTCTTAAATGGTTAATGGTTCTGAGTGAGACACACATTTTGAGTTTTCATAATCTAAGACTGTAATACACATTGATCCACTACTGCCCATTCAATACTAATATTTATATTTATACACCCTGGACATCTTTCTAATCATCTGCACATCCAGTTCAGTGCTGCCTAATAGAAATGCACCTAGAACCACAGGTGTAGGTTTGCCATAGTTTAAAAAAATAGTAACCATATTTTAAAAATATAAAGAAATTTGAAGTTTGGCACCCAAATGGTAAGTCATTGGTCTCATTTAAAACAAAGAAACAAACAAAAACAAAAGAAATTAGATTCCAAATTAATTAAAAATATATAAAAATCTTAACATCTCAGCTATTATGAATATTAAAAGTTATTTTACATTTTTAGTATTATTGTTATCGAGCCCCAATTTGTATTTTATACTTTATAAAATAGTTGGAATCAGTCAAGATAACTACCAAGAGCTCAGAGTCACGTGGCTTTGCAATTCCAGAGTTCTATGTTGGGTAGTACAAACCCAAACAAATAAACACTGATACAAGCATTAAATAGCTGGACCCATTGCTCACTGATGTAAATTGAGCTATTGCTTGACTAATAATGATAATAATGATGATATATTAACACTATAAAATATATAGCACTGAAAAACATAAAGCACTGAACAGTATTTCAAAGAACATTTAATCACATGATTCACATTGGTTTCCTCTATACATTGTTGCTTTCAAGAGGTAGTAAGCCATCATTTAATGTACCCATCTTATATGTTCTGATGCATTTTTAAAAATATACATACCAGGAAAGATACATTTTGTGATTGCCCAGAGGAGAATTTGACTAGAGTATTTACCTTGTCACAGAAATAAATAAGATAGTCTCCACCTCTAGGGATCAACCAGAAGATATAAGGGGATAACAATAAAACATAGCTTTGTTATATGCATAGCCTTCTTATTAAAGCACCATGAAATTCAAGAGCCATCACTAATATGTGAATCAACAAAGTAAACGAAATTGGCTTAGCTTACCAATATTTATCGGTCGTGATGATAATATGTTCTACTTCGCTTTCTATTGCTGTGACAAACACTATAACTAAAAGCAACTCTGAGAAGGAAAGGGTTCCTTTCATTTTGTAACTCCCAGGTCCCAGTCCTTCACTAAGAGAAGTCAGGGCAGGAACTCAGGGCAGAAACTTAGAGAAGGAACAGGGACTCAGGAACTGAAGCAGAAGCCATGGAACAGTACTGCTACTGGCTGGTGCCACATGGCTGGATCTGCTTAGTTTTCTATAAATAACCCAGACCCATCCCTCATCGGTGGCATAACCCATAGCTATGATCCTCCCACACCAACCATTAACCAAGGAAATGTCCCCACAGACTTGCCTATAGGCCAATCTGATAGAATCAATTCCTCAGTCCATGTTCCCTCTTCCTAGATGATCAGGTTGTGTCAAGTAAACAAAAAATAATCAACATATACATACAGTTAAAGGCAAACACAGCACTGACCATCGTAGGGTGATCATTACAAGAACAATTCTTTAAGTCTTTCCTCAATCAAAATGATTTTAGACAGGACGCTATACTGTGTCAACTTGACACAAGGTAGAATCATCCAAGAGTAAGGAGTCTCAGTTGAGCAAATGCCTTCATGAGATCCAGCAGTAAGGCATTTTCTCAATTAGTGATTGTGGCAGATATTTCAGTCTATTGTGGGTGATGCCATACCTGGGCTGGTGGGCCTGGGTTCTATAAAAAAGCAGGCTGAGCAAGCCTGAGCAAGCTAATTAGCAACATCCCTCCATAGCTTTGGCATCAGCTCTTGCCTCCAGGTTCCTACTCTGTTTGAATTCTTGTATTGACTTCTTTCAAAAATAAGCAACAATTTGGAAGAGTAAGCAAAATAAACTTTTTCCTCCCCAACTTTCTTTTTGGTCATGATTTTTTGTTGCAGCAATAGAAACCTAAATAAGACAGAGGCTTAAGTTGTATTGACTCCACAATGAAACAATTAAATACAAACTTAACATTATCCTGGAGGAGGCACAAAAGAGGATAATTAGAGAATGAATATGATCAGATTAGATTGTGTATATGTATGAAGATACTAAAAGAAATCCTTTATTTTGTATAATATATATTGATTTTAAAACTCTCTAGTTAAAAAAACAAAGCAAATTGAGTTGAACTCTCATCCCCATCTTTTTTTTCTCTTACTGCTGGGTCAGCTTGCCAAGATGTTGGCCATTGTTTTTAAATCTATCATGTCTAGTATAACTTCAAGTATCTTTTCTCAGAAAAGGCATGGAATTGGGTGTTCTGATGCACATGCCACCTATGGGAAGAGCTTTTTTCCCTATCCATTTTAATGTCATCTATAAGCACAAGTTTATACACTGGTCATAATTTTCTTTACACCCACAATCTGAGCATTTCAAGGAACCAATGTGAGGCTTCTTCCTTCTTCATCAGCTGTCATGTAGGCCTCAGAAGGTGATAGGAGTGAACCATGACAACATCACAGCAGTAGTTTATGACATAGGGTCAGGGTTGCCTGCCCAGTCAGTTTTTGGGAATGTAGCCAACAGCTCCTACATGTCAAGCTCCTACATCTCAACTAAGGCTTATTAACATAGTTTTATATTTATAAATTATGATAAACAAATGGAAACTCAAGACATTCCCCTGGCCACTTTGGATTTCTGATGTTCTTAAGCCAACAGGCTAAGAGAGGACTATCAGTGGTTATCATTTTTAAGTTTTGAGATACCAAAAAATGTCCCTTCAAGGGACATTGCCACTTATTATACATACAGAGTGAAGTTGCAAGTATACTTGATATAGTTATTATGTTAGGCATGATTGTGACCTAATTATTGTTTTCATTTTAAAATTAAGTATGACATGAGGAGAATTTTGTCAAGTTGACCAGGGGTAGACCTTCCATTGGTAAACAGCTATTGTGTATTAGCTGGAAAACCTATACACTTTTAATAAATCCCATTTATAATTACTCCTGTATTAATTATAATTTATTAATTTAATATGTATATATAAATACAAATTCTATTCATTCTGTTCCTCTAGAGAACCATGACTAATATAGAAACAAATATTTACTTATCCTAGATAGGCCACCTATCACAGACAACTTGGAGTTATAGGAGAGGCTATTTACAGAACAAGGCTAACTTAAAAGACAGCCTTCTCACTAAAGGCTCAGGTTTGTGTCCATTTGGAGGAAGCTGCTATACACTGAACACCTCCCCCTTTATGAGGGATTGAATACTTTGGAACTGCTAGGAGAATAAATCTTGACTCCATGGTTATTTTTCTTAGGATCTTTTCATGGTGTCAAGAGAAATAACATAGGCATCCTAGAATTTTCTTATAGTGTGGTTTCTAGATAAAGGAGTTGTATTTACAGTTTTTTCCACTCTCAGTTTATGCTATCCACAAGTGATATTTTCTATTATCACTAAGCGAGAATTATGTCAAGAATCTTGTTAACACCATCCATTCTAGGGACTTATTTCTTCTGGTTTGTTTGGGTTTTTTTTTTTTGTTTTTTGTTTTTTGTTTTGCTTGTTTTTGTTTTTATAAAGCTGGCTTAGAGGTTCAGAGGTTTAGTTCATTATAATCAAGGCGGGAACATGGCAGCATCCAGGCAGGCATGGTGCAGGCTGAGCTGAGAGTTCTACCCAGTGACTTATTTCTAGCTTCTTCTAAATTTCTTTATTTCTAAATATTCTTTGAACCACGTTTCCTTTACAGTCACATAAAGTCAGAGACTCTCACATGTTTTATAAAGTGCACATATTGAATGCTTCTGCTCCAGTAGAATTCCAAAGAGAAAGCCTGTCATGTCACCTTGAAATACATTGTTTCTACTTTCTGTTTGTTCTGTATCTTTTCCTGGTGTGCTGAGAAGCATTACCTCTAGTGACTGTTGAATTTTTAAAAGTGTTTTTCTGCATGGACTGAAGTATTTTTCCCTTTAATGAAGTAACCAATACAATTTTTAAATAAGAAATTAACCTTGCATTTTAAAGAAATGAATTCAGTTCAATTTAAGTATATTCTTTTATTTTTATTTTTTATTTTCTAAGTTTTTTTAATTTACATTCAAAATCATTTCTCCTTTCCCGTTTTCTCCCTACCCGAAAGTCCCATAAGCCCCCTTCCCTCCCTCTTTTCCCCATTCAACCCCCTCTCGCTTCTTTGTCCTGGCATTCACCTACATCCAGTCTTTCCAGGACCAGGGGTCTTTCCTTCCATCTTCTTGGAAATCTATTGATATGTGAATTGTGTCTAGGGTATTCCAAGATTCTGGGTTAATATCCCCTTATCAGTGACTGCATACTATGTGTGTTCTTTTGTGATTGGGTTACCTCACTAAGGATGATATTTTCAAGTTCTGACCATTTGCCTAGGAATTTCGTGAATTCATTGTTTTTAATTGCAGAGTAGTATTCCATTGTGTAAATATACCACATCTTCTGAATCCATTCCTCCGTTGAGGGACATCTGGGTTCTTTCCAGCTTCTGGCTATTATAAATAAGGCTGCTATGAACATAGTGGAGCATGTGTCCTTATTGCATGCAGGTAAAGCCTCTGGGTATATGCCCAGGAGTGGTATAGCCGGATCCTCCGGGGTGACAGGCATGTAGATCAATGGAACAGAATTGAAGACCCAGAAATGAATCCACACTCCTATGGTCACTTGATTTTTGACAAAGGAGCTAAAATCATCCAGTGGAAAAAAGATAGCCTTTTCAACAAATGACCTCAACTGGAGGTCAACATGCAGAAGAATGCAAATTGACCCATTCTTATCTCCTTGCACTAAGCTCAATTCCAAGTGGATCAAGGATCTCCACATAAAACCAGACACACTGAAACTAATAGAAAGGAAACTAGGGAAGAACCTTGAACATATGGGCACAGGGAAGAATTTCCTGAATAGAACTCCAATAGCTTATGCTCTAAGATCAAGAATTGACAAATGGGACCTCATTAAATTACAAAGTTTTTGCAAGGCAAAAGACACTGTCAAAAAGACAAAGCGGCAACCAACTAACTGGGAAATGATCTTTACCAACCCTACACCCGACAGAGGGCTAATATCCAATATATACAAAGAACTCAAGAAGTTAAGTATATTCTTAATGGCTTTCTTTTTAATATAGATTTTTGGATTCTGTTTTGATTCTATTCTTAATAGTTTCAAGAATTTTAAGACAGAATCCCTTATTTCAGTTTTAATAAGTTGTTTGGCTTTGAAAATATATTCACAGTAAATGTCTCATTGAAATTTATTTATACATTTATTAAATCTTTGAGAATTACATGCACAGTATTTTGATGTATTTGATTTGTGGTTGTATTCACCCTTCTCCCCAATAGCTCTCAGATTCACCCCATTCCATATTCACCCAATTTTGTGTTCTCACTTAAAAATAAGAAATCAATTCCAATTTTTGCTCCCCACACACTCTTGGATGTACAGTTTTCTACTGGAGCATGTTAAACCAATCAGGGACCATACCTTCCAGGGACTAAACCACCAACCAAAGAGTACACATGGAGGGACCCATAGCTCCAGCCCCATATGTAGCAGAGGATGGCCTTGTTGGACATCAATGAGAGGAGAGGCCCTTGATCCTCTGAAGACTCAATGCCCCAGTAGGGGGGAATGCCAGGACAGGGAAGCAGGAGTGAGTAGACTGGTGAGCAGGTGGAGGGGGGTGGGATAGGGGGTTTTCTGAGGGAAAATGAGGAAAGGGGATAACATTTGAAATGCAAATAAAGAAAATATCTAATTAAAAAAAAAAGAAAACTAACCATTCCTCTCCTGTCAATTCCTACAGCTGTCAATTATCACTAACTTATCAGGTAGCAGTGGAACCTGATGATGATATCCCTTTTCTATGCTGGGAACTTGAACTTGCACAGGTCCTGTGCATGTTCTCATTACTTCTGTGAGTTCCTATATGCAACTGCCTACTGTGTCTGGAAGATACTGTTTCACTGTAGTATTGCCTGTCTCTAGCTCTACAGTCTTTCCACCCCTACTTCCACAATGATCCCTGTACCTCTGAAAGAGTGAGTATGATATATAAATTAATGTATCTCTCAGAACTCATTACAGGAGCTTCTTTCTGTAATAGATTGCAAAGACTCACAAGTGGTCATGGTGGAAAGAATAAAATACTGTAGTGCAGTGCTTCTCAACCTATGGGTCCCAGCCCTCTGGAATCATATCAGACATTTACATTATGCATCATAACAGTAGCAAACTTACAGTTATGAAGTAGCAACAAAATAATTTTATAGTTGGGGGTTATCACAACATGAGGAACTATATTAAAGGGTCCTAGGTCTAGGAAGATTGAGAACCACTGCTACAGTGTGTTAAGCCCTAACTGACATTTATATCACTGACATTTCTTAATATCATGCATTTGGTATCTGGTTATGATGTTCCAACACATGTTATGCATAATGATTTTTGTTTTGGTTAGAATATCCACTGGAATATTCTAACAAATGATGTCCAAAAATTGTCCCAAATACTATAAAATACCACAGAAAGGAGGAGAGAGAGAGAGAGAGAGAGAGAGAGAGAGAGAGAGAGAGAGAGAGAGAGAGGTAAGTTCTTCCCAAACTGACTCATAGATTGAGTGAAATCCAAATTCAAATTCCAAAAAGCTTAGAGCAATACGGACAAGTTAATATTGAAATTTACATGGAAATTAGAAAGATATATAACATTCACTATAATCTTGAAGATAAGAAAAATGTTGGATGGCTCGTGAGAAAGAGTGTTAAGACTTTCCATAAAGCTACACTGATTAACACAACATTCAGTTGATATAAATATTAAAATGGCAAATAGGACAGAAATGGAATCCAGAAATAAACACACAGAAATATAGCCAGTTACTTTTCAACAAAGGCACTGATAATATTCAGCTGTAAAACAGAAATATTTTCAACAAATGGTATTGGATACCAAGGGAGCCATATGGACATGGGTCATGACCCTTTACCCGAAATTAACTCAAGATAGAGTTGTAAAGACCATATATAAAGCCTAGGAGAATAAAGGAAACAAAGATTTGATTTGTTACATATATTATACATTTTATAAAAAGTCATATCAATATAAAACATTATTTCTTAAATCATGTGTGTATAATGGGTATGTGCTAGTGTGCTCTCCTGAGTGAACATATCGAGGTGATAGGTTGACTTCAGGCTTCTTTCCCCTATTGTTCTCCACTTAACTCCTGAGTTTGAGTTTCTCACTGTCAGTAGAGTCCCTGTTTTGGCTAGCTTAGACAGCCAGTGAGCCCCTCCAGAATTTGCCTGATTCTCTCAATGATAGCAATACAAACGTTAACATATACAAGCCACTAACATATTCCTGCTTATAATGAGGGTAACTGTAACTGACTGAGTAAAGATAGTTGCTAAGAAAGGCTCCACCTAATTTGAAAAGAGACCCTAGACCAGCGGTTCTCAAATTGTGGATGGTGACCACTTTGGGGTGTCATATATCAGATACAAATATTTCACAGGGGTCACATATCAGGTATCCTGCATTATGATCCATACGAGCTGCAAACTTTTCTCTCAGAACTCATTATAGGAGCTTCTTTTTGCAACAGATTGCTAAGACTCACAATTGGTCATGGTGGTGAGACTAGAGACTGTAGTGCAGTGCTTCTCAACCTGTGGGTCCCAACCATTTGGAATCATATCAAACATTTACATTTTGAGTATTGAAGAGTTTCAGTTTTAGAAAGGTTGAGAACCAAGGTCCCATATCATCTCATAGGCAAGGGGTTAACTAACAATAATTGCAATTACTTCCTGGTAGCTGTGAGAACAAAGGCAGAAGAGAATAACTGACAGCACCTGAAGCATCTGCAAAATTGGAGTCACAGGCAGTGATTATCTTCTGGCAGACACTAAAGGTCAACAAGTAACAAAGACAGAGTCAGAGTTTGGCAAAAGGAGCTCCATTTACTATCAGTAAATGGGTTGAAAGCATAAAGCAAGCATGGAATCTCCCTGGTAGGGCCAGGCATCCTTGAAGAGACCAACCAGCCCCTCCATTGATTCAACCTGTTGTGGACTGCCCTGATGCTGTTTGTATTTTGATGTTAATTCTGCTTCAAGAGTGCCTGCCCTGACAAAGAGTGGATCACATACTCAGGTGATTTCTTGTGGACCTTATCCCCATTTTAACTGGTCAAATAAAGGCTAGAGCCTGTGATTGGGTAGTGGAAAGGAAAGGTGGGGCTGGAGGTTTTAGAGAAGAGAGAGGAAGGAGGAGAGAGGACAAGGAGATGGAGAAGAGAGAAGAAAATGGAGGAAGAGGAGGTGGGAGGAAGGTGGAGCAGAACCACATGGCCTGGAGAGAAGACACAAGTAGCAAGGAATCTCATAGCTGGGGAATAGAGTAGTGTAGTGGTATAGCTGCCCAATCTAGGCATGCAGCTTAGAAATATTGTAACTGAGTTGTATGTTCTTTGCATGGGCTTATTGGGGTTGGAGATTTACTGCAACACAACTCAACATAGCCCAGAAAACTAGCCGATCTCATAACAATGATCTTTGCCCAGTTTCTGGCGTAATCTATAAAATCCCCAGACAAGGTCATTCAGTGGTTTTTTCCTCTCTTG
Source organism: Tokudaia tokunoshimensis (assembly GCA_036184795.1). NCBI lineage: Eukaryota > Metazoa > Chordata > Mammalia > Rodentia > Muridae > Tokudaia > Tokudaia tokunoshimensis. The sequence goes on from BTHU01000014.1 coordinate 118,798,734, forward strand.
GAAACCCATTAGACTCTTGAGAGTTTCTTTCATATTTCTGAAATTTCTCACTATTCCTCAAATTCTCAACATTCCACAATTATCCTTTAAATGCTTCTTCTGCCTTGCTTACTTCCATGACTGTCTCTGTTTTTTAAGCTTTACTGCATGGGTCAACCAACCTTGGAGCCACTGTCTCCAGTTGATGTTTGGTGACCATGTGTCTGGCACCTTAGAGATGTAGTACTACTAGACTGAGAAAATTCTAATCACACACAGAAGCAGCCTAGTGTCTATGGCTAGAGGTCTGTATTGCCATGCCTGTTATTTCACATGAGTCCAGGGATCCAAACTTGGGTCCCATGCTTATACATCAAACACTTGACCCATGGAGCCATCTGTCCCATCACATAATTAAAAAAAAAAACTTTAGCTTGAGGAGGAACAGCTTAGAGATGAGAACCTGCCTCACACAGGTGAGCTATGTACATCAAAAAGCATAGCCAAACAGCAAAAATAGTCACAAAACCTTTCAGTGGTGGCGCATGCCTTTAATCCCAGTACTTGGGAAGCAAAGGCAGAGTTCCAGGACAGCCAGGACTACAGAGAAACCTTGTCTCACAAAAACAAACAAAAAAAAAACAAAACAAAAAAACAAAAACAAACAAAAAAACCAAAAAGGAAACAAACAAACAAAAAAAACCCCAAAACTTTCATTCTAGGAAATACATCAGTATCTAAACTGGGAAAGTAGACAGACTGTTAAAGAGAAAGAGACAGACAAACAGACAGATACGAGTTAATATAGTGTGACATGATAAAAATGTGTAGCCAATACTCATTTCTAATAGTTATATATAAAGTTACTACAAATACTGACAGTGATTATTAAATTCAATCACTCCTAATAAAGTTTTCTGCAAACCTCTAAATCACAATAGCTTTTCCAAATGTTTTTTTTTTCTTTATAAAGATATCCTGCTTGATATGTGGTACTGAACCCATGGCTATCAGCCCCATTGCTCATGCTTAAATGATGCTTATTTAATCCTCTTGGGGTTTGTTTCTACAAGGGATGTCAAAAGGATGCAAAGAGGCACAATGTGTGCTGAGAAACACTAAGCACTTATGTATTATGACTGATATCCCTTCAAACAGTGAAACTATCAACAACAAATTAAAAAAATATACAAATGCCTCACTAAAGCTCTTCAAAGGACATCTGCTTACAATATAAAAATTCAAGCAAGAAATCAGAATATCATTTGTTTTTTCCCTCTGTAGGTTAGGACAGGCTCTTCAGGTGACTCACAATCTTTACAACTATGAATATGTTTGAAAAATATCATAAATGTGTTCTGAAATTAATCTAGTGGCTAGAAATAAATTTAATTGAGCAGGCAAATTTGTAAATATGGACTTTGCCTGTGGGAATAAGAGATACATCTCATCATTGTTGAGAATGCAGTTGACTTCTTTACAGAGATTTCTACTAAAGTACAGCTGGGCTCCTGATTCACAGTCTGGAAGTAAACTTAGGGATGAATCAGTATGAAGCAAAGTTTGGCTCTATTTTATTTTTAAAAATGTTGATAAATGATTATCAATTAAACAGGTAATATAGTTTCAACATTAATAACAGAACATGAATGGCAAAGAGGAAATGATAAAAAATTTTTTACCATCTGCGACAACTAGACACATAAAACTTAAATAGCAGAATCATATAACTACTACACACTGAAAAAAGAAATTCTCTTTATTTGTGAGTATTCTTGGTGATAATTATCTGTTTCGTAATTACAAACCCAGAAACTTCAACTCTGTGATGCATAATGGATAACTTACAAATGGATTACTTTCAAAGGGAATTTACTAAAACTGATTTCATGATGTATACCAAAAACCCAAATACATTGTTTTTTTTCATGGAAGACACAAAGCTGTTCAAAACTTTCTCCCATCTACCATCCCTGGGTGCAGGTATGTTCCAGTGAGCTTTGAAAACTCTAGCAACAATGTAACTTAAAACTGTCCCTGTGTATCGCCTAAAATAGATCTCTTTAGTTATCTTGAGGAAAAACATTTCCTAAATCTTGCTGCCTGGCCCCTATAAGCAACACTGGAAAATTAATGTAGAGCACTTTCCTTCCAATAATTATGAAAAGGTCCTACTAACTACATTTAAAAAATATGGTCATGATTATAATAAGTGGACATGTGTCTGATTAAATATTTATGCTATTAAACATAATTGTCTGTTAGAAATCTTGACAGATCTTGGCTGTGAAACATTTAGAAGATGTTATATGCATTTGATTTTTATGATTTATGGTGTAAATGTTGAAGAGATTGCTCAACAGATAAACGCACTGGCTGCTCTTCCACAGAACTTCAGTTTCAGGGCCTACAATGTCTCCATGGATGCTAAGTATGCACATGCTATAACAACATACATGAAGGCAAACACGATGAACAAAAAATTAAATTTAAAATTTTAGGATAAATTTTAATAGCTATGAATTTAAAATAATTTTGACACGATTGATACTTGAAAATAGTGGATTTGATTTCATTAAAATCAGAAACACAGATGTGATATCTACCTCCACTGCTGGGAAATATTTGACACATGGCTGGTACCAACCAAAGTAATCAAAACATATAAATAAATAAGATGTGTAACAATGAAGAAAATTATTAATATTTGTAGACTATATGATTATCTACAAAGAAAATACTTAAGGAATGAAGTTAAGGGGACTATATTCTTAAATATTAAATAATAACAGCTGAAACATTTAAATCAGAAAATAAAGGATGAACAACTCACTGAAAAATAATAAATGAAAGGTATGAGCATTCAATGCACAGAAGAAATCCCAATGGTCCATCATTAGACAAGATGATGAAACTCACCAATAATTGGGAAAATAAAAATTAAATGGCCAACCATGCTGACCATCTATCTACCTGTTGTCCCAGTGCTCAGGATATTGAGGCAAGAAGTTTAAGCCAGTCTGAGCTACAAAGTGATAGATACATTGTATCCAGAAGGAAAAGCAAGCCATTATGAACTATTCCCTAAAGGGATCAAAACACACCTTTGTATCTGTCTTGATGCCATTCTGTGACCAGAGTGATCCCCATGCTCTGCTTGATCAGATGACTTAAGGTCTTGACCCTGTCTGTAGTAGAATCTTCAGGGAAAGGCTTTCTCCAAATGCACAAAGCAAGGGTTGTCCCTTGTGAGTTTTCAGTGCTCTGATCTGGGGTTTCCAATAGAAACCCTTCTCAGTTCCCTATTAAGACTTCTATCCTGTATTAGTGACCAATGATCAGTGATCACTTTCACATAGATGTTATTTCCACACACAAACTTCATTCATATGACTTCTCAGAGTGAGGTTCTCCTGCACTGTGAAAGGAACTTCAATGATAAATATCTTCTCATAGTCACTACATAGGATTCTCTCCTGACTGCACACAATAATGTTCCATGAGATGGGTTCTCACACAGAAAACCTTTCCATGTTCATTATAGTCATAGGATTTCTCACCAGTATATATTCTCTGGTGGATCCCAAGACATGATTAGACTTGAAAGTTTTTCCTTGATGATAGAACTTTTCACCTGTGTGGGTTCTCTGATGATTTTAACACATTTTTATTCAGAAGAACTTCTCACATTATCCACATTAAAAGGGTTGTCATGTATGTACATGTTTTGATGTTGGTTTAAACATTTCTTTGCATGAAAAAATTTCCTATAGTCCTTAAGGGCATAGGGTTCTTCTCCCATATGAGTTCTCAGGTGAAGTGAGGATATCTTGACAAATATCTTGCTACATTCACTGCATTCAGAATGTTTCTCCCCTCTGTGGTTTCTCTGGTGAATTGTGAGGGCAACTTTCTCACAAAAGGTATTCCCACATTTAGTGCATCCATAGAGTCATGCTCCCATGTGCATTCTGTAATGTAGAATGACTTGTGACTTGCAGCCTAAAGATTTTCCATATTAATGGCATTCAAACAGTGTTTTACCTGTGTGAGTTCTCTGATGAGTAATGAGGTATGACCTGAACAATGGTCTTTACACATTTGGCACAATCATAGGGACTTATTCCCAGATGCTGAAAGATGTTTGATTTCCTGTAGTATACTTTCCCACATTCATGTCATTCAAAATTTACATCTTCTGCATGAATCCTTTTAGACCAAGCAAAGCCTATTTCTTCATGAAAGTCTTTCCCACATCTATTATAATTAACATTTTGATTCAACATGTGAATCTTCTGATGCTGAATAAAATGTCATTATCCAGCGCAGAAGCACCATCCCCAACTGAACTCAGCAAACACAGGAATCTTGAGTATCCATGGCTTAAGAATTACTCTACTCACATACAGAGCTCTTCTTCAACAGATGATCATGTCTGGTTTGGTCACATAGTGACCTGTAGATTCCAGGTCACTGTAGGTCCTTCATAATATATTTGAACATAGTCGTCTGGATGACACTTTTGTTGGATGAAATCCAGTCACATCCTCAAACTACAGGGACCTCTTCCTGAAATTTTAGTGAATTTATAATTCAAGAATAACTTTTAAATGATTGCAAATGTTACAAATGTTTAGTAAAGTGTCGAGGTGTTGCAGAATTTTCCATGTCCAATCATATTAAGGCAGTGGATGGCCTGTGTTTGAACAGGAAAGTGGAGATGGACTAGGAGTTGGGGAAACAGAGGTTGCAGGAGGAGAAAGGGAAAGGAATGGAGATGGCTTCGGACGGGGACCTGTGTGGCATTTACTAGTCACAAATAGCTAAATTTTTATAAGGTTAGAAATATAGGGAATAAAGCTTTTATCATAATCAACTGGCTCTTAAATTACTATATTAGCATGCTGTAAATTGCAATTTTCTTGATACACAAATCTGATTGGTTAATTAAGCCTTAAGTGTTTCCCTTTACTTGGTTACTGGAATGTGGGTCCGCTGATGGCAGAGAGGGAAAGCAGCTGAGATGATGTGGAAGCTAGTTGGGAGAGACTAGCTCAGCAGCAAGATTGGCGTTGAGCAGGACCCCAATGGGACATGATTGGGGCCTGGCAGGGCAGGAGAGTAGGCAGGTCATTTTTTAATATTTCCTGCAACATCAGGGTATATAAGAAATCAACAAGTACCAGAGGGGAAAAAGCCTATAATTTGAGGATATCAGCTAATCTAACATAAGGAAAGATTCAATACAATTGCCTCATCAACAGCAAACTCAAGGAATACCTTAGTGTGAATTGTACAGGATCCCTATGAAAACACACCAAAGCACAACTAAAAGAATAAAAGAGAGAAAAATGAATGACTGAAAAGACTATCATGAGTTCGAGTAGGAGAAACTACTGAAAATGGAAGTTATTTCTGTAGAAATTAAAGACATAATGTGGTATTTACAAATTGCTAATACATTTCTTTTATCAATATAAACTTATTCAGAAGTTCTCATGACAAAACAAATGAGCAAAATTATCAATATTAATGGAAATGGTGAAAAAGGAAAGTAGTGAAAGAAATCACAGAGTCAGATTTAAGTTACAGGATAGGAAATACAGGAATAAAATACAATACTCTCTCAGCAAAAGAGAGTGGAACAACTGGATACACAGTCAAACATCTAGAACCAAATCCAATTTCACACTTTTGCCCTGGAAAAGTTCTTAAAGAAAAATAACAATTGCTGAAAACAAAATAATCCAGAGGGAAGTGAGCTGGCTCAGCAAGTATGAGCACTTATCACAAAGCCTGACAACCTGGGTTCAATCTCCAGGATCCACGTGTTAGGAGAAAAACAACAGATTCCTATATGTTGTTCTCAGACCACCACATACACAGCAAGGCACACATATACCCCCCAAAAATAACCATGGAAATTTAAAATCTCTGAGGGAGTTTTGATTAAAATACTATGAAAATATCATAAGTGAATTGTCTTATTTTTTCATTTGAGTTTTGATAGCTGTAGAGTTGGAAATGCCTGTGAATGTAATGAAAAAATAGAAAGCATAAAATCAAAAGAGATTAAGTCAACTTTGTAAATTTTAAGTTGCCACCATAATGACATTATCAGAAATTCAAAGAATACAGATGGAGGCACATATTATATGTAAAAAAAAAAAGCAATTAAAATTTCATGACAAGAAGAAAAATCCTAGAAATACAAATGAAAAACAAATTCTTGAGGAGACTAGTGATAACCATAAAGTTTGCACAGAGGGCAATGGTGTAGAGATCAGATATTCTCACACTCTGCTAGTACAAACAGAACAAGCTAGGATAGCTACTGGATTCTAAAACTACCATTGACTCAGAAGTTGTACTTCTGGAATGTTTTTTTTTTTGTTTGTAGAGTTATTTAGTAAATAATTATTTGTGACAGGAAAACTCTGAAAATTACCTAAATACCAAATAGCAGGGGGGTTACTGATATCATCATTTTGTAGCTAAGTTCTTCTATTAGCTAACTGAATAAGTGACATGGTTATATATATTATACAGTAGCTTTCCCCTTGTTATGCTGTTAAGTGAAAAGGAAATGCAAAGTAAAGCAAATACATTTATAAAGGATTTTAAAGCACAGAGTCTCTAGATGATGTAAAAGTATGTCTTTCACGTGTGTGTAGAGATGGGTTTAGGGGTAGCTGAGAATGGTGGAGACTTTCTTTTCACATGAATTTTTTATATCTGAACATGTTTGTAAGTGTGTTGCCATAAAAAAAAATAAAACAACTTTTCTCAGTGGTGGGAAACCAGTTGTTATGGCAACCACTTCTTGCTCATCCAACTGGAAAATAGCTTTGAAAATTCATTTAAACCATCAGAGATAAAATTAAACCTTTCATGAGATGAACTTTATGCAAATTTATACTGATTTTTGCTTTTTGAATGTAGTTTTTAAAAATTCTTCTACCAAAAGCACAAAGAGATATTAAGAAAATAAAAGTGCGTCTACTATCCAGAACTATTATTATGGTAGCAATTAATCAAGGATTTTTTAAATCAATCTCTCTCTCTCTCTCTCTCTCTCTCTCTGTGTGTGTGTGTGTGTGTGTGTGTGTGTACATTTTCATGTGTGTGCATTTGAACATAAACATGTCACAGTGCTTGTGTGAAGACTGAAGAGCATAACCTCCATTGGTAGGCCTCACAGTCCACGTTGTTTTGAGACAGGCCCTTGTTCACCCTGCACATGCTGGGGTAGCTGGCCTATGTGGTTCAGGTATCCTGTCTCATTGGAGGATTGTCTAGAATTACATGGGCTCTGAGACTCTGGTTCTTATACTTGGTGACAATTGACTTACCTAATGGATGATCCCTCCCCCACCCTATAAATTAATAAAAATGATTTTTAGGAAACTATTCATGGTTTAATAAAATGTTTTTCCTGCTAATAATTACTAAGTCATAGCCAAAGTATCCATATGCACTGTTTAGAATATATATGGAAAATACCACAGTTCTCCCAAACTAGAGATGCCATCCAGATGCCAAAAAAAAGATACACTTTCAAAAGGGGTCTGGAATTCAATTTATTAAGTAAATAACTATTCTTAGGTGTCTATTGATCAGTTTTTTGAAATGGATCATACAGTGTGTTCTATGAACAAATAAAAGAACCCACTGTATTCCAACATAGTTTTAATTGATTCTTTGTCTAATTTATAAAATTTAAAATCCTCCATACTAATTCCTAGTAATCTGAGTCTCAGAGTTGAAAAAGTGACAAAAAAAGAACACAACACATGCTTTTTTTTTTCCAAACAAGTCATGGGTCACAATTAGCAACACCAATTAGAGAGGACAAACATCCCAACTGACTTCTGATCGCTTGCTAAGAGGCGGCCTAGCAATTATGGTTCTTCACAGAACATCAAAATCTGACAGGGCTGGGTATAATAAGTTGGAAAACATGGCCATTTCATCATGTTATTGAAGCACAGATAAAAAGCAAAGTCACTATGTGAAGGTCAGAACTATAGAACACGACTGTTTTTGTCAGCCTTAGGCAACCTAAACTTTGGAAGAGAAACCTCAACAAGAAAACTCAAGTCTGTGGAGCATTTGATGATTACCTGATACAAGATAGCGGACAGCAGATCAGGTATGATCTCATTCTTGTGCAAGTGGTCTTGGGAAGTATAAGTCATCAGATGGCGCAAACCATAGGGAGCAGGCCAGTATGAAGTGTTCCTCCATGGACTCTCTTTCACTTTCTGCCTCTAGGTTCCTCCATTCACTCGGTGATAGACCATTACCTGGAAGCAAAGGATTTAAAAAAAAAAACAAAACAAAACTTTCCTTTCCAAAATATTGTTAGTCATTGTCCTTATTTGTTTATTTATTTATTGTCCAATTGACACAGGGTAAGGTCATCTAAGAAGAAGAAACCTCAATTGCAAAAATACCTGTTTAAGAATGGCTTATAGGCAAAACTTTTGGGGATTTTCTTGATTGATAATTGATGTAGTAGGGTCCTGCCCATTCTGGGCAGTTTTATCTCTGAGACAATGGTGTCCCGAGGTATATGAAAAAGTAAACTGACCATACCATGAGTGGCAAGCCAGTTGAGAGTATTCCTCCAGGGCTTCCACTTCAGTTCCTGATTATGGGTTCTTTTCTTGAGCTCCTGTCCTAACTTCCTTTAGAGAAGAACAGGTACAGAGAAGTAAATCCTTGCCTCCCCATGCTGCTTTTGGTCATGGTGTTTGATCAAAGCAATAGAAACCCTAAAACAGTCATGATCATAATCACTGCAATATCAACCTAAATGGAAGAGAAGCTGGTCCAGTTCCATAGCATATTGCTGTGACAAAGTTTGTCATGTTCATTTGGGAATGTTGAGTTGCAAATGTCACTGAATACTCAGAGTTTCGTGAGCTGTTGTGGGGACTTGGAAAATGAGAATGTTAAGAGCAATGCAGATGGTGGAGGCCAGGAGTATGAAGCTTCAGAAGGAAGCAGAGACTTGGCCAGATTCACTTGTAAAAATCTGTGCTCTCCTGTCAACTACAGCTGATAATGCAACTGTAATAAACATGAATCCAGCATCACTGAAAGTGAAGCCATTGCTTTACCGGAACAACAGCTTTTACCTAGAATGCACGAGTGCTACTTTTTCAATAACTATAGGTTTTGACCCAGTCTTCTGTTCCTGTCTGAAAGTAAAGTTTTTCGAGATGTCCAGGGCCAGAATCATCCCTGCTTCCATATACATTCATTGCCTTAAATCTCTCCCCAAATTACTGACCACCTGCTTTCTGTATTGTCCCTCTGATGCCCTTGATATGTGGCCTCCTGCATTTTAGGATAAGTAAGCCCCGTGTGCTAGAGTCTTAGTGATTTTAGATAGAGGGCTTAAGTTGTCCATACCTGATGATTTGTGCTTCTTTCCTTCAGTTCTCTCTTAAACACATACACCTAAAATTTCTTCCATTCTATGCCACTGAAACTGTTCTGGTCATTGCCACCAGGAACTCGCCCTGGCCATTTCTGGGTCTTAGATTACTTGGCACATGGTGATATTTGATGTACAGATCAGCCACATGGTGACTCCTTCACTTACCATCAGTCTCCTTTTGGATTCTCCTACAAAGCTCTGGACTGTGACTTCTGTCTGTATTTACTCCCTCTGAGACATGCTTCTGGATGTCATTGACGCTAATGGTTTGAGCATGCATATTCATTCCAGTTTGAAATAGACTCACATACTCTTCCCCCCACACCCCGGTAGAATGTAACTGAGATTACATGAATCCATTCAGTATTCATTTCATTCAGGTAGAAAACATAAATTCAATTCAGGCAGATTTTCATCCTGAAATTTGAACTCACACATCCAATTATTTCCTCAAAATCTCTAGTGTTGTGATAAAAAGTTGACATTTCATACTTGACAGTTTCAAAATAACAGTCCTGATATCCTTCCCTTTAAGATGGTGGGAATGTCTGAGCCCTCTCCAGATCAGTGAGCAGTCGCTCTGTGCTTGATGTGACTCCAGCCTAAAGTCTCCAGTCATCTCTGACACATCCCTGGGCTTCCTTGCCGTGTCACTCTGAACCTTTCAAATTTATCTTCAAAAACCACCCAGAAGGCATATACTTTCTAATCTCCTTTGCTGTCACCAGCAAATAGCTTACTGTCTATTTTCTGGCTTTTTAAAATAACTTCTTTTCTGTTCTACTTCTAATCTTCTAATCCTGATTGTGCCTTTTCTGGTCTCTACATATTAACCGCATTTGGTGTTTTAAAAATCACAAGTCACAAATGTCACTTTGCATAGACTCTGAAGGATTTCCATTCTTAATTCAAGAAATCCCATACACGGACATAGTAATTGAACTGTTTTATACACACACACACACACACACACACACACACACACACACAACACATCCTTACAAACTTAGCTCCAGGACTCAGTTTTCAAGGCTCAGACTTTGAAAGAGACTTTGATTATTTAGAAGGTTATAAGTGAAACTCAACCTCATTGAGCCTAAAATGTTTTATTTTTAATAACATCTATGAGTAGACATGTATATAGATATATGCACATGAGTACAGCTGCCCATAGAAGACAAAAGAACACATAAGTACCCCTGGGGATAGAGTTATAGGGGGTTGTGAATAGCCCACTGTGGGTGTTGGAATCTACCCTGTGGTCCTCTACAATAGTAGTACATGTTATTAATTGCTAAGCTCTCCCTCCATTCTCAAAGACTAATTCTTTTAAAATTCTTATCAGTAAGCATGGTTTGAGATTTGCCAGCTACATATTAAGTTTTATGGATGAATATCAAGTTCTCCTGCAGACCTAGGACTCATCAGAGCCCATGGTTAGCTATTAGGGAAGTCACCTTTTTCCAGGATCCCATGAGTCCCACAGCATGTCTGCCACCTTCCCTTTTTATACTGCATGCATCTCAGCCTAGTTTCCCTGAAACAAAGCAGCAAATTGCTACCAGAATAACTTCCCAAGCATGCATGTCTCACAGCTGTTTGTTCTAGTACTTAATCTTACCGGGAAATATTAAACCACTTGATTTCAAATGTATCCATTTCTTCATCAGTAAGCATGTGAGTAACTGTAAAAGAGAGAAAGAGAGAGAGAGAGAGAGAGAGAGAGAGAGAGAGAGAGAGAGAGAGAGAGAGAGAGAGAGAATAATCATAAACTGTTAGAGTCCCATGTACATTTTGATGTTATCTAATCCCAGGACAGGCAACCTTCCTATGACAGGCTCTACTTTAGGGTATGGTGGCCATGTAGCCACTGTTGTAATGATACAGCTTTAGTGATGTAAACAGAGTTGTCAACAATAAGTTAAGACAAAAATGTGGCTATTGCTTCAGTAAAACTTTATTCTTAAAATCATGCATCTCTCTGAATTGGTCTGTGGGCTATAGTTTATAAGCCACTGAACTAATCATGCAACTTGGTCCTCCTATTCACACAAAATAAACATGAAGAATGTCATTTCAGACAGAGCAGGCAAGTGTCAGTATGTGCCTGTCATCTCAGTATGACATCCTCTTCACTCTCATAAGCATTCAGGTCTGGAGACCAAATTAGATGGCCACCCTTTCCTTAAGTCCTTTGGCTTATGTAAATCCTTGTGTATTAAGAGCACCCCACAAATTACTCAAAATTGTGTACACATACAATAAAAACAAAATCACTACTAATAAGACTTGGAAGACTAAAATAGTGCTTACATTTTTGCTACCGAAATAGCAATCCATTTTTTAAGGCTAAATAAATGATCTTGAATAATGGACTAAAAGATTCAATATTATGCGGTAGTTGGTTTTTATCTGCTTGACATATCTGGGAAAGGAGAACCTCAATTGAAGGTATTTCTTCCATTGGATTGGTCTATGGGGATATCTTTGAGAGCATTTTTTTCACTAGTGGATGATGTGGGAGATCTAAGATCCCTGGTGGGTGGGACCACCCCTGGGCATGTGGTTCTCAGTTGCATACAAAAGCAGTCTGAGCAATCTGGAAGGAGCAAAAGTTCCTCCATAGTCTCTGTTTCAGTTTTTGCTTCCCAGCTCCTGTCTTGAGCTCCTAAGCCAACTTCTCTCAGTGACAGACTGTAATCAGGAGTTGTAAGATGAAATAAACCCCTTCCTCCCTAAGTTGTTTTTAATGAATGTGTTCTATCACAACAATAAAAGCAAACTAGGCAAAATATTATGTTACCTTCAATATAAGTATAATATAGCTAAATTGTACAAAAAAGTAATAAATAATGTGTAGGCAAGCTATCTTTGAAACATGAGTACCATTGATTATAGAAACAAAGAGGTAAAGTGTTTGTCTGAGTGTTTTACATTAAACTCGTCTGTTGTCTGAGATACACCAAGGTTTACTTCAATCCATTAAATACTTTTCCTGAATTATCCACCAGTCTTGAAAGGCAAGGATGATCACAGACAGCAACTGTCAAAGGCTAATCTTTGCTCTTAGGCTTATAGGGAAGCAAAGAGTTTATGGCATTTCAAATTTCTACTGAGTACCAAGTCAGGCCTGGTTGGCAATTTAAAATTTCTTCCAGAGTCAAAAAGACAGAGAAAGGGGTATGAGAGAGTGGGAGACAGAGAGAGACTCATAGATTACTTCCCTTGTGCTAGTATTGAGCCTTCTATCACTATAGCATACACAAAGAAAATCTTTGGTGTTCACAGTTTGGGTATTCCAGTCCATGATTGATTGTTCCTGCTTGGTGGGGTTAAGATAAAGTAGCACATCATGACAAGAAAGCACAGTGGAGCAAATGGCCAAGAAGTAAAAGAAGGGAAAAGGAAATTCTAGTCAAAGGCACATCTCCCAATGACCCAGACACCTCTTCCTAAGCCTCACCTCTAAAAGGTCCCATTGATGCCAATGGTGACATGCAGGGAACCTCAGAAAACACTGACACCCAAAACTCCAGCATCGCAGTACCCATTCTATGGTTGAAATATGATTCTGTCCATACTAGTGAAACATGAGGCATTATGCAAGACAGCCAGTAGTAGCATACCTATAGCATTTGTTCATACTTTGGGGAATTATAGTTTTAAATCACTTTGGGACATATGCTGAGTGTTAGATTTATGTTTATTTTTTAAAATTTTATTTTCTAAGTTTTTTTATTTACATTCCAAATCATTTCCCCTTTCCCATTTCCTCTCTCCCCGAAAGTCCCATAAGCCCCCTTCCCTCCCTCTTTTCCCCATTCAACCCCCTCTCGCTTCATTGTCCTGGCGTTCCATTACATCCAGTCTTTCCAGGACCAGGGGTCTCTCCGTCCTTCTTCTTGGAATTCTATTGATATGTGAATTGTGTCTAGGGTATTCCGAGATTCTGGGTTCATATCCCCTTATCAGTGACTGCATACCATGTGTGTTCTTTTGTGATTGGGTTACCTCACTAAGGATGATATTTTCAAGTTCTGACCATTTACCTAGGAATTTCGTGAATTCATTGTTTTTAGTTGCAGAGTAGTATTCCATTGTGTAAATATACCACATCTTCTGAATCCATTCCTCCGTTGAGGGACATCTGGGTTCTTTCCAGCTTCTGGCTATTATAAATAAGGCTGCTATGAACGTAGTGGAGCATGTGTCCTTATTGCATGCAGGTAAAGCCTCTGGGTATATGCCCAGGAGTGGTATAGCCGGATCCTCCGGGAGTGTCATGCCCAGTTTTCTGAGGAACCGCCAGACCGCTTTGCAGAGTGGTTGTACCAGCTTGCAATTACACAAGCAGTGGAGGAGTGTTCCTCTTTCTCCACATCCTCGCCAACAACTTTTTTTGCAAGGCAAAAGACACTGTCAAAAAGACAAAGCAGCAACCAACTAACTGGGAAATGATCTTTACCAACCTTACATCTGACAGAGGGCTAATATCCAATATATACAAAGAACTCAAGAAGTTAAACTCCAGAGAGGCAAGTAACCCTATTAAAAAATGGGGTACAGAGCTAAACAAAGAGTTCTCACCTGAAGAATATCTAATGGCTGAGAAGCACCTAAAGAGATGTTCATCATCCTTAGTCATTAGGGAAATGCAAATCAAAACAACCCTGAGATTCCATCTCACACCAGTCAGAATGGCTAAGATCAAAAACACAGGAGACAGCAGTTGTAGATTTATGTTTATAAAGAAGATTATATTTGGGATGCAATTTTACTCAGGTAGAGTCCTTTACTTTCATTAAGGAATATTTTGAGTAAGTTTGGGAACTGTTGCAAATGAAATGGCAAAACATTGTTTCCCAGTTTACTACTGCAACCATTATGACTTATCCTACAAAGCTTGGGCCTGAGGCCTGGAAAGCATTCAAGTTGTAATCTACCCAAATACAATCTTAGCTTTGGAGACATCTATATGAGCAGTTTAAATGCTGGGGGGCTACAATTATTCATGGCTGTTTCTCTCAGTTCAAGGAGGAAAACAGGAGTTAAATAGTTTTATGTAAGGATCTATATAGATAGAAACAGAGTATTTGCTATATAATTTATAAAAATGGATTTTTTTCATTCTCCCTAGTCAGCCGTTTAAACATAGATTCCAAGCTATTTGAAAGCAAGGACCTAAATCTTTTGTCTAAAAGTTTCCTGGTGTATTAGTCTAGGTTCTCTAGAGACACAGAACTTAAGGAAAGAATATATATATATAAAGATACAGATACAGATAGATATATAGATATGCGTGTGTGTATGTATGTGTGTATGTGTGTGTGTAAACTGAATTTATTGAAAGGACTTACAGGCTGCAGTCCAAATAACCCAACAATGGTTACCTGTGAATATAAACCCCAAGAATCTTGTAGCTGCTTAGTCCCACAAAGCTGGGTATCTCAGATGGTCTTCTATATAAGCTGCAATCCTGCAGAAGTAGACTGCAATGGATGTGCTGGCAAGAATGTGCAAGTATATGATCAGAATAAAAAGAAACTATCAAAGCTAGAAGATCCTAGGCAGATGTCATACAGACACTAAGAGAACATAACTGCCAGCCCAGGCTACTATATCCAGCAAAGCTCTCAATTACCATAGATGGAGAAAACAAGATATTCCATGACAGAAACAAATTTACACAATATCTTTCCACAAACCCAGTGCTTCAAAGGATGATGGGCTGAAAATAGCAACACAAGTGGAGAAACTACACCCTAGAAAAAGCAATAAAGTAATCTCCTTTCAACAAGCCCAAAGGAAGATAGCAACACAAACATAATTCCATCTCTAACAACAAAAATAACAGGAAATAATAATTACTTTTTCTTTTTTATTTATTTTATAAATATTTTATTTTTTTAATTTTATTTTCTAAGTTTTTTTTTTACTTACATTCAAAATCTTTTCCCCTTTCCCGTTTCCTCCCTCCCTGAAAGTCCCATAAGCCCCCTTCCCTCCCTCTTTTCCCCATTCAACCCCCTCTCGCTTCTCTGTCCTGGCATTCCCCTACATCCAGTCTTTCCAGGACCAGGGGTCTCTCCTTCCATCTTCTTGGAAATCTATTGATATGCGAATTGTGTCTAGGGTATTCCGAGATTCTGGGTTCATATCCCCTTATCAGTGACTGCATACCATGTGTGTTCTTTTGTGATTGGGTTACCTCACTAAGGATGATATTTTCAAGTTCTGACCATTTGCCTAGGAATTTCGTGAATTCATTATTTTTAATTGCAGAGTAGTATTCCATTGTGTAAATATACCACATCTTCTGAATCCATTCCTCCATTGAGGGACATCTGGGTTCTTTCCAGCTTCGGGCTATTATAAATAAGGCTGCTATGAACATAGTGGGGCATGTGTCCTTATTGCATGCAGGTAAAGCCTCTGGGTATATGCACAGGAGTGAACCCTTAACATCAATGGACTCAATTCCCCAATAAAAAGGCATAGACTAACAGGCTGAATATGTAAACAGGACCCAGAATTTTGCTGCATAGAGCAAATGCACCATGGTGACAAAGACAAACACAACCTCAGAGTTAAAGGTTGAAAAACAACTTCCAAGCAAATGGTCCCAGGAAACAAGCTGGAGTAGCCATCCTAATATTGAACTAAGTCAACTTTCAATCAAAAGTTATCAAAAAAAGAAGGATCCTCAATTCTGAACATCTATGCTCCATATTCAAGGGCACTCACATAAAAGAAACTTTACTAAAGCTCAAACATACATTTCACCTCATGCAATAATAGTGGGAGACTTCAACACCCCACTATCATCAATGGACAAATCATGGAAACAAAAACTAAATAGAGACAAAATGAAACTAACAGAAGAGATGGACCAAATGTATTTAAAAGATATCTATAGAACATTTTATCCTAAAGCAAAAGAATATGCCTTCTTCTCAGCACCTCATGGTAATTTCTCCAAAATTGACAATATAATTGGTCAAAATCAGGCCTCAACTGATACAAGAAGATTGAAATAATCCTATGCACCTATCAGATCACCATGTACTAAGGCTGGTCTTAAATTCCAACAAAAACAATGGAAAGCACATACACATGGAAGCTGAACAATGCTCTACTTAATGATAACTTGGTCAAAAATAAAAAGAAATTAAAGACTTTTTAGAATTTAATGAAAATGAAGACAAATCATACCAAAACTATGGAACACTATGAAAGCAGTGGTAAGAGGAAAACTCATAGCTCTGAGTGCCTTCAAAAAGAAACTGGAGAGAGCATACACTAGCAGCTCTAGAAAAAAAGAAGAAGCAAATACACCCAAGAGGAGTAGACTGCAGGAATTAATCAAACTCAGTACTGAAATCAACCAAATAGAAACAAAAAGTACTTCACAAAGAATCAACACAACCAGGAACTGGTTCTTTGAGAAAACTCAAAAACATACATAAGCCCTTAGTTCTTTTTTTTTTTTATTTTATTTTATTTTTTTAATTTACATTCCAAATCACTTCCCCTTTCCCATTTCCTCCCTCCCCGAAAGTCCCATAAGCCCCCTTCCCTCCCTCTTTTCTCCGTTCAACCCCCTCTCATTACTCTGTCCTGGCGTTCCCCTACATCCAGTCTTTCCAGGACCAGGGGTCTCTCCTTCCATCTTTTTAGAAATCTATTGATATGCTGATTGTGTCTAGGGTATTCTGAGATTCTGGGTCAATATCCCCTTATCAGTGACTGCATTCCATGTGTGATCTTTTGTGATTGGGTTACCTCACTAAGGATGATATTTTCAAGTTCTGACCATTTGCCTAGGAATTTCGTGAATTCATTGTTTTTAATTGCAGAGTAGTATTCCATTGTGTAAATATACCACATCTTCTGAATCCATTCCTCCGTTGAGGGACATCTGGGTTCTTTCCAGCTTCTGGCTATTATAAATAAGGCTGCTATGAATATAGTGGAGCATGTGTCCTTATTGCATGCAGGTAAAGTCTCTGGGTATATGCCCAGGAGTGGTATAGCCGGATCCTCCGGAAGTGTCATGCCCAGTTTTCTGAGGAGCCGCCAGACTGCTTTCCAGAGTGGTTGTACCAGCCTGCAATTCCACCAGCAGTGGAGGAGTGTTCCTCTTTCTCCACATCCTCGCCAACAACTGCTGTCTCCTGTGTTTTTGATCTTAGCCATCCTGACTGGTGTGAGATGGAATCTCAGGGTTGTTTTGATTTGCATTTCCCTAATGACTAAGGATGATGAACATCTCTTTAGGTGCTTCTCAGCCATTAGATATTCTTCAGGTGAGAACTCTTTTTAGTTCTAACCAGAGGGCACAGTGACAGTATCCAAATTAATAAAATCAGAAATAAAAAGGGAGACATAACAATGGAAACTGTGGAAATTCAAAAACTCATCAGATCCTACTGCAAAAGCTTATACTCAACAAAATTGAAAAATCTGGATGAAATGGATGATTTTCTAGATGGATAAACCATCTGAACAGCCCCATAACCCCTAAAGAATTAGAATCAGTCATTAGTAGTCTACCAACCAAAAAAAAAAAAAGAAGAAGAAGAAGAAGAAGCCCAAGACCAGATGGATTTAGTGGAGAATTCTATCAGACTTTCAAAGAAGACCTATTACCAATAGTCTCCAAACCATTCTACAAAATAGCAACAGAAGGAACACTACTTAATTTATTCTATGAAGCCACAATTATGCTTATACCTAAATCACACAAAGACCAAACAAAGAAAGAGAAATTCAGGCCAATTTCCATTATGAATATTGATGTAAAAATACTCAATAAAATTCTTGCCAACTGAATCCAAGAACAAATCAAAATGATCAATCACCACGACCAAGTAGGCTTCATTCCAGGGATGCAGGGGTGGTTCAATATATGGAAATTCATCAATGTAATCCACTACATAAACAAACTCAAAGAAAAAAAAGATATCATCATTACATTAGATGCTCAAAAACCATTTGACAAGATTCAGCATCCCTTTATGATAAAAGTAGTAGAAAGATCAGGAATTCAAGGTCCACATCTAAACATAACAAAAGCAATATACAGCAAACCAGTAGCCAACATCAAACTAAATGGAGAGAAACTTGAAGCAATCCCAGTAAAATCAGGGACTAGACAAGGCTGCCCTCTCTCTCCCTATCCATTCAATATAGTACTTGAATTTCCAGCTAGAGCAATTAGAAAAAAAAGGAGGTCAAAGGGGTACAAATTGGAAAAGAAGAAGTCAAAATATCACTATTTACAGATGATATGATCATAGAATTAAGTGACCCAAAAAATTCCACCAGAGAACTCCTAAAGCTGCTAAACAACTTCAAAAAAGTGACTGGATAAAAAATTAACTCAAACAAATCAGTAGCCTTCTTTTACTCAAAGGATATACAGGATGAGAAAGAAATTAGGGAAACAACACTCTTCACTATAGTCACAAATGATATTAAATATCTTGGTGTGACTCTAATCAAGCAAGTGTAAGATCTGTATGCCAAGGATTTCAAGTCTCTGAACAAAGAAATCTAAGAAGTCCTCAGAAGATGGAAAGATCTCCAATGCTCAGGGATTGGCAGGATTACTATAGTAAAAATGGCCATATTTCCAAAAGCAATCTAGAGATTCAATGCAATCCGCATCAAAATTACAACTCAATTCTTCATAGAATTAGAAAGAGCAATTTGAAAATTCATTTGAAATAACAAAAACCCAAGATATCGAAAACTATTCTCACCAATAAAAGAACTTCTGGGGGAATCAGCATTCCTGACTTCAAGGTATATTACAGAGCAATAGTGATAAACACTGTATGGTATTGGTACAGAGACAGGTAGGAAGATTGATGGAACAGACTTGAAGACCCAGAAATGAACCCACATATCTATGGTCACTTGATCTTTGAGAAAGGAGCTAAAACCATACAGAGGAAAAAAGACAGCATATTCTTTTTGTTGTTGTTTTTATTTTTTTGTTTTTGTTTTTGTTTTTTTATTAGATATATAGTCTATTTACATTTCAAATGTTATCCCCTTTCCTGGTTCCCCTTCCCCTGAAAATTCCATAAGGCATCTCCCTTTCCCCAATCAACCCTCCCCCTCTTCCCTGTCCTGGTATTCCTCTACACAAAGGCATCAACTCTTTTCAGAACCAAGGGCCTCTTCTCCCTTTGGTGTCTAACAAGACCATCCTCTGCTGCCTATGAGTCTGGAGCCATGGGTAACTCCATGGATACTCTATGGTTGATGGTTTTGTCCCTGGGAGCTCTGGGAGTACTGGGTAACTCATAATGTTGTTCCTCCTGTGGCGCTGCAAACCCCTTCAGCTCCTTGGGTCCTTACTCTGGCTCCCCCATTGGATTGGAGACCCTGTGCTCAGTTCAATGGCTGGCTGAGAGTGTTCCCCTCTGTATTTGTCATGCACTAGGAGAGCCTTCAGGTGATAGCTATATCCGACTCCTGTCAGCCAGCACTTGTACGTATCCACAAGTGTCTGGGTTTTGTGACTGTATATAGGATGGATCCCTGGGTGGGGTAGTCTCTGGATGGTCTTTCCCTTAGACTCTACTCCACCTTTTGTCTCTATATCTCCTTCTGTATTTTTCCCCTTTCTACAAAGGACCCAAGGATCCATACTTTGTTCTTCCTCCTTTTGGGCATATTTGTTATGTGAAATGTGTCTTGGGAATTACGAGTTTCTGGGCTAATATCCACTTATCAGTGAGTACATACCATGTGTGTTCTTTTGTGATTGGGTTACATCACTCAGGATGATATTTTCCAGTTCCACCCATTTGTCTAAGAATTGCATGAATTAATTGTTTCTAATGGCTGGATATAATGCTAATGGCTCCATTGTGTATATATACCACATTTTCTGTATCCATTCCTCCATTGAGGGGCATCTGGGTTCTTTCCAGCTTCTGGCTATTATAAATAAGGCTGCTATGAACATAGTGGAGAATGTATCCTTATTACATGCTGGGAAATCCTCTGCGTAAATGCCCAGGAGTGGTATAGCAGGGTCCTCTGGAAGTATTATGCCCAGTTTTCCGAGGAACTGCCAAACTGATTTCCAGAGTGGTTTTACCAGCTTGCAATCCCACCAGAAGTGGAGAAGTGTTCTTTTTCTCCACAACCTCTCCAGCACCTGCTGTCTCCTGAGTTTTTGATCTTAGACATTATGACTGGTGTGAGGTAAAATATCAGGGTTGTTTTGATTTGCATTTCCCTGATGACTGAGGATGTTGAACATTTCTTTAGGTGCTTCTCAGCCATTCGATATTCCTCAGGTGAAAATTCTTTGTTTAGCACTGTACCCCATTTTTAATAGGGTTATTTGGCTCTCTGGAGTATAACTTCTTGAGTTCTTTGTATATATTGGATATTAGCCCTCTGTCAGATGTAGGGTGTGTAAAGATCTTTTCCCAATTTGTTGGTTGCCATTTTGCATTTTCAACAAATGGTGCTGGTTCAACTGGCAGTCAGCATGTAGAATAATGTAAATTGACCCATTCTTATCTCCTTATACAAAGCTCAAGTCCAAGTGGATCAGTTGATCCAGCACCATTTGTTAAAAATGCTGTCTTTTTTCCACTGGATGTTTTTAGCTCCTTTGTCAAATATCAAGTGACCATAGGTGTGTGGGTTCATATCTGGGTCTTCAATTCTATTCCATTGATCTCCCTGCCTGTCTCCATACCAATACCACACAGTTTTTATCACTATTGCTATGGAGTAGAGCTTGAGGTCAGGGATGGTGATTCCCCCAGTAGATCTTTTTATTGGAGAATAGTTTTCACTACCCTGGATTGTTTGTTATTCCAAAAGAATTTGCAGATTGCTCTTTCTAGCTCTATGAAGTATTGATTTGGAATTTTGATGGGGATTTCACTGAATCTGTAGATTACTTTTGCCAAGATGGCCATTTTTAGTATATTAATCCTTCCAAACCATGAGAATGGGAGATCTTTCCATCTTCTGAGATCTTGTATGATTTCTTTCTTCAGAGGCTTTAAGTTCTTGTCATACAGATCTTTCACTGGCCTGGTTAGAGTCATACCAAGGTATGTAATATTGTGACTATTGTAAAGGGTGTCATTTCCCTAATTTCTTTCTCAGCTTGTTTATCCTTTGAGTAGAGGAAGGCTACTGATTTGTTTGAGTTAATTTTATATCCAACTTTGCTAAAGTTATTTATCAGCTTTAGGAGTTCTCTGGTGAAATTTTTGGGGTCACGATACTATCATATCATCTGCAAATAGTGAAACTTTGACTTCTTCCCTTCCAATTTGTACCCCTTTGACCTCCTTTTGTTGTCTAATTGCTCTGGCTAGGACTTCAAGTACTATATTGAATAGATAGGGAGAGAGTGGGCAGCCTTGTCTGGTCCCTGATTTTAGTGGGATTGCTTCAAGTTTATCTCCATTTAGTTTGATGTTAGCTACTTGCTTACAGTATATTGCTTTGACTGTGTCTAGGTATGGACCCTGAATTCCTGATCTCTCCAAGACTTTTATAGTGAAGGGATGCTGAATTTTGTCAAAAGCTTTTTCAGCATCTAATGAAATGACCATGTGTTTTTTTTTCTTTGTGTTTATTAATGTAGTGGATTACATTGATGGATTTCCATATATTGAACCATCCCTGCATCCCTGGGATGAAGCCTACTGGATCACGGTGAATTATTGTTTTGATGCATTCTTGGATTCAGTTGGCTAGAAATATCTTGAGAATTTTTGAATCAATGTTCATAAGGGAAATTAGTCTAAGGTTCTCTTTCCTTGTTTGATCTTTGTTTGATTTAGGTATGAGTTTTATTGTGGCTTTATAGAATGAGTTGGGTAGTACTCCTTGAGTTTCTATTTTGTGGAATACTTTGAAGAGTATTGGTATTAGCTCTTCTTTGAAGATCTGATAGAATTCCCCACTAAACCCATGTGGTCCGGGCTTTTCTTATTGGAAGACTGTTAATAACTGCTTCTATTTCCTAAAGACTTATGGGACTATTTAGATGGTTTATCTAATCCTGTTTTCACATTGGCACCTTGTATATATCTAGAAAATTGTCCATTTTATCCAGATTTTTCAATTTTCTTGAGTATAAGTTCTTGTAGTAGGATCTGATTATTTTTTGAATTTTCACAGTTTCTGTTGTTATTTCTCCAATATCATTTCAGATTTTATTAATTTGGGTAGTGCCTCTGTGCCCTCTCAATAGTCTGGCTAAGAGTTTATCTATCTTGTTGATTTTCTCAAAGAAACAGCTCCTGATTTTGTTGATTCTTTGTATGGTTCTTTTTGTTTCTATTTAGTTGATTTCAGCCCTGAGTTTAATTATTTCTTGCAGTCTACTCCTCATGGGTGAATTAGCTTCTTTTTGTTCTACAGCTTTCAGGTGTGTTGTTAAGCTGCTAGTGTAAGCCCTCTCCAATTTCTTTTTGGAGGCACTTAGAGCTATGAGTTTTGCTCTTAGCACTGCTTTCATTGTGTCTCATAAGTTTTAGTATGATGTGCCCTCATTTTCATTAAATTCTAAAAAGTGTTTAATTTCTTTATTTCTTCCTTGACCAAGCTATCATTGAGAAGAGCATTGTTCAAACTCCACGTGCATGTGTGTTTTCCATTGTTTTTGTTTCAAGACCAGTCTTTGGCCATGGTGATCTGATAGGGTGCATGGAATTATTTCAATATTCCTGTATCTGTTGAGGCCTGTTTTGTGACCAATTATATGGTCAATTTTGAAGAAGGTACCATGAGGTGCTGAGAAGAAGGTGTATTTTTTTGCTTGAGGATGAAATGTTCTATAAATATGTTAGAACCACTTGGTTCAAAACTTTAGTTTCTCTGTGTCTCTGTTTAGTTTCTGTTTCCATGGTTTGTCCATTGTTGAGAGTGGGGTGTTGAAGTCTCCCACTATGATTGTGTGGGGTGCAATGAGTGATTTGAGTTTCAGTAAGGTTTCTTTTATGAATGTGGGTGCCCTTGCATTTGGGGCATAGATGTTCAGAATTCAGAGTTCATCTTGATACATTTTTCCTTTGATTAATATGAAGTGTCTTGCCTTATCTTTTTTTGGCAACTTTTGGTTGAAAGTTGATTTTATATAAGTATGGCCACTCCAGCTAGTTTCTTGGGACCATTTGCTTGGAAAATTGTTTTCCAACCCTTGACTCTGAGGTAATGAGTGTCATTGTCACTGAGGTGGGTTTCTTTTATGCAGCAAAATGTTGGGTCCTGTTTATGTATCCAGTCTGTTAGTCTATGTCTTTTTACTGGGGAATTGAGACCATTGATGTTAAGAGATATTAAGGAAAGGTGATTGTTGCTTCCCATTATTTTCATTGTTAAAGGTGGAATTATGTTTGTGTGGCTACCCTCTATTGGGTTTGTTGAAAGAAGATTACTTTATTGCTTTTTATAGCATGTTGTTTCTCCACTTGTGTTGGTATTTTCCATCCATTATCCTTTGAAGCGCTGGGATTGTGGAAAGATAGTGTGTAAATTTGTTTCTGTCATGGAATATCTTGTTTTCTCCATCTATGATAATTGAGAGTTTTGCTAGGTATAGTAGCCTGGGCTGATATTTATGTTCTCTTAGGGTCTATATGACATCTGTCCAGGATCTTCTAGTTTTCATAGTCTCCAGTGAGAAATCTGGTGTAATTCTGATAGGTATGCCTTTATAAGTTACTTGACCTTTTTTCCCTTACTGCTTTTAATATTCTTTCATTGTTTAGTGCATTTGGTGTTTTGATTATTATGTGTCAGGAGGAGTTTCTGTTCTGGTCCAGTCTGTTTGGAGTTCTGTAGGCTTCTTGTATGTTCATGAGCATCTCTTTCTTTAGGTTAGGGATGTTTTCTTCTATAATTTTGTTGAAGATATTTACTGACACTTTAAATTGTAAATCCTCACTCTCTTCTATACCTATGATCCTTAGGTTTGGTCTTCTCATTGTGTCCTGGATTTCCTGGATGTTTTGGGTTACAAGTTTTTTGCATTTTGCATTTTCTTTGACTGTTAAGTCAATGTTTTCTATGGTATCTTCAGCACCTGAGATTCTTTCTTCTATCTCTTGAATTCTGTTGATGATGCTTGCATCTATGACTCCTGAATTCTTTCCGAGGTTTTCTATCTCTAGAGATGTCTCACTTTGTGATTTCTTTATTGTTTCTACTTCCATTTCTAGATCCTGGATAGTTTTGTTCAGTTCCTTCACTTGTTTGTTTGTGTTTTCCTGAAATTCTTTAAGGGATTTTTGTGTTTCCTCTTTAAGGGCTTCTACTTGTTGACCCATGTTCTCCTGTGTTTCTTTCAGTAATTTTTGTGATTTCTCTTTAAGGGCTTCTACCTTTCGACACATGTTCTCTTGTATTTCTTTAAGGAATTTTTGTGATTCCTCTTTAAGGGCCTTTCGACCCATGTTCTCTTGTATATTTCTTTAAGGGAGTTATTTATGTCCTTCTTGAAGTTTTCTATAAACATCATGAGATGTGATTTTAAATCCAGCTCTTGCTTTTCTGGTGTGTTAGGGTATCCAGGATTTGCTCTTGTGGGAGAGCTGGGTTCTTATGATGCCATGTTGCCTTGGTTTCTGTTGGTATTGATCTTGTGTTTGCCTTTTGCCATCTAGACTTGTCTGGTGCTAGCTGGTCTTGCTGTCTCTGATTTTGGCTTATCTGTCTTCTAAACCTGTATATATGTACTCCTGGGATTCATGTTCTCTCTGTGCACACAGGTATTTAGGCTCTCCTGGGAGACCAGCTCTCCTGTCCTCCCAGGCCTCTCCATATTCCAAATGACCTAACTGCAGCTAGTTCTCTAGGAAGTATCAGGAGATGGTGTCTTCCCTGTGGCAGACCTTGCAAGATTCTGTCACAGCACATAGAGCAAATGCCCTGTGTGCAGCTCGTTCTCTAGGAAGTATAAGGAGAGGTATCTTCACAGCAGCAGACCTGGCAAGATTCTGCCACAGCAGAAAGGGCAAATGCCCTCAGTAGCGGCTGGTTCACTAGGAAGTATCAGGAGATGGAATCTTCACTGCAGCAGAGCTGCCAAGTATCTTCTCCCCTGAGTGGCAGGTTCTCTAGGAAATATCAGAAGATTGAATCTTCACCACAGCAGAGCTGGCAAGGTTCTGCCCCAGCAGAAGGGCAGACGGTTGTGGCAGGGGGACAAGGCTCGGAAGGAATTTCTATTCAGAAGGGCGCAGGTTTTGGTCATTGCTGGGCAGTGAGTCCTGATAAATCTCTGGAGGTAGCTCTGGGCCTCCAGAGGTTGGGGGGAGGGGTATTCTTACCAACTGCCCTGAATGGCTGGTTCTCTAGGAAGTATCAGGAGATGGATTATTTACCTCGGCAGAACTGGCGAGGTTTTGCCCCAGCAGAAGGGCAGATGGTCCTGAACAGAATATTTATGTCTTGTGCTCTAACATCAAGAATTGACAAATGGGACCTCATAAGCTTGTGAAGATTCTGTAAGGCAAAGGACACTGTCAAAAGGACAAAATGGCAACCAACAGAAAGGGAAAAGATCTTTACCAATCCTACATCCAATAGAGGCCTAATATTCAATATATACAAAGAACTCAAGAAGTTAGACTCCAGAGAATCAAATAACCCTATTAAAAACTGGGGTACAGAATTAAACAAAGAATTTTCAAATGAGGAATATCGAAAGGCTGATATGCATCTAAAGAAATGTTCAACATCCTTGGTCATCAGGGAAATGCAAATCAAAACAACCCTGAAATTTTACCTCATACTTGTCAGAATGGCTAAGATCAAAAACTCACGTGACAACAGATGCTGGCAGGAATGCAGAGGAAGAGGAACACTCCCCCATTGCTGATGGGGTTGCAAGCTGGTACAACCTTCTGGAAATCAGTTTGGCGGCTAGTCAGAAAATTGGACATAGTACTACCTGAGGACGCAGCTACGCCACTCCTGGGCATCTACCGAAAAGATGCTCCAACATGTAATAAGGACACATGCTTCACTATGTTCATAGCAGCCTTGTTTATAATAGCCAGAAGTTGGAAAGAATCCAGATGTCCCTCAACAGATGAATGGATACAGAAAATGTGGTACATTTACACAATGGAGTACTACTCAGGTATTAAAAACAATGAATTCATGAAATTCTTAGGCAAATAGATGGAACTAGAAAATTTCATCCTGAGTGAGGCAACTCCATCACAATAGAATATACATGGTATGCATTCACTAATAAGTAGATATTAACCCAGAAGTTTGGAATACCCAAGATACAATTCACAGACCACATGAAGCTCAAGAAGAAGGAAGACCAAATTGTGGGTACTTCAGTTCTTCTGAGAAAGGGAACAAAATAATTAAAAGAAAAAGAGATCCAAAGCAGCTTCAATGAGATATGTGGAAAGAATAGGGAGAAATAGAGAGGAAATGCTGGCCCAGAACCCACAGGCCCATTGGGAAGGAGTGTATTTTTCTTCAGTAAGATGAGAATGTCACAGACCCAGTTTCCGGGGATAGACCAGAGGGGAGATTCTGAGAGGGATTTGTACCTACAGAACTAGGACTCATTAAATTACAAAGTTTTTGCAAGGCAAAAGACACTGTCAAAAAGACAAAGTGGCAACCAACTAACTGGGAAATGATCTTTACCAACCTTACATCCGACAGAGGGCTAATATCCAATATATACAAAGAACTCAAGAAGTTAAACTCCAGAGAGGCAAGCAACTCTATTAAAAAATGGGGTACAGAGCTAAACAAAGAGTTCTCACCTGAAGAATATCTAATGGCTGAGAAGCACCTAAAGAGATGTTCATCATCCTTAGTCATTAGGGAAATGCAAATCAAAACAACCTTGAGATTCCATCTCATACCAGTCAGAATGGCTAAGATCAAAAACACAGGAGGCAGCAAGTGTTGGCGAGGATGTGGAGAAAGAGGAACACTCCTCCACTGCTGGTGGAGTTGCAAGCTGGTACAACCACTCTGGAAAGCAGTCTGGCAGTTCCTCAGAAAACTGGGCATGACACTCCCGGAGGATCCGACTCCTGGGCGTATACCCAGAGGCTTTCCCTGCATGCAATAAGGACACATGCTCCACTATGTTCATAGAAGCCTTATTTATAATAGCCAGAAACTGGAAAGAACCCAGATGTCCCTCAACGGAGGAATGGATTCAGAAGATGTGGTATATTTACACAATGGAATACTACTCTGCAATTAAAAACAATGAATTCACGAAATTCCTAGGCAAATGGTCAGAACTTGAAAATATCATCCTTAGTGAGGTAACCCAATCACAAAAGAACACACATGGTATGCAGTCACTGATAAGGGGATATTAACCCAGAATCTCGGAATACCCTAGACACAATTCGCATATCAATAGACTTCTAAGAAGATGGAAGGAGAGACCCCCTGGTCCTGGAAAGACTGGATGTAGGGGAATGCCAGGACAGAGAAACGAGAGGGGGTTGAATGGAGAAAAGAGGGAGGGAAGGGGGCTTATGGGACTTTCGGGGAGGGAGGAAACGGGAAAGGGGAAATGATTTGGAATGCAAATAAAAAAAACCTTAGAAAATAAAAAAAAAAAAAAGAAGGGTTCAGCAGAGGAGCAAGTTGAACTGAGATGTATTCTATCCCGCTGGAAGCTCTAAACCCATATTACAAACTCCCAAGTGATTCACGACTAATATCTTGCTCTTGCCATCAATGAATGCAGGACACCATGGTGGTGAGTAGATGAAGGAGAACTCCAACAAAGACATTGCATAAAGAGAGACTAAGGAGCTAAGGACTGCCGATTGACACCAGGACAAACAGCTGTGCAAATTAGTGCATCATCAGGTCAGGGCACCCTGGGCATGTGCGCAAGTGGAGCATTTTGACATGGTTCAAATCTCTTCTCTTTGCTTTAGATGTTTAAATCAGGGTCTGCCTATGTAGCCTAGGCTGGCCTTGAACCTATTCTCCCAATAGCTTTGATGATATGCCACTGGGCCCAGCTTGGAACCATGCTTTTCATAATCACTCTGGCCGTTGTGATGATAAGGAAGTGTTGGGAGCAAGGGGAATAATGAGTAGCAGAGCAGGTGCTTTGGATTTTGAAAAATAAACCAAAAAGTATAGACTGTGACTGGTATTCAAAGCAACCACTGAATTAGTCATTTTATATAATTAGAATGTCCCTCAGAGGACCCAGATTGTTCTTTTAGTACTAACAAGGACATGCTAAAGTTACAAGGATCTTAGAAGTCACTACCAGTCCCAATTGACAGGCAATGCCATGATTGCTTGCTTCAACTGCAACAGAAATTTGTCTGGAAGATTAGTCATCTTAAAATGAAGGATTTGGCAGGAAAGGGAAGTGAGGAGGCTATGGGAAGAATTTAGACAGTGGGAAAAGAATGATCAAAATATAGCATCTGAAAAAATACTTCAATGAAAGTTTTTAGAACAGAAAGAACTTGAGTTTAGAATTGCTGAATTCTATTTCAGACAGTAGGGGGTTGGTGTCATTCATCAAAACTGACAATATAGATAAAATTGGTAAGGCAAATTTTTGTGTCATACAAATGAACCACTGACAATCCAAGACCCAGACATTTACCCAACGAGTATAACAATGCTCATATGAACAAAATTTTACACCAGAAGTTAAATGTGATTCATCCAATTCTCCAGATCACAAATACTACTAATAAATAGGATGCCAGTTAAGAATTTAAAATACTTCTTTCTAGAAACTAGCTATTCTAACTACATAGAAGTTCACTGAGATATATAGAGTTTGGATCTGGTTAATTTTGCTGTGTAATGTTTTTTAACTTGCAAATTCTTTATAAGAAAATTTTAATTAAAGTGAAAATTAAGATACTGATTCTCAAGCTTGTAGGAGTAGACCTTGGGTATGGACTTACACTTTTGCAGTGCATTCACTAGGCTCCAACCCCACAGACTTGGGTACACATCTGGGTGTGGCATGGATGTCCCAGATGATAGCAAAAGAAGCACATTATAGATAATCTTTGATAAACATCACCTTGGGGTAGGGGTTATTTACCAAAAAGTTGAAGGCAGTGTATTCAGATAGGCTGTAACACATTATTTGAGTAAGCAGAGAAATAAATCGCTAGTAAGTTGAAACAGATCTGACTTCATCTTCTCCATAATAGTCTCTGTCCAACAAGTCTATAGTCACCCTTCCACATACCTGAATGTAACAATACTGCTCAGTCACAAAGTCCCGTCAACTGACAATGATAAAGTCAATGTCAAACGAACTCAGCTCAAAGTAATCAGCCAAAGAAAACGCCACAGGCCTGGTCACAGGAAGCCAGGGGTCATAGATGATTACTGCCACAACTGCTGTATTGACCACCAAAGACTTTATTTTATACCCAAAGTGAAAGGATGACTTCAGTCCACATAAATAATACATTGAAGAGAGAAAAGCTGCTTGAATGCTGTATCTGGAGAGACCCTGCTAAGATGAAAGGTCCCATTTCATGTTTATTCTGCTGGCAGAGGGCAGAGCAAGCAGTGAGGCAGGGCTGTAATTGACCGAAAGTTTATATAGGAGTAGGAAACTAAGGGGAAATGTAAAATAGAAAGCCTTGCATAGAGAGTAATGAGCTATACTTCCAGCAAATTTATGATACAAGTGGATGAAAATGGGTTTCGTTCAGTGTATTGATGGATTTTATCAAATCTAACTTTTTAATTTAATAAATGGAAAGGTGCAAAGTAAATTTGAAGTCAGTACTTCATCATCCCATCTCTCCTTGTGCTAGGTTTTAAGTCAGCTTGACACTAGTTAGGATCTGGGAAGAGGGATTCTTAAGAGAGAAAACACATTCATAGGATTGGCCTATATGCAAGTGTGTAGGCCTTTTCTAGATCGATGATTGCTGTACAGGGCCAAGCTCATTGTGGGCAGGGATGTCCCTGGGCAGGTGGCTTCAGGAAGTATAAAAAAGCAGATTGAGGAAGCCATGAGTGAAAGGATAGTAAATGGCTCTCCTCCACAGCTTCTGCTATAGTTCCTGTCTCCAGGTTCCTACCTTGGGTTCCTGCCCTGACTTTCCTGGATGATGGACTATGATGTGGAAGCATAAGTGAAATAAACCCTTTCTTCTTCAGGTATCTTTTGGTCATGGTATTTTATCACAGCAACAAAAAGCCTAAGATACTCCTAGACAAACAAAGGAATACAATGACAAATACAATGATTGCTACAGGCAATCATCATGGGAACACTAGGAAACCAGTATGTTACAGTACCAAGGCAAGAAGATACAGTTTACAATAAATATCAATCCAGCCATCTAGTTCTGCTCTATAGAGACTTTGGTCTTCTTGTAGCAAATACAACCAATGTTTCAGCCTGCATGTAAAACAGTCTCTAAATGAAGACCTATCACTAGTTAGTAAAGAAGGGAGGAATACTAGTCTTATAAAAATCCTTTTAAGGAAGATTAGATTTAGATTGTCTGCAGGAGTAAATAAGAAATCAAAAAACAAAAATAGTTAATGCTTGACTTTGATACTTATATTAATTTTACAGTTGTATCTTACCACTTTTGTTCTTAGAAAAATATATCCTGTAAGGTTTTTATTCAGCCTTTTATTCTGAATACATCCATATCTACAGTGCATAGGAATAGACAAAAGGAAAATATATTAAGATAAATATTACTTAGGAGTGTGTGTGTGTGTGTGTGTGTGTGTGTGTGTGTGTGTGTGTGTATACATGCATGTAAGTTGGAGGCCAGAGGCTGAGATTAAGTGTCTTCCTCGTAATTTTTGTCATATATTGAGACAAGTTCTATCACTGTACCTGTTGCTAAGAGAGTCATCTAGACCTCCTGTCCAAGAAGTGCCAGAAATCCTCCTGCCTCCTCTACCATAAAGGTATATATGTGTAGGGATATAATTGAGGTTCCACATTCATGACTCAGCACTTTCCAGGCTGAGTCATCTCTACAGCTCTTGTTCAGATTTAGATTTTATCACTTATCTAGAATCAAAGCAGAATCTAAAAATTAAATATTGTGATGGTTAATCTTGATTGTCAACTTGTTGTATTCCAGAATCACCATGGAGCCAAACTCTGGGCATGTCTGTATGGGATTTCTAGATTAGGCTGACTAAGGAAAGAAAACCCACACAAGTGTAAGTGGCATCATTCCATGGCATCTGAGCCTTCCAAGAAGAGAGGGAACTGTGCAGGACTGTTCATCTCCATCTCCTCTCTACCTGTGGGTGTGAAATGATCCTCCGCCTCAGGCCCCATCTTTACGGCCTCTTCTTCAAGATGGAGTGTACCCTGGAACCATAAACATCATAAACCTGTCTTTCTTCCGGTTGATTTTGCTAAAAATTTTTATAGAAATGAGAAAAGGAACTAATACCGAAAATTGGCACCAAGAAGTGGGGTCATTGTTATGATAAACCTGACCTTTGGCCTTTGAAACTGTTTTGCATGTAGAATGTGGAAGAGATTAGAGTTTGGAGTTAAGCAAGCCCTTGAACATTGTCAGCAGAGATTAAAGTGCCTTCTATTGAAAGAGCTGTAGGCAGTGGAGGCTGGGCTCAAGAGTATCATTCATATGATACTCTGACGACAAATTAGGCTAAATTCTGCTCATGACTGGAGTAAGGCTGGATTTATAAGTAATGGACTAATGTGTTTACCAGAGGCAACTTCAAGACAGAGTAGCTTGACTATGTAGTGGTTACTGCTCCCTGCTTACTGTCCTTATCCAGGTCCATGGTGACAGAGAGCAAAAAGTGAAGCAATCAATCAAAAAACAAGGAAATTTGAAGATAACTGTGTGTGAGGAATTACAGGCATTGATTATTAATACTTTTCATAAATAGAAACCCCAAGTGTCAATGATATAACTGTAAATTTTAACCAAATATTGTGTATTATTGACACAAACTCTGCCACATCAATGCTAGTCAATGATGCTTAAGGCCCATAGGAATAGCAAGGCCTTCCATAGTCAGGCTCTCTCTCTCTCTCTCTCTCTCTCTCTCCCCTTCAAACATATATATATATATATATATATATATATATATATATGTGTGTGTGTGTGTGCATATACATATATATGTGTATATATATATGTATATGAATATATACCTACATATACATATATATGGAGAGAGATGTATATGTGTGTGTGCATGAATACATGTATGTATATATGTATATGTGCAATGATAGAGTCTCACTATTTTGACACTAAGAACAGATAAGATACTTTATTTTGACAGAGAAATGTTAGAACAGCAATAGCATTGTGCTGTTTTGCATCTAACACTCCCACCTGCTCAGCTGTTTCTGAGTCCATAGTGAAGTGGATATCTTGAGGCAGTTGAGGAAGGAAAGGAATGGGCACACAAGTTTAGCTCAGAGGAAAACTCTGGCTTGATCCCCAGTATTGCATGCACACACACACACACACACACACACACACACACACACACACACACACACACAGAGGATGCTTTCATCTGTGATTCGTGATGTAACAAGTACTCAGAATTTTCTAGAGAACTCATACTCTGTGGACTAAGGCTAGAAAAATGAATATAGACAAGAGCTTTGGAAAATAAATAAAGCTAATAAGCGGTGGAGAAATGAAAGAGAAAGAGAAACAGAGGGTTGTGTGCACAATAAAGAAAGGTAGAACTAGAGACTCGAGAGTAGTGAGAAACAGCCTGATGTGAGTAGCTAGCGATGCCACCTAGGACCATGGCGGGGTCCTGCCCTGTGCTACCACCAAGGGCCATGTCTGGGTCCATGACCCTGCAGTATTAAGGGGCTGTTACCAACAAGACCAGGTGGATGTCCCCAGTCTGTGCTGCCACCTGGGGACATGGTGATGTCTGAGGGCTGTGAGAAACTGGCCCCATATCTTGCCTGGCATTATGGAAGACCTGGTCCTGCAGTTATAAGAGCAGGAGGTCTGGCCCTGTCCCTCACCAGTTGCAGTGCCAGGAAGAGGAGGCCATGATGCTCTCCTGGGCAGCAGAGTAAAGCTGACCCTGGTGATGAGGTGTGGGGATCACTTGTTCAAGCTGGTCAGAGGGCATGAGCATGGGAGAGCTGCCCCACAATTATTTGCTATGTGGTGACACAGGTCAGAGAGAGATGTCCCTCCCCTCTTGCCACCTAGACAGGAGAGCTGCGTCTCCCCAGGTCATCAGAGTAGGAGAGCTGTCCCTGCCCCTCAACTACTACAGCACTTGAGAGAACAGACATTGCAACTTGCCTGGGCAGCTTAGTAGAGCTGGTCCTGAATGTGAGGATTGCTGGTGAGCTGGCCCTGAGGGCATAAGTCTAGGAGAGTCTGCTATGCCTCATCTTCTGTGTCCTAGTGTTGCTGAGGGAAAGACCCCCCTCCCCATCCATCACTTGCAGCAGGCAGTAGAGCTGGGCCCCAAAGGGGTCATAAAAGCAGGAGAGTTGGCCTTGCCCCTTACCTGCAGCAGCATTTGGAAGAATAGGCCTTGCATCTCACCTGGGCAGTACAGTAGAGCTGACTGGACCCAAGAATGGAAGCATGGAAGAGCTGGTCCCACAAATTATCTGCTATGTGGCAGTTGGGGCAAGGGAGGGATGCCCTCCCCTACTCTCACCCCTTGCCACCAGCAGCAGTTGGGAGAGCAGGCCTAAGGTAATGAGAACTGACCCTGCCTCACACCTGCTGCAGTACTTGGAAGAGTGGGTCCTGCACCTCACCTGGGCAGCACAGGAGAACTGTCCCTGGATGTAGGGGTTGCCATTGAGCTGGCCCCAAGGGTATAAAAGTGGGAGAGCCAGAGGGGTGATCATCTCAGATACCTCTCAGGCCTAGATCCCGGAATTTGAACTGGCCCACCCCAACATCTACCCCATCGATGGAAGTGCTAGAGTACATGAAGGGACCAGTCCTAAAGACCCCAAACTACAGGAGCTCCATGACACAGGGCAAAAATAGGATATCCAAGAGGAGTCCCAGTGATGTTTCAGTATTAATAGAGTAACAGAACCAGAGTCATTGCAATGAAAATTTACAAGCACAGATGTGTGGACAAAAGGGTATTCCATGAGGTACATTGTGACACACTACAGTTTTTAGATTATTTTTCCTCTGTTGAGGGGGGGAGGTTTTAAGGGTGCAGGATGGGAAGATGAGTGGGATTAGGGTTATGTGAAATTCTCAAAGAACAAATAATTTTTAAAAAAGAAAGAGAAAAGAAAAAGACTTGGCAAGATGTCATCCAATCAACTGTGTTCATGACCATAAAGTGTACATTACTGTCAGTCAGGAGGGAAATGGAAGTTCAACCACAGGTTAATATCACTTCATAGTCACAGGAAAGCCTCGAACTGAAAATACACAGCAAATATTGGCAAGAATATGAAGTAAATGGAGTCTCCTACTTTGCCAGTTGGAGTAAATAACAGTACAGTTGTTTTGCAAGGCAATTTGGTGGTGATTTACACATCTAAAGATAAATTCACACTATGAGACAACAATACCCTCATGAAAACAAGAAAATATGTGTCCACCAAAATATGTAATTACTAGTATAAATTTAAAGATACAACCACTTTATGATCCAATAATTCTACTTGAGATAAATGAGAAAGTTTATAAAACATTTATAAGTACACTTATAGCATATTGTTAAATGGTTCACAAGAGAAAGCATCACAAACATTTATCAAAGTAAAATAGATTAGTAACTCATTCATGTTCACACAGAATACCCAACATTAAAAGCGACCATTGCTTGTACAACAGCAAAGAAAGTTATCAGCAACAAATAAGCTGCATTTCTGTGATGTCCAAGAAATGCACACTTTGGCTGCATTTCTGTGATGTCCAAGAGCAGACAAACCTAACTGAGGACAGAAGTCAGGACCCTATTAGCTCCTGAGTGAGGGAAGAATTAAAATCCAGTAAAAGGACAATTTTCATTGCGATAATCTAATGGGGTAGTGTGACATGTACATTTGCCAAGATGTGTCACATTTTACATTGAAGATCTATCTACTTTATTGTATGTAAGTTTTATATAAATTTAAAAGTACATTTAAAGACTACAGCCATGTACAGATATTTCTTTATTATGGATTTAATGATTTCATAGTCATTCTATCATTCTTTAAGTTAAATCATCCCATGTGTAAACTCCTCTGGAAAGATACTGGTAAACTGACTTTTTCAGGTAGGAAGTTGATAGATCAGTGACGTATGCTGCCCTGCCTGCAAGATATGCTCATGCAATGGTGGCACAAAGCTTATGGGTGTAACCAACTACTATCTGAATTGACTCAAGGACCATTCCACATGATAGAACACATACTTGACACTGTTTGGGTGATAAAGAATCTGAGATTAAATAGCTCAGGGACCTAGGGTAAAACCAATCACTAATGTTCTTAAAAACAAAAAATCACAGCAATAAAATGATCTCTCATGCCTTTAGATTATACTCAGTACCTTGTTCTACCATCCTCAGAGATGATTCTTCCTGCAGCAGATGAGAATGAATACAGAGACCCATAGAGAGACATTACGCAGAGTGAAAGGCCTTGAAACACTTGTCCCAAAATGGAATGTCTCCATTAAACTTCCTGTCAGGGCTCAGGGAACCCCATTTCAGGAGAAAGGAGCCGAAAGAGTATAAGAGGCAGAGGGGATGGAGGACACCAAGAAAAAAAATCCCTTTAAGTCACAATGAACACTGCACATATGAATTCACAGAAACTGAAGTAGAAAGCAGGATGGGTCTGTAACTGATCCTCTATGTATATATGTTTAAAAGTACATTTAAAGACCATAGCCATGTACAGTAATTCTTTATTATGGATTTAATAATTTCATAGTCATTCTATCATTCTTTAAGTTAAATCATCCCATGTGTAAACTCCTCTGGAAAGATACTGATAAACTGATTTTTTCAGATAGGAGAATGATAGGTCAGTGACGTATGCTGCCCTGCCTGCAAGATATGCTAGTGCAATGGTGGCACCATACTCCCAGTATGGTGTTTTTATGGGATTCCTGGTTGTATGAACAAGTGGGTCTCTGATTCTAGTGCCTTTCTTGGGCTCTTATTCTTGTCTTTGTTTTGTCCAGATCTAACATGTTAGATTTTATTATTATCCCTTAGAAGCCTGATTGTGTTCTACTTAGAGACAGAAAGGAAGTAGATCTGGATGGGGGGGGTGGTGAAGAAGAAGTAGGAGGAACAAAAGAAAGGGAAACCACAATCAGGATACATGAGAAAAACCTATTCTCAATAAAAGGAGAAAACTTTTTTTCTATCATGTACACACCATTTTACATATCATATGCAGAAAATGCCCTTAATAAAATTCTACAGAATGCTAACCTCTATTAAATTGTTTTCTGCACTCTTAAAAAACTAAATAAAAATTCAGGATTTGGTAATAGTTACCTCTTATTGTGCAAAAGGGTTCCATTAAATAAACATTCAACCCTGTAAGCCTGCAAACATCTCCCTCTTTAATTTCATTACTTATAAAAACAAGGCATTGCTTGCTGTTGTTGCTGTTTCATGAAAATTTAGATACTTGCTATAGTTTGCTATTTTTTGCTATAGTAAGAATATGATGTATCCACCAGATACTCAGATGTTGAATGCTTGATATACTCTTTAGTGAGACTGTGAAACTTTAGGAGATGGGGCCTGGAGGAAAGTAGTCAATAGGAGCTTCTCCTTGGAGCTGTGTCTTGTCTCTATTCCTGTCTGCTATAGAGAGAATGGCTTCTGCCACATGCTCCCAGTACCTTGATGTCTCATTACCACAGAACCATAATTAATAGAAGCAAAGACTGCACACTGAAACCTCTGATTCCTTCAGGTAAATAAATCCTTCCTACCTTACTCTGTCTGTGTCAATATCTGTCACAATAATAAAGGGCCTTACTGATACAATGATACCAGAAACCTATCTGTAGAAAGACACAAGGGACAGCATCAGGAGCTGAATGCAGTACATCTAACAGAGCATATTTTATTTCTCTGCCGGCTTGCTATTATCCATAAATAAAAGACCTAAAATTAATTATCCTGATGATGTTCTATACCACTTAATATTAATGAGTTAGATGTACAGTGCAAGAAGCTCAGTCTATGCTCCCCCCCAAAAAATTAGCAAAAATCCACATTATATGATAAGTGGAATTGAATTGAAACAATTTTCTAACAAGCAAAAATATTACAGTCTTCTGATGTTAGGTACATAACTAATCTTTCCAGTAATACTATAAAAGTAACATCAAACGTTACTGTCCTTTCATTCTGATGAAGGAAGTTCATCTAGGTAGAAATAAAAAGATTTTCTTTTTTGGTATACAGAGATTGTATTAGTCAGGATTCTCCAGAGAAACACAACCAGCAGAACATAAATATTTTAAAAAGGCTTTTCTTAGATCAGTCCTTAAGATATCCGAGGCCAAAAGCTTCACTAGGAAGCATTACCCTTCTGCCAAGCACCATTGTCCCTCGCCCCAGGAAGTACTCTGGGTCTGCTGCCAGAACTAAGGGAAGCAACAACTGAAAACATGCCCCTCACCCCTTCTAATACTCTTTCATCTCGACTCTAGAAATACCTTCACACACATACACACAGAAGTATACACACCATCACACAGGTGCATACACAGGAATATGTCTTACTAGTTACACACACACACACACACACACACACACACACACACACACACACACACACACACACATCTCCACAGCTGAATCTGGCCAAGACAGAGGTAATTGCCCTTTTGCTTAAATCTAATTTAAAAGTGCTAGAACCCTGGCATGTTATTTCAGCTGTTATTGTCTATGCAATTCTCCTGCTTCAAGACATTATCTTTTAGGGCATTTGTTGTTGTAATCCCATGACAGGAACTACTAAATCCAACATAAAGGATTAGGAACTTGAAACTTAACAAAAATTTACTTGAGGACTAGGAAGGATTGTAGGAGCCAGAGAGGTCGAGGACACCAAGAGAAAGCCCACAGAATCAACTAAGCAGGGGTTGTAGCAGTTTACAGAGACTGAAGCAGCAACACAGAGCCTAAATGGTCTCCATGTATGCTGTGGTTGTTTAGATCTGGGTTTGTGTGGGAGTAGAAATGGGGGGTCTCTATGACTCATTTGCCTGCTCTTGGGATCCATTTCTTCCTACTGGGTTGCCCCATCCAGCCTTGATTTATAAAGATTTGTGCCAAGTCTTTCTGCATCTTGTTATGTTGTGTTTGGTAGATGTACCTGGGAGGTCTGCTTCTTATTTTTTAAGGGAAATGGAGGACTAGTAGATCTGAGGGAATAGGGAGCATGTCTAGGGGATTAAGAGGAGGAGTGGAGGGAGAGTAGGTTGTTCTCAGGATTTATTATGTTGAATTTTATAATGCCAGTGAAACCAGTTAATTAAAATCTGATGAAATGGCTATATTGATTTTTTAAAATCCATATAAGCAATATGTTAATCTAATTCCAGTAAATTGAGATTTAATTGCCTCTAGGTATATCTTAATAATGTATAAAATAGAATTTTACTACTCAATGTTTTTTTATACAAAAATTAAGCATATTCTTTAGTTGCTGGTCTTACAAATTGAGTTTTGGCAAGTAAAATAATTTAGCCTGGAGATATTTAGATGTACATACACTCATATATCACACACACATAGACATATATATTTTATGAAAGTGCTAAAAGTTGTTAATATTTATTGAGAATTTATTGCTTGAAAGGCCCTATGCTGTATGCACTGCATCTTATATGTACTAAAGGGGAGGGGAAAAGAGAAAAAAAGCAAGCAATTTCCATTTATAGCTGTGATTCTGAGATGGATTGACTTGATTTTGACATCTGATAATTGAAATGGAACCGGAGGAGCTCTGAGGACAAATATCTGACACAAAGCCTTGTAATTTATAGCTCTGCCATTACCCTCGCTTTCCCTTCTTTGTCTTCTCCCTCTTTGTTCTTATGAATATGGTCAGACAGAGAGCATAGTGAAGCCAGGGTTCAGCAAAAAGGGTAAACTGCCACTTAAAGACTGAAATTTTGCTAAAAGCTCAAATATGTCACTCTACTATGGTCACTTCTGCCAAACTCAGCCACAGGTGACCAGCCAGAACACTTTGAGAGGAAATAAGCCTGGGGCACAGAAGCACAATGTTCTATGCTACAAGATGTGCTCCCAGCTGAGTCTCTAACGTGAGTTCTGTATATCAAATCAGTAAACTCACCGTAACAGACATGCTTGCTGTCACTTGTGAGCCAGCCAAGACTCTATCATGCTTGCCAAACAGAATGCTTCTGACAAGGTCACCAGCAAAGTCACCTTCTGCAATTGGGTGCAGATGGTTGCTGCGTAAGGGCTTGTGGCTGTGTGCACAGACGCAGGAGAAGGGTGCACATGGAACAATCCTAGAATTGGGCTCTGCATAGTTATAAACAGAATGATCTAGCAGGCATCCTGTGAGTAATCATTTTATTACTAATGGAGGACAGTTTACTATCTACAGAATATAGAATGTGCTTGCAGCAGACAGGAGTCACTCTCTAATCTTCAGCTCCTCACTCTGAGTACTCTGTCTCAGAAAGTCAAACTAATATCAACATTACTGTGCTCTAAATTAACACTGGTAACAAATATAAGTAATAAATAAATGAATAAACAAATAAATAAATAAATAGCACATTTGCTTTCATGTAGAGTTATGTGTGACACCTCTGCAGGCAAAGGAATAGATTTGCTAGGTAATTAATTTATGAGTAATTGTGTCTCCAGACTATGAATATATTATTTACTCATTATAATGAGCAATACCTTAAACTCTCTAGGTAACAATAATCACCTGATTTCTGTTTCTATACATGCCACAAGCTGGAAAGGAGAAAGATGACAATGTTTCATAACACATCTAGAGCACTCCCAGGAAATGCTTAGATGTTCAAAACAATGCCAACTTTGGAAGTCCATTTTAGAGAATAAAAATGGTCTTTTTGTATCTATCCATTCTTCCAGGTCACTAACTTCTGCTGCTCATAGGAATCCTTAAAATGGAATCTATTTATCCACAAACAGATATAAAAGCACCTGGACCTAAATAGCTTTTTCTCTTATTCCTTGAGCCTGACTTCCCTAAAAGCAAAGTAGAAAGGCAGTGATGGCTTACAAGTCCATTGCTTTGTGAAAGTATGTGGTAAGGGAGTTGCAATGACTTTTCATGCACAATTTATGTTTTCAACAGCTTCAATTCATCCATTGTAAATATATGTCAATGATTTTCAGAAAACTTACAGAGTTGAACATTATTGCTAAAAAGCTAATCTGTGACCTTTAATTATCCTTTCTTACCCATTGTTCTATTGTGTTGAAAAAACATTACCAAGGCAACTTACTAAAGAAAGTATTTAAGTTTGGGGTTTCCCTGCCATCCTGTAGCATTAGTCCCTCCAACATGACCATCATGGCAAGCAGGGGAAGCATGGCAGCAGGCAAGCAGCCATGGTGCTGGAGCAGCAACTGATCCATTAGCAGCAGGCAGAGAGTGAGAATGGCTTTGGAAGCCTCAAAGCCCACACCCAGTGAAGCAACTCCTCCAACAAGGCCACACCTCCTCCAACAAGGCCACACCTCCTAATCCTTCCTCAATTATTGTACCAACTGGGAACCAAATATTCAAATATATGAGCCTATTGGAGCCATTCTTAATCAAATCACCAGATATCCCAAATGGCCTTTCCATTTTACACTAATCCCATGCAACCACTCTTCTGTTTTTTCTACAGAGAGAATTACTTTTCCTGACAAAGTCATTTAAATGGAAATGTAGACTTTTGTATCTTATCTAATGTAAGGGTTTTAAGGTTTATTCTCATTGCAGTAAGTAAAAACAGCTCTGTTGTTATTCAGTGAATAGTACCTCACTGTATAGGTATACTATACGTTGTTAATCTAGAAGTTAGAAATAAACATGGGACCACTATTCCAACTGAAGTGTCTTGACAAGGAAAACTTTGTTCTTAATCAAGAGGGTGTACTCAGAAAGACCAAACACATGCTAGGACAGGAAGTGTATCAAATTTTCACTCTAAGGAAGGTAGTGACTGTATCTTTTCCCCATTGGCTGGAGTCTTACCTCACAATCTTATTCAATTAGTACATTTGAAAATAATTAGTCTTTGATAGGAAAGATTCATATTTGATATTTCTTACACCACTCACCTGCTGATAGATTTTTTTGTTTTATATAGTTTGAAGCAACTATAAATAACACTACCTGAACCATTAGTACACAGCTTTATGGAGACATTTGGTTTTCAATTTTCCTGGATACACACACACACACACACACACACACACACACACAGAGAGAGAGAGAGAGAGAGAGTCATTAATGAGTTACATGAAATTTTTAAGAAATAAGACAAAAGATTTTCCAATGTAGCTGTCCAATTTTATACAACCAGCAGCAACGAAGGTCAGTTTCACATTTGTAACATCATCTCCAATTCTTAGTCTAACCAGTTGCAATTACACATGTTGTTTAAGTTAGGACAGGGTTAGACCCCCAATCAACCCAGTGTAGGGTGAAGCTATCTCATGTTGAAAACACATTTTAAAAGAAAGAAAGCATTTATCACAGTTGAACATCAGAACATAGTTGTACCCTCATCCAAGGAGAACTGCTTCTTCCCCTGAGATCCTAGGTGATTCAGCTGTGATGCCACTCAGTGCTGTCCCAGGTCACACATGTGTCCCTAGCCCAGAAGAGACCAAAATTCAAGATTTAAAGTACAGCTAAGTTTACTTATTTTATTCTGAGAATGGGCTTCATCTGTATCCCAGGCTGGACCAGAACTCACTATGTATCCCACATGAGCCTCAGTTTTCCTGCCGCTGCTTCTCAAGTGCTGCTACTTTAAACAGGAGCCAGCCTTTGAAGTTTTCCCTAAAAGCACACTGCCCTTGTTTGATTGCAAAGCAGTTGAATAGTTCCAGTGAGCTTCAGGAGCCACTTCATGTGTGGGCCTCCTAATGACACCTCTCCTGAAATGATACTGCTCTGTGAAATACCCAGTGGAGAGCCTGCAAAGAAACACTACACAGTGAAAAACACATTACAGTCTATCTGATGAGAAACTGGTTCTAGAATATTCAGAAAATTCTTTATGTGCAATATCAAAGAAAAACATACCCAATCCAGCACCACAGGGGGCCTGAGCAAGGAACAAGCATTAGATGATCCCTGCCCTGTGCCACACAGGCACAGAACAGTAAACCCATAATCCCTACTGATGGCATACTGCATATACAGGGACTAGAATTCCTGAGACCGTTCTTAAGACAACTCAGACACCCAGAGGCCCCAGGAACCACTGAGATGAACAAGCAAGTGGTAGAGGAATGAAAGAGAAAAAGAAACAGAAGGATGTATGCACAATGAAGAGAGGCAGAACTGGAGACCTCAAAGTAGTAAGGAACAGCCTGGTGCGAGTAGCTAGTGATGCCACCTACAATGACATTGGGGTCCTGGCCTGTATCTGTGGCCCTGGAGCAGAAGGGATCTATAACTACCAAAGGTTAGGCAGAAGTCCATGGTCTGAGCTGCTGCCTGGGGCATGTTGATGTTTCAGGGCCGTGCAAAGCTGACCCCACCCCCAGTCTGGAGATCCTAGGAGAGCTAGTTTCAAGGTCTTGAGATCAAGAGAGCTGGCCCTGCCCCTTACCTGCTGCAGCACTTGAGAGAGCATGCTAATCAGCTCAGAC
Source organism: Tokudaia tokunoshimensis (assembly GCA_036184795.1). Lineage (NCBI taxonomy): Eukaryota > Metazoa > Chordata > Mammalia > Rodentia > Muridae > Tokudaia > Tokudaia tokunoshimensis. Next base: position 118,842,004 of record BTHU01000014.1, read on the forward strand.
ACCACCCAAGCACAGATCCAAGGCTGTGAGTTGGGCCACCCCAATATCTACCACATCTATCATATGGTGGAGTATGTGAAAGGGTTAGTCCTGCAGATCCAAGACCACAGGCCATTCATTACACAGAGAAGCAACAGAATACCCGAGAGGGGTCCCAGGAAGGATCCAGTATTGAGAGTGTAGAAGTCAGAGGCCTTGAACCAGACCAGTGACTCATTGCACTGAACATGTGCAAAGAAAGAAGTGTGGAGAAAAGAGTATCCTGTGGGACACACTGTGACACACTATAGCTTCCACAGTGAGAGTTTTTCCTTCTTCTAGAGGGGTAAGGTTGTAAGAGCAGAGGGAAGGTATAAAAGGATATGGAGATGAACATGATTGGGGTACACGATGTGAAATTCTCAAAGAATCAATAAGGAATTAAATAAGAAAAAAGAAAACTGTCCATTTAAAAATATGCAAATGAATCAGGTATGTGCATGCATTTAAAGTCTGAATATGGGAAATTAATTTTAGGTCCACCTAGGTGATGTAGTAAAACTGTTTCAAATAAATAAACAAAGTAATAGGCAAATTATAAGAACATTAATTTCATCAAAGACAACGTTCCAATGGTAATCCAGCATGTAAAAAGATTTCAAAGACTTTGAGAATTAGAGGAAAACAAATTAAAATCCAAGAAGATGCCATTACACAGTTCTCAGAATTGCCCAAACAAAATGACACATCAAATATTGGCAAGGATTTAAAGAGGTTGGACCATGCTCATAATGCTGATGAAGATGTAAATTGCATTGTCATTTAGAAAAATAATTTGAAAGTTTCTAAATGAAAATATTTAATTAGCAGGTAATCCAGAAACTTCCCTTTGGAAAAATTGATCCCAGAGGAATGAAAATATAAATCTTTATAAAAATCTACATACAAATGTACTTAGCAGGTTTTTGTTTCTTTTGAAACCATAAATTAGAAATAATTAAAATGTTTCTAACAGATGATAGACTGAATAGCACATCTGTATCACTGAACAATACTCAACAATACAACAGGTATAGGGTTTGGGCTGATCCAATGCAGTGCTCACTACCCAAGTTTGCCTGGAAGGCTCCCACTCACACAGTCCAGGTAGCCCACTAGGTGAATGTTTAAGTCTATGGTGAAACTGGTGGAGGGGTATCTTAGTCAGGGTTACTATTGCTGTGTCAAAACACCATGACCAAAGCAACTTGGGAAAGAGAGGGTTTATTTGGCTTACGTTCCTACATCACTGTTCATCATTGAAGGAAATCAGGGCAGGAACTCAGAAAGGGCAGGACCCTGTAGACAGGAGGCCATGTTTGGGGGTGCGAGGTATGGCTTACTGTCTTATCTTACTCAGTCTGCTTTCCTATAGAACCCAGGACAATCAGCCCAAGGGTGGCAGTTCCCATTTGGGCTGGGCCCTCCCATGATGACTCTAGATTGTGTCAACATGACAAAACCATTCATTACAAGGATAGTAGGTAGGAGAAATCTCTGGAAGTCAATGTGATTGACAGGAGTGTCTCCGGTATGACCTAGTGTTTAATGTCAACAGTCTGTACTGCTTAGCCCGTGTCATACAACTGGAGTATGATCATAAGCTAACAACAGTGCCCCAAAAACATAGCAGAACTGGATAACTTGGAAGTGCTTACTTAACTCTTTCAATAACTAAGTGGAGGAGCAGCCACACAGGTCAGCCGTCTCCAAAAATTCAAGCACCTAAACCCGGGCACGAACAGGCTAAATGTCGACCTCAAGGTTTGGCTATCTCTCAGTTTTTGAGGTACTAGAATTATCTTAAAACAACATGAATGTGTCTAGGGTATTCCGAGATTCTGGGTCAATATGAGACCCCTGGTCCTGGAAAGACTGGATGTAGGGGAACGCCAGGACAGAGTAACGAGAGGGGGTTGAATGGAGAAAAGAAGGAGGGAAGGGGGCTTATGGGACTTTCGGGGAGGGAGGAAACGGGAAAGGGGAAGTGATTTGGAATGTAAATTAAAAAAATAAAATAAAATAAATAATTAAAAAAAAAAAACAACATGAATGGACATTCTTTCCCCCAGATATTTCTACCATTTGACCCTGTGTATACTCCACCTAAGCCACTGTCTTGAAGTAAAGCTGCAGGTACTCACCTGCAGGAATAAGTATTTGATCTCACTGAAAAAAGGAAATGAGGTAGCTAATCCCAGCTCAAGGAGCTCCACCTTCTGGGAAACTGCCTGCCCTCTTGCTTCCAAGGCTAAAAAACCATGTCAGAACCATGCCCTCAGGGAAGACAAGCCCTGAGATACACCAATCTTTGATCATGTCCAGCTTTGTCTTGCCCATGTTTCTAAATGTACCCATTCTGAAGCCTCTGTGGCAAACACAAGAGGGCAAATCCAGCATCTCAGGCACTAAAAACAGGATAGAAGAAATGGATACCTCCATCAAGAAAATGTTAAATATATATAAAAAGAAAATCCTGAAACAAAACATCCAGGAAATCTGAAACACTATGAAAAAACTAAATCTAAGAATAAGGAAATAAAAGGAGAGAAAACACATGTGAAAAACCACAGAAAATGTTTTCAACAAAATCATAGAATTTTACTAACTTAAAGAAGAAGGAGCCTATAAATGTACAAGAAGTGCTTAGAATACCAAATACATTAGGTCAGAATACATTCCACTTGGCATATACTAATCCAAACATGAAATATATAGAACAAAGGGAAAATATAAAAATAGAGGGGAGTAATACCAAGCAAAATAGAAAGGCAGACCAATTAAAATAATACCTGACATTTCTTTTTTTCAATTTTCAATTTTTTTTATTTAAATTCCCAATGATTTCCCCTTTCCCGTTTCCTCCCTCACCCAAAGTCCCATAAGCCCTCTTCCCTCCCCTGTTCCCCATTCAACCCACTCTGGCTTCTCTGTTCTGGTATTCCCCTACATCCAGTCTTCCAGAACCAGGGGTCTCTCCTTCCTTCTTCTTGGAAATAAATTGATATGTGAATTGTGTCTTGGGTATTCTGAGTTTCTGGGTTAATACCTTCTTATCAGTGACTGCATACCATGTGTGTTCTTTATGATTGGGTTACCTCACTAAGGATGATACTTTCCAGTTCTGACCAGTTGCCTAAGAATTTCGAGAATTCATAGTTTTTAATTGCAGAGTAGTATTCCATTGTGTAAATATACCACATCTTCTGTATCCATTCCTCTGTTGACGGACATCTGGGTACTTTTCAGCTTCTGGCTACTATAAATAAGGCTGTTATGAACAGAGTGGAGCATGTGTCCTTATTGCATGCAGGCGAAGACTCTGGGTATATGCCCAGGAGTGGTATAGCTGGATCCTCCGGGAGTGTCATGCCCAGTTTTCTGAGGAACCACCAGACTGCTTTCCAGAGTGGTTGTACCAGCTTGCAATCCCACCAGCAGTGGAGGTGGGTTCCTCTTTCTCCACATCCTTGCCAACAACTGGTGTCTCCTGTGGTTTTGATCTTACCCATTCAGACTGGTGTGAGGTGGAATCTCAGGGTTGTTTTGATTTGCATTTCCCTAATGACTAAGGATGTTGAACATTTCTCTAGGTGCTTCTCATCCATTCCATATTCTTCTGGTGAGAAATCTTTGTTTAGCTCTGCACCCCATTTTTTAATAGGGTTATTTGGCTCTCTAGAGTCTAACGTCTTGAGTTCTTTGTATCTATTGGATATTAGCCTCTGTCCGATGTAGGGTTGGTAAAGATCTTTTCCCAGTTTGTTGGCTGCCTCTTTGTCCTTTTGACAGTGTCCTTTGCCTTACAGAAACTTTGTAATTTTATGAGATCCCATGTGTCAATTCTTGATCTTACAGCATAAGCTATCGGTGTTCTGTCAGGAAATTTTCCCCTGTGCCAATATGTTCAAGGCTCTTCTCTAGTTTCCTTTCTATTAGTTTCAGTGTGTCTGGTTTTATGTGGAGGTCCTTGATCCACTTGGAATTGAGCTTAGTGCAAGGAGATAAAAATGGATCGGTTTGCATTCTTCTGCATGCTGGCCTCCAGTTGAGCCACCACCATTTGTTGAAAAGGCTATGTTTTTTCCACTGGATGGCTTTAGCTCCCTTGTCAAAGATCAAGTGACCATAGGAGTGTGGATTCATTTCTGGGTCTTCAACTCTGTTCCATTGATCTACATGCCTATCACTATAACAATATCATGCAGTTTTTAACTCTAATGCTCGGTAGTACTGCTTGCGGTCAGGGATATTGATTCCCTCAGAAGTTCTTTTATTCTTGAGAATAGTTTTAGCTATCCTAGGTTTTCTATTATTCCAGATGAATTTTTGAATTGCTCTTTCCAACTCTATGAAGAATTGGGTGGGGATTTTGATGGGGTTTGCATTGAATCTGTATATTGCTTTTGGCAAGATGGTCATTTTTGCTATATTAATCCTGCCAATCCATGAGCATGGAAGATTTTTCCATCTTCTGGGGTCTTCTTCAATTTCTTTCTTCAGAAACTTGAAGTTCTTGTCATACAGATCTTTCACTTGTTTGGTTAGAGTCACACCAAGATACTTTATATTGTTTGTGGCTATCATGAAGGGTATTATTTCACATATTTGTTCTCAGCCTGCTTATCCTTTGAGTATAGGAAGGCTAAAGATTTGCTTAAGTTGATTTTATATCTGGCCACTTTGTTGAAGCTGTTTATCAGATCTCAGAGTTCTCTGGTGGGGTTCTCTGTGTCACATAAGTATACTATCATATAATATCCAAATAGTGATAGTTTGATTTCTTCCTTTCCAATTTGTATCCCTTTGACCTCCTTTTGTTGTCTAATTGCTCTAGTAGAACTTCAAGTACTATATTGAAGAGGTATGGAGAGAAAGGGCAGCCTTGTCTAGTCCCTGATTTTAGTGGGATTGCTTCAAGTTTCTCTCCATTTAGATTGATGTTGGCTACCGGTTTGCTGTAAATTGCATTTACTATGTTTAGATATGGGCCTCGAATTCCTGATCTTTCCAAGATTTTTAGCATGAAAGGATACTGAATTTTGTCAAATGCTTTTTCAGCATCTAATGAAATGACCATGTGGTTTTTTTTCTTTGAGATTGTTTATATAGTGGGTTACATTGATGGACTTCCTTATATTGAACCATCACTGCATCCCTGGGATGAAGCCTATTTGATCATGGTGAATGATTATTTTGATGTGTTCTTGGATTTGGTTGGCTAGACTTTCATTGAGTATTTTTGCATCAATATTCATGAGAAAAATTGGTCTGAGATTCTCTTTTTTTTTTTGTCAGATTTTTGTGTGATTTTGGTATCAGCATAATTGTGGTTTCATAGAAAGAGTTGGGTAGTGTTCCTTCTGTTTCTATTTTGTGGAACAGTTTAAAGTGTATTGGTGTTAGGTCTGCTTTGAAGGTCTGATAGAATTCTACACTAAAACCTTCTGGTCCTGTGCTTTTTTTGGTTGGAAGACTTCCAATGACCATATATTTCTTGAGGAGTTATAGGATGGTTTAGATGGTCTATTTGATCCTGATTTAGTTTTCTTATTTGGTATCTTTCTAGGAAATTGTCCATTTCTTCCAGATTTTCTAGGTGTGTTGAATACAGGCTTTTGTAGTAGAATTTGATGATTTTTTGAATTTCCTCAGTTTCTGTTGTTATATCTCACTTTTCGTTTCTGATTTTGTTAATTTGGATACTGTCTCTGTGCTTTCTGGCTAGTCTGGCTAGTCTGGTTTCTCAAAGAACCAACTCCTAGTTTTGTTGATTCTTTGTATGGTTTTATTTGTTCTACTTGATTGAATTCAGCCCTGAGTTTGATGATTTCCTGCCTTCTACTCCTCTAGGGTGTATTTGCTTCTTTTTGTTCCAAGACTTTCATGTGTGCCATTAAGATGCTAGTGCATGCTCTCCCCTGTTTCTTTTTGGAGGCACGCAGGGCTATGAATTTTCCTCTTAGCACGGCTTTCATTAGGTCCCATAAATTAGGGTATGTCGTGCCTTCATTTTCATTAAATTTTAAAAAGTCTTTGATTTCTTTCTTTATTTCTTCCTTGACCAAAGTATCATTGAGTAGAGCATGGTTCAGCTTCCACGTGTATGTGGGCTTTCTGTAGTTTTTGTTGCTATTGAAGATGACCCTTATTCCATAGTGATCTGTTAGGAGGCATGGGATTAGGTGGATCTTCTTATATTGGTCGAGGTCTGTTTTGTGACCAATTATATGGTCAAATTTGGAGAAGGTACCATGAGGTGCTAAGAAGAAGGAAGATGGTATATTCTTTTGCTTTAGGATGAAATTGTATATATATATATATATATATATATATATATATATATATATATATATATATATATATTAGTTCTTTTGGTCCAAGGTTGCAATTAGTTTCACTGTGTCCTTGTTTAGTTTCTGCTTTCCTGATCGGTCCATTGCAGAGAGTGGGGTGCTGAAGTCACCAACTATTATTGTGTGAGGTGCAATGTGTGCTTTGAGCTTTCGTGAAGTTTCTTTTACGAATGAGGGTGCCCTTGCATTTGGAGTATAGATGTTCAGAATTGAGAGTTCTTCTTGGTGGATTTTTCCTTTGACCAGTATGTAGTGTCTTTCCATGTCTCTTTTGATGACTTTAGGTTGAATGTCAATTTTATCTGATATTAGGATGGCTACTCCAGCTCATTTCCTCGGACCTTTTGCTTGTAAGATTGTTTCCAGCCTTTTACTCTGAGGTAGTGTTTGTCTTTGACACTGAGGTGCATTTCCTGCATGCAGCAAAATGCTGGGTCCTGTTTACATATCCAGTCTGTTAGTCTATGTCTTTTTATTGGGGAATTGAGACCATTGATATTAAGAGGGGTTAAGGAATAGTGATTATTGCCACCTGCTATTCTTGATGCTATCTTTATGTTTGAGTGGTTATCTACTTTTGGGTTTGATGCAAGAAGGTTACTATCTCGTTTTTTCCAGGGTGTTGTTTCTCTCCTTGTATTGGCGGATTCCACCTATTATCCTTTGCAGGGCTGGGTTTGTGGAAAGATATTGCAAAAATTTAATTTTTTCATGGAATATCTTGGTCTCTCCATCTATGATGATTGAGAGTTTTGCTGGGTATAGTAGTCTAGGCTGGCATTTGTGTTCTCTTAGATTCTGTATGAGATCTGCCCAGGATCTTCTAGCTTTCAAAGTCTCTGGTGAGACGTCTGATGCGATTTGGATAGATTTTCCTTTATATAATACTTGGCCTTTTTCTCTTACTGCTTTTCATATTCCTTCTTTATTTAGTACATTTGGTGCTTTGATTATTATGGGACGGGAGGTATTTCTGTTCTGGTCCAGTCTCTTTGGAGTTCTGTAGGCTTCTTGTACGTTCATTGACATCTCTCTCTTTAGATTAGGGAAGTTTTCCTCCATAATTTTGTTGAAGATATTTACTGGCCCTTTAAGTTGCAAATCTTCACTCTCATCCATACCTATAATCCTTAGGTTTGGTCTTCTCATTGTGTCCTGGATTTCCTGGATGTTTTGGGTTACACGTTTTTTGCATTTTGCATTTTCTTTGACTGTTGATTTGATGCTTTCTATGGTATCTCTAGCACCTGAGATTCTTTCTTCCATCTCTTATATTCTATTGTTGATGTTTGCATCTATGACTCCTGATTTCTTCCCAAGGTTTTCTATCTCCAAAGATGTCTCCTTTTGTGATTTCTTAGTTGTTTCTACTTCCTTTTTTCGATCCTGGATGAATTTGCTCGGATCCTTCACTTGTTTGTTTGTGTTTTCCTGTATTTCTTTAAGATATTTTTGCATTTCCTCTTTCAGGACTTCTGCCTGTTGACTCAAGTTCTCCGGTATTCCTTTAAGCGATTTTTGTGTTTCCTCCTCATGGACTTCCATCTGTTGACCCATATTCTCCTCCATTTCTCTAAGCGATTTTTGTGTTGCCTCCTTATGGGCCTCCATCTGTTGACCCATATTCTCCTGCATTTCTTTAAGCCATTTTTGTGTTTCCTTTGTAAGGGCTTCTACCTGTTGAATCATGTTCTCCTGTATTTCTTTATGAGATTTATTTACGTCATTCTTAAAATCTTCTAATAGCATCATGAGAAGTGATTTTAAATCCAGATCTTGCCTTTTGGGTGTGATGGGGTTCTAGGACTTGCTCCTGTCAGAGAACTGGGTTTGGATGGTGCCATATTGCCTTGATTTCTGTTAGTAACATTCCTACGTTTGCCTTTTGCCAACTGGTTATCTCTGGTGTTAGTTGGTCCTGCTGTCACTGACTGTTGCTTGAACCTCCTATGAGCCTGTAAGGTTATTTCTGCACCCCTGGATGACCAGGTTTTCCCTGGCACTGATTGCTGAGGGGCTGCCCTGCTCCTGAGTGACGCTGGAGCCCTGATGTGCCTTGCCCCATGTGATGTTATACTTGGGAAATCCCTGCCTACCTGGAGACTCAGTGTAGGGAGGCTGGTGTGCTCTCTCCCGTCGTTGGTCACTCTGGAGAGAAGATGTCCCACAGCAGAGCTGGCACATAGATAACCACAGAACTGCTCAGCTCTTGGGTGCAGGGAGCACACTGCTGGCTGTGACCCAAGCAATGTTATGCTTGGTTATCCTTGCACCTGGAGGTCCCAACTGCTCTGTTGCCAGATCAAAGATGGCAGAGATTACTGTGCTCCCTCTCATTGCAGGTCACTCTGCAGGGCAGATATCCCACAGCAGAGCTGGAGCCCAGAGGACCAGAGATCTGCCCCACTCCTGGGCGCAGATGGAAGCCTAGCAGGCTGTGTCCCAAGAGATGTTATATTTGGGAAATCCCTGCATACCTGGAGACTCAATGTAGTCTATTCCCAGAGCAGAGGTGGCTACGGGGTGGCTGGTGCACTCTCTCCTGGCGCGGGTCTCTCTGCAGGGCAGATGTCCCACAGCAGAACTGGCGCGTAGATGACCACAGAACTGCCCAGCTCTTGGATGCAGGAAGCACACCAGCTGGCTGTGTCCCAAGCGATGTTATGCTTGCTTATCCCTGCATCTGGAGGTCCCAACTGCTCTGTTGCCAGATCAAAGATGGTGGAACATCTGACTTTTCAATAGAGACTCTAAAATCCAGAAAAGCCGGGACAGATGTGGTTCAGACTGAATGAGACCAGAGATTCCAGCCCAGACTACTATACCAATCAGAATTTTCCATTACAAAAGAAGAAGAAAATAAGATATTCCATGACAAAAATCAAATTTGAGCAATATCAATATATAAATTCAGTCCAACAGAAGGCACTAGGAGGAAAACACCAAACTAAAGAGGTTAACCATACTCCAAAAATTACAGGGAATAAATAATCCCAGACCACCAAAAGAGAAATATAGCATGAAATACTAAAAAGCAACCCACACTACCACCACATAGTACCGGTAACCAGGCTGGCATGTTCACAGCAGGGCAGACTCTCTGATCTGGAGCTCTTAAATCTATCCACCTGGTTCACTAAGTTCCCATGGCAGGTCGTTTCCATGCCAGCCCCACGCTTCCAAATTCCCACAATTCGGGATGCACTTCTTGCAAACCTGCACTTTGATGCCTTACCTTTCTCTCTGGAACCCAGTTAAGTCATGGAGTGAAGGAAAACACCACACAAAACTTAGTTTAGAATCAACAAGTAACACAATCACTGGACACCACAACTAGCATCCTAATTTGTATGCTATTCTATGTTACAAATTCTCAGGTAGTAGATCCCCGCAAATCCACCACCTGAAACATGGGCCTTGGCTACCTACATTTTGTCCTCCATCAACTCTCCTGTCCAAAATGCAAGTCTCCTTCTTGCTTCTTCTCCTCTCCTCTCCAACCCAGATGTCATACCTACTTACCCAGTGATTGGTTCCTTGAAATCTTTATTCATTAGGGGAAGGTTCATCTAAAGTCATCTGAGTACTTGATTCACTCCTTGTCCCAGGCAGCCCCTCTTGGGGAAGCAGAATTAGCATCAAAATACAAATAGCACCAGGGCTATCCACAATAAAGAAAAAACACAACACAGACACATACATCATAAACACCACTACCACCATCACAAAAACAACAACAACCAACCAACCAACCAAATAATATTACAGGAATCAATAAACAGTTCTCATTGGTATTTCTTAATATCAATAGTCTCAATTCCTCAATAAGAAGACACAGACTATCATATTGGGTTGCAAAACAGAATCCATCTTTCTGCTACATCCAAGAAACATACCTTAACGTCAAGGGTAGACATCACCTCAGGGTAAAAGGATGAAAAAAATATTCTAAGCAGACAGACAGCATGAAACAAGCATAAGTAGTCATTTTAGTATCTGATAAAAATAGACTGCAAGCCAAACTAATCAGAAGATACTGGAAAGGAAACTACATATTCATCAAATAAAAAAAAGAAAGAAAGAAAGAAATCTACCAATAGGACATTGCAATTTGTAACATCTATGCACCAAATACAAGAGCAGGTTTGTAAAAGAAACATTTCTACAGCTTAAATCACATGTTGACCCTCACAGAGTAGGAGATTTTGATATGCTACTCTTGCCAATATAGAGGTCATCCAGATAAAAACTGAACAGAGAATTGCTGGAGTTAATGGGCATTATAAACCAACAGATATTTACAGAACAATTCACCCCAAATCAAAAAAAAAACATACTTCTCTGCCACTTATGAAACATTCTCCATAACTGACCACATATTCAGACACAAAATAAGTCTCCATAGATACAGGAAAATCAAAAAACTCCCTGTATCTGATTAAGCAACCACAGATTAAAGTTGGACATCAATAACAGAAACAACAGAAAGCTTAAAAACTCAAAGGAAACTGAATAACTCTCTACTGAGTAATAAATGGATCAAGGCAGAAGTATAGAAAGAAATTGAAGACTTTCTACAATTCAATAAAAATGAATGTACAACATAGCCAAACTTATGGGACATAATAAAAGCAGTGACATAAGGAAAGTTCTTATCACTAAGTGCCTTCCCAAAGAAATTAGTCCTCATACTAGCAACTTAACAGCAAAACAAAAAGCTCTAGAACAAAAACAGCAAACACACCAAGAGGAGTAGATGGCAGAAAAGAACCAAACTTAAGGCTGAAATCAATAAAATGGAAACAAAGAAAACGATATAAAGAATCAATGAAACAAAGAGATGTTTCTCTGAGAAAAATCAATAAAATAGACAATCCTTACTCAAACTAACTAAAAGAGAGAGAATAGCCAAATTAACAGAATCAGATAGGAATTGAGGGCTTAACAAAAGATACTGAAGAAATAAAATCATAAGGACATAGTTTAAAAATTTGTGCTTTATCAAATTGAAAAATGTAAAATAAATTGATGATTTTTTCAACAGATACCACCTAACAAAGTTAAATCAAGATCAGATCAAAAAATAATTTAAACAGACATATAACCACTATCGAAATTAAAGCAGTGATTAAAAGTCACTGAGTCAAAAAAAAAAATCCCAGGGTCATGAAGCTTTAGGATATAAATATACCAGACTTTTAAAGGATACTTATATCCCCCCTAATTATTCCCCAAAAAAGAAAAAAAAGGAACATTTCCCAATTCATTTTTGTGTTCACAGTTAATTTGATACCCAAACCACATAAATACCCAACAAAGAATGAGAATTACAGACCAATTTTCTTTATGAGCATAGATAAAAAAAATTTCAATAAAATATTTGCAAACTAAATCCAAATATACAACAAAAATATCATCCACGATGATGAAGTAGGCTTCAACCAGAGATGCAGGGATGGCTCAATATATAAAACTCAATAAATATAATCCATCATATAAACAAACTAAAAGACAAAATTCACATAATCATTTCATCATGGCAGAAAAGGTCTTTGACAAAATCCAACACCTCTTCATGATAAAAGTTCTGGAGAGATTAGAGATACAAAGTACATATCTGTGCATAATTTGGGCAATTCACAACAAAGTCACAGCCAACATCACCTTAAATAGAGAGTAACTCAAAGCAATTGCACCAAAATCAGGAACAAGAAACAGCTGCTCACTCTCTCCGTAGTTATTCAACATAATACTTGAAGTCTTAGACAAAGCAATAAGGCAATTGAAGGAGCTGGGCAGTGGTGGCCCAAGCCTTTAATCCCAGCACTTGGGAGGCAGAGGCAGGTGAATTTCTGAGTTTGGGGCCAGCCTGGTCTACAGAGTGAGTTCCAGGACAGCCAGGGCTGCACAGAGAAACTCTGCCTTGAAAAACAAACAAACAAACAAAAAAGACAACTGAAGGAGATTAATGAGATAGAAATTGAAAAGGAAAAAGTCAAAGTATCATTATTTGCAGATTATATGATATTATCTAAAAATGCCTTAAAAGTTCCACCAGGAAACTCCTATAGCTAATAAACACTTTCAGTAAAACAGCTGGATATGAAATTAACTCATTAACTCAAAAAGCTAGTATCCCTCCTATATACAAAAGTCAGATGGACTGAGAAAGAAATCAGTGAAACAACACCTTTTACAAAAGTTCCAAATAATGTAAGTATCTTGGAAGTAACCCAGCAAGTGAAAATACTTGTTTGATAAAAACATTAAAATATTGAGAAAAAATTTAAAGATGATATCAGAAGATGAAAAGATTCCTATGTTCATAGATCAGTAGAATTAACATGATAAAAATAAATATCTTACCAAAACCAATCTACATATTCAATGCAATACCTACGAAAAATTTTAGTACAATCTTCACAGATCTTGAAAGGACAATTTTCAGCTTCATATAAAAACATAAAAAATGCAAGACAGATTAAAAAACAATTCTGAATAATAAAAGAACCATGAAAGGCATCACATCTCAGGTTTCAAGTAATACTACAGAGCTATAATAATTAAAAAAAAATAACCTTATGGTAGTATACAAAAACAGACATGCTGATCACTGGAATCCAGTTGAAGATCCAAACATAAATCCATGCACCTAAGGACACCTGATTTTTTTATAAAGTGGACACCTGATTTTTTATAAAGGAGCAAGAAATATACACTGGAAATAGCATCTTCAACAAATGGTTCTGGTCAAACTGGGCAGCAGCATGTAGAAGAATCCAAATAAGCCTCTATTTATCATGCTGCACAAAACTCAATTACAAACAGATCAAAGACTTCAACATAAAACCAAATATACTGAACCTGATAGAAGAGAACTGGGAAATAGCCTTGAATTCATGACAGAGGAAAAGATTTTCTGATGAGAACACCACTAGAGTAGACTCTAAGATCAATAATTAACAAATGGGACCTCATGTAACTGAAAAACTTGTGCATGACAATGGACACTGTCATTCAGACAAAGGGGCATCTGAAAATAGGAAAAGATTTTACCTACTCCACATATGATAGAAGAATACTATAAAAACATATAAATAACTCAAAAAACTAGATATAAAGAAAAGAAATAACCCAAATAATGTCAGGAGCTATAGTCGGACAAACTAATAACTAGCAGATGATCTTCCTGAGAGGGTCTGCTTCAGATTAATATGTAACAGATTTGCTCTCATATAAAGGACCAAGAGAATTCATTTTAGGAAAGATTCCTGTTATTAATATGCTTTTCTTCTTACTATTAAACATATATGAAAATCACTAGGTATTAGACCACCCCTTTTCAGCAGATCTACGAAGATGTACTGTCTTGTAGTGATGATATATGGACAAATAGATGACTTAAGTCTTAATGATGATGCTGTAAGAATTCCTAAAATTGCTCCGCCATCTTTGATCTGGCAACAGAGCAGTTGGGACCTCCAGGTACAGGGATAACCGAGCATAACATTGCTTGGGACACAGCCAGCTGGTGTGCTCCCTGCACCCAATAGCTGGGTAGTTCTGTGGTCATCTACAGGCCAGCTCTGCTGTGGGACATCTACCCTGCAGAGGGACCCGTGCCAGGAAAGAGCACACCAGCCTCCCCTTAGCCACCTCTGCTCCGGGGATTGACTACACTGAGTCTCCAGGTACACAGGGATTCCCCAAGTATAACATCGCTTGGGACAGAGGCTGCTAGGCTTCCATTTGTAAGCAAGAGCAGGGCAGCTCTGTGATTGTCTGGGCGCCAGCTCTGCTGTGGGACATCTGCCCTACAGAGTGATCTGGGCCCAGAGGGAGCAGAGTACACTCTGCCATCTTTGATCTGGCAACAGAGCAGTGGGGACCCCCAGGTGCAGGGACAACAGAGCATAACATCGCTTGGGTCACAGCCAGCTGGTGTGCTCCCTGCACCTAAGAGTTGGGCAGTTCTGTGGTCATCTATGTGCCAGCTCTGCTGTGGGACATCTGCCCTGCAGAGAGACCAGCGACAGGAGTGAGCACACCAGCCTCCACTTAGTGACCTCTGCTCCAGGGATTGACTACATTGAGTCTTCAGGTATGCAGGGATTCCCCAAATATAACATCACTTGGGACACACCCTGCTAGGCTAGGAATGTAAATAAAAAAATATAGAAAATAAAAAAAAAGAATTCCTAAAATTATATCAGTGATTATTAAGCTCTTTTATAGTGGGACTGCTAGTAGATCCTTTCCTGATACTCATAACTACAATGAAAACTTTGTCAGTTTCCCCTGTGTCACCAGTTAATTGCCTCTTAGTAAACAGGCTTTCTCCCACTCAGAGCATATTCCAAGAGGTTGTAAAACAATTAACCAAAGGCCATAAAAGGGAACTAAGGATTTATTACACGTGCCAGGACAGAAGATAAAATATTGATTGGGTTTATCTATACAAAACTTCACTAATAGCTTAGTTATGGTTTCTAACTTTCAGTGACCCTATGGAGCCTTGACCGGTGATGGATGTTTAGCCAGATAATTACTCCTAATGGATATGCATGTTAACATTCTCTGTTGTAAACTGATATCTAAATTTATAGTTTGATTTTATGTGTGAACTTGTGATGAACTTTTTAACATGTAATCATGTATTTTGAAAGATATTTTAAGTGCTGAGGGCAAAGACAAGAGTCAGAACTGAGCTGAGAGAGGAACTGAGCTGAGGAGAACATTTCTGGATAGAACACTTTTTAAAGAGGAAAAGCTAGAAGAATTTTTCCCGTTTCCCATTTAGGATCTTTCCACTTGCCCCTTAGATAGCTTTTATAGGAGTCTTTTTACAACTTAGTGATAAATGCTATAATCACTTCTCAAAGTGTCCCTTTTTCTTCCTGTGACTTCAGACTAGCAGGCTGAATGTTAGAACTGCACAGTTCCTGTTGAGATAGTACAAAGGTTATTTACTTAATCCTTTGCTGTTTTAGGAAGAGATGCTAAGTGCCAGAAACTGCAGTTTCTGGCCTCAACAGAACACAAAAGGCAGGTCAGGTCAGCTACAGTAGCAGAGTAACTTAGATTTAGATAAGTAAAAATTTTATATACAGCAACCCTAATTATCTTGGAAGACAAAGTCTTACCCTACACCAATGCTCTTCCTTCTCTGCTACCTCAAGAAGAACCGACAAGAAAGAAGATCCTGCTGGGGCTGTCCCCCAGCAAATTAAAAATAGGGTACAGTTATAAACAGAGAATTCTCAAAAAAAAAAGAAAGAAAGAAAGAAAGAAAGAAAGAAAGAAAGGAAGGAAGGAAGAAAGAAAAGAAAAGAAAACTCAAATGACTGAGAAACACTTAAAGAAATGTTCAGATACGATCAGCGGAGCAGCTGGGACAGGAGTCTTCCCTTCCAGTCACCATCTGCAGCAGGGAACCAGGCAGCTCCAAAGCCTTCTGTGCTTAGCCCTCCAGGAGGGAGTGATCTCCCAGCAGTGATTTCACTTCTGAGTGAGGAGGTGAGATCTCCACCTTCTCTCTGGAGGGGTACAGCTAGGAGTACACTGGGCATATGATCAGTGGAGCAGCTGGGACAGGAGTCTTCCCTTCTGGCCGCCATTTGCAGCAGGAAACCAGACAGCTCCACAGTATTCTGTGCACAGACCCTGCCAGAAGAGAGTTGGTCTCCCAGGAGTACAGACACAGGTTTACAGACCCATAGAAGGGACAAGTTCCAGCCAGAGACAACAAGACCAACTAACACCAGAGATAACCAGATGGCAAAAGGCAAGCACAAGAACCCTACCAACAGAAACCAAGGCTACTTGGCAGCATCAGAGGCCAGTTCTCCCACCATAGCAAATCCTGAATACCCCAACACACCGGAAAAGCAAGAGATGGATATAAAGTCTCATCTCACGATGCTGTTAGAGGACATCAAGAAGGACATAAATAAGTCCTTAAAGAAATACAAGAGAACATGGGTGAGCAGGTAAAAGCCCTTAAAGAGGAAACACAAAAATCCCTTAAAGAATTATAGGAGAACAAAAACAAACAAGTGAAGGAACTGAACAAAACCATCCAGGATCTAAAAATGGAAGTAGAAAAAATAAAGAAATCACAAAGTGAGACATCTCTGGAGATAGAAAATCTTGGAAAGAATTCAGGAGTCATAGATGCAAGCATCAACAACAGAATACAAAAGATAGAAGAAAGAATCTCAGGTGCTGAAGATACCATAGTAAACACTGACTCAACAGTTAAAGAAAATGCAAAATGCAAAAAGCTCCTGAGCCAAAACATCCAGGAAATCCAGGACACAATGAGAAGACCAAACCTAAGGATTATAGGTATAGAAGAGAGCGAAGATTTCCAACTTAAAGGGCCAGTAAAAATCTTCAACAAAATTATAGAAGAAAACTTCCCTAACCTAAAGAAAGAGATGTCCGTGAACATACAAGAAGCTTACAGAACTCCAAACAGACTGGACCAGAACAGAAAGTTCTCCCAGCACATAATAATCAAAACACCAAAAGTACTAAACAAAGAAAGAATATTAAAAGCAGTAAGGGAAAAAGGTCAAGTAACTTATGAAGGCTATCAGAATTATACCAGACTTCTCACCTGAGATGATGAAAGCTAGAAGATCCTGGGCAGATCTCATACAGACCCTAAGAGAACACAAATGCCAGCCCAAACTTCTATACCCAGCAAAACTCTCAATTACCATAGATGTAGAAAACAAGATATTCCATTATAAAACCAAATTTACACAATATCTTTCCACAAATCCAGCCCTACAAAGGGTAATAGATGGAAAACGCCAACATGAGGAGGGAAAGTACACCCTAGAAAAAGCAAGAAATAATCTTTTTCCAACAAACCCAAAAGAAAGTAATCACTCAAACATAAAAAGAACATCAAAAGGAAGGAACCAAGTAACAGGAAGATACAATTACTATTCCTTAATATCTTATAACATCATTGGACTCAATTCCCCAACAAAAAACAGTCTAACAGAAATATTTTTCATGTAAATCTTCAATTTTATCAGAAAATGTTTGTGATTCATCTTTCAATTTAGTAATGTTTTTTATGTCTACCATTTTAACTGTATTATTTTCCATGATAATCTTTAATTTTAATATTTTTTCTATATGTCTTCAATTTTATCAGAAATATTTTCCTTGTAGATTTTCAATTTTATCATAAAATGTTTATAATTCCACTTTCAATCAACTTAGGAATATTTTTATGTCTACCATTTTATCTGTATAATTTTTCCATGAAATAGTTAATCTTAACATGTTTTTCTATATATTTCTTCAATTTTATCAGAGATATTTTTCATGTATATTTACATAATGGAATACTACTCAGCAATTAAAAACAATGAATTCATGAAATTCTTAGGCAAATGGGGAACAGGGGGAGGGAAGAGGGCTTATGGGACTGTTGGGAGGAACCGGGAAAGGAGAAATCATTTGGAATGTAAATGAAGAATATATAAATAATAATAATAATTAATAATAATAATAAAGAAAAAATACTTGCTACAGTCTGACCAAAAAAAAAAAGAAAGAAAGAAAGAAATGTTCAACATCCTTAACATCAGAGAAAGGCAAATCAAAACTACTTTGAGATTTCACTTTATATATGTCAGAATGGCAAAGATCAATAAAACACAGGAGAGCTCATGATGTCAAGGATATAGGGAAAGGGGAACACTCATCCAGTGCTGGCAGACTTGCAAACTTGAACACTCAGCAAATCAGTGTGGTGATTCCTGAGGAATATGGGAATCAATCTATCTCAATATCCAGATATACCACTCTGGAGCATATTCCCAAAGGATGTTTCATCCTACCACCAGGACACTTGCTCAATCATGTTTTCTGCTGTTTTATTCATAATAGCCAGAATTTGGGAATAATCTAGATCTCCCAGGATAAAACTGATAAAGAAAATATAGAACATTTACATAATGCACTATTATTTAGCTGTTTAAAAAAAATAAACTTTGCAGGTAAATGGATAGAATTAGAAAAAAAAAATCTTGAGTGAGGTAACTTAGACCTAGAATGAAAAATATTGTATGTATTTGCTTATATGTGAATATTAGCCATTAAATCATTGATGATCAAGGTACTATCTGTAAAACCACAACAGTTAGATATAAAGAACTAGGTGAGACAGCTAGATTTCCCTAGGAAATGATCAAGGAAGGAAGGAAAGAAGGAAGGAAGGAAGGAAGGAAGGAAGGAAGGAAGGAAGGAAGGAAGGAAGGGAGAGAGAGAGAGAGGGAGGGAGGGAGGGAGGGAGGGAGGGAGGGAGGGAGGGAGGGAGGGAGGGGAAAAATAAAGCTGACTTACTTCTTTTAAATCTTTATGATCACTTTTTCCTTCTTTTCCCCTTTCTCTTCTGCCCAGATTTGCTTCTCTGTTTCCACAATGAACACCACAACTAAAAGCAAATTGGGGAGGAAAAGGTTTGTTTCAGTTTACAGTTTACACTCCATCATGAAGGGAAGTCAGTGCAGAAACCCAAGGTAGAAACTTGAAGGAAAGAACTGAAGCAGAGGCTATGGAGGAACTGCTAGTCTCTGGCTTGCTCCCTGTGGCTGGCCAAGCTTGCTTTCAGATATACCCCAGGACCCAGGACTGTCTGTCCAGGTGACACTGCACCCATTAAACTAGGCCCTCCAGCCTCAGTAATTAACCCAAAAAAGACCCTACAGACTTGTAGGGCAATCTAAGGGAGGTGTTTTCTCAATCCAAGTATCTGGTTCCCAGACAACTTTAACTTATGTCAGTTTAACTAAATAACCAGCTTGTCTTCTTTACAACTATTTTGGCTTCTGTAATCTCCATTGATATCCTCTATGCCATTCCTAGTCTAAAAATTAGTGTCTTCTCTTTTTTTAACTCAAGTGAGTTCACGATTTATCATTCCCAAGCATGTGTGGAACCTTCCAGTAAGCTGAGTGAGGGCATAGAGCTGGTTCTTCAACTCACATGCAGCAGCCTCTCATGCCACATCATCATCTGTCAAGCTGCCACAGAGTTTACCAGTCCTATGACCTTCAATCCCACCCAGTTCCATTCTTACCAAATTTACCATTTAACCCACAGAGTCCCTAAGTGCAGATTGGTTTCCTCTCCACTCTCCATAAAAACACTCTACCTCTAGTGGAGAAGATGCTGGATTTCATGGTGAACCAATCCTGGGAGAGCTGCCAATAGCAACCTAGCTAGTGGCAGAGGAGAAGCCCCAAATAGGAATGCTGCATTCTTAATATCCACCAATCAAGTTCCATTTTCTTTAGCAACAAGTGCGTCGCAATTTATCACTGTGTGCCAACTTCCAGAGCTCAGAAATGGATTTGGAAATTTCATCTAATTTCCCAATTTGTTTCTTGTGAAAAAGATAAGCCAATTTCTTCAATCAGACCTTTTGTGTCCAATACATTTGTAACTGTCTATTATCTCTTCGTTATGCATGCCACTGTTGACCCTCTTGTTTCTCCAGTTTCACCTTTGTAATGTCTCCTGCCTTTTCAGTTGTTATTGCTTTTTATTGTATTTCTCTAAAAATGTTGAAATGAAAAAGAAAATTGTGTTATAGAAAGACATAATGCTGTAATTGCAGTAGCATGTAAAGCAACTGAAGCCAAAGAATGTGGACATTAACAGAGATTCTGCTAGGTATTATTGTGGGTGACTTTTTTTCAAGTGTATGCAATGTAGTTAGATGATCATTATTGATAAATGATGGGCATAGGGCTTCCTTCACCAAACCTTAAAAATAAGGAAAACAAGGTGCTAAGCCAGGAAGTGGATTTATAATTGTGTAGTGGGTCAGAGCAAGAATATGTAAAGGGAGTTGGGACCTCCAGGCGCAGGGATAACTGAGCATAACATAGCTTGGAACTCAGTCAGCATGTGTACTCCCTGCACCCAAGAGCAGGGCAGTTCTGTGGTCACCTACACGCCAACTCTGCTGTGGGACATCTGCACTGCAGAGGGACCCAAACTGGGAGAGACCGCACCCGCACAGGAAGAGAGTGCACCAGCCTCCCCTTAGCGACCTCTGCCCCAGGATTGACTACACTGAGCCTTCAGATATGCAGGGATTCCCCAAGTATAACATCACATGGGGCAAGGCACATCAGTGCTCCAAGGTCACTAAGGAGCTGGGCATCCCCTCAGCAATTGGTGCCAGGGGAATCCCAATCATCGGGGGGGGGGAGGGGAGCGGCAGAAATAGCCTTGCAGGCTCACAGAAGGTCCAAGCAACAGACAGTGACAGCAGAACCAACTAACACCAGAGATAACCAGATGGGAAAAGGCAAACGTAGGAACATGACTAACAGAAATCAAGGCAATATGGCAACATCCGAACCCAACTCTCTGAAAGCAGCCAGTCCTGGGTACCCCATAATACCCAAAAGGCAAGATCTGTATTTAAAATCACTTCTCATGATGCTATTAGAGGATTTCAAGAAGGACATAAATAAATCTCATAAAGAAATACATGAGAACATGAATCAACGAGTAGAAACCCTTACAAAGGAAACACAAAAATGGCTTAAAGAAATGCAGAAGAATATGGATCAACAGATGGTGGCCCATAAGGAGACAACACAAAAATCGCTTAGAGAAATACAGGAGAACATGAATCAATGGGTAGATGCCCTTACAAAGGAACCACAAAAATAACTTAGAGAAATGCAGGAGAATATGGATCAACAGAGGGAAGCCCGAAAGGAGGAAACACGAAAATCGCTTAAAGAAATAAAGGAGAACTTGGGTCAACAGGCAGAAGTCCTGAAAGAGGAAATGCAAAAATATCTTAAAGAAATACAGGAAAACACAAACAAACAAGTGAAGGAACTGAGAAAATCCATAGAAGATCTGAAAAAGGAAGTAAAAACAACTAAGAAATCACAAAGGGAGACAACTTTGGAGACAGAAAACCCTTAGAAGATGCTGAGAAAGCATTTGACAAAATTCAGCATCCTTTCACGCTAAAGGTCTTGGAAAGATCAGGAATTCGAGACCCATATCTAAACATAGTAAAAGCAATTTACAGCAAACCGGTATCCAACATCAATCTAAATAGAAAAAATTTCAAGCAATCCCACTAAAATCAGGGACTAGACAAGGCTGCCCTCTCTCTCCATATCTTTTCAATATAGTACTTGAAGTTCTAGCTAGAGCAATTAGACAACAAAAGGAGGTCAAAGGGATACAAATTGGAAAGGAAAAAGTCAAACTAGCACTATTTGCAGACGATATGATAGCATACTTTAGCGACCAAAAGAACTCCACCAGAGAACTCCTACAGCTGATAAACAACTTCAGCAAAGTGGCCGGATAAAAAATCAACTCAAGCAAGTCAGTAGCCTTCCTATATTCAAAGGATAAGCAGGCTGAGAAAGAAGTAAGAGAAATGATACCCTTCACGATAGCCACAAACCATATAAAGTATCTTGGTGTGACGCTAACCAAACAAGTGAAAGATCTGTATGACAAGAACTTCAAGTCTCTGAAGAAAGAAATTGAAGAAGACCTCAGAAGATGGAAAAATCTGCCATGCTCATGGATTGGCAGGATTAATATAGTAAAAATGACCATCTTACCAAAAGCAATATACAGATTCAATGCAATCCCCATAAAAATCCCAACTCAATTCTTCATAGAGTTAGAAAGAGCAGTTCAAAAATGCATCTGGAATAACCGAAAACCCAGGAGAGCTAAAACTATTCTCAAGAGTAAAAGAACCTCTGGGAGAATCAGTATCCCGGACCTCAAGCTGTACAGAGCAATAGTGTTAAAAACCGCATGGTATTGGTACAGTGACAGACATGTAGATCAATGGAACAGAGTTGAAGACCCAGAAATGAATCCACACTCCTATGGTCACTTGATCTTTGACAAAGGAGCTAAAACCATCCAGTGGAAAAAACATAGCCTTTTCAACAAATGGTGCTGGCTCAACTGGAGGTCAACATGCAGAAGAATGCAAATTGGCCCATTCTTATCTCCTTGAACTAAGCTCAATTCCAAGTGGATCAAGGACATCCACATAAAAGCAGACACACTGAAACTAATAGAAAGGAAACTAGGGACGAACCTTGAACATATGGGCACAGGGGAGAATTTCCTGAATAGAACTCCAATAGCTTATGTTCTAAGATCAAGAATTGACAAATGGGACCTCATTAAATTACAAACTTTTTGCAAGGCAAAAGACACTGTCAAAAAGACAAAGCAGCAAGCAACTAACTGGGAAATGATCTTTACCAACCCTATATCAGACAGAGGGCTAATATCCAATATATACAAAGAACTCAAGAAGTTAAACTCCAGAGAGGCAAGTAACCCTATTAAAAAATGGAATACAGAGCTAAACAAAGAGTTCTCACCTGAAGAATATCTAATGGCTGAGAAGCACCTAAAGAGATGTTCATCATCCTTAGTCATTAGGGAAATACAAATCAAAACAACCCTGAGATTCCATCTCATACCAGTCAGAATGGCTAAGATCAAAAACACAGGAGACAGCAGTTGTTGGCGAGGATGTGGAGAAAGAGGAACACTCCTCCACTGCTGGTGGGATTGCAAGCTGGTACAACCACTCTGGAAAGCAGTCTGGCAGTTCCTCAGAAAACTGGGCATGACACTCCCGGAGGATCCAGCTATACCACTCCTGGGCATATACCCAGAGGCTTTGCCTGCATGCAATAAGGACACATGCTCCACTACGTTCATAGCAGCCTTATTTATAATAGCCTGAAGCTGGAAAGAACCCAGATGTCCCTCAACGGAGGAATGGATTCAGAAGATGTAGTATATTTACGCAATGGAATACTACTCTGCAATTAAAAACAATGAATTCACGAAATCCCTAGGCAAATGGTGAGAACGTGAAAATATCATCCTTAGTGGGGTAACCTAATCACAAAAGAACACACATGGTATGCAGTCACTGATAAGGGGATATTGACCCAGAATCTCGGAATACCCTAGACAAAATTCACATATCAATAGATTTCCAAGAAGATGGAAGGAGAGATCCCTGGTCCTGGAAAGACTGGATGTAATGGAACACCAGGACAGTGAAGCGAGAGGGGGTTGAATGGGGAAAAGAGGGAGGGACGGGTACTTATAGGACTTTCGGGGAGGGAGGAAACGGGAAAGGGGAAATGATTTTGAATGTAAATAAAAAAACTTAGAAAATAAAATAGAATTAAAAAAAGAAAGAAAGAAACCCTTGGGAAGAATTCAGGGGTCACAGATGCAAACATAAACAATAGAATACAAGAGATGGAAGAAAGAATCTCCGGTGCTGGAGATACCATAGAAAGCATTGGCTCGACAGTCAAAGAAACTGCAAAATGCAAAAAGCTCCTGAGCCAAAACATCCAGGAAATCCAGGACATAATGAGAAGACCAAACCTAAGGATTATAGGTATAGATGACAGTGAAGATTTGCAACTTAAAGGTCCAGTAAATATCTTCAACAAAATTATGGAGGAAAACTTCCCTAAACTAAAGAGATAGATGTCGATGAACGTACAAGAAGCCTACAGAACTCCACACAGACTGGACCAGAACAGAAATACCTCCCATCAGAGAATAATCAAAACACCAAATGTACTAAACAAAGAAAGAAAATTAAAAGCAGTAAGAGAAAAAGACCAAGTAACATATAATGGAAGACCTATCCGAATCACTTCAGAATTCTCACCAGAGACTATGAAAGCCAGAAGGTCCTGGGCAGATCTCATGCAGACACTAAGAGAGCACAAATGCCAGCCTAGACTACTATACCCAGCAAAATTCTCAATCACCATAGATGGAGAGACAAAGATATTCCATGATAAAACCAAATTTTCAAAATATCTTTCAACAAATCCAGCCCTGCAAAAGATAATAGGTGGAAACCGCCAATACAGGGAGAGAAAAACACCCTGGAAAAAATGAGATAATAACCTTCTTGAATCAAACCCAAAAGAAGATAACCACTCAAACATAAAGATAGCGTCAAGAATGGCAGGTGGCAATAATCACTATGCCTTAATCTCTCTTAATATCAATGGTCTCAATTCCCCAATTAAAAGACATAGACTAGCAGACTGGATACGTAAACAGGACCAAGCATTTTGCTGCATGCAAGAAATGCACCTCAGTGTCAAAGACAAACACTACCTCAGAGTAAAAGGCTGGAAAACAATTTTACAAGCAAATGGCCCCAAGAAACGAGGTGGAGTAGCCATCCTAATATCAGATAAAATTGATTTTCAACCTAAAGTCATCAAAAAAGACACAGAAGGACACTACATACTGATCAAGGGAAAAATCCACCATCAAGAACTCTCAATTCTGAATATGTATGCTCCAAATGCAAGGGCACCCTCATTCGTAAAAGAAACTTTACTAAAACTCAAAGCACTCATCACACCGCACACAATAATAGTGGGTGACTTCAACACCCCGCTCTCTGAAATGGATCGTTCAGGAAAGCAGAAACTAAACAGGGACACAGTGAATCTAATTGAAGCCTTGGACCAACTGGAACTAACAGATATATATAGAACATTTCATCCTAGAGCTAAAGAATACAGCTTCTTCTCAGCTCCTCATGGTACCTTCTCCAAAATTGACCATATAATTGGTCACAAATCAGACCTCAACAGACATAAGAAGATAGAACTAATCCCATGCCTCCTATCAGATCACTATGGAATAAGGGTGGTCTTCAATGGCAACAAAAACAAAAGAAAACCCACGTACACATGGAGGCTGAACAATGCTCTACTCAATGATAACTTGGTCAAGGTGGAAATAAAGAAAGAAATCAAAGACTTTTTGAAAGTTAATGAAAATGAAGGCACAACATACCCTAATTTATGGGACACAATGAAAGCAGTGCTAAGAGGAAAATTCATAGCCCTGAGTGCCGCCAAAAAGAAACGGGAGACAGCATACACTAACAGCTTAATGGCACACCTGAAAGCCCTGGAACAAAAAGAAGCAAATACACCAAAGAGGAGTAGAAGGCAGGAAATCATTAAACTCAGGGCTGAAATCAATCAAGTAGAAACAAATAAAACCATACAAAGTATCAACAAAACTAGGAGTTGGTTCTTTGAGAAAATCAACAAGATAGATAAGCCCTTAGCCAGACTAACCAGAGGGCACAGAGATAGTATCCAAATTAATAAAATCAGAAACAAAAAGGGAGAGATAACAACAGAAACTGAGGAAATTCAAAAAATCATCAGATCCTACTACAAAACCTGTATTCAACACAACTAGAAAATCTTGAGGAAATGGACAATTTCCTTGACAGATACCAAGTACCAAAATTAAATCAGGATCAAATAGACCTGGATCAAACCGTCCTATAACCCCTGAAGAAATAGAAGTTGTCATTGGAAGTCTTCCAACCATAAAAAGCACAGGTCCAGATGGTTTTAGTGCAGAATTCTATCAGACCTTCAAAGAAGACCTAACACCAATACTCTTCAAACTGTTCCACAAAATAGAAACAGAAGGAACACTACCCAACTCGTTCTATGAAGCCACAATTACACTAATGCCAAAAGCACACAAAGATCCGACAAAGAAAGAGAATCTCAGGCCAATCTCTCTTATGAATATCGATGCAAAAATACTCAATAAAATTCTTGCCAACCGAATCCAAGAACACATCAAAGCGATCATTCACCACGATCAAGTAGGCTTCATCCTAGGGATGCAGGGATGGTTCAATATAAGGAAATCCATCAATGTAATCCACTACATAAACAATCTCAAAGAAAAAAACCACATGGTCATCTCATTAGATGCTGAGAAAGCATTTGACAAAATTCAGCATCCTTTCATGCTAAAGGTCTTGGAAAGATCAGGAATTCAAGGCCCATATCTAAACATAGTAAAAGCAATTTACAGCAAACCGGTAGCCAGCATCAATCTAAATGGAGAGAAACTTGAAGCAATCCCACTAAAATCAGGGACTAGACAAGGCTGCCCTCTCTCTCCATATCTTTCCAATATAGTACTTGAAGTTCTAGCTAGAGCAATTAGACAACAAAAAGAGGTCAAAGGGATACAAATTGGAAAGGAAGAAGTCAAACTATCACTATTTGCAGACGATATGATAGTATACTTAAGCGACCCAAAGAACTCCACCAGAGAACTCCTACAGCTGATAAACGACTTCAGCAAAGTGACCGGATATAAAATCAACTCAAGCAAGTCAGAAGCCTTCCTATACTCAAAGGAGAAGCAAGCTGAGAAAGAAGTAAGAGAAATAATACCCTTCACAATAGCCACAAACCATATTAAGTATCTTGGCGTGACTCTAACCAAACAAGTGAAAGATCTGTATGACAAGAACTTCAAGTCTCTGAAGAAAGAAATTGAAGAAGAAGACCTCAGAAGAGCATTGAAAACATGGGCACAGGGGAAATTTTCCTGAACAGAACACCAATAGCTTATGCTCTAAGATCAAGAATTGACAAATGGGACCTCATAAAATTACAAAGTTCCTGTAAGGCAAAGGACACTGTCAAAATGACAAAGCGGCATAGGAGAAACTGGGAAATGATCTTACCAACCCTACATCTGACAAATTTATCCAATATATACAAAGAACTCAAGAAGTTAGACTCCAGAGAGCCAAATAACCCTATTAAAAAATGGGATACAGAGCTAAACAAAGAGTTCTAACCTGTAGAATATGGAATGGTTGAGAAGCATCTAAAGAAATTTTCAACATCCTTAGTCATTAGGGAAATGCAAATCAAAATCACCCTGAGATTCCACCTCACACCAGTCAGAATGGCTAAGATCAAAAACACAGGAAACAGCAGTTGTTGGCGAGGATGTGGAGAAAGAGGAACATTCCTCCACTGCTGGTGGAATTTCAAGCTGGTACAACCACTCTGGAAAGCAGTCTGGCAGTTCCTCAGAAAACTGGGCATGACACTCCCGGAGGATCTGGCTATACCACTCCTGGGCATATACCCAGAGGCTTTACCTGCATGCAGTAAGGACACATGCTCCACTATGTTCATAGAAGCCTTATTTATAATAGCCAGAAGCTGGAAAGAACCCAGATGTCCCTCAATGGAGGAATGGATTCAGAAGATGTGGTATATTTACACAATGGAATACTATTCTGCAATTAAAAACAATGAATTCAGGAAATCCCTAGGCAAATGGTCAGAACTTGAAAATATCATCCTTAGTGAGGTAACCCAATCACAAAAGAACACACATGGTATGCAGTCACTGATAAGTGGATATTAACCCAGAATCTCGGAGTACCCAAGACACAATTCACATATCAATAGATTTCCAAGAAGATGAAGGAGTGAAGCCTGGTCCTGGAAAGAATGGTTATAGTGGACAGAGAATCGAGAGAGGGTTGAATGGGGAACAGGGGGAGGGAAGAGGGTTTATGGGACTTTCGGGGAGGGAGGAAACAGGAAAGGGGAAATTATTTGGAATGTAAATAAAAAAATATAGAAAATTTAAAAAAGAATATGTAAAGGTTATATTTGTCATAAAATGGCTCA
Source organism: Tokudaia tokunoshimensis (assembly GCA_036184795.1). NCBI lineage: Eukaryota > Metazoa > Chordata > Mammalia > Rodentia > Muridae > Tokudaia > Tokudaia tokunoshimensis. Next base: position 118,869,965 of record BTHU01000014.1, read on the forward strand.
CAGTCAACTGTTTCAATGGTAACTCAATACACATGTTGGTATAACTAAGGAGAAACTTATGAGAGGACAATCAGGCAGGCACAGAAAAATGAGAATCATAGACCGTAATAGCAAAATCCATTCTAGCACAACCTGGGAAGGGATTGTCCAGCCCCCAGGAGGAGGTAAGACTGGTCTGAGTTGCATTCGGCCCTTTTTCCTGGGGTTAGTTGTATCCTGCAACCTGCTTTTCAGAGCCCAGTGTTGTAATCAACTCTTCTCTAAGCTGATGCACACCCTGATTATATTTTGGCTTCCACAGAGCTTGCTGAGAGAACCAATTTAGCCGGCCACAGCATATCAGTAGTCCATCTATATCCTAGAAAAACCCACCAGGACAATATAGCACAAATGTGATGTGTTGGAGAAGTTCTGAATTCAGGAAACCAGGCAGGCTTCTGTGCCAGCAGCAGTCAGTAACTGACAAAGGATCTCAGTGATGGACATATCAGGGACATAGAAAGAGAAGTAAAAACTACTACATGGAGACCAGAGAGATGGTTCAGGGAAAAGGGCCTGAGGACACAAGTTCAATCCCCAGAACCTACATGAGAAAAGAAAACTGACTCCTGAAGGTTGTCTTCCATACACTCATCTATGCACTTACCCTCCACAAATATATATAACTATATACATTTATATATATATATACATTTATATATATATATATATATATATATATATATATATATACATATATATAGTTAAGGAGTCATTACAAGGAATGGATTAGCAGGGCAATGTGTCAGACATGAGATGAAGGAGATGTGGGAATCAGGAATGACACTAGAGTTTTATGCCAGGTAAATAAGAAGATGCTAGTCACAAATAGAAAGGCAGAAAAGCAAAACAGATGCCTCAAGCTAGGGAAGGAGGTAACTGATAGGTTTATTTAGATGGGCTAGCTTTGAGGAAAGGTGAAACCTGGGCTGAAAATATCCACTGAGCCAATGAAGAGTTAGAAGCCAGTTCTCAGTAAGTAAGATTAATAAGAGATTTGAGTCCTGGATATGGACCAGCAATTGGGATAAGTGGCGGGGTGGGGGGTAGCTTGGTCCTGCATGATCTCTCCTGGAGAAAAAAGAAAAGCAGTACAAAAGTATAGTCTTGGGGTGTCCCCGTCTGGGAAATAAAACAGACAGGGTCCAGGTCATGGAGTCTCATGATCCTAAACAAAAGCACATTGTGGCTTCCTAAAATCTCAGGTGACCTGACTCCCACCCAGAAACATGTTATCAGAAATGTCCAAGGAATGGCTTAGGGATGAATTTATAGTAAGTTCCTCCTTTTAAAATTAAATTTATTTATTTTGGGGGTGGGTGGGTTAACATTGGAGATTAGAGAACAGCTTTTGGGAGTCTATTCTTTCTTTGACCACATGGTATAATGGTCCAAAAATCACTATAGGAAGACCCCAGACTCAGTATGCAAAGACAAAGAGTGTTTATTCTCAGAAACAACTAGCAGTGGGAGTGAACCATTCTCCAAAATGGTGACCCCAGATAAAGGAGTACAGGCCTCCTTATAGGGAACAAGGGGAATTCTCTAAAAGGATTGGGTAATCTAATGTGATTGGTAGGGGTGAAAGCCATAACATTAGATCAATTTTGATTGGCTAGCATGTTAGTTCTATATTTAGAGAGTGGGTTAGATAATCTAGAATTTCATTGGTGGGTCTAGGTGATCATATGGTTCAGCTTCTGATTAACTTGTGCCAGGTGGTTAGTAGTCTGCATTCCTATTTCATGAACATTTAACTATAGGGCTGCCCAGAACAGATGTCCCATCCTGAGATAAGGTATTTTCCCATTCTTGTGGTTATCTCCAAGCTGTTCTTTGGGAAAGGGTTTTATGACATTGTTCCTGGAATTTATGGTCTGTTCCTAGAACTGGTGAATTATGGCCTAGTTCCTGGCTTTCTATTTGAAGTTACGCCTGGTCCTAAAATGGACACAAATAGGGTTTATGTCATCTTTTCAATGGGCTTTGGGGATTGAACTCAGGCCCCCAGTCTTGGCAGCAAATGCCTTCATCATCTGAGTCCCCTCACCAGCCTTGGTTTTGGTTTTGGTTTGTTTTGATTGGTTTTGTTTTGTTTTTGAAACAAGGCCTCATGTAGTCAAGCTGGCTTTAAACTTGCTACATAGCTAAGGTTGTGCTGGAAGTCCTGGACCTTCTGCATATGTCTGCAACCCCACAATTGCAGGCAGATGTTATCATGGTTAATCAGACCTATTTGTTGTTGTCTTATTTAAATTTTATTTTCTTTGTTATTATTATTGTATGTGTGAGTATGGGTGGGTACGTGTTGTGTGTGTGTGTGTGTGTGTGAGAGAGAGAGAGAGAGAGTAAATTTGCATGTGGAAGTCAGAGGACAACTTTCAGGAGTCAGTTCTTTCTGTCCATAATGGGGTTCAGTGTTCTGCTTTGGTTTCCATTGCTGTGATAAAGACCAAAAACTACTTGGGATGGAAAAGGTTTGTTTCAGCCGTCAGTTGTAGTTCATCCTGAAAAGAAACCAAGGCAGGAACTGAAAGCAGAGACAATGGAGGAAGGCTGCTCACTGCCTTGCTCCCCAGGGCCTGCTGGGTCTGCTCTCTTAAACAACCTGGGATTTCCTTCCCAGGGGGGTGGCAGCACCCAGAGTGAGTTGGGCCCTTGACCATCAATCTTTAGCAAGAAAATGCCACACAGGCTTGCGTACAGACCAATCTGATGGAGGCCTTTTCTTAGTTGAGGTTCCTTCTTCCTGTATAATTCTAGCTTGGGTCAAGTTTACAAAAAACAAAACCAAACATCCAGGGATCAAACTCAGTCAGATCTGCAAACAAGCACCTTCACACTGCTGAGTCATCTTGCTGAGCCATTTATATTTTGATTCTTGTCCTCAACAAGCTTCAGGAAATATCTAATACTAAATCAGGTAACCTATAACAACCTCAGATGGAACAGGGTGAGTAGTTAGGATGAGAAAGGACCAACTGAAGCACTGGAAATGAGCAAGACAGTTCATTTTGGAATAGAGGGATATTTAATGATGGAAGACTGAGTCAAAACAAAAGTAGAAAGTGAAATGCTCCAAGAGAGTGCAGGAAGGTTGGTGGCTGAAGATGAACTTGCCAGGCAAGGTCTTTCCTGGTGCAAACTGCCATCGGGTCAAGGATCATACTGGCTTTCTGGCCAAGTAGGAAACTTGGCCTCATCTCTCTACCAAGCTCCTGGTGGAGTATGAACTCCTTATAAGAACTTATTGCTTAAATGGGACCCAGCTGATAAGTAGAGTGGCTGACCCTAGGAAGAAGGCTGGTGTTTTCCTCTTCAAGAGAAAACAAAGAGGATAAGTGGGAATATTTAAAGGTCCAGGAATAAAGATAGTTCCCACTTAATAGATGGCATGCATCAGCTGTCTAAAGTAGAGGGTCATACTTTGCAAGCGACCTGCAGGGGAACTTAATAACACTGCCATAGAGCTGGTGTCGCACGTATTTCTTTAAATGTACATGCTTTCACTTACATTTCTATTTTGTTTTGTATTTTATGATTTTTTTCATTTTATTTTAGTTTTTAGAAAAGGACTTGCTATGAAAACCAAGCTACCCTTCTCTATATGATCTTCCTGCCTCAGCATCCCAAGAGTTATGATTACAGGCAGGCACCAAAATGAACTAGAAAGTAGGGACTTTTTCTGAAACCAACAAACCTTGGTTTCAGCACTAGTAGATTTCAAGGTCACAGACTAAAGAAGGGAGAAGTTGGGAAGCATCTGAGTGCTGTGAAGCAGAGCACATTGTGGTCATGATTAAGAGGTAAGCAGAGTTGCAGCAGGCTCTCCACATGAACTTTCCTGATGAAGCAAATAAAACCCGCGGCACTCTCCAGAGCATTTGAGCTGGAAGAAGGCAATACTGATAAAGCTGAGAAGGCCAGTAAGAGCTGGTGCCTAATCCCTACCCATGGGAAGCAGCCAGGGATGCTCAGTACCACAGGAGAAGTAAGAGAACCCAGAAAGGCAGACCTGAGCAACTTGGGCTCCCAGACACTGAGGTCAGCTTTCAGAAACCCATTGACAGGGCTGTAATGCTGGAGTGTACTGATTGGGCACCAGCTCACTCCAAGATTGTCAGCCCTTTGGACCCTTGAAAATGGCATGAGGGTGCTTTGGTCTAACTTACCTTAAAGAAAAGATATACTAGACTAGGTGGGCACATTTTGTTCTTAGGTCACCTGGGCTGTCAACAGACCACACATTTTATGTTAAGCTGGATGATCACTTTAAACAATTTATTTTCTTCTGGGTACATCAGAGTATGACTAGCAAAAGCAATAGTAAGCCACTGCTGCTTTATCTTCCAAGGAGACAGGAGCATCAGGAATTCTGAAAACTGAAATGGCTCGTAGAAAAACAGTGAGGTTAATTCTAAATGTATCCTCCATAAACATTTTCCTACAGTGTCATATTTTTGTTAAGAGGCTATCGGCTGTAACATCCAGCATAACACCAAACCATGGTTGGCCTCCCCCATCACTATTCAAGAACACAGTAAAAGAGATTGGGCTACACACAAAGACAGAAGGATGGGTATAGCTTGCAAGCTAAAATTCAGAATGTGCCACTTTGACTATGGGTCAAATTCTTATCATACACATACTCAAAAGCCTTTTCTAATAAGTATCCTTAAACTCTTTAGGCTATTTTGATATGTTTTGTAATTAGTCAGAATGATACTGAAGGAGGGGGCACCTCAGTGGTCCCATGCTGAGGTTTACCCCCAGGTATCAGCTGTAAGACAGATCCAGTATAAAATGTTTATTTTGGTGGAAAGAGAATGGGGTGAGAAAGTAGTAGAGGCAGAGAAAGAAAGGGGACAGAGAAGGTCAGAGAGAAAGGAGAGGAAAAAGAAGGAAAGAGGTCAACTGAGAACATGCAGAGGTAGGGGCAAAGATGGTGAGAGAGAGAGAGAGAGAGAGAGAGAGAGAGAGAGAGAGAGAGAGAGAGAGAGAGAGAGAGAGAGAGAGACCGAGACCAAAGAGAGGAAGTCCAAAGAAAAAGAAAGGTCAGAGAGAGGGGCCAAACAGTCCTTTTATAGCAAGCCAGACTCATACCTGGCTGTCACTCAGTTAACTATTAGGCAGAACCTAGAAGAAATAATCACATTTATCTCAGAATTTTTGGCTTTAGATAAGATTCATCTACTCAATGATCATTTAAAAAGCCACTTCCACATGGGCAATTTGTCCTCTGGCAGAAAAAAAAAGAAAGGCTGAACTATAAAGACCAGTGTTATGGTCTTCAGTAAAATGAAAGGGGGTTTCAAATCTGCAGGTCTCAGAAACAGGTCCAGCTAGGATGGGAGACAAGTTCCTGCCAGGACATGGGTGGGGAAGACTGATGCGTTAGAAACAGAAATAGTGGTCTCACGCAGACAGCCTCAGCTGGACAAGGACCTAAGTTGAGAGTATTGGTGGGTGCCTATGTACTTGCACGCTATACATATGGAAACACTAGAAAGAAGATGCTGTACAGTGTGTTACACAGAGATTCTGGCCACAGGCTGCACTGTATCAAATCCAGGTCTGCAGCAGAAGGCTGAGCAGCTTAATGATAGATAGTGGTTGAAAATAGTTACTGTTGATACAATTTGTAGATGGCGATGACAAAGACCATACCTGTTCTATACCATACACACCAATGTGCTAACACAGAAAGAACAAAGAACTGAAGTTTAGCAAGGTTTAAATGTTTCCCAGGAATGCCATGCTTTAAGAATTATGGCCACATAAGAAGTCTAGAATACTGGGAAACTAAACGTTAGCTTTCTAACTGGATAAAGCATGTGCAGGACAGAAATAAGGGCGGAGAAATGATGAAGCCTCACTGAATGATGTGAACCATAAGAAACAGAAGTAGAACGTGCCTCCCAAGAGAGAGGCCCTAAAGAGAAAGCTCTCCCTTCCCAGCAATACTTCTGGCTATGAAGAAGGAATTAGCTCTATTTCTTACTCAAACCTTTGTCAACTTGAAGGGATGAAGGATTTGCTTGGCTTAAAACACCAGGCTGCAGCCCAACCTTGCAGTGAAAGCGAGGCAGGAGCTTGAAGCCGCTGATCACATGGAGAAAGAATGCACACGTGCATATTACTCAACTTACCTTCTCAACCCTTGGTGCAGTTTACGATCTAGCTCAGAGAACTGTGTTGCCTCCAGGGAGTCAGTCTTGCCACATGAATCAACATATTCAAGACAACAGCTCACAAACCTGGCCACAGGCCAAACTGATCTAAACAGTCTATCACCAAGAGTCTTCCGAGAGCATTCTAGATTCTGTCAAGCTTAACAATAAAACTAACCATTACATCTGTTTTCAATGAGAACCCCAGGGGCTCTCCCTACTTTCCACTCTGTGAGGACACAGTGAAAAAAGCCATATTCCTTTTTGTTATTGTTTGTGTTGAGACACAGTCTCATGTATTCCAGGCTAACCCTGAAACTCACTATGTATGTAGTTCAGGATGACTTTGAATTTTTGATCCTTCTGCCTCCATACCCCATGAACCGGGATTTCAGGAACATACCACACTACTCCATTCATGTGGTTCTGGGGATCAAACCCAGGACTAGGTCAATGTGAGGCAAGCATTCCACAGCCTGAGATATGTCTCCAGTTCTCTAGTATCATTTCAGATGAAAAACTAAATACTCTATCTCTCATTTTTTGGCAACTTTGTCTCCATCCCACTGTACTTCTATCATCTCAGACTCCAAAATAAACTTCTTAGGAAACAGGCATCTCAAGACATGTCAGAGTCAGTGTTTAAGCAGAATGGGAACCCCTCTCTAAAATAAGATATTAAAATGGCTTACTTTTTACCAGCAAAGATATTTCATTATAATTAAGTACATATAAATATATAACATATAATTTGCTACCTTACCCATTTTACATTAATAGTTAATATGGCAAACATAGCCACCATTCATTTCAGAACTTTCTATGCTCCATGATGTTGATTCAGAAACTTTCCCTACTTCCAGATGATAGATCTTCATTCTACTTTCTGCCTTCTCCATGAAGTTAACTAGTGTAGGACCTCATGTAGGTGGAATTATATGGTACAGGTTCCTCTGTGACCAGCTTAACTCACTACCATGATGTATCCAATGTTCATTCATGTTGCAATATGTTATAATTTCTGTTATTTTTGAAGGCTGAATAATATTCACATATATGTGTTGCATGAATATGTATATATATATGTATGTATTATATACATATACATACATATATATGTTAATTTTATAGTTATTCATTTAGAATCAGCTACTAGCCTGGTAGTAGCTGATACTAATAATATTTATTCAATATAATAAAAAGAAATTCTCCTGTTCCTCCCACTGTTGACCCAAAAGGAAAAGGTGACTTGGAAGTAGTATACTGTGTAACTGTCTTCCATCCTCCAAAGCAAACCAGACCAGCATGGCTTTCTTCTGAGCCAGAACAAAATGCTGTGAGTGGGCCTGTGCAGTCACAGAGGGTAAGGACTCAACCAAAGGAAGATTCTGAAAAAGACAGAACTAGAGGAGTGATGGCGCTGCAGCACTGCCTCCTGGTACAGCCAGATCTCTTCTGCCTTTCTCAAGGACCTAGGCTTTCACCACAATGGAAACTGACCCATGGTAAGAACAGGGATTTACTGGGCTGACTCCTTACCCCTAGCAGCTTCAAAGTGTCTCTTAGAAAGATGGAGCTGAAATCAATCAAGTAGAAACAAATAAAACCATACAAAGAATCAACAAAACTAGGAGTTGGTTCTTTAAGAAAATCAACAAGATAGATAAGCCCTTAGCCAGACTTGCCAGAGGGCACAGAAACACTTTCCAAATTAACAAAAACAGAAATGAAAAGGGAGAGATAACAACAGAAAGTGAGGAAATTCAAAAAATCATCAGATCTTACTACAAAAGCCTGTATTCAACACAACTAGAAAATGTCGAGGAAATGGACAATTTCCTAGACAGATACCAAACAACAAAATTAAATCAGGATCAAATAGACCATCTAAACTGTCCTATAACCCCTGAAGAAATAGAAGTGGTCATGGGAAGTCTTTCAATCAAAAAAGGAAAAGGTCCAGACGGTTTTAGTGCAGAATTCTATCAGACCTTCAAAGAAGACCTAACACCAGCACTCTTCAAACTATTCCACAAAATAGAAGCAGAATGAACACTACCCAACTCGTTCTATGAAGCCACAATTACACTAATACCAAAATCACACAAAGATCCGACAAAGAAAGAGAATCTCAGGCCAATCTCTCTTATGAATATTGATGCAAAAATACTCAAGAAAATCCTTGCCAACTGAATCATTCACCACGATCAAGTAGGCTTCATCCCAGGGATGCAGGGATGGTTCAATAAAGGAAGTCCATCAATGTAATCCACTACATAAACAATCTCAAAGAAAAAAACCACATGGTCATTTCATTAGATTCTGAAAAAGCATTTGACAAAATTCAGCATCCTTTCATGTTAAAGGTCTTGGAAAGATCAGGAATTCGAGGCCCATATCTAAATATAGTAAAAGCAATTTACAACAAACTGGTAACCAAAATCAATCTAAATGGAGAGAAACTTGAAGCAATCCCACTAAAATCAGGGATTAAACAAGGCTGCCCTCTCTCTCCATATCTTTTCAATATAGTCCTTGAAGTTCTAGCTAGAGTAATTAGACAACAAAAGGAGGTCAAAGGGATACAAATTGGAAAGGAAGAAGTCAAACTATCACTATTTGCAGACGATATGATAGTATACTTAAGCGACCCAAAGAACTCCACCAGAGAACGCCTACAGCTGATAAACAACTTCAGCACAGTGGCCGGATATAAAATCAACTCAAGCAAATCAGTAGCCTTCAAATACTCAAAGGATAAGCAGGCTGAGAAAGAAATAAGAGAAATGATACCCTTCATGATAGCCACAAACAATATAAAGTATCTTGGAGTGACTCTAACCAAACAATTGAAAGATCTGTATGACAAGAACTTCAAGTCTCTGAAGAAAGAAATTGAAGAAGACCTCAGAAGACTGAAAAATCTTGCATGCTCATGGATTGACAGGATTAATACAGTAAAAATGGCTATCTTGCCAAAAGCAATACACAGATTCAATGCAATACCCATCAAAATCCCAACTCAATTCTTCATAGAGTTAGAAACAGCAGTTCAAAAATTCATCTGGAATAACAGAAAACCCAGGATAGCTAAAACTATTCTCAAGAGTAAAAGAACTTCTGGGGGAATCAGTATCCTGGACCTCAAGCTGTATTTCAGAGCAATAGTGTTAAAAACTGCATGGTATTGGTATAGTGACAGGCATGTAGATAAATGGAACAGAATTGAAGACCCAGAAATGAATCCACACTCCTATGGTCACTTGATCTTTGACAAAGGAGCTAAAACCATCCAGTGGAAAAAAGATAGCCTTTTCAACAAATGGTGCTGGCTCAACTGGAGGTCAACATGCAGAAGAATGCAAATTGACCTATTCTTATCTCCTTGCACTAAGCTTAATTCCAAGTGGATCAAGGATCTCCACATAAAACCAGACACACTGAAACTAATAGAAAGGAAACTAGGGAAGAACCTTGAACATATGGGCACAGGGGGAAATTTCCTGAACAGAACACCAATAGCTTATGCTCTAAGATCAAGAATTGACAAATGGGACCTCATTAAATTACAAAGTTTCTGTAAGGCAAAGGACACTGTCAAAAGGACAAAATGACAACCAACAAACTGGGAAAAGATCTTTACCAACCCTACATCCAAGAGAGGGCTAATATCCAATATATACAAATAACTCAAGAAGTTAAACTCCAGAGAGCCAAATAACCCTATTAAAAAGTGGGGTACAGAGCTAAACAGAGTTCTCACCTGAAGAATATCTAATGGCTGAGAAGCACCTAAAGAAATGTTCAACATCCTTAGTCATTAGGGAAATGCAAATCAAAACAACCCTGAGATTCCACCTCACACCAGTCAGAATGGCTAAGGTCAAAAACACAGGAGACAGCAGTTGTTGGCAAGGATGTGGAGAAAGAGGAACACTCCTCCACTGCTAGTGGGATTGCAAGCTGGTACAACCACTCTGGAAAGCAGTCTGGCGGTTCCTCAGAAAACTGGGCATGACACTCCTGAAGGATCCTTTTATACCACTCCTGAGCATATACCCAGAGACTTCCCATGCATGCAATAAGGACACATGCTCCACTATGTTCATAGCAACCTTATGTATAATAGCCAGAAGCTGGAAAGAGACCAGATGTCCCTCAATGGAGAAATGGATTCAGAAGATGTGGTATATTTACACAATGGAATACTACTCTGCAATTAAAAGCAATGAATTCACAAAATTCTTAGGCAAATGGTCAGAACTGGAAAATATCATCCTTAGTGAAGTAATCCAATCACAAAAGAACACATATGGTATGCAGTCACTGATAAGGGGATATGAACCCAGAATCTCAGAATACCCAAGACACAATTCACATATCAATAGATTTCCAAGAAGATGGAAGGCGACACCCCTGGTCCTGGAAAGACTGGATGTAGGGGAATACCAGGACAGAGAAGCGAGAGGGGGTTGATTGGGGAACAGGGGGAGGGAGGAAACAGGAAAGGGGAAATCATTCGGAATGTAAATATAAAATACAGAAAATAAAATAAAAAAGAAATGTAAATGAAGATTATATTCAATAAAAAAAAGAAGAAAAATAAAAAAGAAAGATGGCGCTGGCTGGATATCAATGGGGCAATATATCAAACAGCTCTGACAGCTAGCAAGTGGTGCCACTCCCTTGACCTTCAACCACAGAAATTGTGGCACTGTATTCCACCTCTAGCAACAGATACAAAGATTAAATAAGCCTTCCTGCCCTTCAGTGGCCTCAGCTTCTCCTTCAAAGTTTTGGTGCTGTTTGGAAATATTACAGGTGTTGGTGCAATGCATCTTAATTAGCAAGAATACAGAAGTATTTACAATACAAACGTGACACAGGATTTACCATTATTTTATCTTTACATTAACCTGACCTGCAAGTGTACTTTGAATATGTACATTACCATCTCTTACTATTAAAGAGAGAATATAATAAATCATATATTAACCCCTTTCTATAGACCCTGAAGTTATATAGAAGAGCTTTAGCTGCCAGAACTTGAAGTTGAATGTTCAGGGCTCTAGGTCCTCAAAGCCCACAACACCAATGACATGGATGTCTCTGTTTTGCACAATGGTCATCTGTCAAAACTTTCCATGCCCCCCTCCCCAAAAATGTTGGAAAACAACTGCCATGAAAACAGTCTAAGGAAACCCCCTCAAAATTAAAATGAGACTATAATTGGGACCTAACACCCCATACATCTGAAGGAAGGGAAGTCAGTGTGTGGAAGAAACATCTGCATACGCACATGGGTCACATCACTATTCATAATAAACAGAATCAACCCAAGTGTCCATCAGCAATAGAAAATTAATACAAAGAATGTGATGGAGTACTATCCAGCCTTGAAAGGGTGAAATGTTGTCATTTCATGGCCCAATGAAAAGGACAGATGCAAAGCAAATAAGCCAGAAACAATAAATACCATGTTGTTTCACTGGTAAGTGAAAAGATTACTTAGAGGAAGAGAACTAGATAAGAGAATGGAGCAGAATAGAGATGGGAAGGGTAAGAGGTGGTGGGGAGAGGACAGAGTAACAGGTACAAAGTTACAATAGGGAGGAAGTTTGTTTTGGTCTTCTTTTGTTGTTGTTGGTTGGTTGGCTTTGTTGGTTTTCTTCTATTTATTTGAGAGAGAACACGAAGTTGGACATATAGGGGATGGGGAGGATCTGGGAGAAGTTGGGAGAAGGGAAAGAATATATACGACTAAAAGTTTCAAAGTCACTACACAGGAAAAAAGAAATATAAAGGTGGTAGGCTGTGATGGAAGGAACTGGAACTCAGAGTCAGAAGATCCAGGCTGCACTCTGCCACCAACTATAATTGAACCATGGACAGACTTCTGGGACCTGGCTCCTCATGTAGAAGCTGCTCTGTGAGTAAGAATGTACTTCCCTCCTGTGCTGGCTAGTTTTTATGTCTACTTGACACAATTTAGAGAAAGCAGAGAGTAGGGAACCTCAACTGAGAAAATGCTTCCATGTGATCAGGCTGTAGGCAAGCCTGTAAGCATTTTCTTAATCAATGATTGATGACAGAGGGCCCAGCCCATTGTGAGTGGTGCCATTCCTGGGCTGGTGGCCCTGGGTTCTATTAGAAGAATAAACAAGTCATGGAGAGCAAGTCAGCAAGCAGCACATGGCCTCTGCATCAACTCTTGCCTGCAGGTTTGAGTTCCTGTCCTGACTTCCTTCAAGGATGAACAGTGCTATGGAAATGTAAGCCAAATTAACCCTTTCCTCCCCACCTTGTTTTAGGTCATGGAATTTCATCACAGCAATGGTAACCTCGATTAAGACAGCATTGTAGCACAGCTCAACGATTCTGAAATGCAAGGGAAACTTTGGGCTGGCATGGATGATCCTCATGGATAATTGGGCATGGTCTCTAATGGAGATGTTTTTAAAGTACTTTTACATTAGAATGGCAAGGACATCCAAATCGTCAATGCAATGTATAGCAGGGATCTTGCTTCAGATTAATGCTGCAGGTATTTGGTACTCAATCTTGGGGCTTTCTTTGAAATTTGTCTATACTATTTTTCTGTGCCTGATTAAAATCTGTAAATGTCTAATCTAGACCTCCTATTCAATTTGCTACTGTTATCAATTATTTAAATTATGTGTCTAAAACTGATATCATTTACAACCTGAAATAATTAAGGGAGCTTGAAAATATAATTTAAAATCATATGACTGTGATTGAAGGAAAGGTGCCCAAAGCCAGGTAATGTTCCACATGTCACAGCAAATGTTCCCATATAAAAATCAATAAAATACAGTGATTCCTGAATATGTTTCTGGTTCATTACACATGAACACTCATCTGCTATATTACATATATATATCAGAGAAGCAAACTTTAAAAGCCAATATCTAACAACTGTTCATTTCATTTTCATAACAATACACAAGAGGAGTGGTGTGTGTGTGTGTGTGTGTGTGTACACATGTAAACAAGAAGTAACTGATGGGATTAATAACACTAGTCAAGGTTAGTCCAAGTAAAGGTCAGTGATTTAGATTTAAGCACAGCAGTGGTCCATCCACTGCACTGACTCTTTTGACAGTCTTCCATCAGAGTAGTTGGCAACATCTCTTCATCTACTCGGTGTAGTTCAGAGCAGCTAGGAGAAAAGAATCCTTACCTGGGAAACATTCTCTCTAGTTTATGAGCAGAAAAGAGAGGAGGAAGCCTGTAACAAGAACAGAATATAGTGAGATGCATATTGAGCAACAAGACCCACAGGTCTATTGGTCTCAAGGAATGGTCACATGGAAAAAGACTTCATGCCAGAGATAGGATCTCAGCAATGCTTTGAAGGAGGGAGGCTTAAATAGATGTATGGAGGAAAGAGGAAAGCATATGAGTCAATGTTAGGCCATGTGTGTAAGCACTGAGAAATACAGTTCTGGTCAGTGTAGGTGTTGGTGAGGAGCACCCATGATGTCCATGTTCTTGTAGTGCTTCAATCATGCATGCATGTAGAAACACACACTGCATGTAAAGGACACACAGGTACAGAAGTACAGTCAGCAGTATATGTGCAAAGAACACATGGAGGCACCCTTTGGGAATACAGTTCCCATAGACTGAGAAGCACTAGAGGGGCTCTGGCAGATGTGCTGACATCAGAAGAACTGACTTGAATGTGGCCCACCCCAAAGCACTGTACAGCCAAGGCCACTGGTTGCCTTTACAACAGGCTAAGAAGTCCTGGAAAATAAAGTTATCTGCATACCATGTCAGTGTTGCTCAGCAAAGACAACAAACACTCTTGAGTGTTTGATTCTGAGCAATTGCACATGGTTCTCTGGTTCTGGTCTACATGAAGTGGGGTTAAGGTTCCAAGCACCCTATGCAGCACTAAGATAAGTTTCCGTGCCACTAACCCATTACCCTCCAACACCAGTAACTATCCTCTTGGGCACATAGAGCTTGAAACATACCATGATTTTCAGCCCTTGGTGATCCAAAACTGTGTTGTGATATGAATCTGTGCCATTTTGTGTCCCTAGAACTGAGCAGATAGCTGACATGTGGTGACCACCTGATTAATATTACTGAATTCTCCCTCAAGTTGTGTTATTATTACCTCCACTAAACCATTATATTAATAAATAAAATAATAAAAAATTAAAAATTTAATTACAAAACAATCTAACAACCCCCTATGATCATGCACGTTTCTTATCCTCACACTCAAACAGCTGCAGGAGGATTGTCATGAGTTCCAGGACAAACTCAATTACATAGTAAATTTAAGGCCAGTATGGACCGTGTAGCTAGATCCTGTCTCAAACCAACAAGGAACAAAATGATACCAGAGGAATTTAACCAGCTAACAATCACTACACCCTTCCTGGAGTTAATTTTATCTTCCTACAAGGTTGATAAATAATAGTACTCTAGTGTTGGGGTGCTTAGGAAAAATAAAAACTCAATTCATATTAGAATAAGAATATTTTCATAAGCCACAAAAACCTGATACAGAAATGACAACTCTTTAATTAGATGTGAGTTGAAGTCTTTAGTGTCAATTAAAGCCAAATGAAGAATCAGCACAAAACCACCACCCCATCTCAACATAGTTTCTGTGTGTGGAGCAAGATCAGCTGGGTGGTGGATAATGGAGGTGCCCAGGTCTAACTCAGTCTCCCAGAAATCACAGCTAAACTCTGGTTTTATTGATTAATAGAAGGGACTTTTTGACCAATGTGATCTACAATCACAGATGTTAAGTCGAGAGAACTCCAACTGCTCTCAAATATATCAGAGCACTGACAGCCAATGTGCCATAGAGCAAAGGGAGAGATACTGTTACTGACACTCTCCCGCCCTCCCCCTGAATTGTAAAATGGAACAATCCCCATGCAAGAGCAAGACTGTGCAAGGGACCAACATTTGCATTCCATCATCCCCGGGCACTTCTTTATCTCACTTAGGCACACTTGCCCACATGCACGGGTCCCTTCAGTTTCCAATTAAATTGCTGTCTTCACAATTAATGCCATTCTTGTTCCCGAGCCTATTTGAATTTTACTAGTTCCTAGAAGACAAAAGTGATTTGCTTTTGTCTTTGTCTTATTCCTTAATAAACATAATTTATTAGTAATTTAATAGATGCATTTGAGATTAAATGAGCACCCAGGTTGGATTCCCACAAGGCCTTTAAGTTCAGGCTTGTCTCCCACTTTTCTATTGCCCCATACTAGATAAGGCTCCCAGGAGGCACAAACTGGGGGGAGTGTTTAAGACTACAGCACACAAGTCAAGTAAATGCCTGGGATCTGTGTTCCAGTTCTACAGAAAGCATATATGCTCATGGTGTGGTAACTGAAAACATTCTGGACTTTGCCATCACACAAGTAATCTCAAGATTGTACACACATATAACACTATGTTTATATACCATACATATGACACAGGATGTAAATTTTTGATCAGCAATGAGATTTTTAAAAATATTTTCTAAACATTATGCTTAGGCTACCTGTCTTTCGTCTAGCAATCTGTTCCAATGGCAGAGTAGTTTTGATCAACATTTTCCAAAAGGAGATTTCAAACTAATGGACTCCGTGCTTCCTCGTGCTATGTTTATTATTTGTACTTTGCCTACACTTGTCCCTTCTTCTATAAGTCCTCTCTTTAGATTGGATGACTGACTTCATTCAGGATTATTTTTTACCTCTTCAAGATATTATATTTGACTGTATCATGATGATTACAGTATTTCAACTTTTCCAGACAGAAAAGGACCACTCAGGGACTCATATCCTCTTTCAGTGGGTTCTTTATGGTGCTTCTAGTTTACCAAATAGTGTATAAAGGCAATCCTATTAGCATGACCTCTCAAACTGAACCGAATTACCTCCTACCTTCAGGATTTGGAACCTCTTGATATAAGTTCATTGACAGAAAAGGAAGTAACTAGTCTCTGAAAATAGAAAACTTCATTCCTTTGTGTGTGTGTGTGTGTGTGTGTGTGTGTGTGTTGTGGTTTTTCTAAGTTTTTTTTTATTTACATTCAAAATCATTTCCCCTTTCCCATTTCCTCCCTCCCCGAAAGTCCCATAAGCCCCCTTCCCTCCCTCTTTTCCCCATTCAACCCCCTCTCGCTTCTCTGTCCTGGCATTCCCCCACATCCAGTCTTTCCAGGACCAGGGGTCTCTCCTTCCATCTTCTTGGAAATCTATTGATATGCGGATTGTGTCTAGGGTATTCCGAGATTCTGGGTTAATATCCCCTTATCAGTGACTGCATACCATATGTGTTCTTTTGTGATTGGGTTACCTCACTAAGGATGATATTTTCAAGTTCTGACCATTTGCCTAGGGATTTCGTGAATTCATTGTTTTTAATTGCAGAGTAGTATTCCATTGTGTAAATATACCACATCTTCTGAATCCATTCCTCCGTTGAGGGACATCTGGGGTCTTTCCAGCTTCTGGCTATTATAAATAAGGCTGCTATGAACATAGTGGAGCATGTGTCCTTATTGCATGCAGGTAAAGCCTCTGGGTATATGCCCAGGAGTGGTATAACAGGATCCTCTGGGAGTGTCATGCCCAGTTTTCTGAGGAACCGCCAGACTGCTTTCCAGAGTGGTTGTACCAGGTTGCAATCCGACCAGCAGTGGAGGAGTGTTCCTCTTTCTCCACATCCTCGCCAACAACTGCTGTCTCCTGTGTTTTTGATCTTAGCCATTCTGACTGCATTCCTGATGGGGACATGCTGTGCAGCAATCAAGAAGTCATTTCAAGATGTTTACAGCTTTGAGTAAGTTTCAGAATTTGTGATGAAGAATGCAGGCTCTCCTCACCTATATATACACTAAGGAGAAAAATCCATGGAGAAAAGCAAAATCATCCAGAAGAATGTTCTAGAAGGACTTGGTTCACATAGCATATGCATAAACATAAGCTCTCTTCCTGACATCTTTACAGAATATTCTTTGTTGAGGTAAGACAAGAAATATTTCTATATCTCTGAGCATTCTGACAAAACCCTTTTTGCATTTTGTATGCTCTTCATGATGCCAGTGCATAACTAGTTATTGCACTGTATCTCACAAAAGCAGTAAGCAAGGAAATGAACCCCAGCAAAATATTGTGTTTTCTAGGTACCAGTGGGTCATCAGGTACCACTGAGGTAGAAGGATGGTTGGCCACATCAGTAAATGGCCCTGGCACTGATAGCAGTCTGCTCTTAGTATCAGGGAGTTGTGTATACACAGACTTTCCCAACCACAGATGGGAATCAATTTTGTAAATTATGCTGTTACTAAACATATATGCATTTTTTTCACCTTGTCCTTATGACTAAAAAATACAGTGCAACAATTCTTTACATGGCATTCACATTGTATTGGGTTTTGTACATCATCTAGAGATGATGGAGGGTTGTGAGCTAGAGAAAAATTGCATAATATTTCATATATGTATCTTAAGCATCTGCAGGTATCTTATATTCACAGGGGTAAAAAGTACTGAGACCAATTCTGGGCTTATTCTCATTCTCTCTGTCTGTTGGTGCCTCTCTCTCTCTCTCTCTCTCTCTCTCTCTCTCTCTCTCTCTCTCTCTCAGCTTTCTTCACAGTAGCACCTTTTCTTCTTTGCCTGAAGTGCAATTTAAGTAAAAAAAAAAAAAAAGCATGTATTTAATGACAAGACACATGGAATTTTCTATTCAGACATTTTTGTTGCCTTCTCTTATATTACCAACAGTTGAGTCTGGAAATTTCTTGAAGCATTATTTAATAATCATGTCATCCATAAACCCTCTGTTCATCCAATACATTTAATGGCCATTGGTATTTGCTTAAAATGTTGAATGGTTAATAACACACTTAAGAACTGTATCTTATTTTTCAAGTCATATCCCTATTATCAGAAAGTAACGGAGTTTGACGACAACTGTCAAGCTGCCATGGGTAGTGGACCCACCACCCTTCTTTTTGAGCACCCCTGAAGAGCCATTTGAATGTATCTGAGGTTGAAATAAATATTACACTTGCTTCATATGCTTACTTTGACTCTAGATAAGCTGAATTAAATGATGCATCTTCAACTGACAAATTCCTAGTTAAAAGAGAAAGGAAATTACTATAGTTTTTCTCATCCCTGTCATATGTAAAACTGGCATAATAATAGCAGGGACTTCAATGGTTTGTTTAAGGTAAATCCATGGATATGTGTATATCAGTGCCTAGCAATTGTTATCATTATTTTCATTGCCATTTATCCCTCTATGAAACTTCTTTGTCCAGGCATATTTTTCCCACATAGTTGTCTACTGAAGAAATATTTTCCAAGTCTAAGAGGTGGGAGGATAAACTAATATAGTCTTATAGTTTTAAATTTTTTCATGTGTAGATTATTCATACTGCATTTGGTACATTTTGGTACATTTTTTTTAATATCAACTACTTCAGAATTCCTGGATCCTGTGTGTGCTCATAAATGCTTACAGGAAGAAGGGAAAGGAGGCTGAATTTGCTGTAATTTCTTAGATGCAGTCTTGCCAAGAAGCTCAAAGAAAGAATAAGGAACAGAGTTCAAGTGAATAATTTACTATGAATGTCCTGGTGACCAATTAAAATGTAATCCCTCATTCCCATTTCATATTTATGTCAAACTCAAGGCACAAGACTTAAGGCATTTTATCTTACAGAGAATAATACATTCTCTTTTTATTCCCATCCCAGGAAACAACTATTTCTCATACCCAAACTATTTCTCTTTAAAGCATGTTGACACATGCAAGAAATTCTTGGAAGCTAATCTAATTCAACTCAACTTTGAAATTCAAAAAGGACAATAGAGGACATGATCTTTGGGCCTTTCTCTACTCTTCTTCCCTTCCAGCAGATCTCTACCTCATACCTACAACTTACATAGGTAGACCACACAATCACTGTTGAAATTCTCAATCCTAACAGCATCAAACCAAATAGACCCCTCCACCAAAGAGGTCGCACGTGTAGCAGCTGAGAGACTGCAACCTCATACACATTAACTTTGGGAACTACTATCTAAATAATAGGTGCTTGAAAAATTGTTTCTTTGGAAGTGGAGTGATGGCCCATAGTCAGAAGCATGGCTGCTCTTGCAGAGCACCTCAGTTTGATTTCCAGCACCCACGTTACAGCCCTCACACCTTCTGCAACTCTAGTTCCAGGGACTCTAATGCACTATACTAGTCGCTTTGAGTAGACATTCACATAGTACACTGACATACCAGTGGGCAAAATATAGGTACGTCACATAGTTTTTTCTTTAATTAAAAAAAAGAAAAATGATATTATCTAAATGTTTGCCCAAAGGCCAAAATTCCAAATTGATGCAAAGCTCAAATGTTGGGACACTGATTAGGGCTTGCTGACAACTGCTATTTTTTTTATTTTCTATATTCTTTATTTACATTCCAAATGATTTCCCCTTTCCTGGATCCCCACTCTCCGAAAGTCCCATCAGCCCCCTTCCCTCCCTCTGTTCCTCAGTCAAAACCCTCCCATCTCTCTGTCCTGGTATTCCCCTACAATGGTACATCCAGTCTTTCCAGGACCAGGGGCCTCACCTTCCTTCCTTCTCAGGAAACAACTGATATGTGAATTGTGTCTTGGGTATTCTGAGCTTCTGGGTTAATATCCACTATTCACTGAATGCATACCATGTATGTTCTTTTCTGATTGGGTTTCCTCACTAAGGATGATATTTTCCAGTTCTATTTGCCAAAGAATTTCAGGAATTCATTGTTTTTAAAACCTGAGTAGTATTTCATTGTGTAAATATACCAAATTTTCTGTATCCATTCCTCCATTGAGGGACATCTGGGTTCTTTCCAGCTTCTGGCTATTATAAATAAGGCTGCTATGAACATAGTGGAGCATGTGTCCTTATTGCATGCCAGGGAGTCCTCTGGGTATATGTCCCGGAGTGGTATAAGAATCCTCCAGGAGTGTCAGACCCAGTTTTATGAGGAACCACCAGACTGCTTTCCAGAGTGGTTGTAAAACCTTGCAATCCCACCAGCAGTGAAGGAGTGTTTCTCTTTCTCCACCTCCTCTCCAACATCTGCTGTCTCCTGAGTTTTTGATCTTAGCCATTCTGACTGACTTGAGGTGAAATCTCAGGGTTGTTTTGATTAGCATTTCCCTTATGACTGAGGATGTTGAACATTTCTTTAGGTGCTTCTCAGCCATTCGATATTCTCCAGGTGAAAATTCGTTGTTTAAATAAGTACCACATTTTATTTTTTTTATATTTATATTTATATTCAAAATCATTTCCCCTTTCGCATTTTCTCCCTCCCTGAAAGTCCCATAAGCCCCCTTCCCTCCCTCTGTTCCCCATTCAACCCCCTCTCCTTTCTCTGTCCTGGTATTCCCCTACATCCAGTCTTTCCAGGACCAGGGGTCTCTCCTTCCATCTTCTTGGAAATCTATTGATATGTGAATTGTGTCTAGGGTATTCTGAGATTCTGGGTTAATATCCCCTTATCAGTGACTGCACACCATGTGTGTTCTTTTGTGATTGGGTTACCTCACTAAGGATGGTATTTTCAAGTTCTGACCATTTGCCTAGGGATTTCATGAATTCATTGTTTTTAATTGCAGAGTAGTATTCCATTGTGTAAATATACCACATCTTCTGAATCCATTCCTCCATTGAGGGACATCTGGGTTCTTTCCAGTTTCTGGCTATTATAAATAAGGCTGCTATGAACATAGTGGAGCATGTGTCCTTACTGCATGCAGGTAAAGCCTCTGGGTATATGCCCAGGAGTGGTATAGCCGGATCCTCCGGGAGTGTCATGCCCAGTTTTCTGAGGAACCGCTAGACTGCTTTCCAGAATGGTTGTACCAGCTTGCAATCCCACCAGCAGTGGAGGAGTGTTCCTCTTTCTCCACATCCTCGCCAACAACTGCTGTCTCCTGTGTTTTTGATTTTAGCCATTCTGACTGGTGTGAGATGGAATCTCAGGGGTGTTTTGATTTTCATTTCCCAAATGACTAAGGATGATGAACATCTATTTAGGTGCTTCTCAGCCATTCGATATTCTTCAGGTGAGAACTCTTTGTTTAGCTCTGTACCCCATTTTTTTTTGATTGATAGTTGATGTGAGAGAACACAGCTCACTACAGGATGAGTGCTTTAAGAAAGCAGTCTGAGCTAGCCATGAGGGGCAAACTAATAAAGAGCAGTTTTCCATGGCCTATGCATCAGCTCCTGCCTCTGGGTTCCTGCCTTGATTCCTGCCCTGACTTCTCTAAGTGATGGAGTGTGGGGCCTGCTAATCGTAAGATGAAATAAATTCTTTCTTCCTTAAGTAGCTTTTGATCATGGTACTTTATCACAGCAATAAAAACCTTAAGACACCCATCAATGTCTCCAACATATTCTTCTAGTACACTCTATCCTTATATCATATGTCCTTTTGTATTTCTGATAATATAGCCATCTTTAGTTTAGAGTTCTACTCCCCTTCCCTCCCCTTCCCCTCCCCTTCCCCTCCCTTTTTCCTTCTTTGTTTCTTCCACTCCTTCCTTCTCTCCCTCCCTTTCTTCCTTCCTCCCTTCCTTCCTTCCCCTCTCCATCCTTCTTCCTTTCTTCCTTTCTAGTTTTGTACAGAGGATCAAACCCATTACTTTAAGTGCTTGCTGGGCAAGTGTTCTACCCCAGAGCAACAATGTGAGCCCTATATGCTAGTCATTTTACTTGCTGGAGGACAAGGGATATGCTTTAGTTACTTTTATTTCCTCTATTGTGTTTTACATAGAGAGTATATTTGGATAGAACTGATTGTATGCCCAAGAAGTTTAAAGCAGTGGGATTTCACGCACTAGCATTTGTCTCGCTGAAGAAGAACCCAGGCTTTTAGCAGAAGCTGTATTTTTGTTTCATTTTGGCTATGTAGCTGGGAGAAATCATTATAGGAAACATTAATGCCTAATGAGATGCTGTAAGGATGGGTTGGAAAGGAAGACAACTATTACTTTGAACCCAGTGTTAGTTGTAAGGGAACCGAAACCTAAGGATTATAGGTTCCCTGTACCCCATTTTTTAATAGGGTTACTTCCCTCTCTGGAGTCTAACTTCTTGAGTTCTTTGTATATATTGGATATTAGCCCTCTGTCGGATATAGAGTTGGTAAAGATCGTTTCCCAGTTAGTTGGTTGGCACTTTGTCTTTTTGACAGTGTCTTTTGCCTTGCAAAACTTTGTAATTAAATTAGGTCCCATTTGTCAATTCTTGATCTTAGAACATAAGCTATTGGAGTTCTATTCAGGAAATTCTCCCCTGTGCCCATATGTTCAAGGTTCTTCCCTAGTTTCCTTTCTATTAGTTTCAGTGTGTCTGGTTTTATGTGAAGGTCCTTGATCCACTTGGAATTGAGCTTAGTGCAAGGAGATAAGAATGGGTCAATTTGCATTCTTCTGCATGTTGACCTCCAGTTGAGCCAGCACCATTTATTGAAAAGGCTATCTTTTTTCCACTGGATGGTTTTAGCTCCTTTGTCAAAGATCAAGTGACCATAGGAGTGTGGATTCATTTCTGAGTCTTCAATTCTGTTCCATTGCTCTACATGCCTGTCACTGTATCAATACCATGCAGTTTTTAACACTATTGCTCTATAGTACAGCTTGAGGTCCGGAATTCAGTTTCCCCCAGAGGTTTGTTTTTTTTTTTTTTTTTTTGGTTTTTCGAGGCAGGGTTTCTCTGTGTAGGCCTGGCTATCCTGGAACTCACTTTGTAGACCAGGCTGGCCTCGAACTCAGAAATCCTCCTGCCTCTGCCTCCCAAGTGCTGGGATTAAAGGCGTGCGCCACCACCGCCCGGCTCCAGATGAATTTTTGAATTGCTCTTTCTAACTCTATGAAGAATTGAGTAGGGATTTTGATGGAGATTGCATTGAATCTGTATATTGCTTTTGGCAAGTTGGTCATTTTTACTATATTAATCCTGCCAATACATGAGCATGGCAGATTTTTATGTCTTCTGAGGTCTTCTTCAATTTCTTTCTTCAGAGACTTGAAGTTCTTGTCATACAGATCTTTCACTTGTTTGGTTAGAGTCACACCAAGATACTTTATATGGTTTGTGGCTAATGTGAAGGGTATCATTTCTCTTACTTCTTTCTCAGTCTGCTTATCCTTTGAGTATAGGAAGGCTTCTGACTTGCTTGAGTTGATTTTATATCCGGCCACTTTGCTGAAGTTGTTTATCCACTGTAGGAGTTCTCTGGTGGAGTTCTTTGGGTCACTTAAGTATACTATCATATTGTCAGCAAATAGTGATAGTTTGACTTCTTCCTTTCCAATTTGTATCCCTTTGACCTCCTTTTGTTGTCTAATTGCTCTACCTAGAACTTTAAGTACTATATTGAAAAGATATGGAGAGAGAGGGCAGCCTTGTCTAGTCCCTGATTTTAGTGGGATTGCTTCAAGTTTCTCTCCATTTAGATTGATGTTGGCTACTTGTTTGCTGTAAATTGCTTTTACTATGTTTAAATATGGGCCTTGAATTCCTGATCTTTCCAAGACCTTTAGCATGAAAGGATGCTGAATTTTGTCAAATGCTTTCTCAGCATCTAATGAGATGACCATGTGGTTTTTTCTTTGAGATTGTTTATATAGTGGATTACATTGATGGATTTCCTTATATTGAAACATCCCTGCATCCCTGAGATGAAGCCTACTTGATCATGGCGAATGATCGTTTTGATGTGTTCTTGGATTCAGTTGGCAAGAATTTTATTGAGTATTTTTGCATTGATATTCATAAGAGAGATTGGCCTGAGATTCTCTTTCTTTGTTCCTTCTGTTTCTATTTTGTGGAATAGTTTGAAGAGTATTGGTTTTAGGTCTTCTTTGAAGGTCTGATAGAATTCTGCACTAAAACCATCTGGACCTCTGCTTTTTTTGTTTGGAAGACTTCCAATGACCACTTCTATTTCTTCAGGGCTTATAGGACGGTTTAGATGGTCTATTTGATCCTGATTTAATTTTGGTATTTGGTATCTGTCAAGGAAATTGTTCATTTCCTCCAGATTTTCTAGTTGTGTTGAATACAGGCTTCTGTAGTAGGATCTGATGATTTTTTGAATATCCTCAGTTTCTGTTGTTATCTCTCCCTTTTCATTTCTGATTTTATCAATTTGGATACTGTATCTGTGCCCTCTGGCTAGTCTGCCTAAGGGCTTATCTATCTTGTTGATTTTCTCAAAGAACCAACTCCTCGTTTTGTTGATTCTTTGTATGGTTTTATTTCTTTCTACTTGATTAATTTCAGCACTGAGTTTGATGATTTCCTGCCTTCTACTCCTCTTTGGTGTATTTGCTTCTTTTTGTTCCAGGGCTATCAGGTGTGCCATTAAGCTGTTAGTGTATGCTGTCTCCCGTTTCTTTTTGGCGGCACTCAGGGCTGTGAATTTTCCTCTTAGCACTGCTTTCATTGTGTCCCATAAATTAGGGTATGTTGTGCCTTCATTTTTATTAAATTTTAAAAAGTCTTTGATTTCTTTCTTTATTTCCACCTTGACCAAGTTATCATTGAGTAGAGCATTGTTCAGCCTCCATGTGTATGTGGATTTTCTGTTGTTTGTGTTGCCATTGAAGACCACCCTTATTCCATAGTGATCTGATAGGAGGCATGGGATTAGTTCTATCTTCTTATATCTGTTGAGGTCTGATTTGTGACCAATTATATGGTCGATTTTGGAGATGGTACCATGAGGTGCTGAGAAGAAGGTGTATTCTTTTGCTCTAGGATGAAATGTTATATATATATATATATATATATATATATATATATATATATATATATATATATATATATCTGTTAGTTCCTTTTGGTCCAAGGCTTCAATTAGATTCATTATGTCCCTGTTTAGTTTCTGCTTTCCTGAACGATCCATTTCAGAGAGCAGGGTGTTGAAGTCACCTACTATTATTGTGTGAGGTGCGATGTGTACTTTGAGCTTTAGTAAAGTTTCTTTTATGAATGAGTCTGCCCTTGCATTTGGAGCATAGATATTCAGAATTGAGAGTTCTTCTTGGTGGATTTTTCCTTTGACAAGTATGTAGTGTCCTTCTGTGTCTTATTTGATGACTTTAGGTTGAAAGTCAATTTTATCTGATATTAGGATGGCTACTCTAGCTTGTTTTCTGGGACCATTTGCTTGTAAAATTGTTTTCCAGCCTTTTACTCTGAGGCAGTATTTGTCTTTGACACTGAGGTGCATTTCCTTTATGCAGCAAAATGCTGGGTGCTGTTAACATATCCAGTCTGTTAGTCTATGTCTTTTTATTGGGGAATTGAGACCATTGATATTAAGAGATATTAAGGAATAGTGATTATTGCTTCCTGCTATTTTTGACGCTATTTTTATATTTGAGTGGTTATCTTCTTTTGGGTTTGATGAAAGAAGGTTACTATATTGTTTTTTCCAGGGAGTATTTCCCTCCTTGTATTGGCGAGTTCCACCTATTATCCTTTGCAGGGCTGGGTTAGTGGAAAGATATTGTGTAAATTTGGTTTTATCATGGAATATCTTGGTCTCTCCATCTATGGTGATTGAGAGTTTTGCTGGGTATAATAATCTGGGCTGGCATTTGTGTTCTCTTAGAGTCTGTATGAGATCTACCCAGAATCTTCTAGCTTTCATGGTTTCTGGTGAGAAGTCTGATGTAATTCTGAGAGGTCTTCCTTTATATGTTACTTGGCCTTTTTCTCTTACTGCTTTTAATATTCTTTTTGTTTAGTACATTTGGTATTTTGATTATTATGTGACAGGGGGTTTTTCTGTTCTTGTCCAGTCTGTTTGGAGTTCTGTAGGCTTCTTGTATGTTCATGGGCATCTCTTTCTTTAGGTTAGGGAAGTTTTCCTCCATAATTTTGTTGAAGATATTTACTGGCCCTTTAATTTGCAAATCTTCATTCTCATCTATACCTATAATCCTCAGGTTTGGTCTTCTCATTGTGTCCTTGATTTCCTGGATATTTTGGGTTACACGTTTTTGTTTTTGTTTTTTTTTTTTTGCATTTTGCATTTTCTTTGACTGTTGAGTCAATGTTTTCTATGGTATCTTAGGCACCTGAGATTCTTTCTTCTATCTCTTGTATTCTATTGTTGATGTTTGCATCTATGACCCCTGATTTCTTCCCAAGGTTTTCTATCTCCAAAGTTGTCTCCCCTGGTGATTTCTTAGTTGTTTCTACTTTCTTTTTTAGATCCTGGATGGATTTGCTCAGTTCGTTCACTTGTTTGTGTTTTCCTATAATTCTTTAAGATATTTTTGTGTTTCCTCTTTCAGGACTTCTGCCTGTTGACCCAAGTTCTCCTGTATTTCTTTAAGCGATTTTTGTGTTTTCTCTTTATGGGCTTCTATCTGTCAACCCATATTCTCCTAAATTTCTTTACGCGATTTTTGTGTTTCCTTTGTAAGGGCTTCTACCTGTTCATTCATGTTCTCCTGTACTTCTTTAAGAGATTTATTTATGTCCTTCTTGAAATCCTCTAACAGCATCATGAGAAGTGATTTTAAATCCAAATCTTGCCTTTCTGGTGTATTGGGGTATCCAGGACTTGCTGCTGTTGGAGAGTTGGATTCGGATGGTGCCATATTGCCTTGATTTCTGTTAGTAACATTCCTATGTTTGCCTTTTGCCATCTGGCTATCTCTGGCATTAGTTGGTCCTGCTGTCACTGTCTGGTGCTTGAACCTCCTGTTATCCTGCAAGGCTATTTCTGCACCCCTGGATGACCAGGTTTCCCCTGGCACAGATTGCTGAGTGGCTGCCCTGCTCCTGGGTGCCATTGGAGCCCTGATGTGCCTTGCCCCAAGTGATGTTATACTCGGGATATCTCTGTGTACCTGGAGTCTTTGACTGGTCTATCACCGGAGCAAAGATGGTGGAGGGTGCTGTGCTCCCTCCAGTTGCAGGTCACCCTGCAGGGCAAGTATTCCACAGCAGAGCTGGCGCCCAGACGACCACAAATCTGCCCTGCTCTTGGGCGCAGGTAGAAGCCTAGCGGGCTGTGTCTCCTGCGATGTTATACTTGGGATATCTCTGTGTACCTGGAGTCCCTGTCTGGTCTATCACTGGAACAAAGATGGCAGAGGCTGTGGCACTCTCTCCAGGCACGGGTCACTCTGCAGGGCTAATGACCCACAGCAGAGCTGGCGCACAAATGACCACAGAGCTGCCCAGTGCTTGGGCACAGGCAGCACCCTAGCTGTCTGTGTACCAAGTAAAGTTATACTCAGGATATCTCTTTGTACCTGGAGTCCCTGTCTGCTCTGTGGCCAGAGCAAAGATGGCCAACAACTGCTATTTTTAGTATCCTCCTCAACCAATTAAACTATTGGCTAGGTACTATTCAGATGTTAGATTCCTTCAAAGCTTTATTAACTTTTTAGTATATTTACCCATCCCTATAAGTTAGACAATACACATTTCCAATGTCTAATTCACTTCCTTGAACAAAACTAAAACAATGTGCTATACTAGTTTTGGTTAAAAATTATTACCGTTTCCCATCCAAAATTTTTGCAATAGTCACTTTGTACCCAAAACATAATCTTTGTACCCCTTCGGGTAAAACCATGTGGTACTGGTGGCTCCCCTAGACATTTGCACTTTCCCACAGCCACTGCCTTATCAATCAGCAGTCTCAATGCTGATACTGGAATAATACACTCATCTTTATGAAGTGCAGAGAGACATAGAACATAAAAGTACCAATATTAAGGGAAGTATTGTATCATTTGGATGAAATGATAATTATCAACAAGCAAGGATTACATATATATATACATATATATATATATATATATATATATATATATATATACATATATATATATATATATATATATGTATATATATATATATATACTCTATAAACCCTGAATTAAATTCTTACCCATCATGTTTGTATGTATGTGTGTATGTGTATGTATATGTTTATGTGTATGTGTGTGTGCACGTGTGTATGTGCGTATGTGTGTGTGTATGTGTGTTCATGTGAAAGTAGGTCCATACATCTATCTGTGACTGGCTTTTTCATGATGTACTGCTTTTGTCAACTTGACACATGGAACTAGAGACACATGAGAAAAGTAAACATCAGTCAAGGAATTTTCTCCATTACAGTAACCTCTGGGCAAGTCTGAAGGGCATTTTCCCACTATGGGTAGAGTCATGTTTGGCAGTTGGTTCTAGGTTGTATAAGAAAGGTAACTCAATGTCTGTCTGGGACCAGAAGCAGGCTATTAAGCAGCATATGTCTAGACTCTCTGTTTCAATTCCTGCCCACAGGCTTCTGCCTTGAGTACCCACCCTGATTCCCCCCAGTGATAAAGTTACTTGTAAGTGTATGCTGAAATAAACCTCTTCCTCCAAGTTACATTTTTTTAGATTATATTTAATAAAAGACAATGATAAAAAAGTACAAACGTGTCCATGAGAAGCAAAACAAGACAAAAAAGAGAAGACAGCAAGAAATCACTAGCATTTACAACAATGCACTTACGTAGAAGTATTCCATATCATAATAATCTTAAGTACACTTCCACCTTCCAAAAAACAGTGACAGTTTGCTTCTCATATATCAAATCTGCAAACCCAAGTCAAGAAGTCTAGAGTGTTATGTATCTGAAATATATATAAAGAAACAGGACAGATACAATGACACAAAAAATCTGCTTCCCCCCCAGGGATCTCCAAAGGGAAAATATTGTATTGATAATGCTTCAGTTTTCTTTTACAATGGTTATCAATATCAATTGGAATAGAAGTTTTTGGGTTTTTTGAAACAGGGTTTCTCTGTGTAGCCCCAGCTGTCTTGGAACTCATTCTGTAGACCAGGCTGGCCTCAAACTCAGAAAACCTGCTTCTGCTTCCAGAGACCTAGGATTAAAGGCGTACACAACCATCGACTGACTGGAATAGGAATTTTTAATAGATAATTTTATACTTAAATTTCATAAATATTTTCTTACTGAACACTTCTGTAAAACACAAACAGAAATTTAACTTTTAATTATCTTTTAATTTGCTTTGTGTGTATGTGCATGTGTGCTCCTATGTATGCATACATGTATGTGCTCACACATATGTAAGTGAGAATACTGTGCAAGTGTAGGACTTTCTATCTACAGGCGCCACCATGCATGCCTTTGAGAATATTATTTTAAGCATAGTAGATGTATACCTTTCCAAATTGTGTGTGTGTGTGTGTGTGTGTAAAATGTATCCTTAATTGTATATGTTCAAATTATTTGTGCATTCCATTTTGCATGGATAACCAAACAGGGTGTGGGGAGTGGAATGTAGCTTCCTCATGGAGAACTTGTTTAGCATGTGAGGAACCCTCAGGTCAATACCCAGAGCCACATTGTTTTAAGTATTAAAATACTAGCAGTTTTGCAAAGAAGAGCTCTAGAGGGTGAGATAATCAGGGACAAAATGAGAGTGTCACATCTTCTTTTATGAGATGATGCTGTCTTTCAGCTGCTCCTTGCTGGACTCTGGACTCGGGAGAAGAGCTCTGTTTGACTGGCTGGAGACAGCACTTGGCACAGGACTGCCTCTACTAGCTACCCCAGAAGTCATTGTTGGACCAACCTGCCTAATTATGGACAGCATGTAACTTTATTACTGCTAGAAGATATTCACAGCCAAAGACATTGTACAAAATGTTTCATCCACTCTTAGATGCTAGAGTTTGCTTTGTTTCTGTGCCTCACCCACCCCCTTGCTACTCACCCTCTGAGGAAGCATTCTTCTCCAACATCATGACTAACTACCACTAAGCTGAGCCTGTTCAAATGATATGCACAGATCCAGAGCTCCTAGAGGAGCCAAAATTAAGTCTTATGTGATTTTTCACTTTTTATATCACTTCTATTTTACTAGCCAGCCATTAAAGTGACAAAATAAAATGACATACAAAATGAATTCATTTTAGTGAATCCCAGTTCTTCCTATGGGGTGTGTGTGTGTGTGCATGTGTGTACCTGTGAATGAATGCTTGACTAAGGAAATGCTGAGGAATTAGCCCTGAATTGCAGAATGAAGAAGTAGAGAATTGGGACATGAGATCATTATAAAATCCCCATTAATGCATTGCTATGCTCACATCTCAGGCTTAGTACCATCCACCCAGTAATCTGGCACAACTGCAGACCCAAGAACCACTAAGCTGCCCAAGGTTTCCTGAGGCTTCCAAAGGAAAAAGGGAGGCAGCTCTCTTCTCTGATCACCATCAAGAGAATAAATTACTAAACAATAGATGATCCCTGCTTCATTTGCAACATTTGAAGCTCCTGCTTCACTTGGAAAACATAGCACAATAGTGTGCCAAACAGAACAGCTAAAACAAAAGTTAATCTAATTTACAATAATTTAATTCACACTTCATACTAAGAACAAGCTCTCAATTTCAATGAAGTTACAAATTTGCCTAAAATTTTGTCTTAGAAAAACCTATTTTTTGTAAGGCTGTGATGATTTTTTTTTTTGTTAGACTGTCGAAGACCTTGCTAAACAGTCATATTGATCTTTTTAGGGCAAGTAGATATTCATTTTGTAAATAACCATTACATTCAGCGTTATAAGCTTGCTTTGAATGTTGTGAGACTGTGGTCTGTGGGACTGTTAAAGGCAGCTTGGTTTCTGGTTGAGCCAGGTTTAAAACCCCAGTGACCAAGCAGGTGATCCTGCAAGGAGCAGTAGGAGTCTGGCCACGCTCCTAGACACTAGGCTCCTGAAATGAAGCCTCAGCTCTCCATAATTCTGTGGCCATCTGCCATGCAAGGGTAACGCCCCAAGCCCCTCCACAGGTAGAGGATGTGACCACAGATCATGTAGCCTCAAGACAGATCTCCATTTTAATGAGGAACCTAAAGGCCTGAAGGGCTTAGTCAATTAAGTTCTCCTTCCCAGACACTCCGCCCTGCAAAAAAGTATTTAACCTCAGGCCCACCCTGAGAAAATGGAGTATGGTTTTACTCGTCACAACTCTCCATCATGACAATAAATGCTTTAAAACCATGGACTGCCTCTTCTCATTGGGATCTGCAGTAGAGAACAATGGAGCAGGTCCTCCTCTAAAGAGTGGTGTCTAATCTGACATAGGCCTCTCTGTGCTCCCAGACATGGTTTCACCAAGCCAAGCCAACCTCCGAGCAAGCCAAGCCAACCTCCGAGCAAGCCAAGGACTCTCTCCTCTCCCCAGGACCCAGAAGGAGCTCTCCTTCCACGGGCCCCTACTTCGTTTTCAGCTCTTCCACAGCATCCAGCAGCATCTGGGGTGTCCAAGAGCCTGAGAACCTGTCATCCTCAGCCTCTGTGCAGGCCAGGACCCCTGAGCCAACTCCAGCAGTTCCCCAGGGACTTCAGACTGTGCTTCCCCACCCCTGGAGCAGGGTCCTGCAGCTTCACATAGCTTGACCCCTACCCAGCATGGGAAATGAGCAGTCAACACTCCCACATCCTGCCTCCATGAGCAGCCCTAGCCCTGTGACAGACCCAACCTGGGCCACCATTTTAACCCACAGTGGTCTGACCCTGTGAAGTTCCCATCCCATCAGCTGAGAAGTTACACACATTACAAAGTTCTTACACTTTCAAGTTTCCTACTGGTATATTCTCACTGATACCACTGCACTGAGCAATTTCTATTAGTCAATGCTACATAAGCTAAATTTATCTTTGGTTGTCTGACCTTCCATTTATTCAGCAACCTCGAAAACCAAATGACAAATGTAAGTTGTTACTGAGGTAGCAGTCAGCAGTTTCCAACAATGCAAAACCATCAGTTGGAGCCAATGGTTTCAAATGCAGATTAATATAGGGCTTCTTAAGCCACAAAGGAAATAGAGATGTCTAATCGGGATGTGCTTGAAGCCCTTGGAGCTGTCTGCTTCCAATCAGTAATCCTATACACCAAAACATTTTCTGAGAAGTGCAATTATAGATGTATTTTTGAAATTCCTCTGCCTTGCTATAAGAAGAAAAATATTCCTAAGAAGTACAGTTGTGTAAAATAGAAAAAGGCAAAACACTATGAAGCAAATGCCAGCTGTTTGTGACTTTCTGCAGCTTCCTTTCAAGTGGCAATTCACAGTAGTTGTAATCTGGCAAAATAAGGGGAGACAAATTTGTGTTCCAAAAAGATACCACATAATAAAGCAAAAGCGGGGCTGGAATATGTATGTATGTGCCCAAATAATAAAAGAAACTGTAATAAATTTTACAGAAAGAACTTCTATGATAAATAAGTTATAAACGAAGTTTTGATAAATATTCTTGGACAACTACTTTATGTAACCGTTTGGTGTGGTCATCTTAAGACAGAAGAGGCAAGCACCAATCCCTGACACTATTAATGATAGATACTTTGTTATGCTTGCATGCAGGAGCCTAGCATGGCTGTCCTCTGAGAGGTTCCACCCGGCAGCTGACTCAGACAGAGGCAGACACTCACAGTCAAACACTGGATGGAGCTTGGGATTCTTATGGAAGAATAGTAGGAAGGATTGAAGCCTCTAAGGGGGATAGGAACTCCACAGGAAGACCAAAAGAATCAACTAACCTGGTCCCTTGTGGCTCTCAGAGACTGAATCAACAACCAAAGAACATATACAGGCTGGACCTAGGCCTCCTGCACATGTGTAGCAGATGTGCAGCTTGGTTTTCATGTGGGTCACGAACAACTGGCGTGGGGGTTATTCCAAAAGCTGTTGCCTGTATGTGAAATATGCTTTTCTAACTGAGATGCCTTGTCTGGCCTCAGTGGAAGTAGAAGCACCTAGCCTTGTAAAGACTAGCTATGCTGGGTTGGTGAGATACTCAGGGGCCCTCCACATCGCTCAGAGGAGAAGAGGATGGGGGAAGGATTGTGGGAGAAGCGACTGGGAAAGGGAACCAGTGAGTGGAAAATTAAGTGAAAAAGTTAAAGAGAGAGAGAAGAAATTTAGTAATGACCCATCTTTAAGAAGTTTATCTCTTGGGCCCCAAAGGCCATGTTGTAGAAAGAGACTAACTCTAAGGACAGAAGGCCAAATGTCCAAGAAGAAGAAAGACAATAACGACTGTGTACTCAAAGATAACTTTGGGCCAGAGAGGCCAGTACATATACTGGGAAGGGCTAACGTGACCTAAAGGTTGTCATGCAAAAGAACATGCATCCCATTTAAGTGTTCATCTGAGAAAATTCCTAGATTATTAATATAATCACTTAAAGCCATCAGTTGGTAGGCTTCAGCATCTTCCTCTTCCTTTTGCAGTCACCTTTCAAAAAAAATAGTATGATACAACAATAGCCAATAGTGCCTGGCCAGAGCCCCTATACATATAATAAAAACAGCAAAATATAAATGAATTAATTAAAAAACATCTGTCTTAAGTGAACCACCTGAGAATCCAAGAACATACTTGCCCTCCCAAGCTAAAATATCAGAAGGTTTGGGAGGAAATGAAGAAGGCACTGTCCTTAGAAGAATGACTTAAGAAGAACACACAACCAAATTTACTTCCAGCTTAAATATACAGGCAGGGTATAGAGACAGCAGAAGAAATGGAAAGAGCTACCATTACCAAAACAATACTCAAGGAAATAAAACTTATCTGGATAGAAGGAGAATCCCAGCCTGGACATTATACAAGGGCAACCTACTATACAAAAATAACACAGGCATTGAGAGAAAAGATGGAAAAGCCAGGAGCTGAAGAAATGGCTCAGCAATTCAGAGTACATCTGTTCTTGTAGGGCCCTAGCTTTGGTTCCAAAATGAAAGTAACCAATGGGAACACTTCAGCCAACCATACAATCATGGGAGTAGAAACAGAGGTCATATCAGGAAGATAAGGCAGTCAGTCTAGGCAAGAAGAGGCTGGTAGTCCTGCCCACACTCTTACAAGCCCCAAATCCATATGTAGACCTTGTTGAGACAATGGTTCCCCCAGGTGGGATAGTAAGCAGGAGTCAGGAGCTCTATTTTGTAACTTTCCTCTATTCAAGTGACTGTAAATCGTCCATCTAGGGAGTAACATTTTGTAAGGTTGAGTCAACACCCAATCCCTAAAAACAAGGAATACTGATGGTTAGGGAACTTTTAACTTAATTTTGCACAACCTCAGGGAGAGAGGCTGTGTAGAAAGCACCCTGGAGAAGAGAGGAGCCAGGAACTGACAACCCAAAAGTTCAGGCAGAAAAAGATTCAGCTTAGATAGGGAAGCCTACAGGAGAAGCTAGGCATAGTCCTCATCAGTTGAGAATGAAGTGAGTCTGATAGCCCTGAGCTTCAGAGTGTGGACCAGGCTCTACATCCTCCTGTAGGATGATGTTTGGTATGGTAAATTCCTAAAACTCAGAGGCTCCAGTGGACCACATGACATCTACAGGCATCCATCCTTCCTTCAAGGAGATATTCAGCATTGTGCAGTACAGGCTCAGTGCTCTATAAACCATAGATGAGACACATCATTTTTTCATTATTAGATGTCCCTCTCCCTCCCCCTCTCTCTCATGTTTCCTCTTTTCCATTTAACTGCAATTTTAGTCATAATTTTGTTTTATCTAGCACCTTTTCTTCCATGGTCAGTTGTGAGCCATCATGTTAGCCCTCTGTAAGAACAGGCTCTCTTCACTGCTAAGCCATCTTTCCAGCCCCCATGTAATGTGTTTGGATGTTTTGTTCATTGTTTCTTTGTTGGTGGTGGTGGTCACGATTCTAAGGTTTATGCATTCATTTCAAACTATTCCACAAAATAGAAACAGAAGGAACACTACCCAACTCATTCTATGAAGCCACAATTATGCTGATACCAAAACAACACAGAGATCCAACAAAGAGAACTTCAGACCAATTTCCCTTATGAATATCAATGCAAAAATACTCAATAAAGTTCTTGCCAAACAAATCAAAGAACACATCAAAATGATTTCACCACGATCAAGTAGACTTCATCCCAGGGATGAAGGGATGGTTCAACATACAGAAATCCATCAATGTAATCCACTACATAAACAAACAAAGAAAAAAAAAAACCACATGGTCATTTCATTAGATGCTGAAAAAGCTTTTGACAAAATTGAGCATCCTTTCATGTTAAAAGGAAAGATCAGGAATTCAAGGCCCATACCTAAACATAGTAAAAGCAATTTACAGCAAACCAGTAACCAACATCAAACTAAATGGAGAGAAACATGAAGCAATTTCACTAAAATCAGGGACTAGACAAGGCTGCCCTCTCTCCCCCTATCTATTCAATATAGTACTTGAAGTTTTAGCGAGAGCAATTAGACAACAAAAGGAGGTCAAAGGGATACATATTGGAACAGAAGAAGTCAAATTATCACTATTTGCAGATGATATGATAGTATACATAAGCAACCCAAAACACTCCACCAGAGAACTCCTACAGCTGATAAACAACTTCAGCAAAGTGGCTGAATATAAAATTAACTCAAACAAATCAGTAGCCTTCCTATACTCAAAGGACATACAGGCTTAGAAAGAAATTAGGGCAAGTAACTTATAAAGGCAGACCTAACAGATTTACACCAGACTTCTCACCAGAGACCATGAAAGCTAGAAGATCCTGAGCAGATCTCATACAGACCCTAAGAGAACACAAATGTCAGGTCAGACTACTATACCCAGCAAAACTCTCAGTCACCATAGATGGAGAACCAAGATATTCCATGATAAAACCAAATTTACACACTATTTGTCCACAAATCCATCCCTACAAAAGATAATAGATGGAAAACACCAACACAAGGAGGAAAACTATACCCAAAAAAAGCAAGATAGCAATCTTCCAAGAAACCCAAAAGAAGATACCCACACAAACAAAAATAACAGGAAGTATAACTTCCTGCAGTTACATCAAATGAGTTACCTGGAAGGGAAGCTGGGGATATGTGGAAAGGTGGCAAAAAGAGATGGAGACCAAGACAACATTGCTGTTCAAGGTCTCAAAGTTTAATGGAGGACACCAAATACATAGGTTGAGGAAAACCCTTCCACCAAAGGCTGGAAGCTTCTCCCCAGAACCTGTTGGGTTGCTCCACAGGTGACTAGTGTTTTTCAGGAAACTGCAGGTACTTGAAGAACAATGGGTCTCACCTTGGTCTGAGCACTCCACCCTAGGTGGAGGGGATTATGGCTAACAGGAGTTCCCACTCAAAGGCTGGGAGAGAAACTTCACATTGGTCAATGTCAAGTTCCTGCCAGGTGGCATGGCACCCCAATAAGACTCTCTACAAGGAAGCAACAATCACTATTCCTTAATATCTCTTAACATCAATGGATACAGTTCCCCAATAAAAAGACATAGACTAACAAATATTTTTCATGTAAATCTTCAGTTTTATCAGAAAATGTTTGTATTTCCTCTTTCAATTAATTTAGTAATGTTTCAATTTAGTAAGGTTTTTTATGTCTACCAGTTCATCTGCATCATTTTTCATGACATTCTTCAATGTTAACATGTTTTTCTACATATTTCTTCTATTTATTCAGAAATGTTTTCCATGTAAATATCTGATTTTATCACAAAATATTTTTAATTGCACCTTCAATTAATTTAGAAAGGTTTTTTTTATATCTACCACTCTATCTGTATAATTTTCCATGAGATAGTCATTTTAACATGTTTGACTATACATTCCTTGAATTTTATCAGAAATATTTTCCATGTAAATCTTCAATTTTACCAGGAAATGTTTATCATTCCACTGTCAATCAACTTAGGAATACTTTTATGTCTACCATTATTATATCTACATAAAATTTTCCATGAGAATCTTTAATTTTAACATGTTTTTCTAAATTTTTCTACAATTTTATCAGAAATATTTAATTCTATCATAAAATGTTTCTATTTCATTTTTTAATTAATTTAGCAATGTTTTTTATATCTACCACTATACTCTTTAATTTTCCATGAAAATTCTCAATTTTAACATGTTTTTCTACATATCTCTTCTATTTTATCAGAAATATTTTCCACATAAATCTTCAATTTTATCATAAAATGTTTTTATTTCTTTTCAATAAAAGAACATGCTTTTCAAAAAATAAAATAAAATAATTTTTTCTGATGAGACGGTTTTAAAAAAAAAAGAAATTAGGGAAACAACACCCTTCACAATAGTCACAAACAATATAAAGTATCTTGGTGTGACTCTAACCAAACAATTGAAAGATCTGTATGAAGAACTTCAAGTCTCTGAAGAAAGAAATCAAAGATGACCTCAGAAGATGGAAAGATCTCCCATACTCATGGATTGGCAGGATTAATATAGTAAAAATGGCCATCTTGCCAAAAGCAATATACAGATTCAATGTATTCCCCATCAAAATCCCAACTCAATTCTTCATAGAGTTAGAAAAAGCAATTCTCAAATTCATCTGGAATAACAAAAAAAAACCCAGGATAGCTAAAAACTATTCTCAACAGTAAAAGAACTTTTGAGGGAATCAGTATCCCAGACCTCAAGCAGTACTACAGAGCAATAGTGTTAAAAACTGCATGGTACTGGTACTGACAGGCATGTAGATCAATGGAACAGAATTGAAGACCCAGAAATGAACCCACACACCTATGGTCACTTGATCTTTGACAAAGTAGCTACAATCATCCAATGGAAAAAAGATAGCCTTTTCAACAAATGGTGCTGGTTCAACTGCAGGTCAGCAGAAGAATGCAAATCGATCCATTCTTATCTCCTTGTACTAAGCTCAACTCCAAGTGGATCAAGGACCTCCACATAAAACCAGACACACTGAAACTAATAGAAAAGAAACTAGGGAAGAACCTTAAACACATGGGCACAGAGGAAAATTTCCTCAACAGAACACCAATAGTTTATGCTATAAGATCAAAAATTGACAAATGGGACCTCATAAAATTACAAAGTTTCTGTAAGGC
The DNA here is from genome assembly GCA_036184795.1 of Tokudaia tokunoshimensis. Taxonomy (NCBI): domain Eukaryota; kingdom Metazoa; phylum Chordata; class Mammalia; order Rodentia; family Muridae; genus Tokudaia; species Tokudaia tokunoshimensis. Next base: position 118,908,180 of record BTHU01000014.1, read on the forward strand.
AAAGGACACTGTCAATAGGACAAAACGGCAGCCAACAAATTAGGAAAAGATCTTTACCAACCCTACATCCGACAGAGGTCTTATATCCAAGATATACAAAGAACTCAAGAAGTTAGACTCCAGGGAGCCAAATAACCTTATTAAAAAATGAGATACAGAGCTAAACAAAGAATTTTCACCTGAGGAATATCGAATGGCTGAGAAGCACCTAAAGAAATGTTCAATATCCTTAGTCATCAGGGAAATGTTAATCAAAGCAACCCTGATATTTCACCTCATTCCAGTCAGAACGGCTAAGATCAAATCTCAGGTGACAGCAGGTACTGGCGAGGATGTGGAGAAAGAGGAACACTCCTCTACTGCTGTTGGGATTGCAAGTTGGTACAACCACTCTGGAAAGCAGTCTGGTGGTTCCTCAGAAAACTGGGCATGATACTACCAGAGGACCCTGTTATACCACTCCTGGGCATATACCCACAGGATTCCCCAGCATGTAATAATATGCTCCACCATGTTCATAGCAGCCCTATTTATAATACCCAGAAGCTGGAAAGAACACAGATGTCCCTCAATGGAGGAATAGATACAGAAAATGTCATCTATTTACACAATGGAATACTACTCAGCTATTAAAAACAATGAATTCATGAAATTCTTAGGCAAATGGGTAGAACTGGAAAATATCATCCTAAGTGAAGTAACCCAATCACAAAAGAACACACATGGTATGCACTCACTGATAAGTGGATATTAGCACAGAAACTTGTAATACCCAAGACACAATACACATATTGAATGATGCCCAAGAAGGAATGAAGGAGAGGTCCCTGGTTCTGGAAAGGCTCAGTGCAGCAGTGTAGGGAAATACAAGGAAAGGGAAGTGGGAGTGGGTTAATTGGAGAACAGGGGGAAGGGAGAGCGATTATGAGACTTTTGGAGAATAGGGAACCAGGAAAGGGGAAATCATTTGAAATGTAAATAATGAATATATCAAAGAAAAAAAAGATGATGCTGTAAACTCTATCTCAGGATTTCATTGTATATGGTTAAAAAAAAAACCTGTAAAATGTGTAAAAAAAAAATCTGGCTTAAAAGTTAACAAAGTGTTTATAGTTTAAAAAATCCATATATGGGTAACGTAAATTTGTTACAACTCTACATATGTAAATTAATATATATTATAAACAAGTATTCTTATGTTCTGAGCATACATTTTTTTTGATGCCAAAAGCAAGTGGAATTTTATTTAATTCAGCATGCTGGGTTACCCTCCACATGAGGAGTGAACGACCATGCACAGTCAGCAGCACGAGTCTTTATACAGTCCTCAGGGCAGTCACCATTAGGCATAATGTGATTGGAAGAACAGTGTTACCTTTAAACTAATTGGTTGTTAGGGAATGAGGTAGGTGGCCAACAGTCTCAGAATAATTCTGGGTCTCCCTTAGCTGCAGGACCCTCCCTATGGTCTGAGGAATGTAATTTAGCTTCTCCCTTCTGGGAGGGGTAAGTGTTTCATAACCTTTCCAAAGTTCCTGAGCTGACCCTTTCATTCCTCCCTTTTCTCTGTGTATGCTTCAATCCTGAAGCAATTGCTGGTATTCTGATAGCTCATACTCCTGATCTTCTGTATCTAGTTCTTTGTATTTCTGCTTTAAGATAATTAGCTGTACTGTACCTAAGTGTTTCTTAACAATAGCAACTAAGCAGTTTAAAATGTAGGGGCCAAAAGTCAACTATAGCTGGAGAACAATTAGGGGTCCTAACAGGGTTAACAACCCTGGAATGGTCTATATAAGAGCAACACTACTCAGCTAAGGCATCACATAGCCCTCCTAATCTGTAGTACTACTTCTAATAATGAAGTCAATGATTCTTAAAGGTGACTAATGGAAGTTTATATTTTCTCTATATCTAAATCAATGGCTGCCCTCAGACTGTCATAATGTTCCCTTTGTAAGACCAGAACGGAGGCCCTGGTGGCTGCCCCAGCCATCCCCAACCCCAACAGAAGGGAGACTCTGCGTGCTGTAACAGATTTGGTGGATGGGCACATAGGATGGGGGAAGGAACCAGAATCCAAAGGTACCACCAGGCAGTCATGATCAAGGTGGAGTGATCTTGAGCTTGAGCAGATTGTCCATCTTTGGTACCATCCAGCAGGGGTCTCTGGAGAATGCGGCATCTGCAAGTTTGAAAGTATGCAACCAGGCTGCAGTACTGTCCCCCTTGAGTCCTGTGGGAGTCAGTGATAAGTGGATATTAGCCCAGAAGCTTGGAATACCCAAGACAAAATTCACATAAGAAATGATACCCAAGAAGAAAGAAAAACAAAGTATGGATACTCTGGTCCTTCTTAGAAGGGGGAACAAAATACCCACAGAGGGAGATACAGAGACAAAGTGTAGAGCAGAATCTGAGGGAAAGACCATGCAGAGACTGCCCCACCTAGTGATCCATCCCATATACAGTTACAAAACCCAGACACTATTATCAATGCCCACAAGTGCTTGCTGACTGGAGCTGGATATAGCTGTCTCCTGGGATGCTCTGCTAGTGCATGACAAATACAGAGGGGAACACTCTCAGCCAGCCATTGAACTGAGCACAGGGTCCCCAGAGGGGGAACTTGAGAAAGGACCCAAGGAGTTGAAGGGGTTTGCAGCACCATAGGAGGAACAATGATATGAGCCACCCAGTACTCACAGAGCTCCCAGGGACAAAACCATGAACCAGAGAGTACACAAGGTGTTACCCATGGCTCCAGATGCATAGGCAGCAGAGAATAGCCTTGTTGGACATCAAAGGGAGGAGAGGCCCTTGGCCTGGAAAGGCTTGATGCAGCAGTGTAGGGGAATACAAGAATAGGGAAGCAGGACAGGGTTGATTGGGAAACAGGGGGAGCTGAGAAGGCTTATGGGATTTTTGGGGGGAGGAAACTAGGAATGAGGAAATCATTTGCAATGTAAATAAAGAATATATCTAATAAAAAAGAAACTAAAATAAATGTAACTTTATTTGTATCTATAGGATGATGTCTGATTGAAACAACATTGTCTGTATAATTTACATATGCTAACTATGTTGTAAGTACATATTAACTATAGCCACCAAGCTTCACAACAATCCTCACAACTTTATCCTATATCAAAACTTTGTATATTTAACTATTTTTAGTGTAAGTATAAGAGACTCATTAAAACATATGTTGCTAACATAAAAAAAAAAGAATCAATGCAAGCTCTGGTGGAAGCCTCCTTCCTATTCCACCAGATGCCAAACCAGCATCCTGAATCCCTCCACCAGATGCCAGACCAGCATCCTGAATCCCTCCACCAGATACCAGACCAGCATCCTGAATCCCAGATAAGAACATGCCCCACCCTACCCATACCTGTCTGGCAAAACACAATGGTCCCTCCTTTCCTCATCATCACATCCTTGCCCACAAGTCTGGTGGGATCCTTCAAAATCAAAGGAAGACAAGCCAACCCACTGAAGTCCAGGTGAGCCACCCCTCCCCCCCCACTCCCAGCTACCACACTGCTGGTGCCTGCTCTCCATAATCCAAACTACCCCTTCTCTCCTCACCACACCCTAGCACACACTAGAAGAAGCCCCCTACCTATGAGAAGTCAAGCCTGAATCCTGAATCCCAAAGGCCAAATCAGAGGCCACCACCCAGATTGCCAGAATTCCAGCTACCAACTTGGGCAGAAACTCCCTTAAGGAACAGAGGCCATCCAGGTCATCAAATCCAACCCCTAACATGGGCAGAGTCCCTTTATTCAACCACAGGCCACTTCATCCAGAAAACCCAAAGACTAAGAAAGAGAGGAAACAGAAACCAAGGAAGAAAACATGCATCTAAGAAAGACAAACCCAGAAATCAGCACCTAGACCTATAATCACTCCAACTCAGTGTGCCTAAACATCACTGTAAGAATGCAATAAATAAGAGCCAGATCATGAACAGAGTCCAGCCATCCCACTACAGCAAGCCCTGAATATTCAAATATATTTTATTCAATATAAAATGAACTTTACGAAGATAGGGGTCCTTAAAGAGCAAATGAATAACTTACGTAAAGGAATCGAGGATAAGACAAACAAAAAATGAGAAAATAAATCAATCCCTTAAAAAAAGACAAGAAAAGAACAAACAGTTGAAGGAAATAAGTAAAACTGTTTAAGACCAGAAGAAAAGTGGAAGTAGAAGCAATAAAGAAAATAAAAACTGAGGGAAATTTGTAGATAGAAAATCTAAGTAAGCAAACAGGAACTATAGATACAAGCATCATCGATAGACTACAAGAGATGGAAGAGAGAATCTCAGATGCAGAAAATATGATACAAGAAATAGTTACATGTGAAGGGGGGGGCCTTCCTGAGGAACATTCCTGGGCATAGTGAGGAGTATCAGAAGGTCTTTGCTGATAGGGCAGCTGGTAGAGAAGATGATTCAGCTAGAGGAGAAAGTAAACCAAGCAAGACAGTCAGGGCATCTTACAGCTGACTTGCTAGTAATCAGGCCACTTCTGTGGCTCTATTAGTAATCAAGCCATTTTTTCATGCTATGACTGACTAGCAACCAAGTGCTTCTTTATTTATACTAGTTTCACAGAACAAAGACATGATTATCCAAGTGGTATAAAATATATGTTTGACTTTTCATTACATGTCCAAAGTTACAAGTTCAGTCATAATTAGAAAATACAAACAGAACAGATTATTCTTATTGCCAGCCCAATAACTCCAATTTAAAGAATCTAAAGAACATCTCCTTTAAAGTAAATACATACATTATATGACAACCTGCTTTTAGACTGGCAATGTTTAATGTTTGAAAGCATTCTAGACAAACAGAAAATATCTGAACCTATCTTCTTATGAGTGGCAAACACTAATACCTAACTTCTTTTACTATATGTCTATATATTTTGCCATCTACACTATAAAGTAGGAAAAGCTTATTTTAGTCAATCTATCTTATTTGCTGAGTTTTATTTCTTCAGGAGTATACACTGTGTAACCCCTTATATCTTCAAAGAACAGTTTTAGAGACGTCTAAGTGTATAATAAAAAGAGACCTTGAATCTATAACCTTTTCTCCTGGTTAGTTAACTGGTCAATTGCCTCTGTTTGCCCTACATCAATTATACTGTTTGAGTTTGCTCAGGGGCAGATGCCCCAAGAAGATTCTTAGAGTAAGGGCCTCATCTAGCTGTGTGCCTCTGTGTGCTTAATGATCTCCAGGGTATAAGGATGACTTCCAAGTAGTAGCCAGATAAGGTTAATTTTAAGATTTTCCCAAAAAGACACAGACATTAGTTCTTCAGTTATTTAATGTGCCAGGGTGAGGTGATACCCAGAAGAGGCCTTCACCTTCTCAGAGGAGGAGAGGGAATAAGGCAGAGAGGGGATGTGGCAGGGGAGCTGGGAGGAGGAGGAGTAGTGATATTGATTTGAAAAGTGAATTAATTAATTAAAAAGATACAGACATAATTTTTCTCAGAAGAAAAAAAAAACAGTGAATCATAAAGCAGAATGACCCCAACATTCAGAGACCAAAACACAAAAGTTAGAGATAGAAGGACTGCAATTGAAGCAATCTGCTCAGCGTTGCTGGAACTGCCGAGCAAGCAGCGGTACTGCCTTCATGACTCTTACCATTTCTAGTGGATACAGCTATGCCATACACAAGTCAAAAAATAATAAAACTAAAATTTCCTGACACAAAACACCCAGGAAATCTGGAACACTATGAAAAGGCAAAACTGAAAAATAATAGAGATAGGAGAAGAAGATTCCCACCATAAAGTTCCACAAAATATTTTAATAAAATCGTAGAAGAAAAAGTTTCTAACCTAAAGAAGAACATGCCTATAAAGATACAAGAAGCTTAAAGAACACCCCATAGATTGGATCTAAAAAGAAATACCCCTAACCACATAATAATCAAAAGACTAAACACACAGAACAAAGAAAGAATATTGAAAGCTGCAAGACAAAATATGCCAAGGAACATATAAAGACTGGCCTATTAGAATTACGTCTGACTTCTTAGAGTCTTAAAGACACCCCAACAAAGGCCTGGACAGATGTGCTACAGACTCCAAGAGACCAGAGATGCCATCCCAGACTAGTATACTAGAAAATCTATTAATAACTGTAGATGGAGGTAGGATAGTCTATGGTAAAGTCAAATTTAATTATTTATGCCCAAATCCAGCCCTACAGAAAGTACAAGAAAAAAAAAACTCCAACCCAACAAGGTTACCTATGCCCATAAAAATCACAGCAATCAATATACTCAAACAATTATAAGCCAGAGAAGGAAAACACACACACACACACACACACAAACACACACCACCACCACTAACAACAACAACAACATAACAGGAATTAACAATCACTGGCCATTGATATTTCTCAATCTCAGAAGTCTAATTTCCCCAATAAAGAGAAACAAGCTAACAAAATGGATACAAAAACAAAATCCATGGTGCTATATAAAAGAAACACACCTCAACATCAAAGATAGAAATTACCTCAGGGTAAAAGGTTGGAAAAAGATTTGCCAAGCAAACAGATTCAAGAAACAAGCTGGTGTAGCTATGTAGTATCAAACAAAATAGACATCAAACCAAAATGAATCAAGAGATGGGGAAGGACACTTCATACTCAAAGGTAAAAATCTATCAACATTACACTTCAATTCTCAATATTTATGCCCCAAAGACAAGGAATTTAGACATTTGTAAAAGAAATATCACTAAAGCTTAAATCACATTGATCCTCACATATTGGTAGTGGGAGACTTCAATGCCTAACTCTCACCAATGGACAGATCAACCAGACATAAATTAAAAAGAGAAATAGAGCTAACAGTTATTATGAAACAAATGAACCTAATAGATATCTGCAGGACTTTTCACACAAACACAAAAGAATATACCATCTTTACAACACTTCACAGAACAGTCTCCAAAATGGCAACATACTTGGCTACAGGCAAGTTTCAATACTTACAAGAATATTGAAATAACCCTCAGCATCCTAACAAACCATTGTGGATTAAAGCTGGATTTCAACAACAATAGAAAGAACAGAAAGCCTACATACTCATGGAAACTGAACAATTCAATCCTGAATGACTACTGGGTTAAGGCACAAATAAAGAAGAAAATTAAAGACTTCCTAGAATTCAATGAAAATAAATATACAGCACACCCAAACTAATGAGAGATAATGAGAACAGTGCTAAGAGGAAAGTTCATAGCACTAAGTACCTTCATAAAGAAATTGGAAAGATCTTACAGTAACAACTTAACAGCACAATGTAAGCTCTAGAATAAAAAATAAAAAAAAAAAAAGCAAACCCACCCAGATGGGTAAATGGCAGGAAATAAACTGAGGGATTTAATCAATAAAATAGATACAAAAAGAAAAATACACAAAAAAAAATTATTGAAACTGTCTTAGTTAGGGTTTCTATTCCTGCACAAACATCGTGACCAAGAAGCAAATTGGGGAGGAAAGGGTTTATTGAGCTTACACTTCCACACTGCTGTTGATCACTAAAGGAAGTCAGGACTGGAACTCAAGCAGGTCAGGAAGCAGGAGCTGATGCAGAGGCCATGGAGGAATGTTTCTTACTGGCTTCCTTCCCCTGAATTGTTCAGCCTCCTCTCTTATAGAACCCAAGAATACCAGCCCAGGCATGGCACCACCCACAAGGGGCCCGCCCCCCTTGATCACTAATTGAGAAAATGCCCAAAGTTAGATTTCATGGAGGCACTTCCCCAGCTGAAGCTCCTTTCTCTGTAATAACTCCAGCCTGTGTCAAGTTGACACACAAAATCAGCCAGTACAGAAACAAAGAATTGGTTCTTGAGAAAAATCAACAAGATAGATAAACCATTATCCAAATGAACAAAAGACAGAAAGAGAATATCCAAATTAACAAAATCAGAAGCAAAGAGATGTAAAAACAAACACCAAGGAAATCCTAAGAATCATTAGGTCATACTTAAAAAATCCTATACTCCACAAGATTGGAAAAATCTAAAAGGAATGGACAGTTTCCTAGACAGATACCATTTGCCAAAGTTAAATTAAAATCCAATAAACAACTTAAATATTCCTATAATTCCCCAAGGAAATGGAAACAGTCATTAAAAATATCCCAGCTAACGAAGGCCTAGATGCAGACAGCATTAGTGCAGAAGTCCACCAGACTTTCAAAAAAGAACTAATACTAATACTACTTAAATTATTCCACAAAATAGAAAGAGAATGAACACTGCCAAATTTATTTTCTGAGGCCACAGTCATCCTGAAACTCAAATCACTGAAAGATTCAGCAAAGAGAATTATATACCAATTTCTCTCACATATATAGATGAAAAACTCAATAAAATAATCACAAACAAAATTTAAGAACACATAAAATGATCATCTACCATGATCAAGTAATTACATCCCATAGATGAAGAATTGGTTCAACATACAAAAATCTGCCAATGTAATCCATTACATAAATGAACTGGAAAGAAAAAAAAAACACTGGTCATCTCATTAGATGCTGAAAAGGCCTTTGATAAAATTCAACATCCCTTCACAACAAAAATCTTGGAGAGGTCAGAAATGCAAGGCACATACCAAAACACAAAAAAGGCAATATACAGCAAGCCAATAGCCAACATCAAATTGAATGAAGACAAACTCAAAGCAATTCCACTAAAATCAGGGATAAAACAGATGTATTCAATATAATGCCTGAGGGTTTTTTATATATTTTTTATTTTTTATATTTTTATTTACATTCAAAATCATTTCCACTTTCCCATTTCCTCCCTCCTCAAAAGTCCCATAAACCCTTTTCCCTCACCTTGTTCCCCATTCAAACCCCTCTTGCTTCTCTATCCTGGTCCCTTATATCCAGTCTTTCCAGGGCAAGGGTATCTCTTTCTATCTTCTTGGAAATCTACTGATATGTGAATTGTGTTTAGGGTATTCTGAGATTCTGAGTTAATTTCCCCTTATCAGTGACTGCATACCATGTGTATTCTTTTGTGATTGGGTTATCTCACTAAGGATGATAGTTTCAAGTTCTGACCATTTGCCTAGGAATTTCATGAATTCATTGTTTTTAATTGCAGAGTAGTATTCCATTGTGTAAATATACCACATCTTCTGAATCCATTCCTCCGTTGAGGGACTTCTGGGTTCTTTCCAGCTTCTGGCTATTATAAATAAGGCTTCTATGAACATAGTGGAGCATGTGTCCTTATTGCATGCAGGTAAAGCCTCTGGGTATATGCCCAGGTGTGGTATAGCCAGATCCTCCGGGAGTGTCATGCCCAGTTTTCTGAGGAACCGCCAGACTGCTTTCCAGAGTGGTTGTACCAGGTTGCAATCCGACCAGCAGTGGAGGAGTGTTCCTCTTTCTCCACATCCTCGCCAACAACTGCTGTCTCCTGTGTTTTTGATCTTAGCCATTCTGACTGGTGTGAGATGGAATCTCAGGGGTGTTTTGATTTGCATTTCCCTAATGACTAAGGATGATGAACATCTCTTTAGGTGCTTCTCAGCCATTAGATATTCTTCAGGTGAGAACTCTTTGTTTAGCTCTGTACCCCATTTTTTTTTATTATTATTTATTTTATTTTGTTTTTTTAATTTACATTCCAAATCATTTCCCCTTTCCCGTTTCCTCCCTTCCCTTAAAGTCCCATAAGCCCCCTTCCCTTCCTCTTTTCTCCATTCAACCCCCTCTCGTTTCTCTGTCCTGGCGTTCCCCTACATCCAGTCTTTCCAGGACCAGGGGTCTCTCCTTCCATCTTCTTAGAAATCTATTGATATGCGGATTGTGTCTACGGTATTCCGAGATTCTGGGTCAATATCCCCTTATCAGTGACTGCATACCATGTGTGTTCTTTTGTGATTGGGTTACCTCACTAAGGATGATATTTTCAAGATCTGACCATTTGCCTAGGAATTTCGTGAATTCATTGTTTTTAATTGCAGAGTAGTATTCCATTGTGTAAATATACCACATCTTCTGAATCCATTCCTCCATTGAGGGACATCTGGGTTCTTTCCAGCTTCTGGCTATTATAAATAAGGCTGCTATGAACATAGTGGAGCATGTGTCCTTATTGCATGCAGGTAAAGCCTCTGGGTATATGCCCAGGAGTGGTATAGCCGGATCCTCCTTGCCTCTCTGGAGTTTAACATCTTGAGTTATTTGTATATATTGGATATTAGCCCTCTGTCGGATGTAGGGTTGGTAAAGATCATTTCCCAGTTAGTTGGTTGCCTCTTTGTCTTTTTGACAGTGTCTTTTGCCTTGCAAAAACTTTGTAATTTAATGAGGTCCCATTTGTCAATTCTTGTTCTTAGAGCATCAGCTATTGGAGTTCTATTCAGGAAATTCTCCCTTGTGCCCATATGTTCAAGGCTCTTCCCGAGTTTCCTTTCTATTAGTTTCAGTGTGTCTGGTTTTATGTGGAGGTCCTTGATCCACTTGGAATTGAGCTTAGTGCAAGGAGATAAGGATGGGTCAATTTGCATTCTTCTGCATGTTGACCTCCAGTTGAACCAGCATCATTTGTTGAAAAGGCTATCTTTTTTCCACTGGATGGTTTTAGCTCCTTTGTCAAAGATCAAGTGACCATAGGAGTGTGGATTCAGTTCTGGGTCTTCAATTCTGTTCCATTGATTTACCTGCCTATCACTGTACCAATACCATGCAGTTTTTAACACTATTGCTCTGTAGTACAGCTTGAGGTCTGGGATTCGGTTTCCCCCAGAGGTTCTTTTATTCTTGAGAATAGTTTAAGCTATCCTGGGTTTTCTGTTATTCCAGATGAATTTTTGAATTGCTCTTTCTAACTCTATGAAGAATTGAGTTGGGATTTTGATGGGGATTGCATTGAATCTGTATATTGCTTTTGGCAAGATGGTCATTTTTACTATATTAATCCTGCCAATCCATGAGCATGGCAGATTTTTCCATCTTCTGAGGTCTTCTTCAATTTCTTTCTTCAGAGACTTGAAGTTCTTGTCATACAGATCTTTCACTTGTTTGGTTAGAGTCACACCAAGATACTTTATATGGTTTGTGGCTATTGTGAAGGGTACCATTTCTCTTATTTCTTTCTCAGCCTGCTTATCCTTTGAGTATAGGAAGACTACTTACTGACTTGCTTGAGTTGATTTTATATCCGGCCACTTTGCTGAAGTTGTTTATCAGCTGTAGGAGTTCTCTGGTGGAGCTCTTTGGGTTGCTAAAGTATGCTATCATATCGTCTGCAAATAGTGCTAGTTTGACTTTTTCCTTTCCAATTTGGATCCCTTTGACCTCCTTTTGTTGTCTAATTGCTGTAGCTAGAACTTCAAGTACTATATTGGAAAGATATGGAGAGAGAGGGAAGCCTTGTCTAGTCCCTGATTTTAGTGGGATTGCTTCAAGATTCTCTCCATTTAGATTGATGTTGGCTACCGGTTTGCCATAAATTGCTTTTACTATGTTTAGATATGGACCTGGAATTCCTGATCATTCCAAGACCTTTAGCATGAAAGGATGCTGAATTTTGTCAAATGCTTTCTCAGCATCTAATGAGATGACCATGTGGTTTTTTTCTTTGAGATTGTTTATATAGTGGATTACATAGATGGATTTCCTTATATTGAACCATCCCTGCATCCCTGGGATGAAGCCTACTTGATCGTGGTGAATGATCATTTTGATGTGTTCTTGGATTCAGTTGGCAGGGATTTTATTGAGTATTTTTGCATCGATATTCATAAGAGAGACTGGCCTGAGATTCTCTTTCTTTGTCGGATCTTTGTGTGCTTTTGGTATTAGCATAATTGTGGCTTCATAGAACGAGTTGGGCAGTGTTCCTTCTGTTTCTATTTTGTGGAATAGTTTGAAGAGTATTGGTGTTAGGTCTTCTTTGAAGGTCTGATAGAATTCTGCACTAAAACCATCTGGACCTCTGCTTTTTTTGGTTGAAAGACTTCCAATGACCACTTCTATTTCTTCAGGGCTTATAGGACGGTTTAGATGGTCTATTTGATCCTGATTTAATTTTGTTATTTGGTATCTGTCAAGGAAATTGTCCATTTCTTCGAGATTTTCTAGTTGTGTTGAATACAGGCTTTTGTAGTAGGATCTGATGATTTTTTAATTTCCTCAGTTTCTGTTGTTATCTCTCCCTTTTTGGTTCTGATTTTATTAATTTGGATACTGTCTCTGTGCCCTCTGGCTAGTCTGCCTAAAGGCTTATCTATCTTGTTCATTTTCTCAAAGAACCAACTCCTCGTTTTGTTGATTCTTTGTATGGTTTAATTTGTTTCTACTTGATTGATTTCAGCCCTGAGTTTGATGACTTCCTGCCTTCTACTCTTCTTTGGTGTATTTGCTTCTTTTTGTTCCAGGGCTTTCAGGTGTGCCATTAAGCTGCTAGTTATGCTGTCTCCTGTTTCTTTTTGGCGTCACTCAGGGCCTTGAATTTTCTTCTTAGCACTGGTTTCATTGTGTCCCATAAATTAGGGTATGTTGTGCCTTCATTTTCATTAAATTTCAAAAAGTCTTTGATTTCGTTCTTTATTTCCACCTTGACCAAGTTATCATTGAGTAGAGCATTGTTCAGCCTCCATGTGTATGTGGGTTTTCTGTTGTTTTTGTTGCCATGGAAGATCACCCTTATTCCATAGTGATCTGATAGGAGGCATGGGATTAGTTCGATCTTCTTATATCTGTTGAGGTCTGATTTGTGACCAATTATATGGTCGATTTTGGAGAAGGTACCGTGAGGTGCTGAGACGAAGGTGTATTCTTTTGCTCTAGGATGAAACGTTCTATATATGTTAGTTCCATTTGGTCCAAGGCTGCAATTAGATTCACTGTGTCCCTGTTTAGTTTCTGCTTTCCTGAACGATCCATTGCAGAAAGCGGGGTGTTGAAGTCACCCACTATTATTGTGTGAGGTGTGATGTGTGCTTTGAGCTTTAGTAAAGTTTCTTTTACGAATGAGGGTGCCCTTGCATTTGGGGCATAGATATTCAGAATTGAGAGTTCTTCTTGGTGGATTTTTCCCTTGATCAGTATGTAGTGTCCTTCTGTCTTTTTTTGATGACTTAAGGTTGAAAGTCAATTTTATCTGATATTAGGATGGCTACTTCGGCTCGTTTCCTGGGACCATTTGCTTGTAAAATTGTTTTCCAGCCTTTTACTCTGAGGTAGTATTTGTCTTTGACACTGAGGTGCATTTCTTGCATGCAGCAAAATGATGGGTCCTGTTTACGGATCCAGTCTGTTAGTCTATGTCTTTCTATTGGGGAATTGAGACCATTGATATTAAGAGAGATTAAGGAATAGTGATTATTGCCACCTGCCATTCTTGATGCTATCTTTATGTTTGAGTGGTTATCTACTTTTGGGTTTGATGCAAGAATGTTACTATCTCATTTTTTCCAGGGTGTTGTTTCTCTCCTTGTATTGGAGGTTTCCACCTATTATCCTTTGCAGGACTGGGTTTGTGGAAAGATATTGTGAAAATTTGGTTTTATCATGGAATATCTTGGTCTCTCCATCTATGGTGATTGAGAGTTTTGCTGGGTATAGTAGTCTAGGCTGGCTTTTGTGCTCTCTTAGTGTCTGCATGAGATCTGCCCAGGATCTTCTGGCTTTCATAGTCTCTGGTGAGAAATCTGATGTGATTCGGATAGGTCTTCCTTTGTGTGTTACTTGGCCATTTTCTCTTACTGCTTTTAATATTCTTTCTTGGTTTAGTACATTTGATGTTTTGATTATTATGTGATGGGTGATATTTCTGTTCTGGTCCAGTCTGTTTGGAGTTCTGTAGGCTTCTTGTACGTTCATCGGCATCTCTCTCTTTAGGTTAGGGAAGTTTTCCTCCATAATTTTGTTGAAGATATTTACTTGCCCTTCATATTGCAAATCTTCACTCTCATCTATACCTATAATCCTTAGTTTTGGTCTTTTGATTGTGTCCTGTATTTCCTGGATATTTTGGGTTACACGTTTTTTGCATTTTGCATTTTCTTTGACTGTTGTGTTGATGCTTTCTATGGTATCTTCAGCATCTGAGATTCTTTCTTCCATCTCTTGTATTCTACTGTTGATGCTTGTATCTATGACTCCTGATTTCTTCCCAAGGTTTTCTATATCCAAAGTTGTCTCCCTTTGTGATTTCTTATTTGTTTCTACTTCCTTTATTAGATCCTGGATGGATTTGCTGAGATCCTTCACTTGTTTGTTTGTATTTTCCTGTATTTCTTTAAGGTATTTTTGCGTTTCCTCTTTCAGGATTTCTGCCTGTTGACCCAAGTTCTCCTGCATTTCTCTAAGCGATTTTTGTGTTTCCTCCTCATGGGCTTCCATCTATTGATCCATCGTCTCCTGCATTTCTTTAAGCAATTCTCGTGTTTTCTTTGTAAGGGCATCTATCCGTTGATTCATTTCTTTAAGCAATTTTTGTGTTTCCTCCCTATGGGCATCCATCTGTTGACCCATATTCTTCTGCATTTCTTTATGCGATTTTTGTGATTCCTTTGAAAGTGCATCTACCCGTTGATTCATTTCTTTAAGCGATTTTTGTGTTGCCTCCTTGTGGGCCTCCATCAGTTGATCCATGTTCTCCTGCATTTCTCTAAGCAATTTTTGTGTTTCCTTTGTAAGGGCTTCTAACCGTTGATTATGATCTCCTGTAATTCTTTATTAGATTTATTTGTGTCCTTCTTGAAATCCTCTAATAGCGTCATGAGAAGTGATTTTAAATCCAGATCTTTTCTTTCAGGTGTGGTGGGGTATCCAGGACTTGCTGCTGTTGGAGAGTTGGGTTCGGATAGTGCCATATAACTTTGATTTCTGTTAGTAACGTTCCTACGTTTGCCTTTTGCCATCTGGTTACCTCTGGTGTTAGTTGGTCCTGCTGTCACTGGCTGTTGGTTGGACCTCCTGTGAGCCTTCAAAGCTATTTCTGGCCCCCCTGGATTACTGGGATTCCCCTGGCACAGATTTCTGGAGCCTGCCCTGCTCCTGAGTGACTTTGGAGTCCTGATGTGCCTTGCCCCAGGTGATGTTATATTGGGGAATCCCTGCACATCCAAAGGTTCAGCGTAGTGGATTCCCGGAGCAGAGGTTGCCAAAGGGAGGCTGATAGGCTCCTGCCCTGTGCAGGGGTGTGTGATCTCTCCCAGAGGGGGGAAAGGGGGCATCCCTCTGCAGGGCAGAAGTCCCACAGCAGGGCTGGCACGTCGATTACTGCAGACCTGCCCAGCTCTTGGGAGCAGGGTACACACAAGCTGCCTGAGACCCAAGCGATATTATGCCTGTCTGTCTCTGAGCCTGGTAGTCCCAGCTGCCCTGGTGCTGGAGCAAAGATGGCGGAGTGCACTCTGCACTCTCTTGGCAGTGCAGGTCACTCTGCAGGGGGGATGGCCCACAGCAGAGCTGGTGCCCAGACGACCGCAGTGCTGTCCGCTCTTGGGAACAGATGGAAGCCCCAACAGGCCGTGTCCCAAGCAATGTTATATTGGGGAGAACCTGGGTACCTGTCTCCTCAGTGCAGTCGATCCAGGAACAGAGGTCGCCAAAGGGAAGCTGTTAGGCTCCCGCCCAGTGCGGGGGGGGGGGGGGTCCCTCTGCAAGGCAGAAGTCCCACAGCAGAGCTGGCGCGCTGGTTACTGCAGATCTGCCCAGCTCTTGGAGCAGGGTACACACAAGCTGCCTGAGACCGAAGCGATATTATGCCTGTCTGTCTCTGAGCCTGGCGGTCCCAACTCATAATGCTTGAGTTTTACTGAGAGTAATAAGAAAACTAAACAAGTTCAAAGGGATTCAAATTAAAGAGTAAGAAATCAAAGTTTTATTATTTGCAAATGATATGACAGTATATATATTTGACCCCAAAATTCCTACCAGAGAACTCCTACAGCTGATAAACACCTTAAGTAAAGTGGCAGGATATAAGATTAGCTCAAAAAAATAAATAAAATATTAACCCTCTTGTCTTAGTCAGGGTTTCAATTCCTGCATAAAAATCATGACCAAGAAGCAAGTTGAGGAGGAAAGGGTTTATTCAACTCACATTTCCAACTTGCTGTTCATCACCAAAGGAGGTCAGGACTGGAACTCAAGCAGGTCAGGCTACAGGAGCTAATGCAGAGGCCATGGAGGGATGTTTCTTATTGGCTTGCTTAGCTTGCTTTCTTATAGAACCCAAGATCACCAGCCTAGGGATGGTACCACCTGCAAAGGGCTAGGCCCTACCCCCTTGATCACTAATTGAGAAAATGCCTTACAGCTAGATCTCATAGAAGCATTTTCTCAACTGAAGCTCCTGTCTCTGTGGTAATTTCAGTTTGTGTCAAGTTGACACACCAAACCAGCCAGTATACCTCTTATATACAAATGACAAAGGGGCTGAGAAAGAAATCAGGAAACAACATTCTTCACAATAGACACAAATAATATAAAATGTCATGGGTGACTCTAAACAAACAAGTGAAAATTCAAGTCTTAGGAGAAGGAAATTGAAAAAGATATGAGAACATGGAAAGGTCTTTCATGTTCATAGATCAGTAGGATCAACATAATAAAAATGTCCATCTTATCAATCCCCAACAAAATTTCAATACAATATCTTATAGACCTTGAAAAAACAATAATCAACTTCATACTAAAAGAGAATAGCTAAACAATCTTATATAATACAAGAATATCTGAGATATCAACATCTATGATTTTAAGCTGTACTAAAGACCAATAGTCATAAAACTGCATGGTATTGGCATAAAAACAACCAGATTGATCAATGGCATCGAATCAAAGTGCCAGACAAAATCAACACACCTATACACCTGATTACTGTTGAGGAAAAAAAAAAGGCCAGAAACATATAATGAGTAAAAGAAAAGCATTTTCAACAAACGGTTTTGTTCTAACTGGATGCTGGCATGTTGACTAGTTCAGAAAGATCCATTATCTATCACCTTGCATAAAACTCAAGTCCATGTGGATGAAAGACTCAATGTAAAACCAAAATGTAAAAGACAAAATGGGGAATAGCCTTGAACACATTGTCACAGGATACAATTTCCTGTACAGAACCCCAATAGTGCAGATACTAAGATCTACAATTAATAAATGGGATCTCATGAAACAGGCTTCTGTAAGGCTAAGGTCATGGTCAATAGGACAAAATGTCAACCTATGGAATGGGAAAATATTTTCACCAACTCCACATCTGACAGAGGGCTCATATACCAAATATACAAAAATATTCAAGAAACTAGACAACCAACGAAATTATCCAATTAAGAAAATAGGGGACAAATATAAACAGAGTTCTCAACAGAGGAATCTCAAATGACTGACAAACATTTAAAGAAATGTTCACCATCCTTAGCCATCAGGGAAATGCAAATCAAAACAACTTTGAGATTCCATCTTACACCTATCAGAATGGCTAAAATCAAAAACACAAGGGACAACCCATGCTGGAAAGGATTGGAGCAATGGGTAACACTCTTCACATGATTTTTAAAAAATGACATCATGAAATTTGCAGAAAATGAAACTAAAAACAAATTATCCTGAATGAGGTAACCTAGACCCAGAAATACGAACATGATATTTGCTCATATGAGTGGATATTAGCTGTCTTAGTCAGGGTTTCTATTCCTGGACAAAACATCATGACCAAGGAGCAAGTTGGGGAAGAAAGGGTTTATCCAACTTACTCTTCCACTTTGCTGTTCATCACTAAATGAAGTCAAGACAGGAACTCACACAGGGCAGGAAGCAGGAGCTGATGCAGAGGCCATGGAGGGGTACTGCTTACTGGACTGTATCCCTTGGTTTGCTCAGCTTATTTTCTTATAGAAACCAGGACTACCAGCCCAGGGATGGTAACACCCACAATAAGCTGGGCCCTCCCCTCTTGATCACTAATTGAGAAAATGCCTTACAGCTGGGTCTCATGGAGGCATTTCCTTAAGGGAGTTTCCTTTCTCTGTGATAACTTCAGCTTTTGTCGAGTTGGCACCCAAAACCAGCCAGTACATTAGCTGTAAAGTAAAGGATAATTGTATTACCACCCACAGAAAGGCTAAGTAACAAGGAAGGCTTGGTACTGGGGGGGATTGGAGGGTTGTTGCAAGATTCTCCCTAGGAAGGGCAAATAGTATAGATTTTACAGGTGGACTCAGGGGCAGGTGGGGATGGGAATAGGAGGAATCATGTGAGGGGAGAAAATACTGGGAGAGACTACTGAAATTAGAAAACATTTTGGGAGTGAGGTAGAAACCTAGTATAATGAAAACTCCATGGAATCTAGAAAGGTAACATTATCAAAGACTACTAGCAATCAGACACAAAGTCTGAACTGGCCATCCTCTATAACCAAACAAGGCCTCAAGAGGAGAGGTTGGGATACCAACCCAGCCACAAAACCTCCAACCTACAGGTTGCCATGCCTGCAGAATGTACTCAGACCACAACCTAGCATAACTGTCATCAGATAGATCAGAGAGACTTTGTCCAGACACTGATGGGAGCAGATACAGCTAAATATTAGGCAGAACTCAGGGAATCCTGTGGAGGAGGCTGAGGATGGATTGGAGGAGCCAGAGGGATCAAGTACACCACACACAAGGACATGGCCCACAGAATCAACTGACTGGGACTCAAGTGGGCTCCCAGAGGTCAGGCAGCCAGTTTGGGTCTGATATAGGTCTTCTGCATATATATTATGTTTGTGAGGCTCTGTGTTCTTCTGGGATTCCTAACAGTGAGAGTGGGACAGGGAGAGGTGAGGACTGTCTCCAATTCTTTTGCTGACTTTTGGAATCCTTTCCCTTCTACTGGGTTGCTTCATCCAGCTTTGATGTGAAAATATGTGCCTGGTCTTATTGTGGCTTATTATGCCTTCTTTTGTTGGCATTACTTACTGGAAGGCCTGCTGTTTTCTGAGGGGAGATAAGAGGGTAGATGGGTGCAGACAGGAAATAGAGGGTAAAGTCTGGGGAGAGAGGAGGAAAATGAATCTGCAGTTTGGATGTAATATATGAAAAAAGAATAAATAAAAAGGAAAAAATGCACAAAAGGAAAAAAAAGTATTCATGCAAATAATGCCAATGTCCAAGCTGTAGTAGAGGAGGTATTCATTGTCACATACCTAAAATCCAGCTTCAAGATATATAAGCAATGCCTCCAATTTCAAGACAAAACTTATACAGAAAAGGGAAAGATGTTCAGAATCAATTCTTTGACTTAGTGACAAAGAATATTTACAAAACTCTCCTGACAAAGATAGCAGAGTGTGGGGGTAGGGCTGACAGGGGTTCAAATGCTGAGTACCTGTAGCTAAAACAGAAATAGAAATTGGAATGCTTGTGGAGTAGCAATGTCAGGGCAGAAAGGCATTATTGTTTTTAATTAGTCCTTTATTATTACAGTTAGTTTTGCAATAATGCTGGCTTTGAAAGTTGCATTAGCTTTAGAATAATTAACGTATTTACTCAGAAACAATTTGACTAGTAAAACATTAGTCTTTTTTTTTTTTTGTATGTCTAATTTTGTCTTCAAAAATACAAATACATCTGGAGCTAAACCTAGAGTAGAGTGTTTAGCTTACGTGCTCAAGGTCTTGGATTCAAGCCCCAGCATCAGAAGAAGAAATAAAAGATTTCAAAGGGGCGGGACAGAGGGGCACTATTCCAGAGAGATGCTTCTGTGGTTAAGAGCATTTGTTGCTCTTGGAGAGACCACAGGTTTGGTTGCCAGCTCACAATACAGACATACATGCAGGCAAAACACTCATACACATAAAATTAGGTGATTTTTCTTAAAGTCTATTTACTTATTTATTCATTCATTCACTCACTCACTCACTCACTCATTCATTTACATTATATCCCTATTGCAGACACCACCTGTCCTCCCAGTCCTACATTCACATACTCCTCCCCCTATTGCCCCATGCCCTTCTCCTTAAAAGTTATTTTTAAAGTTATTTATTTGTACATGTATTGTTGTTTTGCCCACTGTATGTGCTGTATCCACAGACGCCAGAACAGGATGCTGGAGGTGACTGGAATTACAAATGATTGTGGATGTTGGGAACTGAATCCAGGTCCTCTTGCAAGAGTAGCCAGTGCCCCATTTTTTAAAAGGATTACTTGCCTCTCTGGAGTTTAACTTCTTGAGTTCTTTGTATATCTTGGATATTAGCCCTCTGTCGGATGTAGGGTTGGTAAAGATCATTTCCCAGTTAGTTGGCTGCCTCTTTGTCTTTTTGACAGTGTCTTTTGCCTTGCAAAAACTTTGTAATTTAATGAGGTCCCATTTGTCTGTTCTTAAGTTCTCACCTGAAGAATATCTAATGGCTGAGAAGCACCTAAAGAGATGTTCATCATCCTTAGTCATTAGGGAAATGCAAATCAAAACAACCCTGAGATTCCATCTCACACCAGTCAGAATGGCTAAGATCAAAAACACAGGAGACAGCAGTTGTTGGTGAGGATGTGGAGAAAGAGGAACACTCCTCCACTGCTGGTGGAATTGCAAGCTGGTACAACCACTCTGGAAAGCAGTCTGGCGGTTCCTCAGAAAACTGGGCATGACACTCCCAGAGGATTCGGTTATACTACTCCTGAGCATATACCCAGAGGCTTTCCCTGCATGCAATAAGGACACATGCTCCACTATGTTCATAGCAGCCTTATTTATAATAGCCAGAAGCTGGAAAGAACCCAGATGTCCCTCAACGGAGGAATGGATTCAGAAGATGTGGTATATTTACACAATGGAATACTACTCTGCAATTAAAAACAATGAATTCACGAAATTCCTAGGCAAATGGTCAGAACTTGAAAATATCATCCTTAGTGAGGTAACCCAATCACAAAAGAGCACACATGGTATGCAGGCACTGATAAGGGGATATTAACCCAGAATCTCGGAATACCCTAGACTCATTCGCATATCAATAGACTTCTAAGAAGATGGAAGGAGAGACCCCTGGTCCTGGAAAGACTGGATGTAGGGGAATGCCAGGACAGAGAAACGAGAGGGGGTTGAATGGGGAAAAGAGGGAGGGAAGGGGGCTTATGGGACTTTCGGGGAGGGAGGAAACGGGAAAGGGGAAATGATTTGGAATGTAAATAAAAAAAAAACTTAGAAAATAAAATTTAAAAAAAAAAAGAGTAGCCAGTGCTCTTAACTACTGACCCATCTCATCTGCCCCTTTAAAAAGAAATTTTAAAGAACAGACACATTAAGAATATCCCACCCAGTGAACTAAGTAGAAATGTACATCCTTTCTTCAAATGCCTACTATGCCCATCACCACATGTATGAACCACACATATAGTGCTCCCTTCTGAAAGACATCATGACTCATCTCATCGAGATGAGCAGAAATAAGTAGATACAGGCATCTTCCCTTTAGCACACCAACATTGAAACTTTATGTTGTTTCTTTAATTTGGAGAAATTACAAAGTACTCTTTCTTGTCTAATTACTGTGGATCAATTCACTCATGTCACTTGACAAAAGTATTTGAATTACAGCTTTTGCTACCCACAAAGTGTTTTTGCTATACCTGCATATCTCTTTCTACCTCCATTTCCTGGAAACCACTATTTTTTATTATGTCCACACTTACATCTTCTCCAGAAACCCATTTAGTTAGAATTATAAATATTGTGTTTTCCAGATTGACCTTCCCTTATAGTAGTATGCATGGAGATTGCTTCAAGTGTGCTCATGACTTGGCAGCCAAGTTCTTTTTTTTTTTTCTATATTTATCCAATTTTTTGGTAATACTTAAGTTCTATTATCTACTTAAGGATAATTTGCCTATTTCCTACATTTGGACAGTTATGAATAAAGGTACTTGCTATGGCTTGAAATAAAATATCTCCCACAAAAGTTCATGTGTTGGAGACTTGACTCTTAATGAAATGTTCAGAATTTGGGCTTTGAGGATTAAATTGTAAGGTCCGAGACCTAATCAGTTTATCAGCAAATCAACTGATCAGTGGATTAGTAAGATGGTGTATTATGGGGAAGTGAAGGAAACTAGAATGTGGTGCCTATTTGGATGAAGTGGATCATGGGACATACCTTCAAAGGTTGCACCTTGTCTCTGGCCCCATTCTCTTGTTCTAATGTTTCCTGGCTTCCTTGAGATGAGCAACTTTCCCAGTCAATACTTCTAAGAAGATGTTTCAGCCTTGTCAAAGACCTGAAATCAATGGGACTAATTGACCAGGAAACTCCAAAAGTATGAACTATAACATATTTTTTCCTCCTTTGTTGGGTGATTTATTGTCATTGACATTAAAGACATGAGCCACCATGCCTAGTCTAAATCTTTCCATTTTGAATAGTATTTATCAACAAATAGTATTTGTCCTCTGCGATGCTCCACCCAGCAGCTGACTCAGACAGATAGGGATACCCACAGTCAAACAGTTTATGGAGTTTGGGGATTCTTATGGAAGAACAAGAGGAAGGAATGCAGCCCCTAAGGGGATAAGAACTCCACAGGAAGACCAACAGTATCAACTAACCTGGACACTTGGGGAGTCTTTTAGAGACTGAACCAACTAAAGAGCATATAGGGGTTGGACCTAGACCTCCCTGCACATAGGTAGCAGATGTGCAGCTTGGTCTTCATGTGGGTCCTGAACAACTGGAGCAGGTGCTATCCATCAAGCTGTTGCCTGCACGAGGAATGCTCTTCTAGCTGGGCTGCCTTGTCTGGCCTCAGTGGGAGAGGAAGCACCTAGCCTCACAGAGATTCGAAGTGCTAGGGTGAGGAGATGCACAGAGGAGCCCCCACCTGCTCAGAGAAGGGGAAAGGAGATGGGAGAAGGATTGTGGGAGGGGTGACTGGGAGGGGGCAGTGAACAGGATGTAAAGTGAATAAGTAAAAAAAAAAATTAAATTATAAAAAATTGCTGCCCTCTGATGGCATATGACACTGAGCATCTTTCTGTGAGATTATTTATCATCTGAGTGTCTTCCATGTTGAAGTATATTTTAAGGCCTTTGCTATTTTTTAATTGGGATATTTTGATCTTTTAATGTTGAGTTACTAAAGTCCTAAAGTAATTTGGGTTTCATTCCATTGTCAGGTATGTGTTTCACAAAGACTTTTAAATTTTATTTGACTTCTCATTCTCTAATGGTATCACTTATAGAGGAAAATGCTTAAATCTAACAAAATTCAATTGCATTTTTTCATGCATAGACAATAATGCACAACTCTGCTCAGCTCACTGAAGTTTAGCAATTCATATCATGTATATGGCTGCTGGCCACATTTATCTTTTTTTCCATTGGATATTTCCATTTCCTTATTTCCCAAATAATATGTAAAAAGGCATTAAGTACCTCATTAGGCTGAAAAATTGGAAACCTGGTACAAAACGTGATAAGAAACCCAAGACAGTGTTTCATAGGAAACATTAACACATCATTTTAAAAACTGGTAACGTCAACATTCTTTAATATAAATATATGATGGGGGAGGACAGGCTATGTAGTATGGTAGTCAGGTGTTTGCCTAGCACACAAGGCCCAAAGTTCAATCTCAGCACAAAACACACAGATGCAAATATACACACACACTCACACAAAGACATAGACACACATGTACATACACAGAGAGACAACACACATAAAAATAATAGAAAGATTAAGAAAATAAATAGAAATTAAATAACATTCATACGTTAACTTCAACTAGGTGAAGCTTTATTTTGGTAAATAGAAATAAAAATCCAGGAACATTCATGAGAATAAGTAATGATGGTAGGCGCAAAGCGAACTCAGAAAGACTGGGAGAGAGAAGGCTCATGAAGTTTCTATGGCAGCTCAGAGGACCTGAATCAAACTACCTTGCCTAGACATGACTGTGAGCATGAGACAGAAGGAATGCTTTCCCACAAATTCCTTTACACTTGGCTACAGCACACTGGTGTTCTTAGGCTCCTTTCACCTCTCAATGTTGCTTAAATCAGTCATAATATATAAATATCCTTCATTATCTAATCTACTCCACTTCTGAGACTGGATTACAAGACTTTTGATGCCACTTATTCAAGCCTCTTAGGTTTCATTATTTAGAGAGTGAATGTTTTGATAAGATGGATTTATTCCTTCCTTCTTTGAAAGAGAGAAAGAAATTATGAAAGTTCTCTGAGCTCTTTCCCCATCTCTTGTTTATATAATACCTCCTAAATCAACCTAGATTACTGCCTGTCCTATTAAAAACTTTCACAGACAGATCCCACGTCTTGCCAAGGAAATAATATATAGCAATCCTCTCTGTAAGTGATTTCTCATTTTTAACTGATAAAATTAAAACAAAGAATTTTTTTTTAAGTAGCACCAAATAATTTGACTTGTGGCTTTTAATGTTAACTACATAAAAAGTGAGCGTTTGGTTGCGGAATTTATGAGGCAGAGCCAGTTTCTGTAGCGTGTTTTGGATTAGCATTAGTACTCTATATGACATGAGCATCACTAGACATTGTACACATGGCGAGTGAAGCATCACTACAATAACATCCATTTGTTTTTATTTCCATGATCACCTTTAGCATTGCTCACCAATTAGCACTTAACTTAAAGAAAGGTGTTGCAAAGTGTTTGGGAAGTCACAGCAGATGTGACTGCCATAAAAGCTTTTATGCTTGCTGTTTGGTTTTTAGAAATTTTTAGTATTCATTTGTAAAATGTATAAAATAGATGACCTTAGTAGTTCTTATTGAGTATGTACATTTAATCTATATCTAACATAAATATTATTTTTTCTCTATAGGTGACTTTCTTTACTTTTCCTTTTGTATTTAGTTCTATTTTAATCTCTCAAAATAAATGAAATACATTCAAACAAGGCTTTTTTCACTAAATTATATATGGAACTTAGCTGTTTTTAACAGAATTTTCAAAATTTGTAGACATCTATTTTTGTGTACACTATTGGATTTTCTATTATATAATCATACCATTATTACATTTTTATACCTTTAGTAAGCTTGAGTTGATTTTCTTACTACTTGTGTCTCCTTAAATCTCCTTTTATGCCATGTATTTTTTTGTTTGTTTGGTTGGTTGGTTTGTTTGTTTCAATAAAGTAAGGCTGGATAAGCAGCAACAGAGTACTTGCCTAGCACGTGTGAAGCCTAAGGACTGGTTCCCAGTGCTGGAAAAAGAATGACTAATATCAAAGACTTGAATCAGAATCATCCCTACTCACCTGAACCACTTCCCTAAAACCAAAGTGTTTGGGAAGCTCTATTAAGGAAACTAATGACACACTGGAAATCACATCACCTGAGGCTATTAACTGGATTAGGATTGCAATTTCTAAAGATGGTAAAAGAAGAATTATCAGTTGATATCCTAAGTGAGTATACAAAATGCAATGTAGTAAATTTTATGATCATGTATAATTCTATAACATTAAATTTTTACTACTATGGAAAAGAATGTTTCTAAACTGAATCCTGAGGAGAAATCCCATGCCAAGTTCTAGTCAGTAAGTTTTGGGTGTTGGGATACCACCACCTGCTGGAAGATTAGAATCAGGAGGTTTTCATTTAGAAATCTTTTAATACTAGCAGTGTTCATTAAAATCAACATTCCTTGATTCCCACTCTTCTAAGGTGCTGGTGTCCTCAGCAGTTTTCCATATATACAGAAGAAAACAGACATGTAAGGGTTACATAGAACCCAATTATTCCCCTAAATCATACTGTTAACTATATACAACAATGTCATGTTTGACTGATTTCATATAAGATTCATCTAGGTCCCCAGTTCTCCACCTTTGTGCTTCAACATGTCCTGTAAGCATGCAAACACCATGTTGGATGCCAGCGCTAAATTTAACAATGGATACAACTTCACATCACAACACTTCTCATGTTGAATAGTTTTCCCTTCTTTCTCCATCCTCGAATTTTGACTTGGGATAATAAATAGGATCTGAGTTTCTAGTAAGTTCTTACGTTCTCTCCTAAGGTTACCATTGGATAAATTATTTAATAAGAATAGTCTATGTTTTTCATCATCTCCCTCTTATTTTCTCACCCATAATGAACGAAGCAACCAAGGTAACATTTTCAACCCTAACAATTTAAAGACTGTGGAGATGATGTGAGAACAAACACCTTTCTAAACGATGAGGTGGTAAATTGGTGTTAACGTTTGCTAGTAATTTGAAAGCCTCTATCAAAAAGTTAAACTACATAGCCTTTGACACACTGATTCCACTTTGGAAATATGTCCTAAACATTTTTCACACATATTCAATGCAGTAGTATTTGCAATAGCACAAGTATATATGAGGACAGTATGTTGTTAATGGGCATACAAAACCATAGAAAAGCTAAGCAACCACACTGTAAAGAATACCGTGTACCCTTTATGTACTTATTTTACCTTTCAATTTGTTTTGTTTGGGGAGAGAATTGAGCCTCAATATATTAGGGATAATATGAAAATATTCAGCCACTGAGTTATATCTATAGCAATCAATATACGTTTTAATATATGATGTTCTCTAATATCATATATAAAATGGTTCCATGTAATTCTCAATTGAGAATTTTGAAAAGTAATTTGAACTCATTCTTCATGGACACCATTTGATTTAAAAAAAAACTTGATTTATAGTAGTATGTAGTTTTATAATTAAATATTTTAATATTACCTATCAAAAAACTATGTTTCATTATCTTTTCTTTTTCTTTCATTGGCAATAAAAATTAATATTACTTTGATTATGTGAATGATTTCCAATATAATCAAACGTTTTTTATATAGCACATCATAATGGAACAAATATACTTCTCATACTGCCACCTCCCCCTTGAACGAGGTTCTCTGGGGCTGCTGGAGTCATGTCAAGCCATGTCACTACCATGTCAAGAACCCCACTACCTCAGATACTGTCTAGTTTTATATCAACTTGGCTCAAGATAGAGTCATGAGAGAAGATGGATACTCAATTGCCTTCACAAGGTCAGGCTGTAGGCAAGCATGTAGGGCATTTTCTTAGTTTGTGTCTAATGGGGAAGGGCCCAGCCCACTGTAAGTGGTGGCACACTGTTGGGCAAGTGGACCCCGTCACTGAACAGAAGACTTGGTAAGGTTGAATGAGCCCAAACCCTGTGAATCTCAGAATTAAGGACAGTAGGAGTGGGGTTCATTTCCTGCCTAATTCTACCTGCTCTGGAACACACAACCACATCCTACTGAGAGGACCATGACAATCAGTCACCACATAGGAAAAACACTTGAAGCCCTTCCCCATGCAAATAGAGCATCACTAGCTTCTCAAACTGATCCAATGTGAAGTATCTACCCCTGGATCCCACCCTACTCCTCAATGTCTATAATGTCCCTATCCACATGAAATAAAGTGTACAAGTAATTTCTCTGAAAATCGTCTGGAGCATGGCAGTTTTACTGAGCTGTAACACTTTGGGGAAGAGTTTTCTCTCCCAAAGCATTCATAGCTGGACCTTGGATGCTCCTGACAGGCTGGGCTCACACCCCTGCTGCCCCTGCCCCAGCTGCTGCCGCTGCCATCACCACATCCCAGGCTGTGGGCATTGGCACTGGTGCCAAGGTAGCAGGTGAGACTTGGGACTCCGGCTACCTGTGCGGGCTTCCCTTCTGAGAGCTGTAACATTTTGGCTATTTCCAGTCAGACCAGAGACCCATGGAACCTATTTGTCCTAGTTCTGCAGAGGATGATACCACCTCTGGAATGGTGGTCCTGGGTTCCATAAGAAAGTAGGCTGAACAAGCCATGTGGAGAAAGCCACACCCTGCACAGTGTGCACAATGATCTTTTCAATCTCTGGTGTTGTCACTGTAAGAGTGATCAGTAGGTCTGTGCTTTAGCTACTTATAGAGATCAATGGCACGCTGTTCCAGAGATTCCATCAAGTCTCCCTGGCATCTTCCATAGGGGCTCTTCTGCAGCTCCGTGATTTCAGTGTGCAAAGGCATAATTTAATCCTCAAGGTATCCAATGACACCAACCTCAGAATAGTGAATGGCCTTTTCTTCCATTTCTTTCCATGCTTTCAGCATTTTTTTCTGAAGATAGCTCATAAGTCATCTGCTCACTATATCTCTCCAAGTCAAGCTGAATGCTTTTGCGAAAAAAACCTCCAATTTAGCTTTGAGTTGCTGTGATGCTGAGATCAAAGTGCTCTTCGTTTTTGTCAAGTTAGCATTATATCCAGGAAGACTTAACATTGCTGCTCTTTGTCCCTGAAAGAGCCTGCTGTAGTCTTCTTTTGGCCCAGATACATAGTGCACTGCTTCAGCCCATACTTTCCACAGCTGTATAATTGGCAGCTGTATTTTGCTGTCATGTACAACATAATTTATACAATCAGATAAACTTCTGGACGCAAATGGTCCTTCATAAACAGTCTTACTTTTATCAAACAAATAAACCATGTAGCTATCATAGCCTCTAACTCCACCTAGAACACACTGAGAGGCCGGTTTCTGAGGATCCAGAGAAATTCCTGTCTCTGACAGAAGTTCTTGAGAACCAGTATTTATTCCTGTTTCATGCTTAATTTGAGACTGCAGTGAATGAAGACTTTCATCACATGGTAACAGAAGAGAAATTATTTTTGCAGAAGTCATATTTAGGATGTACACTTTCTTTAAATTGAGAATATGATCCATTAATACAAAGCATCTTAGCTGCTTCAAGGTAAGATCAATAAGTGCCCCTCTCTGCTGTGGGTCCCAATTCAGCATCAATTGTAGCCAGCTTTCCACTGGCTCTACTATTAAACTACAAAGGCCTTGTTGAAATAGGTGTGTCACTGTTGGTGTGGGCTTAAAGCACTCACTCTAGCTGCCTGGAAGTCAGTCTTCCACTAGCGGACTTCAGATGAAGATGCTGAACTATCAGCTCCACCTGCCCCATTCCTGTCTGGATGCTACCATGTGGTAACCTTGGTGGGAACCTTGGTGATAAAGAACTGAACCTCTGAACCTTGGAACCTGTAAGCCAGCCCCAATTAAATGTCATCCTTAGAAGAGTTGCCTTGGGAGCTGAAGGGGTTTGCAGTGCCATAGGAGGAACAACAATTTGAACCACCCAGGACCCCCCCAGAGCTCCCAGGGACTAAACCACCAACCAAAGAGTACACATGGAGGGACCCATGGTTCCAGATGCATATGCAGCAGAGGATGGCCTTGTTGGACATCAAAGGGAGGAAAGGCCTTTGGTCCTGAGAAAACTAGTGCCCCAGTATAGGGGAATGCCAGGACAGGGAAGCAGGAGTGGGTGGATTGGTGAACAGGGGGAGGGGGAATGGTTTAGGAGATTTTCAGGGACAACATTTGAAATGTAAATAAAGGATATATCTAATAAAAAAAAATAGAGTTGCCTTGGTCATGGTGTCTGTTCACAGCAGTAAAACCCTAACTAAGACAGTCAGTTTGCAGCACCCCTCCACGCCCTCTGTGTCAGTTCCTGCCTCCAGTTCCTCTTCTTTTTGAGTTCCTATCTTGACTTTTTCAATGATTTACAATGATAGTGAAGTGTAAGCCAAATAAACCCCTTTTTCCCTTGTTGAGAATTTTTGGTGCTGTTTCTAGGAATTTGGCATTTCTCACTGGGCTTAGATTAAAAAAAAAAGGCTCAGATAAGAATATTAGAAACAGTGACCAGAGGGACTTTGTTTGCTACTTTTCTTAATTATTACCTTGTGTGATCTCTTTGCTTATTACTTTACTTATTACCTTGTGTGATCCTTTCACTTACTACTCTGCTTGATTACTATCTTGTGTGATCTCCTTGTTTATGATTTCACTTGATTACTTTGTCTTTGATCTAAGAACTGACCATATTTTGTGTATGTACCTAGAATGATACAAAAGCAGACTAGGAAAATAAAGCTGCTTCAGCCTCAGCACTGTCTGGAGTCATGTTATAATTTTATCTAATTGATTTTGTTGTGTTTTTTTTTCTTTTCAACCCTCACTCCCACCTTGAGAAACTGTTGACTGACTGAGATGGTTTGGTCATTCCTCAACTTGCTTTGGTTTCATCAAAGCAATAACAATCCTGGCTAAGACACCATGGATATTGTAAGGTCAGGTTCAAGTGATTGGGATCCAATATTGACAACATGTACAGAAAGAAGCTGCTATAGCCTCCTCCTCCTGCATGACTGCAGCCTGGTACTACTCCCATACAAAGATCTCCTACTACGATTAGCTAATCTGCAGTCTCCTCACTCATGCTGTAGATAATAAATGCACTGACTTTGCAGGCTGCTGCTACTGTGACTCTATCAACCAGAGCACACAGCCCCTCCACCCTGCATATTTGCACATGTGTGTTTTCTTCATTCCTCCTTGCCTAGATCAGAGTAATCCCAATGCCTGTCCTGGGAGCAGACATAAGCTAGAAGAACACAGTAGTTTAGGGTAGGGAGGAATTCACAAGGGACTTTCCATCAAAATGGCTTCTTCCATATGCAGTTGGATGACCTTGGCTATGTGTCATTTTCTCTGAGCATCTTTTCTAGGGTGAGAATTTGTAAATCAGGAGGTCCTGAGAACAAAAAAAGAAAATGAAGAATGCCTGAAACTGAGGAGAAATGTTATCACACAGTTGTTAGACAGACAAGGATGTGAACTCAGAATGTGTCAGATGTCAAAACCCCAAAGGAGCCCATGCTTCTCTCTCTGGGGCTCTAGATGCATTTCATTTCTTTAGTCGTAGGAATTCATTGAAACTTCTTGTCCAGACAATGGCTGCCTTATGCCTTGCATGTTTCCAGTTCTGTTTCTGGTACATTTTCTATCTGACACATTTTAATCTAACTCCATCTTTTAAAAGATTAAAGCCGAAGTAACTGTACTTGGTCATTGATGCCAGTTCACTAGACTGTGTTCACTGGTCAAGCTCCATGTATACAGATTTCAGCCAGGAGAAGTGGTATATAGACTAGGAAATGCCCAAAACTGAGCTGGCAGCCACTTGCTATACTCTGTCTTCCCCACACCCACAACTGTCAATATAAATTGCTGGGTTTCCTCTGAATTGTAAAATTCCAGCTCCCAGTGATTGAAGTAGAATTTTAGGAAGCATAGCTGACTTTAGGAGGCTGAGAATGGAGAACAAAACTGAACAGCTCGATTTACAGCTGCCTTAGACTGAGATGATGACCATCTCCAAGGAACACAAACCACAGCATGTTTGCTTAAAGTTCCAGAGAATCTCGCAACACAGGCAGATGTACATCGGCAAAGTCTTGCATCAGTCACTGGTGCTCATAATCAAGTAGGCTAAGAGTATGTGATGTGTCTCATGTGGTGTGCACTGACATGGGTGTAGAAGCGAGTTGGAAAGCAACGATTGAACAGGAATTCAGTGCACTACCTTGCTCACTAATCTGAATGCCTCAAGGAAACCCTCATCTGAGTGATCACTTCAGGCCTAAGAAGACAATGGTGGACACCACTGGCAGAAGCCTCCAACCCCACCAGACAATAGGCCAACACCCTGAACCTCAGGTAAGACTGCCCTTCCACTCTGCCCATGCCTTCCCAGCATAACTTCAACTACCCCTCCTCTCCTCCTCACCATACCCCAGCCAACACCTCCATTGGAAGGCTACTATCCCATGAGAGGCCAGGCTATCTCCCTGAAGACTAGGTATGCCACCCCTTCACATCACCTACACTTATTCAGCATAACCCCAATTGATCATCATTTCCTTATCACCATATCACGACCCACATCTTTTGTAGAATGATACTACCCACAAGATGCCAGGGAAGCATCTTACATCCCAGGGTACCCCTAGCAAATCAGAGCCCATGCACATGTCCAGACCTCCATCCCCTACTTTTAGTAGCAACTCAAACTCAAAACTAACAGATTGGAGACCATCCAGTCCATCAAAAGTCTGGAGTCTAACTCAGGTAGAGACCCTTTACTCAACCACAGGGCACTCTAGCTAGAAGACCAGAGAGGAAACAGAAACCAAGGAAGAAAGCACCCATCAAACAAAGACAACCCAGAAGTCAGCTACTAGACCTATAATCACTCCAAATCCAGATTCCTAAATGTCTGTGTAAGAACACAATCAACAACAACAACCAGGGCAATATGTCACCACCATAGCATTGCTGACTACAGCAAGCTGTAAGGATTCAAACATAACTGAAGCACAAAACAAACAAAAACAAAGAAACAGATAAAAAAGACCTTAAAACCAACTTCATGAAGATGAAAGAAGTCATTAAAGAGGCAATGAATAAATCCTTAAGGAAATTGAGGATAAGACAATCAAAAAATTAGAGGAAGTCAATAAATCCCCTAAAGAATATCAAGAAAACCAAGAAAAAACAAACAGTTGAAGGAAATAAAACTGTTCAAGACCTGAAAATGGACATAGAAGCAATAAAGAAAACCAAACTGAGGGAATGGATGCAGAAAACCTAAGTAAGGAAAAACAAGCTACAGGTACAAACAACCATAGCCAACAGAATACAAGAGATGGAAGAGAGAATCTCAGATGTGAAAAATACAATACAAGAAATAAATATATCTATCAAAGAAACTGTTATATATAAAAAGTACACAACACAAAGCATCCAGGAAATCTGGGACACTATGAAAAGACCAAACCTAATAAAAATAAGAATAGAAGATTCCCACCCATCTCAAAGGCCCAGAAAATATTTCTAACAAAATAAAAGAAAATTTTCCTAACATTAAGAAGGATATGCCTATAAAGGTACAAGAAGTTTCCAGATATCAAATTGATTAGAGCAGAAAAGAAAGCCCCCTCACCACATAATAACATTAAACACACATAACAAAGAACAAATTTAAAAACTGTAAGAGAAAAAGGCTAAGTAACAAATAAAGGCAGTCAGAATTACTTTCAGCTTTTCAATGGAGACTTGAAAATCCAGAAGGACCTGGACAAAAGTGTTACAGACCCTGAGAGATGACAGATGCAAGAGAAAGACCAGTTTACTATACCCAGCAAAACTTTCAATCATCATAGATGTAAAGAACAAGATATTTTGTGACAAAGTCAAATTTAAACAATTTCTATCCATAAGCACAGGTCTACAGAAGGTACTAAAAAGAAAACTACAATCTCACAACATAACCAAAAGAAGGAAAGCATACACACACACACTCAACCAACAACAACTAAAACAAAATGGCAGAAATTAACAATTGGTCATTGATATCTACAAATAAAACTGGGCTCAATTCCCCAATAAAAAGATACAGACTAAGAAAATAGATGTGAAAATAAGATCCACACCTATGCTGTATGCAAAAAACACCTCGACAGCAAAAATAAACATTACCTCAGAGGAAAAAGACTGGAAAAAAGTTTTCAACAGATGGCCCTGAGAAGCAAGCCAGTGTATCTACCCTACTATCAAACAAAATAGACTTCAAACCAAAATGAATCAAAAAAAAAAAATGGGGAAGGACACTTCATACTCATCTAAGGAAAAACCCACCAAGTTGAGGTCTCAATCCTGTACATCTATGACCCAAATACAAGGGCCCACACATTTGTAAGCACAGTATAACTAAAACTTAAATCAGCCTGCTTCCTTATAGTATCCAGGACCACCTACTCAGAGATAAGCTAAGCCTTCCCACATAATTAATTGATCAATAAAATACCTTTACAGAAATGCTGATGGCCAATCTGATAGAGGCATTTTCTCAGTTGAGGTTCTTCTTCCCAACTAACTCTAGCTTATTTGTGTCATATTGACAAAACTAACTCAGACAGGTAATATTAAGATGGCTCTGCTGTAGTCTAGCCAGCTTCTACACTGTTATTCGCCATAGCAGCTTTCCAGTGACTACACCTCTGGACTTAGACCACAGAAGTTGCTGGCAAACTGCCTCATCAGCACCTCACTGAACTTCTCTGTTAGCCAGAGTGTTTTGGATCCACCCTCTTCAGTAACACTTGGGGAGGTGGGAAAGGCACAGTCTCCCTGAAGCTGAGTCAGTAGCTGCTCTCTGTATCTGCCATTTGGAAACTTTTAAAGTCTTTGCGGTATTAATTATCTGATATATGTTAATTCCTTATTCTGAAATTTTTTTCAATCATAGGTGGATTAGATAACTATAATCCTAGAATTTAGAAAGCAGATGCAAAAGGACTATAAATTCCTATACACCCTCAGCTACACAGTAATTTCTAAGCCACCTGGAGTAAGGCTTACACTACATAGTAAGGCCCTTCAGGGAGAAGTGATTTAATTTAGACTGCCTCGTATGAGAAAGGTGCTAAGTTTAAACTCTAGAACTGAAAAAAATGTCCCTCTTTAAATTAGAGCACACAGAGAGTCACTCACTCAGAGACAGAAAAGAAAGTTATTAAGGTAAAGAAAGTAATGTAGAATATTAGAAATGCTATAGATCTAGATATGAGATTGCTGGGAGTATAGCCTCACAAGGGCAGCATGTGCTTCACATGGAATGGGCAGGCTATAGACTATCCATAGCACCATGAAATAAAGAAATAAACCAAAAGAATACGATATTAATAATACAACATTACTTACAGTTATATTTATTATATAGTAGTTATGTTCCTTAAAATATGTGTATATCAATTTATATATAAAAGTATATATAAACATTATATAGAATTTTACTTACAAGACTCATGGAAAATATCCTTTTAAAAAGTAAAAGAACAGACCATCGCCTGCCCTTCCGCTGGGGCAGAACCTTGCCAGCTCTGCTGCAGTAAAGATTCCATCTCCTGATACTTCCTAGAGAACCAGCCACTCAGGCCAGTTGCAATCCCTTCTGAGCCTTGTCCCCCTGCCATCGCCACCTGCCTTTCTGCTGGGGCAGAATCTTGCCAGCTCTGCTGGGGTAAAGATTCCAACTCCTGATACTTCCTAGGGAACCAGACACTCCGGGCATTTGCCCTTTCTACTGTGGCAGAATCTTGCCAGGTCTGCCGCTATGAAGATACCTCTCCTTATACGTCCTAGAGAACCAGCTGCACACAGAGCATTTGCTCTTTCTGCTGTGGAAGAATCTTGCAAGGTCTACCACAGGGAAGACACCATCTCCTGATACTTCCTAGAGAACTAGTCACACTTAGGTCATTTGGAGTGCAGAGAGACCTAGGAGCACAGGAGAGCTGGTCTCCCAGGAGAGCCTACATACCTGTGTGCCCAGACAGAACTGAATCCGAGGAGTACATATATACAGGCTTACAAGACAGATAAGCCAAAATCAGAGACAGCAAGACCAGCTAGCACCAGAGAAAACTAGATGGCAAAAGGCAAACACAAGATCAAAACCAACAGAAACCAAGGCAACATGGCACCATCAGAGCCCAGTTCTCCCACAAGAGCAAATCCTGGATACCCTAACACACCAGAAAAGCAAGAGCTGGATTTAAAATCACATCTCATGATGTTTATAGAAGACTTGAAGAAGGACATAAATAACTCCCTTAAAGAAATACAAGAGGACATGGGTCAAAAGGTAGAAGCCCTTAAAGAAGAATCACAAAAATCACTTAAAGAAATACAGGACAACATGGGTCAATGGGCAGAAGCTCTTAAAGAGGAAAAACAAAAATCACTTAAAGAAACACAGGAGAACATGGGTCAACAAGTAGAAGCCCTTAAAGAGGAAACACAAAAATCCCTTAAAGAATTTCAGGAAAACACAAACAAACAAGTGAAGGAACTGAACAAAACTATCCAGGATCTAGAAAAGGAAGTAGAAACAACAAAGAAATCACAAAGTGAGACATCTCTGGAGATAGAAAACCTTGGAAAGAATTCAGGAGTCATAGATGCAAGCATCAACAACAGAATACAAGAAATAGAAGAAAGAATCTCAGGTGCTGAAGATACCATAGTAAACATTGACTCAACAGTCAAAGAAAATGCAAAATGCAAAAATCTTGTAACCCAAAACATCCAGGAAATCCAGGACACAATGAGAAGACCAAACCTAAGGATCGTAGGTAGAGAAGAGAGCAAGGATTTACAACTTAAAGGGTCAGTAAATATCTTCAACAAAATTATAGAAGAAAATTTCCCTAACCTAAAGAAAGAGAAGCCCATGAACATACAAGAAGCCTACAGAACTCCAAACAGACTGGATCAGAACAGAAACTCCTCCTGACACATAATAATCAAAACACCAAATGCACTAAATAAAGAAAGAATATTAAAAGCAGTAAGGGAAAAAGGTCAAGTAATATATAAAGGCAGACCTATAAGAATTACACCGGACTTCTCACTGGAAACTATGAAGGCTAGAAGATCCTGGGCAGATGTCATACAGACCCTGGGAGAACATAAATGTCAGCCCAGGCTACTATACCTAGCAAAACTCTCAATTACCATAGATAGAGAAAACAAGATATTCCATGACAGAACCAAATGTACATAATATCTTTCCACAAACCCGTTGCTTCAAAGGATAATGGGTGGAAAATACCAACACAAGGTGGGGAAACTACACGCTAGAAAAAGCAATAAAGTAATCTTCTTTCAAAAAACCCAAAATAAGATAGCCACAGAAACATAATTCCACCTTAATGATGAAAATAACAGGAAGCAACAATCACTATTCCTTAATATCTCTTAACATCAATGGACTCAAATTCCCAATAAAAACACATGGACTAAAAGACTGGCCAAGTGAACAGGACCCAACTTTTTGCTGCATACAATAAGCCCACCTCAGTGACAAAGACATTCATTACCTCAGAGTCAAAGGCTGGAAAACAATTTTCCAAGCACATGGTCCCAAGAAACAAGCTGGAGTGGCCATACTTATATAAAATCAACTTTCAACCAAAAGTTGCCAAAAAAAAAAGATAAGGCAAGACACTTCATATTAATCAAAGGAAAAATCTAACAAGATGAACTCTGAATTCTGAACATCTATGCCCCAAATGCAAGGGCACCCACATTCATAAAAGAAACCTTACTAAAACTCAAAGCACACATTGCACCCCACACAATTATAGTGGGAAACTTCAACACCCCACTCTCAACAATGGACAAATCATGGAAACAGAAACTAAACAGAGACACAGAGAAACTAACTAAAGTTATGTACCAAATGGATCTAACAGATATTTATAGAACATTCCATCCTCAAGCAAAAGAATACACCTTCTTCTCAGCACCTCATGGCACCTTCTCCAAAATTGACCACATAATTGGTCACAAAACAGGCCTCAACAGATACAGGAATATTGAAATAATTCCATGCACCCTATCAGATCACCATGGCCTAAGGCTGGTCTTGAGTTCAAACAAAAACAATGGAAAACACACATGCATGTGGAGTTTGAACAATGCTCTTCTCAATGATAGCTTGGTCAAGGAAGAAATAAAGAAATAAATTAAACACTTTTTAGAATGTAATGAAAATGAGGACACATCATACCAAAACTTATGGGACACATTGAAAGCAGTGCTAAGAGGAAAACTCATAGCTCTAAATGCCTCCAAAAAATAAATTGGAGAGAACTTACCCTAGCAGCTTGACAACACACCTGAAGGCTCTAGAACAAAAAGAAGCGAATGCACCCAAGAGGAGCAGACGGCAGGAAATAATTAAACTCAGGGCCGAAATCAACCAAATAGAAACAAAAAGAACCATACAAAGAATCAACAAAACCAGGAGCTGGTTCTTTGAGAAAATCAACAAGATATATAAACCCTTAGCTAGACTAACCAGAGGGCACAGGGGCACTACCCAAATTAATAAAATCAGAAATGAAAAGGGAGACATAACAACAGAAACTGTGGAAATTCAAAAAAATAATCAGATCCTACTACAAGAGCTTATACTCAACAAAATTGGAAAATCTGGATGAAATGCACAATTTTCTAGATACATACCAGGTGCTAATGTTAAAACAGAATCAGATAAACCATCTAAACAGTTCTATAAGTCCTGAGGAAATAGAAGCAGTTGTTAACAGTTTTCCAACAAAAAAAAAAAAAAAAACCCGGACCAGATGGGTTTAGTGCGGAATTCTATCAGATCTTCAAAGAAGAGCTAACACCAATACTCTTCAAAGTATTCCACAAAATAGAAACTCAAGGAACACTATCCAATTCATTCTATGAAGCCACAATAACACTTATACCTAAACTAAACTAGATTAAACAAGGAAAGGGAACTTTAGACCAATTTCCCTTATGAACATTGATGCAAAAATTCTCAACAAAATTGTGGCCAACCAAATCCAAGAATACATCAAAACAATAATTTACCACGATCAAGTAGACTTCATCCCAGACATGCATGGATGGTTCAATATACGGAAATCCATCAATGTAATCCACTACATTAACAAACACAAAGAAAAAAACCACAGGGTCATTTCATTAAATGCTGAAAAAGCATTTGACAAAATTCAGCATCCCTTCATGATAAAAGTCTTGGAGAGATAAGGAATTCAGGGCCCATACCTATACGTAGTGAAAGCAATATACTGTAAGCAAGTAGCTAACATCAAACTAAATGGAGATAAACTTGAAGCAATCCCACTAAAATCAGGGACCAGACAAGGCTGCCCACTCTCTCCCTATCTATTCAATATAGTACTTGAAGTCCTAGCCAGAGCAACTGGACAACAAAAGGAGGTCAAAGGTATATAAATTGGAAGGGAAGAAATCAAAGTATCACTATTTACATACAATATGATAGTATACTTAAGTGACCCCCAAAATTCCACCAGAGAACTCCTACAGCTGATAAACAACTTCAGCAATGTGGCTGGATATAAAATTAACTCAAACAAATCAGTAGCCTTCCTCTACTCAAATGATAAACAAGTTGAGAAAGAAATTAGGGAAATGATACTCTTTACAATAGTCACAAATAATATTACATACCTTGGTATGACTCTAGCCAAGCAAGTAAAAGATCTGTATGATAAGAACTTCAAGCCTCTGAAGAAAGAAATCATAGAGGATCTCAGAAGATGGAAGGATCAATCTCCCATGCTCATGGAATGGCAGGATTAATATAGTAAAAATGGCCATCTTGCCAAAAGTAATCTACAGATTCAATGCAATCCCCATCAAAATTCTGAATCAATTCTTCATAAAGCTAGAAAGAGCAAGCTGCAAATTCATCTGGAATAACAAAAAACCCAGGATAGCGAAAACTATTCTCCAAACAAAAGATCTACTGAGGGAATCACCATCCCTGACCTCAAGTTCTAATACAGAGCAATAGTGAAAAAAACTGTATGGCATTGGTATGGAGACAGACAGGAAGATCAATGGAGTAGTATTGAAGCCTCAGATATGAACTCACACACCTATGGTCACTTGATATTTGACAAAGGAGCTAAAATTATCCAGTGGAAAAAAGACAGCATTTTTAACAAATGGTGCTGGATCAACTGGCCGATAGCATGCAAAAAAATGCAAATCAACCCATTCTCATCTCTTGTACAAAGCTCAAGTCCAAGTGGATCAAGGAACTACACATAAAACCAGACACACTGAAGCTTATAGAGGAGAAAATGGGGAGGAATCTTGAACACGTGGACACAGGGGAAAAAGTTCCTGAACAGAACACCAATGGCTTATGCCCTAAGAAAAAGAATCGACAAATGGGACCTCATGAAACTGCAAAGCTTCTGTAAGGCAAAGGATAAGGTCAGTAGGACAAAACAGCAACCAACAAATTGGGAAAAGTTCTTTACCAATCCTACATTCGATAGAGGGCTAATATCCAAGGTATACAATAAACTCAAGAAGTTAGGTTCAAGAGAGTCAAATAACCCTATTAAAAAATGGGGTACAGGGCTAAACAGGGAATTCTCAACTGAGGAAACTCGAATGATTCTAAAGCACCTAAAGAAATATTCATCATTCGTAGTCATCAGGGAAATGCAAATCAAAACAACACTGAGATTCCATCTCACACTGGTCAGAATTGCTAAGATGAAAAACTCAGGAGACAGCAGATGCTGGAAAGGATGTGGGGAAATAGGAACACTTCTCCATTGTTGGTGGGATTGCAAGATGGTAAAACCACTCTGGAAATCAGTTTGGCGATTCCTCAGAAAATTAGACATAGTACTAGCTGAGGACCCATCTATACCACTCCTGGGCACATACCCAGAAGATGCTCCTACATGTAATAAGGACCCATGCTCCACTATGTTCATAGCTGCCTTATTCATAATAGCCAGAAGCTGGAGAGAACCCA
Source organism: Tokudaia tokunoshimensis (assembly GCA_036184795.1). Taxonomy (NCBI): domain Eukaryota; kingdom Metazoa; phylum Chordata; class Mammalia; order Rodentia; family Muridae; genus Tokudaia; species Tokudaia tokunoshimensis. The sequence continues at coordinate 118,948,515 of BTHU01000014.1, forward strand.
GATGTCCTTCAGCTGAGGAATGGATACAGAAACTGTGGTATACATACACAATTGAGTACTATTCAGCTATTAAAAACAATGACTTCATCAAATTCTTAGGCAAATGGATGGAAGAGTCATTCTGAACGAGGCAACCCAATCACAAAAGAACACACATGGTATGCACTCACTGATAAGTGAATATTAGTCCAAAAGCCCAAATGGGCGTTGAGTCCCCAAGGGAGTTGTTGGAAGGTGGTACGGAGGAGCTGAAGGGGTTTACAGCCCCATGGGAAGAACAACAATGTTGGCCACCCAGACACCCCAGGATCCCAAGGGACTAAACCATCAACCAAAGGGTACACATGGTTCTAGTCAAAAATGTGGCAGAGGAATGCCTTGTCAGGCATCAGTGGGAGGAGTGGTCCTTGGTCAGGTGAAGGCTCAATAGATGCCCAACAAGGGGAAATCGAGGGGGGGCAGGTGGGAGTAGGACAGGTGGAGGGGCATATACTTGGAGGCAGGGAGTGGGAGGAGGGGTTAGGGGTTATTGGGGAGGTGGGAAACCACTTGAAATGTAAATGAAGATTATATTTATTAAAAAAAACTCTCCCCCCAGAATAAATAACTAAATAAAAAGGGCAGGTAATTTTAGTGCAAAATTCTACCAGACATTCAAAGAAGAGGTAATACCAATACACCTCAAATTATTCTATAAAATAAAAACAGAAAGAACATTGCCAAATTCATTTTATGAAGCCATAGTCATCCTGATACTCAAAGCACACAAAAACTCCACAAGGAAAGAGAATTATAGACCAATTTCCCTTATAAACACTCATATAGAAACATCAATAAAATATTTGCAAACCGTGTGCCAGAACACATCAAAAAAAAATTATCCACCATGATCAAGTAGGCTTCAGGCTAGAGATGCAGGAACAGTTCAACATATAAAAATTCATCAGTATAGTCTATCATATTAACAAAATGAAAAAAAACCACACACACACATTATCATCTCATTAGATGCTGAAAAAGCCTGTGACAAAATCCAATACACCTTCATGATAAAAATCTGGGAGAGATCAGGAATACTTGAATATAATAAAAGCAATATACAGCAAGGCTATACCATCATCAAATTAAATGGAGAGAAACTCAAAGCAATTCCACTTAAATCAGAAAGAAGACAAAGCCGTCCACTCTCTCCATGTCTATTCAATATAGTGCTTGAAGTTCTAGCTAGAGCAATAAGACAACTAAAGGAGATCAGGGGGATAAAAATTGGAAAGGAAGAAGTCAAAGTTTCATTATTTGCAGATGATATGATAGTATATATAAGTGACCCCAAAAATTCTACCAGGGAACTCCTACAGCTGATAAACACTTCAGCAAAGTGACTGGACACAAGATTCAGTCTAAACAATCAGTATTCCCCCCATATGTAAATGATGAACAAGAAAGAAATCAGAGGAAAAATCATGCTTCACAATAGCCACAAATAATATAAAATATCTTGGTGTAACTCTAACCAAGCAAGCAAAAGACTTGTATGATAATAATTTCAAAGAGGGAAGAAATTGAAGCAGATATCAATAGATGGAAAATTCTCCCATGCTCATGGATTCATAGGATTAACATAGTAAAAATGATCATCTTACCAAAAGCAATTCTCCATCAAAATTCCAACACAATTCCTTACAGACCTTGAAAGAACACTATTCAACTTCACATGGAAAAGCAAAAAGGCCAGGATAGCTAAAAGAATCCTGAACAATAAAAACTTCTGAAGGAATAACCACCTCTGATTTCAAGCTCTCCTACAGAGTTGTAGTAAAAAACAAACAAAAAAACCTGCATGGTATTGGCGTAAAACAGACAACTTGATCATTGGAACTGAATCGAAAACTCAGATCTAAATCTACACACCCATAGACACCTGATAAAGAAAGAAGCCTGAATTACACATCAACCAATGGTGCCCCCTCCTGAAGTCTTCTCTCCTCCCTTTCAGAGCTGCCTGCCCTATCTCTTTAAGCCCTCCTCTCAGCCTCCTCCTGCAATCTCAGAGCTTCTCTAAGCCCATAAGTTTTCTCTCAGCCTCTTCTTGGAACTTACAGGAACTCTTCCCCCATCAGTGTTCCATTTTGCAACCCTTTCTCTTTTTCTCCATGGACTCAGATTTTATTAAAGTCTTGCTATGTTACTACAAATAGCTTTGCCTAAGTACAGATAGAGCAATGGCCAAAGATTGGCATACCTGATTTTCAAATTCTCTCATAAGGTAATAACTTCCACCACTGTACAAACAAGTGTTTTATATCTCTTATATCTAAATAAATCTCTTTTGCCTTAAATTACAATACTTCCAAAAGTACACTTTTAGAAAGAACACACTTCCAATAGTTTCTTATCTCTAAGATTTTTCTACTTTCCACCTTTAAAAATCTTTTATAAAAGTCTATGACTTCTCTGTGCTCTGCTCTTTTAAAATAATCCCTTAAGATGATGCTGTAAACTCTATCTCAGGATTTGGAAGTTCATTGGGTATGGTTAAAAAAAAAACCTATAAAATCTGTAAAAAAAAAAATCTGGCTTAAAAGTTTTAACAAAAGGTTTATAGTTTTAAAAAATCCATATATGAGTAATGTAACTTTGTTACAACTTTCCATGTGTATATATTCCATTAATATATATTATAAACAAGTACTCTTATGTTCTTAGAATACATATTCGTTTTTTTTCAATGCAAAAAGCAAGACGAATTTTATTTAATCCAGCATGCTGGGGTTGCCCTGCACATGGGGAGAGAATGACCATGCATATCCCACCCAATGGGCCTTTATACAGTCCTCAGGGCAGTCACCATCAGGCACAATGTGATTGGAAGAACAGTGTTACCTTTAAACTAATTGGTTGTTAGGGAATGAGGTAAGTGGCCAATGGTCTCTGGGCCTTCCCTAGCCGCAGGGACTTCCCTATGGTCTGAGGAATGTAATTTAGCTTCTCCCTTCTGGGAGGGGCAAGTGTTCTGTGACCTTTCCAAAGTTCCTGAGCTGACTCTTTCATTCCCTCGTTTTCATTGTTTATGCTTCAGTCCTGAAGCAATTGCTGGTATTCTGATAGCTCATACTCCTAGTCTTCTGTATCTAGTATCTTCTTTGTATCTCTGCTTTAAGATCATTAGCTATACTGTACCTAAGTGTTTCTTAACAATAGCAACTAAGCAGTTTAAAATGTAGGGGCCAAAAGTCAACTATAGCTGGAGAACAATTAGGGGTCCTAACATGGTTAACAACCCCAGAATGGTCCATATAAGAGCAACACTACTCAGCTAAGGCACACATAGCCCTCCTAATCTACAGTACTACTTCTGATAATGAAGTCAATGATTCTTGAAGGTGACTGGTGGAAGTTTCTATTTTCTCTATATCTAAATCAATGGCTGCCCTCAGACTGTCATAATGTTCCCTTTGTAAGACCAGAGCGGAGGTCCTGGTGGCTGCCCCAGCCACCCCCAACCCCAACAGAAGGGAGACTCTGAGTGCTGTAACAGGTTTGGCAGACAGCACATAGGATGGGGGAAGGAATCAGAATCCAAAGGTACCACCAGTCAGCCATGATCAAGGTCGAGTGATCTTGAGCTTGAGCGGATTGTCCATCTTCGGTACCGTCAAGTAGGTGTCTCTGGGGGGTGGGCGTCTGCAAGTGTCACATGGGAAGTATGCACCCAGTCTGCAGTACTGTCCCTCTTGAGTCCTGTGGGAATGGCTAGCAGCACCAGGAAGGGTCCCTTCCATCAGGGTTCCAGCAACTGTCTCTGAAGCCTCCTTACATAGATGCAGTCACCAGTCTGGAAGCAGAGAAGAGTCTCTGGCATTCCTGGAGCATTTAAGGCAGACAGTTTGGGTGAAATCTCATATTGTGGGATACCTCCTGGGAGGGCCCAGTGGACAACAAAGGAGTTGGGGTACCAAAGAGGATCTCAAAGGGGGTCAGATTAAAATGGCAGGGGCTCTTCTGGGCTCAGAACAGGGCCAAGGGGAGGGGCACCACCTAGTTTGAGTCAGTCTCCAAGGTCAGTTTAGTTAAGGTCTCTCATAGGGTTCTGTTTATTTTCTCTGCCTGTCCTGAGCTCTGGGGATGGTACACACATTGGAGCTTCCAATTAGTCTCCAATATCTCTGTCAATCCCTGACTTACCTTAGAAACAAAAGCAGGACCATTATCTGATCCAATTACCTTAGACACTCCAAACCTCAGGAAAATTTTCTCTAATATCTTCTTTAGCCATCACAGCAGCTGTTTCCTGCTTGATGGGGAATGAATGTCTCAGCCCATCCAGGGAAGACATCTACAAACACTAGAAGGTATTTGTAAACATATTTTCCTGCCTTAACTTCTGTAAAATCTCTCAATATATTCCAAGCTGTTCTCCCCTAAGTCTTTTGCCCTGTTTACTCTTTGCTGCATGAGCATTCACTTGCTGGCATACCTTACACTGCTTTACTATCTCTCTGGCCCAAAAAAAATGACGCTTATAAATATGTATGTTAGGTCTCTTAACTGCTTGGGCAAGCTTTTTATCCTCTAAATGAGTCTATCTGTGTATTTGGCCTAGTAAGTCTCTTGCTTATTTTCTGGGGAGTATAGTTATCCCTTCTTGTGTGTACCTTCTCTTGGTAATAGTTGGTAGGGTGGCTAGCAATCTGAGTCCTTTTTTCTTCAGTATATCCTAAGTAAGGCCATCCCTCAGTTCAGTCCCATTTCCCAGTGGATATCTCTTGCAGGCCCATATATAACCAGGATAAGCTCCTGCATAGCCACTTCTGGAGTCACTTACTTGATCTGCCTGGTTCTTTCCCACTGAGTCTCTTCCCTTCTGACGTCCTAGGCAGTGATGTCACAGTTGCCAGCTTCATTAGGGCATCTAAAGAGGTCCTCTGATGTGAGCAGTCCTCTTGGCATATATTCCTGTGGACATGGGCTGTGGCAAAGGCATACCTGCTATCCATGTGGATGTTAATGTTCTTGCTGGCTCCAAGTTCCAACGTCTTGGTGAGGGCCATTAGTTCTACTTTCTGTGTTGATGTGCCAGGGGGTAGAGGTTCTGTCCAGATGACATGTGTGCTGTCCACCACAGCAACACCTGCTCATCTCTGACCTTCATGGAGAAAACTGCTCCAATCTGTAAACCAGGTAGCCTTAGCTTTCGGCAGGGGTCAGTCGGAGAGGCCTCTCCTTTTGGGCCAGTTAGCTGCAGCCTGTCAGGCAGGAAGTGTATCTGGGCCCCCATTTTGGAGAGTATGTCTTGCTCCAACAGAGGACAGGGTCAGTCTGGGGCGACCCTAAAAGAATGAGCTACCCATCCTATCCCTAGGTCCACTGTTCTTCAGGTAGTTCTTGAATACATTTTGGTGCCAGTGGCTTCTTAGACCCAAGATCTTTTCTTGGAAATGGGGCTATTGGCTTGGAGGACAAAGTGTTGAGCCCCTATGTCCACCAAGAATTGAGTGGGTTTCCCCTCCACTCTCAGAGTTACCCTGTGTTCAGGGAGGGGTCCGAACCATGTCTCCCCTAATCACTGTCTTCACCCAGGGCTAACACCTTTGCCATTTGGGGGCATTTTTCCCAAGGCCTGGGACTTCCTGTTCTCAGCTTCTGTTTGTTAGGGCATCCTCAGGCCCAGTGGCCTCTCCCCTTGCAGTATGTGCACTGGTTCTTTTCAAGGGGTTTTTGATCACTCTCTGGTTGGAGTTTCTCTTCTCTGCTTTTCCTAACTACTGTAGCCAGGACTCTCTGTAGATCCCTTCCCTGTCACTTTTCTTTCTTTCTTTTTCTCTGTTCCTTCTCCTCCTCTGTCTTCCTGTAATGGCAACCTGCACTAAATCTTTCAACAGCTCATTCTGTCATTCTAGCCTCTGAAGCTTTTTCCTGATATCTCTACTAGCTTCATCTATAAAAGCCATTGTCACAGTAGATCTATGCTGGGGTCATAGGGTGTGTATTGGCAGAATGCCTCCCCAAGCCGCTCTAGAAAGGCTGTGGGATACTCATCCAGTCCCTCCTTAACCTCACCTACTTTGATCAAATTTGTGGGTTGCCATGCGCCCCTCTTGAGATCTGCCAATGGAGTCTGGTGGTGGACCCTAAGGTGTCCCTTACCTTTTGCCATATTAAAGTCCCAGTCAGGTCTAGTCAAGGAAAGCCCACTGTTCAGGACAGCCTGGTCAATCGATGGTGCCCCCATGTCTGAGGGGTTATTCCTTCTAGCTTCCTGCATTATAAATAAAACAGGAAAGAGATTAATCAGCCCCTTGGAAAATATTCCCTTTGTGAGAAAGTCACTGTGGTATCAGGTCTCTTCTTGCTTCTCCCTGGCCCCATATGGGCTGAGGATCCCGGAACCAGTGCCAGTGCTGGCAGAGTCATGGGGGCAGGGTAGGAAGACATAGATGGGGAGGGTCTTGAAGCAACAGGCCTGCTGTTGAAGGGCCTCCTCAGGTCTGGATCTCTCCACTCATGCTTCCTCCTTCCTGAAGGTCAAAACCTGTGAGGTGGGTCTCAGGAAAGAAAGGCTTTTATCTATGAGGGGGAGGTGGGTCCTCCACTAGATTCTTCAAGGTAACCATAAAGACTTTCTCTTCTACTGCTTTGATCACCTGCAAGTCAAAGGTCCCTACAGGTAAGTCATTCGGAGAAGCAGAGAGTAACAATGCATCAAATATAAGACTCGGAGAACTTTAACTTACTGGAGACCCCCTGAGTGAACAACGTTGAGACGGGAATCGATGCAAAAAGCAAGAGGAATTTTATTTAATCCAACATGCTGGGGTTGCCCTGCACATGGGGAGAAAACGACCAGCATGTATATTCTAAATAAGAGTTACAATAGATGATAGATAGATTAATTGATTTCAACTCTTGTTGAGAATATACTGTATATGTAACTTAGATCCAACTCTTGTTTAAAGAATAGACCTGCCATCTCAAAAAATAGATATTTTAAATAGTACCCACATGGTTGACAGCTATCATTACTAAGGTTAAATGATACATGCCAAGTAACTTTACCATCTTAAGATAACCACATGGTAAAACCCAACTAAGGCAGCACCTATAAAGCTACTTGGTCCTACAGAACCTTCTATATATCGTTGCATTTGCTTTTCAGTCTAAGAAGACAACACAGGCCTCCAAAGTAGTTTAGATTAGTATGAATATTCTAAGTTTTATAAATTCCTAAGGTTATAAAGTTGGACTCAGGTTAACAAAAACTGACTTAGAGATGCTTGCCTAACCACTTAATGTCAATGCTAACTGTTCCACACCAGGCTTCTAGAAAACTTAAATTAGAAACATGTTTGAATAAGTTATGTTTAATATTATAAATTCCTAAGGTCTAATCAGGTTAACAGTAACTGACTTAAAGATGCATGTCTAACCTCTTTGTCTTTACAAACTTTGTTAAGTTTTGGCTACTTGTGTAAACTGACTCAAACAAGAAACGAATATCCTAAAATTGTGCTCTATAAACTAATAAAGTTCCCAGTCTACCTATGGACTATATTTATGGTTTCTAAAGCTTCTATTCTTTCTGTGGACTGTATTTATGGTTTAAAGTTTACCACATTTATGATTTAATGTTTTATTTTGATGCTAAAGGATCTTCAATTAAATCCTCAACTTGTACAGAAAATCTCTTATAAGCACCACCTGTCAATAAAAAAAAAAATTAAAAAAAAGCTCATTATAGCCAATGAGCTGAAGCAGAAAATAGGAGGTGGGACATTCTGCAGGGAGAGAGAGAATTCTGGGAAATAGTCAGAGGCATGACAGATTTGAGCTGAAACATGGAGGAGACAGACATAAACCAGCAGGTAGCTTAGCTGAGGATAGAATAAAGGGGAGATTTGCCCAGGAACTCTGAGGAGATGGACATAAGAAGACAAGGAGAGGAAAATAGCCTCGTAGCTGAACCCAGGTTAGAACAAAAGGGATAATAAAAGAACAAGCCAAATCTTATAGCCCAGGCATTTATTAATAAATAATTAATCTCAGAGTCATAATTTCGGGAGCAGGGGCTGAGAAAAAAAAAACTTGGTTATATTTTTACATCTACTCCAATTTCTAAGGCTCAAATTTAACAGAGATAAAGCTGTAAAATTTCTAACCTTATAAAGGTCATCAACTTGTAAACTGTTATGTAATTCATTTAATAGCAAACTTTATTTAGCGTCCTGTTTATGTTTTCAAGGTTAAGTCTAAAACAAGTAAAATTTATTTAAAATCAGATATATGTAATAGATGGTCCTCAAACTCTTTAGAGATCTGCTGGATATCATATTTAAAATGTTTAATAGCTGGGGCAATGGTGGTGCATGACTTTGGGAAGAAGAGGAAGGTAGATCTCTGAGTTTGAGGCCAGCCTGATCTACAAAGCAACTTCCAGGACAACCAGAGCCACACAGAGAAACCTTATGATAAAAGGAAACGAACAAAGATTGAGGCTTTTATTATGCATATAAGGGAGAGCAAAGGCAGAGGCAGAGACTTCACAGCCCTGACTGTGATGGCAGCATGCTTGTGAGGGCTAGGGAAAGAGAGGAGAGGGAAGAACAAGGGGGAAACTAAGGTCCCTGGAAAGAAAGGACACAGAAGAGAGGGAAAATAAAGGTCCCTAGAAACAGATGGAGACTCACAGAATCGCTGATTAACATTTTTCACTAAATCAATAAGTGAAATAAAAATTCAGTTATACTGGCTGCTTTAAAAATTGTATTTTAAACCTTAAGGTATTATGAAACGAATAAACAACAGCTGCAAATTTTACATTAGCAGTTCATCCTTCTGTTAATCAAATTTAACTTTACAATTCTACACGTAACACTAATCACAGTGAGATAGCCGACTCCCCTCTTACTGTATATTTTTAAAACACTGTTTTCCTGTGTAATAAAAGATTAGAAATTTTGTGCTGAGGCTCAAGTTAGAACTAGAGGCTGTGTGTTGACACTGGTGCGCCCTCTTGTGGAAATGTGTCACACTGCGCAAGCTTTTGCTTTTTTTTTTTTAAGGTCGGAGCACAATCTTAAGCCAAAGAATTCTTTTAACAATTAAGAAGTAGCTTGCAAAATCTTTTCATAGACAAACACACACACACACACACACACACACACACACACACACACACACATCTAACTAAACTTGTATTCACTAAAAACTCCTCTGCAGATTTTGTTAAAGAGAAATACCCCAGCCAGACACAACTGGTTCCAAGGCTTTTCTGGACAACATAGAGTAAAAACAGCCTACAAAAGAAAAGGGAAGTCCCAGACATAACCCATTAGTTAGTGTTCTTAAATGTTCATTCTGATTAGCAAGAGGTGGTGTTCATTTTCTTGTGCAAAACAAATAAATGAGAGAAGCAACTTGTGGAAGGACTCTATGGCTCAGTTTCAGAAGGGAATGGGTCTATGGAGAGTGTGGAAGGATTGGTAGGAGGACAGAGGCAGTTGTCAGTAGTGAGAGTTTGAGATGTAGATTGTTCACTTTTGCAGACCAAGGAGCAGAGAAAAGGACCAGATTAAGGCTACGCAATAGGGCTCAGAAGCTAGCTCTACTGACCTATGTCTGACAGCTAGGCCTGATAACCTAAAAGTTCTAGCTCTCAGAACAAAGCAACCAGTTGAAGACCAAGTATTCAAATGCACGAACTTGAAGAGAGCACTCTTGATTCAACACTAACAGTAGGAAACGTGAGTTTGAGAGTTAGGGAGAGAAAAATTCCATCCTCACCCTGGGACAGCCTAGCATGGTAGATACCAGGGAGAAAATGCATGTCAAAATGCTCACAGTGTGAGGCTGGATGCTGAGTCTTACCTGGGACCTTACAGATATTCAGTAGAGAAAACATTTGAAGATGTGAAGATGTAGAGTCTGAATTCTATAACTCCCAGGATTTGGGTAGCTGCTATGGGCTACACTGTTGTGTACTGCTAATTCATAAATCTAAAACATGGAGCTCTAGTCCCAAAGGTAACATTAGGGAGTAGAGATATTGGAGGTAATTCTATCCTGCTTACAACATTGTTATCTTTATTTGGATAGACACTACAACATCACATGCATCTCTTCCCCAACACCACAGTTCAAGGACATAGCAAGAAAGCAGCCACCAAAATTTCAGGAAGGAAGCCTTTGCCAGAACCCACTGGCCACCTTGGCTTTTGAATTTCTAGATCTATGAGACATTAAACATCAGTGCTTTAAGTCCACATGTGTGGTTCTTTGTTAAGGCATCTGGTAATACAACCCCCAGCCTAGTCTAGAGAAGTCTAGAGTTACTGTATGAAATGCCATGGTCTTTCACTGGGGTGATCTGTAAGTCAGTGAAGCTTATTACCACTGTCTCATACTGTGTGAAGGTTGAAAAGATGAAGGTGGTGCTCCATTTCTCAAAGCCAAATTGACACAGGAGATGAAGGTCACGGACAGAGTTCCAAGGCTTGTACCTCCATATACCACACTGCTTCAGTAGAGCTGAAAAATTTCAGAAGCTCAGTCCAACCTCAGTCTACCCTGTGGATGCCAGGGAAATTCTGTGGTTGGGAGTCTGTGTAAGCTCAAATGATGACAGAATCTTTTGATCAAAAGAAGCAACAGAAACTCTTCTAAAACAGATCTCTCAGGGTCATTGTGCACAAGGGGGGTATGTATACCTTGGAAACCACCAAAACTGATAACGCAAAGTCCCTGCATAAGATTGGCTGGATGCTTACACAGTTCTGAAACTGCCGATAAGAGTTCTGACTTCTGTCGCCAGCCTGACTGACAGAAGACCTCAGTGGTCTTAAATCATGGCATTTGCTAGTCTTAAACTTTTACTGCTCATAACACTTATGCCTCAAAATTTTTATACAATTCCAGGAAATAGGTATATAAAATAGGTATACAAATAAAAAAATGTTCTTGATAATAAATCAGAAACTTATTTTGAAGCAATTATTTGGTGAACATATAATTTTATCACTAATTAAAAAGGAAAGCAAATTCATATACTAAGAAGATGGATACAGTTGTTTTTATATAAAAATAAGCTTTTGCTGTGTGTAGTTTTAAAAATCTATCACCTTTGCCCGGGAACTGCCATGCTACCAGCCCATCCCAGCTCCCTTTTTTTCCACCTGGCTTAGCTTCAGATTTGCCACCTCCAACCCTAACCTGGCTTCTCTTTCTACCCATCTTTGTTCCAGGAGGATCGCTCTACCAATTCCCACCCAAAGTCCTTGAATCTGAGGATAAAAATTACTCTCTCACACACACACAGCTTGTTGCTTTTTAACTTGCTTACTATGTACAGCTATTGGGTACAGATATCTCCCACCTTGGAAAAGCGTGCTCTTACCAATTTATTATCTCCATCTCTCCTTCCACCCTGAATTTAGTGCCTTTTTCCACCTAGTCCCTGACAAATATCTTTGACCACCTGCCTGTAGCAGAGGCTGCAAGTTCTAGCTGCCCCAGAGGACTTACATAATTGCCGCATCCTTCTTCCTCTAAAGCATGGCAGAAAAAGCCTCTCTCCTTCCTTGTGTCTACCTTTTCCTCCTCAGACCTGGAAGTTCCAACTGTACTCTTCACCCAGCAATTGGTCGCCAGCCTTCTTTATTGACAAATCAAGAACCAATTGCGGAAATGACATTAGTGACAGAACCTTCTCTTATACCACACCTTTTCTGTCCAATTAAACAAAACAAAACAAAACAAAAAAAAAAAAAACTCTTCTCTCAGATATAAATTGAACACAACTATACCAATCAAATAAGTTATGCAGTATGAGATACAAATGACATCTAGTTCATCATATTTATCAATTAGATAAAATACTTTACCATCATTCCTAACTGAAAGAGTCATGATTTTATCTCTAGATTATGTTCAGATTTTAGCCTGTAACTTCATCCGAAAACCATGTCGTCCACTCTATAAACTCTCTCTCTCTGTGTCTCTCTCTCTCTCAATGCTAATCAACTTGAGTTTGACTGTGAGACTAAAATTAGTCTTCAACTCCATTAGAAATGTGACAACAACTTAAACATTGCATGGATGTATAGGAAGCACCAAACAGCTTCTCAAACAACTGTAGAGACAGTTGGCTACCTGGACAGTCCCTAATTTCTCAAAACTTTGGAGCTTCTGTCTTTGGTCTACCAGCCCTGGATCATCTATCTGACAGATATTTATAAAGCAGAATTATTTAAGGACTGCTCACCTTCTCACAGCAAAGCCAACAGTTGACTATTCTGCATAAAGTGTTCTTTTCCTGGACAGTATTGGTCTACAGATGAAATGGGAAACTTCTGCCACGATAAACAACCTTGCCTGGAAGTGAAGATTCTCAATATCTTCTTTGAACCAAGAAGGGGGTACTGTCAGAAGTAGATATGTATCAACATCAAATGATTAAATAATATTAAATGTCACATTCTGGAGATTTTTGATGTTTTTGAAGACTATCTATAATATATAAGGTAATCTAAACTGTTAAACCTTAACTACTCTCATCCATTTGTAATTGAAATATTTGGACACCCTTTATAATTTTAATTTATTTAATTTTATAAAAATTAAGTCAGTGTGTAGCATAACTGTGAGTTTGCTATCTGACCCTTAACTTGAATTGTTCAAACACCTAAAAACAGTTTGTAATAGCAGTTATAGAAGGACTAGGTCTAAGCTTTGTTTCATTAAATGGGTTGTATAGGTACAATGCCTATCTAAGAGTAACAATATTAATCACAAATTTTGTATCAATATAAGAAATTCATACCAATGAAAACCTTAAATCTGTATCAAAAATACATTCTGTTTCAAGATAAGAAATTCTAACTTCAACTTTGTAATAGAGCCTTTTAATTGGGCAAAAGGGAGGAAATGTAGATTGCCCTGGTGCTGTTTGTATTTTAATGCTAATTCTGCTTCCTCAAGAGGGGATCCCCAAACAAGGAGTGGATCCTGTAGTCAGCTGATATCATGTGAACGTTCTTTCTATTTCAACTGGTTTAAGGCTAGAACCTGTGATTGGGGAGTGGATGGGGTGGAGGTTTTAGAGAGGGGGAAAGGAGAAAGGAGAGGGATGGGGATATGGAGGAAGAGAGGGGAAGATAGAGGAAGAGGAGGTGGAAAAAAGATGGAATAGAAGCATGTGACCCAGAGAAGCCACAAGTAGCAAGGGATCCCATAGCTGGGAATAGAATAGTATAATGGTAAATTTTCCCTATCTAGGTGTGCAGCTTATAAATATTATAACAGTGTTTTTCGCACAGGTTTATTGGGGTTGGAGATTTACTACAACACATTTTCATTAAATATTTGATTTTAAAGAACACACAACATCATGAACGTTTTAAAAAAATGATCACTATTTTGATGTTATCATTATCAATTACTGAGGATACTATTTTGAACAAATATGTAGTATACAGCATAGAAGTGTTTTTAGGGCCACTACAGAAGGTGTTGGAAATTCTGTCCTGACTGACAATTATTTCATGTGTTTCAAGTCAATAACTCAAACAGCAGGTTTTTAAGTCAAACATTCTGACATAATACAATCCAAAGATACAGTAATCTAATATTTCATGCTGCTGAATGGTAATCAGAAACTACAAAGCCTTTGTCTTCCATGTTTATATCACTATGTTTGACAAGAGCAGGAAACGTATGTATAGTCATTACACTTTAATTCGTAAGGCTTGAGACAACAGTCTTAACCCAGGGTCAAGCTACTCCAGACAGCACTGTTTGGTATGCCATGGCAGGGCAACAGGCATGTTTGTGATCAGAGCCAAGGCTTCAGTGACACTACATGAGTCAACATGGGACAGAACTGCAACAAACACATCAGACTCATTCTGCATTTATTGTTGAATTACTTTTTGTTACTATGTATCCAAAAACTTTTACTCTTGTTAAATTTTTTGGCCCACAATTCAGTAAGAAGCATAAAGGCTGTGCTCTGCTCCAGGAACTGTGGATGGTACTAAATTGTATCACATGCAGGTTTAAATTCTCAGCCCTGAGTTGGATTACTGTCTTAGGATTTCATTGCTATGAAGAGACACTATGACCAAGGCAACTCTTATCAAGGACTGACTGCCTTACAGTTTCTGAGTTTCAGTCCATTATCATCATAGTGGGAAACATGGTAGCATCCAGGCAAACATGGTGCTCGAGGAACTGAGAATTCTATACCTTGACCCAAAGGCAACAAGGAGGACACTGTCTTCTCCAGGTAACCAGGAAGAGGGTTTCTTCTCCACTGGGGTGGAGCCTGAGCACTGAGATCTCAAAGCCCACCCCTCCCTCCAGTGACACACTTCCTCCAACAAGGTCACGCCTACTCCAATGAGGCCATACCTCCTAATAGTGTCACTTTGCATGGGCTAGGCACATTCAAACCACCACAATTATCCATTCCTTCTTCTGTTTCAGAGAATAAACATGGTGTTACTCTCATTTTAAGACAAAAATAACATGAGAGAGCCTCCAATCATGTCACCCTCTCAGCCACTACATTCTTCAAATGATACATTACAGTAGCATACACCCCTCGATAGATAGATAGATAGATAGATAGATAGATAGATAGATAGATAGATAGAAAGATTATATATATATATATACATATATGCATATGTATACTCTGTATGTAAATGAATCTAACATTGATCTTCAGTGGGTTTTTTATCTTATACATGGTCATAAAACTCAGATGACGTAATGTTCACTATTACCGCAAATTTAATTGTTGCTTCTACATGTGAAGCTACTAACACAGTGATTGTAAAAGGAACAGCAAATAGCCAAAAATAATATGACAAGTAGAAAAAGAGGCAATTGTATCAGTGGAGGAGGTTACAGTGGCACCTCATCGGTGTGTCTGTGTCTGTAGTCTTAACTACCTCCAGCAAACTGTAACCTACAATACTAAAAGGAAGTTTTCAGAATAATTTATTGCTGTGAAGTTGCAGACATGTCTATACAGCATAAGGAGACTTCACACTGTTCTGCTTTGTCCTGCCTGGGATCTGCATCAGTCCCCTTTCCAGCTGATTCAGACTGCACACTGCCCACTTCAGCACCCGTTAGCCACTAAGTGGCCATCTCAGTTCTCAGAGCATCTCTCCCTGTATCACAAGGCTTGTGTTCATGTCACCTTTGATGTACACAAGGGCTCCTGTGTGCAACAGTGATAACGCTGGCCATTTGGGCATGCCAAAGGGAAACTGCAACATGATTCCGCCAAGTAAAAATGTGAAGGTAAACGCGATAATTTTTTGAGACAATATACACATAAACTTTCTTATAGCATATTAATAGTTATTATTATATTTAATATCTTACAAATTTGTAAATAAGGTTTACACCATCTTCAGTTGTGGGAACTGACTGGTGCCTTTGAGCACACATTCCCATTGATAAGGGTGAAGGCTATTTATTATCCAATAAAATCTCTGAGCTGGTTGACTGTGAAGGTATCCATGACTTCACCATGAGTATACTGAACTATAAAACCCTGAAAATCCTACTTGAGACAGTTTTACTCTTGTATTATATTATGTCAGTAACAAAAATTTAGATCCAGCATATATAAATGGTTGTTTATGCCTATTGCATACCTTTAGAAGAAAATATTCATGGAATAGATTCATGGAATAGGACTGGGTGGCAATTCAAATGACTTGAACATATATTTTAAATAAACCTTTGGAAAAGTTCCAACAGTAGGAGAGTTTTAGAGAGAGACAGAGACAGAGAGAGAGACCCTGGTGACATCTATAAGTCACACAAGAGGCATAAGGGTTCATGTGGCCATGGGAGAAATTAGGTTCATTCAAATGATTAGAGCAAAGACTCAGGACATTCCCATCCCATCCCCACCTGGAGAGAACATTTGACCTGTCTTCACCTCCTTCACTGCTATTTGCCAACCAGCAATGAGGCCTACCAAGGCTGCCAGAATGGAAGTAACAGCAAATGCAGCCCTGCTTCTGAATGTTTCATGTGGGCACTCAGGACACAATGTGAAGATAATCCTGAAGCCCCCACACTGCCCTCAGCAAAGGGTAACCAAATGCTATTCTCTTGACCTCTAGAGGTCACAGAAGAGATTCTAAATGTCACAGTCTCCTCTGGAAACTCAAATGAACTTTTCTAGATTTTCAGAAAACCTGGTGCAGAGCGGACATCTTCTCATGGTTGCACTTGGCTGGGAGTTCTAATCTCCACTTTCCATAGTGTAGCTGTAGGCTCACATTTGAGTCTAATCACATATTTTCAGAATGTAAGTTTGCTATATTTGACACGGAAAAAAAATCACTTAAATAAAATCCAATGTTATTTCTTTTTCATATTAATTTTGAAGTTGCTACATTTGCAGAGGAAAATATATGGCCATAGCACATACAAAATAAAGGGACACTTACTAAATGCTACAGAGCCATCCCACAGTCTATGCTGCTTACCTCAGCATTTCTGTAAATTTCTACTGCCTACACACCAGACAGATTTAACCAGTTTGGGGCCATCAACAAAAAAATAAAATATCCTGCCGAAGAAAATGGATTTCATTATGTCCTGTTTCAAATGTATCAGACTATGGCTGAATGACCTTGCATTCAGAAGCTGTTCCTGACGTTCCTAATATCTAGCTAGCTGTGTATTAGGAAATTTCCTCAAAGAAGACAGATCTTTTCACAATCGCTCCTAATGATAGAGGGGAAAAATAAGAATCAAGCAGTGATTCACAGAAGTGAGCCCGTGCTGGAAACTCTTCTGCAGTGGCTCACAGGCAATTTTCTTCATTCTTGTATTGTCTCTCCACCAACAGACTGAAGGAACCTGCGCGGCATGGAATCACCTGAGGCAGGACTTACAGGAGCACAGCACCATAGCTTCTGTTGGGCTTGGTTGGGGCAACAGAAACACATGGCTGCTGCAAGTCAAGGAGGAAGATTCCTGAGAGATGGAGCAGGAGGGCCAGGTGTGACTGCATCACTATTGCTTGGCTGCACTACACATCATTAAACCTCAGCTGAGATAGAAAAACTCAGCAGGCCCATCCACCTTTGCCTTCTTGTGAAATATAAGGCCGTTGAAGCCAGTGCTTGAAGAAAATGGAAACATGTGCACAGTTTGTGTTTCTGATTAACGAGTAAGTGGGGTATTCTTAAGGTGACTGTCGTTGAACCTTGGTCAAAAGAGTAGAAACATTGGCTGAATTTTCAAGAAAATGAGACTTCAGAAAGGAGAGAGAGAGAGAGAGAGAGAAAGAGAGAGAGAGACTGTTATCAATCACTTACAGCAATTATTTCTAGAAGATCAAATTACAGTAAACCAATCTTAATGAAACTTTCCTGTTTACAGTCAGTCTACTGGTATGCACATAATCTTGCATCTTTGACAATGAACAATGAGAGATTTTTAAATAACGCCTTTAAGTATGAAAAAATATATATAAACAAGCAATGGAGAAGGTAATGTCAAAAGATACTTCTCTGAAAACACATGAGCTGTTTAACACCTTTGGTAACTCAGACATGGCAGTATACGCCTAATGATGGAACTCTGGAGAGTGAACAGGATTCTAGAGTTCGAGGCCAGCCTTGGATATATAGAAAGGCAGAGGCTAACCTAGCAAAGCAACAAAGGGGGTGGGGAGGGGAGCATTAAGCAGAATCAACAATGAAAAGAGCACCAATACGGTTTTCATCTATAACATATGATTGTAAGGTAAGCTGCCCACTTGCTTTATCTTGTTTTATCTAGAATGGCCCTGAAGCCCATGTGTTTGAACGCTTGAGGTATGGGACAGGTAACGGGAATTGACCCAAAGGGAAGGACCCCTGCTCTTTCTCTCATTTGCCCCCTGGTCACACAGAGAATGATTTTGAACCAAGTTGTTTATCAGCTACCATGTGCAGCCACAGCCCAAAGCCACAGGGCCAAGCAGTCACAGATTATAAACCTCCAAAGTTGTGAGCACAAACAAATGTTTTGTCTTTTTTAAAATCGCATGTATTTATTTGTGTGTTTGTGGGGCATGTATCACTGAGTCCCTGTGAATGTCAGAGGACTTGCTGTAGTAGGTTCTCTCCTTCCACCATGTGGGTCCAGAGGGCAAAACTCAGCTCATCAGAGTTGGCAGAAAATGAGTTTCCCAGTGAGCTATCTCATCCACCCATTTAGGCCAACAAAATGTAAATGCAAAAGGAGAAAAAGTAAAACTGAACTAAAGCCAGATAATCCAAATAAATTCATAACAATTAAATAAGATATTTAATTTTAATTTTCCCCATAGGAAAAATCTGGACCTGAATAACCTTTCCAATAAACTCTAGCCCCATATTTAAGGGAACAAAATAATGAAGACATAGTATAATGTGACTAGAGAAATTATTTAGTGGTTAAGACAGCCATAGTATAACTGCAAAGGATAGGGTTCTATTCCCAGCTCCCATATGGTACGCCTATAAACTAAGCTGTATGTACATTCACTCTCTTCTGGTGCCCATAGGCACACACACACATACACACACAAGGCAAAATACACATATACATAAAATTAAAATAACCAATTTTTAAAAAATCTTTAAAACAACAATAAAAAATATAACTTAAGTTTTTCTAGAGATTAAAATAAAAAGAAAATGACCAGAATTTCTGACAAGCTAGAATAAACCTGGTGCTAAAACTAAACAAGTAATTTGTTAAAAAGAGAAAGAACAGGCTACTATTACTCATTAACATAAGTGCAAAACCAAACAGAATTAGTAAATTTGAAGTTGAAGAGCCAGTGATGTCAGAACAGGTTACATAACACTAATCTCCTAATAACAGCTATAAATTTGCAATCAAAGAATAGCCATATACGGCCAGGCATCTGGAGGAAACCCGAGAAGGGACCACACTGACTGGATCCAAACTCACTGGCCTCCCACCGGACAGACCCTATCACTCAGACTTGCACAGTAGGGGGGCGGGGGATGTGAGTGTATGAGTGTGTAGAAAGCAATATTCTTCTTGGACTTAGGATTCAAACATAGTCTCACACTGAGAGTGATAGGAACCTAAGAAAAAAATTCTAGTTAAAAGAAGATGTTCCAAATACTGTAGGCAAAAACAAGTATTTCTAAAATCTTCAACTGTTCTCTAATATAAACAAAAAAATAAAAAACAAAAGCAGACAGATACCAACAAAAGGTCGAGTGAGAAAACAGCATCTTTTCCCCTCTGGAAGGCAAAGCTAGAAATTAGGCCTTGAAAAGGAGAGATACTTGATTATCACTCTTGGTTTTCCATAGAAAGCCCCAAAGAGCTACAGGAGCACATTTAAAACAAGTAGATATGTCTTAGAACTGACTAAAAGAAGACGGCATCCCAAAAAGGTGACAGAATGCAGAGAGACTCTACAATATCCTTTAAAAATATTTAATATAAAGCAAAAATGCAAGAAAAAGTAATCCAAAAGCTTAAAAGTTTTCAGAGTAGCTAGTATAAAATAGACAGTGATATACATGACTCAGACATTGAAATCACCAATCTATAGTTGTAAACTAGAAGCCAGGCATGGTGATATGCACCTGTAATTCAATCCTGGGACTGACTCAGATTACTCAAGCCTAGGATTTCAAGACCAAGCTATGCAATTTAGTAAGACCCTGTCTCAAAGTTCCAGGAGTCAGGATTAGATAACAATGCAGTCAGGTTTAATTGTGATAAATTGTTTTTCCGTATGAAATTGAGAATTGCTCTTTCCATGTCTATGAAGAATTGTGTTGGAATTTTGATGGGAATTGCATTGAATCTGTAGATTACTTTTGGTAGTATGGCCATTTTTACTATGTTAATCCCATCAATCCATGAACATGAGAGATTGCTACATTTTCTGAGGTCTTCTTTGATATTTTTTTCTTGGGAGACTTGAAGTTCTTGTCATACAGATCTTTCATTTGTTTGGTTAGAGTTACCCCAAGGTATTTTATACTATTTGTGGCTATTGTGAAGGGTGTTTTGTCCCTATTTTTTTCTCATTCCATTTAACATCTGATTTGTTTGAGTTAATTTTATATCTAGCCACTTTGCTGAAGTTTTGATAGCAAAAACAATTCTTAACAATATAAGAACTTTTGGGGGAAATCACTATCCCTGACCTCAAGCTCTACTACAGAGCAATAGTGATAAAAATTGCATAGTATTGATATAGAGACAAGCAGGTCAATCAATGGAATAGAATTGAAGAACCAAATAAAAATCCACACACTTATGGATACTTGATCTTTGACAAAGAAGCCAAAAATATACAATGAAAAAAGGAAAGCATCTTTAATAAATGGTCCTGTCTAACTGGAGGTCTGTATGTAGAAAAATGAAAATAGATCCACATTTGTTACCTTGGACAAAACTCAAGTCCAAGTGGATCAAGGACATCAACATAAAAGCAGATACACTGAATCTAATAGAAGGGAAAGTGGGAAGGAGCCTCAATCTTATGGGCACCATTGTGGGTGGGAGATTTCCTAAACAGAACTCCAATGGCTCAGGCTCTAAGATCAATAATTGGTAAATGGGACTTCATGAAACAGAAAAGCTTCTGTAAGGCAAAGGACATAGTCAATAGGACAAATTGGCAACATACAGATTGGGGAAAAAAAATCTTCACTCACCCCACATCAGATAGAGAGCTAATATCCAAAATATACAAAGAACTCGATAAGCTAACCTCCAAAAAAAAAAAAAAACCTCAATCAAAAAAATGGGGGTGTAGAACTAAACAAAGAATTCACAGTAGAGGAGTCTTGAATGGTTGAGAAGCACTTAAAGAAATGTTCAAAGTCCTTAGTGATCAGGGAAATGCAAATCAAAACGACCCTGAGATCTCACCTTACACAATGTTAGAGAGGCTGTGGAAGAAGAGGAACACTCCTCCATTGCTGGTGGGATTGCAAACTGGTACAACTACTCTGGAAATCAATCTGGAGGTTCCTCAGAAAATTGGAAATAGATCTACCTGAAGACCCAGCTACACCACTCTTGGGCATATATCCAAAAGATGCCCCACCATGCCACAGGGTCATGTGTTCCACTATGTTCATAGTTACCTTATCTGGTAGCCAGAAGCTGGAAACAATCCAGATGTCCCACAACAAAAAAAAATGGATAATGAAAATGTGGTTCATTTACACAATGGAATACTATATATAGGACATCATGAGTTTTGCAGGCAAATGGGGATAGAACTAGAAAATATCATCCTGAGTGAGGTAACTCAGAGCTAAAACGACATGCATGCATGGTATGTACTCACTAATAAGTGGATATTAGCCAAAAAAGTACAGAACACCTAGGATTCAATCCTCAGAACTCAAGAAGGTTAATAAGCCAGAGGACCCAAGTGAGGATTCTTCAATCCCACTTGGGGGGGGGTGGCAAGAAGAAAACAATCATGGGAGGCAGAGGGAGGGACCTGAATGGGAGAGGGAAGGGGAAAAGGGGGGGATAGGGAACATGATCAGGTATAGGGGGTGCAAGGCAGGAGAGAAGCCCTAAGAATCAGCAGAATGAAAGGGAATATGCAATCCCGAAGGATGGTGAGGTGCAGGGGACCCTCTAGAAAGTACCAGAGACCTGGGAAGTAAGAGACTCTCAGGACTCAAAGGGAGGGAGGGACCTTAGATGAAATGCCCAACAGTGGGGAGAGGGAACTCATAGAGTCTACCTCCAATAGAAAGATAGCATCAAGTGGAGGGATGAGGTTGCCACCCCACAGTCAAAAACTTTGACCCAGAATTGTTCCTGTCTAAAAGAACTGTAGGGACAAAATGGAGAAGAGACTGAAGGAAAAGCTGTCCAGTGACTGGCCCAACTTGGGAGGGTCCAAGGCCGAACACTATTACTGATGCTATGGTGTACTTACAGACAGGAGCCTAGCATGGCTGTCCTCTGAGAGGCCCAACAAGCAAC
The DNA here is from genome assembly GCA_036184795.1 of Tokudaia tokunoshimensis. Taxonomy (NCBI): domain Eukaryota; kingdom Metazoa; phylum Chordata; class Mammalia; order Rodentia; family Muridae; genus Tokudaia; species Tokudaia tokunoshimensis. The sequence goes on from BTHU01000014.1 coordinate 118,970,523, forward strand.
TGATTGAGACAGATGCAGATAGTTACACCCAACCATTATAATGAAGGTGAGGACCTTTGTGGTTAAATTAGGGAAAGGCTGGAAGAACCTGAGGAGGAGGGCCACCCTATAGGATGACCAGCAGTCTCAGACCTGGACCTCTGAGATCTCTCAGACACTGAGCTACCAACTAGGTAGTATACATGAGCTGCTCTGAGGCCTCCAACACATATACAGCAGAGGACTGCCTGTTCTGGCCTCAATGGGAGAAGATGTACCTAACCCTCTAGAGACCTGATGTCCCAGGAAGTGGAGATGCCTGACAGGGAGGGGGGACACATCCTCTTGAAGACTCAGGGGAGGGGAAGGAGGCATGTGATGAGGAACTGTGCGAGGGTAGACTGGGAGATGGGTAACGAATGGATTGTAAAAAAATAGTAATAAAAAATAAAATAATAAAAAAAATTAAAAGATATCAACTTAAACTTAAGTTTTAAACTTAAGATTTAAATAGTCACAGTGTCAAAAACTTAGAATATCTTCATAAACAATGTTTCAGGAATAAACCTGGCCCACCTCAGCTGAAGCCCATGTCTCACCTCCATCCTAACACAAACTGATTTGATTTACAGCCTCACTGCCTCCACTCAAAAGGTGCCTCAAAGAGCTTCTTCTGCCACTCCTCTGACTTTCAGCCTTGCCCTCAGCTGACCTGGTCAACTACATTTTTATTGCTAAAATGCAGGAAAGTCAGCATTTGCCCACCAAACCCTTTGATTTTTGTAAGTATATTTGTAGAAACCAAACTCCTTAGCATTGCATTTGCAGTCTTTCCTGGCCATTTTCAAGCCATCTTTTCACTCCTTTGGTCTTCTATTCAAGCCATACCACATGCTTCTTTAATCATGCCAATATATAATATATTTCCTCTTTGAAACTTTGCCCTTCTGACTGACACCTGTCAGGCCATGGTGCCTGGTGACCTTGGGTAAGAAGTTCTCAACTATATAGCCTTCCCACTTCCCCCCTGACAATTCTACTTCATAGAACATGTTGAGTGTCTGGAACTACACTTCAGCTAGGAAAAACATTAAAACATTAGCTGTTGGCCACAATGTCTACTTCAAGAGTCCTTGTTCTAGTCATAATGGCTCTGGCCCACAACAGCACTGGAAATTTTAACTTCAGCCATGAAAAGCCTCAGTGACAACTGGATGACTAATTTTAAAGAGATCTTAGATGGCTGTGGTGATTTGAATATGCTTGGCCCAGGAAGTGGCACTATTAGGAGCTGTAGCCTTGTTGGAGGAAGTGTTTCACTGTGGGGGTGAGCTTTGAGACCCTCCTCCTAGGCATGTGGGTCTCAGTCTTCTCCTTTTTGCCTTCAGAACAAGATATAGAACTGTCAGCTCCTCCAGTGCCATGCCTGCCTGCTACTGCCGTGTTTGCTGCCATGATGAAAGTGGACTGAACCTGTAAGCCAGTCCCAATTAAATGTTGTCCTTTATAAGAATTGCCTTGGTCATGGTATCTCTTTACAGCAATGGAAACCCTATCTAAGAAAATGATAATATCGTCAGGAACACAATGAAAAAAGCAGCAGTTTGGAGGAGAAAAGTGAGAATTTCAAGCTGAGGCAGCCATGTTTTTGAGACATCTAAATGAAAACACAATTTTAAAAAGCAATTAGAAATGTAGATCTGGAGTAATGGAAAAAACTGGATGGGTACTGAAAGAATAGACTGGTAAGTTCTATATACACTCAATCTACATTATTTGCAAAGTGTATTTATGAAAATTGCATATTTATTGCAACTGGCTACATACTGTTGTTGCTTACCCCAAACCACAGATATGCACGGGGAAGCAAGCATTTGAGCCACTGGATAAGCTTATTTCTAAAGGAGGTCAAACAAGGTGAGACTAAGCCTTTTTTGGCTCTCACACTGTAAAGAAGCCCTTTTGGCTGTCTGCTTAATGCTACATCCTTCATATTCTGTGATTCTCCTTTTGGATCTATTTAAAACTGCCTGCTAGTGCAGTGCTGGCGATGTCTAATGTTCCTAAGTGGATGTGCCTTGAGGAGAATACACATTAGGCAAACTTCCTTCAAGAAGGAATTACAGTGCTGAGACAGTGAGTTCAATGTTAATGAAGCCATAGTATATATCACATAAAGTGTCTTTATAGAGAAACAGACATAGAACAATAAATACTATGCACCAATCACCTGATAAGCATAAACAGGGACTTCAAGGACATAACCTTGTATCTCAACAGCAATAATTCAGTATTCACTAATTTAGTGTTCCTGGCAAGTCCAATGAACACAAGTGTAGATAATGAGAATCAGCTGTATATACATGATAGGTACAAGAACAGATGACACTGAATAGTGAAGTTGCATACAGCCAGAGAATAAAAAATGCTAAAGCAGAACCCAAGGGAATATCGTTGGTTAAGGGCTGGATGTTGTTGACGGATGGAAAAAAAAAAGTTCATTTTTGAAAGTTGTTTAGGCAGTAACACTGTGCAATCTTGCCAGGAGCTACAGAACAACTCCTAGGAAGCAGGGAGGGGGTCAAAAGAAAAGCATGAACTTTTGAGTATAATGCACCTGAATTTAAAACTTAGTTCTGGTGCTTATTAGCTGAGTGACATAGGAAAATCTGTCTTATTTCTCTACCCACCTTTCTTCTAAAATATGAAGTCAATACCTCAGCCAGAAGTTATTGTAGAGGGCATAAATGGTATATTCAAACCATTAAAATTACCAGCTGTAAACATTCTCTATTTTGTCAAATGTTCTAGAAACAGGATACAAATATTTCAACAGATAAAACAACAGGCGAAAGCCAGGTCTGAGCCTCACCTCAATGATGTTCAGCATAAGTACAGTTATACAAATATGAATTTTATGTAAATTATGAGGTTAGAGTTGTCTGTGCCTGATGAGGCTCTCTGCTGATTCATCTTACTATTGTAGTTTACGACTTACCAAGAATGCGAAAGGTGCTATGAAGCCACACAATCTCAGTCCCAGTTATAGGTCACCATTACTTCTATTCATGGATTCCCTCATACAGACTGCAAAAATGCATTCCTTTAGTGAGGGGGATCATGAGGTTGGCCTGGCCTAGCCGCCTTGAAAGACTCATGGCATTGGTGCATCATGTTAGAGTCCATGGCTCCTGGAGCACAAAGTTCCTCCCCGTTGTTGAGAGACTGATGCACTCTCTCAGCCAGCGAAGCATTCCGGCTGCCTTATGTTTCTTTGTATGGAAGCATGGAAACTTAACAGGATACCTGGTCTTACCTGTAGAGCTTGTATTGTATCCAGGCAAATACAACCGTATTGATCTCTACAGTTGCCGCTCTATTCTATTTCTGGTAAAGGTATAAAACTCTGATTGTTCTCAATCAAATTGTCACAGTCTCAGTCTTGCCATGGTCCCTCCAGCCGGAGAGATTTTCATTACTCAAAGCCACATCTGGTGACCTTGGCCCAGTAAGTAAGCTTGACTGCTTACACATCAGAATCTAATGTAAGCCTAAATCTCTAAGTCCCCTTTCTGACCACCTCATAATCACTTCTAAACATAATCATTTCTAAACAACCACATAGTATTTTGCTGACATGAGTATGATACTTTTATTATCTATCTTAGAACATAGCTGTGACTTTTTACTTGTGGTCCTTCCTGGCCCAACAACTGTGGAAAGTGTGTCTCTTTCAGGGCCCAACATTGAAAGAAATTGGCTCTCTGGGTCATTTTTTGTCCAAAAAATGTGATGGGAATTTTTAAGGCAGAATGTGAATCAAGACAGCAAGGCAAGGTTTGGTAACTTGTGCTGCTAGTTTCTAATTTAACTATCATTTGCCTTGTTGAAGTACAGCACTGCATACCCAGCAATACAAGTGGAATACTCCAAACTGAGGAGAGGGACCATCATCTTTTGCCCTCCGAGTCTCAAGCTGGGCCTGAGAATAAAACTGAGCTAAAATAAATTTACAGGAGAAAAGGATAAAAATAAAAACAAATTTTATCTTTTAAAAAATCATGTGATTAGTGTCTTCATAGGAACCTGAAAGTCTATGTATGTGGCTGTATCTACATACCAGTGGCAATCAAGAAAAGTAGCTAAGATGTGGTTTTAATTCTAAAAGGTCTGTTACGGACCTCTCAGTTTCATCTTCTTTACCTCATAAAATTTGTTGTTTTTTTAAGTGCTTGGAACTCAAAGAACAGTCAAGGCAGCAGGCTGTAGGTTCCCACCTAGCATGGTGCACACAACAGGCACAAGAAAGTATTCTCCTTTCACATACAGGCCTCGAATAATACCCTTTGCAAAGCTTATTTGCAAATTGTACTGTTACCTTTCTACGTCTTTCTTTTCCCTCGCTAGCTTATAAATTTCATAAAGTTCAAGACTTCTTTTTCCTTGGGAGGCAGTGCTTGGAGGTGTAAGTGTCTGGAATTTAAGACAAGAGTTAAGTCGATCCCAGCAGAAAAGATGGCTTCTTGTCTCCATTCTTAATACCAAAAGCTTTACCGTGTTTCCTATCCTCAATATGGACCCACTCAGAAGGACTAATTTACCACCAATCCTGGATAAGGGAAAATGAGAGATAAGGAGAAATGAAACGTTCATCTGTTAAGATACTGCACTGTTGAGTTAAATGAACTTGGAAGACAACGTTGCGATCTCGAGCAACCTACAGTATCTCTTAGGGAGTCACACAGTGGCTGCAGATAGATCTCAAAAAGGGAAAAACTGGTGAGACCTGCGGGGAGAGGAGGGGAGGGGAGGGGGGGGAGGAGTCCAGAGGAATCTTGCGAACCTGGCACGGCTCCGCCCCCTTTCGAAGGGGGTGGGAGTCACGGAGTGGCTCCGCCCCGCCCACAGTCGCTAAGCAACCAGCCCCGGAAGTCGCGGGTCCGGGGCGGGCGCTGCAAGCTGGTGAAAGATGGCGGAGGGTGGCCGCGCGGAGCCGGAGGAGCAGGAGCGGGGGTCCTCGAGGCCACGGCCCCCGAGTGCGCGGGACATACAGGTGCGGAGGCACGGACGCGGCGGCGGGCGGGAGGGTGTGGGCAGGGTGGGCGCGGGCCAGAGCCACTTTGTACCTCGCCTAAGCCTTGTCCTGACTCTGTCTCCGGAGAACTAGAGGGTCTCTCCCGGAGGCGCATTGCGGGGTGGTGCGTGTGGAAACCAGTGCCCTAGCCTCAGGCGGCGGTACAGGGTTTCCCTTCACGCAGGATGCACAAAGCAAAATGTCACTTTGCGGAGCCATCTGGGTGACTCCCAGTTGATGCTGCCTGCATCTGGAGAGTTACTGTGGCCAGTGATAAGTCAGCCATCACTTAAAAAGTAACTTTAAAATAACGCGTGCTGGTTTATTCTCTAGTATGCTTTTTCACATTTGATGACTTAGACATTAAAAGCACTTTCTTATCAAAAAGCTTGCGTTTTTGCAGGAGAGAGCTTTAAACAGTTCAGGTTTTGGTCGCAGTTCGCTTGTAAGAGGTAGTGCACAAAACAACTTAACAGAAATAAAACTCAGGAATGTTATGATGCTGACATTAATCAGCTAAACACTTGTCCAGTGCTAATACTACTTGCTCATTTTAGCCCTTTTTATATCTCATGAAATCATTGATAAAAGTCAACAATTAAACACATATTAGGGGTTATAGTTCAGAATAAATGAGCCTGAATTCACAAACCTTGACAGAACATTTTTAATAGCTGGTCTTAATTCTTTAACCAGACATACTAACCACTTGCCATGATAACTTTGTGCTGAAGCTTTGGGGATTTGGATATAAATAGGACATCAAATCCATGTTGTATGCTATCAAATTTTGTGTAAGGTCACAGATTTGAAACAGGCTTGTAAAGAAGCCTTATAGACCAAACCAATGCAAAGTTATAATGGTATTAATTGAGTACTGGTTGGTTTCAGATGACCCTGGGGCCAGTTAGCTAGTTGTCTTAGAGTTACTGTCACTGTGATGCAACACCATGACCAAAGCAACTTGGGGAAGAAGACTCATGTTCCACATCACAGTTCATCAGCAAACAGGAAGTCAGAGCAGGAACCCGGAGGCAGGAGCTGATGCAGAGGCCGTGGAGGGGTGCTACTTACTGATTTGCTCCCCATAGCTTATTCAGTCTGCTTTCTTATAGAACCCAGGACTTCCAGCCCAGGTATGGCAACACCCATAATGGTTGTGGCCCTCCACCATCTATCACTAATTAAGAAAATGCTCCAAAGGCTCACCTACAGTCTTATGAAGGCATTTTTTTTTTAATTGAGCCTCCTCTCCTGTTGATATCTCTAGTTTTGTCAAATTGATGTAAAACTAGCCAGAAAGGCAGTACCCATCTGACTAGATGACCAAACTGTTGATAAAGTATTTTCTGTGTCTGGCTTGCTAGTTTCCATAAAGTCACATCTTAGTTGAGTTTAGCTTGAGTTTTCCCAACCTACTCTGGTTCTGGGGGCTGCCTCATTCAGGAATTCTGTTTTGTCTTACTAGTAATCTAGGTTTAATTGTCCTAAACAGTCTCTATTTTAACCACGTATAACCTTTTGTACACTTCGTAACTTTGGAGAACTAAGCACAGTTTCAAGCTGGAGCATCACTGAATGCCCAAAAGCAATTGAGAAGATGAACTTGGAGAATGCAGAGATCAGCATCAGGTGGGAGATAAACACCCGATGGTGAATTACCAGCTGAACGGAGCATCTCAGCTGCCATGCAAAATAGTCTGTCAGCTTCTAAATCAGGAAGGCGTTTTAGGAAGAGGGCTACCCAGTTATCTCCTGAAGTGTCTCTCTGTGTTGTGACTTCTGGACTCTTTCTAAGGCTGTTGTATAGTATCCTTCAGGCAATCCATCATAGGGTTTAAAGTTGTTTAAGGTATTTAATTGCATGCTTCCCAATGTTTCTCCAGAAGAGCAGGATTGCTGCTCTTAATTCTGTGCTTCCATCCAGAGTAGTTTACTTGGGGAAAAGTAAACTTGTCTGAGGCTATCTAATGGTTGCCTAGATCACTGATTCTCAGTGAGATAATGTCTCTGGAAAGCTCACACCTGCTTCTAATCCACCAGGTATAGAGTGGGACGAGCATTTTGTATTTCCCGAAGTTCCCAGGTGTGGCTAGTCTGTACCGTAAACTTTACGGTGTTTTCTCCAATGTAGCATAAGGCTGAGAATTCTAGTTCTCTTTTGCTGTGTTTCTACCCTTCACAGTGACTTAGATCCAGGTTTCCTTCCAGGCTGGAAAGAGTATCAGTCCCTGACTTGGGAAGAATTGGGGCAAGACTGTCTCTTACTTAAGAAGGGTTGGTTTTGTCATTATACTTTTTATCTGGTACTTCTGTTAATTTTTATTTATTTAATTTAAAATAATGTAATCTCAAGAATGCTCAGTCGCTATGTCTAATAATCTAAATTTTGAAGACGTAATAATCATGAGTGAGCCCATGTCATAATCTGTGACTGGTGCCAACTCCTTCTGAAGAACTTGTTCACGTCTAAGGAAATCATACTCAGACCACATTCTTGGTGTTCCTTTTCTACTTCCCATAAAGTCAAAGCTGCTTTATTTTACAGAAGAAAAATATTTTAATTGGCAACAATCAAATAAGTGGCTGAGAAAAAGAACCTGGTGGGGCAGGCCTGGTGGACTTCATGAAGTAGGGCGTACAGCTAGGTTCCTCATATCTTTGCGGACCAAGAAAGCAGAGAGTGGGGAAAGTTGAAACATGGCTGCTTTTGCCTTTTTATTCAGCCCAAGACCCTAGCCCATAATGCTCAGGGAAGGAAAGACTTTTCTCTTTAGAAATAATGCCGAAGGCACACACAAAGGTGTATCTCCAAGGAGGTTCCCAGTCTATTGACACTGACTGTTGCCCATCACAATCGGCACCTAAAGTAAATGTCATTGGGAGGAGAGTGCACATTATGTGGATTTAGAAAAAGATATTTAAGAAAATTTGAAGCCATATTTACGTAGGTCACCTGAAACAGGTGTTTCAAATACAGATAACATTGTAAGAGATACATTGAGCATATAAGTCATTCATAGATCTGAAATAATACAATTGGCTCAGGAGGCAATCCATCAAAGAAGACTGTTTAAAAGAACAGAGGGTAAGATGGGCACTCGCTGTAGTCACGATTCCGCCCCTAGCCTGCCTTTGGTTTTGTTGGGGGGGGGGGGGAGACACATAGAAAGTGAAAACGGGGACACTGGCACAGCGGCGTCACAGTTAAAATCAGACCTTGTATCAATGGAATGGGTGTGGCTTGTGCTCTGTATACATTAATCTTTGAGCTGATGGTAAGAAGAATTTTGATAGGCATTTAAAGAAGTAACCATGCTCAAGGATGTTCAGTCATCCACCAAATGTTACACAGTGTGTGCCTAAGTCAAGGATGTTCAGTCACGAACCAAATGTTACACAATGTGTGCCTAAGTCAAGATTCGAATCCAGTGAGAGGGAACAACGGGTGTGTGAACACGGGAGAGTGGGGAGCGGGGGGGGGGGGGACGGGGAAGAGAAGGGAGAAAACGATGGTATTATATTTTAATTGCAGCTCTGTAAAATTTTTGAGTTTAGTTCTTAAGAGGTCAGAGCCATAGATTTGCATTTCTAGGGAAATAGCCGCATTAGAAATTCACAAGTTGATGCATCTGTGAGAGTGAGAGAGGAGTAGGAAGGGAGGAGAAAATTGTCTTCTCCATGTCTTGAGGGTGTACTTCAAATGTGTTTAAATGTGGAATCTTCAAGGGCCCGGGAACATAGCTGGGTGTTAAGAGTGCATGTCTAACATGGATGAGGCCTGCCTGGGTTCAGTGCCTAGTCTTGGAGTGGGAGCCCGAAGAATACAGTCATACCAATTGAATATAGCAGCATTAAGGAAGTTTGTTTTGTTTGTTTTTCGAGACAGGCTGTCTCTTATACAGACCTGATTGTCCAGGAACTCACTTTGTAGACCAGGCTGGCCTCAAATTTACAGAGATCCTCCTCCTTCTCCTTCCCAAGTGCTAGGATTGAAGGTATTTACCACTGTGCCTGGCTGAAAATTTTTAAATTATTGTCAAAAATAGCAAAAGGAGAAGGAAACAAAAACCCTATAATAATTGATAATTCGATTACTATTTTAAATTCTATTTCAAACATAAACGTATTTTTACTTTATTTACAAGATATCCAGCTATATATCTACAATACATAATTTTGCAGTATTTATAAATGACTAAAACCTATATTTAATTTATTGTCTTAATTTTTAGAATCTCCTTTCCCTAAACTTGATGAAACTTATGTCTTATAGACTTTTAAGCAATACTTTTGGACTTGTTTTATGTACTTAGGTTTTGAAAACAGCTAAGTGAAATTATATTGTGAGATTGAATTAAGAGAAACTGACAATAGCTTGAACTGTCCTCAAAAATTCTTTAAAACATGGAAGAATGTTACATAGATCCACAGCAAAAATAGTCTGTTGCCAAACTCAGTTTTTGAAACTGTTGACTAGTTAATTAAAAGAATTATTGTAACAAGTTTTTCCGACAATAGACAGTTTGATTAGTTGAATAGTGTGAGATCTGGTAAATTAGCCTTGGAAAGATATCTTTTGAGACAACAACCTTCATCTTTTCATAGGAAATTGCTATTGCTTAGTTTCAAGCCAGTATCTGTTCTTCAGATATCTGTCTAGAAGTCTGATTCCAGTATCAACTATATAACAAGCCTGTTGTTATGTGTAGTTGGCCTTGGCAGAATTATATGAAGATGAAATGAAGTGCAAGTCTTCCAAACCTGACAGATCTACAGCTACAGCCTTTAAGAGCCCACGAACACCGCCACATCGGTAAGTGTTGCTTCTAAACATCTACCCTGCTTAGCTCACTAAGCCCAAACTATTTTAAGTGACCTTGGAACTTTTAAAATGCATATGGAAGTACTATTCTTAAATCTTTTTATAATCAGCTAAAAGAAACTTCAGAAGAATTACCTTAGTATATGATATTATCATAGGCACCATATGAAATTATATCTTGAATCCTGTTTTCTCAGGCCCAGTGGCTCTTTAATAGTTTTGTTAGGCCCCACTGATGGCATGTTCAGGCCTCTCCTTCCAAAGCTGCATTCATATGCAATCTTATCAGTTGAGGGCCAGTAGGTTTCTCACCACCCTTCATGGGAACATGATAAGTCTTTGGTCTCCATTAAAGAGTCTCAAATTTCTGTGTGTGATCCTGTTGTGTGATGCCTAGTCTAACAGATGATTTCCTGGGATGTAGTTATTGTTATTATAATCTCTGAACTAGGCCTAGAGAGATGGCTCAGTGATTAAGAGCACTGACTGCTCTTCCAGAGGTGCTGAGTTCAATTCCCAGCAACCACATGGTGGCTCACAACCATCTGTAATGGGGTCTGATGCCCTCTTCTGGTGTGCATGAAGACAGCTACAGTGTACTCAGATATATAAAATAAATAAATATATCTTAAAAAGAAAATCTCTGAACTATAAAAAGAACAGACTAGAGATTTAGAAGATAAGAATCATATATATTGTATTGTGAGTATTTTTATTGATTTTTTTAGTATTAAGAATGCATACTTGAATTTTCTGATTATCTCTCATTCTGAAAAAAATACTTTGTTGTCAGAAATAGAAAAGTTTGTTGAACATTAGGTTTTGGTAGGTTCACCTTCTTTTCATAGGGGAGACAAAAAATGATTCATTTTTCTGTACTTGAATGAAAAGAAAAATCTTTATAATTTCTCCCACACATTTTCTTTTGCAATTTTTAAAGCCCATAGAAAATGTAAAGACTAGTAAAAGGACTGAACACTCACCATTTCCTTCTGTTTCCCATTATTAATGTGTCAGAGCGTAGCATGCACTCTCACATGCTCACTTCCTGTTTTAGTCAACTGTCAGAAAGTGCATTATAGCCACTAGGATGCTCACTTCTAGATAATTTATTGTGCATCCCTAAGAATAAAGTATATAACCTAAAATTTAAAAGTATAGGTTAACAGATAACAGTGGTACCGTGACGTCATTTAACATATAGCCTATAGTCAGCCATTTCTTCTAGCTACCTTTGGGGATTTGGGGAGCCAGTTAGAGACTACTCATTGCCTCTGATTTTTCCTGTGTTGAGTTTTAATGCAGGGCATCCTCTCTTTTTTGTCTGTTTTAAGCTCACCTACATAATCTAAAATGTATTACATTCACTTTTAAAAAGTATGCACCAGATGTCTCAAAACGTCCCACATTCTAGATCACTGTTTCCTCATAATTAGATTCTTGTTAGCATTTTTGTCAAGAGTATTAGATAAGTGATACTGTCTGCTTTTTATTATATCACATCAGGATCCATATAATTTCAAGTTTTTCCACTATTGGTGATATGCTCACTTGATTAAGGTGCTGACCACCACATCACTCCATTGTCAGGTACAGTTTGTCTTTGTAATCAGCAGGTTGGTATCTCGGCATGGTTTGAATATACTATCCTTTAATTTAATTCTTACTTGTTAGATAAATGAGTATATGTAGATATATATATAATATGTTAACTGACTCCTTAATGTCTATATTCCCGAAAGTTTTGTAGTATTTGATATGTCACTATACTTACATTTTACTCATTTGATATTGCTGTATTTAACTTTTGGTCCCTGGATTGAGCACGCGTAGAATGACTTAATATTGTTCTTAGTGCAGTAAATCTAATACTTGAATTCTTATAAGATTGATACGTAAATATTTTCCTTGCTCTTCACGTGTTAATTCTCTGATCATGAGTTCAAGATCTCCATAAGCTACCAAGCAAGTTCAAGGCAGTTTGAACTGCCCCAAAAAACTAAGGTCTGTGGATATGGCTCAGTGGTTTGGCCTAGCATATGCAAGGCCTTGGGTTCAATCCCTAGAACTCTTTCTTCAAATGAATATACTTATGCAGCTTGAAAATGTTTATTGTTGGTATGTTTAATTTCATGATGCTCTTTGATTTGTTTTTGTTTGGCAATATTATAGATTAGTATCCCACACATATTAGCCATATACTTCTACTGCTGAACTATACTTCTCCAACCAGTGATGTAGTTATTAAAGACTTTTTGCCTCAAGTTTGACCTCTTGAATTATTTACTACACAAAAGGATGAGTTTCTTTAGAAGAATCACTGAAGGTAGAGTGTTGAGGATCATTGGCAGCCCTTCTTTGTAAGCATGATACTATTTTCCACTCACTAAAGCAATGCCTGCTTCCTTGCTCTACACTCAGTAAGAGCACTTGCCCTGTTGTGTCTTCACTTGTACTTTGTGCAGGCATCTTTAATTGTCATGTCCTCCTAGGGCAGCATTAGAGACCAGAACAATTTTCTGTGGCTTTGTCATTTTGTTCTTGTGGTTTTCAGGGTATCATTGTGTAGCTTAGGCAGGCCTGGAACTCACTGTCACTCAAGCTACCCTCAAAGAGTCCATCCTCCTGCTTCAGCCTCCCAAGTGTCAAGATTTCTAGAGTCTGCTAGCACCACCACACATGACATACTGGCTTTTCAATCAGCTGTACTGGTTGTTTCTTATCAATTTGACACAAGTTAGAGTCTTATGGGAAGGAGACTCCCATTTGAGAGATGACCTCTATCAGATTGGCCTGTGGACATGTCTGTAGGGCATTTTCTTGATTAATGAGTTATGTGGGATGGTTCAACCCACTTGGGAAGTGCCATCCCTGGGCAGGTGATTCCAGAATGTTTAAGAAAGCATGTTGGACAAACCTTAGAGAGCAAGCAAGTAAGCAGCATTTCTCCATGTCTCTGCTTCAGTTCCTTCCAGGTTTCATTTTTACCCCCCTCAGTAGTAGATAACCTGTATAGTGTAGTAAACCCTTTTGTCGCCCAGTTTGCTTTTGGTCAGTGTTTTATATGCTAATAAAAGCTAAATAAAAAGCCCATCATACTTTCATGATCTAAAATATTAGACAAAATATGGTCTTTGTGTTTAGCCTACAAGAAGAGGTATGTAATATGTAGAAACTTTCAGGACAGTCTGACAACTTCCTTAACAAGTTCACTCATGAGAGGCAGTAGACCAGGAGCAGAACTTTTGGCATGTCCTCTACAGGTCATTATTTATGTAGCATTGTTTTGAGAATTAAATGAGATGGACTGTAATATGCTTGGCATGGGCCTTAATCAGTTACTACAATCTAAGCACCAAAAATCAGGGACAAATAGTCATAGAAGAAAACGTGATGAAAAGCTAGGAGAGGACAGAAAGAGAAGCTGCAGAACATGACAGACTATGGCAAATACACCATGTTGGTTAAGAAGTGGAGCCAGGTGGAGCCTCGTGGAGACGTCACCTGTGCTATCACATAGGTCTACACTTCTGAGGGCCTGTGATAGATTTAACGCTTGACTCCTTAGTGAATTTTGAGTGAGGGTGTTTACATGTTTATTTTGCAGTTGGCCCCCATTATTTTGTTGCATTCATTTGGAAATACTAGTGTGCATTAAAGTTCATTCAGTGATAAAGACCTGGCTCCAAAAATAGATGCCTCTCAGCCCCCATGTTTATGTGGGGTGTGTTTGTGTGTGTGTGTGTGTGTGTGTGTGTATCTTTTTCATTAACCTCCCAAAGCCTTGGTTTTCTCATCTGAAGAATGAGAAGAGTTTAGTTTTAAGAATAAAATGAACATATATTTGCCCTTTGGTCATATTTACTATTAACACTTAACACTTTTAGGAAATAGGAAAAGTGTATCATTTTAGAAAAATATTATCTTTTTTAGAAAAATCAGGGTAAAATTACAGCAGAGGGAGGCAACTCAAGAAGGTGACAGTTTGCAATCTTAGATTACAAATGACAGTAAAAGTGTAGATTTGGTGTTTACACTGGAATGAAGGACAGAGGATGGAATTGCTCTAGTACTTTTGAAAAGTTGATTATAGAAACTTTATAACAAGCAGTGCCCAGCATGAGTAGGAAAGAGACAAGTCTGGGATCTGTGGTAGAACAACTGTGCTTGCTGATGAGAGGGATTCAGCGTGGAGCGTGGTTAACCTTGGAGTTAATGGGCTTCATTCATGCAGAATTATTGAGTAGGTGCTTTGTTTTTAGTTTTCTTTTTTTAAGGTCTTTACAAACTTTTAAATATCAATAAGTTAAAAGGGGAGACCAGGCATGGTGGCACATGTCTCTACTTGTAACATTTGGAAGATAAATGCAGGAGGATCAGGAGCTGAAGGCCAGGGTCAGCTATGCACAAAGTTCAAAACCAACCTCAAGTACATGAGATTCTGTCTCATGTCTGCCCCATGCAACCAGTCAAACAAAGTAAGAAATTGCTAAGCATGATGCTGTGTGCTCATAATGCCAGGGCTTGTATGACTAAGACTACAAGATCAAAAGTGTGAATCAGACTTTCAAGTTTTGTTAGCAGAAGTTACAATCTGAGAGGATAAATATTTTGTTGACCAAATAAGAGAATAGAAGACAAGGACATCACCATCTTATTGTGGAAAGGGGAAGAAAGAAAATGTAGTAAAACCAAATCATGACTGAAACCCACTGCACAGAGAAACACTGTTTTTCTCTTGAGAAAGAGAAAGACACATTTAGATGTGAAATAAGGAAAAGAAACTGGGAAATGTTGTTACTGCACCAGTTGTAAGTACTATTGGTGCCTGTCTCCACGAGAACGGCTGGTGAATTCATGAAGTACCCAAGTTCAGGATGAAGTACTGGCTGTGGAGACATACCAAGACTTCAGAGGACTGATGGAGACCTGAACTCAGTCTTAGACCTATGGAGATGATTGTTTGCCTTGTGACAAAGATGCCACTGCAGAGTAACAAGGAGAGAAAATTTTGTTGCAAATATGCAACAAAAGGAGGAAATTAGTGTTGACCTCTCCCTTGTGCTATGTGCAGCCATCAATTTCAGGTGGATTGTGGATCTGAATATAAAAGTTCAAATAAAAAGCTGCTTAAAGAAAATACAGTGCTTGCATGATCGTAGGGGAGGCCATAACACACTGTTAAATCATTTTCTATGCTCAGTTTTCTCAGGTCTTTCTCACCAAGACAGAGGGTCAGGATCAGTTGCTTTGTCAGCCTGCATACAGAGACAGGAGGAGAAGAAGCTATAATGGGCAAGCATAGCAGGAAACCTCGCTCTGCTTTCCTGCTTGTCACAGTTGCCTGTGGCCATGTGCTGTCCAGTTCCACCTCACCAACACTACTTATCTCAGAGACAGGCATGAGTCTCTCCCCTGCTTGCTGCACTCCTTCCCAAGTATGCAGTGAAAGCATGGAGGAAAGCCTTGTGGGGTCGAGTGTATTCAGGGACACTGACAAGATGGCAGCCCCCTCCCACGGCAGTAGTGAGATTCCGCTGGTGTTCACATTTGTGTCCAGGTGGATTTTCTTTGAGTTGCAGGAGCTGAGAACTGCCAGTTCCTCTGTATCTCATTTGCCAGTTTAGGAGAAAACCTTGAAGAGTACCTCTGCTCCTCCTGCAGGGCTGTTGTAGTTTCCACAATTGCAGTGTGAGTTAGTGGGAATTGGGAATTGGAGTAGAAGGAATGGGAAAACAAAACCTGAACTTGGCACCTTATACTGGAAGTCTCTCTGTGTTTCTTCATTAATTAAATTTTCTCTGTATCCTGGGCAGAAAAAATATTAATCTTAGGTGACTGAAAATTTATGTTTCATAGTACTTAAGTTAGAGTCAGGGCAGATTGTAGTTACTACACAGAGAATATACGAAATTATTTACACTGGGAGTTGTAATGCAATTTTTTAATTTAAAAAAATTTCTTAATTCAAGGACTTTTTTAAATCCAAGAATCTCCAAAGAATAAAGCTTCCTGTGTAACCATATGTGGCTGACAAATAGCCTCCGTAATTGAATGTTTGCCCACAGCAGTAGAAGAGTGTGGTCTGTGAAAATAGAACTACATAGGCAGTCATTAGAGTGAAAGGGGGAGGCAAGGACCTTGGTACCATGATGCTAAAGTCGTCAGAATGTCCGAAAACTCAGAAGGGCTACAAATTACCCCATTTGATTTTTGCCTGAGTTCTCTTTTAAGAACTCAGGAGTACTTCTTTATGAATGTAAGTTATTTCATAAGACTATGTAGCTTCTTATTTTAAGATAGTTTATGTCTATTGTGAGTTTTTATTTATGAGCTCTGATGTTTAAAGGCTTTATTCAGGTGATCAGGAATATGGTGGATTACATATAGTTCAACCTCCAACTGGGAAAATTGTGAATGAACTTTTCAAAGAGGCAAGGGAACATGGGGCTGTCCCTCTGAACGAAGTCACGAGATCTTCAAGCGAAGACAAAACTAAGGTCAGTGCTGTCTTAAATCTACATTGTTTCTGGGAAGTTAAGAGGTGCCTGAACGTGTCTGATCACAGCCTTCCTGTTCTTTTTGGTACCCACTGTTGAGATTGGCTTTTCTCCGTGAGACTTGAGTTTTAGTTTTTAGTTGGCAGCAGCTGGAAAACTTCCTTCTGTCAAGCCTTGAGGCCATTTTAACATCTCTAAGTTCTCCAATTCTGTTAGAAAACTATGGATTTGATTTAGTATGTAAAACAACGTAAGGTTATTAATTAAAAGTGCATTTGTGATGTAAATGGTAATTTAAAAAAGCCCTTTCTCCTCAGATTATCCTAAGTGTGATCATAGCCAGTTTGCTATAGTTAAGATTAAATTGTGACCACAGCCGACTGACTTACTGTAGCTGAGAAAACAGCTTAAAATAGAGGCCATCACAGAAAACAAATGGGCGCAAATGCTAAGATCAGTATGTCGTGGGGAGCCCAACCCCAACATCTGCATCACAGCTCCAGCACCTGTGGCTCAGGGAATATCAAGGAAGAGGGGCTGAAAGATTGTAAGAACCAGAAAGAACACCAGGAAGTCGCTGTGAAACAGTCTTCCCTGCAAATGGCTGCTTAAACAAGACTGGGGCCATCGCAGCTTCCGTGGAAACATTTACATGAAAGGGGGATGTTTCATGGGGTCATACTCCTCAGAACTACAGGCAGTTAATGACTGCTGGGAGAAGGAAAGTAACCTCTCTCAGGGATGGACCCTTTATTGGTTGTCCAATACAGTGATTAGCCTTGAAACCAAATGCATACCACCAACAAAAACATTCATTGTGTGTGTGTGTGTGTATTTGCATACATATATAGATTATGTAACAGTATGTACATATAACAATAATAAAAATGGTTATCAACTTGAGAATGGGGGTGTGTGGGAGGGGCTGGAGGGGGAAGTAATATAATTTATATTTTAATTAAAAACATTAAAAAATTTTAAAAGCTTATTAAATACATATAGAATTCTTTGTTGTAACAATTATTTATTTGCATATATATGTTCATGTATGCATATATCTACAACCTACATGTGGCAGACAGAGAACAACTTTCAAGAGTCAGTTCTCTCCTACCATGTGGCTTCTGGCAATCAAACTATGTTATTTCATATTTTGAGTTACTGATGTTTTTATGAAAAGACATTTAACTTCTCATACTTCTTTATAACTCAAGGTCTTCATTCCAATATATTTTCCTAGTCAGTATGAATCTGGCAAATCATTATTTGTTTATTATATCAAGTATAAGAATAACATTTTGAGTGTAAGCCATGGAGAACTCTTAACCCATTTATACCCATTTATCGTGTGTTTTAGTCATTTACAGGTGGAGGATACAGATTGGGTAATTCCTTCTACAAGCGATCCGAGTATATCTATGGAGAAAATCAGCTGCAAGATGTAGGTACAGTCACTAAGATGTTTAAGCATTTGCACTTCTTCCCCCTTTCTAAATTAATAGTTGACACTGTAAATATAATCTCTCTTATGGGTTAAAGAACCTGTGTACTTCCAACTTCATTATTTCTGCTGTGTCTTACATTTAGAGATGTATAACTATTTGTGGAAGGAATATATAATTCTTGTAATTTTTCTTTAAAATTGTATACCTTCGTAATACAAAATGAATTCAATTTTAAAAAATGTATGAAAGCATTATTTCTGTTGACTTTGGGATGTTAAAATAATATATTTTTTAGATTTCTTAGAAGGTCTGCCTTCGCTTTGCCCTGGATGTTTAAGCTGTGGAACTAAGGAGAGTTTGGGTGTGGATGAGGGGTCTGAGTCCCAGGTGCCAAGAAGAGTCTGTCTGCTCACTGTTTCCTCAGTGACCTCTGAGTGATTGCACAGAAGCCAGGCTCCACCTGTGGGACTTTGATAATTTGCAATTAAAAATAAACCTACTAAGTAAACACATGAACACACATGGTTATCTTTGAGTAAAGCAAATATCTCTATATTTTAAGATAAATTAATCAGATAGTAATTTGGGAGATACCATGTTGAAACTTTAAATTATTTGGAGATGAATTTCTTTTTTCTTTTTAATCTCCAAAGGTTCAGATTTTACTGAAGCTGTGGAGCAATGGTTTCAGTTTAGATGATGGAGAATTGAGACCTTACAATGACCCAACAAATGCTCAGTTTTTGGAATCTGTTAAGAGAGGGTAAGATGAATTATTTGTGTTGTTTATCACATTGAATGGAACTATTTTGAGTATGTGCATGCATGTTCCTGTACCTGTATATGTGGACAAGTACATGTGGGGATCATAGGTCAACTTCAGTGGTTTTCTTACTTGCCCAGAATTCGCCAAATAGGCCAGGCTGGCTGGTCACTGAGCTGCGGGCCTATGACCCCAGGGCTGGAATGCAAGCACATACCACCACATGCATCCTTTTTATCTACCTCCTAGAGGTTGAGCTCAGGCTGCCATGCTTGGGTGGCAACTGTTTGACAAAATAGCTTATCTCCCCAGCACTATTCCTTTTTTAAAACTGTTCTGTATATACTACTAGCTTTCAAGAATTAATTACTATGACATATTACGTGAGTGATTTGGAGGAGATGGATCTTTGTGGAGAAAGGACATTAGATGATTGAATCTCTTAAATATGATGACACTATATGCTTTGTTCCAAGAAATATCTTTTTTTTTTAAAGATCTATTTATTTTATGTATGTGAGTACATTGTCGTTCTCTTTAGACACACCAGAAGAAGGCATCAGATCCCATTACAGATAGTTGTGAGCTTCTGGGAGTTGAACTCAGAACCTCTGGAAGAGATGTTAGTGCTTTTAAGCACTGAGCTATCTCTCCAGCCCCCTCCAAGAAATACCTTAATATAATAAATCACTAAATTGAATGCCAACCTAGCTAGCTAGCTATTAAGCTTCTGCCCTGCTTCCTGTTGACAGAGTACCATGACAACACACCATGACTAAAGTAACTTATTTTAAAAAAAGCATTTAATAGAGGCATACAATTTCAGAGGGTGGGGCCACGATCATTATGGCTGTTAGGCAGGTAGGCATAGCACTCAAGGAGTAGCTGAGAGCTTACATCTGAGCAACAGGCATGAAACAGAAAGAGACAGAGCCAACCAGAAGTGGTGTGGGCTATAAAACCTCAAAGTCCACCCCCAGTGACACACCTCCTCCAAAGCCAGACATTCTATCCTTCCCAGGTAGTTCCACCACTGTGGACGGTGACCAAGTTTTCAAATATATGAGCCAGTGGAAGCTATTCTTACTCAAAACCACCCAATTCTACTCCCTGGCTCTCATAGACTTGTAGCCTTATAATAATGCAAAATGCATTTACTACAACTAGAAGTCCTCATAGTCTTTAGCAGTCTTAGCACTGTTTCAAAGTCTCAAGTCTCTTCTGAGCCTCAAGGAAATCTCTTAATTGTAACTCTGTAAAGTCAAAAGCAAAAAGCAAATTATAGACTTCTCACCTACAATGGTACAGGACACAGGTGACCATTTTAAAAAGGAGGAATCAGAATATAGTGAGGAAGTACCGAACCAAAACAAGACCAGAACCCAGCAGGGCAAATTCCAAATCCTGTACTCCTATGTCTGACATCAGATGGCTTGGATGACTCTTTAGAAGTCTGTCTCCTTCTAGTTTCGTTGACTACAGCTTGCTCACTTGCTTCCTCCCTCCCTCCTTCTCTCTTGCCTTGGTTCCTCTCCTTGTATAGCAGTATTCCATGGTTCTGCCATCTCCAACTCTTGGGTTCTCCAAAATAATCCAAGCATCATTTCACAGTCTCACATAGTGTCCTCTCTGGATCTTCATTCAGGGAATCCCCTTCCACTCACCTGTCCTCAGCAGCTTCCCTTAACCCCTTTACTCCTGTATCCTTTTGACTCTAAACCCAGAACTCTATGGCCAGAGCTCTCCAATTCTGTCTGCTTGGGATAAAACCTTGGCCCCTCCTGGAATTACATTTGCATATGCTTTGATTTGTTGTTGCTCTTTAGGAGCAGATCATTCCTTAGGCCTTTTCTTCTCACAATGTCAGGGTTAGCTGTGTGGGGTCTCTCTGAGGGCACCACACCCTTTATTCCTTGCCTGCTTATCTCTTTCAGCCCAAACCAAGACTCCAGTATTCCATAAAGAAACTGAAGGGAGAGCCCCTTTAATGAAACGTCCCCTTGGAGAGTGGCTAAAATGGGCTGGGGATAAAATTCTTTGAAACAAAGGAACTCTGAAAGAAAGACATTGTAGAAAGTGAGTTAGTGTGTAAATTTAATTTTTAACTTAAATTTGCATAGATACTATAAGGATATCAAAGAAAGGTATGAAATGCCAAAAATGGAGTGCTGAAGTCATTGGTGGCTACTTGGATATAGCAGTTAAGACAGTGTATACAGTTGAAAACTAAGAATAATGAGGCAATGGAAATATTCAAGTAATATATGAAAACCAACATTGTTGTTCAAATTCATGCTCTAGCTTCAAGGTGCTGGAAGAAAATGTTAATTATTTGCTAGAGTTAATTTTCAGGCCAGTAGGACATTCATTGGTCTTACACAATATCATCACTTCCAAACAGTAAGCAAAGTCTCCTTTCTGAGAAAAATCTCAGTTTGAGCTTCTCTCTGGTATACTATCTTTACTGATCTTCAAGAGCAATTATTAGGTAGTATAATCTGCTTATACACATCACTATTCCAAAAGTTGATATATCCTACCTTACATATATTAAATATAGAGAAGTAACTTTTTATAAATTAAAAATGTCTATCAGTGATATTTTCATTATTTCTTTAATATAAATTCATATTCTAACACATATATGCTTGATTCATCAATCTAGCACTTTTTGTGTAAATGTAAAAAGCAGAAAATTACCATAATGAAGTGTGTGGACTTGTCAGTTTAATTACTGTTAGTGGTACTCATTCTAGGACTTGGTAGATTAAATAGTAAATATATTCCTGGAATTTCAAAGTATTAAAAAATAAAATAAAACCTCCAAAAGTGCTTAGTGCTTTCTGCTTATTTGTATGACAGAATAGACTTAGGCTCAGACGCTCTAAAGAGGAGAGTCATTCCCTCTGTGACTCTCTGGCACATGCTGACTGGTGTAGCTGTGATACTGTCCTCAGTGGATAAGACCAGTCTTACGTAGCTGTGTATGCCACAGCCTCTGCCCTTGGCACTTAGGCATAGTGGTGTTTACCTGTTACCTCATAATCAACAGTACCATTATCAGTTTCTAGCTCCCTCTAGGATGGAGTTAGAAATAAATATTTGCAGCCAGGTATGGAGATTCTATGTACCCCGTGACAAGTCCTTGTAAAGATGTCTTTACAGTGTACAACCTTTTCACTGTCATGAGTGCAGAGATGTAGAAAATGAAGAACCCTTGCTTACCCACGGTTGGTGGGCATGTGAATCTATGTAGCTACATATTTTCCTAAAGAAGGCAACATGCCATAGAAATGCTTGTACATCCATGTTTATTGATACACTGTTCATAATAGCCCAGAAATTGGACCAACCTAGATGTTCATTAACAGATGGATACATTAAGGAAATGTGGTAAATATACATAATCCAATTCTGTGAACTGTTAGATAATACCAGCCAGGCTCACATACCATGTGTTTTCTCTCATATGCATCTAGATGTAAGATTATACATATATATATGTTTATGTTTATATATGAGTATAGAGAATCTAGAAAGGGGATTGTGAAAAGGGAAGAAGAGATATTAAGGTAGGAAGAGAGAGCTTAATCAGTGCCCGTGAGATAGAGAAGGGAGGCCATCTATGGCAGTAAAGAAGAGAAGAGCATGGAGGAGTGTGCTGGGGGAGAGGCACCAGGAGAAAAGAAGTCCCATGATGTGTGTATGCAGATGCCATCATGAAATATAGTTCCTTCCTGGCATTTACATGGTGCTTTATAGTCCTCCATAATTCCAGTCCCAGGATATTTATCCCCCAAGGGTACCAGGTATGCACATGGCGTACAGACAAACAGAGAAAACACTCATACAAATAAATCCTCAAAGTTAGAACAGTGTGACAAAATCTATGTGAACCCCAAAGTCACCATGAAAAATTTTATATTAGCATGTAGCGTATGATTTAATTACACTTACCTCAGTGGAATAGTCTAATTTTTAACAGTCTTAACTAAAGCCTTCCTTCCCTCCTTTTAAGAGAGATTCCCCTGGAGCTTCAGCGACTGGTCCATGGCAGCCAAGTGAACCTGGATATGGAGGATCACCAAGACCAAGAGTACATCAAACCCAGACTGCGATTCAAGGCTTTTAGTGGGGAAGGACAGAAACTTGGAAGGTAAAACTCCTCCAATGAAGAAACAATGCTTTGCTCCAAATGACATTTCTTGGAGAATAAGAAATCAAAATGGCTTGTCAAGTAAAGACTGTAGTCTGAGTTATGATGACCTTCCTGTTGTAAGTGGGTGTACAGCTTGCATAATAGTAGTAGCAAGTACCCAGAGGGCAGTACTCCTCACATACTTTAAGCTCTCTTGATAACAGCTCTTTAAACACACACTGCTCTTACAGAGGGCCTGACTTTGGCTCCCCACACCCATGCCATGCAGCTCACAACTCCCTGTAACTCCAGTTCCAGGCATCCATGGGTATCTACACATGTGCACACATAGCCATATAGGCATACATACATACATATGATTAAAAGCAAATTTTTAAATTCATTTAAATTTAATGTGTGCATACTTATTATTCGATTTTGAAATAACAGTAATTTGTCCAAGGTATGACTGAGCTAGAGAATTTTTAGAACTATGTTCCTACTGTTCCACTCTGGGGCGTGTGCTTTTCACTGCTGTGCCACGTTCTCTGGTTCACTTTGTTTGTTATGTAGGGTTATATAAGGCCATTTCCTGTAAGTATATGATGCATAATGCTTTGAGCATATCCCCCAGCACATACTGTCCCCCTCCACTAATCCCCTTTGTTCTCCAGTTTCATGGGTTTTTTTTTCTGTTCAGTGTTTGTATGTTTTTTTAATTAACCTTAAAACAAAAACTATATATGAAAATGTCACTGTGGGACTGCAGAGATGGCTCAGTGTAAAGAGCATGTGTTGTTCTTACAGAAGACCTGGTTTGGTTCTCAGCACCCATGTGGGACAGATGACAACCATCTATAAATCCAGATTCAAAAGAACTAATGGCCTCCCTGGCTTCCACAGGCACAAAGCATGCTCAAGAGTGCATACACATAAATGTAGGCAAAATACTTGTACACGTAAAAACAAATCTTTTTAAATAACTGCCACTGTAGTGTGGTGGTTGAATAAGGGTGAAGTTTGCTGTCCACATATGTAACCCCTGCAGTAATGAGGCTAAAGCAGAAGGATCAGTTCAAGGCCATCCTGGGCTACAGAGTGAGTCACTGCCCCAAAAGCTTTCAATAGCAAAAGTGGCTCTGAAAGTGAACACTGACTTTAGCAATATAACCTCAGTGCCTGCTTGCCAGTACTGAACTTGGCATTAAACAGAGTTCTGGTCTACCTCTGACTCGGAGCTTTCCACTAACGTGCCCTACCTATTCTGAAAGTTCATCCATTTCAGTTTGTAAATAATTCATTTTCACACACCTGCTTCTTACAAGGAGATACATCCAAATGCTTTCTACCTAGAATTTTTTGCCCCACTTTGTACTTCATTTTTGTTTTAGAAAAAGCTTGCCTGCTCAAAATTTTTTTCCAAGCAAAAATTTTAGATGATGGAAACAACATTACGAAGTAGCTTTATGTCATAGGAAAGAGCTACTTCAGCTTTCTCGTTTCTCAGTGTGTCCCACCATTAGGTACAGTAGAAGCCTACCTTGAAGTGCCTTTGTGCCTGATAAAGTTAATCTGTACAACAAAACAGTTGTCTCTTACCAGACGAACTTGGGCCCGTGGGGATGGCTGACTTGTCAGGGTCACACAGGACAAGTGAGGGAATGATCGTGCAGTGGTGGTGATGATGATGTGTATGCATGGTTATTGGTGAGAAAGGCATCCTGTGTCATCTTGGACCTTTTTTCTGATCTCCATCTCTCTCTCCCCTGGGCAGAAGCATGACAATGTAACTGCTTAAGTCTTTGGTTTGAAACTTGAGGGAAAATTTCCTTAAGTATTTCTTAATTTGCTCTTTTCTCCTTTTGTTTATTTTTATCACATGTTTTTTCAAATTGGTTCTAAATCTGGAAGTGTGAAAGGGGGTCAGGTGTTGGCAGTAAAGATCAACTAACTTTACCGTCAGATAATAGTTTAGGAGAAACTTTGAATAAGAGTAAGAGTCAATATCTAGTGCTCATAGCATAGCAGGAGCTGTATAAAGTAAAATACATGGGGGACACTGAAATCTTAGTATTTGAGAGAATAAACAAAGATGTAAAAACTCCATTAAGATGATGCTTGGTATTTGAAATGTGCTTTCTTTATGCTCCTGGGCATGCTAAGATTAACTGTGATTTCTGATTTCTCTCCAAACTGTATGGTAAACAGTGTGAGGAAAACTCAGAGATGAAGTTTAAGAAATGCAGCTAGTCTTCTAAGAGATCTGGGATTATTAAATAGGAATCATAGGCTCCAGACTAATTTAATATAATTAAAGAAGGAGAGTAAGCTGGAAGGAAGCTGTGTCTTGCTTGTTTGGAAGTCCTCTGGGGGATCACAGCACAGTTGACTGGAGAGCTGAGGCTTTGCTACCTGGGGTGTCTCCTGTGCCCTACATACTCAGCTCAGATTCTTAAATTCTTCTTTTTCAGCCTTACACCTGAAATCGTCAGTACTCCTTCCTCCCCAGAAGAAGAGGATAAATCGATACTGAACGCAGCTGTTCTTATTGATGACTCAATGCCCACCACAAAAATCCAGATCAGGCTGGCAGACGGAAGTCGTCTCATACAGAGATTCAACAGCACACACCGGTAAGCTGCTCTGCAGGCTGGGGTCTTTGTGTTCTTACACTGTTTCATCCACAGGACGCTGCACAAAGCATTCCGAGTAGATGAAGGTGTTAAAATTTTAAAGTAAGCTTTTGACAGAAAATATTTAAAAGGATAGCAAGTACCTACAGTAAATGAAATAGATGGCCATAATCTTTGTAAATTATCCCATTCGTCTAAGTTCAGAGAATTCCAAGGTAAGAGCATTGTGACTAAAACTGTGTCAAGTGGACTCAGATTTAAGGTAAGATCCTGTCAGAACTTTCTCAGTTATATTGGACATTGTCAGCTAGGTATGACTGTACTCACCTATCATCCCATCATGTGGACACTCAAAATAATACAAGTTCGAAGTAAGTCTGAACTACATGACAAGACATTATCTCAAAAGGTTTATGAAGGTTTATATCTTTCCGTATAGCAACTTCATAATGTAAATGCATGGCCTAAGTAGTTTATTTTGTTGGTATAGAATCTCTAATATGCTGTTTCATTGTCTCTTTGATACTCATTTGAATATAAATATTTCCTGTACGTAAGAGTACTTTTGTTTTTCACTGATTTTAAGACCCTAATGTGCATTTATGCTCTTAGTTAAATTACTAGATATATGTGAGAGTGATTTTAAAATTCTTTTTTGGTACTGTTTTTAATGATAGGATTTCACTGTGTGACTGTGAAACCTAGACTAGGCTCAAACTTAGTGATCTTGACTTACTCTTCAAGAGGTTTCCACCTCTTATAGATTTGAACCACACATCTTTTATATGTATGGATGGGTGTGTGTAAAATTATTTTGATAGTGTTAAACTGCAGTGTCCACAGATGACTTACTTAGGCTGCTAACAGTTCTTACTCTGGAAACAGACTTACACTTTTAATAAAGCAATATTTTTAACACTTTATTATATACAGAATTCACTGTTCTGTTTCATTATAAATGTATACTCCAAATTTATTTTTCCTTTAAAATCTGATGAACTTTCCTATCAAAATAATGTATATTTTAATGTGAGAATGGTTTTCACTAAAAATGTCTCTTTTCTACAATAAGCCATTTTTACTTATTCCTTCAGGATTCTGGATGTACGAGACTTTATAGTACAGTCACGTCCTGAATTTGCAACTACTGACTTTATTCTTGTGACTTCATTTCCAAGTAAAGAGCTAACAGATGAAAGTGTGACACTACAAGAAGCGGATATTCTTAACACTGTGATACTCCAGCAGCTAAAATAGGATTGCTCCAACCCATGTAGTAGCATATAGGAATAGGTCATGTTGTGTATATTGGTAAAATATTCAGCATAAAACAACCAAATTAATTTTATTATTCAGATAAACTCTGGTTTTGCTGTTTTTCTGTCTTTCAGTCTTTGTCTAGATAAATTTAGACTAAGGGTAAATCAAATCATCTTGATGTTTGATTTCTTAGTTTTAGGGCTGGCTTGTATTGATAACTTGTAAATGATCAATCAACTTATTACATGCTCAGTTCTAAATGTAATAACATTTTCAGATGAAATGAATAGAACCCCTTTTTGGTAAATGTATTTGATAAAATTTGCACTCAAGTTTCTTAATGTAGCAATGACCAGTAGTCAGAAAGGATCCTTTTTCTGTAATATATGCCATAGTATCTCCTCTGAGTTTGAAATTGTTTGTTCATACTACAGTTAAAATTTTGCATATTCTTTTTGCATTGTTTAAACTATGTTAGTACCACAAAATATATTTTAGCCTTGTGTTCTAGAGAATTACAAGTGTCATAAACTGAATTTTAATAGAGATAAAAGTCATTAGCTCTTGACAAGATGTGATAAACAGCACTTTAGCATCAAGAAATTATAGTCCCTTCCAGAACCTGTCTGGATCACAGTCATTCACTCATTCATTCAGCATTTTTATAGGGACTCTATTATACATACAAACACTGTTGGAGGTGCCCAACACATAATACATTCCTCAGTGTATAAACTCAGTCTGAGAGACTGAAGTAAAAATTACCAGCAAGATGTTTGTCTTTTCCTAGTCCAGGCATTTCTTGGATAGTGAGGGAAATAACCAGAATGACAGAAACACTTGTTTGCCCCCTGGACTCCATTCTATCCCTGGTCACCATTTCTCTGTCATTTCCTGTTGTTGACATAAGAAAATACAGAATTTGTGACTGAAATAGCACAGGTTTATTAGAAGTATGTAAGTTGAAAATGAACACACATTTCTCTGCTAGGATCTAGGTGTTGGTAGGACTGCAGGGGGCTCTAGAGAATCCCTCGGTGGCTACTCAGCCTCCAGCGGCCACTGTGCCCCTTCCCTATGGTGCTCTCCGTCATCTAACAGCAGCACTGCGTCTCTCTGACCTGTGATTCATGCTCCCGACAATGATGAGATAGGAGCACGGGCCAATCCATTGTCACTGCCGAGTGTGAACTTTATAGTAACCTTAATCGTTCTTCGGAGTTGCTCTTTTCTGTTTCGGTTACATGTTCATGTGGTTGGAGGGATTGACATGCTTTCTGACCCCAGTCCACACTCTCTCAGACTCACTTGCCAGATAAACTCACCCCATGCACAGGTGCTTAGGTATCTCAACCTATTCCATTGATTCAGGCTCCAAATCTTATCTGGATTTTATTGACTCAGAAGTCATCTCATTAAGATTATCTAAATTAACTAGGGGTTTCCTTTCTACCTATGATAGTAAAACTTGTCTGCTTACAAGTAAATGGCAGAACAATTATAAAATATGCTATAAACATTGACCTGTAAAGGGGCGGGAAGCAGTGGGGAGCGGAGTCACTGGTGTCAAGGAACACACAGAATCAGCCAGACACAGCATTCACCATCTAAGGCCCAAGGTTAATGTGTAGCTGCATAACTCGGTCCTCTGAGTTTTGATTGTCCCTGTCATCTTCCTTTCACAGAAGCCACACAGCTTGGTTCTTCCTACTCCTATTGTACTGTGTATTCTTCATGTTAAAATAGCAAAGGTCTGTCAACTTCAGGATCTCCTGTGTGGCATAAAGATTAGGTCCATTAAATAGGATGCACTTCCAAGCATCTTTCTATGTAACAGAAAATAATCCATCTCTAATTTTTACTTTTTCAGAGAAAAGAGAACCATGTCATATGCGTAATCTCAGAGAGCCCTTTGTCTGACTGAATATGCAAATCTTTTTGTTAGAGGTGTGTGTGCGCGCACATGTGTGCATGCCTGTGTGTTTTGGAGAAGTCTAAAGATGATGTTGGAAATTTTCGTCAGTCTCTTTCCACCTTATTCAGGCAGGATCTCTCAGTTAAACCCAGAGCTCATGATTGCACCTAGTCTGGCTAGCTAGCCTACCCTAGGGATTCCCTATCTCCACCTTCTGAGTGCTGGAATTGTAGGCAACCATCCTATCCACCCAGCAAGTCAAGCACTTTAGCTACTGAGCCATTTGCTCAGCCCCTTCCCCCCTCACATTCTCTAAAGGTTAGACAGTCACTTCCTCATTTCTTTCTATACATCAGGTTTTCCTGACAGTGCTGTCATTTTTTAAAATCTTTTTTAAGTGTTAGTAGTTGTTTACACTAAGTATTCCACCAAGCCCTGCTTTCTCTTTAGAAATCACCTCTCCACACACTGTTTTCTATTTACTATCAAACTCTTACAACCAGCAAAGAGAACACAGGTTAATGTTTACTTGAAAATTCAGCTTAGTCTTAAGCTTATCATATACAAATTATGCGTTGCACATATCTATCCAGCTGCACACTGAGGCTATATAGAATCCAAAGCCACATCTACCTTTTGGGATTGTCCCAGAAGCAAACCCCACTCCCTCCTGATTAGCTAGAATGTGCTGGAGAAGACCTAGGGTTCTCTGGTTATTGCAAGGAAATGAGCTGGGATTTTTGTTTTGTAGTCTTTGAAACAGGGTCTTGCTATATAGTCCGTAGCTGGTCTGGGATTCCTTAGGTAGACCATGCTGGCCTCACACTCAGGGCTGCCTGCCTTTACCTCCTGAGTGCTAGGATTAAAGTCCCATGGCATCTGAGAGCTAAGATTTTGAATACTTGGGTCTGTTGCAACAAGATCTCTGTGGAGAATTTTTCTCAGTCATATAGAAAACAAAGATTTCAGAATCTTTTCCCTCCCTTTACAGGCTCTGCCCTGTTCCTTTTCCTGTGCTAAATACAACGTGGGTAACAGTTATAGTTCAGAAGATTACTAAAGCCCGCTGTGGGTACACACACCTGATCCTACCACTAAGGAAAGACCGCTGTGACCTGGAGGCCAGCCTAGGCTACAGTGTGAAACTGCCTTTAAAAAAAAAACACGACATAATTTCAGATGGAGCAAAATTAGGGCTAGAGCGATGGAATCAATAGATAGAGCAGGGATGGATGAGGAGCAGAAACGGCATGCCCAGAGTCCATGTAAATTCCAGGTATGGTGGTCACCTGTAGTCTCAGGATGGGCAGGCAGAAGTGCTGATATCTGGAACAAAGGGGCTAGCTAGGCTAGTTAGATGGGATAGTTCCAGATTCCACAAGAGGTTCTTCTTCAAGAAAGAACAATCAGGAAAACGTACGCTTCAGAGTGCCAGGCACATGAATGGGCATACATACTCATGGGTTTGCCTCCTCCCCAACATATCATGTGCAAAAAAAAATTAAAAAGGAGAAATAATACCTTAATCATTGTAAGCAATTGGGCATTACCTGCTCTAAAAATGGGAAAAAAATATCTAAACCTTGTAAAATAATTTGAATTGTTCTTGTAGCATTTTTCATCCATCATATGGAATGCCTGCAAATACATAGACAAAAAGGATGGCTACTGTTTTTGTGCATCATTGTCTTCCAAAAGACAGACGTGTGCATTAGGACAAGAGAACCAAATGCCCACACGAATGACTAGTACTTTCACAGCGACTACTGTACAGGCTTTATTGATAATCCACTTACACTCTAGTCACTGTACCTTTTAAAATGTATCACTATCATTATGATAGTAATACATTTTAACACTATATGACCACATAGGTGGCCACAATGAGCAGTTAGAAATGTGCCTGAGGACAGTTGTTTTAAATGATTATGTAATAAAAAGTTTGTAGTATCTGCTTACAAATAATGATTTCATTGAAACTCATTGAATATGATTCTCAAATTATCCATGTTATGTAGATTTGGCTTAAGTGACTGGGTTACTTTAAACTTGAGTGTTTTTATATGATTTAATTAATTTATATGACTGAGTTTGTCTTTACCATTTCTGTTCTACACAAATAGATTCAGGCACTTTTTGACTCTTTGCCCCTGTGTAGTTCTGAAAACATTGGCATAAAGTATATTATTATAAGGCACATTCAGTTTCCCCTTAAGATTTTGTATCCATGTTGATAATACGTATTTGGCCAATATTGCAAAAAGTTAAGGAAATTTTTATACTCTGAAAAATCTCTAATTTCAATTAAAGAGTTTGTAAAAGAAGCCCTGATGCGTATGTAAGAGTATGTGTGTGTGTGTGTGTGTGTGTGTGTGTGTGTGTGTGTGTGTGTGTGTGTGTGTGTGTTTACAAAGTCCAGAACAATGACCTCTGTGGCTTACAGCTAATACCATGTAACTTAACAGTTTTGCCTCTTAAAGACTACATTGCCAGGATTTGGGGGCCCTGGGGATGCTCTTTAGAAGGTTTGGACTTGATGGTCCCTTTTCCTTTAGTTTAATGTTTATATAGGAAGCAGACTCAGACTCACTTTAATCCGCAGCTACCTTAAGAGTTCCCTTGAATGCTGCAGTTGATTTCAGAGAAAGCTCCTTAAAGGAAAGACATCAAGAAAGAAAGTTAATGAGTTGCCATTGGTTGTATTGTCACACTCCCTTTTGTTGCAGGACCAAATAAATGTCTAGTTAACACAGTAGGGTGTACTTAACCTTATACAAAATTAGCAACACAACCCTTTTTCTGTTGGCAAATCAGGGTATTGTCTAATTTGCAACACACAAAAAAGAGTGGCCAAAAGACTAAATGTGAGGGAGTGGTAACTGCCCCTGTCTTTGCTGTCCGGCCTTTCCTTCTGCAGTCTGCATTAGCTTGGTCCTATGTCTGAGTACTGCAACATTCAAAAAGACTATTGAACACCCTTTTTACTTTGTGCCTCTGACTTTGTGCTCTCCTCTACTCAGTGTATATTTGAATGTATCTTTCAGAACACAATTATAAAGGGTCCTTTTATGTGATTTTCATTTTTAAAATCTTCCCCATTTTATTTTGATCTTTACCTTTATGAAAAAGTCTTAATTCCTTGCTAACTTTGCCACTTTTATTTCAGGGTGATAACTCAATTTTAGTTTTATGTGCCAATCTGTGTTAATTTAAAAGTGGCAAATATAAATAATACATACTTTTAGGAAATGGTAGACTTGAAAATCAGATTGTGAGCGTAGTTGAGAGCAAATGGACAAACCTGCTTTCAGTAGCCTGGAAGTTGTACTGAGATTTAAAGCTGTAAGAGAAATAGTGTCTTAAATGTTCTTGTTTTCTGTAGATGAATATAATGTTAAGTTCAACATTTCAAGGCATGAGGTATTTATTTTTATTCATGTAATAAAGCTGTAGGCAAATACCATGTTTTTATGTTTATAAAAATGCATAATAATGAGTCTAAGAATGTCCCCTTAAAGTATATATAAATATTTATATGGAAGTGTTTGAAATATTGTACACATAGGTACTTTATAGCAATTCAAACTTTCTTTGTATTCCGTAATATTTAGCATGTATGCCACTCCTTTTTGATAAAGAGTACATATCTTAGAGATGTGTAGGTTTATTTCTTATTGAGGCCTTACTGAGATCAGCATTCTCTACTGCCACATTATAGTTAATGTCACTGTATTGTATAGCTTGTCCTGATCTTAGCTTAATAAATACAGTTTGCTCAGAGAAGCCTCCTTTCATGCCTCGGTGTGACATCCCTGTCTCCATAGCCCCCTTACCCTGGTTACAGGATCTGCTCCTAGTCATATTAACTTAGCTTCTCATCTGCTAGCACTTCTCATTCCCCAGCATCTCAGAAAGGGCAAGGACTTTGCTCCACTAGATCCCTAGATCCCATTGACCTTACATTGAATGGCCAAGTAATAAGTTAGTAAAAAAATAGTAGTCTCTGAACACTGGGTAAATGTATGCATTTATGTTTCTAAACAGAGATTCAGAATAATACCGGGAACTAATACCAGTAATAGGAAATGTTTGTAACTTTATTGGGTTAGGAAAAGAGAAAAGATTCTGGAAATGCCACCTTGGTTCATTTCCAGCATTAGTTGCATGTGTAGCATAA
Source organism: Tokudaia tokunoshimensis (assembly GCA_036184795.1). Classification (NCBI taxonomy): domain Eukaryota; kingdom Metazoa; phylum Chordata; class Mammalia; order Rodentia; family Muridae; genus Tokudaia; species Tokudaia tokunoshimensis. The sequence continues at coordinate 119,003,232 of BTHU01000014.1, forward strand.
TAAAAGTAAAGTGCTCAGTGGCTGTCCTTGATAATGGCTGGAAACACCCAAGGAACTCCTTCCTGGAGAACTAACAGCATGAGATATTTCTGAGTCCCAGTCAGCATGTGCTGATTCCTGAAGTGTGGCCATAAGGGAGATCCTGCCAACAGCCCTGCGTCTAAGAGGAACTCTGACCTCTGATACACTGAGAGGAGAAGAAAATGGTCTGTGCAGTACACATTCCCCTTCAAGGATAGAGGAATGTGCAACTGTGATGTTCCCATGGAATTTTCCATCTGTACTTTTCTTGTCTTTGTTCTCCTTGGTGATCTGTTAATTAAAACCTTCTGCTGATGAGCTGAGCTCTGTTCTCTGCAGCCAGATCCAGTCGAAAGTCCTCGACCTGCTGAATGGATTCTATTTGTTTGCTCAAAACCAACTATAAGGTCATAGTCACAGTCATAGAGTCTGAAATAAGTTTGTATCTTTATACAGACCTCAGTGCTAATGTAATATCTACTCACTTTTCATTCATTTCAAATGACTACTGATGCCCCTAAAATGTGAAAGAAGATATACCTGTAGTAAATTGAGTGTGCACTAAAATATATTTAATAATCTTTTAAGTTAAAAAGTTGCAGAAAACCAAATGATAATAGAGATTTAATCGCCAGGCAGTGGTGGTGCATGCCTTTAAGCCTAGCACTTGGGAGGCAGAGAGAGGCAGGCATATTTCTGAGTTCCAAGCCAGCCTGGTCTACAGAGTGAGTTCTAGGACAGCCAGGGCTACACAGAGAAACCATGTCTCGAAAAAAGAGAGAGAGAGAGACAGACAGACAGACAGACTTAATTAATTGGCATCAGACATCTTTCATAATCCAGCTTGAGGAGCTGTTGACTTTGGCCCAACTTTAAATTGGCTGCACCCTATAAAGATGTCTCACTTTCATTATATATTGTTCTTGTTCTCTGACTTAACCCCATTGTGCAATCTCCCATGCAAGAAATGACCTGTAGTTACAAATTTCCAAATAACCTTTATAAGCAGATAAGAAAGTCTGCAAACATGCATGTGTTTCAGTGTTCTTGGAATTATTTTAAGAATGATGTGGTGAAAGTCTACATTTTGATATCCCAACACACTTATAAACTCAACTGATTCATTTTTACTTACAAACATGCATTTAATTTAACAAAAACTAGCACTAAAGCTCCTAATAGCAAGAAGCATTCTCTGTACAGTATATGAAACAAATCACTTTTAACACAGCTGAATTCCATCACAGGCATCTGGATCTCTTTCGCTTTTTATTTTTGTTTAATCTGTTTTGGCATAAGGAAGACGGCATATAGATGCAATTCCGGGTTGTGCTCATTCCTCAGTGATGTTTGCTATGAGATAAACTTGGCTTGCACCCAGTTGCAAAGGGCTGCCAGACAAATCACAAGTTATTTTTCACTTCTCCTAAAATGGTAGTTTTTAATAAAGAGAGCCCATCTTAATCTGTTAGTGAAAATAATGAGATATGTACATTTCTAGAAGTTTATTTATGCTTTTTTATTTCATATGTGCAAATAAGTCTCAATATCACTTTTATGAGTGATTATGGAAAGCTAAGTTTTCCTTGGATGATAGCATTTAAATATATGGAAAAGCCTGGTTCTTCATTCCTTATACTGCAAATAATAGTTGATGCCTGCCTTTACTCTGTACATGTCCAAACATGAGGAAGTTCTGTTTTGTTTTGCTCATATACCATGACATCTCCAACTTAGAAACCTTCACTTCCATTCATTGTTCTGCCTTTTTAAAGCATTTGGGTGCCCTGTTGTCTGTTGTTTTCAGAACTGGTAATTAAACTCTAGCCTGCTACATGCTGGGTATGTGCTCTGTGACTGGTCTGTATCATAAGCCCTTCGTATACTTCTAAATATGGCTTCCCTAGGCATTTAGATTCCTGGGAATTTTGCTTGGAACAGTAAGTTCTCCTTTCTAAAAGGTGTAGGGAGAGGAGCCAGGTGTGGTCAGAGCTGTGCCAAGAACAGGGACAAGGGACATAGTTGGTTCTGATAAGCTCTCACTAAGGGTTACAAAGCTGTATTACAAACATGCCCTCTGTCAAGAATGTTTCACATATAAAATTAGACTCACATTGGAGCCAGTTCAGCTGCCAAATACTTGTTAATCGGATGAATCTCTAGACATTATCATTAAGTATATTCTGAATGGCTCAATTATGCAAATCAGTTCATGCTAAAAGCACAAAGGACATTGGGTTTTTAAATGAGATGTCTCTACAAATAATAGTAACTTAAAATCCTTTCTTGGTGCATTATTTCATGTAGCCACTCTGAGATCACTGAAAGGTAAGAGGAACAAATAAAATTTTTATGGAAGAAATGCTAACTGACTTCCAGAAATGCAAAGTGGGGATATCGGCAATCCCTTCATCGTGGCTGTGGTCTGTCTTCCATTGCTCTACCAATTGGGGTAATTGGAGATGGAACGATGAGTTATCCCTCACACAAGGCTCACAGCTCACAGCTGTCTCCTAAGGCAGAAGACAAAGGTGCATGCATGTCTACTGCCTGTAAATACAAAAACACAACCCCCCATGGAAAGCTTTATGCTTAGGTCCTTGGGAATGGACAGCTGTAATTAGAGGAATGGTCATAGCGGAAGCAGGCGATCCAGCAAGGCCTGAGGGTTCAGGGGGCTTTCCCTGCATAATCCAGGAGCCTCTAGAACCAGAGCTGGATGGAGAAAGAAGAGACTGCAGTTTTCATTCTGGAGAAGACCTCAAGTCTTACCATTTGGAAGAATAGGACTTCTGGTTTTAATAAGTCACATCTGGAGGACTGGTGAGTCAGAAGCCAGAGACTTAACTTGACTGTGATTTGTTTCTCTCAAATCTCCAAAACTCACCTACCTAAAGCGGGACAAGGTCTCGTGTCTGATCTTGCAGCTTCTCTCCTGAAATTGTAGGGCTAAGATGGAGAATTTCTGAAGCTCAAAGACAGCTAGCCTGGACTACATACCCATGAACAACAAAGAGACCCTATCTCAAACAAGATGAGACTAGCACTGAGCTTGTCCACTGATTCCATATTCAAGCATGCCAGCACGCACATGTACATTTTTTAAAAGTTTGTTTACTTTATTTCACTTCTTTCAAAAAATGACATGTGACAATAGGCAAAAACCCTGCACTTCTACTGTCAATATGTGTAGGGGAGGGGCTACGTGAGGTAACAATTAGTGAAGCAATGATCACAGTTTTCAACATCTGGAAATGAATCCTTAGGGCCATCGGTCCTGGTATTCTCAGCCCCTGTTCAGGTACTGCTGATGGTAATGCATTATGAGTTTGTGGTTACTTATTTTCTCCACCAGGGGGTGTGTAGACATTAGGAAAGAATTTCATCAGTATCATTGCCTTTGCTATAATGGGATCAAAAGTACTTGTTACTAGAATTAACCTAGTCACAAATAATCATTTAGCAATGCCATTTGTGACCTGCACTGTCTGTTCTCCCTACTGATGTGATAGCCTAATGTGATTAATATTTCAGTAGTGTAATAATAGTTTATAAACACATTAGTGCTATCACTTGAGTACATCCTAGGTTCTTTTCAGTGTGAACATCACTTCAGTGAATTACTTACAAAGCTTTCTCCCTGTAAATCATATGCCTTGCCTCACTGTGTTTAGTTTCCTTAGTATATTAACCATTTGAATGCACCAACATAAAATTTAGTATTATTTCCTTTTTAAAATTCACATTACGGGGGCTGGAGAGATGGCTCATTGGTTAAGAGCACCGACTGCTCTTCTGAAGGTCATGAGTTCAAATCCCAGCAACCACATGGTGGTTACAACCATCCGTAATGAGATCTGATGCCTTCTGGTGTCTGAAGACAGCTACAGTGTACTTACACATATAATAATAAATAAATCTTTAAAAAAATAAACAATTCTTTAAAAAAAGAATATTTAAAAAAAATTTTAAAAATTCGTATTACATCCCTTCCTATTTGTTTGCCTATATTCTGTTTCTTGAATTTCAGTTCTTTGTTCTCTTATACTTTGCAATCATCAATTCTTACCAAAGTCAATTACTTTGATCTGTATCTCTCAAAACTAATGATGCAAATTTAGAATTACCATGTCCAGTAACAGAGACTTTAGGGGCAGAATTCCAAAATGAAAGGGGATTAGCATAGGAGTTGAATATCCTAAATTCCTCATACCACCAATGTATTAGGGTCCATCAGGGAAAGAGAACTACCAGGAAATGCACGTGTGTGAACATACTCATTTAGGGTTATTAAACTAGCTTATAAAATCATAAGCTAAATAGTGCTACTGGGGTTTTCTGTAGCCTGGAAAGCTGGTGAACATAGTAGCTGCTTGTTCATGGAAACAGGAATTCTGAGAACAAGAGGAACCTGTGATTGAGCCGTGGGTCAGTGCTGACGGTCCAGATGCCTCCTGAGGAGTCAAAGAGTGAGTCTGAACTCGGCTGTCTCTGGGCAATGGCAGAGGAGAAAATATGGTTGCTCAGAAAACAGTAGGCCAGACACTTTTTATTCCAGTCTTCTAACTTGTTGGTTGCTCTCTCACCCTTACTGTGGGTCACTTCATTGACCCACATACCAGTTGTCTCTACAAATTCCCTCACAGACATACTCAGGAATGTACTTTACCAGTTCCCTGGACATCTCTTCCTGGTGAAGGTGATAACCAAGATGAATCATTCCCATCAACATTGAAGTTCGGACTTTCTCATCTACAGAATGCAGCTATCAGACACTGTTATTTGGTATAACCACTGCACACCAAAGTCCAGCTCCTCAGCCACCATTACTTAGTATATAGCCAAAGGGAATAGCATCACTGCCTTGAAGTATATTCATCCCTGTGTTTAATGCAGCATGCTTACAATAAACAGAATATAGTATCAATCTAAGTGTGCTACAAGAGATTAACAGACTGATGCATACATATAACAAGACTATTAGCCTTCAAAAAGAAGGAACCCTTGCCATTTATAACATGTTCAAGCCTGGGAGATGCTGTGCTAAGGGAAATAAGCCTAAGGCCAAAGACAAATACTGCACTGTGTTATATGTGTGGGAAGGAAAAACATGAGTTCATTGTAACAAAATTTATTACAGATTGGGATGTAAATGTCATTACAGACTGGGATACTGACTCATCTCCAAAGACTTGAGTTATCAGCTGAATAAGCACTGAAGAAAAATTTAATACTAAATGTATGCTTGAAAACTGCTGAGCAGATCTCAAGTGTTTTCACCTCAAAGTGTGTGTAACATGATACACTAATTTCTTTCACTGTGGTAGTCACTACAGTCATGTGTGTCTGTCAATATCTCACATTGTTCATCTCAAACATACAATTTCAGTAAAGCTGGAAGATGGAAACACAGTCCTTCAATTCTGCTTCTATTTCACAAAGGTAGGTACTCAATATGTGCCTGAAGATGCTCGGATGGATTTAAAGATAGACAAATGAGTCAAGTCACTGAGAAGTAATACGTGAATTTAGGAAAATATAGCTTGTTTTCTTCTCTTCCTTGTTAGTTTTCTGGTAAGAAAATTTGACGAGTCTTGTTGGAAACATTTTAAGGGAGGAGTGTATCTTAATGTTCAAGTGCCTGTATGGCACATACAAAATACTAGGTCCAATCCCTAGCAACACACACACACACACACACACACACACACACACACACACACACACACCAATCTTGTTACATGTGTAGGATATCTGGCAAAGAATAACATTCACAAATATAGTCAATGAAAAAATTTTCAGGACTACTACAGTTTTTTCCAAACCCTAATGCTTTCCAAACCATCCACACATGCCTATGAAAGAATATGATATCCTTAAACCACAATGTTCAGTGACCTTAGAGTGTCTTACAGAATAGAAGGAATTCATGATAAATTCACATGAGGAATTCATGATAAAAACAAAGGATCAACTTAGGAATACAATTTATTTTAGTTTGGTGGGTTTGGGTGTTTACTGATTTAAACTAAATCTTGACCTCAGTTATTACTCTTCACCAAAACTGAGCATAGAATTTTGAATAAATGACTGATTACATACAGACTTGGAAACAGGAAAACATAAGCTCAGATTATCTTGTTACCAGAAGTATGGAAACTTTCCAAGACCAACAGATATGTTAAGGGTACACAATTGGGTTGATACATTCCCTACCACTTTGGCATCTGTTGAGAACATGGAGATACATATAACCAAACATACTGGGTCATGAAAATGTGTAGCCAGCCTGACTGTCAAGCCATTAAGACCTCTTTCACCATTTGAAGTAGCCTTTAAGCCAGCAATGGATGTGTGGAGGGAAGTATTTTTCCTCCCCGGTTGGACTTGTGTTTGTGAGTAATGTGTAGACCTATTCTCCCACAGCAGAATGTCAGCGAATAAATACAAATAATAAATGAAATGATAAAAATCATTTTGAAGCTCCTAGTGAAACTGATTCAGCAAATGATTATCAGTTAGTGTTAAAATTATTTAGATGATAGGTTGATAGGGAGATAAACTTCGTGTGTGATTTGCCCAAGTATTATCAATAATATTATATTCTTGTCACTGGACAGTGGCAGAGGGAAAAAGAAGATAAAATTGTACAGTGAAAAATAAAGTCATCATTGTTATTTTAATTCACTGACCAGACCTAATGGTGTAATAAACGACTATTATTACTTACCTCCTACTGCACTGTATATATGAATGCACACATACAGCCTGTAGTATGAATACATCACCTGGTAATTTTGTTTGTTTGTTTGTTTGTTTGTTTGTTTTGCTTGGTTGCTTGCGTGCTTCATGTAAAATCTTGCTGTGAGGCCCTGGGACCGCAGCTGTGTGCTCCACGCTTAGCTCGTCTTTGCTACTATTGAGTTCAACTTAAAATCTAGCAAGCCTTCCCTGGAAACATCCAGCCATAAAGAGGAATGAAATGGCATCATCTGCAAGAAAATAATATTCAATGCATTCAGAAAGACAAGTGTCATATGTTCTCTCATATGCAGAATGTAAATTATAAAAATATATACACATAGGATGTGAAAATGGAAGACTGTGTGAGGGAAAGTAATCAAAGGGATAGGACTAGGGACAGGTGGAACAAGAATGGGCAATGGGGAAAAGGAAATACTTCATGTTCTTCCTCACATGTGGAATCTACATTTAGCTATTATTATATAACCATATATGTGCATATGTGTCTATTATTATATAGCTATTATTATATAACCATATATGTGCATATATATATACACATATATATGAATGAGGATGAGCAAAATTACACACATATATACATATATCATAAAATCTATTTTGTAAACCATATATATATGTGGTTTCCTTCATTCTAGTTGTCAGTAAGCCTCAGTGCACAAAGTATAAATTTGTGAAAAAGAAGTATAAATTGAGACTCCTGTTAGACTACACCCAAGTTACTAAACCTCCTTACAACTAACATCCTCATAGGGCAATAACGTTAACAGAAACCATCCAGTTAGTGCCTGTGAAGTTTGTCCCAGCACCTTATACATCAGGACTTTCGATGCTTGTTACTATCTGCTCATTCATTATCCTTCACCACGGCTAAAACATTCCTGCAGCAGTGACCTCAACGCAAGGAGGCCAGTGGCCATGCAGTTCCAGTATGAACCAGTCTATTCCTTCAATTCCTCAGTTTTCAAACACAGACTGAATATCCCTGGGCTGAAATGCTTGGGACCAAAATTTGTAGGGTAGAAGGGCTAAGAAAAGAACATGCTGGTCCCAACTTGACCCTAAGCCTGAGACTTAGGACAAAGGAAAAGCACCCTACCCCTGTTTTGAACCTAAGATTAGAGACTTGGAAGTCCCACCCCTTGACCCAGTGTTAATGACCAAACAATGTTTCCTATCATAAGATACTTTACCACTAAGATCATGTCCCTGAAGGTCTTATAAAAGCATCTCCCCCAGCCCTTTGATGTCTCTTTCTGTTCGAATGCAGTACCATCCTTTTCTTCTCCCCAATAACTCTGTGAGGTTTGTTGCATGGTGTGACTTGGTGGAACTCCTTGGCTCCAGACGGCTAAGATGCTGTTGTGCCAGAAAAATATTTACAAACATCTTTGTATTTTTACTTTTTGTACTTTAGAATATGAAATATTCCAGATTTGAGAACATCTTCCTCGTCTACCTTATATATGTACACTTATGTGGAAAAAAGAAACTTTACAGAGAAAGAACTCACACATCTATACCCCAGGCACCATCAAAGTCCAACTTGGTGAACTAATGAATTTTATTGGGGCTCCTTATGAGGACAGAAATGACTCAAAAATAGCTACTTCACCAAAGCCCACTCCAGCATGGGCGGCAGCTACCAATCCCTGGGATGCTAACACACACTGTACAGCCAGAAAGGAGCTCAACAGGTTGGAGAGTTTCTTTCCAGGTGCGCCAGTTGCTCTAAACCTCTTCCATGCGGCTCATCTGGTTTCTGCTTCCTCCAGACTGCTAGCTGGTCTGGTCTCAGAATCTTCTTTGCATCTTGGCTTGTCTCAGAGTGACTCTCAGCAGCTTTTACCATCTACTCTTGGGAGGGAGGAGCCTAGTGAAATGGTCAGTTTCGGGGATTTTTCTCAAGATATTTTGAGCTCTTTACCTTCTGGCTTAAACTTTCCTGCAATTTGTATATGGACAAGGTATGTTGAAATCTACAAATAATTTCGTGAAGTGATATTTTGGTTATGCATAAAGTTTTTAAAAATATAATTTAAGTGTGTGTGTGTGTGTGTGTGTGTGTGTGTGTGTGTGTGTGTGTGTGTGTGTGTGTGTGTGCAGTGCCCACAGAAACCAGAAAACGGTGATGGATCCTTGGAGCTAGAGTTACAGGCAGTTCTGAGCCATTTTCTATGGAAGCTGAAGTGAAACCCAAGTGCTCTTAACTACTGAGACATCTCCAGCACCCCAAGATGTATTTCTTTTAGCTGCACAGTATAAAGTTCAGACTAGCGGGGGAGCTCAACGGGTAAAAGCTCCTGCCAACAAACTTGACAAACTGAGTTTGATCTCTGGGACACATGGTGTGAGGAGAGAAGTAGCTCTACAAGTTGTCCTCAGACTGCCACATGTATGACACACTCCATCTCAACACACACAAATAAATAAATGTAACAAAAAAAAATTCAAGTAAATGACTCCTTAAAATGTTAACTGTTGTCAGGCAGTGGTGGCACACACCTTTATTCCCAGCACTTGGGAAGCAGGGGCAGGTGAATCTCCAAGTTTGAGGCCAGCCTGGTCTACAACAAAGTGAGTTCCAGCACAGTCAGGGTGACACAGAGAAACCCTGTCTTGAAAAAAAAAAGTTAACTGTTAGTGATGGTTTGTATATGCTTGGCCCAGGAGTGACTCTTTTAAGAAGTGTGGCCTTGTTGAAGTAGGTGTGTCACTGTGGGCATGGGCTTAAGACCCTCACTCTAGCTGCCTGGAAGTCAGTCTTCCACTAGCAGCCTTCAGATGAAGATGTAGAACTCTCAGCTTCTTCTGCACCATGCCTGCCTAGATGCTGCCATGTCCCTGTCTTGATGATACTGGACTGAACCTCTGAACCTGTAAGCCAGCCCCAATTAATTGTTGTCTTTTATAAGAGTTGCCTTGGCCATGGTGCCAGTTCACAGCAGTAAAACCCTAACTAAGACACTGTTACTAACACACACACACACACACAAAAATGGTGAAATGGTTTGAGTTGAGTCTAGGCTTTGCACGCAGATGTGGACTTGATACCTGAGTTCACTTATCGCTGATGACTTTATGTCAGGACATGTCTGTCCTCTTTGATGCCTCACCTTACTGTCCTATCTTGCAGGAAGTTGGGGCTTCTGAGAACTATGGGTTGTTTTAACAACTGCTGGTCTTTCCCACTACCACCCTGGGGATTAGCCCATCTATGTTCTTCTTTCTCAGTTCTAACTCATTTCTTGTTATTTTATGTTTCACTTAGTTTTATTTTTATTTCCACTTTTGGGTCTTACATTCATTCTCACTCATTCTTTCTCTGTAAGACTACAAAATTATCCTTTGTTGCCTGTGTGATAGTAAATATTTCTATTACATAATGCCTACTATATAATTATTCTTTTCTGCTAGGCATTAAACAATTTGGTGATCCCTAATAATTTCTCACTCTAACTCTGAAACAATATTTTTTGCTTTACTGATTCTTCATAATTCTCTAGCTTTTGACATCTTAAAACTAAAGGACATAATGATAAAATACACCTTTGCATGTTCCTACATCTCTAATGGCTTCATATTTTCTTTATTTTGCTTCTGGGTGTGGATTTTCTCTGAGGGTGCTTTATATAAACACATGAATTGCTTCAACTATCAAGTGTAACCACTTGGGTTCCGCTCCCTGTCACCATCAATTTTCAGAAGCATCTATAGTAACATCTTTTATAAATTTCTTTATTTGGAGTAGGGAGGCAATGTCTAGAACATGCCAGAGACATGGGATTGGGGGAAGCCCCAGGGTATCTATGGGGGCATTCTAGCTGAGACTCCTAGGAGTGGGGAATACAGATCCTAAAGTGGCCACACCCATAGCCAGGCAGGATTCCCAGTGGAGGGATAAAGACAGCAACCCACCCACAAAACCTTCGACCCAAAGCATGTCCTGCTTACAAGACATGCAGAGACAAAGAGCAGAGATGGAAGGAATGGCCAACCAATGACTGGCCCAAATTGAGACGCATCCATGGGCAAGCACCAATCCCTGATTGATACTCTGTTATGCTTGCACACAGGAACCTAGCATAAATGTCCTCTGAGAGTTTCTACCCAGGAGCCAATGGATAGATATGCAGAGATCAACAGCCAAACATTAGATGGAGCTTGGGTAGCCTTATGGAAGAGTTAGGAAAGGGTTGAGGTTCCCAGAGGAGATAGGGACTCTACAGGAAGACCAACAGGGTCAACAAACCCAGACCCTGGGGAGCTCCCAGGGACTGAACCACCAAAGAGCAAGCACAGGCTGAATCTAGCTACTCCCACCACCACCACCCCCCCCACACACACACATATGTAGCAAATAGGCAGGCTTGGTCTTCATGTGAGTCCTCCAGCAACTGGATCAGGGACTGTCCCTGAATCTGGTGCCTACCTCTGGATACCATTCCCCTATCTAGGCTTCCTTGTCTGATCTCAGGATGTACCTAGTCTTGCAGTGACTTGTGGTTTGATGTGCCAAAGTAGGGGTGGGATGATACACAGAGGGGTGCTCCCCCTCCTCAGAGGAGAGGGGGAGGGGGAATGGCTGGAGGATCTTTGTGAGAGGATGCTGGGAGAAGAGGAGGGGCTGATATTGGGATGTAAAGTGAATTAATAAACTTTAAAAAAAACTTTCTACAAAGTCAATAAAACAAGGAAGAGGTATTTTTGAGAAGAGAATAGCACCAGTCATAAAGCATGCTGAGGAGCCAGAACAGTGCAAAAGCCACATCTGAACCCTGTGAATGTATTCAGCCAGGAGTGAGGATGAGCCCTATAACATTCTGATTAGGTCTTAAATCATAGGCGTCTCATTCAGGCAAGCTTGCCTAGGTGACACCGATGCCAGCGAACATCCATCCAGGTGCTGGAGTGGAAGGTAAGAAATAAGCAGAGAGACATCTAAAGACAACACTTCCAAGCTCGAGTGCAAAGCACTTCTTCCTTCCTAAATCTTAAAAAGCATATTGCAAGTGATTTCCAGATCTTGTCAAGACCCCCAAAATAAAATTGTATTTTCTGCACCCCCAAAAATATCATTATTAAATCTGAAATCATTATGCTCTCTGGTCTTCAAATATTTCAGTAGTGTGTAATTAAGATCTGATTGTCTCACCTGCTCCTTGCTGCTACGCCTCCCTGTCATGATGGACTCTCTTAGCTCTGTCACCATGAGCCCAAATAAACTCTGATTCTGTAAAAAAATAAAATAAAATAAAAAATCTGTTCTTCTATTTTAACTGACATCTAATTGACCTTGTTTTTAAATAATGGCATAGTTGCCATTCTCTCTGCCTTATCCCTTACTTGTTAATAGTCGGTATTTCTCCATATTTTTATTGCAGTTTATTTCAGATTCCTCTCATTTCCATTGGAAAATAGAAAATCATTCTGTTTTGTTTAACCAATTTATGATTTAGGTAAGAAGTGCTTCCTTTTGGATCATGTGCTTGAACACTTAGTTCCTCTGTGGCACTGTTTGGGAGGTTATGGAACCTTTAGGACATGCAGCCTCATTGGAATAAATGTCAGTACACTGGCGATGGGGTTTAAGAGTTTATAACTGTACCCCACATCCTCCTCTCACTCTGCTTCCTCTGTGTGGTTGAGATGTGACCTCTCAGCCTCCCGCTCCAGCCACCTGCTGTCATTCCTCCCTGGCCATCATGGACTCTGCCTCTAGAGCTGTGATCCAATTTTTTTTTCTTCCTTGAGTGGCCTTTGGTCATGACATTTTACTGCAGCAGTAGAAAAGTAACTAATATCCAAACTCACCTAAGAAAATTCATTCTGATAAAGAACCAATTTTAAGAGAAAAATGCTATATCAAAAGTAGTTCCTACTTACTTCTTTAGAGATCAGAAAGTAGAGATCAATATTTAAAGTCACTAAAACATGTCTATCAGCTATTTAGATAATAAGTAGCCAGGGGTCCCCCTCACTCCCAGTGCAAATATCCATCTCATTTCTGAGTAGCCTGGTAGACTAGATTACCCAGACTGAGAAAGATCTATGATTCTTATTTCTGCTACTTATTCTTGTGTCTCTCTGGAAAAGTGACTCAGAACTGTCTTCACTTGCAAAATAAACAACAGCTAATAGTATGTTCCAACATGAGGAATAATAAGTGATACAGAGATAGTTACATATTTGTTAACCACACCCAGCCCAGAGGATGCAATGTTAGTGGGGTGATAGGGAGGGAGGAGGAGGAGAGAGAAAAGGATACATGGTGGGCAGATATGACTCCAGTTCCCTTCCTTCTAATTCTTGTTTGAGATAGATCCTAATTCTCATTCCATATTGAGCCCTTCCCAGTAGTCTCCAGCACTGCCAGCTGACTTCATTTTCATGAACATCGTTGGCCAATTTGATATATGTACCACCATCTTGCTGCCCTTTGTGTATGGTTCAGACTCATACTACAATAACACAGATACTGAACTTGGAGATTTCTGTGGTTTTCACATGCACTCTCTCTCTGAAAAAACAACGCCTTGGAAAGGAACTGCACACGCCTTATTTTTCTTGATAGCTACCTTTGCTAAACAATAAATAATAAACCAACCGAGTCCTTAACCAAATCAATTGATGCTCCCAGCACGAATTGCAACACAGGAGCAATTCTGTAGAAAGCAATTTGCCTTTTTTCAGAAATTGTAGTAAATGGCATTTGCCCACCAGTTCATAGAGGTTTGATTTCTTATTTTTAAGATGTATCTATAGCATTACTGGGTTGTTTGGTTTGCCATATCATCTGACTAGATCTTGTAAGCCTAAGAATATAAAATTACCTAAATATAAGCATAAGTACCCAAAAGATCAAAGCTACATGCAAGTTTAGTGTGGTGCCAATGGCGCCTCTCCCCAAAGACCTTGTTAAGTTCAGTTCAAGGTCTACTCTTGTCAGTAAACAACCTTGATCTTGGATCTGGGTCTCTATGTAACACAAGACTATGTTGACTTTGGAAACCATACAGCAAGCTCTTTAGTTACTGAACTCTTGGCAAGTCTAAGCTATCTAGAACACACATGCACACCTTACTTATGATATTTCTTTGTTCTAATATATATGAATCACTAATTCACCTCTTTATGAGCCTATTGTATGAACTTTGAATTTCTAATAACTGAGTAGAACAAAGGAAAAAGTAGGATTCTCAGTTCAGTTAACATATCTGTGTACAACCAATGATTTCTTTGAGATTTATTTTTCAAACCTTCTGTAGAATTTATCCTGTCACCAACAAAATATGCACGAATATGAAATGGAGGTCAGAGTGTGAAAATATTCTTTTTGTCCTTCCTTGAACTTCCTTGTGGCTAGAATAAGTTGAGCAAACAAGAAGAACAGCATGTCCCCTGGCCAGATGGTTAAAACAATGCCTCAGTAAATTCCACTAGATCAGCATCCCAAACTGAGCTCATCACATCTCATACTTGAACTAATTTACTTCTTAATGTCTGTATTCCATGCAAGCTTCAATAGAAACAATGCAGTTTACATAAATGGCATGGGTTGGGGAAAGTATAACTATAACTCAAGTCCACGCATGAACTATCAGTAAGTCCTCAGACAAACCCTTTCCTCTGTGAAATCTTGGCCAATGTAGTAATTAATGTCTATATGTGTGTGATCTACTGTACTTGGTCCTTTGCTTTACCTACTACTATCTGGAAAATAGGAAACATTTTGCTTGGTTTTTATTTACTTATTCTTTAACAATTCCTCTCCCCTTATCCTCTTATCTCCCTCCCCTCCTACTGAATGATCCCCCTTCTTCCCAAGTCCTCTCACTTTCACCTCCTTTTTTTTCAATTTGTCTGCTTCTCTTTTTTGCTCCTTTATCAACAAATGATTTTTTTATTTTTTATTTATTTACTTTACATCCTATTGCTGCATCCCCTCCCTCCTCTCCTCCCAGCTCCCTATCTCTCAGCTCCTTCCTTCTTCTCTCCTCAGAAAAGGGGAGGGCTCCCATGGATATCAAGAGTTGCATATCAAGTTGCAGCTAGACAAGGCAACCCAGTTAGGGGAAAGGGATTCAAGACTGAGATGTACAACTATTACATATGTGCAGAGGCCTTAGAGCCATCCCCTGCATGTTCTCTGTTTGTCATTTCTGTGAGCCCCTATGAGCCCAAGATTCTGTAGGTTTTCTTGTGGTGTCCTTGACCTCTTTGTCTCCTTCAGTCCTTCCTCCCCCTCTTTCACAGGATTCCTCAAGCTCTGCCCAATGTCTGGCTGTGCATCTCTACATCTGTTTCTATCAGTTGCTGAGTAAAGCCTCTCAGATGACAATTATGCTAGGCTCCTATCTGCAAGTATAGCAAAATATTATCAATAGTCTGGGCTGGGCTCCTTCTCATGGCATAAGTCTCGATCTGGGCCAGTCACTGGTTAGCCTTTTCCTCAATTTCTGCTTCATCTTTATCCCTAAACCTCTTGTAGGCAGGATAAATTGTGATTTTGAGGCTGGATTAGTGTCCCAATCCCTCTATTGGAAGTCTTTTCTTGTTACTGGAAATTGCTGTTTTATTTCCATATTCCCTGGTGCTAGGAGTCTAGTTTGTATACTTCTTAATGGATAGATCGGCCTTTTAAAGTAATTTGGAATGTTGTTAAAAAAAAAATAAATAAAGTCACCTACTAGCAATTGCCATGATCTCAAAGTTCTCTCCCAATACTCCTCTCAATATTCAGTCATTACAGTGTATGAGTTAGAAAGCTTACACATATCTCTGCAAACAAAAAGGATGTTGCTTTGTCCCCTTAAAGATGCTTTCAATGTTTTAAAGCTTTGAGAGTTCATTAGAATTATGACCAGTATGGCAAGAGATAGAAACAACTAGAGACAATATGCTTGGCTTATTCATCTGTCTTTAAGTTAAATTTGTCTCCTCTGATTAAATTATTTGTCTGTAGTTACCTTAAGTTAGCTCCATGTATAGTGTTCTATTCTAGAATTGTCTTGCCACGACCACCCCAGCCGGGTATCGGGGTTCCTGAGATGAGGGTTCTCGAAGTCCAGGTGGGTAAGGATTCGGCAGTGACAAACAGAAACAAACACAGAGGCAGTTTGAATCTGAGTGTATTTTGTAGCTCTCAAGCAGGGGATTTTATACATTAAAAACCAAACATAACAACTCTTAGAAACTGTATCCAGTGAAACAATCACTAATACCAACAAAAATCATTTGGCACAGTAAAATACAAAAATTATCTGAGCATTACAACTCTTAACAGGTAACGTCACCATCAAAATATAACAATTCTAAAAAATATATATATTCAATAGGGCGGTCATCCAACGCTAGTGGCATATTCCCAAGAACAGGTTAATAAATCTTTATGGTCAGTGCTCTTAAACGCTGAGCTAACTTTCCGGCCCCAATGATTAATTATGGCTTAACCTCTAATGCCTTGTTTTTTTATAAATCTTCAAAGCATAAATTTAAACTATTTTCATTCTTTCTAATTAAGGCTTTCTTTGCCATATACCAAAACCCACTTCCAATGACACACGTGTAGCCATATAAAATTTTAGTGTTGGGAAATTTTTGTACTTATCATAATAATTTTGTAAATGATTTGAAAAGTAAAGCATTGGTTTCCCCGGAGATAAGGACATGTTAGTGACCCATCTCTAGGGATGGTTTTGTAGCCATTATTCTTACTTAAGATCATGGTCTAGGCTACCAGGAACCTGTAACTAAGAAAAGGAATGAAAGAGAACAAAACCAAAAGATTGCCAATAGAACTACGGCTCAATATGTTTTCTCCAGCAGAGAGTTCCACAACCGGTTCCAGGAGACCTTCCTCCTTTGAAGTCTAATGCCTCAGTCTGTGGAACTTGTCACACAGATTCTACTAGGGTTGGTGTGGCATTGTCTGAAATGTGTCCTTTCATCTTTAGTTTTGAGCTGTAAATATATGTCTTAGTTTTTACAAGTTTGGGGGATACAGCTGGGCATGAGTGGGCTTGACCCTGTACTCAGAAAATGGGATCACCATGAGAGTGAGGTTTCCTTCATAAACTAGAGTTTATGCCTGAGTTCTGTTCAAACGAGTCATAGCTATACCCATGCAAGGAGAGATGAAACAACCACTCTGCCCCCATAAAAGTATCATTTCTAGTCTGTTACAACTTGGTTTCCTAGAAGCATCACTCTTAAACATTTAGTCCCCCGTGAACATTTCTAAAAGCCAAGATGCATTCTGAGGGTGACTTACAGCACTAAATCTAAGGTACAGACATTGTGGTAGCTAGCCCAGCAGGGAATTGTCCTTTTTTATTTTGGAATAACATGTACTGAAATATCAGCACAATGCTATTTCCCTTGGGTGTGGATCCATTCCCCTTCTTATAAGGCTTTAAAAAGACCAACTTGAGGCTGAGGACGTTACTTGGTTGGTGAAATGCTTGTATGAGTGCATAAGAACTGGAGTTTGGATTCCCAGAATCTGCATAAAATCTGTGTGGTCATAGCCACCTGACTGTAAGCCTGTTAGAAACAGTTGGTAGAACAAGGTCACTGGCTAGGCAAACTACCCAGACATAGCATGAGCTATTTTATGGCAAATTGTGGGCATTTGAATGAGAAGAAATAATTAGCTCAGCAGGATTTAGTACCTACATGTATACCCAAGATAAATATTAATGCTAAAAATAATCTCCCAGCTTCTGGCAGTCAGGCCTTATCTACTACGTTAATGTACCCAGTTTCTGTCAGTTAATATGAGGACCAGCAGCTAGAGGTTAGTCAGCTAACTTTAGGATCACATTTGCTTTTGGTAGTCAAAACTTTTGTAGATAATAATGACAGGTTCCACAAGAATATGAGCAAACTTGTTGGTTTTTGTGGAGCTACAGCTTATACAAACTCACTTTGTCAGCATTGGAATCAAGCCACTTAACTCGGGTAACTTAAGTCTGAACAGACCCTGTGGATGGGAGCTCCTGGGTTTTGTGCCCAGAATAGGTGACTGCAGGGCAGAGAGAGTCAGCAGTTGGCAAGCATGTTGGTTCTGGAGTAGCTAGGGCCCCAGTTAAGGACTAGCCTAGAGTGAGATCATGCATTGTTAATCTTTCTATCCCTGGTTTAGTCAACTAAGTCTTCCACTGTGCATATGGGCCACCGTGACTTTGCTATTCATCCATTTGTGGGCATTTGTACTATCGCTATGTCTTTGATACTGCAAACAATAGTAAAATGAATATAGGAGAACAGATGTTTCCTTGACATAATGATCTCGTTTCCTTTAGACATATACCATGAAGGGATATTGCTGGGACACCCTCCATTCTGTCTTCTGTAACAGCTCTATTCATTTATCTTATCTTCATATCAATGTACAACAATCCCTTTTCTCAACATACTCATCAAGATTATCATTCTCTTTTGGAGAGGGCTGTTCTTACATGTATGAATAAGTCCTTGTAGTTTTGTGATCCATCCATCCTTCCTTCCTTCCTTCCTTCCTTCCTTTCTTCCTTCCTTCCTTTTTCTTTTTTTTTTTTCAAGACAGGATTTCTCTGTGGAACTCCCCTGACTGTGCAGGAACTCACAGAGATTTGTCGTGTTTTCTTGATAAAGGTTGCTACTGAGCACTTTTCCATACAGTTGAACTTTCATAAGTCTTCTTTTGAGAAATGTGTATTTCAGAAACTGTCCGTTTTCTGCTTGGGTTCCTATTGTTATATTTAGTTAGTTAATTAGTTAGTATGTTAGTTAGTTAGTTAGTTAGTTAGTTAGTTAAACAAAGTCTCATTATGTAGCTCATGCTTCCTGGCTCTAAGTAGCCTAGGTTAGCCTCAAATTTCAATTCTATGTCTCCGGAGCACTAGGATTATAGCATGTTCCTCCATGTTCAACATTTTTTTTTATTTTTTCCTACTAAGTTGTTCATATTAGTGATATATTAACTCCTTTTTCCAGAAGTATGATTTGCAAGTATTCTCTCCCATTCTTTAGATTTCCTCTTTACACTATTTCCTTTGTTGTACAGAACCTTTTTAATTCAGTACAGTCTCAGCCACCCCAACTCTTGTTTGTCTTTTGTTAACTATGTTTCTGAGGATATGTTACCAAATCTTACCAAATATATCTTACCAAATAAACAATATATATAACCAATATATAAGATTGAATATGTGTGTGTATAGTGTACACGTGTGTGTGTGTGTGCATGCGTGCATGTGTGTGTGTATGTGTGTGTGTGTGTGTAGCCAAAGCCAGTGTCAACAAGTGTCTTTTCTTCTAGCAGTTTTTCAGTTTTAGGCCTTAACTAAGCGTTTAGTCCTTTTTCAGTTGATTTTTATGTCTGAAGTCAGATTAGAAACCAGTTTTGTTCTTCTGCATATGGGTGTCCAGTTTTTAAAATACTGGCCATGGAGGAGATTGTCCTTTATTGATTGCATACTGAACACTTAGCTGAAGGTCGAGTTACTGTAGTGGGGTCATTCCATTTCTGGGCTGTCTCTACTGTTCTACTTCTCTCTACAGTGTTTCTGTTCCAGTGTTCTTTGGCTGTGATTTGCAGGTTTGTTGTAGCCTTGCAAATAGAATATCTCCAGCTTTGTAGTAAAGATCATGAGACATGGAGTTCTACTTATATCACCTGGGGTCAGACCTTTACTTGGTCACACATTATGTAACTTTAAACATAGACTATAGGGTGTAAAGGACAATGGACATCATGCAAGCCCTGGGTGTTGTGATTACTGTCACATTATTAGGAGGGTGCTCTTCCCTGAGTCATTAGTTTTTTTTTTTATTGGCAGTTGCATGGGCTTTTGACTCTCATGTGGAGGCAGAGCTGTTCCCTAAAATCAATGACTTGAGGTGGCATGTTTACTTTGACTTTAGTCCTATTGGAATTCTGTAACCTTGGACTAAAATGGACAGTTCTCAAATATAGTCCATCTAAAGGGCAAAGTTAAGAGGTTCATGGTACCCTATTTTGTCCTCAGGAATAGGATGGGGACCTGAAAAGTAGAGCTAAGCTGCTGCTTTGGGGTTACACATCTCATGGTGGCTCACCTGATCCTGCATTCCCTTTCCAAGCAGGAATATACTGTAAAGGAAAAAGTTCTACTCTGCCTGGTCAGACATTTATAATCCTGTCATAACTGACATTAAACCATTTGCTTCTTCCTTTGGTGTTGCCTCATACAGGTGACATGTTAAACATGGATTTCCCAGGACGTGAGTTAGCACAGAAAGTCACTATGTCTTCTCCACAACACTTGGAAATGTACTGCATCAGATAAGTTGCCTTTCAATGGCAACTCTTACTTCTGTGGGGCTTACCTAGTCCTCTGCCTGGTTTCAAGCTTTTCTTTCTCCTATCAACCCTCTGTGGTCACTGGTCTATTATTCCTTTTTAAAATGAGGAATCAGACACAGAAAGATGGCAATCATAAGGCTAGTAATTGGAAGAACCAAAAAGTGGCTTTTGATCTATAGCCCAGCCTGCAGTCCTTGGGTGAGACAACCTCCATGACAGCCCTGTATTTTTATCTTCTAGGAATCACTCCCAGGAAGAAGTCTGAACCTTATGACTTCCTTCTGTTGTTGCTATTTTGTTTTTGACACGGGATCTCATACTAGAGCCCAGTGTAGCCCGGAACACATAGTGTAGAAGGTTAGCCTTATACTCTCAACTATGCATCTGTTTCAGCCTCCTACATGTTGGAATTGTGAGCATAAGCCATCATGCCTGCTATCTAAAGGAAAGGATACAACAGAAGTGATATATGTCCCTTTGAGATTAGGTTCTCATCAGACTACAGAGTCCATATGTAACATTCTCCCTTGCAATCAGATAGTTCATTACAGGGGAACCCAAGTGCCACTGAGACCATGAAGAAGACCTTACAAGTGAAACTGAATACAGGCTTATAAGGCCAGCCAATAACTCTACAAGTGAATATCAACAGGACTCCTCAGTCCCAGTTTGGCCTTCTGAGGACTGAAACCTAAGTCCAGGCATCTAGCTAAATAGTTCTGCATTCCTTAAAACCAGGAATTAATGGTAGTCGGGATAATGTGTTATGTATAGAGGTAATGCAACCATGAGGACATGGTGCTAGGTTCTTATTAGGTTTTAAACAGCATAAGATATCACAAACAGGCAATGACTTCTTAATGAAGCCTATGGTTAGTGGGGATGGCATTGTTTCTCTCAGCTTCAAAATAATTTTTATAACTTTTGAGAACTTTTTGAACATTAAAATTTATTTACTACTTCCTCTCTCAGAGGAAGCCATTTATCATCTATGGGAATTAAATGGAGACTGGGTATAATGGGAAGCAATTGTGCCCCCATCATCAGGCTCTAGAGCTGACACTACAATCACCCTTGGCAACCCAGCCTTCCCTCTCCTGCTTCTCTTTTCACTTTCTCTTCACTTCCTCTTTCTAATCTTTTCCTTCTTCTTCATGTGAGAGAAAGAGCAAGCAGTCTACCCACAGTGTTCCTATCACTGACACTGATTAACATTCTAACCCATTCCTGTAGACCCCCTACCTCAACCTCTTTAAGTATATCCTACCAGGAGGAAATATTGGTGCATTAGTCAGGGTTCTGTAAAGGAACAGAGCTGGTAGACCATATATAGGCTGACAGGATGTGGTCCAGATATTCCAGCAATGGCTGTCACACGAAGAAAGGCTAAAAATTCAAGAGTTGTTCACTGCACAAGGCTGGATGTCTCAGCAGTCCCAACCTGGTGCTGAAGTTCTAGAGGGTTTTTGGATATCTGCTAATCCTCAGTCTATGCTTGAATTCTGAAGAAGTTGGATTAATGCTGGCTGCAGCAAAAAGATAGATGGACTTGCCAGCAAGGGTGTAAACAAGTAGGCAAAAAGCAAAGTTTCCTTCTTCTGTGTCCTTTTCTGTAGGCTGTAACCAGATGAGTTGCCCAGATTTTGGATGGGCTTTCCTGCTTCGAATAATCTGGTTAAGAAAAATCCTTTAGAGGAGTGCCCCGGCAGTTTGAATTTTAATTGAGTGCAAATGTAATTAAGTTGACAGCCAAAATTGGCCATCAAAATGGAACAGGGTACATAAAACTAAATACCTTTCCAAAAGGTATTTGCTTCTACTTACTGGAGAAGCTTCCTAAAATATATACATGCACATATGTAAAAAGAGTTAAGATCATGAGATGTCAGTGCTCCCACTAGATAACACAGTGAAAAGCCCATTGATAGGAAAGTTACCTCTTGAAGTTATTAGTCACTGAGGTCACATAGTGCCATACATTATAGGCTCTTAGTTGCTCTTTGTGCTATAGTGGTTTGAATGAGAATGACCCCATCAATTCATATGTTTGAATACTTGTTTCCCAATTGGTCAAACTTTTAGGAAAGATTAGGATGTGTGGCTTTGTTAGAGGAGGTTTGTCACTGGGGACAGGCTTTGAGATTTCAAACATTTGCTCCGTTCCCAGTCTCTCTCCCTCTCCCTCTCCCTCTCCATTTCCCTCTCCCTCTCCCTCTTCATCTCTCTCCCTCTCTTCTTCCCCTTCTCCGTGTTTGTGTGTGTGTGTGTGTGTGTGTGTCTCCTGCTTGAAAATCAAGATGTGAACTCTTAGCTGTTCTTGCCATGATCATGAACTTGTTTAAATCACCATTGTGGACTCTAACCCCATAAAACCAATTAAACGATTTATTTTATAAGATGCCTTGGTCATGGTATTTTCTTACAGCAATAGAAAGTAGTTTAAGACAGTTACTCTCCTGAACTTGACACTTAAACCATATTGCTGAGACCCCACACACTTGAACATGAAGAAATGAAGTTTGAACTGCTCTGGAA
The DNA here is from genome assembly GCA_036184795.1 of Tokudaia tokunoshimensis. Lineage (NCBI taxonomy): Eukaryota > Metazoa > Chordata > Mammalia > Rodentia > Muridae > Tokudaia > Tokudaia tokunoshimensis. The sequence continues at coordinate 119,025,883 of BTHU01000014.1, forward strand.
ACTTCATCCCTACTAGCTAACTTTCATAGTGCTAGAAAGTGATATGTATGCTACTCAAGGAGAAATGTAATCCTTAGTCTTACATGGGTGTGAGCCCTGTAAGTTACAGTAATGACTGGCCTGGAAAGATATCCCTACTGGTGCAATAGTGAAACATTATGAGAATGACCAAACACTTTGTGATAGTATCTAAGGCCACCATATCTGGCATGAATATCAGGCCAAGAGCCTGTGGTCACAAGACCTAGGGGCTTCTATTATTCCAAGTGGACATGCATTAAATACACTAACAATGACTTATCGTTATGCCTATAGATCAATGCATCTCTTGTCTCTCAGCAGATAAACTTCAGTTTGCAGTAGATGTTAATTGATAAACCTATGCCCATGAAAGTACAGAGAATAGTAGAGTGTGGGATCTTCATCCCCAAATAGAAAGTCTATATCATACCACCTCCTCCCAAGGCTCAGGAATCATTTTGGAAGAGGTGGGCAGAAAGACTGTAAGGCCCACAGTAGGTGGGTAACTGCGAGAAAATGATATCTGGAGGGTGCAGCAGGGCAGTTGTACATATGACCTCATGGCAATAGTGATCACATGCACAGGGCCTGTGCAAACCCAATCTAAACCAAATCCCAGCAGGGAGAGGGGAGGTGATGAAGACCCAGTGCTAGGTGAGGAGCTACTGACAATCAATTGCTGCTGGGGATGGAGAGTGCACCCCCTGGGAGAGCAACAGATTACAGTAGAAGCCCACACATCTAAGAGGAATCTAGCAGAGTAATTTAGAATTGATGGGTTTTTTTAAGACAAAATTTTAGTCGGTGGGGGAAGGCAGTGGATCTATAAGGTGCTGCAAAGGAATATGATCTAGAAGGTGCTGAGGGCGAATATTATCAAAAATATCATAAGATTATTTAACTAATAATATGGAGGAAAAGAAATTAAAAACATGGGCGGTGGTGGTGCACGCCTTTAATCCCAGCACTTGGGAGGCAGAGGCAGGAGGATTTCTGAGTTCGAGGCCAGCCTGGTCTACAAAGTTTGTTCCAGGACAGCCAGGGCTATACAGAGAAACCCTGTCTCGAAAAACCAAAAAAAAAAAAGCCGGGCGGTGGTGGCGCACGCCTTTAATCCCAGCACTTGGGAGGCAGAGGCAGGAGGATTTCTGAGTTCGAGGCCAGCCTGGTCTACAGAGTGAGTTCCAGGACAGCCAAGGCTACACAGAGAAACCCTGTCTCAAAAAACCACAAAAAACAAAAAACAAAAAAAAAAATGCGTATAGCCGGGCGTTGGTGGCACACGCCTTTAATCCCAGTACTTGGGAGGCAGAGGCAGGAGGATTTCTGAGTTTGAGGCCAGCCTGGTCTACAAAAGTGAGTTCCAGGACAGCCAGGGCTACACAGAGAAACCCTGTCTCGAAAAACCAAAAAAAAAAAGAAATTAAAAACATTAAAATTTCCTTTATGTTTACAATTATAAAACTATTCGAGTGAATTCATCAATGTTTCTATATTTAACAATGTATTTTAAAAGTACTAAGGGATTATAATACGGCCATCTTGCTTGTTTTTGATAAATTTTAGCATAGGAATGCTGAAGTATTCTCAAGTACAAGTTTGAAAATTCTGTAAGTCATTTCCCTAGGTTGTTTTTGTTTTCTATGTGTATGAGTATTTTGCTTGCATGAATATATGTCCTCTATGTACATGCCTCATGTCCCCGCAAAGCCCAAAAGAGCATGTTGAATTCTCTAGAACCAGGGTTACAAATGGTTGTGAACTGCCTCGTGGGTATTAAGAATCATTGTCAAGGGTTCTAGAAGGGTAGCAAATGTTTTAAACCACTGAGTCATCTTTCCAAACACCGAGCTGCTTTTCTGTTTGTTTCTTTCTTTTTCTAAGTCTTTGTCTGGGAGATGTGGAACAATCTCATAGAATCCTCCTTTGAGTATTGGTTGTGTGCAGTTCTGACCATAGAGAAAGGCCCCCAGCACCCATTGCTTAGTGTAGTACATTGTGGTTGAGAGTTTTATATATGTGTATTGGGCCTAAGCCTTGAAGGCACCTGGTCATCCCAAATCAGCATCTTAACTTAGCTTTCTGTGGAAGGCATATTTCAGAGGGGAATCAATGTTTGAGTGCTCTTTATAAATGTAGGTGGTCTGAGAAATGCATCTCTGACTAACACGGGGCTACTTAGTCTGTCACTGTACTTTATTTCTTCCCCAATTCCTTCAGCCTGCTTCATTCACATTTCATTTGTCATCTAGAGCTAGAATAATGTTTTTTCTCTGCTCTTCTGTGAGTACAGAATTCTATTGAGAGAGAGAGAGGGAGAGGGAGAGAGGGAGGGAGAGAGGGAGATGGAGATGAGAGGGAGGGAGAGAGGGAGGGAGATGGAGATGGAGAGGGAGAGGGAGGGAGAGGGAGGGAGAGAGGGAGGGAGATGGAGAGAGGGAGAGAGGGAGGGGGAGAGGGAGAGGGAGAGAGTTTCAATCATGGCACATTTGAACTAGGCTTTAGTTTTGTACATTCTTACCAATCATCTTTCCCAATGTCCTTAAGTGACTTTAGATTCTTATTTACCAATGATACAGCAGTGGTTACACCATTTTAACAAAGATAACAAATGTGAACACTGTGTAAGCTACCATGGACTCTCTAGATCTGGTGCCAAAATTTCAAACACTATGAGACAGCACTGGAAGACATCCAGTGAACGGTTTTAGGGTGGAGCATTGACCCCCCCCCCAGGGTTGTTTTTCAGGATTACTATGTTAAACACAGATTGGTAAGAGCTAAGGAGAGTAGATGAAAAAACAACCTTTTTTTTTTTTCAAACAAAACAACCTTGATGTTTTGTGAGTAGTCATATAAAAGCTTCTAAGAGGAGGTGCCTACAAACCTGACTGCAGGATGGAAGGACTCATGCCCCAAAAAGGAATCTCCATGACTAATCTGCCCATTGAAATATCCAGTGTACCCCCTAAAAAGTAATGTATTTTACACTTAACCTCTACTTACATATGCAATTGAAGTGATATACTCTATGTTTGTTAAATGATCAGACTGAGTCTTTCCGTCTCTATGAATTGGTTCTGTCCACACTGAGGCAGGTGTGTCCTACCCACTGAGCAGCCCTCAACTCGCTCCTGAACAAATGCTGGTCTGTATTAAATGAGAATAGGGTACCCAAGCAACACACTTCATACTCATACCTCTCCCTCATTTCTGAAGGTCGTATTGATATGACATGAGATTAACTCGGCTGCCCAGTTGGACTATTCTGGTTGAACGAATACTATTGGTGTTGTGTAAAGTTGCTATTGTCTATTAACTTTCAAAGGCTCCACTACTACTATATGAGCCAAAGTCCATGGGAGAGACCCTCACTTACCCAGAAGAACATGGGAGGTGGGAGGACCGTAGATACATATGAATATCTGTGCTTGCTTTTTGTGGTCAGAGCATTCATTACTACCCAGAATCTTACTTCATGCCCCTTGGTTCACATCTTCCCCTCTCCTTGGCCTGGTCAGCACCTGTCTACTCACTGTGTCTATGACTGTGACTTTTTCATTTTCACATGTAACACATATGCTACCTGAAGGTACCTAATTTTGCATAGCATAATGTCCTTCAGTTTTCTTGATGTTGTCAAAAATAGCAGAATGTCCTTTTGGTGGCTGGACAATGAACTGTTGCATGTATGGACCATATTTCCCTTAATTAGCCAACAGTGGAAACACCTTGACTATGGTGGATAAGGCTACAGAGAATGTGAGAGTATAGATGTCTCCTAGGGTTTGGTTCTTCGTTCCATTTGGATGGATGCCCAGAAGGGGCAATTCTGTGTTGTATCGTAGTTATATTTTCAACTTTGGAGGAACTCCTGTTCTCTACTGTGAGATCATAATGCCATGTTTAAAATGGGTTAACCATACATACAGCCATTTATTTTTGTGTTCTTTATTCTATATTATTGGTCTGTTGTCTATTTTATGTCCAATACCTGTACTTTGATTACTATAGCCTTGTGATACAGTTTGAAATTAGAAAATGTGATGTCTACAGCTATTTTATTTCTTGTAAAATTGCATTGAGAATCCAGAGTGTTTAATAGTTATTAGTGAAGCTTCAGATTTTATTTTCTATGCCTGTAAAAACTGTGAAAGGTGAAAGGCACTGCATTGCATTTGTGTTGAATAATGTGATTATTAGTTTAATGATATTAATTCTTCCAATTCCTGTACCTGGATTACTTTGTTGATTTCAATTTCTTTCATCAATGTCTCATGGGTTTCAGGTTGAATTATCAAACAGTTAATCACCAAAATTCATTTCAGTCAATTCTTTTATCATGTCAACTTAGTAGATGTGATTGAATGTCTGAGTAGGTTTATGAATTATGCCAGGACTTTTCTTACAGAAGTTATTTCTAGCAGCCATCCAGGCACTAGGCTCACTATGCGTGGACATCTATGAAGAATGGTAAATTATATTTGTATTGTGCTTTGAATATAAAATATCCTCACTTGTTCCTGTCTTTAAATGTTTGTTCCTGAGCTGGTAGCACCATGTAGGGAACTGGTAGGAACTTTAGGACATGGAAATTCTCTGGAGTAAGTAGCTCAGTGGAACATGTACACATGGCCTCCTGTAGTCCCCACCCCTTCCTCCTTTTACACTTTCTACTTACCATGCTGTGAGTAAGTTCTAACATAAGCACTCCTGCTGCCATAACATTCTGCCTCTATCTTGGCCTATTTTGACACAAGAATAATGATAGTCAGGCTAAGTTAACCTGTTACCCACATACATATAGCAGGACTGAGCACTGACTGCTGAAGATTCCTCTCCTATCCATTTCTGAGCACGTCAGCCCAGGTCTTGTAGTAGCATACTTCTTTCTTTAGGAAGCAATGGACCAGATCTCAGAATACTGGAATATTCTTCTTGAAAATCTTATTCCTATTCCCTATACCCATACAAAAGAGCTGGTCAAATATTCCTAAAAAGTATTTGGGAAAGTATGATTTCTCTACTTCATTGCATTTAAGTGTTTCTTGTGAGTTCTCATAGATTAGCAACAAGGACACATCCAACTGATCCACAGCTTAGTTGGACCTGGATTCTAAAGCTTCTGGAATATATCATGAAGAAACAGACTGATATCCAAAGAGTAAGAAAGTCAGATCAGGGGCTGGAGAGATGGTTCAGTGGTTAAGAGCACTGACTGCTCTTCCAGAGGACGCAGGTTCAATTCCCAGCACCCACATAGCAGCTCATGGCTATCTGTAACTCCTGTTCCAAGCGATCTGACCACCTCACACAAATGTAGACAAAACACAAATCAAATGCACATAAAATAAAAATAGATAAATTTTTAAAAAGTGAGAGATCAACTGCTCATGAGATTGTTGCAAAGATTTGGAGATGACAGAATGTGTACAACAGATGATCAGAAGAATATGGACATATTTGGAGACTGAGCTTTTGTATATAGGAATTTCTGATCTTACAAAACACTTACTTGGGAAGTTTGTAAAGCAAAATTGTATATTTGGCTCATAGTTATGGAAACTGAAAGACCAGGATCAAATGGTACCATTCATTCAGCATCTGGAGGACATAGCAGGTGATGGAATGATTTGAGCATTCCGGAGAGATCACAGGGCCAGACCAGAAGCCAGAGAACTTCAAGGATTTGCTCCATTCTCAGAAAAAGTAACCCCAGAAGAGCAGATACAATGTAAGGGAGAAAAGATTTATTTGGGCTCATGATTCAAAGGGGTACAGTGCTCCTGGAGGGGCACGAGTTTAGAATCGAAGTCTCTAGCTTACATAAATGGAACCACGTCACTTATTTTTGTAGCTGAGAAAATCAAGATATACAAAGTTACTTTTCATTTTACTTCAAGCTTACTGATTAATTTACCCTCATTCAGTTGTCTCACCAAAAATGAGGCTGTGTAGAGCAAAGTGCTGAGTGTGCTTTAAAGCTCTCTGGCTTCTGGTCTGGCTCTGTTAGCTCTCCCTTAGCACATGTGGCTGCTGTGCCGCACGCTCCACTCTCAATATGATGAGTGAATTTGACTTCTACTTGTTGTGGAAAGGTAGGTTCCATTTCCAACAAAGTTATTTAGTAGAATATGGTCTTAGCCTCAAACACTGTGGCCCCAAGAATCTGCTCAGAATACATGTAAAGAGCTGAGTTGAAGAGGGTTCTGATGCTATTCTTTCAGAAGTAATCTTTACTCTAAGGAACAGACTTGGCCTACTTATGATCAAAGGACATGTACGTGGTGAATAATACTGCAAAGCCACCTCCAGCCCTAGAAAACTACTGTACAGTGAATAGATTACATCAGCATGTCCCTAAGCAAAAGCTTCATTATAAATAGAAAATAAGGTAGACACCCCAGGAAGTTGAGCACCTCTGAACAAATGGGCTGGCTGTTGGGAAAAAGGACTTTGTCCAGCTTCCACTGGCCTTGATTCCACAACTCATCTGGTAACAATGCTGTTCCAGCCTTCCTCTAGCTCTCCAAAATCCCTCAGCAATCTCCTCACAATGTAGAGGCCTCTGTGTGTCCACCAGCTTTTAGATAATAGTAAATCCACCTTGTCGGGGATTATGGTCACCTGACAGCCACATGCTCAGTTCTGTGTGTAATTGTTTCCCAATATTTTACTAGGATGGGAGATCAATAGAAAGAAGCGAAAGGATTCCTAGTAATGCCACCAAACAGTGCTGAACTTGATGAAGCTTGGACTGTGAAGAAAAACAGTACAAAACGCCTCCACACAAATCATTTGTTCATTCTGCCCTGGTCTTCTCTGCTTTAACTGCCAACGGGTGTCTGGTATGGATAGGAGCCTTGGTGGGCTGTGAAATGAAAGCTATAGTCTTTGGCAAACTGGAATTCTTGGCAATGCCTCCAAAAAAAGTGAGGAACTAAAGGCCTTTAAAACCAGAGAGATAACTGATTGTGCATGCCAGACACCTTCCCATGACCTCAGTTCTGGTAGAAACATTTGCCCTCTATCTTCAGAAATTCCCAAATGTCCTTTGTCTTACACCTTGTTACCTGAGTGACACATACTCAGGGTGCTGTCTCTGTGTTCCTGATAGTTCCCCTAACCATCTTCCCACTGACACTTTCCAAAAACGAAGGTAAATACCAGGGCTATAGACATAGCTGTGTGATAGGGTACCTTCCTGGTGTGTACAGTGCTCTCAGTTTGATCCCAGCATAATAAGTAATTAACCAATTAATTAATTAAAATATACATTGAAACTTCTAGTACACATTTACCTACCTTTATAGAGAAGAAAACCCCACAAATTCTGGTATAGCAGAGTTTTACTGATTTCACTACTTTGTTTGCCAGAAGAGCGGAGGCTGTATTTAGATGTCACACTGATGCTAGTGGGAAAAACTACCAACTCCCTTGAAAGCCCCCTCCCCACCGCCCGTTGCTCTGTCTAAAGAGTCCAAGAAGCCAGATTCAGAATGGCAAATTGAAAACTTAGAATCAGAAAAATCATCCATGAAAACCTCGCCAGCATCACTTTTCACACTGAACAAGAGCGAGAGTGACCAAAAGAAGAAAGAACAGTTGGGCATCTAGGTCAAAGTGGGGGCTCACTGTGTTAACAAAAAAAAAAAAAAAGCAAAAAACCAAAAAAACAAAAAAACAAAAAACAAAGCTTATTTTCAAAGTTAATTTTATCTATCAGATTCACACAAGTACTCGTGATTCTTTTTTTTAATTATTTATTTTATTTTATTTTATTTTTTTTAATTTACATTCCAAATCATTTCCCCTTTCCCGTTTCCTCCCTTCCCGAAAGTCCCATAAGCCCCTTCCCTCCCTCTTTTCTCCATTCAACCCCCTCTCGCTTCTCTGTCCTGGCGTTCCCCTACATCCAGTCTTTCCAGGACCAGGGGTCTCTCCTTCCATCTTCTTGGAAATCTATTGATATGCGGATTGTGTCTAGGGTATTCTGAGATTCTGGGTCAATATCCCCTTATCAGTGACTGCATACCATGTGTGATCTTTTGTGATTGGGTTACCTCACTAAGGATGATATTTTCAAGTTCTGACCATTTGCCCAGGAATTTCGTGAACTCATTGTATTTAATTGCAGAGTAGTATTCCATTGTGTAGATATGCCACATCTTCTGAATCCATTCCTCTGTTGAGGGACATCTGGGTTCTTTCCAGCTTCTGGCTATTATAAATAAGGCTGCTATGAACATAGTGGAGCATGTGTCCTTATTGCATGCAGGTAAAGCCTCTGGGTATACGCCCAGGAGTGGTATAGCTGGATCCTCCGGGAGTGTCATGCCCAGTTTTCTGAGGAACCGCCAGACTGCTTTCCAGAGTGGAAAGAAGTAAGAGAAATAAAAGAGAAAGAAGTAAGAGAAATAATACCCTTCACAATAGCCACAAACCATATTAAGTATCTTGGCGTGACTCTAACCAAACAAGTGAAAGATCTGTATGACAAGAACTTCAAGTCTCTGAAGAGAGAAATTGAAGAAGACCTCAGAAGATGGAAAAATCTGCCATGCTCATGGATTGGCAGGATTAATATAGTAAAAATGAGCATCTTACCAAAAGTAATACACAGATTCAATGCAATCCCCATCAAAATCCCAACTCAATTCTTCATAGAGTTAGAAAGAGCAATTCAAAAATTCATTTGGAATAACAGAAAACCCAGAATAGCTAAAACTATTCTCAAGAGTAAAAGAACCTCTGGGGGAATCAGTATCCCGAACCTCAAGCTGTACTACAGAGCAATAGTGTTAAAAACCGCATGGTATTGGTACAGTGACAGACATGTAGATCAATGGAACAGAATTGAAGACCCAGAAATGAATCCACACTCCTATGGTCACTTGATCTTTGACAAAGGAGCTAAAACCATCCAGTGGAAAAAAGATAGCCTTTTCAACAAATGGTGCTGGCTCAGCTGGAGGTCAACATGCAGAAGAATGCAAATTGACCCATTCTTATCTCCTTGCACTAAGCTCAATTCTAAGTGGATCAAAGATCTCCACATAAAACCAGACACACTGAAACTAATAGTACTCGTGATTCTTAAAGCCATTCGTTTGATCTGTGATAATGGGGCCCTGATCCGATGCCCTACAGCAAAGGAGAAAGCCTTTATGTAATTATAGTAATGGAAATATTTCTAGACATGTTTTTAATTATTTTATTTTTCAAAGATATCTTTATAAATAAGCAGAATGCTGGAAGTCTATAAAGCCTGTGATTTGGAGAGTGGGATATGGAATAGAAAATGTATAATTAGCATAGTGCAAATACCAGGTTGTGGACAAATAGGGGATTTCTAGAGCCCCGCATGCCCTGTACTGTGAATTTTTGTACTGTGAATTCTTTTAAACAAAATCACTTTTCTGTTTACTGAATGTCAGCTTCTAAGGTGAGATCTGGACTACATGGCTATAGATGATGTAGAAGGTCTGTGGAGTTGGTACTACTGCCTTACCAGGGGGTAGGGTGAGACTGAATTGCTAACAGTATGGTTGAGAAAGTGTCAGACAGAAGTGCCAAGCTAATGCTGTCCATGATTGAGACCAAATCTAAAGCCTTGATGTCACTGCCTCAAAGACATGTAACAGCAACTGTAGGAACAGAGCAAGACTCCACAAGAAGCATCTCATATTGTTCTGTCAGTGTTTGAAGAGGCGCCATGCTGTCTGAGGCGAGGTGTAGTGAGGTGAGTATAAGACACAGTTGATACGGTGCAGCCTGCCTTGGTTCTCAGAGCCCTCAGTCTCCTCCCTGGCCTCCTTGACCAGCTGAACCCAGGCTGAAATGCCCATAGTCTCTGACCGAGTGGTCTTCCCAGCCAGTGGGGACCTCGGATCAGGAATGGCTTCATAAATTGTGTTTATTGTGGCTTATCTTTTCATTGATATGAATGAATGAATGATGCCCTCTGGGCATCCTGTAGATGCCTGTTTTGGAGCACAGCAGCCTGGGTTTAATGTCTCAGAGCTCTGCCATCTATCATAGTGTTAGGATGAGGGAGAGTGACTTCCGGCTCCTGTGAAATGCAGAGGTGGTGGTAATATGAGCCTCAGTGCAGGATCTCTGAGACAACACGTGTCATCTACACATGTGCACTCTACATTGGACCATGGAATCCTGAGAAAGTTTCACAGTGGTTTGCTTTATGCCCACTTTACATTATATTAGGCTATTGTAATGATGTTATTAATTGTATCTAGCTGGTATAAAACATATTTTAATATAATATTTTAACACATACATATACAATGCACATCCTTGTTTTTAATGTAAGTGCCTTTTTCAAATAAAATTTTTTCTAAAATGAATGATGTAGTCTTTAATTAATTCCTAAATTGATATTTTGGATAAAACTATATCTTCAGATCTTTAAATGAATTCCCCTCATGTGCTTTAAATTTTTCCAGATACTGGTACATTTTAAGTTAAAATTACCAATTAAGAAAAAACACACAGGAGTTTCTTATGCAGTTAGAATTGACCAATACTTGGGACTTTTTTCTTTTCCTTTTTTTCTTTTTCTTTTTTTTTCCTGTGAAGAAACTGATTTTTGTGTGTCCTCCTGGTCTCTGTCGCAGTGCCTTGCCTTTATAATTACACCACAAGAAGCTGTAGACACTGGGCTCAGCAGACAAAGCGCTTGCAGTGTAAGTGGTAAGGACTGAATGAAGCTTATCCCCCACCAGTGTAGATGCCATGAGAGTGTGGTGACCTCCTGCAACTCAACAGGCTGGGGCAAGTGGCTATGCTAGCCTATGCACTGGACTCTGGCTCAAGGGAGAGACCCTCGAAGGGAGAGCACTGAAGGAAAACACTCAACATAACCTCCACACACATGCACACATATGTTTACAAGCACTCACACATGCCTCCACAAAAATGCACACCTCACACATATACGCACGTCAAAAAAAAAATGGAACTGTAGACATGATGAAAAGAATGAGGCGTCTGGTATTACAATAAAAATTTTACTCATGGGTTCACCAGTCGGTATTTCATATGTCACTTTACACAGGGCACACAATAGTTATGTGGTCTTTGCCCCCTAAGCATTTAAAACATAAAAATTATTCTGAATACTTAGGCTGCACAGGAACAGGAAGAGTAACCTGGGTCCATGGGCTATCATTTGCTAACCATCACTGCACAAGAATAAAGACATGAAAAGAAGGCACCACCAGGAGACCCATCAGTCTGAGTGTGAAAAATAGGCTTTTAGAAAGCCATGGAAAGGTGTATTCAATCCAGAGAGTCATAAAACTTGTTTTGAAAACAAATTTAGTTTAGTACGGATTAGTATATAACAATTTTGTTACTCTTATGCCATACCTAAACAATTAAATTGTCTTGGTCTTGAAAATTATTTCCTAAAATAAGGAAAATTAGGAAGTGCGGTGAGTTCAAAGCTTGCTTAAGCTACGTGGAGCATTCCAGCCAGCCTGGGTTGCAGTGGGACTCTGTCAAAATGAAAAAGAAAAGAGGCATATCCTACTTAAGTAATAACTCCAAGCTAATATTTAGTGGTAAGATTTTAAAAGTTTAAGGAGTCTTGTTGATACAGCTCTCTGTTGGAGCACCTGCCCAGCATCCACTAGACCCTGCTTCAGTCCCCACAGACACAAACGTTATTGAATTTACTGTAATCTTAGGGAGACATTTGAGTGAATGATTACTTTGGATATTTTTGGATTTCTTGAAGATATGAATATTTTAAATAAATAAGAGAAAAATTATTTAGCTTATCAGTAGATGATTAGCTTAAATGTTCTGTTCAAAGTTTAAAACACAAACATTCATGTTAATTTCTGAAAGGTGTGTAATTTTAAAGTGACTAAATGTTATAAAATTTTATATTTATGATATAAGAAAAAACAAATATAATTTCCATATAAATATATTTTCAGTAAAAATGACATAGCTAGTAACTCTCTTTAAAGTACATTACCAAAGCACTGTTGCACTCAGTATTTAATGCTATTAGTCAGCTTTTCCTTATTGTTCTTCATCTATAAGGCATTTGGAGATAAAACAAAGCATCTTTAAAGAAAATATAATGCCAACTTGTAATTAATGAACTCCACATACTTCATAGCTAAGTATTTTAATTGGTCATTTTCTTTGAGTCCTGATTTTAAATTTATCTTTTATGTCGATTCATAATCAATTATGACAGAAAAATGAGGGATTTTTTTTTGACAGTGTCCCTTTCTGTCATACTGGCTTGTTTGGAGCTGAGGTAGACCAGAATAACCTCAGACTCCTAGAGATCTGCCTGGCTCTGCCTCATGAGTAGGGAGATTAAAGGCTTAGAAGCTTCAGGACGTGGTTCCTGGAGGTGCCTTTTTAATCTCGGAAAAATACTCTTCTCATTGGTATACGTGTCAAAAAGGAAGAAACATAAGGTAGTTGAAAGCTGGAATGAAAATTTCCAGCAACAATAAATTAAAATATAGCGAGAGTATGTCAAAACTAATGTTTCCAGAACAGTAAGATCATTTCCAAAGTTCTCACCACCAGACGTAGAAAAAACTGAACAATAGTTTCCTTTACCTTTATGCAAAGCATATGACCCATTAAAACATTTTTATAGTATATGCTCACACCTGAAGAACCTCACTAATGAAGAATTAATAATTTCACTAAAACGTGAATCTGAAACCCTTTCATAATTAATTGGTAGTTTTCATAAAAATATAAAGCAAATTTCCTTAGGAAAAAATTCTGCCAATTGGAATATCTTCATTTTGAAAATAGAAACAAAAGACATTGCTTGAAAGTGATGAAACTCAGGCCCCAGCTACATGAACACCCAGGGAGGTAGGCAGTGAGAACAGTTCCTCTCACTAATACAGCCACTAGGGGGCATCAGTGAGCATTTGTCCCAAAGGCCTGTTTAATGGTAACTCTCAGCAGCCAAGTAACATCATCCAGTGTCCTCTTCTTCCAATCACATATCAGTGTTTCAGTTTATATTTAAACTCAATATCATTTAGTGGTGGCAAAATTCCCAAGCCTGCCCGGGACTGGTCTAGAGGGGGGCACTTGATATGGCTCTCCACAAGCTCTAGTTCAAAGTAGGAGAGCATCAGAATCAAAAATTGCTTGATTTCTTGGACAGCAAACAGTCTTCCAGGACATATTGTAGCTCCTGATCCAAAGGGCATGTAGAAATACTTCAGTTTGTTTCCATTTTTATAGAAGGTGGTCTTTGCTTTCCCACTTTTGTCAAGGTACCGATCATATTTAAAAGTCTGCAATAAAAATACAACAAGTCAATGAGATATATTGAGAGAAATTTGTCCCATTTCTGACTTGGGAGACCCAAAGTGGAAGTTTCTACTAATCACTCCATCCTCAGCAAGTTAGCATACAGCCAGCTCTGAACCAGAGGGACACTGGAGAGAACTTATAGAGAACTGGTAGAATTCGAAGCTCTAGGTGCCTCCTGGCCCTTTCTGGAGACTCATTCCTCAGTTAGGCAAAGAAGCAAGAAGGGTCCTAAACAGAAGCTAGAAGGATCGAGTCAGATTCACTATCATCCAATAGTGTGGATCTGGGAGAAGGTACTTCTTTTAAGGAAAGACAAAGGTAGCTTTGCAGAATCTATGAAATGAAAAAGATAAGGACTAAAACTTTTGCCTCAATCCAAAGTGTCCAAATGTATGAATATTTGCTGTAATGACGGGGAAAATAACTATGGTTCTAATGAGCAAATGAACGCTGTAATGCAAAGCCATTCCTTATTTAGACCTGCGTGATATCACCACAATACTGAACTTTGATGAGCAGAAGCTTACCAAAGGGTCTGGGTAGATTTCAGGATCCAAGTGCATTAACTGTGGATACAGGGCTATGATGTCATCTTTTCGAATGTTATAGGAACCATCCTCAAGGTGTAGAGTGAAATCCTCCTTAGCTGTCCGGATATTCAAGGATGCACTGGAAAGCCTCAGAGCCTCCTTGATGATGCTATCTAAATATTTTAAAATAGAAGAAGTCAGATGGGAGGAAAGAAAAGAGGGAAAGGAAATGGCAGTACAGGAGAGAATAATTTATATATTAAAATAGTCTCAGTTTATTCATTTCTATGTCTATGGGTGTTTTGCCTGTTTGCATGCCCATGCACCATGCACATGCCTAATGTCTGCACAGGTCAGAAGAAGTTGTCAAATACTCCAGAACTAGATTTATGAATGGTTGTGAGCCTCCATATGGGTGCTGGGAGTTAAACCTGGGTCCTCTGCAAAAGCAGCAAGTGCTTTGAACTGCTGGACCATCTCACCAGCCCTGAATTTATACACTTAAAGGCTACATAAAATACAACCTGAAATACTTCTGACAACCTACATACAAAATGAGCAAATGCGAAGCTAACAGGTTAAAGCTTCCCAAAGCTGTGTCTATTGCCACTGTACTGTTCTTGGTGACTCAGCTGAAATATGTTTTCAATCTGATCAGCTAAATCAGAGGTTCTCAGCCTGTGGGTCATAACCCCTTTGGGGTCAAACAACATTTTCAAAGGCTTATACATTACAACTCATAATAGTAGCAAAATTATGATTCTGAAGTAGCAACAAAGGTAATTTTGTGGCTGGGGGTCACTACATCATGAAGTACCACAGCAGGAGGAAGGTGAAGAACCACTGATCTAAGTAAACATTTGGTCTAATATAATACTCTTTACCATCAATGAGAACTAGATAGCTATCACTCATTTTATAGAACATTAATATTATTTCTGTAGAACACTGAACAGTTAATAATATTAGATAAACTAGTGATCAATTTTGTGTGCATTATTGTTGATCACTTTTGAGACTAAACATACTGATAGAGAAATGTCTCTCCAGTCATCTCATGAATGTGCTATTCAGTGTTGAGGAAGTCTCCCTTTCAATCATACGTTATCTGAGGATGCACAATGCTTTCCCGCTTCTGGGTAGAGGCATGCAGGAACAAGGTAAACCTCAGAATAGCTGGAGTCTAAGAGAGATCCAGTCTGGCCTTCCAGCCTCTAACCTTCAGCTGCCTTGTTCCAGGGCCCAGGGCATGATTGTGTATGCAATCATAAATAGTTAGCACTTCATTTACAAAGGAGAAAGGGGAGGTGTCCAAGTCTCCCATACCAGGTAGCACCGGACCTAGATTTCTGTCACTATTTTTTAACTTTTTTAAAAATTCTTTATGAATTTTACATCATGTACCCCATTCCCCCTCACCTCCCCATCAGCCCTCCTCTCTTGTAATTTCCTTCCGAAAGAAAAGAAAACAAATTATTACTATTATTATTATTATCTTTCCATGGAAGCTGTGGTGTGTCATGGTCTGGCATACTCTTTTACCCAAACAGCTTTCTTGCAAGTGTTCACTACAGTGAGTCATTGGTCTGGTCAAGGCCAGTATTGATAGTGTAGCAGCCAGAGGCCCTGAGCCAGACTTCTGCCACATTTAATAAACTGCACTGCTCTGGTACCATGTGTCAGCTTCTGTCCCTTACAGAAGAGAACTTACAAAGATTGGTTTACTATAAACAGGTGACACTTCTGTATTCTAGAAAATATAGAGCCAAAGGAAGAAAAGCCTCACTCAGTCCCACTAGCCAACCCAATCACTCTTCCTTGATGGTACCTTGCTCACATTAACTCCCATGTTTTTTTATCCCTAAGGTTAATGGTTTTGATGGACTAACTTGGAGGCAAAGGACACAGAGTGACTGAGTATCAGAAGTGCTGTCACTGTTTCCTGCTCTGATCCCAGGCATCATCCCACCCTCTGGGTCTCAGTCCCTTGCTTAGTAGAGACAAGTGAAAATGCCCCTAATTATCTGGTTGTTTGGGGGATGCAAAATACTTGGCATAATATATAGTGCATGGTATATGCTGAGCATTCTTATTACTGACATGGCAAATGGGGGACAGCAGAGCAAACGCACCAAGTACTGGAAGGTCGTTCAGTTGCACTTGATCCAAGAGAATGGCATTCCCTCCAGAGCTGAGCTGTTGACCAGCACTCTGTAATGCTGCATTCACTTCTTCAGAGGCTGCTTTCATTGCTTCAGGACTCCTATGGAAAGAGACATATGGGGGGGGATGTCCTTATTTAGAGATATGCAAGAAAATAAGAATTCTCCATTTCTTTTAATGAGGTGGTTATGGTAGTAAGGATTATGCAAGGAGAGGTCATGGTACCAGGGAGTGTGCAGGGGAGAGGGTCATGGGAATGTGCAAGAGGAGTCTGCCAGGGAGTATGCAACAGGGCACTGAACTGGATTCATGTCATTGAGTTCATGAAGGGGCTGTGTAAAAGCAAACCTTTGGTCAGATCTCTATAAATCAATGATTCTAATATGTGATGAACATAGTAAATCAGAAGGAATATGTTGTATAAACATAAACATATGTTGTATAAACATGTACGTATAAACATACAATTATAAGGGATTGGCTAATTCCCAAGTAGAAGTTAAAATTTACTCTTACAATTCATAACATGGCATCAGAACTGTGTTTCCACTTGTATTGTGATTTTTGAATGCTGAGATAAAGGATATTCCATTTCAATGCCTGGAAATTTGTTTGAGGCTGAGTTTGAAACCTACTTTACCTGATTACAGTGAACTGAGCCTCAGAAATGTTTGACTAACAAGTAGTTGTGAGACTTAAAATATAGCCACAGCTCATATATGATATAAAACCAATAGTGCTACTTTGCTGTGAATTCCTATGAGACAGCAGGAAAACAGGATTACTCAATACTAATTTGAGTATTAATTTGAGTATTTAAGTGGCCACTGCCCTTATCACATCAGCAAGCCAGTCATCATTTGCAATGTTCATATGGTGATGAAGACTGCAGTCATGGATTTAACTTAACATTAAGAAGAACACTATGGAGTGAGGAGCAAGACTGGGCCAGGGGACCTGCATTAACGAGTGCCAGCCTATCTGAGTTCTGTGGCTTCTGGGACTATGCTCCTACAAAATGCTGCTTCTGTTAGACACATGCTGAACATAGGCATTGGGTATCACTTTCTAGATTGATGGCACAGAAAGCTCTACAAGTCTTTTCGGTTTTTGAGTTTAAAAATGTACTATATGTCACTATGAGGAATAAACACTTAAATTACTAGTCACCTGATCATTTGAAATAAGCTCCAGAAGGTTGCAGGGATGGTGTTTGCTTGAGATGCCCAGAGGAGAGCAAGGTGCGTCTTGGCCTTCTCCATGTCGTCAAAGGTGGAGAGCGTGTCGTTGAGAAACATGCGTAGACGGATCAGTTCGGAGACCTGGTCCCTCACATACAGGTTCTCATGCTTCAAGCTCTCAGCCAGTTTTTCCCGAGCTTTATGTGCGGTCTTGAACAAGTGAATGGGGAGGCCCGCCACCAGTGCTGGAAAGACTTGGTCAAATTGTTTGAAGTTGTCAAGGTTGTTTAGAATAAGTGCGCTTTGTGTGTCTGTCTTTGAAATATCTCTGCCAAACAGCGTTAGATATCCGGCTTCAAACATCACTCGGTAGCAAAAGGCATACATCCCTTCCGTGACCCAGGCAGCGCTCTTGGATTTGGGAAGGCCAGGAGGTCTCATGACAGATTGGAGGTTTTTCATCATGGCTTCAGAAAGTGAACACAGAGCATCTCCCTGGAGGGTTTTGGTAAAAGTGTTGTTTATGTTTTCTGTGGTGTTTCCATCATTTGGGTCAATGCTTCTGTGTCCAAATGCCTAGCAGAAAATCAAATCAATGAAATGAGGAGGAGCTAAACTCAAGCTAACTAGTGTTAGGGAGTGGCAGGAAGATAGATTAAACACATTCATACTTCTCTGTCTGGCCTTCCCTGATATGATTTCACAATACATTCCAAAAATAGAACCAAGACATACTCTTCCCTTGGGGTCAAGTTTAAATCCCAGCTTTACGGTGGAACTTCTCTGGACTGCTCATCACCCTTTGGTGCTGTACTAATCTGCCATTATATTCTTTGTGGATGCGTTTTAACCAGACTTCAATCTCCTTAATTACAGAGACTATATCTAATATTTTCTTGAAAAAAATCATTAAATGCTGTTTTCTCTAGAACAGATTCTTGATGGCATCCAAATTATGTTTAAATAAACAGCCCACTTTTAAGGAATGAAATGTGTGTGCATGCATTGAAGGTTCAGTGTGCCAACACTCTGCTTGGGGTGTTGCGTAGGCACCACTGGTGTTAGGAATCTCCACCTTCCTGATTCATGCAGTGTCCTCTGTTGCAGTAATCATCAATGGCATTTACATCTCCCTTAAATTTCTAATACTTATTACTAAGAGACTTCCTGATTCTATATTACCTCAATTTTCAACCTAATAAAATTGGAACAACTAAGTATGCTCATATATCAACAGACCAGGAAGCAAACAGAATCTGTATAACTAATTACCTTCGCAGAAGTAGTATAATGAAATTTTTTCCAGTCAAAGTATTTTCCATGGCATAAGACTTTGTGGTATGACAGGGAGTTTGTGATGAAGTGGACATATTTCCCCATCAGTTTGCAGGTAAAAACGTGACCATGCTTCCTTTGATTAGCTCTTAGGAACTCAAGAGGATTGGATCCAAATTTCAGAGCACAGCCCAGGTATGGAATCAACCCGTTCTCCAAAGGAGGTTCACCTACTTTCCTGCAAAACACAGATTTGAGAGGTTGGGAAAATTACATGTTTAGTGTTTTCTACTACTTATCTCATAACTACAGTTTGTACATATTTCTTTTGATGGTGGGGACCCTGTTTTTCACTAAAACAGTAGGTTTTTTTTTTAACCTACTAAGATATTGGTGAAGAATATCTCTTCATCTCTTGTAAGAATGATTGAGTATAATTGATATTTCCTTTCTTAGCATGAAGATAAGCTATTTAATTAAAACTGGAAGCTATCAGGTATGAATCAAAATAACCCAAGGGGCAAAGAAAATTTTTTAAAGTAAGACAACACACAGTGGTCTACCTCTCTGAAGATAATGCCAGGGTAGTCTCCTATTTTGATGTTGACAGAACAGAAAATATCTAAATGTTTGAATCATTCAAATTGGTGTCATGTGAAGGCACCAAAGCTTCCCAGTCACACAGCTGATTAATAGTGGAAAGAAAAGAGAGAGGCAGACAGACTCAGGCTCTGCGCTCTCACCCAGGCTTAGACTGAGTCTGCAGAAAAGCCAAATGAACACATGCTTGCTCAGGCAGAGCATCTACTCAGTTCATGTCACAGAAAGAGCCCCTCTAAATATTACTCTTCCCAGCTTAGGTTTGTTCCACACAGGCATACACAAAATTGCATCAAAAATTTGTACTCTTTTAGTTATGTTTAACAAGAAATGAATTACCAGAGGTATATGTGAATATTCCAGGGGGAACTATCTACATCTTGTTAGATTTAGTCAAAGAAGTGTCTTTTAGTAAAAATGTATTAGTATTTTTTTCACACTGTGTAATAGTGAAGGTAATGAATACTAGAAATAAATTAAAAGATAAATTAAAAAAAATCTTTCCGTACCTTCTCCTTATTCCGATGAGAAACCATATGCAACAGCTCACTAGCACAGCAATCCCCCAGATCAAAGAAATGGTCATCATTTTGCAAAGGCAGGAAAATTTCCCAAGGGGAGAATCTGTGCTTAGCAAAGCAAGGTTGTCCCCGAAACGGTGGCTCTAACTAGACTTTATATATACATAGGACCATGATCCAATAACTTGAACTTGGGTGACCAAAGCAAACACTATTTGTCCTCCACTTGGAAAAAAGAAAAAAAAATAGCATTACCTAGCCTTGAACTAAGTCCATAGTCTCAGAAGTGACTCCAGAGCAAGCAGAGAGCTGCAATACACGATAAGCCGAAGGTCTGTCCCTCGTGTGCTGACATAACATTCAAAGCTGGGACAGCAGTTAACATTGTGCTTCTGTGTGTAGACAAAGAAGTAAACACACTAAAGATGAGCTCATCTGTCAAAGATGTGGAGTGTGGTGTAAAGCAAAACAGGCAGAAGCTTTCCATTGCAATACTGGCTGCTCATGTCGTTAACCTTTGGGCAAAATTATTTTAGTGAATTTTCAGAATTATACAGCAACCAATTCAAAAGGATATGAACTGTGAAACAGTTTTCTTGCTTGATTGTTCAGTGTGTTTATAAAACCACAGGTGTTTCATGTGATCAATGACAGGTAACCTATCTACCATCATCAAAATAGAAAACCTTCCAGTACTCGTCTTCCAGGTAGCCATAACTTGAGAAATCACTCTTTACCAATTGTTATTTGTAATTAACATGTATTTTATTTCAAATAAAGACTATGACTTCATGTCCAAAAAATAAATATGAATTCATAATTTAACTCTTATACTACTCATAAACTGGTATACATTCTTCCCAAGTTTATTCAGCATAATCTTTCATTCTGTGCTGGAAACTGAAACCATGGCCCCACTCCTCCTAGGCAAGCACTCAACCTCTGAGTTAGACCCCCAGATCCCTATTTAAGATAGATATTAACTGAGCAGTTTTATGTTCCAGGAGCTCTTTGAAGATATTCTGGTTTCAGATATTAGCAAAACAGGGAGTAGTTTCTCTACTGAAGATTGTATTTTGATGAGGAGACAGGTGCCAAATATGCATTGTGTATCCATTAAATGAGGTATAGAGAGCTATTGAGGGATGAAGATGACTTTTAAATATGTTGATAGGAGAAGATTTTCTGAAGAGATGACACTTGAGATAGAATAGCTAAGGCAAGACGTTTCCAGGAGATGGGACAGCAAAGGTGAACTTCCTGAGTGGAGGATGAATGATGTGCTAAAACAAATGAACAATTAGAGCAATGTGATTAGGGGATGGAGTTGGGTTAAGGACAGAGACAAGAAGATAAGCAGAAGCCAGTTCATACAGGAATGCTTGAGAGTAGGGAGAGGATTGAACCTATTGCCTTGGAAGGCAGAACATCAGTATGGTGTTCTGAACATTTGAAAACCCAAGGGACAATGTCAAATTATCAACTGAATGTAAGAATCTGAGGTAAGGATAAAGGAGAACATTGGGGACATAGATGTCAAGCTGTCATCATTTTTGATATTTAAAGCCAAGGTCACCTAGAAGGAAGTAAAATCAAAGCAATAGGTAGAGTACAGCACTAGGCCACAGTGAGTGCATTCTATTCCTTGATGTCAGTCAAAGAGGGGAGAAGAAAATAAATGAGAGATAAAATGTATATATATTATATATATATGTGTGTCTCTAGATATACACATATCTGTAAGGTGTGTGTGTATGTATATGTGTGTGTTATTACTGTTAATATGTGCTTAAAATTCTGCATAAAGCTATCCTAGTGGACAATTTATGCAACTAATTCATTTTTTAAAGATTTATTTTATGTATATGAGTCTGTATATACACCTGCATGCCAGAAGAATATATCTTCTCTTCATATAGCATAACCATATAGATGGTTATGAGCCACCATGTGGTTACTGGGAATTGAACTCAGAACCTCTGAAAGAGCAGTCAGTGTTCTTATTCACTAAGCCATTGCTCCAGCCCATCAACTAATTCTTGATTGATGATCATTTGAGTCCTGACTAGCTTTTGCCATAGACTACATATGCAATAGTTTTTGCCTCCCTAAACAGAGCCCACAGATCCTTTATTGTGTGGTCTGCAACTACAATCATTAACATCAGTCACTACATGACAGGGTAGATTTCCTCAGAATCTATTTATACCTCCTAATACTTTGTGCACATTAAGTATATCTATATTGCTGAAAAATATCATCCTGAGTGAGGTAACCCAATCACAAAAGAATATACATGGTATGCACTCACTGATAACTGGATATTAGCCAAGAAGCTTGGAATACCCAAGACACAATTCACAGATCAAATGAAGCTCAAGAAAAAGGAAGAACAAAGTATGGTTACTCTGGTCCTTCTTTGAAGGGGAAACAAAATACCTACAGGAGGAGATACAGATACAAAGTGTGGAGTAGAGTGTGAGAGAAAGACCATCCAGAGACTGCCCCACCTAGGGATCCATCCCATATAGTTACAAAACCTAGACACTATTGTGGAAGCCAACAAGTGCTTGCTGACTGGAACCTGATATAACTATCACCTGGGAGGCTCTGTCAGTGCATGACAACTACAGAGGGGAACACTCTCAGCCAGCCATTGAACTGAGCACAGGGTCCCCAGTGGAGGAGCTAGAGAAAGGACCCACGGAGCTGAAGGGGTTTGCAGCTCCATAGGAGGAACAACAATATGAACCAACCAGTACACCCAGAGCTCCCAGAGACTAAACCACCAACCAAAGAGTACACATGGAGGGACCCATGGCTCCAGATGCATATGCAGCAGAGGATGGACTTGTTGGACATCAAAGGGAGGAGAGGTCCTTGGTCCTGAGCAGGCTCGATGCTGCTGCAGTGTAGGGGAATGCCAGGAGAGGAAAGCAGGAGTGGGTGAATTGGTGAGCAGGGTGAGAGGGGATGGCATAGGGGATTTTCATGGGGAGGAGGGGCAGAACCAGGAAAGGGGACAACATTTGAAATGTAAATAAAGAATATATCTAATTAAAAAAACTATTGATTGAATAAAGATGCCTACAGCCTATAGCTGGGCAGAAGAGATAGATAGATAGATAGATAGATAGATAGATAGATAGATAGATAGATAGATAGATAGATAGATAGATAGATAGATAGATAGATAGATAGATAAAATGGCACGTCATCTTCTCACATGTCTCCTGAGGAGCCTAGCCCTAATGCATCCAACACAGCATAGTAACTGAGGAAACAACAATCTCATACTAGAGCAATCCAGGTCTCTAACCGTGCTCTATAAATCACAGCAGACAAAAATATACAGGAGGAGCCATAGTTGGCCTCTTAGTATTCTCTTTACAACTTCCCATGAATCTGCAATTATGTGCAAATAAGATTTCAACATGGGAAGGAAAAATCACTCTCCGAGCCTCAGGAAGCTTCCTGAGGTCTTGCCTTCTTCACCCACGCTCAGAACAGTGTAGACTCTTTCCAGTTGCCCTGGCTGGTGTTTATCCTGATGTCCCTACCCTGTCCTATTCTTGTTCCTCCCTCACTTGTAAGCACACATATGGAGACACATAAACACAACAGTGGAGATTTGAGGATTCATACTTTGACAGTTTTCTTTGTTACACAAGGTTTTGGCTTTCCTTCTAAGAAGTCCACTTTTTGTTGATGTTCTGTATTTGCTAACAGCATCTGGCAAAGCTTCTAACCTGGAGCTGGAAACGCCACTGCTCTTTACAGTTGTCAAACATACAGGTATACTGCAAGGGAAGATGGAAACAATTTTCTGATAAATATAGTGCATGAAGTTTCATGCCTGGGTGTGATGACATCTGGGTGTATTTGTAGCATAGCACTGGTACTTTTTGATGTTGAACACACAACTTTTTCTCCTCCTTTTCTTTAATTCTCTATTTTAGTTGGTAAAATTTTATTAATTCTCTCTATGTGTCTCTGTCTGTCTGTCTCTCTATGCTTTTCTCTTTCTCTCTCACACATACACACACACATATGATGGCACCTATTGCATGGTAAGCACTAAATTAGCCCTGGGGACACAGTGTAAAACATAACAGCTGTGACCCTGACCTATGGAGTTTCTATTGCAGAAGTGTAAACAGGTGCCCTGAAAAGACAGGGTTATTTTTGTCCAAAGTTTTGGCATGCCAAGTTGAGTTTATTTCAACTCTAATGCCTCTCTAATGGGTCAGTTTCTTTTCCAGTTCTGTAGGAATTATAGAAGACCATAAATTCTGCAGTTTAGAAGAACCTGATCTTGGCCTCAGAGAATATAAGGCCCAAGGCCAGTCTCCCATCATCATAAACAGAAATGAGCAAGGCAGGCTGGAGAGATGGTTCAGTGGTTAAGATCCCTTGCAGACCCCACGTTGGTTCCTAGCAACCACACAGAAAAGTTCACAACTGCCTGTAATTCTAGTTACAGGGAAACTCTGGCCTCTGTGGATACCTATGCACATGTCATATACACAGACTCACACTGACAACCACATATGGGAATGAAAAGAGAAATCTTTAAAAAAATAAATTGATGAAACAAGGGGTCTTACACCAGTAGAGCAGAAAGAAGATCAACCACTACAGCTGTTAGCTTATATACTTGGGGGCACATTTGGCTGAACTGCGAATTAAAAAATACAATAGCAGGGCGGGGGTTGAGGGGAGGTAGAGCTCAGTGGTGGGAACACTTGCCTGGGATATGTGAGTCCCTAAGTTCAATTCCCAGCACTGGAGAGAGACAAGAGAGAGACAGAGAGAGAGAGAGAGAGAGAGAGAGAGAGAGAGAGAGAGAGAGAGAGAGAGAGAGAGAGAGAGAGAGACAGAGAGACAGAGAGACAGACAGAGAGAGAGAACACAAAGCAAGTTGATTGCTTTAAATAAAGTTAGTTGTCAATATGGTCAAACAACTGAGTCAAACTAACTGCTTTTCTGAATTCACAAGTCATTATGAAGGAGTACAAGAGAATTAAGGTGATTCATTGACTTTTCCATGTCTGCAAAATGAAAACTCCCTGTGAGGTGCCTATCTCAGAGCCAGTTAGCAGAAGGGCATGCCAGGATGGGGTGGTAAATGTGCCTGTGATTACCTTGGGGAAATTATAGTAAGCTCTTGGGAACTATTTCTATTCATGTTTGAGTTAAAATTGTATGAAGCTATAGAAAAGAACTATTGGTGTCATAGAATAGATTGCCTGATTCCCAAGATAATTTTAGCTAAAGAGGGCAGCAAATCCCTGTAAACCCAGCAGTTGGGATACTGAAGCAAGAGGATTATCATGAATTCAAGGCTAGCCTGGATTACATTGTCCATACCAACCAGTGAGAACTATGTAGCACGAACTTGTCTTTAAAAAGAAAAAAGAAAATTTTGAATCATAAATGTCTGGTTTTAGAATTATAGTATCTACTAAAACTCAAGTATAAAAAATATATGTGTGAGTCATTGGAAACTAAAGTTTAAGAGAAGTACAGGGTACCTTAATCAGTGGGGAATTGTAATGTGCCACTACTTAGCTATATATTAATTAGTATTTATTTTGTGCATTTTGTTCACATTAACTTATCACCTGCTTTGTGAAAGGCATTTCTTAGATGATGAGATAAAGAGATAAATACACAAAACAGACTCCCCATGGGGCTATAGCCAATCAGAAGTTAGGAGAGACGCTGCTGCTTGGCTTCTGGCATCATTTCTATCATTAGGAAAGATTAAAGCAAGGCATTAATGTTTGGTGCCAAGACCTTCAGTGTCTTGCCTCCCTAGCCACATGATAGCAGTGGGAGATGAGTGCTATTGTCTCTCTCTGCAGATGGCCTGATTCTGTGAGACTCTGGCACCAAGCCCACATCTGTCTCTGCTGTGCTACACTGCATCCAGGGAAAACTATATTGCCCAAGTTTCCAAAATCAAGTTTGTCTTTCCTTTGCTTTCATGATAGTTTACATCCCAATCTCAGCTTGGTCTATAAAGCTCAACTATGCCATCAAACTGATAGAACCAAATGAATGTCCTAAGGTGGGGGGCACAGAGAGAGACACACAGACAGACAGACAGACAGACAGACAAGACAAGACAGACAGAAAAGACAGGCAGGCAGGCAGGCAGACAGGCAGACAGACAGACAGACAGACAGATAGACAGACAGACAAAGACAGACAGACAGGCAGGCAGGCAGGCAGGCAGACAGACAGGAGGAAGGCAGGAAGGCAGGCAGGCAGGAAGGCAGACAGGCAGGTAGGCAGACAGAGAGACAGACAGGCAGACAGGCAGATCTACCAGAAGAAGATTGTGTTCTTATTGTCTTGACAATGTCCTTAGATGCACAAAAGACTTAACATCAATGGAATACAATTTATAACTTTCCTGGCTGCTTAGTCTTTCAATGCCATAATCAAGCTATTTCTTAGTTCTGGGCTATGAAGATTTATACTTTCATTTTGTTCTCGTGGCTTTTAAACGTTTTGCTCTTAATTTAGACTTGATTAATTTTGTAATGGTTTTGTGTATGATGTGGCATAGGTGTTCACCTTCATTATTTTCATGTATTGATATCCAGCTGTCATAACGCCATTTGTAGAGAAACACTTTTCTTTGTTAAAGAAAGCTTTTATAAAGATTATTTTATTTTATGTTTTGATTACATTTATATCTGTGCACCTCATCTATGTATGGTGCTGCTGGAGATCAGAAAAAGAGTGTTGAATCCTCTGGAACTGGAGTTATGGACAGTTGTGACTGCTGTGTGGGAGTTGGGAATCGAAGTTGGGTCCTCTGCAAGAACAACATGTGTTCTTAACCACTGAGGCATCTCTCCACCACTATCTCCCATTGAAAGTTTCTTAGCTATTTGTGTAAATTAGTTGACTATAAATGTGGAGCTTAGGACTAGATAGATGACTCAGTGAATAATATCACTTACTGATCCTGCGGAGGACCTAGGTTTGTTTCCCCGCATCTGTGTGGTAGCTAGCAACCCTACTCAGTTCCAAGGGATATGATACAATATTCTGACTTCTATGGACACTTGCCTATATGTGGAACTCATAAATTCACACAGACAAGTACATTTACCCATTATATGTATGTATATATATATATATATATATATATATATTTGTGTTCTGAAATTACAGTTCTATTAAGTTTATCAATATTTAGTAGTACACAGCTTTGGTACAAGTTAGGATAGACTCATGCTAAACTCTAAAATCAGTAAATATAAGTCTCCTCATAGCATTAATTTTAGAGATTGTTTTGGGGATTGTCTAGTGAGTACTCTGCATCTCTTGTATTTCCACATGATCTTAGGTTCATCTTTGATTCCATATAATTTCTCATCTAGGTCAATTTGAAGAGAGGACAGTCCATCAAAACAAGGTTCTTTTTGATTCAGGAACACAAGTCTTCTGTTTACTTAGGTCTTTTGTAGTTTTTGTCAATAATGTTTTGTAGCTTTTATTGTATAGTTTGTTACAGTTATTTCTAAATGCTTTATTCTTATTTACACTGTCATATATGGAGTTGTTTTATAACTCCATTTACAGTGTTCATTGCTACTGTACAAAAATTATAAAAATAGACTGAAGAAGATAGAAGTTTATCTTTCATCCTCTAACTCTGAAGAACTTAGCTCTAAATGCTATTTTGTAAATTCTTCAGATTTTTTTAATCAACAAGCTCATTTATTTTTTTGAGACTATTCTCTCCTTTTATTTTTCTGATCAGTCTGCACCAGATACAACTATTAGTAAAATGTGGAACAAATAGTGAAAACAGATATCCTTGTCTAGGATAAAATATTTCAGTCTTACCATTAAGTGTATCAGCTGTGGTATTTTGAGGTCTTCTTTGTAGTTATTGTTGTCATGTTTGTAGAGTGTTTCTCATGGAAAGGTGTGCAATTTTTGACATGTTGGTTTTCTTTGTCAGTGAGATTCTTTATGCTACTGGGTAGTATTGTTTCCTTTTACTTGTTAGGCTATTTCTAGTGGGATAAGTCTTGCTTGTCAGGTGTATAAGGATATTATGGGTTACTAAATTTGTTTATGGAAAAGTTCTCCATCTATGTGCACTAGGGACACTGTTTAGGAATGGGTTTCATATATAATATTTTTGACTCTAGTAATAGGTATGTCTTAGGTTAGGTTTCATTGTTGTGAAGAGACACCATGACCAAGGCAACTCTTACAAAGGAAAACAATTAATTGGGGCTGGCTTACAGTTTCAGAAGCATAGTTCATTAGCATCATGGCAGGAAGCATGGCAGCATGCAAGCAGGCATGGTGCTGGAGATGGAATAGAGAGTTCTACATCTTGATCTGCAGGCACCAGAAGGAGATTAATCTGCACTGGACAGAGCCTTTAGGGGACCTCAAAGCCCACCTACACAGTGATGCACTTTCTCCAACAAGGCCACAACTCCTCCACTAAGGAATAATTGAAACAAAGGATTATATAGGGGCCAAACTTATTCAAACCCCCCACAAGGGTATCACTGCCTTGGTATGATGGTTTTGAAGTTTCTTCTTCCAAATTCTAGATGAGTTCACAAAAGGTTGCTACTGGCTCTACATTAGATGTGTAGTACAACTCAATTAGGAAAGGCATCTGCATCTCGGAAATTTTACAAAGTCTCCTACTTAAATCCTCCTTCTAGGACAGGTATATTCAGACTTCTTAAATTCTGCTTGAATCAGTTTGTTTTGTTTCATTTTACCTGGCTTTGTTTTCATGGTTCTAGGTTTTTGTTTTGTTTGTTTGTTTGATTGGTTGATTGGTTTGTCTTGTTTTTTTTTTTAATTTGCCACACATTAATATCTATTCTAAAGGTGTATTCAAAATACAAACAACCACAATTGGTGATTTACCAAGACATGTGTGTGAACATAGTAAATAATTTACTTCTTTCAAGGCTATGATGAAGAAGAGAGGGAAGAAGATGTTTTGTTGATATCGAAAACAACTGTGAAGTGTACACTCTTCACCAAGCCATTACATAGATAGGGTCTTTATCTGGTATAAGCTTTTTTCTATTTACCGATATCAAGATGATATAAAAGACTTTGAAATATTTGTATCACTATAGACAAGCCCAAACAATTAATAAAAGTTCATTCCCAGGAAAAAAGCCAGGTTTTTACAACTTCCTGTAATTCCTGCTATAAGAAGATACAACAGTTTAATTTTCTTGGAAATCAGCATGAACATGTATATACTTACACAAAGACATAACCAAATCTCATAATTAAAATTAAAAGAAGTTGAGAAGGGCAGTGGTGGCGCACGCCTTTAATCCCAACACTTGGGAGGCAGAGGCAGGAGGATTTCTGAGTTCGAGGCCAGCCTGGTCTACAGAGTGAGTTCCAGGACAGCCAGGGCTACACAGAGAAACCCTGTCTCGAAAAAAAAAAGGAAAAAAAAGATGATAAGCAAATAAAAGTTTACTCATGAATGTTATTTAATAAGCATTCATTATGTTATTTAATAAGCATACAGCCCAGGGGTTGAGGCTTCTGAAGGCTTATCCACAGAGTTTTTCTTCATCATGAATTGGATCATGTAACAGAAAGCAATCATGTAGGCTTTAAGTCAGAGAAATCAATCCTTCTCAGTTGATAGTATCTTTTGGGGAGATTTGGGAAATGCTCCTCTGCTGGAGAAAATATGTCACTGGGGTGGACTTGATTCTTTACATGCTCGCACCATTTCTAATTCCTATACTCTCTTTAATACTACTGGTTGAAGATGTAAGCTCTGAGCTCCCTCCTTTATCTGCAACATTTGACACTTGTTGCCCTTGACACTTTCATGGTGATCCAATATCCCTCTGGAACCATAAGCCAAGTGAAATGCTTTTAAAAGTTGCCTTCATGTTGAGGTTTAGTCTATTGCTATGTATTGTAATGTAACTCCAGAACCTGGTTGAACCAGAGAAGAAAGAGTCCGAACATAGGCCCATGTGATCCTATGTGACCTTGCCCTCAAGTTACTTCAGATTGGTGAATAAAGATGCCAACAGTCAATAACTTGGCAAAAGAGCCATAGACAGGGTTTAAGGTTACTGAACTTGGGGTCAGAAAACCATAAGAAAGAGATGATAGAGAGAGCAGAAAGTCACCATGGGTTAGGAGAGTCATAAAATAATGGCCGTGTGGGGCAGATAATTGAAGTTAAGAGCAGCAACCCATATGATATATGGCAAATAATATGGTGGGATTATTGGCTGGGAAATAGACATAATAGCACAGAGGATAGATATTTGCCAAGCTCTTGTGCTGATTAAGACTTATTATAAATATAAAGATTGTATGTATGTGTTTTATCTAGGAATAAATGGTCAAAGGTAGGGTAGAAACCCTGGGTTGGGGTTAAATTTTTGTACAATACCCTAGACATTTTATCAGAGAAACCGAAAAGGCACTAATACACACCCATAGAATTTTACATCTGAATGAGTTATCTCATGTAACTGAGGCAAACTATGAAATCTAAACCACTTACCTTGTTGATGAAATTCATAGGGCTTTTGCTCATATGAGTTTTCAGGTACAAATAAAGCAGAGACATCATTATACGTGAGCAGATTGTTGACACTTGCTAGAGTTTTTCTCATGAATAAATAATATTATGTAACTTAATGTAAGTGGGTTGGGTATGTGCTTTGGCTTCTGCTACTGGGTGTCTTAGGGAGGTTCAATCGAGCTACTAAGTCACAACGTGAATGCAGTGGCTTATGAGGATGTGCATGTAAGCTTCACTCAGGAAGAGTGATCTTTGCTGAATCCTTCCCAGAAGAAGCTCTACAAAAATGCTATGCTGGAGGGCCGGGCAGTGGTGGCACATGCCTTTAGTCCCAGCACTTGGGAGGCAGAGGCAGGTGGATTTCTGAGTTCGAGGCCAGCCTGGTCTACAGAGTGAGTTCCAGGACAGCCAGGGCTACACAGAGAAACCCTGCCTTGAAAAACCAAAAAAAAAAAAAAAAAGTTATGCTAGAGACCTACAGGAACCTCAATGCTATAGGCTTTAATTAGGAAGACCACATTATTGTTTTATTTGTTTATTGTGGTTTTGTTTTGGATTTTTTGGTATCTTTGTTGTTTTTATTTTCAACTAGGTCTTATTGCTGTCCTTAAGCACACAGCAATAATAATGCCTCAGCCCCTCCAATGCCAAGATTACAGCCAGATACCACTGGCATTTTGAGACAGTTTTAATATGCTATGTGTTTCTAAAATGTATTAAATAATAAAAAATAAAATAAAAAAGCATTCATTCACTACCCTGTATTTTGTAAACAGTATTTTCTTTTATTCTTTATTTTAGTAATTTGATCTCACTCTCATTTTGCTAGGGGTTGATAGTTTTTATCATTTTTTAAAATTAGACCCAACTAAACAACTGTCAGATACCTGCAGAGGTCCTAGGTCCTGCTCATGCATGGTATCTGGTTGGCAGTTCAGGCTCTGTGAGCTTCTATGAACCCTGGTTAGTTTATTCTATTGCTTTTCTTGTGATGTCCTGGACCCCTGGCTCCTACAATCCTTTTTTCCTCTTCTTCCACAGTATTCCCCAAGCTCCTCTTAATGTTTGGCTGTGGGTCTCTACATCAGTTTCTATCAATTGCTGGGTGAAGCCTCTCTGATGACAGTTATGCTAGGCTCCTGTCTCTAAGTACAGTATGATATCATTAATAGTGTCAGTGGTGGGGCTGGAGAGATGGCTCAGCAATTGAGAGCACTGACTGCTCTTCCGAAGGTCCTGTGTTCGGGTCCCAGTGGCCACATGGTGTCTCACAACCATCTGTAACAAGATCTAACACGATCTTCTGAAGTGTCTGAAGACAGCTACAGTATACTTACATATAATAAATAAATAAATCTTTAAAAAAATATTATCAGTGGTGGGGTCCCTCTCATGGCATGCATCTTGAGCTGGGCCAGTCTTGGGTTGGCCAATTCCTTCCATTTCTGCTCCATCTTCACCCCTGCACATCTTGTAAGCATGACTAATTGTGGGTCAAAGGTTTTGTGGCTAGGTTGCTGTCCCAGTCCTTCCATTGGAAGTCTTGCCTGGTTACAGAAGATCTTCATTTCAAGTTCCATTCCCCCATTACTAAGAGTTTTAACTAGGGTCCCTTGTAGATAGGAGTTTCCATTGTCCTAGATTCCTAGCCAATCTAAGAGATACCCTTCATTCCCATACTCTCTCCCTTTTTCCATCTCCCACATGATTCCTTCTGTTCCCATCCTCACCACCTCCCCCACCCAATCCCTTCCCTCTCTCCACCCCTGATATCTAATCTAATTCCCCTTCTCAGTGAGATTCAAGCATCCTCCGCCCCCTTGGGTCCTCCTTGTTAGTTAGCTTCTTTGGGTCTGTGGATTGTAGCATGGTTACACTTTTTTTTTTCAAGCATTTTATTGAGTATTTTTGCATTGACTAAAATTCTCCTTCTTTGTTGAATTTTTGTGTGGTTTGGGTATCAGAATGATCATGGCCTTGTAAAATGAACTAGGCAGTTTTTATCTTTATAAGAAGCTAATTCATGGGTTTTATTGGTTTCATCATTTCTCAATTCTCTCTGCCATTTATTCTGTCTTTGACCTTTATTCTTACTTCTTATTTTTAAGATTATATAGCTCCCATTTTTATAAGTCATCATGGTGAAAGATCAAGCTTCTTGGTATCTTTCTTGGACTTTAATAAATTTATTATTATTTTGTGAATTAGTATCACATGTGTGCATAGGGTGTCAGGAAGGGTCCCATGTGCCATAGGGTATTGAGGAGGGTCCAATGTCCAATGTACTACAGCATGTGGAAGTCATAGGGCAATTTTGTGAAGCTGTTTCTCTCCTTCCCCCTTTGTGTGGCTTTATGGGCTGAACTCAGGTGACCAGGAAGGCTTGATCTTTCTTGTACTTAGTGCAGTCATCTAAGTTTCCCTCCGAGCGTTGCTGCCACTTACTATAACATTTTGTTTGTCTATTGTACTTTATGTTTTGAGCATTTTTTGTTTAGTTTTTGTTGCTTTTGTTTATTTTTCAAGACAGGATTTTACCACGTAGCCCTGGCTTTCCTGAATCTCACTATGTAAATCAGGCTGGCCTCAAACTCAGAGATCTGCCTGCTTCTGACTCTGGAGTGTTGGGGTTAAGGACATTTGTGATTTCTTCCTTGGTTCATTGGTTATTTAGGAGTATATTTTCTAAGTTCCACATATTTGTGATTTTTTTTCAAATATTTTTGTATTATTCAATTCTAATTTTATTTCATAATTATTAGAAGATATATTGTATATGATTTCAATATTTTTAATTATTACAACTGATATTATGACCTGTTATATAGTTATCCCACAGAATATCACACATGTTATTGAGAAGAATTTGTGTTCTGCTCTTCTGTCGAGATTGCACTGTAAATATGTCTGCTATGCATATTTTAGGTATAGTGCTGTTTAAAGCTTCTAGCTTCTTACCGACCTTCTTTCCAGCTGTTCATCCATCATTAGTCTGAGGTTCCAAAGTCCCTACATTTAGTTGCTGAATTGTGTATTTATGTTGCATTCTGCATGGCTTCAAGGATTGAGCTAACTGAAGTGAGGAGTAAATAAAGAACAGATGTACAGGAATGCTGGGATCAAGTGGGCTGTGTTCACTTTGATGGGTGGCACCAAATGCACAATCTGGAAACTCAGTGCATTTATTATATTCATCTGAATCAAGGAGATACACCATTGAATGAGGGAAAGAGTTTATTTTATACTGTTGAACTGACCAAGGAGATAGGTTTGGCTAATCTCAGTAGGAGGCCTCTGTAGGGGAAGTCTCAGACTTCAGTCAGCCCAGAGGCAGAAGCTGAGGGTGACGGCTTTGGTACACTCAGTCAACGTTCATACCTAGACCAGAGGGATGCTTTGTTATCCCTCTGAGCCTCATCCTGGGAAGGCTTTGCCTCTCTCACAGAAGTGACCCTGACAGCAATACTCATTCACCCAGGCCTCCATCTGCTCCTTACATGTTCACCCAGGGTTTCCTCTGCTCTCCACATATTTGTCCCTTAAATTTTGTCAGGTTGCTTCAGTCATTTTTGGAACTTCGTTGTAAAATGCATATATGTTCATTGTTGCTTTAACTTTTTTAGTTGCTTTCTTCTTTGAGAATTATAAAATGTTCCTTGTCTCTAATAAAAATTTGTGGTTTACACTGTCTTGCCTTTGTCCTAGTATATACAGCTCTGGCAATAACTGAATACCTTTCCCTTACTTGATACATTTCTGGCAAGTATTGAATATTTACAAGCTATACAGTGATATGAATATAAGATGTTTTATTGTTCTATGGTTCATTCATTCTTTTATTTCCTTCCTCTTTCTGTATAAACGTATTTGTACAAGAAACTTGGTTAGACAGCACATTAAAAGAGGTTAATGAGTATATTGCCCTCTAGAGGACACCTTGTCTAAATTATAGTAGTTGTCTTTTATTGGTAGACAATAAATCCCAAGACCCTTACTGAATGTCTGAAACTGACAACAATATCATACCCACTCTGTATTTTTTCATATACATGCATACTTGTGATAAAATTTAACTAATATATAAATGTTGTAGCAACTATTTAATAGAAATTGTAACATATTGTAATCAGAATCATATAAATTTAGATCCCCTTATTCTGTTACAGTTTGAATGAGAAACATACTCCACATGCTCATATGTTTGAAACTTGGTCTCATACTGATGGTAATGTCTTGGGATTTGAGGAAAGCAATGGATGATATGGCCTCTATAGCATCAGTCACTGGAGGCAATCCTTAAAGATTGCATCTGCTTCTGGCTGTGCCTCAAACACTTTGCTTTCTATTATGCCATGGTGTGAAAGCAGCTACCTCACAGCAGCACTGACAAAGACTGAGCTACTCCTACTATCACCCCTTCCCTGATACCATGCACTGAAATGTTCTGAAACCCTGAAGTTGCATAGACCCTTCTCCCTTAAGTTGCTTCTGTTAGGCAATATGTCACAGCAATGAGAAAATGAATATATATTGTCTCTCAGGCTATCTTGTTCTGTTGTCTTCACCTCTCTTCCCCTGTTGATATGAGATAATGCAGTGTCTATTTAGAGCATGCCCTCAGTGAACTCGGATAACACTTTACTTGTTTATGTACTGAGTAAGACCTTTCTTTTAGGACTTCCTCCCATGAGGTCTCTCACTCTCCATCTGAAAGCAATCCCTACTGTTCTATCCTAATATCATTGACTTATACATAATTTATGTTTTCCACACTCCTCTTGATCTGAGAGTAAAGTTCAATACCTCCCATAAAAAGTTAATCTCTTTCTATTCACGTCTATAATTCCATTAAGCTGACTCTAAGAATGTATTCTGTGAAGATTAAAAATCTCCTAGGGATGTGGGCATTTGGTGTGAATCTCCCTAGTTATTCCTGGCAGCCCATCTAATTCTTTCCTTCTAGACCATCTCCATTCCTTTGTGACTCCACTAACCTACAGAATCCCTCTCTTCCAAGGATCCTAACACCACAGTAGGCTGGGATTAAGTAGGGGACATTTGTCCTCCTTCCTGTCCTCCATTCCAGTCTCTCCAGATTTACCTTTCCACTGCAGCCCACCTGCCTGAGCCCCTCTTTCAAGCTTATCTCCATCCTCTAGGGTTTTGGCCTCTTGGTACAGACAAAGTCCACTAATTCTTCCCTGATTCTCCTCTCAGCCTTTGCTTCTAACCCATCACAATTTCTTTTTGATTCCCCCACTGTCCTCCAGAACAGCTCTTCATAAGGTAATTGAAACTTACCATACTTGCCTAAGACTTGGGGACCCCAAAGCTGCCATACTTGACTAGACCCCAAATGAAAAATGGCAATCAAAGAAGAGAATAACCACCCCCAAAAAGGACAATACTAGATATCTACACTAAGAAATACTTCAAACATCATAGCTCCAGATACTTAGATCCCAGCGCAAAAAATAAAAAATAAAAAATAAAATAAATAAATAATAAAATAAAATAAAATAATAAAAAAGAAAACATAAATAACCTATACTATATCACTTCTAAAGATGCCAAATAGATAGACCCTGAGAAGGGACATTTAGATGAAGCACATGACACAACTTTAAAATAGCAATTATTAATATGTTCAAATACCTTGAATAGGATATAAATAGATACCTTAATGAAGTCTGCAAAAGCACAAACATAGAATATAATATTAAAAACAATTCAAGTCATGAAAGTAGAATTTAACAAACAAAACTGAAATAAAACAGGAAATTAAAAACTTAGATGTCAAACAGAGACCTCAGAGATAAGCACCAACAAGAAAGATGCAAAACATCCAGGAAATTTGAGACACTATGAAAAAAAAACCAATGGAATAGAGGAAGTAAAAGAAATCTAGTTCAAAGGCACAGGAAATATTTTTAACAAAACCATAGGAGAAAATTCCCCCAATCTAAGTTGTCTATCAAGGTATAAAAAGCATGGAAAATACCAATCAAACAGCACCAGGAAAGAAACCCCCTACGGCACATAATAATCAAAATTTTAAGTGAATAAAAGAACTATACTAAAAACTACAGGAAGAAAAGACCAAATCACACTGAAATCAGGCCAATTATAATACAACCTGATTTTGCAATAAAGACTCTGAAGATCTTCCATGCTCATGGATTTGTTGGGTTTTGATTAATATTGTAAAAGTAGTCATCATACTAAAAAGCAATGTACAGATTCAATCTATCTCTGTCAAAATTTCACCACAATGTTTGGCAAAAACTGAAAAAGCAATTTTCAACTTCATATAGAAACTCAAAAATCCCAGGACAGTTTTTTAAAATCCTGAAGAATAAAAGATCTGCTAGAGCTGTCTGTCACATCCTCTAGATTTCAAGCTGTATTACAGAGCTATAATAATAAATACAGCATAATATTGGCATAAAATCATACATGTTAACCAAATGTATCAAACTAAAGACTGAAACATAATTCTGCACATCAATGGATAAGTGATTTATGACAAAAACATACTGGGGAAAAGACAGTATATTCAACAAATGGTGCTGGTCAAACTGGGTGGCTGTGTGCAGAGGAACAACAATGGATCCATTTCTGTGACCCTGAATGAAACTCAGCTCCAAATGAATCTTGGATATTAACAAAACAACAGATACCCTAAACAGAACAAAAGAGAAAATAGAGAATAGACTTGAACTTGTTGGCAAAATAAAAAATAAAAAAAATAAAAAGAATTTTCTGAACAGGACAAAAATTAAAACTAACAATAAATGAGATCTCATGTGGAAGAGAAGCTTCTGTATGGCAAAGAACACTGATATTCAATCAAAATGGCAGCTTACAGAATAGAGAAAGATCTTTATCATTTACACTTTTAATAGATCTAGATTATATTTAAGAAAAAATACTGAAATCAAAAACCAAAAAACCTGAACACCAAGAAACAACCCAATTCAAAAACAGATTATAAAACTAAACAGAATTTTCAAAATCTGAGACACAAAGAAAGAAAATGTTCAACATCCTTAGCCATCAGGGAAATGTAAATTCCTTGTACCCCAGGTGGAACTGCAAAAATTAACAAATGATAGCACATCATGCTGGTAAGGAGAGGGGAACACATATCCATTGCTTGTGGAAGTGCACAAGAAGGTAGTCTCTATGGAAATCAATGATAAGTTTTCTCGAAATGCTGAAAATTTATCTAGGACAAGATCCAGCTATATCACTCTTGGCATATGGCCAAAGAACTCTCCAAAGATCCTTTTCGTCCATGTTGTTATTCAACTGTTAAGAAAAATGAAATGAAATCTGCGTGTAAGTGAATAAAGCTATAAACAATCATCCTAAGTGAGATAATCCAGACCCCAAATCTATGCTTTCTTTATATGTGGATATTAACTTTTAAACTCTAGGTATGTGTTTCATGGGTTAGGTAGCTAATAAGAAACCAGTGGGGAAGAAGGGAATCTTCCAAGAAAGGAGAAATAGAGTATAGTGTTATTAAGACATAAAGAGGAAACTAGACTAGGCAGATTAAATGGGAAGCAGGGCAGGAAATGAGATAAAGGAGGAACAATGGGGAGGGACAATTAATGCTAAATGCCTTTTTAAAGGGCCAAGTAGAAATTCACTACTGTAAAAGTTCCTTAATCGCTTGTATATATGAAAGGAATCAAAATGGAGTCACCAAATAATCAGGGGAGACCATGCCCTTATTTGACATCTTATGTCACCAGGTAAAAAAAACCTCCAGTTGACAAGAATGGGTTATTATATCATGTGGAATAGCTGGCCAAAGGAGTCCCACAGACCCTCCTCCCAAATATTACAAGCAAGCACCAAGGCTATTGATTGCTTTCTAAATATTATTATTGGATTTAAGGCCCATTCTATGATGTGGAACCCATACTCAATACTGCTAAAGTGGCCAAGTATGTGAGAATAGATACATCATGGGCCTAGAAGGGAAACATAAAATCGTTATTCTGCTAAAGGAACATAGCAATAAGAAGACTCCTAATGGCATTATGCTGTACTCAGATCAACGCCTCACTTTATCTCACTGAAGAAGGTTCGTCTTGCAGTAGGTGAAAAACTTATAACTGGACAATTTCTAGAGTCAGAGACTTTGGAGCATTCACCCATAAATGGGATGTTTTTATCAGACCTCTCAGGATCGGTGCAAAAAAGGAGGAGGAAAGATTGTAAGAGCCAAATGTGAATAGCTCCAAGGAAACAGTGTCTTCTAGACACAAAGGACTTATCACATATGCATTCACAGAGAGTGAGAAAGCGTGCACAAGACCTACACAAGTTCAAACCCAGCAAAACCCCAGCACTGAGAAAGGGAGGTAGATCCAAAGTCTCACCCTTAAGCTATTTGAAATTGATAGCTGCTAGGTAACAGGAAACCATTTTTTTTTCCAACAGTTTGTCAAACTGGGTATATCAACCACACTCTCAGGCACACTCTATGCCCAGGAATAGTTGGCCAACAAACAATAAACTCCAAGGTTCTTGTGTGGTTTTTGTTTTGTTTGGATTTGGTTTGGTTTTTTATCTTTTTTTCTTTAGTTTCTCTGTTTCACTTTTGTTTTTTGCTGTTTTTCATAGGGTTTGGGTTTAGAGAGAAGAAAAACATGAAGTTGGGAGCATGGGGAGGTGGGAAGAATTTGGGAGAAGTTGAGGGAAGGGGAAAGAATATGATCAAATTATATTATATGAAAAAATAATATTTTTATCGAAAATAGATTTTTCTCAGGGTCAGAGAATTAGCTCAGTGGTTAAGAGCACTTGTTCTTGCAAAAGACTGGAGCTCAGTTCCCAGAATCCACATAGAGGCTCACCATCTCCTTAGGTACCAGGCAGGCATGTGGTACACAGACATATATCAGGCAAACACTCATACACCCAAAAATAATAAATTAACATATGGGGGGAGAGAAGTGGTGGTGTCATTTTAAAAAGAATGAAAATAGATTCTTCTCTCATAAAATATATCCCGACCACAGTTATCCATCCCTCCACTCCTTCCAGCTTCCCTCAACCTCCCCTCTCTCCCAGAGCCCCTATGATCCCAGCTTAGTTGATTCAGTGGACCATGTTCTTCTGGAATCCTCTATCCCCTCTGATTTCTAAATTCTTTCCTCTTCCTCTTCCTCTTCCACAGGGTTCCCTGATCTCTGAGGGGGAAGGATCTCAGAGACCTACAATTTAGACTCTCCCCCACATGATATCTGTAGGTACCTGTATGCTCTTTCATCTACTGCTGGATGTACTAGCGACAATTCAACAAGGCACTGACCTGTGATTATAGCAGAATATAACTAGGTATCATTTCATTGACTCTTCTTTTCCTCGATTGCATTTGGTTCTACCCAAATCTCAGGACTATCTAGTCTTCAGGTCCTGGCAATGAAGGCAGTGTAAAGCATGGGCTCCCTCTTGTGGCATAGTCTCAAATTAAATCATATATTGGTTGGCTACTCTCAAAAGTTCTGTGCCAACATTGCCCAAGCACATCTTGCTGATGTGACAGATTGTAGGGTTTTGTGGCTGGTTCGGTGTCCAGGTTTCTCTTTCTGTAGCCGTCAGAGTACCTTTCCACAACAAAGAGGCTCCATGCAGGTATCAGCTGGACCTCTCTGTGTTCAGTGCACTGTAATGGAGCTGCACAGTTGGTTTTTAGAGACCAACCCTCTATCCTATGGGATCCCATGGAAGTCTCTGAACAAAAATGAGCATTTTTCCCCAGTGGCTTCCAGTTATTTGTTGTGGGGAAAGGAAGAATCCCAGACTGAGTGGATTCCTGAGTAGTGACTGTGTAGTGGAGAGGTGGGAGAGAAAGCAAAGTCAAGAGTTTTCTGCATTGCAGAGAGAAGTGGCACTGGAGATGCCACAGTAGTGAGGAAGAGGCAGATATGAGGAGCCTGTGCAACCACCTGACACCATGGTGATTTCCAGGAATGGGTTGCTGCCAACATCCATGTCTGTGTGTCCATGGCCTTATTGCAGCTGTAGTCTGTGCTGATATCTGTGGCCCATGTTGTCACAGAAGGTCATTCCAATGTCAGTTATCTGGGCTGTTGCCTGAGACCATGTTGATGTCTGGGGTCTGTACTGATGCTGGGGGCCAAAATGATCTGAGTAGCCTGTGCTGCCCCTGAGACCATGGTGACATCCTGACCCTGGCTGCCACTGAGAGCCATGTCTGGGTCCATGCTCCTGCTGCAGCTAGAATCTGTATTTATGGCCATGGCCCAAGTTGCCACCAACGTCCATGCAGATGTCCATGGTCGGGGCTGCCTTCTGAGGTTATTTTGATGTCACCTGAAACCATGCGTATGTACGTCTGAGAGGCATCCTGCCACTGAGGGACATGCTGATCTGAGTGCCCTGTGCTGCTACCTGAGGACGTTATGACCTCCAGGTGTATGCTGCTGCCAGGAGTGATTTCCAGTTTCATTCATGGTTCCATCACAGCCAGGGTCTGTGTTAATGTTTGAGGCCCATGTTACCACCAAAGGCCATGTGGATGTCCCTGGTCTGGGCTGCCTCCTGAGGTGATTTTGATGCCCAAGCACCGTACCTACTTGGCCCTGGCCCTTGACTGCTGCCACTACCACATTCAGGAAAGCTAGAACCACCCATCACCTGAGCAGCATGAAAGAGATGGCTCTGGTGACATGGGAGTGGGAAA
The DNA here is from genome assembly GCA_036184795.1 of Tokudaia tokunoshimensis. Classification (NCBI taxonomy): domain Eukaryota; kingdom Metazoa; phylum Chordata; class Mammalia; order Rodentia; family Muridae; genus Tokudaia; species Tokudaia tokunoshimensis. The sequence goes on from BTHU01000014.1 coordinate 119,066,808, forward strand.
GTAGGCTCCACCCCCTACCAGCTGTGTCACTAGAGAGAGATTGCCTTGACACTGGCTGTAGCACTCTAGAGATCTGGCCCCACAACTCATCAGCCTTAGTGTGGAGTGGGCACAGGTAGAAGTGTGATGCTGCCTGGATATGCTACATGCCAGTGAGCTGGCCCCAGTGCATGAGAGCAAGTGGGAGGACACCCCCACACTTTGACAGCTGAAGCACTTCAGAGAGAGAGTCCCACAATTTACCTGGGAAGCACAATAGATCTCCTGACCCCTACTGGTATGGGAGTGTAAGAGCCAGTCCCAAGGGCATGAGAACAGGAGAGCTGCCCCTGTCCCTCACCTGGGTAAAGCAAGAAAGCTAGCCCTAGTGGTATGAGAGCAGGAGAACTGGTGGGCTGAACAAGTCCACCCAGGCCCAGATCTAGATCTCTGAGTTTACCCATCCCATTTATGAACTGCAAAGAGCATGCGAAGGGGAAGGTCCAGCAAATCCAAAGCTGCAGGATCTCCATGAAGAAGGCAACAACAGGCTGAGAGAAGTCCCAATGAGGATACAGTATTGATATTATAACAAAGGCAGAGGCCTCAAACCAGCCCAATGACTCAATGACTCACTGCATTTGCAAGAGATATATCTGTTAAAAAAAATTCCAGGAAATCTGGGACACTATAAAAGACAAACCTATGAATCACAGGAATTTCATTTCAACAAAATCATAGAAGAAAATTTTTCTAACTCAAAAAGGAAATACTTTTAAAAGTTCATGAAGCAAACAGAACACCAAAAAGATTAAACCAGAAAACAAAGGTGCCCTCACCACATAATAATCAAAACCCTAAATATACATAACAAAGAAAGAATATTAAAAGATGCAAGAAAAAAAGAGCAAATCACATGTATATGCAGATCTATTATTATTATACCCGATTTCCCAAAGAAGACTTTAAAAGCCAGAAGGGCCTAGGCAGATGTCCTACAGACTCTAAAAGACTACAGATGCACACCCAGACTACACGATCTACAAATCCAGCCCTACAAAAGGTATTAAAAGGAAAATTCCAACCCAAGGAGGTTAACTACACCAATGAAAACACATAAAATAAAAAATATCACAATAACAAAACCAAAAGAAAGGAAACACACAAATACCACTACCACAACTACCACTACCATAAAAAGAAAACAAAACAGATATTAAAAATCATTGGTCATTGAAATCTGTCAATATCAATGGACTCAATTCCTCAATAAAAAGACACAGTCTATCAGAATGGATTAAAAAACAGGCTCCTTCCTTTTACATATAAGAAACACACCTAAACATCAAAGATAAACATTACCTCAGAGTAAAGGACTAGAAAAAGATTTTTCAAGAAAATGAACCTAAGAAACAAGCTGGTATAACAATTATAATATCCAACAAAATAAACTTCAAACCAAAATTAATCAAAAGAGACAAGGGAAGGACACTATGCTTATCAAAGGAAAATCCACCAAGATGATGTTTCAATTCTTAATATCTATGACCCAAGTGAAAGAATATCCACATTTGTAAAGGAAACATTACTAAAGTTTAAATCACAAATTGACCCTCACACATTGATAGTGGAAGACTTCAATACCTCAATCTCACCAACAGACCGGTCATCTAGGCAAAAACCAAACAGAGAAATAATAGAGCTAACAGATGTCATAAGCAAGAGGGACCTAACAGATATCTACAGAACATTTCACTCAAACACAAAAGAATATAACATCTTCTCTGTACCTCACAGAACATTCTCCAAAATTGATCACATACTTGGTCATAAACAGATGAAGGGAAATTGAAATAACCGCCTGCATCCTATCAGACCATCACAAATTAAAGTTGGATTTCAAAAACAACAGAAACTACAGAAAGCCTACAAACTCATGGAAAACAAACAACTTTCTACTGATTTCCACTGAGTTAAGACAGAAATAAAAAAGAAATTAAAGTCCTTCTAGAATTCAATAAAAATGAATTCACAACATACCCAAACTTACGGCAACAATAAAAGCAGTGCTAAGAGGAAAGAAAGTTCATAGCATTAAGATCCTAAATTATATGTACATATATATATATATATATATATATATATATATATGAAAGACCTCATATCAGCAACTGAACAGCACACCTGAAAGCTCTAGAACAAAAAGAAGTAAACTCAAGGAAGAGAAGCAAATAATAATCAAACTGAGGGCTGAATCAGTAAAATAAAAACAGAACAACACAAAGAATCAACAGAACAAAGAGTTGGTTCTTTGAGAAAATCAACAAGTTAGATAAACCCTTATCCAAACTAAAAGACAAAGAGGGAATATTCAAATTAACAAAATCAGAAACAAAAGGGAGACATAACAACAGACACAAAAGAAATCCAAGGAATCATCATTATTATTATATCATACTTGAAAAACCTGTATTCCACAAAATTTAGAAAATGTAATAGAAACTGATGATTTTTTTGATACATACTACTTACCAAAGTTAAATCAAGATCAGATAAACATTTTAAATAAATCTATAACTCTTAAGGAAATAAAAGTCATTAAGTCTCTCAACCAAAGCAAGCCCAAAGCCAGATGGTTTTAGTGCAGAATTCTACTATACATTCAACAAAGAGCTATTACTAATACTCCTTAAATTATTCCAAAAAAATACAAACAGAACGACATTTGCCAAATTCATTTTATGAGGCCACAGTCACCCTTATACTAAAACCACACAAAGCCTCAACAAAGAGAGAGAATTACAGACCAATTTCCCTTATGAACATAGATGCAAAAATATCCAATAAAATACTCGAAAACCAAATCACATCACAAAGATCACCCACCACTATCAAGTAGGCTTCGTCTCAAAGAGTGTTGTTTCTGTTGGTGGAGGTGTCATTTCTTTAATTGGTTCTTGATTGTGTCAATAAAGACGCCAGAAGCCAATCGTTGGGCGAAATAAAAAAGGTGGGATTTCCAGGTCACAGGAGGAAAAGAAAGGGATGAGATAGAGAGAGAGCTTTTTGGCTAGGCTTTGGGGAAATGAGCTCACATGCCATATAGGGAGCTACTGGAACTGGTGGTGGCCTCCAACACTGGCGGAATTCTGATATAGGAAAGCTGATGAGTTTAGGACAATAGATGCAGCGCACAGCCATTGTGTTATCTTGCTGGTTTTAAAGTGTTAGCATTGTCTGGTGTTTTCCAGCCCCAGCTACTCAGGTGGGCAGGAGAAAGGCACAGCAGGGGCCCACATTGGCAGAGCTAGCCACGGGGTGGCTTGGCGAAACTCGCTTTGGGAGCTGAGTAAGCTGACTGTTGCTGGCAGCTGATCTCAGAGCACAGCGCCGGCCATGGCACCAGGCAGGGAAAAGCATGTTTTTTTTAAAATTACATGCAATGTGTTTCAACATAAGAAAATCTGTCAATGCAATCCACCATATAAACAAACTGAAAGGGGGAAAAAAACACGTGTTCATCTCATTAGTAGTTCAACCATCCTTTGACAAACTCCAAAACCCCTTCATTATAAAAATCCTGGAGAGATTGTGGATACAAGATACATATATAATAAAAGCAATATACAGCAAGCCAAAAGTCAACATCAAATTAAATGGAGAGAAACTCAAAGCAATTCCACTAAAATCAGAAATAAGACAAGCCTTTTGATGCTTTCTAATTTGATTCATATAGTACTTCAAGTTCTGGATAGAGAAATAAGACAATTTTAGTAGATTAAGGGACTCAAATTGGAAAGAAAGAAATCAAAGTTTTTTTTATTTGTAGATGAGATGATAGTATACCTAAGCAACCCCCAAAATTCTACCAGGGAACTTCTACAGCTTATAAACACCTTCGTTGAAGTGACTGGATACAAGATTAACTCAAAATAATAAATAAATAAATAAATAAATAAATAAATAAATAAATATCAATAGCCCTCTTTGATACAAATGACAAACTGAGAAATCTGGAAGGCATTGCCCTTCACAATATCCACAAATATTATAAAATATCTTGGCATAAATCTAACCAAGCAAGTGAAAAACCTGTATGACACAAACTTCTCGAAAGGTGAATATTCAACTTCATATGGAAAACAAAATGCTCAAGATGGCTAAAACAATCTTGGAATATAATAGAACTTCCAGAGTTATGACTATCACTGATTTCAAGCTGTACTACGGAGCTATAGTAATAAAACCTGCATGGTATTGACATAAAAACAGATACATTGATCAGTGAAATCTAATTGAAGACCCAGACATAAATCCACATATCTATGGACACCTGATTTTTTATAAAGAAAATGGAAAAAAAAAGAGCTTCTTCAACAAGTGGTGGTGGTCTAACTAAATGTCTGCTTATAAAGGAATGCAAATAGATCCACATTTATCACCCTGCACAAAATTCAAGTCCAACTGGATCAAAGACCTCAACATAAAACCAGATACACTGAACTTGATAGAAGAGAAAGTGGGGAATAGCCTTGAATGCATTGGTGACAACTTCCAGAGCATCAATAGCACAAGCGCTAGCTAAGGTCAACAGTCAATGAGACTTCTTGAAACTGAAAAGTTTATGTAAGGCAAAGAACACTGTCAATAGGACAAAACTGCAGCCTACAGAATGGGGAAAGATTCTCACCAAATCTACATCTGATAGAGGACTAATGTCTAGAATACACGAAAACCTCAAGAAACTAGACAACAAATCAAACATTCCAATTTAAAAATGGGGAGCTGGGTGGTGGTGGTGCATGCTGTTAGCCTCAGCACTTGGGAAGCAGAGGCAGGCAGATCTCTAAATTCTAGGCCAGCCTGGTCTACAGTGTGAGTTCCAAGGCATTCAGGGTTACCCAGAGAAATGCAGTCTCAAAAAATAAAAAATTAAAATAAATAAAATAAAAATGGGGTACAGATCTAAACAGAAAATTCTCAATAGAGTAATCTCAAATGGCTGAGGAACACTTAAAGAAATGTTCAACATCCTTAACCTTCAGGGAAGTGCAAATCAAAACTACTTTGTAATTCCATCTTACACCTGTCAAAATGGCTATGGTTGGCAGCTCATGATGGAAAGGATGTGGAGCAAGGGGAACACTCCTCCACTGCAGGTAGGAGTGCAAGCTTGTACAGTTAATTTGGAAATCAACATGACACTTCCTCAAACCCAGCTCTACTATCCTACCACAAGGACACTTGCTCAGCTATATTCATTGTGGCATTATTCACAATACCCAGAAACTGGAAACAACCTAAATGTCCCTCAATCAAAGAATAGATAAAAAAAAATGTGGTACGTTTACACAATGGAATATTATTCAGCCAAAAATGACATCATGAAATTTGCAGGAAAATGGATGGAACTAGAAAAGACATGCTGAGTGAAGTTACCGAGATCCAGAAAGATAAATATGGTATGTACTCAATAATAAATGAATATTAGCTCTTAAGTAAATGATAATCATGCTACAATTACAGACTCAGAAAGACTAAGTAACAAGGAGGGTTCTGGGGGCACATGTGGATCTCCCCGGCAAGAGGAAATAGAATAGATTCTGCAGTGGTCTAGGGATGGGAGGGATCATGTTGTGGGTGAGATGGAAGGAAAGAGTCCAGGGAAAGACATCTGGGATTGGAGAGCATTTAGGCAGTGATGTGAAAACCTAGTGCAGAGGAAAGTCTCTGGAATGTATGGGTGTGACTTCTGGTATTGGAGGATAAGGAGCCTAAACAGTCCATGTTCTGTGGCCAGGTAGGGCTTCCTGGGTGGGACCGAGACACCCAACTCAGCCACAAAACCTCCAACCTACAATCTGTCCTCCCTGAAAGATTTGCTAGGGCAATGTTGGCATAGAACTCGTGCAAGTAGCCAACCAATAACTGGTCTAATTTGAGGTCTACACGACAAGAGGAACCAGAAGCTGGGGTAGAACCAAATGTGACTGGTCCAAAAAATAAATCAATAAAATGATTCCTAGTGATGTTCTGCTACAGTCATAGATCAATGTCTGACCCATAGCCAAACATTAGGCAGAGAGAGAGACCAGACTGGTGATCTCCATTGGATCCCTATTCTTGGAGCTCAGGGAACCCCAAAGAAGTGAGATAGGAGGAACTGTGGGAGTCAAAGGGGTTGAAGATACAAGAAGAGCACAACTGTTGAATCAACTAAGTAGTGCTCATGGGGGCTCACAGAGACTCAAGTGGCAATTGCAGAGCCTGTGTGGGTCTGTGCTAGGTCTTCTGCATTTATGCGATAGTTGTTGGCTTGGTGTTTGGGGGGACTCCTGACAATGGAGACAGTGAGGGTGTCTATGCCTCCTTTGCCTGCTCTTAGGGCCCCTTTCCTCCTACTAGGTTGCCTTGCCCAGCCTTGATGTGAGGGTTTGTGCCTGGTCTTACTGAATCTTTTTGTGCAGTGTTCCGTTGATGTCCCAGGAGGCCTGTTCTTTTCTGGGGGAGGATGGAGAGAGTGTATCTGAGGGAGAGCAGAGGTGGCGAGGAACTGAGAGAAATAAGAGGAGGGGAAACTGTGGTCATGATGCATTGTAAGAGAGAAGAATAAATATTGTTTTTAACGGAAGCTGCTGAACTGAGGGAGGCTATCTTGAAGTTGAAGGCAGACAACTGATACCTGTACAAGAAAGTTCTGTAAAGAACCAGATAAGAAATCTTGCAAACCATAGGTCCAACTTGTCCAGGCATAGGATGTTGAGATGCACATTTGAATCTCAGCCATTTTGAGTGCCAATTTTAAGTTGGCCGAATGTCACAAGCAAAGAACATACACTAGACCCCAAGACAGAAGTTCTCCCCTGTAGCAGTTCTCTAGGACAAGGCTTGTGATGAGTGACCAGGTGAGATGTCAGCATGCCCATCATATTTTGACCTTGGGATGACTATTCATTTATAGTCTCAGGTGAGGGAGTTTTAGCTGGTATGATTGGTAAGCTCCCTTGACTGCTATTTCTGGTATTTTCAGGTGCCATTATTTATTGGTATAAAATAATTATCAATCTGTTTCTTCTTATGTGTTGGCAAATGGTGGCTATTTACTTGTGTCAACAATATGTAGAGTCATTCTCTTCTAACATTTAAACTCAAAGTGGAGAAACTTAGATCAATGTTGTCTTACAAAATAGAGTGACAACCTGCCTATTCCGCTATGTACACTCTGATTCCTAAGAGCAGAAACTCAGTAGCTTTTTAGCAAGAAAAAGCACATAGTCATCTTTCATATGAAGCAGAGCATGAACCTAGATGCAGTGTGTGTCCTTTGGAAGGTTTGTCAATTAGATGAATGTGCATTTTGCATTTATGCCCATGCAGTTAAGGTTGCATTTAAGTACTCTAACTGCCTATTTAGTGAACAAAATTGCATCTGTATATTTGCCAATGGTTTGCAGAAGGTGTCAGATGCTCTTTGAGTTCCTCATGTATGTCAGTAACAATGTCTGACTATGTCATGTGTCATGTCTACCCACAGTATTTCTTAGATTCCACCATGTCATGATTCAGACAGGCCCTCTCTGATATTCCTTGAGTAGCATTTTCAAGTCATTTTCTTATTGTCAATGTATCTAAACATTATATCTCCTGGATCTACAAACATCTGTCCATGTAATCCCGAGGGATGATTGGAATGTTGACTGTGGTGCTTTAAATGAGAACATCCCCCACAGGCCCAGATGCCTTGATGTACTGGCTGGTTTTGTGTATCAACTTGACACAGGCTGGAGTTATCACAGAGAAAGGAGTCTCCCTTGAGGAAATGCCTCCATGAGATCCAGCTGTAAGGCATGGATCAACTAGTGATCTTTCTCATTTAATGATCAAGGGTGATGCTGGTAGTCTCTGGGTTCGTAGTCTTGAGTTCTATAAGAAAGCAAGCTGAGCAAGTCAGGAGAAATAAGCCAGTAAGGAACATCCCTTCAAGGCCTCTGCATCAGCTCCTGCTTCCTGACCTGCTTGAGTTCCAGTCCTGACTTCCTTTGGTGATGAACAGCAATGTGGAAAGTGTAAGCTGAATAAATCCTTTCCTCCCAACTTTCTTCTTGGTCATGATGTTTTGTGCAGGAATAGTATGATTAAGACACTTGAATACTTTGTCTCCAGTTGGTAAAACTGTTTGGATAAATTTAGGAGACAGGGCCTTGCTGGAGGAAGCATGTCTCTCAACACTTTGTGGATGGGTGCTGAGATTTCAAAAGTCAGAAACCAACCTCAGTTTTTGTTTTTGGTTTGAGATATGAGCTGCTAGCTCTCAGCTTCCAACTCTACCTGCCATATTTGACACATGATATCTCCACCCTTATGAACCATAACAATAATCTGGAACCATGAGCCCCTTGGCCATTGTATTTTATCACAGCAATAGAAAAGCAATCTGCCATATTATCAATGTAAACGTTCCTATATTCAAAACATGTGTAGGTATAGTTTATATATATATATATATATTTATATATATATGGAGTGATAATCTATGGTTGGAATAATAGCCTCAATTATCTAATAAACCGATAATGACAGTTTATGCACATTTTCTGTTTATTAGAATTCTGATATGTATGTGTAAATAATTTTATATATAGTTATATATATATATATAGTTAGCCAGTTTTATATATATATATACATATATATAGTTAGCCAGTTTCCTACAGGCATGTGTATCTGTACTTGTAAAAATTAATTCTAATTGTCAAATTGACACAACTTAAAACACTTGGGAAGAGAGTCTTTATGAGGAATTGTCTAGATCAGGCTGGCCTGTGGACATGTTCATAGGTGGTTGACTTGATTCATAATTGATGTAGTAAGACCCAGCCTACTGTGGGCAGCATCATTCCCTGGTAAAGGATAGTGAACTGTATAGGTGTAGAAAGGATTTGAGCCTTAATAGGAGTGCATGCATTGATTTTCTTTATGCCCATGACTGTGGGTGTGAGTAGCTGCTTTAAATTCCTGCCTTTGATGTCTCTGCAATGATAGACTATAACCTTGAATTGAAAGCTAAATAAAACCTTTCTTTTATCTCACAATACGTTGCTTAAAGGGTATGGTTTCAATCCCTCTACCACTGACCATTTCCATTTTGATGATGTGGTTAAGATGGTTTCACCAAGACTGTCTACTACATCTTCTTCTCCCACAGAGGACACATACTCCTCTACCACCACCAAGGGAAACAATCCAGTCTCATCTAGTTACTGCCTTCTACTCAAAATCTGACCTCACTGGGTCATTAACTTTCATTCCCATTGTGTTCAGGCATGGCTTCTTCAGGTCAACTAGCATGTTAATTTAAAACAAATTATTAGGGGGCGGAGAGATGGCTCAGTGGTTAAGAGCACTGACTGCTCTTCCAAAGGTCCTGAGTTCAAATCCCAGCAACCACATGGTGGCTCACCATCTGTAATGGGATCTGATGCCCTCTTCTGGTGTGTCTGAAGACAGTCACAGTGTACTCGTATAAATAAAAAAAAAATAAAACAAATTATTCACTCACTATATTACAGTCCTATATGCAGAGCTGAATAGTGTTTACTACTCTAGTTGGCAGTGAACCTAAAAATGATGTGGACTAAAATCTCACACAACAGCCAACTTTATTCAGAGCATCAGACAATTTATACTCTGAGGGTTAAAAAGAATCACTTGAGTAAAGTATACAGTCACAAGGGCATGCCTCACATGGCAAAAATATGTTTATCCATAGAGATATATGAATAACAACAGCTGAAGTAGCCTCACTCCTACCCACTATACTAGGGAGGAGCACAAAACATATTCCAAGAACAATTCTGTGTTCTGAAGAAACTGAGGTCACAAGACTCGTCTTTTTGTTTGTTTGTTTGTTTGTTTTGGTTTTGGTTTTTGTTTGTTTGTTTGTTTGGTTGGTTGGTTGGTTGGTTGGGATTTTTGGAGTTTACTTACAAGCCTTCAGAATTCTGAATTTATTTAATTCTCCTCATATGACTCTATTCTTGAACTCTGTTCCAACACAGTAGCACTAAATAACTGCAATAGAACTTGAAAAGGAGAGAATATAGCAATCAGTGTGTCACAATTAGCAAATGCTACTGATGGGACATACCAATTCCAGAGTATCTTAATTCTGCTATCTAAATTTAATGATTTAGTCTGGGAGCCTCTGTCTCTAGGTATTGCTTACCCATGATCCCCTGCATCAACACTTTAAGTGAATCTTAGTGACAATTGTGCATATTTTTCAAGCTAGGTAGCTTTGAAGGTACCTTTAGTGCTCAGTTAATAGAAATTAGCAGTTTTGTGATTTGTTTGGCAATATAATCCCTTCAAAAACTTAACTGGTTTTAAGGCTCCCAACTGAGCATTCTCACGTGCTGGTAGCTATTGAGTAGGATTCTTCTCATAAAGCAATTTGTTTAGATTTTAATTTACTTATTATATCTTTTTTATAATCTCTAATTATTTTGTTAACTTTTTATTGAAAGGAATGAGCAAATACTCACCCCAGACAGTAAATGAGCAACAGACAATGATAATGATTATGTCCAATGTGTTGAGCCCATAAGTTCTTTGGGGATACTTACAGGAAGCTAGTTAATGGTGTATTTATAGAATGGATTACTCAAAAGCAGCTGCAATAGCAGAGAGACCACCCCAGCATGGATGATTCACAGAAACTGTATCCATAGATCTCTCTGCAAGACTTGTAGGAAAATCTCTTCCAAGCAGTTGAGCTGTTCAGATAGCTCCATTCCCTAGCAATTGACTACTGCTTCCAAAACATTGGGTGCAGAGCTTGTGAATCTTTAACATTTCCGAGTTCTATGACTAGTTCCTGAGACTCAGGAGCCTCCTTCCTCCTCTAGGAAATGCTTGTATGTTGTATTTGTATTGTTTGTATTCTTAATGTTTGTATATTTGTATTTATTTTTCCAATGAGGTAGGTAACTCAAGACAAATTTTTTTTATAAAATCAACACAGTAGTAGTGAAATTACACAAAATTTATTTAGACAGACCTGAGCTTAAATCTCTTGCTAGTACAAAATAGAAAAAGATTAGAATAGATTTATAGTAATGGTTATGCTGTGAGCACCAATAAAATTGTGTATTTCATAGAGTACATTTGAGTATCTGTAAATATATCAATGCATTATTTTATTATATGCTTAAATAATGAAAGTTTCTGTTTCTAGATTACCAAGAATTCTAAAGCCAGTACTTCACTTTATTTTTATTAATTGTTTTCTTCAGAATCTATTAAGTTGTCCCTATATACTTTAATTTTAAATTTGGTATTATTGAAATGGAAAACATATATGATTCTTGTCTCTGTGTTTTCTGTGCTAGTAATACAAGATCCTAGACTGGGTATATTTGAAAGCAGAGAGGATTATTTTAGCTCACACTCAGGTAGTTCAAGGTCAAGGGGCTGCCTATAGTGATGGCTGTTTGCTTCAGAGTCCTAAGGCAGTACAGAGTACCAAAAGACAGAGAGCAGGTGTTTGTGTATATGTGTGTATTTTCTTGTCTTTCTCACTCTTCTTATAAAGCCACTGGTTTTCAGTCCTGACAGCTGTATTCCAATGACTTTACATCACATTCCAGAGACCGCACCTTGCAATCACATAATCACAGTACATTTCCACTCACTCATTACTTCCCAATGGGAATTCATCTTCAACATGAGTTTTGGAATGGATATACTATGTCTAAATAAACAGCACACCCAATTACTACTTAGGTAAGAGATAACACATATAACAGAAGCTCCTGTGTATCCTTCCTCAATCCTCTTCCCTAACATTTTGCTCCACCTCCTAACCTGAATTTCATTTTTACCTGTTCTGACATTGCTTGCATTTTTAATCACATATGTATTTCTCCATAGTATATATGATGATGTTCATGTCTTTAATACATTCAGTAAGATTTTTTCATTGCATGTGTAGCTCCATACATTACTCTTCTTCTTTCAGCACTGGTTCTTTGGGATTCCACTTTGCCCAGAATGAGTATTAGTCTGTTTTAACCACAACTTAATGTTTACTGAATGACCACACAGTGTTCTATCCACGTGCTGGGGATGGCCAGTAATGTTGTCAACAATCCTATTTTCCTGTTTCACTATTTTGCTTTAGTTTTATATGTAATTTAGGGTTGTTGTATTTAGTGTACAATACAAGATAATGCAGTCAAATTTGCATCTCATAGAAATAACAATTTTCAGTATGTGTCAAAAACATTACTCCTGCAAGGATTTTAATTAAAACACAGTGAGAAATGAGCATTGGTTACACTATGACTGCCTGTCCCCTCAGCATCTCAGACAGCAAAGAAAACATCGTGAGTAAAAGACAAGCTCAGCCTATATAATGAGATCCTGTCTCAGAGAAAATGATACAAACATGAACACACAAAGAGTAATTAAAAAGAAAGTTCACTCAAATAATAGTTGATTTTGCTTATTGATATTCTGGTCTTTTTTCTATTAAAATTTATTCTTAACTTTACCATCTTATCCCACCCCCAATCATAAGAAATACAAAATATGATTCTACTACCAAATAAATTAATTCCACCCCATTACTAATGTGCCAAGCAAGTCCCACACTTTGAAAAACATTTACAGGGTAGACAACCAGGAGCGGAATGTTAATTTGTAGGCATTCTGTTAGGGCCTTTACAGAACAGCTAAACTATTCTCTAGAGTGGAAGAAAATGAATGTCCTTGTGGTCTGCAGAAAGTTTTACTCTTGTCAAAACTCCCCTCCCCCACAAAAAAACAAAAACAAACAAACAAACAAAAACCCAATAACTAAAGCTTTGCCTGGCACAAACACATAATACCAGAACCTTTCGACTGCTGGAGGCTGCCCACATGCCTGTCACTGGTTACCAGTAATGCTTAGAATCATTTTTGTGCTTGTTGATCATGAGGTCATCCTCAGTGAACTGTTAGTTCAGTCCTTTATTTTCTTCTGGGCTGCCTGCCTACTAGTATACTGTCTTTATGATAATCAGGTGTCACCTAATCTGAGGCATCTTTCCATTTGGTTTCTATGGAGATTTGAAAAATAGCATCTACCTTTTACAACTTGCTTAAATAAAAAGCAACTTGGGAGGAAAGGATATATTTCATCTTATACCTTACAGTCTGTCACAGCGGGAACTTGGGGCAGTAACTACCGAAGGGGCCATGGAGGACCACTGCTTACAAGCTGCTCTCCATGGCTTGCTCAGTTCGTTTTCTTCTATAAACCAAGATCATCTGCTCAGGGGTGGGACCACCTGTACCACCCACAATGGCTAGTCCTTCCACATCAGTCATTAATCAGGAAAATACATGCACAGACTGGTGACCCGCAACTGATGGCTCCCTCTCCCCAAGTATCTCTAGTTGTGTCAAGTGGATAAAAACTCAGCAGCATAGTCTGTTAACAAGGCATATTTCTGTGTGCTTACTTCTATATCAGGAAGCTTGGTCTGGCTTAACTACTGCTAATCTATATGGCAAATGCCTGAATGACTATGGGCACCCAACAGGCTCTGAATGCTTCATGAGAGAGCCAACCAAAATGTGAAACTGCCAACCAAGTGGCCAGGTTCTGGGATGAGCTCTTAGATTCAGGTTGCAGGGCAGTACCTGGAACCAGAGTCCGCCATATCCATAAAGCCCTCAAGCTCTCAAGAGAAAGGCTAGACAAGAAAAATTTACTCAGGTAAAGCCTTAAAAAGATCATTATTCTATTTTACCTAGTATTTGAGTAAGATTCTTGAGTTATTTAGCCTACAATCTCACAAGAAATTTACAGTTTGACTTATATTAATAGATTTTTTTAACTTCCATGCATATCTGCCTTCCCAGGATGCATCATGCTTGAAAATAGAAGTTTATTTATGATAAGGACTGAACCCAGGGTCTCATGAATACTAAACTAGTGCTCTGTCCTCACAGCTTAAAATATCGGATTTTATTTTATACATTTTATACTTTCATATTTTATGGTTATTATTTTCTTGATAGTATCTTTTTTTCTAATAGCATCATCTGAATCGGTAGGTCAGGAAGTATCCAGGGCATTCAGTCCTTTAGAGATTTTAATGATGAAATTTTAATTTTGAATTTTAATTATGAAGTTTGCAGGGAAGCTGTCCTGTCAGATTTTGTTGCTCTGCTAGGAAAAAAGCTTTTTACTTGGTCTCTTTGGATTTTTAACCTCGGAGTGAATTTCATTTGTTTTTATAAAGATCTTAACTGACACCTTTACAATCTCAAGATTTTGAAATCACATGTATTTGCACGTGTGAGAGAGGGGTGGGGGTGGTGTGCGTGTACCACATGGAGGACAAAGGACAATTTGCAGGAATCTATGCTCTCCTTCTGTCACGTGGACCCTAGGAATGGAATTCTGCTTTCCATGCTCAGCAGGCAGGACCTCTACCCTCTGGCTCAAGATCTACAGTATTTAGCAGAGAAACGCAGATAATAGATGTTTCGGCACACAGCAGGCTGGCCGAGAAACTGTGAAACACAGGAAAGGCTAGCCTGCTGCAGACCTGAAAGGCCTGCTCACAGAGGTGAAGTAGTCTGTCAGAGAAGTGAGCAGGGGAAACCTCTCAAAGTATTGTCACTGTGCTCTGCGATTCCCGACCCTGGAGGGCGAGAAGTCCTCTCCCTTCTCAAAACAAAAGCGGGGTCTCCAGAGGGGACTCGCAGGGGACTTCTAGTGCCTCTCAAGGACATTTGATACCACAGCTGATAAGCCTACTGCTGCCAGGATGACAGACAAGGAGCAGAGGATCTTCCAGAAAGCAAATCCCAGGACACCCTCAGAGGAAATCATTTATGTTGAATTACGGTAGGAAGAGTTGAAAATCATGGTAATTGTCACATAGTATAATCAAACTTGAAAGCTTTATGCTGCCTACCTTTAATATATTTAATCTTTATCGGATAATGAAATATTTTAAAAACAAGAAGAAAATAGATGTAATTTGGACTAGTCCAAATTAGACTCATCCCTTTCAGAGAGCTTTCCAACAGACAAGCTCCTGATTCTGTCTGCTATGTCTATGCTTTTTTTAGTTTTTGATATATTTTCCAGTCAGTATGTGTGTGGGATCATACATGCCAGGGCACATGTGCGGAAGTCAGGTGATAGACTGTGGAACTTGGTTTTATCTTTCTAACCTGTGAGTCCTAGGGATTGAACTCAGGTCATAAGGCTTGGCAGCAAGCAACTTCACCTGTTTAGCCCTTTTGCTGACCCTGCCGTTTTATTCTTTGGTTTTATATTTTCTATTCTAATAACTTCTCTTATATTTGTTGGTTCCTTTCTCTGAGGTTATTTGGAAGGGTTATTTTTTTTCTATTTTTTTCTAGTGTTTATTTTGCCTGCCTTCTAAATTGTACTTATGACTTATTTTTTAATATTTTTATTGTATTTTCTCCTTTTTATTAGTGTAAACTACTTCAAAATAATGGACTTTGTTGTGAAATTTTGACACGTGTATACTGTACTTGAGAGGTTTTCACCTCTCCTCATTTGCATTCCCCTCATTAGCATTCCCCCTCATTTGCATTCCCTTATTTGCATCACCCCTCATTTGCATTCCCCCCACTCCTGCTGGCTGGTCCTTTTATCTTTCCAAATGCTGCCACTTCTGCTTTCATATCTTTCTTTAAAATCCAGGACTTGAAGAGAAGTCTCAGCAGCTAAGAATTGCTGTTACATAGGACCTGGGTTTGAGTTCTAGCACCTTGTCTTAGCTAGGGTTTTACTGCCATTAAGAGACACCATGACCAAGGCAACTCTTAAAAACGGACAACATTTAACTGGGGCTGGCTTACAGGTTCAGAGGGTCAGTCCATGATCATCAAGGTGAAGCATGGCAGCATCCAGGCAGCCGTGGGGCTGGAGGAGCTAGAATTCCACCTCTCGTTCTAAAGGCAGCTAGGAGACTGCATTCCAGGCAGCCAGGATGAGGGTCTTAAAGCCCATGCCCACAGTGAGACATTTCCTCCAGCAAGGCCACATCTCCACATAGTGCAGCTCCCTTTTGGCCTCTGTAGGCACTGTACAAACACACTCAGTACATGTAAGTAGGCACAGCAAGAAATCACCAAACAAAGCCACTCAGTGAAAGAGAAAAGCAGTTTATTAAAAGCAAAACAAAACAAATAAACAAACAAACAAAAAAGCCCTGTGAGCTCCCATGGATAGTGTTGGACAGTGACAGCTGTGTCCTTGTATAGTGTAGGACAGTGATCCCTGCAAGAGCTTGTCCGGTGTTATGTGTATGGGGTGGGGAGAGCTTGAAAGCTGAAACAGCCAGGTGGTTAGCGAGGGGCTCTCAGAGCCCTTTATGCTTAGGACTGCTCATCCAGCCTTTAGCAGCTTCTCAAACACTTTAAGGTTCTACTTTCTACCAAACCTCAGCCCAGGTGGGACCATCTAAAGCATGCAGGCAAAACACTGTCCACAACAAAATAACAGTAAATGTAGCATTTGTCTTTCAGGGTATGCTGTCTTTGGTCTAAAGTGATGATCTGCAATTCCATCCATTTTCCTGCAAGTCTCTGTGGCACCCTTCCTGTGCTTTCCTCTTTCCACCCGTCTGTTGAGGGGTAACTAGGCAGGCTGCATAACCTGTGACTCGTGCCAGAGTAGAGCAGATGTTTGTTATATAGACTCTGTCTGATGTATACCTAGGAGCGATATAGCTGCTGGCCCATATTCTAGTCCTATTTTTAGGGTTTTGTTGTTATTTTAGGGGTTTGATTTTGCTTTGAAACTCCCACGCCGAGTTTCATGGTGACTGGACAATTTTATTTTACCAACAACAGTGTACAAGAGTTATTTTTCCATGTGTCCTATCAGCATGTGTTGCTTGTTCTCTTGAGGATATGCATTATGATAAGGATATGTTATAACCTCCATTGATTGATATTTAAGTAAGATGGTGAGCACTTTGTTTCTTGCATTTATTGGTCATTTGAGCTTTTTTCCCCATTTATTTATTTCTCATCCCTCACCTCCCTTCCCTTCACCTGGGGGAGGTAATGGAATGTTCCCCTAGGTACCTCAAGTCACTGTTGGACTAGGCACATCCTCTCCCACTGAGGACAGACAAGGCAACATTTGCATTTCTTTTCAGAAATATCTATTTAACCCATTGGCTCATTTGTTGGTTAGATTGTTTGTTCATTGATGTTCAATGTTTTTGTTTAGAATCTGAAACAATAGATTTGACTAGCACACACTCATACATCCACATCCCTGCACATTGCTTGCATCCAGCCTTCCACTGCTCTCTTAGTCCCTTCCTGTCCCCATGGTACCGTTCTTCCACAGAAAAAGTCCATTTATATCTGGGTCAGGTATCTGCACATATACTAGAATCTTAGTTGTGTAGTGGAGAAAGTAGGTGATACTTGCCTTCATCATACTCTCTTCTTCCTCCATCCCCCTTCCTATAGAGCCTGCTATACTTTCAATTCTATTGCAGTGATAAAGTGCTCTAACAAAAAAGCAACTTAGGCTTGGCTATAATGCATCTGTCTGATGTTTCCCCTAATGTATATAAAAGGTCTACTGAACAGGGATTGTAGGTTTAACATTGCATCTTGCACAATTTTCAAGGATTCCAGGAGTTTATTTGATTGGCTGACTGAAGTATTTATCATCAAAGGATGACCAACTAAGAATGAGCTGGAAATGCCTGGTAACCCTTGGCTTATCTTTAGTGGAAGGATTCAAAGGCTCAGGGAAATGATAATATTCCAGTGGGTTTACTGTTTAAAATTTTATCAGCTGTGTTGAGAGGGGCCAGAAAACACGCCTCTGTAAGACACTAGTACTATAAGACACACATTTGGGAGAGCAGCACACGCATTTTTGAAGAGCTTTGTAATGGCCTCCTCCTCCTCCTGCCAGACCTTCTAGTGAGAGAAGCAGCTGTTACTTGGATAAATTAAATGCATTGGACCTAATTAGATCCTGCAGTAGCAGGGATCAAGAATCAACCAGAGTCACTAATATACTTACATTACAGCATGGGTAAAGCAAAGTCTGTAATGACCTGAAGTCTTACAGAGATTTAGCTCTGGCTACCTGGTCATGGTGTTCCCAAGGGTGCCATATATACTAAGTTACTAAGTTTTTGCTTGAATTCTATAATAATATGGTTTTAAAACTACTGAACAATTAAGAGAAAGGATACCTCAAACCATAGTAATAGACAATCACAGCCTATCAGTCAGATTCCGGAGTTGTTGGTTTGCACAACTAGAACCCTTGAATGAAGAAAGTCATGCCCTCTTGAAGAAGAACCTTGTTGCAATATAAAAAAGTTTAATATTAATTCTTCTTCCATCCTTCCCCAATAGGACGTATAGCCTCTTCCAAGGATAACTATACACTGGGGGAAAGGAAATAGATCTGTTGTGACCTACTAGATACTGGTTCTTAATTGATATAGATAAAGCATTGTTGTCCTCTATTTAAATTACAGGCTGGTAATTGATGGTGTTTTGGCCAAAGTTCAGTTCACTGTGGGTACAGTGGACCTCCAAACTCATGCTGTCCTTATTTCTCAGCTCCAGAAAGCCAAAGTTGGCACCATCTTCATTTTGGTTCTCTGACCTGTGGAATGAGACCTATTATGGTTGGAGAGGCAAAAACAGAACCCATTAAAGTTGTGTCTACCAAAGAAGATAGGGAATCAAAACCATCATTACATTCCTTTCATATTCTGTAATTGGATTATAGCTTTTTGTGCCATTGTCAAGGACGTCAAATTACAAGGGTGCAATTCCCATAATATCTCATTTTATCTCTTCTATTTGGCCTGTGCAGGAAACAGATGAATCGTAGATAATGGCAGCTGATTATTACAAACTTAATGAAATAATTACTCAAACTGCTGCTTCTGTCCCAGATATGCTGTCCTCATTTGAGCAGAGTAAGGGTTCTCTTACAACATGACACAGCTATTGATTGTGCAAGTGTTTTTAGCTTCATACCCGTCCATGAGGATCACCAAAAGAAGTTTGCTTTCAGCTGGCAAAGCCAGCAGTATCCATTGACTGTTATGCTTCAAAGGTCTGTTAGTGCTCCAGCCCTATACAATTACATACTGATTCAGGGACTGTGACCAGTGATTTGGGTAGTTTTTCAGGAACTGGGAAGGAGATGGTGGGGAAACTGGTGAGGAAAACATTGAGGAAGAGATAGCTTGATCCTTGGGCCTCATATGGCAGCACAAGATAGTTGACTCCCCAAGTTTGTACTCTAACCTCCACATGTTCACAGCAGAACGCATGCACGTGCACACACATAGACACACACACATTACAAAATGCTTAAGTATATTGGTGCCATCTCCAGGTATCTGTGTAGTTTCTGCAGTTTCACTTGCTACTGATTTCTAATTTTTTTCTCACTATGATTTAAGATATAAGAAGTCATTTTTATATTTTTTATTTGCTAAGAAATGATTTATTACTTTAAGTATGACCTATTTTGGAGAAAGTTCAATGGATTGCTGAGAAGAACATGCCTTGAATTTTTGACATATGTGTCTAGTTGATGTGTTGTGTGAGATAATTCTGAAATTTCTTTATTATCTTTTTTAATGTGGATGATATATCTATGGGACACTGAAGTCAGCAGCTATTATTGTATCTGTACTTCTCTGTCCCTTTGTGTCCAGTAGCATTTGCTTTGTGTGTCTGAGTGCACTAGTGTTTGATACAGATATTTGCCATCATTGTCGCACTTTGATAGTGTGTGCCCTTTGTAAATATTGGTTGAATCCCTCTTCTGAGTGATTTTGACTCAAATCTGCTCCACATCATCATCATAATCATCATCATCCTGTCAGCTCCCTTTACTTGAGAATTAGGACCATTTACATTTAGTGTTATCAAGAGATCTGTTCAGCATCCTCTTTATTCATCTTTGTGATTTAAAATATTGGGTTCTTTCCTGTGCCTCACTGGTTTATTCTCCCCTGAGATTCACTCTTTCCCAAGCTCTTGCATCTCTATGGATGTGATACTTCTTTCTTTTCTCTGCATTGAACTCCTTCAAGTATTTTCTACAGTGACTGCCTGGTGCTCATTAATTGTTTTAGTTTCTGATTACCATGCCTGCTGACTTTCATCAACCTGTTGTTACGCCGCCTTTTAATTTCATACAAGCCCAACTGTCAAGTCTTGAAATTACTTCTTGTGCTATTGTTGGGGTGTTTTTGTTTTTGTTTTCAGAAAGTTCTTGCCTAGATAGACTGTGTTGGTTTGAATATGCTTAGCCTGTGGGAAGTAGAAGTGTGGCCTTCTTGAAATAGATGTGGCCTTGTTGGAGGAAGTGTGTCACTGTGTAGGTGGGCTTTGAGGGCTCCTAGTGCTCTAGCTCCACCCAGTGTGGGAGATAGAACCTCCTGGCTGCCTGTGGAAGACTTTCTCTAGATGCAGAACTCTCAACTCCTTCTCCAGCACCATGTCTACCTGGATTCTACCATGCTTCCCACCATGATAATGAACTGAACCTCTGAAACTGTAAGTCAGCCCCAATTAAATGTTTTCCTTTATAAGACTTGCCTTGGTTCTGGTGTCTGTTAGCATTCTGTCTAAACTCCACCTCATAATTCCTGGCAACAGCCAGGTAGGCCTGACCCACTATAAAAGAGGATGTGTGCCCCTCCTCTCTTTCTTGCCTCTTGCTTACTCCTGCTTCCCTCTTGCCCTCCTGAGCTCTTCCCTTCCCCCTCCCTTCCTGATTCTCTTCCCCCTTTCTCCACGTGTTCATGGCCGGCCTCTTCTTTCTGTCTCTCTGTCTCTGTCTCTCTCTGTGTCTTCTCTCTCTCTCTCTCTCTCTCTCTCTCTCTCTCTCTCTCTCTCTCTCTCTCTCTCTCTCTCTTTGCCTTTCTCTGCCTCTACTACCCTCTTAATTCCCCTCCCCATGCCCTGAATAAACTCTATTCTATACTATACTGTCATGTGGCTGGTCCCTCAGGGAGAAGGGATGCCTTGGCATGGGCCCACTGAGACACCCCCTTCTCCCATACCTCATCATATACCCCTATAGAAAATAATTCTTCGCTTTCTCTTTTTATAAACACATCATGGGCCCAGTGAGACATCCCCTTCCCCATACCTCACCACATCCCTGTAGATCATATCTCCTCTCTCTTTATCTTTTTATAAACACATCAGTGTCTCTTCACAGCAATGGAAACCCTAACTAAGACATATACCTATATTTTTAAGGACTTTTTGCCCATTTCTTTTTTCTGACAGACTTATGAATTCTTTGCTATTTCAAATATTTTTAGCATTTGGGTTCCAATTATTGAAAACCTGAGAACATTTAGATAAGTTGCATTGCTTTGCCTCTCATATTTCTTTTGTTTCTAAGATTCAATTTGGACAGCTGTTAGGATGAACAGCTTTTCCAGTCTTACTCGCAATATCTTGTTGTTGAGCAGCCTTCTCTTAAAGATTCAATCCCAAATGCCACTGAGAAAGAAGAAAACAAATTACCACATTACGGCCAAAGCAAGCCAGACATAGAAACACAATTGCAGCCACGTACTACACCCACCAACAGCTGTAGAAAAGAAAATTGCAAAAAAAAAAAAAACCCTACTGGTTAAATTTTAATATAGGAACAATAATAGATGAATAAATAAAACAAAGTAGGAAGGGGGAGGAGAAAGAACCAGCAATAAATGAAAGAAAATAAAAAGGAGGGAAGAAGTGATGGAGAGGAATAGAATGAGCAAGAGCCAGAAGATGACGGCTTCAGTGCCTCCTGCAGAGGGTCTGGAACAGAAGCTTGGGCTGTGTCCTACCCGCTCTCAGAAGCTTTGTTTCTGTTGTTTTTAAAGCTGAGTTGTGCCCTCAGTCAGTCCCTCAGGCCCTCCTCATCTTCACAACAGTCTGTCCCATCTTTTCTACCCAGGGGTCATGGAGGTCTCTGTGCTCGCTAGGTGAGACTGGAATGGTAAACACACAGGACTGTTTCTTCAAGGAAAGGAATGCAATACCGTTATCTACCCAGAAGGCTAGCAAACAGTGGGTGAGGTAGGTCTGCTGCCAAAGATAACAAAGAGGTCACCAGGTCATTAAAGATATCCACTGCCAGGCTTCTGGGCAGGAGAACTGGTATTTTATTTTCTCCCCTAAGGACTGGCCTCTGTGTGTTTAACAGTCCTGGTTCTGTAGTGTTCTGTGGGTGTGAGGACATTTGTGCACTCAACACTTTGCTTCTCAGAGAAATTCATGTATGCTGTCCTGTGCATGAGGTATTGAGTCAGTCATTGCAAAAACAGTTTTCACCAAATTGTGCTGTGCTCAAATATGCCTGGGAGAAACCATTCACAGGCTACTGAGTCTTACTGAGCCCAATTGCTTCCTCCAACCCCACCCCACCCCCACAGCTTGTCTCTCTGCTGTCTGCAAAGGTCCAAGAGACCCTCCTGCACTTCTGCTTTCTAATATTTGTTGTTAAGACGCTGTTTCTTTTGAGTCCCATTTAACCCTTATTTTGACTTATTTTTTGTTGAAGAGAAGGGATTCCTTTCATAATAAGCAAATCAATTATTTTTATATTGCAATGAGCTTCAGAATATTACAATATAGGCCTAGCTGCAATTGCTCTTCAAGCAAATTCCTTCCACATGTTCTTACTTTAAACTTATGTAAATAATCAGATATCTAGATACCTGTACTCTGACTTCCCAGCCAGCTTGTATCTAGACATCACCACAGTGTTGGAGATCTGGACAGTAAAGATGGCTTGGTTTCTCTCTCTCTGCCCCCTCAAATGAAGTTTTACAATGTGGCAAATGGGCAAGAAGTCTTAGCATGGAAGACACACTGTCTATGTATTTCTATATTTACTCCAGTTTTTCATGTGTTTCTAGCCGTGTTCTGTGGCTCAGAACATGACATCTCTTGTATTTGGCCATTATTTAAGGCAGAGTGACAGAGGATAAATGTTATCTGTTCCTGCTATAACATAAAGGCTATCACCCACAAATGGCTTTACCCAGTTATCTCAGGAGCACTATTAGTAAGTTCTGATTTGTTTACTAACTTATGTAATGTGTCCACACAATTTTTTGGTTTGTTTAATAACTAACTCTAAACAAGAATTATTTCTCTCCTCCTCCTTCTCCTTCTATTCTTATTCTGATTATTTTATTTTTATTCTATTTCTCTTATTCCTATTCTTCTTATTATTATTCTTTAGAGACAGAGTCTCCCTATGTATCCCAGGAAGGTCTCAAACTTCCAAGTACTGTGATCAAAACGTATGATGTATGTCCAACATCAATGGCTTCTTTGTAGCATATTAGACTTTCATAGACTGAGATCACACTGTTTAATTTTGACTTTTAACTGATAGAGATTTCTGATATTTAATCTATTGATGTTATTGATGTTATTTCTCACTGTCATTAGTTTTGATCCAGACATCAGATTCACCTTCTCAGTCCCTTATTGTTTAGTGTGTAGTGATGCAGTATGAAAAAGGACAGTCATTGGTTTCATTAACCTAATGATCCTTGCTCTTTGAACTTTTCTGAAGCTGTGGTACTAAGCTATGGTTGCTACTGCCTGCTAGACTTAAAGAAAAGATGTATTTTCCAGAAACTGTAGAGGCCTGTTGCTAGGGTTTTTACAATGAACTGTAAGATCCTGTAGAACTATGAATACAGGAAAGAAGGATAAAATTTTAAATTGGGAGAAAAAAAAATAGAGAATGGATATTTGAGCAGAGGCCAAAAATGGGCAGATCTCATATCTTAAATACCACAGCTCTTGATAATACTACCAGAACTGAGACATGCTTTTAGGTCTCTTGTCTGTTTTTCTGCACTTATTGATGCTGTTTCCTAGATGACATACATATTTAACATACCACCCTTATTATGAATACTGCCTTTCAACTATATGGAGATGTTTCAGCATCTCATTGCTTGCCTCTGCTTAGTTTGTGGTGTCAATTGTTTGGACATAGGTGCTAGCTTGAAAAACTGAACCCAGAAAAATTGCTAAGCATTGCTGGTGACTGCAGTACATTCAATGGGGAGCAGTGCACAACTTCAGTGAGCCTAGAGCTTTCTATTGTCCGTGTTTTCCACATCCTGATAAAGTCCTGTAGGAGACTGCTGGAGTCAGACATGTCTTTCTCAGGCCTGAGCAGGGTTAAGGTGAGGGCATTAGTCATGGAAGTGGTCTGGTCAGTCTGGGACTGTTGCTGCTGACTGTACCCTGAGTTCTTGATGACACACAGTGTGAAAAAGGGACCACTCTGAAAAAGAATCCATTCATGGCCTCAAAAGAGCAACCCCAGGAAGCGCAGGATTGGACCTCTGTGCCTCCTCCTATACAGTACTAACCCCAGAAATGGGACCTCAGGCTTTGTCTACAGGAGTCTTTGGCCCTTTAAAAGAAGGAGGTTTTGGTCTTATCTTAGGTAGAAGTAGCTCCACCATGAAAGGATTGCAGGTGTTTCTTGGAGCCATTGCCCAAGACTATAAAGGGGAAATTAAAATTATGGCCACTGCTACTAAAGACATAACTATTAATGCTGGTCAGTGGGTTGCACAGTTATTACTGTTGCCTTTACTACCCTCAGAACATAAACACGTTAATCGCACTTGAGGCTGTGGAGAATTTGGATCCTCAGATATTTATTGAGTTACTCAAATTGGATTGGAAAAGCCTCTATTAAATATCTGGATTAATGGAAAAAGATTTTCCTGGTTCATTGACACTGGAGCTGATGTTACAGTAATAAAGGGATCTGAATTGCCCTCTTCTTCGTCTTTAACACTGACTATTACTCACCTTAAAAATATTGATCAGAATCAAAATCCTCATCAGAGTGCAGAGTTATTAGTATAGAGGGATGTTGAGGGAAATCAGGGATCCATTCAACCATATGTGCTGGATTGGTTGCCCATTAATCTTTGGGGAAGAGATCTTTTACCTCAACTGGGTATTATTATGAAAAGTCCCAATGATGTAGTTACAATTCAGATGCTTAAAACAGGATTTGTTCCTGGAAAAGGACTTGACAAGGACCAGAAAGGGATTACTGAGCCTATTTTTTCCTCAGGTCAAATTGATAACAAAGGACTTGAATATTCATTCTAGGAGCTGCTGACATTCCTGTACTCCATGCTGATCCTATAACTTGGAAAAGTGACGATGCAGTGTAGATTGATCATTGGCCCCTAACTAAAGAAAAACTAGAAACTGCTCATATGTTAGTGCAGGAACAATTGGCAGCAGGTCATTTTGAAGTCAGTAACTCCCCCTGGAATAAACCAATTTTTGTCATTAAGAAAAAGTCTGGTAAGTGGAGATTGCTTCAGGATCTTCCAACTGTGAATAGCACCATGGTTTTCATGGGTACTTTGCAGTCAGGGTTGCCTACACCTGTTGCAGTTCCCTAAAATTTTCACAAAATTATTATAGATTTTAAAGATTGCTTCTTTACTATTCCTCTTGCTGAAGAGGATAAAAAGAGATTTGCCTTTTCTTTACCTGCTATAAATTTTAAAGAACTTATGCATAGATTTCAATGGAAAGTATTGCCTCAAGGGATGGCTAACAGTCCTACTCTCTGTCAAAAATTTGTTGCTGCTGCTATTCAACCAGTTCGTGAAAAATGGATAGATGCATATATAATTCATTATATGAATGACATATTACTAGCTTATCCTAATTATGGCGATTTATAACCATGTTTTAAGGACCTGAAATTTCATTTAGCTGAATTTGGGTTAGTAGTTGCTCAAAAAAAATTCAGTTACAATATCCTTATTCATATTTAGGTTTTTAGCTTTTTCCTCAAGATATATGTTCTCTTAAAATTAAGATTAGAACTGAGTGTTCACATACTCTAAATGACTTTGAAAAGTTGTTAGGGGACATTAATTAGTTGAGACCTTACTTAAAATTATCTATAGGACAGTTGCAGCCTTTATTTGATATTTTAAAAGGTGATTCTGATCCTTATCTGTTAGACCCCTGACCACAGAAGTTAAGCAGGCTTTAGAGTTAGTAAATCAAGGTATCCAAAATCAACAAGTCAAATATGTTAATTATGACTTTCCCATCATATTAATTATTTGCAAAACAGAAGTCTTACCCACAGGACTCTTATGGCAGAAAGGACCTTTGCTATGGCTTCATCTACTTTCCTCACCTAAAAGAGTCATTTATCCCTATTATTGGCCTTATTATGGGCAGAACTGAGAGTGTAAAACACTTTGGCAAAGAACCAGCAAAAATCATTGTACCCTTTAATAAAGAACATGTACAATGCCTTATAGTTAATGATCAGCAATGGTTGTTATCTTATCAGTTTTGATGGTGATATTGATAATTATTACCTTCCAGATAAATTAATTCAATTTGCTAGTGAGCATTCTTTTTTTATTTCCTCTTATCACTTCTTTTTCTCCTTCGGAAAATGCTTTGGCAATATTTACTCATGGCTCTGTTAATGGCAAAGTGTATATCATTGTGATGGTTTGTATATGCTTGTCCCAGGGAGTGGCACTATTAGAAGGTATGGCCTTGTTGGAGGAAGTGTGTCACTGTAGGGTTGGGCTTAGAGATCTTCCTCTTAAATGCCTGAAGATGCCCAGTCTGTTCCTGGCTTCCTTTGGATAAAGTCATAGAACCCTTAGCTCCTCCTGCACCATGCCTGTTTGGATGCTGCCATGTTTCTGCCTTGATGACAATGGACTAAACCTCTGAACCTGTAAGCCAGCCCCAAGTAAATGTCTTTTATAAAATTTGCATTGGTCATTGGTGTCTGTTCACAGCAGTAAAACCCAAACTAATACAATCATTATGAAGATAATACTGTTATTTTAGATGTTCCTACATCTTCTGCTCAAACAACTGAGCTCTATGCAGTGTTAGAAGTTTTGAAACAGTTTGCTGATACCACTGTTAATATCTATTCTGATTCTCATTATGTAGTTCATTCTGTTCTCTTTTTGGAGACTTTAGGCAATTTTTTTTTCTGTTTTTTTTTTTTCTATTTTTTCATTATTTTTTTTCTTTTTTTCTTTTTTTTTATTATTTTCTATTTTTTTTATTTACATTCCAAATGATTTCCCCTTTCCCATTTCCTCCCTCCCCGAAAGTCCCATAAGCCCTCTTCCCTCCCTCTGTTCCCCATTCAACCCCCTCTCTCTTCTCTGTCCTGGTATTCCCCTACGTCCAGTCTTTCCAGGACCAGGGGTCTCTCCTTCCATCTTCTTGGAAATTTATTGATATGTGAATTGTGTCTTGGGTATTCCAAGATTCTGGGTTAATATCCCCCTATCAGTGACTGCATACCATGTGTGTTCTTTTGTGATTGGGTTACCTCACTAAGGATGATATTTTCCAGTTCTGACCATTTGCCTAAGAATTTTGTGAATTCATTGTTTTTAATTGCAGAGTAGTATTCCATTGTGTAAATATACCATATCTTCTGAATCCATTCCTCCGTTGAGGGACATCTGGGTTCTTTCCAGCTTCTGTCTATTATAAATAAGGCTGCTATGAAGACTTTAGGCAATTTTAAGTCTGATAATCCAGCTGCTCCTATATTTTTGCAGTGTGTGGATGTTATTAGAGCACATACCAAAAAGTTTTTCTTGGAACATCTTAGAGCCCATACTAATCTCCCAGGTTTCTTATCTCTTGGCAATGCCAAAGATGATGCTGCCACTCGAAATGCTTTCTTTGTTAAATTACAGGAAGCTCAAGAACATCATTTAAATTGTAAAGCATTACAGCTTCGATTTGGGTTAACTCAAGATCAGAGTCATCAAATTGTTAAACAATTCACAAATTGTGTTAAACTGCTACCTGTCCCTCATTTAGGAGTTAACCCTCTAGGATTAATACCCAACGCTTTATGGCAAATGGATGTTACTCATGCTCCTGAATTTGTACAATTAAAATTTCTTCATGTCTGTGTAGATACCTTTAGTAGATGTGGTTTGGCCTCCCTACTTATAGGAGATGCAGTGAATAATGTCATAGCACATCTCTTATATTGTTTTTCCATAATAGATCTACCTTCTTGAATTAAGACTGATAATGCACCTGCTTATTGCTCTCGTAGTTTAAAGAGCTTTTGTAGTAAATTACAGATTACTTTAAAAACAGGCATACCTTATAACCCACAAGGCCAAGGTATTGTGGAAAGAGCCAATGGCATTTTAAAGCATGTTTTTTTATTAAATTAAAAGTGTGGGGGGAATGGTGCCCCTGAAGAAGACCTCAAACATACTTCACCATTCTCTTTTCATTTTGAATTTTTTAATGTGGTCAAGGATGGTAAACTGCAGCTGATCGTTTTTGGCATACAGATTCCAAATCCACATATGCAAAGGTCATGTGGAAGGACCCATTGTCTAGAGTTTGGAATGGACCCCCCCCCCCCGTCCTCATATTGGGTCGAGGATCTGCTTGTATTTTTGATCATCAAGCTAATTCTGCAAGATGGCTATCAGAAAGATTGGTGAAACAAATTAATGATTGATCCAGGGCTGAGTCCCTGAGATAATATTTTTTATGAGTTTCAGATGAAGAGCATCATGCTGATGGTTGTGATCCAAATGGATGTGGAGGCTGCCCACATACCTGCACTGCATGAACCAATGGAGCGGACATGGATCATAGAAGATGGAAATGGAAGAAAACTTACATCAGCGACAAGAACAAAAACTCCTGGAACCTGGTTTCCAGAAATCACTCTCTCAGGGAAGGACTTGTTTGGCTGTGCCACTTGGACTCAGTCACCCAAAGGGCATTTCTACATATGCTCTGCTCATGATTCTGATGAAAAATCTTGTGGCTCTAGTAATTCTTTTTGTTATGCATCTTAGGGTTGTGAAACTTCTGGGCACATCTACTGGAAGGATAAACATGGAGACTTGATGACTATGTATCTCAAGGGACAAGATTCTGGCATCTCTATGAGAAGTAAGCGCTATGTGTCCATGGATAATCTCTATTCTTGTAAAGGAAGCAACACTGTCTATCCCACCTAAGGTATTTCATTCACTGACAAGAGGGTTAATTGGTCAGGGAGTTTTGTATGGGGTATTCGAGTCTGCATATCAAGAGGTTATGATGCTGGTAATACTTTCAGACTTAGACAGGTCAAGAAGCGGTTTCACCTATGCAAGGCCTTGGTCCAAATGAACTTCTGGTTCCACCTTTACTGTGTCAAGATTATGTTACTCCAAATCTCTTTTCTGTGAGTCATCCTACCCCGATCCCCCTTCAGGTACCTTTGACCTCTTCCCATGAGGGATTGTTTAAGCTTGTCAGTGGATCCTTTTCAGCATTGAATTTTTATCAACCTAACTTTACTAAAGACTGTTGGCTCTGCCTTTCTTCCAATCCCCCATTTTATGAAGCTGTAGCCTCTAATGGAACTATCAGGGTGGCTTCTGATCAGGCTGCTTGTTGATGGCATCAATCTCATGAAAGAATTACCCTTTTGTCCATAGTGGGGACTGGTTTATGCATTGGTCAGTTACCCAGAGACTATGGTCATTTTTGTGCCATCCATAGGGTGTTCAATACTACTGACTATTTGGTGCCACCAGAAAGTTTCTGGTGGGCTTGTGACAGCGGCATTACTCCTTATTTCTTTGGATTTTTTGTAAACCATGATTTTTGTGTTCTAGTGCAACTTGTTCCACGTGTTACTGTCACGTTCTGGTCAGGGCTTTTTAGATGCCTGGGACCCCCATGACACCCTGGTCCTTAGTAGGAGGACCAGAGAACCTGTCACTGCTGTGACTATGGCTGTTTTGCTGGGGTTGGGAGTCATTGGAACTGGCATTGTTATTTCCTCGCTTGTTCTGCAAAACAAACATAATGAGCTTCGAGTAGCCATAGATGAAGATTTAGAAAATTTAGAAGTAGCTATGTTTCTTATGAGAGATTCTATAACATCCTTATCTGAGGTAGTTCCTTAAAATAGAATGGATTTAGATTTATTATTTTTGCAACAAGGAGGTTTGTGTGCTGCCCTAAAGGAAGAATGTTGTTTTTGTTCTGATCACACTGGAGTCATAGAAGATTCTCTAGCCAAATTGTGTGAAGGGTTAGAGGCTCATAAGAAGTTGAGGGAAAGGAATGCAGGATGGCTTCAGACTTGGTTCAGCACTTCCCCATGGCTGACTACTCTTCTACCTTCTCTGCTTGGGCCATTGTTAGATCTGCTCATCCTATTGTCCCTTGGTTCAGATTTATTCAAAAAACTTATGAACTTTCTGAAACAACAGATTGATCAAATTCAATCTAAACCTATACAAGTTCATTATCAGTGTCTAACCTTAGCTGAGGGGTAGTCAATGACAGGTAATCCTCACGGTGACAGCTTTACAGGGAGCATCGTGTTTTTGAGCTAAGACAGAAGACATCCCTTCAATGGATGTTCATTCAGAGACAGTTGCAAACATGACCTGAAGCTGCTTGCACCACGGAACCTAAAACAGGCTCTCATCCATTGGTTTTTATTTTATTTTATGGAAGGGGAACATGTATGAGTCAGACATGTCTTTCTTAGGCCTGAGCAGGGTCAAGGTGAGGGCATTAAGTCACGGGAAGTGGTCTGGTCAGTCTGGGACTGTTGCTGCTGACTGTACCCTGAGTTCTTGGTGAGACACAGTGTGCTGACGTATACTTTAGATTAGATTCTCTGTGAAGGTCAGGTTGTTTTTCTTTGCTGGTTGCTTACCACATCCTGTTTTATTTTTTGCTGCCAAATGCTTTACCATATAATGGCTATGTGAACCTGCATTAAATGAGACTTGATTAGAATCCTGTCTTGTCTCCATTTCTCGAGTTTCTTGCCCCTAGGTCCTCACTCCACCCCTCAGGAACCTCTTTGAGAATCTGCAGGCAGGTTCAAAGTCCCTTGACATGTCACAGTTGATTATTTTCTACATCCACTTATCCCTCCTATGAATGTTTCACTGATTCACATAATTTTTTTAAAAAATATTCTTTGTTTTTGTTTTATATGTATAGATGTTTTATCTGGGCACCACATGCATACTGTGCTCATGGTGGCCAGAAGAGGGTGTCAGGTACCCTGAGACTAGACTTATAAGTGGTTGTTAGTCACCATGTAGGTGCTGCAAATTGAACCCCGATCCTCTGAAAGAGAAGCTAGTACTCTTAACCACTGAGCCACCTCTACAGCCCCATCCACAAAATTTGTGATGACTGTTTGGCCATGATGAAATGTTCCTATATGGTGTTCCTCTCATATAGCACAGTTGTAAACTTGAAACAAATTTTGTTAAGGATTCCATCAATCCTTTCAGTAAAAATTAGTGTAGGTTTTCCTCACTGGTATAAATAATTTATACTTAAACATTATTGGATGTTTTATGAATACTTTATCAGGCCACATAGCAATTAGCTAGACACTGCTTGAAAGTCTAATGAATAGACACCAGTGTCACTATCATTTGTTTCAACAAGAAGATCATTCTCATTAAACAATTTCAAAAATTATGATCACATCTATAATGGGGTTTGCACTTACATAGTTCAGTTTTTGTTTCATATACTTCCCAAGCTGCTATCTATCTATCTATCTATCTATCTATCTATCTATCTATCTATCTATCTATCTATCTACCCTATATCTATCTATATCTATATCTACATCTATATCTATAGATAGATAGTAGATAGATATTGTGTAAAAGTGTGTGTGTGTGTGTGTATGCTTGTGAATGCGGGGAATTGAATCCAGTCCCATTTATTCAAAGAGCTGCAGTTTGTTCTTAATGTTGCAGTAGAGTTTTTAGAAGTCTTTTAAAATAATATCATTCTTTTCAGCCGGGTGATAGTGCACACTCCTTTAATTCCAGCACTGGGGAGGTAGAGGCGGGCAGGTCTACACAGTTCAAGGCAAGCCTGGTCTACAGAGCTAGTTCCAGGACAGCTGAGGCTACAGAGAGAAACTGTCTAGGGAAAAAAAAGGAAAAAAGACAGAAAATATTGTTCTCATGTTCTTTTGGGCTGTCACACCCACTCATCTGATATTTTTTCCCTGATAACCACTGCTGTGATTTGTTTCTTCCTGCTTGTGCTGGATCAGGATACTCCAATTCTTATTTCATTTTTAATCTGTGATATAGGTGTTATAAATCTTTAAATTAAGATTCTTTTTTATAGGTGTCATAGTGGTCTGAATGAGAAATGTGTCCCACAGTCTTGGGCATCTGAACATGTGATCTGCAGTTGAGGGTGCTGTGTGGGGAAGTATAGGAAGTATAGCTCTGCTGGGGGAACTATGTCACTGGAGGGTGAAAAAGCCTCTCTTCTTCTAGTCTTCTCTCTGCTTTTTCATGCTTGCAGTTAAGATGTGAGCATTCAGCTTCTTGTTCTGGCTGCCTCATTGCTGCTGACAAGCCTCAATGCCATAAAGGATCCTTACCCATCTGAAACCTCAGGCCAAAACAAACCTCTCCTTCTTTAAATTGCTTTGGGCATGGTGCTTTCTCACCATAATAGGAAAGAAACTAATATGGTGGTTAGACTCAACATTCATTCTGATTTGGTGAACAGTATCTCGTTGTGTAGCCATGGCTTACCTGATACTATGGACTTCATTCTTTGGGTTGGCCTTGAACTCTTGACAATTGTCCCATTTCAATTTCCAGAAGTGGAATTGCAAGTGTGAGCCACCACCCTGGCTTTCTGATATGCTCACATTATCAATGGATGCATTTAATTTATATCCTTCCAGCAGCATCGAACATAACCTATGCCCTTTAAAATCATACTTTAATATGAGATAAACTGAACAGGATATGAATTCCCTCATTCTTAGCACCTGGACAGTATATAGAGACATTGAGATAATTGTTAAGGTTTTTTTTTCATATTATATGCCAGGCTTTAAGTTCAACCACAAATTTTGCTAGTATTTAAAAAGCATTATTGAGAAAAGTCTTACATTCATCTTGTTTCATATAGTCATTTTTAACTTACTTAATTTGCCTCAATTCTTTCAGAAAAGAATATATAGACAAATTCTGCAAAATACTCTTTCTTGCTTCCTTTATCTACTTAATCTTTAGTTGTAGTTGCTCTAAACCAGATGTGATCGAAATTAGAATTCGTCTGCCTATGCTTAGGGCTAAATATGATGCTCATCAGCGTGGTTGCCCTGAGAAATTTCAACAGAAACCATTCCATGACAACTGCCATGGTCACTGTGTCTGAGCGTCTCTTGCTCTCAGCAGCAGGGACTGCCAGCTATGGAGAACGTGGCACCCATAGGTCATGTCCCCAGCTGATAAGCTCAGCAGTGTCATGGATAGCAGTATAGTAGATGCAGGCACTGCAGTGATGTAGCAAGGCAGAATGAGGCCTTTCAAAGATGTCCTCAGCACTTGAGAAAGAACTTCTGGGGGAATCAGTATCCCCAACCTCAAGCAGTACTACAGAGCAATAGTGTTAAAAACTGCATGATATTGGTACAGTGACAGGCAGGTAGATCAATGGAACAGAATTGAAGACCCAGAAATGAACCCACACACCTATGGTCACTTGATCTTTGACAAGGGAGCTACAACCACCCAGTGGAAAAAAGATAGCCTTTTCAATAGATGGTGCTGGTTCAACAGGAGGTCAGCATGCAGAAGAAGGCAAATCGATCCATTCTTATCTCCTTGTACTAAGTTAAAGTCCAAGTGGATCACAGACCTCCACATAAAACGAGAAACACTGAAACTAATAGAAAAGAAACTGGGGAAGTGCCTTGAGCACATGGGCACAGGGGAAAATTTCCTGAACAGAACACCAATAGCTTATGCTCTAAGATCAAGAATTGACAAATGGGACCTCATAAAATTACAAAGTTTCTGTAAGGCAAAGGACACTGTCAATAGGACAAAACGACAGCTAATTGGGAAAAGATCTTTACCAACCCTACATCTGACAGAGGGCTAATATCCAAGATATACAAAGAACTCAAGAAGGTAGATTCCAGAGAGCCAAATAACCCTATTAAAAAATGGAATACAGAGCTAAACAAAGAATTTTCACCTGAGGAATATCGAATGGCTGAGAAGCACCTAAAGAAATGTTCAACATCCTTAGTCATCAGGGAAATTCAAGTCAAAACAACCCTGAGATTTCACCTCATACCAGTCAGAATGGCTAAGATCAAAAACTCAGGAGACAGCTGGTGCTGGCGAGGATTTGGAGAAAGAGGAACACTCCTCCACTACTGGTGGGATTGCAAGTTGGTAAAACCACTCTGGAAATCAGTTTGCCGGTTCCTCAGAAAATTCGGCATAATACTACCGGAGGACCCAACTATACCACTACTGGGCATATACCCAGAGGACTCTCCAACATGCAATAAGGACACATGCTCCACTATGTTCATAGCAGCCTTATTTATAATAGCCAGAAGCTGGAAAGAACCCAGATGTCCCTCAACGGAGGAATGGATACAGAAAATGTGGTATATTTACACTATGAAATACTACTCAGCTATTAAAAACAATGAATTCATGAAATTCTTAGGCAAGTGGGTAGAACTGGAGACTGTCATCCTGAGTGAGGTGACCCATTCACAAAAAATCACACATGATATGCACTCACTGATAAGCGGATATTAGCCCAGAAGTTTGGAATACCCAAGGAACAATTCATATATCAAAGGATACCAAGAAGAAGGAAGGAGAGGGACCTGGTCCTGGAAGGGCTCAATGTGGCAGTGTAGGGGAATACCAGGAAGGGGAGGCAGGAGTGGGTTGGTTGGGGAGCAGGGGGAGGGAAGAAGGCGTATGGGACTTTTGGGGAGGGGAGGAACCAGTAAGAGGGAAATCATTTGAAATGTAAATAAAGAATATACCCAGTAAAAAAAATTTAAAAAAAAAGAGAATGTGAAGAAACAGGGGCTTATGTGAAGCACTCTGGTGAGTTCAAGTGGCATGGAATGTCCTCAAACATAGCATGAGAAAGAGTTATCTGAACCCAAAGCATCACTACTGACAGAGAAAGGCGCCATTTGTACTCTACTAGTTCCTTCTTTGCTGTGGCAGGTTGCAATCATTTCAGTGTCATAAGACAACACAATAGTATTAATTT
This sequence comes from Tokudaia tokunoshimensis, assembly GCA_036184795.1. Classification (NCBI taxonomy): domain Eukaryota; kingdom Metazoa; phylum Chordata; class Mammalia; order Rodentia; family Muridae; genus Tokudaia; species Tokudaia tokunoshimensis. The sequence goes on from BTHU01000014.1 coordinate 119,102,001, forward strand.
GTGATCTGAAAATCAGAACTCTGAAATGGAGCCAATGGATTTTGTTTTTCCAGATCTGGGTCTTTTTTTGACACTGTAGAGGAGAATTGGTTTCTTTGTTTTTTCTAGTTTCTAGAAACCTCCTACATCCCGTGACATATGATGTTTTGTTGCCTGGAATACATTGCTGTACCATACATGCTCCCAACATATTTTAGATTAGTATTATTTTAGGAGGGAAAAGTTCCCCCAAAGCTCTTTAATTCTTCTTCTATCTCTCTTTTTCATTTCAAAAGGTGAAGGGAAAGTGTGTTTGACCTAGCTGGGGCTTTACTCAGATGTTCACAGAAGCTTAAGATAAAGCCCCTTAAGCAGCTTGTAGTAGTTTGAATGTAATTGACTCCCATAGGCCCATAGGAGGTGTGGCCTTGTTGGAGTAGGTGTGGCCTTGTTGGAGTAGGAAGTGTGCCATTGTGAAAGGGAGCTTTGAGGTCTCATTTATGCTTGAGTTAGGCCCAGTGGCATAGTCTCCTTTTGTTGCCTGTGGATCAAGATGTTAAACTCTCTGATGCTCCAACACCATATTTGCCTGGACGCTGCCATGCTTCTCACCATAATGATAATGGACTAAACCTCTGAAACTATAAGCCAACCACAATTAAATGTTTTGCTTTCTAAGAGTTGCCTTGGTCATGGTGTTTCTTCACAGCAATAAAACCCTAATTAAGACAGAAAGTCAACATTGTAGTGGTGTTGTTATTACACAAAAAGGAATCCAGAAGTGAAACCTCAGGATACAAAAATTCCTGATCTGCTAGTTATCACATTCCAGAAAGCAGGAGGGAGCTAAGGCTGACAAGGCCAAAACCTCCTTGAGGTTTCAAAACACTTATATCACCAGTTATATCTAGCTGCCAAAGGTATTAAATATCACTGTTTTGTCCATCAGAGCTCCCAGGTCCCTGATATTAAGGAATGAAGGTAACCAGATAGATGGTTGTAAGACAATTGACTTCTGTATTTTTCATACTGTTATTAAAGATATGAATATAATATACCATAAAATCTTTTAAGTAGTGAGCAATTCAAAGATCTAGAAAACTTGTCTCCTCCCATTACAGACACATACTACAATATAAGAGTTCATGGGAGGGGGGTAGGTTAGTTCCGTTGGTAAAGTACTTACTGTATTCTAGCCCGGATCCCACAAATAATCACATCATACTGGCCAGCCAGCCTAGCCTAGATGAGGAGTTCCAGGCCAGTGACACCCTGGCAAAAAAAGGAAAAAAAGGAGACGGTGCCTGAGGACTGACACCTAAGGTTGTTCTCTGGCCTTCACATGTATCCATGATTACACATGAGCACACATGTACACAAACATGCAAGAATGAACAGAGAGCCACAGAGCAAGGATTCAGTCATGGCAGAGTGCCTCACCCAGAGTATAGGTCGCAGATTTTCATCTGTTTAGCTGATTACCATCTGCTTAAAATATTATTAGATCACTTTCCCTCCCTTTCCTCCCTCCAAGCCTACCCAGGAATCCTCCTTCCAATTCCTCCCAGGCCTCTCCCAAAATTGATAGTCTCTCTCTCTCTCTGTGTGTGTGTGTGTGTGTGTGTGTGTGTGTGTGTGTGTGTGTGTGTGTGTGTGTGCGCGCGCGTGCGTGTGTGTGTGTGTGTGTGTGTGTGTGTGTGTGTGTGTGTGTGTGTGCGTGCGTGTGTGCAGAAATACATAAATACTAATTGCCAAGTCTGGTTTTGTTGCTTGCATATATATACTTTCAGGACTGACCACTTTATATTGGACACCAATAAAAGGGCTCACCTCTGAGAGAGGATAAATCCCCTCCTCAAAGAAGCTTCTCTTTATGGCAAATGGAAACCATCGCAAAAAATCATGTGTTTAAGTCATGTGAATTGGGTCACATGAAATTAATAAATGGGGAAATGATGTAATAATATCAACACAGTTTGAGTCCTATCCATGGGATGTCCCCAGTGTGTCACTCCCAAGTAATCAGTGACATCTTTTCTCCACAATTACAGAAAAGGCTTCAACAATACACAAGCCCATAAGAAAACCTTTAAAAGTGGTGCCTTCCTTTAGTGTGAGTGTTTCCAAGAGTTGCTATGAGTCTCTGGATGGTTATGATTAGTGAGGTGTGATTACAGATAAGGAAGCTGCCAGAAAACAACGAAAGGTTAGAGAGAAAGAGGGAGGGAGTGGGAGAAAAAAGAAAAGAATCCCTCTTGATTTCAAAATCAAAATGGTGATAGCCCATTACTCAAGCTTTTAGTTTTTATAAAGCTGGTCTGTTAAAGCGCACGCGCCACACACTCACACACGCACACACTCACACACATGCACACTCACACACACTCACACACACATACACACACACAAAGGCACACACACATACATACATACACACACTCACACACACTCACACACTCACACACACACATACACACATACACACATACATATGCACCTTAAAAATGTGGAAACACACCTCTGTCTTCAGAGTAAGACTGGGAAGGGGACATGCCTTTTTTTTTCTTTCTTTCTTTCTTTATTTTTTTAGGCATGTGTTTAAATAGCTGCCTTGCTTTTGGTTGCTGCTTCTATTTGAGAACACACTAAGCACTGTGTTCTGCCTTTCAGCCTGGGTATGCCATCTGCCTTGTTGTTTATAGCATGAATTTTTATAGAAAGCATTTTGTTAGACCCATGAGGTTTTATAAAGAAATTATAATGAGAAAACAGGTATAATCTCAAGGCAACCTAGAACTGATGCAATATTCCTCTTTCACATCTTAACACCATTTTTCAGCCAAGGTTGGCTTTCTAGCCTGCTTTACTCCCTGCCTCCTTCCATGGCTTCATTTTATTTAACGTTTAGACTCAAATTTTATAGAGGCAAAGCCTTAAGCGTGTCTCTTTGTAGTTTCTTTCTCAAGAAGCTGCTAGACATTGCCTACACAGAGAGCAAAGGAAAGGCTTGGAACTCTCTAACTCAACACAAGAGGGCTGTGGGGGAGAGGCTCAGGAGGATGCACAGCAAAGTCAAAGGCAGATGGCCATATGGCCTCCTAAGGTGCAACTTGTCCACCTGCCCCCTGGTCCAAGAGATAGCTGCCAGGAGGAAGATGGAGACTAGAGCTAAGAACTGAGGGACCACAGCAGTTCCCCCTCTGTATAGGATACATTCCAGGACACTGCAATGCTGTAAAATTTAGGGCAGAATTAACCTTTTTATATACTATGTGTTTTCAATCCATACAGGCCTATAACACAAATTATTTTATAAACTAGACATAGTGAATGTAAGTAAGATGCTAATAATAGCATAGAGCTGTCGTGAATGAACCTGGTGCTGTTCTTATGAACCAATCCCCTAATGAATAAAGGAGCCAATCACTGGAAGTAGGCAGGACTTCCAGGTAGACCGAAGAAGAGAGGAAGCAGAAGAGAGTTAGGTCTCTTCTGGAGCTGAGACAGAGTTTCCTGCTATCATGGCAGATTTGCAAGGATTTGCCACCAGAGGAATCAATTTTAATAAGGTTTATAAGGTTAGGTTTTAGTTGTTGCACCCAGAGATTAAGTTACCATTATTTCTGAACTAAGTTTGTGTTGTGTTTTCCTTCACACAGCGACTCGTCTGGGTTCAAGAGAGAAAGGTAAGGTGGAAAAGCATGGGTTTGCCTGAGGTGCACCACAAAGGCCATGGGGGATTTGAAGCATGGGGTTGGTGTGGTAACGACCTGCCAGTGAGAACCTATCGAACTGGGTGGAAAGATTGTGGAGTTCAGAGTCAGAATCTCCACAAGATAAAAACAAGTTGGCTGCTGCCCACCAGTGCATGGCTGGCCAGGCTGTCACGGTAGTGGCACAAACGCAGGAATGTGCTGGTTTCATTTTTTTTTAATATTTCACTCCACATAGAGCAATCACCATCGACTGGAGTAACAGGGAACAGTTCTTTCCCCTCTCCTGAGCTATCTATAGCTACTTACCATCTTCCTGTGATTCTGGGAGATCAGCCAGTGTTGACAAGCCCATCTTGAGTGCCAAGGATGGAGGTTAGTTAGGACCCAGGTGATTAAAGGCAATGTGTGCAGCTGATGGAAGATATGACATAATCTAAGCAGGGCTGGGTCATATGCCCTTGCTCCCAAGGACATTTTATACACAACCTACCCCAAAGTAGCTTCTTTCCAGAATGAGTTATATAACCCATTAATATATAATGGATTATATATAAAGAATTATATATCACTTGCATTTATTGTTTACTTAATGGTTCCAAAGACATTTAGTAGCAGCCATCTTAACCAAGTCACTCTGAATGTCCACACTGGTGCAATGTCTAAACCTTTATCTTCCCCTTACAGTCTTTATTCCCTTCATTACACATACCCCAGACACCTTATTAGAACTGCCTACAGGAACAGTTCTTGGAACCATTGTTCACAGCAACACTATAGAGAGGAACAACATTTGACCAGTAATCAGGTTCTGTATCCTAAAGTATTATGGTTCACTTTAGGCTAGTGGAGATGCTGTGGATGCCTCTGGTCAGCCTGGGAAATAGTATCAGCAAACAAGTGACCTGTCACTGTATCAGTACCTGTAAAAGTATAAGCACAGTCTTCAGATACAGGAAGGCACCTGATGTAGTAAACTTGCTATGCATTGAGCGGTGCTTCTTGCCTTTGATCCAGCTAGGCTCTATTGCCAGTCACTACTGTTGGGGATTGTCTGAAACACTGCTGAACAGTATTCTACATCCCTTCCCTCAGAAAACTTGTTTTCCATTGAGCATTTATCTATGCCATGGCCTTGTTTCTGGTATGTTCTAGTCATCAGTACAGCCGTACAGCAGAATCTTCTGTCCCTGGCCATTGTATGCACAGAATACTGACTAACCCATTGGCCTTATCATCCCCACATACTCCTACACTGGGTAAAGGTTTATAGTCAGTCACATGAAAGACTGTCACAGACTCCTGTTTGTTTTCCTAGATGTTAAAATTCGTCCCACCTGGGGTGACCCCACGATGAACATTCATCGTTTTGTCTGAGGTATTTGCTCAGCCTCACCATTTGCCATGGTTTGGTAGCTTGGGACTTGGGATTCTGAAAACAGCCCAAGGCAATCACTTTGTGTTGTTATAATGATAAGACTGAGCCAACTTCTGATTCTCTGGCAGACTTGGAATCAGCAGCTGTGAGCCTGAGAGCTGCCTATGAATCACCCTCACAGGTGAAGGCAAATTTTTCTTGACTCTCCAGGAACATGCCAATGGAGAGAAGAGCCTTTGCCAGGTCTGCCACATGGTGGTATCTAACCAAGGACAAGTCAGTTGACCCATCAAGTCCACGATGGTGACACTACAGCACACATGAGTGGAATTGCCTTTTCAGCTCCCTTTAGCCCACAGTCATTCACCACGTTCCATTGACTTCTATAGTGGCCACACAGGGGAATTTAAGGGACCGTGCTGTCTGTATTATTATATCAGCTTCTTCTAATTGCTAAATAGTCTGAGTAATCTCTTCATGCTCCCTAGGTCACTGATATCTGCATACCTGAACCCTGCTTGGGAGATTGGCAGTGTTTGTGGGTAGTGCTGTGGATGACCTCATATCACTGGCTCACAGCCCTTACTTACATTGTAAACTCAGTGGTTGTCAATTGGAGGGTTGCCAGCACTCAGAAGATATCCCCTCCCAGCATATATTTAGCCACTAGAGACACATATATTGTGTATGGCCAGTAAGTCTTGGTGATTTTAATTGTGGGGCCACTATAGCCATTTAAGTGTGCAGACAGCCTAGGAAAGAGAGCAAGGTGCCTATGAACTAAAGTACAGTCAATTCCAGTATCAATAAGGGCCAACACTTTTCATACTTTGGTGGACAATTGAACGTGAGGCCTTTAGTCTTCCAGAGTGCCCATAGTGCACCTCAGCCACACCCCTAGCTCTAAGGGCAAGGTAACCGAACTGAAGTAGTGCCAGAAAACCCTGGAGAAATAGCTTTCATATTTCTGCTAGCCCAGACTTCATTTCCATGTCCTTAAGATATCTCTGGAACCACGGGGGAGGGGGGAAAGTGGGGGGGGGGGTGGCTTCAGCTGGTTCCATGATGCTAACAGCTCCTCCTTTAGCTGGTGATCTATCCCCTTTTCTATCCCAGCTATAATGAGTTCTACTCACATATCTGTGCTCCTGACTTCTGATATCTGCCTGGAGGGTAACTTAGCCTGTGCTATTCCCCTTGGGAGCCATCTAAATAGCTCATAGTGCTCTGCCCCCTTTTCTGGCCTTCTATGTTGCCCAGGGCTGTGGTCAGCATTGTACACACTGGCCTACATAGTACTGCAGCCAAAGACCCAAATGTACTTCCAGAGCAGTAGCAAAAATCAAACCCCTCATTCTGGTGGCAAAAATGCCTTGTATCAGGTCCCTGGGAGTTTGCATCAAACATAGCCCCCCTACTATCTGAATAAAGTCAGTGTACAAAGTCCATTTATACATAGTCCCTGGCAACTTGTCTTCATCAGACCATACCAGAGAAGTTCTAGCTGTTACCCAGCTTATTATCAAGCGTCCTCCCAGATTCTGTGGTCTCAAGACAAGCAAGCATAGATCTTCCTTAAAGATCTTATATGGAGGTCAATTTCTCCACCCCTCTGTGGTTCACTGCCTGTGCCTGCCTTGTAGAGGTGCAGCAATCAGGCAGGGACCGGCTCCCTGGACTCTATCCTGCTTTCTAAGCGGCTGCAGCTCTGTGAGATTATAGGAAATGGAGATCATGTGTTTGTGGCTGTCATGTGCCTTGGGCCTGACCACACTGACCCAGGGGCTACTCTGTCTTCTGCTTATTTGCCAGGGGAGCTTACAACAGTAGGTGGCGGGTATTTCTTCATAATTTGCCTTACCTTAGATGGAGAGCCCTAGGTAGCTAGTGTTCTAAATCACATTCCCTGGATTCCAGCTTCTCCCCAGCTCTTAGTGCATTCACTGGCTTCTCACTGCAGGACATCTTTATGCCCAGCCGGCATATCTTTTTTGCTGCTATTTGTTTTTGTAGTTGTTGTTCTTGTTGTTTTGGTGCTGTTTCTCCTATCAGGGCATCTACCCAGACCCTCCCAGAGCCTTTCCCCAGGACGTGGACAGTGTGTGCACCTCATCCCAGCTTTCTGCTGGGAGTTCAGTAGGCAAGAAAAGCTACCAAAGGATATCAAATGCTGTCTCTGGGCACACCTCCTTCAACCACTGTATAAGATGGTTCATTTATTTCTGGGGTCCTACCCTACAATGGTGCCTATCCCAAATGCTGAGGCAGAGTTCAGGGGGGCAAGGAGTTGAGGATCATGAGAGACTAGAAGATCAAAAACGATGTGTGGATGCTACTGCCAGCAGAGCCACTGGTAGGTGTGTGCATGTACCTTTTAGTAGCATTTGATAGAAACATTTTATAAAGGATCACACAAAAGTGGCCTCTTGCCAGAGCTGGTTACATAATAAGTTACATAACAGCCCCATTTCCTGATTACTTGTGGTTCCCTGGATAAGCAGTAGCTGCCACGTGGATCCCTGCACCAATGCCATATTGTCCAGACTGGGATGAAATGAGAGGTGAGATAAATGCTGTAGGCAGTGTGATGTCTGATGGCTACTGTCAAAGGGTGACTGAGTCATGTGCTTTGCAGTGCCTCGAAGTGAGTCTGGTAGCCAACATGACTAAAAGGACTAGTAGTTAAGTGGCATATGCAGTGTGGACACACTGGAACAAGGCAAGGTACATCATGGATAGGGCTGAATAGGATGAAGCAGACAGTCTGAGATTTCTTCTCATACCCAAAAGAACAATTTGAAATTAGTGACTTATTTATGTCTAGAAATTTCTGTGAACATTTTTATGATTACTATCAGTAATTGAAATTGAAGGAACCACAAACCACAATAAAGAAAGGCATAATGTGTCTGGAGAGTTTTGAGTATAAGAAAAGTGACACCAACTTTTAGGTAGACACTGAGATAAATAATATGTGAGGATATGAACAGCTACTTCTAGTTTGACTTACAAAACAAAAACAAAAACAAAACAAACAAAGAAACAACAGTTGAGGGTATTTATATCTCCTCACTATGTAGAATGGATTATGGATTTCAGGATTGCTCTTGGGATTTAACTAATAAGAATAATGCTCTGGGTATGTATGTGCAGAGTACATGTGTGCATGTGCCCATCTGCATTCACATATATGTGCAGACCAGAAGACAACTTTAGGTATCATTCTCAGGAACCAGCCATTTCATGATTTTGTTGTTGTTGTTTCTTTGTTGGTTTATGAGATGGGGTTTCTCTTTGATTGATCTAGAGTTTTCTAGTTAGGCTAAGCTAACTGGTAGGCAAGCATCAGGCATTCTCCTGTTTCAGCCTCACTAGTTCTGGGGCCAAACTCATCTCTTTATGCTTTGCAAGCATTTGACTCCAGCTCCGAGGTTTATACTTAGAACAGTTTTATTATTTATGCTAAACCCAGAATACAATCTTAGTTTTATGCCAGTGACCTAGACTGGCTTCCCAAAACATAGTTGGGACCTCATCTTTGTATCCTTTCCTAGAAAGCACAGTGACAGCTCTGCTTAGGTTCTGTCCACATTGCTCTTCCTGGGAATGCTCATGGAGGCTCCAGCTTTAAATGCTGGTCGAAGTCTTCCGTCTTCAAGTACTCGGAATCCCACAGAGCTCTTGCTCCCAAGATCCATTTGTTGATTCTCTAGGACTCTTACATAGATGTTCTGTGCATTGGACCAATTCCGTGTGCTGAGATGTAAGACTTCTTATACAAGAGCCAGAAGCACAGGGCTCTTTGGCTTCCATTAGCAGCCTTTGGTGGTCTTGAGTTACATCTTCCTATAATCTTTTTTAAGCCATCTTTATTAGCAACAAGAAAACACAACTTAAGTTAAAAATACAAGAGTTAGATGTTGTCACTGAAAAAGCTGCAAGGGAGGTGTCAGTCTTCTTCTGGGACAACTATAGCTTGTGACTGAACTTGAACAGGTGGAGAGAAGCATCTCAACTTACCTTTTTTCCACATACCATGACCACAGAAACCTTAAAGTCTGAAATGTTAGGATGTGAAAAAAATAGTATAGACTTTGGGGCAGGGGAGGAAATATGGTTATTACAGACAGGAACCTTTTCAATTCCTCAAGCATTGCTCCAGGGTCAAAGACAACAAAAAGCAAAGCCAATTCAGCATTTGGGTGGTTCCCATTCAGATGAATGGATGATTAATACTCAAGAGACAGCAGGGAAGAAAAGACCACTCCTGATAAAATGTAAAACTGTATAAAGGCTATAGCAAGAGCTAAATGCTAAGATCCAATGGTTGGATTAGTGTAGTTGCTCAGTTTCCACACATAGGAAAATAAAAGAACTATGTGATTGTCTACAGGAATATGATTAGAAATCTTTTACTTCCCTGGATGTGTAAGTAAATGTGTGGCTTAATCAGAGCATCTGGAACATCTGCTCTGAATAACTTGGAAATGAGCCTTTGGCACCTTTCCTAAGGGCGTGTATAGTCACAGCTTAGAGCAGAGTCTTGGAGAGAGTTCCTGAGTTGGAAGCAAAGAATGTTAGCACATTGAAGGAGTTCTGTCCATGTCATAGGAAGGGACTGATCAATAAATGATGGCACCAATGTCACCATGGCACATACCTGGCAAAGGACAGGTGTGCTCAGGTTTGTTAATGACTTTATTAGGGTGTTCTTAAATAGTCCAGAGATTATTAAAATTTAAGCTGAGTATAAGTAGCCACCTAATATTGTAGTATTCCTGTAAAAATTGCCCTCAACACTGGTATGTTACTTCCTTCTTATTAACATGTCAGTATCAAAGCTACTATAATATATCCTTGCACATTATTGAGTGCTTCTTTGTATTTTCTGTTACAGGAATCTTGTTTCAAATGGGCTAATACATCTTAAACTTCCTCTCCCCATAAGTATCATTCATGACAGCCAAGTAGACAAGATAGACTTTTGAAACACAGTGACTGAGTCACCATAAACCCATGCAATGATTGATACTTCCTTTTTAGAGAAAGTTACAAGTCACTTTAACACTGCCTGAAACATTTATATATATATTTAAAAATATATTTTATAGAAGGAAGATATTTCAAAACTAAGTAAATTTTATTTCAGTTTCTTAGGAAAGCAGAGGCCAGACTAGAGGTGAAGTTCATTGATAAAGTGCTTGCCTAACATGCCTAAGCCCTTTTTATTCAGTCCCTGGCAGGAGGTGGGAGGGGCAGGTTACAAGGGATGACAGAGGCCAATGCAGTACTTTTTAAGAGGTTTTGATGAAAAGGTCTGGGGACTCAAGTGTTGTACAAATTAACTCATGTTGTACAAATTGTGTTTAACATGTCTACCATTGATTAAGGTTTTACCACCTCTAAGAGGTATGGGTTATGTGACTCTATAATATAATGTTTCACAATGAAAATATATGCTATGATAGAACAACTTTAAAATAGCCTTGTAATATTCAGTTTAGCAATGGGGACTTAATAACTTACACAGGTATCAACTCTGCTAAATCCATCTTTTAAATGATATTAAGGAATAATTCACCTTCATAAATACCCAGGCTTCACAATGATTTATTCCACTGTTCTTAGTGTTATTTGCTTATTTATTTATTTATTAAACCCACAGTCTCTCATAGTAAGTAAGCACTCTACTACTGAGCAGCACTACTAATCTTCAGCGTTCTTTTTAAATATGGTGCCATCCTTGTGCATTTAGAGTGCCTTGCAAAATGTGATGTAATTCATTTCAAAGCCATGCTCTCTCCTCCGTGACTCTAGGATGTGCAGCAGCTGCAGTTGCCGCGTTAGACCTGTGCAAGATCTAATAAGTCATAATTCCAGGATGAATGTGGGAGGCCCCACCCCTCTTTGCTAACTATTGGTAGTTAATGACTACTGGGGGATGGGGAGTCAGTGCTCTTAAAGGAAGTTGCCCTTCCTCAGGTGGGTGGTCCTGGACCCATGTACTTGTGGGAAGTTGCTCAGGTGGTTGGCACGCACTTATGTTTGGGGATTTAACAGGTGGAACACACAGGTTCTACCATCTTAGTGCAGTATTCACACATCTGTGAGCTCTAACGACTGCGACATTCCAGAGCTCCAGATGTTCTGGAAAGAAAACCTATTTGGGTGGAGAACTAGAGTAAACGGCAAGGACAGGATAGGACTGAGACCTGCTAGAAGCCCTCATCTCATCTGGCATTCCCGCTGCTGTCACCAAGCAATGTCTTCTCCAATGAGTGGGCTCATTGGGTTATAAAAAGCAGGAAGAGGATGTGAAGTTAGCAAGGGGATCGGTGGGAGGAATCTGAGAGGAGTTGGAGGGGTTGATAATCAAAATACATTGTATTCATGTATGAAATTTTCACAGAAGAAATAAAGAAAAAAAAAAAAACAGCAACCAGAGGTTTTGTTTTGTTTCAGTTTTTTACCCCAGAGAAAGGCAGCTGGGGGTTGTTTTAAGTGGTCTATTGTTTAACAGAATGTTTACAATCTTGCTGCTATTATGAGCACTTTCAGGGGTGTGTGTTCTAGAACAAAGGCGTCATGACCTAAGGACTTTCAGGAAACTACTTTGTCATGTGGCTGAGACTTTTACAAGAGGAAGTTACATCACTCAGCAGAACATGTGACCAACTCCTCTGTGCTTTCTGGTAAAACGAAACCTTCAGAGAGCAGCCACGCTAATTTTAGTAGCTCCAGGCAGCTTGAACCGAGGAAATTCTCAGTTCTGAAGATTGATTTTTCTGATAATTACTTGCAGTTTTACTCCCTTCAAATAAATAGCACTGTACTGTAGGCATAACATGAAATACTAAGGAGATAGTACTGTACTGTAGGCATACCATGAAACACCAAGGTGATTTTTACAAGCTGCTGTGTGCTTGGTTGGTCATGCTCTACCAGAATGATAGCTAGATTATATACTAATCCTAAACTATACATACCCAATCCTAAACTTCTGCAGCACAAGAGGGCGGACTTCTCTGCCTCCCAGCTGCTCTTCCCTATATAATCCAGCCTCTTTTGGGACTCATGGGTACTGTACCTGGCTCCCCTCTCTTCCTTCCCCCCTCCCTTCTCCTTACCTGGCTCAGGATCATGTCTATTCTGGACTCTCAGATGTCCCCGTCTCTGGCTATGTTCTCCCATGTATCTATCATAAACTTTCTCCTCCACCATACATAGGTACAGTCAGTTCCTTCTTTCTTTCTTTCTTTTTTTTTCCTTTCATTGAGTCAGAAAGCTATAAGCCTCTAAAGCTACTCAGAGGAGGGGAATGGAAAAGAGAAGGAAATTGCTATGCCCCCTAGCTGGTATGATGTCAGCAATATGGGACAGGCAAACCCATGATGGAGATGGGGTGTTTTGGTGAAATCCAAACAGAGCTAGGGATAGAAGGAAGAAAAGAAAGAACTACACTCTTCTGAATAATTCAGAAAAGCAGACAGATTTAAGCAGCATGGCCGTGCTCTGTTAGAGTTTGTGCTGGGGACAGGAATTGTGGAAATTGTGGAAAGTATAATAACCCATTAGAGGAGAATGATTTTGCCTGTCTCTTTAGCATGGCTCAAGGTAAGCCTACTTTCTTAGGAAGGGTTCTATCTTCCTATGTGGTGGCCCCTTGGCTAGGCGATTGACTCTCCACCCAGGCCAAAGACTCTAGTCTCTTGACCAAAGGAGTGTTCCATTGATGGCCCTTTATTGGTGCTCTAACATGATCATGTTATTAAAGTAATAATATTTTAATCTTACTATGTTTACATAAAGATTATTCAAATATGAGAGTCATATATAGTAAATACTCTTAACCTTTAAGCCATCTTTCCAGACATCTTTCAGGCGCCATTAGTAAGCTCACAACTGTTAATGCACATGCTCCTTCAGATCTAATCAATCCTACAAACTTCCAATCATCTTTCCTCCTCTTTGTGTTCATTTCAGTGTACTCTACCTCAGAAAGTCTGCCACTGTGAACAGCATGCCTATGTCAAAACACTGGCAATCATCTCGTAACCCCCAACCATTCATCCAAACCTGACCAATCACGAAGCCTTTCTAACTCCTTAAAGTTTAAATTTCAAATTTTCTATATCTCTACCCACAGTAATTGAAACATAACTATTGCTGTAGTGGTCTCCTGTACTAGTTCATCTTTCAGTTGCTACATCAAAATACCTAAAGTTGTACATTTAGAACTTTATTGAGCTCATGACTTTGGAGGCTGAAAGTCCAAGATATCTGTCCAGGCTCTGGTGAGAGTCTACTTGACTGTGTCGCAATTTAGCCTAAATACAAAGAAGTTACCAACTGCAGAAGAGGAAGACCACATGGGCAAACAGGAAGCCAGAGCATGATTATAAGATTTGGTCTTTTATGTCAGTTCACTAATTCCACAACCTGGGTGTGAATTTTTTTCCCAGGAGGATGCCACCGATGGATGGATGATCCATCTCCTTTAACTAGGCCCCATCTATTAAAGGTCCCAAATACTTCTTAATCCCACCATTTCCCTCTTGGGGCCAGGTCACATGAAAGTCACAATGAAGACTTGCCTGTAATCTGTCTTCCATGCATCAGCGGGAGCAGCGCTTTTGATGCGACTGATCACGCACTCTGTGTGCGGGAAGCACTTCTTACTGCCCAACCTCATCTTAGCCATTTGTCTTTTATCCTGGTGTTCTAAGCACAGTGGCCTTTCAGCTGCTGAGTGCATCAAGGCTCTGTTCATCAACTGCAAAGCTTTCCCAGTGCCCGGGACACTTTTCTTCAATTATTCAATTGGCTAATTCCTACCCTTCTGGCTAAAAAGCTACATCTCCAAGGATGCATTAGTGAACTTCCAGGCTAATATCAATTCCCTTGTAATATCATTTTGTAGTGCCTGAGGTTTTCTTCTTCATCAAATGTCTATCAGAACTTTGTATAGTTATTTTAGTTTCATATTACTTTTATTCTTTAAAGCAGTGCTTTGAGGCATGTGTTGGGGCACATGCCTTTAATCTCAGCACGCAGGAAGCAGAGACAGGTGGATTTCTGAGTTAGAGGCTAGTTTGATCTATTTGAAGCTAGCCTGGTATACAGAATAAATTATAGGACAACGAGGGATATACAGAAAAAGTCTGCTTTAAAAAGCCAAACTAACAAATAAAAAACAGTCTTTTGTGTTTACAGGAAAATTGACCCAAATAGTATGCAGAGTTCATATATACTCCCTCTACCCTGAACACAGCTTTCCATACTAAATGTATGCTTATGCAGTAATACATTTAGTACAACTCATGAGTCAGGATGGATATAATATTAACTGAAAACCGCAGTTTTCATCAGAGCCCTCTGTGTGTTATACAGTATGTTCTGTTCTGACCACAATTCGCTGACACTGAGTGTTCCAGTATTCAATTCAACTTTGATTTGGAGTGCTTCCAGTTCACAACAGACCCCAGCTAGGCAGAGATCTCTAACAAAATTGCCCTGTCTTCCTCGTGCTGCTCACACTGCTCTCTAACTAGGGCACACATTTGAAAGTACTCACCGTCCTCCACCCCCAGGCTCAATGATTAGCTAAGATGACTCACCGAAGTCACCCAGAGGACTGAACTTGTGAAAGTAGTTTTATTACAGAAGAGTCAGCTGGATAGATGAAAAAGTACAAAAGCTAAGGTCTGGAGATCAAACAAGCAAAAGCCCTTCCTTACCCTCGTGGAACGGGCCTGAGTGTAGCACTTCCTACCCACCAAAGGCTTCAGGAGCCGTCATGCAGAGATGTTTTATTTGGGATTTCATGGTTTAGTCATGTGCAGGAAATCAGACTTCAGACCTCTCCTCTTTGGATGTCAGGGGTTGTGACTGAAAGCTTCAGCCCAAACCACATGCTTGGCCTTTCAGTGACTACCTCCAACCTGAAACTCTTCAGAGCCCTCCAACGCAGTCCAGCCATAAACCATCTCATGTAGTTAACAAAGACTCTTGCCACTCAGAAAGCTACAGTTTAAAGGGTATTGAAGATTTATGATAGGAGCTGGGGGACAAAAAAAGCACATAGATCACTACATAAACATACATATATATCATATAAATAGATAACAAATACAAGCACACACATAAAACAATGTTCTGTCCTATGTTCTTTGACAAATGCTTAATACCATGTGTCTACTGTTATGGTATCCCTTAAAAGGTCTACAGATCTCTGTAATTCACATTTCTCTGTCTTCCTCAGCTTCTTGGTGATCCCTGGTATTTTTACTGTATCTAAATTTTGCTGTTTCTGCAATTGAATATTGTTGGATCGAACAGCATTGTAGTGATTTTAGGTTAGGTTCTAAAGTGCATTTAATTATCTTTCTTTCAAATAAGAAAGAAGGCCAGTCAGGCCTCGAAATTATAGTCCTCCTATCCTTGTATTCTTAGCGGAGCATGGAAGCCATGTACTGCCACAGTGACCTTTCTCATGTCTTTTTGTGGCTTTGTAGCTTGCGTGGATGCGTGCTTTCATGGGTGCGTGTGTACGTCTGTGTGTGTGTGTGTGTGTGTGTGTGTGTGTGTGTGTGTGTGTGTGTGTGTGCATACATTTGCACATGTACACAAGAGTGCATACATGTACCTGTGTGTGCAGGTGTACATGCACATTTGCATCCATGTAAGGGAAGCTCAAAGGTCAACCACGGGTATCATACCCTTCCTCAGATACTGTCTGTAGAAAAATTCTGCTAATTAATTTTTTTTAATTTTCTATATCTTTTATTTACATTCCCAATGATTTCCCCTTTCCCAGTTCCCCGCTCCCAGAAAGTCCCATAAGCCCTCTTCCCTCCCCCTGCTCCCCAGTCAACCCCCTCCCGCTTCTCTGTCCTGGTATTCCCCTACACTGCTACATCCAGTCTTTCCAGGACCAGGGGTCTCTCCATCCTTCTTCTTGGAAATCAGTTGATATGTGAATTGTGTCTTGAGTATTCCGAACTTCTGGGTTAATATCCACTTATCAATGACTGCATATCATGTGTGTTCTTTTGTGATTGGGTTACCTCAATAAGGATGATATTTTCCAGTTCATACCATTTGCCTAAGAATTTCTTGAATTCATTGTTTTTAATTGCAGAGTAGTATTCCATTGTGTAATAATACCACATCTTCTGTATCCATTCCTCTGTTGAGGGACATCTGGGTTCTATCCAGCTTCTGGCTATTATAAATAATGCTGCTGTGAACATAGTGGAGCATGTGTCATTATTGCATGCCGGGAAGGCCTCTGGGTATATACCCAGGAGTGGTATAACAGGGTCCTCCTGGAGTGTCATGCCCAGTTTTCTGAGGAACTGCAAGACTGCTTTCCAGAGTGGTTGGACCAGTTTGCAATTCCACCAGCAGTGGAGGAGTGTTCCTCTTTCTCCACATCCTCGCGAACAACTTCTGTCTTCTGTGTTTTTGATCTTAACCTTTCTGACTGGTGTGAGGTGAAATCTCAGGGTTGTTTTGATTTGCATTTCTCTAATGACTAAGGATATTGAAAATTTCTTTAGGTGCTTCTCAGCCATTCAATATTCTTCAGGTGAAAATTCTTTGTTTAGCTCTGTACCCCATTTTTAATAGGGTTATTTGGTTCTCTGGAGGCTAACTTCTTGAGTTCTTTGTATATATTGGATATTAGCCCTCTGTTGAATGTAGGGTTGGTAAAGATCTTTCCCCAATTTGTTGACTGTCGTTTTGTCCTTTTGACAGTGTCCTTTGCCTTACAGAAACTTTGTAATTTTATGAGGTCCCATTTGTCAATTCTTGATCTTAGAGCATAAGCTATTGGTGTTCTGTTCAGGAAATTTTCCCCTGTGCCCATGTGTTCAAGGCTCTTCCCCAGTTTCTTTTCTATTAGTTTCAGTGTGTCTGGTTTTAGGTAGAGGTCCTTGATCCCCTTCGAATTGAACTTAGTACAAGGAGATAAAAATGGATCAATTTGCATTCTTCTGCATGCTGACCTCCAGTTGAACCAGCACCATTTGTTGAAAAGGTTCCCCCCCCCCCCCAACTGGATGTATTCAACTCCTTTGTCAAAGATCAAGTGACCATAGGAATGTGGATTCATTTCTGGGTCTTCAATTCTGTTCCATTGATCTACATGCCTGTCACTATACCAATAACATGCAGTTTTTAACACTATTTCTCTGTAGTACAGCTTGAGGTCCAGGATACTGATTCCCCCAGAAGTTCTTTTACTCTTGAGAATAGTTTTAGCTATCCTGGGTTTTTGTTATTCCAGATGAATTTGAGAATTGCTCTTTCTATCTCTATGAAGAATTGTTGGGATTTTGATGGGGATTGCATTGAATCTATATATTGCTTTTGGTAAGATGGTCATTTTTACTATATTAATCCTGCCAATCCATGAGCATGGCAGATTTTTCCATCTTCTGAGGTCTTCTTCAATTTTGACGTTCTTGTCATACAGATCTTTCACTTGTTTGGTTAGAGTCACACCAAGATACTTTATATTGTTTGTGGCTATCGTGAAGGGTATCATTTCTCTTATTTCTTTCTCAGCCTGCTTATCCTTTGAGTATAGGAAGGCTACTGACTTGCTTGAGTTGATTTTATATCCGGCCACTTTGTTGAAGTTGTTTATCAGCTGTAGGATTTCTCTGGTGGAGTTCTTTGGGTCGCTTAAGTATACTATCATATCACCTGCAAATAGTGATAGTTTGACTTCTTCCTTTCCAATTTGTTTTGACCTCCTTTTGTTGTCTAATTGCTCTAGCTAGAACTTCAAGTACTATATTGAAAAGATATGGAGAGAGAGGGCAGCCTTGTCTAGTCCCTGATTTTAGTGGGATTGCTTCAAGTTTCTCTCCGTTTAGATTGATGCTGGCTACCGGTTTGCTGTAAATTACTTTTACTATGTTTAGATATGTTCCTCGATCTTTCCAAGACCTTTAGCATGAAAGGATGCTGAATTTTGTCAAATGCTTTCTCAGCATCTAATGATATGACCATGTGGTTTTTTTCTTTGAGATTGTTTATATAGTGGATTACATTGATGGATTTCCTTATATTGAACCATCCCTGCATCCCTGGGATGAAGCCTACTTGATCGTAGTGAATGATCATTTTGATGTGTTCTTGGATTCGGTTGGCAAGAATTTTATTGAGTATTTTTGCATCTATATTCATAAGAGAGATTGGCCTGAGATTCTATTTCTTTGTTGGATCTTTGTGTGATTTTGGTATTAGCGTAATTGTGGCCTCATAGAACGAGTTGGGTAGTGTTCCTTCTGTTTCTATTTTGTGGAACAGTTTGAAGAGTATTGGTGTTAGGTCTTCTTTGAAGGTCTGATAGAATTCTGCACTAAAACCATCTGGTCCTGTGCTTTTTTTGGTTGGAAGACTTCCAATAACCACTTCTATTTCTTCAGGGGTTATGGGACTGTTTAGATGTTCTATTTGATCCTGATTTAATTTTGGTATTTGGTATCTGTCTAGGAATTTGTCCATTTCCTCCAGATTTTCCAGTTCTGTTGAATACAAGCTTTTGTAGTAGGATCTGATGATTTTTTGAATTTCCTCAATTTCTGTTGTTATTTCTCCCTTTTCATTTCTGATTTTTTTTAATTTGGATATTGTTTCTGTGCCCTCTGGCTAGTCTGGCTAAAGGTTTATCTATCTTGTTCATTTTCTCAAAGAACCAATTCCTCGTTTTGTTGATTCTTTGTATGGTTCTATTTGTTTCTACTTGATTGATTTCAGCCCTGAGTTTGATGATTTCCTGCCTTCTACTCCTCTTGGGTATATTTGCTTCTTTTTGTTCCAGGGCTTTCAGGTGTGCCATTAAGCTGCTAGTGTATGCTCTCTCCCATTCCTTTTTGGAGGCACTCAGGGCTATGAATTTTCCTCCTAGCACTGCTTTCATTGTGTCCCATAAATTAGGGTATGTTGTGTCTTCATTTTCATTAAATTTTAAAAAGTCTTTGATTTTTTTCTTTACTTCTTCCTTGACCAAGGTATCATTGAGTAGAGCATTGTTCAGCTTCCATGTGTATGTGGGCTTTCTGTTGTTTTTGTTGCTATTGAAGACCACCCTTATTCCATAGTGATCTGATAGGTGGTATGGGATAAGTTCGATCTTCTTATATCTGTTGAGGTCTGTTTTGCAACCAATTATATGGTCGATTTTGGAGAAGGTACCATGAGGTGCTGAGAAGAAGGTATATCCTTTGCTTTAGGATGAAATGCTCTCTATATATCTGTTAGATCCATTGTGTCCAAAGCTTCAATTAGTTTTACTGTGTCCCTGTTTAGTTTCTGCTTTCCTGATCGGTCCATTGCAGAGAGTAGGGTGTTGAAGTCACCCACAATTATTGTGTGAGGTGCAATGTGTGCTTTGAGCTTCAGTAAAGTTTCTTTTATGAATGAGGGTGCCCTTGCATTTGGAGCATAGATGTTCAGAATTGAGAGTTCTTCTTGGTGGATTTTTCCTTTGACCAGTATGTAGTGTCCTTCTGTGTCTTTTTTGATGATTTAATTTGAAAGTCAATTTTAACCAATATTAGGATGGCTACTCTGGCTCGTTTCGTGGGTCCATTTGCTTGTAAGATTGCTTTCCAGCCTTTTACTCTGAGGAAGTGTTTGTCTTTGACCCTGAGGTGCGTTTCCTGCATGCAGCAAAATACTGGGTCCTGTTTAAGTATCCAGTCTGTTAGTCTATGTCTTTTTATTGGAGAATTGAGACCATTGATGTTAAGAGATATTAAGGAATAGTGATTATTGCTTCCTGCTATTTTTGATGCTATCTTTATGTTTGAGTGGTTATCTACTTTTGGATTTGATGAAAGAAGGTTACTATCCCGTTTTTTCCAGGGTGTAGTTTCCCTCCTTGTATTGGCGATTTCCACCTATTATCCTTTGCAGGGTGGGTTTGTGGAAAGATATTATGTAAATTTGGTTTTATCATGGAATATCTTGGTCTGTCCATCTATGGTGATTGAGAGTTTTGCTGGGTATAGTAGTCTAGGCTGGCATTTGTTTTCTCTTAGAGTCTGTATGAGATCTGCCCAGGATCTTCTAGCTTTCATAGTCTCTGGTGAGAAGTCTGATGTAATTCGGATAGGTTTTCCTTTGTATGTTACTTGGCCTTTTTCTCTTGCTGCTTTTAATATTCTTTCTTTGTTTAGTACACTTGGTGTTTTGATTATTATGTGACGGGAGGTATTTCTGTTCTGGTCCAGTCTGTTTGGAGTTCTGTAGGCTTCTTGTACGTTCATTGGCATCTCTCTCTTTAGGTTAGGGAAATTTTCTTCCATAATTTTGATGAAGATATTTACTGGCCCTTTAAGTTGCAAATCTTCACTCTCATCTATACCTATAATCCTTAGGTTTGGTCTTCTCATTGTGTCCTGGATTTCCTGGATGTTTTGGGTTACACGTTTTTTGCATTTTGTATTTTCTTTGACTGTTGAGTCGATGTTTTCTATGGTATCTTCAGCATCTGAGATTCTTTCTTCCATTTCTTGTATTCTATTGTTGACGTTTGCATCTATGACCCCTGATTTCTTTCCAAGGTTTTCTATCTCCAAATTTGTCTCCCTTTGTGATTTCTTAGTTGTTTCTACTTCCTTTTTTAGATCCTCTATGGATTTGCTCAGTTCCTTCACTTGTTTGTTTGTGTTTTCCTGTATTTCTTTAAGATATTTTTGTGTTTTCTCTTTCAGGACTTCTGCCTGTTGACTCAAGTTCTCCTGTATTTCTTTAAGGGATATTTGTTTTTCCTTTTTATGTGCTTCCATTTGTTGACCCATATTCTCCTGCATTTCTTTTTTTTTTTTTTAATTTAATTTTATTTTATTTTTTTAATTTACATTCCAAATCACTTCCCCTTTCCCGTTTCCTCCCTCCCCGAAAGTCCCATAAGCCCCCTTCCCTCCCTCTTTTCTCCGTTCAACCCCCTCTCATTACTCTGTCCTGGCGTTCCCCTACATCCAGTCTTTCCAGGACCAGGGGTCTCTCCTTCCATCTTTTTAGAAATCTATTGATATGCTGATTGTGTCTAGGGTATTCTGAGATTCTGGGTCAATATCCCCTTATCAGTGACTGCATACCATGTGTGATCTTTTGTGATTGGGTTACCTCACTAAGGATGATATTTTCAAGTTCTGACCATTTGCCTAGGAATTTCGTGAATTCATTGTTTTTAATTGCAGAGTAGTATTCCATTGTGTAAATATACCACATCTTCTGAATCCATTCCTCCGTTGAGGGACATCTGGGTTCTTTCCAGCTTCTGGCTATTATAAATAAGGCTGCTATGAATATAGTGGAGCATGTGTCCTTATTGCATGCAGGTAAAGTCTCTGGGTATATGCCCAGGAGTGGTATAGCCGGATCCTCCGGAAGTGTCATGCCCAGTTTTCTGAGGAGCCGCCAGACTGCTTTCCAGAGTGGTTGTACCAGCCTGCAATTCCACCAGCAGTGGAGGAGTGTTCCTCTTTCTCCACATCCTCGCCAACAACTGCTGTCTCCTGTGTTTTTGATCTTAGCCATCCTGACTGGTGTGAGATGGAATCTCAGGGTTGTTTTGATTTGCATTTCCCTAATGACTAAGGATGATGAACATCTCTTTAGGTGCTTCTCAGCCATTAGATATTCTTCAGGTGAGAACTCTTTGTTTAGCTCTGTACCCCATTTTTTAATAGGGTTACTTGCCTCTCTGGAGTTTAACTTCTTGAGTTCTTTGTATATCTTGGATATTAGCCCTCTGTCGGATGTAAGGTTGGTAAAGATCATTTCCCAGTTAGTTGGTTG
The DNA here is from genome assembly GCA_036184795.1 of Tokudaia tokunoshimensis. Taxonomy (NCBI): domain Eukaryota; kingdom Metazoa; phylum Chordata; class Mammalia; order Rodentia; family Muridae; genus Tokudaia; species Tokudaia tokunoshimensis. Next base: position 119,123,895 of record BTHU01000014.1, read on the forward strand.
CCGCTTTGTCTTTTTGACGGTGTCTTTTGCCTTGCAAAAACTTTGTAATTTAATGAGGTCCCATTTGTCTATTCTTGATCTTAGAGTATAAGCTATTGGAGTTCTGTTCAGGAAATTCTCCCCTGTGCCCATATGTTCAAGGTTCTTCCCTAGTTTCCCTTCTATTAGTTTCAGTGTGTCTGGTTTTATGTGGAGATCTTTGATCCACTTAGAATTGAGCTTAGTGCAAGGAGATAAGGATGGGTCAATTTGCATTCTTCTGCATGTTGACCTCCAGCTGAGCCAGCACCATTTGTTGAAAAGGCTATCTTTTTTTCCACTGGATGGTTTTAGCTCCTTTGTCAAAGATCAAGTGACCATAGGAGTGTGGATTCATTTCTGGGTCTTCAATTCTGTTCCATTGATCTACATGTCTGTTACTGTACCAATACCATGCAGTTTTTAACACTATTGCTCTGTAGTACAGCTTGAGGTCCGGGATACTGATTCCCCCAGAGGTTCTTTTACTCTTGAGAATAGTTTTAGCTATTCTGGGTTTTCTGTTATTCCAGATGAATTTTTGAATTGCTCTTTCTAACTCTATGAAGAATTGAGTTGGGATTTTGATGGGGATTGCATTGAATCTGTGTATTACTTTTGGTAAGATGCTCATTTTTACTATATTAATCCTGCCAATCCATGAGCATGGCAGATTTTTCCATCTTCCGAGGTCTTCTTCAATTTCTTTCTTCAGAGACTTGAAGTTCTTGTCATACAGATCTTTCACTTGTTTGGTTAGCGTCACGCCAAGATACTTAATATGGTTTGTGGCTATCGTAAAGGGTATTATTTCTCTTACTTCTTTCTCAGCCTGCTTATCCTTTGAGTATAGGAAGGCTTCTGACTTGCTTGAGTTGATTTTATATCCGGCCACTTTGCTGAAGTCGTTTATCAGCTGTAGGAGTTCTCTGGTGGAGTTCTTTGGGTCGCTTATGTATACTATCATATCGTCTGCAAATAGTGATAGTTTGACTTCTTCCTTTCCAATTTGTATCCCTTTGACCTCTTTTTCTTGTCTAATTGCTCTAGCTAGAACTTCAAGTACTATATTGAAAAGATATGGAGAGAGAGGGCAGCCTTGTCTAGTCCCTGATTTTAGTGGGATTGCTTCAAGTTTCTCTCCGTTTAGATTGATGCTGGCTACTGGTTTGCTGTAAATTGCTTTTACTATGTTTAGATATGGGCCTTGAATTCCTGATCTTTCCAAGACCTTTAGCATGAAAGGATGCTGAATTTTGTCAAATGCTTTCTCAGCATCTAATGAGATGACCATGTGGTTTTTTTCTTTGAGATTGTTTATGTAGTGGATTACATTGATGGATTTCCTTATATTGAACCATCCCTGCATCCCTGGGATGAAGCCTACTTGATCGTGGTGAATGATCGTTTTGATGTGTTCTTGGATTCGGTTGGCAAGAATTTTATTGAGTATTTTTGCATCGATATTCATAAGAGAGATTGGCCTGAGATTCTCTTTCTTTGTCGGATCTTTGTGTGCTTTTGGTATTAGTGTAATTGTGGCTTCATAGAACGAGTTGGGTAGTGTTCCTTCTGTTTCTATTTTGTGGAACAGTTTGAAGAGTATTGGTGTTAGGTCTTCTTTGAAGGTCTGATAGAATTCTGCACTAAAACCATCTGGACCTGTGCTTTTTTTGGTTGGAAGACTTCCAATGACAACTTCTATTTCTTCAGGGGTTATAGGACGGTTTAGATGGTCTATTTGATCCTGATTTAATTTTGGTACTTGGTATCTGTCAAGGAAATTGTCCATTTCCTCAAGATTTTCTAGTTGTGTTGAATACAGGTTTTTGTAGTAGGATCTGATGATTTTTTGAATTTCCTCAGTTTCTGTTGTTATCTCTCCCTTTTCGTTTCTGATTTTATTAATTTGGATACTATCTCTGTGCCCTCTGGTCAGTCTGGCTAAGGGCTTATCTATCTTGTTGATTTTCTCAAAGAACCAACTCTTCGTTTTGTTGATTCTTTGTATGGTTTTATTTGTTTCTACTTGATTGATTTCAGCCCTGAGTTTGATGATTTCCTGCCTTCTACTCCTCTTTGGTGTATTTGCTTCTTTTTGTTCCAGGGCTTTCAGGTGTGCCATTAAGCTGTTAGTGTATGCTGTCTCCCGTTTCTTTTTGGCGGCACTCAGGGCTATGAATTTTCCTCTTAGCACTGCTTTCATTGTGTCCCATAAGTTAGGGTATGTTGTGCCTTCATTTTCATTAACTTTCAAAAAGTCTTTGATTTCTTTCTTTATTTCCACCTTGACCAAGTTATCATTGAGTAGAGCATTGTTCAGCCTCCATGTGTACGTGGGTTTTCTTTTGTTTTTGTTGCCATTGAAGACCACCCTTACTCCATAGTGATCTGATAGGAGGCATGGGATTATTTCTATCTTCTTGTATCTGTTGAGGTCTGATTTGTGACCAATTATATGGTCAATTTTGGAGAAGGTACCATGAGGAGCTGAGAAGAAGGTGTATTCTTTAGCTCTAGGATGAAATGTTCTATATATATCAGTTAGTTCCATTTGGTCCAAGGCTTCAATTAGATTCACTGTGTCCCTGTTTAGTTTCTGCTTTCCTGAACGATCCATTTCAGAGAGCGGGGTGTTGAAGTCACCCACTATTATTGTGTGCGGTGCGATGTGTGCTTTGAGTTTTAGTAAAGTTTCTTTTACGAATGAGGGTGCCCTTGCATTTGGAGCATAGATATTCAGGATTGAGAGTTCTTGATGGTGGATTTTCCCCTTGATCAGTATGTAGTGTCCTTCTGTGTCTTTTTTGATGACTTTGGGTTGAAAATCAATTTTATCCGATATTAGGATGGCTACTCCACCTCGTTTCTTGGGGCCATTTGCTTGTAAAATTGTTTTCCAGCCTTTTACTCTGAGGTAGTGTTTGTCTTTGACACTGAGGTGCGTTTCCTGCATGCAGCAAAAAGCTGGGTCCTGTTTACGTATCCAGTCTGCTAGTCTATGTCTTTTAATTGGGGAATTGAGACCATTGATATTAAGAGAGATTAAGGCATAGTGATTATTGCCATCTGCCATTCTTGACGCTATCTTTATGTTTGAGTGGTTATCTACTTTTGGGTTTGATTCAAGAAGGTTATTATCTCATTTTTTCCAGGGTGTTGTTTCTCTCCCTGTATTGGAGGTTTCCACCTATTATCCGTTGCAGGGCTGGATTTGTGGAAAGATATTGTGAAAATTTGGTTTTATCATGGAATATCTTGGTCTCTCCATCTATGGTGATTGAGAGTTTTGCTGGGTATAGTAGTCTAGGCTGGCATTTGTGCTCTCTTAGTGTCTGCATGAGATCTGCCCAGGATCTTCTGGCTTTCATAGTCTCTGGTGAGAAGTCTGATGTGATTCGGATAGGTCTTCCTTTGTATGTTACTTGGCCCTTTTCTCTTACTGCATTTAGTATTCTTTCTTTGTTTAGAACATTCGGTGTTTTGATTATTATGTGACGGGAGGTATTTCTGTTCTGGTCCAGTCTGTTTGGAGTTCTGTAGGCTTCTTGTATGTTCATCGGCATCTCTCTCTTTAAGTTAGGGAAGTTTTCCTCCATAATTTTGTTGAAGATGTTTACTGGCCCTTTAAGTTGCAAATCTTCACTCTCATCTATACCTATAATCCTTAGGTTTGGTCTTCTCATTGTGTCCTGGATTTCCTGGATGTTTTGGGTTACGCGTTTTTTGCATTTTGCATTTTCTTTGACTGTTGAGTCGATGCTTTCTATGGAATCTTCAGCACCTGAGATTCTTTCTTCCATCTCTTGTATTCTATTGTTGATGTTTGCATCTATGACTCCTGATTTCTTCCCAAGGTTTTCTATCTCCAAAGTTGTCTCCCTTTGTGATTTCTTAGTTGTTTCTACTTCCTTTTTTAGTTCCTGGATGGATTTGCTGAGATCCTTCACTTGTTTGTTTGTATTTTCCTGTATTTCTTTAAGGTATTTTTGCATTACCTCTTTCAGGATTTCTTCCTGATGACCCACGTTCTCCTGCATTTCTCTGAGCGATTTTTGTGTTTCCTCCTCATGGGATTCCATCTGTTGATCCATCGTCTCCTGCATTTCTTTAAGCAGTTCTCGTGTTTCCTTTGTAAGGGCATCTAACCGTTGATTCATTTCTTTAAGCAATTTTTGTGTTGCCTCCTTATGGGCATCCGTCTGTTGACCCATATTCTTCTGCATTTCTTTATGCAAATTTTGTGATTCCTTTGTGAGTGCATCTACCCGTTGATTCATCTCGTTAAGCGATTTTTGTGTTGTCTCCTTGTGCGCCTCCATCTTTTGATCCATGTTCTCCCGCATTTCTCTAAGCGATTTTTGTGTTTCCTTTGTAAGGGCTTCTAACCGTTGATTCATGGTCTCCTGTAACTCTTTATGAGATTTATTTGTGTCCTTCTTGTGATCCTCTAATAGCATCATGAGAAGTGATTTTAAATCCAGATCTTGTCTTTCGGGTGTGGTGGGGTATCCAGGACTTGCTGCTGTTGGAGAGTTGGGTTCGGATGGTCCCACATTACTTTGATTACTGTTAGTAACATTCCTACGTTTGCCTTTTGCCATCTGGATACCTCTGGTGTTAGTTGGTCCTGCTGCCACTGGCTGTTGGTTGGACCTCCTGTGAGCCTGCAAAGCTATTTCTGCCCCCCCTGGATTACCAGGATTCCCCTGGCACCGATTTCTGGGGCCTGCCTGCTCCTGAGTGACTTTGGAGCCCTAATGTGCTTTGCCCCAAGTGATCTTATATTGGGGAGGCCTTGCACATCTAAAGGCTCAGCCTAGTGGATTCCTGGAGCCGAGGTCGCCAAAGGGAGGCTGGCAGGCTCCTGCCCTGTGCAGGGGTGTGTGATCTCTCCTGGGGGGGGAGGGGGCGTCCCTCTGCCAGGCAGAAGTCCCACAGCAGATCTGGCGCGCTGGTCACTGCAGATCAGCCCAGCACCTGGGAGCAGGTTACACATAAGCTGCCTGAACCCGAAGCGATATTATGCCTGTCTGTCTCTGAGCCTGGTGGTCCCAACTACCTGGTCACTGGAGCAAAGATGGCGGAGGGCACTCTCCGTGGCGCTGCTCACCCTGTGGTCACGATGGCCCGCCGATCTGGCACCCAGACGACCACAGCGCCAACCCGCCCTCAGGCACAGAAGGAAGCCCCAACAGGCCGTGTCCCAAGTGATGTTATATCGGGGGAAGAGCCTGGGTACCGGTCTCTCCAGCGCAGTCCGCGGGAACAGAGGTCGCGGAAGGGAAGCTGGCGGGCTCCCTCCCTGCCGCATTTCTTTAAGCGATTTTTGTGTTTCCTTTGTAAGGGCTTCTACCTGTTGATTCATGTTCTCGTGTATTTCTTTAAGAGATTTGTTTACATCCTTCTTGAAACCCTCTAATAGCATCATGAGAAGTGATTTTAAACCCAGATCTTGCCTTTCGGGTATGATGGATTTGCAGCAAGTCCAGGACTTGCTGCTGTTGAAGAGTTGGGTTTGGATGGTGCCATATTGCCTTGATTTCTGTTAGTAATGTTCCTACATTTGCCTTTTGCCATCTGATTATCTCTGGTGTTAGTTGGTCCTACTGTCACTGGATGGTGCTTGAACCTCCTGTGAGCTTTCAAGGCTATTTCCACACCCCTGGATGACCGGGCTTCCCATGGCACTGATTGCTGAGGGGTTGCCTTGCCCTGAGTGTCTTTGGAACCCTGGTGTGCCTTGCCCCAAGTGATGTTACACTTGGAATATCTCTGTGTATCTGGAGTCTCTGTCTGGTCTACCACCTGAGCAAATGTGGTGGAGGCTGCTGCACTCTCTCCAGGTGCGGGTCACTCTGCAGGGCAGATGTCCCACAGCCGAGCTGGTGTGCAGATGACCCCAGAGCTGCCCAGCTATTGGGCTCAGGTGGCATCCTAGCTGGCTGTGTCCCAAGCAATTTTATGCTTGGTTATCTCTGCACCTGAAGGCCCTGTCTGCTCTGTTGCCAGAGCAAAGATGGCGGAGGCTGCTAATTAATTTTTACGTCTACCATGACCACCAAGTCTCTGAGTTTGATGCAAGATGGGAGATTCCCTTGTAAGCAGGTTTTCTCCTTTCTGATCTTGTCCCCCACATTGGCCTCTACCTGAGGAAATTCAAATAGCATAAAAACCTGGAGTTCTCCATGCTAATCAGGTATCTAGATAGGTCTTGAGTGTTCAGTCAATGAGCTTCCCTTCCTGGGCATTCCTCCTGTAAAAAGTATTTAAACTCCTGGTTCCTCCACATCCTCCATCAAATAAAGCAGTTTAGACTAGCAAAGACTGACTTTTCCTCAAGGATTGCACTGCAAGAGGACTTCATCGTAAAGAGCCATGCCTAAATCTCCAGGAGAAAGCCTTCTCTCTTCCAACCCCTAAGTACAAACCTGGTTCAGACCCCAATAGGGTTTTGCCTTCCCTTTCGTGCCTGGCACATGAAACCCCCTGGGAAAGTGTGGACAACTCCCAGCACCATGCCAATGGTGCCTGGGTACAGAGGAGATTGGGAAACACAGCAATTGTCCCAGACTCCTCTATTTCCCACTGGGGAAAAACAGACCTGAGGATCTCCATTATGGACTGTATCTGCTTTCCCTGAGCAGCATGCAGGCAGCACTCCTGGGACCCTAGCGGTGAGCCAGACGCGCAGCTTGGCAACTGTCCACCTTGATTTTTTGAGAATGTATCTCTAAATGTCTGCAACTCACTGACGGGGCAAGCTGACTGGCCAGTGAACCTCAAGAACCCAACTGTCTCTGCCTCCCTAGAGCTGAGATTATAATCTGGCATCACCACCCCACTTTTTTTTTTTAATGTGAGTTCTGAGACTGAGACTCAGGTCTTTGTGCTTACAAGGCAGCACTTTACTGATGGAACCCTTGCCCAACTGTTTCTCTACCTCTTGAAGAACATCTTGTGATCAGATTTGGTAACAATAAATAACTCTGATATAAATATTCATGGCAGTGGCTTTGTGGACATAACTCTTCAGCTAAGGGCCCAGACACATGGCTAATGCTTCTTGAGCATGATTGATATGACAAGATTATAGTTAGATTTGTAAGGAAGGTCTAGGTTGCTGTCCAGTGCTAGGCTCATGAGTGTTTGACCTTTCTAGTTGGCATTCAGTGTTATCAGTGCTTTGGATTTTCGCTTTCTGATAAATGAGTATTGTGGTCTCATTTTGAAATTTGCAGTCTCCTAGTTTTACAGGATTCTGAATTTCTCTTCAAGTTGCTTTCCATTTGTATCTTCTTTCAGACCCTTTGCCCAGTTTTTATTTATTTTTAGACAGGGTTTCTCTTTCTCTATCTAACCCTTGGCTGTCCAGAATCTTGCTTGTAGACCAGGTTGGCCTTGAACTCACAGATCCTCCTGCCTCTTCCTCCTGTGGACTGGGATTAAAGGTTTTCTCCACTAACATTTGCCTCATTGAACCTTTCTTTCTTTCTTTCTTTCTTTTTTTTTTTTTGAGATTTAAGCATTATTGGTGTCTTAGGAATATACATTATTTCTCAGATGCCTTTTCGTGTTTTATAACATACACACTTTTCTTTTTAATGAAGGTCAGCTTATCAAGTGTTTCTTCTATGGAATGTGTAGTGAAAAACTTTACCCCTAAACTTCCCAGGTATTTTCTCCTATATTATTTTCTAGAACTTTTATAGTTTTGCATTTTAAAATTTATCAAAGGTTTCTTTTGCTTTTGTTTTTGTTTTGTTTTTAAGATAGGCTTTCTCTGTGTAGCCTTGGCTATGCTGGAACTTGCTCTAGACTAGGCTGTCCTGGAAATCACAGAGATCCTCCTGCCTCTGCCTCCTAAGAGCTGGGATTAAAGGCATGCACTGCCACCACCAGGCTGAAAGTGATTATTATAAATGTCTAAAGTCCATATCTAGGTCCATTTTTACCTGAGGACATCCACTTGTTAAGGACCTACCCATCCTCCAACCCCTCCCTCTCTTCCTCTTCCTATATCTCCTCGCATACCCACTGCTTGCCTGTAGCCAAGTAAAATGGCTGCTATCAGATTTCCCTCTTCTTCATCTTTCATGATGGGGGGGGGGGCGTCAAACTCATAGCTGTGTGGTTTTGAAGCAAGACTTTGCTTCTTTGTCAAAGATCTATTTGTACATTTGTTGATCCTATTTCTCTGCTTCTTTGACCTGTCAAATCTCCTCTCTCTTTATTACTACAGCATCAACAGAGTTTTGTATTGAGTATTGCTATTATGAACAGAATGTTTGTGTCTCCAATTCCCAATTCCTACATGGAAGGCCACTCTGTAGTGTGATTCATGAACTCCCCCCTCTTCCCTTCCTCTTCAGCTCTTCTTTCTTCATCACCCCCTTGTTTTTCTCTCCTGTCTTTCAGATGCAATGAGAAAATGGCTATCTGCAAATCAGGAGTTTGGTTCTTGTTAGATCCAAGGTCTTTATATAGACCCAAGATATAACAGGTATTCCCTATTCCCACAGTTGTGAGGGAAATGTTTTTGTTGCTCCAACCATCTAGCCTTTGGTAATTTGTTCTTGTAGCCACAGGAAAACACCATCACGCTATATATTTTATCTTCTTCAGTATCTTTTAATATTAGATTATTTATTGTTTGTGTGTGCACCTGTGTGTATGTATACAGTTCTCATGCCACACAGCACAAATGTGTGAAGTCAGAGGACAACATCTCAAGTTGGCTCCCTCTTTCCAGGTTGACAGGTTTTTTGTTTCTTTGTTTGTTTGTTTGTTTTTCAACAAATGCTTTTACTCTGCTAAGCCGTCTTGCCAGCTTTTGTCTTTTATTCTTCTTATAATCTGTGAAATTAGTTTGTTGGTATCTATGATTTGATAGGATTTTGACTGAGTTTGGATGAAATATATAGATGGTAGACAGAACTGACATCTCCACAAAATGGTTCTTCCTATTTATAAAGGTGGGGCATCTTCCAATTTACTCAGATCTTCAATTTTCTTTAGAACTCCCTGTCAACACAAAGAAACAGCAGCTCTCATCTTAAAGGGGATAAGAGATAGTTTATTTCGGAGCCATTTTGAGTGACCATGGCCTGGGAACATAGATTTAGGGTACCTCAAATTCCATGTTCCAACATTTCAAGCAGTTTTCATAGTTTCACAGAACAGGGGAAGTCATCAATCAAGGCAAGTTTACAATATGTAGGTGTGTACTTCAGAGAGGCAGGTACATGGAGCTGGGCGTGAGGCTCAGGGAACCTTTCTCTAAGACACAAGGTGTTTTCTGATGACATTCTAAGCTTGTGGATTGGTAAAAGCTAGTTGCCTGCTAATTCAATAGATTCTAAAGACCTTTTTTATCTATTGTCACAAGACATTAGTTTAGACACAGGGGAACAAGGAATGGCTGTTCTGGAGGGCCAGGATTTAGCTCAAGATAAGGAGATCTTCCTCTGGACTTGCAGCATTCCAACCTATTTCCACAGTATGAAATTCTAATCAGGAGTTTTCCTGCACACAGATATACATCCACCTAGGCTTGTAGCTAAGTATTTTATCTTGATATATTTTTTAATATTCAATTCCAAGTGCTCATTTCAGGCAGATAGGAAAGTAATTGACTCATGTATATTAACCTTGTATCCCAGCAACCTTGCTGTAGCTGCTTAATGGTGTTTATTTTGTCCTTGTTTACACAGATAATCATTCCAGCTGTGAATAGAACGATATTTCTTCCTTTTCAATCCTGTAACTCGTTTTACAAGTTTTTCATCAGTTAAGCCATAAGCTCCCTGGAGCATCACATTTTCATTCTTCTTGTCATGTAATGCTTATTGTTTTACTTGTTACCAGAGATAAAATTTCAAGTTACTGTGACGGTGAATAATTTAGGTAGACAATTGCTTGCATGCGAATGATGTCATATACTGTTACTAGGAAACGGTCAGGTAATGGCCTCAGCCGTGGAATGTGATAGATATTGTCAGATTCACATATTAATGTAGACCCCAAACATCTGAGTTCCCCTATCAGCACCATCAACTCTCAGAAAGCATAGTCTGTGTTTTTAAGATTAGAATGTGGCTTTTATTTATTTATTTGTGTGTGTGTGTGTGTGTGTGTGTTCAATACCGAGAGAAACAGTCAGCAGCCAATGAGCATTCGTTCTGGGAACAAAGGGTCGTAAAAGGCGGCGGCGGCTGTCAGGGAAACGAGGCTGGCGCGGGGTCTTGGGCGGATTTCGTAGAGGGAGGGTGGGTTGGAGGTCGCTCGGGCTGTGCCGCGTTGTCATGGGGACGGCGCGTGCGCCTGCGCTTGCGCGACGGAAGGCGGGGGTGGTGATGACGCGCGCTGGGCGGGCCCTGAGGTTCAGTTGTGTGGAGCCGGAGCGGGCGGCCGGAGCAGCGCGGTCCTCGGGGCTGGTGAGTGGCCACGGGGGTCCCGGGCCCCGGCAGGTCTCGGAAGCTGGTCGGGCGCTGTGCTCTGGGCACCGGGTGGGTCTGGCCGGGTCCACACCGGCACTCGGTCGCGTTCTCGGCGGCGTCAGGACGGGCGGGCGCGACGGACCGGAGGTGACAACGGTTAGCGAGCGAGCCGCTGCTCTTGGAGGGGGCGGGGCGGGGAGGGCCAGGGCTTGCAGCGGGTGTGAGCACCAGGAACGGTCCCCGAGGGCTGGTGACTCAGATCTCCTGTGAGCATTTCCTTCTAATACCGGGCGGAGGGAGGAGTACGGACGTGGAAAGTTTCCAGTTTCAGAAGTGCAGTTATGGAGCCGTGGAGTGTGTGGGATCCTCTGTTGTGTTCGTTCTGTCTTCAGACACAGCTTTTTTTCCTGTTTTGTTTTGTTTACTTAGAAAGTGTAGGGTTTGAAATTCTTAACACGCGCGGCTTACACTGAGAACAAATGTTTAAGAACGAAGGTTACATTGAAAACAGCAGCTGCCCTGGCCAATTGTCTTGCTTTTTAAATGTCAAGGTGATATCGTTAAACAGATTTTCCCAATCTAAGGATGAAGACAAACTAAAAATAGGCCTTTCCATCCTGTTAACACCTTAGTTCCTTAAACTTGTAGGTCTTAAGTGACACGTAAGTATTACTGACCAGATGATTTGCACCAGGAAATAAGGAAGTGGAATGACTACAAGGTTCAGTAAACAATTACTCCATTATAGCCAAAGTTACTTAACTTGGAAGCAGATTTTGGCTGTGCTGGATCTATCAAAGAGGATTTAAAAATCATGAACCTGAAGGGGCTGATTAACATTTTGATGCACTTTATAATTAAGCAGCCCTTTAAAATGAGCATGCCTCACCAATTTCCCCCCCCCCCTCCCGTTTTTTGCCACTTTCTCTTCGGTAGTGAACATCAAGAGACTGTAAAAGGGGGCTGGAGAGATGGCTCAGCGGTTAAGAACACCGACTGCTCTTCCGAAGGTCCTGAGTTCAAATCCCAGCAGCCACATGGTGGTTCACAACCATCCATAATGAGATCTGACGCCCTCTTCTGGTGCGTCTCAAGACAGCTACAGTGTACTTACATATAATAATAAATAAATCTTTAAAAAAAAAAGACTGTAAAAGACACCCACACACTTTAAAATACTTACACATTTAGTAATAGTTCTGTTTGTATTTATTAATTGCCAAATGTTTAACACTTAACTGAAAAATTTTAGTTTTTAAGGATGTAATTAGTAAACATATGGCTCAAAATTTAAGCATTTAAAAAGTGTATAGTGTATAGTGTACAGTATAAAATCTCCCCTGTGCTTGGTATAGGCTTTGGGTGTTCCCAACAGCCAGCCATATTTCCTCTGGCAAACCATTTCTTTTAAGGTCTTAGGTTCAGGTAGTAGTATCTCTATGAACAGACATGTAAATATATTTCCCTCAGTTTAACACTGGAGAGTGGCATGATTTTCTACTGTATGCATCTGTTTTTCCAGTTAGCAATAATATTTTGGATTATAACTTTCAGTTATGATTAAGTTTGGCTGGTTTTTTTGGTCAGTGTCACAGTGACTAAGCTAGTAGGTATGATTGCAAGTATGTGTCAACTAAAGACAAGAAGAGGTCTTACTGCGTCTAGAGTTATAATTGGAGCAGATATCTAAATTGTATGAGTTACTCCTATTATACTTGACTTTCTTAAAGTTATAAAAGGCTTTGAACAACTATATTAAAAAAAAGTGACTTTTTTTCTTTTTGTAGCTTTTTAAAAAATATTGTGTTTGTGTCTGGGTAAGTGGGAGTGGGGGTGGGGTGGGGAGTGGACGGATCTCACAGAAGATCCCTGTGAGGTTGGAGTTAGTGGTTTTGTCAACTCCCAAAAAATGGGTGCTGGGAACTGAACAGCGCATGTTCCTTGGGGCTCCTGCACATAGAACTGCCAGAGACTTAGGCCCCTGGTGCCCAGCCTCAAGACAGCTCTACATTATTAGCCTTATCACCTTCTTAGTATCCCTACTGGTGTACATGGTCTGAATCTACCTGGACCCCACTCCTGATCGAGAATAAGCAGAAACTCCTTCCATGTTTTCTAGCTGAAGACTCTCTCCCTTCAAGACTCCTGTCACATCACAACAGCTCCAGCTCTTCTTATAGCTGTTATGAAGAGTGACAGCTTCCCTTCTGTAGACCTATACTATCTTTCATTAGTCTATGACACATATGGGTGCAGTTCTCAGTGGCTGATCATCAGAATCCCCTTGGATACTTGTTTAAAAGAACAGTTCTCAAGCCCTCTCATGGACTCTATCAACCTAGGGAACTTGGGCACTATTTTTCTTTTTCTTACTTTTATTTTTATACAATCCAGACTTTGACCCCCTCCTGGGAACTATTTTGTTTTTAATGCCTGAGGTAGTTTTTATCTAAAGATTAGCTAAAGTCAAATACTTCTCTTGGGACCTGACCTAGGTTTGTTCTCTTTCACTGTGTGTGTGTGTGTGTGTGTGTGTGTGTGTGTGTGTGTTTTCCATGTGGTCACAGAATGTTAAGACTGATTCAGGTATGTTCTTTGACACATTATATGAACTACAAGGAATGTCTCTCAGGACAACCAAGGTCCTTAGTGTTTTATTTGGGTTCAACACAGCACTTTTTCTTATTTATGCTTTTAAATTATTTATGTTTAGTGGTCCGAAGTGAAAAGTTCCACAGTGGAATGTTATCAGAAATTTTAAGAGTGATTTCAACAAAAGGAAATTAAGCCATTCCAAAGTATCTGGGTTTGACTATACATAGTTGAAATGGGCCATATATTTGGCTTGAGCTAATTTCCCCAGTTAGAATGTGTGGCCCTATCCTTTAACCATTGTGAAGATTTCAACTATTATCTTTGTTCCAGTACATCGTTGCTTTTGGTTTTTCTTGCATTTGGGACATCAAAACATAATACTAATTCCAGATCTCAATGATCAATGAGTTATGTCAGTACTGTTTGTTAATTTTCTATTTCCATGGTCAAATATAGTATCTTTAAAACTTGAGTGGCTTAGGATTATGGTGACGGAGTACCCATTATTGTTCCTTCTTTAAAGAAAATTTTCTTTTAGGCTTATAAACATTAAATAAAATAATTGGTGCAGTTTTTAAAAGTGCCTACATTACTAGTTCTTCTGGTCATCTCTCTTATTTTTCTGCAGTTGGCCTTTACAAATGATGCACTGTAAATTTTGAAGACAAATAAAAGTTAAAAACTGTACTTTCCTCCTAGTGAGAGAGGATGGATGGAGCTTTTCTAGAAATAATGCAGGACAAAGTTCTTCCTGTTGATTAAGGGATTTTGTTTATCCAACTAAATAGAAGGATGTTGTTTACTCACTGATTCTCAGGTTTGAAGAATTTTGTTTGGAAGGATTTCGTCTACAACTTCACAGTGTATGTGACCGGGTCTTCCTGTCAGACCCAGAATTCTCTAGCTGGCCTCACGTGCATCACCTTTCTCCATAGCTTCCTTCTCTGCAACTGTGGCTGAGAGCAGAGTTCTGGCTTGCTTATTAGACGCAGCAGCAGCAGCCAAATCCTAGTTCTTCCAAAATATCACTTCCCTTATTTCAGTTTTTGTGTGGGCCTAAGCGACATATATTGCTCAGAGGGTGTTGAGGGACAGATAAAAAGTTCTTACTAGTCTAGAAGTTACTTCCTCAGACACTTGATTTTTCCTATGTCAACAGGAGTAATAGGATTGTTCTGAACAACAGCAGAGCAGTTGATCGTAATAAAGCCTCACTCTCCGTTCTTCCCACCTAAAGTAACTGTCCTTTCTAGAAGGCAACACATTTGGAGATAACATTTTTTTGTAGTCCTCTTTTGTTGTTGTCTTCATGTTTTGAGGAAACTCCGGTATTGCCCAAAATCATTAGGAAAAAAAAAATCTCCTTTTTTTTTTTTTTTTTTTTTTTTTTGGTTTTTCAAAAAAAATCTTAACAGAAAGTCTTCGGGCAGTTATTTTCTAAGGCCTTACTGATCCCATGGGTTCAGGGATCTTTATAAGATGTGACAAAGTAGTAATGGTTTCAACCACTATGGTAGGCCACACATGCCTGAGGGGCTGCTTGTTGACAGGATCGGTTCTTTCCAAGGACTAAGATCAGTACGGAGCAGAAGGCTGCAGGCAGACCCCCACAGATGGTGAGGACTTCCAGTGCTGGTTGGATTTCAGGAGCATTGGGTGATGTATCATGCCAACACTCCTGAACAGAAGGCCTAGAAGCAGAATTCTGTGGTTTAATAGGAGTTGTAAAGGATTAAAATGAGAACTCTTCACCGATGTAATCTCGTAATTCACATTGGTCATTGTAAAGTGTTCCAGTCAAGAGTAGTCATGGTTCTGCAAAAAGAGCTAAATACTTTTGACACTTGGAATCAGATCAGAGACTTAGAGCAGGGGCTTTCCCTCAGTCCTGTGACTGTGGATGGTGGAAAGCCAGGCAACAGTTATGGCAAAGGATGCAGTAATTTATAGGATACAGTACAGGTCGCTTAGGGTGGTTTTATAATTGATTGCTGTGGAAATAGTAATTAAATGACCCACTTCAACCTGAAAAGGATCTATTTGTTTTTCCAGTTACTGTATGGAAGATAAATGCCTATGATTTCATCCCTCTAGAATGATAAACACTGAACTTGAGTGATTTTGTTGGAGTTTTGGAGCACTGCTTCTTATGCAGAAGTAAAAAACTAGAAGGTGCAGAGACTGGAGTCAGTCCTGGTCATGCAAAAGGAGGTCATTGAAGGCCCAGTTCTCTCCAGGAGCCTCCTGCCTGTGTCCATTCCTGCTCTTGTCAGCTGGGGAGGAATTTTATGTGGAGCTGGGAAGCTGGGGCTGCTTGGGGAGGGTGCGTGGGTGGCTGTGTAGAAGGCTTGGATGGCTGAGGGAAGAAGGAGTGTTAGTAGCTCTCTTCTAGACTGCCGAGTTAAAGGTGACTTTATTCTATAGGGTAAATTAGGACAAAGGAGAAACAGGTAATAGCATAATAGATTTCCTTATCAGAGCTCTGATAGTGGAGAGGATATCCAAATGGAGCATTAGCAAGCAGGGAGGGCTTGAGTAGTACTGTAGACCAAAAGGACCTAAAGCCATCAACTGGACATCCCATCCATTTCACAGAGACATTTTCTTCTCAAGTGTGCATGCAGGTCATTTCATCTTAACAATTAAAAAAAATCCTGAAATATCAAAGCATCTTTTTGACCACAGCAAAAGTAGAAATTAAAATACATTCTTGATCACTTTTGTAGGGTAAAAGAAGAAATCAAAGGGGAAACTAGAAAATACCAGAGACAAAAATAAAATAGAATGTATTTAAATTTACGGAGCAGTTCCAGGCAGTTGCAGATGCCCCACATTGGTGCTGGGCACTGAACTTAGATCCTGTGCCGGAGCAGTGTGTGCTCTTAACCACTCAGCTATCTCTCGAGCCCCCAGATCTAAGTAGGTGCTTATAAGTGCGAAGTCTATACGTGAAATTTGTTAAAAGGTCAGGAGTGGGGAGAGTAACTAGATTCTAAAATTCACACTAAACTGAAATGTGTATAGAATAATCAAAGCATCTTAAAAAAATGTGGTATGGGAAAATTTGTACTTGAAACTTAATGTAGAGGTATAGTAATGAACAGTGGGACAGCTAAAAAGGAAGCCAGTGCAAGAGGCCAAGAGTGATGACATGTCAACCATCAACTGATTTTCAACTAGGCTGTCAAAGCAATTCTTCTCAAAGTAGAGTTTTATTCTTTTCAAAAAACAGTGCTAGAAATAACATCTTGATATGTAGGTAGAAAGAATTAAATTGCATCAGTGCTTCAACTGTGTAAAACAAACAAACAAACAAAACAAAACAAAAAACCAAAATGATTCAAACTAGATCAAAGATCCAAATATAATAGCAAAATCTGTAAAATTCATAGACAAAGCACTGTTATAATGACCATGAGTTAGTTCCTGTATGTTGTCTTTAAAGTACAATTAGCCAGGGGAAACACAGTTAACTTTATCAAACAAAAAGCTTTTATGCTACAAAGAACACTCAAAATGAAAGGCAGTCTAAAGAATGAAAGTGTTTGAAAATCTATCAGATAGGAGTATGTGATATATCTGAATGTATACCCTCCTTCAAGGTTCATTAAGGTCTGCCAGCATGAAAGTGAAAGTGAGATTTGGGGCACTTTGCTTTTACAACTAGAGCTAGGATCTTTACAATAGGGACCCCACAGAACTGCCTTGTCCCTTCTGCCTTGTGAAGGCACAATGAAAAGTTGCTGTGTGTGGCACAGGACATGACACTTCTCCTTGTTCTTGGACTTTCTAGTGTGCAGAACTTTGAGAATTAAATTTGTATTTATAAACTATAAATTTGTATTTATAAAACAATCAGTTCCATTGATTTTGAAACCTGAATGAATTTAGAACCTGATACCTAGAATTTAAGCAGAACTGTTAACCATTAAAAACAAATCCAGTTATGGGGCTGGAGAAATGGCTCAGAGGTTAAGAGCACTGGCTGCTCTTCTGAGTTCAATTCCCAGCAACCACATGGTGACTCAAAAGCATCTATAATGTAATCTAGTGGCCTCTTCTGGCCTGCAGGCATACATGCAGGCAGAATACTGTACACAAAATAAATAAATAAATGAATGAATGAATAAATAAATAAATCTATCTTTAAAAAATCCAACTAATCCAGTTAAATAAACAGACAGTGGTTTTAAGTAGGCATTTATTTCTTTATAGACAGAAGATGTAGGTGTAATAAGGTCTGCAAGTGGCCAAGCACATGAAAGAATGCCATTATTTGTTAGGAAAATGCAATTCTGACCAGATTGAGATACTATTTCACTTCTAGCATGGCTGTTACCAGTACCACAGACTGTAGCAGTAAGGAAATGGAGAGATTAGAATTCTGAGAGTATAAAAATAGTGTAATCCTTTTAGAAACAGTTTGATTGTTTACAAGAAAGTTTAATGTAGGTACTATATTGATTTAGAAGTTATATTCTTAGCTATATATCAAAAGTATAAAAGGCATATCTCTATGCAAAGTTTCTAAAGCATATATATTATTTACCAGTAATAAAAAAGAATGTTAAATTATCAAGAACATTATTCATTATGGCCCCAAGGTCTAGATGAGAATGAATAGAAATAAAGTGGTATATAAGCAATCTAATGTATTCAGCTTTAAAAGGATAAAATACTGATAGATGGATGCCACAACACAGATGAACTTTAACATACCATATGGTAGAAAGGAAGCCAACAAAAGGCCATCCATTCCATTAATCCCAGTTAAAATGCCCACAGTAGGTAAATCCAGAGGCAAGAGGCCTACATGTAATTGTCTGCAGCTGGAGTGTGGATGGCATGGAGGAGAGGGGAGGTGTCATTTGAGTGCATAATAGAATTGCAGTATTCGAAGTGGGATGATTGTACAGCTCATGTAGATATGAGAAATAAATTCTTAAAAAGAATTTGAGTTTTTCTGTGTGTGAATGGTAGTAAAATGTCAATTACTGCCCAGCCAAGAACTCTAATGATTTTTAATAAGGTTTAATGTACAGAATTAGTACCTGTAGCATGATTGAATAAATGATGATTCAGTGAAAAGTGAGCAAGAAAGAGTCCTGTGGAGCATCTAGGAAAGGCAGAGGTTTACTTTGTTCAGGACTGGTTCTTTGTGTGTAGTCCTGGAACTTGCTGTGTAGATGAGGCTGGCGTGAAACTCAGAGATCTGCTTTCCTCTGCTTCTCAGGTGCTGGTGCTAAAGGCATGTGCCTTCACATCCAGCTTTTTATTTTTGAGATTATAAAGTAATTACAGCATCTCTCCCTTCTCTTTTCCCCCTCCAAGCCCTACACTGTAACCTCCCATGTTGTCTTTCAGATTCCTGGTGTCTTTTAATTTTAATCATGTGCATGTATGTATATGTATTTACATTTGGATTCCTAAATATAACCTGCACAGTCTGTATGTATACTTTCCAGAGCTGACCATTTGAAATTGAATAACCAAATAGTATGTTCTTCCCTGGGGAAGACCCCCCCCCCAGCATTTTTAATTGTCTGTATTTCTTTGTGTAGGGTTGAGGCCTGTGGTCTTTCCCTGTCTGCATTGGCATGTATATTATTGTCCATATTCAGCTCATGGATAGCAGTTGTGTTGGTGAGACTTTTATGGGCGTAGCTTTGACATTGCTAGGATACATAGTCTTACAGCAACTCCCTGGTTTCTTTCTTTCTTTTTTTTTTTTTTTTAAAGATTTATTTATTAAGTACACTGTAGCTGTCTTGTCTTCAGACACTCCAGAAGAGGGCATCAGATCTCATTATGGATGGTTGTAAACCACCATGTGGTTGCTGGGATTTGAACTCAGGACCTTTGGAAGAACAGTCAGTGCTCTTACCCGCTGAGCCATCTCTCCAGCCCCCGAACTCCCTGGTTTCTGACACCTACAGGTTTCACCTCCTCTTCTGCAGTGTACTCTGAGCCTTGGGTACAGGAGTGTTTTGTAGATGTATCCATTGGGACGGGGCCTCACAACACTGCATTTTGACTGGTTGTGGTTTTCTGTATGGCTCTCTATCTATTGCAAAGAGAAGTTTTCTTGATGTGGTGAAAGTATACTTTCTGAGGACAGATTCTTAGAATGTAGTTAAGGATTATGCTGGTTTAGTAAAGTCGTGTTTCTAGATTTTCTTCCAGCATCCACAACTTCACTAGCACTGAGTAGTTATCTAGGCTTATGAAGTGTATGGTGTCTTCTTCATCTTCCATCTCTGGGGCAGTAGCCATGGAATGTGTGTTTCAAGAGTCTCTTAAGGCAGTCCTGGCCAATAACTCATGTCTTTCACTGGGGTTTTGTTTTAGTAAGTAACCACTACTAGGACTGAGAACGTGCACAGAGGGACAAATTACCTGCTGATAGCTTTGTTCTAGGTCTTGTGAGATGCTCCTTAGCAGACGTGGTCACATTTACAGTGTGTTTTTACTTTAGCGTGTCACATTTTAGAATTCTCTACAGATCCATTTGAAAGGGTTTCTGGGTGAACCGTTCTTTCGGAGAGAGGTGGATGATTTTCTCCTGCTCTTCTGCGCAACATAGCAGGGCTAAACTTGTGGACTCTTCTCCCTGTGGTGGAAACTGCGAGAGAAGCAGGTTCTGTGGGAACCTGGGTGGAGAGTGGACTAGCTCCAGCATGGCAGAGAGAGAGGCCACTGCCTTGCTGAGCTTCAGCATCCTCCTCCTCTCAGCAGGGCATGATTTAAAAAGTGCAGCTCTGGTTTTCCAGAGAGCAGGAAATAAAGAATAGACTTGGAACTGGGAGGTTGATGGAGCTGGCTCAGTAATTTGCCAAACCTATTAGCAATTAGGATACATTGTTTTATTTGACTAAGTGGAAGTCTCAGGTATTTACCTCAGAATAGCTAAATAAAATTTAAAATATGTGTCTGTGTAATATTATATTTTAAATTGTTGCAAAAAAGCAATTTATGGTAGCTTAACATTGAACTGTATAGAAATGTTAACAATGAAAGGCAATAGTTTCCTTTTTACATCCCTTTCCTTTAGATAAAAACCATTGCTAAAACAATAGATGGCATATATTAAGTCTTTCCATATACTATGAGTATCTTCCGTGCTGTTTTCCCAGTGCTGTGTGCTCTTGGCTCTTGTAGTAAGAAGATAGTATGTCTGTCCATGCCCAGCAGTGTCTATAAAAGGTCATTTTGTGACCCTGGTTCAGCTGTGGGGCACTGTGTCAGCTAAGGGTAAGCCACATGCCTTTCTTCTTTGATGTTCACAACTTGTGAAATGAAGGGAGCTTTTCTTCACGTTTAAAATCCAAGATGAATGTAGTTTGGTAGCTATGGGAACAGAGAGACAGTTTGGTAACAACTGTTAACTATGTCTGTTAACTATGCTATACCTGAAATAGTCCCATTGTTTTTTGTTTATTTTGTTTTGTTTTTGAGCTTGTTTATTATATTAAACAGTTGTTAAATGTTTATATGCATATTGTTGGCTGTATACTGTGTGATACTTTTTTTTTTTTTTTTTAGAAAATACCTGCAAAAATGTCTCTCTATCCATCTCTTGAAGATTTGAAGGTAGACAAAGTAATTCAGGTACGTTTGCTTTTAATTAAAAAAATGTTTCATAATGTTTTCCTTTGTTAAATGAAACAGGAAGTATGTATTTGTTGGTGTATTCCTAAGTCTGTTTAGTTCTCTTGTAGACTAAAACATTGATTAGAAATTCATTTTTATTTCTCTATCTATTAGCCCTGGGATAGAATTTTTCTTAGATAAACAAAAGTTGTGTGTGTGTGTGTGTGTGTGTGTGTGTATACACATGCACCTGAGTACAAGTATTCTTGGAAGTCAGGGCATTAGATCTGTTGGCAGTGGAGTTCTAGTTATACATGGTTGTGAGCTGCTAGGCTCCAGTACTGGCAACTGAACTTGGGCCTGCTCAAGAGCACTCCTTCCTTCCTCCTGTATTGGTGTTTTGCCTGCCTGTATGTCTGTGTGAGAGTGTCAAAGCCCCTGGAACTTGTTAGGGATAGTTGTGAACTGCCTTGTGGGTGCTTGGAATTGAACCTGGGTCCTCTGGAAGAGCAGTCAGTACCTAATCATTAAGTCATTTCTCTAGCCCCAGATAGAATTTCCTTAAATTTGTTTTACAATTTTCAAAGATAGTTTAATTTTCTTAGTACAGTTTAAGTTATAGAAGACACATGTAAGTTGGAGTGTATAATATGCGCGCCAGAACTTTAAATAGTGGTAGTTTTGTTGGAGTGTTTTTTTTTTATTTTATTTTATTTTTTGTTGAGATCTTTAGGTATGACGAGTCTAGAATAAATATGTCTCTGCTCTGTGGATAAAATATGTCTCCTCTCTGAGGATAAAATGTACATAAACAGTGAGTAAGTGCTGCTTTTAGAGCAGGAGGGAAAGCTCAGGGGGAGACTGTAAAGTATGTCAGCTGACCTCTCTGAGTGAAGCAGATTTCCCTCACAGGTCCTTTGATGTTCCAGCAGAGAGCTAGCTGCTAGGAGAGGAATGGGGGAGAGGCAGGAAGTGGGGTGGCTCTTCTATTCCTGCTAGATTTTAAAATATTCCTGGTCCAGCCACTCAGGCTAGTCACTGTGCCTCCTATCCTAGGATAGATGACTCTTGTGTTTTTGATCTTGAGATGCCCTGGCAAGAAGTTACAGAAGAGTGAGTGTCACATTCCTCCTTCTTGTTTGGCCCTTTTCACCACAGCAGCGAACTGGCAGTTCATATTTTATAAATTATTTCACAGTAGCCATTACGCTGTTGCATTCACCACCACATAATTGTAGAACTTCTTTCAATTCCAAACTCTTAACAGCCTGTGCTTGCCTGGGTTGTATGAAGAAGCCCTGGATTCAGTCCATCCCAGCATTAAATAAACTGAGCTTCGTGGCACGTGCCTCTCATCCGGTCCTTGGGAGGTGGAGGCAAGGGCATCAAGGGTTGATGGTGATGTAATACTCAGCTAAATGTGATGAGTTTGAGGCCTGTCTCAAATACCAGGAGAGAAAGAATATGTAGCTGATGTATTTGCAGGCTCGCCGTTAGGCACTAACTGTAAGATGTGCAAAGTGGTGTCATTCAGTTAAGGTATTCCAAAAAATTTTAATTTATAGATTTCCTTTGGGGGAAAATGATTGCTGAAGTGCTTAAAGTGAAATCTGAGTAAAACTTCAGTTGTTAGTTTGTTTTTGGAAGTACTAGATTTAACATGTAAATAATATAAGAAAGATGTAGGTATTTTTGTTATTTGCTAAAATTTTCTTTTCTTTTCCAGGCTCAAAATGCCTATTCTGCCAATCCTGCTAACCAAGCATTTGTTTTGGTGGATGCTTCTGCTGCCTTCCCTCCAGATGGAAGTAGGTTTATACTTTGGACTCTTCTTTTTTTTTTTGGACAGAAATACGTGTAAAGGCTTTTCTTCTCCCCTGAAATTCAGAATCTAGGATTTTGTTTTGACTGTTATGGTTTATTAAAGAAATAACTTGTTTAATCAAGAGTGATCTATGAGTATGAAGATGAGTCTTAGGGCATAATAAAATTCTTAGTTTGACTCCTAATCTTTAACCTAGCCTGTTCACTAGTGGGAAACATGCTTTTCCATGGGACTAGAGTTTTCCCAACTGCCGCTCTCTCACGCATCCTCAACTGCCTCTTTCTTTCTTTATCAGGGAACTCGCGAAGTTTTCAACTGTCTTCTTTTTGGGATTTTCTTTAAAACTAAGAGTTGCTGTTCAGACTTCATAAACCATAATCTGTCTTCCTTCCATCCTGAATCAGAGGGCTACAGGATAGAGCCTCTCTGTAAGACATTGAGATACACTGACTGCTCTTCTGAAGGTCCTGAGTTCAAATCCCAGCAACCACATGATGGCTTACAACCATCCGTAAAGAAGTTTGATGGCCTCTTCTGGGGTGTCTGAAGACAGCTACAGTGTACTTACATATAATAAATAAATCTTTAAAAAAAAAAAAAGAAAAAGATTTTGGAAGTAGCTTACTTCAAAAAAAAGTTAACTATTGTTAATGTTTAAACATTCTATTTGTCTCATTTCATTGGAATAAGCCTGCCATTCTTAACATGGTAGGACAGAGTATATCACAGGCTTTGACATGGTTGTCTCCTATTACTTGAGCGGAGCCTTCCCATCCTATCGCTGTTTATGGAGAGAGTTAAGCAGCTGAGACCGTAAACACTTCGGTCTTCTGAACTGAAGAATTCATGCCATAGTCCCCAAACTGCTAGTGCTTTAGGGTTATGTTAAAGAAAAGGGCAAGGTCACTTATTCGGAAAATTATTTTTACCTTTGAGTAGTTACCTCTCTGTGTCTCTTACTTTTGTCTCTACATTTTATATTGGTACTCTGAACATATACACTTTGTTCTTATTTAGAGAAATGCAGCAGCTCTCAGTGTTGGGTGGCATTGTGTAGGATGAGTCTCCAGCAGGGGTCAAAAGCGGACAGGATGACTCTCACAGGTCTGCTGATGGCTAGACTACCTTCAGCTTTTAAGGTGTTGTTATCTAGCCCTGGCTGGTCTCAGGTTTGTGGCAATCCTCCTGTTTCTGCCTCACAAGTGGAGCTCTGGCCTTAAAGCCATTTTGCCACCATGCCAGCTTTAGACCGTTTTAAATGAGGGATTTGAACATCTGCAGACTGTGGTCTGTGGTGGGTCCTGAAGTGCCTCATGGTCATAAACGGATGATTCACGGGGTTAGAAAGCGAAGGCTGTTTCAGATATATTTATATTTTAGGACATTTGCATTAAAGTGGTTATGGATTTTTTTTTCATTCTAATTGTGGCAGAGATGGGAAGATATCCTTCCATTTTATGCATCTAAATCTTTGTACCTTATTTTTTTAGAATTAAACCCATATTAAGTTGTTATTTTGAATATTCTGCCAATGCCTTTTTCTTTGTTTACATTAGATCTGTATCCTAAACTGTATCCAGAGCTCTCTCAATACATGGGACTGTCTTTAAATGAAGCTGAAATATGTGAAAACATGCCCATGGTCTCTGGAGCAGCAGCACAGGGGGTATGTATTATATAATCTTGAATCCCATAAAATGTACTATATACATAGGTGTAAACTCATTTGTAGTAAACTCACATTTTATAACTTTATGGTTGAACTCTCCTAAGATTATAAAATACTTTCTAGATGTATTTCTGAACATTGTCATCCACTGTTGAATTTATTAGGTCTTTGTCTGTCCTTTGTCTTCTGCATTTTATCCTTTCCTAAGACACTGTGATGCTGTGTTTCTAAGTTAGTTTTATCCTGTTTGTAATTCTGACATAGACATATTAACTGGTACAGTTATTTCTTAACATATCTGACAGCAAGTCTTGTTCCTGACAATTTCATTCCAGATAGATTAGTCATTTGAAGTATATATCTGCCATATTATTTTGCTCACATTCCATCCAGAGGTCCTGAGTTCAATTCCCAGCAACCACATGGTGGCTCACAAGCATCTGTAATGGGATGATGCAATGCCCTCTTCTGGTGTGTCTGACGACAGAAACAGTGTACTCATCATATTTTGCTCACATTCTTAATATTCCTCCTCTTGTAATTAGAAGCCATTTTTTTTGTAATTAGACTGAGATTCTAGGTTTGAATGTAGCATATAGCTCTTGCTGTAATTATAGTTACATGCTTCATGACTGAATCCACTTCTATCGTCTTGCTACTGCTTAATACAGTACCTTCGTTTTATATATTGAAATTTCAGTATTTATTGAAAACTTACTTGTATTATTTATGATCTGTACTGGTGAATTAGGTAATCCACTTTGGCTCCTGGCAGGTCATGTTTCAGCTACCTGCCAGAGCTGTCTAGATTCGAGAATGAAACACACACACACACACACACACACACGCACGCACGCACGCACGCATGCACGTGCACACACACAGAATGTTATTTTTAATATGTCTAACTTGCTCAATGGCTGGGTACTTTCAAAACTCCCCGCGGTTAGGGCTAGCACATTCTCCCCCTCTGACATTCCTGAATCAACTTGCTAAATGAACTCTGCTACCCCCTTCCCCAATTCTTACATGGCTGGTTGCTTTCTTTCCTGCAGCTCTTTTGTCTGATCCCTCTGCTTCCCCATCAATTCTCTCCTTACACTCTCTCTACCTTCTCTCTCAGTCTCTTGCTCACTCAAAATCTTCCAATCTAAACATACCGCCTCTATCTCTGCCCGGCAATTGGTTGTACACCAATTCTTTATTACCAATCGAAGCCAGCTGGGGGCTGGGACCTTCAGGTCTGGAAGCACAGCTTTTCAGAGCTGAAAAAAGAAAAAGCATTAGAACTGATTCCCAACAATTATCCAGTTGAAAAAACAGTATTTCAACTGAGGTAATTTAAGAAATTAGATAAATGGTCAAAGATTTTCTAAGGAAAAAGTAGAACCCACATAGAAAGCCAGCTGCTGTCCTAGGATGGAGTGTGGAGTGATGAGGTGTTGGATCCTAGAAAGCTTAGGGATGGAACCTGTTGAAGCTTAGACGTAGAGGAGGGTTTCTAATAGTGCAGCCCCTGAGTGGTAAGGCAAGTTGTAAGACATGGGTCAGTGGTTACAGTCCTTGCTGCTCTTCCAGAAGACAGCCCCAGAGAATATGACATCTTCTGCCCCTTTGGGCATCCATAGAAGTGGCAAATACAGACATATAGATGAATTATATAAAAAATAAATCTTAAAAAAATATTAAGTAAAAAATGTAAAATCAACCAACAGTAAAGTAAAAAGAGGCATGGAGAAAACAAAAATGTTAATTGCTATATTTATAAAAAAATTATCTTCTAACAGAGGAAAAAAAAAGCCAATTATAGCTATTATGTTAATTAGTAATGGTTTCTGAGACTCCAGTTAGTGTATCTGATTTTCTTTGCCCAGGTCTGTATTTTTTTTTCCCTTTAGGTGACCAGCACACCAGTGTCCCCTCCCCATTTGTACATTTTTTTTTCCTTGAAGAAGCTACTTTTAGAAGTATCTACATTTATAAGGCTCTGTGGTGTGCTCTGTTCTTATTCTATCATTTTATTTTACTTAATTTGTTCTGGAGATTTCTATTAGCACATATTTCACTTAGTACATAATTCATTTCACATACCATATATTTTGTTTTTGTGTTCCACTTAGTTTTCCCCCCAGCTTTATTATTGTATTTGGAAGGTATACTGTGGCAGGGAGTTTGGGCTACAGAGCTTTGTGCTCTGGGCAGGTCACACGCTTCTAGTCACATGCCCAGGAACTCATTGGATTGGCGAATGGAAGACACACATACACACACACACACACACACACACACACACACACGTCAGTTAATTTTAAAATGTCTTGGCTACCACAAAGACTGGGCACTCCTAAGCCTTTCCCTGCTACCCCAAGCCCAGTTAGGAAAGTGGCCAGCCCAAGCAACTCTAAGGGTCCCGCCCCATCTCCTGTCCAGCCATTGGCCGCTGGCAACTTTATTATTCAATTAGAAACCAATTGAATCAAAGGACCTTTAGTGTTTGGACACAAAGATTCTCGATTGAATCAAAGCATTAGAACCAATTTCCAACAGTATATAGCATATTATATATCAATTAGTGTACATTGTGAAATATTTCTACAATCAAGTGAATGAATGTATCTATCACCTCCTAGAGCTACATTTTTAGTATGTGGTTATAATACTACCAAGCTTCAGTTGTACAATATTAACAGCCATGATTACTGTGCTGTTCCTTAGAACCCCAGACTACTTATTTTTATTATTGAAAGCTTGTATACTTTGTTCATCTTCCCATTTTCCTCCCCTCATTACTGGCCCTGTCAAGTTCTTCCTCTGCCTAGCTCTTACTCCTGACACGGGTCTTTTGCTTCCTACTGCTGAGACTGTATAAAGACTTTACATATGAAGATCACACTGTACTATCTTTTTTGTCTCTGACATATTTCCTCTAGTATAATGTCGACCAGGGTCATTCATACTGTCCAAATGCCAGTGTTTTTATGGCTTTAGTTATAAGTCATTGTGTATTTACAGACAGCATTTTCTTCCTTTAGTCTTATGTTGACAGACACTTGTTGTTTCTAAGCTTTGACTACTATGACTAATGCTACAGTGACCCTGGGAGTGCAGGCATCATTGGGATCTTGGGATTTTATTTCCCATTTGATATATGCCCAGAAGGGAGAGTGCTCGCTTTTATCGCAACTGTGTTTTTCACATGAAGCTCCTGTATACTATTTCATAATGGTTATTCCAAGTACATTCAGTGTCTGACAGTACACAAGAGTTTATCAGCACTCTGTCTTTTTGATAGATAATACTTGCTGTGGGGTCTGCTTAAATCCAGCATAAATCCAACATGATTCAAACACCAGGTCAATGCAGGTGACAAAAATTACTGTCATCAAGCCACTACTGATTGAATAGACTTGGGATCTGAACTATAACCCTGAAAGGATGTTGTATGGCATATTTAAAGGATGAAACCATAAGGCAAGGGGAAGTGGGGTGGGTTGTACCATTGTCCAAACATATTTTGACATAAGGGGTTAGCAAGGGAATTTTCACCAATTGGAGGAGGTTCCTGGGTCTGGGAACATGAACTTAGTTTGACTCCACCAGCAAGATGGAGCAGTTGGCCTTGAGATGTCTGGACTCATTCAGCTGTTTCCTTATAATAGAAGCTGTTCAGCTATTGAGAAGTCCCCAGCTCCCCTTGGGCCTAGGACCTTGAATTTAGTTTGTTCCTATGATTAAATGTAGCTTAAAAACGAAGTGGTAGTACTTAGAGTAGGTCTTCTTGTCCCCAGCATACTGACCCAGGAGGCGGTGATGTCATCTTTTCTGCCTTTGATTTTCTAAGGATAAATGATCTGTCACACACCCATTCATTATCTTTGGGAAAAGGTTGTATGTAGGCATGTTGCCCATTTTTAAATTGAGTTTGCTTTTTTTGCTGTTGACTTTTGAGTTATTTATGCATTTGGATATTTGCTGCTTACGACATGATCATTTTCAAATAACTTCTCCCATTCCATGGGCTGCTTTCAGTTTGGTGAATACTACTTTTGTTGTGAAGAACTCTTTTTGTTTGTTTTGAGATAGGTTTTGAGACTGGCCTCAAACTTGAACCACCTACCTCTGAGTGTGCGCCATCATGCCCCATGCCAGCTGTGAAGAATCTTTTTAAGTTTGATGTAGCTCTACTTACAGACAAAAATCATTGCCAAGATCGGTATCAAAGAGATTTGTCTTGTGTTTTCTCCTAGTTTTATTTGTTCAGCAGATCTCCACAGTTACGGCTTTGGAGTCCGTTTGGAGCTGACTCACCTTTGGTATAAGATCAGCCACAGTTCTACTGCCCTGCTCTTGGTGCCTAGGTTTTCCTAATTCCATTGTGTACACACAGAGATTTTGTCAAGAGTTGTTTAATATGTTTTTATGTTGTCTCTTTATTTCATTCCTGACTTAAAGCCTTGTTCATATTGAACTTATTTTTAAATTGGTAATTTTATGATTATATCACAGAAAATCTCTGAAAAAGAATGTTGCAAAAGTCTAGTGTGACGTTTAAGTTCTAGGAAAATATGCTTGAAATAGAGGCAAGCTGCAGTGTAGTTGTTGGCGAGAAAAGATCTTCTGAGAAATGATTCATGTGTTGCTTTCAGTGCGGCACCGACTTCATGGAAGTGCACTTAACCCAGTCCGAGGGCACGTGACCTCGTTGGGCAATGCAGTCTTTTGAGACAGCTGATGTCACTTATGTGGTCTCTAGCTGAGGCAGTTCAGCAGCACATGATGATTCTATACACAGGGGTGCCAGCTGACTTAAGTAGCAAGTCACTGAGTCTCCTCTGTCCAAGGATAATGGAGGAGTAAATTACCAGAAGGAGGAAATAAAACCACTGTCATTATTGTGGAAATCAGACTTCACCTGAGGGAATTTATTAATGGAGCAGTATTTGTAAGAACTATAACTGAGTGTGTTCCAGTTAATTTCTGTGTTTCTAACTACTGCCAAATTTTGTATTTTTCTTAGCAGTTGGTAGCAAGACCATCCAGTGTGAACTATATGGTAGCACCAGTGACAGGTAATGACGCTGGAATTCGGAGAGCAGAAATTAAGCAAGGGATTCGTGAGGTCATTTTGTGTAAAGATCAAGATGGAAAAATTGGGCTCAGACTTAAGTCAATAGATAATGTAAGTATATTTTTGAATTTATCTAAATAGGTCACAGAATATTAATGTCAAAACATTGAGATGAAGATAGTTTGGTTAGCTGTACTAACCCCTCTACAATGGGGAATAGTATGAATCCAGAGTTTTCTCTTGGAGACACCTGCTTGAAGAAGCCATGCTGGAACTTGCAAGCAGATCCCAAGCTTTTCATTTGGTACTCTACTGAAATGATGTCACTGGCTTTAAATAACCATATGACAGAGTGTGTGTGATAGAATGCTGGGCTTTACGTAGGGCAGCAGATGTGAAAGTAAAGGAAAAATGGACCAGTGAGAATTGGATGTACAGTTCTAAACTAAGTGATAATTATTTATGAGATGGTTCGGCAAGTTATTTCTGTTCATAAAATTTGAACTTAAATTGTGATCAGTTCTTTGTAATTGAGTCCGTGAATCCCTTGTCACACTAAAGACATGAAACCAGTTCCTCAGATACATTCTAAAATGTTAAGGACATGGTGGGTCTTTACCTCAACTTACGATTTTCTTTTCTTTCTTTTTCTTTTTCTTTTTCTTTCTCCTTCTCTTCCTCCTCGTCTTCCTTCTTCACCATTATCTTACTGAATTTTGTTTCAGTCTAAATGTTCCTTAGCTCAGTGATTCCAGCTTTCTACATAGAAAATAAGTGTATTACACTATTTAACTGAATGAGACTGATGTTGGCAGGAAACGCCAGCACTACCTTTCCACTCAAAAGGCTGAGGGCATGTTTGTGTGACTCTCTATGTGTGTCTAAGACATTGTGCTTGTAATAAATTCCTGACCTCTCTGAAGCTTGAGTGGGGTATATTTCAGCAGAGATGCCTTGGAGTCTGTTAGCACAGTTCTAGTTTACCTGCTTGGCAAAAGTCAGTGGGGTGCTGCCTATTCATACTACTTCATGGCAGGACTCATGTCTGGTCCGCCACAAACTGTAGGAAAGCTTTCCCCTTTTCTATTTGCGCTTGGTTCAAAATCTGATTGAATTTACATAAATGTGAATATCCTGTGAGTTTATTGTTAGAGGCATTTTTTGTCTGTTTGTTTAACACCAGTTTTACTGATTAAGAGATGAATAAAGTGGTCTTCGAGCTAAAACAGTATGGAATTGTTACCTCAAACTATCATTTGTTTTTATAATTTATTTGCTTGTGTTGAGTGTTGGCCTGAATATATGCACCACATGTGTGCCTGGTACCCTTAGAGGTCAGAAAATGATGCCAGATCCTCGGAACTGGAGTTACCCATAGAAGTGATAAATGATAGATTATTTTCTTGTCCTCTAGGGTATATTTGTTCAACTAGTCCAGGCTAATTCCCCAGCCTCCTTGGTTGGGCTGAGATTCGGGGACCAGGTGCTCCAGATCAATGGTGAAAACTGTGCAGGCTGGAGTTCTGATAAGGCACACAAGGTGCTCAAACAGGCATTTGGAGAGAAGATTAGCATGACCATCCGTGACAGGTGAGATGCTACCCACTGGTGACACTGAAGTGCAAGCCCGTACTTCCAGTTTTCTGCTCTTCAGGGTTCTGTAAATACAGTTTTCTACTTTTTATTTTTTAAGGAAAATGTTGATTACAGTCTTGCTGTTATGTGTTTCTCTAATGTAGTTAGATTCTTTCCATAGAATTGTAGTTTTGCATATACATTGTACCACTCTTTATGGGAATCTGCCCTCTGATCAAGGGTTTCCCTGTCTAACTCTCTGGAAGGGTTGTACATGCTAGAGAAGTAACTGATGTAGTAAGGCAGCTGTGGGCTCACTGCAGCACACTGCTGAAGCATCCCGTGCCAGCGCCCCCTAGCGTGAGGACTGAATGTCACAGAGTCCTAAGGAATCAGTTTTGAAACCAAATCTGGTCTCTGAGGTGGTTGTGTGATTTAATGAAAGAGGATGAATCATTCTGCATGGTACTTTTAACTTGGATACTTTGCACAAAATGATGTGCCTCTTTTCTTCCCAGCTCCCACAAGTGTTAAGACCAATATCACACAGAGTATAATACCTGGGGAGGGGGAGTTTCTTGAACTAAAAATGACATTGATCAAAAAATGTTTATTAAATTCCTAAATATAATAAAAAATGGAAAAGTCTATAATTTTTTTTAATGTGTAAAGCAGGATTTCATGAAAGTCGGACCAGGTCTGGCAAAATGTTTTTTGTTAAGAGTACACACAGTTCTTCCAGATGACCCAAGTTTGGTTCCCACACCCAAGTAGGGCAGGTCACAGCTGCCTGTAATTTTAGCTCCAGGGCCCCAATACCTGTTTTTTTCTTCATAGGCACGTGCACTCACATGCATAGGACCCACCTGTGTCATTTATTTAAAACACAGTAACGTTGCAAATAAAAAGGCATCACATGTTGAAATTAACCAGACCCCCAGACTGTAAATCTCAGTAAATCTCTGTACAGATGTAGCTATTTGGAACAGAAGCTGTGGAGCTTCCTGATGGAGTTTATATTTTCACTATAGAATATGTTTTTTGAGTTATTCACCACTATAGGCAAATTCATAAGAGAAAATGAAAATGAAATCATTTTATTTTCTTTTATAACACTTGTTGACTTCTTAGTCCTTTCCTTTGCCCTAATATTTACTGTTCCTTGTTCTTTTTCATGTTGTATTGAGTGTACCTTTGTTTATATGCACACACTATTGCCTAGGTTCTGAATAAGAGGAAAGGGCTTATTTCGTAAGATTTTGTGACTCTGAGTAGTACTGTACATTCTCAGTCCATCATTTTTTGTGCAAATTTTATAAATGTATTTTTCTTTAGAGCTGAATAATATATATATATATATATATATATGATTCTCATTATCCATACATCTAGGTTAATTCTAGTGCAGGACTAAGTGTAGGGGCACAAGTATCTCTGCAGCAAGGTGTGGAGTTCTCTGTAGTGTGTGCCTAGGGGTGAAGTAGTAAGGTCATGTGCTAATTTTATTTTTTAATGTTCTTTTGAGAAACTTAC
This sequence comes from Tokudaia tokunoshimensis, assembly GCA_036184795.1. Lineage (NCBI taxonomy): Eukaryota > Metazoa > Chordata > Mammalia > Rodentia > Muridae > Tokudaia > Tokudaia tokunoshimensis. Next base: position 119,156,207 of record BTHU01000014.1, read on the forward strand.
ACAATTGCTTTGTTAATTTGTACCCTGTTTTTTCATAATAGCCATTTTGACAAGTCGGGGGTAGTATTTCAAAGTGGTTTTAATTTGCATTTTCTTGATGGCTAGTAATATTGAACATTTTTTTTTTTTGTGAGCCGAGGGGCTTAGACAGTTTCTTTGTGTGGCCCCGGTGTTCTGGAACTCACTTTGTAGACCGTGCTGTCCCTGAACATAGAGATCCACCTGCCTCTGCCTCCCAAGGGCTGGGATTAAAGGCGTGCGCCACCACCTCCCAGCTGCCCCTTTTAAATTAGTTACTGGACATTTTAAGTTATTTTGAAAAAAAAAATTAGTTTGGCCATCTGTGGTGGTTTTATTTCCTTACTATTTAATTTCTGCAATTATTTATAAATTCTGGGTATTAGTGGCTTGTCTGAAGTGTGGTAAAGGCTGTCCATGCTGTGGCCTTTTGCTTTGCTGATTGTTTCCTCTGGTGTACAGAAATACTTTGTTTCCATGTGGTTCTATCTGTTGATTCTTGGGGTTCGTTCCTTTACTGTTGCTGCTCTACTCAGTTGGTGTTGACCCCAGTTGTAGGAAGGGTATACCTGTGGTTTTCTCTACAACTTGGAGCCATTTAGGGTTTAGAATTCTGGTCCATTTTTATTTTATTTTTGTACCAAGTTCATCTAATTTCATTCATCCACAGGTAGAAACTCAGTTTTGCCAGTGTTATTTCTTGAATTGATTTTTTCCCCTTGTTATATGATTTGCCTTCATTGCCAAAAATTCTGTGGCTCTAGCAAGCCCATCTTTACGGGCACTCGGCTCTGCTGTGGTGGCCTTGCCTTTATGCCAGCTCCAGGCTCTCTTTAGGACTGTGGAGGTGGAAGCTTTGCCGCCGAGCACTGGAAAGCCCAGCAGGGTGGTAGCTCCTGAGCATTGCTTTGGCTGTTTGTGGTCTTTTAAGGAATTCTTGGTTTGTTTTTTTCTAAACCTGTAAAATCCAATATTAGAATTTTGATAGGTATTGCATTAAATCTATAAATTAATGTTGTAGTATAGGTATTTTTATAATAATTCTGCCAATCCAGTTGCATGGATTTTCCATCATCAGCTATCTTCTGTGATTTCCTCTTTCAGTATCTTTTGCATTGGGAGAGTGTCACTGTACAGACATGTCTTTCATATCTTTGGCTAGATATATTCTTAAATAATTTAAAAAGTTATTTTGAATGGAATTTTTTTTTTGTAATTTTTTTAAAAGCGTCGGGCTGGTAGGGAGATACAGCTACAGACTTTCATATTGTAAACAAAACAGGTGGCCTTAAAACCTTACAATGACACCATGGCAGGGTTTCAGAAAGTAGGCTAGTGTTAAGTGGCATGACAGTTTCTGAGGCAGACTGCTCGAGGCCTTTTTGACTGTAGCTTGTGCCTTCCTGTCCAGTCAGGCTTGAGGAACCCCTTCTGACTACTTCTCTGATGGGTCTTTCAAATTAGAGCAAAGCTTTGCCTGTACTCCCAGCAAGCTGAGTTGGGTCCCTGGGCTTACATGGTGGAGAGAGCTTACTCCTGCAGCTTACACTTTATGCATATGCACACATAATAATAATGGAAGAAACGAAATCTATTAAACATTTCAAAATTGACATGTGAAAAATACAATGAAGTTTTAAGATTTAAATGTCCTAAGATCACTGGCTCCCAGAAGTGCTGAAGGGACTCAGTGGTTTAGTGGTTTAATGCAAGGTATGCTGGACTGAGAGGAAAAGCATATTGATAATTCCATGGAGCTTTTTTCTCATACTTAGCAGGGATATCTTGGTAGTGAGTCAGTTAAATCATGTGACTGAAAAAGGCTACTAAGGTGTTCTATATGTAGCAGAATCTTCCCCCAGTTAATACAACAAGAAACCTGTGATTGGACAGGGAAAAGGGGAGGCAGCTAAGAGCTTCAGAGGCAGGGACAGGAAGAGAGAAGAGGGGGAAGGAAGGAAGATGGAGGAAGAGAAAGAGGATCCATATTCTACGTGGCTTTTAATAGCCACAGGTAGCAATGAATATCTTATAAGGGATGGACAATTTGACTTATCTAGGTGGGCAATTTATATCAATATCAGTTGACTCTGAGTTCATTGTGTGAGTGATTTGTGGGGTGAGAATTTACTGATTTAAATCTGACTTATAAATTACAAGCCTCTAGGGTTTTGATTTTACCAGGTTACTGACTACAGGCGGTGGATGGCTGGAAATGTGAGCAGGATTACCAGCAAGAAAACCAGAGATGGGCGGGCTCTGCTTGGGGCTAGCCTTGGAGGCAGCAGGGTAGCTGCGGCCCAAAAGTAGCCAGTGATAGTGCAGGTTGGTGCCATTTTTGTTGTTTCCTACAACAGGTGGTGAACCAACGTGTTGGGCAAGAGTCCACAAGAAATTTAAGATTATTAGCCTGAGTGAGTTTCATTTTCTAAGTGAGAGAAAGGTGGCGCTGGGATGAGTCACATGGTCTCAAGCGCAAACAAAGAAAGAGGGCTCTGAGGCCCCCTGCTGTGGAAAGAGACAAGATGGCTGCTTAGAGTCAGAGAGCTGGAGAATGGAAGCTGCCTGTATCTTGGGGGCAGATTGATTTAACTGTGAATTTATAATACTGGGATTATTTGCTTTTAGGATATATTTATATACAGATTTTGTCCGAATCACGTGGGGAATTTCGCCTACAGTTTGGAACTAGGATAGGGGAAATTAGTCACTGAGTCCAAATAGAGAGGGCGGTGATAATTTCCTGCTATGAACAGGTATTAATTAATAAATAGCTGTGGCTCCAGGTAGAGAGCTCGACAGATAGATGGTTCAACAGGATGGCTGCTCTAGGCAAAGAGCATAATAAGTAAAAACTACCTGCTTCCTATAGGCGGATATTCATGAAAATTTGAATTAATTGCTTTAAAGATGGTATAAAGGTATAGTGCTTTAATAAGTCTTACAGAATAAGACATATCCTGTCTAATGTGGGCTCCACGGGAATTCTGGGTTTAAATCCTGGTTTGACTAGCTGCCTGCTTATAAGTATAGACAGAAGTGTGAATCTCTTGTTTTTAAGATGGTATAATAAGGTCTGCAGGATAACTAACGCATATTCTCTAATGTGGGCTCCACGGGGAATTTGGGTTATTATCCTGCATGGCGAAATAGAAAAAGCCTAAGAATAGGCAAATACAGTACTTTAGTTTACTTTATTTATTTTGGATTGTTTTAATTTTCAAAATGGGTGCGATTTTGAGTTTTGTGGTTATATTACTCCTCTGGGAGAGAGGTCAAAATAAAGGTTTTCCTGCTTACTGTCTCAAGGATATGCTGATTTGGGAGAAAGGTTTTGTAAAAACTTTGTGTTTTTAGAAGAGGTGATTAGTGTCTATACACCTTCCAGAGTATTATGGATCAGTGTAGCCATAATAAATTATTAGAAACACTTAACACTTACTGTAACAAAATATCCCATGTGCCAGAGTCAGTAGGTATGTCATGTCTGTTGAAATATGTAATTGAAGTTTCAGTCTAACCCAACCCTTATGCTTCAGGCCCTTTGAACGGACAGTTACTATGCATAAGGACAGCAGCGGGCATGTTGGCTTTATCTTTAAAAGTGGAAAAATCACATCTATAGTGAAAGATAGTTCTGCTGCCAGAAACGGCCTTCTCACTGATCATCACATCTGTGAGATCAACGGACAGAATGTCATTGGCTTGAAGGTAAGGGGCTCAGGTGACCCTTGTTTCAGTATCATTGTTTTGTAGAAAACATCATTTAGGTAACGGGGCTTTTGTGTTGACTCCCCTGGCAACCCTTAAGCTAGAATTCTGTGGAGTCATGGGTAGGGAAATATTTAGACATTCCGAATGGATGTATGACCATTCTTTTCAGTCCAGAAATACAGAAAAGGAATTAAGTCTTGGTATATAGTAATATTTTGTTTTTTATAGATTTCGATCAAGACTTTAGTCCATAAATTCTAGAATATAGTTAACTGTGTATGGGGCAAACTATTCTCAGTAAGGAGTTTTGTTCAGTACCTTCAACTTTGTTACTAGCTTAAGAAAATTATATCTCCAAGATTAAAATTAAAATTCAGACATACCAGGGATTGGGACTCCAGAGATATCAGCAAGACATCAAAATATAGTGCGTTTCTTACCTAACAGTAACAGTTTTATGTTTATTAAATAAAGCCTTAGTGAAATGTAATTTTATTATGTTTGGTCAGGATGCTCAGATTGCAGATATACTGTCAACAGCTGGAACTGTGGTTACCATCACAATCATGCCTGCTTTTATCTTCGAACATATTATTAAACGGTAAGTGGATAGATAGCTCTTCAACTTCATGCTCGCCAACACCTGACATAAATGTAAACACTACTTTGAGCTTTCAGGTCTTCTGCATATTAGAAATCTAGTCATGGTGGTTCATGATGGATTGCTTGCCTGTGAGATATTAGGAGTGGCTGTTGCTTTCTTTGACATATTTCAGGAAGTAGAGAGGTGCATGGTGCTTGCTGTCTATCTTTGGGAACTGAGGAGTGTAGAGTCCATGAGAGCTGACAAAGGCCAGCAAGGGCGACTCAATCCAGAGCTTTTCAGCTCCTACGTTCCTTCATAGCTGCTGCCATGCCATCTTGGAAACACTTCTTCTAAAGTTCTTGTAGAGCACATGAAAGTGAGATTTGGAATAGATATAAACATAACCTTTGTAATGGAAATTTGGTCTATAGTTTTGGGCAGAATGCAGCTAGCTACCCTCAGAGCAGGGGAAAAAAGTTGATTGTTCTACAGTCTTTTGTTCTTTTTAACTACCAGTAGGTCCCTGATCCCCCACCTTTCTTCTGACTCACCACATCCTTGCTGTTTCAATTAAACAGCCAGTCTTAATGTAAAGGACTCATACCTTCTCTAACATGTCTATCTCGGATGTAAATATCTATTCTTGCTGGACAGTTTCTGACAACTCAGTTATCAGTTCCTTAGATCCTAGCTCTTTAAAGACATCTTTCCTTCTTCCTCAAATTAATGGTTGACAACAGGTGCTAAACTGGAATTGGGGTTGTCTTGGGTTAACATGGCATTTTTGAAAATACGACATGAGTTATGGAATGAATGGCTCTCTTGTAGGATGGCTCCCAGCATTATGAAAAGCCTGATGGACCACACCATTCCTGAAGTTTAAACACCTTGTACAGTGCATCGCATTACAGCTGAATGTTTCAGTTTTCCTCTTCAGCAACTTCTCTATTTCGCACATGAAGCTTTCCCGGAGCCAGGGAGAATATGCTGCATGGAGACCTTTCTATCTTCCATCATAGCTGGAACCTCACTCTATCTGATATGAGCTTCAGATTCTAAGATAGGTGTGTAGCCTTAGCCTGGTTTTACAGATGTGAAACTCTCAAAAGTTTTACTGACTTTCCTAGACTTGGTTCTTTACTGGGAACCTGATGTTTTTATATAAGCCATGGTGATTAGGATGACTGGTGTAGGCTTAGCTGTGCCTGAGAACTGTCAGCTTTCTCCTAGAACAAAGCACAGTGCTAGTCATGTGCCTCAGTTCTGTGGCATACTTGGACTTTAGTACGTCAGCATAGTACATTTAGAATGACTGCCTTTGATAGTTATTTTTTAAGTTTTCTCTGTGTGAGTGTGTAAAATTGCAATTAATCAACACTGATTTCATTCCACAAAAGCATTATACAGTTGTGTGTAGACTGCAGGAGACTTTAATGATTGTCACTAAATCTTAACTACCTTCACTTAATATGCTTCAATTGTCGCCTTAACTACAGTAAGCATTTAGAATAAAAGCCAAAATAGAATTATTGCTGCCTTCTGAAACCTGAGATGTTAGCTCTCTATTAAGCTGTTCTGTGCTAGCCCTGAGCAGCTTTCTGGTAAAGCAGAGCTGCCTAGTTGTATCAAGATTTTCTAGTCACTCCATCAAGGAAACGCCTAATTGCTTTCTGAGAAACAAATTGCTATATATTTCATGTAAAAGTTGTTATACTAAATAGAATAACTTTTGGAGTCTCTTTTTCACTTGTAGAATAAGTGGGTAATATCCAATCTGGCATCTGAGCCCTAACATCACGTATCTTTAGCTGGGTTGGGGTGGTTTTAGAATGTTTCCCTAGTCATCTTAAGTTGTTCCATTTTCTGACTCCGTCCTGTAAAGAAAAATGGCAAGGACACTTTATCCTGATTTTTTTTCTTTCTTAGTTTGTGCTTATCCTGTTACTTTATGTGATATTAAATGTATAAAAATGTTAAATTTTAGTCTGTCTGTGATTGCATCAGTCCTTACTGTGAGGCTACATCCAGGGTCTCTAAGGTCAGTCTTAGCTAAGACTGCCTGGGAATACACTTGCTGGGCGCCCTTATTGGCCAGCCCGTGGCCACCTTCCACCTGCATACTTGATGTCATGGAAACATACTTGCTGGGAGGCCTAAATGCCCACCTAGCCTGTGGCCACCTTCACCCTGTGCACTCGATCGACATCAGTGAAAGAACCTGGAAAGGCTTCTGCATCTCCAGACCATGGTCTCGAGACCATCCACATGCATTAATGACACTTAAAACTAACTGAAGATTCTATTACTTTAGCCTGGTTCAAGAATTTTTCCTTTTTACTATAACATGCTTCCAATGGCATAGAAAATTTGTAATCTTGTAGTTGTTGTTCAGAGACTGAATGTAAAGGAAAATCATTGCAGTTTCTATATAGGCTACCTTGTTGGAAATTTATAATTCCCATTTTGATTAACTACCTTGCTTTCTGGACTTGGTTCTGAATGCAGATCCAAAAGAAATGAAATTGTATTTGTGTCATTAAGTATGGTTTTGTAGAAGGGTTAATACTTGTGATTCTTAAATTATTTAAATAAGACAAAGGGAAAAGTGCTTTCATTACAGAAAAATATTTTTAATGTAGAAAAGATGAACATTTTGTAACATAATGAAATATAAACCATTGCTATACACAGTAATAGACTTACTGTTATAAGAACAGCTATTCCTCGCCCAGATTCTTAGAATCTGGGCACACAGCACTGCAGAAAGGAACCCGTCCATGAAAACACATCAAAGAACTGTGTTACCACCAGAACCTGGGAAGCTTGGGTCAGGGCTCCTACTCCTCTTAGGGACTGAGCTGGCCAGTGCTGTCCAATGTTCCTCAGTCCAACTGGGTCTTTTCTTCTCCTAAACACCCAGTAGTCTTCTGTTGTCGTGTGTGATGGTCCTCTGTCCTTTCCCTAACACTGCCATGTTTTCTCTGCTTAATGGATGACAACAAATGGCTCTGAATGAAGTCGTCATGATTTAGGAAGTTAAAACCACAAATTCTTCATGTGGTAAAACTTCTAAGTACTATCATTGCACATTCACCAGTTACGAGTTTGGTTTAAAAATACATTAAGTAGAACTGATCTTGATAGAGAGGAAAAGGCACTTAATACTGCAATTTCCAGAACATAATTTGTCTGTCTTCCCCTCCTGTGATGATACTGCTGCACTGTTCATTCATCCATATGCATGTGACGGCACCTGGAAGACACTTCTGTTAGGAGTGCAGCCAAAGGCCGGTGTGGAGCCTGCATGCTGACTGCTGAGCCCTGGCCCAGCAAGTAATCCCCGTACCCTGTGTTCCTACTATAAACTATGTAGAGGTTCAAAACACTTGCTTCTACAAAGAACTTACAAGGACTGAGCCATTTCACTATGAATCTAAAAGCAAAATGATAGATGGAAACGCATACCTTGGCAAATGGTAAAAGAAACTGAGAAATTTATGGAAAGGGAAGTGGGCAGCCTGTAGCCAGCCTTGTGATTTGATGTCCTTTTCCATTGAAAGGTTCACATAAAAATTATAGCTGTTAAGAAATCTGCTAAACTGAGGGGGAAAGTGTAGCTATATAATTTTAAGATACAGGTTTAAGAAGAAATAAAGCATATGAAAATTGTATAAGGAGAGAGGGAGTTAAGCTAGGTAGTCTCATCTCACAGTTGAACAGTCCTCCAGAGGACCAGGAGAGCGTGTGGTGTAAGCTCTCTACACGGGCTCTCCAGCAGTGTCCAAGAGCGAGGGCAAGGGAGCAGAAGAACGTTACACGACACTGCACATGTTGTGCAGCAATATCCACAGTGCTTTCAGTAAGATCCATATGGGAGTCACTGCCAGACCGCCCCTCACGACTAGGATGTAGGAGTTGCAGCCTGACACCAGTAGGTAGGAGACCTTAGTTTCCATGGTACTTTATTTTTGCATTGTCTTTGGGTGAACTGCGTTATTTTTAAAAATCAGTTACTCAGCTTTGCTATAGTTTTTAATTCTCTATGTGAAAGTAAAGACTTCTTTCAGAGGCCAAAACAAATATAAACCTTAAGGAAACTAAAGGACATAACCACTGGCCAATCAAAATGTGCAAGGGAAATGTTAACACAGAGAACACAAGGGTTGGTGTCTGCCTAAGAGAGTCCTCCTGTTAGAAATGAGGGCCTGCGTCAGAGGGCTGGCTCATCAGCAGATGAAGATACTGGACTCCACTCACCGGTGTGGCCCTGGATCCGCTCACTGACTTTTGCTCCAAGGAGGTCCCAAACAAGCAGCTCACCAGACCGACTTCCAGATAAGACAGAATTTCCATCCCAGACAAAGCACCTGCAAGCATGATCGGGAGACAGTCCATCATAAAAGAAATATGTGACCTTGGTCAAGCATGACCAAATGAAATAATCACAAATACATTGTAAGCGGTCTCACTGCCCCCTGGCAACTGTACCTCTGCGGCTCCTCGGAGGCCATGGAGGAGATGAGCATGCCCGTCTGCACATCAATCACATTTAGACAGCCGTCTGCTCCTGTGCTGAGGATGTGGCGACTGTCTGCCATAAACACACACAGGAGCTGCTTCAGAAAGTGACTGGATTTCTGAATCTACTCCCTGTTTCACTTTCCTTGAGCTCCTTGTATTCTTGAAATGTTTTGTCTGGTTTTCAGGTGAGATGACCCTCTTGGATAATGAGCTCATTTCCATCATCCACGCTGATTCCTCCAGGTGAAGAATTAAAAGCAGTATCCAATTTATAAATTACCAGTGCTAAAGTACATGTATCTAGACATGAACCAGCCTATAGGCAAAACCTCTCTTCATCAGTAAGGAATGCTGTGCTATTAAACTTCTAATTTCAGAGTTCAAATGAACTGTCATTTGTATTGAAAAGGATAACACCTACCTGGGCTAAAAGCAGCATCACATACTGGCCCTGAATGGCATGAGATCTGGTGTAATAAAGTGGCTGTAGTGAGGTCCCAAATATTCACCATGCCTTCTTCGGTGCCAGAAACTAACAGTGTGCTTACAGCATTTAAATTGATAGTATTGACCTAAGAAGAAATAGCGATAAATAATTGAGTCAGATTACTCATTAACTATATGTATCCCAGGCTCATTAAACTATCCACCCACAATGATAAAAATTATACTACTGTGCAAGGTCCTGGTACAGCTAATGTGATTATATTACATTTTAGTAGCACTTTATCAAATGGCTATTTGTTTTAAAATAAAGTTCTAAGGATGCTAGAAAAATACAAATATATGAAATAATTCAGGGAATTTTAGTACTATTCTCAAATGGCCTAAAATAGTCTAAAAAAAGGAAGTCTGTGGGAATGTAGAGATGGCTCAGTGCTTAATAACATGCACGACTCATATAAGAGAACCAGAGATAGGTTCCGAGCACCCACATCAAGTGGTTCACAACGCCTGTAGCTCCAGTCACCAGCAGATCTAATGCCCTGTTGTCTTCCAGGAATACTTGCACTCAGGTGCTCTCTCTCTCTCTCTCTCTCTCTCTCTCTCTCTCTCTCTCTCTCTCTCTCCCTCTCCCCTTTCCCTTTCCCTCTCCCTCCGTCCCCCCTCCCTCTCTCTCTCTCTCTCTCTCTCTCTCTCTCTCTCTCTCTCTCATATGTACACACACACACACAATCTTTATAAAAAGTTAACTTCTTCCATCCAACCTATGTCTGCAAACTCGCCATCCTAACTGTAGACTTGCAACAGTAAGTTCATCTGAGAATTCCCTTTTCCTGGCCTACATCTAGAACTATGGTTTGGAAGCTCTTTTCTTGGTTCAATTAAACAGCTCCTTCAGCTTTGCCTGACCTAGCTCAGGTGGTGCATCTCCTGCATTGGCCCAATCTAAGGAAGGCCAGACTAACATACCAGACACACCAAAGTCCACATGCCCTGGTCAAATCACAAAAATAAACAATGAGAGATCACAGCACCATGTCTTCTCACTCACTAGTCCTATACAAGTGTTCTCTACTCAGAACTCCCTAGATGAACCTTAGGGTACAATTTAAAAGAACAATCATAAATTTTTATCAAATAATTAATTTAGGAATTTAGGAAGACACACTTCATTTAAGTCCATGAACTTAACAAACACCTGAGAGACATCCAAGAAACTTCAATAAAGATAATTTAAGATTTCAAAACTGAATTTAATAAAGAGATGGAAACTGAAGAAAAACACAGGTCAACATGAATTGAAAAACTCAATAACCCAATAAGAAATTTCAGGGGAAAAATCTTCCAAGTAGAAAACAGAAGATCAGGACTTGAAGATATCAAGGATCTATATTAAATATACAAAGAAAATGAAACTTTTTAACATACATGAAAGGATTTTACAGGAAATGAGATATCATCAAAAGACCAAATTCTCAAATTATAATGAAGGAAAAGAATCCCAAGAGAGTAGCACAGATCAGATAATGGAAGGAAACTTCCACAATCTAAGGAAAGACATACCCATACAAGAAGGTATGGGCACAAGAAGCACACAGAACCTTAACTAGGCAGGAGCCAAAAAACACCTCACAGTGTATCACAGTCAAAACACTAAATGTACTGAACAGAGAAAACTGCAAGAAAAAAAACCAAGTCACATGCAAAGGAAAACAAATCAGAACAATTCCTAATTCTGCAATGGAAACTGAAAACTTGAAGAACTTGGAACAATGCAGTCCACATTCAAAAAGACTAACTGCCAACTTTTTACTGTGTCCAGCAAAAGTGTCTGCCATAGTTGCAAGAGAAAGAAAAACTTTCCATGGTCTAAACATCCTGGGAAGCAAAAACAAAATAAAAAAACATGTCCAAGTTAAAGAACAAAACCAAACCAAACCACTAAACAGAATACTAGAAGCAAAACTCTTAATGGAGGAGTGACTAAGCACAGCCAAGTCACTCCAGAAAGAAGAAATGAAACCTAATTTAATAAAAACCAAGCAACTAAACACAAACCAGAAAAAACAAAATCAAACTCACTGCAGTCTACACATACCTTTAAGTATTAACTCTAAATATTAGTGGATTAAAAAACAAAATCCATTATATGTTGTCTACAAAAAAAGTCTCCGCTTTAAAGATAGGTACCACCTGGAAAGAATGGAAAAAATATTCCAACTAAGTGGGATAAGGAAGAAAACAGGCTTGCCATTCTAACATAAGAAAAAATAGATATCTAACGGAAACTAATCAAAGAGACTATGCAGCATACTTCATCCTAATCAAGACATTAGAAAAATATCACAATATTAGACATATTTACACCAAACTCTGATGTGCCCAATTTAGTTACAAACGTACTAATGGAATTAAAGACAGATTATCACAGTCACAATCATAGTAGATAATTTTAACAACCACCTTCTTCAGTAGATAAGTCATCTGGACAAACAAGACAAAACAAACAAAGACCAGAGAAACTTCAGGATGTTATCTTAGCTCATATGGTCCTAACATATCCATAGAATATTCTACCAAAATACCAATGAATATATATTCTCTTAGCAGCACATAAGAACTTCTCTAAAATAGACAACATGCTGGCACAGAAAGCAAACCTTTGAACTAATCCAATGTCTCCTATGCAGCCATTATGTAATAAAACAGCAAACAAAACTCTAATTAGTGCATAAATTCATGGAGATTTAACAACTTATTATTCAATGGTGTATGTATTTTGTATGTCAAAAAAGAAATAAAATATTCTTGAGAATAAGTGAGAATGAAAACATAACCTGTGGGACACACTGAAAACAGTCCTACGTGAGAAGTTTATATTTAAGTATCTATATTAAAAAGTCAGAAGGCAGCTGGGCAGTGGTCGTGCATGTCTTTAATCCCAGCACTCTGGAGACAGAGGAAGGTAGATCTCTGTGAGTCTGGCCTACAGAGTAAGTTTCTAGGGCAGCCAAGGCTACACAGAAAAACTCTCTTGAAAAAACAAAAAAAAAATCATATGAAAAAATCATATATATGTGAATACACACCCACACATTTTATATATATATATATATATATACATACATATATATATATATATATATATATATATATATATATATATATATATATATATATATAAAATCAAACAGACATATAAACAGGAGTAAATTGAAATGGTAATAAAAAGCCATCATTCTGACTAAAAATGTCCAGGATCAGATGGATGCACAGGAGAACTACCAGGTTTTCAAAAAACCACAACCAATTCTCTTAGTTCATAAAAATAAAGGATCACTCCTAAACTCTTTTCTGTGAAACCGATATTACTCTACTACCCAATCCACGTAACAACATAACAAAAAACAAAACTACATACCAATATCCCTTTTGAACATAAAGAATCCTCAATAGCATACTGGTAAATTGAATACAAACACATATCCAAGAGATCAAGTTGGTGTTGGATTCTAGAAATGTAGCTAGTTCAACAGACTTAAGTAAATAAACATAGTAAGTCATATAAATGGACTTAAAGATAAAAAACACATAATCTCAATGGTCACAGAAAAATCCTTTGTCAAAATCCAACATGCTTTCAGGATAAAAGTCCTAGCATAGTAGGGCTGGAGGAAACATATATCAACATAATAATGGTGACATATGACCAGTTTACAGCCAACATTATCCTAAATGGAGAAAATTTAAAGCAATCTCCTTATTAGAAACAAGACAGGGCTGTCCACTACCTCAGTCCTTTTCAATATAGTGTTAGAAGCACTAGCCAAAGCAACAAGGTAAGAGAAGAAAATGTAAAGGATGCAAATAGGAAAGGATTCCTATTTGCAGATGGTTTGATATTGTACATAAGAGACCTCAAATTTTCCACCATAAAACTTGGAGAAACAACAATTTCATCAAAATGGCAGGATGCACAATCAACTTACAAAAATCAGTAGCCTTTCTATACATCAACAAACAGAAGAGAGATCATGGGTACTTGTACTTACAGTAGCATCAAACACAATAAAATATCTTTGAATAAACCCAACCAAGGAGGTAAAAGACCTCTACAATGAAAACTTTAAATCTCTGAAGAAAATTTGAGAAAGACATGATCCCAATCAAAATATCCACAACATCCTTCATGGAAGGGGAAGAAAAAAAAAGAAAACAAAAACAAAGCAAAAAACCTAAAATTCAAGAAGAACCAGAAAAGATCCCAGATAGCCAAAACAATCCTGGACTAAAAATGGAATCAAGGGGAGACTGTTATTCCAGACTTGTAATAACACTTGGTACTGGCACAAAAACACACATGTAGACCAAAGGAATAAAGGAGAAGACACAAAAATAAACATTGTATTCATAAGTACTGTCATTGATTATTTGACAAAAGGCAAGAAACATATCCTGCAGAAAGATAACCTCTTCTGTAAGTGTTGCTGGCAAAACTGGATGTCTACCCATGAAGTTACACCTGTATCTATCCCGTTGCACACAAATTAGGTCCAAGTGGATCAAAGGCCTCAATTTTAAATCTGAAATGCTAAAACTTCTAGAAAACATAGGCAAGTACCCTAGAAGATACAGGTATCAGAATTTTCAGAACATGACTCCATTAGTCAAGGAATTAAGGCTAGCAACTGAAAAGCTGGACTACATAAGATTAAAAAGCTTCCATACAGTTAAGGAAACAGTCAACTGGGCAAATTAATATTCAGATTAAAATATAAAAGGAATTTAAAAAAAACAGAGTCAAGGAAACAAATGACTTAATTGAACAATGGGCTAAGGATCTAAACAGAGATAGAAGAAATAAAAATGGCTAAAAATACTTCAAAAAGTGTACATCATCCTTAGCAATTAGAGAAATGAAAATTCAAAACAACTTTGAGATTTCATCAAGATCTGAACAGCCGAGACAACAAAGCAACTGACATTCACTATTGGTGGGAATGCAAACTGGTGTAGCCACTCTGAAAATCAATGTGGAGAATCCTCAAGAAACTGAAAATTCATCTACTAAATGACCAAGCTCTTTGACATATGCCCAAAGGACTCTCACATCCTGTGCCATAGATACTGGCTCAGCCATGTCCATTAGTGTCCTATTCACGATAGTTAGGAAATGTAAACAACCTAAATGTCCTTCAATAGATATTGGGATAATGAAAATGTGTACTTAGGTGGTACTTATATAATGGAATACTATTCAGCTATAAAGAAAGATGAAATTTGCAGTAAATCAATGGACCGAGAAAAGATTATATTGAGTGAGGAAACCAAGACCCAGAAATACAGATGGCACATGTTCTTTCTTATCTGCAGTTCCTAGCTCAAAATCTTCAGATGTGAGTATATAACACTGAAACCAGGGAAATACAAAGGAACCCTAGGTGTGTGGGAAGAATAGCAGGTACAGGTGGAATAGGAAACAGAATCATGAAGAAGGGGCTCCAGCTCGGGGAAGTCAATACAGAAGAAGAGATGAGGGGCAAATACCAAGGCTGTTTGATAAAGCCTCAAGGAATCATATTGCTTTATATTGACATAAAATTATACACAATATGAAAGCATATGTACACACACACACACACACACATGCACACAACTGAGCTACTTGTACTGACAGTGCTCCTCACAAGAATCATAGACTAACAAATACTCTAGTACCAGGCATGAGAAATTGCCTTTTGAATGGTTATGGTAGTCCAGGTGACTGTCCAAGCAATATAGATTATTGATATAGCTCTCGGTTGCCTCTCAGGGCTTGAGGGTGGACTCTTATTCCTGAAGACTCCACACATAACTTAGATGACTTGAACTGGATCTGATCTGAAAGCTTCTTTTCTGTGATCTTGCTTCTACAGTTCCAGAAGTTACTATGTAAGCTGCCAAGGGAGGGAAGCAATTGAATAGTCCCACCCAGGTGCACCACCTAGGAACCAAGATAATTATGGCATAGTAAGATATGCATGATAATTATGGCATAGTAAGAGATGCATGAGAGCACAATAAGCGTCACTCAAGTGTCAGGCAACCAACAGCTATCTCATTAGACGTAAGGCCTCCTCAACAGGAGGGGAAGCATTCCTGGAACATTCCTAAACTAGGGGACTAGTGAGGCCATGACTTTAGAAAAGAATCCAATACAACCACTTTGTTAATAACTTGTTACTACATTCTAAACTTATCCTAATACTCATAGATAAGTATAGTTACCACCCCTCATTAAAGAAGTCTCTCTTTACAGCACATGGAGACCAACACAGAAAATAAATTGTAAGGAACCCAGCCCCAGTGGATACATTTATATCACAGCTCCTGCATCTATGGCTCAAGGAACATCAAGGATGACAGGACAGAGAGAGTGAAAGATCCAAGATACCGGAAGTTGCTTGCGAAATCATCTCTCTGAGAAATGACTACATAAACAAGACTGGAATAGTGGCAGTAGCAATGGACATGTTAATGTGGAAAAGGGAAAACTGTATAGGGTCTCACCATAGACAAAAAACTACAGGCAACTGGTGACTGCTGGGAGAGGGAGAAGGAGAATTAGCCTCTCCTAGAGAGGAGCTTCGTTATGGTTGCTCAATGCAGAGTAGTCAGCCTTGAGACCATCTACACACCACCAACAAAAACACACTCGGGGATGTATTTATATACTTCTGTACATACACATATACACATGTACATATACATACATGTAACAATTTTAAAAAAGAGGCTATTGAAAGGGGGTGCTTGGTAGGGCCTTAAGGGAGGTTAGGTGAGAGGGATTAAAGGGAGGAAAGGGAGGGTAGAAGAAAATGATGTTTCTATCTCAGTTAAAACCATTTTTACAAAGTTAACTCTGAAGAGTAAATTATATGGAGGTACCAAACTGCTTGCAGCAGGGCTGATCCATGATTGTTTTAAGGCTTTCTGGAATGAAGGATCTCTCCATTTGAATACCATCTCGAATTGAATACTAAGAATCTTTAACCTCATAATTTGAAGACTGAAAACTTAGCAATTCATAGCTGCTGAACAAAGGCAATACTATACACTACAGCCCAGGACACAGCAGAATGACTCAAATAAAAAAAAAACAAAAAACCACCAGGAACAAGCTTTTCTTTGGCTCTGCTACAAGGCTGTGCATTGTGGGCCATCCCAGACAGCTTGTCACTGTTCTCAGCTTTGGGATAGGTGTCTCCTGAACAGATAGATGGTCCCTTCACCTTCTAGGTCAGAAAGCATGAAGACACTGGGTCCCACCTTAGAACTGACATTTTGAAAATTAATTGGGAACAGAAGTTAATTCTCAGGGGAATGAACAAAGGAACAAATCAGAGAGAAAGGAAGGCAGAATCAAATATCTAACAGGGTCATCCAAAGAGCTTGCCTATAATCCCTAATATGCAAAAGACAATGAAGGGGAAAAGCACACACAAATCCAAGTACTTACTCCCCACCCACCCTCTGGGCCTGGAGCCCTGCTGTTGGACTCACACTGACATCATGTGCAAGCTCAGCCAGTAAGTCAAACGGGTGCCGTTTTGAGCCTGGCATTTCTGCAGGAACACCGGACCACACCTAGGACAGAGCACATCGCAGAAGGTGATTTCAAACCTTAATACAAAATTCTCAACACATTTGGAAACCCCATCCAGCCTGCCTGCCAATGGATGCTGGGACACGTCCAGCTTCTCCCCGGGGCATCTTCCCCACTAGTACACACCTGCCTCTGTCCACGTCCATCCCCTGAATGTGCTGCTCAGTGAAGTTGAAGCACCGTGTGAATCAAGGGGATGTGAATACAGAAGTGTGGTGGTGTTTTAATGTTTAAAGAAGTAAGGAATCTGAACCTCCAAGTTACTAAAATTATATACAGGAAACATATCTGTAAGGTTGGAGAAAAAATTCTGACAAACTCTGCAAAGAACATACTAGTTTTTGTTTCTTTTTGTTATTGTTCTTGTACACAGAATCAAACTGGAAACCTAAGGTAAGGAGCACCGGAGTGACTTGCATGGGAAAACCATATAAGAGTCTGAAGGAAAGACCTGAGGCATCCTGGAGCACAGAAACAGTGAATGTATACACAGACGCTCGCTTCACATCTCAACACTGTAAAGTGATCTTTATGATTCTTCAACTTACTTTGCACTGCACAGGATTAACTGGTCAACTAGTAGTTCCAGTCATCAAGCAGGATTCTGTTTAGATTCTGTTTCTGAACAACAGGCCTGTCAACACCGAGGTGAAGACACTGTGCAGAAATGCATAGTGATACCATATGACTGAAGACACAACATACTTGTATTGAAGGATATAAGGAATCAAGTTGCTTCCCTGCTGGCTAGCTTTCAGTGTCAGTCACTGGAGATAAATAGAACCCTATGTGCTATTAGACTGACCCGCCAGTCAAAGTGTGCCTTCTTTGTACAACGATGGCTTTCCAACTGGATCTGAAGCCTACTTACTCTAGAGGGAGGGATTCTTGTCTTGTCCTATTAACCTGGTCAAAAGCCCACCAACGGGGAAGTCCAGGGGCCTTAGGTGAAAGCCTATCATTGCTGGTCTGCTTAAGAGTCAAGCTGCAAATCTGCCTTCTAATATATATGTTTAGACCCATAGATAGGTGCTGCCCTCAACCTGGGTCAGAGAAGCTTCTTCCTGAAGTATGAGAAGGTCCTAACAGTCTGTAGGATGGGCAGAAGCGTTATGAAATGTCTTCTTGATATGACATGGCTATGGCTCTCATGAACGCACAACAGTTGATTACCTGCATGAGACTTCCACAATATTCCATCATGAATAAGAGGGGGTGCCACAAGGCTCTATCCTTAGCTAAGAAACTATTGACACTATTGTTGGGTGGGTGCACCATTTTCCTTCAAGGATGTGGCATCTGATGGGCTACTCAAGCTCTTGTGGATGGCCCACATCCATTTTCCATGCGGGCAACACTAATTGGAGTCTGGGTTTAAAAGAGGAGGAGGAGAAGGAGGAGGAGGAGGAGGAGGAGGAGGAGGAGGAGGAGGTGGTGGTATTGAAGTTGAGAAGGGGAAGTACTGGGAGAGTCCAGGGTGAAAAGGAGAGATTTGTCTTGGATATGATCAAGATACATTATATGCATGTATAAAACTATCAAAAAATAAAAATGATAATTAGGAAACGGCAGTAATAACATATCTTTATATATTATTTACATAGCTTCTGAAAGTGAAGTAATTGAATATATTGATAGGAAGCTGAATGAATGGCTCGCAATATTTTATGATCAAACATTTTCAGTTAATAATTGTATACAAACCTTCACAGTAGAGTCCCAAGATGCAGAATACAGCCTGTCGTTGTGCCAGCAGATCTTACTGACAGCATCGTCATGTCCCATCAGTGTGTCTTGGCATCTTCCAAATGCTATGGAATAAAAATAGCTAAAAGATAACAACAACTATTAAAATAATATCCAAGCTTAATTTTAAGATTCTTAAACATGCATTTAAGAAACAAATATTGTTTCTTAAATTCTACACTACCGAGGCTTACTAGTATTACCCATTTCTTGTTCTTGTATTATTAAATGAAAAATATTCAACATTTGAATTTGAAATTAGATTATTTCTTAACTGTCTTAGCTACATTTCACCTGACTTTAAAAGATAGAAAAATAGATTCTAACTGGAGAAATTCTTACACTAAAATAATGGCATCTGAATCCAGTAATAACTGTCCTCATCTCCAGTGTGTATCTCCCATGGAAGGCCTTTTATCCCTCTCATGCACATGGGAGACAGCCACTGAGTATACAGAATTAATTAAAAAGAGGCCGGCTTGGATACATACACGTTGTTATCCCAAGAAGAACTTATGACAGTGGTATCTCCCGGCAAAAGTAAACAAGATGATAAAGCCTGAAATATAAAAGGGTTGATATCAATCATTTGCAATAATTTGTAGATCCTTCACTAGTATGATAAGATTGATATCAGATTCTTTCTATAGTGGCTTTCCTCATAACTACCCAGAGCTCTGAGCTGGTTAAGTCTAGATGTAGGGCTTTCTCTCAAATGCTCAAATTTGCCAGGAATACACTGACCCATCTCGATGCCTCTTGTGCTCCCGTAGGGCTGGAGGAATGTGGCTAACCTGGAATAGATCATGGTGGGAGGGCAATTCCTAAGAATGAAATGCCCCTCTCTGTTTTGCAGACATGTGCCTATGCAAATTATACACGGTTCCTAATGAAATTTCAAAATCTGGAGGATTGACCTTAAAAATAATGTACATCTTTAATAACTTGTTTTATAGCACCGAGCCTAAAGTATTTTAAGTAGTGCAGAAATATTTCTTTTCTGATAGCTAAAAGAAAAGATAGACTTATTAAGGAGAATTCTACTGGGTATTCAAGATTTTTGGTTAAAATGAAATCACTCTAGTATTAGAAAGAAGCAAGTAGAAACTACCCCTCCCTCCTTCTTGCCTCCCTCCCTTCGCTCCCTTATGCCAGCCCTCCCTCCTCATCCAAGACTCAGGCAAGGCCTTGCACATGCTAGGCAAATGCTCAAATCCTCAATGGACTTCTACCATAACACTGAAAAATGAACTTACCATATTTGAAAATGATATACTTCTTTGTAGCATTTTGGATTCCTTAGAAAACATCTTCAAAGTGGAATCTAAGAGTCAGAACACAGACATGAAAGATTTCCTAAGATGCCAAAGGACAGCTGCCCTTACTTACTAACTGTTAGAGGGCAATATCAGTGTCATTCACAGAGAACTAAGTATGTAAGACTGAATAGTCTGAGACCTTGCCAACATTAAGATTCTATGAGCTATACTTCATGATCAGCTGAAACCCTACAACTGCAGCACAGACATGGTATATGATGATATTTCCAAAGCCTCTCTTCATACTCAGTGAAGCCCCACACATAAGTGAGAGCAAAGTTACAGAAGAGGGAGGCAGAAGCCTTAATAGCAAAACAAAGTTTAAGAAAGATTTACAGGTATGTGTGTGTTTCTATTTATTTTGTTTCTGCATGCATGGATGTGTATGTATACGATGTGTGTGCCCGCTGCCTGTGAAGGTCAAAAGAGTGTTGGCTTCCCTAGAACTGGAGATCTAGATGGTTATATGGACTAGCATGTGTGTGCAGGAAACCAAACCCATGTTCTCTAAAGAGTAACAAGTATTTTAAACCACTGAGCCATCTCTGCAGGCCCGATTTTTATTTTAAGAAAACAAAGATTTTGGCAATAGAAGTAATTTTTAAAAATGAATGGCCTAATTATAGAGTGACATTCTTGTTCCGAACTACTTACAGATGAGAAGTACTTTTATTTTTATTTATCTTTCCTTTCTACTGAGGAAGAAAAATGTTTTGTTGTATATAAAGAATAGTGCCTGCCTAAAGCATGCACTGAAAAGCCTGAGCTTAGCCCAAGACACTCCTGTCTTATTAAGCTACCAGACAGAGTTGGAGTTGAAAAGAAAGGTAAGGTTGAAGGTAAAACTGGAGGGAGCAGGGGTGCAGACACAATCAGAGCCATAAACGTGCATGCAATAAAAGAGTCAAATGCTTTTAGGCCCCATGGCAGATCAGATGCCAATCAAGTGCACTGGCTGGGAGAACCTCTAACTTATAAAAGAATTATACTAATAATAATGCAGGAATTAAGATACCCAAAAGCTTAATGTCCTTGACTAAGAGATCCTGTGCAAATTTACCAACACAAACTCTTATGAACCCACAAGAGAGGCTCAGTGACAGAGCAGTTGCCTACCGTGGGGCAAAAGTCTCAGAGACAACCTTCAATACTATGAACAAACCCAACACTCACAACTTACTTTAATGTTGCTACAGATATTCCATCATGCATAACGTACTTCTTTGATAGCCACATGGTACACTGTCAGAATGAACTCTGAATAAATTTCTTCTCTACAATAAAACTGCATATTTCAACCTAATCTTTGCAACTGAATTCATAAAAACCTGGAACCTCAGTAAGACTTTCTTTCCTTATCACTAACTTGAGAACAAGCACAGAAGAGAAAACACAACAGCATGTGACCTTTTCTTGAGGGGTGGTATTAATCTTGGGACACCTTCCCAATTTGCTTTTGATTCTTTTAGGCAAGTCTGAACGCTCACCATAAAGTCTACTGAAGACAATTTGACCATTTTACAAAACCAAAAGCAGCCACGACGCTTTTCTCGAAACCAAAGATGCTCTCCTGCTTAGAAGTTGCCGGGTTAAAGACAGAGTTTTAATCTCACAGGTGGTGGTGTCCCATGAATGTTCACAAAACCTAAGCATACTGTGCATCTGAAGAAGAAATCTTAACCTTGAGTAAGTAAGTATATAAGTATATAAGCCAGTAATATAAATCCTGAAAATCCAAATTTCAGAAATTAAAACAAAAACACAATTTTGACTTTAACAAGGACTCGGTCTTTTTACTTAGCAAATTCACAAAGCAGTGATACAGTACTTAATGAGCAGGGGAAGATCTGAGGCCTTGATGGTCACAGACAGGAAGCTCACGGTTTACAAGGTCACATGAGAACAAAAGTTTGAAAAGTTTGACAAACCATGTCAGAGAAACCCCACTAACCACTCGTTTTCAACATTCCTAACACTGTGACCCTCACAGTTCCTCATGTTGTGGTGACCCCCAACCATCAAATTATTTTCACTGTTACTTCATAACTATAATTTTGTTACTGTTATGACTTATAGTGTAAATATCTGATATTCCGGATATCTGATATACAACCCTCGTGGAAAGATCATTTGACTCCTAAAGGGGTCGAAAAGGTTGAGAACCACTTCACTAGAGTCTTTGTTAAAGGACACTAGTGTCTGCTGGCTGCTTAATGGTCAACAAAGCACTGGAAATCTTCAAAACACAGATGTCCTCCTCCTTCTAGAGCAGCACTGTAGGTACCCTGATGTGTTTGTTCTGTGTGTCATCCTATACAGTCATTCTGTACACTTTGTGCAAAGTTCTATTTTATGGAATCCTAGGTGGTATGTGAAGAGAAAAGAATGAAACGCCACAGATAACACACCACAGTAACAGAATGTGGTAGTGGTGACTTATCTACCTGGATGTGGTTAGTTGTACATTTCTATCATTTCTAAATACCATGTGTGGAAAGTACAGTTTCCTGTGGTATTCTAGGACTGAAGAAGAGTAGCTTCATGGAAAACAATCACTAATTCTGTCGGAACTGGCTGTCCTGACACTAAAGCTGAGCAATTATATTCCCCTTTCACTGGAACCCACTTCAATTAACAACGTGACACACACTTCCAGGAAAACACACATGCTGGAAGAGATGAATATTGATAATATTTTCATAGATCAGGAAAGCCAAAGTCTAATGTATCATTAAGATATAGTTTTAAGTCTTATCAATAAGGCACAGGTAAATTATCAATATATGAATTTAATGTCATAGTATATCTTACAAAAAAAATTAGAGTTATATGCTGAATATCAAGGTAAAACTAGCAGCAAATCTGCACTCCACAAGCTAACATGCACCATCACAACAGCCCAGGTTAGCCTCAGCCCTGGCTACTACTCCAAGCCGTTCTGAGTTCTGCAGGCCGTGCAACAGACCTGGAAGCTCTTGCAGTAAGGATAGCCTGGAGTAAGCAAGGCCATAGCCAAGAAACAGTTCTTGCCTTCTGTGACTTCATCCAGGAAACCACGTCAGCTTCGGGAAGCTTTCCCCTTTTTGGCAAACTATGACAAAATTTTTCTAAAGTCTTATTTTCTGTGGAAGCAGCACATGCCAGGAAAGCTTAGCTCAGACTCTTTGAGTTTGTAGCTAAATAGCTTTTTAGGCAGGAAGACATACCTTGTGAGGTGGTGAAGACTGAAGACCCATTGCAAGACACTGCTATCCCTGTAACCGCCCTGTTGAAAACCAAAGTTTTATAGATGACTGTTAGCTATGTGCAAGGACACCCGTTCTGCTTCACTTTTACTAGGTTGCCTTCATCTTGTCTGCATAGCTGTTTCGTGTGAACTGCTCTCTGCATGTCCCTGCCACTACAAGCCAGTCCTCAGCAGTGCCCACCTTTGCTCAGACAATACCCTTCTACTAGAAAACATCCCCTTCCTTGCTCTTGAAGCCGCAGCACACAATGCTGAACACGTTTCTGGCAAGTGGAAACTGTTCCTCCTACAATCCCGCCTAACCTGACCATCCCCAGAGTGAAGGCACTTATTCTTTACCATCACTAGACTCATTCCATTCCATTCCGTTCAGAATACACTGTCCCTAATGTCTGCCAATGGTGTACCAATGTGGGTCTAGTAGGCCCCTTTAAAGAACATTTGAGGTCAATCACTGTTACTTGTATAAGCACTCGAAGTTTATTCACACCTTCACCGCATTGTCTTGGACTACATGTTCACTTCCTAGAAGCCTTTAGGTGGCAGGGTTAAGGGAAGAGAAGTTAGCATGTGTCTTTGGGGGGGGGCATGTGGAGTCCCACAGTTGATGTCAGATGTTTCCCTTGATGGCCTCCACTCACTTTATTGAGGCACGGTCTCTCCTTGAATCTCCAGCTAGCCAGCTTGCCTAGGGACTCTCTGTCTCTATTTCTTGAGTTCTGAGATTATAGACGGCCACCCTACCTGCCTGGCTCTTACATGGCTTCTAGGAACCTAAATTCTCACCCTGACACTTGCATGGCCTTGCTAGCCTTGTTATTATTATTATTATTATTATTATTATTATTATTATTATTATTATTTTAAAGATGTACTTTTTCCTACACTATCAGTAAATTCAAGTCTTGATGACAAACATGCTTGTTCCATAATTTCCCACTTTTAAGATTTGAGATGTGGTATGTACAGCCTAGAGGGACAAAACTACAGGCTATCTGCAGCCTGAACTCATCCTAGAACGACATATGACAGAAATGATAGGATGGGAGAGCATGGTGGTCTAAACTAATTTTCCTTTGCTACATTGACTTTACAAATCTGTATAGACATTTTGTAGGCCAGAAACCAATGAAGGAAATATTAGATGGACACTTTCCCATGTGACTTGTTTATAGTTCATTCCCATGACAAACCCCCAGCTTTTACACTGACTAGGGGGGTCTCAACTTTCCTAATGCTATGACCCCTTAACACAGTTTATCAGGTTTTGGTGACCCCCCCACCATAGCATCATTTTATTATTTTTATTATTTTATTGCTATTTCTTAACTAACTGTACTTTTGGTATCATTATGAAGTGTAATGCAAATATCTGCTATGTGACCCCTACAGGTTGAGAACTGCTGGTCTAGGAGCCACACAAGGCACTCTTACTCTTTGTGGATCTTGTACTGCTCATGTAGCTGCAACTTGGTGATATTGTTCCAGGCCAGAGTCTTGCTTTCCTCAGTCAGGTCTTCGAATGACTCCTCCCCTGGAGAAACTACATGAAACCAGTGCTAAGTGAACCAGTAAAGTACAGAATGGCAACTGTTTCAGATCCACAGGATATTCTATCAATGATAAGGGACAAAGAAAATGAGCCATCCACCAAAATATCCTTTCAAAGGTACTTATCATACAGCCCAATATTAGCCAAGAAAACAATTATACACAGAAATAATTGCATTGAAAACTCCAGGCTTCCTAGTGTTTGCAAAGTCCTGACTTGACCAGTTGCTTAGGCATCACAGGAAATAAAATTCTGAGTGGCCATTTCTTTCTCAGCCTCTTCCTTGGAAAACCCAACAGTTGCCTAGGAACACTGATGATTTATTTTGGTTTTGAGAAGGAGAAAGAAAACGAGAACTCAAATAAGGCTTCTTGTTCCTCAAGGGAAGAAGTAATGCTCTCACTTCTGCATGAAGAAAAGCTGGAGTATTTACCCTGTTTCAAGTGGTCACATGATGGTGGTTAGGATTGGTGACAAAGGGAAGAGGAAAGTAACCTGACTTTACCCTGGATGTCTTCACGGGGTACTTTAGGCTGCCCTTCTCAAGTCCTAACAGTAAGAGGCTGGAGAGAGGGTTAAGCTACTCTTGTGGCAGCATGTCTGAAATGATCAGCATGCCTGGGTGTCATGAGACAAAACTGGAAAGAAAAGGAAACGCTTTGCTGATGAGAGGCCACATGCTATCACATGGCTCCTCCTAGGAGGCTCAATGAGATAAGAAATGTGGTTACAATGGCCCCTCCTTTCTTAAAGTTTATCTTAGTAGCCACTGTGGCCTGGGTAAAGGAGATACTCTATACACATTTGCCACATGGTAATAGAACATTGTTAAAAGAAAGAAAAGGGAAGGGGATGGGGAAGAACAGGAAGGTGAAGAAGGGGAAGGGGAAGGGAAAAGGGAAGGGGCAGGGAAGAAGGGGAAAGGGAAGGGGAAGAGAAGAAAACCAAGTTCAAAAGCAAAGCAGTTCCAGCTTAATTCAAGACTGTATGTGGGTTTGGCAGACCGAAGGCCAGGGCAAGCCTTTTCTAGAAGAGTGTGGTGTAGGTCACTGTTAAAGCATGCGTGTCTGGGAGTATACATCTGCCAGTATTGCTAAGCACACTTGTTGTATTGTAAGCGAAGCCAGGGTAATCACAGTCATAATAAATGGCCAGAAATGACTTCATTTCTTTCAACAAACAACCTAGAACAAAAACAGAAATAGAGCAAATATATGTGTGTTTGGTTTGTGGTCCTTGGGGCTGAGCCCAAGGCTGGGCATGGCCTACAAAGGCAAGACTCTGCCACTGGAGCAGCCCAATGACTCCTATGAAGGCAAACATCTCTGAGCGACTCAGGAGTCCATGTTTCATCTCAGCTTCATGTTAATCACAAAAGACAGACAAAAGGGCCGCTCTACAATTACTCGTCACAAAACTTACCTGGGGAGTCTGCCATCGAAGCACTGTAGCTGGAGGCTTGGGACAAACTTTTATACTTGGGGGTGATCCTTCGAGGATGTGGTGTCACAAACAGCTGTTTTGGTGTCTGTCCAAATTCCAAAATTTGGGTCAGCATGGCTACTTTTTCATCAGGATCCTCAATGCTTTAGGAAGAAATATAGAGGATTACATAAAGCTCAAAGGTTCAGGTTCCAACAATGTAGATCAGCTGGAGACAAAACCTCACAAAGCCACTACAGGCAAGGACTAAACTTCATACACCTTTCCGTAATATGTTCTTTCTTACGTGATTTATTTCTATTATTTTTATTTATTTGTGTATGTGGGTGAGGGAATGCTACACATGTATGGGTGCCTGAATAGGCCAGAAAAGAGCACCAGATTCTTCAGAGCCGAGTTCCAGATAGCTCTGAGTTGCCAAACATGGGTGCTAGGAATCAAACTCAAATCTTTTCAAACAGCAGCGAGTGCTGGTAACTGCTGAGCTATCTCTCTGGCCCCTATTTTCCATGTTTTAGCACCCTGAAAGCAAGATATAAATAATTCCATAACTTAATTTCTCAATACATGTATTAAAAATTTAGATAGAACTGTTTTATAGTGAAACAGAAAAACCTTGAAAGCATGTGCGTACCTGTTCAAGTCTACGCCGCCTTCGTAGGTGAGGGGATGAAACACTGAAGGAGAGATATAAATACTATTGAAAAAATGTACATTTAGTTATATATACTCTGTTCAGAATGTTAGCTACTTAAAACTGTGCTCAAATAAATTAATTTTCATCTCTGAAACAGATTAATGCTCAAACTGAGTAAGTGCTAACTTGTGTTATTATGTTTTGTTGAGCAAAGCTGTACTTGGCAGACGTGATGGCTGTTGTATCTTTCTCCTTTAGAGGAGCATGAGTCGCAGGACTAGAGTGACTGCACCTTACTTGTGTCAGTCACTTCTGGATTCAGCTCAAGTATCTCGTTACTGACAGAGAAACAGAGGCAGAAAGCACCAAGGCTGAGGAGGCAGACTGCTGCGATCTTCTTCCTGCTTAATTGAAAGCAAACTTTGGCCTTCACAGGCATTGATGTCACTGTCCTATCAGACATTCTACTTGGTTTGCAGAGTCTGGACATAGAATCCAGACTGGTCTTGAGCTCATGTTCTCCCTTCTTTAGTCTCCTGAGGTCTGGGACTCTGGCTTATCTGCCCACATTCTCACAAGTGGAATGTCAGCCAGTATCACATACCGTTATGGGCCCCTACGGCCTCGCTCCCTTTTTGCTTATAGCCAAATATCAGATCAATCCACTCGTGAAGGTGCTCGGAAACGTAACTGCTTTCCAAGGCATCCTTGTTCTTCTGCAGAAAGTCTTGGGGACCTGTCAGAGTAGACTTCATCAGAATTTTAGACCGTCTCTTTTGTATTTTCATTTCTTGTATCTATCCATTTGTGCATAAAACTCAGAGAGAGATGCATGCTTCTTACGTTTTTTTCCTTTTAAAGACATACATATTTCTAATGAATTTTATTCTTCATCTTACATGGGTTTTTTTTTCTGAAAACAAGTGGCAAGAACCATTTTTACAACATTTAGATCTGTCAAACATATCAATCTCCTTACAATGTAGACTCAGCACACTTCTGGCTGGGATAGACAGATTCTAGTTAAATTAGGTAGGTATACTTACAACTCACAAGCAACACAATACAAGAGATAACACCCCAACCGCACTGCTTGGGAAAGCATGCCTCAGGAGGCACTCACTTGAGGCCCATGCTGGAAGCTCCACATCATCGACCATCTGCCCTCCTTGTCTCTTTCCCAGATCCAACTTCAGACTATTGACCAAAAAGCTGACGTCTTCATCATAGAATTCTGGAATCAACTGCAAGTTGCGGGTTGGGGATACAACAGATGTTTTAAAGCATTTAGAAACCAAAGCCCCACAGATCATCAGCTTCCTGGGCTACTTACCTCTTTAAAATCTGTTGCACCATCCAAACAGTTTTTCCAGGTTTCTGCAATACTAGACATGAAAAAGAGTATTGTGCTGACTAAGCCGAGCCATGGAGACAGCAGCAGAAGGCTCTGCTCTGCATCCTTCCACTGACTCCCTACCGTTCCAGGCTCTGGTGCTCCAGCTTTCTCATTGACACAACTTTTAACATCCATGTGACCAAAAGGAGAAGTATGGCCCAGTGGGTTGGTGGCACTTCACTAGACCACAGAAGAGTGAACCAAGTCCACCCCGCCCCACAGGACCACATGCACACTGCCATGGAAGGTGCACTCCCTAGGGGACACCACTCCACACCACCACACACACACTGCCCATGAGTGGTGCACACCCTAGGGGACACCACTCCACACCACCACACACACACTGCCCATGAGTGGTGCACACCCTAGGGGACACCACTCCACACCACCACACACACACTGCCCATGAGAGATGCACACCCTAGGGGACACCACTCCACACCACCACACACACACTGCCCATGAGAGATGCACACCCTAGGGGACACCACTCCACACCACCACACACACACTGCCCATGAGTGGTGCACACCCTAGGGGACACCACTCCACACCACCACACACACACTGCCCATGAGTGGTGCACACCCTAGGGGACACCACTCCACACCACCACACACACACTGCCCATGAGTGGTGCACACCCTAGGGGACACCACTCCACACCACCACACACACACTGCCCATGAGAAATGCACACCCTAGGGGACACCACTCCACACCACCACACACACACTGCCCATGAGTGGTGCACACCCTAGGGGACACCACTCCACACCACCACACACACACTGCCCATGAGAGATGCACACCCTAGGGGACACCACTCCACACCACCACACCCACACTGCCCATGAGTGGTACACACTCTAGGGGACACCACTCCACACCACCACACACACACTGCCCATGAGTGGTGCACACCCTAGGGGACACTACTGCAACTGCTTTGGGGCTCCAGAAAGGATCAGCCACAACCATGGTAAGACACAAAGGGATTTTGTTGCCTTTTTGTATTCTGGTAGGGGAATGTTAATCATATACATGTGTGAGCCAATTTTAATGCTTTCACCATAACAGAATTATTAAGAAGAATAAAATTTGGGGATACAAATCTAATTGTCCAATAGAGAATAATAGTTTAAGTAAATTAGGGTATATTCTAAAACATGACACAGTGATTTTTAAAACCATTGTTTTAAAACAATTGTATGGGAAAAAACTGCTCAGCCCGCACAGGACAGGAGAAAAATCTACACTTAAAACTTTGTTCTTTAACCTGGCATTGTGGCACATCTCAGCAATCGGGTGGCAGAGGCAGGCAGAGCTCAGAATTGAAGGCCACCCTGGTCTACAGTAGAGTGAGTTCCAAAACAGTTGGGGTTACACAGAGAAACTTTGCCTTGAAACAAAACAAGGCAAACAAAATGCTTTTCTAGGGCTTTAGAGATGGCTCAGTACTGGTTACTCCTCTAGAAGACCTAGCACCCACATGGTGGATCACAACTGTCTGTAAATCCAGTTCCAAAAAAATCTCCAAGCTTCTGTGGGCATAGCATACACACGGTGTACATACAGACAATGCAGGCAAGCACTTATAAGCATAAAATACAATTAGAATAATTAAAAACATGTGTTTTCCTATATACACACACATTATGAAAAAGGTTGAAATAAATAACTTGTTTTTGAGACAGGGCCTTACTAGGTAGCCCTAGCTGTCATAGAACTATATGAAGACCAGGTTAGCCTAGAACTCACAAATATCTGCCTGCCTCTGTCTCTTGAGGTTTAAAGGTATATGGCTCCAGACCTTTCAGGTTTTGTTTTTCTTATCACTTTTGTTTATATCTACAATTTTAAAACAAGCATACTATACATACATATATATATGTGTGTGTATATATATACATATATATGTGTATATATCTGTATATATATATATATATATGTATATATATATATATATATAAAATCAGAAAGTTTTAAAAATGGTGAAGTGTTTTATCAAACCTGTTGAACATCCTATCTGCATTATCAAATCTTCCATTTTGTAGACACAGCATATACTCTGGTGCTAGAGGGAAAAAAATCAGGGTTGAATCAGACTGTAGAGTTATGTGAGAATCCACATGAAACAATGCACAAGGGCAGATGGCTCAGTGCTCAAACGCCACTGACGCCAGGGCCTTACCGATCCTAACGAGGTAAAAGAGCACATAGCCTGGAGAAGAGTAGTGGCTCCCATATATGAACTTTGGCTCAGGCATTTCCTGGTATCGCATCTACAACATAAGAACAAACAGCCCCATGTTGATTGTGTGACAGTAACTGCCCAAGGAGTCAACCCTTAGCAGAGAACCGGACACACTACATTCCCCATTCCTGTCTTAGCAGCAGCAGAGGGACAGCGAGAAAGTGCAGTTGTGACAGCAGCACTCCTGCTGTGGACGCTCATTTTCCAGGGTTAGGGTGATAGTACTGACATCCAACAAAACAGACGTAATTTTGTGTGTAGGGAGAGGTGTTGCTGCTAAGGTCCTGTTCCCAGTTGGTTCTTGATCTTCAGGAAAGAAAGTTGTGGGCCAATTGCGGGACAAAAGTGGTAAGCGGGACTTCCGGGTTCATGAAGGCGAGAGGGGGGATGAAAGGCAGGAGACGGAGTTCACCTTGCTTTGGAGAAAGGAGAACCAGGCAACCATGTGAGATCTCAAAATGGAGTGGCCACACAGGCTGCTCCTACTGGTGGGTGGTCGGGGAAGTTTAGCAACTGAAGTTTAGGGCAGGTGGAAGAGACTGAGATAAAAAATTGGTCACAGCATGCTTTTCCAGGTGGGAGATAGTAGCACCCAACACTTGTGCTAAAAAGGCAAGTTGTAAAGGAAAATCTCTGTGTCTTTTATCCTCGGATTCAAGGGAAGCTGGGAGGGGCTGGTAGCACAGTCACTTCCCAGAGCTAAAAGTGGGTAGAGTGTAAAAATACACGCTACATTTGTGCACTTCTTTTGCAATTTATCAAACAAGATCTGTATGAAAATAATTCAAGCAGGTCATCCTCCCACTTCCCAAATTAAAGCAAAGCACACAGAAACGGTGGTCACAGCAGCAAAAGGGTGAGGACTTCCTGACACAGTGCACCTAAGTCAAGGAACTGAGCAAGCACAGGCCATGACCTGCAATGCTGCTTAGAAGCAAAGAGCCCGCACACAGTACCAGCAGTCTCTCCAGCCGCTCCGGATTTAGGGCTCCCACTGGCTTACTAAGATCTCGGAAGGTTGCAGGATTTGACAAATCTGTGAATATAAACATAGTAGCATTATACCATTACTCTCCTGAAATGAGCCAGTGTACTTGTTTCTACAAAGTAGTTCTAAAACTTGAGATAAATCCACAAGTAGTAAGCACCTGTATTATTTATAGAGCTGCAAAACCAAACAAGTAATCAACAAAAATAAAACAAACAAAACCCAAAACCAAAACAAAAACAAAAACAAAAGATCTAGAAACAAAACTATATTTACTTAAAAGTAACATCTGTAAATGTGAGATACCCTGAATAGGATATTTTTTTGCAACAGGCCAGATGAATCTGTGCGTAAAGACACCTACCATGGAGCCTGACAGCCAGAGTTCAATTCCTGGAACCCACATGGTAGAGGGAGTGGACTGACTCCCACAAAGTTGTCCTCTGACCTCCACATGGGTCCTCCAAGGTATATGCACCCCCCCACCCCAACTCCAAACACAAAGAAAGAAAGAGAGAGAGAAAGAGAGAAAGGAAGGAAGGAAGGAAGGAAGAAAGAAAGAAAGAAAGAAAGAAAGAAAGAAAGAAAGAAAGAAAGAAAGAAAGAAAGAAAGAAAGAAAGAAAGAGAAAGAAGAGTGTTATTTTAAATTACTTTCTAATAAAAAACAAAGGAAGGCTAATTCCAAATAAACCTCAAAAACAAATTTCAAACTCATATTCTTCTGCTAAAGTTTATGTTGTATGTCTGAATTACAGTGATTATTATCTTGTGCCATCAGTAACATTAGAAAATAAAAGATTTGAAATTAACCAAGAATTATGATCTTATATTCCTAAACAATTTGTTAGCACTTTTAATGACAAAGTTCAACTCACTAAATTGTTAAAAGAACTCTTTGTTCATAACACATATTTTTAAAATGTTATGATATAAAAATTACAACATTAACGAGTTTTAGGAACATTATTTAAGGGAACAAGAAAGAAGTGTTAATGCCATAAAAATATGACAGTGTTCCTGGTGATAACTGGCCTGAGAACACGCCTCTACATGTGTCCACACTGGCATTTCCTGAGATGATCAGATGGGGATAAGGAGGTAGGTTGCATACCTCATGAATGGACTGATCCTTTAGTTCATTCATAATACGATGCCATTGTTAGGAAGCAGTAAGAAGCAGGAGCCAGGGCCTTTGGAGAAGGTCACTAGGGAAATGTCTTCCAGGATGTATCTTTCCTAGCACTCTGCCCTGTTCTCTTTCTCTGCCTCCTGGCCGCCACGCCTCCTGGCTCTACTTAATGCCTCCTTGTTATGATCATTGAACCTTCTGAAACCATGGACTGAAATCAACCTTCCTTGTTGTAACTTGGCTTTCTCAGGTATTTCATCGTAGTAACACAAAACCTGAGTGTAGTCACCTCTCATAATATGACTACGGATGACTTTCATTTCCTCCTGTGATTAAATGTTCAATAGTAGATGATGATTTTTTTTTCTTGGTATTTAAAATTTCAATGTAAATTTAAAATAATAAACTTGAAATTTTCAGTGAGAAACTTAAATATTTTAAAACTTGACATGCATCATAGCAGGAAGACTGAATTAAAATTATGCACATCTTTTCTCTGTATGACTTTTGAGAATGTGTAAATACACATAAAACACTATATAACATTTGTGCAATATTTTGAAATGGAAATTGGCAATCTTTAGTGAGAAAAGTGAAATGAGTTCAAGTTTGTCCTATAATGAGATATGATATAAAAGGCGTCACATCTGTGATGGTTTGTGTATGCTTGGCCCAGGGAGCGTCATTATTAGAAGGTGTGGCCTTATTGGAATAGGTGTGTCACAGTGGGTGTGGGTTTTAAGACCCTCATCCTAGCTGGCTGGAAGCCAGTACTCTACTAGCAGCCTTCAGATAAAGATGTAGAACTCTTAGCTCCTTCTGCACCACGTCTGCCTAGATGCTGCCATGTTCCCACCTTGATGATAATGGACTGAACCTCTGAACCTGTAAGCCAGCCACAATGTTGTCCTTATAAGAGTTGCTTTGGTCATGGTGTTCGTTGACAGCAGTAAGACCCTAACTAAGACAACATCCTTCCTCCGCCCTGGAACCCATGCATGATAGGACTCACCTAGCTCTGGGCTGCAGTAGTCACTTATTATCCATGGAAACACAGGGTACTGGGACAGGTCATTGCAGCTGCGGTCTGCCAGGTTGTTGAGGTGGAGCAGGTACTGGTAGTTGGAGAGGTGCCCTCGCTGCCACTGTAGCATGTAGCTCTCCGCCGTGTGTTCTGCAACGTGGTGTTCTGAGGGGAGAGGGGACTTGGCTAGCTTTGACTTGATGTGTCAGAACAAGCCTACTGAGTGTGGCCCCTTCTATGAGCTTCTGAATTGTTCATTTGTTCTCACAAAGATCCAGGGAAAGAAGTTATTAAGTGTACTGAACTTCTACCAAGTCACTCCCACATATTACATAACTTTGCAAATACTGAGAATATGGCATGAATATACGAGTATTGTGTGGCAACAGACAAGTCCACAGTGGGTAACAGAGTTCCACAGAATGTGCTGGGTTTTGACAGTTTTAAGAACCATGGCCCCTTGCGCACACTGCCCCACATTTTTTATGAAACCAGAACAAATCCATATAGGCTTAATTAATTAATTAATTAATTAATTTTGTAGATTCTGAAGAGGGAGGCCACTGTCAGTTTATCAGCTACATGTTCTCTATGATCTCAAGAAAAACAAAACTCTAAAGAAAAAGGGGGATTTTGCAGCAGGACTAAGTGTCAAACCAGAGCGAACAGGAAGGAAAAAGGCCTCTTAGTCAGAACTTTGGATTTAGAAAGGCTGGAATGACTAACTTTCCGACAAATGAGTGGATTTGCCATTTTGTTTAGAAAATTCTGCTTTTCTGACTCTAAACTCTTTCCTAGATATATCAAACAACTTAGCTCATATGCTGTTTTGCTATCTATGTATTCTTACTTACTTTTTACCAAATTTCTAATTAACTACCAGGAAAGGCTTTAAAAAATGAAACATTTCTTTATTTTAGCTCTTGGACCCTTGGGGAAAGCTTGAACAAACTTAGACATGAGCTCAGTCAGGGGGAGTGGCGGCTGGAGAACAGAGGGAGGGAGCGGCTTTGGCGGCAACCTCAGCATTCACCTCCACACAAACATCCTCTCCGACCTTAAAAAACCCTCTGGTTTGGTATTCACAAATTAAATCAAGATGTGACTGGACATAAAAACACTTGAGTAGACTCTGTAACTCACTCAAGTTGGAGGTCATTAAAATAGGGACATATCTAAACATATTCATTGAGAGCTTTGAAAACACACAAATGAACTATTACCAACATAAATTCACATTTCTCTTGTTTTTAAGATATTATATCAGAGAACAAACAAGTATAACTATGGTGAAGTGATGTCTGTTCTCTTAATTTCTGTCCCAACTTCTTAGGTGCTTAACTACCTTCAATAAACAGACACAAGGAGACCAGCAAACCTAGGTACGTGGCAATATAAAAATAGAGGTCATCTCTGTCTTGAGGCTCATAGAACTTTAGGTATATGTCGGAACACAGGTCATCTTCAGTGCAAAACACTTCCAAGCCCTAAAGATTTAGAAAGAATAAAACAAACAGCACAATGTTCACCTGAAATCACACGTGTACATAATCTTATAAGTCAGCTAAGCGTCTAGACGCTTGAGCTTTCGACCTTGCTTACATTTATAATTTGACTCGAGAATATGTGTCCCTATATTCATAGGTGTTGTCTTAAAACTTCTTGAGAACAAGAATATACCTTAGGCAAACAATGTAATTCTCTTTGGCACCAAATAATAATTTGCTACTAACAATTGCTTTTATGAATTTACAATTCTGAAATTTAAAATTAGATGACCAATCAACCCATATTCTATCCTGGATATAAATGTTTAGCTTTCTTGTACATATTAAATAATCATGAAACATAACAAATTAATAATCATATAGCCCATTCAATTATGGTTATAAGAAAAACCTATGAGCTGATTGTTTTCCCAGCACTTGGGAGGCTGATGCAGGCTCGTGAGCTCTGGGCCACCTGGTCTGTACAGTAAGGCCAAGTCTCAAGAGAAGAGTAAACGACAAGCTTCACGGGCAGTAGACTGGCAAAGTACGGTGGAAAGACAGCAGGGAGAGCCCAGATGGGTCCTGGGTTCACCCTACTGGCATTAGCTAGGGAAGTTAGGAAGTTTAATCCTGGGTTCACAGCTGCTGTGTCTGTACAGCAGCTGTGGAGGAAGTGAGGGAGACGAGCCAATGGGAACTTCGTGTCTTTGCTGACCGCTCTCCTATAGTAAGAGCACAGTATCTGTTTTCCTTGATTTTCTCCCAAGATTAGAAATGGACAGAAAATAGGTAGCAAAGTGCTTGAATTTCACAACTTAAAAGTACAAAAATGAGCTAGTTATACTCTGCAAGAGAAAATGAATTTATATCCATGTCAATTCAAAGCACTGTGGAATCATCTACTCAGTGGTAATTAATTTCTAAGATGCATATGTGAGACCACTGTACATGGTGTGTGTACAGTAGGGAGTGGTGGGAAGAAGCAGCTGAGTGCTTTAATGGTTGTCTTCGCTATTTCTCTTTAATTGAGCTCAAAGGCTACATTAAACATTATGGCTGTTCGCCTATACTCGCTCACTGTAAAAAAGAACTTTGAAGTTCCTCCCAGTCTTACTCTGAGACCCAGCTGCAATGGGTACGAGGAGGAAGGAACACTGGACTATTCTGCAAACACTGTTTTAGCTTCAGGTCCGAAGCTCTAAAAGTTCAGGAGTGAGAAGCTTGAGAACCCTCTAGTCTTTTTGCTTTTTGAACAAAAAATATTTTCTGCAGCAGAACCTCTTATTTCCAGAAAGTTATTCTTGCATCAATTTCTAGCTTCCACATGCTCACGTACCGCACACTGTGCTTCCGGGCCTGTGCAGGGGCCGGTAAATCAATCAGCTGCTACACTGCAGGCTTGACAATCCCCCTCAGAAAACTGTAGAGCACCTGAACTCACCAAAGGCATGAGGCCGTGTCTCCTTTTGTAAATGCGCCGGACATCTTGCAGTGTTATCTGGACCACAGGTTTCTTTAAAAAGCACAAAGACAGTGTCAAGTGTCACCAATGTAGCTCAATTAGAAACTGTTCGGTTGTATAGTATAGTAGGGAGTGAAAGAACCACAATCCTTGCCTTCCCAGTGTGCTGCAGTTTATGTAAACACCTAGGAGAGATCTTGGACAAATCATACCTGGTTTCACATTTTGCTCGGACACTTTCCTAACCCTTGGCAGTAATCTCAGATGATAATGGTACCTTCATCTTTCAGGTATCACAAGGGTTACTGTATGGTGTGGAACATTCAGGAATGAGCATAGATAGCTATTCAAAAAGTTTGCTCTTTTAAAATATTATCTGTCTGTCTGATCATGTACCTTGGAGTGTATGCATGCACCTATGTATGTAGGGTTACATGTATTTTCACTCATATGTGAAGGACAGAAGGGATCAACAAGTGCCCTTCGCTCTGCTCTCTCTCTCCACCTATCCGTTGGGGCAGGCTCTCTCCCTGAACCTGTCTCCACCTGGCTCTGCGCTGAGGCTACTGCATGCATGGGATGCCCTGTGCTGTGGGTGCCAGTGAGCTAGCTCTGGTCTGGAGGGCTGGCAGCGCAGGCTCCTAACTACTGAACCATTGCTCCAGCCCTGAGTTTCTATAGGGCTTGCTTTGTCCTAACATCTTTTTTATTTTAAAGAATTATGTTTTTCATTTCCTTAATATTATAGAGTATTAAAGTTCTTAAATTAAAACTGTTTCTGTTTTAAAGGAAAAAGTGTTTTGATTCTCTGGAACTTGAAAAAAGTAGTAAGAAAGAATCAAAATTAGAAACTATTGTATGCTTAGATAAAGGGCAAAGCTTCTATATTCCTGCTCCCAGGTGATAGGAAGCCAGGCTATGCCACAGTGAGGAAGTCTGGGCAGGGGTCTGGGAATAAACACATGCGCACTGTGTTCCCTGAGGCTGTGGTGCCATACATTTTCTGCAAGTGTTTGACCAAAAATAGTAACAGTAGTAGCCGGTATCAGAGAACACCATGCCAGCCAGCCATGTGCCATGTCACTGGAAACTTTGCTCAATATATGCCACCACCTAGTGGGCAGAACTGTTAATGACACCATGTCTGAGGAGTTTAGAGCCAATGAGCAGCCTAGACAATTTCCAGGGCATACTCTTCTTCCACAGAAAACATCCCCTGTGGTTAAGGTGCCCTGCAAATGGCACAGCTGTGTGACTAGAGAGATGGGACTTGTCCTGCTATCAGGGCCCACTCAGAAAAGGCCCATCTCTGAATAAGCAGCAAGTCTTTACTAGTGTTAGTGTAGAGATCTGAGTTTATGTTTACTTCCTGGCGTAGTTTGAAGTCTAGAGTTCTTCTCAAAGAGAAGATGGTTTCCTAGATGGTGGGAAGGGTCCTACAGCTCCTGACTGTGGCATCTTACATGACTCCATATGAGCTGTGAGAACCTTACACCACCACTCAAGGAAGACAAAAAGCCACTGTCTGCAGTGAAGGAGAAACATGCAGTCCTCCTCCCCCCATGCTCACACACAGGCAATACACATAAAGGATCAATTTCTCATTCACCACAGCATTTCCCTGCTGTCTTTCCCTGTGCTTCCTAGCAAAAGGATAAGTCTCATCCATAATCAGGAGGGGCGGACTTTCTTTACACACTACTAGATACCAGGTCTTTCAGAATGGCTGAAATTCAGGAGAGTATGCACCTGACTCCAACTACACAGGGCACTAGGAAGTCACACTGCTACACAGGGTTGCCAGATGACTTTGACCTTCCCCAAGATGTGAGGGCACGGGAATTATAATGTCAGGTTCCTGGAAAATTTAGCTGAAAGGCAGAAGCAAGCACTGTCCACGGCCCCGTGATCTACGTACCGGGTACCCATTGAGAGGCTGGAAATACAGGGTGGTGTCTGTGATGCACACATGCCCAGGGTTCGTCACCAGAGGCGTTACCATTTCTGCTTTGCACTCCATGTGCAGCTTTTCAGAAACGCTTTGGAACCTGCAAAGATGTATCCAGCAAAAGTAAGAAGAGTTAGGAACTGATCTACTGCCTAGGCTTAACCACATTGCGAATGCGCTTGCTTATCTCTTTAAACACTGCAATCATGAAGTGGCTGCTTAAATAAAGTTGACATGCTTTCAAATGGCATAATGCAGGCCCTGCTTTTGTATTAACTGAACAGCTTACATATCACAGAAACAATGTCTCCCAAATGACCAGTCCTGAAGCTCGTCCTACATTGTGACTTCCTACTTTCCTATCATGAAGACCGACTTTTAGAGCTGAGAGCAGCGGCGTGCGCCTCTTATGCCAGCGCCAGGGAGGAGGCTGGGGCAGGAGCTTGGGCTACAGAGAAGGACCCTATCCTTAGCACACTTACTTTATCAGGGATAGAACACGTAATTATAATTGCTTTAGACCAGTTTCATTTCTCCATATAAAACCACTCAAAGATGCCTTTTCTACTCCTAAAATGCTTACCTAGAAAACAGCCCATTTCTGATCTGTGAATTAAAAAGTTGTGCGGAAACAACTAAATTATCGCTATTTCAGGGTGATTACTTAGTTAAATAACTGGATCAACAGTGAATCTCAGGGGCCAACAAGTGCAGCTTGGCACTGGAGCGAGTGCTCACCATGCAGGAGCCATGGTTCAGTCCTGGCCCTGAGAGAAGTAAAGAAAGAAATCTCGTTTCCAGGACACGACACTGGCACAAACTTTCCTCTAATTCAAAGTGTGAAAACTCAAAGAAACCCCTGAAGTCCTTGTGAGTCCTTAGAAGCAGGCAGAAATCAAGAGTGCAACCTTGACTGCAAGAGGGTGAGGCGGGAGGCTTTACAGGGGTGAGACAGTCTGCAGGCTTGGACAGCTCCAGTAATTCTACAACTGGCACTGTCAGCATGTCTCTCCAGCAAATGACAAACGAGTGACACAATGATCTTCACCCTAGGAAGGACCCTCAGCTAGCTGAAAGGGAGCCACTACTGCAGACAGGGACTCAAGAGCTGCATACGTTTCCTACCAGGAACCAGGAGATAGTCAGCAAGAGTGACCATGTATTGCACTATGAGGAAAATTCAAACACCAGAGGAATGAAACACGAAACATGTTTTCTGATCAAGTAATATTAATAACCGGCAATAGAAAGATGACTACAAACTCGTCAGCTGTGTGAAAACTAAGCAACATACTTCCGATCACCTACGGGCAAAGGAAGAACTGGCAGTGTTAGTTACAAAATGGGTGACTGAAACAGGTCCTGAAGCAGTTCTTTAGCGGGGACCTTCTAAGATGTAGTGCTATTGTAACAAGAGAAAGCCTGATCCTATCAGCTACAGGAAGCCTCCTTTGCTCTCTATAAGCTGGAGAAAGAAATCAAAAGAGTGGACATCAGCTTTAAATAAAATGGAAGAGTAAAAAATAAGACAAAGGTCATTACTTGAGACCGATAAGATTTGTAATCCCTCTGCAACACTGACAAAGGAAAACAAGCAACACAAAGTCTCACCACAGGAAGGCACAAACACGCTAAGTTCTGCTAGCATTAACAAGACATGCTACCATGGAAGGGCTCAACTTCACATGGTGGCAGGAGAGAACTGACTTGTGAGACTTGTCCTCTCACTTCCACATGGGCGACCTGGCAGGCATGCACATGCAGCCTACCCCCAACTACATAAATAGGTTTGTTTTATTTTACAAATGTTAAAGGCTTCTAAGAAACACATATGTCTCACTGGTCAGATAAAGTGGACACATTATTAAAATACACATTTTATCAAAACAGATATAAGAAGCAAGTTAGAAATTAAATAGTCCTGCACCTAATTTAAATGATAAGCCCAGGGCTGAAGGACTGGCTCAGCAGTTAGGAGCACTTGCGGCTCTTGCAGAGAACCTGCGTTGGCTTCCCTGCAACCACAGAACAGTTCATATTCATTTGCAACTCCAGTTTTAGGGAAAACAAAAACCTCTCTGGGCTCTCCAAGGTACCAGAAATGTACATGGTAAATAGACACACATGCAGGCAAAACATTCACACATATTTTAAAAAAACCAACACCAACAACAAAACTGTATGCTGGGCTAACTTCTACCACAGTGCTGAGGAGATGGAAGAAAAAGAACTGTTTCAGGCCGGTTTGAGCCGCACAGCAAGACCCTCTCAAAATAACAGTAAAAACAAACAAACAAACTACATTAAGTACAATTTCTAAGAATACAGTATATTTACATAGTTTTATCTACAAATCATAAAAATACTGTAAGAAGAAGTATCTTCTTGTAAACACAGGATCACAGCAAACATGTGAATCCATTCTGCAAGGTCAAGAGAACTTTGCACCAAAACAAATATTAAAGAATGACAGAGCAATGTCCCCAAGTAGATACATGCAAACAATCTGACTACATGCCAGCAAAGCGACAGAAAGGGTCACACACCATGATCTTAAATAATATTTTACATAGTCCACTTAATACTAAAAAAATCAACATAATTTATAATATTAACAGAAGAAATGAGAAGAAATGATCTCTATAAGTACATGGTCAATATAAAAAAAGAATTTATTACATTTCTATGCTAGTAACTGTGGAAAAGAAATGGAATCAAGCAAAGACGTAGGAATGTATAGGGACACACACACACACACACACACACACACACAACCTATAGTGCCTAAGTTCCCTATCTGCAAGGACACAGTATCTGCATGACCTATGGCCACCTCCTTTGCACGTTAAACTAGAGAAACTGGAAGACAGAATAGCTAATGCCATCCGCGTGCCACAGAGGAGCTGCCTTGTTGCACTACCGAGGGGATAACAAGAAAATGCTTGAACAAAATGCACACACAACAGGGCAGTGACATGAACATGCCAGTGAGCATGGCAAGACCCAAAGGAAGCTGGAAATACATTAACACACACACCTCATAAGTCACAGGATATCTGTGCTCATTAGACTATCCTCTAAGGTTGTCAGAATTTGAACCTTTTCACCATAAAAAGTTGGGAAAATACAGTCCTATCTCCTCAATAAGAAGCATTTCTTCAAAAATATGATGAAAGCTTATGGGTGCAAGTTTACTCGCATTTTTTAGAAATTATGCACATAATTAGAATATTTCATTTTATACTGCAAAGATTCCCCTCTAGATCCCTCAGTATAATATTCTGTGTTCAGGACAAGTAAATTAAAACTTTCAAAGAGAAGAAATTTTTAATTTTTTTAAGATTTATTTAGTCCATGTTGTGTTCATGAGTCTTACCCACATGTATATCTGTGTACCACATCTGGGTACCTGGTACCCTAGGAGGTCAGATCCCCTAGAAGTAGACTTACAGTTTATACCACCAGGTATCAATAGTTATTATAAAGATAAAAAAATACAGAAGAATATGACATAAAAATATAGGCAAGTAGCCCACATCTAATTAATATAAGGCAAGAAATAAACAAGAGACTGGGATAATAAAAAAGCACCATCATTTTTAGAAAATGTATTGCATGCTTAATAAAGCCAAGAAAATCAATGGGAAAACCATTAGAAGAATAAGTGTACTTTCTTGGTCCTGTGGGGAATGATAGGAAAGTAATCGATGCAATTTGAAAGGCCAAAGACTCTCCCGAAGAACTGACAGCTAAGCTAAAATCAGAAAGCCCAGTTAGCCAGGAGCAAGGGGCAGGAACATCTCCTAAGCATGAGAAACAAGGGGCTGAGATGAAGAGCAGAGGACAGTGAACATGAGGGAACGAGAGAACGAGAAGTGTGTGACCAGCAGGATCCGCTCGGTTTCAAGCAGCCAAAGCTTGGAAACTCACCAGAGCAAACATCCATCTGGAACTATGAACAGCGAGCAAGTACCACAATGGATGAGGCCGCAACCAGGCCAGCAGGTCATCTCGTACATTATAAGTTCCACCAGTCAAGTGAGAAATGCGTTCTTTACAGAGGACAAAATTTAGTATGTCACTGGGTTCAGGGGTGATGAGGAACTGAGGAGGGAAGCCGAGCTTTGAGAAGATGGACTGAGGGTTGCTATGGTGAACTGGGCCAATCACAGTGGAGAAGATAAGTGGACAGGCTAGAGAGATGGCCGCAGTGGGGCTTTATAGTGGCAGAGGAAGCTCTGAGATCTCTCATTCGTAGGATGGACCATTCCCTAAGAGAAGCTGGTTCAGAGTAAGATGATGGCAGGGGCGGCAGCTCTGTCTGGGTTGCTAGGACCAGCACTCAAGGCCTCACTTGTTTTAGGCAAGTGCTCTCTCACAGCCCTGCCCATTCACTGCATTCTAATCAGAAAACAAAATCTCGAAACCGTACCTGTTTTTGTCAAATGATGTCCTAGCCAGACGTGACTGCAAGATAGCTGTTATCTGTGAGAGAGCCATTTAAAAATTTGGATGTGAGTCTAAGCAAGATA
The DNA here is from genome assembly GCA_036184795.1 of Tokudaia tokunoshimensis. Classification (NCBI taxonomy): domain Eukaryota; kingdom Metazoa; phylum Chordata; class Mammalia; order Rodentia; family Muridae; genus Tokudaia; species Tokudaia tokunoshimensis. Next base: position 119,199,309 of record BTHU01000014.1, read on the forward strand.
CACAGAAGTTAACTCCTAATCAATGCAGCAATTGCTTAGGACACTCACCATGGCCATTTGGTCACCAAGCTTATCAAGGCAGGATGCTCTGTGCAGCTACAATGTTATAAACACACACCATTAGTTTTCCTTGAAAATAATTGCAAGTATTTGTTTAAAAGCAATGGGAAAATATCCATTCCTTGGTCGCTTAGAAACAGAGAAGATTCTGATGCATCTAGCTTTTCCTACTTAAGTTTCCAAATTCAACAAATTCAAGTAAAGTCTGCAGCACGTGTAGAAAAGTAACGATTATTTGTGTAATATGAAATATAAGGTTTCTTGAGCATGTCTTTAATCTCAGTAAAGGAGAGGCAGGAGGGAGGCCAGCGTCAGTCACATGAGCTCTCCCAAAAGTGAAGACCAAACCAAGGGGTTCCAGCTCGGTCAGCTCTGTGTTGTGCGGGTGCTAGTGCGAAAGGCTGGCTCACCTGTAACAACGTCTCCACAACATCTTCCACCTTTCCAGGAACTTCCAGTTCGAAGACATACTCCATTTTTCCCTGACGAGGACAGAAGAGGCAGTATGTCAGCCTGGTGCTTTAAGAGCATCTGCCAATCTCCACATTTCTTGTGGCCCAAACATGTTGACATGTAAAGTCAGTTACAAAAATGTAAACATATTATGTTTGTGTATGTCTGTGAAGGAGTATCTGAGTGGAATTCACACCCAAATCACTAGACTGAGCCAAACAGATTGACCATGTAAGTGAGTCTTTTGTGTCAAGGTCCAAGGAGAACAAAAGACCAAAATCTCCCGCTCTGTGACTCTCCGTGCTGGGACACCAGCTTCCCTTCTCTTCAGACACACTGTCGGTTCTCCAGAGAGCCTGAATGTCTACCTCATCTCATGTGTTAATTCCTTGTAATAAATTCCTCCTATCACTCTCTTTCTCAATTTCCCGCATGCCTATGAATACGCAGACATGTATGAGCGCATATGTGCACAGATGTACACTCATGTACACACACACACACACACACACGTTCATACATACATAAATGCAATATCCTGATAATCTGTGTTCTCAGAGAACCCTCCCATGAACTAATAGCTATGTAGCTGGCAGTTGGAATACAACTCTGTATTTCAGATGGTCTCAGTGGAAAGGTACCCAGGAAGGCTTCCAACTTGAAAGGAGGGTAGTCTATTGGTCATAGGGGTTTTGTCAAAGTGTAGAAGCAGTGTCACAAGAGAACAGTCACAAGTTGAGACACACTTATCAGGTAGGAAGGGACAGTCACACATAGTGGATGTGAGATGCACGTACATGTTCTCTTGTCTATAAAACTGCATAAGCAGTTTGTGTTTCATACGCTGCTGGATAAGATAGCGCAGGCTGGCCTGCAACTGGAGCTGACTCAGCATGCGAGCCTGCGTTTGCAGAGAGAATGTGCCTTTTCTAACTCACAGAAGTGTCTGTCATTCTAAGGAGCTGGGTGCACATGGCCCTTGTGCTGTAAAGTCTCCTTTAGTAGGACTAATATCAACACAGTATGCTGCAGTGCAAAGGATAAAAACAGGAGAGTTCAGGAAGTGCCTTTGCTTCCTTGATAAATCCTTATAATGTCTACAAAGTTAAGACTTACAAATAAAAGACTGAGTGATCAAATACAGGGTACATTGTAAACCATAAATATTTCTTGAATACTCTTAAAAATAAATTTTCAGTAATGTTAGACAAAAAATTTTCAGCAATACATAGTAAATATGTTTACATATTTGTACATTGAAGCTTCAGTTTCTTTCTTTTTTTAAAAAAAATGTGTTTATTTTTATTGTGTGCATATGGATACTTGGGCTGCATACATGTCTATGTATCATGTGTGTGCAGTGCCTTTAGAGGCCAGAAGAGGGCACGAGATCCACAGGAACTGGACTTACAAATGGTTTTTAGCTGCCAGGTAGGTAACAAACCCTGGTCCTCTGGAAGAGCAGCCAGTGCTTAACCCCTGAGCCTTCTCTCCATTTCTTCCACTTCTAAAATCATCTCTAAGCTTATACTATTAGGACTAAAGCCTATGGATTGCAGGGGTACTTTTACAATAACTGTTAATAATCTTTGAAGTACTCAGTATTATATTTGATTAGAGATGTTAACAGAATGATAAAAATCTTATTGATCAAAATCACTGCATAAGTTTCAATAATACATGAGAAACTTTACTTACCCGTTCTATCTTATATGGTGCCACGATATTGTGCTCTTTAATAAAATATATCTGAGAAACACAAGTCAACATTGAAATAACAACCAAATGTTTTCACTTAAAGAATTCCTCTAAAGATACTATGAATTTGATGTTTAAATTGTCATTACACAATCTCTATTTGCAAAGGTACCCATATTTATATTAGTATGGTTTCAAAGTCATGACTTTAAAATCACAAATGTTATATTAAAAGGTGAATCATCAATAAGTGGATACAAGATGTTTTGTAAATATTATTATTTGTATAAAGTAGCCAATCACAAGGCTAGGAAGTTGTCAGTTCAGGAGACAGTTTCCTAACAAATGGGAAAAGCAAAGGCATGGAGGTATGATACATTCAAAGACATAAGAGATTTGTCCTCCCTCAAGGAGAATTGGCTCACAGTGTTTGCATGAGGCTGCCACTCCACCTGCATCTAAAGCAGTATAGAATCCACACCACCATCTCCAGAGTGCCTCAACTGCCTGGACAGTTATTTCCTGCCTTTTCCCTCACAATGCAACATCTCCCCTCTTTGCTGCCCCGCATTTCAAGGGCAGTTGTTCTAGCAGGGTTCAGAATGCAGACGCTGTTCCGTTCCTGTAAGTGTTCATTAACTGCTCTGAGGAGAACTTTACATGGCACCCTCTTCCATTTCACACAAGCCACAGGTAGCCATGCTGTTGGTATCACACCATTCTCTGCCACTTGTCTGACCTTTGTGTATCAGGACTCTTTGCCAGAGCTATTTGTGACTTCTTTGGGCCTTTAACCACCTTTTATCCCACTAAACTACTGAAGCCACTCCTGTGAGACCTTCAGGTCACCAAACCTCATGGTCAATTCTCAAGCCTCTTTGGCTGCGCTGGGAAATTCTACCCTGCCCCAGGGCTTAAAATTTCATTGGAAACTCCAATTCTCCATTTATCTTTCTATCTTTAGCTTCATGAAACCTAGACAAGAACACACTGGCATCTGCTCCAAGTCTCTGGGAGGTCTATAGGCAGTTCATTCCTCAAATCCCCAACAAGCTGTTCCTCCCTATCCGCCCCCAACCCTGGCCTTTTATTTCAGTAAAGGGTAGCATGATCCAGCTGGTTGGAAGTCTTTCTGGGTTGTCCTCTTTGGTGCACTGCAACTAAGTCATTACAATGCCAGGCTTTTCTGGAGAATATATCCCAACAGACTAGCTCTCATCATCCTGATACAAACAAAGCACCAGGATCTTCTGGCTCCTCTCTAGGCCCTCACCAGAAAGATTGCAAATACATTCAAATCAGGTGAATCTTTTTCTTCTACCTCCTAGTGACTTTCTTATTTGCTCTGACTCTAAAGCCTTCCGATGGTTCAGAGGTCACCACAATCAGTGCCCCTGGCTCCCACCCAGGCCTCCTGTAGTACTTGATCTGCTCTCAATCTTCTGACTTTGACCAACTCCTGTGTCTCATGATCACTGACGGCTCACCTTGCTGGCACCGGTCAAGAGGCTCTTTCCTAGTGACCCTTTCATCTAAAGTGGCACAGCAGTGTACCCTAATTTCCCCCTCCCCTCTGTCTGCTCTCATTTCCTTCAAAACATACATCACTAACACTGGAGGAGAGATTTCTTTTCTTACCATCTATCTCCCCTAGTGAACATATGGCTTAAATCTAATATTTATGCAAACATACATAATTCACACACAAACATGTTATTGTAACAGCAACTACAACAAAAAACTTGAAAGCGAAATTCTGTACCAAAACCTATTTCTGAGATTTGGTAAAAGTCTTGACATATGAAACTTAAAAACAATCCTAGAAAGAATAGTTTGCATCTAGGTACCCCTGATTTTGAATTGGTGTGATTTGAAATTTCTTCCCAAAACTATTAAAAGATGAAGGATTTTGAGCTTTATTTCTAAAACCAAGTTATTACAACTTTATTATGCTGGGTAGTTCTCTTCAGGAAAGGTTATCTTTAACTAGAAAAAGCACCCTTTCCGTCCAAGATATGGAAGACCTGCAATACGCTCAAGATGTAATAAGAAATACGAACTGTGCACACAGAGCTAGGGTTAATGACAGTGCTCCCTCCACAAAGCAGTAGATGATGGGAGCTGTTTTCACCTGGGCATTAAATAAGAAGTTGAAGATCGCTCATGAATCTTTTCTTATTTTAAAATTGGAATTCCAGAAGGCACTAACAGAAAGTTACTTAAACCAAAGTCTAACAGATTTCATAAGATAAATGTCAACACATGTTTAACAGTGTTCTAAGAACGAGGGGTTCAGTGAGTCAGACAGCTGGCGTTGCTCTTGCTACCTACCACTCCCAAGATGCTCCAGGCACTGTCCTGTGCAAATCTCTGGACCAGGTGCTCAAGTGCAATCATGTTCCCCACAGAGTTCCTGCACTCATTTCATCACAGAATGATGTTGCTCTGGACACTTCAGAAGTGCACAGAACGCAACTCACATAACACATCCTTGGACAAGGAAGTTGAAGTTGCAAGTCAAAGGAACAAAGAAAGACCTCTGTCCTTACTTAGTTTTTCCAATCTACAAACTAATTAATGATATGCTAAAATTACATTTTAATTTGTCATATGATGCCAATACTGATTTGAGTACAACCGTGGATGCATAAGTGAACACGACATGTATCTGGAATGAACAAAAGACAATACTCCGGTCATTCCTGAGAGGAGGGACTACCTTTCCTGAGGCATGCTGGGCTGTCATGCACAAGCCTGAGGTCACTTAGGTGGTCTGGCCCTGGCTTCCCACCTTTACACTGGGAGGCCATAGAAGGAACTGCTGTGCTTTCATTCCAACCCTCCTTTGCTGAGCTCCTGAGGACAAACTGCAATTCTTATACTTAGTAAATATAGAGGGTCCTGTGGGAATATCTTATCTCCATTAAATTCTCAAGGCATTTAAATACCTATTGCAAGTGTTTTCAGTTGAGACTTATATAAGAGAATAATTTCATTATGCAAAAAAAATTATACACATTCATAGAAAAAAATCTTCACATAAGTTTGGAAAAATACATACTAACATTTTACTAAGTATTTTTACTAAATGCTTCTTACCTGACTGAAAATGAGTGAAATACCCCATGATTTTGCCCTGAAATGAAGATAAAAATCATCAGATATATAACATTTTTTGTTGAAATAAAATTAAAAGTGAAAAATGACATACTTTGTAAAGTGTTTATTGGCTCCATTTTCTCCATGTTTTCCTATTTTTAAACAGTCTCTCAAAGGAATCTGGATAAAATTGAGAGAGAATATTATAAAAAAAAAAGTAAAGATGAATTAGGAATTAGAAACACACAATTAGGAATGTTTGTTCTCACATTTAAAATGCCTTTACCTTAAGAATGGGCTGAGATATTGCATCTGGTTCAAAAATCACTGATTTTGAACATATCTTTAAGGAGCCTCTGATTTTCCTGGAGCCAGAGGAGAAGAGACAGATTATCTGATGAACGCCAGGACAACCTCAAAAGTTATTTATTTTAATTAGAACATGGATTGCTATCAGCTAATAAAGGCTTGGCAATGAGAGAAATGGTGTAGCAGTATGGTGACAAGCCACCATGTCCCTTTATCTCCACTCTCAGGCGGCTGGAGAACGACACACAGGCTGAAGTTACAGCCTCTCTTGTTAAGTGTAACCCCATTGATTATTATTAATTATTAACATCATTACTGTTATTTTGAGTCTTCACAACTGCTCTCCACAGAAACAAAGGCTTAGAGGCAGTGACACATGCTACGTCTGTGATGACGCCATTCTCCGCACCTGGAAAAACCACCCAGAAGACAACTCTGAACAAGTACAATTAATTGACTAAAAGCATTTTTTGTCACAGAAAAATTGTTTGAATTTTATATACAAGATAGTATAAACAATGATTCTGAGGTGTTCGGGGAAATTTCCTTCATGGCAATAAACAGTTTTAAAGACTGTGTGGATGTGTTATCATACAGTCAGGTGTGGGGCTGAGCACTTCCTTAGTTTCCTAGGACATTCATATGGCTTGACTATGTTTTAAGGAAAAAAATATGCAAGTGTCTAAGGGGCTGTTCTTAATTTGGGCCAATATGCATTACCTTTACTAACTTTTATCAATTGATTCTTATCAATGATTAAACCAAGACCACAGCTTACCATGAAGTCAGACACAGGTGAGGGAATATTGAATGTATCTATAAAAACATTATCTGAAGATCATTTCCAAAAGTGTATTTATGCTGTGGAGAGCCTTATTGGGGTACCGTGTTGCCTGGCAGGAACCTGACATTGGCCAAGGACAAGGGCTTCAAGCAGGAATCTGACATTCTAGCATAATAGGGAAGTAGGTAAAGGCAGGAATTTTAATCTTAGGGTGGAACGAGTTGAGAAAGCAGGCTTCAGGCAAGGTCTTAGGTTTGGATGAGGAAGTAGGCTCAGGAAATTTTGGTCATTCTGACAAGCCCTTTGTAACAATCATCACAGAATTTTGCTTACTGCCTTGATGATTTTGTGTTTACTGTCCTTCTTGTTCCTTACTGTACCACTATTGATCTTAATTCCTGCATGTAATTAAGTTGGTATAAAAAGTGAACTCGAAATTATTAAACCCGCCTTCAGTCTCAGAATTGACTGGGGTCATGCTGCAGTTTTGTCTAATTTCTCTTTTTTAATCCTCGCTCCTGCGCTGGAGAACCTGTTGACTGACTGAGCGAGCTTGGTCATTATGCACAAGTGCAATGTTTATGATCTCACATTCTTTTTCCCCATTTTTTCACATGCATGTGCATGTGTATGCTCATGCTTGCATGTGTGCAAATGTGTGGGGAACGTCCACATACACACGCACACAAGCATGTGGAGGACCTTGGGTGAGGTTGGACTCGTCCTCCATCGCTCTTGCACCTTACTGTTGAGACTGGATCTCCCAACAGCACCCAGAGCTCACGGACATGGCTAGTCTCACTGGGCAGCTTGCCTCACTGGCCAGCGTGCTCCGGGGAAGCCCTCTCCGCTGTCTTCTGAGGCTGGAGTTGCAGGCAGGCAGCCCTTCTCATCCACTGTGTTACATAGTTCTGAAAGTCCGAACTCAGTCCTTACAAGTGCATGAAGAGTGCTTTAACCACTGAGCCATCTTCCCAGCCCTTGCTTCCTTTATAATCACTTCAGTGCCAGGTGAAAACTTCTCTAGCCCTTGGGTGAATTCTCTGACTTTGTCCATCCAGGGCTCTTCGGTCACCCTATGTTAACTGCAGATATCCCTGTATACCCAAGGTTCTATCTCCATAACTTCACCCGAATCAGATTTTATGTTTTTAATTTTAGAAAGCACAAAGCTAGGACTTGCTGTGTATGAAGCACTATGGTGAGAAGACGGGGATGAAGTGCTATGTGGGTGTCACACTCGGTGCCTACATAATCACAGATGTGTTAACAGGAAGATGCTTGAAGATTGCATGCAAATACTACACCACTTTATGTAAGGGACCTGAGCATTCAAGGACTTATGTATTTGTGAGAATCTAAGGAGAAAAATCTGTGTTTCTATCTGTATATAACTTAGAAATCTAAAGTGTCAAAAACAAAACATCCACTAAGAAATACAGTTGTTTAGTCTGAGGATGTCCTCCCAACCTCCAGAGCAACACCCTCCCCTCTTGTGGAAGGACTTGTGCTGGAGCTTCCTGGTTATCTTCACTACCCAACAGACCACTGAACCCACTGAACGGATGAATGGGCCACCGTACAGAAGGCCACAGTTCAGCTTACAACTCTGCTTTTTCAAACAGTCGTGAAGCTTTAAATTTTTCATGTTGTTACGTCCATTTACTTTTAATATGCAAATGTACCCAAGAGTAAAACTTTTTAATAGTATAAAATTTCTAAGAATATGCAAATAGAATAGAAAATGCCCATAGACGAATTTTAGCATTTGTCAATATGTGGTTATTTTTGCTTCTTGTATGAACCCCTCTTTAGCCCTGCTGGTCTACATACAGACCTGTTACCAGAGACACTTCCATATAAGTCTTTAAAGAAGCACTCCTTCCTTCTTTCCTTTTCTTTGTTTTTTTTAACATAATATTTTTATTGATTACTTAGGAATTTCACATCATGAACCCCAAGCACCCTCATTTCTCAATCCTCCCAGGTCTGCCCACCGCCACTACACAATGACCTCCTCTCCCCAAAAAAGATGGAGGAAAAAAAAAAGTCCAATTTCTGTTGCCCATAACTCACTGGAACATGGTCAGACTCTAGTGGCCAGACCCTTAGGGAAAACTGAGTCCTTCCCCGCCAGTAGCACTGTCAGAAGCCATCAACTGTGGAGAGTTACACCTCAGCATCCTTACCACAATTTTAAGACTACTTTTTAGTCCTTCAGTGGCTTTCTGTCTGGGCTGTTACTCTTTTTTTTTTTGTTTGTTTGTTTTGTTTTGTTTTGTTTTTTTGAGTCAGGGTTTCTCTGTGTAACAACCCTGGCTGTTCTGGAACTAACTCTGTAGACCAGGCTGGCCTTGAACTCACAGAGTTCTGCCTGCCTCTGCCTGGGGTTAAAGGTGTGCACCACCACTCCTAGCTTACTCTTCACATTTGTTAATCTAAAATAGTTTCCCCACATCATGATTTTTGTTATCCCTTTTGCAGTACTAGGATAGAACCCATATTCTCTGGAAAATTCTAGACAAGGCCTCCCACTGCAGCAGCAGCTCAGCCCCAGCCCCACCGGTGTTGCTTGCTACATCTGTGTGATATTCCTCTGCCATGCTCTTCCTTACATTCTCCATGAATGTTCCCTAATTCGACAATACCTCAGGGGAGGAGCACACAGGGTCTACAGCAGATACAAGGGACTTGAGGTGAGATTAATCTTGACGTGCCCACTACAAAAGTTCTCAGTTACCTCTCACCTAATGGCTTTAGCAGCCTTGAAGATTGTGATACACCATAATTATGGTACAGTCCCTATGAAGAGCCAGACAGAGGTATCTTTATAGATCATGCAGTCACAAGGGTGATCAAACGTGGGCCACACAGAAACAAATGGCAGTGGCTGCTCCAAAGCAACCAATAAAAGTGGATGACCATTCATTCATATTGGGTCCAAAGGCTCTATGTAGTCTGCTGGCCCCTCATACGTAACCATTGCTTTGGGGGGGGGAGATTAAATGCTATCACTCCATTATATTCATTAGCTACAATTTTCCAACTAAGAATAAGTTTATATTAATCAGCAATTTAGTGACACTGAAATACAATTTGTACAAGGAAAACAAAATTTCAAAGACAAAAACAGGCTTTGGTTCACAGCTTTCAAAAACTGAAACAAAGCAACTGGATCTGATTTTACAGGAGCAATTAGAAATTGCAATTATGGAGAAAGCAGATTTTCCTCCAGTTCACACTGTATTATTTATGACTTCATTTTGAAGAGGGTGACATTTCTCACTGCTCCACGGTTTCTGAGCATTACTTTACTGCAACCTAGTGACTGAGAGCAGGGTGTACCACATGACAAGGGACACAGGAGCAGAGTGATATGCTGGTCCGCAGGCCTGCTCAGCAGCTTCCCGGAGGCCAGGACCATTGTAAGCTGTGCCCCCATCTCACTGCCTAGCTATAAGGAGAGAAGAGCAGCCCCTCTGCAGCCAGCCCTGTGTGTTTAGTGTAAAGAAGTCAGACCTCAGAGTCCACTAGTGCCCAGAGTTATCTGCGCTCACTCACCTTTCCTCGTGGCTGCCCTGGTGCTGGACATGGGAAGCTGTGTGCTGCTCAAAGTAGTACTCCTCCAAGTTGAGCAGCAGTAAGGAAAACCTGAGCAGAGAAGAGGGAGACAGCTTTGTGTTGCATCTGGTTTACATGAGCGTTAAAGGCTTTACACATAAAATGCCTGCTCCCAAATCCCCAGTTAGCACTCTGTGAAGCCCACACTACTCCCTCCGGTGCCCCAGAGAAAGTCTTTCTCAAGGTAATTGCTCTCACCTTAAACAAGTCCCCAGCTGTGTGAAATTGTTTGTGAAGTCCAGGCACTCTCCCCCACCCCCGTGAAATTTTCATGTCAGTGTCCCCTGATGCCACAAGCCAAGCTTCCCTGCCACACCCCGAGACCATGTCCCTCACCGACTTCAGTTCTTGTGACTCCCATGAACCAATGAGCTCTAGGAGACAGGTATGAAGATGGTTACAACCAACCTGATGTTTTAGACACTACATGCGTTTAATAAGCAAAACTAATGGACTGAGGTGAATAGTTCCTGAGTTTTAAGTGCTTTGAACTTTACAAGGAAGACAGGACAGAAATGTTAAGTGGGGAGGTAATTCCTGCTCCAGCCTGATGACCTGCCCACTGACCTCCAAACTTACACCATGGCACGTGCACATGTACACACAACTAAAAAATAAAGTAATAATTTAGTTGAAATGCCACAGAAATAACTTTAAGGCCAAAAACTGAAAAGAAGCATGTCGCTGGCTGAGGAGTATGGGCAGGGAACACTGATAGCATCTTGAGTCCTGGAGAAAGTTTCCAGGCAGGGTCAGACTTCAGATGGATCTAGACGCTCTGCCGTCCTGGAGGGAGATATCTAGATTAAATGTGAACTACACAGAATATTGTTTATTGTGCTTCCTCCTGGAACAATACTAAGGTGTGAGTAAAATATTTTAAAATGACAAAACCCAAAGAGGACAGCAAACTAGAGAGAGATCAAAGTCAGGGAGAGATGTGAGCCAGTCTGCAGGAGGCAGAGAGCAGATGGGAGAATGAGCAGCACACAGAAATCATTCTTGATGTTTCAGGAGATGGAAAACCAATGGAAGGGTAGGACTTCCCCAGATCCGGAACCCGCAGGTGTCACTGTGCAGAAGTCACTCGCAGATAGGCAGCTTCTAATGTGAAGGCACAAGACTCAAAGAAGCATAAGCTTAGAAACCCAAGGACCAGAGACTGTGCAGGGTCAGGAGGAAGGTCAAAGACTAATTAATATCCTTCACAGACAAAAGAGACAGAGTGACAACCAAGCGAGCTGAACGGTCATAACATTCTAATGATGTCCTGAGTGACAGGAGAGACTGTTCACTCAAAAACAACCGGACCCAAAGGGCTGACTCACAAGATTAAAATTAATGAGTGCAGGAACCAGTTTTATCATTCTAAGTTTTATTGATCTGTCCTCCAGTTTAAAATTTCTGAACAAGAAGTAGTCATAAATTCAATTTAGTCTCCAGTTTATTTAAAAAAAAATTAGTCATAAGCTAAACTTGCCAGAGCATGGCCTGAGATGTTCCTCAGTCCACCTGAATTCAGCAGATTCAGGAGTGTAGGGGCATTCCTTTGATGTGTCAGGTAATGTCCAGGAAGGCAGCAGTAGGAACTTACTCACTGCTGACCGCCCACTCCTAATTCAGGCTGCACCCAATGGGCTGCTGTGCACTCCTTCCTCTGTCCCCTGCTGCCCCCATAGCTTCCACAGAAAGGGGAAAACAAAGAAGTGTTCTTTAACAAGGCACATTCGTGATCATATGACTAGGAAACATAGAGCACCTTCCACACAGTAATTAAGATATATGTATATCTACTTTTTAGCACCAAATCTATCATAAATTAATAGTAATTTCTTTCATTTATCAAAACCTAAGTTTGACAAGAAATGCAAACCTATAGAGAAGGGCTCTGACCAAATCTTAATGTGTAACATTAATCGTTTAAGAAACTGTTTAGTTTGATTCTACTTTAGTGTTTACTGGTATCTGCTTTAAATATTTTCTATGTAAAAAATATTTAAATTAACTTTCAACAATAATTTCAAAATCATATTCTATGGAGTAAAAAAATGTAATGCTTGAAAAATCTTAAAGTCACTACTATTGTACAGTTTTATAATTTTGTGCTCTCTTGCACTAGTGTTACAGCTAACCATGAATTTCTTCTTTAGAAGACTTGTGTAGCCCACTTTTATACAGCATGGTCATTTTCTACATACATTTTCTCATTTAGCAAGTCATTATATTAAACACATTTGTTCTATCTTCACATGAAACTTACAGTACACTGATACACCTAACACCTGATCAATTGCTCCACTGGGGACAGTCAGAAGGATAACCCCTACATGCTCAAAGACTCAGTTATTCCCAATCATGCTGATAGCAGGTCGACAGTGTTTACAAGTCAGGCCTGTGCCTAGGATATATGTGTAAATCTAGCACAAGCTCAATGGGAAAAGTGCTTTGACAACTGGGTGACACTGCACAGGACACAGGAAAGCCACACAGTCCAGGGTGTGTCACCCATACATACCCTGAATACACAAACTTACCCTCAGATTAAGCCAGGCTGTTGTGCTCCTACTAGAGAGGCGATTAAACAAACTAGCTGTTTAAAATTTAAAAAACAAAATGGAAAACCCTTCTTGGATTCAGAAATAAGGAAGAGATTAAGAAAACAGGTAGACACACAAAGCAAGATTCCAGTTGGTGACTATGCTGGAAACACTGCCCACCCCCATACAGCCAAAGTCTGGAGTGAGGACTAGAGGCAGAAAAGCAAAACCTCTCCTCTCCATAAGTCACTCCCAACTCTCCTGTCACAAAGGCAGGCACACAAGGGGAAAGTTCAACAAATTATTTAATCAATGTTTTCATGTCAAGAGAGCCTTCCAAAGACTTAGGGGAAACTGCCTTCCCTTTAGGCTTAAGTCCCTGAGACACAAACAAAGCAGACAGCTGTGCAGAAATGTGAAGCACAGAGGGGTGCTACCTGGGGAGGGAACCCAGCAACAGTTCCGTTCAGGACCCCTCACAGCGAAGGTCTTCAAGAGAGGAACAGAAATTGACCTTTCTAGTTTCTGTGGTTGGTTAACAGAGAAGGGCTTTTATGACACAGTATGCGGAAGTCGAGTTCTGGATTCATGACTCACTTTAGAAGGGCCTAGAGGCGGAGGTCAGACTTTCTGAAGCCTTCTCAGCCCTTTAGTTCAAAGTACTCAGCATGCTAAGAGCACACTCTGCAGTGTTCCTCTCAGACTCTCAATAGTCGCTTAGTCCATCTAACTAAGACATCAGTCTTCCCATCTTAGATGACTGACATGTACTTCATTTTTACCTACCAATCAGAACTCCACCAACAGAAAGAGATTTGTGCACCAGGGAGAGACTTCAATGGTAACTCATGGTGGTAAATGGCAACAGCTCCCTCCTGCCTCTCCCATGGTCTGTGAACCACCTGTCTATCTAGAACTGCCAGCAGCTTGTACACGCATGCCAACTCTCAAAGTTCCTACGTCACTAGACAACTGCAATTCTACTTGGAAGCTCCCTGAATATTTATGTCAGCAGACACCTGCGTCCTCTGCATCTTACAAAATGAAATTCTCTTTTAGAGGAAGGCCATGGCCATGAAAATATAAAGGAAGAGTCATTTTCTTTGTCCTAAGTCCACGAGTAGCTACATCCTCATTTCAAATACAACTTCAAAAAATTTTGGTTTTGTCTTTTTTTAACCTACAGCCTTTTTCAAAGCCTCCATCCAGGGAAAGTCCCAACTTTCTTGAAGCCAGTTATAACTTCTGGACTCAGATCTGGAAAATAGCTTGGAGGGACACTATTGTACAGCCATTCTGTGTTTGCTTGCCTTCCTTTCTCCAACTCTTCAGAAAAGGGAACTTGGACTAGAAATTCTGAATTATATTTTTGATGATGTACATAGTTCTTGAGTGAAAGGTTTTCCAGAACTTTCCAGTATGTGTGTGTGTGTGTGTGTGTGTGTGTGTGTGTGTGTGTGTGTGTAGATGTTTTTTGGGGGGAATTTTTTTTTTAACTTGATACTTTCAATTCTGCTTTCTTACAAATCTAAGGTTTCAGGTAAGGCTGCAGCCTCGATCCCTTGACTCAAATGGGTTACCTTGGATCACTGCTTTTTCTGAAGATCTCCACTGTTCTTTGCTAGTTTTCTCTTTAATGTTCAGAATTCAGTAAACTTCCCAAGGTCTCTGCTTTAAGTGTAGTGTCAGACAGGAAGTGAGGAGCTGTCTGTAGCCCCACTAAGCTCTGAGGAGCTGTCTGTAGCCCCACTAAGCTCTGGCACTTGTCGCTATTGTCACTTGCTGTTTTCTGGTCTACCCCAGGTACACATCTGTCACTCTTTCCAGTCCACTGACATGGCCTGCAATGAATGAATACAAGTATGTTATCTCTGTTGCTCTTTCCAAAAGCTCCTCACTGTGGGGCCCCGCTCACTCTGGTCCTGAATTCCAGACTCAGGAATGTTGTATCTTCTCAGTACTAAGAACTCACTGCCCCCCATCCCCACTCCCCCAGCAGGTTGATTCTTTTACACAAATCTGCAGCTTTTCAGCACTGGATTTTAATCTCAACTCCCATCTCCTGCAGCTTCAGTGACACCTAAATACACATTATCCCTTGTTCCAACTGGCTTTCTGTTGATAAACACAGTGACCAAAAACAACTTAGGGAGAAAAGACTTTATTTATGCTTACAAGTTACAGATCTCACGTAGAGAAGTGGTTCTCAACCTGTGGGTCACAAACGACCTTTTCACAAAGGTCACCTAAGACCATCAGAAAACAGACATTTACATTATGATTCATAATAGTAGCAAAATTACAGTTATAAAGTAGCAACAAAAATAAGTTTACAGTTAGATGTCACCACAACATGAGGAGCTGTATTAAAGGATAACAGCATTAGGAAGGTTAAGAACTACTGATCTAGAGAAACCTGATGGCAGGAACTTGAGATACCTCCCATAGGAACGCAGCTTCCTAGCTTGAGTCCAGATTCAGTAAAACTACCTTTCTTCAATACCAGAACCACCTGTTCAGGGTACCATTGTCCACAGTGGGCCAGGCACTCCCCCCATCAATTAGCAATCAAGAATATGCCCCGGCAGACAGCTCACAGACCAATGTAACGGGAGGCAGTTCCTCAGTTGAGGCTCCCTCTCCCCAGGTGTCTAATTTGTATCAAGTTATCCTTAAGCTACAAATTTGCATAGAAATGTCTGAGTGATTAAAGAGTGTTTCTAGTTCTGGTACTCCTTGGCTCTTTAAGTTACTGGTTCCTCTTCCCCTGAAGAAGCTGTGGGTCCCTAGCAAAACCAATCTCACTACTTCTGCTGACTTTTGTAGTCCTTCCCCTCCACAGCAAGTCTACTGCTCCATTACTTAGGCTGACTCTAAGAAATTACACTCTCTTCTCAAAGGGTGAGATAATTACATCCTGACCCAGCTCAGCTAACAAAACCCCTCCTACTAACACTACCCATAAGGCCGGTGCTTCTAATTTCAAGTCTCCACAACCTATGAGGATAAAGGTAGAAACACTGCCAATGCGCTTAAAAGTATTTCAGCTTCCTTACTCATCCAGGCTCCTAGCCCAGTGTGCTGGTGATAAAGCTGTGCCAAGGAGTGATTACCCAGCACCTTCAGGACCCTGTATACAATAATCTGCAGCACACACACAAAGCCGCAGTACAGGGAGCCTCAGGGACCTGATAGATGTAAAGAAGTGGTTGGAAAGAACAAGCAAACAAAACAGCAAGTCTGTATACCTGATTGACGATACCACGAGCTTCTCCCACTCTCAGGGTATCACAATCATCTAGGATTCACAGTAAATCTGGGTTCTGATGTGGACCTGGCTTGCATGCCTCAGGCATGCTCATTCTGCTACCTATGGGATGCAGGGACACTAAGATTCCAATACCATAAAAACGAGGCTTCCATCACTCCAGACTCATTTTAAACTTCAGAAACCATAACAGTAAACACTGTCCAGCAGTTCACAAGCCTTATGTTTAAAACAGAATCAGTAAGTCGCAGTGAGACAAAGGCTGGACTTGGGCCCAAGACCTCAGTGCTAGTGACAGCTTGTGTTCAGGCACAGTGTTAGTTTTGTCTTTGTAGCTCAGAGTTTCATAGGTTTTAGTCTATCCTGGAGGGAGGCGTCAGCTGCAGTTAACATCAATGTCCCAGCACATTTCCTTCCTTCCTCTTTCAACCCATAATGGACATTCACTTTCTGGGAGTGTCTTGTTCTCTGCTGACCTTCTCTGGAAATGTCCTCAGAAACACTTAGAGGTGTGTCCACAGGTGCTTCCCAATGCAATTTAGGTGACACAATCAACCATCACACATGGCAAAGCTATGTGACCTTGTCAAACATTTACTTAAGTACTTAAGTTCAACTCCGAAAAGTAGTGGAGATACTGAATCGGTGAGCTTATTTAGAAAACAGACCAAATAAACCTGAGTCTAAGGAAATCAGCAGGGCTGGATAAATGGCATCAAACACCACAGAGAGGCTCTAAAGCTTCGAGAGAGGACAGTCTTCTTACAAGCAGTTCAATAGCAGCCGTACTGGTCTGTTACACATGAAAAGGCGGTGTCCTGTGAAGCTGCCCAGAATCCAGCTATGTCTGTGTATTTAAGACTATCAGTTCTGGTGGTTCACAGGCTTGGACCATACTAGCCCCCCAAAGACGCCAGGGAAGGTGCTTTCCCAACTGTAGACAGGGATACCTCAAATCCTGCCAGATATTACAGATTTAGCCAGTGGGGGTAAGGACAAGGCAAAGCCTCCTGGTCATTCTGCAGGGCTCACGTTCCTCCCTATCTTAAGTGGCAAAGTTGAGTAGGTCAGTGCTGTTGAGAGGAGAGCAGGACACACCAGTGACTGACCATTTCCCTGCTTGTGGTATCATGACCTATATTGTTTCTCCAGCAAGTCCTTGGCCATCTGCCTTTGTTTAGAAATGTTAAAGAAATGATACATGCCAGCAAGACTGTTCTCAAAGCAAGGGCAAAAGAAGGACATGTTTAGACACCCAGAAACTATGGTCGCTTCCTATCATCGGACCCTGCTCAGAGGAATTTACAGGATATTACTAAGATATAAAATTTCCATAAGGAAGACATGACATGCAAGAAGGAAAACCTATCAAAGACTGTAGCAAGTATGCACATAAACTTATGCAATTATTAATCAGGCAATCCTAATGTGTAGACTTAACTGAACAGCGGACTATAATTTAGTATGGGGCAACAGGAATAATTATTCCAGGGCCTGTGCATTGATTGAGAGGAAGGTAGGGAGAACGATTAGCTTCAGATATTAAACTACATACTAAAATGTCAAGCATAGGCACCAAAGCAAAGATAAAATTAGAATACAGAACCCTATACTCTGCAGGAAAATAGAAAGAACACATAGGGACTTCACTTAATCCAAAGGAAAAGGGGATATAGTCAAAGATATAGAAGAAATAAATCTGTCATAAAAATAAGAGAACTCTGTCTAAGACAAAGACTCAAAATGAACTGCCAACAAGGCCTACAACAAGGGACTGGCAAACATCTCAGTACTTGCTGCCATGCCTGGCACCCTGTTTGATCTCTTGGGTCCACATGGTAGAAGCAGAAAACTGACTCCTGCAACTGACTCCACTCACATGTGCACACACACATACATATGCACACATATACACATGCACAAAATGAATGAATAAAATGTAATGGCTTTATGTTTAAAATTTAGATAATACATTATTCACAAGAAACATAGGTTACAGAAATAACAAGGTTACAGAAATAATTAAATGAGTGGAAAATTTTGTATAACAAAAATCACCTAAAACCCCAAGTGTAGCAATATTAATATCAGACCAAAAATATTACTAGGAACAGTGAGGCTATTATATGTTCCTAAAGTCACTTAAGAAAAAGATAATAATTCAAAGTTCCTCATAAAATATAAATTAATAGTAAGTAATAGGGCTGACTAGAATATTTGCCTGTTCTCTGAAAGTCACCATGATCAATCCCCAGCACTATGGAAAAAAAGAAACAAAACAGCAATTTTCAAAATCTTATGAGTTAAAATGTTAGGACAATTTCTAAAAAATCTGGTGATAAAAATTGAGACCGCAGTTGTATTTAGAAGAAACCGGGCCCAAAGATAAAACTCAGAGGTGAAGTGTTTATCTACCATGCATGAGGCCCTGAGTTCGATCCCCAGTGTATCACCAATAGCAAAAGGGGAAAATAGTATACCCTGATTAATACAGTCTTGGGTATGATGCATGCTTGTAATCACAGCTCTGGGGAACTACAGGCAGGAGGTTAATAACCCAAGTCCGGCACAGACTACATGGGGCCCTATCTCATAAAAGAAAGAAAGGAAGGAAGAATGGGGGTGGGGCATGGAGGGAAAGAAACTACAATTAAGTACAGAATCCTCAATGTCTATTGCTATTTATATCACACTTAAAAGACATAGCTGATGCAAGTCATACAGCAAAAGAGCCTCAAATTCTATTTATGGGTAGAGCCTTGTTTTGGAGTAAGTTAATTTGAGATAATAATGGAATAAGGTAACAGGCTACTAAGCACTTTTGATGAAGCTAATGTAAATTCTAAGTTAACCAAATATTTGCGGCATTTATTTTTCTCACTCCATGATATTTATATGTGAAAAAAGTGAACCAGTTTCTTTAAAGGCACCATTTTTGTGATCCACAAGCATTCCTAACTGACTGAGTGCTGATTCTGCAATTTATCTCCGTTTCTAATAACTAGCATAACCTACAAAGGAGAATAAAAATCTGGAATGCTCCACATTAGAAACGGAAGATTACACAGGAGAATAACAAACCACTTAGTATTCTAAAAAAGTATTGTATATAAATGCAAAGTCAATTGATAAGCAAATATGCTGAGTAAAAGAAATTTAATATCAGCATAACCAAGGAACTGCGCATCCATGGACTATTTAGAACAAAGTGGGAATCTCTGGAATGCCTGTGACATGTAGGTATACCACAGAAACTTAACAATCAGTAATGCTTGAGCCTGAAATGACAGCTTACAAACCACAAAGCTGTTCATTGTATTATATTATTGCAACAGAATACCTCTCTCTCTCTCTCTCTCTCTCTCTCTCTCTCTCTCTCTCTCTCTCGGCTCGTGGTGTCTCAACCTTCTAAACATCTACATCACCTAAGATGAGAAGAGCTGGGACGACAAAACTTAAACAGAAATATTCATAAACAAAAATATCTTCAGTGGCAGTTTGTAAAACATCCTCCTCTGCTTGCCCACGGAGCATGTCCGCTGTGCCTACCTATTTCAGAGAATATACTGGAACTGTCTCCTGACTTTTTTCATTTGCCTTCATTGGCATCTAATGGTGGCCTTTTGAAATAACCAGTAGAGTTAATATGCTCCTGACATAACTGTACGAATACAAGAGTATTTAACTGAACTATTTCCTTTCTAGTCCTAAAAATTACTGAAGCTTTTCCCCCATAAACTTGAGCACACAGCACCAGTGTGTGATTCTTTGAAACCTAAGTCTGAGTGCAAGGCTGTGTGATTTGGCAAATAACAGTGCAGGATGTCCAGGTGGAAGCTGAATTTTAGACAAACAATATATTTAGTCTGTACTGTGGTTTTAGTATAAATATGTCCCCAAATCTACATGCTAAAACATTTTCTGAAATTAATATTTAACTGAGAGTCTCATATTGTACCTAACAATCCCAGCCAGGTTTCTTTCTCCAGCCCTTTTAAATGTCATATACAATACCAGTGCTGTTCACCTCCCTCTCATTAAACATCTAGAATATACCGACTTTTCTC
Source organism: Tokudaia tokunoshimensis (assembly GCA_036184795.1). NCBI lineage: Eukaryota > Metazoa > Chordata > Mammalia > Rodentia > Muridae > Tokudaia > Tokudaia tokunoshimensis. The sequence continues at coordinate 119,219,205 of BTHU01000014.1, forward strand.
CATTCTTTCTCCTGTCATCACTGTTGCAGAATCTCCCAGCCAGGAGCTTCTTTTACTTCTGTGGAAAATGTAACTTATTCTAACTGCAGCTGAATGAGCAACCAGAGAAACACAAGTTAACTTCAGTTTCTCTTTCTCTGGGGTCCCTGTTTGGTCGCTGTAGAAATCTAAAATCCCTAACTCAGTATGAGAAGAGCTGGTGAGTACCACGAGCAGAGAAGCCTCTGGTTATCTCTTAAGCTAGCTAAGCTCCAGGAAAGAACAGTTCTCTGAGATAGCTGAAACCAGTCACCTTTATTATTTTGCCCATTTGTGGCAAATGATAGATTAAGCCAAGAAACACATGGGCAGAAATGGTATATCTGGGTCTCAGTAAGGTTGTTTTTCCAAAGTTAACTTTTAAAAGTTCCTCTTTTCAAAACTGAACTCTATGATTTATAAAGAACCTGCTTGGTTTACGTTCAAATCTCACAGTCAGAACCGTCCCTCTCATGCAAACAGATATCTATGATATCTATGAATGCTTGCAAAGCTATTAAGCAGAGAAATAAAATTTGGGGGTGATCAGGAAGTAGAATTCAGTTGCTGGCGCTGAGTGAGGGAACAGTTGATGCTGGCAGCTGATAAATGCTTAGGCTGGAAGAACTCTTACCTTGGAGTACTGTGAGCCTAATATGTAAACAAAACAGCGTTTGCTGGAAATAACAAGAGCAGCGAGTTCCCCTAACATTACAGAACAGTGTAAAACGATTAAAATAAGTCAGAATCTAAGAGAAAACACCCCCTTTCCGATTTTTGCTGTTTATCACGGAAGTCACAGGATTGTTACCAAAGACAACTAAGTCCTACAACGTTTAAAGCATTTGAAATGTTAATGTGAATGCTCATCAATGTAACACGGAGCACCAACAAGTCTTAACAAGTCGCCCGCGCCAGACAAAGAAATTCCTTTTAAATTCGGGAGGGAAATGATTATTTCAGAACGGACCACCTTGCCAGACCACTACAGCTTAAAGAGAGACGCACGGATGGGGGAAGAGGGCGGGTTGAGTAATAGCTACAGGTGAAGACTCCGCAAAGCCACCCAGAATAAAAGCTGCACCTGCATTTCCTGGCATAGCCTGCTTTACTGGATCTCCTGAGCGACGATGTGACCGTCCGATCCCAGCTCCCTCAAACAAACCCCGTATCTCAAACAAAACAAAACAAAACAAAACACTGAGCCCGCATTCCCGTTGGAACCACAGCTGGATCATCGGCAGGCGCGTGGGTCACAAAAACGCCCAGGGAAGGACACACGGGGCGGAAGTGCGCTTTCCTGGAGGGGACCGGATCAGAGGGAGGCCGGAGCTCTATCCACGTCCTCCCTGGGCCGCGGCTGACCGCGACCGCCGCACGCGCTTCTCCAACAGCCTCCCACGCAGGCCGTCTGCAGGGCGCGGAGGGTCGGAGGGAGAGACGCCGGCTGGGGACGGCGGGCGGGCGTGCCGGCTGGGGACCGCCCTGCCTTCACGTCCCGAGGTGCTCCCCGCCAGCCGGGCCCACCCGCGGCTCTTTGGCCGGCCGAGGCCTGCAGGAGAGCCCCCGGCTGCCGCCCGGCCCGGCCTCCCACCTCCCGCCGCGCGCACCTCTCCTTGGAGTAGAGCTGCAGCTGCTGCTCGCGCTGCCTCTTCCGGGTGAACGCCATGGAGGCCCAGGGCGCGCAGGCCGCCGACTGTCCCGAGCAGTCCCAAGCGGCGGCGGTGGCGCCGGGCGGGCGGCCGAGAGCCCCACGCTGCGCCCCAGGGCCCGCGGCGTCCGGACCGCGCTCACCGCAGCATCCTCGCGTGGGGACTCGGGCGACGCCGTGACTCAGGCCCGGAGGAGGGGCGCGCAGTGACCTGAGGCCGCGGGAGCCGCGTCCTACACTGCCCCGACTAACCTCTGCAGCGCTGCTGCGGCGAGGATAACTCACACGTGAAACCTGCCCGGGAGCCCCCCAGTTCGTTGGTGGCAGGGGATTTGAAATAACATGGTTTTGGATGTTTAGTCCCACATTTCAGGCTTGGATGGGATTTTTTTTTTTTTCACTCATGTATGGTCCAGCAGTCAATGTTTCTTATTCAATATTCACAATTAGGTTGCAACTATTACCACAGTGTTGGCCTATTTTTACCATCTCAAAAAGAAACCACTACTCCTAGCTGCATCTCCACAAACCTTTGCCCTAGAAAACACTGCTTAACTTTCTGTCTCTGTGAATTTGCCTAGCCTGGACATCAGGAATAAAAACATCCATATAATATGTGGTCTTTGTGTCTGATTTCTTTCATTTAGCACAATGCTTCCAACGTTCATCTGAGGACAAGTCAACATTCTATTCCTTTTTATCACTGAAGTGTATCCCACTGTATTACACACTGCATTTCCATTAATATATTCAACAGTTGCCAGGCTTGTGAGTGTTTCCAACTCTTGGCTAGTAAGAATAATCCAGCTGTAAGCGTTCATGTACCCGTTTTTGTGTGTGTGTGTGTATGTGTGCGTGTGCAAATGCTTTCATTTCTGTTGGATGAAGTTGAAATCAAAGAGTAGAGTTGCTAGACTGTCTTAATAACTCCATCTGTGAACTCTGAAAGTCTGCCACACTGCTTTCAAAGTATCCACACCATTTAATTCCCACTAGCAGTAAAGAAAGGTTCTGACCTTCGACAATGCTTATTATCTTTTGTATTAAGTCTGTCCTACCTACCAACTATGACTCGTATTTCATAGGGGTTTGATTTCTCAATACCCGAAGAATAAGCTGGATATTGCTTACCTTTAAGGGACTCTCAGATAACAAGCCTGTAAGATGTGTGTGTGTTGAAACACTCCTAGCGCTGGCTTAAAAATCAGGTTCTACAGGGTTGAAAAAAACCAAAACAATGGCAGTGGAAGTATCAGTGCTTCTTAGCTGTCTTTCATCAATGGCAGAATGTGGGGGGAGGACAGGAGGTCACAACCGAAGAGACCTGAGTACCCTGCGTCAGTGAATCTCTCCTTGAATCCAAGTGCTGCACAGACTTTGTAACTGGCATAATGGTCCTTGGGAAAGTGTTTGTGTGCATATGTGCACAATGAAATAAGACTATGAGAATGGCTAAGGTACCATCTGAAAATTTTCTGTATGATAAATAAATAGGATAGTAGATGCTATGAAGTCAGTGGAGAGAAATTAATTTGGCCAGGTCAAAGTAAGGAAAAAATAGACCAGAATATAACTTTTCTTTCCATTAAACACGGAGGAAAGATGTGGTCCTGGTTGGTTGAGAGTGGCAGAATCTCTCCTTGGCCAAATTCTATCCAGGTCCTCCTGAGTCCTCTTAAGTAAGCCTTGATCTTAGCTTACAGAGACGGTGGACCACCATCTCGTACCCTCTCCGTAGGAAGAGCCATAAAGCTCTGGCATCATTTCTAATGCTTCCCCGGATGACCCGTAAGCACCTTTTAGTACCTGTTCAAAGCTGCCAAGAGAGCTTATTGTTGTCCTAGTCCACTATCCACATAGGTTGGAACCTGTGTGGGGCTGGAAGATAGCTGCCAGCTAAGTATCTGCCACATAAGGGTGGAGATCTGAGTATGCATCTGGGCATCCAGGTGAGAAAACAATAAGAATCAACCAGGGCTGATCCAGCCTGTAACCCCAGCACACTGGGGAGTCTGAGAAAGTAACTAACTGGCTAGCATGTCTAGTGAGTGCTGGTTTCAGTAAGAAACCCTGTCCCAAGAAAATGAAAATGAAAATGTAATAGCAATAGAGGAGGCCTCTGACATTGACCTCTTGTCTCTCAAGCGCACACTGCCCAGGAGCACACAACCATGAAGACACTTCCATACCCGTACCACACACACCAACAAATAACTCCCAAACTGCTTACATTTGTTAATCGTTCCTTTGCTCCTTTTGGATGCTGATGTATCTTCTGCAACTCAGAAGTATCTCTTTCAAGGTCCTGAAAGCCATTCTTTTGAAATGGGCATGAGAAGACAGAATGCTAACTTTTATAATTGCCTGCTAGCACACACAGCTGCCTGACTAGCCTTTTGTAGCTTTTCCGTTTCCCAACTCTCCTGAGCCACTGAGCCCTTCCTAGGCCCTACATTGTCCCTTCAGAGTATTTGCTCACTTAGCCACAAATCAAAGCTCAGTTAAGCACCAACACCTATTGTAACAGCGCATTTCTAATTATAAGTGGTCCTTCCCACTTTATGTGTTTCTTGGACAAAAAGAAGGGAGACATATTTTTCAAAGGGTTTTTCTTTGACATTATCCCAGAAGAGAGATATTTCTGCTATAATAGTTTGTTAGGGACAACAATTTAAGAGAATGAGAGCTGACAGTCTTTCACTTTCCTGACAATCTTCACCTCACTGGCTTCTCTTGTGTTCTGTCTTTGTTTATATATATTTTAAAGGTATTCTTGTTTTTATCAAAGTTTCTTCCCAGCAATCAAGAATCTGAAATTATGCTTTCTTCTGACATTCTCTTAGTCAATCTATCTTCTCTCAGTATTGGATTGTTCCCATCTGAATAGTAATTTTTTTTTCATTTTACTGAAAATATATTATTTTTTCATACAATGTATTCTGATTAAAGTTTTCCCTCCCTCTACTCCTCCAGGTTCCTCTCCACCTCCCATCCCCTCCCAATCCACGCCCTTTCTGTCTCTCACTAGAAAAGAACAAGCTGCTAAGAGATAACAACCAAACAGGACAAAATAAAATACATTAACATGAAGCAAAAACTATTATATCAAAGTTGGACATAACCACCCAACAGGAGGAAACGATTCCCAAGAGCAGGCACAACAGTCAGAGATGCACTTGTTCTCACAGTCATACCAAGCTAATAATTACAATATATACACAGAGGACCTGATTACAGGCCCAGGTAGGCCCCGTGCTTGGAGCTTCAGTCTCTGGGAGCTAATATGGACCTTGCTTAGTTGATTCACAGAGTGTAGAGAGAATCTCTTATAGGCAACACCTGTCGATAAGAAAGCTGACGGCCAATGAGCTGAGGCAGGAAATCGGAGGCAGGACACTGGCAGGAAGAGAGGATTCTGGGAAATAATAAGAGAATAAAAGGAGAGGCAAGGAGAGTTTCGAGGGAGACACTGAGGGAGATCCTCAGTAGACTCGAAGGAAGAAGCAAGCTGGGACTGAAGGAGTGGTAAATAACCATATGGAAGACATGGAATAGTTTGGGTTAAATAAGGTACGAGCTAGTCAGGGAATGAGCCAAAGCTTATGGCCTAGGCATTTAATACTAGACTAGTCATTCCTGAAGCAGGGGCTGAGAGGAAAAACAGATTGTTTTTTTTTTAACAAGAAGGCCTTGTTTTCCTGGTATCCTCCAACCCCTCTGGTTCTTACATTCTTCTTGTTCCCTCTTCAGTGGGGTGCCCTGAGCTCCAAGGGGGAGAGTAGCATATTTTTAAGATTGAAATAAGCGTTCCCTTATCTTGTACTTGCTTCAGTATCTCACTCCTGACAGGACTTCTTGACATATTTATCTGCACATGCTGTCTCCATTTTTCTCTCTTTGCAATCTGTTCAGTCCATTTGGATTGGACTTCCATTACCACACCTCCTCTATAATGCCTCCCTGTCAAATCTCCACATCCACTGGTTACTTTCAGCATACTAAAGCAGCATCCAGCATTACTTCTTTCTGTCTGGAGTATTTCACCCCATTGCTTCCAAGCTCCCATGGTTCCCTTGCTTCTCTCCTACTTACTCCCTGCTCCTGGGTCTCTTTGCCTGCCCCCATGCTCGCACTGACTTTCATAATGTTGATCTTCTAGTAACTTAACCAGTTTTGTAAGGGCAGAATGGAAGGGGTGTTGAAGACAGAAATTTCTGCTCGTCTTAAGCTGTTTGTTCTGTCAAAGACTTGGGTAAGTCTATTTAAGAGTTAGGGTGTGTGTGTGTGTGTGTGTGTGTGTGTGTGTGTGTGTGTGTGTGTGTTTGCACCTGTGACTGTTTGCATGTACATTTGTGCATGTCTGTTGTTTGAGAAATTAAATATCTTCTTCCAACAAGGCTACATCTACTCTAACAAGACCATACCTCTGAATAGTGCCATTCCCTATTGGCCAAACATTCAAACACATGAGTCCATGGGGGCCAAACCTGTTCAGACTACCACATGGATTTTCATTTTTGTTGATGGGTAAGTATATAAGATATATTTAATAGTGAAAGTGTCAAATCCAACCTGAATTGTCAGGTTTAGAATAGCTCTTCCAACTATAGAAGTCCATTGAGTTGTATAGTTTGTTTAACTTCAGTATGTGATTTTAATTTTTAATTTCCAAAGTTTTTTTTAATAATTGGTTTAAAAACTTGAACTTGCAGCTAATATTAGTTCTGAAATTTTCTTTGCCCATGCCATCTCCCCTTTCCTCAGTCTCTCTCTTGAGATAGAGGGAAGATGTTCTGCTATGTTGTCCAGGCTAACCTTGAACTCATGAGCTTAAGTGATCCCTACAGCCTGTCAACTGCCAACATCCATTCCTGATTTTTAATGTGCAGCTGCTAGAAATAAAAGTAGATACTCTATAAGCCAGTAGTATTCAACCTGTGGGTCTCAACCCCTTTACAGGGGTTGCCTAAGACCTTTGGAAAACACAGATATTTATTTTATGATTCACAATGTAGCAAAATTACAGTTGTGAAGTGGAAATGAAAATCATTTTCTGGTTGGGGGTCACCACATCACGAGGAACTAAACTATGTTAAAGGGTCATGGCATTAGGAACGTGGAGAACCACTGCTATAAACCCATCTCACACACCTCTCTCACTCCTTGAGTGGTTGTCAAAAGTGCCTTTTATCTGTCATCAGTACAGCTTGACTTCCTCACAGGAATAAACATCAGCACATTTTCTAGATTCGTGCTTCATTTCTGATCTTCAACCTTGTACTTTATAAATCCAGACTATTTTTAAACAGCGCATAGTCCGTCAAAAAATAGCGCAAGAAGAAAACTATCAATGAAACTGTGGGGCTGGAAAGATGATTCAGTGGTTAAGAGCAGTTACCGCTGTTGTAAAAGATCTGGGTTTGATTCCCAGTACCCATGTGGCAGCTTACAATGATCTGTAACTCCAGTTCCAGTGATCTAATACCATCTTCTGGCCTCCACAGGTACCAGGCATGCATATGGTGCACAGACTTATGTGCAGGCAAAATATCCATAAAATAACATTTAAATAAATGCATGTATGTTTTAAAGGTATATGGTACTCTTTCTGAATACAGACATTTAGCACCAGTTAGATGGCTCAACCCTTGCATGTAGACCTGAAGACCCAACTTAGATTCTTGGACTCCACTGTGGAAGTTGTGAACCTCCCACCTTAAATGAATACAGTCTAGAATCTACCTCCCAGACATGTGCACAAATTTATCTCTTAGATGATGTCAGATCCTGTCAAGGTGATCATCGATGTAAAGTATTATGCCCACCAAAATAATCTATAGAAATATATTCTCTAAAATATATATTTATCATCAAGATTTATGAACTAAAAGTATTCATTAACATTTTATTTTCAGTGTGTGAAAAATTAACAGTGTTCTAGTATTAACAAAAGACCAATGGTTAGGTAAATTATTGATGATCTATTCAGTAGGATATTTGTTATATGTCCACTTAAAAGTCTGTTTCTAATGAAGATTTAATTACCTAAGCAAATGGCTGCAATCTTTTATGAAAAAACATCATGAAATCACTTATTTTATATAATACTACCAATCAATTTTAAAAATAGAAGAAAAAATACAGCAAATGTTTGTAATAGTTATCTCTGAATAGAAAGATTAGGATTTTGTGTTATCTTCATTATACTTCTATATATTTTCAAAAGCTAGTATATTTTTCTGAATTAGGAATTTACTGCTCATTCTGTTATTCAGAACAATAGTAATTTGGCTATATCCAATGTACTTTCCCTATTTCTTGCTAGTTAATTACAAGACATTAACTATGATTCCAGATAATTCCTCACACATGAGTTACTATTGGCTCAGGACCATTTCACTAAGCTGCTTCTGTCTCTGCCTCTCCTTCTCCCTCTGTGGTCTTGAGCGTTCAGCTTGGCTTGTGTAATCTTGTGACTTCCAGAACTCCTCATATCACTTACGGTTTGTTTCATCAAGCTTGGCCATGTTCTTCTCTTCACATATTTTCCCAAAATGCATTGGTGCATGACATCGTTTTCTTTCAAGGGCTGGGACTTGAGATGTTCAAGAACACAGCATCAGCATCTGGCAATATAATGAGAAGTGAATCAAACCCACATTCTTTTTATCAGCTACCAACACAAAACTGATCCTCCCCTGTATAATCTATTCATGCTAACAGACTGTTACTCTTAACGTGGCTGCAATGGAAGCTAAGATTCCAACAGAAGGTTTGGTGGGATCACTAATATCACAGTAGGAGGCAAACTGAAAATTCGAGTACACTTGTACTTGCGGTATAATGTGAGCTCTCTTGGGTTGATGTCAAGACTAAAGAGAAGAGGGGCTGTTCTCTTCAAGGCTTGGAAAAGACGTTGTTGTTCTAAACTTTGTGTGGTTTGCTTTATTGTTACTGTTTCTCTGACAGGGACTTGTATTCAAGGCTGTCCCAAGACTCACAATCCTCCTATCTCAGCCTCCTGTGTGCTAGGATCCTAGTACTGTTCTACTATATTCAGTTCATTCTTGTGTATGTATAGATATTATTATTATTATCATTATTATTGCTATTATTAAAATACACATATAACCAAAGCTTTTGGAGAAAACACTTGTTCTTCCCTGCCCTGCACAGCTTCTCAGCTTGATCTTGGCCTCCTGTTTTAGAGGTAGGTCTTTGAAGACATCCTGGTTGACAAGTTTGTCCAAGGGTATATCTACAGAGTACCTGTAGACATGAGGTTACTCAGTCATACACTTTCACCAAGGACTTGATCTTTTGCTGAGCCTGACATGCCCTGGTAGGAACAGAGTCACATGGTTACTGCTCCAGAGACAGAGCACAGGTCTGAGCCTCCAGGAGTTGCCAAGCCCAGTGTGGCCTTGGTGGGGACAGAGTGACAGAGTTCCTGTCCCTGGGACAAGCACAGGGTGTGAGCCGGCTGCTGTGGGTGTAAGGCTTGTTTGTGTATTAATGTACATATTTCACATTCTTTCTGAGGAATGTCCTCCCTATTAACATTTTTCTAGCAGGATTTCTGACTTGATCAGAAGATCCAATAGTTTTTTTCTAGCAGTTTTCCTGACTTTGGTCAGAGAAGGCATGAGTTATCCAGATAGCTTTTAGGATTTTTACTAACAAAGAGAGCTGTCTCGATCAGAGAGTTTTTAAAATAGCAAGAAAAAGCTGTCTAGAGCAGAGCAGAACACACACACACACACACACACACACACACACACACACACACACAGAGAGAGAGAGAGAGAGAGAGAGAGAGAGAGAGAGAGAGAGAGAGAGAGAGAGAACAGAGTCTAGAAAGTCACCCCAGCTTGGTTCCATGAATTAACTGAGTTGTTCTTTCTGCAGCTCCCAGATATCCCTTCTCTCACAACCCCTGTCCAAGCTGAGATTGGTCCTCTTCAATCTTTGATCTCTTGGCCATTTTCTTCCTGCCCATAGCCCTATCACTTCTGGGGGAGAGTAGTCAATTCCAGCCTCTGGCATAAGTTTAGTATGAGGCACCATCATCTGTGTTCTTGATGATAACAGCTTTGTGTCCTGAGTAGTGTTTAGCCGAGAACAGTATCACTTTCCCAGGTTTCATGAACTTGCCCATTTTGTCAGCAAGCAGCAGAGACCCATCAGGAGAATATTATTTTTATGTGCAGGGCTGGAGTTCAAATCCAGGGCCTCATGGATGGTAGGCAAACACTGGCCCACAGGGTTTTAGTCCTAGCCACAAGGCAGTATTCTTTAAAATGTGGTCTCAAGACTTGCATTTAGAGTCTCCTGAACATTTTATAGGACTGCAGCTCTTAACTGGTCATGGCACTGTGCATCTATAATCCTATTGTTTGGAGCAGAAGGAAGATGAGCTCAGAGTTCAAGGTCAGCCTTTGCTATACAGTAAGTTTGAGGCCAGCCTAAGCTACATGGAACCCTATCTCAAGACCACAAGAAAGGACAAAAATTTCTGAGTTACCAGATCTAGCTGTTCTAGTTTTCTCCATTTGTCGGTATCTCTATGTGCATGCAATAAGGACACATGCTCCTCTATGTTCATAGCAGCCTTATTTATAATAGCCAGAAGTTGGAAAGAACCCAGATGTCCCTCAACGGAGGAATGGATTCAGAAGATGTGGTATATTTGCACAATGGAATACTACTCTGCAATTAAAAACAATGAATTCACAAAATTCTTAGGCAAATGGTCAGAACTGGAAAATATCATCCTTAGTGAGGTAACCCAATCACAAAAGAACACACATGGTATGCAGTCACTGATAAGGGGATATTAACCCAGAATCTCGGAATACCCAAGACACAATTCACATATCAATAGATTTCCAAGAAGAAGAAAGGAGAGACCCTTGGTCCTGGAAAGACTGGATGTAGGGGAATACCAGGACAGAGAAGCAAGAGGGGGAGGAATGGGGAACAGGGGGAGGGAAGAGGGCTTATGGGACTTTCAGGGAGGTAGGAACCAGGAAAGGGGAAATCATTTGTAATGTAAATAAAAAATATATAGAAAAAAAAGAATGAAAATGTCCACCTGAGTGCATTGATGGGATCAAAGGTAGAGTGCAAAAGGATGTTGCAATTCTTACTCTGCAAGACTGAAGGAGAGAGGGCATGCCCATTCAATTTATCTCTGTACTGTTTTCAGGAGGGTCATAATAATACAGTCTGCAAGTGATTGGGTTCTGAATTCGGATACAACTGGTTCTAGTTGTAACTCTTCCCTCATCAGACATATGACACTGTTTGTTTGTTTTTGTTTTTTGAATTACAAGATGGAGACAACAGTAACCCTATCACAGAATGGTTATAACTGGAAATGAGTTAAATCCTACAAATTACCTGAAGTAGCCCCTAGTAGATGCTAGCCCATGCTGCTAGTGATGCCAACAGTCATTAGCAGACCTGGCTGTACCCCATGCTTGGAGCCCCAGAGGCTGCTATTATTTATATAGTCAGTGACATTCTGCTACAGCAACATCATCATCAGAAGACCCTCTTTAAAGGATTGTTGGTCCGTTTTAAAAATACTTGTGCTTCTCCTTGCAGCTGCTTCATAATTACCAACATCAGAGCTTCTAGAATTTACTCTTGAATTACTTTTTGGCAAACATTGATCACAGTTGTTTGCATTCATTTTTTCCTTCTTTGATCCTGGTGGGAGAATATTCTCTGATTCTCCATGACTAAAAGTCTCCATAACTAACAACAACAGTTTGTTCAGAGTCATTAATATTTCAGGTGAGTCTCTGTCTTCCTCCCACTCTTGATGCCCCCCTCCTCGATCTTTCTCTGGTCCCATCCCTATCCCTAATGCCCGACATCCTCTCTCCTTCCTTCCTTCCCTCCCTCCCACTCTCCCATCATCATTCTTTCTTTCCTTCCTTGTGTTTTAGGGTAGTGAAGATGAAAGTTTCACCTACCAGGAAACATTGGCTAGTATCCCAAGTGACACACACACAATACCTCTCTGTAGGTCAGGGCTTCTTAAACTTGGCATTTCTCAGGCATGACATGATCAGGTGTATAGGATGCACATGAGTTCTGTTTTACCCTATGATACACCTGAGTGTCTGGTTAATCTTGATTGTCAAGTTGATAGCATTTAGAATCACTGTGGAAGCAACTCTCTGAGCATGTCTACAAGAAGTTATCTAGACTGGAGTGATTGATGTAAGCAGACCCTACTCTAAATGTGGGCAGCACCATCTTTGGGCTGGGGGCCTGGACTGAATAGGGGTAAGAGAGTAAGGTAAGCACCAGGAGTCCTCTCTTTGCTTCCCATTGAGGAAACAATGAGACCAGCTGCTTCCTGCTCCTGCAGCGATGCCTTTCTGGGCATGATGAACCATGCTATGAAATAAATCCACCGCTTCTGTAACTTGCTTTTTTCAGGCATTTTGTCATAGGAAACTAATATAATGAGGGGTCAGGGAAACTGACTTCATGGAAAAGTTCTTCTTGGTGCCTGGTGGCCAGCAGCCATATACTGTCTAAATCCATTTAAGCCCACGGTCTTGCCAACCAACCAAACACCTGTCACCTGCTGCTCCTTAGCAATGGCTTGGCTTGTTGGCAAATCCTTCAGGTTACTTTGTGAGATCATTCTGTTATTTCCAGTCATCATAAGATACCCACTTGGGCTTTGTAAATTTACTAAGAGGCAGAGTTTGACTCAGTTAGTAAGTGGCAGTGATGTTATTTGATCCAAGACTGTCTGACCCTACGTCTATTTTCCTACTGTTTACAGCAGCAATTTTGAGGTTAAAAAGAATGTGCTGATAATCAGAATATATTGCTTGGAGTAAATCACTCAGGTGCCTCCTGGGGAAGGGTGTTTTACCTTTGTCTGAGCATGTGTGAGATACAGGGTTCTGGGGTCATGTTCTACTTTTGCATTCGAGGGAGGTCTTAATAACCTGTATATAAGGGATAAAAGTCTAACCCTTCTCAGCCGTCTCAAATATCTTCTTGGAAACAGTGGGTCCCAAAGAAAGGTTGAAGGCACAACCTTTTTCTGATATCAATATTAACATTTCCTTTTCTTGAGCTTCTCATATTAGTCATTTAGAATAATTTTGCATTTGCAAATCCATTTTTAAATTCTATTTGTGTTTAGGGCTTTATCTGCGTGCATGTCTGTGCATCCTATGTGTGTCTGGTACCCACAGTACCAGAAGAGGGTGCTGGATCCTCTAGGATTGGGGTTACAGAAAGTTGTGAGTTGCCATGTGGGTGCTGGGAACTGGACTCTGGTTCTCTTCTGAGAATTGGATGGTTTTTGACGAATGTGTGCAGTCTTATAAATACCACAATTGTGATACAAAACATGCTTCCTCATGCCCTACAATAAGGAAGCCTCACCATCCCCTTTCTTCAGAAACCATCCCAATCTGCTTTGTCACTAAAGGTTTCTTTTTTTTTTCAGATTTTCACACAATTGGTATGTAGGACACAAATGTGTTCATTTTTTATTGCTGGAAATGACACCCAGAGTGTGATGAAGTATAAGACTACCAGGAAAAGACCACCAAACTCAGTACAGATTGTAATTAGACAAATTTATTAAAACTGCTAGCAGGACTGCAATCTCTAAGCCAAGTCAGACATACCATGCAGAAGTAGGTGAGGGTAGGGCTTTTAAAGGTGAAGATAATAGTTACCTCAGTTTTGCAGATTTGCAGCCACTCGAGGAACTGCCCCACTCTCCCTGTACACAGTGATAAGTGAGTTTACAGAAGCCAGAAGTGATAAGTGAGTTTGCATATAGTTAGTCACTTGACAACAGTGACTCTGTTTTGGAGAGGAGACAGGTTGCCAGGTGCTCATCATTTAGGAATTTAGTTCAGAGGTCAACATCTAGTAAAAAGGAACCTGGTACAAACTGGAGTTTTCTTAGCCATCACAAGAGCAGCTAAATCAAGTTTCTCTCTTCAACAGTTGATGGCTTTAGTCTAAGTCTGTTGTTCTTAAGTATTATGAATAAAGCTGCTTCTAACATTGATGTAAATCTCAGTGTGATGGTTTATACTTGGCCCAGGGAGTGGAACTATTAGGAGGTGTGGCCCTGTTGGAGTAGGCGTGTCACTGTGGGTGTGGGTTTAAGGCCCTCATCCTAGCTGCCTTGGAGTATTCTGCTAGCAGCCTTCAGATGAAGATGTAGAACTCTCAGCTTGTCCTGTACCATGCCTGCCTGGACGATGCCATATTCCTGCCTTGATGATAATGACCTGAACCTCTGAACCTGTAAGCCAAACCCAGTTAAACGTTGTTTTTATAAGAGTTGCTTTCGTCATGGTGTCTGTTCACAGCAGTAAAACCCTAACTATGACACTCAGTCAGGATGCATGTTTCTCCACCTATTAGGATCCATTGCTTGGAGGATATCCTATGTTTACAGAAAACATTCCAACTGTGTACTATGGCAAATGATATAAGAATTTCCCATGATCTACAATTCCAGTTCTTGAGAGGTTGTGTCGGAAGGATTATTATTATTTTGGAGCCGCCTGAGGCCACAGCAGTGAATTCAAAGTCAGTCTGAACTGCAGCCCAAGACTCTTTAGTCATTCGGTGATGGTAAGGACTAGAGCTAGATGTGGAAAGGACTCACGGAGTCTTTGTCCTTACATATAAAATGGCTGTACTCCATGAGAAGGGCTCCAAAGATGAAGGATTAATACGGCTTGGGAGAAACATGCTCCCTGAGGCTAGCTTGTATTCCCTGCCCCTAGGTTGGTACCTTGATGCCCTAACCCTCAGGGTGGCTATATCTGGAGATGTGATCTTTAGGACAGTAGCATAGCTAAACATGGTCATAAGAGGAAACACTAACCTAACAGAATTGTGCCCTTATAGAAGAGAAAGAGTATAACTTCCTTTCTCTCACCCTGTGAAGATAGAATGGTCACCAACAAAACAAAAAAGATTCTTTACCAGACAACACACCATCTGGCTCCTTAATCTTGGGCTTCCTCATCCCTATAACTGTAAAAAAATAGTGTAAAGCTTCCAAGTCTGTGGTATCTGATTATGGGAGTCCAAGGTGAGTGAGATCCATGGTTGGAGGTGAGAATGTAACCAATCGGCTTTCTGGGATCCTGTTACTCCACCTGGTTGGCTACTCTGTCTGAGGGGGACCGAAGAAGGTGGGGTGCAGTTGGGGGAGACTCGTCCAGCACTCATCTTTGGTAGCAAGAAGCATCAGCAGACAGGCAGAGTCAACAGCAACCAGTGCCCTGTCCTGGCTCTTAGGCAGGAGGCCTCAGGTGGGAGGACCCTTATCCCTGTAATGTGTCTTAGCTCTTATGTAGTCCTCAGGTCTAGGACCCTTAGCTCTCCAAGGGTTAAGGCTCTTTGTGCAGGCTCAAGAAATTGATATTGCTTAGTGGAGCTTCCAGACCTAGGGCTCAGAGTTCACAGTTCTTGACAGAAGTGTTTTGTTTTTGAATTTTTTTTTTTCAGCTTCTCAGCTTAGGTTCTGAGGACCCTTGACCTTAAAGACAGCCATTATCACATTTTCTGTTGTCATTATGTCTGCTGCCATCATTGTCTCTCCTTCTCCTCTGCCACTGCTCCTCCTTGACTCCTGTTCTTACGGCTCGTCCATTTCTGCCCAAGGAATCAGTGTTAACTAGACACTGCAGGACTGATAGACATGTGAGCTCACAAAGATGGTGACAGCACACACAAGAACCTGAAGTCCAGGTTCAAGCCAGACCAAACCCCAGCACTGAAAAGGAAAAGTGGCCACTAAGTCCTACGACTGATCAAGAAGCTATTTGCAAACGATGCCCTCTGGGGAAGGGAAAATCATTTTCTTCAATGGACTGTCACTGGTTATATCAACCACACTCCGGGACAGGCCCCATGCCCAGGAGTCGTGACCCACATAAAACAAACCCTGTGCTTTACCTCTTACTGGGTTTTGTTATGTTTGCTTGGTGGGTTTTACCTCATTCATTCTCTCTCTCTCTCTCTCTCTCTCTCTCTCTCTCTCTCTCTCTCTTTCTCTCTCTCTCTGTATGTGTGCCTGTTATGATTTTGGTTCTTTTAATGTTTTTCCTGGTTTTATTTTTTTTTTGGGGGGTGGAGAGAGAGGGAGAGAGAGAGAGAGAGAGAGAGAGAGAGAGAGAGAGAGAACATGAAGTTGGGTGGATAGGAAGATAGGGATAGATCTGGGGAAAGTTGAGGGCAAAATATGATAAAAAATATTTAAATATTTAAAATAAAAATTGAATGAAAAAAATTGAATTAAAAATACTTTGCAGAAAATGGATAAAAAAGTAATTATCCAGAATGATAAGGAGTCTCAATGGCAAAACCTGGTTCAAATATCCAGGTTTTTTTTTTTTTTGTCTTTGTTTTTTCTTGAAAAAGGAAGTAAAAACATTTTGTGATAAAATTGAAGATTTACAAAAAAAATATTTCTGTTAGTCTATGTCCTTTTATGGGAAATTGGGTCCATTGATGTTAAGAGATATTAAGGGATAGTGATTGTTGCTTCCTGTTATTTTTGCTGCTGCCATCATTGTATGGTTACTTTATTTTGAGTTTGTTGGAAGAAGATTACTTTATTCCTTTTTCTAGGGTGTAGTTTCCCTCCTTATGTTAGTGTTTTCCATCTATTATCCTTTGTAGGGCTGGATTTGTGGAAAGATATTGTGTAAATTTGGTTTTATCATGGAATATCTTGGTCTCTTCATCTATGGAGATTGAGAGTTTTGCTGGGTATAGTAGTCTAGGCTGGCATTTGTGTTCTCTTAGGGTCTGTATGAGATCTGCCCAGGATCTTCTAGCTTTCATCGACTCAGGTGAGAAGTCTGGTGTAATTCTGATAGGTCTGCCTTTATAGGTTACTTGACCTTTTCCCCTTACTGCGTTTAATATTCTTTTGTTGTTTAGTGCATTTAGTGTTTTTATTATTATGTGACAGGAGGAATTTCTGTTCTGGTCCAGTTTGTTTGGAGTTCTGTAGGCTGCTTATATGTTCATGGGCATCTCTTTCTTTAGGTTAGGGAAGTTTTCTTGTATAATTTTGTTGAAGATGTTTACTGACCCTTTAAATCTTTTCTCTCTTCTATACCTATAATCCTTAGGTTTAGTCTTCTCATTGTGTCCTAGATTTCCTGGATATTTGGGGTTACAAACTTTTTGCATTTTGCATTTTCTTTGACTGTTGGGTCAATGTTTTCTATAGTATCTTTAGCACCTGACATTCTTTCTTCGATCTCTTGTAATCTGTTGTTGATTCTTACATCTATGACTCCTGATTTCTTTCCAAGGTTTTCTATCTCCAGAGTTGTTTCTCTTTGTTATTTCTTCATTGTTTCTACTTCTAGTTTTAGATCCTGGATGATTTTGTTCAGTTCCTTCACTTGTTTGTGTTTTTCTGTAATTCTTTAAGGGATTTTTTGTGTTTCCTCTTTTAGGGCTTCTGCCTGTTAACCCATGTTTTCCTGTATTTCTTTAAGGGCATTATTTATGTCCTTTTTGAAGTCCTCTATCAGCATCATGAGATGTGATTTTAAATGCAACTCTTGCTTTTCCAGTGTGTTGGGATATCTGGGACTTGCTGTGGATGGAGAATTGGGTTCTGATGTTGCCAAGTAGCCTTGGTTTCTTTCTCTTTTTTTTCTGTATTTTTTTTATTTACATTACAAATGATTTCCCCTTCCTGGTTCTTACCTCTCCAAAAGTCTCATAAGCCCTCTTCCCTCCCCCTGTTCCCCATTCCTCCCCCTCTTGCTTCTCTGTCCTGGTATTCCCCTACATCCAGTCTTTCCAGGACCAGGAGTTTCTCCTTTCATCTTCTTGGAAATCTATTGATATGTGAATTGTGTCTTGGGTATTCCGAGATTCTGGGTTAATATCCCCTTATCAGTGACTGCATACCATGTGTGTTCTTTTGTGATTGGGTTACCTCACTAAGGATGATATTTTCCAGTTCTGACCATTTGCCTAAGAATTTCGTGAATTCATTGTTTTTAATTGCAGAGTAGTATTCCATTGTGTAAATATACCACATCTTCTGAATCCATTCCTCCATTGAGGGACATCTGGGTTCTTTCCAGCTTCTGGCTATTATAAATAAGGCTGCTATGAACATAGTAGAGCATGTGTCCTTATTGCATGCCAGGGAGGCCTCTGGGTATATGCCCAGGAGTGGTATAACAGGATCCTCCGGGAGTGTCATGCCCAGTTTTCTGAGGAACTGCCAGACTGCTTTCCAGAGTGGTTGTACCAGTTTGTAATCCCACCAATAGTGGAGGAGTGTTCCTCTTTCTCCACATCTTCGCTAACACCTGCTGTCTCCTGTGTTTTTGATCTTAGCCATTCTGACTGGTATGAGGTGGAATCTCAGGGTTGTTTTGATTTGCATTTCCCCAATGACTATGGATGTTAAACATCTCTTTAGGTGCTTCTCAGCCATTAGATATTCTTCAGATGAGAACTCTTTGTTTAGCTCTGTACCCCATTTGTAATAGGGTTATTTGGCTCTCTGGAGTCTAACTTCTTGAGTTCTTTGTATATATTGGATATTAGCCCTCTGTCGGATGTAGGATTGGTAAAGATCTTTTCCCAGTTTGTTGGTTGCCACTTTGTCCTTTTGACAGTGCCCTTTGCCTTACAGAAACTTTGTAATTTTATGAGGTCCCATTTGTCAATTCTTGATCTTAGAGCATAAACTACTGGTGTTCTGTTCAGGAAATTTTCCCCTGTGCCCATATGTTCAAGGTTCTTCCCTAGTTTTCTTTCTAGTTTCAGTGTGTCTGGTTTTATGTGGAGGTCCTTGATCCACTTGGAATTGAGCTTAGTGCAAGGAGATAAGAATGGGTCAATTTGCATTCTTGTCAAAGATCAAGTGACCATAGGAGTGTGGATTCATTTCTAGGTCTTCAATTATGTTCCATTGATCTACATGCCTGTCACTATACCAATATCATGCAGTTTTTAACACTATTGCTCTGTAGTACAGCTTGAGGTCCGGGATACTGATTGCCCCAGAAGTTCTTTTACTCTTGAGAATAGTTTTAGCTATCCTAGGTTTTCTCTTATTCCAGATGAATTTTTGAATTGATCTTTCTAACTGTATTAGTTTGGGTTTTACTGCTGTGAACAGACACCAATGACCAATGCAAGTTTTATAAAAGACATTTACTTGAGGCTGGCTTACAGGTTCAGAGGTTTAGTCCATTGTCATTAAGACAGACGCATGGCAACATCCAGGCAGGCATGGTACAGGAGGAGCTAAGGGTTCTACACCTTTATCCAAAGCAAACCAGGAACAGACTGGGCATCTTCAGGCATCTAAGAGGAAGATCTCTAAGCCCAACCTTACAATGACACACTTACTCCAACAAGGCCACACCTTCTAATAGTGCCATTCCCTGGGACAAGCATATGCAAACCATCACATTCCACTCCCTGGCCCCCTTAGGCTTGTTCAAACATGAGTCTATGGGGGCCATACCTAAGCATAGCATAATGCAAAATACATTTAGTCCAACTCCAAAAGTCCTCACAGTCTATAGTGTTCTCAACAGTGTTACAAGTTCAAAGTTCAAAGTCTCTTCTGAGATTCATCCAATCACTTAACTATAATCCCAAAAGCAAGACAGGAAACCAGCTGTTGAGAATACAGTGAGTTGGGATTTGATGGGGATTGCATTGAATCTGTATAATGCTTTTAGCAATATGGTCATTTTTACTATATTAATCCTGCCAATCCATGAGCATGGACGATTTTTCCATCTTCTGAGGTCTTCTTCAATTTCTTTCTTCAGAGACTTGAAGTTCTTGTCATATAGATCTTTCACTTGTTTGGTTAGAGTCACACCAAGATACTTTATATTGTTTGTGGCTATCGTGAAGGGTATCATTTCTCTTATTTCTTTCTCAGCCTGCTTATCCTTTGAGTATAGGAAGGCTACTGATTTGCTTGAGTTGATTTTATATCCAGTCACTTTCTGAAGGTGTTTATCAGCTGTAGGAGTTCTCTGGTGGAGTTCTTTGGGTAGCTTAAGTATACTATCATATCGTCTGCAAATAGTGATAGTTTGACTTCTTCCTTTCCAATTTGTATCCCTTTGACCTTTTGTTGTCTAATTGCTCTAGCTAGAACTTCAAGTACTATATTGAAAAGATATGGAGAGAGAGGGAGACCTTGTCTAGTCCCTGATTTTAGTGGGATTGCTTCAAGTGTCTCTCCATTTAGATTGATGTTGGTTACCAGTTTGCTGTAAATTGCTTTTACTATGTTTAGTTATGGGCCTCGAATTCCTGATCTTTCCAAGACCTTTAACATGAAAGGATGCTGAATTTTGTTAAATGCTTTCTCAGCATCTAATGAAATGACCACATGGTTTTTTTCTTTGAGATTGTTTATGTAGTGGATTACATTGATGGACTTCCTTATATTGAACCATCCTTGCATCTCTGGGATGAAGCCTACTTGATCTTGGTGAATGAGCATTTTGATGTGTTCTTGGATTCGGTTGGCAAGAATTTTATTGAGTATTTTTGCATTGATATTCATAAGAGAGATTGGCCTGAGATTCTCTTTCTTTGTCGGATCTTTGTGTGATTTTGGTATTAGCATAATTGTGACTTCATAGAACGAGTTGGGTAGTGTTCCTTCTGCTTCTATTATGTGGAATAGTTTGAAGAGTATTGGTGTTAGGTCTTCTTTGAAGGTCTGATAGAATTCTGCACTAAAACCTTCTGGACCTGTGCTTTTTTTGGTTGGAAGACTTCCAATGACGACTTCTATTTCTTCAGGGGTTATAGGACGGTTTAGATGTTCTATTTGATCCTGATTTAATTTTGGTATTTGGTATTTGTCTAGGAAATTGTCCATTTCCTCCAGATTTTCTAGTTGTGTTGAATACAGGCTTTTGTAGTAGGATCTGATGATTTTTTGGATTTCCTCAGTTTCTGTTGTTATCTCTCCCTTTTCGTTTCTGATTTTGTTAATTTGGAGCTCTTGGGTGCAGCAGGGAGCACACAAGCTGGTCGAGTCCCAAGCGATGCTATGCTCGGTTATCCCTGCTCCTGGAGGTCCCAACTGCTCTGTTGCCGGAACAAAGAATGCAGAGTGCACTGTGCACCCTTTTGGCACAGTTCACTCTGCAGGGCAGATGGCCCACAGCAGAGCTGGCACCCAGATGACCACAGAGCTGCCCCACTCTTAGGTGCAGATGGAAGCCCAACAGGCTGTGTCTCAAGCGATGTTATATTGGGGAGTCCCTGAGTGCCTGGAGGCTCAGCACAGTCGATCCCCGGAGCGGAGGTCGCCAAGGGGAGGCTGGTGTGCCCCCTCCCTGTGTGGGTCTTGTTTTCTTTTCTAGGGTTCTTGTGCTTGCCTTTTGCCATCTGGTTATCTCTGGTGTTAGTTGGTCTTTCTGTCTCTGACTGGAGCTTGTTCCTCCTGTGGACCTGTAAGCCTGTGTCCATATTTCTGGGAGACCAATTTTCTTCTGGCACACTCCTAGGTTCTCTGCATCTTGATCTGATTGCAGCTAGGAGAAAACTTACTGTTCTGAAAAGCTTACCCCCACAGTGACGTACTTCCTCCAACAAGGCCAACCTCCTAACAGTACCACTCCCTATTGGGCAAACATATTCAAACCACAGCAGTATTTATTCTGAAAGTGCAAATGTGTGTTCTGACCAGTACACATTCATTTTCAACCAGTCCCCTAGGAAGGATCACGGCAGACACCATGCAGGAGCTGTTGCAGTGGGTAAGTGAGCTTCCTGGAAATGGGCCACCATTTTACATAGTTACAATAGAGTATCATGGATAGGCAGTATACCAGAGACTTCATTGCAGGATTGCTTATTTCTGCTGCTGTGCCTTCTCATGTTTGCCATTGCTGTATTTCTCATATATCTAGCACGGTTGGGCATGGGGAGACCCTTACTGCCTATAGCCTGGTGATTACTTCCTGGGTGATAGCCCACTCTATTGGACAATTTTCCTGCAGAATAATGTAAAGATGAACTTTCATAAAATAATATTGTTTAGATGAACTAATGACTTCACAGAATTCCTGATTTGACTTAAATCAAATTAGTTTTAGGAATTTAGGAAATAGTTTAGGAAGTTGATAACTTAGGGAAATGGTTTAAGTTGTTTTACCAGAAAGATAATAATAAAGTTAGGGTCAAGTAGAATGTGCCCCTCCCTTGCAGATTAATGAGGGCTACATAGGTTAAAAAAGGAGTACAGTAAGCTTTTATGCATTATAAGCACATGACTGCACATTGAAGAGAAAAATAGACTTGGGACAAATTAATGACCAATGAAAACATTCATTCTGGGTTAGGTCTGAGTTTTGGTATCTTGAGATCTAGGGATGTAGCCATAGGTTTTGGTGTGTGCCATGAAAAGACAGGGTTATGAATAAAGAATAAATAATTCTATTGTGAATATAAGAATAGAGAATAGATGATTAGCCAGTTTAGCTGAACAAGACATCAAAATTAATACCTAGATGATGATCTGTTTCTTTGTAAATACAAATTGTGATCAGGTAGGTATAGAAAATATCTTGCTACTATACACTTGGCTTGCTTAAACTTTGTTAGTCAATGACAAAAGAATTATTGCTTTGGGGTTACATTAAATTTGTGGAGGGAAAAATAGATGGACAATGTTTAGTTAGATATGACTTTCAAAAGAAGAATATATTCCAATAATCCTGTTGTAATTTCCGTTTGTATAATTATTTCAATCTTATTTTGAAGAATATGTTTTTGTGGTGATTGTCATTAGAGAATATATAACTTATGGCTATGAAGTCATCTTTTTTCTACTTAGAAATATTTGTTTTAGGTAGTATAAAAGGGCTAAGGGGAAACATAAGGTTGTTAGAATTTTGCTCTATCCACCTAATATGCCTGTCTGTCCGCTTGTATGCATGTCTGTATGTTTGTGCATGTGTGAAGTTGTTGGAGCTTTATCTACTCTGTGTGTGTGTGTGTGTGTATATGTGTGTGTGTGTGTGTGTGTGTGTGTGTGTGTATGATTTTTTCCCCTTTTCTCTTTTCCCTCTTGCCTAGCCCACAAAGAGTTTAAAGAGTTCAGAGAGTTTCTCACTGGTCACAGGGGCTGCCAGCCCCAGTAAATCAAGCTTTATTCCCTCAGAGAAAAGTCTTCTGAGTAATCAATCACCAGCTCCACACTTGGCCCTCCTCAGTTTACTCTGTTGTATGGAAGCTGTCCTGTGACAGGATGGGAAGCTGAGCCGTGCTACTGAAAACATTCCCACCAGTCTGTACAGAATTTGTTCATACCCCAATCATTGATGATAATTACACGTGTTGCTATAGGAACTTTACATTTTCCTGCTGCAAACGTCAGCACTGCTGTAAAAAGGAGCACTTTCAGGAACAGCAAGAACTTTGTACAATGCTCATTAGTGGGATCATAAAAAAAATTTCTCACCTTGAGAAGAGACGAGAAGAGTCTTATTGTCCTGGTCTTAGTGGTACTGGCTTCAAGGGAAGCCATTTTTGCTTATTTGTAAGACAATAAAGATCTAAAGAAGTGTTTTCTGTGAGAACCTAAAAGCACCAGGACTTGGAATGTAACTCATTGGTCAAGCATCCTTGAATAGCTTACTCTAAGCTCTGTGCCCAATACCCAACACTGTACAAACCTGATAGTGCACATCTGTAAAAAACAAGACAAAACAAAAAACCAACTCAGGGGTGGGAGGCTGGAGCAGGAGGATTTCAAGTGTCTTTTGTTGTGATGAAACACTGTTACCAAAAGCAAACTGGAAAGGAGAGACTTTATTTCACAGACTTCATTATATGATAACTTCATCATCAGAAGCAATCAGGGCAGGAACTTTGAGATAGGAGCTGATATAGAGGCCATGGAAGTGCTGCTTACTGACTTGCTCATCATGAATTGCGAGTTTGCTTTCTTATAGCACCCCAGATCACCAGCCCAGGAATGGTACCACCCTCAAAAGTTTGAGCCCTTCCACAGTAATCACTAATTTATCAATACCCTACAGGTTTTCCTACAACCTGATATTATGGAGACATTCTCTTAATTGAAGTTTCCTACTCTAAGATGACTCTAGTTCATGTCAAGTTGGCGTAAAACCCAGTCAGGGCAGTCACCCTTGGCTACATAGATTTTGATACCAAAATACATGAGATCGTGTTTCAAATTAAACATTTAAGCCAAGTGAAAGGTTAAAGAAAAACTTATCATTACCATGAATAGTGATTTGAAGTTTTTCATATGTTTTAATAGTGCTTAACACCTGTCCAGTGCCTCTGGACAAGTTGGTT
Organism: Tokudaia tokunoshimensis; assembly: GCA_036184795.1. Classification (NCBI taxonomy): domain Eukaryota; kingdom Metazoa; phylum Chordata; class Mammalia; order Rodentia; family Muridae; genus Tokudaia; species Tokudaia tokunoshimensis. The sequence continues at coordinate 119,243,248 of BTHU01000014.1, forward strand.
CACTCTCATTTGGCACAGATATCAGAGAACTTAGATCATTATAGGGTGATGGATGGACTAGATACAGAGGTGCAGATACCATGAAGAATGGGGACCAGAAAAAGAAAAGAGAAGCTCAGTGGGTCAGAGCCAATGCCTTTCTTTCTATATACTGGTCGGAATTCCTAAGCAGTCAGTAAATGATAACAGTTCTTGTGCTGTATGCCTGATGCCATTGACTTTTAAGGAATTTGGAGATCTGGGAGAAGGAGAAGCAAGAGCAATGATTTAGGTGCAGCAAAGTGAATCCAGGAAGACATCTGTCTCTTGTTCATCATGTGCTTTGGGCCTGAGAACTCAGAATTATGAGGAACTTAGGACTAGAGATTTGGAAAGGAAAGAAGCTATTGAGGATGGGATCCAACTTTGGATGATGACCCCAGAAGCTTAGATTCTAATGATGGCAGAGATAAATAGATAGGATGTGAAGAGTTGGTAAGAGAAGAGTATGGTGTGTGGGGTTGATTGTATGGCTCCGTGGCTTCTGGCTACTGCTTGCTTCTGCATCTCTCACGAGATTCACAAGACTGAAAGGGAAGCTTTGCTGGAGGTGTGAACTGTGCCAAATGCTCTGAGGTCATTTATATGCTCAGGACATGGCAAAGTTATTGTAGATTAAGTGATTCTGCTTTCCTGCAATTTGTCATTCTCAATTCAAGTCAATATTCATCTTCTACTTTGGCAATTGCCAACCACTAGTTTATACACTCATACCCTAAGTTGACCAAAGTAGATATTGAATCTCCAATAGTCAAGTTTCCTGTTGTCATCCTGAGTTTGGAACATAATATAACACAATTATTTGCTTATTTCCCTGTTCATCTTATTCCAAGAGGAGATATTTAAGGATAGAAATTATCTTGCCTTTTCTTCCAAGGAATTGTGTATCTATTCCATGTCTATCTCATTAGTGAGTGTGACTTGAATAGGCCTCCAATTCCATTAGTCTATTGCTTTTATTTACTTTACTTATTTTGTTCAAGTTTCAGAGTACTCTATAAACTCAATTTTTTTGAGGTTGGCTAATAAATCCACTTAACCTCATATGGTGACTTATGTGTATATATGCATGTGTGTATAGTTGTCGGGAAATCTTACTAATTAAGGTCTCAGCCTACCATGACTGAATAGCTCCTCTGAGCTCAGCACAAAATGGAGGACTCCCTTTACCAGCAGGGCTTCCCCTTCTCTGACCTTGTTTGGAGGGCCTAAAAAACCATACCTTCAACCTGGAGAGGGTGAATAGTCTTTGGCAGACCTACAAGTTCAACTTCCTCTTTTCTGATAAGAACCAGCCCAGCAAGGACCTGGGATGCCTCTCCATACAAATGAAGCATTCACAGTACTTTAAACTCTAGCCAATGATTTTCGTTTATTCTGAAAACTCCTTTCTACTGTCCAAGGTCTATATATAGCTCTCATTCACCCTGAATAAAGTTTATGTGTATAAGCCCGTCCTGCATAAAGGCATGCACACAAGTTAAGTTCCTTAGAGAGAGCTGTTTCACTGAAGATCATCAGAGTCCTCGGCACTCACTCTATGCTAGACTGGATCCTGCAGACCCAACCTGTCCCAGACTTCATCCTTCTAGGCTGGTATGCAGCAGAACCTGGAAAACCTGAAGGAGAAAACAGAGAACACAGAACTAGAGCTGGTCCCCAACACACATACCAGATGTAGTATGTCATTCCAGGCTGTGTATAACCTGACTCATTGAATTATCCACATTTTGTGCTTTGTTCCATCAATGCTGTCTCTCCCTCCCTCTGTCCAGTCACTCTTGTTACTCTTTTCCACACAAGGTATGATAAAGGGCTAATATCCAATACATACAAAGAACTCAAGAAGTTAGACTCCAGAGAACCAAATAACCCTATTAAAAAATGGGGAACAGACCTAAACAGAGAATTCTCAACTGAGGGAACTCAAATGGCTGAGAAGCACTAAAAGCAATGTTCAACATCCTTAGTCATCAGGGAAATGCAAATCAAAACCCTGAGATTCCACCTCACACCAGCCAGAATGGCTAAGTTCAAAAACTCAGGTGACAGCAGATGCTGGAGAGGATGTGGAGAAAAAGGAACGCTCCTCCATTGTGGTGGGATTGCGAGCTAGAAATCAGTCCTGGTTTCAGTGGCAGATCTGTCAGGATTCTCCACCAGAGGATTAGATTTAATACGGCTTACAAGATTAGGATTCTAGTTGCTGCTCCCAGTGATTGAGTTACCAGTGTTTTTGAACTAAGTTTGTGTGGTGCTTTCCTTCACACAGAGGTTCCACTGGGTTCTGTAGAGAAAGGTATGGCGGCAAAATGTGGACTTGTCTGATGTATACCACAAAAGGCTTTGGGAGTTTTAAAGCATGGGGCTGGTGTGGTAGTGACCTGCCAAAGGGAACTTAGGAAGGTGGGTAGAGAGATTTTGGAGCTCTGAGTCAGAGAGTCTCCAAGAGATAAGAAAAGGCTGACCATTGCCTGCCTGAGCAGAGAGTAGTTGGTTGGAACTTGTCATTCTTTTTAAATAAATATTTCCTGCAACATAGGAAAGGACATTTTGAGACTGTCCTATCTGGGGATCTATCCCATATACAGTTGCCAAACTTGGATGCTATTGTGGATGCTGGGAATTGCTTGCTGACAGGAGCCTGTTATGGCTGTCTTCTGAGAGGCTCTGTTAATGCTTAACAAATACGGGGTGGATGCTCACAGTCACATATTGAACTGGGCGCAGGGTCCCTGATGGAGAAGTTGGAGAAGGGACTGAAGGAGCTGAGGTGTTTTGTACCCCTGTGGGGGGAGCCACAGTGTCAACAGGCCGGACCTCCTCCCCCCGGAGCTCCTGGGACTGGACCACCAACCAAAGAGTACACAAGGAGGGACCCATGGCTCCGGCCATGTGTGTGTCAGAAGATGGCCTTGTTGGACATCAGTGGGAGGAGTGATCCTTGGTTCTATGGGGGTTCAATGCCCCAGTGTAGGGGAATGCCAGGGCAGGAAGGTGAGTAGGGGTGGGGGTGAGGTGAGCACCCTCATGGAAGCGGGGGGTGGGGGGTGGGGGGAGATGGGATAGGAAGTTTCCGAAGGGGAGACCTGGAAAGGGGATAACATTTGAAATGCAAATAAAGAAAATATCCAATAAAAGAGAGAAAAAAAGAAGTTGGACTGGAAACTACAAAAACCAGAGGAAGGAGCATTGGGAAGTAACTGCTTAGTGGGCATGGAGCCTCTAAATCACTAGACAATTGGATGTCTAGTGATGTATGATGGCAGTGACTGTTTTGTTATGGGATGCATTTAAGTTGATGAACTGTATGGAATTATTAAATGATAAGTATGTTATGTGTTGGATCACATCTAAATAAGCACGGGAAAAAAATGCTGCACCATTATTTTTATTCCTTGATGTGATGGTTTGTATATGCTTGTCCCAGGGAGTAGCACTATTAGAAGTTGTGGCCTTGTTGGAGGAAGTGTGTCACTGTAAGGTTGGGCTTAGAGATCTTCCTCTTAGATGCCTGAAGATGCCCAGTCTGTTCCTGGTTTGCTTTGGATAAAGGTGTAGAACCCTCAGCTCCTCCTGTACCATGCCTGCCTGGATGTTGCCATGCTTCTGTCTTAATGACAATGGACTAAACCTCTGAACCTGTAAGCCAGCCCCAAGTAAATGTCTTTTATAAAACTTGCATTGGTCATTGGTGTCTGTTCACAGCAGTAAAACCCAAACTAATACACTTGATCTTTTTCAGATCAATTTAGAGAGGTGTCTCCAATCAGCCTTTCTTGTTGCTATATGGATGAGAGACAATACTTAATGTTTGGGACACTTTCATTCCAATTAAACTAGATTTTTTTTCTGGTTTGACTTTAACATTTTTTTTTAAATTTTCTATATTCTTTATTTACATTCCAAATGATTTCTCCTTAACTGGTTCCCCCCTCCCCAAAAGTTCTATAAACCCTCTTCTCGCCCCCTGTTCCCCAGCCAACCCCCTCCCGCTTCTCTGTCCTGGTATTCCCCTACACTGCTGGAATGAGTCTTTCCAGGAGCAGGGGCCTCTCCTTCCTTCTTCTTGGGAATCAATTGATATATGAATTGTGTCTTGGGTATTCCAAGCTTCTGGGCTAATATCCACTTATCAGTGAGTGCATACCATGTGTGTTCTTTTGTGATTGGATTACCTCACTAAGGATGATATTTTCCAACCATTTGCCTAAGAATTTCATGACTTCATTGTTTTTAATTGCTGAGTAGTATTCCATTGTGTAAATATACCACATTTTCTGTATCCATTCCTCCGTTGAGGGACATCTGGGTTCTTTCCAGCTTTTGGGTATTTTAAATAAGGCTGCTATGAACATAGTGGAGCATGTGTCCTTATTGCATGCCGGGGCGTCCTCTGGGTATATGCCCAGGAGTGGTATAACAGGGTCCTTCGGGAGTGTTATGCCTAGTTTTCTGAGGAACCACCAAACTGATTTCCAGAGTGGTTGTACCAGCTTGCAATCCCAGATTTTTTGCATCTGGTTATCTTTGGCATTAGTTGGTCCTGCTGTCACTGGCTGGTGATTGATCCTCTTGTGAGCCTGCAAGGTTATTTCTGCACCCCTGGATGACCATGTTTCCCCTGACACAGATTGTTGAGGGACTGCCCGGCTCCTGGGTGCCATTGGAGCCCTGGTGTGCCTTGCCCCAAGGGATGCTATACTTGGGATATCTCTGTGTACCTGGTTGTCCCTGTCTGGTCCAACCGGAGCAAAGATGGTGGAGGCTGATGGACCCCCTCCAAACGCAGGTCACCTTGTAGGACAAATGTCCCACGGCAGTGTTGGTGCACAGAAGACAGCAGAGCTGCCCAGCTCTGGGGCGTAGGTGGAACCCTAGCAGACTGTGTCCCAAGTGATGTTATACTCAGGATATCTCTGTGCACCTGGTTGTCTCTGTCTGGTCCGTCAATGGAGCAAAGATGGCTGAGCTAGATTTTTTTTTTTTGATAAATGAAGATACATATTAAATATATTCCATCTCACACCAGTCAGGATGGCTAAGATCAAAAACACAGGAGACAGCAGTTGTTGGCGAGGATGTGGAGAAAGAGGAACACTCCTCCACTGCTGGTGGAATTGCAGGCTGGTACAACCACTCTGGAAAGCAGTCTGGCGGCTCCTCAGAAAACTGGGCATGACACTTCCGGAGGATCCGGCTATACCACTCCTGGGCATATACCCAGAGACTTTACCTGCATGCAATAAGGACACATGCTCCACTATATTCATAGCAGCCTTATTTATAATAGCCAGAAGCTGGAAAGAACCCAGATGTCCCTCAACGGAGGAATGGATTCAGAAGATGTGGTATATTTACACAATGGAATACTACTCTGCAATTAAAAACAATGAATTCACGAAATTCCTAGGCAAATGGTCAGAACTTGAAAATATCATCCTTAGTGAGGTAACCCAATCACAAAAGATCACACATGGTATGAAGTCACTGATAAGGGGATATTGACCCAGAATCTCAGAATACCCTAGACACAATCAGCATATCAATAGATTTCTAAAAAGATGGAAGGAGAGACCCCTGGTCCTGGAAAGACTGGATGTAGGGGAACGCCAGGACAGAGTAATGAGAGGGGGTTGAACGGAGAAAAGAGGGAGGGAAGGGGGCTTATGGGACTTTCGGGGAGGGAGGAAACGGGAAAGGGGAAGTGATTTGGAATGTAAATTAAAAAAATAAAATTAAATTAAATTAAAAAAAAAAATTAAAAAAAAAATTCAATACAACTATGTTCAAATCACACAGGCGATTGTAAAGAACCTTGTTTTCTTATATTTTGCAAACACTTTAAATTTCTAATAACATGTTGGCAGAAGAGGTGTCTAAGAAAAAAATGAAATACATTATTTTATGAGTCCTTTAAAAAAAAAAAAAACAACTGGGCCAATAATAGGTACAACATGAAAATAAATGATATACTACCAGTTTTTGGATACATCTAGGATCTAGAAATTACCTAATTCATCTTTAGGGCAGAAAAGTACATATAAATCTAATTATCACTGGTTCATGAATAAATACCAGTGAAGACTATTCAATATAGTATATGACTTTTTGAATCACTTTCAAGAATAGTGAAGCTGTCTTAGGCTTCTGCCAGTAATTGTAGAAGGCAGAATAATAGCTGCTCGAATGTCAATGACTGAATTGTCATAGCCTGTGAATATTTGCTTTATATGGACAGGTAAAATTTAGATGTGTTTAAATTGAGAAGTTTAATGTATGGAAATCATCCTGAGATATTTCTGAGTTAGTTACTTCTTTGTTGCTGTGAACTAAATACTTATGAGAACAACTTAAAAGAGGAAAGAATTATTTTAACTCAACAGTTTCAGAAGTTTTTGTCCATAATTATTTGGCTCTAAATTCTTTGCCTGTAGTCAGGAAGAACAGGAACGTGTGGAACAGATGGTTTACTGAGCAGCAGACAGGAAGAAAAATGCACAACTGAGAACAGAGAGAGAGAAAGAGAGAGGGGGGGAGATGGGGGAGGGAGGGGAGAGAGAGGGGGAGGGAGGGAGGGAGGAAGGGAGGGAGAGAGAGGGAGAGAGAGAGAGAGAGAGAGAGAGAGAGAGAGAGAGAGAGAGAGAGAGAGAGAGAGAGACAGAGAGACAGAGAGAACACAGAATATGCAGAATAATTCCTCCAGGTACACTTCATCTCTTAAAGTTACTAGAACATCTCAAATAGCACAAGGTGGGGAATAAGTTCGTGAGCTGGTGGGGAGCACTTCATACTCAAACTATACATGTCTTCATGAACTCATCCGATGGGTTCTCTACTGGCTATGGTCAGAGTGGGGCAAGATAATGCAGAGAAAACCCTGAGATGGTACTGTTGTGATGTGCCCACCTGAGCTGGTTTTGATGGCAGAGAAGGAAGGAGTGAGCAAAGAGATTTAAACAGCCTCTGTAGACTGGAAGAGAAAACTGCTTTAATATAAAGAGGAAGTAAACTCTCCTGACACCGTTTCAAACTGCAACCATTCTTAAAGAAATTATCAGTAGCTGAATCCCAGAATTGACTCAAGAAGAGTAACTGGAAGCCTGCAGAAAGGAAAGTGGCCCTGCTAGCACCCTGCTCACTAAGACTCTATACAAAGTTGTGGGTTTTTTTTTGTCTCTTTTGATTTTCTTTTGTCTGTGTGTGGTGTGTGTATGTACATACATGTTTGCATGGACATGGGCATGCACATGTAGGTGTTTATGAATGTGGAAAGCAGAAGTTAATGTTGGAAATCATCTTTGTATCTAAAGAAGCAGGGTCTCTCAACTGACCCAGAGTTCACAGTTATGTGAACTCTAGTATCCAGACTTTGCTTTCTAAGGCTGAAATTACTGGTGAGCCACCATGAACACCCCGAATTTTCAGTTGGTTCTGAAGATCCAAAATCCAGTCTTCATGTTTGCACAACAAGCACTTAACCACTGAGCCATATCCCCAGTCCTGAAGTAAAATACTTTAACTCCTTAAATGTGTGTAATTGGTATGTTAGCCATAGGAAACTATTATATAAGCTAGCATGAAAGAGGTGATGGAACTGCTTCTAAGAAATAGAATATTTGGATAAGGGTTTTAATTAGGATGAAATATGTAAAATAATTTTAAGCATTATCTTGGCCTATTCTCTTTCTAGGAAGGCCTGCTTGATGGCTATTTAAAATATAGAGAAAGCAGAAAAGGGTAACTTCTGTTAGAATTATGGCTTATTCATTATTTCCTGACTTTTATACAGTGAACATATATCAGGATTTTTTGCTTTGTTAAACATTATTTGCTATTTTATTTTATGCATGAGTGTTTTGCCCATTTACAATGCCCATGGAAGCCAGAAGAGGGCACTGGATCCCCCGTAACTGGAGTTACAGATGATTGTGAGACTCCATGTGGTTAGGGAACTGAACTTGAATCCTCTGGATGGATGGGCAGCCAGTACTCTTAACCCCTGAGCTGTCTCTTTAGACCATATAGATGATTTTTATAATAGCCAACTATTTTGCATAAAAAGAGGAATAGAAAAAAGAAGAATGATTTAACTGAAAAAAGAACTTGTTCTATGATTAATAACAATAAGAAGCAACACATGGAATAATCAGGAGGAAATTCTTCCTTAATCACTCAGAGGTAGCAAACTCTAAACACATACAAATGCACATGTGTATAGACACACACATGCATATACATACATACACATATATGGGCATACACATGCACACACATGGGCATGCATGCAGATTTGAGGAAAAATTAAAAATAGTTTATATGCCACCATGAGCTTATCAGTTCTCCTAATTAAAAGAATACTAGTTAGATGAATAACCATTTTAATAAGTTATTTTTGACATGGTTCTAATCAAATTTGCCAACGATTGACAGCTATGAGCTCATTCATGCTTCTAAAGTGTGGCTAATGGGCTTTGATGGGAAGAAGAGGAGACTTTACAGTTTTGACTTCTCCACTGCAACCACTCTTTGAAAGTTACCAGCAGTTGAACTTTAATGTGATTAAAGAAAAATGTCCAGTTAGCTGTGAAGACTGTAAAATAGCCTTCATTTTTCTCTAAATGTGCATATGTAATTGGATTTTCTTCTTGTTCCTCAACCAAAACTCTTATGTGTCAGAAACAAATTATGAAAATTCAGCTTTCTTTTCTTAAGCTAGACTAAGTAATAGCCAAGATGTAAGTTGATATATTCTCTTCTCCTAGTTTCTTTTATTTTAGAAGCATGTGTTTGCTGTTAGTATTTTATGTATTTATTTTTAAATTTTATTTGAGATTATAATATAATTACATCATTTATCCCTTCCTTTTCCCTCCTCTGAAATCTTCCATGTACTCCCTTGCTTTCTTTCAAATTCATGGATTCTTTCTTTCTTTCTTTCTTTCTTTCTTTCTTTCTTTCTTTCTTTCTTTCTTCCTTTCTTTCTTTCTTCCTTCCTTCCTTCCTTCCTTCCTTCCTTTCTTTCTTTCTTTCTTTCTTTCTTTCTTTCTTTCTTTTCTTTCTTTCTTCTTTCTTTCTTTCTTTCTTTCTTTCTTTCTCTCTTTCTTTCTTTCTCTCTTTCTTTCTTCTTTTTGTTTTGTTTTGTTTTGTTTTGCTTTTTTTGAGACAGGATTTCTCTGTGTAGCCCTGGCTGTCCTGGAACTCACTCTATAGACCAGGCTGGCCTTGAACTCAGAAATCCGCCTGCCTCTGCCTCCCAAGAGCTGGGATTAAAGGCGTGCGCCACCACTGCCTGGCCCATGGATTCTTTAATTGTTGTTTTACACACACACACACACACACACACACACACACACACACACACACACTTCTATATACATTAATATGAATATTATTTATTTTAATTAATGCCATATAAAAAAACCATTTTTAAAATTCTCACTGTTTCTCATAAAATGTTAACAGATATCATACACTTTAAAAAGTTCTTAGTCAGTTTTAAGAGTGTAATGGAATCAAGAGAGCTTCAGAAATTTGAAAAGTGTTAAACAGACAAAGCCATAAGGAAGTTCTATGATGGAGAAGCTTCTGGTGAAAGGATTCAGAAAAAGTTCCATATTTTGACACATTTCTCATTTCAGGAAGAGATAAAAATACTACTGTCCTAAAACCAGTCTCTGTTATCCACACAACTGGTCAGATTTTTAAAATGTGTATGTGCATACATACATATGCCCATATGTGTCTGTGTGTGCATGTGTGTGTGTGTGTGTGTGCATGTGTGTGTGTGTGTGTGCATGTGTGTGTGTCTGTGTGTGCATGTGTGTGTGTGTGCGTGTGTTTGTGTATGCTCACAGGCATGCATGTGGGTGCCTAGAGAGGACAAACAAAGGTTTCTTGCATGAGCTTGAGGTATAATCTGTTGTGCGTTGCCCTTTTTGGGTGCTAGGTACAAAACTGTGGCTGTAGAAATGCAGCAGCATTCATCTGAGCCATCTCTCCAGCCTGACCCGTTAGATTATTTTTTTTAATTGTTATGGAATTCTGATTTGTGAATTGCTTTAATAGACAAGACACTTTCTTTCAGGTAATCAATATGAGGCACATAAGACATTTTGGCCATTTGCTATGAGAGAAAATGCCCTTGTAAAAAGAAGAAAGAAAAACAGATTGATATGAGAAAGTAAGAGTTTGGGGGCCAGCGATACAGAAAGCAGTTGCTAACAGAGCTGGCTGTACACAACATTCCAGACTAAAAGAAAGCAGAACTTATGCCCTGGCTGAAGGGATCCTCAAAATAAGAATAGATAAACTCTTAAGCTTAAGAAAAAAATCTTATTACTGTAGTTTTTATAGGGTATACAATTCAAATTGTTAGAGAATTTTAATCATATAACTTTCCAGCTGGCAACTCTAGACCACTGCACGGTTATAGCCATGATGGCAGGTAACAACTCCTAAACTCCCAACCATCATGTAGACACTTCATATGGAAAGAACTGGAAATTTATTTTATATTATTTTATTGTGGGAAATATGTAAAAAAAATGCACCATCCCATGCTATACCCAGGTACTCTCTGCCTGTAGTTTCTCTGCCTCTAGGCTAGCCCCAGTGGTGCAGTCTTCCCAGCTCCGGTTTGACTGCTTCAGAACCACTTGTACCTTCTCAGCAGCCTAACCCCTGTGGCTAGTTGTCACAAATCCCCTTAACCCAGTAAATCAAAACTCTAGAAGCTTATAATTAATCAGTCAGACTTATTTATCAATAAATTCTCAATTCACAAGATGCCCAAACAATAATTTCAGAGCCAATTGATAATGATATAAGCTAGATTAGACATGTTATCCCAATTGTTCTCTCCTTTTATGATATTTATAGCTACCTGTGGCTATTTAAAGTCATGCAGAATCTGGATCATCTTCCTCCATCTTCCTTCCTTCTCTCTCCTCCTTGCCCTCTCTCTCCCCTTTCCTCATTCTCCCCCAAACTTTTCGGATCCACTTTCCCTTACACTGCCCAATCACCAGCTCTAGCCTTTATTTTACAAGATAAGGTGGGGAGAAGGTTCACAAGAAGTCACCTGTATATGTGATTCATTCCTAGTCCCAGGACTATCCACAACACTTCTTTCTGTCCAGTTTAAAGGTGATAAGTGTCTATACACCTTCCAGAGTAATAGGGACCCGATATGACAAAGGGAGACCCCCCCGAAGAACTAGATTCCAGAGAATCAGACAAAAAAGTTATCTTGATAATAATAACATTTTGTTTTGAAATTTGTATATTATAGAATATACGGCCTTGGTGAGTCTCACCATCAGACACACTGAACTGACTTGCTTGACCTCCTGATGTCTTGGACTTTCAGCTGATCCAGTCAGGACACAGACATCAGAGACTAATACAAGTGTTGGTGTGACCGTCTTAAGGCCAACCAACTCCCCCATTTTTTCTACCCTCCATCCCTTCAAAGATATCTCAATGCCCATATTCAGCTTGAAAAAGTTATGAAGAGTCATTGTCCCAGTTCCCTGGACTTTGGGACTGGAGGGTGGTTATTCTAAGGTTGACTTTCTAGGGAATTTAGAAATGATCATAATTGGAACAGGGAGGAAATAGCTAGAATTGATTGTATAGTCATAATCTCATTTGGTAAAAATCTTTATAATTGATACAAAGTTGAAGTTATAATCTCTTACATTGGTACAAAATTTGCTTGATACAAATTTAAGGTTTTCATTGGTATGAATTACTTATTGATATAAAATTGAGATTAATATTGTTACTCTCATATAGGCATCATACCTAAATAACATATTTAAGAATACAAGGATTAGATCCAGTCCTTCTATAAGTGCTGTTATAAACTGTTTTTAGATGGTTAAGCAATAATTGAGTTAAGGGCTAGATAGCAAACTCATGGTTCTGAGTTAATTAAAAGGGTGGTTCTGAGATATTTCAATTAGAAATGGCTGAGAGTAGTCAAGGCTTAACACTTCAGAAATGTTTTGTGTAGATAGTCTTCAAAGGCATCAGAAGTCTACAGAATATGATATTTATGGACATTTCTTTATTAAAGATCATTTGAGTAGAGGCCTGTCTGCTCCTGACAGCACCCCTTTCTTGGATTCTAAGAAGAAATTGAGCATCAGTGGAGTTGATCCAGTTGTGGTGAGATAGTCACTAGCCAAGAATTGCCTCATTTCATCTACAGAGAAAATACTGTCCAGAAAAAGGACACACTATGTGGAATAGGCAACTGATAATCTCTACCAAGACAGGGTAATCAGCCCTTCAAAATTCTGCATTACAAAGGCCTGTCAGAATATCCTGGGCCAGAAGGCTGAAGACTGATACTCCAATGTCCTGACTTACTGGGGCTGTATAGGTAGGCAGCTGTCTCTACAATTTGTCTCAGTTCTGGAAGCTATATTAAGCTTCCTATATTTTCAGATAATACTGGCCATTCTCAGATTTCTGATGGGGTTAAAACAATTCTTATAGTCTCATAGCCAACCCCGGCTATTTAACATTGAAAGAACAGATTTGAGATGATGGTTTTCAGATGGCATACAATCTAAAGCCAGAACATAAGTCAGGTGTAGAGTTACAAGTCTTTTAGGTTAGGATAGATGATAGAGTGTTCTATTTGAAAAAAATGATGGACTGGGTGTTAGGTCTATCTTGTACTTTATAAATTACAAAATGGTAATAGTTGTACTCAATTTATATCTGAGATAAAAGAGTCTTTTAATTGGACAGAAAGGGCGAAGTGTTTTGGATAACCCTGTATTATAAGTTTTTTTTTTTTTTTTTTTGGTTTTTCGAGACAGGGTTTCTCTGTGTAGCCTTGGCTGTCCTGGAACTCACTTTGTAGACCAGGCTGGCCTCGAACTCAGAAATCCTCCTGCCTCTGCCTCCCAAGTGCTGGGATTAAAGGCGTGCGCCACTACCACCGGCTTTGGATAACCCTGTATTGCTTGTATTTTGATGCTAATTCTGCTTTCCCAGGAGGGGCCGCAGATGAGGAGTGAATCAAGTACACAGGTGACTTCCTGTGAGCCTTCTCCCCACCTTAACTTGTAAAATAAAGGCTAGAACTGGTGATTGGGCAGTGGAACGGAAGGTGGAGGGAAAAGTTTCGGGGAGAAGGAGGAGAGGAGAGAAGAGAGGAGGAGGAAAAGAAAGAAGGAAGATGGAGGACAAGGAAGACGATCCAGATTCCGCGTGGCTTTAAATAGCCACAGGTAGCTATGAATATCATATAAGGGATGATTAATTATAGAACAATTTGTCTAATCTACGTGGGCAGTTTATTCAATATCAATTGGCTCTGAGTAAATTGTGTTGACATTTTGTGGGGTGATAATTTAGTGATATAAATCTGACTTATAAATTACAAGCCGCTAGAGTTTTGATTTTACCAAGTTACTGGGATTTGGGACCGCTGACCATGGGGGTGGGGGGTGGATGGCTGGGAAGGTTAGCAGAATCAGCAGCCAGAGAACGAGGTCCGATCACTGCATGGGGCTAACCATGGAGACAGCGAGACCACTGCTGGGATAGAGAGTAGCTGGGTATAGTGCGGGATGGATGCACTTTTTTATTATTTCGCACAACATTATTTATTCTCCTCTGTCTACCGAGCATAGAAAATATCTCTTACATTTCTACAGTAAATGACCATGTTCCTCGTTGATGTTCTGATGTATATAGATGTAAGTACTGGTCAATTGGGCCATTTCCTCCCTCCACACCCAGGGTCTTGTAACTGAAGACAGACTGAACACAAAGGCCTGTTACAGTTCTCCGTTGCTATCTGTTGGCCTGCCACAGCAATGGTTTGATGGTAATAGCTTGAACCTAGGGATGCTGCTGGCCCTTGGCCACTGGCTTGATCATCCATTCACTTAGTCTTATAGAATACCCAGTGTTTCTATGTTAGTAGCTGAGGTGGGTTAAGGGGCGTTTTGGGGTATGGAAGATCTACTTTCTCTGAGGGAGAGACTACAGATTGGCATTATAGGATTCAGTAAAGACTGGATTGCACCACTTACCATAGTCTTGAATTAAACTTGATGTTAGGCCAGGAGTGTGAAGGATGCTGGTGGTTTCTGACATGTGTTTTTCTCGGGTAATGCTATTATGCTTTTTAAGAGTGCTTATCCCTCATTATATTAACCCAGTAGAACTCTTTTCTGGCCAAGCAGGCTGATGGCTGGGCAAAGGAGTCAAGCTAGGCAACTCTTAGATTGTGTGAGTCGGCTTTTGCCGTATGCTGTACAAACTATAACTCTGCACAACAGACTGTGCTAGATTCCTGCCAGACACTGGAAGGATGGAAGAATAAAATGGCTGCTGTCTTCAAAGAATTTATAAAGAAAATAGCATGTATACCCACATAAATACAGCCGACACAGGTGCTGCAACAGAGACTAGCAAAGGGTGGTGGAAGCCCAGAAAAAGCTGTGCTTTCAATTTGACAAGTACTTCTACTTAGGCTTTTAAAAGAAATTGAATTTCTTCGGTTAGGAAGGAAGGATAAGGTATTTCCTGTAGAGGAAACCCAGGGAGATTAAAGAAATGTGAAATGCTAGCCTGTAGGGAAGGAGGGAGGACTTGTCACTAGTTTAATGCAGACTATGACAGACAGTAGAATGAAAGGGGCAGCTCTGGTTTTTGATGCATGGTGATCATGGGAGGGAATATTTTATTTATTATGACTTTTAAATTTTTTGTGTCCTAAGATGTTTTGACATCTCTCAGGGGCTTTAGAAATCTGAGGAGAAATCTTCCCCAAGTTGTTTAATTTCTTTGGGTGGTGGGCTGCTTGCTTGGAGTCTGCCATCATATGTGAGGTTGCTATTAGTATATAAACTGGCTGATCTGTCGTCAGGCCCCACAAGCCTTCTTATATAACTCACATAGGTCCCAGCAGTATTCACCATGCCCTGAGTCAACTATTGCCTGGTACCAGGCAACCAAGGACAGTCCCTGTACCCTAGAGTTCATTAGAATTATCCAAACTGATCAACCTTGACTTGGGTGTACTACCTTGCTAAAGTTGTCCCAGTGAAGGCTTGTACCTCAGCTCTTGTGTGTTTCTCTACCGAAACTGGAACCTCACCTGTGTGGCAGGATATGTCCCCTTCTCTTAAAAAGTGTAACAAATAAATTCTATAAAGAATATTTTTATTTTCTTTTATGTATATATGCATATATATTATTAGATATATTCTTTATTTACATTTCAAATATTGTCCCCTTTCCTGGTTTCTCCCTCCCCCGAAAATCCCATTAGCCATTTCCCCTTCCCCAATCAACCCTCCCCCGCTTCCCTGTCCTGGTATTCCTCTACACTACAGTATCAAGTCTTTCCAGGACCAATGGCCCCTCCTCCCTTTGGTGTCTAACAAGACTATCCTCTGCTGCCTATGTGTCTGGAGCCATGGGCAACTCCATGTATACTCTTTGGTTGATGGTTTTGTCCCTGGGAGCTCTGGAAGTACTGGGTGACTCATATTGTTATTCCTCCTGTGACACTGCAAACCCCTTCAGCTCCTTGGGTCCTTTCTCTAGCTCCTCCATTGGGGACCCTGTGCTCAGTTCAATGGCTGGCTGAGAGTGTCCCCCTCTGTATTTCTCATGCACTAGCAGAGCCTCCCAGGTGACAGCTATATCCCATTCCAGGCAGCAAGCACTTGTGGGCATTGATAATAGTGTCTGGGTTTTGTAACTGTATATGGGATGGATTCCTGGGTGGGGTAGTCTCTGGATGGTCTTTCCCTCAGACTCTGCTCCACCCTTTGTCTCTGTATCTCCTTCTGTGGGTATTTTGTTCCCCTTTCTACAAAGGGCCCAGGTATCCAGACTTTGCTCTTCCTCCTTCTTGGGTATCATTTGATATGTGAAATGTGTCTTGGGTATTCCAAGCTTCTGGGTTAATATTCACTTATCAGTAAGTGCATACTATGTGTGTTCTTTTGTGATTGGGTTACCTCACTGAGGATGATATTTTCTAGTTCCATCTATTTGTCTAAGAATTTCATGAATTCATTGCTTTTAATGACTGAATAGTACTCCATTATGTACATATACCACATTTTCTGTAGCCATTCCTCCGTTGAGGGACATCTGGGTTCTTTCCAGCTTCTGACTATTATAAATAGAGCTTCTACAAACATAGTGGAGCATGTGTCCTTATTACATGCTGGAGAATCCTCTGGGTATATGCCCAGGAGTGGCATAGCAGGGTCCTCCTGTAGTATTTTGCCCAGTTTTCTGAGGAACGGCCAAACTGATTTCCAGAGTGGTTGTACCAGCTTGCAATCCCACCAGCAGTGGAGGAGTGTTCCTTTTTCTCCACAACCTTTCCAGTGCCTGCTGTCTCCTGAGTTTTTGATCTTAGCCATTCTGACTGGTGTGAGATGGAATCTCAGGGTTGTTTTGATTTGCATTTCCCTGATGACTAAGGATGTTGAACATTTCTTTAGGTGCTTCTCAGCCATTTGATATTCTTCAGGTGAAAATTCTTTGTTTAGCTCTGTATCCCATTTTTAATAGGTTTATTTGGTTCTCTGGGATCTAACTTCTTGAGTTCTTTGTATATATTGGATATTAGCCCTCTGTCGGATGTAGGGTTGGTAAAGATCTTTTCCCAATTTGTTGGTTGCCATTTTGTCCTATTGACAGTTTCCTTTGCCTTACAGAAACTTTGTAATTTTATGAGGTTCCATTTGTCAATTCTTGATATTAGGGCCTAGAATATTGGTGTTCTGTTCAGGATATTTTCCCCGGTGCCCATGTGTTCAAGGCTCTTCCCCAGTTTCTTTTCTATTAGTTTCAGTGTATCTGGTTTTATGTGGAGGTCCTTGATCCACTTGGAACTGAGCTTAGTACAAGGAGATAAGAATGGATTGATTTGCATTCTTCAGCATACTAGCTGCCAGTTGAGCCAGCACCATTGGTTGAAAAGGCTATCTTTTTTCCACTGGATGGTTTTAGCTCCTTTGTTGAAGATCAAAGATCAGCACCTATGACACCTTTGTCATAGGTGTGTGGGTTCATTTCTGGGTCTTCAATTCTATTCCATTGAGCTATCTGCCTGTCACTGTACCAATACCATGCAGTTTTTTAACACTATTTCTCTGTAGTACTGCTTGAGGTCTGGGATACTGATTTCCCCAGAAGTTCTTTTACTGTTGAGAATAGTTTTAGCTACTCTGGGTTTTTTATTATTCCAGATGAATTTGAGAATTGCTCTTTCTAACTCTATGAAGAATTGAGTTGAGATTTTGATGAGGATTGCATTGCGTATATTGCTTTTGGCAAGATGGCCATTTTTTACTATATTAATCCTGCCAATCCACGAGCATAGGAGATCTTTCCATCTTCTGAGGTCTTCTTCAATTTCTCTCTTCAGAGACTTGAAGTTCTTGTCTTATAGATTTTTCACTTGCTTGGTTAAAATCACACCAATATACTTTATATTGTCTGTGATTATTGTGAAGGGTATCATTTCTCTTATTTCTTTCTCAGCCTGCTTATCCTTTGAGTATAGGAAGGCTACTGACTTGCTTGAGTTGATTTTATATCCAGCCACTTTGCTGAAGTTGTTTATCAGCTGTAGGATTTCTCTGGTGGAGTTCTTTGGGTCGCTTAAGTATACTATAATATCATCTGCAAATAGTGGTAATTTGACTTCTTCCTTTCCAATTTGTATCCCTTTGACCTCCTTTTGTTGTCTAATTGCTCTAGCTAGAACTTCAAGTACTATATTGAATAGATATGGAGAGAGAGGGCAGCCTTGTCTAGTCCCTGATTTTAGTGGAATTGCTTCTTCAATGGCGTTGATTCTCTTAATTTCCATGAATTAAGAGAATTAATTAATTCTTCTTAATTTCCATGAATTAAGGAATTTGGACAGTGTTAAATTGGAAAAGTGAGCCATGTACGTGAGCAATTATATTTAATTTATATGTGCATGTATATACATATGTGTGTATATATATATGCATATATATTCGTGTGTATATACATACATACACACACACATACACACACGCACACACACACACACCAAAACAAAACACTTCATGGCAGCAAGGACATGAAGGAAAGGAGACAGAATGTCTCATTTGGTCCTCTTGAGATGGTGATGGCACTGAACAAGACCACAAACATAGGCTGGATGATGTGTAAATCTCGAAGATTCTGTTTACAAAAGGGAAGTAGTACTAGCTACAGAAACCTTTGAGGTACTTGAGTGGAAGCAGGGGAAAGGAAGGAAAGAGATAGCTGGGAGAGAGACAGAGTGCTGAGCTTGTGGTAAGTCTGGGATCTGCTTATCCATCTCCAAGGTGCTGAAGGCTTATAGCAGTAGGGGATATTGTTATTGCTGAACCTAAAGTGATAGAACAGAGTATAGAATAAGCATTATAGCAGAAATCCTTTGAATGAATGTATTGCCCAGGTCTCAAAACCATCTATGTATGTATGTATGTATGTATGTATGTATGTATGTATTTATTTATTTATTTATTTATTTATTTATTTATTTATTTTGGTCTTTCCTTAGGCTAGCTGCAGAGAACTATATCTCATAGAGCCTCAAAAGCCTGGGTTGTCTAGCTTTTTTTTCTTAATGATGGTGACATCTCAGGTTCTTTGTTTACTTGTTTTGTCAAGACTTTTCTATGTAGAACTCAATACATAGATCATCAGACTGACTTGAACTCAGAGACCTGCCTGCCTCTTCCTCCCAAGTACTGTGATTAAAGTCATGAACTACCACCAGTAGGCATTTTTATTTTCTTTTCTCTTTTCTTCGTTTTTTTTTTCTTTCCTTTGTTTTAGGCTAGTAATTTTACATTTATGTGGTGGTAAGCTTGAGCCATTGAGAATTATGTAATTGTGTAATTGACTTCATTTTGCTTCTAAGATGGTTTTTAATAGTCACTCAATGACTGATGCAAAATAGGGGTGCCTAGTTACTTTGATCCTGCTGACTTCCTAGTTCATCTGGGTGGGATTTTAGGCTTAAGAAAGTCATGATCACATGGAATATATGTCCTATCCATAGCTTATATGGTGCGTGATAAAACTGGAATGGAACAAAACTGTGGCAACTGTCATCATCAATTTTGACTCTGTTACTCTCTTTGTAAAGAGATTGTGTTTTCTTCATGAAAAGGAGACAAATGACTTTGTATCCTTCTTGTTCAAGCTTACCACTGTGGAAATTAAACTGTGAGAGTGCAGTACCAGGAAAATGGTTTCTTTATTTTTATATCAGCTGACAGATATGTGTTGTTTCCATTGATGCAGGAAAAAAAAAGTAAGCAACTTAAGCGAGAGGAAGTTGTGGGTGTATGAGAAGCTTCAGAAACTTCGGTCCATGCTCTCTTGCTCCTCATAGCTTCAGGCCCTTGGCAGCACAGAGCAGCACAGTAATAGAACGAAGCTACTGACCTCACTAGGAAACAGTGAAGATTTTCGCTAGGAAACAGTGAAGAAGGAGTCGGGCTGCTTCCCCTCTTGAGGCTGTGCCTTCCGAGGGTTTGTAGAGTATGAAGGGCTCTCTAACAGGCACGAGCAAGGCAAGTGTGGTTTTGGCAGGTCTTGTTTGTTCCTCTTCCCTCTCTCTTGATAAACTGTTAGATTACATTACCAAAGCTAACCACCAATGTCTATTCTGTTATTTGGCCATTTCCTTATGCCTGACTAAAACTCTAAAGTCCTGCTATCAAAACACCAAAATTGTGCAATCAAAATTTATTATTTGACTACACTGCTTAGCCTGTCCATTTAGGACTTACCCAACAGATCTCTCCTTTTTTCTCCTAAAAAACTCACTCCTGCAAAAACACCTACTGTCTCTCTTTGTCTGATCCCAAGACATCTCCTCCCTGCTTATCCCTCCAGGATAATAAATCTCTTTTGTGCTGAGAACTTGATGTCTGGGTGAGTTCTGGGCTGACTCCAAGGCTCCCTTACAGAGTAGACGTTCCAAGATGCTCCATGGACACTAGGATAATACCGTGGATAGTATTGAACACTATAAATGATGTAATTTTTCCTATACAACTATACCTATAATAAAATTTAATTTATAATAGGTATACTAAGCAGTTAGCAGCTATATATAATATTAGAGCAATTACAGCAGCATAGTAAATATTGCACAATTATGTGTGGTGTCTTGAATATACTTGTCCCATGGGAAATGCTACTATAAGAAGGTGTAGTCTTGTTGGACTAGGTGTGGCCTTGTTGGAGGAAGTGCATCACTGTGGGGGTGGACTTTGAGATCCTATGCTCAGGCTTCTCCCAGTACAGAAGAGTCTGCCCCTGACTGCTTTCATATCAAGACATAGAATTCTTGACTCCTTCAGCACCATGTCTACTTGCAGGACGCCATGCTTTTTGCCATGAAGATAAGGGACTGAACCTCTGAAACTGTATGCCAGATCCAATTAAATGTTTTCTTTTATAAGAGTTGCCCTAGCTGGGCGGTGGTGGCGCACGCCTTTAATCCCAGCACTTGGGAGGCAGAGGCAGGAGGATTTCTGAGTTCGAGGCCAGTCTGGTCTACAAAGTGAGTTCCAGGACAGCCAGGGCTACACAGAGAAACCCTGTCTCGAAAAATTAAAAAAAAAAAAAAAGAGTTGCCCTGGTCATGGTGTCTCTTCACAGCAGTAAAACCCTAACTAAGACATTATGTTTTCTTAATAGAGTTAGTTGAACTATTCCAGATTTTCATTAACACTATAAACAATGAAACTATAGATAAGGGGAGATTTTTGCAAAGTCATGATATATGTGAATGTTGATGATATTGTTTTGGTGAAGATGGTGGCTATTTGATTCTTGAGC
Organism: Tokudaia tokunoshimensis; assembly: GCA_036184795.1. Taxonomy (NCBI): domain Eukaryota; kingdom Metazoa; phylum Chordata; class Mammalia; order Rodentia; family Muridae; genus Tokudaia; species Tokudaia tokunoshimensis. The sequence goes on from BTHU01000014.1 coordinate 119,264,164, forward strand.
TTGGTGTACTCCGATCACTTCTGTGATGGTCAGTCTTGGTTATCCATTTGACATTTGGAATCAACTGGTGGGATTCCTGATAAAAGGACACAAAAGGAGGCTTTAACTTTTTGCCTACTTGCCTTCACTCTGCCTGTCAAGTTCATCTACTCTATTCCCGAGGTTAGTGTTAAAGATAACTTTTTCAGGATTCTAAATTATATGGAAGACTAGAAGCTCTCCAAGAATGCCCCAGGACTGCTGAGCACCCAGCCTTGTGGACTGAATGCCTACTGGATTTTCAGCCTGTCTTTGTGAGCTAGCCATTGTTGGACTACCCACACTGCAGCCTGTAAGCCAGTCTAATAGAGTCCCTTTTAGTATCTATTATCAATTCTAGTTTTTAGGGGGCTCTGACTAATGTAACTCCACATTGCACTATAGAGATCTTTGTCCTCTCACGGATACTGCTGCTCTGTTCACTACAGCAAGGAAACAGAATCCATGTACTTGTCTATCAGCAGATGGATAGATGATGAAAAGATGCACCTATGTGAAGTGGAATATTATTTGGCTCTAAGAAAAAATGAAATCACAAAATTTGTAGAAAAATTAATGGACTTAGAATGTACAAATGGAGTCACTCAAGGGGGTGGGGGGCGGGACGACAGCCTGCATGTTCTCTATCAAATGCAGCTCCTGGTCTTTAATCTCCACCTGTCCACTGCTGAACAAATGGGCACATGGTGTAACATTTAAAAAGAAAACAAAAGGTGTAATAAAAAGCCAAATACATACTAATGAATTCATATATGTAGTATGCATCAAGTATGTATCTTGAATGCTTTCTCAAAGTATTACATAGTTTCAATGCAAAATAACTCAAGTGGGCAGTCCACACGTGATTCTACAAGATTTATGCTTTCTGAGGACTGAATTTTCTGTCATGTTTTTCCCTGAATATTCCTATAGAATATAGTTCAAAGAGTAACATGTAAAGAGTTTTTGAAAACACCAAGAAATGTGCTTTTTTAAATGGATGTATAATTCTAAAATGAATTTCCTGAATAAATTGTACTCCTTTTAAAAATACAAAAAAAGGGCTGGAGAGATGGCTCAGCAGGTAAGAGCACTAACTGCTTTTCCGAAGGTCCTGAGTTCAAATCCCAGCAACCACATGGTGGTTCACAACCATCCATAATGACATCTGACGCCCTCTTCTGGTGTGTCTGAAGACAGCTACAGTGTACTTAGATATAATAAATAAATCTTTAAAAAAAAATTAAAAAAAAAAAAGAAAAACAAAACAAAAATACAAAAAAAAAAAAAAAAGAAAACACTGTATTCCACATTGAAAAGGGGAGTGAACACTCTAGATGTGGGTCTAAAGTGAGAGGACCGTGAACGGAGTAGAGACTGTTGTTCCAGGAAGCGTTCATGAACTCTAAAAAGACCACCAAGGAACTGATTCTGATGCAACTGCATTAGGGTCTCCTTATTCAAGGTCCGGCTTGGGCTCTCTGTCAATCCTAACACAGCAGGAAGGTGGAGCTCTGAACCTAGTTTTAGGCAAGCCTTTATAGAGGCAGGAGGGAGGTTTCTAGACTGGTACACATCTGATGGGGGCCATTATGGCTTTTAACATGATTGGCTGGTGCTGGGAGCCAAACCATAAATTTAACTTCTGCTTTCCTCCTGATTGGTGGTTGTTAGGAAGGGAAGTGTCAGGGACAGGCTTGTAAACTGGGTGTACAGATTTGTTGGGGAATAACCTGGAAACTGGTGCTAGATACACACCTCTTTGGGGGATAGCCTGGGGCTAGGTACCGGCCTGTTAGTTAACTTGAGTTCAACCATAAGTCAGGTTCTTTATGATGGAGTCTGAACCCAAAAAATTTGATCTCCCAAGACCAAACGGAGGAGCAAGCAGGGCAGCAGGCACCTAGGAGGGCAGAGAGCATTCTGGGAAGGCAGGCAAGGTGAAACTGTGTATTCGATCCTCTGGACAACCTTCGTAGGCAGGCAAGATAGTCGCAGCCAGACCATCATCCCTGAGAGAACAACATTCCCCTAGGATGGGTTACCTTATTCCAAGACGCTGGGCAATGATGAACACAATCTTTAGAGCGACTCTTGCTAAAAGATGAGCTACTCCAGAGGACTGAGATCAGGGAACATGCTAGGGATGGGGGCCTTCCATGTGAGAGGGAAAGCCCAGCCAGGCGGTTGTGGAGGGGGAGGGTAGGCACTGAGAAGGTGAAAGGTGTAGATGGCAAAGGCTGGCTCAGGTTAGGAAGGCCAGGTTAGCCCTGCTTTTCTCACTTGCAGCGATGCAGTGTGGCAGCTTGAGGGGGGTCCCTGCATGTATGCTGTATGCAGGCAGGCAGGGGAGTGGACCACAGGAAGAGGTAAGAATAAAAACATGGTGCAGACTGACTTTGTCAACCTGGATCAGACTCCCAGGAGGTTAATGCCGGGAAGTTCATTGTCAGCATAATTAAAACAGTACAGTTTGGGGAGAGGTTTTTCAGGGAACGATCAGTCCAATTCCAGGTATGCAAGAAAGCTTAAGGTGTGACTACCTAGAAACTCCTTTACAAAGTGTATGAGGATGGGCTCTATCGTTAAAAGGCCTAGAATCTAGTGCAGTCTCTGACCCATAGCGTAGAGGTACTTGTGACATCCACCCTAAAAATGGGTAATGGCTTCTGGAGGGAAGAGACTGGGATGATCATTTGGGGGCTGGGGGTGTGGGGAATTTGGTTGAGATCTGCTTGTATTGCCACAGGTAGCAAAAAAAAAAAAAAAAAAAAAAGCCACCAAGACATTAATAAAATCCACTCCCAGCTTTCTGGGCAGGAAAACAGGTATTTCATCTCTCCATTAAGAAAAGGCCTCTGTTTGTTTAGTATTCTTGATTTTCCTTTGTGCTTCTCTGTGAGTACGAGGACCTCTATGTTCACAACAGCTCTGAGGTTGAGGTCAGTAGACGCGATGCTCAGCTTCTGTGGCCGTGTGCATTACCCACTACTGTATGACAACTCCCAGACTTGCAGGGCAGCGTCCATCTAGCCGGGTGATTAGCACTCCCAAGGTTTTGAAAGTAAGGATCTCAGCTGCCCCTCACACCTACAAAGCACAGGAAATACTAGCTCTCCCAGGCGCAGACCAGAGTCTAGGAAGATTGACAGGGCGTACCCGCCCACAGACTGCAATGATAAGCGTGACCAGCAGATGTCCCTCTTTACCTACCGGGGTGAAAGCAGCTCCCACATAAACCCAACAACAGCCTAAACAGTGGAAAAGTAAAAGTCCACACGGTCAACTCCCTCTCCTCAAGTTCTGCGCATAGAACTGGCAGTTGTCAGTTTTCAAGGACCAGAATCAAACCGTCCAACACCTCATTTTCTTTTCCGTTGGGCTCTTTTCCCCTTTCTATGCTTTCAGCAGTATTTTGCATCTTATATTTAAATAGTTGTTGTCCTTCATGCATTCATCTGACTTTGTGTATACATTTTTCATTACTGGGCAATATTTTTGCTTTACCATAATTTATTTATTTATTTATTTATTTATTTATTTATTTTCTTTTTTCTTTCTTTTCCTTTGGGTCCCTTTTCCTTTTTCTACATGTAACAGTATTCGACTTGTTAGCATGTTGTTGTTGTTTTAAGTACACTTATTTTTATTTCACTTCTTACATTTATTTGATTTTATTTTTAGTCTCTTTCATTATCAGAAAACACCTCTTGTTTTGTTCTTAAGTTTAGTTTCTACAGTCACTTGCTCTTTCCTTCCATCTTTAGCCTTCTTCCCTATTCAGTGAGCAGCGGACACTGTGATACTCCACTTCTCAGGCTATACTAGCTGCCTCCTAGCCATTTCCTGGCACTGCAGAATAGTTCTGGGAAGGAGGGGAGTGTAAGATGTTGAATTGTGTTCCCTGAGAATTCATATTTTGAAGCTGCAACTCACAGCATCACAAAAAGGGACTATATTTGATTGTGGGCCTATAGAGAATTGATTAATAAAATGAGGTCGTTTAGTTACACCCTAAGCCCATGCAACCTGTGTCCTTCTAAGATGCGGTGATAAGGACATATACACAGGGGAAAGACAAAGTGAAGATACTGGAAGACAGCCATTTACAATCCAAGGTCAACTCTCAGAAGAAAGAGCCTACTCAAGGCTGGATCTCAGATTCTAGCTCTTGAACTCGGTGAAACTATGTTTCCGTTGTTTGAATCACTGAGTTTGTGCTACTTTGTTGTGGTGGTGGGAGCAGTCCAAGGTCAGAGCTTACTGTTATTTTTATGGTTTTGGCTGTTATTTTATTTGTGTCATCCCATCATATGTGCCCACAGTGTTGGCAGGGTCCTCAGTACAATATTCTGTTGGCTATAAACTATGCTTCATATACCTGGCCTCCTGCCCATGGTTGGAACCCATTATCATTTTAATCTCCAATGCGTAACCTTTCTATTAGCTCATGATGTATATTAAAGGGTTATGCCATTTTGAGTTAAATCTTGCTGATAATAGGCACTATGCACTGCAGTAGAAATGGAGCATTAATCACAAGAATTGAGACTCTTAGGAGAAAATTAAAGTTTTTAATGCGAAGTGCAAGTCTTAAGAGTTTTGAGGCATCAGAGCTTGACCAGAAGGGCAACTCTGATACTCACACAAGAAAGACCATGCCGCTGGAAGAGTTTCGGCAGATGGAAGGGTTGAGAAACTCCAGGTACATTCATTCTATTTAAAATCTCATGGCTTGTTTAGCTTCACTAATTGAATCAATATTTCTTGTGCACTTTTTTCTCTTTAGAACAAGCAAAAGCACGGCACACACAGAATGCCTTAGGCATTTGTGTTGTGTTCTGTCTTTGGAAGACATTTTAGTGTTAGAATTCCCTCAGCCACTCCTCAGTTCTTTATTAAGTTTTAATGTGGTTTATAATCTCCATCTGTAGGCAATCTATCCTTTCTCCACTCTGCCAGCAGGGCTAATCATTCCCTGTAGTGTGGTTCCGAGCTCCTTCTGGTGGTAAAAAGCTATAATGACACATCCGTCTGCAGCATCTGCATCCATTTTATCTCTGTGATGTCTGAGACCTGGACATCAAAGCAAAGAAATACAATGTCTGCAGCAGAGTGAAGCAGAATAGTGTTCAGTTCCACAACGAAGACCATTACTCAGGTGTTGCCTGTTAGAGAAAGGATCTCATGCCTCTGCTAAGGAGAGCCTGAAAGATGAACTTTGTATTTGTATTGTGGATATGTTTGGTTAGTTTTAATCTAAAGTGAAGAGGATGAAAGATGTTGGTTTGGTGTTGTAGCTTTTCTCATATTAAGTCACTCTTGAAAACAGGGACATTGTAACTTTCAGGGACATCAGTAGTTCCTTTCTAGATTTTGTAGTACTTACTGACAAAATGTTGGCAGAAAGAGCTCAGTGACCTCAGACTGAGATTGTCACTCACTCATGGTTTCTCTATGCATTTGTGTATGGATGTAGAACACAATCTATCTACCTATCTATCTATCTATCTATCTATCTATCTATCTATCTATCTATCATCTATCTGTCTATCTATCTAATGGTAGTAAAGCCCATACCAAAAAAAATGTACCATCTTAACCATTTTGATGTACACAGTTTGGTGTCTGTGCCATTTACACTGCATCTTTGTATGTAAATATTCTGTCATACCTTTCATTTTGTTAATGTATTCAAATTGTAAAGTAGAATTTAAATACTTCATTGTTGTCTAAAAATTTATGGTCTCTCCAAATTCAGTTGTTTGACCCCCTAACTCTCACAGTGACAATGTTGGGAGGTAGCTAGTGTTTTGAGGACAAAGCGTTTATGAAATAATTCACGTTGTCATAGGAAAGGTTTGAGACACCACTTAGCCTCTGCCACCATGTAAGAGCATAGCAAGAAGCTGCCCTCTGTGACTCATGAGGAGGTGAGGAGTCCCTTATCACAATCCCCTGGTAATTTGATCTTGAGTGCCCTTTCCCCCCATGCCCCAGAATGGTGAGAAATGAATTTCGATGTTAATAAACACCCATTCTATGGCACTTTATTATAGGAGGCACTCTATGATCTTGTTGAAACAAAAACATAATTAAGATTATTATAAAATATATTAGATAACTGATAAATTAACATAAGTAGCATAGGATAAATGTAAAAGCAAGGTACAAACTAGATACACATCAAAACAGGAGTTTCCTTATTCAAAGTTATTACATTGGAAAATTAAAAACCTGTTTAAAGATTGGATCTAAAACTGTGGTGCTTCCATTACTGAATCCAGAACCTATTTGTACTGGTTTGATGACAAAGTTCCTCATCTTCAGGAGGAAAATCGATCTTTCAGAGACAGAGGAAGTGTGGTTAATAAAATAGATTAAGTAATGCATACTTAGGTGTAAAATAAAGCATTATCATTAGTTACTGCTTTTAAGTAATGTATAAATAGATTTTTTACATCTTTTCAAAAAAGGTAATTTAAAATTATTTCAGGAAATGCTAGCATTTTTGTAATGGGGCAGGGGGTGATCTGTAGGTTATTTAGAGGTTTCAAGCTACTTTAGTTTGTAATTTCTCATTGGAGAAAATTCATCCTCAAAGCAAGAGGATGAATGAGACGGATACTCATTGTTATTGTTATTATTATTATTACTATTATTGTTTTTATTGTCTACAGAATGTGTATAAGAAAGTAGATACTTGATTGCAGAGGGACTCCCCCCTCCCCCCCGCACTGGGCGGGAGCCTACCAGCCTCCCTTTGGCGACCTCTGTTCCTGGATTCACTGCACTGAGGAGACAGGTACCCAGGCTCTCCCCAATATAACATCGCTTGGGACACGGTCTGTTGGGGCTTCCATCTGCGCCCAAGAGCGGGACAGACCTGTGGTCCTCTAGGCACCAGCTCTGCTGTGGGCCATCTCCCCTGCAGAGTGACCAGCGCCGAGTGAGTGCAGAGTACACTCTGCCATCTTTGCTCCAACATCAGGGCAGTTGGGACCTCCAGGCTCAGAGACAATCAGGCATAATATTGCTTGGGTCTCAGACAGCTTGTGTGTACCCTGCTCCCAAGAACTGGGCAGGTCTGCAGTAACCGACATACCAGCTCTGCTGTGGGACTTCTGCCCTGCAGAGGGACCCCCTCCCCCCCTCTGGGAGAGATCACACACCCCTGCACAGGGCGGGAGCCTACCAGCCTCCCTTTGGCGACTTCTGCTCTGGGAATCCACTACGCTAAGCCTTTGGATGTGCAGGGACTCCCCAATATAACATCACTTGGGGCAAGGCACATCAGGGCTCCAAAGTCACTCAGGAGCAGGGCAGGCCCCAGAAATCAGTGCCAGGCGAATCCCGGTAATTCAGGGGGGCCAGAAATAGCTTTGCAGGCTCACAGGAGGTCCAACCAACAGCCAGTGACAGCAGGACCAACTAACATCAGAGGTAACCAGATGGCAAAAGGCAAACGTAGGAACGTTACTAACAGAAATCAAAGTAATATGGCACCATCTGAACCCAACTCTCCAACAGCAGCAAGTCCTGGATACCCCACCACGCCCGAAAGACAAGATCTGGATTTAAAATCACTTCTCATGATGCTATTAGAGGATCACAAGAAGGACACAAATAAATCTAATAAAGAATTACAGGAGACCATGAATCAATGGTTAGAAGCACTTACAAAGGAAACACAAAAATAGCTTAAAGAAATGCAGGAGAACATGGATCAAAAGATGGAGGCCCACAAGGAGACAACACAAAAATCGCTTAAAGAAATGAATCAATGGGTAGATGCACTTTCAAAGGAATCACAAAAATTGCATAAAGAAATGCAGAAGAATATGGGTCAACAGACGGAGGCCCATAGGGAGGCAACACAAAAAGTGCTTAAAGAAATGAATCAATGGATAGATGCCCTTACAAAGGAAACACGAGAACTGCTTAAAGAAATGCAGGAGACAATGGATCAACAGATGGAATCCCATGAGAAGGAAACACAAAAATCGCTCAGAGAAATGCAGGAGAACTTGGGTCAACAGGAAGAAATCCTGAAAGAGGTAATGCAAAAATACCTTAAAGAAATACAGGAAAATACAAACGAACAAGTGAAGGATCTCAGCAAATCCATCCAGGATCTAAAAAAGGAAGTAGAAACAACTAAGAAATCACAAAGGGAGACAACTTTGAAGATAGAAAACCTTGGGAAGAAATCAGGAGTCATAGATGCAAACATCAACAATAGAATACAAGAGATGGAAGAAAGAATCTCAGGTGCTGAAGATTCCATAGAAAGCATCGACTCAACAGTCAAAGAAAATGCAAAATGCAAAAAACGTGTAACCCAAAACATCCAGGAAATCCAGGACACAATGAGAAGACCAAACCTAAGGATTATAGGTATAGATGAGAGTGAAGATTTGCAACTTAAAGGGCCAGTAAACATCTTCAACAAAATTATGGAGGGAAACTTCCCTAACCTAAAGAGAGAGATGCCAATGAACGTACAAGAAGCCTACAGAACTCCAAACAGACTGGACCAGAACAGAAATACCTCCCATCACATAATAATCAAAACACCAAAGGTACTAAACAAAGAAAGAATATTTAAAGCAGTAAGAGAAAAGGGCCAAGTAACATACAAAGGAAGACCTATCTGAATCACATCAGATTTCTCACCAGAGACTATGAAAGCAAGAAGATCCTGGGCAGATCTCATGCAGACACTAAGAGAACACAAATGCCAGCCTAGACTACTATACCCAGCAAAACTCTCAATCACCATAGATGGAGAGACAAAGATATTCCATGATAAAACCAAATTTTCACAATATCTTTCCACAAACCCAGCCTTACAAAGGATAATAGGTGGAAACTTCCAATACAGGGAGAGAAACACCCTGGAAAAAACGAGATAGTAACCATCTTGCATCAAACCCAAAAGTAGATAACCACTCAAACATAAAGATAGCATCAAGAATAGCAGGTGGCAATAATCACTATTCCTTAATCTCTCTTAATATCAATGGTCTCAATTCCCCAATAAAAAGACATAGACTAACAGACTGGATACGTAAACAGGACCCAGCATTTTGCTGCGTGCAGGAAACACACCTCAGTGTCAAAGACAAACACTACCTCAGAGTAAAAGGCTAGAAAACAATTTAACAAGCAAATGGTCCCAGGAAACGAGCCAGAGTAGCTATCCTAATATCAGATAAAATTGACTGTCAATTTTATCTTTAGGTTTAAAGTCATCAAAAAAGACACAGAAGGACACTACATACTGATCAAAGGAAAATCCACCAAGAAGAACTCTCACTTCTGAATATCTATGCTCCAAATGCAAGGGCAACCTCATTCGTAAAAGAAACTTTATTAAAGCTCAAAGCACACATCGCACCTCACACAATAATAGTGGGTGACTTCAACACCCCGCTCTCTGAAATGGATCGTTCAGGTAAGCAGAAACTAAACAGGGACACAGTGAATTTAATTGAATCCTTGGACCAAATGGAACTAACAGATATATAAAGAACATTTCATCCTAGAGCAAAAGAATACACCTTCTTCTCAGCAACTCATGGTACCTTCTCCAAAATCAACTATATAATTGGTCACAAATCAGACCTCAACAGATATAAGAAGATCGAACTAATCCCATGCCTCCTATCAGATCACTATGGAATAAGGGTGGTCTTCAATGGCAACAAAAACAACAGAAAACCCACATACATATGGAGATTGAACAGTGCTCTACTCAATGATAACTTGGTCAAGGAGGAAATAAGAAAGAAATCAAAGACTTTTTAAAATTTAATGAAAATGAAGGCACAACATACCCTAATTTATGGGACACAATGAAAGCAGTGCTAAGAGGAAAATTCAAAGCCCTGAGTGCCTCCAAAAAGAAACGGGAGACAGCATACACTAGCAGCTTAATGGTACACCTGAAAGCCCTGGAACAAAAAGAAGCAAATACACCCAAGAGGAGTAGAAGGCAGGAAATCATCAAACTCAGGGCTGAAATCAATCAAGTAGAAACAAATAAAACCATACAAAGAATCAACAAAACTAGGAGTTGGTTCTTTGAAAAAATCAACAAGATAGATAAGCCCTTAGCCAGACTAGCCAGAGGGCACAGAGATAGTATCCAAATTAACAAAATCAGAAACGAAAAGGGAGAGATAACAACAGAAACTGAGGAAATTCAAAAAATCATCATATCCTACTAAAAAAGCCTGTATTCAACACAACTAGAAAATCTGGAGGAAATGGACAATTTCCTAGACAAATACCAAATACCAAAATTAAATCAGGATCAAATAGAACATCTAAACTGTCCTATAACCCCTGAAGAAATAGAAGTCGTCATTGGAAGTCTTCCAACCAAAAAAAGCACAGGTCCAGAAGGTTTTAGTGCAGTATTCTATCAGACTTTCAAAGAAGACCTAACACCAATACTCTTCAAACTATTCCACAAAATAGAAGCAGAAGGAACACTACCCAACTCATTCTATGAAGCCACAATTACGCTAAACCAAAATCACACAAAGATCCGACAAAGAAAGAGAATCTCAGGCCAATCTCTCTTATGAATATCAATGCAAAAATACTCAATAAAATTCTTGCCAACCGAATCCAAGAACACATCAAAATGCTCATTCACCAAGATGAAGTAGGCTTCATCCCAGGGATGCAGGGATGGTTCAATATAAGGAAATCCATCAATGTAATTCACTACGTAAACAATCTCAAAGAAAAAAAAAACCATGTGGTCATTTCATTAGATGCTGAGAAAGCATTTGACAAAATTCAGCATCCTTTCATGCTGAAGGTCTTGGAAAGATGAGGAATTCGAGGTCCATATCTAAACATAGTAAAAGCAATTTACAGCAAACCGGTAGCCAACATCAAACTAAATGGAGAGAAACTTGAAGCAATCCCACTAAAATCAGGGACTAGAAAAGGCTGCCCTCTCTCTCCATATCTTTTCAATATAGTACTTGAAGTTCTAGCTAGATCAATTAGACAACAAAAGGAGGTCAAAGGGATACAAATTGGAAAGGAAGAAGTCAAACTATCACTATTTGCAGACGATATGATAGTGTACTTAAGCTACCCAAAGAACTCCACCAGAGAACTCCTACAGCTGATAAACGACTTCAGCAAAGTGGCCGGATATAAAATCAACTCAAGCAAGTCAGAAGCCTTCCTATACTCAAAGGATAAGCAGGCTGAGAAAGAAATAAGAGAAATGATACCCTTCACGATAGCCACAAACAATATAAAGTATCTTGGTGTGACTCTAACCAAACAAGTGAAAGATCTGTATGACAAGAACTTCAAGTCTCTGAAGAAAGAAATTGAAGAAGACCTCAGAAGATGGAAAAATCGTCCATGCTCATGGATTGGCAGGATTAATATAATAAAAATGACCATCTTGCCAAAAGCAATATACAGATTCAATGCAATCCCCTTCAAAATCCCAACTCAATTCTTCATAGAGTTATAAAGAGCAATTCAAAAATTCATCTGGAATAACAGAAAACCCAGGATAGCTAAAACTATTCTCGAGAGTAAAAGAACTTCTGGGGGAATCAATATCCCGGACCTCAAGCTGTACTACAGAGCAATAGTGTTAAAAACTGCATGGTATTGGTACAGTGCAGGCATGTAGATCAATGGAACAGAATTGAAGACCCAGAAATGAATCCACACTTCTATGGTCACTTGATCTTTGACAAAGGTGCTAAAACCATCCAGTGGAAAAAAGATAGCCTTTTCAACAAATGGTGCTGGCTCAACTGGAGGTCAACATGCAGAAGAATGCAAATTGACCCATTCTTATCTCCTTGTACTAAGCTCAATTCCAAGTGGATCAAGGACCTCCACATAAAACCAGACACACTGAAACTAATAGAAAGGAAACTAGGAATTTCGTGAATTCATTGTTTTTAATTGCAGAGTAGTATTCCATTGTGTAGATATACCACATCTTCAAAATTCCTAGGCAAATGGTCAGATCTTGAAAATATCTTCTTTAGTGAGGTAACCCAATCACAAAAGAACACACATGGTATGCAGTCACTGATAAGGGGATATTGACCCAGAATCTCGGAATACCCTAGACACAATCCGCATATCAATAGATTTCTAAGAAGATGGAAGGAGAGACCCCTGGTCCTGGAATGACTGGATGTAGGGGAACGCCAGGACAGAGTAACGAGAGGGGGTTGAATGGAGAAAAGAGGGAGGGAAGGGGGCTTATGGGACTTTCGGGGAGGGAGGAAACGGGAAAGGGGAAATGATTTGGAATGTAAATTAAAAAAATTAAATAAAATAAATAATAAAAAAAAAAGAAAGGAAACTAGGGAAGAACCTTGAACATATGGGCACAGGTGAGAATTTCCTGATAGAACTCCAGTAGCTTATGCTCTAAGATCAAGAATAGACAAATGGGACCTCATTAAATTACAAAGTTTTTGCAAGGCAAAAGATACTGTCAAAAAGACTAAGAGGCAACCAACTAACTGGGAAATGACCTTTACCAACCCTACATCTGACAGAGGGCTAATATCCAATATATACAAAGAACTCAAGAAGTTAAATTCCAGAGAGGCAAGTAACCCTAAAAAAATGGGGTACAGAGCTAAACAAAGAGTTCTCACCTGAAGAATATCTAATGGGTGAGAAGCACATAAAGAGATGTTCATCATCCTTAGTCATTACGGAAATGCAAATCAAAACAACCCTGAGATTCCATCTCACACCAGTCAGAATGGCTAAGATCAAAAACACAGAAGACAGCAGTTGTTGGCGAGGATGTGGAGAAAGAGGAACACTCCTCCACTGCTGGTGGGATTGCAAGCTGGTACAACCACTCTGGAAAGCAGTCTGGCGGTTCCTCAGAAAACTGGGCATGACACTCCCAGAGGATCCGGCTATACCACTCCTGGGCATATACCCAGAGGCTTTCCCTGCATGCAACAAGGACACATGCTCCACTATGTTCATAGCAGCCTTATTTATAATAGTCAGAAGCTGTAAAGAACCCAGATGTCCCTCAGTGGAGGAATGTATTCAGAAGATGTGGTATATTTACACAATGGAATACTACTCTGCAATTAAAAACAATAAATTCACGAAATTCCTAGGCAAATGGTCAGAACTTGAAAATATCATCCTTAGTGAGGTATCCCAATCACAAAAGAACACACATGGTATGCAGTCACTGACAAGGGGATATTAACCCAGCATCTTGGAATACCCTAGACACAATTCGCATATCAATAGATTTCCAAGAAGATGGAAGGAGAGACCCCTGGTCCTGGAAAGACTGGATGTATGGGAATGCCAAGACAGAGAAGTGAGAGGGGGTTGAATGGGGAAAAGAGAGAGGGAAGGGGGCTTATGGGACTTTCGGGGAGGGAGGAAACGGGAAAGGGGAAATGATTTTGAATGTAAATAAAAAAAACTTAGATAATAAAATAAAATTAAAAAAAAAAGTAGATACTTGAGAAGAAAGTGACCAAGAGTGATTGCCTTGGGGAACAATAACTCTGGGCACAGGACACCAGATTTTGTGTCTTTTCTGATCCATTTCAACCATCAATGCAGAGTTGTCTAGAAAACAATCTTTAAGATGACATTCATTTTTTTCTAATTAAAAATAATTTGGTTCTTATCATAAGTGTAAAATCACATGATGTTAAACAGTTAACTGACAGAAAAACCAAAAGAATGCTGGGCCAAATGTTAATGTAATTTTATTTCTTATATAAATAAGTATATCTATTGATAATGATAAATGTCTACATGAGAGATGTTCTAAAAGAAATAAATTCAATGTCTACAATTTGAAAAAAATTTAAAGAAACTTTAGATGGTTAAAACTAACCTTTGACTTGAGCTGCATGTCTTAGCTTTTGGCTATGGATAAGTTCTTGAAAGTGAATGAAGAAGTCATTGACTTTTAAACTGAATAACAACATAGAGGTAATTTGAACTTTTTAGGACTCCATGGACATACTTTATAACACGTTTGATATTTTGGGGTAAATGGTGAATTAATTCTTCATAAGAATCAATCTCTCTCTCTCTCTCTCTCTCTCTCTCTCTCTCTCTCCTGACATTTTCAGCTTCTGGATGCCAAATATAGGTCATATAATACTGATTTCTGTTTCCCCTCTCTATATACACTATAATGTGGTATATAATATGTAATATATAGTATATATATTATAATATGTGGTAGATTTAAGTGGGTGGGTTTTTAGAAGCAGAAAAGTCGTCCTGTATTGGCACAAGATTATATGTATAATCATTTTACAAATAAGTTCCTGACCCAGATAAAACCTGCAGGAAGCCATGTTCAGCTTGTGCAGGGTTTCTGTCTCCCCATCCTCTGCATCTTCCACCACTGTCTCTTTGCAATGAATGGAAAGGTTCAAGGCAGCTTACCGAAAGTGAAAGTTAGAAGGAGTTTGCAGAAGGCCATTAGATAAAACCAGGTAAAAGTCCAGATCATGAAATAAACTAGGGTAAAGGACTAAGGAAGTGGCAAGCAGCCTCTCATCTAGGATGCAGCCTGCTGGCTTCAAGAGCTAGGAGCACACTGGGCATCTTGAGAGCATGCTTTCTGCAGGTTCTCCATAGCAGGCAGGAGCAGTGAAGACACTGGTGGGATCCATGCAGTGATGTCCTACCTCACAGTGTGCTTTAGACAAAGACCTCTTGTAATCTTGGTCCCAGTGTGGTTATGTACAAAGTGATGGCACCTGCCAGAGATGGGGTTTAGTGGAAAGTAGTTAGGTTTTAGGTTTTAGGGGTACTGTTTTAAGAAGCAATCATTAATGTTGGTCTTATAGAGCAAGTTAGTTTTCTATAGAGTAAACTGTTAATTGAAACAGCAAGTTGGTCACCCACTGTGTTGGACTTCCTGTCTCTCTTGTATGTGCTTTGTCACAGGAAATATTAATAAACGACTGCCCCACCAACTCTTCTGTCCCACCCGGCCTCTGCACCAAGTCCTGACGGGTCCTGCTCAGTGCGGTTCTTGCAGCTGCTGCTGAGCTAATCTCTCCCAGCTACTTCCTACAGCATCCCAGCTGTGTTTTCTCTCTGCCCTAGACCCTGTACAAATTTTCCTTCAAATCAATACATTAGCATCATGATATTACTACTCTGTCTTAGCTCAATTTATGCTGCTTGAAGAGAATACCTGGGACTGGGAAATTTGTAAAGAATAGAAATTCCTTAGTTCATTGTTTTGAGGGGTCATGCATGGTGAGAGTCTTTCTTGCATGTAAAGTCTTTCTTACATTTAAGTCTTGGTAGAATGGCAAAGTGGAAGTGAATTCAGGAGGAGAGAGGGAGGGAGAAAAAGAGGAAGGGGGATGAAGGGATGGAGTGAGAGAAAAGGGACAGGGGGCGGGGAGAGAGATCCATTTTATTCCATATCTATTTTATTACACTCCCTGAAGAGTAGCGTTAATCAACAATCTAAGGGCTAGAAGCCTCTCTTTAGTACCCTCACCTCCACCCCAGGATTAGGTTTCCAGTGTGTGTGTCTCTTTGGAGGGCACAATCAAACCACAGGGGTCTTTCCTTTTCTTTCCTTTGTAAATTACACTTTCATTTCTACATCGTAAATGTTACAAAAGTTTGTCCCTGTATGTCTGCCTGTTCTTGTGTCTACCCTCATGTGTCTGGTCCTAACAAAAGGCTTTCCTCTGACTTTTATTGAACAGAAAAGAAAGCATTGAATGAGGAAGGTACATGGATACTTTACAGAACTCTTTAACATAGCTCTACAAGGGAATAAGTCACTCCAACTGACCCAGATAACAAATAGTATCACAAACATTTTTTTATTTTATCAATTAACTATCATGTTGCTTTCAATATTTATGGTAGATATTCATTTGTAAGATATATTTGCTGTTTTAAGCAGTAATTATCATAAACCACATGCATTACTTTGGATCAGAGACATAGAAGAATGCATAAATTAAGATTACAGCTGTCTATTAGCTTAGGTTATAAAAGTTGATTAAGTGGCAAATCCAGTGCAAGTCAGTTTCATTTTTTTTGTTTTCTTAAAGTCACATGTCTTAGTTCCTGTTCTATTGCTAAGATGAGACACCATGAACAAGGAAATTTATAAAAATAAAAAGTATTTAATTGGAGCCTTGGTTACAATTTAAAGAGAGTTCATGATCATCATGGGGAACACGGCATTAGACAAGCAGCCATGGTGCAGAAGCAGTAGCTAAGAG
Source organism: Tokudaia tokunoshimensis (assembly GCA_036184795.1). Lineage (NCBI taxonomy): Eukaryota > Metazoa > Chordata > Mammalia > Rodentia > Muridae > Tokudaia > Tokudaia tokunoshimensis. The sequence continues at coordinate 119,280,459 of BTHU01000014.1, forward strand.
CTAACATCTGATTCATAAACCTGAGGCAGAGCTAGAGGCTCAGCCTGAAGAGGACTTTTGAAATGTCAAAGCCCACCCCACAATGGAGCACCTCCTTCAATAATGTCACACCTCCTAATCCTTCCTAAAACAGTCCCCCCAACTGGGGACCAAACATTCAAATATATGAGCCTATGGGAGTCATTCAAACAATAGCTGGTTAAATAAACAGGTTGAGTACAAAGTAGAAGAGCAGTTTTAAGTTTAAAGTGACTTGGAAGTGTATTATTAACTCTAGTTGTGAGTTCCAGCAAAAGGTTTAGCTTCTGATTTTATGATCAGACCATGGTCCAAGAAATGAGCTGTGTGAGATTTCTGAGTGCCTGTGAGAAGTAAACAAGAATCTTATGACCTCAGTTCATCAGAACACAGAATTGTCCTTGTAATATGTTTTCCTACTCCTCCCAGGTGTATCAGATAGGAGTGAGTTTACTTTAGCTATTGTTATTCATGTGTCTCTATGGAGAAATGTGCATATATGTGTGCATGTGTGTTTTCCATGTATGGCTTGTCCTTGTGATTAAATACCTTTTTCATGTGATTTTTCTTAACCATCAGAGTATTAATTGTCTGATGTTTCTGACTAAAGTTGGCATTTTACATTGCCAGTAAAGTCTCTATTGCTCATTTATAGGCTCTATTTTCCCCAGGTCCCACTTATTCAAGAGTGGTAAATAGATTATAAGAGATATTTTTCAGAATACTACATCACTACACCAGACTATGCTGTGTTATGGATAAATCTTAAATATCTCTAAACAAATATAGGTTAAATCTCTAAAAAGGAGTGAAGAGACAATACGAGATTCGCATCCAACAAGACTGGCATTCTTATAAAAAGAAGATGGAACTCTGTACACAGAAACATACCCAGGCACAGTTCAAGCCAAGAAGAGAGCACTCAAGGTAAATCAACCATGACAGTGTGTCTTAGTCAGAATTTATATTGCTGCAATGAAATACCATCACTGTTGTGGGAAATATTAAAAAACTGACACCATCCCACCACCCAGCTACTCTCTGCCCCGCAGTCTCACCAGCTCTAGGCCAGCCCCAGGCAGCGGTCTGCCCAGTTCTGGTTCAGCTGCCTCGGAGCTGCTTGTTCCTTTTCAGCCATCTATCTCTTGTGGCAAGTTGCCACAAATTCCCTTAACCCAGTAAATCAAAACTCTAGAAGCTTATAATTAATCAGTCAGATTTATATATTAATAAATTCTCAAGTCTTTGGATGGCCACATAATAATTTCAGAGCCAATTGATAATGATGCAAGCTCCTCACTTAAATTAGACAAGTTATCCCAATTATTCTATCCTTTTATGAAATTCATAGCTACCTGTGGTTATTTAAAGGCACACGGAATCTGGATTGTCTTCTTCTTCCTCCATCTTCCCTCCTTCTCCCTACCTGTCTCCTGTCTCTGTCTCTGAAACTCTTTGCTCCACCTCCCCTTTCCCTGTCCAATCACAAGCTTCTTGTATTAATATTTAAATTAATTGGGGGAAAACTTGCTACATTTCACCCTTTTTGTTCAAATAAAAGAAACATTTTTTCTCAAATATAAATTGAGCACAACTATTACCATTTTGTAATTTATAAATTACAAGATAGAGCTAACACCTAGTCCATCACTTTTGTCAAATAGAACAGAACACTCTGTCATCTATCCTAACTTAAAAGACCTATAATTCTATACCTGACTTATGTCCTGGCTTTAGATTGTATGTCATCTGAAAACCATCCTCTCAAATCTGTTCTCTCAATGTTAAATAGCCTGGGTTGGCTATGAGTCTATAAACAGTCTTTAAACCCCATCAGAAATCTGAGAATGCTGAACATTGTCTGAAAATATAGGAAGTCTAACTCAGCTTCCAGAACTGAGATAAATTGTAGAGATAGCTGCCTATTTATACAGCCCCAGCAAGTCAGGAATTTGGAGCATCAGTCTTCAGCCTTTGGGTCCAGGATATGTTGACAGACCTTGAAAAACAGGAATTATTAAGGACTAGCTTATTTTGTCTTGGCAGAACTAAGTTGTCCTAATCTGCAACTTGTGTCCTCTCAAGGATGGTACAGGTCTTCAGGAGAGATCGCAATTTCTTCCTAGTGGCTACCTAGCCATAATGTCTCAACAACAAGTGAATAAATAACATTAAATATCACATTCTGTGGATTCCTGACATTTCTGGAAGCCAACTATCTATGTAAAGTAACCTGGACTGTCGTCCATTAACTACCCTCAGCTATTTCTAATTAAAATATCTGAAAAAAACTGTAGCAACAAACTCAGAACCATGAATTTGCTATTTGGCCCTTAACTCACAGGCTTAAACATCTCAGATCAGTTTATAATGACATTTATAGAAGGACTGGGTCCAAGCCTTGTACTTTTAAAATTTTTGTATCAATAGAAGAAATTTATACCAATAAAAACCTTGATTTTGCATCAATACAAATTCTGTACCAAGATAAGAAATTATGACTTCAACTTAGTAATAATTATAAAGATTTTTACCAAATGAGATTATGGGTATACAATCAATTCTAGCTATTTCCTCCCTGTTCCAATTATGACCATTTCTAAATTCCCTATAAAGGCAACCTTAGAACAATCACCTCCAGCCCCAAAGTCCAGGGAACTGGGATTGGGGACTCTTTATTACTTCTTCAAGCTGAATATGGGCATTGAGATGTTTTTGAAGGTGGGGAAGGGTAGGTAAGGTGGGGGAGGTGCTTGGCCTTTAGAAGGCCACAGCAATGATTGTTTCAGTCTCCGATGTCTGTGTCCTGACGGGTTCTGGCTGAAAGTCCAAGAGACCAGGAGTTCAAGGAGGTCGGTTCAGCATGTCTGACGATGAGGCCCACCAAGACTCTATGTTCTGTAATATACAAATCTCAAAACAAAATTTTAGTATCACCAAGATAACTTTTTTGTATGATTCTCTGGAATCTAGTTCTCTGGGGTTCTCCATCATATCTGGTCCATATAACTCTGGAAGGTGCACAGACACTAATCACCTTTTCTAAAAATGCAAAGACAAAACCTTTCTCCCAAATCAGCGTATCCTTGAGTCAGTAACCAGGAAAACCTTATTTTGACTTTTCTCCCAGATGAGTAATATAACCACAAACTCAAAATCAGACCCATTTTGAAAATTAAAACAATCCAAAACAAATGAAGTAAACTAAAATACTATATGTGCCTATTCTTGGGTTTTTTTTTTCCTATTTTGCCATGCAGGATAATAACCCAAAATTTTCATGGAGCCCATGTTAGAGAATATGAGTTAGTTATCTTGCAGAACTTATTATACCATCTTTAAAACAATTAATTCAGACTTCTATCTATACCTGCTTATAAGCTGGCAGCTTATTTAAATCCTAAACTCCCGTGAAACCCACATTAGACAGACTATGTCTTATCCTGTAAGGCTTATTAGAGCAATATATCTTTATACCATCTGTAAAGCAATTAATTCAAACTTTTCCTAATATCTACCTATAGGAAGAAGATAGTTTTTACTTGTTAAGCTTTCTGCTAGAGCAGCATTCCTGTTATACCATCTATCTGTTGGGCTCTCTACCTAGAGCCACAGACATTTATTAATTAATACCTGTTCATAGCTGGTAATCATCACTGCCCTCTCAACTTGGAATCAGTGACCAATTTTCCTTATCCTAGTTCTGAACCATGGGTGAAATTCCCCAGGTGATTCTGACAAAATCTGTATATAAATCTATCCTAAAAACAACTAATCCCAATATTATAAATTCACAGTTAAATCATTTTCTGCCCCAAGATATAGGCAGCGTCCATTCTCTGGCTCTCTGACTCAGAGCAACCGGCTTGTCTGTTTCCACAGCATGGGACCTCAGAGACAACTTTCTTTGTTTCAAGGTTCCTGCACTTGAGTTCATGTGACTTGTCCCAGCGACACCTTTCTCTCAGTTAGAAAATAAAATTCCAGTTCTCAGGCTAATAATCTTAAATTTCTAGTGGATTCTTACCCCGTGCTTGGTGTCACCTATTGCAGGAAATATTAAAAAATTGGTACCATTCTACCCTATACCCAGCTACTCTCTGCCCCGCAGTCTCACCAGCCCCAGGCAGCAGTCTGCCCAGTTCTGGTTCAGCTGCCTCGGAGCTGCTTGTTCCTTTTCAGCCATCTATCTCTTGTGGCAAGTTGTCACAAATTCCCTTAAGCCAGTAAATCAAAACTCTAGACGCTTATAATTAATCAGTCAGATTTATATATCAATAAATTCTCAATTCATAGGATGCCCAAACAATAATTTCAGAGCCAATTGGTAATTATACAAGCTGCCCACCTAAATAAGACAATTTATCCCAATAATTCTTTCCTTTTGTGATATTCATAGCTACTTGTGGCTATTTAAAGGCACATGGAATCTGGATCATCATCTTCATCCTCCATCTTCCTTCCTTCTCCCTACCAGTCCCCTGTCTCTGTCCCTGAAACTCTTCGCTCCTCCTCCCTTTTCCCTGTCCAGTCACACATACACACTTGTATACACACTATATATATATATATATATATATATATATATATATATATGTATTTATATATACACATACATATATATACATACATAAGGTATATATATGTATATGTATGTGTATTTGTATATATCTTTATATATATATATATACATACATACACACACACACATATATATATATATATATATATATATATATATATATATATATAGAGAGAGAGAGAGAGAGAGAGAGAGAGCGCTTGGAATACACAGCTCTAAATGGGAAATCTTCATCCCTTCAGAACTCAGGGAATCCCTCAGAAGAGTTGGGGAGACAGAGGGTTCAGAGAACACCAGGAGAATAAGGCCCTCTAAAACAAGTGAACAAATCTCATATAAACTCACAGAGACTCAAGCATCAATCCTGAGGCCTACGTGGCTCTGAACCTCTGTGAGTATATTATAGCTTTCAGTTAGTACTTTTATGGCACTCCTGAATGCGTGAACAAGTCAGTCTCTGATTCTTGTGCCTTCTCATGGGTCTCTTTTATCTATCTGTTGAATTGTCTTGTCCAACTTTGATATGATAGTTTTATTTTATCATATTATATTTTATTTTGTTATGTAAAAAGTGAAGTGATCTGCTTTATTAAAAGTTTATACTATAGGTTGTCTATTTTACTTCATGAATGCTGCACCACTAGGCTTGCTATTTTAGCTGATATAGTTAGGAGTGGCACTAAGAAGTGGTGTGGCCTTGTAGTATGTGTGGCCTTGTTGGAACAAGTGTGTCACTGGGGTTGGGCTTTGAGGTTTCAGAAGCTAAAGTCAGGTCCATGGGCTCACATTCTTTTCCTGCTACCTATTAATCAGATGTAGAACTCTTAGCTCCTCTCTAGCGCCATGTCTGCCTGCACACCGCCATGCTTCCCGCCATAATGATAATGGACTAAACATCTGAAACTGTAAGCCAGCCCCAATGAAAGGTTTTTTTACTATAATAGTGTTGCTGTGGTCATGGTGTCTCTTTACAGCAATAGAAATCCTAAGACAACAAGTATGCTCTACAGAAGAAGACCACCATAGTACCTGGAGGTAGAATAGGCAAGTTCCTACTGGATTCAGACCTCAGACATTTCTTAAGAAGTGTATGAGTGAATTAATAATGAAAAGATATCTTTTGAGATTATAGTGCAGACTGAATTCACAATGGAGAAAGCAATTGATATGAATGACTGTAGATGAGTAATAGCAAAAATTATACACAGAAATGAAACTTATGTAAACAATCTTGCGGGGTAAATAAAAGACTATAGGGAATATACAAGCAGTACATGGGTTTAATAGTCAATTGTTACATACTTTTAAAAAATGAAAAAGTTGAGTATGATAGAAAACTGGAAAAGATAACAAGTAGCTACCAGAAGAAATGCCAGTGATGAAAGTGCTTCAGATAAAACTACAGCTAGCTTATAGAAAATGACCCCCAGATGATGCTACTTGGTCAGAGAGGATGGGAGCACTGCTCGTCTTGGGTTTATTCCCAGCTAGCTATTTGGTATATATCAAATAGCCATGGCCACTGTTAGGAAAGCTAGGCAAAGAATGGATTGTGTCCTGTTACTCATGATCTTACCCTATTATGTTTTTGTCTACATTAGTGAGGGCTAGGCTAAATTGAATATATTCAGCTGGCTGTTATATTTATTGCTCGGCATCTAGAGTAGTCATTTCATGTTTGACAAGCAGTTTTTAATCTCTAACAGCTAAAAAACATATGCAAGCTGTAGCCTAGAACAAATGACACAGTCAGTTCATAACTGGAGACTAAAATGAAATTGCACAGTAGCTGCTTAAAGTTTCTCTGAGAGGATAACCACTACAAACTCAATGACTTAAATACCTGAAGCACATTCCCTCATGGTTCTAGAGGCCAGAACTCTGAATGAAATCAGAATTACTAGGCAAAAATCATCAGCTAGTAGTGACAATCACATTTGAATGTTCAAGTGATTGTCAACTTGACTATATCTGGAATGAACTAATCAAGAATTGGAAGGCTCACCTATGGTCGTAATCTAGAGGCTCAGAGATACAAGCTTCTGACCTGGATCTTGGCATGAAAGCAATCCAGTTAGAACCATCCCTCCATGGCCTCTGCATCAGCTCCTGCTTCCTGACCTGCTTGATTTCCAGTCCTGACTTCCTTTACTGATGAACAGCAGTATGGAAGTGTAAGCTCAATAAACCCTTTCCTCCACAACTTGCTTCTTGGTCATGATGTTTGTGCAGGAATAGAAACCCTGACTAAGACAGGGAGTATCTGTGTATTGTTACTTCCCACTTCTGATGCTTGCTAGAGTCTATTGGTTTGTAGTTCTGTCCTTAAAATTTTTTTTCTCTATAGTCACATCACCTTATATTCTGTGTCTGAAGTATGCATCTGGAGTGCTGGTGCAGTGACATTTGTGATGCAGTTAGGAACATCATCAGCCCAAATGTGCCTTCACTCAATCATAAGTGCAAAGACCTTGTCATATATGGAAATATTTGAAGCTTTAAGAAATGAGGATCTAGTATCTTAGAGGAATCTTATTATTCTCCTCACATAAGCACCTTAGTAAATCTCATGTTCAGAACCCTGCTTGTTCCCAAACTTGTAAAGTTATAGCTGGTTTGTCAGACTAATAACAATGGCAGAAGTGATATTTTGTTATTCTGAGAGTAGGTGACAGGAATCTAGGGCTGGGATGTAGCTCTATGATACAGCACTTTCCAAGCATACATGAGGCCATGTATTTGCCCTCAAATACAAAGAAGAAAGAGAGAACCAAAGAAAGATGAGGACACACACACACACGCACGCACACACTCCCAGAAAAAAAGGAAAACAGAGAGACAGACACACCCACACAGATAGACAGAGACAGACACACAGAAACACACACAGAAACATGTGTGTGTGTGTGTGTGTGTGTGTGTGTGTGTGTGAGAGAGAGAGAGAGAGAGAGAGAGAGAGAGAGAGAGAGAGAGAGAGAGAGAGAGGCTTCCATCACAAGTGTTTCTTCTCTTTTTCTTATACTCTGGAAGTCTAGTTACTCTGTGCTGTGGACCATCTGCAGTTGAAACCTATTGAGTAAGACCCTGCAGCTCTGATTTGCATCCTGCAACAGCTAGTTACTCTTTTGTTGCTGTGTCAAAACACTGATCTGAGTAACAACAGATAAAAGTTCATAATGGCTGGCTACTTACGAGGATATAGAGCACCACAGAGAAGGTAAGGCTGCTGGTCATACAGTGTCCTTCATCAGGAAATGGAGAGGGGTGAGTGCTGGGGTTAAGCTATTATCTCTTACTATCCTTTTTATTCAGGTTAAAACCCTAGCACAGGGGATGGTATAAATTCAGTAAAGGCCTGCCTTGTACCTCAGTTAATCCTTTCTGGAGAAACCCTTACAAACACGCCTAAAGGGGAGTTTCTTTAATTCCCTAATGTGTTTTGTAGTCTGAGCAAGCCAACAATTTACATTATCCATCTCAAATGTACACTCAAATATACCACTATAAATCATAATATTCAACTCCTGTCCTCAAAAGCATCATGTTCATCTCATAATGACAAATTCATCCAGGTCATTGGTGATTCATAGGTTATTTCCAGTGCTGTAGAAATCTGTTTATAAAGTTCTTGCCTGAGAGACAACTTGACTCCAAGGAGGTCCATCACAAGGCTCACAGGTGAGACACACCCTGCCCCAATACTTGAACTAACTGGGACCCCCACAGGGCCCAGATGAGGCAGGTCCTCTCTGTGCTTCCCTAATGGAGATACAACTTCCTTCTAGCCAAAAACTCAGACTGGGGCAGATCCAGAGCTCCAGACACCTTCCCACACCCAGAGACAATTTGACAACCAGGCTCACAGGCACACAGGAGGGACAAGATCCAGTCAGAGACAGCAAGGCCAGTTAACGCCTGAGATAACAAGATGGCAAGAGGCAAATGCAAGAACATAAACAGCAGAAACCAAATGACACTTGACACCATCAGAACCCAGAACTCCCACCACAACAAGTCCTGGATACCCTATCCCATCTGAAAAGCAAGATTCTGTCCTAAAATCTCATTTCATAAAGATGATAGAGGACCTTAAGGATGACATACATAACTCTCTTAAAGAAGTAAGAGAGAACACAGGTAAACATGTAGAAGTCCTTAAAAAGGACACATACAAATATCTTAAGCAAACACAGGAAATAAGCAAATACAGAAAAGCACATCAAACTGGTGAAGGAATTGAACAAAACCATCCAGTATCTAAAAATGGAAATACAAACAATAAAGAAATCACAGATGGAAAACCTAGGAAAGAGATCAAGAGTTATAGATGCAATCATTAACAATAGACTACAACAGATAAAAGAGCAAATCTCAGGTATAGAAGATACCATAGAAGATATTGACACAACAGTCAATAAAATACAAAGTGCAAAAAGCTCCTAACCCAAAAGATCCAGGAAATTCAGGACATAATGAAAAGTCCAAACCTAAGTATAACAGGAATAGAAGAGAGAGAAGATTGCCCATGCAAAAGGCCAGTAAACATCTTCAACAAAATCATAAAAGAAAACTTCTCTAACCTAAAGAAAGAGATTGTCATAAAGGTATAAGAACACCAAATAGATTTGACCAGAAAAGAAATTCCTACTGCCACATAATCAAAATACTAAATACACAGAATAAAGAAAGAATATTATGGAAGGAGAGACCCCTGGTCCTGGAAAGACTGGATGTAGAGGAATTCCAGGACAGAGAAGCAAGAGGGGGTTGAATGGGGAAAAGAGGGAGGGAAGGGGGCTTATGGGACTTTCAGGGAGGGAGGAAACGGGAAAGGGGAAATGATTTTGAAAGTAAATAAAAAAAACTTAGAAAATAAAATAAAATAAAAAAAACAAAAAAATAAAGAATATTAAAAGTAGTAAGGGAAACAAGGTCAAGTAACATATAAAGGCAGACCTATCAGAATTACACCACTCTTTTTTTTATCTTTTTTTTATTGTACATAATCTTCATTTACATTTCAAATGTTAAAACTTTTCCCAGTTTCCCCCTCCCCAAAAACCCCAACCCCTCTTCTCACCCCCTGCCTCCAAGCATATGCCCCTCTACCCAACCCACTCCTACCTCCCCCCCTTCACCAGTCTTTTCAAGAGAAACTCTAAAAGCCAGAAGATCTTAGACCCTAAGAACATCCTAAGAGAACACAAATGCTAGCCTAGGCTACTGTACCCAGCAAAACTCTCAATCACCATAGATGGAGAAAAAAAGATATTCCATGATGCTACCAAATTTAAGCAATATCTTTTCATTAATACAGCCCTACAGAGGATAATAGAAGGAAAACTCCAACACAACGAGGGAAACTGTACTCAAGAAAAACCAATAAATTAATCATCTCACAAAAAAAAGAGAATCACACAAAAATAATACCACAACTAACAAGAAAAGTAAGAGGAACCAATGATCATTCATTGATCATTCATTGATTCTTTAATAGCTCCTAACATCAATGGACTAAATTCCCTAATAAAAAGATATAGGATAACAGACTGGATATGAAAACTGTACCCAGCATTTTATTACATACAAGAAACATACATTAGTGACAATGACAGACACTAACTCAGAGTAAAAGGCATGAAAAAAATTTCCAAGCAAATGGTCCCAAGAAACAAGGAATAGTCATTCTAATATCCAATAAAGTAGACTTTCAACCAAAAGTTACCAAAAGAGATGGGGAAGGACACTTTATACTCATCAAAGGTAATAGCCACCAAGATGAAATCTCAATTCTGAACATCTATGTCCCAAATGCAAGGAAATATTACTAAAGCTAAAGCACACATTGATCCTTACACAATAATAGTGGACTTCGATACCCACTCTCACAAATGGAAACAGAAACTAAACATAGACAAAGTGACACTAACATAAGTTATGAACCAAATGAACTTAACATATCTACATAACATTTCACTCTAAAACAAAGCTTTATTCTCAACACCTTCTCCAAAACTGACCATATAATTGGACACAAAATAGCCTCAACAGATATAAGGAGATTGAAATAATCCCATGCATTCTATCAGATCACTATGAACTAAGGCCCATCTTTGGACAATAAAAACAACAGAAAGCCCACTTGCTCATGGAAACTGAATAACTCTCTCTTCAATACTAACTTGGTCAGGGAAGAAGTAAAAAAAATACTTTCTAGAATTTAACAAAAATAAAGGCATAGTACACCCATACTTATGGGACACAATGTAAGCAGTGTTAAGAGGAAAATTCAGGGCTGGAGAGATGGCTCAGTGGTTAAAAGCACTGACTGCTCTACCAGAGGTCCTGAGATCAATTCCCTGCAACCACATGGTGGCTCACAACCATCTCTAATGGGACCCAATGCCCTCTTTTGATGTGTCTGAAGACAGCTACAATGTACTCATATATAAAAAATAAATAAATAAATCTTTAAAAAAGTGTAAAATTCACAGCACTGAGAACCTTCATAAAGAAATTGGAGAGATCCTACACTAGCAACTTAACAGCACATCTGAAGGTTCTAAAACAAAAAGAAGCAAATACACAACTGGAGTAGACAGCAGGAAATAATCAAACTCAGAGCTGAAATCAACCAATTAGAAACAAAGAGAACTATACAAAGAATAAACAAAACTAAGAGATGGTTCTTTGAGAAAATCAAGAAGATAGATAAACCCTTAGCCAAACTAACTACAGAGTACAGAGATAGTATCCAAATTAACAAAATCAGAAATAAAAATGGAGACATAACAACAGAAACTGAGGAAATTAAAAAAGATCATATCCTACTATAAAATCCTACACTTAACAATACTGAAAATTCTAAATGAAATGGATGATTTTCTAGACAGATACCAAGTACCAAAGTTAAATCAGGACCAGATAAACTATCTTAATAGACCTATAACCCCTAAGGAAATAGAAGCAGTCATTAAAAGTCTCCAAACAAACAAACAAACAAACAAACAAAAAAGGCCAGGATCAGATGGTTTTAGTGCAGAATTCTATCAGACCTTCAACGAAGACCTAATACCAATACTTCTCAAACTATTGTACAAAGTAGAAATAGAAAGAATACTATCTAATTCCTTCTATGAAGACACAAAGACCCTTCAAAGAAAAAGAACTTCAGACCAATTTCATGTGTGAATATTGATCCAAAAATACTCAATAAACTCTCCTAAGCCAAATCCAGGAACATATCAAAATGATCATTCACAATGATCAAGTAGGCTTCATTCCAGGGATGCAGGGATAGTTCAATATAAGGAAATACATCAACATAACCCACTACTAAAACAAACTCAAAGAAAAAAATTACATGATCATTTCATTAGATGCTTAAAAAAATCCTTCGACAAAATACAACACCCCTTCATGTAAAAAATTCTTGGAAAGATCAGGAAATCAAAGCACATACCTAAATATAATAAAAGCAATACATAGCAAACTAACAATGCACATCAAATTAAATGGAGAAAAACTTGAAACAATTCCACTAAAACCAGGGACAAGATAAGGTGGCCTACTCTCTCCCTATTTATTTAATTTATTACTCAAAGTTCTACCTAGAGCAATTAGACAACAAAGGGAGCTCAAAGGGATACAAATTGGAAAAGAAGAAGTCAAGGTATCACTATTTGCAGAGGATATGGTAGTATACATAAGTAACTCCAAAAATTCTACCAAAGAACTCCTACACCTGATAAACAACTTCATCCAAATGGCTGGATATAAAATTAACTGAAACAAATCAGTAGCCTTTCTCTACACAAAGGATAAACAGGCTGAGAAAGAGAGTAAGGAAACAACACCCTTCACAATAGTCACAAATAATATAAAGTATCTTGGCACTCTAACCAAGAAAGTGAAAGATCTGTATGACAAGAATTTCAAGTCTCTGAAGAAAGAAATCAAAGAAGAGCTCACAAGATAGAGAGATCTCCTCTGCTCATGGATCAGTTCAATTAACATAGTAAAAATTGTCATCTTACCAAAAGCAATCTACAGATTCAATGCAATCCCCATCTAAATTCCAACTCAATTCTTTACAGAAATAGAGCAATTCTCAATCCCATCTGGAATAACAAAAAAACCCAGGATAGCAAAAAAAAACCCAGTTCTTAACAATGAAAGAACTTTTGGGGGAATTATCATCCCTGACTTCAAGCTGTACTATAGACCAATAGTGATAAAAACTGCATGGTATTTGTACAGAGACAGAGAGCTAGATCAAGGGAGTATAATTGAAGACCCAGAAATAAACCCATACACCTATGGTCACTTGATCATTAACAAAGAATCCAAACCATACAGTGGAAAAAGGACAGCATTTTCAACAAATAGTTCTGGTCTAACTGGAAGTCTGCATGTAGAAGAATGATAATTGATCCATTTTTATCTCCTTGTGCAAAGTTCAAGTCCAAGTGGATCAAGGACCTCCACATAAAACCAGATACACTGAATCTAAAAGAAGAAAGAGCAGGACAGATCCTTAAACATATTGGCATGGGGAAAATTTCCTGAATGGAACACCAATGGCTAAGATTCAAAGATCAACAACTGACAAATGGTATCTCATGAAACTGAAGAGCTTTTCTAAGGCAAAGAATACTGTCAATAGGACAAAATGGCAACCTACAGATTGGTAAAAGTTCTTTACCAACCCTTCATCTGATAGAGAGCTAATACCCAAAATATAAATAAAAAAAAACCCTCAAGAAATTAGACTCCAGAAAACCAAATAATCTAATTAAAAATGGGTAAGAAGCTAAACAAAGAATTCTCAACTGAGGAATGGTCAAGAAGCACTTAAAGAAATATTCAATGTCTTTAGTCATCAGGGAAAAGAGTCTACCTTATACCAATCAGAGTGGCTAAGGACTAAAACTCAGGTGACAGCAGATGCTGGCGAAGAGGTGGAGAAAGAGGAACACTCCTCCATTGCTGGTAGAAACCCAACCTGGTACAACCACTTTGGAAATCAATTTGGTAGTTCCTCAGAAGATGAAAATAGTTCTACCTGGAGACCCAGTTATACCATTCCTGGGCGTATACCCAAAAGATGGTCCAACATGTAACAAGTACACATGCTCCACTATGTTCATAGCAGCCTTATTTACAAGAATCAGAAGCTGAAAATAATCCAGATGTTCTTCAGTGGGAGAATGGATACAGAAAATATCCATTTTCTGTCAAACTTGTGGAAACACAATGAAATACTACTCAGTTACTGAAAATGGCAACTTCGAAAACTTTATAGGCAAATGAATGGAACTAGAAAATATCATCCTGATTGAGGTAACCCAGACCCAAAATGACATTGTATGTACTAAGTGATAAGTGGATACTAGCCCATGATTCAACTCACAGACCATATGAAGCTTAACAAGAAGGAAGACCAAAGTGTGGATTTTAACCTATAGTTTCTACTACTGTGCTTTTAACTCTAGGTGAACTGTGCTGTCAGCTCCCACCAAGAGAATAAGGATCTGTTGATGAAAAACACAGACACACACATGTAGTTCAATTCCAACACACCCTATTGACTCAATACCTAGGCACTTCTAATCTCCCGAAGCTAGCATGCCCTTCCCAATACTCGTAGCTCAGCACCTCTTAATCCATTCTTATCTTACTGTCCTGGATACCTACTCCTTGTTCAACAACCCAAAACTGCCTTCAACTTAGTTGTGTTTCTCATCTTCTGCCTGGGGAAGCAGCCTATGTTCATTCTGTCTAAGATCTCATACTGCTGGTTACCTTTTCTCCCTCTGAATCATGGGCAAATCCCCCTTCCTCTTCTTGAGTTTCTTAGCCTGCCTTTGGGAACCCAGAAGTCCTGCCTCTTTCCTTCCACCAAGCAATTGGCCCCTGGCATCTTTATTGATCAATCAAGAACCAATTGGGGAAGAGGACCTTATTGCCAGAACCATCCCCTACAGTGGATGCTTTAAACCCACTTTTAAGGGGGAACAAAAACATCAAGGGAGGCAGAGGAAAGGAGAAAACTGGTTTGTAGAGGGGTGGGAGTAAAAAGAGGTGACAGAACTAGATATGGGAAGAGACAGGAGAGGTCCAGAGTGCCAGGAGAATGAATACAAATAAGTAGCAGTGGGGATGGAGTGGGGTGTGGAACTTGGGACCCACTAGAAAGTTCAGACACCAGGGATATGAGAGGATCTCAAGACCCAATGGAGATGACATTAAATGAAATAACCAACAGCAGAGAGATAGGACCTGGAGACCACCTCCAGTAGATAAACATGGCTGCTAATGGAGATATGGGGCCACCCACCCATCTAACAATTTTTAACCCAGAATTCTTCTTGTCTAAAGGAAATGCAGGGACAAAAATGGAGCAGAGGCCGATGAAAAGAGCATCCAGAGATTGTCCCACCTTGTCATCCATTCTATCCATTGACACCATACCTTGACACGATTACTAATGCCAAGATCTGCTTGCAGACAGGAACCTGGTAGGGATGTCCTCTTCATGGCTCTACTAGCATCTGGCTATGACAGATAAAGATACAGCCAGCCATTGGGCTGAGCCTGGGTACCCCAATGGATGAGTTAGGGGAAGGACTGAAGGAGCAGTAAAAAGCCTACTTAGGGTTTTACTGCTCTGCACAGACACTATGACCAAGGGTACTCTTATAAGAAACTCTCACAGAGCTGAATGGGAATGTAACCCCATAGGAAGAACAACAATATCAACTAACCAGACCCCTCAGAGCCCCGGGTCCTAAACCACCAACCAAAGAGTATAGATGGGCCAGTTCATGGCTTCCAGTACATATGTAGCAAAGGATTGCCTTATCTGGCATCAGTGGGAGGGGAGGTGCTTCGTCCAGTGGAGGCTTGATGCCTCAAAGAAAAGGGATGCTAGAGGGGTGAATCAGGAGTGGGTGGGTCAGTGGGTGGGTGAGCACCCTCTTAGAGGCAAAGGGGAGGGCGATGGAGTGGGGGGTTCAGGGAGGGGAGACTGGGAATGGTGATAACATTTAAAATGTAAACAAATAAAATGATTAATAAATTAAAAAAAAATCTCCTAAAAATCTTGTCTATACCTACTTACATCTTGAAGCATTTTACTTATATTTTTCTTCTGTGTCTCAGCATTTCAGGTCTTATAACTAGGTATTTGATTCATTTTAAGTAGCTCCTAGTATCAAGTGAGACATAAAGATCTAGCTTCATCCTTCTGCATGTGGATATCCAGTTCTCCTAGCACTATTTCTTTTCTTTCTTTTTTTTTTGGTTCTACCTTCTCTTTCTTTTTAATGTTATTAATTTTTTGTACAGTATATTTTGATCTATACTCTTACCCTTCCCACAACTCCTACTTTCTTACTATCTAAATTTCATGTTTTTTCTCTTTCTTAAAAAACCCAGCTAACCAAACCAAAATAACAAAAGTAAAAAGCACTGCCTACCCCCCCCCAAAAAAAAGAAACCATGGAATCCATTTTGTGTTGCTGAAAGATCATGCTGTGATTCTGTGGGTTTGTTTTGTTTCTCGGTTCATTTCCCTTCTGGGCCAGCACCATGATATTCTTGTCCTTATGACTCTAGCACTGCCTTGGTCTGTTGGCCTTGGATGACTGTCACTACTCAGGATCTTGGGTGTTTCCATAACGCAAGTTTTGTCCTGTAGAGACTTGACTCTCTAGGGAAGGAAGATACTGGGTGGGGGGGGTGAGGTGGGCGGGGGAGAGTAGTGGGTCGTTTGGGGAGCACCTTCTCAGTGGCAAAGGGGAGGGGGAATGGGGTGAAGAACTTTGTGAGGAGGACCAGGAAGGGGGGCAACATTTGGAATGTAAATAAATAAAATAATTTAATAACAAAAAAGAAATATATATATGTATATATATATATACATATATGTACATATATATATATACATATATATATATATATATATATATATATGTATATATATGAGGTCCCAGTGAACTGCCCTTCCCATCCAATATGTACAGACGTGAGAAATCACCACCTGGGCCCAAGGACAAGTCCTTACCACATACTGGCACACTCAGTCTTTGGACTTCTTAGACATCAGAACTTTGAAAGTACATTTCTGTTGTTTATAAGATATACCATGGCAGGCATGTGGGGAGAGAGGGTGGCAGCCCGGCACCTCACTTCCCGGGGTCCACACCGTAACCCTCCCGCTTGTTAGGAGGAGGCCAGCTGCTGCAGGATGGGCGCCTCGGATCCAGCCGCTGGCGGAGCTGTGTGCAGGTCATCAAAGCAGGAGTACTAGTGGTGGACTCATGAGAGCAAAGACCATGCTGACAGGAATAACGAGGCTTTTCTCCAGGGTCCAGAAGTTGGATCCGTGGTGTTTTTTGCACATGGCTGTCCAAGCACTCAGAGCAGTCGGGTTCCAGCTGAACATCCCAGAGTTGTTTCTTGCACCGGTGACAGTGACCCGGCTAAGCATGGGAAGCAGCGTGAGGGTCAGCACTTTAGCATCCCCCTCCAGGATCTGAAGACAACGTTTCCTCATGACCTGCCTCCTCGATACATGCTGCAGGTGAAGACTTTTAGCGAAGCTTGTCTGATGGTCAAGAAGCCAGCACTCGAGCTTTTGAGTTACCTGAAAATATCAATTTTGCTCAACCAGCTGTGTGATATCTTCTCTGTGGGGAGAAGGAGACAGGAAAGATCCTCAGTCTCTGCCATGCTGTTCATTTCTGTGCAAAACATGACTGGTTGGTTCTGCATATCCCAGATGCTCATCTTTGGGTGAAAAACTGCCGGGAGTTTCTACAGTCCACTTACAACCAACAGCTCTTTGATCAACCCTTAGAGGCCTCTACCTGGCTGAAGAATTTCAAAACTACCAACAAGTGCTTCCTGAGTCAGATAAAAGTTCAAGAGAAGTATGTTTGGAATAAGAGAGAAAACACTGAGAAAGGCAGGCCTCTGGGAGAAGTTGTCGAATGGGGTCTAAACCTGAGTGGAGGAACTTGCCACTGATGCTGTTGGGATTGTGCTAAAGGAGCTGAAGACTCAGAGTGCTCTAGGGCTCTTTCAACTTCTGGTGGCTGTGGATGGAGTCAATGCCCTCTGGGAAAGGACCACGCTGAAAAGAGAAGATACAACCTTGATTGTCCCGGAAGAACTGTCCTTTGTCCACAATCTAAGGAAAATGGTGAAAGGTGCAACTGTATTGAGCTTATGCCAAGCCAGGTCTCTCTTTAAGTGCAGAGCGGCCTATTGCTGCACGAGCTGCTGGGAAAGGAAGGATTTAATGCCTTAGAGCCATTTCTTCCCATCCTCATTCCCAACTATAATCCAGAGGAATCTGAAAGTTCCTTTCAGTATTACTTAGAGAACAACTGGCTTCAGCATGAGAAAACTTCAATGGAAGACAAGAGGAAGGAGCTGAGGTTCCTGAGCAACTGTAACCCTGGGCATCTGGAGCAACTCTGCCTCGCTGTGAGCACTGGCAGTGCGGCATGCCAGGAAGACACATTTCCTTCAAAATACCTCGCATGAGGAAGTCCCAAGCTTCCAAACTGAGCACCCTGGCCTGCACTGATGGACAATAGGATGTTTGTTGTCCTCCAACTCACACCAGTTTTCTACTAGGGTTTTTACATTAAAATAGATCTGCTTCTGAGTGCTGTATTAGATTTACAACAAGGAAAGTTCTCACTGGCCAGACTCAATTTCTCTGGCATTCTGTTTATTAGCATCTGAAGACACTCAGTTCTACAGAAATTACTAATTCTGTCTCCTGGATTTAAATCTGTTCAGGAGACCAAGATCCATAGCCAAATTCCTCCTAGACAGATAATTCTTCTCAATTCCTGTTTGTACTTTCTTCTTTATTCCTCAGAACATCTCTGAAGCATCCTGTTCTGGCAGAAGGATGTGGCCAGCCCCTATGTAAGGAGTACATGTAAACAATATAAAAGAAATTACAAATGTTACCCAGTCCAGAGTGTGTAGGTGAACTCTATTTAATTGAGTAAAAAGATACTACAGAGACCAAGTCTGGAGTGTATGTGTGGGTCAGATAAGGGTCAGATAAGGTGATGCTGAATGCCTGAGCTGAAAGAGACTTAAAAACCCTGGTTTGGCAGCTAAGGTCATGGTCAAGAGCTCAAATGGAGACTCTTTGTGTTGAAACTGACTCATTCCCAGAGCCAGCCCACAGATTCCAGACACCCCAACTCTGGACCGAGGCTCCAGTGGGGATTCAAAACACAGCGAGGAAACAACATGGGCCTGGTCTGCACTTCCATGGGAACTAGGCTACAAACTTGCCAGACCAGAGGTGAGAGAGTGTGTGTGTGAATACGATCTCTTTTTGCTTTATATTTGTTCATTGTTGCTTATGAATAAATAATAGTGTAACTTGATCCTCTGAGTCACCAACACTTCCTTTCTCTCACTCTTGGCTCCATCCCTTGCCAAATAGTCTCGAGAGCATCCATGGTGTATAGTGTATTGACACTACTGCAGACAAAGGTATCTGTGTACACGCCTAACAGAAGTGAAGACATAGTCACTCCAATAAGAGTTGACACTTTTTACTTATATTGTTGTTTGCACACATCCAGAGGTCAGGACAATGTTGTAATGCCAGCCCTCTCCTGTGTTCATATGAATTTGGGAGGACAAACATTGTCAGACTTGCAGGTTACATGGCAAATGCCATTACCATCCCACTGGCCCCAGGAAATTACCACACCCAGGCTGCTGCTGTGGATTAAAGAGGAAGACTTTTTTGGTTAGCTTTCTTTTCTGAAACCAAATCTCATGTAGCCCAGACTGATCAGAACTTAGTATGTTGGCAAGGATGATCTTAAACTCTTCCCTCCTCCACGTAGGTGCTTAGGTTAGATAGAGGTGCCATGCCCAGGGAGAATCCAGGATCTGATTTCCACATTTCTCACTTATTAGCTCTTGGCTTCTCTTGTTTCACCTTGTCTAATGGGGACAATAATGCTAAACTTTCAGGGCATTGTGAGCAAGTCATACTCAGCAGGTTCATACTCAGTTTACTGCTAGGTAGATCCTTCCTGTCTTGGATGTTATGATACTTTATTTGAAGAATTTCCTGTGAGAACCTAAACCCCCACCATGATATAGTCCTGTCTCCAAGGACTCAGAGTCTGTTCAACAAGAGATCACTAACATCAGATCCAAGACTGACTTCCACAACTGGAAAGGCTGTTAGTGAATCAATATTTCCTTGTGTGAGCATGAGCCCACAGTGCTGGGGTGTATCCTAGGGACCTGCCCCTGCTGGGCCAATGCTCTCCACTGAGCTACACCCCCATCCTATAAGTCATCTTATGTATCTCCTGGTGCCTCTGCTTCATATTGATCCCTGATTGCCAGGCCCCCTGGTGTGAGTCATTAAGCCTTTTGCTGTCTTTTCAGGTAGGATCTTAGGTATTCCTGAGGTTGTCCAGGCTAGACTGACTTCCCAGTCCTGCCTTAGCCTCCTAGGTGTTTGTGTTATAATGTACCACTACCTCCAACCATGTTTCTGTTTTTTCACTAAGTGCCCACTCATAATTTGTAATTTGAAACAAGCAAGTAGCACAGTGTGGCACTGAAGGCATTGCCTCGGGCTCTGTACCTCTGTACAACACTACAGAGTGCGGTTGTGAGCTATCGCCCCTGAGCATCCACTGTGGCCTGTATTGATGCTGATTGATGGTGGCTGCACTGGAACACCACAGGGAGCACTGCTGTTAAGTAGTTTATTGCAAATCTGGTCTCTACCAGCACATGAACTTGAGAAATGATATCATGTGCCTTTGGGAAGCTCATCACATTGTGAAGCTCTCACTTCAACTGCCCAGTCCTAATCAAGAATGGCCTTTCTGGGTGCTTAGAAAGTGGAGTTCAAGGCCAGCCTGGTCTACATAGTTCCTGAAGAACCAAAGAGGACTGTCTCAACACAAGGAGTGGCCTCATTATTCCATAAATGACTAAACACAGACCTTTTATGTTGGCTAGTTTGGGGAGGTTTGCTTTAGCAGTAGGATACCTTGTGTGTGAAGCCAAAGACTGGCATCCATGGTCTTCCTCAGTCACTCTCTACGGTAACTTAGTTTTTTTCAAATGTCTATTTTTAATGATGGTTCTTAAGCCTTTAACCTCCCTTTTAGCCCACTACCACCAGAGGTAGCAGGAAAGAAAGAATACTGGGGGAGTGGACTATTTTAGAAAGATTCTTTGGAGCAACTCCCATCTTTGTTGTCTAGAAATCAGTAATTTAGTTCCCAGGTCAGCAGCAGCAGCGGCTTGATCCACGTGCAAACACTTCACAGACACACCAGCAGTCCAGATCAGCAGAGATGGCACTACCTAGACACACCAGCAGTCCAGATCAGCAGAGACGGCACTACCTAGACACACCAGCAGTCCAGATCAGCAGAGACGGCACTACCTAGACACACCAGCAGTCCAGATCAGCAGAGACGGCACTACCTAGACACACCAGCAGTCCAGATCAGCAGAGACGGCACTACCTAGACACACCAGCAGTCCAGATCAGCAGAGACGGCACTACCTAGACACACCAGCAGTCCAGATCAGCAGAGACGGCACTACCTAGACACACCAGCAGTCCAGATCAGCAGAGACGGCACTACCTAGACACACCAGCAGTCCAGATCAGCAGAGACGGCACTACCTAGACACACCAGCAGTCCAGATCAGCAGAGACGGCACTACCTAGACACACCAGCAGTCCAGATCAGCAGAGACAGCACTACCTAGCAGAGATAACCAGGCCTCAGCTTCAGCATGAGTCAGTAGGAGGGACAAGGAGGAAAGCCAGGAGAAGTTCTTGGCTGTGCCTCTCTTAGGGAAGCAAAGATTTGAGACCCAGAAGGGTTGCACTGCTAGTTCTATAAGCAAGTCTGGCTCAGCCTCTATCATTGTCAAGTCCTATTTATATCCTCCAAAGATGTGTCCTCCATGGGTCTTGCTTCAGCAATGCATCTGTCTCAGCTGACATCACTCTGCCAATCAGCCTAAGTCCATGGAAGCAGCAAGAAACTACAGCACACCACCAGAAGTTTTTGATTCATTTCTCTCTCTGGAGTACCGACAAATACAGCTCAACTACGCAGTATAAGTCAGACCAATACATGGGTGTTGTTAGCAAAGAAAAAAAAAGATATACCATTTGTATTATTTTGTTATACTATCCCGGATCAATAGTTGAAAATATAGTAATATTAATGGACTTTAAATTAATTAAGATACATCTCTGTAAATGTATGCCAAATATAGTTATTTCTGATTCAAATCATGACATTTTGCCCCTGGGACCTAAGGGTTCATAGCCATCTCAGAATACAAGTTCAAACCCATCAAATATTTCCACTTATTTTTATCTCTATTATGAAAGAGTAAGGAAAGTGTCTGGAATTCGGAGGCTAACGAGGGAAAAGATGAGAGAAGGGTGTTTGGTGGCAAAGGAAAGATAATATCCAAAGCAGTTCATGACATTACAATTATTGGTGGGAGTATGTTTAAACCCTCACACTTAAAGACCCAGTTCTCATAACCTCGGAGACATCTGTAAGTTTCTTCACACACAAGCACTATAAAACTTTGTGATTATTTGGATTTTAAAAACCAGCATCTGTAGAAGCAGTTGTATTAGCATAATTGAACATGGCACGATGGGTTAAAGGTTCCCTTTCTTTATCCAAATACCTAATAGAAATATAAATTTTAATCTTAAAAATGTGTATGAATAAAGTGTTACAGTTGCTTACAAGTCACACTTTTCATGACTACAAAATTCTTTACTGTACATATTTGAGGTATACTGAAACTGATAGCCAAAGGCTGATTTGTCTTTGGTTTGCAATACAAACTTTGTTTAGAATGTGCAGATAGGTCTGGAATGAATCCCCAAGCTTTATTTTATCCTGTTCATTCCTTTGTTCAGTCAACAAGTAATTGCCTCTACTCTGGTTGAAATTTTCCTTCTTACACATGGGTATAGGTGCCACATGCTTCATCTGCCGATGGTGCTGCTAGATTTAGACGTTCTGGGAACTTTAAGAGACAGGGCTTGGTCAGAGGAAGTAGGTCACAAGGTAGGTATCTGGAGGATACCTTGTCCTTGTCACCCGACTCTTTCCTTCTCACTTTGTGCCGTCCACCATGAATTAAAGATGCTTTTCTGCCATTAATGCCCACAGTCAAGTCCTGCCTAAGTGCATGGGACCAAGAAACTATGAAGCCATGAGCCAAAACACATCCTTTTTTCCATCAGTTGTTTACGTGGGTGTGTTTTGCTTACAGAAATAGGCATATCAAAGTCAATGGGGGGAAAGTCCATGGGCCTCAGCCTTCCATAGAACTATAGGCAACTGAGGAAGATGGGCGAGGTGCTCTTCCTCAGGGAAAGCACATCAAGTGGTTGTCCAGGTCAGCCCTGAAGACGTATGTATGACATTATACAGGTTGAACAAGTTGTACCTAGGAATATATATATATATATATATATATACATATATACGCATATATATGTATATAGACATACACATACATATGCAAATAATAACAATTAGTAGTAGAGGAATTTGAAGGAAAGTGGGGATCTATATATGGGAGGGTTTGGAGGGAAGAAAGACAAGAGGAAAATGCTACTTATATTCTAAATCTCAAAATTAAAAAAAAAAGTAAAATTGGATCAGTGCTTTACTTAGGAATGCCACACATGGCAGCCTTAAGATGGTCCCCACTAGCCCTGTCTCAGTATTTATTCCATTCTGTGGCCCCTCGGCCCCACCCCCCACCTAATGTTTGGTTTTAAACATACTCACCTCAAAAAATCAGAGTGCAGCAGATGGGTATTTTATTTTGTTATTTTACTTTATTTTTTTCAGGTTGGGATTTATACCAATCGATAGTTGAATAAATCCACAAATCTTGGAGGAGCCAACTCTTCCAATAGAATCCCAATGCATGCATTTAAAACTAAAGGAAGAAATGGAAAAATCATTCTTAGGCAAAAATCATGGTTTCTCCATTTTTTTTGCATCAGATTAGAATAATTTATCACATAAATGTTTGCTGGAAATTGCCATTGGAATGATCTTAGTCTGTAGTTTTTCTCTTCCAGAATAAATTTAGTTCAAGTTGTAAAGTATTTGTAAGACTTTTTTCTTTCCTTTCTTCTGAAAAATTTCTGCATCTTCCATTCTTCTCCTATCAAGGTCACGTCAGCTAGAGCATACAAATCGGGAATTTTACACTTATTTATGACAGCTTTAGGCATAGAAACCTTACTTGGGACTCTCACTTAGCTTTGCTATCTAAACTCATAAGAACAGTATCAGGAAGTGTATCCACATCACTCAATATGTCTGCAAAAGTTTGAGAAAAGAAAAATGAATCTCCATATATTTCTTTGTAATAACCACAAAGTATTATATCAGGCTGAAGTTTCTTTTGGGAATGGAAATTGGTTTCCCACTAGAATGTCAACCATTTTGAAAATTATATTAATATAAGAGAGACAAAGTGTACATAAATGGCACAGTAGATGTCAAAGGGGAACCTGATACTGTTCACCATCTCAATAATTTTAAAAGCACTCCCAAGAAACACTTGACAAGGAAGTTTCTTGATCTGATGAGGATGTTGCAAAACTAAACCAAGCAGTCATTATCTCTAATGAAAAAGTATTTAGAAAATTCTCCAATAAGTTAGAAGAAAGGGAACTTCTGTTCGTGTAACACATAGAGGACTGTACATTGGAGGGTCTAGCTGCTTCATCCCACATACTCATGTTCGTCAGCTTTCTGTTACTGGTTAGTACAAACACCCAAGAGAGTCCCTTAAAAGGGTTTCTCTGTCTCAGAGTTTTGTAAAATTCAAGCAGTGACTAGTTGGCCTGTTACTTTGGAGCAGTTAGTGAGGCTGCATATCAGAACCAGCCCTTAAGAAGAGCAGGTCTTGTCCTTTTCTTTTCTTTTCTTTCCTTTTTTCGTTCCTTTTCTTACTTCTTTTTATTATCTTTCTTTCTTTTTAAAAAAGTTTTTATTGTTTCTTTGTGACCTTCATTGACAACATGCGCCCCAGTCCTGCTCATTTCACTAACCCCCTACCTCCCCTCCCCCCTATATTCTGCCCTTTGTTCTTGCAACCTCCTTGCCTAAAATCACACACACACACACACGCACCCCCCAAAGCATAGAAAACATCTTATTGTGGAAGCTGTAGTGTGTCACAATGTGTCCACACATTTTCACTTGCAAATGTTCATTGCAGTGAGTCATTGATCTGGTTCATGGTCTCAGGCTCTAGTGACACCATCACTATTGGATACTCACCAGGACTCTTCCCCGTCATCCTGTTGCTCCTCTGTGCCATGAAGATCCTGCAGCTTTAGATCAGCAGAACTGGCCTTTTTAGGCGTCCCAGCCATTGCAGATAATACAGATGTTGGAGTGAGGCAACTCAGAGCCCTGGATCTGAGTCTGGGTGGTAGCTGAGCTGGTCAGCCCACAGACTCTCCTCACCACCAGGGGGAGCTCTCCAGCACTGCTCTGACCATGCTACCCAGCACCACCATGGGCAAGAGGCAGGGTCAGCTCTCCTGAGGGCAGGATTTTACCACCTTAGTAGGACAAGTCCCAGATGACCTGAATCCCTCCCACTATGCTTTGCCTTTTAAGTTTTATGTGATGAGATGGAGAACTAGCTTTTAACATGTGGGCCTTTGTGGAAAACTCTAGATTCAAGATATAGCATTACAATGGACAAAAATGTTAAAAAGAAATATGATGGACAGGAAAGTATGAACTAATCAGTCATCATCTGGAAATAATATGATAGCATACTTTAAAAATAAAGAGAAATTACTAAATTAACTATTCCTAGGGAAATTATTAGAATTAATTAATAAACATAATAGTTAGCTATATTATCAATGCACAGAAACCAGTCATACTTCTATATACCTTCTACAACCAGTTAGAAAGTAAAAACATAGACGTTGCCATTCATCATAAGGTTTTAAAAAAAGCCAAGATCTTAAAGATAGGATGTAAAAGTTTGTTGAACCATAACAGAGAAAGCCATAAACTTGTAGCAAGGGACATTATCCCTAATTAAGTGGGGAGATACATCTTGAGCAGGGATAGGGAATGTCCAAGTTGACCTACAGGTTCAGTGTAGTCCAAGTCAATGTAATATTTTTCTTTTAATGGAAACTATATATACTGATTATAATCTTAGTTTGAAAGTGTAAAACACTAACTTAGCTGTGATCTTCAGTAAAGATCAAGATTGATAGCCATGATATCAAGACTCACTCTTAAGGCCCCATGAGAAGGACAGTGCAAGGGCACAGATCAGTGGAACAAGCCAGAGATTTTGGAAACAAATCCCATCTATATTTAAGGTTTTGTATAAAAGCAAAGATACTGAATGACTGCAGATGTGGATGTTTGCTTTCAAACTGATCACTGACAAGAGACTTGTCAGTGACTCTTGTACCATCAGTAACATGAATCCCAGGGGGATTATCGTTATATAGATGAAAGACCAAATCAGTAGTTATAAGATTATGAAGCTTAGATGGCAGTACAAGGAGATATCTTCATATTGATGGGGCCTCTTAAAATGAAATATGAATCACCAATTCTAAAGCAGAGTTTCAGATTTGACTTCAATGAAATTAAGAATTTTCAATGACCAAAACATCTAGAGAGTAAGTAGAAAGGAAAGGCAGGATGTGGGAGATACCTGTCTCCACCTGCACCCACCTGCAGATGATGAAGCTCATGTCCAGACTGAAGGGATATCTCCTCGGACCTGTATGAAGTACACAGCCCATCTGAACAAAATTGGAAACAAATCCCGTCTATATTTAAGGTTCTGGATAAAAGCAAAGATACTGAATGACTGCGGACGTGGATGTTCACTTTCAAACTGATCTTTTAAAAACAAAAAGTAGGTTTTCTAACATATGAAAACATGCTTAACTTTATTGGTTTATTAGTCAGGATTCTCTAGAGTAACAGCTTATAGAGTGAATCTCATTATACATACAGAAAGGGGATTTATTAGAACGACTTACAGACTACAATCCAGCTAACTCAACAGTGGCTATGAATGGAAAGTATAAGAATCCAGTAGTTTCTCAGTCCATGAGGTTAGATGTCTCAGCTGGTATTCAGTATATGCTAGAGTCATGAAGAAGTAGGCTCTAATGCCAGTGAAGAAATGAATGTGCTAGCTAGGCAAGGGCAAACAGGTAAAGACAGGCAGTCACTGGGCCTTCTGAAATCACGAAAACCACCTCCAGTGATACAATTTCTCTAACAAGGCCACACACCCTCCAACAAAGCCATACCTTGTAATCTCTTTCATAGAGTGATCACTCTCTAGTGACCAAGCATTCAAATATTTGGGCCTATGGGGGAGCATTCCTATTCAAACCACCATAACTGGTAATCTGAAATGTAAATGAAAGTAAAAATTAATCAGTACTACTAGTGGAGTGTTTAAAGTAAATGAAGGAAAAATGCTTGCATGTAGTTAGCATTTTTGGAAACAAAACTGTCTATTATTGAGATGTTGGCCATTTTAAATTTTTAAATCAATCATGATATGTAACTATAGTAAGTGTAATGAATATATTTTCAATTGAACCTTTCATTTTCAAATATTATTTTATCTAGAAAGTATAGCAATGATTTTTTCTATTAAGACTTCAAAATAAATATGGCATACCATAAATATGGCCAAATGAAGAAGAAAAAAAGTGATAAAAATGTTGGGCAGGAAAAGGCCTCCCAGGTGCAATTACATTTCTGGTAGGAAATGTTAATTTATATACTACTAACACTAGCCTGGAAACATTGGAAATATGTGTCTCTTGACAGCTTTCTACATTTTTATACCTACTTAAAAAGTTTGTGCTAAGTAGTACAATGTCACATGTGAGAAGAGGTTCTTAGAGCATTATCAAAAGTCCCTCACATTGGAAGTACCCACATAGCAACCTGCAACAAAATAAATAAGTATCCTATAGGGAGTATCTATCTATCTATCTATCTATCTATCTATCTATCTATCTATCTATCTATCTATCTATCTATCTATCTATCTATCTAACCATCTATCTATCATTTATCTATCTGTTCTCTATATATTTCTTTGCAGAGATAAGTGTATATGATATACATATATCATAAACACTACATTCTCCAATGTAGATGAGCCTCAAGATTCTCCAATTGTACAGGAAAAACCAGGCATAGACCACATACAGTCTTTCTAGGTGCACCCAGAGGAGACATGCTCTGTGAACCCATTTCCACAAACCTAAAACATCTTATTTACTTAGGATTCTCAGAACCTAATGTCATTACATTGCAAACAAAGAGAAGAGGGTTACTAGTGGTCTTTTTATGTCCCAAGAGTGTTGTATTTCAGAACACAGGCATTAACAGTACTTTATAATTATGCATTTGCTTATCCACAAAGGGAACATGACACTCAGCCTTTTGGGACAAATAATAATTTTATAACCTCAAGAAATATCCAACAAAGGTGCACTTAGATACTTAGTATTCATGATGACAGAAACTTGGGTCCTGCTGAACTTCCCGTCATGTTTTTATGACAAGTGTAGGAGACCGAACAATTTTAATGGAATTTGTTGACAATGACAATCTGCTTCATCGAATTTTGCAGAAAATGTGAGCCAATTTCTTTTATTATTACCATATGGAATGTGAAACTAAAAGTCAAGATTTTTCTGAATTTACTCCATTTTCAGTATATGCCTCCAGGCAGTTAAAAGGGGGCCAAGGTAAAGATTAAAAAAAAAAACCAAAAAACAAAAAACAAAAAAACCCCAACAAAACCACTCCCAACAGCAACTTTCTCCTTCAAGTCCACTTGGTGGCGCTAAGCTAATGTAGAATGCAGGTCCTTCTCTGATTAGTTAATATGCTTTCACTTTATGCAGTCCTAGGGAATTGTAAAGGTTTGTTAAGGTTTAGGGCTTTAGACATATTCAGTAGGGAAAAGGGTTCAAAACTCTTAAAGAATTATAGGTATTTGTGAAAATTACAAAGAATGTTCTCAAACTCTAGGACAAGTCAAGCTTTCATGTCTTCTTGCCTTGTGTTCCTTTGATGACTTTTACGAGCCCTAGGGAGATACCTAATTTTGTCTGCAAGGAATTGGGGGCTCGAGGGAAACATGAACCAAAATTTTTCAGTGAAATTATAGTGCGTGAGAGATGGGACGAAGCACATTTTGCAGCACGGCGCTTCTAGCAGATTTGGAAAGGGCAAGGCCTTTGATTCAGGCACCTAGCCTGGATGCAGTTCAGTGGCCAGGACTAGGACTAGGTGTGACAGTAGCATAGATGCCACTTTCCTTCTGGAGGGAGCTCCCTTGCTTGCTATGTCCGGGCTGGTATCGAACTTGAGATCTTTCTGCTCCAGTCTTTAGGCTGGGATGGGCCTTTGCTTACCTTTCAGAGCAGAACGAGGCCTTTTTCTAGGACTTTTCAGCTGTGAGCAAAGGAAAGAGGTTCTAGGCTAGGAGCGGAGGAGTGCAGGGATGCGGAAGAGCCTTTAGGATCCCTTTGCTGACAGTGGGAGGGTATCAAAGTCCTCCATTTCCACACTACACGGCCCATTTATTCTGTTTATGAAGCTAGTGATATATTGTTCACCATAAATGAATCAAGATTATCTCTCCCTTTTCTTTAAAAATTTTAGTTTAAAATTCTGTGTGTATGTCTGTAAGTCTGTATGTCTGCATGGGGCATTAGCACTTCTCTGTAGTTCCTCTACAGGCCAGAAGAAGGTCTCAGATGCCCTAGAGCTGGGCTGTTGGGAGCCTCCGAATACAGGTGCTGGAAACTGGACTTAGGTCTTTAAAAAGCACGTGTGCTTTTGATCACCAAGCTGTCTTTCCAGCCCTAACATCATCACATCTTAAGTTAGACATCATAGCAGGACTTGGGGGAACACACCTTTAATTCCAGGATTTAGTGGACAGAAGGAGGAGGATTTCTATGAGTTCGAGGCCAGCTTCATTTACATAGCAAGTTCCAGGACAGCCAGGATTATATAACCACCTTGTGTGATGGTTGAATGAAAATACCGCCCCCTCCCCCCTAGAATCAAGGGAAGCATTATTGGAGGCAAGGTCTTGTTGGAGTAGGTGTGGCCTTATTGGAGGAAGTGGTCACTGGGGCATGGGCTTTTGGGGTTCAGAAGTTCAAGTCAGGTCCATTGTCACTTTGTCTTACTGTAGAATTCTCAGCTCCTTCTCCAGCATGACCATGTCTGCCCCCATGCCACCATGCTCCTCTCCCTGAGAACAATGGACTAACCCCCTGAAATGTAAGCCAGCCCCAACTTAAATGTTTTGCTTTATAAGAGTTGCTGTGGTCATGCTGATTTTTAACAGTAATAAAACTGTGACTAAGACACGCTATCTGGAAAAATAAAACGAAGCAAAATAAAATAAAATCTGATGCAAAATGAAATAGGCAATGTATCTGATTTTAGATTCCAATGCTGTAGCTTTTATGACAATGCTCCACTGTGCTTCTTACTGCCTTCCTCTTTGGGAAGGTCCACAGGCTCTGCCCATGTATTTCAGATGGTAGTTACTTTCCTCAAGAATGGGAGAAAAATAAAAATCTTTTTTTTTTTAATTTAATTTTATTTTATATTTTTAATTTACATTCCAAATCACTTCCCCTTTCCCGTTTCCTCCCTCCCCGAAAGTCCCATAAGCCCTCTTCCCTCCCTCTTTTCTCCGTTCAACCCCCTCTCATTACTCTGTCCTGGCGTTCCCCTACATCCAGTCTTTCCAGGACCAGGGGTCTCTCCTTCCATCTTTTTAGAAATCTATTGATATGCTGATTGTGTCTAGGGTATTCTGAGATTCTGGGTCAATATCCCCTTATCAGTGACTTCATACCATGTGTGATCTTTTGTGATTGGGTTACCTCACTAAGGATGATATTTTCAAGTTCTGACCATTTGTTGTCTAATTGCTCTAGCTAGAACTTCAAGTACTATATTGAAAAGATATGGAGAGAGAGGGCAGTCTTGTCTAGTCTCTGATTTTAGTGGGATTGCTTCACGTTTCTCTCCATTTAGATTGATGCTGGCTACTGGTTTGCTGTAAATTGCTTTTACTATGTTTAGATATGGGCCTCGAATTCCTGATCTTTCCAAGACCTTCAGCATGAAAGGATGCTGAATTTTGTCAAATGCTTTCTCAGCATCTAATGAGATGACCATGTGGTTTTTTTCTTTGAGATTGTTTATATAGTGGATTACATTGATGGATTTCCTTATATTGAACCATCCCTGCATCCCTGGGATGAAGACTACTTGATCATAGTGAATGATCGTTTTTATGTGTTCTTGGATTCGGTTGGCAAGAATTTTATTTGCAGAATTCTATCAGACCTTCAAAGAAGACCTAACACCAATACTCTTCAAACTGTTCCACAAAATAGAAACAGAAGGAACAGTACCCAACTCGTTCTATGAAGCCACAATTACACTAATACCAAAAGCACACAAAGATCCGACAAAGAGAATCTCAGGCCAATCTCTCTTATGAATATCGATGATTTCTTTTATGAGTTATTTTTTTCTTTAATTCTTGGAAGTATAGCTGGGTGTGACCTTGCCCTAGGGTACCACTCCCTTTATTCCATGACCTTTCTTTAAATTTTTTATCTCCTTAAGCATAGGACTTGGCTCCATTACATTTCCCTGTGCTTTTTTTTTCTCCACAAACTAACTATACACTTTTATTTCTCTTTATGTTACTTGCTT
Organism: Tokudaia tokunoshimensis; assembly: GCA_036184795.1. Taxonomy (NCBI): domain Eukaryota; kingdom Metazoa; phylum Chordata; class Mammalia; order Rodentia; family Muridae; genus Tokudaia; species Tokudaia tokunoshimensis. Next base: position 119,311,941 of record BTHU01000014.1, read on the forward strand.
CAAATATATATATCCACTAATAACCACATGACACAGTCAATACTAGCCTGTCTTGAAATCTCTTTCACTGATGATGTTAATTGAAAACCTATCAATTGAGCCTCAGGCAAATTCTTATGAGAAGGGCAAAAGCAGCCACACTCTTTGCCAAAACATCACAAGAATTGTCTTTAGGCCAGCAAATAATATATATCAGGCTCCTGTCAGCAAGCATTTATTGGCATCCACAATAGTGTTTTGGTTTGGTGGCTGTATATGGGCTGGATCCCCAGGTGGGTCAGTCTCTGAATGGCCTTTCCTTCAGTCTCTGCTCCACACTTTGTCTCTGTATCTCCTCCCATTATTTCAATTTTTAAAAGTATCTGTGAAACTTCCTTTGTGTACTAATACATAATCAATTTGGAGAAATTGCCATGAGGTATTATAATATATATATATATATATTTTTAAGTGTTTTGGTGGAAAGTGCCTTTGATTTATGATTTTATTTAGCTCTTGCATTTATCTGTTTAGTTTTTTTTATGTCTAAATTATTTATTTTATTTTATTTTATTTTTTTAATTTACATTCCAAATCATTTCCCCTTTCCCGTTTCCTCCCTCCCCGAAAGTCCCATAAGCCCCCTTCCCTCCCTCTTTTCTCCATTCAACCCCCTTTCGTTTCTCTGTCCTGGCGTTCCCCTACATCCAGTCTTTCCAGGACCAGGGGTCTCTCCTTCCATCTTCTTAGAAATCTATTGATATGCGGATTGTGTCTAGGGTATTCCGAGATTCTGGGTCAATATCCCCTTATCAGTGACTGCATACCATGTGTGTTCTTTTGTGATTGGGTTACCTCACTAAGGATGATATTTTCAAGATCTGACCATTTGCCTAGGAATTTCGTGAATTCATTGTTTTTAATTGCAGAGTAGTATTCCATTGTGTAGATACACCACATCTTCTGAATCCATTCCTCCGTTGAGAGACATCTGGGTTCTTTCCAGCTTCTGGGTATTATAAATAAGGCTGCTATGAACATAGTGGAGCATGTGTCCTTATTGGATGCAGGTAAAGCCTCTGGGTATATGCCCAGGAGTGGTATAGCCGGATCCTCCGGGAGTGTCATGCCCAGTTTTCTGAGGAACCGCCAGACTGCTTTCCAGAGTGGTTGTACCAGCTTGCAATTCCACCAGCAGTGGAGGAGTGTTCCTCTTTCTCCACATCCTCACCAACAACTGCTGTCTCCTGTGTTTTTGATCTTAGCCATCCTGACTGGTGTGAGATGGAATCTCAGGGTTGTTTTGATTTGCATTTCCCTAATGACTAAGGATGATGAACATCTCTTTAGGTGCTTCTCAGCCATTAGATATTCTTCAGGTGAGAACTCTTTGTTTAGCTCTGTACCCCATTTTTTAATAGGGTTACTTGCCTCTCTGGAGTTTAATCTGTTTAGTTTTTGTTTGAATGACTTGTCTATTGGCAAGAGTCAGGTACTGAAGTCACCCTCTGTCAGTGTGTGGGCATCAATATGTGATTAAAGCTGTATTATTGTTTCTTTTAAGAACTTGATTTCCCTTTTGTTTGGTACATGAATACTTAGAATTGCACTATCCTCTTGGTGAATCTTTTGTTTTTAATGAGTATGTAGTGTTCTTCCCTGTTTTTGGCTTGACGTCTTTTTTATTAGATGTTAAAATGGATACACAACTTGATTTTTTTTCTTATAAGAACAACATTTAATTGGGGCTGACTTACAGGTTCAAAGGTTCAGTCCATTTTCATCAAGGCAGGAGTATTGTAGCATCCAGGCAGGCATGCCACAGGAGGAGCTGAGAGTTCTACATCTTCATCTGAAGGCTGCTAGCACAATACTGGCTTCTAGGCAGCTAGAATGAGGGTCTTTAAGCACACATCCACAGTGGCACACACATAGTGGCATAGAAGGGTTTTGTGGGTTGGGGACAGGTAGAGAGGCTCCTGGTCTCCTTTTGCCTCCTCTTCCAAGGGATTCTTCTTCTTTTTTATTTTTTCTTCTCGCTCCAGCCTCGCTCTCTCCTGCTCTAATGGCATCAGAGCTCATTACAGATGTTTGTGAGCCACCACGTGGTGGGAATTGAACTCAGGACCTCTGGAAGAGCAGACAGTGCTCTTAACCACTGAGCCATCTCTCCAGTCCTGATTCTTGCTATTTTTAACAAAAATCTCAGTTCAATTTTACCAATGAAGACCTGGAAGCTAGATGCTATTGTGAAAGCCTGCTAGCTCAGAGAGGCAGAGAAAGCACTCCCATGACTTTCCTCCTCAGCCAGTGTCCCATAAAAAAGCTCTCCTCCATGCTGTCTCAAAACTCCTTCAAACAAAATGTCTCTCCCCTCTACTTCCTGTGCATCTATGTTGTGGGAAATATTAAAAGAAAGTAGCTGGCACATTTCTGCACTTGTGCTGGGCACTGGCAACTCTCATGTCCACAGCCCCTCCCAGGAGAGCAGAATTGTTGGACGCCACCTGTTGCAGGAAATATTTAAAAGAAAACCTGCACATTTCCATGCTTGTGCCTTCAACTCTATGCCCTGTGGGGCTTGGCTGGCCATGCACTGGTGGAGAATGGCTGATCTGTTTTTATCTCACAGAGACTCTGACTCAGGGATCCAAAATCTTTCCACCCAGATCACTAAGTTCCTGCTAGCAGGTCGCTACCACGCCAAACCCATACTTCAAATACCCCAATGGCTTTGTGGTTCACCTCAGGCAAACCCATGCTTTGCCACCATACCTTTCTCTCTTGAATCTGGACGAGCCTCCATGTGAAGGAAAATACAAACAAACTTAGTTCAGAAATGATGGTAACTCAATCGCTGAGCACAGCAATTAAAATCCTAATCTTGTAAGTCTTGTTACATCTAAATCCTCCAGGGGTGACTCCTGACAGATCTACCACTGAAACAGGGAGATACTCTTAGCTACATCGTGTCCTCTTGCTCTCCCTGTCCAAAAGGACCCAACTCTTTCTTGTTTCCTCTCTTCCTCTGTCTAGTTCCTCCTACTCACCCAGTGATTGGCTTCTTTATTGATTAGGGGGTTGGTTCACAAGAAGTCATCTGCGTACTCAGCCCCTCCCAGGAGAGCAGAATTAGCATCAAAATACAAGCAACACCAGGCCCATAGACAACACATCTGTATCTATCCATCGTCCTGATTTTGTCTTATTCTATTTTTTTCTAGGTTCACTCCCTGTCAACTGGTTCCTTGCTCTGCCTCTTGACTTGTGGATGACTTTATTTGATCATCTTTACAATATTTAAGCAGTATGCTCTTGGATTAAAGATATGTGCTAGGGCTAAGCATACCACAACTAGTAACAGACATTTCCAGTAAATAGCACAATCTCAGGTTTATCTGTGATCAAATAACCTGCAATGTTTCCCCCTTTTTGTCTAATAAAAAGGAAAAATTTTAACTCCCAACACAGTAAAACTGTTTACAATAACGAAGCTATTTCTGTTGAGCTTTCCACAATGTCCATCTTGGTTGTATTTGGCAGTTTTACAACTAAGTATTTTTGAGTTCAAAGTTCTATAAAATGTTCATGTCAGTCTCATATGAACTCGGCAATTTGAATGCCCTGAGCACTATGTAGTCTGAAGCTTATTTTGGCGTGGTGTTTGTCATCTTAGTGGCAATCCTGGCTAGGTAGAACAATAGTCAACCTAAAGGTGTCAATGGTTTGTACAGAACCTAGTGATAGAAGAGACATGGAACAGTTTTTCCCAGTGGTTAGCGTTATCACAATCCAGGTGGATTCATCACTGTGGTGCCCCATCATCTTCTTGGAGACCTCAAAGGTTACCAACAATGGGCAGTCCAAGAATCTAGTAGTTTCTCAGTCCCACAAGGTTAGGAGTTTCAGGTGGCCTTCTATATAAGCTGGAATCCTAAAGAAGTAGATTCCAACAAATGTGCTGGCAAGTGCTGTTTTTCCTCAAGCTGCATGGGATTCGGGAAGGTTCAGAGGTTCAATCCATTATCATCATGGTGGGAGCATGGCAACATCTAGGCAGGCACGGTGTAGGCAGAGCTGAGAGTTCTACATCTTCACCCGAATGCTGCTAGCAGAATACTCTACAACTTGCTTCTTATTTGCTTGGAATACCTTTTTTTTCCCCATCATTTTTACCCTGAAGTGATGTCCATCCTTAGTAATGAGGTGTATTTCTGGATGCAGCAGGAAGATGGGCATATTTTTAACCACAATCTCTCAGTCTTTGTTTTTATTAGAGAGCTGAGATTATTGATTTGAGTTATTAATGAGCAGCATCAATTAATTTCAATTATCTTATTGTTGCAGTGCTGGGTATTTTTCCTTTTCTTTTGCCTCACTGTTCTGGGATTATTTATTCCTTGTGTCCTCTTTTGTGTAATTAACCTTCTAGTGCCCTCTATATAACTGGATTGGTGAACAGAAAGTGTTTTAAATTTGTTTTTATTGTGAAATGTTATTCTTTCTTTTTCAATAGTGATTGCTAGCTTTGCTGGACATAATAGTCTGGTCTGGCCTCTGTGGTCTCTGAGAGCTTGTGTAATATCACTTCAGGGCCTTCTGGCTTTCACTGAAAGCTCAGGTATTAATCTAATGGGCCTATTTTTATTTGTGATTAGGTCTTTTTGCCCTGTAGCTTTTACTATCTTCTTTTTTTATCGTCCTGTACATTTAGTGTTTTGCATGTGGAGAATTTCTTTTATGGTTCTATATAGTGTTCTGTATGCGTTTCATACCACCATAGGCATCCCTTCCTTAAGCTGGGGAAATTTTTCTTAAAAAAATAGTTCCTATGCTTTTAACTTGAGTTTCTTTTCTTTTCTTTTTTGTACTTATTATAGTTTAGTCTTTTAATATTGTTTAATATTGTTTCAGATTTTCTGGATATTTATGCTTAGATTTTTAAAAAATTGACATTTTACTTGACTGAGATATTTATTTCTTAAACTTTATTTTCAAGATTGAAATTCTCTCTGCCAGGTGGTTACCTTACCTCTTATGTTTGCCATCTTGAGTTTTTCATTTCCAGGTTTTTTTCAGTTTGAGTTTTTTTTTTTTTGTAATGTTATTTCTTGTTTAAACTCCACTTTCATATAATGAATTGTTTTCGTTCTTCCATGGTTAGTTTATGTTCTCAAAAATGTCATTAAGACATTTATTCATATCTTCTTTAAGGTCTTTGAACATATTCACAGTTGCTGTTTTGAAGTCCTTATCTTGTTCTTCAACTACATTAATTTTCTCAAGACCTAACACAGTAGACATGTTTGGCTTCTGGAAGAGCTATGTCATCTTGGTTGTTTGTATTTGTGTTTCTGAGCTAGGGTTTGGGCACCTGGACTTACGATATTAGAGGTGTTTTTGTTCTTTGGCTGCTATTGCTTAGTCTGGATCTGAGCCATGTGTTATAATTGTGAAGTGCCTGAATCCTAGCTGTGGGGTTCCAGGTAGACAGTGCTTCTGCAGGTCAGCTAGAATTGGGATAAAAGAAAAAGCTGAAATGGGCTATGGTCACTAACTAGGGAGATCTCAGGTATACACCATGAAGCCAAATCTCTAGGTAATTGAGCTGAGTTTTAAATAAGGGGTTGCCATCATTTCTTATTAGGTCTTTTCCTCCTTACTTCCTTCTATTCCACAAGGTTGTCTGGCAGCACACTAGTGCTCTTTATGGTTTAAAAATGATCTCTTTCTGTGGTCCATGTTGGGTAATTTCAATTACTGTATTCAAATTTTCAACAATCCACTTGTGTATGGTTGCTCTTAATCATATCCAGGTCATTTCACCCTGGGTAATTTTTATTTTAATCCATAAATGTTAAATTTTGACTTTTCAAAAATATAAGTCTCCCTTTAGTTTCCCGAGCACACAGAATGAATCTGTGAAGTCTGGTCTGTGGACACTAGTATTTCCACCCATTCTGGAGGGGAGCTTACTGACTCTGCTCTGTATTACAAGTCATATGTTTCTGTACTTTTTATCCCTGGTCATTTTCTTCTAGATTCATAACACTGCAAGCTCTGTATTGTTGGTAACTCTTTTTTTTCTACTCATGTAAATATTATTGAATTTTTTTCACAGTGAAATTAGAGGTATGATCCTCTAAGGTATTGATTTTTAACATTTGTTGTAGAAGCAAATGCGGTGCCCACTCAGTGATAATTTTCATAATGTCAACATAGATGTCTTGGGTGCTCTACTCAGTGTCTCATGGTTATGGTTCCAGTTGGACTGGTAGGGATGAGTGCTATTCCTGACCCCCATGAACATGTTGAAAACTATTTCTGGTGATTTGTGAAACACTCTTTTTATTTGCACACCGAATATGCAGCCCTGAATACTCTAGAGAACCTCCTCAGATACCTCTTCTCTAGGACTCTGTGAATATTGCGTGTCTTTGTCCTTCAAGACACATCTCATGACCAGCAAGTCCCCTGGGTCCCTCACCTTTCCTCTTACCTCCCCTACTTTCTGTCACTCTATCACAATTCCTAATAGAGCAATTGTAGGATGATGTCATTTGTTTTCTGCTTCTCATAGATAATTTTGTTCTTTGTTGCCTGACTCCTGTGCCTTTCATTTTTCTTGTTCCACTTTGGCTATTTTAGGTGAAAAGTAAATTCTGTCCCTGTTTTCTTTTGATACCAAGCCCAAAATACACTGACTAAATGACAATGGAACAATTGTATACCTTTCTGTTACATCTCATATTAGCACACAAATTCAGTGTGACTGTTTACATGTTTCTGAACTTAATTCAGTTTTTCCCAATTTAGTCATGTTACTGTACTTATGTTTATATTTACAAAGACATGGAGACATTTGTTGGTTATATTCAATGTGGCAAGCACTGAGCCTTGTCTAGTACAATAATATACTAGTAATATAATCAAACAAATAACAAAGACTCATGCTTGAGAGGGTCTCAGAGAAAGTCAGGAACTCAGGTAAGTTGATAGTCTGATAAACACAACTAACCTAATTATGAATTGCTATGGTTACTGAAGTGATGTTGCTATGGTTACTGAGGTGACACCCCCCATCTCAGCAGATGAGAAGCTTTGGTTGAAAAGGTATAACCGATGCCCTCCTTTGTCTTCTTTTTACTCAAATGACATGACTGTGATGAGAATCACTCTTCTCTCACATGCATGTTTAGGAGTCTAATCAGTTACTGCACTTACATTATTGTGGTCAATAATTGATTTATAAATGAGCCCAGAGTGCAACATTGAGAAATGAGATGATAAAGTACTCTGCAGATGGTCTCAAGACAAGATTTGCTCTTCTAGAAAGAGGTGCTTCTAATGGTGCTGATTATACCTGCATCACAGGGCACATATGTAACATCTTCCTTGGAACATAACAAATCAGGTAAGGCTATTCCCAACATCTCAAGGATATAGGAGCAGGAAAGAGAAGCTTCTGGTCCTATTGATCTCATAATAAATTACAAGTCTAGAATCTTCCATCTTCATTTCTATTGTTATTGCTGCTATGATAGATAAACCTTTGTTGTTCAAGCCAGCAACTCTGTTTCATGTGGCCTATTTCTAACTGATACAGAAAGTCTCCCAAAGAAGGGAAGTTTATTTTACTCAGTAAAGGACCAAGGATACCATAGCATATTTATTTTGGGGTGGTGGATAGAGGGAGAAGTGGGAGAAGGCCACCTCAGGCAAGGGGAAGAGCTTATGCAGCAATGTTGAAGCAGTTTTATTGAGTCTGAGAACTCATGTTTGTACTGGCTCAAGACCTTATACAGAGAGAATGTCTTATGTGCTTATTATGCACATAATAGCTATCAATGACCACTTGTTGCATGATTGCTTTAGGTTTTCTTTATATTAAATTCAGCACTTAAAAGAAATACTGAATGTCACAGATATGCATATGCCATAAATTTCACAGGCACATGTGATATTTCTATGTGATGCTCATCATGTTTCCCTGATTTTCTTAAGAGTTGTCATAGACTGAATGTTTATGCTCCCTCAAAATGTACATATTGAAACCTTAATTTCAAATATGATAGGATCTGAAGGTGAGGCCTTGGCAAGCTACTGATGTCACCCTGATAATATCTTTATGAGACAGTCAATACTTTTGTTTGGGAAGACATGAAGAGCACGTTATTCTGCTTCTATGAAAGATAATATTGGGATGCCAGTAAGGGTGACAAAGAATCTACACATTGTAATGGGTTCAATATTGTTTCCAATTAATGAACCAAGATATTTTTGCATTTATTTGTACTATTTCAATTACTAACATAAATGTTTCCTAATTCTCAGTATCATGACTTTTACTTATTTAGTTAAAGTTACTCCTAGTACTTAATTCCTGATACTATTACAAATAGGATTGTTGCCGGGCGGTGGTGGCGCACGCCTTTAATCCCAGCACTTGGGAGGCAGAGGCAGGCGGATTTCTGAGTTCGAGGCCAGCCTGGTCTACAGAGTGAGTTCCAGGACAGCCAGGGCTATACAGAGAAACCCTGTCTCGAAAAACCAAAAAAAAAAAAAAACAAAAAAAAAACAAACAAACAAATAGGATTGTTTTCTTAATCTACTTTGGTACTTTTATGTTGCTATACATAGAAATTTACTAATTTTTGTATATTAATTACATTTACTGAATTTATAATAATTTTGTGGTAAAATCTTAAAGATTTTCTTTCCATATATAAGGTTTTATTTTTTAAAAGATTTATTTATTTATTTTATATATGTGAGTACACTGCAGATGTTTACAGACAGACCAGGAGAGGGCATCGGATCCCAGTATAGATGGTTGTGAGCCACCATGTGGTTGCTGGGAATTGAACTCAGGACCTCTGGAAGAGGAGTCAGTGCTCTTAACCACCGAGTCATCTCTCCAGTCCCCTATATATAAGATTTAGAATTAACTAGCAAGACAGTTTCTCTTCCAGCTGTCCAGTTTGGAAGCCATTTATTTCTTTTTCCTGCCTAATTGCTCTGGCAAGGCTTTCAGCACTTGTTTCAATAGGAGTAAAAGTGAGCATCCCTGCCTTGCCCCTGGTCTAGGAGGAAAGGTACCCAACTTCTCACTGTTGACATGAGCTTGCTACTTGGGCTTTGTGGTTTAGAGGAACACTTTGTTTATACCTAGTTATTGAATTTGTATGATGAATTTTGAATCAACCAAATCTTTTTCCCTTGTCCTTAATGTGGTGAATCACATTTACTTATTTATGCAAGAACTTGAGGTATAAAAACAACTAGAGAAACCAGAGGAAAAGTTCCAGACCATTCATCTGAACAATATAAAAACTCCTAAATAAGAAAGGAACAACAGTGAAGCAACAGCAAGTGGCTTAGAGAAAATATTCATAAAAATGATAAAAGGGTAATTTTTAAAATATGTGAGAAACAGATTCAACAGTAAGAAAAAAATTTAAATGGACAGAATTTTCAGTTTGTTTTGAAATCAGAGAACTGCTTATTCTTCGAGCTGAAATCCTACTTGGACTTTCTTCAAGTTCCATGGAAATCTTTGGATTGTTTTTCTCATGTGAAAAATGATATTGGAATATTAATAGAGAGGACACATTGTACAGATGAAGTATGTGCCTAAATAGACATTTCTCAAAAAAAAAAAAAAGACACATTAATGGCTGAGAAGCATGCAAAATGACATGGAACACCTTTATTTAATTTTAATGCAAATTAAAGTCATCATGAGGCACCATCTCACAATGCTTGGGATGCCTGTTTTTAAAAAGATGAATGAGAGCAAGTGTTGGTGGGAATTGGAGGAGAGGGAATTTGTGTATCCTGTTGATGGAATATAAGGCAGTTGATCCACTTGTGACATAGTAAAGGTTCTTCAAAATTCAAACTTAGAGTATGATGTGGTAATTTTATTTCTGGATGTATTTTTAAAAATAAAATCACCATAGGAAAAAGATGTCTGCTTTCTGATGTTCACTGTGGCATTAATCACAAAAGGGAGTTATATAAGCAACAGATGAATGCATCAAGAAAATATTATATTCATAAACAAGAGAATGCTATTTGGTCAAAGGATACAAAGTTTCAGTTAGGTAGGGGCTGAGACTAAGGGAATGGCAAATCAACCACTGGCCCATGAGAGAGAGAGAGAGAGAGAGAGAGAGAGAGAGAGAGAGAGAGAGAGAGAGAGAGAGAGAGAGAGTCAACACCAGACTCTCTTAGTGATACCCTGCTATGCTTGCAGACAGGAGCCTAGCATAACTGTCTCCTGAGAGGCTCCACCCAGCAGCTGATGGAAACAGGTGCAGAGTCCCACAGATAAACATTAAGTAGAGCTCAAGAAGTCTTGTGGAAGAATGGGGGATAGAATTGAATCAGCTGGGGGGTGGCTTAAGGGCACCACAAGAAGACCTACATTATCAAGCGACCTGGACTCATGGGGGCTCATAGAGACTGAACCACCAACCAAAGAACATGCAGAGACTGGGCCTATGCCCCCTATACATCTGTAATAGATGGTAGATGTGCAGCGTGGTCTACATGTGATTTCCCTGACAATTGAAGCAGAGGCTGTCTCTGACTCTATTGCCTGCTGTTGTATTCCCTTTCCCCAGATGGACTGCCTTGTTGGCCTCAGTTGAAGAGGATGTATCTACTCTTGATGTGACTTGATGTCCCAGGGCAGGATGATACCCATGGGAGAATTTCCCTTCTCTGAGGAGGGATTTGTGATTGTGGGAGTGGGAGGGGGGCTGTGACCGGGATGTAAAGTGAATAAATAAATAAATTACCAGGAAAAAGATCTATAATACTTCAAGACAACCATAGTTGCTAATAAAGAATTGCACACAACAAAAATACCAATAGAGTTAAAAATGCGTGAGTATGAAATGACAGACAAGTTAAAGAGATTTAATTATTCATTCATACACATAAATTACAATATTGTATCCATAAAGAGATAACAAATACTTGTCAGGTTGGAATTAAAAAGAGAAAGAAAGAAGTTCCAGTGAGATGTGGCATGTGCAGTATTTGTGTTTAGGGTGTGAATGTCTCAGAGGTGATAGATGGCCAGATCTGGCTGCCCTGCTGTTCCTTGCTGGAGAGAGGTAACAGGCATGGTGATGTCCCAGGCAGGCAACATTATGCTGAGGCTTTTCCCTGCATGCTCAGCCTCAAGTCAATTCTTTCATGGGTCCTATAATTTTTGAGCCACACAAGCTTTATCAGTCCCCCTTAGATAAACTAGCTAAAATGTATGTTGTTGGATACCTTGTCAATACAACTCAGAAGACCTAACTAAGGCACACAGAGACATTAAAGGCAGACAGAGCAGAACAGAGCAGTTTTATTTTCTTTTGAGATCACAGGATCTCAATTTATGCTGCTAGTAGTTCTTTCAAAGCATCTTACATTCATGATGTGTATAAGTCTGCAGTGTATGTGATGATGTCAAAGGACATACTTTAGCATAGCAAAATGAGTATGGCAGAAATGTACCTGTACACAAATCTAGACGGTCGAAATATGCAATTTTTTATTATGTTTTGTTTTGACAGATAAGGAGACTGAGGCCCCAAGAAGTTAAGTGAAGTAGAAATAAAGTTAGTGATCACTACGCTGGGTGGTGGTGGCACACTTGGGAGGCAGAGGCAGGTGGGTCTCTGAGTTCGAGGCCATTGTGGTCTACACAGCAAGTTCCAGGCCAACCAGGGTTACAAAAATATACCTCTGGGGAAGTTTTCTGGTATTTTTTGCTTTTGCATTTCTAAGAAGCAGTCAACTGGGCATTCCTTTCTAAGTGAGGGATGGAGCAAGGGCACTTGGATGGAGGCCATAGATGAGGTCCATCACTCTCCTCTCTTATTGTAACCACTTAACAGATATTCATAAGCCAAATAAGCACTTAAACCATTACTGGCACCTTCTCAACACCCCTCTGTTGCCCACAGCAAAGACCACCATCATGTGGCTCCTTCAGTCAGAAAAACCACACTAGAAAAACACAAAGCTGCTAGAGGAGTACAAACTCATTCACAGTGTGTGTCTGAATAAGGGTATGCTCACAGGCCATGATAGCAAGGCTCATGGACACACACCATCTTAATACAAATTTTCAGGAAACAAATATTCCATTTTTATACTCTGATTTGATTCTTCCATGAAAGGAGATTGAACACTTTCCCCATAATTATTAGAGGTTCTGAACGTACCTACAAATGTTGACAATTGAAAAATGACATGAGGTACACGAAAGGAGAACACACAGGATTATGTAATCTGAATGCAGTAGGCCAACCTGGTTCTCCAAAAATTAACCTTGTTCATGCATTCCATTCTGATAGCAGGATTTATAGAGATGCCTATAAGCTGTCAAGCAAACTTGCTGTGCACTTGACTGAGCCTTTCCTAGTTAAAAGGTGTATTAGGGAACTGGAAACTGGGTTTTCTTTTCTCTTTTATGGTGTTTGCTTTTCTACTGTCTTCTCTTCTCTTCTCTTCTCTTCTCTTCTCTTCTCTTCTCTTCTCTTCTCTTCTCTTCTCCCCCTTTTATGTAGCAGACACATGACAGATGATTGACAGATCATAAACTTGCTCAGGGAAGTTTATGAATATAAAGCATTTGTATAAGAGCAACACTAAACAGACTCAGCAGGTTATATTTATGTATTCATGCATATATATATATAATATACATACATATATATGCATATGTAACTCAATAATAAATATCAAAAATAGTGTATGAATTTGAGAAGGCATTAGAGAATACAGGCTGAGCTATAAGGAAAAGAGAGAGGAAGGAGATGATGTAAATGCACTATACATATATGAAAATTTAAAGAGAATAAAAAATAATGTTGTTGGCATTCTAACAGATATAGATTCAGTTCTAAGGGAAAATCTGAAGTTGCAAATGACTTGAAACTTGAAATTCTTTGAGCACTAACATGTCAACTGAAGAGGAAAATTCCAGGCCTTGAAAATTTGTACTATGTGTAAATTTTTAAAAGTTATTGAATGCAACTTTAGTATTGTTGTATAACAGTTTCCTTCGAGATTAAAACATTCCACCCTACAGGAAAACTCATTAAGTCGGAAGCTTAACTTAGAATAGCATCAGAAAGTCCCTGAAAGTGACCAGATCTACTAGACCCCTCCCTGCCAAAGTAAGCAACAGACACTGACAATCTTCCTCAGGGCAAGTGAAGCGGAGCTGCAAACTGGAACAGCTCCCAAGAAGAAGCAGAAACCAGTTAAGTTGCTTGGAGGAGAACCTGGAAAAGACATGTCCTAACTTGTTGGACTGCCTGTAGGATGTTCAGTATGCTCTATGTTCTCAGCTTTGTGAGCTGTCACACTTGCTGGGGTGGGTTTTGTTGATAGAGCTGTTTTTGTTATTTCTGCTCCTGTAAGAAATCTCTCAGCCATATTCTGTAAGTAACTCCAACAAAACTCATTTGTTTACCTTGTTGGACTTTGGTGGTATTCATACTTTGGTCTGTTGTGGGATTCCTATCTGGGCTGTAGATGTGTGCTGTTTTTCTCCAGAAAAATTATGGTTTTTTTTTTTTTACACAAGTATACACATAATTCATACATGGAAGATAAGCAAATTTTTGTATTTTTGGATACATATATATATATACATATATATATATATATATAATGAAAATATCCTAAAGTCCAAAAAGTAAGATTAAAAAAAAAAAGATACTTTTGGTCCCAAACATTTCAGATATTCAATCTGTATTTGAAAACTGAGGAACTGAAGGAAAAGACTGGTTCATACTGGAACTGCATGGTCGCTGGCCTCCTTACATTGAGGTCACTGCTGCAGGAATGTTTTAGCCGTGGTGAAGGATAATGAATGAGCAGATGGTAACAAGCATCGAGAGGCCTGATGTATAAGGTGCTGGGACAAACTTCACAGGCACTAACCAGATGGTTTCTGTTAAGGTTATTGTCCTATGAGGATGTTGGGTTCAAGGAGGTTTAGTAACTTGGGTGTAGTCTAACAGGAGTCTCAATCTATGATTTTTTTCCACAATGTTATACTGTGAGGCTTACTGACAACTGGAATATTCATTCCATAGTCATAATATATATGGTGATTCATATATATTAAGTGAATCATTCATAATATATGTTTTAGTACATTTAAAATTAGTAGATTTTATGGTATTTTATATGTAGTATGTATGTAATTTACTCATCCCCATTCATATATATGTCACATTTGCACATGTATGCTTATATAATAGCTAAATGTAGATTCTACATATGGGAAAGAGCATGGGATATTTTCTTTTTCTCTCTGATTGCCCATTCTTGTTCTATCTCTCCCTCTCCTCAACCCTTTGACCACTTTCCCTTCCATATAGTCTTTCTTCCATTTTCATGTCCTATGTGTATACACTTTGACACTTTACATTCTGCATATGAGAGAGAACTCATGACACCTGTCTTCCTGAGTGTGTCTGATGTTGTATGGTATGTGATCTACCAGTTCTATTATTCTCTTGCAGATGATGTTATTTCGCTCCTCTTTACGGCTGAGTAGGACTCTCTTGTATTTATCTCTTGTGCAGTTTTAAAAAATTCTGCTGATATGTTTCTAGACTGATTCTATGCTTTGGTTATCATGAATAGTCAACAACACTCATAGGCACGTAAGCATGTCTAAGGTATGCTCAGTTAAATTACTGTATTTACTCAAGAGCACTAGAGTTGTTTCATAATGCAGTTCTATTTCAGTTCTTTGAGTCGTATCCATACTAATTTCCAAGTGCTGTGCTAATATACATTCCTACCAGCTGTGTATAAAGTTTCTTTTCATTACATTTTCATCCACACTTGTTGCTATTTTTAAAAAAAAATTGTATTAGTTATTGAGGATTTCATATGATATTTTTGATCATATTTACCTCCCTCCAGTTCTTCAAGATCCACAGTCCTTTCCCTACATGCCCAGCTCTTTCATTAGTTACTTTTCTTAATGATAACCATTTTGACAGAATGAAGTAGAATCCCAATGCAGTTTTAATTTGCATTTACTTTGATGGCTAACGATATTGGACATATTTCCACATATTTACATATTTTCTTTTGAGAACTGTATATTAAATTCCTTTGCTTATTTACAGGTTAAGTGATTTTTATGGTATTTAATTTTTGAGTTAGTTATGTATTCTAGATATTAATCCCCTGTCAGATTGAGGAAAACTCTCTCATTCTGTATTCTGCTTATTTACCTTTCTGATTTACTGCTTTGTTGTGCAGACATTTTTAAAATTTGTACAATTTCATTTGTCAATTTTGCTATTGTTTCTTGAGCTATTTTGGAATAAATGTGAGAAAGCCACTAGCTATGCCTATACTATGAAGTGTTTCTCATGTTTCTTCTAGAAGTTTCACTGTTTCAGGTCTTCCACTAAACATATTTTTTCTATTTCGACTTGATTTTTATACAGGGTCAGAAACGGATCTGGTTTCATTCATGTACACGTTGGCAATTAGTTTTGCAGGTAACATTTGCTGAAGCAACTGACCCTTTTGCAGTGCCATTTTCTCTGTACAGGTACCATGCTCTTTTTGTTACCATCACTCTGCCCTATAACCGAGACCAGATATTGTGATGCTTCAACATTACTATTTCTGTTAGAATTACTTTGTCTCTTCAGAATATTCTGTGTTTCCATATGAATTTAAGGAAATTTTTTACACCTCTGTAAAGGATGTCATTGGAATTTCATTGGGGGATTTGTTGAACTTTTACATCATATAACAATAAAGCTATTTTTTACAGTTTAAATTATATTGATCCACAAGCATATGTAATTTTTCCATCTTTAAATTTAAGAATTTCTTTCTTCAACATTTTAAAGTTTTCACAGTAGGGAACTTCTGTTTACCTTTAAGGACTATTTGTACGTGTTTTATTTTTGATGCTTTTATGAATGGGAGTCTTTTTTTTCTGATTTCGATCTCAGCTAGTTCACTATTGGTAGCTACAAAGTTTTGTATGTTTATTTTGCATCCTGCTACTTTATTTTTTTCTATATTCTTTATTTACATTCCAAATGATTTCCCCTTTCACAGTTCCCCCATCCCCGAAAGTCCCATAAGCCCTCTTCTCTCCCCCTATTCCCCATCCTGCTACTTTATTGAAAGTGTTTATCAGATCCAAGACTATTCTGGGAGAAGTCTTTATAGTTTTGTAAGTGTAGGCTTATCTTATCTACAAGTAAGACTACTTTATTTCAACTGCTATTTGTAATCCCTTTCTTTCTTCTTGGCTTTCCCTCATAATGTTAAGTACCATGTGAAATGAGTGTGGAGGGTATGAACACTCCCAACTCATCCCTGATTATAGAAGAAATAGTTTCAGGTTTTCCAAATTTATTATAATATGGGCTATAAGTTTTTATATACATGCTTAATTGTGTTGTTTATTATGTCTTTATATTTGCAAACTTCAGTTTTTTAGCTGACTTAGTAAAAGAAAAAACAAAACAAACAAAGAAAAAGCATTTACTGAATATCTACTTCATTATCTTGCTGGTAGAGTGTTATATGCTGGCAAATTCCTACTCATTCTTCAAATTTCAAGGTTGTTAAATTCTTTCATCAATTTTCTACACCAGTTGAGATGATCATGTGATTCCTATTCTTTTTTTTATTTTTTTTTATTTTTTAGTGATAATGAAGTAAAAACATTTTATGATAAAATTAAAGCTTTATATGGAAAATGTTTCTGACAAAATTGAAGAAGCATATAGAAAAACATATTAAGATTGACAATTTTCATGGAAAATTAAAGAGTAAAATGGTGGACATACAAACATTACTAAATTAATTGAAAAACAAAGTAGAAACATTTTATGATAGAACTGAAGATTTACATGGGAAATATTTCTAATAAAATTGTAGAAAAATATAAAATAACATTAAAATTGAAGTTTACCATGGAAAATTACAGATAAAATGGTAGGCATAAGAATATTTCTAAATTGATTGAAAGCAGAATTATAAATATTTTCTGATAAAATTGAATATCTACAAGGAAAATATTTCTTATAAAATTCAAGAAATATATAGAAAAATACATTAAAATTGACTATTCCATGGAAAATTATACAGATAAATTGGTAGGAATAAAAATATTCCTAAGTTGATTGAAAAATAGAATTATAAGCATTTTCTGATAAAATTGAAGATTTACATGGAAAATAGTTCTGATAAAATTGAAAAAATATATAGAAAAACATTAAAATTGAAGATTGTCATGGAAAATTATACAGATAAAATTGTAGGTATAAAAATGTTCCTAAGTTGATTGAAACTAAAATTATAGACATTGTCTGATAAAACTGAAGATTTACATAGAAAAGATTTCTGATAAAATTGAAGAAAAATATAGAAAAAATTAAAAATGTTAAAATTAAAGATTAACATGGAAAATAATACAGTTAAAGTGGTAGACATAAAAAAACATTACTAAATTGAAAGAGGAATCACAAACATTTTCTGAAAGAATTTAAGATTTACATGAAAAGTATTTCTGTTAGACTATGGTTTTTTTTGGGGGGGGGAATTGAGTCCATTGATGTTATAAGATATTAAGGAATAGTAATTGTTGCTCCCTGTTATTTTTGATGTTATTTTTATGTTTGTGTGGTTACTTTCTTTTGTGTTTGTTGGAAAAAGATTACTTTCTTGCTTTTTCTAGGGTGTAGTTTCCCTCCTCATGTTGGCGTTTTCCATCTATTATCCTTTGTAGGGCTGGATTTGTGGAAAGATATTGTGTAAATTTGGTTTTATCATGGAATATCTTGGTTTCTCCATCTATGGTAATTGAGAGTTTGGCTGGGTATAGTAGTTTGGGCTGGCATTTGTGTTCTTTTAGGGTCTGTATGAGATCTGCCCAGGATCTTCTAGCTTTTATCATCTCAGGTGAGAAGTCTGGTGTAATTCTGATAGGCCTGCCTTTATAGGTTACTTGACCATTTTCTCTTACTGCTTTTAATATTCTTTCTTTGTTTACTACATTTGGTGTTTTGATTATTATGTGCCAGGAGGACTTTCTGGTCTGGTCCACAGTCTTTTTGGATTTCTGTAGGCTTCTTGTATGTTCATGGACATCTCTTTCTTTAGGTTAGGGAAGTTTTCTTCTATAATTTTGTTGAAGATTTTTACTGGCCCTTTAAGTTGGAAATCTTCGCTGTCTTCTATACCTATAATCCTTAAGTTTGGTCTTCTCATTGTGTCCTGGATTTCCTGGATGTTTTGGCTCAGGAGAATAGTTTGTGTTAGTTCCTTCCAATCTTACAGAATTTGGGAGTGAATCCACCAGGTCCTATATATTTCTTTGATTGTAACTCTATTACTGCTTCAATATTGTTTTCTTTTGTGCATTGCTTTTTGTTTACATCTTGATTTAATTTTGGCAAGTCATATATATTTAGGAATTTATTCACACTTTAGGCTTTCCTATTCATAACACAGGTTTTCAAAGACTTCTGCAGTGATCCTCTGGTTTGAATTGGCATCTGCTATAATGTCCCTTTCCATTTCTAATTTATAACTTGGATGCATTTTTTTCCTTCCTTTGGTAAGTTTGAATAGCAGCTTCTTCATATTCTTTATGTTTTTGAAGAAACAAGTGTTTGTTTCATTGTTTTGCTGTACTGCTCTTTTAGATTCCATTTCACTAATTTCTTCTCTGATTCTTCTTTTATACCCACATATCTTAATTTTTAGTTTAGGTTGGTCTTTTTAGACCATGAGGTACACCATTAAGTTATTTATTTGAATTTTTTTCTGAAGCATCTATGGCTAAAAACCTTTCTTGTAGAATTGCCTCCACTGAATCTCAGAGATTATGGTAGCTTGTGTCTTCATTTTCACTTATTACAGAAACTTAAAAAAAATTGTTCTATATATTCAGTGACTCACAGATCATTCAAGAGTGTCCTTGACAGGAAACGAGGAGCAGCCTGAGACAGGAACCTTCCTGTTTTCATCTGTGCTCTGAGCTGATCCTGTGACACTGGGTTACATACACAAATACCACCAGGAGAGAGCTGGTCTCCCAGAAGAGTTGACATACCTGCAAGCACAGGTAAGACCACCACTTCTGTTCAAATTCCTGGCCCAAGAGGGACCCTCACAAGCCCCCAGGACACAGGAATCAAGGAACAGCTAGGGACAGGTTACTTCTGGGTTCTGTCTGCACCCAGAGATGATCCTGTACCACAGCTCCTAATACCCAAATTCCTCCCAGAGAGAACTGGTCTCCCAGGAGTACTGACACAGAGGCTTGCAGGAAGGACAAGCCACAGTCAGAGACAGCAAGATCAGCTAACACCAAAGATAACCAAATGGAGAGAGGCAAGGGTGAGAACATAAGCAACAGAAACCAAGGTTACTTGGCATCTTCAGAACTAGTTCTCCAACCACAGGGAGCCCTGGATACCCTAACATACCAGAAAAGCAAATCTCTGATTTAAAATCACATCTCATGATGATGATAGAGGACTTTAAGAAGGACATAGATAACTCCTGTAAAGAAATACAAGAGAACACAGGTAAACAGGTAGAAGACCTTAAAGAGAAAACACAAAAATCCTTTAAAGAATTACAGGAAAACACAAACAAACAGGTGAAGGAATTGAACAAAAGCATCCAGGATCTAAAACTGAAAATAGAAACAATAAAGAAATCACAAAGGGAGACAACCATGGAGATAGAAAACCTAGGAAAGAGGTCAGGAGCCATAGATGCAAACATCACCAACAGAATACAAGAGATAGAAGAGAGAATCTCAGATGCAGAGGTACCACAGAAAACATTGGCACAATAGTCAAAGAAAATGCAAAATAAAAAAGCTCCTAACCCAAAACATCCAGGAAATCCAGGACACAATGAGAAGACCAAACCTAAGGATTATAGGTATAGAAGAGAGTGAAGATTCCAAAGTTAAAGGACCAGTAAATATCTTCAACAAAATTATAGAAGAAAACTTCCCTAACTTAAAGTAAGAGATGCCCATGAACATACAAAAAGCCTACAGAATTTGAAGTAGACTGCAGCAGAAAAGAAATTCCTCATGTCACATAATAATCAAAACACCAAATGCACAAAACAAAGAAAGAATATTAAAAGCAGTAAGTGAAAAAAGTCAAGTAAAATATAAAGGCAGACACATCAGAATTGCATCAGACTTCTCACCAGAGAATATGAAAGCTAGAAGGTCCTTGGCAGATCTCATAAAGACTCTGAGAGAACAAAAATGCCAGCCCAAACTACTATACCCAGCAAAACTCTCAATTACCATAGATGAAGAAACCAAGATATTCCATGATAAAACCAAATTTACACAATATCTTTCTACAAATCCAGCCCTACAAAGGATAATAGGTGGAAAATGCCAATACAAGGAGGGAAACTACACCCTACAAAATGCAAGAGAGTAACATTATTTCATCAAACCCAACAGAAAATAACCACTCAAACATAAAAATAACATCAAAAATAACAGGAAGCAACAATCACTATTCCCTAATATCTCTTAACATCAATAGGCTCAATTCCCCAATAAAAAGACATAGACTAATAGACTGGATACGTAAACAGGACCCAGCATTTTGCTGCATACAGGAAATGCACCTCAGTTTCAATGACAAACAACACCTCAGAGTAAAAGGCTGGAAAACATTTTTTCCAAGTAAATGGTCCCAGGAAACAAGCTGGAGTAGCCATTTCAATATCAGATAAAATTGACTTTCAACCTAAAGTCATCAAAAAGGACACCAAAGGACACTTTATACTCATCAAAGGAAAAATCCACCAAGAAGAATTCTCAATACTGAACATCTATGCTTCAAATGCAAGGGAACCCTCATTCATAAAAGAAACTTTACTAAAGCTCAAAGCACACATTGCATCTCACACAATAATTGTGGGTGACTGCAACACTACACTCTCCTCAATGGACCGAGCAGGAAAACAGAAACTAAACGGGGACACAGTAAAACTAATTGAAGCTTTGGACCAAATGGATTTAACTGATATATATATAAAACATTTCATCCTAAAACAAAAGAATATACCTTCTTCTCAGCACCTCATGGTACCTTCTCTAACATTGACCATATAATTGGTCACAAAACAGACCTCAACAGATATAAGAAGATTGAAATAATCCCATGCTTCCTATCAGATCGCTATGAAGTAAGGGTGGTCTTCAGTAGCAACAAAAACAACAGAAAGTCCACATAAACATGGAAGCTGAACAATGCTCTACTCAATGATTACTTGATCAAGGAAGAAATAAAGAAAGAAATTAAAGACTTTTTAGAATTTAATGAAAATGAAAGCACAACATACCCTAACTTATGGGACACAAAGAAAGCAGTGCTAAGAGGAAAACTCATTGCTCTGAGTGCCTCCAAAAAGAAACTGGAGAGAGCATACACTAGCAGCTTAACGGCATACCTGAAAGCCCTGGAACAAAAAGAAGCTAATACACCCAAGAGGGGTAGAAGGCAGAAAATCATCAAACTCAGGGCTGAAGTCAACCAAGTAGAAACAAAAAGAACCATACAAAGAATCAACAAAACCAGGAGTTGGTTCAAGAAAGATCAACAAGATAGATAAACCCTTAACCAGAATAACCAGAGGGCACAGAGACCGTATCCAAAATAACAAAATCAGAAATGAAAAGGGAGATATAACAACAGAAACTGAGGAAATTCAAAAAATCACCAGATCCTACTACAAAAGCCTATATTCAACACACCTGGAAAATCTGGAGGAAATGGACAGTTTCCTAGACAGATACCAAATACCAAAATTAAACCAGGATCAAATAGACCATCTAAACAGTCCCATAACCCCTAAAAAAATTGAAGCAGTCATTGAAAGTCTCCCAATCAATAAAAGCACAGGACTAGATGGTTTTAGTGCAGAATTCTATCAGACCTTCATACCTAACATCAATACTCTTGAGACTATTCCACAAAATAGAAACAGAAGGAACACTACTCTACTTGTTCTATGAAGCCACATTTACGCTGATCCCAAAACCACACAGAGATCCAACAAAGAAAGAGAACTTCAGACCAATTTCCCTTATGAATATCGATGCTAAAATACTCAATAAAATTCTTGCCAACTGAATCCAAGAACACATCAAAATGATCATTCACCATAATCAAGTAGGCTTCATCCCCGGGATGCAGGGATGGTTCAATATATGGAAATCCATCAATGTAATTCACTACATAAACAAATTCAAGGAAAAAAAAAACACATAATCATTTTATTAGATGCTGAGAAAGCATTTGACAAAATTCAACATCCTTTCATGTTAAAAGTCTTGGAAAGATCAGGAATTCAAGATCCCATACCTAGACATAGTAAAAGCAATATACAGCAAACCAGTAGCCCACATCAAACTAAATGGAGAGAAACTTGAAGCAATTCCACTAAAATCAGGGACTAGACAAGGTTGCCCTCTCTCTCCATATCTATTCATTATAGTACTTGAAGTTCTATCTAAAGCAATTAGACAAAAAAAGGTCAAAGGGATACAAATTAGAAAGGACGATATGATGCACATATGATATGATGATATGATAGTATACTTAAGTGACCCCAAAAACTCCACCGGAAAACTCCTACAGCTGATAAACAACTTCAGCAAAGTGGCCAGATATAAAATTAACTCAAACAAATCAGTAGCCTTCCTATACTCATGGGATAAACAAGCTGAGAAAGAAATTATGGAAAAGACACCCTTCCCAATAGTCACAAACAATATAAAATATCTTGCTGTGACTCTAACCAAACAAGTGAAAGATCTGTATAACAAGAACTTCAAGTCTCTGAAGAAAGAAACTTAAGAAGACTTCAGAAGATGGAAAGATCTCCCATGCTTGTGGAGTGGCAGGATTACCATAGTAAAAATGGCCATCTTGTGAAAAGCAATCTATAGATTCAATGCAATCCCCATCAAAATTCCAAATCAATTCCGCATAGAGTTAGAAAGAGCAATTCTCAAATTCATCTGGAATAACAAAAAACCCAGGATAGCCAAAACTATTCTTAATAATAAAAGAACTGGGGTATCAGTATCCCGGACCTCAAACAGTACTACAGAGCAATAATGATAAAAACTGCATGGTATTTTTACAGTGGCAGGCAGGTAGATCAATGGAATAGAATTGAAGACCCAGAAATGAACCCACACACCTATGGTCACTTGATGTTTGACAAAGGAGCTAAAACCATCCAGTCGAAAAAAAAAATAGCCTTTTCAACAAATGGTGCTGTTTTAACTGGAGGCTAGCATGCAGAAGAATGCAAATCTATCCATTCTTATCTCCTTGTACAAAGCTCAAGTCCAAATGGATCAAGGACCTCCACATAAAACCAGATACACTGAAACTTATTGAAAAGAAAGTGTGGAAGATTCTCGAGCACATGGGCACAGGGGAAAATTTCCTGAACAGAACACCAATGGCTTATACTCTAAGATTAAGAATTGACAAATGGGATCATATAAAATTTCAAACCTTCTGTAAGGCAAAGTACACTGTCAATAGGACAAAACAGAAACCAACAAATTGGGGAAAGATCTTTACCAACCCTACATCTGACAGAGGACTAAAATCCAATATGTACAAAGAACTCAAGAAGTTAGACTCCAGTGATCCAAATAACTCTATTAAAAAATTGGGGTACAGAGGTACACAAAGAATTTTCTTTTTTTTTTTGATTTTTTTAAATTTATTAAATGCATTCTTTATTTACCTTTCAAATGATTCTCCCTTTCCTGGTTCCACTCCGAACGTCCCATAAGCCATCTTCCTTCCCCTTGTTCCTCAATCAACCTCCTCTTGCTTCCTTGTCCTTGTATTTCCCTACACTGCTGGATATCCATCTATTCTATGTCCTCATGATGGATACTGTCTTTATTCCTCCTCAATATGCAGAATTCTTTTAAATATCTTCTGTAATTATAGCTTGGTGGTCATGGATTGTTACAGTTTGTGCTCATCTTGAAACACCTTTATTTCTTCAAGAGTTAACTGTTCTAAAATCCTTTTAAACAGAAAAAGAAATTGCTAGTGTTTGCATTTCCTTACATGTTTCTTCAGGGCCTTCTCCAGATGACTCTGATGTTACCTATGATCATGATGAGTTGCCATACATAGTGAGCTCTCATATTCTCTGCCACATATTCAGTGATGGTGGGAAATGTGTGTGGGATGTGATATAATTGTACTGAAATATAATTGTTTGGTTCTGGGGAACACTGCAAAGATAGAAAATCACCCTAAGCACATATTCAATGACAGTTCACTACTGGCAGAATGTTCATTGAGGAGAGCCAATGTGTTTAATTGATTTTACTACTGACAATCAAAAACCCAGTACACTAGATAAGTAGTATTGGTCAAAGCCCTGATTTTGACAAGCTTCAGTCCATGAAAACATGAACTATAAAATAAACTTTCCTTCAGATAAGCTGATTATGTCAGGCATTTTGGCACAGTGACAGAAAGCTAGCAAGAACATTTATCTAAAATGCCTATTTGTACAAAGAGGCTAATGTTGGTAGGTGCTCAATATTCACATGCAGAGTGGTCAAAAATTGGAGTTTCAGTCCAAATCCCCCAGACTGCTATTTTTTTCTTATAAGTAAAGCATAACTAAAGTCATCTGTGTTTTTATCTTTTAACAAAGCACATATTTCAACAAGTACAATTGCCTCAACATGTTTTCTAGTGATTTCATTTTATTCTGCTTTCCCAAATTCGAATACAAGAGGTTTTTGTATCACTAATCTTGTATCATGTGTCTTTGATTTGTTTTGAATGACCATATATTCTTCCTACCAAAACAATGGAGGGGGAACTTCCTACATATGGATCATCACATAGAACCAGTGGATGCACTTTCCCAGTTGTTCATTCCTCCCGATCACTCTCCCTTTCAATACCCTATCTATCATGCATGAGCCAAGTGGAAACTCCCCAGGAGAAAGAATGAAGTTTTGATAAGTATGAGTATTCTAAATTTTGAATTTCACTTAAAACATCTGCTATGGGGCCAGTGTGAGAACCTGTTAATATCACAGCTTTATATCTCACCAGCAAGCAGAGTACCATAGCTCATCTCACCAGTGAACATTCATGGGAATGCTCTAGTTTTCTCATGTGTAATACTAGATACAAGGTTCTTTTTAGACCTTGAGCATATCACTGACTGTATATACAAAGGATATGACTTCAGTGTATCAAAGAAATTCACTGTCAGTCATTCGTGTGTGCACTTTTCACATCAGTGAAGGTATGGGGTAAATGATCTATCCATCAACAGATGAAGTGTGTGTGTGTGTGTGTGTGTGTGTGTGTGTGTGTGTGTATGTGTGCATGTGTGTTTCCAGCACATTATTAGTCTGTCTTTTCTGAAAAGTTCTGATTTGTGTTTCTTCACTTTACATATGAAGCATACCCACCTCTCTGCCCACTGTCATCAGACCTGTAGCAACAGAAACATACAAGTTAGATCCCCCATTCCCCTGCTTGATGAATCCTGTGGGATACCCCCAGCTGCTCTGAGGTGCCCCCTGAGTTCCATTGTCTAACCCAAGGCTGCCCTCTGGAGGTCTGCTGTACCAGAAACATTCAGGGACAAACAGATGGCTAAAGGCCAGGTTAAGAACACCATCAACAAAAATCAGGATAATGTGACATCTTCAGAGCACAGCTATCCTACCACACACAGTAAGCCCTGGATATCATAACACAACTGAAGCACAAGAAAAAGACCTTAATTCCTATAAAGATGATAGAGGCCTTTAAAGAGGAAGGAAATAAATCCCTTAAAGAAATACAGTAAAATACAATTTAAAAAAGTGAAGGAAATGAGTAAAACCGTTCAAGACCTTAAAATGAAAATAGACACAATAAAGAAAATACAAACTAAGAGAATCCTGAAAATGGAAAACATTGGCAAGAGAACAGAAACAACAGAGACAAGCATCTCCCACAAAATATACAAGATAGAAGAAAGAATCTCAGGCATAGAAGATACAATAGAAGAAATTGATACTTCAGTCAAAGAAAATGTGAAATATAAA
The DNA here is from genome assembly GCA_036184795.1 of Tokudaia tokunoshimensis. NCBI lineage: Eukaryota > Metazoa > Chordata > Mammalia > Rodentia > Muridae > Tokudaia > Tokudaia tokunoshimensis. The sequence goes on from BTHU01000014.1 coordinate 119,338,090, forward strand.
AAAAAAATCCCTGGCACAAAACATCCAGTAAATCAGGACACTATAAAAAGGCCAAACATAAGAATAATAAAAAATAGAAGAAGATAAAGAGTCCCAGGTTCAAGGACCAGATAATATTTTCAATGAAATCACAGAAGAAAATTTTCCAAACCTAAATAATGAGATGCCTATAAACATTCAAGAAGCTTACGAAACAGTACTAGATTAGACCAGAAAAGAAAATCTTCCACATAACAAAGGAACAAAAAAGAATATTAAAAGCTGCAAGGGATAAGACTAAGTAACATACAAAGGCAGACCTAACAGAATTACACCTGACTTCTCAACAAAGACTGGAAAAGCAAGGAGGGCCTACACAGATGTCTTCTAAGAAACCACAGTTGCCAACATATACTATTATATCCAGCAAAACTCCCAATCACCATAGATGTAGAAAACAAGATATTCCAAGACAAAACAAATTTAAACAATATCTATTCATAAATTTAGCCCTACAGAAAATACTAGAAGGAAAACTCCAATGCAAGAAGGTTAACTACACACGAGAAAATTCAGGAAATAAATAATTGCACAAAAGCAAAAACAAAATAAGGGAAACACGCACACACACACACACACACACACACACAGAGAGAGAGAGAGAGAGAGAAAGAGAGAGAGAGAGAGAGAGAGAGAGAGAGAGAGAAACACCAATAGCATCAAAATTACAGAATTAGCAATCAGTGGTACTTAACATCAACGGACTCAATTCCTCAATAAAAAGACATAGGCTAACAAAATGGATGCAAAAACAGGACCCACCATTCTGCTGTATATAAGAGGTACACCTTAGCAACAAAGACAAATATTATCTCAAGGCAAAGAACTGGAAAAAAGTTTCAAGCAAACGGATCCAATAATCAAGCTGGAGGAACCACCCTAATATCTAATAAATAGACTTTCAACCATAATTAATGAAAATTGATGGGGAAGTATACTTCATACTCATCAGAGGAAAAAAAATCAACCAACATGACATCTTAATTTTGAACTTACATTTATAAAAGAAACATTACTAAAACTTAGATCACACACTGAACTCCACACATTAATAATGGGAAAATTCAACATCCTACTCTTACCAACTGACAGGTCATTGAGACAGAACTAAACAGAGAAATAATGAAACTAACAGACACTATGACTCAAATGGAGCTAAAAGGTATCTACAGAACATTTTACCCAAACATAAAAGGTTAAAATTTCTTCTCAGCATCTCATGGAACCTTCTTCAAAATTGACCACATAGTTGGTCACAAAGCAGCCTCAACAGATACAAGAAAATTGAAATGACTCCTTGTATCCTATCAGACCACCATGGATTAAAGCTGGAGTTCAACAAAAACAGAAACAACAGAAGACCTACAAACTCAGGGAAACTGACTAACTCTCTATACTCACTCAATGGTCACTGGTACAAGGAAGAAATAATGAAATTATAGATTTTCTAGAATTCAATGAAAATGAAGGTACAACATACTCAAAATTATGGGACATGATGAAAACAGTGCTAAGAGTAAAGGTCATAGCACTAAGTGCCTCCATAAAGAAATTGGAGAGTTTTCAAATTAATGATCTAAAAGTATAACTGAAAGGTCTAGGACAAAAAGAACCAAACATACCAAGAGGAATAGATGGCAGGAAATAATCAAATTCATGTCTGAAATCAGTTAGAAACAAAGAGAACAATAGAAAGAATCAACAAAACCAAGAGCTGGTTCTTTGAGAAAATCAACAAAATAGAAAAACCCTTAGCCTAACTAACAAAAGGCAGAGAAACAGTACCCAAATTAACAAAATCAGAAATGAAAAGGGAGATATATCAACAGGCACTTAGGAAATACAAAGAATAATTAGGTCTTATGTAAAAAAACCTGTACTTCAGAAAATTAGAAAATCTTAATGAAATGGATTATTTTCTAGACAGATAGCACTTATCAAAGTTAAATTAAGATCAGGTAAATTATCTACATAGTCCTATAACCCCTAAGGAAATAGAAGTAGACATATAATTTTCCCAACCAAAAAATTCCAGGGCCAGATGGTTTTAGTGCAAAATTCTACCAGATTTCCAAAGAAGAGCTATTACCAGTATTCCTCAAACTATTATACAAAATAGAAACAGAAAGAACACTGCCAAACTCATTCTATGAACCCATAGTCACCCTGATACCTACACAAAAACTCAACAATGAAAGAGAATTTCAGACCAACTTCCCTTATGAACAGTGATGCAAAAATACTCAATAAAATACTCAAAAACTGAATCCAAGAACACATCAAAATGATCTTTCACCACAATCAAGTAGGCTCTATCCCAGGGATTCAGGGGTGGTTGAATATATGAAAATCCATCAAGGTAATCCACCATATAAATAAGCTGAAAGGAAAAACCCCATATGATCATCTCATTAGATGCTGAAAAAGCCTTTGACAAAATCCAACACCATTCATCATAAAATTTTTGGAGAGATCAGGGATACAATGTACATACCTAAACATAATAAAGGCAATATACTGAAAGACAGTAAGCAACTGTCAACATCAAAATAAATCAAGAGAAACTTAAAGCAATTCCACTAAAACCACTCTCTCCCTGTCTGTTCAACATGGTATTTGAAGTTATAGTTAGAGCAATAAGACAGCTACAGGAGATCAAGAGGATATAAATCACAAAAAATGTAGTCAAAGTATTGCTATTTACAGATGATATGACAGTATACATAAGTGTTTCCAAAAATTCTACCAGAGAACACCTACAGCTGATAAACATCTTTAACAAAGTGGCTTATACAAAATTAACTCAAACAAACAAACAAACAAACAAACAAACATAAAAGCAAAACCAAAACCAACTTTTTTTAAATTTTCTATATTTTTTTATTTACATTCTAAATGATTTTCCCTTTCCCGTTTCCTCCCTCCCCGAAAGTCCAATAAGCCCCCTTCCCTCCCCCTGCTCCCCATTCAACCCCCTCTCGCTTCTCTGTCCTAGTATTCCCCTACATCAGTCTTTCCAGGACCAGGGGTCTCTCCTTCCAACTTCTTGGAAATCTATTGATATGTGAATTGTGTCTTGGGTATTCCAAGATTCTGGGTTAATATCCCCTTATCAGTGACTGCATACCATGTGTGTTCTTTTGTGATTGGGTTACCTCACTAAGGGTGATATTTTCCAGTTCTGACCATTTGCCTAGGAATTTTGTGAATTCATTGTTTTTAATTGCAGAGTAGTATTCCATTGTGTAAATATGCCACATCTTCTGAATCCATTCCTCCATTGAGGGACATCTGGGTTCTTTCCAGCATCTGGCTATTATAAATAAGAATAAGGCTGCTATGAACATAGTGGAGCATGTGTCCTTATTGCATGCAGGGGAAGCCTCTGGGTATTTGCTCAGGAGTGGTATAGCAGGATCCTCTGGGAGTGTCATGCCCAGTTTTCTGAGGAACCACCAGACTGCTTTCCAGAGTGTTTGTACCAGCTTGCAATCCCACCAGCAGTGGAGGAGTGTTCTTCTTTCTCCACATCCTCGCCAACAACTGCGGTCTCCTGTGTTTTTGATCTTAGCCATCCTGACTGGTGTGAGATGGAATCTCAGGGTTGTTTTGATTTGCATTTCCCTGATTACTAAGGATGTTAAACATTTCTTTAGGTGCTTCTCAGCCATTAGATATTCTTCAGGTGAGAACTCTTTGTTTAGCTCTGTACCCCATTTTTTAATAGGGTTATTTAGCTCTTTGGAGTCTAACTTCTTTTTTTTTCATTTTCTAAGTTGTTTTTTTTTTTTATTTACCTTCAAAATCATTTCCCCTTCTTGAGTTCTTTGTATATATTGGATATTAGCCCTCTGTCGGATGTAGGGTTGGTAAAGATCTTTTCCCAGTTTGTCGGTTGCCGCTTTGTCCTTTTGACAGTGTCCTTTGCCTTACAGAAACTTTGTAATTTTATGAGGTTCCATTTGTCAATTCTTGATCTTAGAGCATAAGGTATTGGTGTTCTGTTCAGGAAATTTTCCCCTGTTCCCATATGTTCAAGGTTCTTCCCTAGTTTCTTTTCTATTAGTTTCACTGTGTCTGGTTTTATGTGGAGGTTCTTAACCCACTTGGAATTGAGCTTTGTGCAAGGAGATAAGAATGGATCAATTTGCATTCTTCTGCTTGTTGACCTCCAGTTGAACCAGCATCAGTTGTTGAAAAGGCTATCTTTTTTCCAGTGGATGGTAAAACCAACTTTTTTAATATAACTGATAAACAGGCTGAAAAAGAAATTAGGGAAGCAACACCACAATTACAATAGCCATAAATAATATAAAATATTTTAGTATAACTCTAACCAAGCAAGTGAAAGACCTGTATGAGAAGAACTTCAAGTCTCTGAAGAAGGAAGCTGAAAAAGACATCAGAAGATGTAAGGTATTGGTACAGAGACAGGCAGGAAGACCAATGGAATAGAATTGAAGACCCCCCACCTATGCACACTTGCTCATTGACAAAGGAGCTAAAACTATCCAGTTGAAAAACGACAGCATTTTCAACAAATGGTGCTGTTTCAACTTGTGGTCAGCATGTAGAAGAATGCAGATAGATTCATTCTTATCTCCTTGTACAAAGCTCAAGTCCAAGTGGATCAAGGACCTCCACATAAAACCAGGTACACTGAATCTGATAGAAGAAAAAGTGGGGAAGACCCTCGTGCACATGAGCACAGGGGAAAAGTTCCTTGAACAGAACACCGATTGCTTATGCTATAAGATCAACAATAGACAAATGGGACCTAGGGGAATACCAGGACAGAGAAGCACGAGGGGGCTGAATGGGGAACAGAGGGAGAGAAGGGGGCTTATGGGACTTTCAGGGAGGGAGGAAAAGGGAAAGGGGTAATCATTTGGAATATAAATAAAAAATATAGAAAATAATAAAAAAATGAAAAAAAATTCAAAGGTTCTGTAAGGCAAAGGACAGTGTCAATAGGACAAAATGACAACCAAGATATTGGGAAAAGATCTTTACCAATTTCACATCTGATAGAGGGCTAATATCTAATATATACAGAGAATTCAAGAAGTTAGAGTATGGAGAACCAAATAACCTTATTAAAAAATTAGAAACAGAGCTAAACAAAGAATTCTCAACCAAGGAAACTTGAATGGCCAAGAAGCACCTAAAGAAATGTTCAACATCCTTAGTTATCAACGAGATGCAAATCAAAACAACCCTGAGATTCCACCTTACCCCAATCAGAAAGGCTAATTTCAAAAACTCAGGCAACAGAAAATGCTGGAGATAACGACACATGCTCCACTATGCTCATAGCAACCTTATTTATAATAGCCAGACGTTGGAAAAAACCCAGATGTCTCTAAACAGAGGAATGGATACAGAAATTGTGGTATATTTACACTATGGACTACCACTCAGCTATTAAAAACAATGAATTCATGAAAGTCTTAGGCAAATGGGTGGAACTAGAAAATATCATCCTTAGTAAGGTAACCCAATCACAAAAGAACACACATGGTTTGCACTCGCAGATAAGTGGATATTAGCCCAGAAACTCGGAATACACAAGACACAATTCACATATCAAATGATGCCCAAGAAGAAGGAAGGAGAGGTCCCTGGTCCTGGAAAAGCTTGACGCAGCAGTATAGCAGAATACCAGGACAGGGAAGTGGGAGGGGGCTGATTAGGGAAGAGGGGAGGAAAGAGGGCTTATGGGACTTTCGGGGAGGTGGAACCAGGAAAGGGGAAATTATTTGAAATGTAAATAAAGAATATATCTAATAAAAAAAAGAAAAAAAGAGAAAATTCTGGAGAGGATGTGGAGAAAGAGTAACACTCCTTCATTGCTGGTGGGATAGTAAACTGGCAAAACCACTCTTGAAATCAATCTGAAGGTTTCTCAGAAAATTGGAAATAGATCTACCTAAAGACCCAGCTATACCACTCCTAAGCAATACCCAAAAGATGCTTCAACACATAACAAGAACACACACTCCTATGTTCATAAGAGCCTTATTTCTAATAGCCAGAAACTGCAAAGATCCTAGATGTCCCTTAACAGAGGAATGGATACAGAAAATATGGTACTTTTACAGAATGGAGTACCACTCAGCTATTAGAAACAATGAATTCATGAAATTCTTAGGCAAATGGATGGAATTAGAAGGTTTCACCCAGAGTGAGGTAACCCAGTCACAAACAAACACACATGGTATGCACTCACTGAAGGTGCATATTAACCTAAAATCTCAGAATACCCAAGATACAATTCAAAGACCAAATGAAGCTCAAGAAGAAGGAAGACCAAAATGTGGGTGCTTCAGTCCTTCTTAGAAGGGGGAACAAAATACTCATGGGAGCAAATATGGAGACAAATTGTGGCGCAGAGACTGAAGGAAAGACCATTCAGAGACTGCCCCACCTGGGGATCCATCCCATATACAGTCATCAAACCCAGACACTATTGTGGATGCCAAGAAGTACATGCTGATAGGAGCCTGATATAGCTGTCTCCTGAGAGGGCTCTGCCAGAGCCTGAGAAATACAGAAGTGGATGTTTGCAGCCAATCATTGAACTGATCACGGGGTCCCCAGTGGAGGAGTTAGAGAAAGGACTGAAGGAGCTGAAGGATTCCCAACCCCATAGGAAGAACAACAATATCAACCAACCAGTCCCTCCCAGAGATCCCAGGGACTAAACCACAACCAAGGAGTACACATGGAGGGACCCATGGCTCCTGCCTCATATGTAGCAGAGAATGGCCTGTGGGGCATCAATGGGAGAAGAGGCCCTGTGAATGTTCGATGCGCCAGTGTATGGGAATTCGAGTGCCTCAAGGCGGGAGCAGGTGAGTAGGTGGGTGTGGGAACACCCTCCTAGAAGCAGGGGGGAGGGAGGATAGAATAAGAGTTTTCAGGGGGCAGAATACTGGGAAAGGTGATAACATTTGAAATGTAAATAAAGAAAATATCCAATAAAAAATGAAGATGGAAAGATCTTTCATGCTGATGGATAGGTAGGATTAACATAGTAAAAATGTCCATCTTGCCAAAAGCAATCTACAGATTTAATGAAATTCCCACCAAAATTCCAACACAATTATTTATAGACCTTGAAAGAGCAGTTCTCAACTTCATATGGCAAAATAACAATCAAACAAACAAAAAACTCAAGATAACTAAAACAATCCTGTACAATAAAAGAACTTCTGGAGCTATCATCTTCAGATTTCAAGCTATAGTACAGAGCAATAGTGAGAAAAACTGTACGGTGTTGGTATAGGAACAGAAAGACTGATCAATAGAAGAGAATTGAAGACTAAGAAATAAACCCACACACCTATGGACACTTTATATTTGACAAAGAAGATAAACCATACAACAACAAAAAAGAAAGAAAGAAAGAAAGAAAGAAAGAAAGAAAGAAAGAAAGAAAGAAAGAAAGCATCTTCAACAAATGGTGCTGATCTCACTGATGTGTGCATGTAGAAGAATGCAAGTAGATGCATGTCTGTCACACTGCAAAAATTCAAGTCAAAGTGGAACGAAGACCTCAACATAAAACCGGATACTCTAAATATTATAGAAGAAAGAATGGGGAACTTTCCTGAACACATTGACTCAGGAGACAAATTGCCTGAACATAAAACCAATAGCACAAGCAAAATGGCAGTCTGCAGAATGGGAAAATATCTTTACCAATCATACATCCTTCAGAGGACTAATCCAAAATATATAAAGAACTCAAGAAATCAGACACCAACAATCCAAACAACCCAATTAAAAATGTGGTACAGAGAGCCAAATAGGAGTACATTGTTGTTGTCTTCAGACATACCAAAAGAGGGCATCAGATCCCATTACAGATGGTTTTGAGTCACCATGTGATTGCTAGGAATAGAACTCAGGACCTCTGGAAGAGCAGTCAGTGCTCTTAACTGCTGAGCCATCTCTCCAGCCCAAACAGAATTTTTTATATGATTTTTTTAATTTACATTTCAAATGTTATCCTTTTTCCAGGTTCCCTCCACCCTCCTGGAAACCCTCTATCCAATTCCCTCTCCCCCTGCTCTATGAGAGTGTTCCTCCACCCACCCACTCCTGCCTCCCCACTCTCGAGAGTCCCTTAACAATTGGAGTGGGGACTGTCTCTGACTTTGTTTGTTGCCATTGGGTGTCCTTCCCCTAATTAGACTGCATGGTTGTACCTCAGTGGGAGAGGATATGCTTAGTCCTGCTGGGACTGGATGACCGGGGGGGGGGGGTGGCGATATGACAGAGCCAAGGGAGGTTTCACCGTCTCTGTGGAGAAAGGGAGAGGGTAATGAAGGGAGAGCTAAGGATGGGACTGAGAGGAGAAGAGGGAGGAAGCTGCAATCAGCCTATAAACTGAATGAATAAATGAATAAAAACAAAACATATGAAGCACACCCTTGCGAAGATTAAATCCTCCGAATCTGTACCAGTAGCAATACTTCATTTAAGGTGTAGGATAGCGTTTTCTGTTTCTTTGGAATAATTTAGACCATGAATCATAAACTATTTAGTGGTTTTGCAAAGACAAATGCTTGTTTCCTATTCTGCAATGAACATAACATATTGTTTTCTGTTGTGAAAGGTGCAAGGGGAGTAAGAACAAAAACTGTTAAAGCAACAACATAGAAAATTCTCAGTATTCTTTCTTTTGTATCCTCCTGACTCATCATGTCAGAAAATGTATACCTGCCATCAAACTTTAAACCATGATGTTTTAACATCTGCAACAGAGTCTCCATTCACATCTTCAATGAGCAACCACCTCTGCTACAATCACAGCTGTCATGCCCTGATGTATGTCATGTACGTGAGTATTTTCTTGTCTGCCATGATGTCACTGGTAGTGTTTTAACAAGAGCTCAAGCCAGAGCATTTCCTCCCAGGAGCTGTTTGTTGCCAGACTAACAGGCATCTGTGTTATCCCTGATAAGGACCTAAAAGAAGATCAGATCTGTGTAACCTGAGTTCTCATTTACAAAGCTACCTAACACTGGGAATAGAAAGACTGTGGCACAGCCTTCTCTCAAGTCAGGATAGTACATTTATTCTAACTGTATATGCTTTCTAAATCCTTACATTGTCTATTGATTGTAATTATACAGTGATTTACTGGCCTGGCTGCTCTCTGAAGTTGAAAGGAATTATACTCCCAAGGAGAGTAGTTGGTCCTTGGTATCTGTAGGGCTGTGCTCTAAGGATACAAGAACATTCAATTTAAAATGGTACAGCCTGTGTATATGACACACTCACATCCTCCTGTTTATTTTAAAAAGTTTCCAAGACTTATGATACCTGCAATAATATAAATATCACACAATAGCTGTACTGACTAGCTTAGAAAGCAATGACAAGAAGCAGTTAATGAATTTTCCTTACAAATGTGTTTTTAATGAATATTTTCAATCAACAGTTTTCCAAAAGGACATGTACAGAACCCACCGATGTGGAGGACAGACTGTACAATAGAGAACTGTTGTAGTCCAGCCTCATAACTCAGAGAGCTGCCCCTTAGCTTCCAATGGGCAGTACAGATACAGGGCAAGTGGCATGGAAATGCCATGCCATACTTAGTTCAATCACAGATTTTTTTTCTTACATGATAAACCAGGCAAACTTGGTAAAGCTCTTTGAGAACACCAACAGTGGTTTCCAGAAAGCATTATTACCACAGATGTTACTGCAAGATAATCAAAAGACCACATCTGACTCTGGTACAGAGTCCTGGTTTCTCTTGCTGATTCCATCATTTGAAGCTTTCAAAGCTGAAGGCTGAGCCAGCACCATTTGTTGAAAAGGCTATCTTTTTTCCACTGGATGGTCAACATGCAGAAGAATGCAAATTGACCCATCCTTATCTCCTTGCACTAAGCTCAATTCTAAGTGGATCAAAGATCTCCACATAAAACCAGACACACTGAAACTAATAGAAGGGAAACTAGGGAAGAACCTTGAACATATGGGCACAGGGGAGAATTTCCTGAACAGAACTCCAATAGCTTATACTCTAAGATCAAGAATAGACAAATGGGACCTCATTAAATTACAAAGCTTTTGCAAGGCAAAAGACACCGTCAAAAAGACAAAGCGGCAACCAACTAACTGGGAAATGATCTTTACCAACCTTACATCCGACAGAGGGCTAATATCCAAGATATACAAAGAACTCAAGAAGTTAAACTCCAGAGAGGCAAGTAACCCTATTAAAAAATGGGGTACAGAGCTACACAAAGAGTTCTCACCTGAAGAATATCTAATGGCTGAGAAGCACCTAAAGAGATGTTCATCATCCTTAGTCATTAGGGAAATGCAAATCAAAACAACCCTGAGATTCCATCTCACACCAGTCAGGATGGCTAAGATCAAAAACACAGGAGACAGCAGTTGTTGGCGAGGATGTGGAGAAAGAGGAACACTCCTCCACTGCTGGTGGAATTGCAGGCTGGTACAACCACTCTGGAAAGCAGTCTGGCGGCTCCTCAGAAAACTGGGCATGACACTTCCGGAGGATCCGGCTATACCACTCCTGGGCATATACCCAGAGACTTTACCTGCATGCAATAAGAACACATGCTCCACTATATTCATAGCAGCCTTATTTATAATAGCCAGAAGCTGGAAAGAACCCAGATGTCCCTCAACGGAGGAATGGATTCAGAAGATGTGGTATATTTACACAATGGAATACTACTCTGCAATTAAAAACAATGAATTCACGAAATTCCTAGGCAAATGGTCAGAACTTGAAAATATCATCCTTAGTGAGGTAACCCAATCACAAAAGATCACACATGATATGAAGTCACTGATAAGGGGATATTGACCCAGAATCTCAGAATACCCTAGACACAATCAGCATATCAATAGATTTCTAAAAAGATGGAAGGAGAGACCCCTGGTCCTGGAAAGACTGGATGTAGGGGAACGCCAGGACAGAGTAATGAGAGGGGGTTGAACGGAGAAAAGAGGGAGGGAAGGGGGCTTATGGGACTTTCGGGGAGGGAGGAAACGGGAAAGGGGAAGTGATTTGGAATGTAAATTAAAAAAAATAAAATTAAATTAAATTAAAAAAAAAAAAAAAAAAAAAAAAAAGCTGAAGGCTTTCATGATTAAGCACATATTATCCTCCTGGAAGATATTTCTTTTTTGGCAGATGAGATAGTGGAACAGATCCACAACTTGTCAAGAGGAGTTACTGTGTCATTAAAAAGCCTTTAGCACAATGTTTTTCCTCTTTCCATGCTGGTTGAAAAGATTTGAATGCAGAAGCACAGATATAACAATAACAATACAAAACCTAAATTGTCCATGGAAAAGCTTAAACCAAGTTAAAATTTTCCATTTGCCAAATGTTCTCCAGGCAATTTAAATGTAATTCAAAACAGGCATTCAGTAGCCACAGATGTGTGTTGTGTCAAAATGGTCTTTGTCTTGGTTGCATACATCCAATTTCTTTCTGAGGATGATTGTAAAAGTTACTCTATTACCACAGAAAAAAAGTATGCACAAATTCAATTACAAAAATTTATACAATTAAGTTTTTCTTATTAACCCTAGAAACATACTTTCATTCATTGAACAACAAAGTTCTTAGTTATATGGCTCTTTCAAACTTGGAAACAGTTCTAGAAAGGTCTTTTGCAGCCCTGGGTGAGTTGGTTCAGCTCTGGGTCTTTGAAGTGAAAAAGTAACAACAGATTCTTCTCAGTTTGGAGGACAGGCAGAAGAGCTTTATTGCTCATTGCACTATGAAGATCCCACAACCTTCTGTATCCACAAGAGAACAAAACCAGACACTGAACATGTATTAAAGGATGCATACCACGGACAGATGATGCCCTGCCCCTTGCATGGTGCTCCCTCAAACTTTGTAGGAACTGTGATGACCATGAGAAATTGTGGTTTGGGAGACACATAAACAAGGCGAGTCATGAAAGGTTTCTGAGATGTTTTGGGACCTTAATAAAAAATTTCTGTTATCATGGAAAATCTCTAATTTCTCCATTTAGCACCTTTGGGCCTTTGTGGGATATTATTTGTGACAGGACTCCCATGAAAGAAGGATCTAGAAAGGAAGATCAATTTGGACCTACCTACTCTGTCCTGTAGCTTCTGGGTTCTCAGGAGAGGCCTGCTGAACTTCTGAGTCACATCATTTGTTTGTCTTGCACCCCAATGCAGAGAAAGTGTAGGTGGTGTTTCTGCTCTTTGATTGGCTGGGTAAAACTGTAGTTTCTTATTTAACTGTAACTTCTCTGACTCTCATAAATGGAATGAGAGGGGCTGGAGAGATGGCTCAGTGGGTAAGAGCACTGACTACTCTTCCAAAGGTCATGAGTTCAAATCCCGGCACCCACATGGTGGCTCACAACCATCCGTAAGGAGATCTGATGCCCTCTTCTGGTGTCTGAAGACAGCTACAGTGTACTTACATATAATAAATAAATAAATCTTAAAAAAAAATAAATGGAATGAGAACCTTAGGATATACCACGCAGGGTTGAGAATTCAATGAGATTTTACGTTCAGATACTTAACGCACAACCTGGCACAAAGTAAATGCTTAATAAATAATGACAGGAGGTAGCAGCAGCAAGATCAGCAATATCAAGGTCCATTCTTAGTGTGTGGCAGGAGACCTGGTGCCGAGACAGTTTGCATTTGGAAAATGCTTAGTAAAATAGTCATGAAGAATGAGAGCACACTGTTTCTTCCTTAACATCTGTGCAAATACAGCACAGGTTCCATTTTGATTGCCAAGGCCAGTGGTAGATAGAAATCATGTGGTCCACCGTAAAGCTCTCCAGTAGCCTTCTAAATTCCATTCTAGAGCCAGTCTTACACTGTCAAATGGGAAGTTACTGAAGAAAGCAGTGGGTTTGCAAACCATTTTCTTCCTCTGCTGCGCCTTGTACTCTTCTGGTGAACATCTGAAGGGCAATACTGGCAGAGAGCTAAGCATTTTAAGACTGTACATTCAGGGTTGTTCATAGTGAACAAATCAGGAATTTCTGGATATAGAGAGTTTTGCCTCATAGAGCATGCACATGTGCCAGTGACTTTTGTGTATGGGATGGAAAAACTATGGCCGAGGTAGTTGTCTTCTACAGAAATCACGTAAACCTCATGTTAGAGCTTAAACATGATGATATGGCCAGAGCATGTCCACATTAACAAGAGAGGCAAAGGCCTTAGATACATTACCGCCTCTATGGCTTCCAGTGATTTCCCTGCTTCTATGGCTCTCAGTGATTCTTGAGTGAAATTATTAGACTTAGCTGCTATGCGTGACCTCTCATTCTTAAGTCTCTGTTGCCATGTTCAATAGCAAGGTCAAAGATATGGAGACTTTTATTCTTAAGTTACTCTGAACCCCAAAAAGGAGGTATTGTAGCTGTTATGTAAACATCTTTTCTCCAAATATTTGATGAATTAATAGAGAAAGGAATAAGAAAATAATTAGACAATCAAGTTGAATGGTGACTTTTATTTTGTAATTCTTCAGAAGATAGTAGTAGAAACAAAACACCAGACAGCAACTCCTAAATTTGTAGGAATTTCAGGAAAGATTGGCAGAAAGAGAGAAAAGAGGGTCAATCAGGTGGCTCTTGAAAAATGTTTAGGTCTATAATTTGACCTTCTGTGAGTTAGTTTTCTATGGGATGTTTTAGCCAGGAGAGAAACTTAGTACATTTAAAAAAGTTTATCCCCAGAGGAATGGTTTTAATATAAGACAAAGAACAACTGGCCAGATTTCACACCATTTCACAGACTTCTGGAGAACATCTTGAGAAACATGTATCCTTGGTGATTGTATTGAGTTGAATAATCATCAGAATGTTCTTGCACAAACTTAGAGGCCAGAGTCTGGGGTATTTGGCCTCTTGCTTCTAGGCCACAAACTTGGTGTCTTAGCAACTGCTGAGATTTGCATAGTAAAAATAGTGGTACAAAGCTTGACTAGCACATGGCCTAGATCTCAAGCACTGATTATTTTTCTCATGCAATAGCATGCATAGCACTTTCCAGCTCTATGAAAACTAGCCAGTAAGTATGAATTCTGTAGGCTAGGGCCAGCTGGATTTCTCCATGTCCTTTGACTCAAGTATTTGGTGTGTTCAGTGACAGTGTCCTACTGTCAAGAGCTAGAGGACAAGAAACAGGAATGGCAATTGTTTGTAATGGTCTCAGGACTATTGGACCCTACTGGCCAACAACTCAACAAGATGTAACACATTCATGGGACTGGGATTTTTGATGTGTTAGCATGAAATGTCTGGATGAGGAAGTTAAACTCATTTTATATATGTATATGCTTATTTTTATGCAAATACTTTCATAGTAGTAGGTTTTCATATGGATTTTTTAAAAGGCTCTTAGTGTTAGTAATCTGTCTCTATATTCCTCCCTCTACCATGCTATCTCATACTTCACCACATTTAATCTTTCTGGAAGGTCTTGCAGACAGGGACATGCAGAGCGCTTTCTGTTCTCTTTGATAACAGTAGCCTCTGTAATGCATCCTGAAGACCTACCTGTGGATGTTTCACATTCACTTTTTATATAAGTAGGAGAAGCACAGGAAAGCTACAGGGAAATAGTACAGTAAATGCAGGAACCAGTGATGAAAGTCCATATTATGCATAACTGTACCTGTGCCAGACAATTGTGGCACTGACTGTGCAGTGGATTTCTTCACACTAGCACCATTATATAGGGACAATGTGCTACACTTAGACCTTATGGTATCTGTAACACATGAAGCCATAGAAATTTTTCTGTTCCGTGCTAATGGTATGGGTCCATGGTCCTGTTTCTGTCTTTGGTTCAAGCTTTGTTACCCAACACGACTCTACTTAATTCTGAGACAGCGGGATGTTTACAGATTACCCTAACAGCAACCAATTTTAAGGGGGCATTGCAGCTCTGGCAACAGGGCAACTGGGACCTCCAGACACAGGGACAATCAAGCATAATATCGCGTGGGTGTCAATCAGCTTGTGTGCTCCCTGCTCCCAAGAGCTGGGCAGGTCTGGGGTCACCTAGGCGCCAGCTCTGCTGTGGGACATCTGCCCTGCAGAGGGACCCCCCCCGCACTGGGAGAGAGCACACCTACATAGGGCAGGAGTGCACCAGCCTCCGCTTGGCGACCTCTGCTCCGGGGATCGATTGCACTGAGCATCCAGGTACCCAAGGACACAGCCTATTGGGCTTCCATCTGCGCCCAAGAGTGGGGCAGCTCTGCGGTCGTCTGGGCGCCAGTTCAGCTGTGGGCTATCTGCCCTGCAGAGTGATCTGCACCGAGAGGGTGCAGAGTGCACTCTGCCATCTTTGCTCAGGCAAAACGGCAACTGGGACCTCCAGACGCAGGGACAATCAAGCATAATATCGCTTGGGTCTCAGCAAGCTTGTGTGCTCCCTGCTCCCAAGAGCTGGGCAGTTCTGCTGTCACCTACCGCCAACTCTGTTGTGTGACATTTGCCCTGCACAGGGCGGGAGCACACCAGCCTCCCCTTGGCAACCTCTGCTCCGGGGATCAACTATGCTGAGCCTTTAGATGTGCAAGAATCCCCCAATATAACATCACTTGGGGCAAGGCACATCAGGGCTCCAAAGTCACTCAGGAGCAGGCAGGCCCCAGCAATCGGTGCCAGGGGAATCCCAGTAATCCCGGGGGGAGGGGGCAGAAATAGCCTTGCAGGCTCACAGGAGGTCCAACCAACAGCCAGTGACAGCAGGACCAACTAACACCAGAGGTAACCAGATGGCAAAAGGCAAACGTAAGAACGTTACTAACAGAAATCAAGGCAGTATGGCACCATCCGAACCCAACTCTCCAACAGCAGCAAGTCCTGGATACCCCATCACACCCGAAAGTCAAGATCTGGATTTAAAATCACTTCTCATGATGCTATTAGGGGATTTCAAGGACACAAATAAATCTCATAAAGAAATACAGGCGAACATGAATCAATGGGTAGAAGCCCTTACAAAGGAAACACAAAAATCGCTTAGAGAAATGCAGGAGAATATGGGTCAACTGATGGAGGCCCAAAAGGAGGCAACACAAAAATCGCTTAAAGAAATGAATCAACGGGTAGATGCCCTTAAAAAGGAACCACAAAAATCACTTAAGAAATGCAGAAGAATAAGGGTCAACAGATGGAGACCCATAGGGAGGCAACACAAAAATCTCTTAAAGAAATGAATCAATGGGTAGATGCCCTTACAAAGGAAACCCAAGAATCGCTTAAAGAAATGCAGCAGAATACGGATCAACAGATGGAAGCCCATGAGGAGGAAACACAAAAATTGCTTAGAGAAATACAGGAGAACTTGGGTCAACAGGCAGAAATCCTGAAAGAGGAAATGCAAAAATATCTTAAAGAAATACAGGAAAATACAAACAAACAAGTGAAGGATCTGAGCAAATCCATCCAGGATCTAAAAAAGGAAGTAGAAACAACTAAGAAATCACAAAGTAAGACAACTTTGGAGATAGAAAACCTTGGGAAGAAATCAGGAGTCATAGATGCAAACATCAACAATAGAATACAAGAGATGGAAGAAAGAATCTCAGGTGCTGAAGATACCATAGAAAGCATTGACTCAACAGTCAAAGAAAATGCAAAATGCAAAAAAACGTGTAACCCAAAACATCCAGGAAATCCAGGACACAATGAGAAGACCAAACCTAAGGATTATAGGTATAGATGAGAGTGAAGATATGCAACTTAAAGGGCCAGTAAATATCTTCAACAAAAATATGGAGGAAAACTTCCCTAACAAAAGAGAGAGATGCCGATGAACGTACAAAACGCCTACAGAACTCCGAACAGACTGGACCAGAACAGAAATACCTCCTGTCACATAATAATCAAAACACCAAATGTACTAAACAAAGAAAGAATATTAAAAGCAGTAAGAGAAAAAGGCCAAGTAACATATAAAGGAAGACCTATCCGAATCACATCAGACTTCTCACAAGAGAATATGAAAGACAGAAGATCCTGGGCAAAATTCATGCAGACTCTAAGAGAACTCAAATGCCAGCCTAGACTACTATACCCAGCAAAACTCTCAATCATCAAAGATGGAGAGACCAAGATATTCCATGATAAAACCAAATTTATATAATATCTTTCCACAAACCCAGCCTTACAAAGGACAACAGGTGGAAACCTCCAATACAAGGAGAGAAGCAACACCCTGGAAAAAACGAGATAGTAACCTTCTTGCATCAAACCCGAAAGTAGAAAACCACTCAAACATAAAGATAGCGTCAAGAATAGCAGGTGGCAGTAATAACTATTCCTTAATCTCTCATAATTTCAATGGTCTCAATTCCCCAATAAAAAGACTTAGACTTACAGACTGGATATGTAAACAGGACCTAGCATTTTCTGCGTGCAGGAAACGCACCTCAGTGTCAAAGAGAAGCACTACCTAAGAGTAAAAGGCTGGAAAACAATCTTACAAGCAAATGGTCCCAGGAAACGAGCCAGAGAAGCCATCCTAATATCAGAAAAAATTGACTTTCAACCTAAAGTCATCAAAAAAGATACAGAAGGACACTACATACTGATCAAAGGAAAAATCCACCAAGAACAACTCTCAGTTCTGAATATCTATGCTCCAAAGGCCATCCTAATATCAGAAAAAATTGACTTTCAACCTAAAGTCATCAAAAAAGATACAGAAGGACACTACATACTGATCAAAGGAAAAATCCACCAAGAACAACTCTCAGTTCTGAATATCTATGCTCCAAAGGCAAGGGCACCCTCATTTGTAAAAGAAACTTTACTAAAGCTCAAAGCACACATAGCACCTAAAACAATAATAGTGGGTGACCTCAACATCCCGCTCTCTGAAATGGATCGTTCAGGAAAGCCGAAAATAAACAGGGACACAGTGAATCTAATTGAAGCCTTGGACCAAATGGAACTAACAGATATATATATAGAACATTTCATCCTGGAGCTAAAGAATACACCTTCTTCTCAGCACCTCATGGTACCTTTGCCAAAATTGACCATGTAATTGGTCACAAATCAGACCTCAACAGATATAAGAAGATAGAACTAATCCCATGCCTCCTATCAGATCACTATGGAATAAGGGTGGTCTTCAATGGCAAGAAAAACAAAAGAAAACCCACATACACATGGAGGCTGAACAATGCTCTACTCAATGATAACTTGGTCAAGCTGGAAATAAAGAAAGAAATCAAAGACTTTTTGAAAGTTAATGAAAATGAAGGCACAACATACCCTAATTTATGGGACACAATGAAAGCAGTGCTAAGAGGAAAATTCATAGCCCTGAGTGCCGCCAAAAAGAAACGGGAGACAGCATACACTAACAGCTTAATGGCACACCTGAAAGCCCTGGAATAAAAAGAAGCAAATACACCAAAGAGGAGTAGAAGGCAGGAAATCATCAAACTCAGGGCTGTACATATAGAATATATGTATTCTTATACATGTATTACAATTGTATGTAGTATAATTATATACATTTCTCTTTTCTTATAATATCACAGATATAGAGAGAACTCTTAAAACAATTTCTAGGACTCAAAAAAAGCATGAGCTGGCCTAAATGTACTGCTGAATACGTTTTGGAATTTGAGACTCTGCTCTGTGGCTAAGCAGGCCATTTTTTACACACTAAAGATTTCGTCTTAGCCGAGTGGGGTTTTATCCAAATGAAGTCCAGTATGGATAAATGAGCTGCTGTTAATCTCATTGGATTGCTCACTGGAGTGAACTTAGGGGAAGAAGACCATGTATACACACATTCTGCCCTCCTCATTCTTTCACCTACTAATGATGGCAACCTTGGTCTTGGCATGTCTGGCAAATATTCTGCTTCTCACCCCAGCTCCTGTAGGTGACTTTAACATTCTTGTGTATCATCTGTCTGGAGGAATAGGACATACATGATGCCATGAAGTCCATAGTCAACAAGAACTACTGTAGCCTTTGGCAAAGGCAAATGCTTTAAGACATTGTATTTCGTACTACAAGGAGCCAGAGTTAAATATTTTTGTAAATTAAATATAGACAAAACAATTAAATCTCCAAACAAGGAAAGCTCCCTGGTGTAAACTTTCCTCGCCTTTGTCCTGAGGTTTGTTATATGGTGTAGTTCTGTGCTTATTGTTGTTGTCCTTGTTGTTGCTGTTGTTTTGAGTCATGGATGTGTATATTTTGTGCTTTCTTATTTTTAAGTTTTTTTTAATTGAAAATTAATTCCTTTCTCATACAATACATCCTAATCACAATTTCCCCTCCTTCCATTCCTCCTAGCTCACTCTTACGTCCTTTTTCCCCAGGACCACACCCCTCTATTTCCTCTTCAGATAAGTACAGACCTGTAAAATATGATGGTTAAACCAGACAAAACAAGATACAATCGGACAAGGCAAAACCCTCCTATAGGGAATGGACAAGACAACCCAACAGGAGGAAAAGAGTCTTAAGAGGAGTCAAAAGATTCAGAGAAACACTTGCTCCTACAGTTAGGAGTCCTACAAAACACCAAGCTAACAACAGAACTTTTCGGAAAAACCAACCAATGTTTCATTTAACTTGAGTACCATGCCATGAAAGGCAGCTCATGCTCTACACTGCCTGGATGGCCAGGAACTAAAGACTCAATAGCCCAGAGACACAGGGTAGAACCAAACACACTGGCAAAAAAAAATCAATAAAATGATTCATACATTATGCTACCCTCATAGATCAATCCCTTGTCCAGTCATCAAAGAGTCTTCCTCCAGTAACTGATAGGAACACATGCAGAGTCCTACAGCCAGATGCAGACAGAGTCTAAATTGGAGGTCTCTATCAGGACCTTCCCTTCTGAGATCAGAGAACCCTGCAGAAAATGGGGAATACAGACTGTAGGAGTCAGAGGGGATGGTGAACACTAGGTGAACATGACTCACCAAATCAGCTAAGCAGGGCTTATAGCAGAAGACTGTGAAGTGGCAAGAAATGGTTTTGCATATGCAGAGGACCCAATGCTGGCCCAAGGACAAGGGATCTAGGAGTATAGTAGAATATTATTAGAAATCATTCTATTTTTTGCCAGTTGTGTTTGGTCCTACCCTGTGTCTTTGGGCTATTGAGTCTATAGTCCTGGCCATCTAGGAAATGTAGGGTATAAGCTTTCATTCATGGTGTAGTACTCAAATTAAACCAAACACTGGTTTGTCTTTCCAACAAGTTCTCTGCTGACATTTCCCAAGTGCAAATACATCTTGCAGGCATGACATATGGAGGGCTTTGTGGCTGGGTTGATGTTCACGTTTTTCTTTCCATAGCCTGCAGAGTACTTTCACATGCCAATGAGACTAAAGTAGGTGTGAATGATCCAAATCTACTCACTGGATCTCTCTGTGTTCAATGAGCTGTGTGGGAGTTGTCCTCAGCAATGGGGCCTTGCTGTGAGCTTTCAGAGAATGACCTTCCGTCCCAGCATCAGCTTGGGTTGTTTGGGAATATCCATGGAATCGGATTGGTCCACAACTCAACCAAATGTAAACGAGTCCAACCACTAGAAGCTTCCTTGCATATAAAAGTTGGCCAGTTCAGATTCCATATTCTATAGTACTAGGAGTTCTTTTTTATTTTAATAGTGAGATTAAAATTTTATTTTCTTTTTTTTAATTTTATTTTATTTTCTAAGTTTTTTTTAATTTACATTCAAAATCATTTCCCCTTTCCCGTTTCCTCCCTCCTCGAAAGTCCCATAAGCCCCCTTCCCTCCCTTTTTTTCCCTATTCAACCCTCTCTCACTTCTCTGCCCTGGCATTCCCCTACATCCAGTCTTTCCAGGACCAGGGGTCTCTTCTTCCATCTTCTTGGAAATCTATTGATATGCGAATTATGTCTAGGGTATTCCGAGATGCTGGGTTAATATCCCCTTATCAGTGACTGCATACCATGTGTGTTTTTTTGTGATTGAGTTACCTCACTAAGGATGATATTTTCCAGTTCTGACCATTTGGCTAGGAATTTCATGAATTCATTGTTTTTAATTGCAGAGCAGTATTCCATTGTGTAAATATACCATATCTTCTGAATCCATTCCTCCGTTGAGGGACATCTGGGTTCTTTCCAGTTTCTGGGTATTATAAATAAGGCTGCTATGAACATAGTGGAGCATGTGTCCTTATTGCATGCAGGTAAAGCCTCTGGGTATATGCCCAGGAGTGGTATAGCCGGATCCTCCGGGAGTATCATGCCCAGTTTTCTGAGGAACCGCCAGACTGCTTTCCAGAGTGGTTGTATCAGCTTGCAATTCCACCAGCAGTGGAGGAGTGTTCCTCTTTCTCCACGTCCTCGCAGACAACTGCTGTCTCCTGTGTTTTTGATCTTAGTCATTCTGACTGGTGTGAGATGGAATCTCAGGGTTGTTTTGATTTGCATTTCCCTAATGACTAAGGATGATGAACATCTCTTTAGGTGCTTCTCAGCCATTAGATATTCTTCAGGTGAGAACTCTTTGTTTAGCTCTGTACTCCATTTTTTAATAGGGTTACTTGCCTCTCTGGAGTTTAACTTCTTGAGTTCTTTGTATATATTGGATGTTAGCCCTCTGTCGGATGTAGGGTTGGTAAAGATCATTTCCCAGTTAGTTGGTTGCCGCTTTGTCTTTTTGACAGTGTCTTTTGCCTTACAAAGAATTTGTAATATTATGAGGTCCCATTTGTCAATTCTTGATCTTAGAGCATAATCTATTGGAGTTCTATTCAGAAAATTCTCCCCTGTGCCCATATGTTCAAGGTTCTTCCCTAGTTTCCTTTCTATTAGTTTCAGTGTGTCTGGTTTTATGTAGAGGTCCTTGATCTACTTGGAATTGAGCTTAGTGCAAGAGATAAGAATGGGTCAATTTGCATTCTTCTGCATGTTGATCTCCAGTTGAGCCAGCACCATTTGTTGAAAAGGCTATATTTTTTCAACTGGATGGTTTTAGCTCCTTTGTCAAAGATCAAGTGACCATAGGAGTGTGGATTCATTTCTGGGTCTTCAATTCTGTTCCATTGATCTAAGTGCCTGTCACTGTACCAATACCATGTGGTTTTTAACTATTGCTCTGTAGTACAGCTTGAGGTCCAGGATACTGATTCCCCCAGAGGTTCTTTTACTCTTGAAAATAATTTTAGCTATTCTGGGTTTTCTGTTATTCCAGATGAATTTTTGAATTGCTCTTTCTAACTCTATGAAGAATTGAGTTGGGATTTTGATGGGGATTGCATTGAATCTGTATATTGCTTTTGGCAAGATGGTCATTTTTACTATATTAATCCTGCCAATCCATGAGCATGGCAGATTTTTCCATCTTCTGAGGTCTTCTTCAATTTCTTTCTTCAGAGACTTGAAGTTCTTGTCATACAGATCTTTCACTTGTCTGGTTAGAGTCACACCAAGATACTTTATATGGTTTGTGGCTATCGTGAAGGGTATCATTTCTCTTACTTCTGTCTCAGCCTGCTTATCCTTTGAGTTTAGGAAGGCTACTGACTTGCTTGAGTCGATTTTATATCCGGTCACTTTGTTGAAGTTGTTTATTAGCTGTAGGAGTTCTCTGGTGGAGTTCTTTGGGTCGCTTAAGTATACTATCATATCATCTGCAAAGAGTGATAGTTTGACTTCTTCCTTTCCAATTTGTATCCCTTTGACCTCTTTTTGTTGTCTAATTGTTCTAGCTAGAACTTCAAGTACTATATTGAAAAGATATGGAGAGAGAGGGCAGCCTTGTCTAGTCCCTGATTTTAGTGGGATGGCTTCAAGTTTCTCTCCATTTAGATTGATGTTGGCTACTGGTTTGCTGTAAATTGCTCTTACTATGTTTAGATATGGGCCTCGAATTCCTGATCTTTCCAAGACCTTTAGCATGAAAGGATGCTGAATCATGTCAAATGCTTTCTCAGCATCTAATGAGATGACCATGTGGTTTTTTTCTTTGAGATTGTTTATATAGTGGATTACATTAATGGATTTCCTTATATTGAACCATCCCTGCATCCCTGGGATGAAGCCTATTTGATTGTGGTGAATGATTATTTTGATGTGTTCTTGGATTTGGTTGGCAAGAATGTTATTGAGTATTTTTGCATCGATATTCATAAGAGAGATTGGTCTGAGATTCTTTTTCTTTGTTGGATCTTTGTGTGCTTTTGGTATTAGCATAATTGTGGCTTCATAGAATGAGTTGGGTAGTGGTCCTTCTGTTTCTATTTTGTGGAATAGTTTGAAGAGTATTGGTGTTAGGTCTTCTTTGAAGGTCTGATAGAATTCTGCACTAAAACCATCTGGATCTGTGCTTTTTTTGGTTGGAAGACTTCCAATGACGACTTCTATTTCTTCAGGGGTTATAGGACGGTTTAGATGGTCTATTTGATCTTGATTTAATTTTCGTATTTGGTATCTGTCAAGGAAATTGCCATTTCCTCGAGATTTTCTAGTTGTGGTCAATTCAGGCTTTTGTAGTAGCATCTGATGATTTTTTGAATTTCCTCAGTTTCTGTTGTTATCTCTCTCTTTTCATTTCTGATTTTATTAATTTGGATACTGTCTTTGTGCCCTCTGGTTAGTCTGACTAAAGGCTTATCTATCTTGCTGATTTTCTCAAAGAACCAACTTCTCGTTTTGTTGATTCTTTGTATGGTTTTATTTGTTTCTACTTGAGTGATTTCAGCCCTGAGTTTGATGATTTCCTGCCTTCTACTCCTCTTTGGTGTATTTGCTTCTTTTTGTTCCAGGGCTTTCAGGTGTGCCATTACGCTGTTAGTGTATGCTGTCTCCCGTTTCTTTTTGGCGGCACTTAGGGCCTTGAATTTTCCTCTTAGCACTGCTTTCATTGTGTCCCTTAAATTAGGGTATGTTGTGCCTTCATTTTCATTAACTTTCAAAAAGTCTTTGATTTCTTTCTTTATTTCCAGCTTGACCAAGTTATCATTGAGTAGAGCATTGTTCAGCCTCCATGTGTATGTGGGTTTTCTTTTGTTTTTGTTGCCATTGAAGACCACCCTTATTCCATAGTGATCTGATAGGAGGCATGAGATTAGTTCTATCTTCTTATATCTGTTGAGGTCTGATTTGGGACCAATTATACAGTCAATTTTTGAGAAGGTACCATGAGGTGCTGAGAAGAAGGTGTATTCTTTAGCTCTAGGATGAAATGTTCTATATATATCTGTTAGTTCCATTTGTTCCAAGGCTTCAATTAGATTCACTGTGTCCCTGTTTAGTTTCTGCTTTCCTAAACGATCCATTTCAGAGAGTGGGGTGTTGAAGTCACCCACTATTATTGTGTGCGGTGTGATGTGTGCTTTGAGCTTTAGTAAAGTTTCTTTTACGAATGAGGGTGCCCTTGCATTTGGAGCATAGATATTCAGAATTGAGAGTTCTTGTTGGTGGATTTTTCCTTTGATCAGTATGTAGTGTCCTTCTGTGTCTTTTTTGATGACTTTAGGTTGAAAGTCAATTTTATCTGATATTAGGATGGCTACACCGGCTTGTTTCCTGGGACCATTTCCTTGTAAGATTGTTTTCCAGCCTTTTACTCTGAGGTAGTGTTTGTCTTTGACATTGAGGCACGTTTCCTGCATGCAGCAAAATGCTGAGTCCTGTTTACATATCCAGTCTGTTAATCTATGTCTTTTTATTGGGGAATTGAGACCATTGATATTAAGGGAGATTAAGGCATAGTGATTATTGCCACCTGCCTTTCTTGACGCTATCTTTATGTTTGAGTGGTTATCTACTTTTGGGTTTGTTTCAAGAAGGTTACTATCTCATTTTTTCCAGGGTGTTGTTTCTCTCCCTGTATTGGCAGTTTCCACCTATTATCCTTTGCAGGTCTGGGTTTGTGGAAAGTTATTGTGAAAATTTGGTTTTATCATGGAATATCTTGGTCTCTCCATCTATGGTGACTGAGAGTTTTGCTGGGTATAGTAGTCTAGGCTGGCATTTGTGCTCTCTTAGTGTTTGCATGAGATCTGCCCAGGATCTTCTGGCTTTCATAGTCTCTAGTGAGAAGTCTGATTTGATTCGGATAGGTCTTCCTTTGTATGTTACTTGGCCCTTTCCTCTTACTGCTTTTAATATTCTTTCTTTGTTTAGTACATTTGGTGTTTTGATTATTATGTGATGGGAGGTATTTCTTTTCTGGTCCAGTCTGCTTGGAGTTCTGTAGGCTTTTTCTACATTCATTGGCATCTTTCTCTTTTGCTAGGGAAGTTTTCTTCCATAATTTTGTTGAAGATGTTTACTGGCCCTTTAAGTTGCAAATCTTCACTCTCATCTATACCTATAATCCTCAGGTTTGGTCTTCTCATTGTGTCCTGGATTTCCTGGATGTTTTGGGTTACACGTTTTTTTGCATTTTGCATTTTCTTTGACTGTTGAGTCGATGCTTTCTATGGTATCTTCAGCACCTGAGATTCTTTCTTCCGTCTCTTGTATTCTATTGTTGATGTTTGCATCTATGACTCCTGATTTCTTCCCAAGGTTTTCTATCTCCAAAGTTGTCTTCCTTTGTGATTTCTTAGTTGTTTCTACTTCTCTTTTTAGATCCTGGATGGATTTGCCTAGATCCTTCACCTGTTTGTTTGTATTTTCCTGTATTTCTTTAAGGTATTTTTGCATTTCCTCTTTCAGGATTTCTGCCTGTTGACCCAAGTTCTCCTGTATTTCTCTAAGCGATTTTTGTGTTTCCTCCTCATGGTATTCCATCTGTTGATCCATTGTCTCCTGCATTTCTTTAAGCAGTTCTCATGTTTCCTTTGTAAGGGCATCTAGCCATTGATTCATTTCTTTAAGCAATTTTTGTGTTGCCTTCCTATGGGCATCCGTCTGTTGACCCATATTCTTCTGCATTTCTTTATGCAATTTTTGTGATTCCTTTGAAAGTGCATCTACCCGTTGATTCATTTCTTTAAGTGATTTTTGTGTTTTCTCCTTGTGGGCCTTCATCAGTTGACCCATATTCTCCTGCATTTCTCTAAGCGATTTTTGTGTTTCCTTTGTAAGGGCTTCTAACCATTGATTCATGGTCTCCTGTAATTCTTTATTAGATTTATTTGTGTCCTTCTTGTGATCCTCTAATAGCATCATGAGAAGTGATTTTAAATCCAGATCTTGTCTTTCGGGTGTGGTGGGGTATCCAGGACTTGCTGCTGTTGGAGAGTTGGGTTCGGATGGTGCCATATTACTTTGATTTCTGTTAGTAACATTCCTACATTTGCCTTTTGCCATCTGGTTACCTCTGGTGTTAGTTGGTCCTGCTGTCACTGACTGTTGGTTGGACCTCCTGTGACCCTGCAAAGCTTTTTCTGGCCCCCTTCGATTACTGGGATTCCCCTGGAACCGATTTCTGGGGCCTGCCCTGCTCCTGAGTGACTTTGGAGCCCTGATGTGCCTTGCCCCAAGTGATGTTATATTGGGGAGTCCCTGCACATCCAAAGGCTCAGTGTAGTGGATTCCCGGAGCAGAGGTCGCCAAAGGGAGGCTGGTAGGCTCCCGCCCTGTGCTGGGGTGTGTGATCTCCCAGAGTGGGGGGAGGGGCGTCCCTCTGCAGGGCAGAAGTCCCACTGCAGGGCTGGCGTGTCAGTTACTGCAGACCTGCCCAGCTCTTGGGAAAAGGGTACACACAAGCTGCGTGAGACCCAAGCGATATTATGCCTGTCTGTCTCTGAGCCTGGCGGTCCCAGCTGCCCTGGTGCTGGAGCAAAGATGGTGGAGTGCACTTTGCACTCTCTCTCGGCGGCACAGGTCACCCTGCAGGGGGGATCGCCCACAGCAGAGCTGGCGCCCAGACGACCACAGCGCTGTCCAGCTCTTGGTAGCAGATGAAAGCCCCAACAGGCCGTGTCCAAAGCGATGTTATAATTGGGGGAACCTGGGTACCTGTCTCCTCAGTGCAGTCGATCCAGGAACAGAGGTCAACAAAGGGAAGCTGGTAGGCTCCCGCCCAGTGCGGGGTCCCTCTGCAAGGCAGAAGTCCCACAGCAGAGCTGGCGCGCTGGTTACTGCAGATCTGCCCACCTCTTGGAGCAGGTTACACACAAGCTGCCTGAGACCTAAGAGATATTATGCCTGTCTGTCTCTGAGCCTGGTGGTCCCAACTACCTGGCCACTGGAGCAAAGATGGCGGAGTGCACTAGGCGTTCTTTCTAAGGTCATCCTCACAGATTCTAAGAATTCCTCCTCAATAGGTTTCTAATCTACCCAAATACTTCCAACTGTCTCTCTCCACCCTGTCTTTTCATCCTTCCCCCCAACACCTTATTCCTCCCTCTTCCATCTCCACCTACCCCAGTCTATCTGCAGAATATATTCTATTACTCTAACATTACAAGACATGGAAAATGGAAGCTTGATATATTTTTTTGACTTGTGGTTAAGATTAAATAAAAATTTAATTAATGTATGATGCAGTGATAGAACCTGCTTATCATTCATTCAATACCACGTCAAAATGTTTGTGTGAATGAGGCCTGGTATCACAAACCTGTAATCTCAGTTCTTTAGAAGGTTGAGGAAAGAGGATTACAAATTCAAGGCCTGCCTGGACTAATGAGTGAATTCAAAGCCATCTTGATTTACCCAGACCTTAATGTCTAATAATAAAAATTTAAAAGAACTGAATAGGGGGTTAGCTTATTGGCAAAGTATCCATTTAGCTTATATGAGGGCCTAGGCTCGTGTCCCACTACAGTTAAAAACAAAAACAAAAATGTGACTACTAGGCACTCATAGCGCCAGTCAGTCTTTCTGTCCCCAAGTCCTGTGCTTTGAATGACAAGCCACATCTGTTTGGTCTTCTGTCTGTGTTTGTGAGAAGTTTCACTAAAGAATATAAGATTCTGGCTTTGCCATGGAAGCCTCAGGCTACCATGAGGCAGAGTTAAGGAAAGCAATCTTGTAGTTGCATTGGCCAGGGATTTTAAGCAGAGAAAGATTCATCCCTCCAAAGTGTTTTGAAGAAGAGACATATTGTTGATTTGTTCCACATTGAACGACTAATATAAGCAAGCAGACTCCTGTCTTTTGTCATATGTCAGGCATTCTGTCCTCTATAAGAATAGAAACTTCATTGGAAAACACATCTGGTTTCTGAGTTCAGGCCTGTCCATCAACAAAACAGACAATCTGAAAGCACCAGAAGGTGGGGACGTTCATTGGGCTACAGGCATTTTTCCAATGTATTGTTGCCAAGTAAAAGCAGACAAGTCTTTGTGAATGGGGGAAATAGTCACCAGCACTGGAAGAGAAAGCTGTACTCAGAGAAGCTTTGTGGAAGGTGAATTATTTGATGCTAAGCTTCAGACAATTAAAGCAGTGGAGTTAAGGAGGGGGAAAGGTTTACTAGAGAAGGTGCTTGGGGATGGGTCTAGGATTTGAATATAGGCATTTGGGGAATGGGCCTAGGATTGGGATATAGGAAACAAGGATCCCCATTAGGGGAAGGATATGCTGACAATCCTCTAGCGGCAGGTCATCTCTCTGCTGGCACATGTGCCTGCAAGAGGGTGCAGGCAGTGGGTTTTCACCCTCCATGAAGGGAAAAGTGTAGACTGACATCTTTTATTCATGCAGTACTATTTCTGAAAAGTTAAAAGTAACCTCCAGAGTCTTATCAATTTTAAAAAGACAAATCTTTTCTGCAGATTTTTTGAAAGCTGATGGGACTATTCAAAACTTTAAATATTTGTTTTTTTTTTTTTGGTTAAAAAAAAAGAAAGAAAGAAAACTGAATGTTATCCAGTATGACTGCTAGTTTTTTTTCTCCTTGATCTGTAAGAAATTATTCAAAGACCAAAGTAATTACTACACCTGGGATTATAAATTATTAAAGCACATTCAAACTTGATCTCTCTTTTCTTTTTAGCATAAGTTAGAGACACTTAACTGTTGCTTGAAAGGAAGTTAAAGCCTGTGTCCAGATGAGGCTGACACATTTGCTCAGTCTGATTCAGTGAGGGAAAAAGAAGTCAGAAGTTGGGCTATTGTATTAAAATGTACACAGACACACCAACAAAAGAAAAGGGAAACAACATATTTCTAAAGTACCCATGAAATGCATTACCTTCTTTCTTTTTCACTCTGTGGAAAAAGTATTCATATTCCTATCCTAGGAAGGAGAAAACTGTGATGTTTCAAAGGTCACATCCCTCCAAATTACAGGAAGTAATGACAGACCATAGGCAGATACAGAGCTTTCTGATTCATTAATCATGTGTTTTTTCTTTAAAAATAACTTTTATTGTTTTATCTTATGCGTTTGAGTGCTTTGCCTGCATACATGATATGTACCAGATGAGGCCGGAATAAGGCGATGGATCCCCTGGAACTGGAGTTACACGTGTTTGTCAGCCTTTGTGTGGGTGCTGGGAATTGAACCTGTATCCTCTGGAAGTGCAGTCAGTATTCTTAACCTTGAGCCAGCCATCTTTTTATCCCAGTTTCCATGTTCTTAATAACCTCACTTGGCTTAGTGCTCACGTGTGGTCTGCAGGGACTTACAGTTTGATGAATTCTCTCATCAAGGTCAACTTTAATACTGTGTTCATAACCAGTGCCACTGCTGCTGGAAAAAGGATATGTTTCTGGGTAGAAAGGGAAGAGATGGTGTATGCTTGACTATCAGATTGCAATGTGACTTTCGTTATTTTATCTATTTTCCCTGATTCTTGCTATAGTATCACATTTAGCAGCTTAGGAGTCAGGAGAGAAACAGGTCATCTTTTCCTTAGATCAGTTACCAGACTTTTCACTGGATGGATGCAAGGCTCATTTCGAGAAGAAGCTTCAGCAACCAACAAATTGGGAAAAGATCTTTACCAACCCTACATCTGATAGAGGGCTAATATCCAATATATACAAAGAACTCAAGAAGTTAGACTCTAGAGAACCAAATCATCCTATTAAAAAATGGGGTATAGAGCTAAACAAAGAATTCTCAACTGAGGAATACCAGATTGCTGAGAAACACCTAAAGAAATGTTCAACATCCTTAATCATCAGGGAAATGCAAATCAAAACAACCCTGAGATTCCACCTCACACCAGTCAGAATGACCAAGATCAAAAAATCAGGGGACAGCAGATGCTGGAGAGGATGTAGAGAAAGAGGAGCTCGCTTCTAGGATTGCAAGCTGGTAAAACCACTCTGGAAATCAGTTTAACAGTTCCTCAGAAAATTGGACATAGCACTACCTGAGGACCCAGATATACCTCTCCTGGGCATATACCTAGAAGATGCTCCAACATGTAATAAGGACACATGCTCCACTATGTTCATAGCAGCCTTATTTCTAATAGCCAGAAGCTGGAAAGAACCCAGATGTCCCTCAACGAAGGAATGGATACAGAAAATGTGGTATATTTACACAATGTAGTACTACTCAGCTATTAAAAACAATGAATTCATGAAATTCTTACACAAATGGATGGAGCTAAAAAGTATCATCCTGAGTGAGGTAACCCAATCACAAAAGAATACACATGGTTTGCACTTGCTGATAAGTAAATATTAGTCCAAAAGCTTGGAATACCCAGGATACAACTCACAGACCACATGAAGCTCAAGAAGAAGGAAGACCAAAGTGTGGATAATTTGATCCTTATTGAAAAGTAAATCAAAATACCAATGTCTCACAGCCAACCAATAGAAGGAGCATAGGGTTTCCAATGGAGAAGCTAGAGAAAGGACGCAAGGAGCTGAAGAGGTCTGCAACCCTGCAAGAGGAACGATAATATGTACCAACCAGTACCCCCAGAGCTCCCAAGGACTAAACCACTGACCAAAAAGTACACAGGGAGGGACCCATGGATCCAACTACATATATAGCAGGAGATGAGCATTTCAACATCAATGAGAGGAGAGGCCATTGGTCCTGTGAAAGCTTGATTCCCCAGAATAGGGGAATGTAGGTGAGGAAATTGGGGGAGGGGTGAGCATGGAGAGTGGGGGTGGGATAGGGGGTTTTTAGAGGGGTAAATCAGAAATGGGATACCATTTGAAATGTAAGTAAAGCAAATATCTATTAAAAAACAAAAGAAGAAGCTTGCAGTTAGATGGGGCTATTGGAAAGGCTCTCCAGTACTCTCAAATGTAGAAAGTACCCAAGGCACTAAAATTTGGCTGTGAAGGAAAAGATGCAGCTAGTCTATTGCCTGAACATCTTTTCATGACCGTGTACAAGGCTACATGCCATAGCATTCTGCAAAGTCCAGATTCCTGGACGAGTGTTGTGCTTCACATGGCTAAAGTTACAGCCATGCATTACTACTCAATGTTACAGTATGTGACAGTAATCCCATGACACAGTAATGAATCTGAAAGCTCCTTTGCCTAGGGACATGACAATGTCTCAGTGAAGTAGCCCTGCTAATTACATTTTTTGTGGTGATGTTCATGCTAAAAGAGTTACTGTGTAGCCAATAATGAAAGCAGGGACTCACAATTACATAAATAACACTTGGTAATGAATGCCAAAGACACTAGCTTATAAATTTATTATGCTATTATTTTTATTGATTTTTTTGTTAGAGCATATTTGTGCTCATAAAAAGGTTTACTCTAAAGCAGTATAAGGTGACAGATAATACTGTTGTTCTCTTCACCACAACGTTGCGATTTCATCAAGAGACCATACCTAGTGGCAGACCTATGCCTCGGAGGATTGAGTACGTGCTCTCTGTGCTGGTCACAGGAACACATCCAATGACACATTTCTCAGAACATATGCTCACTAGTAAGTGGCATACAAACAACTGCTTTGGGTAAGTTATGTAAAGTGTTTAGGACATAAACTGGGACTCTTATTAGGACTTCAGAATTCAAGGTCAGCTTAACTGATATAAGGTGTTCTAACAAATCCTTTCTGAAAGGAATGTTCACTTGCTGTAAGACTTGGTATATTTGTTGTTTTTCAAAAGTAGCTTCATTTTTCTGAAGAACATTTTTAGTGTTTGAGCACTTGTGGTTAGTCCCCAGAGTTTGGACTCCACAGCCTCTCTTTTCTAGTGCAAAACTGAAGAAAAAAAAATAACAAGGAATTCTACCCCTGAGTTACTTACTCATCCTTGGCATTGCAAAGTAGAAATGGTATACTTAGCTGTCTTTCTTGTTATTGTTTTAGAAGTAAGCAAAAACTGGGCCAGTAAGATGACACAGTGGACTTGTTGCAAAGCCTGAAAACATGAGTTCAATTCCCCATGAGTCACATTGTGGAAGAAAAGGACTGATTGCCATAATAATCCTCTGACGTTCATAGAAGTACTTTGGCGTGCACCTGTGCTCAAACATATGTGCATACATACATGCACACAAAGCAAATAAAAAAGCAATATAAACTTAGAATTAAAAAACATATTCCACATATAAATATGCTTTGCACATTGCTGTAGTATTTACTGCATAGTAGAAATACAAGGAAAGTAGTTATTTTGGTAAATTTAATTTTATTATTTTCTGTGTATGAGTGTTTTGCCACCATGTCTTATGTGTACCATATTTGTGTCTCATGCCTGAGGAGGTCAGGAAAGGTTTCAGGGGCCTTGGGACTGTAGTTAAGTTGGTTGAGAGTTACCATGTGGATGACAGAAACCCGACCAGGATCCTATGCTCCAAAGTTATTTTTATTGACAATAGCATGTAAAGTGTGACCATTAAAAGTGTCTTTTAGGCCTTTAACTTTTTGATAAAGATCTGGTCTATGATGCTGGAATACCCATAGCTGGATTCTGTCCTTGTTTAAAGACACAGGCTAGGGAACTCAGAGAACAGGGCTGTGTGTATTGTGGTTCTTCCAAAAGCTAACATTGAGGGTTTATTAACTTGATTTTAATATGACGAGACTAGGCTTCCCTTTTTGATATTCTTAATCAAATGTGCTGAGTCTAGATTTAAAGTCTGGTTTTTGTTTTGTTTTGTTTTGTTTTGTTTTTAATTGTGTGACTGTTACTTTATTTTATTTTATTTTTCTGTTTTGGAATGACTTTACCCATTATTTTAGAGCCAACTGGAATAAGTTGTTCGCAAAATGATCAGAGCTAAATAGTTTGTTTTTGTGCTTCATGTGGGCAACTTAAGTGATCACAGATTGGGACTTATGTTTCCTTTTCCCACATGACATCAACATAATCATATAAATGCAAATGAAAACAAAACCAACCTCTTCCCAAGTCCTTTTTTTTTTAAATCTCAGAAAAGTAGCAGATGCTTATTGAAATAGTCTTCTTTTTACCATGGGATTCTATTACAGCCCTAATATAATACAGAAAATATACACAAATAAACATTGCTTATGAGCACAGGTAACATTGGGTGAATTTTCAGGAGCATGCAGGATTTTGCATTGTGTAGCATTAAACATAACAAATCCAGCTCTGTCTCTAGAATACAGCTGACTTTATCGGTTTAAGGATGTTGATAAGCATAGGCACTTTCCAGACACCTGGATATGTATGAACGGTTGAGAGCTCACTGATAGTATTTTCCACAAATAACTTCTTGAAGGTAGAGATTATTTGTACTGGGCAAATTTCCAAAACACACAAAATCAATGTCAATTAGAAGCCACATTTGGTAATCTTTTACTCTGGATTTTCTGCTCTCTTAAAAGCTAGGTCAGAGCTTGGAAGCTGAGATGGCTGTCCTACAGCCCAGACTTCCTTACTAACACACACTGGCTCATTTTCTGATGGTCTCATGTAATTTGCTTGATTTCTTGTAAGATAAATAAAATACCCTCACAGAAATGTACAAATCTGCATTCTCAGGCTGCATGAGGAGCCTGTAACTATGAAATCTGACGGTGATATTTTCTAAAGACTTCCAGAAAATTCTTCTCTGTTTGGAAGTTACTCAGGCACACTGGAAAACAGTGGATGGCAATAGATGGATTGGCTTTAAGCATAGGTGCTGCTAGCAGGCTCTGGGACGTCACCTGTGAGTGTGCATCTTCCTACAGCTACCCACTAGCTGGACTGACCAGAAGACAGCCATGTCTAATGGCACTGCCTGAGTCCACTTACTTTTGTTGCCATTCCACAGTGTTGTTCTTGGCATGCTGCTATTTTAGTCTCTGATCCAAAAGAAAAGTAAGATACTTTATACAAATCTTTTCAGGCTTCCCCTAATCAGCACAATGCTGAATTTTCAATGGTAATTTGAAGTTTTGCCTCTGACTTTCTAACTAGAGATAAAAAAGGCATTTCTTTGTTTGTCTATAGCCTTTTATCTCCACATGTTATTTTAAACAACTTTGGTTTTTAGTCTCTTTTTAAAAAATGGTTTATTCAGGTTTAACTACTCTCCCAAAATTAGTTGCATATTTTAATCTTAGATTTTAATGTGTTTCCTTTTACAAGAAATTTTTTTTCTAACATTAACAATAGTGTATTTTGCAAATATGAAACACAGGGAGCACAGCCCCACATGACTGGTGCCAGGTGACATGCAGCATGGTTCCCCTTTGTCATCAGCCAGTGTCTTCAACTGAGGACAGACTGTACTTGGGGTACCATGAAGCAGGCAGCCCCTCATGAGCTGACCCTAGTCCAATATACTATGTTTATGAGTTCTTTTTCTGTGCAGATGACAAGAGAAAGATGAGCCATGCCAACAGAGGATGGGACAGGCCAGCAGAGTCACTGTGGGACAGAAGGCTGGTGTGCAGGTTACAAGATTTGCTCTCGGCAGAGATACAAAATACTCAATTTGCAGATCTGCTGGTATGTGACCTTGACAGTAGATGAAATGATGGGTATGAGGGGATGGAAATAGGTAAACCCAGAAGGATAGCAGAGTAATGATGGATCAGATCAGGCTCCTGATCACTTGTTGGGTGGCCTGCTGACTTATGAGGTTCTAGATGCAGCCCATGGTCAAGGTCAGGCAGCAGTGCCTTCCTTTCTGAAATGGCCTCTGCGTAGGCTCAGCACTGGAGGCCGTAGGGGTTAGAAGAGCTGAAACTGTGAAATACAGCCTGTGGGTGACTCAGGCACAGGAACATGGGCAGCATGTGGCTCCAGGGGAATCTATGGTGTCACACACAGAAAGACAAGAACAGACAGAGGTGGGGCATGTGGGACCTGGCAGCCAGGGTCAAGCACTCATTGGCCAGGCTCAGTGACTTCACAGGGGTCACAAGCACATGGCTGCATGGAATTACAGTGATTCCTGTTGCCACTCAGAACAGAACATGGGACACACACATACACACACACTTCCCTGGGCTGCTCACCTGCATCCTGGGGCTACAAACTGGACAAGGGAGTTATGATATTAGGTAGACAAAGATAAGTAGTTATGTTGGTGATTGGTCCCTCTGCCCCATGGGCCCTGAGGATTGCTAATGAGGGTGTCTGTGGCTCACTTTGTACAGAGGGAAAGAATGTAGAGCTTGGGGGTTCAAAGTTATGTCAGAATTTGTATGTTGGTATTTCTATAGCTAGAGATCTGTGGTTCTGAGACAGACAGATATAGACTGGATATGGATACCCCATGTTGTGGTGAATCTCCAAACCCAATAAGCCCATGCAAAGAACATACAGCTCAGTTATAATATTTATAAGCTTCACGCCTAGATTGGACAGATATACCAGTATACTACTTTATTCCCTAGCTATGAGATTCCTTGCTACTTGTGGCTCCTCCAACCCACCTGGTTCTGCTCCATCTTCCTTCTAACTCCTCTATCTTCTCTCTTCTCCATCTATTCAGCTCCCCCTCCTGCTTCTTCTCTCCCCTCTCAAAAACTTCCAGTCCCAACTTTTTCCTTCCACTGCTCAATCACAGGCTCTAGCCTTTATTTGTCCAGTTAAAATAGGGAGAAGGTTTATATGAAATCACCTGAGTACATGATCCACTCTTCATTGGGGCAACCCCTCTTGAGGAAGCAGAATTATCATGAAAATACAAACAGCAACAGGGAAATCCTCAACATTTCCTCCCTTTTTGTCCAATTAAAAGACTTTTCTCTCAGATACAAATTGAACACAACTATTATCATTATGCAATTTACAAAGTATAAGATACACCAAGCCCATCAATTTTGTCAGTGTAGATAAAGTACTCTATCATCTATCCTAACTTAAAATGCTTAAAATTCTACACCTGAATTATGTCCTGGTTTTAGCTTGTATACTGTCTGAAAACCATCCTCTCAAATCTTTATCATCTCTTTCAATGCTAAACAGCTTGGGTTGGCTATGAGACCACAACCAGTCTTCAAGTCTATCAGAAACCCAAGAAAGACTTAAATATTACTTGAAAATATAGGGTGCACAAAATATAACTTCCAAAACTTAACCAATTTATAGAGACAGCTGACTACATGGATAGTCCCTCATTCCTCAAAATGTTGGAGCATCAGTCTTTGGCCTTGTGGCTCAGGATCATCTGACAGACATTTGTAATGCAGAATTTTGAAAGACTATTTACCCTATCTTGGCAGAGCTATCAGTCAACTATTTTGCATAGTGTGTCCTTTTTTCTGAACAGTATTTTTGTCTGTAGATGAATTGAGGCAATTCTTTCCTAGTGACTGTCTTGCCACAACTAGAGCAACTCCATTGATGCTCAATTTCTTCTTTGAATCCAAGAAAGGAGTTCAGCCAGGAGCACACTTGTCTCTAGTCAAATGATCTTTAATAAAGAAATAGCCATAAATGTTGTATTCTGTGGACTTCTGACAACCTTAGAATACTATCAGTCTATGCAAAGTGTTTCTGAACTGTTAAGCTTTGACTACTCTCAGCCATTTCTAACTGAACTATTCCAAAAATACCCTTTTAATTAATTCAGAACCATGAGTTTGCTATCTGGCCCTTAACTTGTATTGCTTAATCATTTAAAACAGTTGTAATAGCAGTTATAGAAGGACTGGGTCTAAGCTTTGTATTCTTAAATGTGTTGTTACATAGGCACAATGTCTACAGAAGGGACATTAATCCCAATTTCTGTATCAATATAAGAATTCATACCAAAGAAAACATTAAATCTGCATCAAAATAAATTCTGCACCAATGTAAGAAATTATAACTTCAACTTTCCATCAATATATTGCTATGCAATGTTTTGTTTGAGTAAATTTGATATCCTATCACTATTTGTCTATTCCTTTAATTTCTATGATATTACCATATCCCCCTTTTCTCTTCCAACTCCCTCTACATTATCTAAGATGGAAAGATAGGGAAGAGGAAAGGAAAGCAAAGGTAGAAATCCCTGACTTTAAGTTGTCTAATTCCCTACCTGTCCAAAGCTATAACATTTGTAAGTTATCCCTTCAAATGATAATATATCTATTATTTAAAAAATATCCAGAAGTATCCACCCCAATATAAGCAACAGGGACAATGATCTTTTGTCTGCTTCTAACTGAATTGGGGTGAAGAATTCCCTTCTGGGAGCACAAAGGGAAATAGGAAACTTGGCTTTGTCAAAGGAGAGCTAGCCGACATCATTTGCCTTCCAGTAACTATGTGCTGAGAAAGTTTGTTGCTTAGCTGACATCTTGACTATGACAGTCTGAAAGGCTGGATAGGTGAGCCAGCTGATCTGGAAAAGTTCTGGAAGCAAGTCTTTAAAAGAAGTGGCTTCAATATACTTGAGGTAGAATTAAAATAGGAACTGGAATGGATGGTCCCAGAATTCTCATCCTGGAGTGTGAATCTTGTCAGGGTTGTCTTTCTCTTTTTTCATTCTGCGGCAAACAAAACTTACAAGCAACATATAGTTTTGTAACAACATTCATACAGAGTGTGCAGGGTGCACAGATCAGTTAATGAGATCATTAAAGAAAGACAACTAACTGCCTTTCTTCAATGTTAGTTTGATTGCATAATCAAACTGCAATATAAATTTCTATACATGTCACCAAGGCATGCTCCTTTTGATATTCGCTTCTTGTCGTCCATAGTAGTGTTGGGGTTTGGTGACTCTTTATAGGGTGAATCCCCAGGTAGGGTGGTCTCTGGGTGGCCTTTACTTCAGTCCCTGCTCCACACTTTGCCTCCATTATTGCTCCTGTAAGTATATTGTTCCCTTTCTCAGAGGAACCCAAGCACCTCCATTTCAGTCCTCTTTCTTCTTGAGCTTCCTGTGGTCTGTGAATTGTAACTTGTTTATTTTGAGCTTTTGGGCTAATATCTACTTATCAGTGAGTGCATACCATGTGTATTTTTTTGTGATTGGGTTATCTCGCTCAGGATGACACTTTCTAGTTCCATCCATTTGCCTTAGAATTTCATAATTCATTGTTTGTAACAGCTGAATAGTACTCCATTGTGTATATATACCACATTTTCTGTATCCATTCCTCAGTTGGACATCTGAGTTCTTTCCAGCTTCTGGCTATTATGAATAAGGCAGCTATGAACATAGTGGAGCATGTGTCCTTATTAAATATAGGAGCATCTTCTGGGTATATGCCCAGGAGTGGTATAGCTGGGTCCTCAGGTCTATGTCTAATTTTCTGAGGAATCACCAAACTGATTTCCAGAGTCGTTTTATCAGCTTGCAATCCCATCAACAATGGAGAAGTGTTCCTCTTTCCCCACATCCTCTCAGCATCTGCTGTCCCCTGAATTTTTTGATACTTTTTTTTTTTTTTTGGTTTTTCGAGACAGGGTTTCTCTGTGTAGCCCAGGCTGTCCTGGAACTCACTTTGTAGACCAGGTTGGCCTTGAACTCAGAAATCCTCCTGCCTCTGCCTCCCAAGTGCTGGGATTAAAGGCGTGCGCCACCACCGCCAGGCTTGAGTTTTTTATCTTAGCCATCTGACCGGTGTGAGGTGGAATCTCAGTGTTGTTTT
The DNA here is from genome assembly GCA_036184795.1 of Tokudaia tokunoshimensis. Taxonomy (NCBI): domain Eukaryota; kingdom Metazoa; phylum Chordata; class Mammalia; order Rodentia; family Muridae; genus Tokudaia; species Tokudaia tokunoshimensis. The sequence goes on from BTHU01000014.1 coordinate 119,377,012, forward strand.
GATTTGCATTTCCGTGATTACTAAGGATGCTGAACATTTCTTTAGGTTCTTTAGAGTCATTCGAGTTTCCTCAGTTGAGAATTCCCTGTTTAGCTCTGTATCCCATTTTTAATAGGGTTATTTGACTCTCTTGAGCCTAACTTCTTGAGTTCTTTGTATACATTGTATATTAGCTCTCTATCAGATATAGGATTGGTAAAGATATTTTCCCATTTTTTGGTTGCTGTTTTGTCTTACTGACCATGTCCTTTGCCTTATAGAAGCTTTGCAGTTTTATGAGGTCCCATTTGTCAATTCTTGTTCTTAAGGCATAAGCCATTGGTGTTCTGTTCAGGAAATTTTCCCCTGTGCCCATGTGTTCAAGATTCCTCCCCACTTTCTCCTCTATAAGCTTCAGTGTGTCTGGTTTTATGTGGAGGTCCTTGATCCACTTGGGCTTGAGCTTTGTACAAGGAGCTAAAAATGGGTTGATTTGCATTTTTCTGCATGCTGACCTCCAGTTGATCTAGCACCATTTGTTAAAAATTCTTTTTTCCACTGGATGTTTTTAGCTCCTTTGTCAAATATCAAGTGACCGTATGTGTGTGGTTTCTTTTCTGGGTCTTCAGTTCTATTCCATTGATCTTCCTGCCTGTCTCCATACCAATATCAGTTTTTATCACTATTGCTCTGTAGTAGAACTTGAGGTCAGGTATGGTGATTCCCCTGGGAGATCTTTTGTTGTGGAGAATTGTTTTTGCTATCCTGGGTTTCTTGTTATTCCAGATGAATTTGAGAATTGCTCTTTCTAGATCTATGAAGAATTGATTTGGGATTTTGCATTGAATCTGTAGATTGCTTTCAGCAAGATGGCCATTTTTGCTATATTGATCCTGCCAATCCATGAACATGGGAGATCTTTCCATCTTCTGAGATCTTCTTCGATTTCTTTCTTCAGTGGCTTGAAGTTTTTGTCAAACAGATCTTTCACTTGCTTCGTTAGGGTCACGCCAAGGTATGAAATATTATTTGGGACTATTGTGAAGGGTGTCATTTCCTTAATTTCTTTCTCAGCTTGTTTATCCTTTGAGTAGAGGAAGGCTACTGATTTGCTTGAGTTAATTTTATATCCAGTCACTTTGCTGAAGTTGCTTATCAGTTTTAGGAGTTCTCTGGTGGAATTTCTGGGATCACTTAAGTATACGATCATATCATCTCCAAACAGTGATGTTTTGACTTCTTCTTTTCCAATTTGTATACCTTTGACCTTCTTTTGTTGTCTGATTGCTCTAACTAGGACTTCAAGCACTATATTGAATAGATAGGGAGAGAGTGGGCAGCCTTGTCTGGTCCCCGATTTTAGTGGGGTAAATCAAAACTCTTAAAGCTTAATTAACCAATCAGATTTATGTATCAATAATATCACAATTTACAAGATATCAATACAATAATTCTAGAGCCAATTGATAATGATAAAAGCTTTATTCCAATGTTTCTAACCTTGTGAAAACCTAGCTCCTTGTGGCTGGTAATTTCCACACCTATCCAAGGCCATGGATCTTTTTTTTACCCTCATGCATGCTCCCTCTCTCTGCAACTCTTAGCTCTGCCCTCTTTTCCCTATCCAATCACAGACCTCCTCTGCATTAATGCAATTGGACAGGGAAAATCCTGTGACAGCCAGCAACTCAAAATAACTTCTATGTCCATCAATTGATGATTGAGTGATGAAATAGTGGGGAATTTACACAATGGAATATATTTCAGCTGCTAAGAAAAACAAAATTATGAATTTTTCAAGTAAATTTATGGCACCAGAAACAATCACCTAGAGTAAGTTTATTACAGATGCAAAACAATACATATTTCATGTTTCATCCACAAACGGGGATGTTAGCTTTTATGCTTTAGATTTGTTTGTTTTAATACCATAGGGAAGGACCAGGGGGAAGAAAAAAGTCTCCAAGGGAAATATAGAGAAGAGAGCAAGGGAAAATTAGAACATGAGGATTAAATGAGGAGGGAGATGGGAGGGCATGGTAAAGGGGAATGTGGAGAGGGACGACTAACACTAAAGCCTTTTGGAAAGCCATATGGAAACCTACTATTGCAGACGTTTCCTTAAATATGTGCATATATGGAAGGAATTTCAAAGCTATTACCATATAACAAAGGAGACTGTGCTCCAATTAGATATTTTACATTTCCAAGTGAAACCACCAGTGACAGGTATGGGTCGCATCTTCTTGAGTCATTGGCAAAAGGGGCTTCACAGACCCTACAAACATTATAGGCTATTGCCAAGGCTATTGATTATTCTCCCCAATCTGATGGAATAGTCACATTGCTGATGATACAACTTCCTTATGCCATCAAATGTGGAGAAATTGAGCTGGTGTCTAACTTGAGGCTTCACCTTCATTGACTAGCATCCACAGTGCTGAAAGGTACATTGAATCTTACCAGATGAGAAACATAATCCTTGATGTCACCCAGCTACAGACCTTGTAACCTGTAACAGAAACTTGCCTGCAAGATATACTATTGAAATAGTGACACAGGTATTATAGGAGTACTTAAACACTTTTCCATTGCATAGACTGACATCAGGAAGTAGAACACATGTCTGACACTGCTAAAGTAGACAAGGCTAGATAGGTCATGGATCCTAGGGGAAACTCACTGCTATTATTCTTATTATTCTGCTAAAGGAACACAGAAATAAAATGACTCCTAATGACATTCTGTTATAATCATACATCAGTGCCTCACTCAACCCTCAACAGAGAACCTTCTTACATAAGATGGGGATTGACATAGATTCATAATTTGACAATGTACCAAGAGTGAGAGATGGTTTCTTTTTTGGTTTTTCTTTTTAACACTTATTCTTAAAATAGTTTTTTTTCTTATAGTGTGATTTCTGCCCTCCCCCTGCCTGAATGAATCTATACACTTTGTTGCTCTAATTAAAAAACAAACAGGAATATAAAGAAAAATGAAATAAAAAATAAAATAAAATGGCTAACAAGCCTCAATAGGACAAAACAAATGAACAGAAAAAAATATATTCAAAGAAAACCTGAGAGAAACATGATTATACGCAGAGAGACACACACAGAAATTCCATGAAAATGTAGTACAATAAAATCATAATATATATGCAAAAGGACTGGTTGGTCAAACAAACCAACAAAGTAGAATCAAACCCTCTAAAATTGTCATTGAGATTATTTTGTGTTGGTCATATACTGCTGGGCATTGGGCTTGCCCTCATATGTTGTTGGTACACCCAGTTAGACTCTGTTGGAGAAAATTACCTTTTATTTTCTGAGTAGTTGTCAGTTAGAGATATCTCCTAGGAGTCTATGGGGTGGTTTTAGCTGAGACTCCTAGCAATGGGAATATGGAACCTGAGTGACCATTTCCTTTAGCCAGGCTGGACCCCCACTGGAGGGAACAAGAACACCAAGCCATTTACAGAGCTTTTGACCTGGCTACAAGAAGTGCAAGGACAAAGATAGAGCAAAGACTGAGGGAATGGCCAACCAGTGACTGATCCCACATGAGACACATCCCATGGGCAGCAAACACCAGACCCTGACACTATTAATCTGTTTGCATACAGGAGCCTAGCATAACTGTCTTCTGAGAGACTCCATTCAGCAGTTGACTGAAACAGATGCAGAGACCCATAGCCAAATGTTAGATGGAACTTGGGGAGTCTTATGGAAGAGATGATATAAGGATTTGAGGACCCTGAAGGGATAGGAACCCTATAGGGAGATCAACAGTATCAACTAATGTAGCCCCTTGGAGGACTTTTAGAAACTGTACCACCAACCAAAGAGCATAAATTTGCTGGACCTCTATTCCATGAACATATGTAGCAGAAGGGCAGCTTAGTCTTCATGAGGGTCCCACAATAACTGGTATGGGGGTTGTTTATAAATCTGTTGTCTGCCTGTGGATCCTGTTTCCCTAGTTTGGATGCCTTGTCTGGCCTCAGTAGAAGAAAATGTGCCTAGTACTGCAAAGATTTGATGTGTCAGGTAGGGGGATACCCAGGTGGGACCTCTACCCTCTCAGAGGAAAAGGGGTAAGAGATGTGAGGAGGAACTATATGAGGGGTACACTGGGAGTTGGGGGGGGTAGTGATCAATTGGGATGTAAAGTGAATAAATAAATTAATTAATGGGAAAAATTAAGTACAGGAAAAATTCCCATTCTATACTCTACTGCTTTGTCCTATTGATGGTGTCCTTACCTTACAGAAGCCTTTCAGTTTCATGAGCACCCATTTATTATTTGTTGATCTTAATGCCTGTGCTGATGCTGTTCTCTTCAGAAAGTTGTCTCCAATGAGTTCAAGTCTATTCACCACTTTTTGTCAGGTTCACAGTGTTTGCTGTTATGTTGAGGTCTTTGATTCATTTGGAGTTGAATTTTGTGCAGGGTGATAAGGAAAGATTTACTAGAATTCCTCCACATGCAGCCGTTCAGTTGGAGCAGCACCATATGTTGAAGATGCTGTCCTTTTCCAGTGTGTATTTCTGGCTTCTTAATAAAAATATCCAGCTATCTATAGGTATATGAATTTAGATTTTGGTCTTCAGCTAGATTTTGTTAATCAATGTGTCTATTTCTATGTTAATACTATGCTTTCTTTTAAAATTTTCTATAGCTTTGTATACAAGTTGAAATCAGGATTAGTGACACCTCTAGCAAGTCTTTTATTGCTCAGTATTATTTTAACTGTCTTGGGATATTTTGTTTTTCCACATAAAGTTGAGTATTGTTCTTTCAAGGTCTGTAAAGAACTGTGTTGGAATTTTGATGAGGATTACATTAAATCTGTAGATTGGTTTTGGTAGGATGGCCATTTTTACTATGTTAATCCTATGATCCATGAGCATGGGAGATCTTTCCATCTTTCCTATATCTTCTTAAACTCCTTTCTTTCAAGACTTGAAGTTTTTTTCTTTTTTATTGAATTCATTTACATTTCAAATGTTATATCCCTTCCTGTTTCCCCCCTCCCCCCAAACCCCCAACCCATCCTTCCACCTCCTGTCTCCAAGAATATGTTCCTCCACCTAACCCACTCCCATGACCCCCACTCGATTTCCCCACACTGGGGCCTCTATTGAGCCTATGATCCATGAGCATGGGAGATCTTTCCATCTTTCCTATATCTTCTTAAACTACTTTCTTTCAAGACTTGAAGTTTTTAATCATGCAAGATTTTCACTTACTTGGTTAAAGTGATGCCAAGATATTTTATATTATTTGAGGCTATTTTGAAAGATGCTGTTCCCCTGATTGATTTCTCAGTCATTTGTCATTTGTATATAGAAAGTCTACTACTGAATTTTGCGTGTTAATTTGTGTATAACTACTTTGCTGAAAACGTTTATCAATTAGGTGTTTCTTTGATAAATTTTAAGGACCATTTATGTGTACTATCATATCACCTAAAAATAAAGGTACTTTGGTTTCTTCCTTTCCAATTTATATCTCCTTGATCTCATTTACCGGTCTCATTGCTGTAGCTAAGACATCAAGTACTAACTTGGATAGGTATAGAGAAAGTGGACAGTCTTGTCACAATTCTGATCTTAGTAGAATTGGCTTGAGTTTCTCTTCATTTAAGTTGATGTTGGCTATGGGTTTGCTGTAAACTGCCTTTATTATGTTTAGGTATGTTCTTTTTTTAAATTTTTATTATTTTTTTATTATTTATTTTATTTTATTTTTTTAATTTACATTCCAAATCACTTCCCCTTTCCCGTTTCCTCCCTCCCCAAAAGTCCCATAAGCCCCCTTCCCTCCCTCTTTTCTCCATTCAACCCCCTCTCGTTACTCTGTCCTGGCATTCCCCTACATCCAGTCTTTCCAGGACCAGGGGTCTCTCCTACCATCTTTTTAGAAATCTATTGATATGCGGATTGTGTCTACGGTATTCCCAGATTCTGGGTCAATATCCCCTTATCAGTGACTGCATACCATGTGTATTCTTTTGTGATTGGGTTACCTCACTAAGAATGATATTTTCAAGATCTGACCATTTGCCTAGGAATTTCGTGAATTCATTGTTTTTAATTGCAGAGTAGTATTCCATTGTGTAGATATACCACATCTTCTGAATCCATTCCTCCGTTGAGGGACATCTGGGTTCTTTCCAGCTTCTGGCTATTATAAATAAGGCTGCTATGAACATAGTGGAGCATGTGTCCTTATTGCATGCAGGTAAAGTCTCTGGGTATATGCCCAGGAGTGGTATAGCCGGATCCTCCGGAAGTGTCATGCCCAGTTTTCTGAGGAACCGCCAGACTGCTTTCCAGAGTGGTTGTACCAGCTTGCAATTCCACCAGCAGTGGAGGAGTGTTCCTCTTTCTCCACATCCTCGCCAACAACTGCTGTCTCCTGTGTTTTTGATCTTAGCCATCCTGACTGGTGTGAGATGGAATCTCAGGGTTGTTTGGATTTGCATTTCCCTAATGACTAAGGATGATGAACATCTCTTTAGGTGCTTCTCAGCCATTAGATATTCTTCAGGTGAGAACTCTTTGTGTAGCTCTGTACCCCATTTTTTAATAGGGTTATTTGCCTCTCTGGAGTTTAACTTCTTGAGTTCTTTGTATATATTGTATATTAGCCCTCTGTCGGATGTAAGGTTGGTAAAGATCATTTCCCAGTTAGTTGGTTGCCGCTTTGTCTTTTTGACAGTGTCTTTTGCCTTGCAAAAACTTTGTAATTTAATGAGGTCCCATTTGTCTATTCTTGATCTTAGAGCATAAGCTATTGGAGTTCTGTTCAGGAAATTCTCCCCTGTGCCCATATGTTCAAGGTTCTTCCCTAGTTTCCCTTCTATTAGTTTCAGTGTGTCTGGTTTTATGTGGAGATCTTTGATCCACTTAGAATTGAGCTTAGTGCAAGGAGATAAGGATGGGTCAATTTGCATTCTTCTGCATGTTGACCTCCAGCTGAGCCAGCACCATTTGTTGAAAAGGCTATCTTTTTTCCACTGGAACCCCTGAAGAAATAGAAGTTGTCATTGGAAGTCTTCCAACCAAAAAAAGCACAGGTCCAGATGGTTTTAGTGCAGAATTCTATCAGACCTTCAAAGAAGACCTAACACCAATACTCTTCAAACTGTTCCACAAAATAGAAACAGAAGGAACACTACCCAACTCGTTCTATGAAGCCACAATTACACTAATACCAAAAGCACACAAAGATCCGACAAAGAAAGAGAATCTCAGGCCAATCTCTCTTATGAATATCGATGCAAAAATACTCAATAAAATTCTTGCCAACCGAATCCAAGAACACATCAAAACGATCATCCACCACGATCAAGTAGGCTTCATCCCAGGGATGCAGGGATGGTTCAATATAAGGAAATCCATCAATGTAATCCACTACATAAACAATCTCAAAGAAAAAAACCACATGGTCATCTCATTAGATGCTGAGAAAGCATTTGACAAAATTCAGCATCCTTTCATGCTAAAGGTCTTGGAAAGATCAGGAATTCAAGGCCCATATCTAAACATAGTAAAAGCAATTTACAGCAAACCGGTAGCCAGCATCAATCTAAATGGAGAGAAACTTGAAGCAATCCCACTAAAATCAGGGACTAGACAAGGCTGCCCTCTCTCTCCATATCTTTTCAATATAGTACTTGAAGTTCTAGCTAGAGCAATTAGACAACAAAAAGAGGTCAAAGGGATACAAATTGGAAAGGAAGAAGTCAAACTATCACTATTTGCAGACGATATGATAGTATACTTAAGCGACCCAAAGAACTCCACCAGAGAACTCCTACAGCTGATAAACGACTTCAGCAAAGTGGCCGGATATAAAATCAACTCAAGCAAGTCAGAAGCCTTCCTATACTCAAAGGATAAGCAGGCTGAGAAAGAAGTAAGAGAAATAATACCCTTCACGATAGCCACAAACCATATTAAGTATCTTGGCGTGACTCTAACCAAACAAGTGAAAGATCTGTATGACAAGAACTTCAAGTCTCTGAAGAAAGAAATTGAAGAAGACCTCAGAAGATGGAAAAATCTGCCATGCTCATGGATTGGCAGGATTAATATAGTAAAAATGAGCATCTTACCAAAAGTAATACACAGATTCAGTGCAATCCCCATCAAAATCCCAACTCAGTTCTTCATAGAGTTAGAAAGAGCAATTCAAAAATTCATCTGGAATAACAGAAAACCCAGAATAGCTAAAACTATTCTCAAGAGTAAAAGAACCTCTGGGGGAATCAGTATCCCGGTATGTTCTTTATATCTTAGTCTCTCCAGAACTTTGATCATGAAGGACTGTCGCATTTTGTCAAAGGTCTTTTAGGTAGCTAATGAGATGATCATATAGTTTTGTATTTCAGTTTGTTTATACGGTGGATTACATTAACTGATTTTTGTATATCAAATCATCTCTTTATTTCTGGGATGAAGTCTACTGGATAATGGTAGATGATCTCTTTGGATTTGCTGCACAAGAATTTTAGTATCTATGTTCATAAGAAAAACTGGTCTGTAGTTTTTTTCTCTGTTGAGTCTTTATATTGTTGGGGTATCTGGATTATTGTGGCTTCAAATAATTAATTGAACAGTGTTTCCTCTGTTTCAATTTTGCTGGATAATTTGAGGAGCATTAGCATTAACTCTTTGAAAGTCTGGTAGAATTCTGCACTAAAACCATCGGGACCTGGTCTTTTTTGGTTGAGAAACTTTCAATGACTGCTACCATCTCACTAGGTATTGTATGTCTGTTTAAATTACTCATCTGATCAGATTTAAGTTTGGTATGTGGTACCTATTGAGGAAATTATCCATTTCTTTTAGATTTTCAATTTAGTGGAGTAAAGATTTGTAAATCCTGATATATCCTTTTTTGGATTTCTGCAGTGCCTGTCCTTTTGGCCTCCTTTTCATTTCTGATTTTATTACTTTGGGGTGTTTTCTCTCTGCTGTTTAGTTAATTTAGGTAAGGGTTTGCTAATTTTATTGATTTTCTCAAAGAAACAACTCTTTGTTTCATTGATTCTTTGTATCATTTTATTGTTTCCTTGTTTCGATTTTATTGATTTCAGACTGAGTTTTTTTTTTTGTTTGTTTGTTTTTTCTAAAAGTTTCAGGTGTGCTCTTAAACTGCTAGGGTGATATCTCTCCTAATTTTTGTGTAGGTACTTAGTGCTGTGATCTTGCCTTTTACTAGTTTTCATTGCATCACTAAAGTTGTATATTAGTATGCTGTGTATTCATTTTCACTCAATTCCAGAAAGTCTTTTATTTCTTTCTTGATCTATTTTTCATTCAGTAGAGACTTATTCAGTTTCCATGAGTTTGTAAGAAATCCATGCTTAATTCGTGGTTGTCTGACAGGATTCAGGGTGTTTTTTCTTTTCTTTTCTTTTTTTTTATTTTCTGGTATTTGTTGAGACTTGCTTTGTGTTTGACTGTGTGGTCAATTTTGGAGAAAGGTTCATAAGGTTCAGAGAACATATATTCTTCATTGTTTGGGTGAAACTTTCTATTCGATCCTTTTGGATTATAATGTCTGTTAGTTCCAGCATTTCTCTGTTTTGGTTTTTGTCTGGATAGTCTGTTTATTGGTGAGAGTTGGGTATTGAAGTCTCCCATAGTTAGTGTGTTATTTAAGCTGTTTGTTTTTCTTTTACAAATGTGGCGGCCTTTGTGTGTAATGTATAGATTTTAAGAATTGCAGTATCTTTTGGCAGATTGTTTCCCTGTCTCTTCTGATTGGATTTTGTTTTTAGTCTTTTTTGATTGATATTAAAATGGCTACCCCATCTTGCTTCTTTGGTTCATTTGCTTGGAATATTTTTTTTCTAACCCTTTACCTTCAGATGATATCTATCCTTGATTCTAAGGCATGTTTCTTGGTTGCAGCTGAAGGAAGGATCCTGTTTTGAAACCTATTTTTCTGTTGGTCTGTATTTTTATTTTTTACTGGAGAATTGAGACCAGTGGTATTTAGAGTTATTAATAGCCAATGATCACTGATAACTGTTTTGTTGGGGTTTGGGGGTGTTATGGGTGTTTATTCCTTCTTATGTTTTTTTCTGATCTAAGATTACTCATTCCCCATATTTTCATGGTTGTAGTAACCTCTTTAGGTTGGAGCTTCCCTTCTAGTATCTTTTGTAGGGCTGGAATTGTAGATGTTGTTTAAATTTGCTTTCATCATGAAATGTCTCACTTTCTCTATGTATGGTGATTAAAACTTTTGCTGGATATAGTGTCTGGGATGGCTTCTGTGGTCTTTTAGAGTCTTCCAAAAAGCTGTCCAGGACCTTATCACATTTAGATGAGACACTGAGAAGAAGGGTATGATTCTAGGAGGTTTGCTTTCATATGTTACCTGGTCTTTTCCCTTTTGGTTTTTAATATTCTTTCTTTGTTCTATACATTTAGTATTTTGATTATTATGTGCCAGTAAGACTTCCTGTTCTAGTCCAATTTGTTAGGTGTTCTGTAAGCTCTTTTTTTTTTACTTTAAAGAAGTCATCTACCTCCTTTAGGTTATGAAATTTTTCTTTTATGATTTATTAAAAAATATTTTCTCAGTCATTGAACTGTGTTTCTTCTTATTCCTCTCTTCCTATTATTATTAGATTTTGTATTTTCATAGTATTTCAGATTGCTTGGATGTTTGTGTCAGGCATTTTTTTAGATTGAACATTTTCTTTGATGGATGTATCCACTTCTTCTATCCTATCTTCAATGCCTGAGAGTTTGTCTTCTCTCTTCTGTGTTCTATTGCTGACTCTTGCCTATGTACTAACTCTTTGAATTCCTAAGTTTTCATTTCCAGAATTTTCTAAGTTTGGGTTTCCTTTCTCGATTCTATTTCCATTTTCAGGTCTTGAACATTTTTATTCATCTCTTTCCACTGTGTGCTTTACTAGATTTCTTTAAGGAATTTATTCATTTTTTTTCCTCAAGGACCTCTATGAGATGCATATATGTTGTTTTAAAGGCTTCTTCTTCTTCTTCTTCTTCTTCTTCTTCTTCTTCTTCTTCTTCTTCTTCTTTTTCTTTTTGTTTTTTTTGAGACAGGGTTTCTCTGTGTAGCCCTGGTTGTCCTGGAACTCACTTTGTAGACCAGGCTGGCCTCGAACTCAGAAATCCTCCTGCCTCTGCCTCTCAAGTGCTGGGATTAAAGGTTTCTTCTTATGCTTAAGGTAAGTTGGGATATTCAGGACCTGTTGTGGCAGGGTTGCTGGACTCTATTGGTAATATTGTCCTGGATGTTTTGGATTATGATTTTATGCTGGTTTCTAGGCATTTGCTTACCTGGCAGGAGTGGGTTTTCATCAATTTTTTTTCTTGTTGTTGATGCAGAGAAGAATGAATATGAAGTTCTTTGGGTAGGCAGGTGGGGAAGGTCTGGGAAGAGTTGTAGGAAGGAAAGAATGTGATCAAAATATATTGTTTGAAAATTAAAAAAAAATAATAAAATGTTAAAACTTAAATTATACCTAAACTCTATTTTATCATTTGATATGAAAAGCCCAAAAGTACAGCATCCAGATGATACTAAGATTGATGAAACCATATTCCTTAACTTCTAGACAGGTGTGAGCTAGACTTTATGTTATTCAATAAGGTGATAAAGCCCATTGTACTTGAAAAGTTCAAATACAATGAGTTCTGAATAGGTAAGTTAAGGCTTTTAACTTTGGTTAAACTACATGCAGATCTCTACACAAGAAAAAAGTAGATGCTAAAAATTAGGCCACTAGGGGTAGCAATATGCCTCAGTGATAGAGAACTTTGTGATATGTGTAAGGCCTTGAGTTCAGTTTCCAACACACACACACACACACACACACACACACACACACACACACACAGACACACCAAACACACACAGAAAGAGAGAGACAGAGAGACAGACAGAGAGACAGACAGACAGACAGAGAGCAGAGAGACAAAGAGACAGAAACACAGAAATTGAGAAAGAGACATAGATTGATGATAGATAGATAGATAGATAGATAGATAGATAGATAGATAGATAGCAAAATGCCAGGGTTCCTGGTAGCATACACTTCAATTCCAGCCCTGGGAAGGCAGTAGCAGGCAAATCACTGTAAATTCAAGACCTGCATGGACATATCAAGTTCTATTTCAGTGGGACCATGTAATGAGATCTCGTTTCAAAAATAAGGACCCATGGCACCAAATGAACAGAAGCCTGTGGTCTGCAGAGGCCACACTGCTTGTTACACAGACACACTATTTATTTAATGCAACTATGGCCTGACATGGCCAGGCTCCCTTAGAGAGTCCTCCTACACTGTTACTATAGACAGTGACTCGTGGGCCTTAAAAAAGCAATGGATAGGTTAAATAACCTGCTGTTAACCATATTTATAAGTAGCCAAAGTAAAATGGTTAAATGGCTTCAAAATGCCAAAGGAGAAGCTATTGAGTGACTCAGGAGTTAATTAGCTATGAACACAGCTTTAATACATTGAAGACTCAGCCATCTCTGACATCACAGAGTACTTCTGTGAATGATCCTAGAAGACTTACCCTTCTTTGACGTTGCTGGGCACCTCTCTGAATGCCTCTGGAATCACGGAATTTTCTGAGAAATTCCAGACACAGCAAGAAATCTTCCCAAAGTTTGTTTCTGTGGATGTAAGAATTAATTTAATACTAACTAAACTGCAAATTTTAAACAAAATAGTACATGAATTGCAAAGCTGTGTTTATGCATGAAATGGATTAAAGAAATTACAGTAAATTGAATTGCTACCTCAGTCTGTCTTTAACTATCTGAAAAATATAATTTTCACATGTCGAACATACTTAAGGACCAATGTTTTAAGTGATCACATGGTCAGAAATGAATAACTGGGGTCACAGATGATAGAAGTGATATAGAAATGCAAAATAGTTTACTTATGTTTCTATTTGGCTTTCAAATGAGGTTTGACGGCTATTCTTGGTTGTCAACTTGACTACAACTGGAATCAGGTAAAACCTAAATGACTAAACACACCGGTGCGGGCTTTTTGCTTTTAAATTAAATTGTTAGAAGTGAGAAGATCCAGTTCTAATCCAGATCTCTGAGGTGGGAAGATCCACCTTTAGTATGGGCCAGACTTTCGGCAGGCAGTCTATGTAAAGGACATAGAAGAAGGACTCTCTCTCTCTCTCTCTCTCTCTCTCTCTCTCTCTCTCTCTCTCTCTCTCTCTCTCTCTGCCTGCTGGACATTAAAGTCTACTTCATGATTAAAGGCAACCAATATCTGTCTGTCTGTCTATCTATCTATCTATCTATCTATCTATCTATCTATCTATCTATCCAGATAATACATTCAGATTTGTATACTGAACAACTATTGAATTCTTGGACCTTCTGTTTGTAGGTAGCTGTTGTTAGACTAGCTGTATCATATTTGCTAAGCCATTCTTATAAATTCCCTTTACCTATATATTTATTTTATAAATTCTGTTTTTATAAAGAATCTTGACTGATATATAAGGTAAAAATTAAGGTTTTTCCATTCTATGACAATGCAACTAATATTTAAGGAAAACATAGGGAACAACACATGCTCATTAAGATAATGATATTTTCCTTGACACAAACTTCAAAGAAGGGAGTATAAAACCCACTTTACAACAAGGAGAGACTGCTTTGGGAAGCACCCTGCCCACAGTTACAAAAAGACAGATGTGGAAAAGCTAGAGAGAATTATGCATCTGTCTGAAAAACAGGAACCTTCTAACCTGCTAGTCTGCTGCCCTGGATGTATCCAGCCAGCTCAGCCAATCACTTCTTGATTTATGTTTACATTATATGAACTGGTCTTAATTAAATGTTCTGGATCATAGAATTATATTATTTTGGACTGATGGATTTTTAATTAGAAAATGATAAAAGACTTAATTCAATTTTTAAGGTTGTTTTCCCATTAAAAATATTTTGGGTGCTGGAAGTATGGTTCTAGACATCAAGCTTCAGGGAGCTGCCTATCCCTCCTCCAACTGCTCTGGGGTCACAGTCATGCAATACATGCTTGCCTTTATTTGCGTGTGTGTGTGTGTGTGTGTGTGTGTGTGTGTGTATGTGTGTGTGTGTGTAGGGGTCTATATTCAAACTTAGGTATTTATGAAGGTATCAGTTTACCAACTGAGCATTTCCCTAGCCCCTGAAAATCTTCCTTAAGGACAAAAATACTCAGTTTAATAGGAGTCAATGAACAGTTTTCTCACGGACTCTGCCAACGGGGAGAACAGCGGAATATCAAATGTTCTGTCTTGATAATCTAACCTCATTTACCGAGGAGATGATGTTTCCAGCTTCTTTGACCTCGAAGTTCATCTAATTTGGAGTTCCATTGTAATGTACAAACATGGCAGGTATATCTGTCTTGCCTAGTCTCTGGCAGACAGTACTAGTAGATCACAGAGACCAGATGTGATCTGGAACCTACTTCAGCACATTGCAGGATGGAGTATCCTTTATCCAGTATGAGCTAAACTTCTCTGTGGGTTTATAGAACTTGAGGGGTTGGACTGGGGAGTCTGAGGCCCACTCTGCTTTTGGGAAGTGTTTGTCATGGTGACTGTTTTGGACTACTATAAACAGTCAGATTTGCATGTTCTCTATAATGTTACATTTAGTGTTGTGGCCTAAAACAGGGAAGGTTTTTGGGAGAGAGTTATTGTCTCACCTTTTCATAGGTCCCTGTTGGAAACTGGATAGTTTAAATGATAATGATAATACAAGTTTAGATTGCTAGGAGTGGTATTTTGGTTTTCTGTTATTAAGCTGCTTGTATTAAGGATCTCTCCCCTCCTTTGAACAACCCATCATTTTATGTGACAGACATATGATTTTAGAATCATTATCTTGGGACACACTAATTACAGCCTGGGCCCCTTCACACATCTCCATGGGCTAAAGAGGGCAGGCATCTTGAGACAAACTTTTTGGTAAACCTCAGATAACAGCTCAATTGGGGTTCCCTTGCTTATGAAAAGAAATTAGCCTGTGGATTACCATTAAATAGTGGTAAATGTTCTCAGCAGGGCAGAGGCATTACTAACAGAATGCACCAGTGTTTTCTTTACAGCTCTGTGAAGGATCATAACATGTAAATTTAAATAAGACACTGTGGCTTTGGCTTTAAGCACTCATACGTGAAATATTGATTTAGTCTGCTCTTAACTGGATATGTAAGGTGAGTACAATTGAATATGTCTGTCATGTTCACTGGTTGGCAATGCACAATTAGAGACTCCAATAGAAACATGATTAGGAGTCTGCATAATATTGTAAGGATCTACGGTACACAAGGCTCACCTATGTTCAGTTGGTCAAAGGGTAGATGGCTTTAATTAGAAAGAATATTAAACTATTTGTTCATACATATACCTGAATGCTATATGCATTTTCTTTATTGTAAACCCAAAGTGATGAAAACATTCCTTGAGATTTATCACATGGTGTCTTTCCTACTTTCTTTTTAAAGAAATATTTCTTGTTTGTGATACTCTTATTTCTGTTAACCACAAACATGTGTCCTGTGGATACTGCTGACTGCTCAGTGCCAAGGACCCTGCCCAATCTTTATTAAAGCTCAGGAAATATTTGTTGACTAAACTAGAGCATTGAAGTTGGGGAAATGTTGCTCTTGTGTTAGGACTTCTCTCCTCATTAATTTGCTTTAATTCCTAGACTGTTAAAAAAAATCAGTGAATTCAGTGGTCTGATCTGCAACAAGAGATCAACTTTACATCAGATAAGCCAGTCCACTTTATTCTGGAGTTTTGGAACTCCTGGGAATGAACCAAGATGTTTCTGATGGCCCATGGAAAAAACATTAATGAGAAGTCAATGTTCACACCTGATTCCTGTGTGTCCACTCTTAAAGCTTTCTTGACTGAGCTTTATTTTACAAGCCTCCCCACACCAATTAAATTTCTTGATGAAAGAATCTTCTTCTGAATGCTAATTGTCAGAGCTCCTGGAGTGTACACAACCTGGGGACAATCAACTCCATCATCGACACAGGAACATTCTTGACAGTGAAGGTCTCAAGATCTTTATCAATAAATAACCAACTTGGTTATTTATCAGTAACCAACTTAGGACAGTGTAACGTGGACAAAGTGAGTCAAAGATGGCACTGTCACAAATCCAATGCCGTTCTGATCATAGCAGGTTAAAAATACAATGCTAAGCAACTGGAAAGCATGTAAATTGAAAAAAAACATATTTAAAAGATTCTTTTTTAATTTATCATATTTTTTATTGCTTTATTGTGGATTTCACATCATGAACCCCAATCACTCATCTCCCCCTCCTCTTATACCCACTTTCCACCCTTGCAACCTCCCATACAACAGAAGAAATAACTCTCATTGTGAAAGCTGTAGTGTGATACAGTGTGTCCCACAGTGTACCTTATTGTCTACACTTGTTTGTGTGTTAATGTTTATTGTAGCAAGTTGTTGGTCTGGTATGAGGCCTCTGGCTTCTGCCATCCTATTAATTCCTGAAACTTTACTGGGACTTCTTCCGGTTATCCTGGTTTTGACCTGTGCGATGGAGATCCTGTAGTTTTGGATCTGTTAGGACTGGTCCCTTCACGTACTCCAGCACGTCATAGATGGGGTAGATGTTGGTGTGGGCCAGTTCAATGGTCTGGGCCTGGGTGGTAGCTGAGCTGCTTAGCCTCCTGGCTCCTCTGCTCTCATACCCTCGGGGTAGGCTCACCAGCAAACTCTGCAACCAGGTTTATCACCCTGCTCACCCAAGTGTCCCTTTGAAAGACTCCTTGGTCTTGGCCTCACTCCTGCTGGGGGCAAAATCCCAGGCGGGGTTCTTCTACAATTCAGCTGGATCTCTGTCCTAGGAGCCCATCTGGGGCTGTCTGGCAACAGATTGGTGGTTGTCTTAGGCTAGCTCCTTTTTGGAACCCCCTGGTGCTGGACTGATAGTCATCTTAGGCTTGATATTTTCAAGGAATGTTACGCTATTAATCATCCAGATGTTCACAGGTAGAAACACAGAACATAGCCTCTTTCCTCTCTTCTACCTACTGATACACATGTGACACAGCAGCCACAACTGCATTATATTAAGATATCAGCTGATAAAGCAAATAGCACATACAAAGATGTTCGTACTAGCTATTTGTATAATATTTCTAGGATGGATTATTCAAAATCTTCAACTGTTGAATGGCTAAATTGTGATGGAATTATATACAGAAATGAAAAAAGGAGAAACCAATGCTTTATGTATTGGCATGGATAAATTTCAAAGGTAAAATTTAACTGAATTCTCTTGTGTGATTCCACTTTCATGAAGATCATCAACAGATGAAGCTAATACACATGTTAGACATTAAAGTGGCAGCGGCCCTTGGGCAGGACAGTATGGGAATGAGACAGGATAAATGCAGTGAATGTCTCATACCTGACCTGGGCAGCAGCTGATGGGTCTGACTGTATTTAAGACTCCCATCAGGCGGCACGTTAAAGGTTTACCAGATTAGAGCTGGGTGTTAGCACAGCGCAAGCATGAGGACCCGAGTTCGAATCCCTAGAATCCACAGGATAACTGCTTATCTGAAAGAGTGAGCTTTGGGCTCAACAAGAAACCTTTCTCAAAGAAATAAAGCAAAGAACAGAAGGAGGGCACCTGATGCCCTTCCCTGGTTTGTGCACGTGAATATACAGATTTGACCCCAGCCATTCATTACATACACCACACACTCCAAAAATTCATAGTTTGGCTTTAAAAAGTGGTTTTGGTGAAGATTTCTTGCTGAGCATGTATGGGACCCTAAATTAAATCTCCTGTACTAAGAAAAATAATGTTAACTCTAGAGAAGCTGCATATTAATAAGGAGAAATAAGCCATATGTAGTTAGAGGTATTTTCTGGACAAGTCTGGTGATCCAACTTTGATCTCTGCAACCCACTTATTAGAGCACAGAATGAGGATCCTTCTGTTCACAGATCTTCAGAGAACCCAGTGTAGTATTAGCACCCATACTTAGCCAAGGTCACCTGGTATGGCCGTGAGGAAGGAAACCATGTTTTGATTGTGGGGACCATAGCAAGACTGAGGCTGTGACAATTTTCCTGAGAGAAGTCAGACTTTTTATCCCTTTATCAGAAATAGAATATGAAAGCAATTTCCAGGATCAATACAGCCATAGTTGCCAGTATACAAGGATGTTTGCAAGCTATACTGGGTACACAGGATTAGTGTCTAAGACCAATAGTCCTGTTGAGCTTCCTTACTTCCTTGATGTCTGAGGGAACACACAGAGAAAGATAAAGTGGTCTGAATGCTTTACTGCCTGGGGAAAGGCATGGGTCTCTCAGGAACTGGAAGGCACATTGTGCCCTAGGAGTCATGGACTCTAACCTGAAAAATCCATGATGTGTGCCTTTCAAAGCAACTAGGCCAGGACAACTCCATGGCTCTCTGCACCCAGGAGTTTTCTTTCAAAGACATATAACGTGTTTTTTCTAGAAAGCTGGGAATTGGAATGATTAATAGACTGGTGATCTGAATTATCTGTTGGTCCAGGCTGTATCAAACTTCGATACCCAGGGCCAAAGGTAGCCAGTAATCTAAGTAACCCTTACAACCAGGGACTCCCCAAGCTCCCACAACCAGGACCAGAGATATCTAATAGTCTAAATGACCTTTATATTATATGTATAGCTAGAGGGTCCCCCACACTCCCACAACCAGGACCAGAGGTGGCTAATAGCCCAAATGACCTCTATGATATCTGTATGACCAAGACCACATAAGTTCCTTCTCTGAGTGCTTAAGCTAGTATAGGTAGCTTATCTTCAGCATCCATCTTCTTGGCAGACATATTCCCTGGGTTGAGTTTTGATGTAATTATGCTTTCTTGTGTACCAGGGAATGTGTTACACAAGGAAATTTTTCCCCTAAACTATACTGTGTTTAAATTTGTTGAGAATAAACTGCCTGCCTTCAGGCTCTTTAGAAATCTTTATCCCAGTTGATGAAGTCAATTTGAACCAAGTTTTTGTTCTCATCTCTTTACAGTTTGCTTCCCTTCCTGGATACCTACGGGTTCCCTCATCTTGTTTCATATAGTTGATCTCTGACACACACACACGCGCGCGCGCGCGCACACACACACACACACACACACACACACATGCTGTGGCAGGTGCATGCCCACCTCCCTCTCTCCCACTTCCTCTCTTTCTCTCTGAATAAAAAAAAATACCATTTTTGAAAGAAAAAGAAAAGGAAGTAGATCAGATTTACTGATTCAGTAAAGGTTTGCTGGTGCTGAGTTGAATGTTGGTGTTATAATAATGAACAGGATCTCAAAAACTTTATAGGAAGGAGAAGCATGTCTCATCATGCTCTTTTGGGGTGGCATAATTAATGCTCTCTTGAATTCTCAAAATTGTTCTCTTCTCTGAAAACTATGTATGTAACAAATTACTCTCAAAGCTTAATTAAAGCAATTTAAACACTGCTCATGTTATTTTGTCAGGAATTCATGCAAGGCTCAGCTGAGCAAAGTTTCTATTTCTATTAGTCTTGGAAGATAGAGTCACCAAATGAGCTAGTTTGGAGGGCTGAGGGCTGCTCAACTCAATTCTGGTGTATTGGGGATGGCAGAAGGCTGAGTTCAGCTATGAAAGTGGCCCTGGGTTTATACAAGAGCTCTCTCTACAACAGGGGTCTGTTGTTCCTGACATCCCCTGAGCCAAGGAACCTGTGCTTGCTTTGCAAAAGGTCATTCCAGTTAGGTTGGTTAATGGTTTATTTACACCTAGCATGGAAGCACAGCACAGAAGCACAACATAGGGCATGGGGTTCTTTTCTGAGTATCCAGCCACTCCCTACTTTCTGGCAAGGCTCTGTGTGTGTGTGTGTGAGAGAGAGAGAGAGAGAAAGAGAGAGAGAGAGAGAGAGAGAGAGAGAGAGAGAGAGAGAGAGAGAGAGAGAGAGAGAGAGAGAGAGAGAGAAAGAGAGAGAGAGAGTAGGGAGAAGGGAGAGAGGGAAGGAGGGAGGGACGGACAGAGTGGGAGAGACTAGGAGCATGAGCTTCATCTGTTTGTCTGCAGGGAAGCCCTAATTACAGTTGTGTAAGGGTCAACTGAGGGAGGGGTACCCACACCCTTGTCAATAGCTTCTCCCGTAAGCTTTGTAAAGAAGCCCAATAAAGTGATTCCCCAGAGTGAACTTTGGTAGAAGCATACCTCAATTTGTCATTGGGACCTCGGGAGGAGGGGTAGATGCTGCTTTGCATCTGCCCCAAGAAAGGAATTTCAGCTGCAAGATTTTAGGGTAATCATACCTCAAACATGAACCTAGACAGGCGAAAAATACCTGGACTTTTAGGATGTAGCTTTGAAAAGCACATCCTGTCTTTTTGCTTTAGTCAGTTAGTTGAAACAGACTTAGGCCTAGCCTGTTTATATTCAAGAAGAGGGTCATAAGCCTCCTCTCCCAGAGGCAAGTCTGCCAAAGAACTTGAAGTCATGTTTAATAAACCACTATGCTCTACTTGCAGTGTATCCAAAGAGAGCTTTTGGAAAGTCCTTACTCTTGACATCCTCTGTCTCCTTTTCTTTTTACTCCTTGGCATTTCAAGGTAATACCCAATTGATTCTCTGTTCTCATGTTTTGTCTTACCAGTGTTGATAAATGCCGACCTGTTTATTATTCCTCTTTTAAACATTTTCTAAAGTATCTCTCTATGTTTGCTAAAACCCAAAGTCCTTTGTCTGCTATTCAAAGGTCTTTATCCCCTGACTCCAACTTAACTTTCCCAACATATCTTCTATAGCATCTTCAGCCACATGCTGCTCCATGAGATTCAGGAAGTGAACCACCCACGGCTGAAAAGGCTGAAACTTAACAAGATTCACAAGGCTCCTCCCCAAAGTTACAGAACAATAGAAGAAAAGAAAAGAGAGAGAAAAGAGATGCTTTTCTTTTCCAGCTACCTGAAAACTTCATAGAGGGTTCAAAGAACACTGCTTTTGTGAGTTCTCTTCTCAGTAAGGATGCTGACATGTTATCTATGCTGCTGTACGTAATGCCTCACTACACTCCTGTGACAGTGAACTGATTGGCTGGCCAAGCTGGACTTTGGTGGCGTTGTTACTTTTGTTCATAGTTGGTTCCCCGTGTTGGGATAAATAGATGTTTGTTCACGTCTCCCTAGAAAGATATACAATGCTCCTCCAAGATCCTCATTTATTCATCCAGCAGACATTTACTGAACGGCTGGTTTCTTATGCTCTTTGACTGTCTATAGGAACCAGTAGAAGAGGCAGAAATGTTCCTTACTTTCAGAAATCTGACAAGCTTCTGTCTATAAGTCATCATGTCTCTTGAACTTCTCATGACAATTCACTGGTTCCTTTTACTTTACTTTTCTTTTTCTTTTTTATTTTTTTATGGTACTGCAGAGCTTGTGTGAGTAGCTGAAATCTTAAAATCCTGGGACTGTGTAACCTTGAGACTGTTCTGCGTTGGGCCTCAGGATTTTTTCCCTTTCTGTAAAGCGGTTTAATAATAATACACTTACATAGTTTTATGACACTCATTCAAATGTTGTTAATTATAAGACAGTTAAGGCAAAGCTCAGCGCCCAGCAAGCAATAAGCAAGCTAGTAACCATCATTGTTGAATTCTGCTTCAGAACTCTCACTGTATATACTACTCGCTTAGGCTGTAGCCTTGCTGTACTGAGACTGAGCAATGTTCCTTGAATAGCCAAACTGTCTTGGGAGAGTAGAAGCTTCTGGGTCAGGTGGAATAGCCTGAGGCTACCTCAGCAGTCCATGAATGGAACCTCTAGCCAACTTCCATCTCTGTACTTTACTTCTTCAGTGTTTGAAGTCTGCATAATGATATTTAACATAGAGTTGTCATAGGGGCCTAATGAGGTCTGATTTGTAAATTGCCTAGTTTAGTGTCTGATGCATGGTGCGATTGCCCAAATGACGATGATAATGATGCAGAGGCGTGTAATGATGATGCTAAAATGATAACTCTGACAATTCTTAGAATCCTGTCGAGTTACTCTGCTACGCAATGCTATAAGTGTCCTCTTGGATATTTTAGTACCATTATAAGCATAGTTTCCCTAATTGGTATTATATTACATTTAATTAATCTCATTTTTGTCATTTACTGTAAGTGGTTGATGTCTTTAAGTTCCAGACCATATAAATTTGCTTCAATTTTGAAGTGATTAAGATACTTCTTCATACATGTTTACTATAGTTCATTTCACTAGTGCCTTCTAGAATAGTCAAGGGTTTCCAAAATTTCCTATTATGTACAAGGTCATTAAATAAATGAACTAAATTGATGCTTTCCTTGCCTATACTATTGTTTCCTTAAGATAAGCTGCTTGTACAAAGGATATCCTCAAAGTTCTTTATGCATGCCTAGCTGGTTATTCCTTTTACTGGTACGTTGTCAGAGTTTGTGTCCCCTAACTTTGTATGATGATAACAGTCAGCACTGTACCAGAGTTAGGAGATAGTGCCCTTTGGGCTGGTTACATTACAAAGGCAGATTCTTTGTAAATGGGATTGATGTTCTTATAGCATTGGTCTAAGAGAATTCTCAGATCCTTCTACTATGTAGGCCCGTGGAAAGGTATATCCATTAAGCAGGAAATGAATACTTACAAGCCACAAGTCTACTGGTGTCTTGATCTCAGAGTTTTAGCTTCCAGAATAGTGAGAAGTATATTTCTGTTGATTCTAAATGTCCCCTAACTAGAGCTTATGATATTTTGTTGTGGTCACTCCAACGAACTAAGATATAGTTGGAATGATTTGTTTTAGACAGCATTGTTGAAACTACATGGACCATAATTATTTACATCTTTGTCAAGGTTTATTTTCTTAATCTACCTTAGGAAAATTAGTAGATGTATTTGTAGTATCATGGGCTTTTTAAATACTTCTATTTCTTCCACCAGCATTTCCAACAATTTCAAAATTGTCATTTACCATTGTCATCTGTCTGGGTCATTCTTGAGAACTCTGCTGTCTACAAAACAAACAAAAATAAACCTAATAAGTAAATCAACCAAGACCCCCAGCAAAGTTGCCTATTCATTTGTCAAAGAGTATGTAAGAAGGAGACACCTTCAACCAGAGACAAAAACTTGCCTTTAGCAATTACTTTTATTCCCCAAACAGTCTTTTTGCCTTGTTGGTATTTTCCAAATATGGTGGTTTCAGAGAGTGTAAACACTGATTCACAGCTAAGAGAAAGAGACAGATGAAGAGGAGAGTGGACCAGACTGGCTGTCAACTTTGCCTCTTAGGATTCTATCTCACTGTCTCTAGTAGCTGCAAAGGAGTCAAAGGTGACAGACCTTAGGTTATCCAAGAAAATGATCATGGGGCAAAACGAGGCGTGGCTACTATTGAAAGGTTTTTAGAATCACCTGAGAGAAAGGAGGTGCAATTTCAATCCAGTTGACCCTCCCTATATGAAGGCTCTGCATATACAGGGTCACAAACTGAAGACTGACAGTATTTGCAAATGAAAAGATTTATATAGAACACTTGCATATTGTTTTTTTCATTGCTCTTACTAGGCAAACAATATAAACAACTATTCACATAGCATTTTCATTGCACTGTGTGTTATGGTTAATCTAAAGATGGTTTAAAGTACACAGGTGGATGTGAGTTGGTTATATGCAAATGTTAGGCTGTTTTATGTAAAACAGTTGAAAATCGCCAGAGTTTGGTACCTGTGAGGGGCTCTGGAACTAAGCCCCATGGGCCACCAAAGGCTAAATTTAAATACATTCTGGTTTTCCATGCAATGATACAGAAAAGCCAAAAATAAAATAAAATAAAATAAAAATAAATAAATAAACAAACAAATCTGTGTTCCAAAGCAATCTTGTGACATATTGAACAGTCCATATTTCAATACTCCCAAAACTAGCATCCTAAGTACATATACAGAAACTTAGCATTTATACAGTAAAACACTTCAAACTGGATGATTCTGTGCTCTAGTCAGCCTTCAAATACATTTATTTGTGCCACACAAAATAGGCCAGATAATGTGCTTTTTTTTTTTTTTTAGTAGTTAGCAAGATTTATAATTGGAGGCAGGCTGTCTGTTCACCAAACTACATCTGCTTGTCCCTGGACATATGGTAGGAGGACATTCCTCAGCCTCTGTTCCAGAGTGCATATTCACAAGACCGAGGTTTAACCCATTAAGTACAGGGGAGCAGAGATGTGCATCTGGTCTAGGTCTGGCTCATAATGCCTAATATGTACAGCACTCTAAGAACTTTGTGCTTCTGTGTCTCTGCATGATAAGCTGAGAGCTTCCTGTTCTTTCTTTTCCACTCTCCACCCTACCTTGGAACAGTATTGTGTGGGCGAGAAGCAAGCTTGCTGTGTCTGAGCTATCATATATGCTGAGGTTCACATGCTAGAACATCTCCCTAAATGATGTGCCCTGGAGCAAAGATCACAAGCTCTCTAACATGATGTAGTCCACTTTCCATGCTCCCCATGTCTCCCTGCAGTGTTGCCCATAGCTATTTCCTTCTAGGCATCCTCTGTCACCTAAATTTAAGAATTTATATATGGTGCTTTATAGTTTATTACGTACACCCAGTTCAAATTTTTATCCAGACTTTCAACTGTTCTATGCAACATCAAACAAGACATCCTGGTTCATCCTTCAGCAGGTTCAGATGGATTTGAGTGCATGTCACTGGGATCTTGTCATAGTCCATGCACTGTGCTTCTGTCACAAAATTCCAAGGTGAGTCACAGATGAAATGTGGACAGTTCTTGGCTTAAACATATACCTTGCAGGTCACAGGCTGCTGAAAGAAATTCCTCAGTGATTATAAATTGACCTGGAGTGAACTCTGGGAAATAGTGCTGACACAAACGAATGCTAGAACATAAGACATGGCTGAAATCTTAAAATGTTAGAAATAAGGTGGCTTCTTGAAGGTGCGAACTAGAGTACATAATGTTGATATTACAGAAAAGAATGTAGAAACCATTGTTTAACAGACATTTAAAAAACATATACCAAAATGACATAAAAATGGTAAATTTAGAGTATGAAAATTTTTAACTATTTATTGATTCTTTGTGAGTTTCACATCATGCACCCCAATCCAATTCACCTCTTTGTCCTTTCCTATCTGCCCTTTGCCCTTGCAACCACTCCCACAAAAGAAAAAGAAATCTTGTTGTGGAAGCTGCAGTATATCCCACTGTGTTCCACACACAGTACACCCTCTTGTCCACACATCTTTAGTTGCAAATGATCATTGGAATGAGCCATTGGTCTGCTCCAAGGCCTTTGGCTTCTGCTACACTGTCAATACTGGATCTTTGCTGAGACTCCTCTCAGATATCATGCGGTTGCTTTTTGTCATGGAGATCTTCCAGGTTTGGATCTGCAGGACAGATTCCTTCATGTGCTCCAGCAGTTCATAGACAGGGCAGATGTTGGGGTGGGCCAACTCAAAGCCCTGGATATGGGCCTGGGTGGTAGCTGAGTTGGTCAGCCCAACAGTTGTCAGGCAACCACACCACCAGGGCGAGCTCCTCCAGCACTGCCCCAGATAGCTCACTCAGTGCTTCAGCTGGTAAGGGGCAGGACTAGTTCTTCCACTCTCAAGCCCTTGGAGCAGCTCACCTATGCCCATACCTGCAGTGCCCACTCTCCAAGTGCTGCATCAGGCAAGGGTCTGGGCCATGTCTCTTGCTCTCATACCCCTAGGCTGGATCACCCACAACCCCCTGTATCTAGGGCCAGCTCTACTGTTCTGCCCAGGCAAGTTGCTGGGCTTGTTCTTTAGGTGCCACAGATAGTAAGGGCAGGGGCAGCTCTCCAACTCTCAAGACTCCGGGACCATCTCTCCTGCCCGCCACAGGTGGCAAGGGGTGGCTACCACTTCCCTCATTTATACCACTGCATGGCAGCTGAATGGCAAGGCCAGCTCTTCCATGCTCATACCCTCTCTGGTTGGCTCATCCCCCCCCCTCCGCCCTTCCTCCCCATCCAGGGCTAGCTCTACTATGCAGGGTCAGCTCTACTATGCAGGACCAGCTATTCTGCTCTTAATGACTTTGGGACCAGCTTTCCCATTAGCTCAGGTGAGGGATGGGGCCAGCTCTGCATAGCCCTCAGACATCAATACAGCCATAGGCAAGCAGCCCAGACCAAGAATATCCAACTGAACTTTCGTGGTTATAGACCCTGTGCTGATTCTGGGATAAGGATCCAGACATCGCCCTCAGAGGCAGCACAGGCTAGGGTCTCACTACGGCCTTAGGTGGCATCACCAGCTACTTTCATTAGGATGTTCCTGACTACCCTCAAGTCTTCAGTTCTGCCTTTCTTTATTGTGCACTCATCCTTGTGCTTCTCATTCTCTTTGATCTCGCCACTACTTACTCGTTTATCTTTGTGGTGCCCAGGCCTCTGGGTATCAGGAATCATGTCAGGAGTGCTATGTCCTGCTAGCATCATGCGTCATCTGGCAAGGTTGTCTCAGGCTTGCTCTGCCCGCTTGGGCTGCATGGTGCCCCCAAGTATGGAGAGTTTTTAAAGTCAAAAGATATGAACTAATAGATAATTGTTAAACTTGAGAAAGATTTTTGGTGGCATATTATAGATTAACATTTCTATTTAAAACTTAAGTATATTTATAGAAAATATGCTGATTGTGTATAACACATATTAGATGATATAATCACGAATCAAAGGGTGGCATATGCATCTTACTAAAGGTAAGAAGAACAGTAAGAGCAGAACACAGTGCCTTCTGTCTATGGTCTCATATACTTAAGAAACTGAGGCATAGGTTTACTTGAGTCCAAGAATTTGAGACCAAAATGGTCAACACAGTGATATTCTGTCTCCAAAGTAAGGAAAAGGGGAGAAAAGAGGGTAAGAAAAGAAGAGGATTGGAAAGAATCCTGGGAGGGATATTACTGCAAACCAAGTTGGGATTCTTCTTCTTGTTTTGTTTTAGTTTGTTTAGATAGTGTCTACTGTAGCCCAGATTACTTGTTACACAGGTGAGGATGACCTTGAACTTCTGATCCTCTTCATCCTACTTCATAGACGCTGGTTGTCTTAGTTAGATTTCTATTGCTGTGATAAAATATTATGACCAAAAACAGCTAGAGGAGAAAAAAGTTTGTTTCAGTTTCCTAGTTCATCATCCAATCA
This sequence comes from Tokudaia tokunoshimensis, assembly GCA_036184795.1. Classification (NCBI taxonomy): domain Eukaryota; kingdom Metazoa; phylum Chordata; class Mammalia; order Rodentia; family Muridae; genus Tokudaia; species Tokudaia tokunoshimensis. Next base: position 119,404,285 of record BTHU01000014.1, read on the forward strand.
GGACAGGAACCTAGAGGTTCCCCACCCCATCCCCTTTCCCCCAATTCCATCACCCTGTACATCCAGTTTATGGAAGACTTGGCATATCCTCTCCCACTGAGGCCAGACTAGGCCGACCAATTTAGAGATGTGGGATCAACAGGCAGGCAGGTATGGAACAGGCGTAGGGATAGCTCCTGCTATAGTTGTTTGGGGAAGTCTCTGGATGGTCTTCCCCTCAGACTCTGCTCCACCTTTTGTCTCTGTATCTCCTTCTGTGGGTATTTTGTTTCCCTTTCTACAAAGAACCCAAGGATCCATACTTTGTTCTTCCTCCTTTTGGGCATCATTTCATATGTGAAATGTGTCTTGGGTATTCCAAGATTCTGGGATAATATCCACTTATCACTGAGTGCATGCCATGTGTGTTCTTTTGTGATTGGGTTGCCTCACTCAGGATATTTTCCAGTTCCATCCATTTGTCTAAGAATTTCATGAATTCATTGTTTTTAATGACTGAATAGTACCCCACTGTGTAAATATACCACATTTTCTGTATCCATTCCTCCATTGAGGGACAGCTTCTGGTTATTATAAATAGGACTGCTATGAACGTAGTGGAGCATGTGTCCTTATTACATGCTGGAGAATCCTCTGGGTATATGCCCAGGAGTGGTATAGCAGGATCCTCCGGTATTATTATGCCCAGTTTTCTGAGGAACCGCCAAACTGATTTCCAGAGTGGTTGTACCAGCTTGCAATCCCACCAGCAGTGGAGGAGTGTTCCTAGAGCTCCCAGGGACAAAACCATCAACCAAAGAGTACACATGGAGTTACCCATGGCTCCAGACACATAGGCAACATAGGATAGTCTTGTTAGACACCAAAGTGAGGAGAGGCCCTTGGTCCTGGAAAGACTTGATGCCATAGTGTAGAGGAATACCAGGACAGGGAAGCAGGGGAAGGTTGATTGGGGAAGGGGAGATGGCTTATGGGATTTTCGGGGGAGGGGGTAACCAGGAAAGGGGACAACATTTGAAATGTAAATAAAGAATATATCTAATAAAAAAAGAAAAAATAAATTATAATAAAAAATTATACCATACCAAAAAAATTAGAAACACTATTCTGGAACTTTCTATTAAATTCTTCATATCACAGTTGACTGTGGGCAACTGAAGCAGTGATATGTGAAACATGAATAAGAAGTGATTGATGTATCTGAAACCTGAAAAAAAGTCTCTTCATATCCAGCCTCAAAACACTTGAGTGAAATACCCACCACAAAGGTGGCAAGGTTAAAAGCATAAATGGTCTTAAAAAGCACTTAGGTAATTTCAGGGAGAATGTATCCATATTATCCAGAAGTTTTAAAGTTAGCAAAAATGTTTAAGAGATTTTAAAGGGAAGACTCTTAAGATAATAACATTTAAAGCTCCATAAGAGTACTATCAGTGTTCTAACTCTTGGCTGGTGACACGATCAATCAACTGTGGTCTTGTCTGAGGATCTATTCCTTGTGTTTCACTTTGGAGCTCCTTTACCCACCCTGCTCTTGGAAGTCTAAGGGAGTATAAGAGAAATGAAGGACTTGAATTCATCCATATTAACTTCAAAATGTGACTTTGAATAGATGCCACCTATAACTCTCAAGTTATTTCTAGAAATATTAACTCCTACTGAGCAAAGCAGTTTCCTATGTACAGCTATGTAAAGCAGTTGAATCTGGTCCATAGCTACAAAAATAATACTTTTCTCCAAAGGGAACTGAGCACAGCTTTCCACTCCAGAGAAGATCCAATGTTAACGATGAAAGATGTCTATGGTTATCTCCCTGGAAATGCAATATGACACATTTTTTTTTGATTCAGCGAGTGACCTGAGTATTCAGCAAAGAATTTAGTTTAATCCTAAATAAACACAGAGACATTTCGATAAATTCAGTTTCTAGATTTACTATCAGTTTGTTATTCAGTTCCTAAAAATCTGCAGCATCATGGAGAGACTAAGAGAGTATTCTTAGATGGAGCCAATGAAATTGACTTCTTCCCTTTCCAATAGTTTGTATGAATGATATTGCTAAAATAAATCTTAAAACAGAAGCAAACTTTTCATTGTCCTTCTCCTACAAAATCCTGTTTGTGCTGTAAAGATTTAGTCACATGCTCCTGGAGTCAAGATGGAGTTATATCCTTATAAGTCCTCTACAAATTGAGAATATCATAAACCGAATGTATGTTCTATATGTCAAAGCTTCAGTGCATCAGAGCATAGTGGCACATTCCCCATGGAGTGTCTCTGATTCCCCCTCTGAGGAAATTACTACCTGGGAGCGATAGCTTTCTGCTATTGCCCAGAGTCATGAGAGAAGCTTTTCCCACATATTGCTAGGCAGGGAGAATATTCAAATTCAAAATAGAAAGATCATTTTTATGGAGTGCATATTATCCTTACACTATAAGGTTGAAAATGTATAATTTGAGTGATCATAAAGTTGGGGACTATCGTACATTTACTGTAGCTTGATTATGAAGTGTCCCTGATGGGATATGTATCAAAGGTTTGTTCTCTAGTGGGAGTAATTTTATTTGGCTATTGGAGAAAATTTTAGGAGATAAAACATAGAGGAAGCAGAACACAGGGGCTTGTTCTTGGGAGTTGTACCTGTCCTCTGTCTTTAGCACCTCACGCCTTTCTCTTTGCTTCCTGGTTGGCTGAGGTTTGCAATCTCTTCCTCCACATGATCCCATGCCATGATGTCTAAGTCCAGATCATGGGGCCAGCAGGCTTTGGAATGAAACCTCATGAACCACAAGTTAAAGAGTTCCTCTCTTAAACTGACTTTTTTTCAAATAGTTTGTCACAGAAAAATTGGTGCCTATATATGGTTTTTGCAGTGACTATCTGACAGTGTGCACCAAATGGCCTTGGGTTGGCTCACAGGAGGAATTTAGAAGAGTTTAGAGATACAACCTATAGAACATAGACTACTATTATAAGGAGAATGTGGTGGGAGTTCTAAGAGATGTGCAGAATACCAGAATGCTGATAGGAATGAGGGCAGTGAGACCATGCCCCTGAGATTCTAGATTGAAATGGAAATTCTATCAAGAACTGGGCTTCAGGCTATTGGTGCTACATTCTGGCAAAGAATTTGGCTGGATTTTGTCCATGCCATGGGGCTTTGAATGTAGCTGAGTTTAGTTAGATGCAATCAACTAATCTACCAGGCTAGAAATCTCCAAGAATCCCAGCATTCAAGCTATGTCATGGATTTTGCTGGTTACCTTCAGTCAGGTATATAGGGAGAGTTGAGAGTTGGAAAAACTGACATGTTGGCCAGAAAAGACTTTTGTGCCAGGTCCACTCCTCCTGAGCAAGTGCCAGCGTGGTTATTGCTGCTCTCACCTGTGGACTCTGGCATCAGGCTTTTTCAGTCTTTCAGGGCAGACTCACATTTGTGTCTCTCTGGAGACCATCTAGAACTTTGTTCAATCTTGAAGTAGAACTACATTATTGGTCCCAATTATTCTAAGGACTCTAATTTCTTTGACTGAGCCACTCCTAGGTGTTCTCTCTCTCTCTCTCTCTCTCTCTCTCTCTCTCTCTCTCTCTTTCTTTAATTTTTTTATTGAAAAAGGAAATAAAAACATTTTATGATAGAATTGAATATTTACATGGAAAATGTTTCTGATAAAATTGAAGAAATATATAGAAAAACACATTAAAATTGACAATTTTCATGGAAAATTAAAGAGTAAAATAGTAGACATAAAAACACTGCTAAATTAATTGAAAAAGGAAATAGAAACATTTTATGATAGAATTGAAGATTTGCATGGAAAATATTTCTGATAAAATTGTGGAAAAATATAGGATAACATGTTAAAATTGAAGATTATCATGGAAAATTGTACAGATAAATGGTAGGCATAAAAATATTGCTAAATTGATTGAAAGTGAAATTATAAACATTTTCTGATAAAATTTATATGGAAAATATTTCTGATAAAATTCAAGAAATATATAGAAAAACATGTTAAAATTGACTATTTCATGGAAAATTATACAGAAAAAATGGTAGGTATAAATATTACTAAGTAATATTATTGTAAGAAATATTGATATTATTATAAGAAATATTATTATTTATTCATTGTTTCTACTTCCATTTTTAGATCCTGGATGGTTTTGTTCAGTTCCTGCACTTGTTTGTTTGTATTTCTTTAAGGGATTTTTGTGCTTCCTCTTTAAGGACCTCTACCTGTTCACCCATGTTCTCCTGTATTTATTTAAAGGATTTTTGTGATTCCTCTTTAAGGGCTTTTACTTGTTGACCCATGTTCTCCTATATATCTTTAAGGGAGTTATTTATGTCCTTCTTGAAGTTCTCTATCAGCATCATGAGATGCAATTTTAAATCCAACTCTTGCTTTTCTGGTGTGTTAGGGTATCTGGGACTTGCTATGGTGGGAGAACTGAGTTCTGATGTTGCCAAGTAGCCTTGGTTTCTGTTGGTAGGGTTCTTGTGCTTGTCTTTTGCCATCTGGTTATCTCTGGTGTTAGTTGGTCTTGCTGTCTCTGGCTGGAGTTTGTCCCTCCTGTGGGTCTGTAAGCCTGTGTCTGTACTCCTGGGAGACCAACTCTCTTCTGGTACACTCCTAGGTTCTCTGCATCTCCAGTGTGCAGAGAGCTATTGCGGATTATTCTGGAAACATTTTAGGAAATCAGTTTAATCAAATAGACTATTCATTGTAGTTCTGATTGAACTGAACAACTTAGATGCTTTTGTTTTAGTCAACTGTTGCTTCCTTGCTCAGCCTTCTTCTATATTATTTCTTAAAACTTAGAACAAAATTTCCATTGGTTCTGATTAGCACATTTATAGGAATGTACCTAGAACCTCTGTGTCTAATTTTTTGGGTTTAGCTTATTAACTGTTTACCACAACCAAGAAGAAAATTAAGAAAGTTAATTATTTCAGTGATTTTTTCAATATGTTTTATGGGATATTTATTTATTTACATTTCAAATGTTAGCTGATTTCCCAGTTTCCTTTCTGGAAACCCCCTATCACATCCCCTCCCCCTGCTTCTATGAGGGTGTTCCACTACCCACCCATCCACTCCCCACTCCCTGCCTTGGCACTCACCTACACTGTGGCAATGAGCCTTCCCAGGATGAAGGACCTTTCCTCCCATTACTATCCAACAAGGCCATCAGAGACTTGGGTCCATTCATGTGTACTCTTGGTTAGTGGTTTAGTCCCTGAGAAATGTGGGGAAGTGGGGGAGTCTGTATGGTTGATATTGTTGTTCTTCCTATGGGTTGCAGACCCCTTCAGCTCCTTCAGACCTTTCTCTAATTCCTGCATTGGGGACTCTGTGATTAGTCAATGGTCCGCTGAGAGCATCCACCTCTGTATTTGTCAGTCTCTGGCAGAGCATCTCAGGAGACAGTTATATCAGGCTCCTGTCAGCGAGCACTTCTTGGCATCAACAACTATCTGAGTTTGGTGCCTGTATATGGGGTCTCTGGATGGTCTGTCCTACCTTCAGTCTCAACTCCACATTTTGTCTCTGTATTTCCTTCCTTGAGTGTTTTGTTCCCCCATCTAAGAAGAACTGAAGCATCCACACTTTGGTCTTCCTTCTAGAGCTTCACGTAGTCTGTGAATTGTATCTTGAGTATTCTGAGCTTTTGTGTTAACATCCACTTATCAGTGAGTGCATGTGACTGGGTTACATCACTTAGGATGATATTTTCTAATTCCATCCATTTGCCTAAAAATTTCATGAATGTATTGTTTTTAATAGATGAATAGTACTCCACTGTGTAAATGTACCACATTTTTTGTATCCATTCCTCTCTTTGAAGGATATCTGGGTTCTTTCCAACCTCTGGCTATTATAAATAAGGCTGCTATAAACATAGTGAAGTATATGTCCTTATTACATGTTAGAGCATCTTCTGGGTATATGCCCAGGAGTTGTAGAGCTGGGTCCTCAGGTAGTACTATCTCCAGTTTTCTGAGGAACTGCCAAACTGATTTCCAGAGTGGTTGTACCAGCCTGCAATCCCACCCACAATGGAGAAGTGTTAATCTTTCTCCACATCCTTGCCAGTATCTGCTGTCACCTGAGATTTTGATTTTCATTTCCTTGATGACTAAGGATGTTGAACATTTCATTAAGTGCTTCTGATACATTTGGTATTCCTCAGTTGAGAATTCTAATTTTAGTGCTGTATCCCATAGGGTTATTTGATTCTTTGGAGTATAACTTGTTGAGTTCTTTGTATATATTTGATATTAGCCCTCTATCGGATTGGTATAGATCTTTTCCTAACATGCTGGTTGCTGTTTTGTCCTATTGACAGTATCTTTTGCCTTACAGAAACTTTGAAGTTTTATGAGGTCCCATTTGTTGATTGTTGATCTTAGAGCATAAGCTATTGGTGTTCTGTTCAGGAAATTTTTCCCTGTGCCCATGTGCTCGAGAATCATCCCAACATTCTTCTCTATTAGTTTCAGTATATCTGGTTTTATGTGGCAGGCCTTGATCCACTTGAACCTTTGTATAAGGAAATAATAATTGATTAATTTGCATTCTTCTACATGCTGACCTCTAGTTGAACCAGAACCATTTTTTGAAAATACTGGAGGTTGCCATCTTTGCTCCTATGACTGAGCAGACGGGTGCAGCCAGGAATGCAGGGAACACCTGAATGTCAGTCAGTTCGGACATGGTCCACCAGAGCCCCACCTGTACCCAGGAACAAGGCAGTGCCACAACCATCTGTGCACCTATCCTGCCAGGGGACATCTGCTTTGCAGGGAGTCCCACATTTAGAGGGAGTCCCACATTTAGAGGTGAGGCCAGGGTCCCACCTGTACGCAGGAGCTGTGCAGTGACACAGCACTCTGTGCTAGGGAAGAGCTGGTCACCTAGGGTTGCTGAAACAGGCTTGCAGGTACTCAGGAGGGACAAGCACTAGCCAGAAACAGCAGAACCAACTAACACCAGAGATAACCAGATGGCAAAAGGCAAATGTAGGAACGTTACTAACAGAAATCAAAGCAACATGGTACCACCCGAACCCAATTCTCACACAAAAGCAAGTCCTGGATACCACAACACACTGGAAAAGCAGGATTTGGATTTAAAATCATAGTTCATGATGCTGTTAGAGGGCTTTAAGAAGGACATAAATATCTCCCTTAAAGAAATACAGGAGAACACAGGTAAACAGGTAGAAGCCCTTAAAGAATTACAGGAAAGCACAACCAAACAGATGAAAGAATTGAACAAAACCACCCAGGATCTAAAAATAGAAGTAGAAACAATAAAGAAATCACAAAGGGAATCAACTCTGGACATAGAAAACCTAGGAAAAAAATTAGGAGTCATGGATGCAAGCATCAACAACGGCATATAAGAGATAGAAAAGAGAATCTCAAATGCAGAAGATACTGTAGAAAGAAGAATTGACACAACAGTTAAAGAATATGCAAGAAGCTCCTGACCAAAAAAATCCAGGACAAAATGAGAAGACCAAACCTAAGAATTATAGGTATAGAAGAGAGTGAATATTTCCAACTTAAATGACCAGTAAATGTCTTCAAAATTATAGAAGAAAACTTCCCTAACCTAAAGAAAGAGATACCAATGAACATACAAGAAACCTACAGAACTCCAAATAGATTTGACTAGAAAAGAGATTCCTCCTGTCACATAAAAATTAAAACACCAAATGCACAAAGAAAGAATATTAAAATCAGTAAGGCAAAAAGGTCAAGTAACATAGAAAGGTAGACCTATCAAAATTACACCAGACTTCTCACCAGAGACTATGAAAGCCAGAAGATCCTGGGTAGATGTCATACAGAACCTAAGAGAACACAAAGGCCAACCCAGGGTGCTATATCCAGCAAATCCATCAATTACCATAGATGGAGAAACCAAAGTATTCAGTGACAAAAACAAATTTACACAATATCTTTTCACAAATCTAGCCCTTCAAAGGATAATGAATGGAAAACACCAACAAAAGGAGGGAAACAACACACTAGAAAAAGCAAGAAATTAATCTTCTTAAACAAACCCAAAAGAAGATAATCACACAAACATAAAAATTACATCAAAAATAGCAAGAAGCAGCTATCACTATTCCTTAATATATCTTAACATCAGTAGACTCAATTCCCCAATAAAAAGACATAGACTAACAGACTGGATAAATAAAAAGGACCCAAGTTTTATCTGCATACAGGAAACGCATCTCAGTGTCAAAGACAAACACTACCTCAGAATAAAAGGCTGGAAAACAATTTTCCAAGCAAATGGTTCCAGGAAACAAGCTGGAGTAGTCATTCTAATATCGGATAAAATTGACTTTCAACCAAAAGTCATCAAAAAAGACATGGAAGGACACTTCCTACTTATCAAAGGAAATATCTACCAAGAACTCTCAATTCTGAACATCTGTACTCCAAATGCAAGGGCACCCTCATTCGTAAAACAAACTTTACTAAAGCTTAAAGCACACATTGCACCTCACACAAAAATTGTGGGTCACTTCAACACCCCACTCTCCTCAATGGACAGATCAAGGAAACACAAACTAAACAGAGACACAGTGAAACTAACAGACGTTTTGGACCGAATAGATTTAATAGATCAAACTAATCCCATGCTTCCTTTCAGATCACTATGGAATAAGGGTGGTCTTCAACAGCACCAAAAACAACAGAATGTCCAAGTACACATGGAAGCTGAACAAAGCTCTACTCAACGATACATTGGTCAAGGAAGAAATAAGGAAAGATATCAAAGACTTTTTAGAATTTAATGAAAATGAAGGCACAACATACCCAAATTTGTGTGACACAATGAAAAAAGTGCTAAGAGGAAAACTCATAGCTCTGAGTGCCTCAAAAAAGAAGCTGGAGAGAGCATACAGTAGCAGCTTAACAGCACACCTGAAAGCTCTAGAACAGAAAGAAGCTAATACAACCCAAGAGGAGTAGTAGGCAGGAAATCATCAAACTCAGGGCTGAAATCAACCAAGTAGAAACCAAAAGAACTATACAAAGAATCAACAAAACCAGGAGCTGGTTCTTTGAGAAAATCAACAAGATATATAAAGCCTTAGCCTGACTAACCAGAGGGCACAGAGACAGTATTCAAATGAAAAGGAAGCTATAACAACAGAAACTGAGGAAACTAAAAATCATCAGATTCTACTACAAAAGCCTATATGCAACAAAACTGGAAAATTTGGATGAAATGAACAATTTCCTAGACAGATACCAAATACCAAAGTTAAATCAGGATCAGGTAGAAAAAAAGAGTCCCATAACACCTAAAAATATAGAAGCGGTCATTGAAAGTATCCCAACCAAAAAAAAAAAAAAAAAAAAAAAAAAAAAAAAAACCACAGAACTAGATGGTTTTAGGGCAGAATTCTATCAGACCTTTAATTATGCTGATTATGCTGATACCAAATTATGCTGATACCAAAACCACACAAAGATCCTACAAAGAAAGAGAACTTCAGACCAGTTTCCCTTATGAATATCAATGAAAAGATACTCAATAAAATTCTTGCCAACCAAGTCCAAGAATACATCAAAACGATCACTCACCATGATCAGGTAGGCGTTATCCCAGGGATGAAGGGATGTTCAATAAGGGAAATCCATCAAAGTAATCTACTACATAAACAATCTTAAAGAAAAAAAACACCACATGGTCATTTCATTAGATGGAGAAAAAGCATTTGACAAAATTGACCATCCTTTCATGTTAAAAGTTGTGGAAAGATAATCAAAACACCGAATGTTCTAAACAAAGAAAGAATACTAAAAGCAGTAAGAGAAAAGGGCCAAGTAACATACAAAGGAAGACCTATCCGAATCACATCAGACTTCTCACCAGAGGCTATGAAAGCCAGAAGATCCTGGGCAGATCTCATGCAGACACTAAGACAGCACAAATGCCAGCCTAGACTACTATACCCAGCAAAACTCTCAATCACCATAGATGGAGAGACCAAGATATTCCATGATAAAACCAAATTTTCACAATATCTTTCCACAAATCCAGCCCTGCAACGGATAATAGGTGGAAACCTCCAATACAGGGAGAGAAACAACACCTAGGAAAAAATGAGATAATAACCTTCTTGAATCAAACCCAAAAGTAGATAACCACTCAAACATAAAGATAGCATCAAGAATGGCAGATGGCAATAATCACTATGCCTTAATCTCTCTTAATATCAATGGTCTCAATTCCCCAATTAAAAGACATAGACTAGCAGACTGGATACGTAAACAGGACCCAGCATTTTGCTGCATGCAGGAAACGCACCTCAGTGTCAAAGACAAACACTACCTCAGAGTAAAAGGCTGGAAAACAATTTTACAAGCAAATGGCCCCAAGAAACGAGGTGGAGTAGCCATCCTAATATCAGATAAAATTGATTTTCAACCTAAAGTCATCAAAAAAGACACAGAAGGACACTACATACTGATCAAGGGAAAAAATCCACCATCAAGAACTCTCAATTCTGAATATCTATGCTCCAAATGCAAGTGCACCCTCATTCGTAAAAGAAACTTTACTAAAACTCAAAGCACACATCGCACCGCACACAGTAATAGTGGGTGACTTCAACACCCCGCTCTCTGAAATGGATCGTTCAGGAAAGCAGAAACAAAACAGGGACACAGTGAATATAATTGAAGCCTTGGACCAACTGGAACTAACAGATATATATAGAACATTTCATCCTAGAGCTAAAGAATAAACCTTCTTCTCAGCTCCTCATGGTACCTTCTCCAAAATTGACCATATAATTGGTCACAAATCAGACCTCAACAGATATAAGAAGATAGAACTAATCCCATGCCTCCTATCAGATCACTATGGAATAAGGGTGGTCTTCAATGGCAACAAAAACAAAAGAAAACCCACATACACATGGAGGCTGAACAATGCTCTACTCAATGATAACTTGGTCATGGTGGAAATAAAGAAAGAAATCAAAGACTTTTTGAAAGTTAATGAAAATGAAGGCACAACATACCCTAATTTATGGGACACAATGAAAGCAGTGCTAAGAGGAAAATTCATAGCCCTGAGTGCCTCCAAAAAGAAACGGGAGACAGCATACACTAACAGCTTAATGGCACACCTGAAAGCCCTGGAACAAAAAGAAGCAAATACACCAAAGAGGAGTAGAAGGCAGGAAATCATCAAACTCAGGGCTGAAATCAATCAAGTAGAAACAAATAAAACCATACAAAGAATCAACAAAACGAGGAGTTGGTTCTTTGAGAAAATCAACAAGATAGATAAGCCCTTAGCCAGACTAACCAGAGGGCACAGAGATAGTATCCAAATTAATAAAATCAGAAACGAAAAGGGAGAGATAACAACAGAAACGGAGGAAATTCAAAAAATCATCAGATCCTACTACAAAAACCTGTATTCAGCACAACTAGAAAATCTTGAGGAAATGGACAATTTCCTTGACAGATACCAAATACCAAAATTAAATCAGGATCAAATAGACCATCTAAACCGTCCTATAAGCCCTGAAGAAATAGAAGTTGTCATTAGAAGTCTTCCAACCAAAAAAGGAAAGGTTCAGATGGTTTTAGTGCAGAATTCTATCAGACCTTCAAAGAAGACCTAACACCAATACTCTTCAAACTGTTCCACAAAATAGAAACAGAAGGAACACTACCCAACTCGTTCAATGAAGCCACAATTACACTAATACCAAAAGCACACAAAGATCCGACAAAGAAAGAGAATCTCAGGCCAATCTCTCTTATGAATATCGATGCAAAAATACTCAATAAAATTCTTGCCAATCGAATCCAAGAACACATCAAAACGATCATTCACCACGATCAAGTAGGCTTCATCCCAGGGATGCAGGGATGGTTCAATATAAGGAAATCCATCAATGTAATCCACTACATAAACAATCTCAAAGAAAAAAAACCACATGGTCATCTCATTAGATGCTGAGAAAGCATTTGACAAAATTCAGCATCCTTTCATGCTAAAGGTCTTGGAAAGATCAGGAATTCAAGGCCCATATCTAAACATAGTAAAAGCAATTTACAGCAAACCGGTAGCCAACATCAATCTAAATGGAGAGAAACTTGAAGCAATCCCACGAAAATCAGGGACTAGACAAGGCTGCCCTCTCTCCATATCTTTTCAATATAGTACTTGAAGTTCTAGCTAGAGCAATTAGACAACAAAAGGAGGTCAAAGGGATACAAATTGGAAAGGAAGAAGTCAAACTATCACTCTTTGCAGACGATATGATAGTATACTTAAGCGACCCAAAGAACTCCGCCAGAGAACTCCTACAGCTGATAAACGACTTCAGCAAAGTGGCCGGATATAAAATCAACTCAAGCAAGTCAGAAGCCTTCCTATACTCAAAGGATAAGCAGACTGAGAAAGAAGTAAGAGAAATAATACCCTTCACAAAAGCCACAAATCATATTAAGTATCTTGGCGTGACTCTAACCAAACAAGTGAAAGATGACAAGAACTTCAAGTCTCTGAAGAAAGAAATTGAAGAAGACCTCAGAAGATGGAAAAATCTGCCATGCTCATGGATTGGCAGGATTAATATAGTAAAAATGAGCATCTTACCAAAAGTAATACACAGATTCAATGCAATCCCCATCAAAATCCCGACTCAATTCTTCATAGAGTTAGAAAGAGCAATTCAAAAATTCATCTGGAATAACAGAAAACCCAGAATAGCTAAAACTATTCTCAAGAGTAAAAGAACTTCTGGGGGAATCAGTATCCCGGACCTCAAGCTGTACTACAGAGCAATAGTGTTAAAAACCGCATGGTATTGGTACAGTGACAGACATGTAGATCAATGGAACAGAATTGAAGACCCAGAAATGAATCCACACTCCTATGGTCACTTGATCTTTGACAAAGGAGCTAAAACCATCCAGTGGAAAAAAGATAGCCTTTTCAACAAATGGTGCTGGCTCAGCTGGAGGTCAACATGCAGAAGAATGCAAATTGACCCATTCTTATCTCCTTGCACTAAGCTCAATTCTAAGTGGATCAAAGATCTCCACATAAAACCAGACACACTGAAACTAATAGAAGGGAAACTAGGGAAGAACCTTGAACATATGGGCACAGGGGAGAATTTCCTGAACAGAACTCCAATAGCTTATGCTCTAAGATCAAGAATAGACAAATGGGATCTCATTAAATTACAAAGTTTTTGCAAGGCAAAAGACACTGTCAAAAAGACAAAGCGGCAACCAACTAACTGGGAAATGATCTTTACCAACCTTACATCCGACAGAGGGCTAATATCCAATATATACAAAGAACTCAAGAAGTTAAACTCCAGAGAGGCAAGTAACCCTATTAAAAATGGGGTACAGAGCTAAACAAAGTGTTCTCACCTGAAGAATATCTAATGGCTGAGAAGCACCTAAAGAGATGTTCATCATCCTTAGTCATTAGGGAAATGCAAATCAAAACAACCCTGAGATTCCATCTCACACCAGTCAGGATGGCTAAGATCAAAAACACAGGAGACAGCAGTTGTTGGCGAGGATGTGGAGAAAGAGGAACACTCCTCCACTGCTGGTGGGATTGCAAGCTGGTACAACCACTCTGGAAAGCAGTCTGGCGGTTCCTTAGAAAACTGGGCGTGACACTCCCAGAGGATCCGGCTATACCACTCCTGGGCATATACCCAGAGGCTTTACCTGCATGCAATAAGGACACATGCTCCACTATGTTCATAGCAGCCTTATTTATAATAGCCAGAAGCTGGAAAGAACCCAGATGACCCTCAACGGAGGAATGGATTCAGAAGATGCGGTATATTTATACAATGGAATACTACTCTGCAATTAAAAACAATGAATTCACGAAATTCCTAGGCAAGTGGTCAGAACTGGAAAATATCATCCTTAGTGAGGTAACCCAATCACAAAAGAACACACATGGTATGCAGTCACTGATAAGGGGATATTGACCCAGAATCTCGGAATACCCTAGACACAATCCGCATATCAATAGATTTCTAAGAAGATGGAAGGAGAGACCCCTGGTCCTGGAAAGACTGGATGTAGGGGAACGCCAGGACAGAGTAACGAGAGGGGGTTGAATGGAGAAAAGAGGGAGGCAAGTGGGCTTATGGGACTTTCGGGGAGGGAGGAAACGGGAAAGGGGAAATGATTTGGAATGTAAATTAAAAATAAAATAAAATAAATAATTAAAAAAAAGTTGTGGAAAGAACAGCTACTGGTTTGCTGTATATTGCTTTTACGATATTTAGGCCCACACCTAAATATCGTAAAAGCAATATACAGCAAACCAGTAGCCCACATCAAAATAAATGGAGAGAAACTTGAAGCAATCCTACTAAAATCAGTGACTAGAAAAGGCTGCTCTCTCTCCATATCTACTCAATATGGTACCTGAAGTTCTAGCTAGAGAAATGAGACAACAAAGGAGGTCAAAGGGATACAAATTGGAAAGGAAGAAACCAAATTTTCACTATTTGCAGATGATATGATAGTATACTTAAGCGGCCCAAATACTCTACCAGAGAACTCCTACAGCTGATAAACAACTTCAGCAAAGTGGCCAGATATAAAATTAACTCAAGCAAATCAGTAGCCTTCCTATACTCAAAGGATAAACAGGCTGAGAAAGAAATTAGAGAAATGACACCCTTCACAATAGCCGCAAACAATACAAAGTATCTTGGTGTGACTCTAACCAAACAAGTGAAAGATCTGTATGACCGGAACTTCAAGTCTCTGAAGAAAGAAATCGAAGAAGACCTCAAAAGATGGAAAAATTTTCCATGCTCATGGATGGGCAGGATTAATATAGTAAAAATGGCCATCTTGCCAAAAGCAATATACAGATTCAATGCAATCCCCATCAAAATCCCAACTCAATTCTTCATAGAGTTAGAAAGAGCAATTCAAAAATTCACCTGGAATAACAGAAAACTCAGGGTAGCTAAAACTATTCTCAAGAGTAAAAGAACCTCTGCGGGAATCAGTATCCTGGACCTCAAGCTGTACTACAGAGCAATAGTGTTAAAAACTGCATGGTATTGGTAGAGTGACAGGCAGGTAGATCAATGGAATAGAATTGAAGACCCAGAAATGAACACACACACCTGTGGTCCCTTGATCTTTGACAAAGGAGCTTAAACCATCCAGTGGAAAAAAAGATAGCCTTTTCAACAAATGGTGCTAGTTCAACTGGCAGCTAGTTTGTAGGAGAATCAAATCAACACATTCTTATCTCCTTGTACTAAGCTCAAATCCAAGTGAAGCAAGGACCTCCACATAAAACCAGATACACTGAAACTAGTAGAAAAGAAACTGGGAAGAGCCTTGAGTACATGGGCACAGGGGAATAGTTCCTGAACAGAAAACCAATAGCTTATGCTCTAAGATCAATAATTGACAAATGGGACCTCATTAAATTACAAAGTTTCTGTAAGGCAAAGGACACTCTCAATAGGACAAAAGGGCAACCAACAAACTGGGAAAAGATCTTTACCAACCCTATATCCAATAGAGGGCTAATATCCAATATATACAAAGAACTCAAAAAGTTAGACCCCAGAGAGCCAAATAACCCTATTTAAATGGGGTACAGAGCTAAAGAAAGAAATACAAAATACCCACAGAAGGAGATACAGAGACAAAAGGTGGAGAAGAGTCTGAGGGAAAGACCATCCAGAGACTTCCCCACCTCGTGATCCATCCCATATAGTTACAAAACCCAGACACTAGTATCGATGCCCACAAGTACTTGCTGACCAGAGTCAGATATAACTGTCACCTGGGAGGCTCTGCTAGTGCATGACAAATACAGAGTGGGGCACTCTTAGTCAGCCATTGAACTGAGCACAGGGTCCCCATCGGAGGAGCTAGAGGAAGGACCCAAGGAGCTGAAGAAAGTTGCAGTGCCATAGAAGGAATAACAATATGAGCCACCCAGTACTCCCAGAGCTCCCAGGGACAAAACTATCAACCAGATAGTACACTTGGTGTTACCCTTGGCTCCAGATGCATAGGCAACAGAGGATGGCCTTTTTGGACATCAAAGGGAGGAGAGGCCCTTGGTCTGGAAAGGGTCGATGCAGAAGTGTAGGGGAGTTCCAGGACAGGGAAGCAAGAGAGGGTTGATTGGGGAACAGGGGGAGGGAGATGGCTTATGGCATTTTTTTGGAGGGGTGGAACAAGAAAAGGGGAAATCATTTGAAATGTAAATAAAGAATATATCTAATAAAAAATAAAAAGAAAGAAAGAAAGAAAATGCTCTTTTTCTACTAGATGGTTTTAGGTCCTTTGTCAAAGACCAAGTGAACATAGGCCTATGGGTTCATTTCTGGGTATTCAATTCTGTTCCATTGATCTACCTGCCTGTCTCTGTACCAATACCATACAGCTTTTATCAGTATTGCTCTGTAATACAGCTTAATATCAGGGGTTGTGATTTCCTCAGAAATTCTTTTATTGTTGAGAATCTTTTTTACTATACCGGGTTTTTATTTTTCCAAATGAATTTGCAAATTGCTCTTTCTACCTCTATGAAGAATTCAGTTAGAATTTTGATGGGGATTGCATTGAATCTGTATATTCTTTTTGACATGATGGCCATTTTTACTATATTAATCCTGTCAATCCATGAGCATGGGAGATATTTCCATCTTCTGAGATCTTCATTTTCTTTCTTCAGAGACTTGAAGTTCTTGCCATACAGATCTTTCACTTGCTTGGTTAGAGACACCCCAAGGTATTTTATATTATTTGTTACTATTGTGAATGGAGTTGTTTCTCTAATTTCTCTCTCAGCCTGTTTATCCTTTGAGTATAGGAAGGCTACTGATTTGTTTGAGT
The DNA here is from genome assembly GCA_036184795.1 of Tokudaia tokunoshimensis. NCBI lineage: Eukaryota > Metazoa > Chordata > Mammalia > Rodentia > Muridae > Tokudaia > Tokudaia tokunoshimensis. The sequence goes on from BTHU01000014.1 coordinate 119,421,215, forward strand.
TAATTTTATATCCATTTTTCTGAAGTTGTTTATCAGCTGTAGGAGTTCTCTGGTGGAATTTTTGGGATCACTTAAATCTTTTTTTTTTTTTTTTTGGTTTTTTCGAGACAGGGTTTCTCTGTGTAGCCCTGGCTGTCCCGGAACTCACTTTGTAGACCAGGCTGGCCTCGAACTCAGAAATCCTCCTGCCTCTGCCTTCCAAGTGCTGGGATTAAAGGTATGCGCCACCAAGGCCCGGCTGGATCACTTACGTATACTATCATATCATCTGCAATTTGAATCCTTTTGATCAACTTTTGTTGTCTAATTGCTCTGCTAGGATTTTGAATACTATATTTAATAGGTAGGGAAATTGTGGGCAGCCTTGTCTAGACCTTGATTTTAGTGGTATTGCTTCAAGTTTCTCTCCATTTAGTTTGAAGTTGGCTACTGGTTTTCTATACACTGCTTTTACTATGTTTATGTATGGGTTTGAATTCCTGATCTTTCCAAGACTTTTATCATGAAGGGGTGTTGAATTTTGTCAAATGCTTCCTCAGCATCTAAAGGAAATGAACATTTTTTTCCCTTTGAGTTTGTTTATATAGTGGATTACATTGATAGATTTCTGAATATTAAACCATCCCTGCATCCCTAGGATGAAGCCTACTTTATCATGATGGATGATCATTTCGATGTGTTCTTGGATCCAGTTTGCTAGAATTGTATTGGGTATTTTTCATCAATATTAGTAAGGGAAATTTGTCTGAAGTTCTCTTTCTTTGTTGGGTCTTTGTTTGGTTTAGGTATGAGTGTAATTGTGACTTCATCGAAAGAAGGAATTTGGCAGTGTTCCTTCTGTTTCTATTTTGTGGAATAGTTGAAGAGTATTGGTATGAGGTCTTCTTTGAAGGTCTGATAGAATTCTGCATGAAAACCATCTGGTCCTGTGGGATTTTGTTGTTGTTGTTGTTGTTGTTGTTTTGATGGGAGACTTTTTATTTTATTTTATTTTATTTTTATTTTCTAAGTTTTTTTATTTACATTCCAAATGATTTCCCCTTTCCCATTTATTCCCTCCCCAAAACTTCCATAAGCCCCTTTCCCTCCCTCTGTTCCCCATTCAACCCCCTCTCGCTTCTCTGTCCTGGCATTCCCCTACATCCAGTCTTTCCAGGACCAGGGGTCTCTCCTTCCATCTTCTTGGAAATCTATTGATATGCGAATTGTGTCTAGGGTATTCCGAGATTCTGGGTTAATATCCCCTTATCAGTGACTGCATACCATGTGTGTTCTTTTGTGATTGGGTTACCTCACTAAGGATGATATTTTCCAGTTCTGACCACTTGCCTAAGAATTTCGTGAATTCATTGTTTTTAATTGCAGAGTGATATTCCATTGTGTAAATATACCACATCTTCTGAATCCATTCCTCTGTTGAGGAACATCTGGGTTCTTTCCAGCTTCTGGGTATTATAAATAAGGCTGCTATGAACATAGTGGAGCATGTGTCCTTATTGCATGCAGGTAAAGCCTCTGGGTATATGCCCAGGAGTGGTATAGCCGGATCCTCTGGGAGTGTCATGTCCAGTTTTCTGAGGAACCGCCAGACGGCTTTCCAGGGTGGTTATACCAGCTTGCAATCCCACCAGCAGTGGAGGAGTGTTCCTCTTTCTCCACATCCTCGCCAACAACTGCTGTCTCCTGTGTTTTTGATCTTAGCCATTATGACTGGTGTGAGATGGAATCTCAGGGTTGTTTTGATTTGCGTTTCCCTAATGATTAAGGATGATGAACATCTCTTTAGGTGCTTCTCAGCCATTAGATATCCTTCAGGTGAGAACTCTTTGTTTAGCTCTGTGCCCCATTTTTTAATAGGGTTACTTGCCTCTCTGGTGTTTAATTTCTTGAGTTCTTTGTATATATTGGATATTAGCCATCTGTCGGATGTAGGGTTGGTAAAGATCATTTCCCAGTTAGTTGGTTGCAGCTTAGTCTTTTTGACAGTGTCTTTTGCCTTGCAAAAACTTTGTAATTTAATGACGTCCCATTTGTCAATTCTTGATCTTAGAGCATAAGCTGTTGGAGTTCTATTCAGGAAATTCTCCCCTGTGCCCACATGTTCAAGGTTCTTCCCTAGTTTCCTTTCTATTAGTTTCAGTGTGACTAGTTTTATGTGGAGGTCCTTGATCCTCTTGGAACTGAGCTTAATGCAAGGAGATAAGAATGGGTCAATTTGAATTCTTCTGCATGTTGACCTCCAGTTGAACCAGCACCATTTTTTTGAAAAGGCTATCTTTTTTCCACTGGATGGTTTTAGCTCCTTTGTCAAAGATCAAGTGACTATAGGAGTGTGGATTCATTTCTGGGTCTTCAATTCTGTTCCATTGATCTACATGCCTGTCACTACAGCAATACCATGTGGTTTTTAACACTATTGCTCTGTAGTACAGCTTGAGGTCCTGGATACTAATTCCCCCAGAAGTTCTTTTACTCTTGAGAATAGTTGTAGCTATCCTGGGTTTTCTGATATTCCAGATTAATTTTTTAATTGCTCTTTCTAACTCTATGAAGAATTGGGTTGGGATTTTGATGGGGATTGCATTGAATCTGTGTATTGCTTTTGGCAAGATGCTCATTTTTACTATATTAATCCTGCCCATCCATGAGCATGGAAGATTTTTCCATCTTCTGAGGTCTTCTTCAATTTCTTTCTTCAGAGACTTGAAGTTCTTGTCATACAGATCTTTCACTTGTTTGGTTAGAGTCACACCAAGATACTTTATATTGTTTGTGGCTATCGTGAAGGGTATCATTTCTCTTATTTCTTTCTCAGCCTGCTTATCCTTTGAGTATAGGAAGGCTTCTGACTTGCTTGAGTTGATTTTATATCCAGCCACTTTGCTGAAGTTGTTTATCAGCTGTAGGAGTTCTCTGGTGGAGTTCTTTGGGTCGCTTAAGTATACTATCATATCGTCTCCAAATAGTAATAGTTTGACTTCTTCCTTTCCAATTTTTATTCCTTTGACCTCCTTTTTTGGTCAAATTGCTCTAGCTAGAACTTCAAGTACTGTATTGAAAAGATATGGAGAGAGGGCAGCCTTGTCTAGTCCCTGATTTTAGTGGGATTGCTTCAAGTTTCTCTCCATTTAGATTGATGTTGGCTACCGGCTTGCTGTAAATTGGTTTTACTATGTTTAGATATAGGCCTTGAACTCCTGATATTTCCAAGACCTTTAACATGAAAGGATGCTGAATTTTGTCAAATGCTTTCTCATCATCTAATGAAATGACCATGTGGTTTTTTTTCTTTGAGATTGTTTATGTAGTGGATTACATTGATGGATTTCCTTATATTGAACCATCCCTGCATCCCTGGGATGAAGCCTACTTGATTGTGGTGAATGATCATTTTGATGTGTTCTTGGATTCGGTTGGCAAGAATTTTATTGAGTGTTTTTGCATCGATATTCATAAGAGAGATTGGCCTGAGATTCTCTTTCTTTGTCGGATCTTTGTGTGATTTTGGTTTAGTGTAATTGTGGCTTCATAGAACGAGTTGGGTAGTGTTCCTTCTATTTCTATTTTGTGGAATAGTTTGAAGAGTATTAGTGTTAGGTCTTCTTTGAAGGTCTGATAGAATTCTGCAATAAAACTGTCTGGACCTGTGCTTTATTTGGTTGGAAGACTTCCAATGACAACTTCTATTTCTTCAGGGATTATAGGACAGTTTAGATGGTCTATTTGATCCTGATTTAATTTTGGTATTTGGTATCTGTCTAGGAAATTGTCCATTTCCTTCAGATTTTTCTAGTTGTGTTGAATACAGGCTTTTGTAGTAGGATCTGATGATTTTTTGAATTTCCTCCGTTTCTGTTGTTATCTCTCCCTTTTCGTTTCTGATTTTGTTAATTTGGATACTGTCTCTGTGCCTTCTGGCTAATCTGGCTAAGGGCTTATCTATCTTGTTGATTTTCTCAAAGAACAAACTCCTAGTTTTGTTGATTCTTTGTATGGTTTTATTTGTTTCTACTTGATTGATTTCAGCCCTGAGTTTGATGATTTCCTGCCTTCTACTCCTCCTGCGTGTATTTGCTTCTTTCTGTTCCAGGGCTTTCAGGTGTGCCATTAAGCTGCTAGTGTATGCTCTCTCCCATTTCTTTTTTGAGGCACTCAGGGCTATGAATTTTCCTCTTAGCATGGCTTTCATTGTGTCCCATAAATTAGGGTATGTTGTGCCTTCATTTTCATTAAATTTTAAAAGTCTTTGATTTCTTTCTTTATTTTTTCCTTGACCAAGTTATCATTGAGTAGAGCATTGTTCAGCTTCCACGTGTATGTTGGCTTTCTGTTGTTTTTGTTGTTATTGAAGACCACCTTTATTCCATAGTGATCTGATAGGAGGCAGGGGATTAGTTCGATCTTCTTATATCTGTTGAGGTCTGTTTTGTGACCAATTATATGGTCGATTTTGGAGAAGGTAACATGAGGTGCTGAGAAGAAGGTATATTCTTTTGCTTTAGGATGAAATGTTCTCTCTCTCTCTCTCTCTCTCTCTCTCTATATATATATATATATATATATATATATATATATAATATATATATCTGTTAGTTCCATTTGGTCCAAGGCTTCAATTAGATTCACTGTGTCCCTGTTTAGTTCCTGCTTTCCTGAACGATCCATATCAGAGAACGGGGTGTTGAAGTCACCCACTATTATTGTGTGAGGTGCGATGTGTTCTTTGAACTTTAGTAAAGTTTACTTTTATGAATGAGGGTGCCCTTGCGTTTGGAGCATAGATATTCAGATTTGAGAGTTCTTGGTGGATTTTTCCTTTGATCAGTATGTAGTGTCCTCCTGTGTTTTTTGTTTTTTGGTTTTTTTTGATGACTAGGTTGAAAGTCAATTTTATCTGATATTAGGATGGCTACTCTGGCTCATTTCCTGGGACCATTTGCTTGTAAAATTGTTTTCCAGCCTTTTATCTGAGGAAGTGTTTGTCCATGACACTGAGGTGAGTTACCTGCACACAGAAAATGCTGGGTCCTGTTTACGTATCGAGTCTGTTATTCTATGTCTTTTTTATTGGGGAATTGAGACCATTGATATTAAGAGAGATTTAGAAATAGTGATTATTGCCACCTGCTATTCTTGACGCTATCTTTATGTTTGAGTGGTTATCTACTTTTGGGTTTGATGCAAGATGGTTACTATCTCTTTTTTTCCAGGGTGTAGTTTCTCTCCTTGTATTGGTGGTTTCCACCTATTATCTTTTGTAGGTCAGTGTTTGTGGGAAGATATTGTGTAAATTTGGTTTTGTCATGGAATATCTTGGTCTCTCCATCTATGGTGATTGAGAGTTTTGCTGGGTATAGTAGTCTAGGCTGGCATTTGTGTTCTCTTAGTGTCTGCATGAGATCTGCCCAGGATCTTCTGGCTTTCATAGTCTCTGATGAGAAGTCTGATGTGATTCGGATAGGTCTTCCTTTGTATGCTACTTGGCCTTTTTCTCTTACTGCTTTTAATATTCTTTCTTTGTTTAGTACTTTTGGTGTTTTGATTATTATGTGACAGGAGGTATTTCTGTTCTGGTCCAGTCTGTTTGGGATTCTGTAGGCTTTTTGTACGTTCATTGGCATCTCTCTCTCTTTAGGTTAGGGAAGTTTTCCTTCATAATTTTGTCGAAGATATTCACTAGCCCTTTAAGTTGCAAATCTTCACTCTCATCTATACCTATAATCCTTAGGTTTGGTCTTCTCATTGTGTCCTGGATTTCCTGGATGTTTTGGGTTACACGTTTTTTGCATTTTGCATTTTCCTTGACTGTTGTGTGGATGCTTTTTATGGTATCTTCAGCCTCTGAGATTCTTTCTTCCATCTCTTGTATTCTATTGTTGACGTTTGCATCTATGACTCCTGATTTCTTCCCAAGGTTTTCTATCTCCAAAGTTGTCTCCCTTTGTGATTTCTTAGTTGTTTCTACTTCCTTTTTTAGATCCTGGATGGATTTGCTCAGATCCTTTCCTTGTTTGTTTGTATTTTTCCTGTATTTCTTTAAGATACTTTTGCATTTCCTCTTTCAGGATTTCTGCCTGTTGACCCAAGTTCTCCTATATTTCTCTAAGTGATTTTTGTGTTTCCTCCTCATGGGCTTCCATCTGTTGATCCATATTCTCCTGCATTTCTTTAAGCGATTCTTGTGATTCCTTTGTAAGGGCATCTACCCGTTGATTCATTTCTTTAAGCGATTTTTATGTTGCCTCCTTATGGGCCTCCATCAGTTGACCCATATTCTCCTGCATTTCTCTAAGCAATTTTTGTGTTTCCTTTGTAAGGGCTTCTACCCGTTGATTCATATTCTCCTGTATTTCTTTATGCGATTTATTTGTATCCTTCTTGAAATCCTCTAATAGCATCATGAGAAGTGATTTTAAATCCAGATCTTGCCTTTTGGGTGTGATGGGGTATCCAGGACTTGCTGCTGTTGGAGTGTTGGGTTCGGATGGTGCCATTTTGCCTTGATTTTTGTTAGTATCATTCCTATGTTTGCCTTTAGTCATCTGTTTACCTCTGGTGTTAGTTGGTCCTGCTGTCACTGGCTGTTGATTGGACCTCCTGTGAGCCTGCAAGGCTATTTCTGCCCCCTCCCCCGGAATCCCAGGATTCCCCTGGCACTGATTGCTGGGGCCTGCCCTGCTCCTGAGTGACTTTGGAGCCCTGATGTGCCTTGCCCCAAGTGATGTTATATTGGGGAATCCCTGCACATCCAGAGGCTCAGCATAGTTGATCCCCAGAGCAGAGGTTGTCAAGGGGAGTCTGGTGGGCTCCTGCCCTGTGCGGGTGTGCTGTCTCCTAGAGCAGGTCCCTCTGCAGGGCAGAATGTCCCACAACAGAGCTGGCGCATAGGTGACCGCAGAGTTGCCTAGCTCTTGTGAGCAGGGAGCACACAACTTGCTGAGACCTAAGCGATATTATGCTTGATTGTCCCTGCCTCTGGAGGTCCCAATTGCTGTTTTGCTAGAGCAAAGATGGCGGAGTGTACTCTGCGCAGATCACTCTGTAGGTCAGATGGCCCACAGCAGAGCTGGCGCCCAGATGATCGCAGAGCTGTCCTGCTCTTGGGTGCAGATGGAAGCCCAACAGGCTGTGTCCCAAGTGATGTTATATTGGGGAGTCCCTGGGTACCTGGATGCTCAGTGCAGTCGATCCCCAGAGCAGAGGTTGCCAAGGGAAGGCTGGTGCACTCGGGCCCTGTGCGGGTGTGCGCTCTCCCAGTGCGGGTGTCCCTCTGTAGGGCAGATGTCCCACAGCAGAGCTGGGGTGTAGGTGACCGCTGAACTGCCCAGCTCTTGGGAACAGGGAGCACACAAGCTTGCTGAGACCCAAGTGATATTATGCTTGATTGTCCCTGCGTCTGGAGGTCCCAGTTGCCCTATTGCCGGAGCAAAGATGGCAGAGTGCACTCTGCTGATGGGAGACTTTTTATGAGTGCACTCTGCTGTTGGGAAACTTTTTATGACTGCTTCTGTTTCTTTTTCTTTAGGGGTTATGGGACAGTTTAGATGTTTTATCTGATCCTGATTTAACTTTGTTATTTGGTATCTGTCTAGGAAATTGTCCATTTCATCCAGATTTTCCAGTTGCGTTGAGTAGCCTTTTGTAGTAGGATCTGATGATTTATTTTAATTTTCTCAGTTTGCATTGTTATGTCTCCCTTTTCATTTCTGATTTTGTTAATTTGGATACTGTCTCTGTGCCCTTTGCTTAGTCTGGCTAAGGGTTTATCTATCTTGTTGATTTCCTCAAAGAATCAGCTCCTGGTTTTGTTGATTCTTTGTATAGTTCTTTTTGTTTCTATTTGGTTTATTTCAGTCAGGAGTTTGATTATTTCCTGCTGTCTACTCCTCTTGGGTATATTTGCTTCATTTTGTTCTAGAGCTTTCAGATGTGTTGTTAAGCTGCTAGTGCATGCTCTCTCCAGTTTCTTTTTAGAGTCACTCAGAGTTATGAATTTTCCTCTTAGCACTGCTTTCCTTGTGTCGCATAAGTTTTGATATGTTGTACTTTCATTTTCATTAATTTCTAAAAAGTCTTTAATTTCTTTCTTTATTTTTTTCCTTGGCCAAATTATCTATCATTGGTCAAGTTTTGGAGAAGGTACCATGAGTTCTGAGAAGAAGGTATACTCTTTTTTTTTTAAGGATGAAATATTCTATAGATATCTGTTAAATCCATTTGGTTCATAACTTATGTTAGTTTCAATGTCTCTCTGTTTAGTTTCTATTTCCATGATCTGTCCATTGATAAGAGTGGGGTGTTGAAGTCTTCCACAATTATTGCGTGAGGTGTAGTGTATGCTTTGAGTTTTAGTAAAGTTTCTTTTATGAATGTGGCTGCTCTTTCATTTGAACCATAGATCTTCAGAATTGAGAGTTCATCTTGGTAGATTTTTTTGTTTGATGAGTATGAAGTGTCCTTCATCCTTTTTGATAACTTTTGGTAAAAAGTCAATTTTATTTGGTATTAAAATGGCTACTCCAGCTTGTTTCTTGGAAATTTGCTTGGAAAATTTTTTCCAACCTTTAACTCTTTGACAGTGTTTGTCTTTGTCACTGAATTGTGTTTCTTGTATGCAGCAAAATGCTGAGTCCTGTTTATGTATCCAGTCTGTTCATAGTCTATGTCTTTTCAATGGGGAATTGAGGTCATTGATGTTAAGAAATAGAGATTTCTTAATATTAAGAAATAATGATTGTTGCTTCCTGGTTTTTTGTTTGTTTGTTTGGTTGGTTTTTGTAGAGCTGGAATTAAGTCTGTGTGGCTATCTTCCTTTGGGTTTGTTGAAAGAAGATTACTTTATTTTTGTATGGTGTAGTTTCCTGTCTTGTGTTGGAGTTTTCCATCTATTATCCTTTGTAGGGTTGGATTTGTGGAAGGATATTTTGTAAATTTTGTTGGTGATGCTTGCATCTATGACTCCTGATCTCTTTTCTAGGTTTTCTATCTCCAGGATTGTCTCCCTTTGTGATTTCTTTATTTTTTTCTATTTCCTTTCTTACATCCTGGATGGTTTTGTTCAACTCCTTCACCTGTTTGGTATTGTTTTCCTTTAATTCTTTAATGAAATTTTGTGTTTCCTCTTTAAGGGCTTATATCTATTTACCTGTGTTTTCCTGTATTTCTTTAAGGATGTTATTTATGTCCTTCTTAAAGTCCTCTATCATCATCATGAGATGTGATTTTAAATCTTAATCTTGCTTTTCTGGTGTGTTGGCATATCCAGGACTTGCTGTGGTGGGAGAACTGGGTTCTGATGATGCCAAGTAGCCTTGGTTTCTGTTGCTTAGGTTCTTGAGCCTGCCTCTCACCATCTGCTTACCTCTGGTGTTAGCTGGTCTTGCTGTCTCTGACTGGAGCTTGTCCCTCTGTGGGCCTGTGAGCCTTTGATCTTAGGTGTGGCAGTACTCCTAAGTAGACCAGCTCTCTCCTGGCAGGGATTTAGTGCATAGGGCTGTGGGACAGCCTTAGCTTCAGGATGCAGATGGAGACTGGCTGTTTCAGTGATTTTTTTTTATATACTAGTCCAAACAATAAGAGTATTTTTGTATTAGGTTCTGAAATTTTATGTAGTCTTTACATCTATGTCTGCATCTACCTACCTATGCTTGTAAATTCTATAGAAAATTAAAAAATGTCAGATACTAGGCAAAACATTAATTCTAGCTAGAAGAACTTTATAGACAATAAAAGAAAACTGTTATCACTAGGTTAGTAAAAGTTTTACTTTAGACAAAATCACCAAAAAATCATTCAGCATGTGGATGCAGCTTTACTGTATGAGAATATGTCAAAAATATTTTAGACATTTTCTGTATTGCAATCATGTAGCAACTCCAAGAGGACATTAGAATTCCTCTAGATAATCACCCACAAGTGTTCAGAATAGTTGGTGAAGTAAGTAAAGCAGGTTAAGGACTGATGACTAAGCTCACTTTGGATTTATGGGAGAGGGCTTAGTTGCTTAGATATGTGACTTAGATATGTGTCCCAGGTTCTAGAATATAGCACAGGAGAGAGAGAGAAGGAGGAAGGAGGGGAGGGAGGGAGGGAAAAGGAGAGCGGGAGAGAAAGGAAGGGATGGGGTGGGAGCTAAATGCAGATCAGTAGGCTGGTGACCCAAGGAGCATCTGATGTAGTTTAGAATTCAGAAACTGACTGAGACCAGAATGCCTGTCGTCAGGGTTCTCAGTTACTTGTCATCGCATAAAAATGGAATTACAACATATTAAAACTGGTTTATATGATAAATCTTCACAGGCTATAAGTTTCCTTTAGTAGATAGTCACCAACGGAACAGAAAAAAATCCTGGTGCCTTCAGGCTGCACCTCTGCAGGAAATGGAGTAGATGATATGTAGCAGCAACAGTGTATAATACACTTACAACTGGACAGCCTAAGAGAATCAGAAGGGAAGGATATGTGTTACAGGTCCTCAAACCTTAGTACAACTGATGTCATGATGTAAGTGCCATTCAGGCCATGTAGCCCAGCACAGCATAAACAGAAACATCTGCCAAAACAAGAGCAAAGACCTAATCCATCAAAGTCCATAGTTCTGGGAAAGTCCCTCATTGCACTAACCTTTCTTTTTAGCTTCTGTAGTTTCTCTTCTGGCTCACTGTTTGTGCTAACCAAGTTGTCTAAACCAAGGATGTGGTTTTTGTGCTTAAAAGCTCACCCTGAGAAGTGAGTCCTGCTCAGGACTGCACTGGGGTTACAAACACCCAGTATAGTCACTGGTGGTCTAATAAAGACTTTCTATAGGTTAGAACCCATGTCTGAAAAGTCTTCTGTGGTGGATACCTCATAACATATGAATGCTAGGCATAATCAGTGAGAACTTTTTTCCAGTATCAGTTAGAATATTCAATATCATATCAGGATTTGAGTGCAATGCCCTGGAGTGAGGTTGAATACACTAAATATTCAGGAAGAAAAGGCAAGTCATTAGAAGTGAGTATTAAAGAATATCATCCTGTGTCAAAGCTGAAATAAATATTCATTAATTCATGTGAGTCAAATGTATCATCAGTGACTTTTACAAGCTTTGTAGTTCTAGTGAAGCAATTTGTTTTAAAATATGTGCATATGTATACTAAAATATTAGAACTTCTAGTAATCCAAATTCCACAAATCAAAGGAAATAAAATTGTTATGCTTTAGTCTCCATTTTATTTCAAAAATGAAAAATTTCCAGCCATAGCTTAGCTGGTGACTTAAACCTGTTATATTAGCTACTGAGGAAGCTGAGGCAGGGGAATCTCAATTTCAAGGCCTATCTGGGGTACAAAGTGAGATCAAGATCAGCATGAATAAATTAGTGAAAATTTGTATCAAAATAAAGAAATACAAAGCGATGGTGATATAGCTCAGTTATTCGGTACTTTTCTAGATTGACTAGGGATGAAGATAAACCGCAGCCATAGTACTTTACTAGGATTCACAAGAGATGGGGATATAGCTCAGTCTTATACTACTTTCCCAGGACTCACAAAGGTTGCTGTTTACATTCAGTGTCCCTATATAAACCACTCCTGGACATATACCACCAAAGGAATAAACACACAGAAAAACACACATATCTTTGTTATTGCAGCAATATTTGCCACTTCTAAACTATAGAACCAATTTAGGAGTTCAACAGCAAAGGATTGAGTAATGATGTATTCACATGACAGAAGTTTATTCAGCCATGAGGAACAAAGTTATGTCATTTGCAGGAAAATAGATGAAACTGGAGGTAATTATGTAAGTCAAATAAGCTAGTCTCAGGGATGAATCTTGTGTGATTTTTCTAATTTGTCATTCCTACATTTTATATTACAATTCAAGTATATATGTACATATATTATTAAAATAAAAGACAAAATCGCTTAAAGGGACAAAGAACAGTAATGAGACTTGGGAGGGAGAAGAGAAGGAAAGGTAATATTGAGGGGAATACATCAAAATATGATATATACTTATATGAAAATATAAATTTATCAACAAATTTACATTTATTAATGAATTTCAAAAAAAATCTCTTTTAGGATGAGGTCTTTCCAGTAGAGTATCTTCAACACACAGTATTATGCAAGCTGTAATTCTGCAACCCCACCAGAGTGGAGTTAACGCTCTCATTTGGACTCCACATTCTGAGGTTAAATAGTAAGTTATTTAGGTGAGGCCTTAGGTTCCATAGAGCATAATCACTCTAAGGTTGTGAGATGACAATGAACAGCTTACTAACTACACATCCAAAGTAGGGGTGGGCCTGTAGTGAATTTCCATCCTATTCCCTTTAGGTAGTTATTACAATATATAAAATCTATTACTTACTTGTACAGTTATGATCTTCTGATGTTCTCATTAATTCCTGTTGATGTCAAAGAGTAGTCATATGATTCTATCTAGAAAATGTGACAAGATACAACTATTTATTATACTACAAAAGGAGACTTCAAGTTATTTTGTTTTGTTTTATGGAAAACCCATGAGAGAGGCTAGAGAGAAACATCAGAAAAGTGCCACTTTAGGTCAGTTTTCCATAGATGATGGCAATGTGGTTATGTCTCGAACTATGTTTACACACAAAGTGTCCAGAGAGAATACATGGAAAATAAATCATTGAAATGTCAAATGCCAAAAGAATAAGGAATTGTAAGAGGATCTGGGTAAAGAAGGGTTCAGACACATGGACAAATGTGAAGAGAGCAATGACTGCAGAAAGAAACAATACCTCATTGAGCAGAATGTTCCAGAAATCACAAGGAAGACAACTGGTGTTCCCTAATCTTTGTTTAATGAGGAAATATTGCATGTGTGGCTCAGTGCTACACACAAAGAACACAAAGCAGTTACAGATGGCAACTTTTCTTTGGGAAAGTCACAATATGGCACACAGAGAGAAATATATAAATACTCCAGGTGCATAATGTCAATGACCTCTTATAATTACATGCTGAAACAGAAGTTCACAGAGCCATGGGGAGCAGAATTTTTAAAAGCTTTCTCAAGGAAGGTAATGTTTAAGTGTACATCAGGGAACTTGTCCACATGGGGAAAGGAGATATAGACATTAAAGACTAATGAAGTAAAGGAGTAGAGTCATTAGATTGTAGTGCTTGGGGGGAAGACAGATAAAAATTGTTCAATACTATACATCTATAAAGTTAAAAACAAACAAACCAAATTCTCCCAATTACAGATCAAATTGCCACAGATATGTGCTACACAAAGTTTTAATTACATCTGCACTAAAGTAAGGCACCACTGGAAACAGTTAAAGCAGGATCAAAATGGCCATTCCCTTTCTTTTGAAGTAAGTGATACAAAATGGTAGCTATGTAATATGAGACCCACTTGTCTATAAAGGTCCAAATGATACAAATGAGAACCAGAATGGAGACAGCCCTAGTAGAAGGAAGGGAAGGACAGATCAAGGAGGTCTTTGGAAGGGTTTGTAATAACCTCATTGCAGAGGAGGAAACACAGTCGATGGTGACTTCTGTGTTTTTCTTGGGATCCATGAGAAGAGATGGTAGGACAGAGAGGTTTTCACTGAGTAGGAGCCTAGAAGAAAGCCATCTAGGGAGATGAAGAGAATGAGCTGAATTTATACATTGCATTGATTATAATGAATACGTTGCATTCATTAATTGGGAGCACCTTTAGTGCTGCTGGCAGAAAAGAGAACAGAGCAAAAGCCCCGAGAGTAGAAACCCGAGACAATAGAAAGATGAAGCAGAATGCAACAGGTCAGTCTTCTGTCTTTCTGTGATTTATTATATATTCCTAACACTAAAGATGGTCTGTCCTCATTGTAATTGTAATTGAGAAAGGAGGGTTTAGAAAAGCAGTAATTTAAAAACTTAATCAGGAAGAGGGCTCAATGTTACCAGAAATATTTTCCTACACTTTGATTTATAGTATAATCCTCTAGGAATCACTCTAAATAAATAAAATCACATAAACGTGACTGGGAACCTTAAAAGAATGACTATCTTGTCATTATTTTGATGCTTTGGTAGAAATAGGACAACACAGCAAATTATTTTTATTTTTTTGAAATATGGTCTCTCTGCATAGCCCATGGCTGTCCTGGAACTCACTCTGTAGATCATGCTGGCTCCAAACTCAGAGAGATCCCATGGCCTCTGCCTCCCAAGTGTTGGGATTAAAGACATGAGCTGCCACCACCACCTGGCTTTGTTGTGTTTTTTAATGAATGAAGGTTAAAACACTTCTCTGTGTGAGAGATCATAAAGGCCACATATGGACATCTTTGTCCTTGAATTAGAAGCTGGCATTCATTTTAATGTCAAAGTAATTCAATTCTACAAACTTAGACATATTTGCAATTGTTTTGGAATAATTTCTAGAATTTAAAACAAAATGAAGCAAACTATCTCTAACAAGTCATCTTTGGGGAGTAGATAGATGTTCCTAATGTTTCCTTCCTAAGCTCTACCAAAAGTGGGGGCAGGGGGAGGGATTGTTCTCCATTTAAGAGACTTTATTTACTAATGAACAAGTATAAAACTAATGAGAAAATCAGGTTCAGTCTCCAGAAATTCCCATACCAGAATAAATATGCTTGTACTTTAGGATACGGAGAGAAGACAGGAATGTAGACACCCACCATCTGCTAGAGTCAACCTATATGACTGTGTTAGATGGAATTTCTTTAGAGTTCACTACAATTATTCTCTGTCAACATATCGCAACAGTTACCACCCCAGAACATCACTGCTATTTATTTTATTTTACTTTAGTTTTGTTATGTAGCCTACATTGGCCTTCAGCTAAAGATCCACATATTTCAGACTCCTGAGTGCTCGGATTATAGGCATGCATCAGATGGATGTCTGAAACATGGTAACTGGCTTGTAGACTCTAGAGTCAGGTGAGACAAAGGCAGTTTGGGTTAGGACAGTGACAAACAAAACCTAGCAGGTATTGTGAGCATCAGTCTTTGCTGTGTCCCTTGTGATTTGCTGTATTTTAAGAAATGGACTCCATTTGGATGGATAGGCAAAACTAAAGAGAAGTCCACATGTGTCTGTTGTACAAATGCTAACCCAAGGAGGACTGGGATTGTCTTCAATTTAAAAGCTCCTGCCAGATGCAGAGAGTAGGCGGGCAGCATCCCAATGGGTTTGATGTCCCCAGAAAGTGTAAATATCTGGCAGTTTGATCGTAATACTAGGTGGTTGAAGTAAATTAATTGATATTTGGACGACTGAGACATATCCATGAGACACAAATGATGTACACATGCTACAGAATGGAAGTGTGGTTCTTGCTTATGTCATTCTTGTAGGAAGATTAGAAACCTGGGGTTCTCTGAGTACTGGGGATAAGGGGCTGGTGTCTGCTTCAATTTTGCAAGACTTGTAAGTAAAGTGAGTGTTTTACATCTGCAGAGACAGGATACCATGAACATATGCTTATGTTTCTCTTTTCTTATACTCTTGTTCATATTTCTTCATGTCTTCAAGGTAGACCAGGATAGTGGGTAGCAAATCTAAATAATTTCTGGTTCTGTGAACTTCATTCATTCAGTTTCACTGCTGATGTACTATGGTTCATAATTTAAAAGGAAGGATTTATATGCATATAGCATTTTCAAAGGAGAACTCAGTATCCTTTATACAATAATGTCTTTTTGCCCTTGAGCTTGCAGTCTTTGTAAATGATAAACAACAACAACAACAACAACAACTACATCTTGAAGGGTATTTTTTTCTGACTTGACAGAGAATTTCCTTTCACACTGACCTGACTTAGAGAATTAATATCATCAATCTGAGAAATCTTTATCTGACTAGAAACTGGAGGGAAACCCTTTAGCAAGTCTGTATAAAGATTTATACAGAAAGAAGAAAGGTCAAATATAAGCAGGATTTTCCTTCTTTACCTACTCTGCTAGAGTCTTCAGAAGAGAGATACAATGGAACTGGGGCTCAGGGGCAGCACAGAACAGTTCTCTGATATTTGACTGGACAACATCCATTGGAATTTATTCCCTCTTTCCTTCTCTACTTTCCTTGTTCATGCCTTCTTCCTTCTATATCTTGTTTTGTTTTGTTTTTGAGATAGGGTCTCTGACTTGTCTAGAACTTGCTACACTGGCTAGGAAGCTCTAGGGATCTGTCTCTGCATATTAATCCAGAAGCTTGGAATACCCAAGACACAATTCACATATCAATTAATTTCCAAGAAGAAAGAAGGATAGACCCCTGGTCCTGGAAAGACTGGATGTAGGGGAATACCAGGACAGAGAAGCGAGAGGGGGTTGAATGGGGAACAGGGGGAAGGAAGAGGGTTTATGGAACTTTTGGGGAGGGAGGAACTGGGAAAGGGGAAATTATTGGGAATGTAAATAAAAAAATATAGAAAATTAAAAAAAAGTAGTGCAGATTAAAAAAAATAAAATAAAGGGAGCAGAGACAATGTGTGTAGGTAAGAATGTTCTGGAAGCCCTGTGAGTATATATGGTGAAGAAGACACACCAGGACCACCTCCATGGAGGCAGATCAATTTTACCTGGTAAGATTCCAGGGAGGTTAGAAACATCCAGGATGGGCAAAGGTCATAAACTGAAGATTTGAGGTACTGAAATGTATCATAAGCATGGGGAAACATTTCAGTAATCTCAGGTGCTAGCTGAATAGGTTCTTATTGGGAGAAAGGAAGTTGAACCTATAATCTAACTAAGGCTATGTAACATTCTATAGGAAGAGATGTGTGTGGGGATGGGAGCATGGGGGTTGAACTCCCAGATAAGTTCTGAGGAGAAGCCCTACCAATGAAGAGAGTCCTCCATTATGTGCAAAGTTCATTATGTAAAGGCTATCCCATCAATAGTAGACTTTAACATTAATTAGCAGAGTTTTCCCACACTGGGTCTTATTTCTTTATTTTATTTTATTTTAATTTATTTATTTTAAGGAAGATACTAAGGTCCATCTCAGGTCAATGTGATTAAAAGCACTTTATCAACTGAGTTATCTCCCTGATTCCTGTGATTTCTTTTGTTCTTTCCACACCTCCATAGAGGGTCTTCATTCCTCTTCATGGAATCACTGATAACTCAGCAGGATTTTCCAAATGATAAAGTAAATAATAATAAATCCTCCCCTTTCCCATGATAATTAAAGCTTTGTCAGACTCTTGGAAAAACAGGCAATTTAAAATATGGCTATATAGAGAGGAAGTTTTAAGAAAAGCAGTTACTAAACTAGCAGCTCAATGATTATCTTCTTCTCGGCAAGATAAAACCCACCTCCTCCAGGTTTGTGTGGCTCTGTCTTTTCTAAGTCATCATGGTTGGAGATTAGCATTAAATATCTCATTAGGTCACTCTAGGGAGAGATTTGCCTTGCTCATATTTTGGAGTGTTTAGCATATACTTTATCAATAGTAGTTGCTCTTTCTCTAAGATGTCAAATAGAGGACAGAAAATTGTCTTAGGTTGGATTTCCCAGGAAACAGACTCTAGGATGGAAACATGCTTCTAAGAGTATTATCAGAGAACACACTGAGCATCATTCTTGATAGATAAAGGAAGGAGGAAAGGCATACAGGATGACACCAAATGATCACCTCCAGCTGAAGCTGGAGAGTCCCAGGACTAGGATGGATATGTGTGGCTCTGAGGAGTGGGGACAGCTCTAAGGAAGACAGTTTTTTTTTAAGTATGTTATGCATAAGGGTAATGCTGTTGGGAGGTATGGAATACTTAGGCTGTGGGGCTACATAGAAGGTACTTAGGTTGTAGGGGTGTGTCCTCCAAAGGACTAGCGGAACTTCATATCGTCTACATTCCTCTTAACTCCCTATATTATTATATGTGTGTTTTTGCTTTGCCACACACTCCTGCCTTGTCAAGTATTTGATTATGAACTAGAAACTTTAGAATTATGAGCCCTCTTAATAAGTTAACTCTCTTAGAGTTCTGTATAGTTGTGAAATTTGACTGATAGTTACATACTGAACTATTTTCCTAGTTGATTTGGAAATTTAGATTCTCCTATGTAAAGTATATGTGATATGTGTCCTTGTATGCAAAACATATTTAACTCTACGTATTATAGTGTCTACATGATCTTTATCTATCTAGGCATATTCTTCTGGAATGCTCAAAATTTATAGGTTTTTAAGGATGTCCAGAGGCAAACAAAAGGTTGGAGAGAAGAGGTACATCTTAGTTTCCTTTCCCAATGCTATGATAAAATATGATAAAAAAATATAAAGAAGAAATTATTTATTTGGCTCAAAATTCCATGTGACAATCTACCATTGAGGGGAATCCAAGGAGGCAGGAATATGAAGCAACCAGTGACATCACATCTATACTCAAGATCAAACACATTGAATACATACTAGTGCTTGGCTTCATCCTTATGCAAGCAAGAGTCTCTTATCCAGGGAATGATGCCACTCACAGTGGGCAGGTCTTTCCATTTTAAGGGACACAATCAAGATAACCCCTTAAAGACATTCCCACAAGACAATCATTTAAACAGTTTTCCATTGAGACTCCCCAGGTAATTCTAGATTTTGTTTGATTTTTGACAATCAAAACCATCCATCACCAGGAGCATTTTATTTTGCTTTTAAGTGTATGAATTAAGAAACATCTGCCAGATATAGGTATCTAGGACAGAGTGTTCATTTCTGGCTACCTGAGTGTCAGCATTCACAGGATGACCAAGAAAGTATGTTCTCTCAGCAGTTTGTGACCACTCTAGTGTTTGGAAAGTTAAATGAATCCTTAGATCAGAAAAACTACAGTCCCTTTAGAGGAGTCTTTGCTCAGAGGTCTTGATAGATAGAACCACTAAGGTACAGGGGGTTTTTGTTCTTCTATGTGGCAAAGTTGGAGACAGAAAACTGCTCTATGGTGGGTGAGTTCTTGCTTTTGAGCGACCTGTTTTCATGTATGTAAGACCTTGCCTTTCATGCATCATGCTTCCTTATCCTCCACCAGCTTGTTATTATCCTCTGAGATGTTAGTGTGCTTTTTGATTTGATTTTAAGATGAAGAAATAGAAGGTCTATGATATGAAGTCATTCATGAATGGATTGTGTGGCTTAGTGGTAGGGTGTGTATACATCTCAGTTGTTCAAAGTAATCTCACTTCTGTTTTTTCAGTATATAGTCTGTTCTTCACAAGGGACTCTATTTTATATTATATACAACCTGACTTTTGAGCATATGTCTATTTTAATACATTTTGTTCTTGGACAATTAAATATATGTAAATACCCTGTCAGTTCCTGTAGTGGTTATTCCTGGTTGTCAACTTGACTATATCTGGAATGAACTACAATCCAGAATTGGAAGGCTCACCTATGATTCTAATCTGGAGACTGAGAGATACAAATTTCTGACCTGGATCTTGGCATGGAGACCTTGAAGCATAGTGGCTATGAATTCCAGAAGATTAAGACAGGGAGATTTCAGAGTTCAAGGTCATCTGCGATTAAAGGTGTGGTGGCACACACCTTTAATTTGGGCCACACCCTCTGTGGATACCTACATAAGGACATTGGAAGAAGGAAGATTCACTCACTCTTCTTTGCCTGCTTGCCTCGTGGGACTGAGCAACTGCTAGATCCTTGGACTTCCATCCACAGCTGCTGCTGAGCAACTGACCATTGTTGGGGATTTGGACTACAGACTATAAGTCATCCACAATTTTCTAACTATACAGAGACTACCCATACATTCTGTGACTCTAGAGAAACCTGACTAATACAGAAGTTGGTACCAGGTGTGGTTCTAGAGGAGCAGAAGTATAAGGATGAATATACACATAGAGGCCGAACAATGCTCTACTCAATGATAACTTGGTCAAGGTGGAAATAAAGAAAGAAATCAAACACTTTTTGAAAGTTAATGAAAATGAAGGCACAACATACCCTAATTTATGGGACACAATGAAAGCAGTGCTAAGAGGAAAATTCATAGCCCTGAGTGCCACCAAAAAGAAACGGGAGACAGCATACACTAACAGCTTAATGGCACACCTGAAAGCCCTGGAACAAAAAGAAGCAAATACACCAAAGAGGAGTAGAAGGCAGGAAATCATCAAACTCAGGGCTGAAATCAATCAAGTAGAAACAAATAAAACCATACAAAGAATCAACAAAACAAGGAGTTGGTTCTTTGAGAAAATCAACAAGATAGATAAGTCCTTAGCCAGACTAACCAGAGGGCACAGAGATAGTATCCAAATTAATAAAATCAGAAACTAAAAGGGAGAGATAACAACAGAAACTGAGGAAATTCAAAAAATCATCAGATCCTACTACAAAAACCTGTATTCAACACAACTAGAAAATCTAGAGGAAATGGACAATTTCCTTGACAGATACCAAGTACCAAAATTAAATCAGGATCAAATAGACCATCTAAACCGTCCTATAAGCCCTGAAGAAATAGAAGTTGTCATTGGAAGTCTTCCAACCAAAAAAAGCACAGGTCCAGATGGTTTTAGTGCAGAATTCTATCAGACCTTCAAAGAAGACCTAACACCAATACTCTTCAAACTGTTCCACAAAATAGAAACAGAAGGAACACTACCCAACTCGTTCTATGAAGCCACAATTACTCTAATACCAAAATCACACAAAGATCCGACAAAGAAAGAGAATCTCAGACCAATCTCTCTTATGAATATCGATGCAAAAATACTCAATAAAATTCTTGCCAACCGAATCCAAGAACACATCAAAATGATCATTCACCACGATCAAGTAGGCTTCATCCCAGAGATGCAGGGATGATTCAATATAAGGAAATCCATCAATGTAATCCACTACATAAACAATCTCAAAGAAAAAAACCACATGATCATCTCATTAGATGCTGAGAAAGCATTTGACAAAATTCAACATCCTTTCATGCTAAAGGTCTTGGAAAGATCAGGAATTCAAGGCCCATATCTAAACATAGTAAAAGCAATTTACAGCAAACCGGTAGCCAACATCAATCTAAATGGAGAGAAACGTGAAGCAATCCCACTAAAATCAGGGACTAGACAAGGCTGCCCTCTCTCTCCATATCTTTTCAATATAGTTCTTGAAGTTCTAGCTAGAGCAATTAGACAACAAAAAGAGGTCAAAGGGATAAAAATTGGAAAGGAAGAAGTCAAACTATCACTATTTGCAGATGATATGATAGTATACTTAAGCGACCAAAAGAACACCACCAGAGAACTTCTACAGCTGATAAACGACTTCAGCAAAGTGGCCGGATATAAAATCAACTCAAGCAAGTCAGAAGCCTTCCTATACTCAAAGAATAAGCAGGCTGAGAAAGAAGTAAGAGAAATAATACCCTTCACAATAGCCACAAACCATATAAAGTATCTTGGCGTGACTCTAACCAAACAAGTGAAAGATCTGTATGACAAGAACTTCAAGTCTCTGAAGAGAGAAATTGAAGAAGATCTTAGAAGATGGAAAAATCTGCCATGCTCATGGATTGGCAGGATTAATATAGTAAAAATGAGCATCTTACCAAAAGTAATACACAGATTCAATGCAATCCCCATCAAAATCCCAACTCAATTCTTCATAGAGTTAGAAAGAGCAATTCAAAAATTCATCTGGAATAACAGAAAACCCAGAATAGCTAAAACTATTCTCAAGAGTAAAAGAACCTCTGGGGGAATCAGTATCCCGGACCTCAAGCTGTACTACAGAGCAATAGTGTTAAAAACCGCATGGTATTGGTACAGTGACAGACATGTAGATCAATGGAACAGAATTGAAGACCCAGAAATGAATCCACACTCCTATGGTCACTTGATCTTTGACAAAGGAGCTAAAACCATCCAGTGGAAAAAAGATAACCTTTTCAACAAATGGTGCTGGCTCAGCTGGAGGTCAACATGCAGAAGAATGCAAATTGACCCATTCTTATCTCCTTGCACTAAGCTCAATTCTAAGTGGATCAAAGATCTCCACATAAAACCAGACACACTGAAACTAATAGAAGGGAAACTAGGGAAGAACCTTGAACATATGGGCTCAGGGGAGAATTTCCTGAACAGAACTCCAATAGCTTATGCTCTAAGATCAAGAATAGACAAATGGGACCTCATTAAATTACAAAGTTTTTGCAAGGCAAAAGACATTGTCAAAAAGACAAAGCGGCAACCAACTAACTGGGAAATGATCTTTACCAACCTTACATCCGACAGAGGGCTAATATCCAATATATACAAAGAACTCAAGAAGTTAAACTCCAGAGAGGCAAGTAACCCTATTAAAAAATGGGGTACAGAGCTAAACAAAGAGTTCTCACCTGAAGAATATCTAATGGCTGAGAAGCACCTAAAGAGATGTTCATCATCCTTAGTCATTAGGGAAATGCAAATCAAAACAACCCTGAGATTCCATCTCACACCAGTCAGGATGGCTAAGATCAAAAACACAGGAGACAGCAGTTGTTGGCGAGGATGTGGAGAAATAGGAACACTCCTCCACTGCTGGTGGAATTGCAAGCTGGTACAACCACTCTGGAAAGCAGTCTGGCGGTTCCTCAGAAAACTGGGCATGACACTCCCAGAGGATCCGGCTATACCACTCCTGGGCATATACCCAGAGGCTTTACCTGCATGCAATAAGGACACATGCTCCACTATGTTCATAGCAGCCTTATTTATAATAGCCAGAAGCTGGAAAGAACCCAGATGTCCCTCAATGGAGGAATGGATTCAGAAGATGTGGTATATCTACACAATGGAATACTACTCTGCAATTAAAAACAATGAATTCACGAAATTCCTAGGCAAATGGTCAGATCTTGAAAATATCATCCTTAGTGAGGTAACCCAATCACAAAAGAACACGCATGGTATGCAGTCACTGATAAGGGGATATTGACCCAGAATCTCGGAATACCCTAGACACAATCCGCATATCAATAGATTTCTAAGAAGATGGAAGGAGAGACCCCTGGTCCTGGAAAGACTGGATGTAGGGGAATGCCAGGACAGAGTAACAAGAGGGGGTTGAATGGAGAAGAGAGGGAGGGAAGGGGGCTTATGGGACTTTCGGGGAGGGAGGAAACGGGAAAGGGGAAATGATTTGAAATGTAAATTTAAAAAAAATAAAATAAATAATTAAAAAAAATCTGGAGTTGGTTTGATAATTCATCAGCACCTCCAACTACTGAAACCTCTCCAGATTCTCTCCTTCCTGAGAGCTCGGAAAATATTAAAGACCCATGGTTGAAACTATATTTCAAGTTTAAAGAAGCTAATGCCTTTGATTATCTTGGTGAATTAGATGATTCAGTGGTGTGTGTACAAAGCTTTCTACAAGTTGGGGAAAAAAATCAGAAAATGATTTTGCTGGCTGGTTGCTCTTAGCATTTTCAGGAAAAAACAATGAAGGAAAAGAAGGAGTTGTGTGATAAAATCTAATGACTCCAGACACAAGTAAACAATCTAAAAGTTGCTAAGTGTGTCCTTGAAGAGAATCTTCCCTCTAGCAGCCATAGAACTCAAGTTGCACAAAATCGAACTAAAGCCCTCATAATTGGTTGGCTGAATTACAGTGAAAATTCAAGTCTCAGCCTCAGAGGGTGTCAGCAGTAAGGGCATTAATTGGCAAAGAATGGGATCCTGTAACTTGGGATGGAAATGTGAGGGAAAACCCTGTTGAAGTTGAGAATTTTGAGTCTTCAGATTTTCAAGGGTTTGCCATACCTGAAGAAGTAGTACCCTCAGCCTCACCACTTGAAATAATGCCTTCTCCACATGAGGAAATTAATCCCTCATAGCCAGAAAAACCAGCAGTGACTTTCACTGAAGGAAATGCCAGAAAAGATAATACTGATATTTCTCAAGGTCCACCAATAGTTTCTTCTAGACCTATAACCAGACTCAAGGCAAAACATGCCCCTAGAGGGGAGGTAGAAAGTGTAGTCCATGAGGAAATATGTTATACTACTAAGGAGCTTAATGAGTTTGCTAATTCATTCAAGCAGAAGTCTGGGGAATATGTGTGGGAATGGATTTTAAGGGTATGGGATAATGGTGGAAGGAACATAAAACTAGAGCAGACTGAGTTTATTGACATGGGCCCTCTGAGTGGAGATTCTAGTTTTAACAGTTAAAAAAGGCGTCAGAAGTTTGTTTGAATGGTTTGCTGAAGTGTTTATCAAAAGATGGCCTACTGAAAAGGAGTTGGAGATGCCTGGTATCCCTTGACTTAGTGTTGATGAAGTGATTTTAAGGCTTAGGGAAATTGCAATGCTAGTGTGGATATGTTGTGTGAAACCTAATCCTCCATAATGAGAAGGTCCAGAAGATATTCCCTTTACCAGTCCTATAAGATGCAAACTGGTGAGAGGGGCACCAACACATTTGAAGAGTTTTGTTCTTGCCCTTTTCCTTGTGCCAGACCTTAGGGTTGGAGATGCTGCTGCTCAATTAGATGAATTAAATTCAATGGGTTTAGTTGGGCCCCTAGGTAACAAGGGCCAGGTGGCAGCATTGAATCACCAGAAACAAGGTGATCATAGTTATTATAATGGACAGCGTAGACAAGACAATGTTTATAATGACTTACCCCGTAATGGTCAGCACAGGAAAGGTGAAATTTACAATGGCATGACTCGTTTGGACCTTTGGTACTGGCTAATCAATCATGGTCTTTCCAGGCATGAAATAGATAGGGAGTCTACTTCGTATCTGTTTGATCTGTATAAGCAGAAAAATTCTCAACAAATGAAAGAAAGGCTACATTGGATGGTGGCAAAAGACAATCTCGGCCAGTGAATCAATTTCCAGACTTGAACCAGTTTGCAGATCCAGAACCCCTTGAATGAAGGGGTGGCCAGGTTTCCCGAGGAAAGATCTTGATAAGACACCTAAAAGTTTTGCTGTTAGTCTTTCTCCAATTCTTCCAAAGAGGGACCTACGGCCTTTTACAAGGGTAACTGTACACTGAGGGAAAGGAAATAATCAAACTTTCTGGGGTCTATTGGATACTGGTTCTGAATTGACACTGGTTCCAGGAGATCCCAAGAAACACTGTGGCCCTCCAGTTAGAGTAGAGGCTTATGGAGGACAGGGAATTAATGGAGTTTTGACTGATGTCCGACTCACAGTAGGTCCAGTAGGTCCCCAGACACATCCTGTGATCATTTTCCCAGTTCCAGAATGTATAATTGGGATAGATATACTCAGAAATTGACAGAATTCTCACATTGGTTTCCTGACCTGTGGAGTGAGGGTTATTCTGGTTGGAAAGGCCAAATGGAAGCCTTTAGAGTTGCCTCTGCCAAGGAAAATAGTGAATCAAAAACAGTATCATATTCCTGGAGGAATTGCAGAAATTACTGCCACTATCAAGGACTTGAAAGATGCAGGGGTGGTGGTTTCCACCACATCTCCCTTTAACTCTTTTCTCTGGCTAGTGCAGAAGACAGATGGATCATGGAGAATGACAGTTGATTATCAAAAACTAAATCAGGTAGTAACTCCAATTGCAACTGCTATACCAGATGTAGTTTCTTTACTTGAGCAAATTAACACATTTCCTGGAACTTGACAAGCAGCTATTGATCTGGCAAATGCCTTCTTCTCAGTACCTGTCCATAAGGACCACCAGAAGCAATTTGCTTTCAGTTGTCAAGGCCAGCAGTATACCTTTACAGTTTTGCCTCAATGATATATTAACTCTCCTACCCTGTGTCATAACTTAGTTAGAAGGGATCTTGATCATTTGTCTCTTCCACAAAATATCACATTGGTACACTATATTGATGACATTATGCTGATTGGACCAAGTGAGCAGGAAGTAGCAACCACTTTGGATTCATTGGTTACACATATGCGTATCAGATGATGGGAAATAAATCCAACCAAAATTCAAGGACCATCTACCTCAGTGAAATTCTTAGGAGTACAGTAGTGTGGGGCATGTAGAGATATTCCTTCTAAAGTGAAAGATAAGTTATTGCACATGGCCCCTCCCACCACCAAGAAAGAAGCACAACATTTAGTGGGTCTATTTGGATTCTGGAGACAGCACATCCCTCACTTAGGTGTGTTACTCAAGGCCTATTTACCAAGTGACTCAGAAAGCTGCTAGCTTTGTGTGGGGCCTGGAACAGGAGAAGGCTCTTCAACAGGTCCAGGCTGCTGTGTAGGCTGCTCTACCACTCGGACCATATGATCCAGCAGACCCGATGGTACTTGAGGTGTCAGTGGCAGATAGAGATGCTGTTTGGAGCCTCTGGCAGGCCCCTGTAGGTGAATCACAGAAGAGACCTTTGGGATTTTGGAGCAAAGCTCTACCGTCATCTGCAGACAACTACTCTCCCTTTGAAAAACAGCTCTTGGTCTGCTATTGGGCCTTAGTGGTAACTGAACATTTGACAATAGGACACCAAGAACTTGAGGTTCTATGCAACCTGAACTGCCCATCATGAGCTGGTGTTATCAGAACCTCCAAGTCATAAAGTAGGACGTGCATAGCAGCAGTCTGTTATCAGATGGAAGTGGTATATACATGATCAGACCAAAGCAGGTCCTGAAGGAACAAGTAAGTTACATGAAGTAGTTGCTCAAATGCCTATGGTTTCTATTCATGTTACAATGCCATCTGCTGCCAAGCATGCACCTATAGCCTTATAGGGTGTTCCCTATTATTGACTGACTGAAGAAGAGAAGACTAGGACCTGGTTTACTGATGGCTCTGCACGTTATGCAGGCACCACCCAGAAGTGGACAGCTGCAGCATTACAACCCCTTTCTGGGACAACCCTGAAAGATACAGGTGAAGGAAAATCTCCACAGTGGGCAGAACTTCAGGCAGTACACATGGCATTCCAGTTTGTTTGGAAGAAGAAATGACCACATGTACGATTATTCACTGACTCTTGGGCTGTATCCAATGGATTGGCTGGATGGTCAGGGATGTGGAAAGATCACGATTGGAAAATTGGTGAGAAAGACATCTGGGGAAGAAGTATGTGGATAGATCTCTCCAAATGGGCAAAGGATGTGAAGATATTTGTGTCCCATGTAAATGCTCACCAAAAGGTGACCTCAGCTGAGGAGGAGTTCAATAATCAAGTGGATAAGATGATTCATTCTGTGGACAGTCTGTCATTGCTCAATGGGCACATGAACAAAGTGGCCATGGTGGCCAAGATGGAGGTTATGCTTGGGCTCAGCAACATGGACTTCCACTCACCAAGACTAACCTGGCTACAGCTGCTGCTAAATGCCAGATCTGCCAACAGCAGAAACTAACACTGAGCCCCAGATATGGCACCATTCCTCAAGGTGACCAGCCAGTAACATGGTGGCAGGTTGACTACACTGGGCAACTTCCCCTATGGAAAGGAAAATGTTTTGTTCTTACTGGAGTAGATATTTATTCTGGTTATGGATTTGCCTTTCCTGCACATAATGTGTCTGCCAAAACCACCATCCCCGGACTCACAGAATGCCTTATCTATCGTCATGGTATTCCACACAGTATTGCTTCTTATATTTTATGGTTGTGAGTCTAGCCTTTAACGTCTGAGCCATCTCTCCAGCCCCACAGTATTGCTTCTGACCGAGGAACTCATTTCACAGCCAGAGAAGTGCAACAATGGGCCCACAATTGTGGAATTCACTGGTATTACCATGTTCCCCATCATCCTGAAGCAGCTGGTCTGATAGAAAGATGGAATGGTGTTTTGAAGACACAGTTACAATGCCAATTAGGTGGCAACAGCATGGAGGGCTGGGGCAGAGTTCTTCAGAAGGCAGTATATGCTTTGAATCAGCATCCGATATATGGTACAGTTTCTCCCATAGCCAGGATCTATGGGTCCAGGAATCAAGGGGTAGAAAAGGGAATAGTTCTACTCACTATCACACTTAGTGACCCTCTAGGAAAATTTTGCTTCCTGTCCCCACAACTTTAGGTTCTGCTGACCTAGAAGTTTTAGTTTCAGAGGGGGGAGTGCTCCTACCAGGAGCCACAACAAACATTCCATTAAACTGGAAGCTCAGACATTCCCCTGGTCATTTTGGGCTTCTAATGCCCTTAAACCAACAGGCTAAGAAAGGAATAATAGTATTAGGCAGGGTGATAGATACAGATTATCATGGGAGATTGGATTGCCTCTCCACAATGGAGGTAAGCAGGATTATGTCTGGAGTGCAGGAGATCCCTTAGGGCATCTCTTAGTACTACCTTGTCCTGTGATTAAAGTCAATGGGAAACTACAACAGCTTAATCCAAGCAGGATGACAAAGGATGCAGACCCATCAGGAATGAAGGTATGGGTGAATCCTCCAGAAAAAGAGCCAAGGTCTGCTGAGGTGCTTGCTGAGGGGGAAGAAACTATAGAATGGGTAGTAGAGGAAGGTTATAAATACCAGCTAAGGCCATATAACCAGTTGCAGAAACAAGGATTATAACGTAATATGAATGCTTCTGTCTTATTTTAAGAATACATTTGTCTTTCTTTCAATTTCTTTAACATCAATTGGTATTTAAGTTGAGACACTAAAAGAATGTTCCCAAGGGACATTGCCACCTTGGAAATTTACAAATTTGTTTGTGATTGTACAAGGAATCATTATATCATGTTAGGCATATTCATGATCTTGCTATTGTTTGATGTGGACATGAGATATTACTTGTGTCAAGTTGACAAGGGGTGGATTGTAGTGGCTATTCATGGTTGTCAACTTGACTATATCTGGAATGAACTACAATCCAGAATTGGAAGGCTCATCTATGATCCTAATCTGGAGGCTGAGAGATACAAGTTTCCAACCTGGATCTTGGCATGGAGACCTTGAAGCATAGTAGCTATGAATTCCAGAAGATTAAGACAGGGAGATTTCTGAGTTCAAGGTCATCTGGGATTAAAGGTTTGGTGGCACATGCCTTTAATCTGGGTCACACCCTCTCCTGGAGACCTACATAAGAACTTGGAAGAAGGAAGACTCACTCACTCTTCTTTACCTGCTTGCTTCGTGGGACTGAGCAACTGCTAGATCCTTGGAATTCCATCCACAGCTGCTGCTGACCATTGTTGGGGAGTTGGACTATAGACTGTAAATCATTGACAAATTCCGTAACTGTGTAGAGACTACCCATACGTTCTGTGACTCTATAGAGAACCCTGACTAATACAGCTCCCCTTCTTCCTTACAAATATCTTTCCCATATTTACTAGTTTTTGTTTTGTTTGGTGTCCTACAGAGTAGGGTCATCTATGTGACCCAGAATGTGGAATGTTAATTGGTTCGTTACATCAAGCTTGTAGGGTTTATCAGTGAATACTGTGTCTCTCCTAGAATCTGTTAATTCCAGTAGATCATCAAAACTTTGTATTTTCCTGTGAGCCTTTTCTCCATCCATAACTGACCATTAGGAGGTTCCTGCTTGTGCAGGATAAGTGCCAGTAGGCACAGCTGCTGTGCATTTTTGATTGCCATGGTGATAGCATGCTCAGAAGAAGGTACTTTGCATCCCTTAACCTTATCTCATGGCCCTACACTCTTTTTGCCTTCTCTTCCACAGCGGTTAGTGAGCCTTAAGGATGTGGTATAAATGGCATGTCAAGAGCTGAGCCCACAATTGTCCTTTATTTTTCAGAGTTTTGTGCAGCCATCGACCTCTGTATTTACCTCTGTTCAATGCAAAGAGAGGCTTCTGTAATTAAGGCTGAGAGTAGCCTTAGGCTTTGGGAGTAAGCACTGGTATTTAGAGGGTGGCTTCATAAAGAGGGAGGGAGGGGAAGAAGTGAGCAAGAGAGAGGGAAAAGGGAGAGAGGGAACAAAAAGATGAAGAGGAGAGGAGAGAAGAGAAGTCAGGTTGGGAAAACTGGCATTTATAATTTGTAGGTGAACAATAAATCTCTTTTGAGCTTTCACTTTTTATTAAAACACACAGATGCATTAGAAAATGACAGTGTTCCCATAGAAAAAGTAACATGTAAATCTAATGCAAAGCAGAGCCAGGAAGCCACCCCAGAGGCAGAGACAGCCAGCTTGGGCCTGGCTGAGGTTCAGGACTGAGCAGATATTGGAGTCTTCAAGTAACAACATATTCTTGTACAGCAGCAGGTGATAGAAGTCTGAGTTAAAAAGATGTCTCTGAGAAGGAGTAAAAGCCTTGGAAAAGGCAAAGAATTACAAACAAACCAAGAGTGTGTGAACTGTTGCTGTCCTTCTCCTGGCGTACTTCCCTGGGAGATTTAGAAGAAACTTATAGTTTCAGGTTAGACATGGCACCCATTTGACAGGGTCGTAGGGTGAAGGCTCATCGTCCAGGGCTAGAAGAAGTGAAGATTTTGCAGTCAACAATCTTCTCCACTCAAGCTGTGGGGCTTCCTGTCTTTAGAAGCATGTTTAGGATTTCTTTTCCTCTTTGTATCTCCATGAGACTATGGGATAAATTAAGTGTGAAGAGACCATGTTTGCCTTAGACTTTCATTGCTGTGAAGAGACATCATGACCATGGCAACTCTTAAAGGAAAACATTTAATTGGGACTGGCTTACAGTTTCAGAGGTTTAGTCCATTATTATCATGGTGGGAAGTGCAGCTTCCAGGCAGATATGGTGCTGGAGGAGCCAAGATTTCTACATTTTGATACATAGGCAGCTGGAGACTATTTTCCACACTGGGCAGAATTTGAGCATAGGAGACCTCAAAGCTGCCCCTCTAGTGACACACTTCCTTCAAAAAGGCCCCACTTCCTCCAACAAGGCCACACCTCCTAATAGTGTTACTTCCATAGGCCAAACTTTCAAACACATAAGTGTATGGGGGCCATATCAATTCAGACAACCACAATGTTGAAGGTAGACATTTTTGTAGCAGTTGGTAGAGTGCTTATCTTGCATGTTCAAAGCTCTGGTTTGCTGCCCAGGACTGTATAAATGAGGGGTGGTGCTACAGTAATGTATAAATATAGGGTGGTGTTTGCACTTGGGAGATAGAAGAATGAGGATCAGAAGTTCAAGGTTATTCTGGAGTACTTTTCAAGTTCAAGGCCAGTCTGGGAAATGTGTGACTTCAAACAAAATGTTACAAACTGCAAACACATCTCAAATAAATAAACATCTTAAGATGGACAGATAACCATGGAACCTTCCTTTCATTGTGTCATAGAATTTACCTCATTCTCTATCCACTTTGTTCCCTGGCTCCAACCTTGGAAAGACTTAGGAATGGCATGAATGTGTCTATAGGTGCCTGAGTTAGTGTGATAGCTAATAATTATTGTATCAAAATACCTAAGGTTGTTGTTTATATTAAATAAGAGGTGTACTTACTCTGAAGGCTCAGGGGAATGGTATAATTGCAAACTGACTGGGTTCTCTGAACTGTTTAATTTTTTCTGATGTCACACCCCAGTGATTTAAGGCCTGTCTCAAGATCCCCTTCTTTAGAGATCCCGCCAACACAGGATGCTTAAGGTCAAGTCACACTCAAATGTTAGCAATGGTGACAAAGGCTTGCTTTTATATTTTCCTGTCACCTGTTGTGATATTAATTATATTTCCCCCCAAAATTCTTGACTTATAAACAAGTCAGCTTAGAATTAAAAGTATATATATGTGTGTGTGTGTGTGTGTGTGTGTGTGTGTGTGTGTGTGAGAGAGAGAGAGAGAGAGAGAGAGAGAGAGAGAGAGAGAGAGAGAGAGAAATCATTATATGAATTTGCTAAGCAAGTTGTTTGAGGTCCTCCCAACTTATGTTTTTTAAGATTTAATTTATTTCTATTTTATGTATGTGGGTGTTTTGCCTGCATGTATGTCTGTACATGTGTTTCTGGTGCCCAAACACAGTAGAAAGAGTGTCTGATTCCCTGAAACTGGAGTCATAGGCAGTTGTGGTTTATAGACACAGTTGAACATAAGCATGACTCTTAACCATGGAGTCATTTCTTTAGGGCCCCAACACCTTTTTTTGATTAGTAGTTAGTATCCTTCTGCTGTGCTATTGGAATAGGCCTTTCTACCACTCAGGGAGTCATGACACATAATGAAGATTGGTAGGGTTAGACTATAGTTTTTTTTCAGACAAATATAGTAATCTGGAAATTTCCTCATTCTTCAATTCAGTCACAGTATACAAGGAAAAATGTCATATTATCACAGAAGAAACAAATGAGAAAGGATGGAAGCCATAATTAGATGTTTGTTTAATGGATTTAGAAATCTCTATCAGGAATTCAGAGTAATAGAATATGTCTGCAGAACAGAACGTCTTAATTGTTCCTGAGGACCTATTAAGTACTGCTTAGGGGCTGTTATGTGCTGTGGAAATCCCAAACTCTTTCTGGATTCCTCTGGTTTCTCAGACCACATGCAAGAATGCTCCTTCCAAATCTTGGACACCTCATAATTCAGACAGAAGCATCTGATTCTCTATGAACTTTGTTGCTGTTGTTGTTATTGCTGTTATTATTGTCTTGTCCCTTTTATTAAGTTGTCAGTCCTATTGTGCTGAAACAAATGTGTAGTTGAGCCTTTTCCATGTTGTCTATGAGTTCTGTGGACACAAAATATTTTTATGAAGCCATGGGCAAATTGTAGTCAGTATAAGAACTGGGTGAGGGTTTTAAATCTAAAAATGGAAATCGTGAAGAAAATAATGTTTTAGGACTTAAATGACCTTGAATTATCTGGCATTTTGGCTTCAAAATAAAAAAATGAGTTTTAGAATATTTAAAATATATAGACAGCAATACATAGTATTAAAACGAAGATCATTGTATCTACCATCTAAGTCATAGAATATTAACATTAGGCCATATGGTTCAGTTTTGAATGCACATTGTGTGTGTGTGTGTGAGAGAGAGAGAGAGATACATATGTATGTGCAGGTACGTTTGCCCGTGTGTATATTTATGTGATGATCAGAGACTAACATCACATGCCTTTTTCTATTGCTCTCCACATTTCCCTTTGAGACAGTTTCTCATTGAACTTGCAGCACACTGACAATGCACTAGACTGGCTTGGCCAGTGAGCCTGTGGTGGCTCCAACTTTCTCTGCCTCCCTCCCCAGTGCTGGGCTTACGGATGTGTGCCATTGTATCTTGCTTTTATGTGGGTCCTGGGGACGGAAACTCAGGTCCTCATGCATGCACAGCAAGCACTTTATCCACAGAGTCATCTCCTTAGCCCTGGGTACATTTTAAAAAAAAGAAAACATCGAGACAGCTGATGTTTCTATATAAAGCTCTCTGATCTTCCTTGCCTTCTGAGAGAAAGCTGCTCTCAGAATCTTGCTCATCATTCTCATGTATATTTTGATACTTCTTTTGCATATATACATTGCTACAGTCAGTATATATCATTGTGTGCATGCTTTCAACTTTATACAACTGATATTATGAACATGGCATTATTATCTATCTTTTAAAATGCAATATTAACACATACAGTACTGGATTATTAACTAGTCCCCCCTTTTTTGTTTGAATAGGGTCTTGGTATAGAGTTCAGGCCGGCTGCAACCTTGTAATCCTCCTGTCTTGGTCTCCTGGACGCCTAGATTATAGACATGCATCACTATTCCCAGTCTCTAGATCTGTATGAAAATTCTATGCTTTGCCTACTTTCCTACCAATAAAACTTAGAATGTTTTGGTCTTAGCAATCACACACAATGTTGTAATGAGCATTCTTTTATGTTTCTCCTAGGACACATGTGTCCTTGAATAAATGTGAGAGCTACATTGGCTACTCCATCTCACTCAAGGCCAGCTACACACTCATACTGCTTGCTATTCCTACTAGCTTTTTCTTTTTCTATCTTCTTCCTCATTCCCACTGGTGAGACACATCTCCTCCAATTAGAATTATCAGAATTCATTATTTTCATTTTCTGGCCAAATAGTTGAGCTCTTTCTTACCCCTACTCTTAGCTCTTGATTTCTCTTTGCAAATACATTTCCACTGTGACTGCAGGGTCAAAAGTAGAGGAAAACCAAACCACATATTTTAACCAGCCTTGCTTAGACCCTTAGCTGTGAATGCACAAAACATTTGAAAGTTAAACAGTGACCCAGCTATTGTGTTACCTACGACATATTAAAATTAAAGATTATATGTATGTCTTTCATGTGAGAATATAAAATATTAAGGCAGATAGTGAATTCACCACCAAGACTGATTAATTAATTGATTAATTCAGCATGTTACTTTTGCAAAAGGACTCAATTGGTTGATGTTTTCCTGCATCTTTTGCTAAAAAGGTGTCTGGAGGAATAAAAGGGAGCATTCATTTGATACTTGGTGTCCATGTTGCCTTGTACGAGACTCATGTACCCTGGAATAACTACACAGCCACTTTGGACCTAAGTAAGCAACTCACAGTCTAGCGGAGGAAACAATCTAGAAGCAAATATTTATGTTTTCAATTTTTTTTCCAAGAGAGGAACAGTGTTGTAGAAATGTTAAAAGGAGCATTTGCAATTTAACAAGAGGGAAAATTTCAGAAAGGAGATGCAAGAGAATGATAACAAGGTATTAGAGTCTTGTGTGTTCAGGACTAACAAAGAATTTAATCATTACATCCTAGACTTTTGGGGTACATAGTTGAAGAACAAATGTAAGCAACATGTACTGTTGTCAAGTTTTATATGGTTGTACACACCAGCCTCCTATAAAAAACCGAGGGGCCATGGGAGTTTGAACAATGATTCATTGTATTAAAAAGCCATCAAATGCTGTCTGTAAACAGAAGTGAGGCCCCGTGTATCCAGAGGACAATGCAGAGAAATGACAGGAAGGCCCTGGCTAAGAATGAACAGCACACAGTACTTCCAGAATTTAAAAGCTGACCAGGACTCAGCATGTAAGCAACATCCCACCTCTATGAGAAATGAGAGGCTCATTGGCTCATGGAGGCTAGGGATGACATGGGGTCATCATTCAAGAGACAGGCTTTGTGAAGAGGAAGGTGCCATTTACTGATAGGTAATGAATATGTTTTAGACAGATCTTCATAGAGTGGTACTGTCCATTTGTGGCCAGTTGAACTGTGACTTAGTATTTAGAAAAAGTAGGACAGAAAGGACAGTAGGAAGGTTTCAGTATTGTCAAGAGCAGCATGTAACCACAGAAGATAGACACACAAAACTCATGGTTAGGGATGATTGTGGGTTTCTCAAGAACAGAGTCAGTAGGGATATACAGAGGTTGGGGCGGAGGATGCTGCTGGTTCTCTCTGCCTTCCTTGCCAATAGGACACTGAGATTATGGGTGGAGCAACAGTGAGTGATGACCATGTGGAACTCATAAGGCACAAGTATAAGTCTGTTGGAGAATTCTAGAAATTTTGTGGTTTCTTGGCAACCAGTATTATTTTTAATATCTTCTCTCTGTCAACCTTTCTTCTTTCTTAGAAACTTTAGGAGGAGACAAGGATGACGGAGATGTCTTCTTCATAGTGCCAGTGACAAGGAAGGGTTGTTGAGTACCCCACAGTGCTCATCTCTTTAGTTCTGACGATCTTGTCATGTAAGACAGATAGTTAAAGTGTTTTAACAAATAAGTTAGCAAAAAAAAATAGCAGAAAATGTTTTTACATTTTACATTATATACATATCTATATATAACCTTGAACATTGATTCTAAGCTGGTGTGTTAGCATCAGAGAGCCTCTGAATCTCCCAAGTTGATGGTAAGCTTAGATTGACCTCTCCTTATCTAATGGTGTATGGACTCCTCCATAGAAATTCCTGGAGTAGCTATGAAATTGCAGGTGTATGTATATCTTTTTAGATAGGATATATCATATTAGTGGGAAATAGAGCCTGAGGATCTACTAAAGTTGAGAAATTTAATTTTAGTGTGGGATCCCTATATGGCACTTTCAGAGCCATGGATGTCAGCATATCGCTTACAACTATGGACAGCAGCTACAAATAATCTCATGTCCATTACCATGAGGGTGAATGGCTCTTCATCTAGCTGGATTTGTTTAAGGAGCTCAATGAAGAGCTCATTTTAAACCGAGTGATCAGCAACATCAGGCTTGGATGCGACACGGTCCAGGTTGATCTCAGATAATATCACTCAGTCCTTAGTGCCTTTATGTTTTCTGAGGGATTTGGATATAGTGGTTATGCTTTCAAGCCCAGCAGTCAAGAGGCTGAGACAGGAGGATTGCAGATTTGCGGCCAGCCTGGAGCAGGTGATTCATATTAAAATCTTGTCTGAGTCCCCACACATCTCTCCAGTGCACAAGCAGAATATAAATAACTCTTGGGACAATAAAGTCATAAATTTCACCAAAGGAAGGCAGGACGTAGGAGTGGAAAGTCAAGTTGGAAAACAATCACCCTCTATGTTTTGAGAAATGGAGTCAGGTTTTCACAGCATACTATAGTTCTTATACTATAGTTGACTAGAGTCCATCAATGCCCAGTTGAAGGCAGTACTTTACTATTTAAATAAATACCTTAGCAGATCTTGCTTTCTTCTTGAGCTTGTAATATGGGAACTGAGCCTAAGGTGACAGCGATATCCTAAAGTAGTAAAGATTTGAGTTGCTTATCTGGACTCTCTCTCTCCTTCAATGTACATTCTCTGAAGTGCTGCTTTCTATTTTCTCTCCAGGATGGCATGTTGTCCAAATGGAAATATTCTCTAAGTAATGACATCAAAATAAAGTGCGATAAAGACCCATATTTTATAGACCCTGTTTAGGGCTTCACTGTAACTGAAGGGATCAAAACCAGTATCATGAAGAAAGGCAAACTCTCATAAAAATATGCACAAATCAAATCTGCCCAGAATTCCAATTCCATTTTCAAAAGTAAATCCCCCCTTAGAGCATATATTCCTCAGCTCCACTGCTGCCTAAGAGCTTGTTGGGCAGTAGGGACATGAGCAAATTTCCTTACATCTACAAAGAGAAAGGAAAAGAAAAATGGTAAAAAAAAAAAAAAAAAGAAAAGAAAAAAAAAAAGAAAAACAACCCTTTAGGCAAAATGCTAAAAATAGACTCATTTTGGTGCAATGAAGCTGTTTGAATAAATGAAACGAATAGTTTTTGTCTAAACCATCTGTGGTGTGAAATGGGAAGTCATATAGAAAAGTCCTTGGAGACTGATCACACTGCATTACAGGAGAGGGGGAGGAGAGAAAACTGCTGCCTCTCCATTTATCTGGGGATTAACAAAGTGATCAACAGGGAAGCTCCGCAGGCCGACAGGAGCAGGCTGCAGGTACCCTGCCTCCTTCTACTGTGGATGCCTTGGAGGTGAGTGTTCTCAGAAGGAAAACAAGAATCCTCTTAGGAAACTGACATTATGAAACGTTGCAGATTCTGCCTTCTGCAAGGAAAATGGATAAACAGGAGATGAAAGAAAGGAAAGGAAGGGAGGGGAGAGGACGAGAAGGTAGTGAAGGGGAGAGGACAAGAGCGGAGAGGGAAAAACAAGGATGGGAAACTAGTCATAGGATCCGTAAAGAATCAGGGAGTTGGTGTTGAAATCCCTTTCATTTTAGTTTGCTGAAACCAAGTCCTGAAGCAGGTGTTGGAAATGGCCACTCTCAGGCTGGGTGGATAGCACAGTCCATGAAGCACTCATCTCACAAGCAAGTAGATCTGAGTTTTGTAACCCGAGTTAAAAAATAAAACAAAGAACAAACTCTGTGTGGTGGCATGCCCTTATAATACCAACACTGATGACTTAGCTCACTGGCCAGCTCGCCTGGCAGCCTACTTTGCTTAGCTAGTTTAGGCCAGCAAAAGATTTGTCTAAGAAAACATAAAGTGGCCAGCACCCGAGGAAGGACAAATGAGGCTGTCCTCAGTCCTCCATATGAACACACATACATGTCCCCATATGCTCACACATAAACACATGCTTACATACATTCACACACACACATTTAGGCACACATGCACTCACATACATACACATACACTCTCACACATTCATACACACATACACACACTCTCTCACACACATACATACACACTCTCTCACATACATGCCCACACACATGCTCATAGACAACATATGCTCACATACACATTCATATATACACACACATGCACTCATATACGCACTCATACACTCTCGCTTATTCATGCACACACTCTTACACACACACTCATATACACACACTCTCACAGTCAGACACATACTCATACACACACCCAGACACACAGGCACTCATACACTCTTACACACATACTCACTCTCACACATATGCAATTACACACATACATGTATACTCTCACTCACACACATACATACATGCACACACATACACAGACTTACACACACAAAAAACTTCTTACACACATACATACTCTTCTCTCTCTCTTACACACATACACACACGCACACACACACACACACACACACACACACACACATGCAATCTCACATACAAATTCTCACACATAAACACTCTTTGGAAACTCCACTCAGTAACTAGAATGACTTTGTAGGCTCATACTTTTAAATGTTATCTGGAATTGAAGTTTGATTTAGAGACATTGTTCTTTCTTTTTGTATAATAATACTGCTAAGATTTAGGTGTCTGAGAGGATACCTTGATTTCTGCCAAAGAGAGAGAGAGAGAGAGAGAGAGAGAGAGAGAGGCAAATCCAAAAATATATCACAGAAGCATCACAGTGTGCTGGAGTGAATTCTGAGGCTTCCCTCAGCTTGAGGAAATTGCACAATACTGTCAGATAGATGGAACAGGATGAAAGTGCAGACTACAGCCAACCTGGGGCAACTTGTACATGAGAATCATGCCAAGAATGTTAGGTTTCTGCTAAAACAGCAAAAGGGGCAGTAGCTTCTACTGAAAGCCAGACAGTGATTGAAGCCATCAACCATGACTTTGGTATGTGGTCCAAAGAAGCCTTGGCACAAGTGAGTGGATACACTTCTGCCCAGCCTATCATCAGGCCAGTTCTCTTAGAACGATGCAAGCTGCTGGAGACGGCTCTTGCCTCAGAAAGTGGCCACAAGTATCTATGTCCAGAGTTATTTTAGGACTTAAGACACTCTGTGACTTAGAGTCATGGTTTGACACCACATCCTGCTCCATAGCTTGATTATTAAGTCACCTCTGCATTTGTCACTAAGTTGAGCATTCGATGCAGAGCCAAGCTCACCCTGGCCAGACAGATGCACCTGGAGCCTGTGTGTTCAATCGCTCTATTTTTTCCCAACTACTTTTGTCATGGTATGAAGAAAGGTCTGGGTAGGCAGAGAGGCACATATTTGGGAACTACATAGTATGGTTCATTTGTCTACTCTTTCGATTCGGTCTGAATTTCATCTTTACTTAAACATCAAGATCTGTCTGCACCAATAACTAACTTCAAATTACAATTACATGGGATTAAGTGAAGTTTTTGGCACCAGCTTTAAAGTTCTTCTAGAAAGCTTAACTCTTCCTCCCTGTGCCACATGGCATTGAGAAGTGCCCGTAGCAGAATATTAGAGACCATTATGTCCTCTTGAGTTTGCCCTGATAGGTCATCCTATACCAATGCCACATAGGCTGAGACTAAGCCTCACCCCAGCCTTCCTGGGAAGGCTGATGGTTTCCACTACTGCACTTGGCCTTTGAGGTCTGGTGTTCTTTCCACATCTTCTGAAAGACCATGGTTGGGTCTTGGTCCAGTATAATTCTCTATCTGCCTTTTCTTTTATAGATGTCAAGTGAAGTGGTCTCATCCTATAATTTGCCACTAAATAAGAACAAGGGATGTGTTTTGCCAAGGTGCTTGAGATTTTTTGTTTTTGTATTTTATTTTATTTTATTTTATTTTATTTTATTTTATTTTATTTTATTCTTTTGGAGTCCCAGAGGGAATCTTCAATGCCTTTGCTGTAGACTGACAGTGTCCAACTTTTATCCCACTTCCCCTTGGCTAGTCTTTTTCAAGATAGGGGAAACAAGATGGTGATCTTTTGGAATGCTAATGGATCGAAACCTTTGGTAGCACATCTCTGTCTTTAAAACCTTTGCCATCAACAGTTGCTGGCTGCAGGCTGTGGTTTTCTTGTCTGTGTAAGGTGACTAACAGTGTAACACTCTTATGTGGGGTTTGTGTTCACCTAGCACCCAAAACCACCTACCGGTTTCCGGCCCCCTTTATCAGCTAAAACCATCAGACTTGAGCTGACATTTCAGCTGTGAGCGGCTCCCCATCCCCACCAAAGAAAGAATGTGATGGAGGAAGAAAAGGCT
Source organism: Tokudaia tokunoshimensis (assembly GCA_036184795.1). Taxonomy (NCBI): domain Eukaryota; kingdom Metazoa; phylum Chordata; class Mammalia; order Rodentia; family Muridae; genus Tokudaia; species Tokudaia tokunoshimensis. Next base: position 119,461,474 of record BTHU01000014.1, read on the forward strand.
TATTTGGCAATAGTTGTTTGGCCTGGAGAGAGACGTTCAGAGCTGTGCAAGACTGTGAAGTAACAGCTGGCGGGCACCGGGGTGTGAGGCTGCTTTTCAGTGTTGACAGCCACTTACAGGGATGCTGCCAGATACAGCTGTTTAAAAGCCTTAATAAACAGCAAGTCAATACTAATCTTTGCCAAATTAATCTTTTCCCTGACAGCCCATCACAGCAATTATGTTTGGGCTTATTGTAAACACACAATTGTCAAACAGGGACATGCCAGACTTTGAAAATACTGTAGTTTTGTTCATAGAATGTTTAGAATTGTGTTTTTATTTTCCTTGTAGGGTTGTCTTTCCATGTTATTGTCTTTTTTTTTAACCCTTTTTTTGGCCTCACATCAGTGTGAATGAAATTTCACTTTGGAAAGTCTTGGCTAGCAAATTGTTCATGAATGTGAACTAATCATGCTGATGGGCTTTTGTAATTAGCCCAGGCTCTGACGATGTTGAAATTCAACCTATCATTGCTCTTGGGTGTCCACCAAGGAACAAAGACTTCATCTACTTAACATATACTCTGAGACTGGACACAGGGTTGGTTAAGTATACAAGAAGAAGGTGGAGCTGACACTCTGTGCACACACTAGATGCCACTTCCTCTAACTCACTACTAAAGGTCTTTCTACCTTGGGGTCCCAAACTTCCTTTCCTTCCTCTTCCTCCAGTACCTGGAGATGTATTTGTTCATACATAGAAATGGTGCCAGATGAAAGCTTGAAAATTGTCTTTGACTGTCTTTTAATGACACTATTATTTCTTCTTCCCCTGGTGTCTTTTAGGTGGGATCCAGAAAATGAACCCTTTCTTCCTGTACCAAGTCTACCCACTGTATCCTGTTCCTTCATCACTGTTTGAATTTAGCATCCATACATTTGTCTCCTGAGAGTTCTCTCTTGTTCCCAGCACTCCTACATGTCTAGCACCTTCTCCTTGCTTGTATATTCCCTCTTGTGCTGAGGGTGTATATTATATCTTGTGCTTGTCACGACTAGGAAAAAAAAGTTTACATTTCTTTCCTTCTTTCTTTCTTTCCTGCCTCCCCTCTCCTTTCTGACTTTCTTTCTTTCCTTCCTTCCTTCCTTTCTTTCTTTCTTTCTTTCTTTCTTTCTTTCTTTCTTTCTTTCTTTCTTTCTTTCTTTCTTTCTTTCTTTCTCTCTCTCTCTTTCTTTCCCTCCCTTCCTTCCTTCCTTCCTTCCTTCCTTCCTTCCTTCCTTTCTTTCTCTCTCTCTCTCTCTCTTTCTTTCCCTCCCTCCCTCCCTTCCTTCCTTCCTTCCTTCCTTCCTTCCTTCCTTCCTTCCTTCCTTCCTTCCTTCCTTTCTTTCTTTCCTTCTTTCTTCCTTTCTTTCGAGAAGTTTTACTCTAGTCTTAGCTGACCTGGAGCTTGCTATATAGACCCAGCTGACTTTGAAGTAGAACTGATCCTCCTGCCTCAGTCTGGATTGAACTAGACCCCATTCTCCTGCTTCAACCTTCTGAATGCTGCTGGGATTAAGGGTATGTGCTGCCATGCTCTGCTCTTTCAAATCTTTGTAGTCTTTGTAGTCTTAGGTATCATGGTGCAACATTTCCATCTTTTCCTCTTTATAATGCTTCCCTTTAAGCAAATATTTAATTCATTTTTATATTTGAAAGGAAACAATATAATTTATGTGGAGGATAATTTGTGATGTGTTCTTGCTTTTTTATTTCTATAAATTAATTTATTTTTTACACTCCATATTTTATTCCCCGCTCCCCCCATCCACCCTCTGACTGTCCCACATCCCGTACCTCTTTCCCACTCCCCCTGTCTCCACGTGGATATCCCCACTCCCCACCCCACCCCCAGACCTCTAAACTCCCTGGGGCCTCTAGTCTCTTGAGGGTTAGGTGCATCATCTCTGAATGAACACAGACCCAGAAGTCCTTTACTGTATGTGTCTTGGGGGTCTCATATCAGCTGGTGTATGCTGCCTGTTTGATGGTTCAGTGTTTGAGAGATCTTGGGGGTCACGATTACATGAGACTGCTGGTCCTTCTACAGGATTGCTCTTCTCTTCAGCTTCTTTCAGCCTTCCCTAATTCAGCAACAGGGGTCAGCTGCTTCTGTCTATTGGTTGGGTGCAAATATCTGCATCTGACTCTTTCAACTGTTTGTTGGGTCTTCTGTAGTGCAGCCATGCTCGGTCCTTTTTGTGAACGCTCCGTAGCCTCAGTAATAGAGCCCAGCTTCAGCAGGAAGACAGGGCATCAAAGGAGGGAGAGAGGGGCCATCCCACAGTCACAACTCTGACCCATAATTGTGCCTCTCTGAAAGAATTACAGGGATGGAAATGGAGAGGAGCCTGAGGAAAAGAAAGTCCAGAGACAGACCCAAAGTGGGATCCAGCTCAACGGGAAGTCCCAAGTGTTCTTGCTTTTTATAACATTAAATTTGAACCTACTGTGTGCTATAGTATTCCAGTTAGGGTTATGAAAATCACTCAATTTCACAGAGCCAGAAGGGGAGGAGAAGGTGGAGAGGGATAGGGAAGAGGAGGGAAGGGGGAGGAGGAAGGGGAGAGATTTTGGTCATGACTAACTTACAAGTTTACATACTTAAGGGCTGAACTTACCCTACTTTTACGTCATGCCTTGCCACTGTTATCGTGCTTTGCCATTGTCCAACTGTCAGCACCACAGTTAGGGAGTTTCCTGTTCTTGTATCCTTGCTTTAAAAGAAGAATTAACAGTAGAATAAGAATGTAGTCAATGCCAATTCATCATACAATATTGTGAGAACAACTACCTGTTACAGGTTTTCATGTTTTAGTAGACAGCAACTTCCCTCTAACAAAGACACTGTGATCTACTGGAATCTGCTAGTTGACTATATTCCTTACCGGGCTGAAGCTTTCTAAGACGGATTCTAAGTAGACTAATGTGTAATCCATCTGTCAGTTACTTTTTGAGTGTTTTTTGCTTAGTACTTTGTAAAGTACTTCATTTGACCTTAGAAATTATATTTAAAGCTACAGCTAAAAGTGTAACTGTCTCTAGTTCCCACATGCATCTTCTGATGGACCGTAGAAATGACTTCTTGTACTGGTAAAAAGGATGAGAACTGTCCAGGTCACATGGGTCAAGCTAATGACTTTTTGAGTGACTTTTTGAAGGAGATAGATAGTAGTACTAATTCTTAAGTTTTGCATTCTTAAGTTTTAAAAATTTCTGGACAGTGAATCTGAGCAAGAACAGGACATATTGCTTTGGTTAATCCTGGTGCTTTGTGGGCAGCTCTTGTCCCATGTAGAGGGTCTTCTTGCCTCTAAGAAAGCAAATGATTATCACAGAAGACAATTTCCTCTTTAGCGATGTTCCTGAATTGGATCCCCCTGCAAGTCATTATCTGACTCATTTCTCATTGTCAACTCACACGCATGTAAATGTAACTCAGGGTTCTAGAACACCAGCCTTTCCTTCTGTTAAGATGTAACGCAGTCCTCCCCACTGGCACAGTGCTTTCTTCCTCTGTTTAGCCACCATTCTTATTTTGGATAGACTAGTGAAGATACTTTATGTTCAGTTCTACTGTTGATTCTTAAGATGACTTTGCTCTTTTCCCAGGAGCCACTGCTTCGTTAGGTAACAGGTTATATAAGTTTATTATAGTGTATAAGTTTTCTGTGTCTGAAGATGGAGGAATTAAAAACAACCAATTTCTTTGTTTGGTGAGAAACACTCCAGGGATTCTGGGAAAGAACCTTTGAAGCCATCACAGCTGTTGATACCTGTTATACCCTGTTACTTCTGGCCTGATGTTTCCATGAGATTCCTCATTACACTGGGCATGTCCTTTCAAGTTTGAGGAATCTCCAAGTAGAATACAGTCATGTGCAGTAAGAGTTTAATTGATAATATATTTCTTATTTTATATGTTTTTTCTTTTTGCCTGCTGGGAAAAGCTGCAGTCAATCTCCTGACAAACCTCTTGTCTTAACTGGTAGGACTCTTCTCAGTTTAGACTTAATGTAGAGGGAAGCTATACTTTATCATGATATAATAATAAAAGACATTGGTTAATTAGTAGTACTGGTATATTTTTAAAATACTAAACAGCCAAACAATGAACTGGGAAGTTAGTCACAGGAATTCTTATACAGTATCAAGACAGGAAAATTTGAGCTCTCAACCCCAGTCATTTTAATAATAATAACAGTGGATCTGCATTATTTATTAGTTATTACATGCCGAGTGATTCAACGTTGTACAGTGTCTGAAAATCAATCCAAAGCAAACCATCCTTTTGTCTTTTTAATTTTGACTGGATTACATGATGTATTTGTATTTAAATTGCTAAGGTTATTTCATACATTCCACAAAACCTTCATTCTCTTCATGTCCAGCCAGATTAATTTACGTGACAAAAGCCTGTGGAAGGGGACATTTGGACACCCCTCCCTTCTGCTATCAAAACTATGCAAACCCCTCCTAGCAAATCTCTACTGGGGATCCAGAATGTGTGGAAAAGGAAGAGTGGAGGGGAGAGGGACAGCAGGACTCTCAGTGTCTAGCAACTGCTTCCAGTTTCCATGTTTTTCCTATTTCTTTAGCCGGTCTGATTACTAGCCCTTCATTTCTAGATTGATTCTAGACATGATATCCTCCCCTGATCTCTTCCTGACCCCTTGGTCAATTCTTAGATGTTTTCTGCATGCTATGAGAAGCATGTGGCTTGAGGAACTTTGGGTGAGTCAACTTGAATTTGGCTTTTAGTGAGGTGTGGGGTGGCGAGTGCTTTGGAACTGAGAGGTGAGAAACAGCTCTTTTATCTTTTTTAGGGACAGGGCGCACTGCTGCTTGCTTAGACTTGGCAAGTGTGAGGCCTCGGGGGCAATTTTCTGTTGTATTGATCCAGAAAAGAAGATGGCTAACAAAAGGTATGCAAAAATACAGATTCATTACTCTATTTTGCTACTAAATGAAAAGCAGATTTGGTTTTATTCATGTCACTGTAAAAACTAAATAAGTATTCACACCAAGCATGGATTTTTTTTTTGCCAGCAAAAATTAAAACATCAATGAAACCTCTTTCAAATACTAACAAATTTACTTACAAACACCTATATTTATTATTTCATAAATAGGCGCAACAAGTTCCATAAAAAAAAGAAGAAGAAAACGATTAAATACAGACACGGTATGAAGAAACAGTAACACAGAGCCGTAGATAAAGATGATCACTTAGCGCTTTCTGACCTGTTTCTGCAGCTAAGATACCAGGTGAGCATTTGGCAGCTTTATACATAAAAGGACTTCAATGACATTTACTAACCATTACACAAAAGTGATACAAAAAAAGGATTTTTTTTTCTGCAATACAAAATAAATGTGTTTGAGCTTCCCTCCACACTAGCTTCTTTTTATCTGATCAGTAAGACAAAGCCAATTTGTTTTTAAATTAAAATCATTTGGGAATATTTTTTTCAAGTATTTTGAAAATATAGAACTATTAGTCGTTTTTAAAAATGAAGTAAAAATATGAATGTTTGCCAATTTAACCCCTCTGTGAAATCAACAAACTGGGGTGAGCCAGTTTCAAATTACAATTTAGCTACAAAAACATTCACATTTTATACTCTAGGAGAGTGTAACATAGATGCTATTTACAAACTTGCTATGACTGCTACATCAAGCCATTTAAAAAGTCTTTAGTAGTTTCATATAAACACCCATTATGAAAACCAATGGAAAACCCAGGACCATTTACCCCAGACATCTACCGTTGCTAAGGCAGTTACTAGAGCGGCAGCACTTCACAGCAAAACCAACAGAAATCAGAATGGTCCATACTTCCTTCAGGGAAGAGGAACAATGTCCATAAAAGATTAAAAAAATAATAAAGAAGCATGACTATTTCTTCCAGCGTGGGTGACCCACAAGCTCACATGGTCCTAAGTGCTTAGCAACTTGTATTTTCTAATCAAATGAAGAACTGCTTCGAGTGCACAAAGCAGTCGGTGGTGAAAAGATTTCCCTGAATTCCTCAGTGGAAAGGAGAGGTGTTGAGATTTTCAGGTGAGGTACAGCGCTTTGTCCCTCTGCATGCCCCTGTGTGGAGAGAACACATTGTTTACAAGAAAATCAGAACCACAGTTGGAGGGGGTGAAGGTAGTATTATTTGCTCTAGCTCGAGGGAAAACGCACCGGTAGTTGACTTAAATCCCTAGCAAAGAGAAACATGGAGACATTTGTTCTTGGAAAGGCTAGAAGATGATGACTCTATTTTTTTGTTTGTTTGTTTGTTTGTTTTGTTTTTGGTTTTGGACGTTACTCTTCTGAAGCCTTCCGGGACATGAGACCCCTCTCCCAAACTGAGGCACATGCTCTGAGACTCTACACCACCAGGTGGCGATGGCCTGCTGCTTACCCACTACTGCAGTAGTCGGTACTCCAGTCCACCGGCTGTGGGGGAGGATTTCTGCACCCAGAGCGCACATACTCCATCGCTTGGGTGACAACTTGTGCGGCTGTAGATGTAGGGTTGATAATAGTCTGATAGTCGGGTTGAAGAGTAAATCCCTGAGGGAAAAGCAAATCTACATTTGAGAAAAGGGGATACTCTTTAAAGAAAAAAGCAGAGACATAGTTATCCATGCCCTCAAATAGGGTAGGCCACCTCAGTTCTGCAGGAACCAGCTCAAGGGGCTGGTTCCCTGACTTAAAGTAAAAAAGAAACCCATCACCTCATTATTCTTACCTTTCCTTCGTTTAACCAGGTGTCCAAAATCCTTTCATTATGCCCTTGGGCAGATACATTGAGTTGGGAAACGATTTAAAATACAGAAAAGCCAACTCAATCTAAGCAAAGGGAGAATGACCTTAAGCTTCTCACAGTTGATGTTTTCTATCAACCTAAAGATACATTAATGGTTAATCCCCAGAACAAGCAACAGAGCCTTCCTGAAGGATTCAGGCAGCAGGTGGCTGAGCGTTTTCTTAGGCTATACCTATTCACACATTGTTACTCAAAACCCTTTTCTTCATTCAGCCACAATGGGACCATCTGCTTCTTCTTTTTTCTTTATTTGTATTTCTCTATCAGCTAAAAATTTCAACCAAAGAGGTTTTTTCTTTTAAATCAGTTGTTGGACTAATACAGAGACAGAAAACAACTTGCCATTGGAAAACACAGGGAATAAAACATGTAAAAACAATAAATATTTTTAATTGAAAAAATTTCTTAGCTGGCAAACAATACGACTTCAGGAAGATTCTTTTAATTCACTAGTGGTGAAGTGTTGACTTTTAATCCCAGTAAAGCTATTAAAAATTCAAGGACAGAATCTCTGAAGTATATAGCTAATATCTGGTAAACAAAAAGCACTCTACACAATTTATTTTTAGCTTATCAGGTGAATTCAAGAGCAGCAGAAGCGGGCTTTGCTGGAAGTGACCACAGAAAGAAACTTAATTAATCTCATGGTTGTCTCTGCAGCAGATTCTAGCCATGGTTTTTAACACCCAAGAAATCAAAATTAAAAATGCATCATGCACAGTTTAGTTTCAAATAGCTTTGGAAGGTGAACTATTATTGACATATTCCTTAAACTAAGCAGGATAGTGGGAGGGTTGATTTTTAAATAAGATATTTCCTTAGACTTTTACTTATGTGTAGGTGGTCCCTCACATAGTGATTTGAAGACCACATCTGCTCTCAATCTTCCTTAACCCTCTAGTTGGCTTCTAGAGTTCTACTGATTTACCATTCCACTGATAAAGACTGTAGACCCATGTCTGTGTCTACTCTCACTGAAACTGTGGAAGAGAGATAAATTCAGGGTCATGAGTAACAAGTCACCAGTAGGTCGAGTTTAGTAATACTGGTTGTTGACCCAACACACACTTAAAGCAATAGATTCCCGAAGTAACAATTGCTTTAGAGGAGGCGTTCCTGAATGGAGGTCCCTGTAGCTCAGGCTGAAGGCATCTTTCTTCCTGAGGGAAGGCAGCTGTCCCTGACTTTCCAGCCCAGATGGAACCTTTCTCTAGGTCTTCCTGGATTCCCAGCATGGAAGGAACCTCGCTGGCCTCAGTGAAAGATCTTCATTTCCCCTGATCCTGACCTGCTGCCCACCTCAATTTCTGTCCCTAGGGTCCAGTGTGATAGTAGGTAGAGAGCAGAAGGAAGTTCTGAAAGACCCTGCATTGGTTTCTTTCCCCACTGAGCCCATTGATAGGCTGGGCTCTCTGTTTTTAGTGCTTGCTAGATAGTCTCAGGGCCTAGCCTACAGTGGCTCAATAAATCATGTTTCTCAATAAAGAAAGATAATTTGGTGCTCCAGTTAAAAAAGGCAAATATGACCATGTAAATGGCAAGAATTATTTCTCTCTTTAGTGTGAAGTTTTCTGTAGGATTTTTTTTTTCTTTTTGGACACAACTGACAAACTCTAACTTAAAAGTAAACAAGGATCAAAACAAACAATAAGTAGAAATATCCCAAGTTAGTTGAAGGTACAGACACATGGAAAAAAATACAAACAGTGGAAATAGTTCTACAGGTTGAGTCAGAATATCAGGAAAACATTTTTTTAATTAATAGGTTAAAACAAAATTATGTATCATTTACAAAGTTCCAACATGGAACCTTCAAAAGGTAATTCTACCTTCAAAATCTACATTTGAATGAACTACTTCTTCCCAAACATCCAAGGACCAAGAAAAATACAGTTATAAACTGAAGTAATAGTATTTACCATTATTTTACTTTCAATATAGAAATGGAAACATTCCTCAGAACACTGTATAAAAAGACACTAAGGTCAACACTTGAGCTGAGTACATGTCTATTATGGATGTAAATAGGAAACAACAATGATGATATAAATTTTTTGAAACATGTTTGCTTAGCAGTCTAATTAAACGAGACTGAATATTTTGCATTTTAATGCTCAGGAGAAAAATCACCAACTGTTTTGTAGCATGCCTGGAATTTTAAATTTTATTTTCTGGTGCCAGATTGAAATAAAAATAGGAAACATGATAAAGATTAATTTGATGTCAGAAGGGACATTTGCTCTTTAATTAGATTTCTGTAGCCCTCACTGTTTTGTTTTGCTACATAGCAAGTCTGAGAAAGCCCGTAGCACCATGAAACAGTGATCCTTAGAACCACATGCTACTGCAAACTAATTTCATTTCCTGTCTGTCTGGAGAGGTATTTTCAACAGGCATCAATGTTTTGTCTTTATGACTGATTTATTCATCAATCTCAATGTGAAAAAAAAAAAAAAGAAAACCTTAAAATTACACCCAAATCCTAAAGCAGCTGTTTATTACACAAGGAAATTGAAAAACTGTCTGTGGTATCATACAAAGATCTTTTTTCTTAAGGTTATAAAGGAAGTTGACAGATATTAATGATTTTTTTCTCTTGACCTCACTCAACAATAAAAGTGCACTGGGAGACAGAAAGAAAACTGAAACAACAACAGCAAAACATAGGTCCATGAACTCAATGTATAATAAGATACCTTCAAGAAAATAATGGAATATTATTCCTGGTACATTAACAATCATTTTTTTTGTTGGAAAAATTGATTTTTCAAAGGGATAATAGTGTATCCAAAGTAATACTGAAATGTGAGACTGCCTTTAAAAAGTACAGTAGTCATTACTTTTATTTTGTCTCTCTTTCGGTACTTAGACAGGAATATGGTCAATATATTAGGAAGCATATAGCTTCAGGATAAAGATGGATTGGGTGATGAATCAGACGGGTCAACTTGAATCTACTGCTAAAATCTCATTCACGATGTGAACGTGGATGCTTTTAAGAGTGTACTACACATCCCATCAGTTGGTGCCAACTCTTCCATCTTGCTTCAGATGGTCAGCTGACAAGAGCTTCTAGTCTTTCTAATCTACAGGCTCCTTGCCCTGTCTACCTGCTCATGACTCACATACTGTCCCTATGATTTTCATTTCCTAGTATCTGTTTTTCTGGTTACTGGTCTTTGCTGTAATGTCCGTACACCCTTCCTATCTTCCAGGGTTTAAAGGTTGCATCCCTGGTCCCTGAGACTTTGAGGAGGGCTATGAGAGTGCTCTCTGCCCTTCCTCCATGAACTGGTGTCTTCCCATTCTTCATTGCCATAGGATTTCAATCCATTGTCTTCTTATCGTGATTGCTATCACTTCCAGTGTTCCAACTCCAGGGAGCAAAGCTTTCTTTCCCTGGACTCCTAGATCACTTAAGTTTCAGAGACCAGGCAATGCCTGGCACATATTAGGACACACTCAACTTATTTTTGTCATATCAACTGTTTTTAAACTTCCAAGGAATTAAAGAGTTCGCAGCTAAACCTACAATTCCTCCAAATAGTATAACATACTACTCATTTAATTTCTCAGAGCTTTATTATTCCATAGTTATTTTGCTAACAGCTCACATGGTCAAAGCATTGTTGAAAGTGATTTTAGTCAGTGCCATTTTTGTAGATATTTTTCTTCATTGTGAGATCCTGTTGTTATCTTCTATTATGATCTCTAGCCCCAGACACTTGTGTAAATATGTGGTTCCTTGACTTGCCTCACCCCTGGGGTGTGTGAACACTGCTGGCCTGATGAAAATGGAGGTGCTTGGGTTGCATTTCACCCTACGAAGTCATGGGTGTAGAGCTCATGGGAAGCTCTGATGCACCACTTAGGGGTGGGAGAACGCATCCTAAGATGGGGAACCCAGTCCGGGTGAAAAATGATGCAGACTGAGGCTGAAGCTTATGTTCCTTAACCCCTGGATATCCAGATGTTGCTGGGAAGTATGAGGATTCAGGAATAGGGCAGTGATTACCAAGCCCAGGGGCATGGAGCAAGGGGAAGGGGAACTGTGGCTTTGCTTAGTGGCTAGTATTAGGGAGTGTGGAGGGCACAGGGGCCTTCTGCAGGAGACTTAGGAGGCCTGGCTCTATATGACAAAGACTTCCCCCACTGCAGTTCTTGATGAGACTGTCCTTGCTTGTCCATACTGTTTATTTAGTATTCATCAAGGAAAATGGGTTTATATGACTTACTCAGGGAACAGAGATTAAATACCTTCCACAGGAAGGAATGTCCAGGAAGGGAAGATTATTGGCTAAACCTTTGGGGTTGACCCATCTAGATACTTATTGGGCTGGAGAATTCTGTGCTACCTGACTAATGGTCATGATCTTCATGTGGAGTGCTGCAGTTATGTGCTCTGGGACAGCAACCAGTTGGGAACAGATGAAATGCATATTGGTCTCAGATATGAGAATACTGGGGTTTCTAAATCCATTCAATCGTCCCAGTTTTTGTCTGGTAACATGGTCCCACAACTCTTCTTTTTTTAATTTTTTTTAAGGGGAGGTGTCATTGGAGTGAGTGTGGGTAGAGTATGAGTTTCTTAATCTCAGGGTCATGGTTTCATGTCCCACATTGGAGGCCAGTTGCTGGTCTATGTACCAGATGCTATCTGCAGACATGAGCTGGGAAGAGGAATCTGATCTAGGTGAACTGCCTGGGTCTCTTCTGCAGTCGCTGGTGTTCTGGAGTCAGTGTGACATAGCTAGACACTATGCTGCAGTGGGCCAGCAGGGCACAAAGGCTAGGAGCCAAGGTTGGTGACATTGAGTGGAGAATGATAGTGGTAACCTCCAGCAGCTTCCAGTTGTGAAAGTTTTGGGAGACAACTCTCTTCTCCAAAGTGCTCTATATGGCAGACACTCTCAGACTGTCTTTAATGAAATGACTCTTGTGTGCCTTTTGTTCCTTGTGGACAGGATTTTTTATACATTTTGGGGTGTGTCAGGCTTTAAAGGCAGGTGTTTTCTGTTGGCTTGGTCTGAGATGTTAGGGATGCCTCATTTGCATGTGGAGGAGCTTCAAAGCACTACCCCTACATGACTGATTCTCACAGTCTTCTCCATGGCGTGTTGTAGTCATATGTTTCAGGACAGGAACCTGGTCAGGAGTAAATAAAACAACTACATTCTCATGTATGAGGGTACCAGGATGTGGAACCATGAAAGGTAGCTTGGTCCACACTGAGCTAAGGCTCGAAGCCCTGGAGAACCTGAAGGAATAGTAGGCACTTTACCTGTTCCCAGGAACCAGGCCCCTGTCACTAGCCGCAGCCCCCCATAGATGCCTGGTCAACAGTCCCATGAAGGCAACACCCCAAGCCCCTCCATATGTAAAGGACTTGACCTGTAGTCATGTAGATTCAAGACAGATCTCCATTTGAATGAGGTACCTAGAGGCCTGGAGGGCTCAGCTTTCCTTCCATGACATTACTCCTTGCAAAAGGTATTTAATTTCAGGCCCACCATGAGAAGTGGGGTATGGTTTTACACATCCACCTTCTGCCATGACAATAAATGTCTTAAAACTATGGAATGCCTCTTTTCATCGGGGTCCACCGTGGGGAAGGCTTCTCCTGTAGAGCCACTGTCTAATCTCCCATAGAAGGCCTCTCTCTGCTCCCAGCCACGACTACCACAAAGCTCAACCCAAGCCCAAGACTGTCACTGTCAAGCTAAGGACTCCCCCTGTGTGACCAGCAAAGCTCCCCTCTCTGGCCCTAAGCCAGGTCCAGTCCACAGGGGCCCCTCGACTCCATTTCTAGCTCTTTTGTGACTGGTGTCTGGATGTCCAAGAGCCTGAGACACAGATGACCCAAGGTCTGGGGACCCCAGAGCCAGTTCGGGCTGTCCTGTGATGCCTCAAACTGCACTTACCCACCACCAGAGTAGGATGCCAGGGCTTGCCTACAGCCCAACACCCACCCAGTGACAGCGTGGTGTAAGATTGGTCAGCTTCCTCTATCTAGGCTCCCTGAATGGCCATGCCCTGTGATTGAGCAGACGTGGGATCCCAGCAACCTTACACCAGCATTTCTGAATCCACTCAACCTTACTAAATTTTCTGTCTGATGGCACAGTCCACTGCTCCACAGAGATATACTGACACAGCTGACTTATAGACTAAAAAATACCTTGCTCAAAACAATAAGAGTTATTCATTCCCCCCCTCATTAAGACTTTTATATATTGGAATTAATTTCTTGAGTTTGTACAAGTAGCCTTTTGTAATTGTGAAGCAGTTGAAAGCTATTCATGGTGATTTTTACGTTATTCAAGGTTTTAAATTAGTAAAGGGTCTCTATTCTGGATATTTCTGTCCCTCTGTCTGGGGGACAAAATTGTGTCTGTACTTTCTGTCCTTGAAAGGAAGTAGGTGAACTAGTGCATAGTGATCACCATGCAGCCTGGAGCCCACAGCACCTGCAAGCAGGTGTCACCCCCCCTCCACCCCTCCGTGAAAGTGACAGCTCTCCAATTGCTGACTCATCATGTAACTACTATTGACTCACTAAAATAAGAAGGCATTTGGTGGTGCCCATTTTCTTGTGAGTAATGTCTGATGCAAAGGGTGAAGATTCTACCCACGAACATCTCTTGGTAAAAAATGCATTTGGAGATCGGAAACTGTTACCACCTTGGCCTCCCCTCTAGTGAGTCAGCTTCAGCAACTGGTTGTGATGTGAAGGTAAAGACAGTTAGCTATTAATGTATTGGCTTAGGAACTAAGGAAGATAGTGAGTAGATGAATTCCTTTGTTTTTCATAAAAGATTTGATTTGAGAAGAAACTAAGATTTAAAGGCATTCTAAAATCCTAGAAGACACAGGATTTCTGTTCCAAATCTGCTAATAATCTACAAGAAAGCTTGAGGCTGAGAGGCAGTCACTAAGCATTAGGTCTGGCACTTCTGAGTTCTAATTGGACTTGAATTGTTAGCTTATTAATCTAACCTTCCAAGCTCCAGTTTCTTCATTCATCAAACAAGGACAGGAATAGCACCAGCACTGCAAATTTTCTAAGAATTTAAATATAAGTACTGGGTTTGCTCTAGTCAGCTTTCAGAAACCTTGTCTATAACAACCATATAAAATGAATTTTAGACTGCCTAGACATGGTTCGTCCTTCTGCCTCTCATGCCCCTACTTTTCCTAGGGTAAGCATGCATTCTGTGTACAAACAGCTAGATATAAATTTTGTAGGAAGCTGTGCTTATGTATTTTTCTCCCAGCTCTGGGAAAAGCATAATTGAATGGTAAAGGCAGTGGTTAAGTTTGCTATGATTTGTAGTTTTTACCTTTGCCTATTTCCGAAAGTGAGCTTTTGGGGTATTTAAATAGTTTATGTTCCACTGTGTTTGTAGAGTATGTTCCTAATTCTCAAATTAGAAAAGAGTATCAAAATCTAAAAAAAAAAATCTGAAAAGAAAATTTGATTTCAAATAAAAACTGAACAAAATTATCCAGAAATTTCTTGTGTTTTCTTATTTATGCAGAGGATAGATACCCTCCCTCTCCACCAACACACACTTGCATTTGCAACGCTAGGGATTATACCCAGGGTCTGTTACATGATGGAAAGATACTCATTCCAGGCTCCTTGTGTACATTTCTAAATGAAGCAATCGTTACTGTTTGGTTCTTACTGTTTCTAGAACTCTACCAAACTTGGAATTCAATCTGATTTCATTTTGTTCCAATTATTGAACTCAAGGGTCATCTCAGTCAAGAAAGCCTCATTTCCTAATGACATTAGAAAGAAATTACAGACACTGTTTCAACAAGATCTACGAGACACATGGCATCTTAGCACATGTTAGTACTAAAGAAACAAACCAGAAATAAAGGGGCTACGGAAAGCGGTGATTTGAGAGGAAGTGTTACCAATGCCTGATTTTGACAACTTACCTCTCATAAATTATATTTTCCAGATGTAAGATCTCCGAGGTCTCTCTCCTTTCCAATAGACTAACCACCCTCTCCATTGCTTGATATCAGGCACCCTGCTCCCCCAGCATGCACAAAACCCATGTAGAGACTTACTTGCTGCATGGTGGGCGAGTGTAAGGCAGTCTGGACCTGCATGGGGAGCTGACTCCCAAGGGGCTGCTGCATGGCAAGTGGCTGATGCTGCTGCATGCTGAGATGCTGATGAAGAGGTGGGCTGATCTGGAGGGGTGGTGGTGGGGACACAGCCATGTTGGCTATGGAGACAGTCACTGGCATTTGGTTATTGGGCTTAGGTGCTATGTTTCTGGGGAGGCTCGGATGCATGGCGGTGAGCTGAGGAGTCATTCCTGCTTGTTGGTGATAGTGAGAACTTAGGTACAGAGCTGAGTGAGCCTGGCTGGGCCCATGGAACACTGACGGCTTTGAGTTGACCAGCTGCGGTGGCTGAGATGTCTTAACATCAACAGGATCATTGTAGCTCTGCAGAGGGAACAAAGAAGAGGGGTATTAGGAGATGGGTTTCTGAGCATGATGCTATTCCCAGGATGTTTGTGAATTTTTTTCAAGGACTGTCATGAGAATCAACACCCATAACTTTTCCTGTGCCTCTTATCTAAGGATTGTTCCATTGGTATTTTAAAATAACTTATACAACATAGAGTTTCTAACTCACTCCTTTATGAACTCTAAAGCAAGCCATAATGACATTTTATTACTTTGCCTTTGCCTAAATGCTCTTCTCTAACTGACTGGTCATCCAAGGAAAGATAGAAAGATACAGGAGACACCATTACCACTGTTAAATTATCTCAGTTTCAAAGCAATTCTGTTCAGCTTTCCTACTGATCTCATGCTTAGTTTCTTCTCTTTGTGTTGTCACAGAGCCTTGGCCCTAGATATTTCCACAAAGAAAACAAAGATGGTTGATAGCAGTGGCTGTGGAAAAAGTCTAAAATATCTTCCAAAAGCCATAGAACATCATATTAATAAGTCTTCAAAGAAACTTCAGAACACATCTTGAATTTTCTTTTAAAAAGAAGTTGGTGATAAATTGTCCTCACTAATGAAGTGGATAAAAATACCTTCCCCTTGATATTTTAGACTCCATCATAAATTAATATAATCTTGCCCTAATTTTTCCATACCTGATAACCTTTTAATTGACTTAAAAACCAGGCACTTCAGTGGCAGCTGAGAGGAATCAAAGACTAGCCCTGTGGCATCACCTCCTGGAGAAGAACCTAGCTTTCCATTTCCTGAGAGAAGAGAAGGATGGAACAGGGCAGTATGGGAATCCAAGAGGAGGGCAAAGATCAGTTGTGCTTCTGGAGAAGAAAACCACCTTTGCCAAGCCTGTCTTGGGGATTCACAAAGAGTTTACATGTGACCTTGATGTGTCTCTTTGGTTCACAAGTCAGCTCTGTGCTTAAGCCCTGACCATCACCAACAGCCAGGGGTGAGTCCTCTTTTAGCAATTCAGGGACAGTGTGTCCATGAAGGCCTCTTGGGCAACAGTACCCACTGTCCATACCCTGCAATATGGATGGGAAGTCAGCATAAGCTAGCCATTATCACAGGCCAGTCTGAAGCACAATGAGCAATGTAGTGCAGGCACTCCCAGGGATACAGAGAAAGTAAATGACTTAGAGTAAGAATAATGCTCCTGTGTGTGTTGGATTCCCTGCCTTGTCCATTGTGGTTGGTGATTCTAAATCCCTTATTATTGTTTTATAAGAAGGGTATATATGACCCCTTAGAAAATATGCAAAAAGTGTGCATGTGTGAGAATGTCATGATGGAATAAGGAAATAGATTATTACATTACATAGATCCACAACAGGTTAAAATGCAGATAATGTCACCATAGGCTGCCTATCCCTCATCACTACATCTGCAATACAATCCCTATACACAAGGCTCAGGAACTATCACTGAAGAGAGGGTGGAAAGATTGTAAGAGAAGGGGACCAGGATACCTGATCCAGGATAGTGCCTTCTAGATGACATAGATGCTGAAACCATGGAAGCCCAACAGTATGGCTACCTAAAGACCTGCACAATTAATCAATGTGCCAATATGAATGGATGTATGAGAATGTCATCATGAAATAAGAAAAAAGGCTGCTATAGAGATCCACAACAGGTCCAAATGCAGAGAATGTCTCTTGGAGGCTCTCTAGCTAGACAGCTTCATCATCACAGGCCACTCTGAAGCACTGTGAGCTACAGGTGCATCGCACGCGCGCGCACACACACGCACATCCATACATATACACTCATACTCACACACACACTCACATTCCCCCCCCCAACATGGGAATGCTCAGGGAGGTTAAATTTTCTATTGAGAGCTGATAAAAGGCATACCATACCCAAGGAAACCTAACTAACCTCCATCTCCCAAGATAATTTTCATTAGTAGAATTGGAACAAAAGTTTGTATTCTCTGTATTCTATAGTAACCTCAAAATGCCAAAAATTGTTCATTAAGAATTTGTAAAAGGGTTTTTACAAATAAGACAGAAATTTAGACAGAAAGAGTTTATGAAATATAGTTCCAGAGGATGCTTTCAATGAAAGAAAACTAGTAGATTGTTTTGCTTCTGTGTTTAAGTTTTTGTACAAAACAGTTAATAATTTTAAGGCAAAGGTCAAAGTGTTAACTGAATTTTTAACAGGAAGAATTTTAGAAAGCTATATATTCATCATAAACACAAACACACATACACACATACCTACACACATAAAGACATACTCAGACCTACAGAGCCCTTTTAGTGTTTAGGGTTGGCCACTTGGAATTGGATAACCTATCAAGTAGTTTGTCTTTGGGGAAATGACACTCTTCTTCTTCCTTTCTCAGCTCTCTTAGGAGCCATTGATGCCTATAGCTCTCCATCTAGCTTTGTGAAATTCATCCCATCTATGGTGGCAAGTTAACTAACGTAATTGTGCAGGTCTCATTTAGGGAGCCACACTTTTGAGATACCATGATTTGAGCATCTGTGCCTATAGAGAAGGCACTCCTCCTCCTCTTGGTCTTGTTCTTCTTGTTCTTATTTGTTTGTTTGTTTTGTTTGTCAACACAAGATTTCTCTGTGTAGCTCTGCCTGTCCTGGAACTCCCTGAAGACCAGGCTAGCCTCAAATCCTGAAATCTGCCTCTGCCTCCCAAGTATTGATATTGAAAACCTGTGATACCACTGCCTGGCCTCTGGTCACAGATCTCTTGTCTTACAACTTTACCACCCTTCTTCACTTGTGTATAGAGGTTGTGTTGCAGATGTAGCAATCAGGGTGGGCATGCCACAGCAAGACTGGTTGTGGATCTCTGTAATTGCTTCTGTCTACTCCAAGTGTTTGTTTGTTTGTTTGTTTGTTTATTTATTTTTGGTTTTTTGAGGCAGGGTTTCTCTGTGTAGCCCTGGCTGTCCTGGAACTCACTCTGTAGACCAGGCTGACCTTGAACTCAGAAATCTGCCTGCCTCTGCCTCCCAAGTGCTGGGATTAAAGGCGTGCGCCACCACCGCCCGGCTGTGTTTTGTTTTTTAAATGAGGAGCAGGCTACATTTATCTGTGTGTACAAGTATTTAAAATACAGTTGCAAACTATACTGATGTGGGAAAATGGCAATGGTAGATTCTCATTTAGGATCTGTGAGTTTTTAGATACAGGTATTTGCCTATGCTTGGAGTTCCAGGGGTGATTTCTTCCCCTATTGATCACACCTTAAGTTCAATTGGGCAGCTGCTGGTTACTTCTCAAACCTAAGTGCTATTACTATGGCACTAGGGCTATGTTGTCAGGCTGGTTGTTGTAGTTGTAGGTATGCATCTGAACAGAAAGTTCTCAAAAGGAGAAATGAAAGCAGTAGAAATATCTTTAGAAAGTGTTCAGTAGTCTTAACAATCATGGGAAGTACAAATTAAAACTACTTTGAGATTTCATCTTATGCCAGTCAGATGGCTAAGGTCAAGAACCCAACTGTCAGTTGTGGGGGAAGGAGAACCCTTATTCACTATTTGTGGGAATAGAAACTGGTACAATTCCCAAAAGTCTCAAAATGCTAAAGAGACCCCCCAAATGACTCAGCTATACCAACCTTTGGCATATGCCCAAAGGCCTTGACATCCTATGGCACAAACACTTGCTCAACCATTCCCATTACAATATCTAGGAATTGGAAACAACTTAAATGTACTCCAACTGACACATAAATAATATAAATGTGGCACATATGTACTGTGGAATACTATTCAGCTGTAAAGGAAAATGAAATTATGAAATTTTCATGTAAATGGATGAAAATGGAATGAGAGAAAATCAAGTGAGATAAGCTATTCGTAGACAAATAAACACTGCATGCATGTTTTTATTATTTGTGGCTACTAGCTCTGAGTCTTACATTTGGTTATGTGACCAGATGTGACCTCAGAGGCTAGGGATGCAGAGTTCCCATGGAAATGAGGGTAAGGAGCTCTAAAGATGGGTACAATAGGATACAGGTGTTATGAAAGGAAGGAAAGAAACATGGCAGCAGGGAGGGGTAGGACAAAACTATGGAGGGAAGTGAGGAATAGTAATACAGAGGAAGTGGGAGGAAGAAGCGAGAGAATTATACTAAATACACTGGAAGAAATAGGGAATAACTTACTTAAAAAATGCATATATAATGTGGATATGTGTGTGTGTGTGTGTGTGTGTGTGTGTGTGTGTTTATGTGTTTGTATGTATGTTTGGGGAGGTTAAAGGGAGTTATGCTACACAGGGACATAATGCTTCCTTCTAAGTCATAGACTATGCAACTAAAGTCCCAATACCAGGCATAGAAAACCTCCCTTTGAGTTGCTCAGAGTTGTTCAAAACACATAGGCTACTGTCATTGCCCTCCATTGCCTCTTAGAATTTGAAAGTAACGAGTTCATTGCTGAAGATAACATACACCTCTGGGATGCAGGACTTGGGGGAAGTGGTCTGGCATGGATGGAAGGTCCCTCCCCGTGGAAGAGCTTCCATAATAAGGAAGGGCTCTTTTCCTCATGGATAATTAAGTATAAACCATTCTTTACAAGACATTTATCTTCTTCACAACAAAGAATATAAACACTAGCCAGCATCTAAAACTACTTTGGAATACCAGGAATGTTTACTCACCAGGGCTATTGTTTTTTCAAACTAAGAAGATTTCAAAAAACAATTTAGAGAGCAATCAACATGCAATTTCTGAGGGAAAATTTTAGGAAGCTACATTTTTTAAAAATTCCTTTTCTCTTTACTTTGTAAAGAGTTGAATTTCACAGGCTAACTAACCTGTTGGGCCATTTCTGTATCCATCACAGATGTCCAAGCATGCCTTCTCTCACTAAGTTACCGTTGAGCCACTTCTGAAGCTACTGTAGACACTCAAGTATAAGTTCTCTTCCTAAATTATGTTTTGACTAAGATGTCCTAGATGAAGAAAGAGTTCTTTTAAGTTTCATGGATCTGCTTCTCTGGAACTTATGCAGCTAGAAGGGCTCAAAGAACACATGTGTGCTGAATGAATGCTGGACTGGATGTCCTTGGGCAGTCCTGCATGCAGGTACTGTTGTCTTTCTTGAGATCTCTCACCTAGATACATCCTCCACCTTCCCAAGGACTGCAGAAGGATCTCAAGGCTTGAAACGCTCCCTGGATGTCATATTATTTTCCTTTGTTTTTCTACTTTTCATACTGTCCTTGTTCATATACCTACCCTTCAGCTTCATCAGTTTTAAAAATATGTTTTAAACGTCTTGAGATGATAACATATCATTCCCCCTCCAAGCCCTCCCATGCATCCCTCCTTACTCTCTTTCACAACCATGCTCCCCTTTTCTTTAATTGTTGATTCTTCAACACATATATACAACCTGCTCAGTCTGTATAATGGTACTCATATGTGTGATTTTAGGGCTGTCAATTTGGTATTGGATAAACAATTAGTGTGCTGTTTTCTTGGGAAGATCATCTCTGTATTCTTTAGTTGCCTGGAGTTCATTGTCTGGGTTTTTAAGCTTATGAGCTTCCCTCTTTCACATTACCAAGTCTTTTGCAGCCATCCTTGTTCAGGATGAGTTTGAATGGTCACAGGTCCCACAGGTATGCTTGCAGTGTCCCACCCAGATGTGGAGATTTGTGCCTTTATGCAAAGGTCAGTCATTTAGATGGGGGGGCAAGGCAGCTTTTTTTTACTCCATTTATGACAAACTATTAATTAGACCAGTATAACTGCCCTCCACTAATTACAGTGACTTGTTTTGAAGATAGGTAGAATATATTCATTTTAGATAGAAAATAGTCATGAATTCATAATTTCACTAAATGGAAATATGAAGAAATCATAAATTTAGTATTCCTTCATTGTTCTTCCAATGAAAATGCAAAAGCCATTCAACAATTCTGCCAAATCAGTTGTACTGCCTATAACAACATCTGCCAATTAGAAATAAGAACTCCTGTCTCATATGTGTTAAGTAACTTAAATTTGTTTCAACTTTCAACCTTTCCATTTTGCAGTGTTTCATGTTGATCATCTGACAAGGGTGTTATTAATGTAAATTGAAAATTAATTAAATATTTTGATATTTTTAGAGGAGAGATGTGTTCTTTAAATTTATTTTTCAGTTCTGGGGATCAGACACAAGACCTCACGCATGCTAGGCAAGGGCTCTATTACAAGTCATGTCTGAGCTGCTATTTACTGTTGGTTTCTAACCATGCTCTCTTTCCTCTTGTATTTGAACCACAGGCTTTGGATGTCATCTTCTTTAGGGAAAAGGGAAAGCTAGTAGCACCAGAGAGCTTTTGGGCCTTATGATAGAGACTTCCTTTGATAACGTGCAAGATGTGCAAAAGGTATGACACTAAATGCCTTAAGAAAGTTCTCATTAAATAAGTTGATGACCACCCAAGAAAACTGCATTCTCATTTACTTTGTATAATGAAGATGATGCTGCAGAGTGTATAAATGCCTCCATTCTGGCAATGATGTGTGCTATAAAAATGAAAGATTGCAAAAATAATTGTTATTTAAAATAGCAAAGTATAAACACAAGACATAAAACTCGGTGGAAGCAATAATATAAGAGTTGCTCGACCAAATCAAATTAATAGTCCATCTAATTTGATTCTTGTTTTCAGTACTGACCAATATTTGATGCATTGAAAATTAAACAAAATGTATTCACCACCTCTATTGTACATTGTTACTTCCGGGAAGCAAATCCTTCCTGGCCCTTGCAGGTGATTAACTTATACCCTGAAGCATGAGGTTTTATTATCTTTAAATCACAATCTTGCCTCAGAGCTTCAAATTTTATGTTAACAGCCATAAAATGATCCATCCCATTTGCAGATTCACACTCACTATTTGTCTCAATAGCTCTCCACAGCATGAATGCTGTAAGTTTATCTCATTCCCCAAAAAGAAAACATTTCTTCATTTCTAATTGGAACTACTTTAATTGAAACTGGACTTTGAGTTTATTATTGATAATAGCATCAGAGAACTTAATTAATTTACTTAAATACCATCCTGTCCTATATGTTATTTTTTTTAAAAGAAGTATTTTCATTGTCCTTTCTAAGCCTTTCTAAGGAAATCTCTTTGGATGAGGCATTAGTAAGCATCTGTAATCCCACTACAGCTAAAGTGAAATGGGTAGAGACAGGAGAATCTGATATGCTCACAGGACTAGATAGCCCAACGTACACAGCAGTGAACAGGAGGGTCTGTCTCCTAAGGGGAGAGGTAGGGATCCACACTGAGATTGTCCCTCTCTCATGACTCACTGTGACATGCCCCCCTTCATTCAAACACACACACACACACACCGACACACCCCTTGCGACATCTAGTTTTTTTGCCAGCTTCACACAAGCTCGAGTCCTTGGAGAAGAAGGAGTCCTAGTTAATACCTTGATAAGACAGGGCTGTTGTAAGCCTATAGGGCATTTTCTTAAATAGTGATTTATGTAGGAGGGCCTAGACCATTGTGGACTGGTGGTCCTGGGTTCTATGAGAAAGCAAACCAGTGGAACAAGTCAGTGAGCAGCAACCCTCTGTGGCCTCTGCACCAGCTCCTGCCTCTGGATATACAATTGTAATAAAAGTTTTCCTCTTCAAGTTGCTTTTGGTTGTGGTGTTTCATTATAGCAATAGCACCCCTAAGACCCCTTTTAGCAAAAATAATATCGCACATATGATGGGTGGTTTCAAGCAACTAACTAACTACTTTTCCTTACCACAACATAGACACCCAAATGCTCTCTCTTGAGCTGGCATCTGAACTGGCTTCACATCCAGTATGGTTGCTGTCACAGGAGATATTTGGGAACTTCTCTGTTGGATTTTTCTTCAGAATCTGGAGGACACCATTTTACATATCCTCGCACAACTTTTTTACCTCTGGATGGTGAATTCAGTCTTTGGAGCTAGCTAATAATGAGCCAAAGCCAAAGCTGTGGGTTCTATCTTGGTGATGTTTGGAGAGAAGAATGATGTGTGAAAATAGTGTAACAAGATTGATTTTCTAGAGTGGCTCATAAACTTTTTCTGACTACAGTTCTAAATGGGAGTTTCAAAAAAATCTCTTGAACTCTGGGAGCAATAAAAAAAATGAGTTTCTGGCCTCCCAAGGTGACTTCTTTGAATGCAACACTCATTTGGGGAATATAAATCCTGGTCTGTGTGGTGAAATGAAACCACTTCCATTGCTTTAAAGTTTTCTCTATTGCTTTCAACATAATGATTTAGACTCATGTCTAGGAATTTCTTAGTCTATGGAAAAACTTTATTTCCATAAGCTGTATTTAATAGCCCAACTCAATATGACCTTCCATAGTGAACAACGAAGCTAGAACAACTCCACGCTCTTCATGATCTTCACAGAATTTAGAGAGCCTACTTCAGTTAAGAAGACGTGAACAAATGCATTTTTGTTTATGTTTAGAAAATTTTAATTTTTTAATGGGATGGAGCTAAGAGAAAACTATTTAAATATTTCAAATATTTAAATTCAAATAAGTTAAAATTAATAAGTTACTTTCTCTCACCTCTAGAGTATCTTTATAAAGAGGTAACTTTGCAAACAAATTGAAACTATGACCCAGCTCTCTTTTCACCACACAACGGTTCTTTTTCTACTCCTGTGCATACTTACCAATAATATTAGAATGCAATTATGAATCTTTGTATTAAGTAAGAATATCCTTTGTTCAACATCCTAAACCATGCAGCTGAGTTTTAAATTAAAAATTATTTTGTCATGGTACGAACACAACACCAATCTACCCTTTTCACACATGTTTTTAAGTGGATAAAAAGTCACTGCACTGCAGGTATAGCTAATTCATCTTCCTCACTGGACCTGTGGGTTAGCAATCCCTCTTTCCCTCTCAGATACTAGCAACCACTGTTCTCCTTTTTAAGTCTACAGGCATGACTACTTTACATACTACACTTAAACTATAAGTGAAATTGCCCAAAACTCAGCCCTTATGCCACCAACTTATTTCATTTAGCTTATTGTCCTCAACTGTAACACTAAATTATCCAGATTTCCTTATTTTATTCTGGAAAGTTTATTCAAAAGGTTCCGTCTCTGCTTATTAGTGGAGTGAGCTAAACCTTAGAATCTCTAAGTAACTGCCCAAAGGCAACTGGGTAGGAAGTGGTAAGCTGGATTTGAACTCAGGCTTGCTCCTTTGTTATCTATCTGTGGCTGATGGCTTTCCTCCCTGTCCCCTCCCCACTGAGGCTTTTGTAGATTGATGGTGGTGCCTTCTATGAAGTCCTCTAACATGGCTTCTTTAATGACATGAAAACACAGATGCGGAAGGTACCTCAGAACGTCCTCTGGCTGCTTAATTGCAGCCTTTCCTTTGATTTTGCTTTTTAAAAATTTCATGAAAAAGAGATTGTTATATATTACACTTTAAGATTTCAACAAACTAACACCCATGATCTGACTACTCTCCTATAAAATACCCACTTATTCATTCTACACTCATTGTAAGTGCAATGTGAATAACCCGCTTTCTCTGCCTAATACCGTGTCCTCTAAAACATCCACAAGTCTTTGGTTATCAAGTATAATCAGCATAAACCCTCTTTTCTCTAGTTCTATCTTTTAACCTCAGCTCTTCCAGTAATTGTTGCCTTTCTTTATAACTTCTTTTAAAATTATAAATATAGTAGTGCTTAAAATCAGAAATTCTGGGACTTTCCTAGGACTGTTTGCATGCAGCACTCCCATGGAAGCACCCAGCCATTCTGGAATGCCTGGACAGTGTTGTGGCTGTCACTAGGTAAAATTACACCCACTTGGAGCACTGTGATATTGGGTGGGTGATCCCAGTGTTGAGCAAATCTCCATTCCACAGTGCTCTGTAAAGACATCAGTGGTGGCATGCTGTTGAGCGGGAACAGCCTTCCAGAAGCCAGACTTGTTTGAGGCAAGGCAGCACCACTCTTAGCTATTAAAAGATTAGGAGCTGGTGTAGAGTTTCTTAGAAAAGAGTAAGAGGCATTGGGTCTAAAGAGAAGACAGATTTGACAGCCTCTGAGGGTAGAAGACAACCTAGAAGCCCCAGAAGAAGACTACTGGGTTACAGTCCTCGATGTCAATACCATCTTGTCTGCAAGGTAGGCAAGATATTAGACTTCTTCTTGGGAGTGATACATAGCCCTGTGAAAGACAGGGTCCTGTAGAAGCGCCTACGCAGAGGAATGGCTCATGAGGGACCACTCAGCAGCAGGGAGCCATTTCTATTTATGTTATCATTGGGAGAAAATTCCAAGGATGTGTTAGGACGGTCATTTTGAGGTTCAGAGGTTAGAATAGTCACTATTAACCTTGGCCTTTATTCTTAGGGGTAGATTTCTATTTCACTCAAGTCTGGGGCCACATTAAGTGACATGTGGATTGCATTCCATATCACACACGTAACCTGAAGACTAAAGAGTGTTGTTGCCACAATTCAGGTTCACTGGTGTTTCTATTTTTCATCATGTCCTGTCAGAATCAGCTAATTTTAGAAAATAGCTCCAGGTCATCTGAGTTTCAAGAAACATTCCCCAGGGGCCTGCCTATCCATGTTTGTCTTTCAGCACCTTCCAGTCAGCCTGACATGGAGCAGGGTCTGGTAGGCCTGGGCTGGTGCACATGGGGGCCTGGAGTTGAAACCATGTGCAGTGCAGTAGCAGACTATGTCATGACCACAAGTGAGGGAGATCTATTAGCCTAGGAATGCAGGAGAAATGCAGGCACTGAATAAAACAGAACTCGGCTCAGTGCAGACTTCGGGAGATGTGACATGAAGGGGCTGGCAAGGACCCAAGAAAGCAGATGTGAGAGTTACATAGTGATTTCTGGGTGGAATGACCTTTGGGGAGAGAGAGGGAATGCTATGTCATGTCATAACTTCAGGACCCTGGGGACTTGAAAAATGTAGGTGAGTACTGTGTTTCTGTCCTTGAGTAGCATGACCCAGAGAATGACAAGAGCCAAACAAAAACGATGCTGCCTTGACGCTGGTCATCTCCTTCCTATGTAATTCAGCCTATTTCACAGACTAAAGCACACAGGTGAAGAGAGCACTCTTTCATATAGTGAGCTCATTTAGTTATCAGTTCCCTACTGATGTCTGATGCCCCATTCATTCAGCCCTGCATCCCGTTGCCCTGAGAATAAATCCCAGCTCCTTTTACTCTCCCATATGGTATCCATTCACAGCCCCTCTAATCACTCAGATCTGGCCACAGCAGCCTCCTCTGAGTTGCTGTCTTCCCTTCCCTTTGGGCATTTGGGGTTTGTAAGGTCAAGTCTTCTCTTGCCTTCAATTTCAATACCATGTTTTCCATGAGGCCTCTACTAATAAGTCTAGTCAAGTCTTTACTATGTAGCCTTGGGTTTTGTAAACCTCAATCACTTATTAGCCCATGCTTTTACTAGCGGCCTTCCCTGACTGAAACGTGTATTTTGTAGGAAGAGTCCAGGTTACTTGTCTACTATCTCCTCTCTGCTTGGCTTAGGGCTATACCTACACGACCATGGAAATTTGCCAACAAATCCATGAATTAGCAAACAACAGCCAAAAAGAATATAGCCTAGCTGGCACATGAAAGAATTTCAGAATTATAATTACTTGTCTGTGACTTTAAATGTATAATATAGTACGGGCTTATAACATGGAAAAACAAATGTTTAAATTTCAGATAGTCTTTCTCTGCCATAATTAAACTGGAAAAGCAGAAGATTTTTACATTTGGTGCCACACATTCTGGGAGATAGACTGTGAACTGCCTATAGCTGTGCAGAAGACTATGTATGCAGGATTGCGAGGGTATCTCTGTGACCCATGGAGTCTGAAGCTTTCCTTCAATTTGTATACACATCACAGAGAACCATACATAAATAGAGATTCAACAGTTCCAGCAAAATTCCCGCTGCTAAAGAGAAGAAAAAAAATGTCAGAGTAAGCTGTAAAAAATGTGCTTGGTTTCTTAAATGTAGAAATGGCAATGTGCAGCGTTTATACAAATTGCTGTGTACTGAGTGACGGTTGCAGCTTGGAACTTGAACAGGAGTAGAGCTGCAGCTAATAGTGATGCATGCTTTGGAAGTGAAGGCTTAGTCAGTACTGAGGCATCATGGTGGCAATTTGCATCTCACTAGCCAAAGGGCTTTGTATCAAGACTGACACCTCCCATGTTGATTTTCTCTCATGGAAAAGCACTCCAGCTGAATTCTCTCCTATTTGGGAGATAGGAGTTTGCTAAGGTCTATCTTGCTAATGCTGAAATGGATCCTACATGTGGTAGGGGCTTCGTTACAATTTTCTGAATATTCTCTAAATTCTGCATATAGACTGAAATGTGAGCTCAGGTGAAAATACAAACAAGTTGAAAGGGAGTTAGAAATATCAGAAAGTGGGGATGTGGAATGAGACAGTATGAAAGAAAAATTAATTTTACATTGTAAACAGTAATTTTCCTGCAACACAATCATATGTATTTGTACTTTACCTTCTTTTCCCCTCCGTGCACCAACATGTTTGGTGTGTTTTTTTGTTGTTGATACTAAAGCCTAATACATGTACTTTTTAAAGGGTTGTTAGAACAGAAATGGATATTTGTAGATATAAAAAGAAAACACATTTTGTAGATGAATGCAATGAAATCCAGAGCCTGTGGTAGTCACAGTAAACAAAGGAATAGCAATCTGAATCAGACAAGCTGCTATGTCAAGTCCTTTTAGATGCAGTCACCCTCCCGAGAACTCCTTGAAAATGTAGTGTGTTTTTAGTAACACGAAACCAAACAGAGTCAACTCTTTAGTGTATATATAAGCAATGACTAATATAAGATTGTCTGACTCACAAAATATTTTTCAGCATACTCATTTAAAAACACAATGAAGCTGATATAATGAGACCAGAACTTGAATTGGGTAGCATCTCCTCAGGAAAGGCTCATGCCGTGGAACAAAGATAAGGATTAGACTGGAGTCAGCTCCTGACTAAGAATGTGCTGTGTTTGACTGCAAATGAACAAAAACACACAGGTAGACAGTGTCTTACAGACAGCCACCAGAAACGACTCTGGTCTTCCAAGGATGAGCAAATATTTCCACAACACAAACAAAATGATGTAGAAATGCTAACATGATCATTTATGCTTTAAAATGACTGTCAAAGTTTGCCTAAGATGGCCACAGTCTGTCGCAGTACCAAACAATTGCATATTACCTTTGATACAAGACTGGCTCTGTATGCTGCTAGCTGCTTCAGGTATTCCTTCTTTGCAGCCTCGGTTTTCTTCTTATAGACCTGTGACAGCAACAGAAAGTTCTAAATTAGACCGTATATGTGCTTTGGTTTCAAGGGACGATGGAAAAGACAGAATGGTAATTGAACACACATATGGATAATTATATAATAATATATAGCCCTCAAAGAGTGTGTTTTCTTCCTAATACAGGTTTGAAAGAATAATGAAAATAAAGTGTTGGAAAAGAATGAACATTGTAACGTTTTGCATTTTTTTCAGAACGTGTCCAAATGGTTTGAGTGTGGGAGTATTGGCAGCATTGATGAAGGCTTTCTGAAAAGCCTCACCCAGAATAAGACGTTCCCATTTATACAGAAGGCAGACATTCAACAGTACAGTAATATTCTAATATTTGTGGTCCATGTCAAACACAAAACTGAGATGAAATTCAAGGATGATGTCTCTTATCCGGTATGACGAATGAACAGGCATTGTTATTTGTGGTTCCATCAGAATTTTAAGAGCCTCTAGACTATATTTCCAAGGATTCAGGAGTCAGCAGCAGCAGGCAAGAGTACCCTCAGGACAGGAATGGGGATAAGTGGCTAGGAACACAACCTGCCATGTTCTATGTCCTATGTGTCATGTCCATTCCAACAGAAACAAGGACTACAGCCATGGGGCCCTCATAAAAAGTTTTCTGCAATGGACACTGATAGAGGCTTTGAAAACAAAAGTAAATGCAGAGGAAACTCACTGCAATCTGACAAGTGACCAGTTCTTGTGGACCAGAGGTCACTGTTAGCCACTTAAACAGGGGAAAGGGCAGGGCGGAAGAGAGGGTAAGTTGGGGCCACAGACAGGTTTACCTTCTGCCCTGAGGCTGCATTTCAAGGTTCCATAGTTTTGCAGTCTTTTAAAATCAGCCCAAATGAACAAAGTGCTCCTCAGCAGTTACTGTAGAAATGGATCAGTATTCACCCTGCTGTGACTATTAACCAGAGTCAGGTGAGTATCAAGAAGTGATGGGGAATCTATTTGAGCAGGTAGGTAGGACTGTTTCTAAGGCCAAGCACCGGCAGCTGTCGGTAAAGAGCAGTGTTTACTTCTGGTGACAGTGCTTTGCTGAGCCCAAAATACATTTCCAAAACTCTAGATGTGAAAAATATTATTTACTCATGAATATTTTAACTCCAACAGATCTCCAGGTTAACAAACTACTGCGCTAGTATAACAGGACCTATGAAATGAATGTGATTACTCCTTTTTAGGGAGGCATGCAGTATTGACTTTTACAGATAGCTAGAATTTTATATAGTAAAAACTAATTAAAGCGAAGACTCATTAATCAGTGCAATATTATCATTTGATCAGCCTACTACCTTTACTAAAAAAGAAACCAAAGAAAATTAGAAATCTTATTTAGGAGCTCTGTTATTGTTCTTAGTTAAAAAAAAAAGTTGGCTGAAATATCTTTTGATTGAAGGACAAGAGTGTCATAGATTTACAGGACTACCAATTCAAATCCAGAATCTTCTGTGGAAATTCTCACGTGAATACAAATGACTATTCTGTTGAGTTTTCGAAGCTTTTACTTTAAACATTATGACCCATATTGGTTCAGCCATGTTTAGAAAAAAGTGCTTCTGATCTCTATTGATTTATTTCTTTTTATCCTGTGAGAAAGATTACTCTTACTAGTTTTTCCTTAAGCCCATTTCTCCATGACATAATTTGTAAATAATGGCTTTAAGCACACTCTTTCCTCTTATTACCTTAAAGTGGTTCTGAGGAGGAGCTGGAGGCATCGCTCAGGGGTGAGAGTGCTTGCATCAAACTAAGTGAGCTTTTTTTTGAATCCCCAGGATCCATGCAAATTGCTCAGCATGTGACCCTACCCATCTTGGGGTAGAGACAAGGGCATCCAGAGGGCTGAGTTTGCTGATCAAGCAGCCTAGCAGAAATGGCAGGCTTCCTGTTCAGAAAGACTCTGTCAAGGCAGTAAGGCAGAGAGCAAGAGAGGAGGAGACCTAAAGTTCTCCTCTGATTTCTGTATGCACACATAGGGGTATATATGTCTACACATTCATGTGCATGCATGCATGACACACACACACACACACACACACAAATGGTTTTGAGAGGTATTTTCTCCTATACACACTGACATCTTAGAAAAATTTGAAAAATATTTAATAACTTTTTATTTTAGTAAATAAAATCTTTGACACTTCTAAATGTCCTAAATAATTATATCATGATTTTAATGGACATGCTACGCTGTGCCTCCCATTAGTTAGGGTCCATTTAGCTTTTAGAGGGACTTATAATACATATTGGCCTCTAGCCTTGCTCAAAGTATTGTTTCCTAAGTAACAAAGGTAAGATGGCCTGATTCTAGCATTTCCTGTCTTTTTTTTTTTTTTCATTTGGTTTCTATTGAAAATAGCAACATGTAAGTATGTTGCTACCCTTTCTTGGGTTGCTGGCAGTAAACACCACACAGTGTTAACATTCCTGCAATGTGTTGATTAACATCTAGGAGGAGGAGGAGGGTAACTCCTACCCTTCATGCTGAACATAAGGCCTGGTTCCATCCCAGGATCGATGCTGTTACAGGATACCTGACTAGCATCCAGACATCCCTGTTTCACAAATGGCTCCCCATTGGCTATTGATGATCGGCTACGTAGGGATCATTGTGTAAGTGCCTAAACACCACTTTAGGGAAGAGTAAACTCATCACTTCACATTATGTGGATTGATGGGTCCACACGTTCCCAAATAGCTGCAGATGTTCAGAGGGAGAATTCAAAAGGGGGTCATTTCAGGAGGTATATTTCTGTAATTGTGTTTAAAGGAAGGTAGCCCAGATCAGAATGAGGTTGTCTGCCCAGCAATAATTAGACCCTCCACCTTTGAGAACTACCTAATGGTTCCAATTCTACACACTGGGTATGCCTCTCCGATGCTACTCTCTAAAATTGGGATAGGATGCTGTTTGAATCCTATATTAATGGAAGTGTCCAAAGAAAATGATATTGTATATAAGAATTTCACATGTAAAGGAAGTAGGGCAAATTCTTACTTTAGAAGAGACATTCCAAGATAACTGGTAAAAAGCCCCTGAAAGATGTTTCAAAACTTCAAGTTATAGATGGAGAAAGCCCTTTATTTGCAGAAACCAAAGGGGTTGTGGGAGTGTATTCTGCAGTGAATGATCACTTCAGTGATCAAACACATGAACCTGGCCTTTGAGGATGGATCTGATTTATGTCAAAGTTAAATTTGAGAAAGACATAGTTTCTCTCAGGAAAGACAAATATTTTAAAGGTATGTGATTCATACAGTAAATATTAGTGTTCTCCTGAGCTACAAAATGGCTTCCAAATGGGCCACAGCTGTTTGAAATAAAGTACAAAGTTGGCCAGAGAAGGATTTAAAAATCATAATATATCATTTATCATTTCCTCAGCTCATCTAAACACTTTTGAATTCATCCTTCCTTAACATAGTTATATGTTGTGGTTTGTTATTCCAAGAAAGCCACCATTTCCTATCTAAGGATCGCATCTCATTGGTTAAACTAAAACATGTATAACAGCTAACCCGAAACACACGTAGATAGGCATCAGAGTGCAGTTCTGGAGGACACAAATCCTGTTCATGTGATCCTGTGATTCACTGAATGCTCAAAATACTGAGTACATGTGTTTTTATAGGCTGATAATCCCTAATTAAAATCAGCACTTCAATGTCAGTGACTATGGCACACTTAACCAGAATAAAAATTCTAATGTAATCTGTCAGTTCACCCTTGCATTCTTCTTCTCCAAACAATCCACCCAGTCCACAGAGAAAAGCAGCATCTTGAAAATACTTAATAATTCCCTCTTCCTTTCCTCTCTGGCTCAGGGTTGTAATCTCTAGTCAGTTTACTTCAACAGATGTTACAGCCATAAGAAGAAAAGGTGCAAAATCCTTCTTATTCTGAATTCTATTCAAACCTTATTTAAAAACTGACAAGGTGCTTTCCTTTTTGGTTAAGCACAAATGTATTTTTTTTCCACTACCGTTTCTTATTTATAGAAAATGCTTAGCAACAGAATTATGTATGAAGAAGAATAACTTCATCACAATCCCGGAGATACCTCTTCAACAACTTCATACATATACCCGCTGTTTTCAGGGATGATGTCCTTTAGGTTAGTCAGAGAAAATGTATCAGTATTTTGCATGCCCCTTGGTCCTTAAATATGGCTACCTATCTATTTTGTGTAACCTGCTCAGCAACTTAGTAAGTACGCTTTAACTGGAAAGATTTCATAAGGTTGTGTTTCGAGGACTGAAAACATTACATGATATGACAGAAATCTTACTATCGTTTCCTTTTGAAGACTGTTTGATACACCTAAAGGGCTTCGACCATGTTGATGCTATCTGCTCCTAGGTACTAGGGACCAGAAACCGGCAGCTTGGCTTTAGAACTGGCTGCAAAACATATCAACTGATTTATTAAATGAAGACGACTCACTGAGTATCATGTTGTTAATTAATTACTCTTAACTAACAGGCAGACTCCTATGTGCCTAATGTAGCATGAAGCATGAAGGGTACAGATACCAAGAAGCAGCAGAACCATGCTTTGGCTACATGTCTCTTATCATTGTCATCATCAGGCTCCTTCTTTTATATATCATTTTTAGTTCCTCCAAAAAGAATGTTACCTTGGTGATATTCCTCCTGTTTCACAGAACAGGAAACACAGACCCAATAAACAATACTGTATGGCAGAATTAGGAGTGAATCAAAGCAATATGGTATCAAAGATTCATTTGTGCTTGCTCATGTCTCCCCCTAGATATGAAAATGCCCTCTGATGGCGCCTTGAAATTCATAGTTGCAACGTCTGGTCTATTTCTCATGATAGAAGTCCAGCATTCAGAGCAGTGCCTGATACATAGTAGGTGCTCAGGAAATAGACATCAGCAAATGATAGGACAGTATGCTGAGAAATGTGTTGCCAGGTGGTACTGTTAAGGTGTTGACATAACAGCATGCTTACACTGTACAGTAGCTGCGATGGCATTTGGCTGTATAATCGCACAAAAGCACTGTTGTCCACATTATCCATATCACCAGAAGCTGTGTTGTGAACCCCATGGCAGTATTTATTGAATAAAAATCCTTGGAATGGGGATTCACATTGTAGGAGTCAGCATTAGCATGTATTTTAAGAATAAATTACTAAATTGCATCTTCTAAATTAAAACGTACATCAATGGAAACAGAATTTGATAGATATGCAACTTATCCCAAACATATACAAATGAAGAGTTGTAACAGACTTGAACAGAATGAATATCACCTGGCGTTATCTCCTCATCCAAGCTATGGAAATATTTAAATGAATGATTAACTGTATAGTATATAAATATTCACATACCCGAATTATACATGCTTGTATCTATGGTGCCATGAAACACTCTTATTGATGTCTTAACAGATATATATGTGTGTGTGTGTGTGTGTGTGTGTGTGTGTGTGTGTGTGTGTGTATAACCTGGTTTTACAAGCAAAATACGCTTAACATTTCAAGTTATAACCTAATTGCCCATTTGCAAATTTCTGTGAATATCAACTTTGCTTAAATGCTATGGTCTTTACTTAAATTAAAGTTTTCTTTATATATTATTTGAATATTGTAATTTTTCAAGAATAATTGTTTTTGTTATCTTCTTATTTTCTGTTTCTGGGTGTATCATATATGAGTACAATGCATTTTTATCATATCTATTCTCCCATCCCCCTCCATCTTCTCCTGTGTCCTTTCTGATACCTTCCAATCAAATTCATACCCTCTTCCTCTATAAATGTGCGTGTGTGTGTGTGTGTGTGTGTGTGTGTGTGTGTGTGTGTGTGTGTGTGTAAGTGCTGCTGTGTGCTCTTGGGTATAGTGCTGAGACTTCTGCATGAACAACTGCTTTACCTATCCAATAACCTATCCAATACGCTTCATCTTTAGAGAGTAGGAAACACACAATGTTTAGATGTAAATTGTTAAGATAAACTTACACCTGTTCAAATGCTATAGCATGGCAGAGTTTTCGTTAACCTTAAGTACGGTTGACATAAAATCCAAATTTTGTTCTAAGATAAGGAGCAAAATCCCCAGCAGCATTTATGCAGTGGGTGTCTGAGCACCAATGAGGAGTAAATGATTGGATTCCATGGGCTCAAAGGATTTGTCAGCTGCTTCCTAAGTATAATTCTGGCTCTTCATATCCCTGCTGCTTCTAATTTAGCAGGACAGGCTCATAATTGAAGCAAATTAACTATTTACAGTCGCCCCTTCTACCAGGGAAGAAGAAACAGCAGCAGGAAGAAGGAGGAAATGACACTCTTCCCACTTGTCAGATCTGCCCTTATATAAACACATTAACAGTAATTTCATGAGGCGTCAAACATAGGAATAAATACTGAGAGATAAAATAATGAGGTGCTGCTATTGAGCTGAACTGCTGGGGCTAATATCCTTGGATATGAATTATGCATCCTGAAAGAAGGCATATGCTACAGTATTCAAACATGTTCCCGGCAAGTGATGTCTGCTCATTAGGCTGTGCATCTCGAGGTAAATCCACTCTCTTCTTCCACGACAGGACTAGCATTTATAAAAATACACTCTCCAGGCACCATTGGGTTGCGGTTTCCCCCAATACACCAAATCCGAATAGGCTTTCCACTCCATTTTTAGCATAACAGCATGTTTATTTAGCTCTTGGCTGCAGCTTTAAAGCCATTTAACGTAATGTAAACAAGAACATTTTGTTTGTAATTTGCTAAATGTCTTACAGCCCGACTGTGTCTCCAATTAGGAACTTAAGGTTCATTTAGTAATTTACATCTGGTTCTGATTTAAGGTGACTTTCCATGACTAAAAGGGACTCAAGAACCCTTTACAGCTCCCTGGGTCAACCTGTTGGAAGCTGACCAGTCCTTTTATTTTATAGAGTTGGAATTGTCTTATATTGTCATCATGAGCCCAGGCCCTATACTACAGTGATCAGAATGACAGCATTCCAAAGTCATGGAGGTAGATGAAAAATTTAGATGGAACCTTGTAAAAAGATGCCCAGAGTTGCTGAAGCAAGCCACCAGGATGCAAGAGCATCCTGTTAACTTCTTTTTCTTCCTCTGCAGGCTCCAGTCAGGGAAAGAAAAGTAGCAAAACCCAGAATCACAGCAATACTTGTGTTTTATCCCCTTTCTCCATCTGGTGCCTTTTAAACAACTTGGTATGCTTCTGAAATGGGTTCTTCATTGTCTTACGAGTCATTAGCATTTAAAACCCCCAGTTGGAATCCTAAGTACTGTTTTCTCTGCATTCCAGATTCAGCATTGTCTTCCCAAGTATTAAAATGGAGACTTCTCTGAGCAGTGGATTGTGTTCAGTGTCTTTGGAGGGAAGGATTCATGGGGGGTGAGGTGGGGTGGTTCCTTGACCATAGTTATTACTCCTCTTGCCTTCCTTTAGATTTCTTTTCATTGACAAAGTATTTGCAGAACCGAAGTACACACAGTTTCTCATTCACCATGGTTTCTGAAAAATAAAGATCTGAAAGATCTGTCCTTCCATGCTGGCTTTCCATCCCTGCCTCAGCTCGACACTGAGCAGGCATGGGATGGAAACACAGTGCTCCATTAGGTATGTTTCTTCTGGTTAACAAAAAGCTATTTATTTGTAATCTCGCTAATGATGTTTTCCCCTAAATATTGAAATTTTCCAAGTCCCCAATAAGTCATTGATAACTCTGTCCTTTTCCCTCTGTTTATTTTTATATTGATAGCTGCTCACAATTGTGGGCTATTATGACAACAGGGTTTTCAAGCAACTACAGCACATGAAATCTCGACCTCCTACCCTAACTGCCTATACAACCTATAACCATCCTGTGGGCTTGTCTAAACTAATTTAAGAGTGTTCCTTTAATACGGAGCAGTAAGTAGGCTTCCCAAGTTTGAACATTAAATGAGAATTAAGTACAATTACTTTAAGTTTGAAGCAGATATTATAGTGAGTTGGCATAATGAGTCAACATTAAAAGGTGATGAACAGGTGGTAATGCAGCAGATATAACATTCTGGAATAATTTCATGATGGTTTTTGGAAGCTCCAGAGTGCCTTTTGGGCAGGCATGTTAGCCACACTGACTTCTCCTGCGAACATTCAGTGACAGGAAGCCACAGAACAGCAGAGCAGCACGTCCAGACCATAGGATGCCATACGTCCTTCTATGATGCATGGATGGGTATAGGCCCTATATGTGTTGTAGTGCAGTATGATAATCCAATCGTTGGAGAGGAATGTATAGTCTCTGTCTTTATTAAACAAGAGCATCTTTAGAAGAAAAGAATCAGCTCTCCTGGATTCCTGCTACAACAGGGAACATTAGGCTCAGATAGAGACCATCTCAGGGTAACATAAATTGCTCACAACATGTTGTTTGGGTAACTCTCCAAAAATTACTCAAATACAAAACACTTCCTTCAAGAAATATAATATGGTAATATTTTCTTAGACAATCTTGGCATAAATATTTTTATTCAGTAGATTTGATTCTTGGATATGAATCATATTGTCCAACTATTATACAATTGTATCCTTTATTTATCAAATGAATTTCCTCTCAACGCCTCAACTACTTCCATAAGTGAGAACCAAGGTAGACACATTTTGAGTTCTTTTCTTCTTTTCTTTCTTTCTTTTCCTTTCCTTTCCTTTGTTTTCCTAAAATTCTCTCTGAAGATCAGGGTGGTCTCAAACTCACAGAGACCCTCCTGCTTCTGCCTTCTGAGTTCTGGGATTAAAGGGGTGTGTCACTGCTGCCTGGCTTTGAGTTAATTATTGAATGAGAAGAAAAACACAAAAGAGAAACGGG
Organism: Tokudaia tokunoshimensis; assembly: GCA_036184795.1. Lineage (NCBI taxonomy): Eukaryota > Metazoa > Chordata > Mammalia > Rodentia > Muridae > Tokudaia > Tokudaia tokunoshimensis. The sequence goes on from BTHU01000014.1 coordinate 119,499,043, forward strand.
AAAATGTCTTGACATTTCTGGATGTTTGATTAAGATGTCTTGACTATTACGCTATAAGGCCTGAAACATAAAGTAGGGAAATGGGAGTAGTGTCCCCCTTTAAATTGATAAGAGAGAGCAGCTCTTCTAATTCTCTCTCTCTCTCTCTCTCTCTCTCTCTCTCTTTCTCTCTCTCTCTCTCTCTCATATGTATAGCCATGTTTTCACAGACACATAGTTTCCTTATACAGCTAGGCAAAAAGGATGTTGAAAGCAAAAGGATGTTGAAAGCTATTTTAATAGTCCCCTCTTGTTATATTAAAAATACAAATCATCATTGTAATAGAATTAGTAGACAAATCTTGGCTCTTTACACTTGGAATTATCTGGTTTTGTTTGTATGAGCATTATGATTTTCCATCAGAAATAAGAGCACAGCCAGCATTTTTTACATTGGTAATGCAAAAGACAGATAGGCAGCAGAAGATAGTCTTGTTAGACACCAAAGGGAGGAGAGGCCCTTGGTCCTAGAAAGACTTGATGCTATAGTGTAGAGGAATACAAGGACAGGGAAGCTGGGCGAGGGTTGATTGGGGAAGGGGAGATGGCTTATGAAATGTAAATAAAGAATATATCTAATAAAAAAAGAAAAAATATGTATCAGGCTAGACATGTCTCAGAGATTAAGAACACTGGCTGTTGTTCTTCCAGAGTAGCTGGATTCAAGTTCCAGCACCTACATGGCAGCTCACAACTGTCTATAACTCCAGTTCTAGGGGAGCTGACCCCCTCACACAGATATACATGCAGGCAAAATGCCAATGCACATGAAATAAAAATAAGTTAAAAAATGTATATTAATTTCAGGTCATAAAGGATAACTGACTTAAAGAGTTGGAGGTGTTGGAGAGTGGGAGAAGTAAGTTTTGTTTCTTGGTATCTGGTTTTTAATCATTGCAACCTTTGCCATTTCTAAGAGTTTTTCAGGAAGAGAACTGTAAGTTAAATGGCAAGTTCTTGTAGAAACTCTTAAGTCCTAATGAAATAAGTATAGATTGCTTGTTCAGCATTATGGAGACCCCTGTTTGTCTTGCTTGTTGCCAAATCTATTGTGTCTGGACAATGCTTGGCAAATATATGCTCAAAAATATTTGTCAAATAAGTGAGTGAACTTAATTTTCCTGACTCTATTTCATAGATTTTGGACAATTTATTATAGACCTATGAGTACTGAGTAGAAAAAAAAGGAGGTAATTCAAGTGTCTCTCAATAGGATAAAACCCTACTTAGAGTATAGATATTGACATAAACTAAAATTCCTCCAGAACTTAGATATTTTTCTTTTTTCTCTTTTTAAAAGTCTCAGTCTCTCCTCTGCATCCCTGTCCTGTATGTGTGTATGTACATGTATGAGCACTCGTGTGTGTGCATGCATGTATGGAAGCATGTGTGCATGAGTGTGTGTATGTGTGCATGCGTGCATGTGCATGTGTGTATGTGCATGTGTGTATGTGTATATGTGCATATGTGTATGTGTATGTATGTGTGTATGTGCGTGTGTGTGCATGTGTGTATGTGTGGGGGGGCCTTGTTTGTGCCAAAGTCCATGTGTGGAGGTAAGAGAACAATCTCAGGTGCTGGCCATCGCCTTCCATTTTGTTTGTAGCAAAGTCTCTTTGTTGTTCTCTGCTGTGCATGCCAGTCTGGCTGGCCCATGAGCTTCCAGGAATTCTCCTGTCTCTGCCTCCTATCTTACTGTGGAAGTGCTACGAATACAAATGTGTGACATCACATCTGCCTTTATAGGAGCTCTCTTTCTTATGTGTTTTAAACTTAGGTCTTCACACTGTCACAGCAAGTTCTTTATCTTTATTTTTAAATACATTTCCCTGGACATAGTGAAGAGTTAAATGTTACCTTAATATATTCTTAGTGCAACATTTTTTTTGCAATAGCTGTGTTTATATTGTTATATTAACAATTTATTTTGGTTATCATGATTATTTAATGTTTGTGGCAATAAATACTACGTCGTGGCACTGACTAATCTCTAGACAGAATTTCTTCTTCATGTTGGTAAACTCTCAGGGTGACTCCTCACCCTCTTTAAGATTTCCTAGATGACTCGTGGTACTGCTGGCATGTCTCACAGACCCCTCCCTAAGCATGTCACACCCTGGCCATCCATAAGAAAAGAAAGCAAAAGCAGCCGTCTGGTCCCACTTAACACAGCCTAGAAACATGAGCTAAATATATGTGAGGGGTTAAATAACATACCCTGGTGGTCTTTAGGGAAGGGACAAGGATAGAAACAAATGAGGTTCATTTGCAAAGAACAGAAAGAATTTGGTGACAGGAGAGTAAATAGCAAGTGGGGAAGAGAGGTGTGGATAGTTTTCAAAGGGGAAACTTTTAGTCTCTATGCTCATATGGGCAACATTAAGAAGTGATGTAATCCTGGCTGGGGTATGTGGAAGTCCTTCCAACACTGTATAAACTTTGAAACAAGGGGAACTAACATGCTACTTAGGAAGAGTATAAAGAGAGTACAAGATTAAGTGGCACTCTCTTAAAGTATGGTTCAGATAGGGGGCATTTTCGAAGTCATAGTTATGGTGTCTGACCAGTTTCCCTGAGGCTCATAGAATCTATCTCTGAAGTCCACACACACTGTCTGCCATCAAGCTGATTCCAGTGATTTTAAGCCCTCTTACCTGTTTCTGCTCTTCTCCTAGGCCATCCCACATGGATGCCACAATCTTAGAGACTTCACCAAAAGTAGCATTTGGATTCTGGCCCTTAATGGCAGCCTGGGTATCACGAAAGAACAAAGCATAGGCAGACACAGGCTTTTGGGGCTCATTAGGATCCTTCTTCTTCTTCTTTTTCGGAGTTTTTGGTTTTTTTCCCATATCAGAGGCAGGCCGCTTCTCTCCTCCATTGATCTGAAATAAACACCAAGATAGAGTTATGAAGTAACTGAGAAAATCAGTGGCTGAATCATATTGCTATATTCCCTTGACACAGACTCAAAATGCCACCCAGACAACCATCACCAGAGACATTTCTAAGAATAGTAGGTATTCATGGTTCAGTTTTACACATAAATCCTCATTTTTTGGGGGGTGGTGGTTATAGCTCACTGGTAGAGTGCTTCTCCAGCCTGTTCAAGGTCTTGGATTTGATCCCTAGTACACAACAGAACAAAAAAGTACAAACAAAAAGACAGCATATCTTCACATTTCATATGCCCTCCCTCCTCGTCCTTTTCCCAGTTCAATTTGTGGTAGCTCGAACTTGTTTTGTTTCCTTTTGTACCTTCTGCTGTGTATGCCCTGCCTAGCTGGGGCTTTGCCCAGCTCTACTTCTTTCTGTAGATGTGCAGGGACTAAAGACATGTGACAATACATCTGGCTTTACATGAGTTCCGGGGATTTGAACTCAGATCCTAACACTTATCAGCAGGTGCTACACAGTTAAATGCTACTCCTTACCTCACTTCACCCTCTCTCTGTCACTGCAGCTGTGACAATAGTAACCTGCTCTTGTAGTGATTCTCTTCTGGGGAGTTTTGACTTAGCTTCCTAATTACGACTTTAAACATTGGGTCAACATGCCTAAGAAATAGTCAAATGATTCTTGATTTTGCACTTAGGTCTATAGATGTGGTTGGTAGGTGGGGTGGGTGGGGTGGAGTGGGAATCCAGCAATGCTTATGGTTTTGACTTGCTTAGAATCTGGGTCATTTTTATCAAGGGGAACTTTCTGCAATGAGGATAAAATTCTACAACCTTCACTGTCCTATTTGGGTTTTGTGAGCCACATGATGGTAATGAATTCTTAAATGAGTAAGATGAGTTATATCCTTTTTAAAATTCAACAATCGATGAGTACCTAATGACTATAATATTGAAGAGTATACCCTAAAAATCTAGATTCTAGAGATTTCTAGAACAATTTAGAACAACATTTTACTCCATTTAAAAATAGATCTCATCTTTTCCCACTGTTCTGAAGTAATTTAAATGACTATTCTGAAACAATTAGAAAAACTATATCAGTACTAGTGTGTTTATGGTACCTGCATGTGAATACCATATTTGTTGTTAAGCAAAGATGATGTCATTTAATCCATCTCTGTAAAATGAGGATTCTTGTGAGTATTTATTTTCACTTTTCAGCTATAAAGTCATATGAATTGATAGGTATATACATATATGTGTGTGTGTGTGTGTATGTGTGTGTGTGTATGTGTGTGTGTATGTGTGTGTGTGTATGTGTGTGTGTGTGTATGTGTGTGTGTGTATGTGTGTGTGTGTATGTGTGTGTGTGTGTGTGTGTGTGTGTGTGTGTGTGTGTGTGTGTGTGTATGTGTGTGTTTACCAATGCTAACTGGAAGATCCTGTTCACAGGTGCCTATCATACTGACCTAAATCCTATTTACACCACTATCTCCCAACAGTGGCTACTCTCACAGGTATTCTGACCTTTGTCTTCTATGGCTGCTGTGTACTTTTCCTACCGGTGGATAACATACATACAACATACTCATATAGCATGCTTGGTAAGATGCATGTGCAAAACAACACCCCCACCCACCATGCAGGGGAAGCATGTTCAATTAAGATCTCTATGGCTATATCAAATGATCCAAATTCATGACCTTCCGTAATTACCCAACACCTATGTTGCCTTTCTGAAATTAATTTTCCTGAGCCCCTATTTTTCTACCATGAGTTAGTTTCAGATCAAGTTTTATTATTACTGGAATGTATATACTTATATATCTGAAAAGTTTAAAAGCCTATTTAAATACAAATGATGACCCATTTAGAATTTAAAAATTAACTCATTAAAGAAATGCAAAAACATCCTCTTCATATTTGATATGTAAAGTCAGTTTAAAAGACTTGCTCAAGTACCAATAAGAAACAGGAAAAAGGCTGAGAGTGAATTCTTTGGCTTTGTATTCATTTGAGAAGCACAGAGAATTGAGAAGGATAATAAAATGACAACTGGCTACTGACAACTGATGGCTTCTAGGAGGTAGATAGTTAATTTTCTACAGGGATTTGGTTCCCAAGTCTCTATCCATTTTCCACTACACAGTCCTACACTCTTGAACATACAGGTAGCACTTAGTCGACTTGTGCATTTCAAAAGAATACATAAAGTTGGGAGGTGTGGTAGTTTGAATAAGAATACCCCATTGGTTCATATATTTGAATGTCTGGTCACTAAACAGTATAACTGCATGAAAGAATTAAAAAGGTAGGAGGAACACCTTTGACAGAGAAAGTGTGTCACTGGGGTGGGCCTCAGGGTTGCAAAAGCCTACGTCAAGCCAAGAATCTCTTTCTTCCTGTTGCCTGCAGATCTGGATATAGAGCTGTCAGCCACTTCTCCAGGAACAAGTCAGCCTGTGTGCTGCCCTGCTCCTGCTATGATGACAATGGACTAACCTCTCAAACTGTAAGCAAGCCCCCAATTAAATGCTTTCTCTTATAAGAGTTGTCTTGGTCATGGTGTCTGATCACAGCAATACAATAGTGACTAAAACAGGAAGGAAAGAGAGGGAGGGGACAGGAGAGAATGGGGAAGTTTATCAGTGTACGTTATATGTATGTATGAAATTCTTGAACAATGGAAAATAAACAATTTACCAAAACCAATAAAAAACAGTTACAAAAATGTTCTGCTAGAAAAAATAGAAGTTGGCTAGCTACTCTGAATATATCTACTCCCCAAGCTCCAAGAACCCCATGATGGCATGATGCTCTGAACCAAGTTGCAAATCTAATGTAGATTAATACTAGTCGATAACTTCTCCAGTTTTAATCTTAGATGTGATCTTGGGAAACTTCTAGACCCCATTAAACTCTGTTAGAAGAGATAGTCATCAAATATGGCTTCCCATTGGCCTTGCCTGAAGAAGCTTTACAAATGCCCTGATGTACCTAGGCATGGGAAACTGATCTCAGTCAAACCATCAACTTCCATTTGATTACCTAACATACAAAACACAGTGAAAGAGAAAGAACCTACCTTTTGCTCTCTGCTAAGATGACACATGCTCACAGTCTCCGCCTTTCCATAACCAATCCCTCCAAGCATGTTTTGTGCTGGCTGTGCACTGTCTCTTGTCATAAATTCCTGCTGCTTTCTACTCTTTTAGCTCTTCATAAAGCCACCAATGCCTTCACAGAGCAATCTAGCTTCCCCGAGAAGGCTCTGCTCTTCTAGTTTTAGAACACACAGCTCTTGGATTCCTCTCTTACGTTGCTGGCATTGCTGGCTTTAGAGGAGTTTTCTTTGGCTCATCTTCCTCTACACAGTCATTTTATGGCAGCATTCTCTGTCGGACTGGTGCTGTAACTATCTTCTTTCATGAGCCTCATAAGCACATGTGGTTTCTGTGACCATTTGGGGCTGGATGATTGTTAGGTCTGTGTATTCCTCGTTTGACATGCATAGAAACAATTGCTATGTGATGCCATTATTTGAACACCTTAATTATATCTCATACACAAGTCAATCACTTTTAATGTATTTGTTGAGTTACCTAGATTTTTATACATGGCATACAATGAACTTCTAAGTATACAACAATGTGCACATGGTTGCTATGCTATTTTTCAGTCCAAGTGGTAGTGCTACCAAGGTAGAGTTAGGTCTGGTTTTGCTTACTAGCACTTAAGTAGTTCCTGAAATACACAAAAAGTACTTAACAGTTGCTATAGTACTAGCATAAAATAATATACTATAAAATAATACTTTGACAGGAAAGATGAATGAATGTCAGTAGATGTGGTTTCTATTACAGTAAATTGCACAGAGATTTGCTTGAACACTTTAGGATAATAAATATGTAGCAAAAGGGAAAACATGGATAGGTTTTCTTTAAAAAGTATTTGAAATCTTAGTAGCAATTTCTTTGCACTATAGGATGTACCTTTGTGGTTTACTTCTTTTTGGCTTTTTATAATGTCTAATTTTATAAACAGCCATTTGCAGTTATAACAATAAAGTCATTTAGAAAAAAAGGAATAATAAAAGAAGCCAATGAGGTTGTCGATGAAGAAGGTTAAAGATGGTGTATGAGCCACCTTTCCTGGATCCATGTACTTAACACCCTTCATCAAAGAAGTCTTTCTTTACAGCAAGTGAAGACACAGTAACAGAAAAGTGCAACTGCACTCAATGCAGAGATCAACAAACCATGGGGAGCCCTACCCCAACATAAGCATCTACCTCACAGCTCCAGCATCTGTGAATCAGGGAGCATGAAGTAAGAGAGGGGGGTGGAGAGCTTGTAAGCATCATAATACCAGGAAGTCTGCTGGGAAACAGTTTCTCCTAGAAATAGCTGCATAAACAAGATCAGAACAATGGCAGTTTCAATGGACGTGTTAATGTGGAAGGGGAAATTTTTCTCAGAGCCCCACCCCTGTGCAAAGAACTACAGACAAGGAAGGAATGCTGGGAAAAGAATAATTAGCCTCTCTCAGGGACAAACCCTCTTACTAGGTATCCAATGCAGAGTGGTCAGCCCTAAAACTCAGTAGGTTATATATGTTTGTGCATACACATGTGCATGCATACACACACACACACACACACACACACACACACACACACAAGTGGGCATGCATGCACATGTATGTGTATGTACTAGTAATCAAAGAAAAAGAAGCTATAAGCTTGAGAGTTGAGGGGACATGAGAGGGCTTCGAGGAATGGTGACTGGGAGGGACTGGAGGGAGAAAGGAAGGGAGAAAGGAACGGGTGTAGTGCTGTAATTCTATTTCGATTAAAACCATATTAACAAAAATAATATTAAGGGTGGAGTAGTCAAAGGAGACAAGCATTCAGCTGTGGGTGACTTCTGATGATGCAACGGGAAGCACGGCCACTCAGGAAGCAATATTGTAGTATATACTTAAGTGAGGTGAAAGGCAGGAGGATAGAGAGGAGCGGAGATAGGAGAAACTGTGGTTGGGATGTAATGTGTATAAGGAATAAAAAGTAAAAAAATAAATAAATAAAATTGAGACAGAGTTTCTCTGGGTAACAGGGTAACAGCCCCCGCTGTACTGAACCTCACTGGTAGACCAGGCTGGCCTGAAACTCACATAGATCCACCTCCCTCTGCCTCCTGAGTGCTGGGACTGAAGGTGTTCATTGTCATTTCTAGACAAGCATTAACATTTCTTAAAAAGAAGGAAAAGGTGATGATGTTGTGAAAACCAATATATGCTAAATAAAGAGTCTATCTGGAATTTATTTCTACTTATTATTAATGATTTGGCATATATGGGGATAAGTCTATGGTGATAAAAATATATAGAGATGTTGGCTTTTAATTCATTATTTTTTTAAATGAAAGTATGAATAGCAGGCATGCTTACTTGAGGAATTGTTTGTATAACAATAAACTGAGATTCTGCATACTTTATGAACATTAGTAATACATATAATTCTTTCAATAAACTCAGGTTCGCTATTAAAGTTGCAGTTTGCGATGCTTAGAATAGCTGTCAAAGTGGTGAGCTAAAGAATTTTCTAAGAGAGATCATGTTGTAAACATTTTTATTAACAACAGAACAAACAAAAATAATAAGAAAACAAAAATTGTTGGCTCGTTAAAATCAAGTGGTGGATGTGTTATGATCTTGGCTGTAGTATTAATTTCATAATGTACATATTACATCAAATTGTTATGTTGCACACCTCATATATAATTTTATTGGTCAATCACAGCTTAATAAAGGTGGAAATAAAAGGGGGTGATTGGGACATGTAGGAGCGTATTTCATCCATGTTGGCAATACTTAGAAACAGAATAAAGCGCAGGCAGGTAAATGCTTATTCATAGGGAATGCTACATACATTCATTTTAAAAATTAATTAAAATAGCAATGATTAGATAAATTGAAATAATTATGACTGACCATTTTTAAACTGGTTTTATAATATCCCTTTTGTCTTATAATAATACTCTACTCTCTGGGATGACTGAATAAGGAGAAGAATCTGTAACAGAATGTTCACTGAAATACTGATCATCATTTGAAGCCATGGAGAGCGTGCTCCAGAAAATTGTAAGCCGTCTGTACAAGCGACCTTTCAGTTAGCTGTCTGCAGGTTTTCTAGACTTTCCTGGCTTGGTTTGTAGTGCTGGGCAGGGTGCATTCTGTCTTAATATAAGAGTTTTGTTTAACTGAAGGAAGTGTCTCATGATCTCTGTCTCCATATTCTGAAGGCACAGGAGACATAACCTGTGTGTCATTGTGTACTCCTCTGGATCTTTGGGGATGCATCTGACATTCCTGAGAAATAGCAAGCTATAAATCTGAGTCTCACCCCTCTTAAGGCCAGATTATTCATAGTAGTACATCATCTTTGATTTTGCTCTCCTTGAACTAAGAGTATACCCATCCACTTTCAGTCACCAACATACTAAGCCTTTCATTTAGAGGCATACTCAACTCACTATTGCTCAGAACTATCTACCATGCATCAGAACTGACTGCCATCTGAGAACACCCATTTCAAAGATGTACATTCTCTACTCATTACTAAAGATTCATTGTCCCTATTTCAATAATTAACCTATGCCATCTCAACTCTCTTAGTTGTAATCATCTGAAAGCTCATAAAATTGTCTGCATGTAACTCAACTGTGCTTTGAGATAATGCCCTATTTTTTATTAGAGATATACATGAAGAGGGAAAGATGTATGCATGAAATAGCTTCACTTTTATAAAAATAAAATGCAATTTAGAGAGCATGGTTTATTAGGTTGCTCAGTGCTTTTGTATAAAAGATTATTTCCTGGATATGATGCATTTTCTTCTTATGATTTAAGAAAATAAAATGAAACTTCACTCGTGTGGGTTGATGTCTTCTGTGTTCTCGTTATTGGGTGGTGCTCGTAAAGATATTTGCCTCAGGATGGTTCTCTGATGTGTGCTTTGTATTTTCCACTGCTTTTCATACATGAGAAACATGCAAAAAGGAGCTATCCTTTAAGAGTCTGGTTGATGTGCTGGGATTTGTAAGGCCTACTTTCTAGTGGTAGCTTTGTTACTCTTGTGACAAGCACATGGTCATTATCCATATGCAAAGCTTCCTTGGAACAGAGCATTATTTCAATTTGGACCACTTACATTCCAGTAATGGATTGTATTTTGAAAAGTACCTGACTCTTCTGACCACAAAGTATTTAGAATAAACAAAAGAATGATAAATATAGTTGAGGTGAAAAAAAATTAGCTAAGTGGCTTTACAATACATTTCTGGGTATTGTCTGGATTTTGGCTTCATGAATTTACGTATGAAAGCTTGTGATTTCATACCTTAACTTTCTACAAAATTCTGGGTTCTATAATCTGGGTACCACTGTCTCACAGAACATTCTAGAATGATAATTATGTTCTCTATCTTGTCCAAAAGGGTGGCTACTACCCACATATAGCTATAGATCGCCTGTATAAAGCTGGTACAATTGAGAGTTGAAAGGCTTTAAATTGAATAATAGTTGATTAAATATAAATCTAAGCAGTTGTTGGTGACTGGTTGCTCTGTTTTATTGGATGGTAGAGAAGGGTTCAATGGGCACTACTCTAGAGTATTTATTAACTTACTAGGGTTCTGTAGCTACAGAATAAAAATTAATTCCATTGTGTTCCATTAAGAACACAGGAGAAACCTTATTATGTACAGATAAACTTCCAAAGAAGCCAGGTACATTGAAAATCAGAAGTCTCAAAAAAAAAAAGCCACGAAAATCAGAAGTCTTATGAGTCTTGATGCCCCCTTTTCCGTTATGTGGTGCCTTTCAGTGCTTCACCATATGTTTCTGCTCTTCTGTTCTACAGTAGTGCGCAAAGGTTTATCATTACAAGGCAACAATTTGAAATACATTTAAAACGTGTATGAAAACCACAGTAGCTAACAACGTGGCTGAACTAAAGCACTAAATGTATCCCTGATTACCCAAGGTTATTTCATACTTAAAGCACTAATGAATAAAGACACTAAAATACATATATTTTACTCATAAATAAAAATTATACAAAAGCTTTTTCAGGTTGCACATGCTTCCTCTAACTTACTTAGATGTATTTGTCATAATTCTACAATATCTTCAGGCTTCTGGCAATTCACCTCCTATCGTGTATTATTTCTTAGCTATAACGGTGCATTTAACCAGCTTATCACAAGAAAATAATAATCTTTTAATTTAAAAGAAGCATGTGCTCAGGATGTTGTTTGGAGAATACTTCCTACAGTACAAAAATGTAGCATTATCAGGGAAAGAGAGCCAGGGGTGGGGCTTAGTGTTGGAGCTCTTGCCTAGTATGCAAAAAGCATGGCATCTCACACACACACACACACACACACACAATTATTAAGGAAAGAGAATCATTGATATTGAAGCATCTCTGGAGAAGTTAGAAATGTCTATAAGCATATTTAAAATAAACTGCCACAGTCCCAAAGCCTTTAATGGAGCCAGGAGAGCTCTTTAATGCATACTATCTAGCAGTAATCGCTGCAGTTTAAAATAGATTTTAATCAAGCACCATCTGCATAATAGGTTGAACAAACGAATAGAACTCCACTTATAACACTTATCATACAAAGTAAACATTGAAGAGTCTTCACCACAGAAACGGGGCATGCCACAGCAATTTTGGGATGCCCTGTTTCCAAAAGTGAAAATTCTGCTGCTTACATCCATTTTCTCTTCCTCATAATCAGGGCCATCTAATCCCCTTATGAGAATAAATTCAAATAAGCATGGAAAGTGAGCCATCTAGTTACTGCGAAATCAGCAAGCCTCTAGCACTTCTTTCATTTTACAGTTTGGTTTATTATCTTCATTAATAATACCACCATGTGCAATGACTCAACACATCAATTATAGGAAAACACATAGAAAGGTCTTTTGGTTTGAAGTGATTCACAACTGTGGAGTACTGTAGCAGTACCAGCTTGTAAAGCAAATTCATTTTTAAGGACCCTTGATTCTAAAATAAAACAAAAAATAAAACATTGCATAGTTTTTAGATGATTTTAGCAAAGACATCTGGCAGCCTTATGTGAAATATAAACTTTCGGCTACTGTTCAGAAAAACTATTCTAAAGTGAGGTATGGTTGGTTATAATTACACATACCTACTAGCTTTTAGGGACAGTCTCTGGGATCCATCGGATCTTTGTTCAATCTCTCTGAATAGAGCAATATGCCTACTTCTTATTCCTCTGTACTGGTGCTCTGCCTTATAAATAACACAAGCTGTTAAGGTAAGGGACCGAGGAGGTAGAGACCAGGTGGCTAGGCCAAGCCTCGTGTTATTTTTAGTCCATGAATTATCAAATGTGCTCAGTCATCTAGAATATATCTAAGAACATATGCTCTTTGAAAATACTACATCCTAGCATAATTTGTGTGAATTGATTTTTAGAAACAATCATTTGATAGACTGAATTTTATCATCTTCTTGGTACTAGTATGTTAGGATCACAATTAATATGCATGTGTGTGTGCATGCGTGTGTATGTGTGTGTGTGTGTGTGTATGTGTGTGTGTAGATGTGGCAATGGATCTAATAATATTTAGCATATGTTAGAGGAGAAGGACAGAAGACTGTCACCTAAGATTCCAGCAATTCCTCTTTTCTGCTCTCCCCACCATGGTAAGTGACTTTGAGTGTCAAAGAGTATATAGAAAGTAGAAGCTTGAATGGTGCAGCATCATTGAGGTTGTCATCCATGGTGGAATTTGGTCTTTGGTAAGGTATCTCTTTGGGGGTCTTCCAGGCTTTTGTAAGTAATCCTTTACCCATTTTCCTTAAGTAAACCCAATTAACTTATTGGCTCATTAAGTTGGATTTTAATGGACTCTTATTTGGGTCTCTTAGTACCCTATCTATAGTGAGTAGATGTCTATTTTCCTCTCTCAATGTAAAGTTGACACAGTAATACATACATATAAAAATAAGCAAAGAACATTTAGAAATTTAATTGGCATGAGTCTAAGAACTTTGACAATATCATACATATTAAATAATGTGAATTGTTGATATGTAATTGCACAATACAAAAATGCTAATATGGAAAATACATGAGTTTTAAATATTATGACTCATTTCTTGATAAAATGATGTGACATTTTTTTCTAGCACTGTTTAGTTTTATTTAATGAGTATAGAAGGTCGTCTAGAATTTTTACTGTAGTCTAAGAATCTCTTGATAGTAAAACACTGCTAAAGACAAACTACTCTGAATGAGGCTTACTCTAGTGCATGGATAAAGCACATGGAGGAGACTCACCAAGTCCCCACCTTTATGACTCTACCTCATATTTGAGAGCACATACACTGAGGAATCAGAAACTCAGTAAGAGTGACTTAAAGCAAAATGTCTACATGAAAAGAGAGAAGCAGGAAGAGTACTAAGTCAGTGTTCAGTCAACGGTATTGCTAGAAAAGCTTTGCCTGGGCAAAGAGTACAGGCCACAGAAAATAAAACTGAGGGCCCCACAAGCAGGGCACTTATAGCAAGGATCTGTTAAGGAGATCATACAAAAGAGTGAGAATTGTCCAAATCAAGGCTGGGGTCAGATAATTCTCCCTGCAGGGCCCCTCCCACACCTCAAGGAAGAGTGCTCTGAAAACTTGCTTCTACAAAGAGAGAAGAAAAATAACAGAATAATCTCTAAACAGCAACCAGCATTTGCAAGGAGTTTTCTTATTATCTATTTGGGTGTCTGGGAAAGGTCTGAACACTTCAAGCTTAGTGTGGTTCTATATTGTAAAGACAGAAGAGATCTGGCAGAAGCAAACTAAAACTCTCTCTTGAGGACTATGTTTTCAAACCACGACTAAAATGATTTTTATGAAGTTGGGATATAAACTCATATTCCAAAAGCAGAAACCAAAATAAGATAAGATATTAAAAAGAGAAGTAGATCACAGACTTCATGAGTAAGAATTAGGCAAGGGAGTGTGTACTAGTTGAATGAGAATGGTCCTCATAGACTCGTATATTTAAGTGCTCAGTTCCTAGCTAGTGGAACTGTTTGGGAAGGATTAAGATTACCTTGTTGGAGAAGGAGTATCACTGGAGTCAGGCTTTCAGGTTCCAAAAGCTCATACAATTCCTAATTAGTTCTCCCTCTCCCTCTCCCTCCACCCCCCCACCTCCTACTTGCAGATAAGTAGGTAAAGCTCTCAGCTACTGTTCTAGCCATGCTTGCCTGCCTAATGCCATATTCCCTGCCATGATGGTTCTGAACCTCTGGAACTGTAAGCTCCCAATAAACTCTTTGCTTATAAATGGCCTTAATCATGGTGTCTTATCACAACAACTGAAAGGTAACTAAGACAGAGGGTATGCAGCATATACGTAGATAAGGAGATAAAATATATGAGAAAAATATTAAGTAAGAAAATGTTTAGATTTGAGAAATGTACTTGAAGTTATAATTGCTAAGGATCATCTAAATTTCAGATTAGATGAGGTGAAAAAATGATTACCAACTAAGATATAAAGATAGACAAATTAGAATCAGTACAGCTGGTAAAAAAAAATAATTGCACAAAAGCATGTTGGGTAGAAGAGGTATCTTTGGAGGATAAGAAGAGAAGTCTATCAGAAATTATTTCAAAACTACTGAATAAGAAGGAAGCAAGGGACAATATCCTTCCCCCAAAAAGTGGTTGGAATATTCCCAAAATGAAGTACAGAGATAATTAAATTCAGACTAAATATGACGAAGCCCACACACACCACCGTGAAACTGAAGAATACCAACAGCAAGAGACTGTCAAACCCATCAAGGAGAAGACACAGGTTACTTTCACAGAAAGGTGGAGGAATTGGATCTCAAACACAACAGTAGAACTCACGACTCAAAAGAATAAGATAACAGCCTAAAATGCTGGAAGGTAGAAATGGCAGTATAGAAATGGATGCAGCAGAAATGTTCTTTAAGGTAAGCATATTCCCAGCAGACCTACTCCAAAAGAACACTTTAAAATTAAGACAAAAGTAATGCTAAATGAAGATATGTATAAATAAAATTGGAGGAAAAACAGATGCATGAAACAATAAACATAATATTTAATGAATTTCACTATGTTAAAGAATTAAAATTTATAATTAAAAACTAGATTATTAGCAAAACTAGAAGTGTATAAATTAGAAGAAAGATTTAGATTTAAAAGTAATCTAAATAGTAATGTAAAAATATCAATTAATTTATACCTTTTATGAATAAAACCTGTGGAATCCCAAACTAGACTAAATCCCAGGGTAGACGAGAAGCTTGGCCTATGACCCCATAGCCATGAGCTATTGGTCCTTGTTAGCTGCTGGGGAAGGAAGAATCAGTTTTCTATACAAGGGTAGCTGCTGTCAAGTCAACCGCAATCCAGTGGAAGGCAACACATTCAAGAATATTTTGAGACCACAAATTATTCTTGAGGATATGGAAGGGACAGTGAATTTGGTGTGACTTGGTGAATGAGCATCATGAAAACATGTTAGAGGAAACTCAAAATTTTCAAAGAACTAATAAAAGAAAAGTAAGAAAACAAGCATCAATTTACCTAGTCTTAAACTCAGAGACGGTGGAATTAAAAAAAAAAAACTTAAAGAAGGTAGAACAAGTCATATAAAATACCTATGGGACAAATAGGAGGAAATACAATGAGAAGGAGAGATGGGCCCAGCTGTTTGTGGAAATGATGTGAGCGTCCCATTTCAGAGTAAAAAATTATTTACCCATACGTCCTTTATGAGACACATGCAAACATAAGGGTGTTTTCAACAGAAAAATGAAAGCAAAAGCAAGCAAAATTAAACCCCATATCTACTGTGATTCATAGCCTATAATTTAATTAAAGGAACTGCTAACTATATCCCAAATACATGTGTAATGCCAGGTACCGTAAGTGTTTTGAAGCGTCTGTTGCATTACAGGAGCTGGATTACAGACATAGAGCCCCAAGCTGCCTGAGCTTGTTTTTTTCTTGTTTCTTCTCTGCAGGTCTCGTTTGTGACTTGAAGCTGTCAACAGCGCTCCAGAGCAATGAAAGCAATGGGTGGTGCTTGTAAGATGATAATTAATTCTACTGGTGTATTTATGATATTTTTTTCTGTCAAAACAGAGTTATTCCATTTAATTGTTCAATTAGATAATCTGGAATCAATATGTAATTGCTAAAAGACTTCATGGCGTGTTAAGAGGGATGCTTTGAAAGCTGCTTTCGCCGGGCTGCAACTCCGTATTCCTGTGAGGTTCACTTGTTATAGATGATTTCAGTGATCTTTTGACTTAATGCTGCTTCATGTTTAACTAGAGTTGTTGTAATACAACATTCCACAGAAATCCTACACACACATAAAGGAAAAAATACTGTAGAATTCTTAAGTGTCATGAAAAATACTTAGACAGTTTCAGCAGAGGATTTTTCTAGCAGTTTAACACACATAAGAGGGATATAACACACAACACACACAAACATCGGAAGAATTCTGAATCCACGGTGAGCAACAGCATTCAGATGTAGAATAGGGGATGGATTTTCTTGCGATGGAAAATACAGCTGAACAAACCTCTGGAATGTTTGTGTAAAAGAAAAAAGTAATTAAAACAAAACAAAACAAAACAATTCTTCCCTGTTTGAAAGAAGTGCAGGGACAAAAAGAAACGGAGATGAGGTTGAGGAAAAGGAGGTCCAGTGGCAGGCCCAAACTGGGATCCAGCTCAGGGGGAGGCTCCAAGGCCTGACACTATTACTGATGCCATGGTGCGCTCACAAACAGGGGCCTAGCATGGCTGCCCTCCGAAAGACCCAAGAAGCAGCTGACTGAGTCAGATGCAGATATTTGCACCCAACCAACAGACAGAAGCTGGGGACCCCTGTGGTTGAATTAGGGAAAAGCTGGAAGAAGCTGAGGAGGAGGGGGGTGACCCCACAGGAAGACCACAGTCTCAACTAACCTGTACCCCTCGAGATCTCTCAGACACTGAGCCACCAACCAGGCAGCATACACCAGCTGATAAGAGGCCCCCAACACATAGACAGCAGAGGACTGCCGGGTCTGGACTCAGTCAGAGAAGATGCACCTAACCCTTGAGAGACTTGGGGCCGCAGGGAGTGGGGAGGTTTGGTGGTGTGGGGACATCCTCTTGGAGACAGAGGTTGGGGGGAGGGAGGAGGTATGGGATGTGGAACGGTCAGAGAGTGGACAGGGAGTGGGATAAGGTCTGGATTATAAAAAAAGATTAAAGAATAAATAAAAAAGGAAGAAAAAAACAAGGATATTGTTGAGAAATCCATCTTTTTACTCACACACCAATATAGCTCAAGAGACTGTTGCTACAGAATATGAATTCTCCCACACAGGCTTACAGCCATTGGCAGAGTGTTTTTGAAATCTGGGTATTGAGTGATGGACTGGAAACTCACTGGTAAAATTTCACATCAGCTTGGAGGTTTATAATATACAAGTTTGTGCCTTGGGACAATTATGAGCTGTGTTCACAGGGGTTAATAGTAAAGGGCAGAATGAGAGTTCTAAGAATTTCAGACTCATGCACTCAGCCACTTGAGTAAGTTGAAGAGTGTATACAATGTTACTATAGTTAAGACATATCCTGTATAAAATTTATTTTAGAAGACACCACAAATTTTGCACTAATTTTTTGAAATGTGAGGAAGGATTGCTGATAAAGACATAATCATGATGCACAAATTGAACATTAATTCACACATATATGTATGACTATAACATGACACATATCATTTCTGTCTAGGCTATCGCCTAGAAACCATGAATTTCTGGCAACAAGCATGTGGTTGATGTTCATATTTGGGGCCAAAGAATCACTGGCTGTTAGGTACTATTAGAATAATCCACGCTTCCTTAGGAAAACGTCTTTGTCATCTAAATATTCAGCTGGTGTCCAGGCTTTCACTAAAGCAGCGATTAGATTATTATTAGTCTTCTAGTAGTACCTCTTTCTGAGCATGGATATGACCTCACTTACCTCAGGACTGACAGTGAACGTAAGGAGGATTCAATGTGTTTGCAGACACACTGAGATTCATACCTGGGATTTATTTTTACTTTGTTTGGGAAGTCTTCAAAACATGGAAATGACTGCAGGGATGGGAGAAGTTTGCACTCACAGATTCCCCAGAGCAGGAGGCACAGCTCAGTACATGGCTGCCTGTGGAGGGACCTAACTCAGTGACCAGGGCAACACAGGACACAGGATCTGTTGGCAGTTTTGTATGCAGGAATGGGCAGTGTGAGCACATTGCGAGCAGAGAAAGTGCCCAGTCAGCATAGTGTCAGTAGACTCTGGCCTGTGTGGTTGGGTCTCAGTTGACTATACCCAGCCCAGGGTAGTAGTCCTCTGCCCTGCCCATCCCAAATACCAGGACATTAGGAGTAAACAAATAAGAAAATACTGCCAATACTATCAATAAATTGAATTAATCTGTGAATTACAATTCATTTGAACTATTAACAGTTTAGTGAAAATATTTACAGTCACATCAATGAGAGCTGCATAGATCTGATCTATAGATCAGATCTCATAGCAGTTCCTTTAACTGAATGTTGGCAATTTAAGTTCTGACAAACAAAATTCTTATGAAGGTGTTAAGAAAACAGAGTGGCGGAGAACGACTTCCCTAGACTACACTCTCCGTTCTTTCCTCGGAAGGCAGAACCATGGTAAACTCGGGTTTGTTTTGCCACTTTAGTGCAACATTAATTATCCGTCGCTCCTTACTTTTCAACAGTAAAATACTAAACATTAAAAAAAAAAAAGAAAAAGAAAACAGAGTGGCAGACACATCTGACAATTTATTAGGAAGATTTTAAAGGAAATAAAAGAGAGGTCTTGAAAAGTGGTTCAGCAGTTAAGAGCCTGAACTGAGCATGCAAAGGACCTGCGTTTGGTTTCCGGCATCTACATCAGGCAATCCCAAAAGCCCCTGAGGAGCCAGAGCCTCTGGGCTCCTTGGGAACCTGCATTCACCTGCATATTGTCCACCCACTGCCTATACATAATCACAAATAAAATAAATCTTTAAAAATGAATGAGAATAGAGAGACAGTATTCATGTACTGGTGGGCATGTTCGCAGTAGGTAGACACACATCCTTCTCACTAGGATAAATCTGGGTGGCACTTCATTGGTGATCAGGGAGGGGAAGGAGGGAAGAGTTTAGTGTTTTTCGACATTTCTTTTTCTTTCTTTTCTTATCTTTTTTTATTTAAAGTATTATACTTTAACAACTCCCTTAAACAACTTTAACCAAATTTAAAGGAAATTTCACCTAATTTTCCTCTCCAAGGGCATTCAAAAAACAATTTCTCACTCAAATAACTTAAAGAATGGCATCTGGTGACAGACCCATAGGGAACCACAAAACATTAGCACCCAGGCTTCTATTCTGCATAGACTTCTTATGCCCGGGCTGTCACTAGTATGGAACAATTGGGTGAGGTGATCCAAGACTGTCATCTAACTACAACATTTCAGCTTGCATTCTGATCCCTCCCCTCACTCCCTCCACACACAGCACAAGGCTTTTGCTGTCTTCAGTACACTGGGGTGGAGATACAGCTCAGGTTTTTAGAGTGCTTTCCCAGCAGGGGTTTGACCTCCAGCATTCTATAAACCTGACTGGGGCTACAAACTTTTAATCCCAGCACTCAGGAGGTGGAAACAGGGCCATCAGAAGGTAAAGGTCCTCCTCAGTTAACATAGCCCCTCAGGCATCTGAGGCTAGCCCCAAGCTACATGAGATCCTTGCAAAGAAAAAGAAATGGCCCTACAGAGAAACATGTTTTTAGAAGGGAGTAAGATAGCTTTGGTTGCAGAAGTAGAACAGAGTTTATCTGGCCTTACTCACTCTGTGGATGATACATTTTAAGAGTTAAAACAACCTTTGTTTTATATATATATATATATGTAGTGTGTAACATGTATATGTATATATATATACATACATATACATACACACACACATGTAAACATACATGCACATGTTGAAAGGTCAAATAAGGAACTTAAAAGTATAAGGTAAGCACGTGATTGAATCCATTAAGTTTGTAATCTGCTTCGTTAACCAAGTCTATGCTTCCCACCAGGGTTTCTCAGGGAAGACGTAGGTAAGTACGCCCTCCACACATGACCATGAACGTGGCAAGCACAGATCATACCTTGGAGGTATCCTCACACTCATCCTCATGCACTGAGCTGGATGGCGAAGGGGTTGCAGACTTGCTCCCGGGTGGAGAAGGGGAGTTGTGGGGGACATTGGTTCCTCCCATGTTCAAGCCCAGCTGTGCACTCAGTTGCGACTGGTTGATGGTGGTCAGCTGGCCGTGCTGCATCATGCTTGCCTGCTGTCTGAGATCTGTAGGCTGGCCTCTCGGTCTCATGGCTGCCATCTGAGGATGGGAACTGTACTGAGCCCCTTCTGCATTTCCAATATCTTGCATCTAAAATAAATGAACGAATAGACACATTTTCAGAAACACGTTTCTTGAAAGGTTTCTTCTATTTTTATTATTTTTAAGTTTTGACTTTTTGACAAAGGATCTCACTATGCCAGCTTAGGCTACCATGAAATTCATGATTCTGATTCGGCCTCTGTAGTTCTGAGGTTAGAAGTGAATGCTATTGGGACCAGTTTAGAAAACTTTCTTTAACTTATTTATAGATGGCAGGATGTGCTTCTAAATGGAACACACATTAATTTTCTCTGTAGTGTAGTAATTCTAACATAAACATTACCTTACAGAATACCAAAAATGGAGCTTGAAAATCGCTCACTCGTAGTGCTTGCCTGGCAGGGACAGGGTCTTGGGTTTTCATCTCATTATCACAGTCATCCAACCCAAACCAGATTTTGATAATTGGGTCAACATTGCATTTCATCACCCAAGACCCTGTTCTGATAAATAGACATCTTATTGGCTAACATTAACATGTTATAACATTGTATTTATTTATGTGATGAAGATGTCAACATGCTGGTTCTTGTTAGAGTGAGGTCCAAATTACAAAGTCATTTGTGATTTTAGCGTCACAGCCACCCATTAAGTCCTGTGTTTTAATTCTAATCATTTAAGAAAGGTTTTAGAAGAAAATAAGAGAATGAGCATTCTCAGTTTATATTTTTTGAGAGTTTTGTACATGAGTAAATTGTACTTATATTTCTTATAAATTGTACTTACATCTCTCACCCCACAACCCCCACTCCATATTTATTATATATAAAATGCACACACACACACACACACACACACACACACACAAGCACACAAATGTGTATGTTTAAAAAACTTGACAAGTCCATTTACTGTTGCTTTTATGTGATAACCTATCAGGGTAATTGTCCCTTGAAAGAACTAATCGTCCTTGCCTCAGAAGCCATCGACTACCGTGTAGCTTTTTATTTAAAGTTGGGGTTTTGTGGGTTTCTTCCAATATTTTGGACATATCAACTGCTGGAACTACCATTGCTTAGGCAATCATATTGAGAGTTCAGGGTTGCAGTTCCATGCCATGTCTACAAGACACCCTCTCCCTGAAGGTGCTCTGGTTCAGTTAATCCTTTATCAAATAGAATTATCTCCTAACTACCTTTCACAAAATGCCTATGGACAGGTATGAACCGATTGATCAGTTGACTATTGCAGTAACTTGACTATTCAGACAGGTTTGAAAGTAAGGCTCTAAAACTGCCAGGTCTCCATATTAATCCACCATGCTATCAGGGTGACTGTTTTCCAGTCTTAACGAGACTCATTCTTATAATTCAAGCAATGACTTTTGTCTCTGTAGGATTAAAATGAAACTCATTGGGAGATGAAGCACTTAATGTTATCTGGAGGTCAAATGCACTGTGTAAGAGGAGTATGGTGAATTTCACTTAACATTTCTCTAGCAGTTCAAACCTAAGACATCAGGGAATGGTCCTGGTATGTATCGGCTTGGCTTGTTTAGTTCCCTGTGAGAAGGCTTGTTTAAAAAGTGCTCAAGCCGAGAGAACATGAATGAAGAATATGGATGAAGATGCAGTCAGTGAAGGACTTGATAGCTGAAAACACACATGGAACTGAAACCTCTAATTAATACTATCTGCTGTTGCATAGCAAAAGGATTCCACATAGACTGAGATGCTCAGATTATTTTCAGGTCATAATAACATTTCAGTCGGGTAATTTCTAAGCTGCTTTTTTTTTTAATAGTGGCAACATTATTTTCTACCAGTGTGCACATGCCATTTCACACCACTAACTGGTCCAGCTGAGTGTATACCGAGGCCATGCAGGTCTGGAGTCAGTGTTCTTGCTTTCTGACAGGCCTTTCATTGGACCATTTCATCCTCTGACTGTTCCCCAGCTCCTGGCAGGCGCTACTGTTTAACCTTGAGTCGCTGCACTTTGCGTTCTTGTTGGTGAAGTTTAGGTTGGTTCCACAAGTTTTCTAACTTCCTGGTCTGAACCAGAATTTATTTTTCAATAACACATACTGTATTGCTCCATGCCTTTAAAGGCAAATCTCATAATTCACGAAGCCACCCCACCCTGAAACAGTCACGGAAGAGACAGCTCTCACAGATATGCTGCCGTTCTCAGAGGGTACCGAGAAAAATCAGAACTGACTTTCAAAAGAAGAGGGAACATCAACTATTTTTTTGAAAGGCCTACTCCCGAGTGTATTGAACTTGTATGCCTCGTAGCATTTCTCACAGCTTTAATTATGGGTGTGGAAGAGTGGCCGCCTGTGAATGAGTACAACCACTTCTCCTAGCGCTCAGGTGCGAATTCAGCCTTGGCGATGTAGAGGACATGTTCCATAGCTCTATGAATGAGGAGTACTTGCCAGATGAGCCAGACTTTAACCAAATCATCTTTCTAACAATGTGGAGCAACTTGATACCTTGATTTCTTCTTCCCACGCACCTCTGGTTCCAAAGCATGCACCACGTGTGGCATGTTTTGAGCCCATTTTCTCTCATCTGTGCAGAAATCTGGTAGTTTTAGCTTGGTGCTTCAGGATTATCCTGTCTAAATTGAGTTTCCCACAGAGCCTCCAGATTCAAGGTATTGAAGTGTTCTTTCCAGGAGGGTTAATCTCCCTTCCACAGCACCAATTTCTTTTATTGTTTTGCAAAATATCCAATTTTTAGTATGCTAATTTGTGTTATTCTAGGTCTGTATCCTTGCCCATGCCTTAAAGTTGAAGTAGCCTTCGGCTATGGTGGAGCAAAGGATCATGCCTGTAAAGACTCACCATGCCACCGGGGCGACAGGCTAGGCAGATATTTCTGACACTGCACCAGGCAAGCATAACCCAGAAACCATCATCAATTCTTCAGGACCCACAGGCTCATACACAACGGAATCCTAGCACCACCCTGACATTCCTGATTAGGAGAAGTACACGAAAGTTGCATTGCTTTCATGAACCATTTAAGTTTTAATTACTATTGTTTAATATGGGAGAGGGGCAGATTAAGGTAAATGACGTCTAATTATAAAACATAATAATTAGTGACCTCATATAAGCTGGCAAAGGCCTTCGTTATCAGTCTCCTCCTGCAGTGAACTGGTTAGTTGTTACTTCTTGATGTTAGATAGGAAATTTAAACCGGCCAGATAGTTTTCTGTTATGCCCATATTTTAAATTTATAGTGAACAAATGTGTACAGTCACACTTATTAGTGATGATTTTTTTTCTGTGCTCTTTTCTTGTTCCTGTTAGTAAAAATGTTGGACGTTGGTTAGAGCTGGAGGAAGTCGCAGGGCTAATTGACAGGGCTCTGAGGTGGCTTGAAGAACAGTGAGCAGAGGGGCTTCAGTCTCTGATTAACATGTGACTTCCAAGTATGGTCCTGCTGACTTGACACAGAGAGGCTATCTTTTATATGCTGCTAAAGGTAATTTTGATTGATACAACCTAATTGGTTATAGACTAAATCATTTATGCTCTTCACCACTGTGTAGAACCCAGCACCTATTTTTATGCTCCGGAATGTAGAGGTGTTTTGGTCAGGTACAGTTTGCATTGATAGGGCTGGTTCCGTTCTGGATACAGGGCACTGCATATCCTAATCACTTGGGGGATTTTATTTGCTAAGCCCTAACACTCAAATGCATTAGAAGTAATGTCTAATGTGTTTATTTCTCACTTTAAAAAAATTAGTAAACTTTATGTTATCTTGTCTCAAAGTACTATACATCACTGGTATTTTAACTTCCTCATTAATATCCTCATTTGGGAATCACATTTGATCTGAGAATAGGCTGGATTTCTTTCTTATGTGAACTGGATTGTATTGTTTCTTTGAATTTTACTAGTTGCTAGTGTATAAAAGTATTTTTCATACTTATGGAAGTAAAAATGCCAATTAAAATAGGGGAGGAAGATTATACCAATGAAGGGGAATTTCATATGCATTCCTTCAAAGCCCTTTTTCAATTAATGAAAACCTAAAGTTCCATTAAATCAATTATTAGAGCAGAGTAGACTCTGCCCGTTCATTCTGCCTATGCCCTGCTTGGGGATGGACCTTCTGATTTGCATGACACATTCCTTCTATAGCAAAAGAGTTCCAGGTTGAAGATAGTGGGAAACACCAGGTACAACATTTGACACACCTTTCAGCATGTTCGAGTCCTTTGACTTTTTTTGAAAACAGAAAGAAAAACACTGGCCCATGTTGCCTACTTAGGACTATAATTGTGACACATTATTTTGGTGTGATAGGAACACCTCTGCCTCCAGAAAATACCTGTAATAGTATTAGCTGTATAGTGACAAATGATGTTAAAATTGTACTCTAGAATAATACAGAACATTGGAGGTTTGCTGTTGGTGTTCAAAGCTCTGTGTATATACTGCAATTCTCATGTCTGCTGTTTCTTTGAACATCAGCATCCTTCCCGGTCCAATGTGGGAGCCTGGAAAGCTATCATTATCCCTGCCTCTAGCAGACAATCTATATTGAAACAGTTGTACACATAAAAACTCGTCTCTCTCTGCTCAGATCCAGCTGTTTAAGTGAACAGCAGTTGCTGAACAGAGCTCCGGAGCAGGGCTAGCCCCAAGGCCCTCTCTGCTAATATGGTTTACCAGCTGCTGCATTCTGTGGTCTATGCAGGCAACTCCTGGATTTGTGCCAGATCCAACTGGAGCAAGGGAACATGAGGAATCTCCGAAGCTCTTGTGCTCACCCCTGTCTGTCAACATTTGACACCTTTTGCTGTGGAGTGCTTTCCCCAGGGCCATGGAGAGACCCTACTGGCATTGGCTGTGACAAGTGCTTGCTCTCAACCCCTTTTATGTGTGTATATCATCAAACACAGACCATTCTTAGCATCTAAGACAAGCTTCAGAATCTTGCTCTGGGTTGCCCGTGCAACCCTACATGATTAATTAGGGCTGGAAGGCCAAACAGTTTTGGTTGTTTTCTAAGGAATGATACACTGTAAGAGTCTATGAGAAGAATGGAAATGCTGGTATTATTTAAATGCACAATTTGATTACATATTTTGATGTCCAATTAATATGTAAATGTATCAGAACAATTGTGTAGGTGATTTTAATAATTAAATTTTATTTATTATTCTCATAAGTACATTTCTATGAGAGAGCTTAATTATTTGTTGTCTAAACAAGTTAAATAAATTTTCCCAAGGTGATGTCCTTGCATGTTCTACTTATTATTTGGACATGCATAACTTATACAAATATCAACATTTTGCTATTAGGTATTTGACACTAAACACTGATGTTGTCAAAAAAAAAAGAAAAAAATATCCAAATACCACAGAAATTTTTCAGATTTTTAAAGATGAAGAAAAAATAAATTTTAAAGGAAGGGTAGAACATTTAAAGGAAAACATTTTCATCAATAAAAGTTTAAAATTTAAATTAACTTGATTTCAACTCTAAACTTCCAAAACCAAGTCCACTTTTGAATTTAGTATTTTGAATTCTTACTTTTCTTTCAAAAGACAGGAGGAACTCTACTAGGTTTCAGAGCTCTTTCCAGTACTCTAATGTGAGATATTTGTAGTTAGGACAAGTATATATTGTGAGGAACACAATTCATTAGATGTTACATCTCTGAGACACTACTCTCTGTCGAACCACCACCCTGGAGGAACATCTAAACTTGTGCTCAAGAAATACAGGTCCATGCTGATGTGAGCCTCCCCTAATGCTCACCCTCTGCTCCTTCAGCCCAAGGTCAGAGTCATGCATGACAGAGACTCTCATTACTCAAGAGACTTCAGACTTGTAAGTAAGAGACAAGT
The DNA here is from genome assembly GCA_036184795.1 of Tokudaia tokunoshimensis. Lineage (NCBI taxonomy): Eukaryota > Metazoa > Chordata > Mammalia > Rodentia > Muridae > Tokudaia > Tokudaia tokunoshimensis. Next base: position 119,525,396 of record BTHU01000014.1, read on the forward strand.
ATTACTGAAAAGTATTAAAGAGAAACTGAACATACTTTGCTATCATCTTTTAAAAATCTTCTCCCACAAGATGACCCAAATAGCTGACCTTAAAGGGTACAAACAATTGGGAAAAGGAAGACCCTGACCACCTTCAGTGTCCCCACAGGACTCTGGCTCTCTTCTTTAGAGTTTGACTTCAGTTTCTTTCACAGACAAGCATGGAAGAAGAATCATTGTTATCCTTACAAATAGTCCAGATTCCTTGCACAAAAATGGCAGTCTGTTAATGTGTGGAACTGACGTGTCTTCTCAGGCTCAGGTTTGGCATGCCTGATGCTTAGCTCATGCAGCCATTTTGAAGGTCATAGAGCCTTTAGGAAGCAGGGCCTAACTGCTGAGGTATCTTGGTGGGAACGAACCTTTGATAGCTTTGCAATGCCCATGGTCCAGTTCCTGTCTGTTCTCTCTCTGTATTCCACCTGCCACCAAATGAATAAGTCTCCAGTGTATGCCCAGGCACTGTGACCTATGCCATGCTTTCTTACTAGGACATGCTATACTTTCTGAAACTGTGAGCCAAATGAACCTTTCCTCCTAAAGCTGTTGTGACAGGTGTCTTGTTACAGAGATGAGAAAAGCAATACACATAACCTTTCTCCTTTTATTTGACTTCTTTTTTTTTATCCTCCTCCTCCTCCTCCTTCTTCTGGTAAATGGTTTGCCTCCTCCTTCTGCTTCTCCTTCTTCTGGTAAATGGTTTGCCTCCTCCTTCTCCTTCTTCTGGTAAATGGTTTGCTTTCATGGAGACACTACTCACCAAATCAGTCTGCCTCTGTTTCCAGTGAACTATTATAGTTCTTAATTACTTGACCTTCATTTCCACCTTTGAAAAGCAAGGGCATTTCACATTCTTACTATGCCTACTATGTGGCAGGTCTTGACTCCTGGTCAACTGAAAGTGGCCAACTTGCCTGACACCTTTGCTATACGCAGCTCAATTTGCAGTCCGAGAAACACAAAGCAACACATAAGTCGTTGGTGCCATAGTGATGAGTCTCAAGAAAAAACAAGGAGAGGAAGAAACAGTATTTACCTTTAAGTACCTCACTGTGAGGATTAACTAAGATAGAAGAGTGTTTTCTCAAGATTGAACTTAGTTTCACGTTTGTGGCTTGTGCTGAAGTCTTTTGTTGCTCTCGTTGACAAGTTCTAGCTTGTGCAGAATTGTTGATGCAGATTACCACGGACCCATATAGCCAAGGGCTGCATCTGTAGGGACTGTCTCTAGAATAAGTTAGGCAACAACTGCTGTCTCCTGTGTTTTTGAACCACTCTGGAAAGCAGTCTGGCGGTTCCTCAGAAAACTGGGCATGACACTTCCGGAGGATCCGGCTATACCACTCCTGGGCATATACCTAGAGGCTTTACCTGCATGCAATAAGGACACATGCTCCACTATGTTCATAGCAGCCTTATTTATAATAGCCAGAAGCTGGAAAGAACCCAGATGTCCCTCAACGGAGGAATGGATTCAGAAGATGTGGTATATTTTACACAATGGAATACTACTCTGCAATTAAAAACAATGAACTCATGAAATTCCTAGGCAAATGGTCAGAACTGGAAAATATCATCCTTAGTGAGGTAACCTAATCACAAAAGAACACACATGTTATGCAGTCACTGATAAGGGGATATTAACCCAGAATCTCAGAATACCCTAGACACAATTTGCATATCAATAGATTTCCAAGAAGATTTCCAAGAAGATGGAAGGAGAGACCCCTGGTCCTGGAAAGACTGGATGTAGGGGAACGCCAGGACAGAGAAGCAAGAGGGGGTTGAATGGGGAAAAGAGGGAGGGAAGGGAGCTTATGGGACTTTCGGGGAGGGAGGAAACAGGAAAGGGGAAATGATTTGGAATGTAAATAAAAAAAACTTAGAAAATAAATTTTTAAAAAAAAAGAATAAGTTAGGCAGCTTATGGCCATAGGGCACAGGGTGCTGCCACTGTGAGAAAGAAAATAGACTCCATGAAGGCTGAGGTTATAACTTGGTTTTATTGGCTCCATGATAAGGCTAAATTGGTACCTGCCTGGCAGAAGGTTTAACAAAATTGTAATGTATGTAAAGGCATTATGACTCACAATCCATCTTTCTCATTCACAAATCTTGGTCATAGCCCCTTTCCTGCGCAACATCACTAAGGGTAGGTAGTTAGGGATTGTGCCTTTTTACCATCTATTTATTGACTGTTTGGACTTGGGTTGAAAAAACCAATTTCTGAATATTTCATATGAATAATAATTGTCTCCCAATGTGATTTTTAAACGATTGACAAAATTGTCAGGCTTGATGAAGTTTCAGTAGGCTTCAGGGCTCTTCTGTTTTACACAAATAAGAGAAACATGAAAATTGCATGTTGATGTGATCATAAGTTTAGTTCATTGCAGGACATAATGACTCATGGGTGAAATGCTCTATTTTGTCTAAAGAATTTTGGGGACCATGTGATCTACCCACTGTTTCCCAAGACTTGTGAATTACTAGTCTCTACAAGGTTGTATCACTCTGACAATAGGGATCTATAGATCTGCTGTTGGTATTCCTGTGACTAATCATGAAGGCATTCCTTTGTTTATCTCATGCCTTTTGTATGTGTATTACAAAGTGTGGAGAGTGCTTTGCTCTAAAAAAAGGTGTCACCATTTGTCAAGTGTATCCCACAATGCTCACGTCTGTTCACATCTCCTTATCTTTAATGTGCACAGAGACAGGAGAGAATAATGGTGTCTATATTTTTTTTCAAGATACTTTTGAGGACTGTGAGCACCGCAACATGAAGAACAACCCGGAAGTGCAAGTGATTAGGAATTGGGAAGTCCTCTGAGGCTCTGCTTTCTGAGTGGTGGCCAAGTGCTCAGAACTTCCTCTGCCTGTTCATGGCAGCGTGCAGCAGCCGAAACAGCTCTCCACATTATATTTAGGTCCTATTAGCTTGTGTCCTCATCATTTCCACTGAGATGTTGATGGGATGCTGGTAGAAATGGAGATATGAGTGGCATGTTGACCTCTTCACAGCAGTTCAGAACGGGGATACTGGAGTTCATGTGGAGGCTCTGAAATCCCTGGAAGCACCCAGCACCCAGCTCAAAAGCACATCCCAGGAAGCAGAATTAACACTCTGCTTGCATAAAAGAGCTTCTTGGACAGTTTTTGTACGTTTCTAGCTTATTAAAAATTTGAAGAAAAGTGCTGCTTTAAATTAGCCTTTTATTATGGAACCCATCCAATAATCCTTCTAATAATATATTATGAAACATTAAAATAGCATGAAACCCAGATAGGAAAAGGCTAGAAATCCTGTCCTGTCGAGCATAGTATTAATAACTTGGGCAAAAAAAATCAGTCCAAGAAAATTATAATTCATTCAGTTCCTTTAAAGTGACTGACTCTGTAAGTGACCTTAAGCTCCTTTAAAACAATTATGATTCGAATATTTGTCTGGCAAAATTTTATAGCCTGTTAGATAATTGCATGAATGTAGTTATGTACAGTCTCTCTATTTCTTGGTATACCTGATTTAGTTAATCTCAACACACTTCATTCATTTATGCTATTACATACTTTGAGTCATATAAAGTCAAGGTCTCAAAACTAATCATAAAAAATACTGACTGCTATTCATGCTAACATAATAACCCTTTCTTTAAAACAACTACCAATAAATTTCATTATAAGAAGTTATTAAAAGGGTTAAAAACCTATTAAATGTCAAAGAATTTGCTTGACTCAAACTTCTAATAAAGAAAGAGAATAGGCTTTCTTACTAAATTATTTAAATCTTTACTGACTGTGCAGTGAACCGTGAAATTAGAAAAGTGTTATTAGAAATGTTCACTGGTTTTTATAAAAGTTGAAGCACAGAATGTATCAAGCCATAGTCTTTAACAAGACTAGTTAGAGCAGCAAGTTCCTAATCCTAAATATACGGCTTCTCTTGATAGAAAGGTCATAATTAAAGCCATGCTGTAAAATGCTGATAATAAAATTATGACTACAAAAGCTCACATGTTCATTTTGAATATAGGAGATACATACTTTAATTTTAATTTGGACAAATATCCTCTATTTTTTTTATTCTTCCATGTTCAGTAAAGAGACTCTCTCAATCAATGATTACATTTTAATAGTGGCTAATCTTAAACTAGTGTTAGCTTGAATTAACCAACATTTATGGGTTTTTCACTTACCAAATGCATACCGAAATTAGAGACTTATGATCTAAAGAGTTAAAAATCGTAATGTCATTAATCTTGTATGTCAGGCTAAAAAATAAAATGGGTCGAAATTATTCTCTCTCTTTTTTCCATTTCTTCCTTCTGTCCTTCTTTCTTTCTTTCTTTCTTTCTTTCTTTCTTTCTTTCTTTCTTTCTTTCTTTCTTTCTTTCTTTTTCATTTTTATTGGGACAGTTTATACTATGTAGTCATGGATAGCCTGTAACTTGCTACATAGATTAGCCTGGCTCTAACTCACAGAGATTTACCTGTCTCTGCTTCTGGAGTGCTAGGATTAAATGTGTACACCTTGATGTCTGGCCCTGATAGCAATTATTAATATAACAAACTTAGATTTTCATGATTCCTAACAGTGTTTAGCACACATTATTTAAATTGGTGTGGACCCAAAAACCAGTTTACTATCCACTATCAGTCTTCTCATTGGCTCATTCCTGGCCTTAAGTAGTCATGGTTCTAAGGTCTTGTATAAATAATACAGAATACCAACAGATACTCATTACACACCAATCTAAGTGTTTAACATTGAGGGGCACCACACTATTGAACCCTGGAACAAAGGGAGAGACTACTGCCATCATCTGTGGTACAGTACCATGAAAATACAAAGATGCAGAGAGGCAATTCTGAAGCCCTGTAGTCGGTGAGATTAATCACAACCATCACAACCTGTCTGATCTCCAAGCTTGACCGTAACCATGACATCTAAACTAGTCACCTAGTGTTTGAGCTCATATAGACATGTTCTTGTAACAAGAGGTAACCAGAAGGACTTGCCAATGAAGATACAGCTGGAACACAAAGCTACTGAATTGAAAGCACTGATTCCTTAGGTAGAAAATTTGATGTAGGTTTCTTTTTCTAAACACTCTACCTGGTACTGAAGGAGACCCTGGGAAAAAAAGGCAGATAAGAAGCACTCTGAGTTCAAGGCTCTCCCAGGCAGCCAAGCATATACATCAGAGAGGTTTATTGTTCTGATCAAAAGTACAATGGAAGTGCAGAGGCCACTGCTCCAACAGGGAAATTGCACTGAAATAAGACCCCAGTAAGCATCTTCTTGAATGAGGAACTCTGTTTAATGTGGGAGGATGTGTGAGAATGGAACGGGTAGAATTTCACCTATATGGGTGTGACGATTGCATTTTCAGAACAGCAGTGCTTGTCAATAAAAACAAGAAATATGTGTGTAAGTGAAAGAGTAGTTCCAGTTATGAAAAGTTGGATGCATGAGGAAGCCACTTTTCAAGCATGTGACTCAGAGTTGTCTGGTAGAGAGTTGCATGTAAGAGTCAAGGGTCACACCTTTGAAGCCTTTGGAGACCTCCTTTGCCTGGTAACAGTTGATGTTAATTTAACAGAAAGATCTTTACTAGTTCTTAAATTGAGGCCCAATGATCAAAAATAACACTTTTTCCCCCTGAATCTTAAACAACAAAACAACAACAACAACCACCCCAAAACAGTTGTGGGCAAAGCAATTTTAATTATGTGTACCCTGGATCTATTCAAGACACATACAAATTATGTTTTTATAGATCATCTGACTCAAACATTTCAATAAAAATATTTTTATTTTTATTTACCTTTTATTTTTTCTAATTTATTTTTATCTATATGGATATTTTGCCTGAATATATGTCTGTGCATCACTTGCTTGCCTGGTGCCCAAAGAGGCCAAAAGGAGGCAACAAATTCCTCTGGACTGGAATATTAGAGAGTTGCAAGTGACCATGTGGGTGCTGAGAATTGAAGCCAGGCCTTTGGGAAGACAGCCAGTGCTCCTAACCATATATCTCTCCAGCTCCCACCCCTTTTCATTTTTGTTTCCCTTGGGGCTTGGGCCATCCTGTAACTAGTTGGTAGAGTATGTGATCAAAGTAAAATTCAAGCCAAGCACTATGCAGAAGAAAAGCAGTGTGTCCTAGTCTTGATGCAGCTTTATCCATCTCCTAGAATCATTAAGGGAAGCTATTGGGCACGTTGGGACACATAAGAAAGTTTGAACCAAATCTTTCATCTGGGATGGGCATTGAAGTGTATTGCTTGCTTAGAAAAAAATTTACTTTTCCCCTAATAGTAAAGATAAATAAATGCTTCCTAGGCTTATGGTAGAAGAGGTCAATGTTTGAAAAGTACAGATTTCCAGTCTCCTCATATGTTGGGGCTTGCTTGACAACTGAAGGAAATTTTGCAAAGTGATTAGATCTGGAGGGTTGAGACCTAGGCAGGGATCATCTCCTTGGTTTCATGATATTATGGCATTGTTGGGAGCTGGGTTAGAGAAGAAGGTGTGGCTAGTTGGAGGAAGCATGAAAGTGGGGGTTCCCCTTTTTTCTTCCTTGGTTTCTTCCTATAATCCTTTGACCCTGCTTTCCTGGTCACCATGATGTGAGCTTCTTTGCCACATTCCCCATCCCCTAAACCCCCACCTGTGGTGATGGACTGAAGTTTTAAACTTCTTTTCTCAGATTATTTGGATCATAGTGCCACCAAAGCAAGCAGCTCAGCTGACAGCAAGGACTTCTATTGGAGTAGACTTTCTGAACCTGCTATATTCAGTGTTTAATGAGTGCAACTCCAGATACAGGGAAGCCTGAAAAAAATCACTGCTGCATCACTGTAGCTTTCAGAAATGTGTGACAGTTACACCAGAGGAAGGGAAAATACAAATGGCGGCTACAAAGGCTCAGGTGTGGTTCTTGACAACACAGAAGCTAACTTTCAATACAAATGCAGTTTAAAGTAAGCTACTTCTAAACATCCATGCTAAGTCATCTGAATATCTTCTGAAACCATAACTTTAGTAAGATACCCAAAATTTCCCAAGAAAAGAGGAGGAGAAAGTGGGGAAGAATCTTGAACACATGGGCACAGGGGAAAATTTCCTGACTAGAACACCAATGGCTTATGCTCTAAGAACAAGAATTGACAAATGGAGCCTCATAAAACTGCAAAGCTTCTGTAAGGCAAAGGACACAGTCAACAGGACAAAACTTCAACCAACAGATTGAGAAAAGATCTTTACCAATCCTATATCTGATAGAGGGCTAATATCCAAGGTATTCAAAGAACTCAAGAAGTTAGACTCCAAGAGAGTCAAATAACCCTATTAAAAAACAGAGTACTGAGTTAAATGGAATTCTCAACTGAGGAAACTCGAATGGCTCGGAAGCACCTAAAGAAATGTTCAGCATCCTTAGTTATCAGGGAAATGCAAATCAAAACAACACTGAGATTCCACCTAACACCGGTCAGAATGGCTAAGATTAAAAACTCAGGGGACAGCAGATGCTAGAGAGGATGTGGGGAAAAAGGAACACTTCTCCATTGTTGGTGGGATTGCAAGCTTCTAAAACCACTCTGGAAATCAGTTTAGCGGTTCCTCAGAAAATTAGACATAGTACTACCTGAGGACCCAGCTCTACCACTCCTGGGCATATTCCCAGAAGATACTCCAACATGTAATAAAAACACACGCTCCACTATGTCATAGCAGTCTTATTTATAATAGTCAGAAGCTGGAAAGAACCCAGATGTCCTTCAACAGAGGAATGGATACAGAAATTAAGTATATATACACAATGGAGTACTATTCAGCTATTAAAAACAATGAATTCATGAAATTCTTAAGCAAATGGATGGAACTAGAAAGTGTCATCCTGAGCGAGGTAACCTAATCTCAAAAGAACACACATGGTATGCGCTCACTGATAAGTGGATATTAGCCCAAAAGCTCAAAATAAAGGAGTTAAGTTGAATGTTCCAATATTCCTTTTGGTTTTTATCGCCAAAAGTTGTTCTTGATTATCTCTTCCACTTTTCTGATCCAGAAAATCATATGATTTCTGATAAAATGATGGAACTGTGTCATTTTCCTGGATCTTGGATGAGTGTAAAGACTAAACACAATCATCTTAGCCATCCTGCAGTTCAATGACTATGGAGTGTGGAACAGACCAGATTAATTTCATGAGTATATGTGGACACATGTCTCCTGGTAAAGTTGTTCTGGGTTTAAAGCATTCTGTAGGAAGAAATGGAAGTGTGTCGGGTGATAAGAGGGAGGAAACAAGGCAACCGTCAGTGTGGGGCTTGTTTTTATGGATTCTTAACAGATATTTTAAGAGAAATATTTTAATCAGAAGCACAATTTAATTGATTGTCTTATTTTTTCAACATTTTAATAATTGCAGTGTCTTGTTTTGCCACCCCTCCCAAACTGTTATCTTAGAGGAGGTCTAATGTCTATTCGAGTTTAAACCACATTGTGTACTAACAGAAGTACTTAAACAGGAAGTTAAAGGACTATTGGACTCAGTCATTCAGAAGGTACAGCCACCAGGTGCTCGGTGAAGTCCAGTAGGGCCAGAGGCTTGGCCATTGACTAGGATGGCAGACTAGGATCTGAATAATTGGTAGACTAATATGCCCAATAAGTTCAAAACCGTGGGAATAAAGAAAGCAGCAATATTTATTATGAAAATTTAACTGCAACAAATGAACAACCAGAAAGAAGGCTTTACTGTTTGTACTTTTGGACACATGTCTTTATGCTTTCAGGTCTTTTCATAAGCAGTACCATTTCCTAAATGTTATCTTGGCTCCTGAAAAAATAAAAGCCTATTGATAGAATGACCCTTCAGAAAAGAATAGAATTAGCGTCTTTAATAATCAACCATATACATTGATACTTAACAATTGACCATAGTATGTAATCTATATACTTGTCAATTTTTCTGTCCCTTTAGTCTGTTATAATAAAATAATACAAATGCCAACATCAAACTGAGTGGCTTTAAAAGAACATTAACTGTGTGTCACTGTAATGCAAGGCATTTCTTGCAAGTTATAAAAAAATGCACTTTGCTTGTGGGTAAAATGGGTTTTAACGACATGGAAATAAGTTCATGATTCCTCTGTACTGTAATTACAATTTTTTGTTTCTAAAACATATTTAACATCTCTAGCTTAATTAGATGACCCCTTAATGACAGCTCCAATGAATAGGAAAATTCCCAACTGATCAACTGAAGGGATGGGGAGACACTCCTATTCTAAATATATAATAAGTTTGGAACTTATTCTAAGTAACAAGAAAGAATATTGACCCAGCAGTCTTTAAAATTAAAGCCATCCGATCATTTCTCTGCATCTACATTTATAAAAGCTAATAGAATTTTCAGTACTTATTTATTTTCTGATGGAAAAAACATTTTCTTTTGGAAAAGACAAACTCAGACTTTTTTCAATAGTATATCATATCCCATTTCCTCTTTCAGAGGCCAGGGTATTTTAGTTGAAGACTCTAGCTGCCTATCTCTTATAAAGAAAGAGGGAGTTTTCTGTTTTTGTTTTGTTTTGTTTTAAAGTTATATACCCTGCTTCTCTCTTTCTTAGAATTTTTTTCCTATGGTTGATGCACAGGTCTCAAAACAGATGTGGGGGGACCAGTAGAGTAGAGTTAAGTCCCTCTCCTGTGGTCTCACTCAAGGGCAGTCTATTTTGACAGATTTTCTCTGAGCAGTTCATCAAAAGATCATTCTTCCCAACCTGGCATGTTTTTGTGGCATAAACACAATCTAAACTCATTTCAGACAGGACTCCGTAACCTTTAAGATGTACATGAATTTCGCAGGGATCCTATTAAGGTATGAGTGATATGATTCAGAAACTTCAGAGAGGGAACTGGAGTCTACATTTCTCATAGACTACATGCAGAGCCCTGTGCCTACTGGACAAACTGAAGTTAGAGTAGTAAAGCACAGACCAGTTCTTGACTCCCTTTATCGGCACTATAAAGTCCCTTCTTTGTGTCTATTGCCAAATGTCAATCTCAGCCTCAGTGAAGAACAGGTCTCAGAGAGGAGTTTTAGGTGATGGAATGGCAGCATCATCAGTTCAAGGCTCATGAACATCTACAGGAGTTGGTCACTGCTCAGGAATTTCTTGTTAGTCCAAATCACACAGAATTGTCAGCTGACAATGTAGCAATGCAATTGGCTTTTTGGATGGAGGCATCAATAAGGAAGTTATTTCATTTTGGTCCTGAATTATTAATTGATTAACAAAGACAAGGAAGTAAGGGGTTCTCTTTACCTGACTTGACAGTACATTGATTAATGTCAGAGATTCTTGCTCTTAAAAATACTTCAAAGATACTTGAGAGTAGTGCCTTTTCAAAGGTACTAAAGACTTATTTAGAATTTATCAATGCATGAATAACTTCAGAAACAACTGATTAAAAATAAAAACATGACACAATTTGTAGGATACAGCCAAAGCAATGCTTAGAGAAATAGTTATTGGGCATTTTAGAAAATAAGAATAATATAAAACCTGTCACCCAAGCTTTTGTCTTAGCAGGCTGGAGGAAGAAGAGCAATTTGACATGAACAAGTAGAAGAAAACAGTAAAAACCAGAGCAGGAACCTAGGAACTGACCTCAGAATGTGGGGGAGGGGAGCCAACAAAGCAAAAGCAGGTGCCTTGAGAAGCTGTAAAATGTCAATATATCAAGTAGGCTAAGTAACAAAATGGTGAGAAGACAAACTGTGAACACCAGAAACAAAGAAGGGTTCTCACAACTCATTCACAAAATGGCTAATTAAAGCAGAAAAGTGAATGAACATGTTTAAAATTTAACATATTATAGGATATACAAAATTCACTGAAATAAATCAAGACAAACAACACACCCACAAAGAGAAACAGATAACATGAACTACCCAATACCCATCAAAGCAAATGAATGGTTACCAATGATCTTCCAGAAAGAAATCACCTTTGCCACCCAAATTTTGTGGAAGAAATAGACCAGAGCTTTCAAAATACATCCCCAAAATAGAAGTGAGTAAAAGACTTCATAATTTATTCTTTGAGAGCATATAGAAGAAAAATTATAGACCTGCGTCTCTCATGAACATAAATGCAAACTCAATAAAATATTCACACATTTAATCCAACACTACACAAAAGACATACTCCATAATCAAGTGGAATGTTAGATGTGTAAGAGTAACCATCACTTACATATCTCTCTATAAAATCTGATGAATCAGTGAGATTAAAAAAAATCATATGATCACATCTGTATAGACAAAAAAGGGCATGGTGAAGCCTAACAATTACTCATGATAAAAAAAAATATCCTTCAATGGGAAGGAATTTTCTCAGCTTGGTTAAAAATATACTATATCAAAAGCAATATTGATAGAAACCCTACAGTTAATATTACATTAATGATGGGAAACTTCCTGTAAGACTAGAAACAAGACAAGAACATCATCTCCCCCCTAATGAGCAGTGCATTGAATGCCTATCCTAATGTAATAAAGGAAGAAAGTGGATACATAGAAGGAAAAGAAAGAAAGGAAGAAAGGAAGAAAAAGAAAGAAAGAAAGAAAAGAAAGAAAGAAAGAAAGAAAGAGAAGAAAGAAAATCCCTTTCTAGTCATAGATGGCTTGCTTTTGCACATAGAAAATCACAAAGAATTATCATCAACAAGAAATCTGACCTGAAAACAATAAGCGAACATAACAGATATGCAGGATGTGAGACCAGCCATAAGAACTGCAAGTTGAACATTTAAAACCACCATTTATAAGAGTCTTCTAAAAATACAATACCTAAGTATAAATCTAAGGAAACATGTCTTACAGAAAATTACAAGCCACTGATGAAGGAAATGAACTGTTATCTAAATAAATGGCAAGTACTCCATGGTCACAGATGGGAACGCTCCCTATTGGATGTTGTCAAGTTCTTTTCTACTTCGTGTATAGCTTCAGTAAAATTCCAATGAAAGCTCCATGAGCAATTTTATAGGTACTGACAAACTGACTCTGAAATGACAGGGTGAAACAAAGGACCTGAATCAGGCAACATAATCTGAAGTTGAATTTACACTGACAAAGCTTTGTTGAAAGAGCAAAATATTGAAGACTGAACCTATTGGTAAAGAGCAAACAGATCAATGGAGCAGGATGGAGAACAGACATGGATGCCAGCATAGAAATTCCTGATCTCTGGAAAATGAACAAAAGTTATTCAAAGCAAATGACAATTTAAAAATATGGTGTTGGCATTGTGTAAGCCTACCCAGCAGCTGCACTTGCCTCTCTGGTCTTAACACCTTCGTATGTTTACAGACCTCAGGGTGGCATCCACTCACCATCTGTACCAACTCCAGCATCTTATCTTGAACCCCATATCCAGGTGAGAATCAGGTAATTTTGGTAGAATGGCACATCTTTGCTATACACAGTGTTGGACCTTGTTATAGATCCCTTAAAAAAGTGTGGAGTTTACATGAGGATGGCCTTTTAGTTTCAACCATAAGACACTGGAAGATTCTTTAATACACATGATGCACAAAATGAGTATATGTTTGAGTCTCTGTTGTCAATAACTAATGATTCTGGGGCTCCAGACAAGATTTAGTGGTTAGGAGCACTTGTTGCTCTTGTAGAGGACCCAGCCACCCACATGGTGGTGTATGAAGATCTTCAGGCATACCACACGCACTCTGACTTAGGTCAGGCCTCTTCACTGCAGATGTTCAGGGACCTTTGGGGAATGCCTGTACATTAAAAACAAAAGGCCTCAGAAAACATGGCCGTTTTCCTCCACTCTCACTATATGTTCTGATTGCTCAAGGTAACGAGGATGCCAGAGGGGCTGTCTTAGGTCAACCTGTCTGCAGATCAACTATCAAATACCAAAGCCAAGTGTCAAAGGTTCCCAGAAGCCAGGGTTCTCAGGCTCTCGCTTGAGTGCCTGAAGTCAGCTCAGAGGCCATCACTAACAGAACAGCCAGCTTTGTAGCTTTCAGCTCATCACACGCCATGTTTTTTTTCTTCCCTCCTTTCTCTGTCTCTCTTTCTTTCCCCTTTTCTTTGTCTTGATTCTCTCTTATTTTCCTCTCCATCTCTATCCTTCCTGTTCTTCTCCCCCTCATCTCTTTCTTTTGTGATAACAATGGCAGTTCTGTATGGTTTCCAGGTCAGAAATACATTATCTCAGTCTAACTATAAGGAAAACCTCGGACAGATTCCAGCAGTGGAATAATCTAGAAAACAGGAATTTCTCAATACTGTGGAGTCAATCCAAAAAGAAACATCATGTTGGCAACAACAAGTAGTGAAAAAAAGAGGCCATGAATTTGAAAGAGAGCTAAGAGGAGTTACATGGAAGGGTTTGGAAGGAGGAAATGGAAAGGTCGTGATTCTTCACTATCACAATAGGAGGCTAGTGTAGCTTATTTATTTCCCAATTATCAAAGCATCATCAGTTCTATAGAATTCTAATTGGAAGGCTTTGCCCATGAGTGTAGTTTTTAATGAAAATGAGATTTTATTCACTTTCCCTCACCTAAATTTACTCAAACTCAATTATTGTTATGGTGATCTGTCTACTGGTGCGCGCGCACATGCGCGCGCTAGAAAGAGAGAGAGAGAGAGAGAGAGAGAGAGAGAGAGAGAGAGAGAGAGAGAGAGAGAGAGAGAGAGAGAAATTGTAATACTCTTTAAAAAGGAAGGAATGAAGTAAAGAAAGGAAAAAAAACCTTTTAGTTAATTTTCATCTGAAAAGCACGCAGGCTCTGAAAATGTTAAAGGACTCAGAAACAGTCCAGAACAACAGAATCCCTAGCAAAGACAAACCAGCATCACTGTGCTGAGCCCAGAATATGGGGCTATATAGGGTAGTTGTGAAACAGAACCTGACTGATGGTTTTTCTGTTCTCAACATTATCTCCACATTAATCTCTTGATCCAGAACTATTTCAAGCCAACTGAAATGGAGAGCTGAATAAACCTTATTAATCTTAAGGAAGCTCGAGAAGGATGAAAGATGGACAACTCTTAAGGATTTTTGGCAATCAATCAATCAATCAATCAATCAATCAATCAATAAATAAATAAATAAATAAATGGTTCAAATTTTCAGAGAGATCGCCTGTTTCCGAGGCATGCTCTCTGGGACACTCCTGAAGCCTGACCTTGGCCTCCACCAAGCTGTGCTCTTCCCCTCAACAACCTGCGCTTTTCTCCTCTACTAGTTCATGTCCTGGATGTTGGTGGAAACTTAAGAGACAACAAGTGGTTCTGGGTTCTCTTGCTCTCAACCAGCACCTAAGTCTCAATCAGTGCCTCTTCCCACCTTCTTTTAAGGAGAAAGAGAGGGACTATGAGTCATTGTGTGATCATCTGAGCAGGGTGTGTGGTGGTGCATATCTATAATTCTAGCACTTGGGAGGCAGAGTCAGGAAGATCATTCCGAGGCTGAGGCCAGTCTGCACAGTGAATTCTAAGACTGGGTCATAACTTGGAGTTTAATGACATATGAAGGATCCTAGTTGAGATCCTAGGACTCAAAGGGGACATTTGGAGGAGGCTAGGTCTATTCAGATGTGGTGGGACTTAGGATGGCCGTGCATCAATGCCAGTTCATAATGTTGACACATGTGCCCTTCTAAAATGTGACGTGTCAAAAACACGAAGCTAGATCTAGTGGGGTCTCTCTGTAGATGATAGCAGTGATTATTAAATCACAACCCTTTTCAAAATAGTGTATTCATTTAAAAGAAATCAGCTTTACTTTTATTCTTCAAGGGTTGAACTGTGAACTATAAATAACCAAGTCAGTTTCCAAACCTGTTTATGCCTGTTATATTTTGTGATGTGATTAAAACATGTATTCAAATCTTGTTTAACCAGGTTGAAATATGTTGCACGAAATGGGATTTCTATATCATTTAGCCCTAGGAAGACTAAATAGAGATATTTTGTTAATAAACTTGTTAATTTTGGCATTCTACTTTAAGAGCTATGAAAACTTGCAAGATGTCATCAAGAATCTTCTTTCATGCTCACAAATAAGAAACTTCAGTAGTTTTTCTACCATTGTAAATAAATTTAATTGGAAAAAGTCTCAAAGACATAGAGTGAGGAATGTTGCTTATACTACAAATTCACACAGGAATGATCACTCACTAGATACTCATCTGTGTAATGTCCCTTTTAACTGAGGTCTGTTCCCTGATATTACTATTATTTCTAGATTTACATATTACTAGATTATATTTCTGTATTACTAGATTATTTTTAAATTTGTTTACTTGTATTTTATGTGCTTGGGTGTTGGTTTCTACGTATTGTCTATGTCATGTGAATGCAGGAAATCACAGAGGCCAGAGGAGGGCATTGGTTACCCTGGGACTGAAGTCACAAGGGGTTGTGAGCCCCCGTGCAGGTACTGGGAACAAAATCTGGGTCCTCTGCAAGAGCAGCAACTTTTCATAGCTTCTGAGACATCGCTCCAGCTTCTTATATTAAAAAGTTTGAATTCTATATAGAACACTGTTTTTCACCTACTTTAATCTCATACATGGGTAAACAGGACTTGTGCTTGGCTGTTAGCACTGGTGGCCTGTCACTGGTCAGCATTTGGTCCAACCTTTCAAACTAAAGGCATTGAATTTCAACTACATGGCAGTAGATGATGCTTAATTCAACATATGATAGCCTTTGGTATTTGCATGTGAGGGAGTCTATGTGGGTGTCAGAGGTCCATAAATCCTGGATATTTCTCCTTTACAACTAAGAACAGAGAGTAGAGATTTTCTGAGTGACTGTGCTTTACCAAAAGACATACAGGACCTGAATTCCAAGGCACTTTCCTCTTGATGATAGATGATGGTCTGTTGCTGCTGGCTAGATATGGCAGAAAACAGGGTCCTATCATTAATCACAGAGGAAGAAATAATAAAAAATAAAAAGGAAAAATACAATAGAACTTGTAGGGTGTTTCTTCTACCTGAGAGGTCTCCTATTTAGGGGTTTATGCATTTTTACCACACATCCATTTTACCAGATCTCTGAAGACTGGCGTTGTGTTGACTGGTTAATCCAAAATTTTCTCTTTCCACCTTCCACTTCTTGGTTGTTTTAAAATTGCTATTAAGTTTCTAGCGACTTTTACTGAAGCTTATGGGGTAAGAAAAGTTTGTAAGCTACTTTGTGTATGTGTGGGTAGACTGTGGTTGGAATATATGTGTTCTTTCGGAAAATTTGGCTTCCTGAGACTTTGTGACTATGAAGGTAAGGCTGGCTCTGGATTCACCCACTTAAGGCATTTCCTAGCCAAGATTAGAAAAAATCAGAGCCAAGGATGTGTGTCATCCACCGTGTATTCTTGGGAGAGCAGAGTCTATTTGTAGTGGACTCTATTTCCAAAGAAGGATGTCTAAAAATTTCAATAGATATTTCAATATGCAAAAATGAAGGCAAATTTAAGTTTAATTTACTTTAATTTAAAACAGTATACTATGCTATGAAAATCTTTTAGGGTAGAAATATAAGTTGCTAAGGATGTAAAAATATACTGACTGCCTGATATAAAAGGCTGGGATTCCTGTTATTTGCAGACAGCTCCTTCAATGGCTAGATCAGTACTGCAGAAGAGGAATTTGAAAAAAAAATATATATCATAGCTATTTTTTTGTTGTTGCTGTGACCAAATACCTAACAAGAAAGAACTTAAGGGAAAATATAGTCCATCAATTTCTAGAAGGCATGATGACCTCGGTATGGGGAAGTCAGCTTCATATATCTGCAGTCAGGATGCAGAAAACAGACAGAAAGTAGGGCAGGGTTAAGGAATCTCAAGGCCCATTCTCAGTGGTTTACTTCTTTCTGTCAGGTCTCTCAAGGGACACCTGTGCTGGGGACCAAGTATAGAGTATTTCATTCTCAAACCACTGAAGATAAGCCCTGGTCACTGAACATTTCAGAAATCTGTCTTTTCTACGCAAAGTGTCAAAAACAAAATTCTTTTTGATGCATTTAATGAATGCAACTAGTGCATTTTATGATGAAGAGTTGTAATTGGGTCTGTGTATTGTGTGACTTGTAGGAGTCCAACAGTTAACACAAATGAAATGCAGCATTTGCCTCTCAGAAGACTGATGTGCACCTAAGCAAAACAGGGTGCAGAAAAAGTCCTCTGCTCCTTGGAACATGCAGAGGAGGGCTCTTGCTCTAGGAGTGAGCACACCGGCGGAAGTGGCTGCCCTCAGTAGTTTCTGTCAGGGTTGGGATCAAGCACAAGGCCTTTCTGTAACTGCCTCTGTTGCTCTTGCCACAGTACCAGAAGGAAGGTAACTAAAGAAATCTTCACGTTTTCCAAAGTTTTTCATCTTCTTCTTGTTGTTTTTTTATAGGTAATGTTTAGCATTTTACTTTCTTTTCCAAATTTTTATTGGTTATTTTGTTCATTTACATTTCAAATGTTACCCCCGCCTTCCCGGTTTAAGAGTATTTTATGATTTGGAGAGCACACCTATATTCATTGACTCAGTAAAGTCTCTGTAGACATTCATCTTAAGTCACTTAGAGACCCTAACTCAACCAGGAGAACAGAGCAGTGTGCGATAATACCCAGTACTCTGTGTCTTCAGACCTCACCCTCTCCTTCAGTGATCTGCTGAGTTCAGGGATCTTTTTGTCCAGGACAGGCTTCAGAAGAGCCACTGAAATATAGCTTCCTGCTAAAATAGCAGGTCACTCTGACAAGAGGATCCTAATACACTAAAAGACTATGATGTATGGTATTCTCGCTGTACACTAGAATAGTTATAGTAAAGATGATTGTGCTTAAATATACACAATACTTTTGGTGTCACCCCCTTATGATTCCTTCTGTATAAAGTGAAAGAAAAGGAGTTAGCAGGCATAGAATATGTCCTAGCAAAATTTCTGGGAAGGTCAGAAATCTAACACAGGTTTCTCAAGGTCAACCCCAATAAA
Source organism: Tokudaia tokunoshimensis (assembly GCA_036184795.1). Taxonomy (NCBI): domain Eukaryota; kingdom Metazoa; phylum Chordata; class Mammalia; order Rodentia; family Muridae; genus Tokudaia; species Tokudaia tokunoshimensis. The sequence goes on from BTHU01000014.1 coordinate 119,543,485, forward strand.
TATACATAAATATATTTAATATACTATAATATTCAATTGTGTAACATAATATAATATATACAAAATATATTTTTTGTCTTGTGTATTGTGCTTTGAAATATTGACTGAGGACCAGCAAGGTGGCTGAGTAGATAAAGATACTTCCTGCCAAACCTGACAACCTGAGTTCAATTCCCAAGCCCCACATGGTGTAAAGAAGGAAGCGATGCTAGAAAACTGTTCTCTGAGCTCTCTAAGCACTTTGTGGGATATGTGGACACACACACACACACACACGCATGTACGCACACGCACACATGTACACATACACACATGCATACACATATACACACACCAACACATGCACACATGTATACATGTACATACATATACTGGTACACATATGTAAATACACACACTATCATACACATATATGTATATATAAATATAAACACATACACCCAAATAACACACACACATACATATACATATATATAAATATATACAGATACACACATGCACAAAAAATACACTCCACACATACGTACATACAATGAATAATCATGAGTCTTAAGTTACAGGTGAGAGCTGGTGATTCCTGGGGCTTTGTCAGGGCCTGTGACTCATAAATGGGGTGGCACTAATTACAGAGGGATGTACACACAGGACAATGTGAGCATAGTCAGGTTCTCACTAGAAAGGCTGAGGAGCTGGGGACATAGCTCAGTGATTGAGCAATTGAATGGTCTGGGTGAGGTTTTGAATACAGCATTGAACTCCCATCAACATGCACACCTCCACACAAAAGAACAAATCTGCCTCCCTTGCACTGATTGTTTCTTTACTTTGTATATTCAACATGAAACATTAAAAAACTTTCAGGATGCCTTATCTGTTAATTGTGACAATTTTATCAACAAAATAATTTGAGATATAGACATTTTAGTAACAGAAGCATTTCCACAAAGCACCCATTAACATATGATATAGCTGGATTTTGTTAGTCACATTCTTTCCAACTTTGCTGGAGTATTATACACACACACACACACACACACACACACACACACACACACACCCCACATTATGAAGCTTGGCACAGTCTTACCACTATGTATTTATGAAGAAGTACACAACAGATCTAATTAGAAGCAATTTCCTCATGTAACATTTAAGACAGTCATCTCTGACAGCTAATTTCAACTATATAAATGTTTTAAACTTATCTTTCATGTTTTTGATGTATTTACTTTATGTGTGTGATACAAAGATATTTTATGCAGGTATGTAATGTATGCATAGCATATTTCCAGATCTAGAATTTTTAGTAGGTAAGATTATACTATATGATGTTCTAAGAGAAGTAATGAATGCATTAAAGTGCTTTGTACACCAGTGTTTTTCAAATGTCTGTAACATGCTTACTCTATGTATTTTATGGTATTATAATTTGGGCACAGGCTGTTTTATTATGAGAAGGCGGTTAAGTGGGCCCCTTTGGTGACCAAGACAGAACATGACGTGTTCTGATTAGAGGCTGTTTATATCAGCTCTGGCACCTGCAGGCCTCCTGGGTAAAGGCTGCCATTCATTCCTCATTAATCTGAGTTGACACAATTTTCTGAAAATAAGCAGAAAGGATAGTGAATGTGTGCAGCTACACAGTCACTCACATTCTGCAGCAATGATGATGGTTTATGTGATCTCTTTCAAAATGTAGTGTGAAGAGAGTCTGAGAGGACATGGCATTTCCTAGGTAGGCAGAGGCAAGTGGGTCCTATCTGTGTGCATCCAGTGGATAGCCAGGAGAACCTTGAGTGTGTAAGGAGCAGCAAAGTATATTTCAAAGATTCAAGTGAAACCTCATACTTTCAAGCTACACTGTGATCTGAAGAGTGTCCATGACATGACAACCACTCTGCTTCAGGGGCTATAACACAGGCAGAATTGTCTAGTGAGTGCTATTTTTTCTGTTCAAGATACAAATACACAGGAACAATATTCTTTTAGACTTTCTGAGGATGCTCTGAGCTACAGCTAGAGTGGTCTCTTCAGCGTATTGTATTTTGAACTTTTCAGTTGAGATACATTAATAATTTAGCTTTGAAGTGAACTCATGTGAAATGATGGAGAATTAAAAGCATCACAAATGCTGCTAAAATATTTATGGAGACTGCATTTTGGCTAAAAGTCTGCATTTACAGAGTGATTTATGCCCTAATTCCTGAGATCCCAGCTTATAAAAGGAGCGAGCCTGGAACCTAGCTTTGCAACTGCATTTTCCATATGGAAAGACTGGGTATGCATTAGCCCAGTTGCACCTTAGATACACAGAGTGCAACTAGATATTCTATGTTTGACTTTCAATTAATTCTTCTGAAACACACATCTCCATTTTGTCACATCAGAAACACAAGTGGTTTCTGGAACCAGAAAGAGTCAAGAACATGACCACGGTAAATGCTGGTGACACAAAAGCATGGGTGAGTCAGGCAGGGCAGCTCCTTTCCGCAATTCCAGTAGGGAGGCTGAGGCAGGAGGATCCCCATGAGTTTAAGGTCAGTTTGTTTATAGTGAGTTTCAGGTCACGTCAGCTATAGTGAGTCAATCAATCAATCAATCAATCAATCAATCAATCAATCAATCAATCTACAACCAAATAAACAAGCAAGTAAATAAAGAAAAAGAAGAAAGGAAAGGGGGAAAGAAGCCATTAGGAACTAAAACAGTAACGTTAGGTGAGACTGAAGGGTGGGGTGGGTAAGAGGACACATGGGACGTGAAAGAAGACAAGAAATAGGGAGCTAAAGGAAGAAATGGGAGCATGGGGAATTGGGGGAGGAGAAAAGGAGAAATACAATGACATGCTTTGTTAGAAAATGTCATCAGTATATAAAACATCATATGCTGTTCTAAATATAAGTATATGTTCATCATAAAAAGGAAAGGAAAAGATGGATGTGGAGGCTCATGCTTGTAATCCCAGCAGTTGGAAAACTGATGCAGGAAAATTGTTGTGAGTTCAAAGCCAGCTTGGGATATGTAGTGAATTTCAGGTCAAGTGAAATCACAGAGAGACAATCCCCCATTTAAAAAAAATGCTGAGAAATATATGTGCACATGATATGTGCACATGTTTGTATTCATGTATCTATATGTCTATTGTTGCTGAGGATGGAACTCAGAACCTCAGTCATGCTAAGCAGGCACTCTTAGCACCATATTCCTGCCTCAGGAAAGACAAAGCAAGAAACCAAAAATGTTAATTTTGCAAGTATGAGAGGGAGAGTGGGACATGCACACCTTAAATTTCCTTCATCCAGGGAGAACTCTCTATTGATTACAAATGTGTTCTCTTCTCCAAATTTGTGAAATGAGAATCAAAAGCATTTTTAATAACTCTCAACATTGCCTGCTGTGCACACACAGTTGAATCATAGCCAGCACATAATCCAATAAAGCTCACACCAACCAAAGCCTGTGCAGTCAAGAATCAGAAAGAACATTCTTCAGGTGATAGCCAGTCTTGTAAATTGTACCTCGCAAAACAGACAGACTCTTCAAGCAGAAGGAAAATATATGTCTGTTATTAGAGCAAACATGAAGTGTGGTGTATGAAGAAGTACAGGTACAGCGCATACACTCAGATCCCTGCCAGGCCTGGCTCACTGCAGAAGTTCAGGGACCTTTGTGGGATGCCTGTACATTAAAAACAAAAGACCTCAGAAAACTTGGCCATTGATTTCTCCACTCTTACTATATGTTCTGATTGTTCAGGGTAATGAGGATGCCAGAGAGGCTGTCTTAGGTAACCCTGTTTGCAACAGATCAACTATCAAATACCAATGTCAAGTGTCAAAGATTCCCAGGAGTCAGGGTTCCCAGGCTCTCCCTTGAGTGTCTGAAGTCAGCTTGGAGGCCATCACTAACAAAGCATCCAGCTTTGTAGCTTTGTGATGATTTCCTTCTTCCCTCCTTTCTCTGTTTCTTACTTTTCCCTTTTTTTTACATCTTGCTTCTCTCTTCTTTTTCTCTCCAACTTCATCCTTCCTCTTTCTTCTCACCCTCCTCTCTCTTTCTTTTAATTTTTAAAAAGATAGTCTTGGAATTCACTATTCAGATTGACCTCAGACTTGGAGTGACCTTCCTACACTTGATCTTAGCCAAAAGGCCAAGGAGTGATTGGAGTAACCTTTTTGACTCTGCCTCCCAAGTGCTAGAATTATAGGTGTGCACCACCACACACCCAGCTCAGACGATCACACCACAACTCATAGTCCCTTTCTGTCTCTTTATAAGAAGGTGGGAAGAGGCACTGATTGAAACTTAGGTGGTGGTTGAGAATAAGAGAACCCAGAACCTCTTGTTGTCTCCTAAGTTTTCACCAACATCCAAGGCATGGACTAGTAGAGGAGAAAAGTACAGCCTGTTGAGGGGAAGAGAGCACAGCTTGGTGGAGACCAAGGTCAGAATTCAGGAGTGTCCCAAAGAGTGTGCCTCACAAACAGTTGATCTCTCTGAAAATTTGAACCTTGTTTGTTTGTTTGTTTTTCTTGCCAGAAATCCTTAGAATTTTCTGTCTCTCATCCTTCTCAATCTTAATTCTTAAGACCACTAAGGTTCACTCAGTTCTCCATCTTAGTTGACTTGAAATGGTTCTAGATGGAGAAATAAATGTGGGACTAAGGTGTGCCCTTTGAGAACAGAAAAACCATCAGTTAAGTTCTATTTCACAACTACCATATATAGCCTCATATTCTTGACTCAATCCAGTGGTGCTGATTTGTCTTTGATAGGAATTCTGTCTTGCTGGACTGTTCCTGAATCCTATCACATTCTCAGGGACTTTGTGTGTTTTTCAGCTCTCATATAGATGAAAATTAGCTAAACCCTTGTCAAGGGATGTTTTTGCTTTCCTTTCTTCATTTATTTTTTTTAAATGTTTTTCTTTCTTTCTTTCATTCTTTCTTTCTTTCCTTTCTTTCTCTCTTTCTTTTCTTTCTTTCTTTCTTTCTTTCTTTCTTTCTTTCTTTCTTTCTTTCTTTCTTTCTTTCTTTCTTTCTTTCTTTCTTTCTTTCTGTCAGCAGACAGATCACCATAAGAATTGAGCTGAAGTAAATTTAACAAGGGAATTAAATCATGGGCAAAGCCTTCCAATTATAATTCTATAGAACCAATGATGCTTTGACATTTGGAACATAAATATACTACACTAGACTCCTGGTGTAATAGCTAAGAATTGTTGTGTTTCTATGGTAATTTATTTTAGACACATTTTCCATGATGGTTAAAATAAAATATCAATTAGTGCACATGATTTAGAAATTACACTTAAGCCTCCAGAATTTTAACTAAAAATCAAATGTTCTTTCAATAGAGTAAAAATTAACTTTCTTCAAAGGGGGTATCACCATAATTCAAGAATAAAAATCAAAAGGAAATACCTAGTTTTGTGGTTTGGAGATCATGTGAGAAAAACTTGTTTCAGGACTGCTATTATGTCAAGCAAAATCATTTTATTATAAATAAGAAAAAATTCAAGGCTCATAGTGATCAGCCACTCAATCTGGTCGTCTAAGGAGTTCTTTAACACAATTGATTTGTCCTTTAATAATTGCTACATTATGTTCCTTGAAAAACATCAAGGACTGTCACTGTGTCAAGGGCAGCAGTTCTTACAAACAAAATCAAGAGAAACAAAAGTCAATCTTGGGTTTGTAGCTGGCCAAACTGCAAAGCAAACAGGACTCTTCTGAATGGTCTTCTGTGACTGACACAGAATTCAATTATTCAGGTTTATGAATTAGAACCAAATGTTCTCCATGTTGCAGGTACCATGAAGCCTATTTCTCTATTCTCTCTCTCTCTCTCTCTCTCTCTCTCTCTCTCTCTTTCTCTCATAAATGGCACTGAATAAATATTTTTAAATTTTGTTATCTTCAATATGTTTAAAACTATCTGGCTCAATTTTACATCATTTGAACATAAAGACTATCCTTCAGGAACTCTATTTCCAGCCACCCTAAGCAGTTTACAGAGTTGCTCAGCTAGAAGGGAAGATTCTTCTAGGGTCACCAAAAACTATTGAGAAAGTCCAGAAGCCATGTGGACAGGACATACTCAGTTCAGTACACACACCCTGTGCAGCAGGTTGCAAGTTGGTCTAGTTAGTGGCAGTCAGAATCCCAGGCAATGACAATGAGGAATGGATGGACAGTTAATTCAGGATCCCATATGTACTAGGGAACTGAACACAGGTCCTCTGAAAGGCATCCTTAATCACCAAGCCAATCTCCACAGTCCCTAAAACTGCAACCTGGGGTTAGTAAGCTCAAGCACGCTGATTTAGCAGTGAGGATTATATACAACCATGCTCAAGGCTCTGAAAACTGTGGTGTCAGACATATTGGTTACTGTGAGGACATTGCAGAACTTTTGTGGTAAAAGTCAACTGTTTGGAGGGCACTGGGGGCAGTGGCACGATACTCTGAGTAGGTGCAGGAAGGAAGTGAAGTACAAAGATTCAGAATAGATACACAGATCCCAGGGACAAAGTATATTGCGATGGACTTCACAAAAGGTTTCCAAACTTCTGCTGGTAAATGGTTACAATGCCAATCAGGTTACTATGTCAAATGCCAAAAAAGGTTACTTTGTCAGCCAGGTCACGTTCCAATAAACTAGTGAAGATAAACCCTTAGACTGAGGTGAAAGGGTTTTTTTTTTTAAAGTAATTTTATTATGACTGTGGTGTGTGTGTGTGTGTGTGTGTGTGGTGGAAGAGTGGGAGGAGGATGTACATGCTGGGATCTGAACACAAGTTTGTGAACTGGGTTCTCTCCTGCTTTTAGGTGAGTTCTGGGGACTGAACTTAAATCATCAGAATATGATTTTACCCACAGAACCATCTCACTGGGCCCTACACAAAAGCAAACAATAAGGTTAGTTCTAAGGTGTAATGAGAAACAACTTGCTTTGTGTTGTTATTGCCATTCTTTAGCTATGTGTATGTATGGAGGTGTGTTTACATGATGGCAGATGTCTATAAAGGCCACAAACATCAATCTGGAGCAGAAGTTACATGTAGTTACATGTAGTTATATGTAGTTACATTTAGATTTGAGTTCACCAACATGGGTGCTGGGAACTGAACAAAGGTCCTCCACAGGAGCTCAGTGTTCTCTTAACTGTTTCACCAGCCCTTTCTTATCAATTCTTCAACAAAGTCTACACGCATGTTGACAGAGCCAAGAATGGTGCTAGATTCTCTGGTTACCGCCATAGCTTAAAAACTCCTACAGTTTGCTCACAATATAACTGTCTGGCACCCAGGGTCGCTGTCCCCCATGATTTGTGAACATTAAAGTATTCACCATAATTTAGTAACATACAGACAAGCAACTGGAATGATAACACTCTTTAGGAAATATTCAACAGCATCTTACTAGGATTGAATTACTTTTCAATCACATATAAGTTTTGAATTTAGGGACTTGTTTGGTTATCATAAATCAAATTTATTAGTCTATAATTCTATAACATAGTTCATTAAAAGCTTAAGATAATGCATTCAAAATTACCTTCTGCATTATTTTATTTTCTATCCAGTCAATAAGCAAAATGCGGAGGAATTTGGTGTTATAACCAAAGCTCACACAGTGTCTTTGTTCTTTTAAAAGCACTATGTTTACAAGTGGTGACCATGACATCACCCAGCTAACTCTCTTGTTCACAGAATTTTCCTCCTGAGCTTGCCTTATACCGAAGTTCATCACTGTGACGGTCTTGTCGAATCAAAACTACATTTTAAACCCAGTATTTTATTCACTTACAAACCCTGTTATATTTCAGACCATTTTTTAAGTCTGCAAAAGCGAACCTAGTCTATGATGTATGACTTCTGAGAAAATCATTCACTCGTATCCTATTTTAGGAAAAAAAAAAGTACCACCTTCTATACGGAAAATGTAATCATGAGAAATAGTTCATACCATAAATTGAAACCTCCAAGAAGACATCTGATTGACTTGAAAAATAATTGGTATCTTTCTACTTAATCTACATTAATGTAAACAATAAATCTTCTTTTAAACAAAGATTGTGTGACTCTTCATTTATCTTTTATGACAAGAGAACAAAGGTTGTGGTTTAATGAATGGAGAGAAGCAACAAGGTCAGGTTTAAAAGCCTCACAGGTCAAATGTTTGACATCAGTGAACATTTCTTTGAAAAGCCCTAACATAGTAATTTCTATTTTAGTGAAACCTCAGGGGTCCAGCTGAGGCTTCTGGTAGGGAGAAAGAAAACACCATAATTTAGTAACATACAGACAAGCAACTGGAATGACAACACTCTCTTAGGATATATTCAACGGCATCTTACTAGGATTGAATTAGGTAGATTTGAGAATAATTTTGAAGCTTTAGGCTTTGAAAGCTGACAACAGTTTCTTGTGTTGAAAAAGGGAGGGGAACAGCATATACTTTTAGTTTGCATAAGCATTGGCCCCCTACCCCCAATGGATGACCTCTGTCATCTAGAAAGGTTATTCATAGATCCAAAGAGCTGATCAGGGTCATTAGTAACAATAGTAAACTGATCATCATTGCAATGGGACCTGACAAGTTTCTTTTCAAAGTGGATCCTAATGTATTGATGCCTGTGAAGTTCATTACAGCAGTAATAAATCATTAGTCTCCACAAAGTGATTTATAACTCCGTTGAAGTGCATTATAATAGGCTGCCAAAAAGCTTTGCAGACACAAGAAGGCTTTCTCTCAAGCTCTGCCCACACTGTGATAGCTAAGAGAGGCCACTATCAACTCAGCCAAGCTTGTAGTAACCGCACATGCCTCTTGTTTGCTTAAAAAATATCAAATTTTAATTTAGCATATTCTTAGTCCTGCCTTGAACTACTACTATCTTAAAAATGCTTTAAGATTCCTTTTCCTCCTTCTATTCCATAAAGGTGCATTGCAGCCTTTCCTTAAATTTCAATTTTTTCCCTCATCAGAATTAGTTCCATAAGGTTATTTGCATGCATGATGATATGCAGAATAAATGCATTCCAAAGCATTTCACATTCTGAGCTAAGATTGTAATCAAGTGATTCTAAGTACAGCATGGTCTGGAACACTTACTTATAAACTTGTATAAAAATGTTTCTAGCATTCCTATAATGGTTTGACATGATAAAAATGATAAAAGCACTTTTATCTATTGATTAAAGTGCTTTAAAGCCTGACCACCTCGGTTTGATACCTTGGACACACAGTTGAAGGGGGAGAAATCAACTCCCATAAGTTGTTTTCTGACTGTACATGTACACTGTGGAATTCAAATACAGACCACCATTAAAAAATAAACAACTATAGTAAAAATAGGTCTTTTGTTTAGGAACAAAAATTGTAAATAACTTAATCATTAATCATATTTGAATTTCAGAAATTTAATTTTTCTAATACACATATAAATATTTTAATTGAAAAATATTTTAATTCTAAAGAGTTTCTATTTATATAGACATAAAAGATGACAACAGATGATGCATCCTTAACCTAGGTATAGACTGAAAACAAAAGTATTCTACATCATTTATGAGTAAGTAGTACAGTAATAGAAGATGTAATTTCTACCCCATTTTAGAGACATCAGTTTCTAAGCACTGTCTATGTCCATGGGAGTCAGGCTCTTACCCACTGTTAGCTGTGGTTGAAAAGCTGACACAGACACAGATTTGCTTATTTCTAGTCTCTTTCTGTCTAGTTAGCTACTCACTCTGTCACCTCTCGTCTCCGACAAGTTGTTGAACTTTCCCCCAAATGAGCCTGTTCTAATGGGAGAGCAATGCACTTCAGTGTCTAGAGTTCTCTGTTTCTGGAACAGCAAGCCCATATCCCACCAAACCAATTCTGAATTCAGGACAACTTGTTGCTTGTTCTTATCTACTGTGTCTAGAGCTGTACTTCAAGACAAATGCTCCCAGTTAGTGAAGAGTGTTCAATGGTTTCATTACCATGCATGAATTCCTGACGTTCATTCTTCAGTGATGACCTGTTATATTGATTCTATAATTTGACTAGAACTTCCTTTAGGTCCATGTGTTATATCTGGATATGTTACTTAAAGTGCTTTCTAAGACAAGGCATTCAACCTACCTTGATCATATTCCTGTATCAAACCATGTCTTTATCTACAACCTGTTCTGGAGATGTTAACCTTGAAGGTAACTGTGATGTCAATGTTTTCACACTTTGCACACCTGTCACCTTTTATCCATGATGACCATCCCATCATGTATTCTACTAGTTGATGGCTTCTGCAGAGTCTAAATGGGAGCAAGTGAGTTGACTTGGAGGTGTCAACTGAGACCTGCCTCAAGATCCTACATTTCAAGTTAACTTTCACAGCCTCATTCAACAGACTGAAATCACCAGCTTTCTAACTGACACCCTGGGACTTTCCAAATGCCTAGACTGTCATCTAAATGCCAGATGTAAGGAAGACCCATGACAGACATGAGGTTAAAATGTTTTATTCCAAAGTGCAGCCAACTCAGTGACTTCATCAAATTATTTGCTTGACTTATTAATTTTTGTTATAAAGACAACTGAAATGGCTGACTTCACAGTTACTTCAAAGGGGAATCTGGATTCATTTCCAGATGAGGGCCAATTTGTGGACTCTACCTGTTTCTGAAGAGAATTTCTAAAGTAGGAAGATGAGTGTAAAAAAGAATGCTTGTATTCATCACTGGGTTTGTCTTCATTTTATTTTATTTTTTTGTTCAATTCTTGTCAGCTCCTTAGTACTCCATGTACAGTAAGATAAATGTCTATACAGAGCAACTAAAACTAATCACAGGTGGTGTTCAAGTGGCAAGACAATGATATGCACTCATGAAAGTATCCTGTGAAGGCTCGATGCTCCAGTATAGGGGAATGCCAGGTCAGGAAAGTGGGAGGAGGGGGGTTGGTAAGCAGGGAGAGGGGGTGGGATAGGGGGTTTTTGGAGGGGTAACGAGGAAAGGGAATATCATTTGAAATGTAACTAAAGCAAATATCTAATAAATAAAAGAAAGCAGTGCTGAACAACAATTATATATGAAAAATCATTTCTTTGTACCAAATTTGTATTAATACTACATACTGTTTGTAGAAGGTTTGCAACAGTCTTTTTGTGGATTTTCCAAGCATCCAACAAGTTCATCCTCAAGAGTTTTATCTCTCCTTCTCAAATTTTCTTCTCATTAATTGATTTCTTTTGTGTAGTTACATTGACTAGTGTGTTAAAGGCAGTTGTTGTAAGTGGCCTTTCAGCATAGTTTTTGTTTGCTTTTTATTTTTTTATTTATTTATTTTTTCCTGCATGGTTCTAATGTCTCCCATGGAAACTTGAGGCTGATGCTATGCTTAGATAAATGCATTCCTTTCCATTGAGGAAGGAACCGATGAGCCCAATTTTATGTAACTTTAGAAATGAAGAACCGGACAAACTGCAGAGAGTGAGAGACTCTGGAGCACTCAGTTCTAAATGGGAAGTCTTAATGAAAGCCCTCCTCTCAAGGCAAGGAATTTTTGTGAAAGAGGGCACTGGAAGGTTACAAGAGCCAGAGGTAATGGAAGACTCCAAGGAAACAGTGTCTTTCAGCCACAACAGGACTGATGTACACATAAACTCAGAGACTTTGTCAGCATCCACAAACGTATTCAGGTTCAAGCCAAAAGAGGCATTAGCACTCCTGGGAAGTTCCCTTCCAAAAGTGGTCCGAAAGTCCAATCCCAAACCAAAAAGACTATCTGCATCAATACTTGTGGCTGGCAAAGAGAAAACAAGTGTTTCCCGATGAAGCTTCAGTGGGCGTGTCAATCACACTCCAAGGCAAGCCCAGAGCCTAGCAGTAGTAGGCTAACATAAAATGAATTCCATGGGCTCTTTTTCTGTGTGGAAAATTTTTGCTTTGTTTATTTTTCCCTTTGGCATCTATGTTTTTGTCTTACTGTTCTTTTGTTTGTTTTGATTTTCTTTTTTTCTTTTTTTGTTCTCTCTTTTTTTGTTTTTCTTGAGAGAGAAAGAAAGAATATAAAGTTGGGTGGAGGAAGGGGAGGAATTAGGGGAAGAGAAAAGCATGATCAAGATATATTTATATTGATATTAGAATCTTTAAATATATTTATGGTTATATTAAAATCTTTAAAAAAGAGAAGCAGTATTAATGTTTTCAAACATGGCTAAGTATTTAGCATATGACTCCTGTGATGTTCATGCTTTGTTTATTTGTTTGTATTGAGTCCATCGATGTAATAAGCCCTTTTCAGTCAAAAAGCATTCTTACTATTAACTTTTCTTTACTAACATTGTACTCAGTCGAGCTTGGTAGCATAATCCTCTAAACCAAGCTTCTTAGAAGGGGACAGGAAGAGTACAGTTACAGTCTGGACAGAGGTCAGAGCTACCTTAAGAAAAATGAGACCATGTCTAACAATAAAAATTAGGATGGGACTCTGCAGCAGGGTCTGGTCTGTACGAGGCCTCAGATTCAATCTCCAGTCCTGCCAAAAATAAAGAGCAAGCGAAGGCTTTATTCAGGATTTTATGGTGATGTAGGCCGGACTCTCTTCTGTTCTCTCTTTTGTGCCACTGTAGTCTTTTTAAAATCAATATTGTGCTTCCCTGAAACAAATAAACAAACAAGCAAACAAATTTTGCACTTTTTCCTTTCCTCCTGATCTTTCAAGCAGCTTTGACAACTTTAAACATTTGTTACAGCTCCTTCTTTAAGCCTGTTGGAACTGATTCTATTTTTATTAGTAGGGAAACAATTTTGACAAGTTACTAATTTCTTGTCATCAGCTTTTAGTTTTGCCCCAGGGGAGGGGGAAGAGATAAGTTTTTAAATAAATTTTATCCTTTCAGATTTCAGATCTATTTACAAAAAGAAAGTAAAGTAACCTCTTAAGGGTGTTTCAATTTTATATGAATCTTTATTTAATATATATACATATATATACATATATATCATATTTTTTCTTTCTAAAAACTAATCTATTTTGCTATATCTTTAAGAACTAGAATTTATCTCTCCTTTGCTTCCTAATGTATATTTTCTGATTTTATTTTTAATATGCTTAATTTTTCTTCAGTGTATTTTGTTCTTTGCCTAATCTGCCTAACTTATACATTAAACTTTATAATTTCATTTTTATGCACTTTACATCCTTACCAATAAAAGCACTCAAGGCCACAAATCCTCCTATAAATAGAATATTCTCTCTTTTCTACATTATGCTCTTTCTTATTACATTTTCTTATTTTTGAGAAAGCCTCCAATCACATAGAAAAGCCATTCATAAGTGCAACATAAAGCATAACCATTAATAAGTAGCTAGCAATAAGTCTCACAGAACTTGTAAGACCTTATAAAGAGAATTTATTAAAACACTGTTGAAGGTTACAAAAAAAAAACAAAACCTGAAAACTGGACTTCTGTTCTCCGACCTTGAAGAGAAGCCCGAATAACACCCAGAGAAGTCTTCTAAGGTCTGTTTAAAAGCACAGTGTGGTGATATACAGTGTGATTCCCAGCAAGATAGCCAGATGGGATAGCATCACTGGTTTGATGTAGGGGCTTTGGTCATTGGTCAGAAAGCACAAGTCTCAGAATTTACAAAAGTAGCCAAGAAGAACAATGAAGAAGGCTTAGAACTAAGAGATTCTAAAAGCATTGAAATGCTTGAAGGAACCTGCAAGGGCGGAATTAGTACCGGAATAAACAGAACATAGAACAGAGACCTGAAATAGATTCAACTATATTTGCAAACTCATCAAGATAATCCACTGGCCCCAAACTGCAGAACTAACACTGCCTGTGCAAGGAGTGTCATGGAGTTGGCCAGAGAGCCTACAGAAAAAGTTAAACAGTATCCTTACCTCCTTTTTAACACTAGGATAACTTTTAAAGAATTTGCCCCTTAAGGGTTCTAAATTATAGGAACCAAGTTTGTATAATTACAATTATATTGTCAAGTTTGTGTGACCAATCAGATTGGCAGAAATCCAAAATCCAGTAAAGTGAGGGAAAAGAGACAGCCATCCACAGGTGTCACTGTAAACTGGGACAACATACAGACTGTGTAGTTAGGTAAACCGACTGCAGCCACAAGCAGACATTTTTAAATCCAAAAATCCCACCACAGTGTTTGTTCCCTCAGGTACAAACATTTACATGGGGTGTACACCCTCTCACAGGTACACATGTGCTCACACCCATGCAGAAAAAGGTGCACAGGCACACAGCACACACACACACACACACACACACACACACACACACACATACACACACACACAGTATACATAATTTTCGAAAGAAAACAGTAATAAGTTTATAATATGGAAAAAGAAAAAGACCCGGGAGCAGTAGAATTTAGCAATAGAAATCTTCCACAACTCCCTTTGAAGATTTCAGGTCTTAAGGAGTTATACTCAATCCATGGTTTAAGAAGTGAATTACCATGTCCAGAAGAATTGACCCAGCACAATTGCATTGTGTGGGTGCTTGGAAATTCCTTGTATACGGCTACATTTTTATTTAAGCATCAACAAAAAGTTTGTTATTGGTAATTAAGAGTTCAATCTCAAGAAATTATGACTAAAATGATCTTTTAACATTATAAAAATGAGGTTTCCGATTAGGAAAAGTCTAGAGGCTATATATGTTGTGACATATGACTCAGAGTTTTCCAGATGGATATGTATTATTCAGAAAGGATGGGTGTGTACATGGAAAAATAGGTTTAAAAAGTTATTCTGGTAAAAAAAAATCAGACAAGTAAGGTTTAATAATTCTGCACATTTTATAAAATAATGTTTATCTTTTTGATAAACATCTATTTGGCTATTATCAAAATGATATATTTGATAATGACATATGCCAATTCATTAAATAAATGAGAGTTGTCATGTTCCAGAATGGTTAGTATTTCTCATTGGCAAGAAATCAAACAAGGATCCCATGTAGCTGTTGTATCCAGAGTTCTTGCAATCTGGTAGGGACTGCATACTTCAACACTGAAGACAAACTGTATACTCTGGAAAGAGGGACACAGTGAAAAGTCAAAGTCTCATGTGAGAGGATCATGACCTGAAGTATGATAATCTTAAGAAGCAGAAGAGAATTAGAAATATCTAAGTCAAAATAATTATAATTTTTAGAAACCCAGAGAAAGTTATTTTCTTTATGCTTGCATTAGACACATAGGAGAACAAATTGGAAAAATAAGTCTGTAGTTAGAGGTGAGTTAGGGGTGAAACAGCGGGGAAGTAGGAAGTCTAGGCCATCTGGTCATGTGTTTACCAGGGCCTCTTTTCACCTGTAGTGCTGCTCCCAAAGTACCTTTTCTAGTGAATGAAACATAACTCAAGAAAACTTGCTGGGCATTGAAATGACATAAAAGAGTTATGTTGATGATGATAACAACTACATGGAGGAATGGGAGAAGAAATACATAATTTTGGATTAGAACACACAAAACAAGCTCCCTTTTCTGCCTCTATGAGAAAAATACCCAATAACAACTTAAAGATTTCGGGGATATTTTTACTCACAAC
The DNA here is from genome assembly GCA_036184795.1 of Tokudaia tokunoshimensis. Classification (NCBI taxonomy): domain Eukaryota; kingdom Metazoa; phylum Chordata; class Mammalia; order Rodentia; family Muridae; genus Tokudaia; species Tokudaia tokunoshimensis. The sequence goes on from BTHU01000014.1 coordinate 119,559,073, forward strand.
TTGAGAGGGTTATGTCCATGTTTATTTGGCTAAAACCAGATATCATGGTGGCAGAAACTTGTGGCAGAGGGAACTGGCCACATTAAAGCAGAGAGGAAGCAGAGGATGAGAGGAAGTGGGCAGAGGGATGAGGAAAGCCTCAAGGACTCACCATTTTTATTGAAGCCACGCTACACTTTCCAGATCATGGCAAAACAGTGTCCTAAGCTTGGGACCAAGAGTTCAAAACAAGAACCTGTGTAGGTCATTACAGATTTATCCCACAATAGTACTTCATTTTTTTTCTTGTTTAGTATTGTTAAAAAAGCCTCTCTATTTGGATGGTTATATGTGGAAGGTAAAAATGTGTAAAGAGATACTGAAAAGACAGACATGTATTAATAGAAATGATGACATTGAAATTTCAGCAGTTAGTACTGAGGTGACCGATAAACAAATGCAGTCAGTATTGCAAGGAAATTAAGCTTGAGATGCTAGCAGACAACCCTGAAAGGAATCAAAGCATGTTAGGTCATGGATTGTGAAGCCACAGAGCAGAGCAGTAAAGTAGGGATGTATAGGTAGGTACCTAAACAAGATGGTGGTTAAACCAGGAAGCTAGCTGAGGTGCTCATCCTCAGGACTGTCAGAGCAGATGAAGCTAGTGGTGGAGGCAGAAGTTTGGAATCACACCCAGGTGGGAAGTCATCTCAGAGATCAATGTTCACAGCACCAAGCATGATTTCCTCTCAGAGATGAACAAGTTGGGGATGTAACATGTGCAAAGGAAGACAAATGATATTTATCAATTCATACAAGGAGAATAAGGTCATATTTGATATTTTGAAAGAAGTTAGATATTGAGCAAACAGATGAGAAACATCATAATCTTCAGGGAGTTACAAATTTCCTCTTTAAGAAATTAAGGGTCCTAATTACAATTATACATAGAAGCAGGTCAATCTAAAGTAAGAGGACCAAGATTTATAGCTGCAAACTTAAGTAGAGAAAAAGAAATAGGAAATAAAAACAATAACAACAAAACCTAAAAATAAAAAATAAAATGGCTTCTTTGTCAGATGCTGAGGGTAAAGAACAGCAAGAAGACTAAGTTGGTTGTATGCCATGCATAATCTGTGATGTGAGAGAAATGGAAGCAAATCACATTCAAGAACCCCATGGTCATGAGTAGCAGTGGAAAGAACCACACCTCACCCCCATCCCTCCATGACTCCATTGCCCCAACACATTGCTATGTAAAAAATGGGAGATTGCTGGAAATCTGAGTATATCATGATGGGAATGAGGAAAATCCACAGACATTTTCTCAGATTGCTATGATTTCCTTGTGAGATGGAAGGTCAGCTTCATTGTTGAGCTGGAGAACTGAGGGCCTAGAAAGCCTAATTTGAACATGATCTCAGATGCAGGTAGGAAGTGTAGTTTTATGTGAAGTTTAAGTCTAATCTGCAGATGTTCCTCAGGGAGAGGTCAGGGCCTATGTTTCTAAAATTTTACACAGAGCCACATCAGTTTCTTAAGTACATGGTATTCTCCTGTTAATGTCTCTAAGCTCCTGCTGCTGGTTTTTGTTACTATTTGTGTTTGCATTCAGAGCACACAATAGTGATGGGTGAAAATGAGCCAGACCTTGCCTGTGAAGGACAGGAATACCACTATTGTGGAAGGAAACCTTCCTCTACAGACTTTGATCACCAAGCTTTCCAGACATTTCAGCAATTTGCCATCATCATAACTGACGTGCCTCACATTGGATTTTGCATTTTGACTACCAAATATACTTTTATGTATTTATCCACTAGCCAAACCTGAAAACACCGTACCAGAGTTTGAACCAGAGAAACAACTAGCTTTCTATCCTTCCTTATAACAGGTAATGTTTTGGTTCTCAGTGTTTCTTCATTTTATTGCATGCATGCCTGCAAGAACGATGATTGGTTCAGTCTTAGAGAGTATCAAAGTATAACGGAGGCAGCCGTGAGGGGGAGAGGTAGGTAGGGAGAGGACAGGGGCTAGGTAAGGATAGATATCCAATCAATAAACCAACAAGGGACTTTTTCTTCTCCTCACAGAGTAATACTACTTCCCTGGTACCTCTCAGTCTAACTGATTAAAATGAACAAACAGGCTTGATATGGCCCCATTTTGGATTAAAATGCACTCGGATAATAGTTACTTGATGGATGTTAGCTGTGTTGTGTCTAAAACAGATAAAGAAGAATGTGATCTGATTTGTGGCTCCCTTAAAAGTATCACACTGCTATAGAACCATGCTTCTGCAAGATCTTTGGTGAGGTTCTATTAGGTAGATAAAACCACACCAATTAAACATGATTCAAATACAGGTCGTGTGTCAGTGCCTTGGCTGAATGTCTGGATTGTATGGTTCCTAGAAAATTTTAGGAGTACTGCCATGTTGCTGATCAGTGTCTCATTGTCTTGGGCCTGACTATAAATTAGTTCATTGATGCTCAGGAAAGTTCCAGAAACAACTGTAGAGGCTAAATTTCAAAATTACAAAGGGGTTAGCAACAACAACAGAATGCTGCAAACTCCATGATGACTCTTTCTAGATAGACCTAGATGGAGATGAATTTGTTGCTAGAAGCCTTGTGCTTGAGGTCAAATATTGTGCATATTCAAATATGTTGTCTTTCTGCCACTCTGTCACACTTTTACATTTTAGTTTAGCTTAGCCGTCACTGAACCCAACAGTGTAGCTATTTCATGTCTATACTAAATATGCAAAGATTGGTTTTGTATGGGAATTATGACTTAACTTTCAAATTGTCTTAAGTCTAGCACTTAAGCACGTGCTGGCATGAGAGAGACACATGCACAGAGAAAAAGAGAGACAGAGAGACACACAGAGAGAAACAGAAAGAGACAGGGAGAGAGAGAGAGAGAGAGAGAGAGAGAGAGAGAGAGAGAGAGAGAGAGAGAGAGAGAGAGAGAGAAACACAGGTATGATCCTTGGCAAATACTGAAATTTCCATAATTTCATGCCCATTATTGGCTGACTAGAAGAAAAATTTTCTTCACTTTCCTAAAGAAAGTATTTACTTTTTAAAATCTCTTCTCAATCTAGAGAAAAATACTGCCCATTCCAAGTATTACCCAGTTCAGATGATGCCCACTGTTTCAGTGGTCAATATCCAAGACACATGAGCCAAGCTGCTGATAGCATTTTCAAAACTGAAAATATAATTTAAATTATATACCATATGTGCTTTTCAGTGTATGTGCACAAAGCATTTTAATTTCCTATAAATGGAAGCAATTATAATCTTTTAAGGGCTAAATTTTAACTTTCTATTAAAATAAATCAACTCTCGTTCTAGTATTCAGTTATACTGACCTTAGCTACAAAGAGTGGGTTCCTTATCTTGCCTGATAAACACCAATAACGTGTTTCATAAAGCTAAGTTGTTTTCCATGGAAGATAATAACAAAAGCCTTCAAACACTCCATTTGAAGATATAGCTGAGCTCTGGTCTTAACTTCAAAACTGTTTATGGTGGAAATGTGAAGGCTATCAAATGAAAGGAATGAATTGTAAGTATACATGGAACTGAGTTTAGCATGTTTCCCCTTCTCAGAGAGTTGAGGAAGATGGGGGCTTCCTTGGGTAGTGGCTGGGAAGGCACCCCTCCTTCCTCTAGAAAGCGAAATGCCCTAGCTTTATGAAAGTCAAGAGCGAGGGCCCGTTTTGAACACAAAAGCCCATTTGGCAGTGTCAGTATGGGCTGCTTTTTTTTTTACTGGAAGCTAGATTTGAGAGAAGGCATCCTTTGTTTTTACCTGTGCTGAAAATCTTCTGAAATTGCACTTACATGCTTTGAAATGATAGTGCACTAAGGCCACTGCTAATGTTTGAGGAAAGTTGCAAACACTGTCATGCTGCGAGGCCATGGGTCAGACTGAGACCTGGTGACTCCTTAGTGATTATACATGCTGCTACAGGCAGGGCCTGCACTGGTGAGGTAGCATTTAGGTTCATCCTAACATCTTAGATAAATGAGTAAGGACTCTGGGCTCACTGTCACTTGATGTCAATAAAGTAGTCTTAACAACAAGGGAGTTTTCTTCACTCTTGGGACTCAGTCCCCCCTCCTTTAAAAAAATCAATAATGTACAGGAGTAAGAGAAAGAGTTGTGTTTAATGTTGCTTTTTATGTAGTGTTGTATTCTTAAGACCATTGCTGATAACAATTACGTACATTATTAACAATTGTAGTGATTTATTTGGAGTGTAACCTTCCTATTTTTAAAATATATAGTACTTAGAAAACAGAAACAATATGACTCCTAATTCTATCTGTATAAACAAAATGATTATAATTCTGTACACACAAGGATATTATATACAAGTAAACTTCCATGACTATTTTCCATGTACATATGGAAAAAGAATTATTAGCACTGAGATTAAAGCTCGCAAACAGGAGATGGATCTCTGGGGAGGTATGAACAACTGTGTGAGATACTAATAACTCTGGGTCACTTCCAATCAGGCAGACCCTATTTGTGCTGGACACGAAGCCCAGGAGTTCAGACAGGCTTACTGTGTCTCCTTTAAATTTCTGGACTTGAACAGCCTTTGACTCCACCTCCTCCGCTGCTACAGCCAAGGGCTGTTCCCTAACAAAAACTCTCTTTTGCCTTTGTATAACTCAGCAAATTATTTAGGTTGGGAATGTTCTGGAAAGATTATCAGTGAGCAGAAAGATCTTTTGCCTGTTTGTTTCCTGGAGATGAACCCAGACTGATAGCCATGGTAGACTAGCAATCTACTATTGAGCCACATTCTCAGCTACTTTTTACATTTTCCTTCTTGAGACAGGATCTCACTAAGTTTGTCACCCAGGATGTCTTGAACCCAAGATCTTCCATTATCAGCTTTGTGAGTATTGAGTTACAGACACATGTCTGGCTATAGACTATACTTTCTTTAATTCTCCTGAGCACCAGTGTCTTCATCAACAAAAATGTGGCACTCCTGTGCCTATGTTAGAGAGAAGCTTTGAAGAATAAATACTGTAGTGTAGCCATAGAGATCCCAGCAGAATCCTGAGCTGTAGTTCATGACTTACAGGTTTAAATTATTTCACAAAAATAATTTAATTGGATTAGAATGATTAGAAGAATATTCAGTAACTCAGAGTCAGATATGTTGTTCACTCTAGTTTCCCCTAACCCTACCCTGACATTGATAAGATTCTAGTGTCCACTCAACTCTCAGTCTTTCCATTTCATTTTCCCTCCACTTGGTTATGTCAAAACCTTGAGTATAAATCTTTCTGCTATGATCTGAATGACTAGCTGGACTGTGGATACATAGAGGTTTGAGCAATGAACTCCTGGTTGGTAACATGTAGAGGGAATGGTTCACCTCAACTTTTGGGAAGCTAGTTCTGCTGCTCTACCTAACATAATAGGGGAAAGACTTCTGAACTGGCCTTTAGAATTCCATGTTACTGTGAATAAGTTTTAAATCTGTGTTTACTTGTGAGAGGAGATGCCAGTTCACTAAGTTGCTCTGCCCCGAGTGTTAGTTTGGCATAGCTGTTCAGAGTGGATCAGATGATAGCCTGCATAGAATGGGCAAGACATTCACACCTATTCACTCACCAGCATCATACACAAGACACGCTGAGACTTATTTTTGCATAGTCCTCAATCATGGATGATTCTGTCTTAAGAGGCTTGATGGCATGTGAGACATATTTCCAGTTTTATCTATCTATCTATCTATCTATCTATCTATCTATCTATCTATCTATCTATCTATCTATCTATCTATCTATCTATCTATCTATTTTTGGTCAGCAACCATTACTTTTTCTAGTCCACAGCTCTGAAAGTTTGAACTCTTAGAATATTACCTCTAGATAAAATAAAATATATATTTCTAATAATTGCATCCACCTTCTAATATCACCACTGACAGTGTGAAAAATCAGGTCAATTAAATCCTGGGTTATATAATGACTTCTTAGAGACAAAAGACTCTAGAATCACGTTTACCTATATAAACTCACAATTTCCCTAACTTATGACAACCATTTTCGTTAGTCATCATTTATTTCTTACTTTATATGTGCTTATTTTATCTTCAATTAACATTAAATTTATTCTTACTACCCCTTTCTAGTTACATGGCAGGATTCTAGAAATAGGATGCAGAACTCCTAGATACTATAGAACACGTTATCATGTCAATCAAACAATACTCTGTGAAGACAGTGTCTTTACAGCATGTGCCAGAGGGCACAAGCCATATATCACATGAGCATGTCAACTACAGGGGTGACAGGAGCCCATCGTATGGAGAAATGCATCACTCAAAATCAAACTGTAACACCAAGGAAAACTCAGCAACATGTCTCTGCTTCTTTCTGACCTTCTGTTGTTGCTTATTTGAAGATCCTGGCAACTGTCAGGGATGGAATATTCATGAGGCTAGAGTCATTCCAAGACTAAAATGTTAGATTCTGCCACTTTTTTCATAGATGGCTGCAGAAGTGGGATTTCATTTAAATAGAAGTCTTTAAAAACAACACATCCTACACACATGAGTCAGTAGGAACTGTGGATGAACTAGGAATGTGATTTCCATGAATGATAAGTCCTGTTATCCTGCCTACCTTGGACACATCCAACTTTGTTTTTAATTTGGGTGGTTTGGCAATCTATCAAGACACTGGCAAGCCTTTGATTATTGCTATAAAAATTAATTAAAGGCTTCATATTAAATTGAGTAGTAATTTTCCCATAATCACATGTGATCTAAGAATATGGCCCTGAACTATAGCAACAGTAAAACATTTGAGAATAAATAAAAACATAAACATACTTTCAGGTACCTTTCTCCACTGAAAATCCTTCTCTTTGTAAGCTCATGGTAAACACATTCAGGTGGTGTCTCATAATTCTATGCAAATATCAGAAAGAGTTTTCAATTTGGCTTCCTCAATAACTACATAGGATTATTGTGAGTGTAATAGTTTTATGTTCAAGTGGGATTATACTTTATTAAACTCATTGTTAATCAAATCAATCAATGTCCCTCCGGAATTTCAATTTACACCTTTGCAAAATATTAGTAGTGAATATCTGATTTATTCACGGTTGCTTATTCATATAGAGCTTGAAAACACAGCTCTCCCTTCTCCAAGCTGTCTTCATTTATCTTTTGTTACAGAAAAGCTGTACATGCAGTCCTCACAAGTTACAATTAATTTTAAGAACATGACTGTTAATATATTCATGATAGAAACAAAATGCACTGAAATATTGGTTTGGGGGAAGGGACTCTTATTGCTTTTGAATTTCAAACAGTTATGATATTGTAGCAAAGGAGCAGGTCGAAAGTTTCAGTTGGTGTGAGCAGTAAACCCATGAGAACATTTCTCACACAGAGATGCAGAGGGCATTGGGGCAGACCAGTGGGCGGCACAGCAATCTGTGCTCAACTTTGCAGGAGTCTTAGTTGCTCTACATCCCAGTTCTGTTCTTGCTCAGAAAGAGTCCTGTGATTCCCTTGCAATGTCAACCTCAGGATTGATGAATCTGCTGTGATTCAGAATATCTTTTTTTTTAAATTTTATTTTCTAAGTTTTTTTTATTTACATTCCAAATCATTTCCCCTTTCCCGTTTCCTCCCTCCCCGAAAGTCCAATAAGACCCCTTCCCTCCCTCTTTTCCCCATTCAACCCCCTCTCGCTTCTCTGTCCTGGAGTTCCCCTACATCCAGTCTTTCCAGGACCAGGGGTCTCTCCTTCCATCTTCTTAGAAATCTATTGATATGCAAATTGTGTCTAGGGTATTCTGAGATTCTGGGGATATTACCCTTATCAGTGACTGCATACCATGTGTGTTCTTTTGTGATTGGGTTACCTCACTAAGGATGATATTTTCAAGTTCTGACCATTTGCCTAGGAATTTCGTGAATTCATTGTTTTTAATTGCAGAGTAGTATTCCATTGTGTAAATATACCACATCTTCTGAATCCATTCCTCTGTTGAGGGACATCTGGGTTCTTTCCAGCTTCTGGCTATTATAAATAAGGCTGCTATGAATATCTTTTAAAGACCTTCTTCTTCCCCACCTATGACTTCATAATTGGTTGTGCACAGGAAGCCTACTTGCCTACTCCAAGGCTCAACACTGCAATCAACAACTCTAAGTCAGGTTCTATGTGTGTTTATTGAACATTTATTGCTTGGACAGTTATACATCTGTTCTTGAGGTTGACACACTAAGGTGGGAAATATAATTTCCTTTAGAGGCCACTGAGGCCTCTAAAAGGCCTCACAGTCTGGCTACTAAAGGCCTCACAGTCTGGCTGAGGATGCACAGTGAGATGTAGCCTGAATCTGACCCTGTCACTCCAAATCTAGGTTGTTTTTGCAGGAAACTGCTTACTTAGTGGCAGCTCCTGAACTCCTTCTATCAGAGGCTGGGTGTAAAAACTGAATTCAGTCTCATACATGATTTCATGGTAAGCTGTGATGAGATGCAAGGCCCAGGCTAATGTGATATGTTCACATTTTTAGGTTTTTGCTTTGTACTATCTGGTTAAGAAGAGTAGAAACTTCTCATTCTTCGCCAGTGAGAGTCAGCCCCACCAGACCATCATTTTAGGAAGAACTCCAATCACCAAATCCAGTAGGTACCCTCATTTTCAGTTCTTATCAGAATCTAGGTATTAGAACCAGTCTTTTTCTTGTCTGTTATCGTTGTTAAGGTTAATATTTCTCTGTTTTAGCTAAGTATTTTGTGACTTTTCAAGCAGAGCATCATGTCTAGATCTCATACATAACTGAGGCAGAGTCATTAATAAGAACTTCACCCTTTGGTGAAGCTGGGTCAGTTGTTAAGTTCTGAAGAGAGCAATCTTAGTATCTCATTTTAGTTAAACTAAGAATAATAAACACCCTTCACCAAGTGAAGCCAGGAAGCTATGCAGGGAAAATCTCTGCTCTCTCTCAGTAACAATCGATGTTATTACCTGAAACCACTAACTTGTTTTCCTCCATAGATATGTTTCAATGAACATAGTTCAAAACCCAGATGGATTCGAAGGTTGATTCCAAGACTTGCATTTTAGAAGAAGCTCCTTCCATTACTTTTCTATATGAGGAATTACTCTATATAAATTCCTTCCATTTACAATGATCAATAGTATTACCATTTGACCATTTCTCTTAGAATTCACTTGCACTAAACCTAGTTTGAATAATCCATGTCCTTATGAACATAGAAGCACCAGTGGTGTGAAGACAAGAATAACACAACCCCCTTTCCAACCAGAGGTTAGATGATAATAAAGTGAAATCATGTGCTCAACATTCATAAGCAAGATGTTACATAAAGCAGCCACTGGACATGTAATGGTTTTCATTTATGAAATACAATTTCCAGGCATAGAGGAGTAGATAGATAAATGTGCTATGTTTGACCAAGGCCAATGAAAATACATTATGAAACATGCTATGTGGATTATAAAGACTATAGTGAAATGGATGAATTGGGGAGCCAAAAGAAAATTGCATATGCATATATGTATGTGTGTGTGTGTATGTGTATACATGATGCATGTACATTTTAATATACATATTAAGTTTTATTTAACTGTTTCTGCTTTAAGGTATTTTTAACTATGTTTCCAGATTTGGGGTTTTATAGTTTCTACAGAACATTTTAAATTGTAGAAGCACTCATACCACATATTTCAAATGTGTATTGACACCACCTAGTCATGTTATGTGGTGTGTTTCTTGGGACAAGAGCCTTGCAGGGCAATACTACATATGGCATAATCTAATTACTGCAACAAAATGCCCAAGAATGACAGTGATATTATATACATACATGTATATGTATGTATGTATGTTTATTATATAATATATTACCAATGTGTACAGCATACCAGATAATGCATACAAAAATAAAAGTAAAGGCAACTAAGGAAAAATAAGATAATATATAACTGGTAAAGTTTCTGATAAACATTTAGATTTTGTTGAAATGAATTTTTACACACACCAAAAGAAAAGATTAAAAAAGAAATCTATTCTCCTTGTTTTGTTTCATAGACTACAGGGTGTTTCTGTAGCTCATATAACTAAGAATCCATTATTTCAATCTTATACCTTGGAAAGCATCAACAGGATTATGGATTCTATGAGTCTGTTCTTAATTAGAAACAAATGTAGAATAGCTCATCAAATATTTTATTTCTTCCTTCAAAAATCCACACAGGATTGTTTGGTGACTTTGCTTTGAAGAAAGTGTCTTTTATTACTTATTTTAGTACAACACATTAAAATCAAATATCTCCTGTAGCAAAACGATTCAAGTCCCCGGAACTCAAATAATTTTCTAATAAAAAATGCATGAGACAAATAAATGCACTTTATGTTCCACAAGAAAAGGCAGTTTCAACAGGCTAATGCTCAGAGAAAATTCATTTTATCAACCAGCCATTTCATTCTTTGGTGCTGTTACAAGCTCCTTCCAGTTGCTAGGCAACCATAATTCATAGTACCTTTTAATGGATACTCTGCTACTGCTGAGAACATTAAGGTGAAGAGAATAAATGCCTTGGGTGAATCTTGAAATCTTTCATTATGCATGTCATTCTATTCCTGTAATGCTATAATGTTGCAATGTTTCTGTGGCAGGAAGCGCAGTTGTAGTAATTGCATATTCCACTCATATGTGTTTTGTAAGCAGAGCAGCGCATACTTGTCTGAAATGAGTTATTTCAAACATGATTGAAATTGGACTTTTCTACTTCTAAAGGTAGTAAATAAATCTAAAGAAAGAAAGAATGGGTTTAGAGTAAAATGTCTGGAAATTTCCACGAAGAATAAAGAAATCTTACAGCACAAATCAAAAGTAATCAGGCTGGTTCAAGCTTGATCAGGGTGGTTTATAAATATGTGGTACATACGAGTTGAAATGTAAAAATACAACAATAGGCAAAGAATAGCCTGCCAGCCATGCATAACCCAGGCAGGCTTCACAAACAGGTGTTTATATGCAAGAGACATTCTGGGTCCAAATCTTATAGACTAGGGCCAGTATGTACCTGGTATGTTCGATACAAGTAATTGCAATAACACATTGAGAAATGTATTACATGTTAAAGAAATATTTTATTGTTTGTAAAGTACTCTATTTTTAGTTCATTTTTCTGATACTGGTACCTTATTCATATGTTTGAAATTCACAGGTGTATGTCATTGTATCAAATAGAAATCTGGATTTATAACACAAATCAATCTCCCTTGGAATACACGTATTTCTCCTCCCACCACCAACTTTTCTTCATACTTGCTGTATATATTCCATGTAATGTGAAAATCCTAGCCTTTGCCTGACAGGTTCCCACATTTAACTCTTTCTTTCTGAATTTACTTGTTGGCCACCATTAATCTCTGAACTGAAACACAGAATCTGTCCCTCTGTCTTTATGCATGGATGACAAATGAATACTTCTGTCACCAGCTACATCTTGATCTGGGTCTTCAGAGGTGCAGCTGGAGGAGAACTATAGGGCTGGGTTTTGTTTGTTTTTGTTTTTGTTTTTGTTTTTTATTTCTCATTCAGTCCTGTGGAATCTCTGGGAATGAATATTGGTGGGAAAGACAGCTACTTGGGAATGTAAATACAAGCTTAGAACATGCTTTCAAGTCTGGATGCTTCTCCCACCTGGAACCCAGGTATTGCTTTGGTTCTTGTTTTTGCAGCGGAGAACTTCCTTGGAAAGACAAATTTTCTGGAGAGATGCGTCCACCATTCATACTGTTTTCTTAATAAAAGAGAGAATAAGATAGAAATATCTCTGTCTTCTGGACATGCGGATGATTGAAAGTCTTGTTTCTTTAATAGCTGGTTGTATATAGCCACCCCTTCACAGGGAAATGTGTCCTGTGGTACTCAGGCCTGCTGCTGTACTTAAGGCTAGAGCCTTTTTTATGTGAAAATTCTTTGTGCATGAAATTCATGTGCTTCTACTTGCTTAGAGTAATGCCAGCTACACTGGTTTTGGATAAGTGTCATCTCTGTCACAGGGCCTTAAAATGACTTTAAACTATCTTCTGCCATCTCATTAAATGCTGGCTGGTAGCCCAGACTGAATTCTGAAAATGAAAGTAGCTGTCCTAAATAAAAATAATGCTGCTTTGGCTGGAGCTTAATCTTTTGTGAAAAACAAAAAAACCAGTAAAACTAAACCAAACCAAAAAAAAAAAAAAAAACCAAAACCAAAAACAAAAAACAACAAAAAAACAAACAAACAAAAATCCCAAAGTCTACCAACTTAGAGAATAGGGTTCACATAGTCCCCCTTAGACAGCGACTACAGAAATAATGCTCTGCAGAACTAAGTCAGAGCCAGACCACAGGATCTGGACAGAAGACAGTTTTATAAGAAATGGAAACTACAGAAACACAGCATTAAACCTGTTCCAAGGTGCTGAGGGAATTGACCATGCTACACCAGTCTGGTAGACTTGCTGGCTTTGCATTTAGTGTTAAAATTACAGGTCTCACTCACCTGCCGTTAGCGTCACTGGTAAATATACTTCCTGTAGGAGGAGGTGGTTACTCAAAAGCTTTTGGACAAATTTCGATTGTGTAATTACATCACATCTAAATCCTCCCCGCACTCCATAGCTTCACCTGGATACAGTATTTCTTTTTTACTTTTATTTCAAACTCTTTGAGCAGTTTTCCTCTGCCCTGCTAACCAGCTGCTATGTTTCTGTCCCTGGCAGTATTGGAAGTGGGCTCAGATGGGCTTTCCCACTACTCCAGGATTATTCATGTTGGTTTCCTGGCCTTAGTAAGGGATCTTTTGAATGTTCGCTAATATTTGCATTACTTAAAGTCTCACTGAATCAGGGGTACAAGGTAAATACAGAGATTTCGAACAAAGGACAACCATAGGTGCCACATACTCTTGTGCCCTTCCTTTCAGGGGACAACTTAATTGCTAACAAGCTCACACAGATCCCGGGCCTATTATGTAGACTTCAAATATTTCAGTAATGTGCTGCACAAAGTTCTAGAAATGAGTAGTCTCAGATGCAGAATTCTTAACCTGAATTCCAGCCTGCTCACCCAACACTATCATCTCTGTGTTGTATGATCTCTGTATATTTCTAATAAAATGGACTGGTTTATGTTTGGTCATAATAGCTAGGTGACCAGCAGTATAATAATAGCCACATAGCTAATTCTACAAGCTTATTCAAGCATAGGAAAGATTATAGGAGACTTAGAGAGACTGTGCAGTGGGCAGGAGCACTGGCTACTTCTCAGAGTTTATTTCCAACAGCCACATGGTGGCTCAAAACCACCTGTTAACTCCAGTCACAAGGGATCCAACCCCGACTTCTGGATTCTGCCAACACTGTATGAAGGCATATAGATAGGCAAAGCAACCACATACATATAAATGATAGTAGTAGTAGTAATAACAACAACAACAACAACAATAATAATAATAATAATAATAATAATAATAAATTCCATGTTTAGAAAGCTGGGAACAAATCACATTTTAGGAAAAGATGCCTGCTGTTCTCCAGTGAGAAAAGCATTAAAAATATACTAACTTGGATGCCTTTACTAGGTTATATACTAAAATGCTGTACTGGTAGACTGACCCTTGATGTAATAAAATACAGAAAATGCTTTTATACTATTAAATGTGATTTATTTTTGTGTACTAGTTAACTATGTGTCTTGCATCCACAGATATAAATGTTATTACTGGAGGTTACTACCAATAAAATACACACACACACATACACGCACACACACACACACACACACACACATACACATGCATACACACATACAAGCATGCATGCAGGAATACACGCACAACCACATGCAAACACATGCACACACACATTTGTTTACTGTTTAGCATGCTGCTGAGACACGAACCACACTTCCCAGCAGGAGGCAGAGTACAGGCATCCTGTTAGATCACTTGCAGGTTTCCCACATTACAAGGAAAGTGCTTTATTCTCTATTACATCTCTCTACTTCCTCAGCCTACTGGGGACTGCACCACTGTTTCCACCCCTGAAAGTCTCTGAAACCCAACACTGACCTGTGTTCTGTTGACATAAAATGACAATCCTACCAGGGAATTCCAATGGTCTAAGGACCTGCCAATAGCCACTTTCATTTGTCACTCTCAGGCAGTGGCAGCAGGGGCTTAACTAAGTTAATGACCCTATTGTCCATGCTTCCAGTTCCCACATGGTACAGGCCAAAAATGAGTTCTATTCAATGTTTCTGTAAGCTTGCTATGCCTGTCACAGGGGAGGAGGCCTTTAAGTATTTACTGAATGAATGAATGAGTGAATGATCGTAAATGACAGCCACAGCTGGGTGAATGAGGCAATCATTGTGTGGACTGACCTGAACAAGGTTAGAGTTAGCACCCGTGCTCATCTTTGTTCATCTGGAACACATGTGCAGTGCATGTGGTTTTTTGATCAGTAACACATTTGAATGTGTGGTCCCCAACTGGTGAAACTATTTGGGAAGGATAAGGAGGTTTGGTCTTGGTGGAGGGGATGCCATTGGGGATGTACTTTGAGGGTTCGGAACCCACTCCATTTCCAGTTGGTTCTTTCTGTGCCTCTTACTTAGGAATAAGGAGGCAGCTCTCAGCTACTGCTCCAGTAGCAGGCCTGCTTTATTGTTACATTCCCTGCCATGAAGGTCATGAACCTTCTGGAACTGTAAATCCATAAAAAACTCTTTCTTCTTTTAATTGCCTCACTCATTGTGTCTTCACAGCAATGAAATGAGGCTAAGTCGGTGCATAAGCATCCCATGCTCTAGTTTTGGATTTCTTTCCAGTATTAAAGTTGGCTAAGGAAAGGGTTGATTAAATGATCAACAACTTCCAAGACCTGAACCACATAAAAGTTCAAATATTTCCAGTGTATGCACTTTCCTAGGAATGGAAAATATTGACTGATATTTCTACTCTCCAAAAGTTTCCTATTAATCCTTCCCTGAAACAAATTTAATTGTAATCTCAATATTAATTTGAACTTGATGAAGATGACTTTTATTTTAACATAGAAAATGAATTTCCTGTCAAGCAAAAATGCTTTCTGCAGCTCTCTGTCTGCTTCAGTATGCCCACTGAGCGGGCCATAATAATCCAAGAAGAACATGCAAAAGTCATATCTTAGTTGTGCAATGAGAAAAATTGTGGCTGTCCAATATCATTTGTCAAAGGATGAAGAAAAAATGGAAAAACAAAGCAGAGACCCATCCAGTGAAGGTCAGAGCCAATAACATTCCAGAAAGCAGAGGAGGAAGCTGGGGCATTGGATGTAAATTGCTGTCTGCTGGAGAATTTTAATGGAGTGCTACGTCACTTTATAAAATGTTTAATTGTAACCCCATTTTAATAACAACATCTGATTAAATGAAAAGACGCCTTGCTGATCGCAATTACAATCTGTCAAACTGCATATTTATTTACAGTTTGGTTTTCTAAAACCACAAGATAAAAAAAGAAAACTCTATTCAGCTTGTCAGGAAACTATAATTATTGTGTATCCTTCTGTCAGTTTCTGCATAAAACTTTTGGTCCTAAAATGGATCTAATTATATCTACATCAACATTTTTATAAATGCAACATTTTTCCCTCCATCTCAGTGAAATCTTTGTCATTAACTAGGAGAAACATATTCTCTCTTTTAAAAAGGCATTAGCTAGGCTTGTTTGCTTTCTTGCCTTCAAGATGTTATAAAATAAGACGTCCTCTTCAAAATACAAAATATTTGCTTATGTCCCCTCCTTTTTCTGGCATGAAATGATGAATAAATCCAACAGTTTGGTGTTTCCTGACAACATGTTTTTTTTTAATTGTCTAGGGTACCATGTAATTTCTTCAGTCTGTAGCAATGAAAATACAAATCTCTTTTCATAAATAAAACTGAGATGCAAAGCTTAGAAATCTTCTACAGGCACCAGCAGAACTGAGATGCTTGAAGGGAAAGCGCAGTTAAATGGGACATTTGAGGTCTTTTGACCTCCAGCCTGCAGGTTTTTCCTGCCCATTGACTCCCAAAGCACCCGGTGGCTTCATCCTTCTTGTGGCTATCCACCTTGCCACACAATGAATGAACGTGGTGGGGATGGTGATGTGTGCTTATAAACCCAGCACTTAGGTGGTAGAGGCAGGAGGATCATCACAAGTTCAAGATCAGCTTGGGCGACATAATAATTTCTTGTCTTAAATAAGCAACAAATGAACACATGAACCACAGACATGTCCCAAACACTGAACGTACATCAAATCATACCTATCCTGCCTTCTGTTACTTGAAAATTCATTTAGATTAAAGACTAGCTAGTCTAGTCCCTGACAGTCTTACCAAGATTATAGCACTGATGATGGTAAATACACAGCTTACTCTAGGAATTGCAGCTGTGGGCATCTAGGTTTAAAGGTGTTTATATTGGTTTACGGGAACAGCAGACATGTTTTTGGGAATGAAGGGGCCATATATGGTGTTTTAGAACAAAACTGGACACTTTTCCTGTCTGACTATCTAATATGGCATGTATAATGTCTTTTAAAGATCATTATATTATTCCAAGCTAGTGTAAGTGAGTGAACATGGGTGTACTAGCTACTTTTCTGCTGCTGTAATGACCAAGGCAACTTATAAAAGGAAGAATTGTTCTGGACTTGCAGTTCCAGAGGGATGAGTCCACAAGGACAGGGGAGCACGGTGGTAAGGAGAAGGCCTGACAGAAGAGCAGGACACTAAGCACTCACATCTTGAGCCACAGCATGAAGCAGAGAGCCTTCTGAAACTGTGAGTCTAAAGGAAAATCATTCCTCATTTAAGATGCATTAGTCAGTTGGTCCAAGTAATGAGAGAAGTAGTGTGTCCTGCTCTGAATAGAGAGTTTTAGGGATTACTCCCACGGTCTAAAAACCCCAACACAAAAACCATATAAATGGAAGAAGTTCCAGACCAATGCTCTTTAAATCTATGCAAATGTTACTGACAAAATACAAATGCATTCAATAGCAGTGTTAGCAACTTCGCAGTGAAGCTTTCAAATGATAAATTTTGAACTTTCAGCAATTATTGACATAAATTATATTAACTTTAGAAATTAGAAGATGAATAGTTCGAAAGCAGTGGACAGGTTCGAGGACAACATGACAAAGAGCGTGTAGACATTTACTGGAGCCTGTATAAAGAGGTATGTTCAGCTGGTATGTTCTGTAGCAGAGATATCCTCAGCTTGCTACAACATGTTGCTACAAAATAAGTTACCCAGGAGTTGATTTCATTTTTTTTTCTTTCTGAAATACAATCCTGAACTTTTCAAGTAAGGTAATTAAAGAGTATAGTTTGATTTTCCAAATATATATATTACAATCACCCTTTAAAGAGACCATTTCATCCTTAGCTACCAAACCGTAGAAATTCTAAGCAAAGGTAATTCAGTCTTGCAGAAAACAAGCTGTCTCCACCCTCTACATGAGACCTTCTTTCCAATCTACTGCTATTGTTTACCAAGGAGATCAATGAACAATTGCACACTGAACAACTTTGGTAGCACCACCAGAACCTGCAACAACAGAAGTGCTCAAGGACACCACTCCTCCTGAAAGCATCATTATCCATGGGATCTTTCTAAACATTGCCCACTTTACCCCCTGCCTCTTTTCTTTTAATCTAGAGAAATATTCCTTTATGTGATGTATTTTTAAGTCTTTTTAACTTTCACTGTCAGAATTTCTAACCTCTTATATATCTCCCAAATTCTTTGGGGAATTTATTTTATGGTTTACTATGGGATTAACTACTTTAAACAATACCCTTAAGAAGGATGAATGAGGCGGTTTTAGGTGAGCAACACTTAGTTTGTGACAAGGGTAGTCCTTGACTTTAATACTAGGTCCATAGCTACAGAGCTATAGATCCCTCAGTGACATACTTGATAGAATGGGGAGCTCAATAACATTAGAGAAGCTGGTTCTGTGTTAAACATTGCTTCAACTATATATTATTTCACTTACTATAAATACATGTATGCATATATATTTTTCAAATTAAATATACTATATTTTGTTAATACCAGGTTTAAGTTTAAGAAATAAATCACATAATTAAGTATTCAATTATAGATGAGCCTCTGCTGAGAATTCTGTATTGTTCAGAGTTGATTAGATGATACACAGAGGCTGAGACTTGAATCATTTTGGACTTTAGTATAGGGTGACCGAATCATCTCTAGCAGAATATGGAAAAAATATACATAAACTCAATTACTTTTCAGGGCAACATACTGAGCTGCGGTGACTCCAGGCTTCTATTGAAATGAAAATGGGGTCTTTATGCTCTAGAAAAGAACGTTGAAATGCAGTTAAATGCTTTCTTCACTTTTTTCTGGTTATCGAATTTTATGGTGTTTGTTTCCTGTGTATTCCATTCTAATTTGTTAATTTAATGAGTTTATATATTGAAACCAAAGATACATTTTTTTTATTTCTGTAATGAATTTAAATTATCTTTTTCACAGATTGGTTCATTTTATCTTATAGACACACACACACACACACACACACACACACACACACATATATATATATATATATATATATATATATATATATATAAATGGATCTAATTCTCTCCACCTGTCATGATTGTGTTATATCTTAAAACAAGACTAGATCATATGCAGTCTACAAGTATTTGCTTTGAAGAAGAACAATAGTAAATTTTCTTTTCTTTCCCTTTTAAAGCCAGTTTGATTATGTCTAGTGTGAGATCTATTTTATCTGGGACTAAAGTGTAGATAGCTTGTATTTTACTTTAACTCACTCTTGAACAATGATCCTCAAATTTGGGTGGGTAGTCAATCACCTAAATGCCCCAACACCTACAGTTTCTGTTCAGAAATTCAGGTAGGGCTCACAATTATACTCGGAATAGGGTTCCAGATGATGCTGATGCTTAAACTGTCATGGTTCCTAAGGAAATGGATGCTCCTAGATCCAATAAGGCAAATAGCACAAGGACTCATGGTTTCCTTTCTCTACACCACAGTCATTTTGTAGTAAATGAGCACAGCTTCTTTCTTTCACTCTGGCATGTGATGGCTATAATAACCTTCTGACCTTGAGGATATGATTTAATGTATGGCTTCTCACTTCAGTCATTCTTTGGTCTTATATCAGAGCTAATACTCACATGCAAATCCACAAGAAGACAGTGGTAAACTGTACAACTCTACTCTCATCTCCGTTATCACGATCTATCCATGTCCCTAACCCCACCCACCTCCCCGCGACTAGCAAAATGGCATCAGTAAGAAGCAACCATGGAAGCTGGCATAGTATATTCTTAGTGAACATGTCTTTTGTATTTGCTCTTCTCTTCTTTGTCACAGTGTTTTACTTGGAGGCTGTTGAGGTTTGGTCTTGCTGTCTATTGTAATGCTAAGTGTGAGCCCCCAGACCTGGAGTCCACTCTTCCATCCAAGTGATGCTACGCAGCCCTGCCTCCAGGTTATTTTTGATTGGTAAATAAAGATGCTGACAGTCAATAGCTGTGCAGAAGGGACATAGGTGAGATTTAGGATTCCCAGGGTTGGGGGTCAGTGGAGAACCAGGGAGAGGAGAGTAGAAGGTGAGGAGGAAGGGAAGCTAACATGTGTGAGGTGAGTTCATGAAAATGTGGCTGTGAGGGCTGGTCATTTTGAGTTAAGAGCTGTCCAAATAAAATAAAGTAACTAGCAAGTAATAACTCATGGTTTTCTGTAGGAAAATAGATTCTAATAGTATTAATGGTAGCTATTTGACGAGCTTTTGTGCTGTTTAAGGTTTATTATGAATATAAAGGGTGTGTATATCTTTTTTGTGGGAACTGGATGATCAAGGTGGGGTAGAAACCTTGGATTGGGATTCAAATGATGTGCAAGAGGAGATCAATTTTAGATACCTTCTAAGTGTTCACTGCCTTAGGTGGCATGTTTATGCATCACATCTTCAATATACATTTTTCAGACTGCTCATGCAAAGAAGTCACAAGACTGTCACAGCATCTTTATTCTTACTACAGATGTACATTCTTAGTATAAATGTAGAGTGTTAAGTATTTTTATTGCAAAACTCAAATACTCAATACTTGAAATTACAAGGGCATTTTTTACAAAGCTCTACTTGAAATGCAAGAAATATTTATTGATTGATAAATACAATCACAGAATATACACCAAGTATACACAATGGGTTTATTTAATTTAGAATTTAAGAACTGCAGGCTCAAAGTTAGTTTTTACTTAGCCACTTTTCAAGAAAAAAAATAAGTCACATCCTAATTATTCCAATGATAGAAAATAAAACAATGAGTTCAAAGTGTGCTCAGTGGACTGGAAGGAAGTATAGTGGCAGGAGGTCTACCTGACTTCACTCTGATGTTGACTAAACTATGGAAACTTCAGTAAGTGCTATTTGTCAGAATGGCTACCTTCAGAAAATGGGGGCAGGTCATGTCCTAAGTGCTGTGCTGTCAGTACTAATGCCTCTTTTATCCAGAAGCAATGAGATATGACAGTAAGAACCCAGAGAGTGTTAGGACATATGGGGCTAGCCTTGTCTCTGCTAACTATATGCTCTGAGGAAAATTTGACTATCTTCAGGAAGTGATGCATTGGGTTACTGCTGTGAAAGTTTTTCTTAGTGAGCTGTGGTGGTTTGAATAACAATGGCCTCTTAGTCTCATATATTTGAAAGCTTAGTCAACAGGGAGTGGCACTATTTGAAAGGATTAGAAGGTGTAGCCTTGTTGGAGGAAGTGTGTCAATGGCCAGTAGGTTTTAAAGATTCAAAAGACCCATGCCACAGTCTCCCCACATCTCTTTCTTTCTTCCTCTGTGTAATCTGTTTCACAGATCAGGATATAAGTCTCAACAATTTTTCCAGCACTGTGCCTGCAGCCATGATTTCTGAGATGATGACAATGGGCTAACCCTCTGAAACTGTAAGGAAGACCCAGTTAAAATGCTTTTACTTGTAAGAGTTGTCTTGATCATGGTGTCTCTTCACAGCAATACAACAGTGACCAAGTTGTGAGGCTCATAATTTGACTCTATGCCTGTTCCTAAGAGAGTTGGAATGTAAGACTTCTGATGTGTACCTGCAAATTCCTTTGAGAGACAACCTGTGAGTAGCTCTAACTACTCTTTATCACATAGGAACTGAAATGTTCTACACAGAGGAGTTGTTTCCATTCACATGTGGTTTTGCTTCCCCAAAAGTCCTTTCATAGGGTCTCCAGAGGTCCTTACTTTTATCACTATGGAGTAAGGTTGATGGGTTCAGGTCAGCACTGTAGCAAAGAGCCTACATTGCCAAGACACTCTGCTTCATCCTCTATGAATGAGAATGTTCAAGCTCAATGCATTATTCATCACCAGATGTCAGTTGTGCCAAAGTCAAGAATTCCCGCCTAGGTATTAAGTTATGTAACATCTCTGTGAGAGCTATTTGAGAATATGCACACTCTGCAAGAGGCCAGAGGTTGACAACTGGTGTTTTCCTCATGTCTTCTTCAATCATTCTCTTCCTTAATTTTTGAGACAGAGTTTCTTTCTGAACTTGGAACTCACTGATACAGTTGGACTTGTTAGTGAGGGACGGTCAAGAATCCCTCCCCCCACCCCCCACAGTGCTAGGATTATAGGTGCAGATTGCCCTAGCTAGCCTTAACATGTGCGTTTGGGATCTATACTCAGTCCCATGCTTGTGTGATAAGCGTTTTACTTACTGAGCATCTATCCCTGTCCCTACATTTTAGTTTCTCTAAAAGTTCTGGGAACATAAAAAAGAATTCAATATAAGTTTATTAAATCTGACAACATTGCCCAGTTTAAAAAGCATGAGATAGTCTCAGCTCATTAGTCATGCCTTTGAGATAAGATTGTACAGATCCTTATAGAGACTCATCTGTGACTCATGGATGGGTGACGTAGGAGCCGATTGATTAAGTTAAGTGTCTAATCATTGCTGAGCACACATCCTGCTGAGTGTAGAGACAGAAGCTTAGAAAAGAAACAGGACCATGAGGTGGTGTTCATTGAGAAGCCTCAGTACCCAGAATTTAAAATGCAAATGCAGCCTGGGATTCAGACTTCTCAACATGTGGCATTACCTATGTATAGTTTTTAAATAAAAAAATTATTTCTCATTTACTTGATTTAAAATGGTCAATTTTTAGAATTCCATTACTGATCTATTGATATTAAACATGAAATAAAAATAAAGTCATGTGAAAGTTCACAAAGAAATACAGAGTTGTCACAGGAACCATGCTGCAAATGGATAGGACTCAAATGTCACAAACACTTATTTTCTGACTTTCTATGATAAATTTCCAAAAACCAAGTTGTTATCAATAAACACAGAGTGTTGTAACTAGAAAGGACAATATTTGTACTGTAGCCAGAAAAGATATCTATTTGTGTTGTAACCACAAAGAATATCAATTAGACTGCATTTAGGTCAGAAAATTAGATAACTTACCATAGGTTTTGATCTGTGCATTCAATATGTCTAATAGTTCCCATATGAATCTCTTCACCCCTCAATCAGCATTATTCTCCATAACAATTTCCAGGGACAGAAAGAATAGCAAGTAAAAGACTCTAGATATTTTTCTGACTTTCTATTTTGCAAATATTCATGCAAACCATTTGCCAATCTACCAGATCTCATCAAAACTTACTAATTTGAATTTTTGTCATAAAAGTACCTCTTAATTTCCTTTTAGAGTCTTAAAAAAATTATCTTAATTTTCAAAGCTATTTTATCAGATATAGTTATCTTAATATTGATACTTTAAAAGTGCCTTGAAAGTCTAATCAACTGCATAGTTTTCCTTATGATGACCCAGATTTTTATCATGATCAAAGCTGTCACCAGAAATCTTGAAGTGGGAAAAAGAGTTATGTGCCAGTGGCTTCGTCTCTGATTTTCCCTCTATGCAAAGATATACACTACTGTGACCTGTTGTAGTCTAAGGAATGGAAGCAGAAATAACAGCATGTTTCATTTAGGTTCTTCTAAATGCTAGAACTTTTAATGCTAGTACAAATAAATTCATAGTCTACATGATTTCTTGGGAAAGTTCTAAGTGTTTTTCTTTTTTTTTTGCATTTATGCCCCTGGAATTGAAGTTTAAAAGTAAGATAGGGTAAGAACATATACAAACCATTATAAGTCAGTATATTTGTACAATAAAAGAGAATGTACAACTCCTATGTGTATTTCTGTGGTATCTGTCTTACTAAGGTACAAAGTATGTGTTATCTGATAGTCACCATGTTTCAAATACTCTTTTTAATCTACTGCAGATTATACATACAGTATACACGTCATTGAACATCTACCAAGAAGCTGCCTCTGCGTGTCTCTTTAGCTCTAGGGTATCTTCAGGGTTACACAGTGAAATTTCTACCTGTCATGAGGTCCAGCATCTAGCAGTGGGATGCAGATGCCATTCCTGAAATAAACCACATCATCTCAAGAGTCATATGTATGCATCCCTGTCTGAGCTCATGTGCTTTACAGTGTTAACCAGATCACAAAGGAGGGCAATGTGATGGGGTGTGATCATCAGGGCAGGGGCAAAACCACTGTCAACTCATGCTTTCAAGGGCTCTCATTTGAGTGAGAAGTAAATGTGAAAATCTTGGGCAAAATGTTGGGGTCCCAACAGGGAAAAGCAAGCACAAATGTCATTAGGTGTAAGGTGAGAGAAAGAAAACCAGGGTGAGGCTGTGTTCTCGTAGATGTGCAGTAGTATGAAACTAGTTTAGAGAGTTCAGAGGAGCGTGCAGATTCTATTCAGAAAATATGCAAGTTTTTGTCTTTTTTGTTCTTGGTGCAAGAGAGGAAAGTCATTTATAATTCATGCTAAGAAGGCCAAAGCAAGTTAAGGGGAAGATGTTTTGTGGAATGAAGACAGTGCAAAGAGTTGATCAGTTTGGTTGCCATGACACAATCCACAAAGAGAAGGCTGATTTGGAGCATGGCAGGGACAGAGAAGAAGGCAACAAAGAAGGAAGATTACACACAGTTTGGAGGTAGATGGTCCAAGGCTTGTCCTGAGTCAGCTGTCTGGACTGAGACTCAGAAATGAAGATGCTCTGAGTCTCGGGGTTTCAGGTGGAGGATCCAGGGTGGATGATGATTCACTTCCTGTAACTATTCAACAAAACCTGCTCATTTCAAAATAGTCTCCATTTCTTCCTGTCAGTAATCAACCATGTCTTCTAGACTCTGTTCAAAGTCTACCTTTATTAATTAAGATTATTGCATAAAATCCAAACCATATTTTAAATTCTTATTTTATCATAGCTTGAACTGTTTCGATAATTTTTAAATTTTATGTTTTATTCTTGTTTAAAATTGTGTGTGTGTGTGTGTGTGTGTGTGTGTGTGTGTGTGTGTGTTGAGGCCTATGTGAACATGATTGCTGAAGTCCATGGAGCTTAAATGAGATTGTCAGATCCCTGCTGGAGTTACAGGCAGTTGTAAGCTATCTGATATGAATGCTGAGACTCAAACTCAGGTCCTCATCGGTAGCAGCAGTTGCTCTTAACCACTGAGCCATCTCAATGACCCATTTCATGACTTTGAATCTATACCATATTTACTAGGCACTTCAGGTCAGGAACCATACCCGTGTCAAATTTTGTATCCTCACCACCAGTCAGTACATTGTCTCCTATGGAGCTGAGACAGAGTTCCATTTTCCCCAGGAGACCATAACTGTAGGCTTCATTATGAGAACTTTTCCAGTGTTCTCTCTACATTGTCAGCTTGGACAATGATGCTACATATAGTACATGCCCAAGTGCCTAGTTTGTAAGCTGCAGGGCAAAAGGAAAACAGGTTCAGTTTTGGAATTAATTTTGGAAATTTTCAGATTCTCAGTAAAGAGTCTTGAATAAAGAACCCAGTGCAGAAGCCAGACCTGTTCTAAGAAACTCATGCTCTGCAGTTGGCGAGAGTGCAGAGTAATGGATTGCAGATGTTTGATGAGCTCTATGCTTCAAGCATCTTTGTGTTCGAGGTAAAGTTCATAATTGGCATTAGTGTGACTTCTGTGTATTCAGTGATAGTGAAGTTTTAGAACATAATATGACATTTCTAAGATGTGCAGTAAATAGGAATTGGCTTCACGTCCATATTTTTACACTTAGCCGAAGTAGAGAACTTTTGAAATGGAACTCCCTGACCACTTATCAAGGACTATTGTTGCCTGTTTTAACCCAATCACTGTTAAAGTAAAGCATCTATAACCAGGCCTATTCCATGTTCAAACCTTGAATCGCTTTCTTGTGGGTATAACCCTAATCATTTTCTCTTTCTCTTCATCATATCTTCCCAAGAGCCCTCTGGCCAGCATCCTTTCTCTCCTGTGTGACACAGCCCTGTGTTCATAGAGGTGCTTATCCAATAACTTGTAATAGGAGGAATCCACTATTTTATGCATCATGAAGTTGTCACCGAGGTGCCTGAGGGAACCCTTTGTGATCCATGATTTAGTTACACGCATTTGTCTCCCAATGGGTGTTTGATATTTTCTCATTACCAACATATTTTTCTCAACATTTTGATAGATTGCCCAGGGAAATTTAATGCCTGTTTTTTTTTAAACTATTCAGGAAGGCACTACGATTATTTTCTTTCTGTTTATGTTCTCTGTGTTTTTGGAATAGTTCTACCTTTTACATTTTGTTTTTAAAGACTGTTCCAGGATGTAAGAAAATGTGAGGCCCAGGACCTCTTCCCTACTGGAGTAATAAAGTTTCAAAGAAGCATTCCTATGTTACCTAGGCAGCGCCTCCTTATTCCTATTTAAGCTTCGAATGGTAAGGCAGAAGGGAGCTTTTATTTAATGCAAATACTACATTCAATAACCCCAAACCCTTCATGTGTTCAGAAAATTTGAATATTTTCTTTTAAGTTAAAAATGCCAAATTTCTAATACATACAGCTAAAATCTTTACTCTGTAAATTATTTCAGGGTAACTCTTTTATATTCTTACATTTATAGTGTAAAAATTTCAGCTTTTATAAATCCTCATATTTATAAATTACTAGATATAATGTTATTTAATCCTCAACACAACAGAGTTGGGGAAAACTACTACATACTAAGCATTTTCCCACTTTCCAAAGTAGAGACTCAGTAATGCCTCACTCCAGTTTCTGCAGCTGTTATAACGGTTGGTATTTCTGGTATTGTTTGCCAGAAAAATGCCTCAAATTATCATCTTAAAAATATGGAAGTTTTGTGTTTGGCTAGTGGTTTTAGAGTTTTCATTCCATGATTCTTTGGCTTCACTGCCTCTGGACCTGGGATGACACATTGCCATTGGAGTCTGGTGGGAAACAAAGGGAGAGAGGCAGAAAGGTACCAGCTTCCTATTATCTCCTTCAAGGACTTGGTCCCAATGACCTATCCTCCTTCATTCATCATGAGCCATCGTAGTAAAGGTATGGCTAAGCCTCCAACATGGGGCCTTTGGGGACACTGCAAGCAACTGCATGTACCATTGTGTTATGTCCAGAATTCTGTACTTTTGGACATAGTCTCAATAACATTTTTTGTTTTGAATTTTCAAAAACATTTTTACCTGTACTATCAAGTTTTAAGTCTCCTTCCCTCTCTTCTCTCCTTTCTCTCCTTCCCTCCCTCATCTGCCAGTGTGTGTGTGTGTGTGTGTGTGTGTGTGTTTGTGTGTGTTTGTGATTGGATGTGTGTGTTCAATGTGGGGAGCCTGAGCATGTATGGCATAATGTGAAGGTGAGAGAAAGACTCACATGGGCTTTGGGGATTGTTCTTTGGTCATCAGGTTTGGTGAAAAATGTCTTTAACCATGGAGAAATCTCTGCATGCCCTCTGAAAAGTATCTTTTAAGTTATTTTGAGTAGATTTCCCAAGTTAATGGCACCTGGCACCATGCTGTCATTTTTACTGTGCATTAGCCTTTTAACTTTAATTTAATTTTATTGTTTATGGAACAGGGTCTCACTCTGCATCCCAAAATGGCTTTAATCTTGCAGAAATCCTCCTGTCTCTACTTTCCAAATGTTAAAATTAGAGACAAATGCCACTGTAATTGGCACAGGCCACCAGAAGTGTTCACCATGTGCTGACAAGACTCCACTCACAATTTTCAATGTATTTCTTCATATCTGAGGATTTGATCACCCACACTGAGTCTTGTCCTATATATGTAATCCTCACCTTTCCAAGAGAATCATCCCTGGGCCTGACTGTACTAGTTGTTTCAAGTCAGCAAAGACTCCATAGCCCATTTCCAACACCAGAGTTGTGCTAATCATGGAAGCATCATGGTCCCTGTCATCACATGGTGCATTCATTGAGGACCAGATCCCCAAGGAAACTACTACAGGATGCTAAGTGTCTCAGTTGACCTGGATTTTAATTATTGTGAAAGTCTCACAAATTTGATGTGTCTAGACCCTAGAGTTCCTCTTCTAAAATAACTGAATATGGACTTGGCAGGCAGCTAGCTTTTGTTTTTGGGAAGAGATCTCAATGGAACTGTGCTGGAGTGGGTACATATGTTAGCGAGGAGGAGGCTATGGAATGTTTGCCTGGCCATCCTATGGGAACTCGTTTTCCATTGTTATCCAATTTAGAGAATATCAGAGATAGCCTGAGCCCTTTGAAAATCCTTGGTTTTAAGATTCTAGTCACAATGTGTATCATTGTTGGGAAGACATGAGTAATATTTTGTTGAAGGTCATTCACAGAACATTATTTCTTTAGCTTTTTAATAATTTTTCTGTTACAAAGAGTATTTGAGTGTTTGAGAAACTAGAATTGGTAGGAACACACCAGGAACAGTAGCAGAACTGTAGACAAGCTGTCTAGAGCTTTCTCCTTTTTGCTTTTGAAAAAAATGTGGATGTCTTTTGTGCTTGATTAAATTTCTTAAACTATGATGGAGGAGAAATATTCTTTCATAGTTGGTCAAATATAGCTATGTAGTATTGGGCCCCAACCCAAGTCCTGGGCCTGAGGCATAGCTAGAGAGACCTTGCCTGTGAGTAAAGTCTGCTGCTATTGGAGATGACACTGCCTTCCTTGCAGAAGACAGGGATAATTTTAATCAATGGATGTGTGTGTGGTCAATGGTCCTCAGCTACAATGGTAATGAACTATACATGTTGTAGAGAGGACACATAATCCCTGAAGTGTCAGAAACCCCATTTTTATGACTTAGTCCCTATAGCTACCAAGCAGCCTAAATAGGATTGTTGTCACCCGCTCCACTTCATTTATAGATAGAAGAATTAAGATTCAGAGAAATCATGTGATCTATCCATGTCTCCAGGCAGAACTCCAAGTACATCCTCTTGTCTAATTGGAGTATTGGATCCCTCTTCCTACACATTCATTATTTCAGCAATGTAAGAAGAATGTGAGTATATATATATATATATATATATATATATATATATATGCGCAGAACTATGTGTGATGTATGGGTTGGCATGGTAATCTTAACTTCAGCAGCCAAAGCATCAACTTTATCAGGTCAACTTCTTCAAGATTCAGTGCAATCTTACCAGACTGCTACCCACAACTGCAGGCTTTTCCACCTGAGCCCCAGTTACTGGATAATGACTTGGAGGCTTATTTATTTATGAACTAATGCATAGACTATAGGCTAGATTTGTTCCTTGGCTAGCTTGTAACCTATATTAATCCATTTATACTATTCTATGTCTGCCACATGGCTGTTACCTCTCCTCAGTTTCATGCTTCCAATTTCCCCTTAGTCCAGGTGGGGAGTTTCGTGTGCCTATTCCCAGAGTAGTTTCTCTCTCTCTCTCTTTCTCTCTCTCTCTCTCTCTCTCTCTCTCTCTCTCTCTCTCTCTCTCTCTCTCTCTCTGTCTTTCCCCCTGATGACCTACGTTCTAATTCTGCCTAAGCTTATTGGCCATCAGGTTTTTATCAACAGGTGATGTTTCCACACAATACACAAGAGATTATCCCTACAACTACCACATGTGAAGTTAAGGCTGTGATATGATGCAAATGCTGAGGGCATAAGCTTCTGACCAACTGCCCTGCCTAGGATATACCTATATACCTCCTGCTCCCTGGGTATGAATCATAGTACCTAACACCTGGTATGGTTGTGGGGGATTAATGAAGAACATGAAGACTCACATCTGGACAGATAGCTGTCCATTTTGTCATGGTAATAAATATCAGAACTACAACTTATAAAGTGGAGAACCTTATTTGGGCTTCCGTTCACTAGGTCACAGCCTCTATGCCTGTGGCAGAGAATTATGAGGACTATGTGTCAAAGGAAACAGCTCTTTTCATGGAGACTGAAAGAAAGCAAGGGCTAGGATCCTAATATCCACCTTCAAGGCTATGTTCCCTGGACCTGATCTCCCTTTACAAAGTCCCACCTCTTAGAGACTCCACAGTCTCCCAAGAGCTCTTTAGACTTCTAGTCAAGTCTTTAACATGAACGTTTGTGGGACTTTCAGGACCCAAGCAAGCTATAACACCTGGCAGCAGGACATGCTTCAAAAGAGGGAACTGAAGAGTTCAGAGGATTTTCCATGAAACATGGAGACCAGTAACTAGAAGAATGAGAGGAAGTGTAAGAAAACCTAGGCTGCCAGAGATGGAGATGCACAGGACTGGGTGATAGAGCCACTGACCTGAAGTTTGCTGTTTGTCTAGTGCTGCTTCTAGGGCTCCACACATACATATGCACTCAAGCCCAGCTACTGAAGGGGAAACTGAGGCATGCGCAGGTGAAATTGCCTGCCTGATCTAAGACACCTATGATGATATGCTAGACAGGGTCCTAATGTAGGTCTGTAGGTCATCTTCTTTATCTATCTTCTCAAGACTCTGCTCTCATAGGCAGCACTCAGCAGGTACTTCCAGGACACCGTTGGTAATTTAAAGTGTATTCACCCATATTTGAGGTTTTGATCTCCTGTGCTCCCACATTTTTCCATGGTTTGTGTATAGAACTCTCACTCTCCCAAGTGAATTGTCATTTAGATTTGAACATACGCTACAAATAACACCTAGCATATCTGAGACAAAATTAAGACATCCCAAACATCCAAGGAAGGGAAGAAATGATACTGTGAACGACCACTTGAAAGAAGATAAAGTCCTGCCATTTGCTTGTCCAGTCACAAGCACTGCTATAATGAGGTTGCTTTGGGGAAAGCAAAACCAGTCGGATGCTAAGAAAACAGTGTGCAGAGCAAGCAGCTGCTACTCAAAGGCAACCCGGCTGTCAGTAAGCATGTCACAGTAACTTTATTAGCCGACTGCTTCTCCATCCTTCTCAGTTCTTCACTACTTAGTGTATTACATATAATATGTATTGTATATAAATAATAATAAGATGCTTTAAAATGCTAATAGTTTTAATTTTTATAGTTTGGTTGTTTGATTTTTATAGTTTTGTTTGTTTAATTTTTATAGTTTGGTTGTTTGGTTGTTTGAAGGTCATAAATCTTTATGACCTTCTCATGCATCCTACTGTTATTTTAGTCTTCCCTCCTTTTTCTATATTTACCTCCTTCCTAACTAGAGCCTCCGAGTTTTTTCCCAATTCCCCAGATCTGACCCTGTGTAACCAGATGTTCTCCTATGGCTCCCAACCCCATCCAAGTAATGGTCCCGTTTTTTCTTTTATTGAAAACAGATTTCCTTCTCATATAATATATCCTAACTATTGCTTCCCGTCCCCCTACTCCTCCCGATTTCTTCCCCCCTCCCCTCTCAACTGGAGCCCTCCTTTTTTGTTTCTTATTAGAAAACAAACAAGTTTCTAAGGGATAAAATAAAATAAATAAAATGAAAACAAAATTAGACAAAGCAAAAACAAACACATTGGAATTGGAAATAATAAACAGAAGAAAAAGAGCCCAAGAAAGAACATATGGAACAGACGTAGAGACAGATATTTGAACATTCAGGAATCTCATAAAGAACACAAAACTGGAAGCCATAATATATATGCAAAGAGTCCATGGGGTTGGAAAAAAAAGGGAAAAAATACAAGATAAAAGATTTTTTAAAAAAGGATATAATTTTTAAAAAGGCAAAGAAAAGGCCCTGACATGACATTACAAGATGAGGAAGCTCCCGAGATGGTGATGAGCTTATATTCTGTCAGCCATCTTCTGCTGGGAATGCGGCCCACCCATCGTAGTAGTTTGTTTTCCCAGTGAGACTCCCTTGGAGAAAACTAAACGATCTTTGGCAAGTGATTATTAATTGGAATAATACCAAAAATTCTGGGTTAGGAATGGGGGCACGTGTCTACTTCTCCTTTCAGCTCTAGAACC
Source organism: Tokudaia tokunoshimensis (assembly GCA_036184795.1). Taxonomy (NCBI): domain Eukaryota; kingdom Metazoa; phylum Chordata; class Mammalia; order Rodentia; family Muridae; genus Tokudaia; species Tokudaia tokunoshimensis. Next base: position 119,590,546 of record BTHU01000014.1, read on the forward strand.
CCACCTAATGCAGACCCATGTAGGCCTGTGCATGCTGCCTCAGTCTCCGTGAGTTCATGTGCGCCCGGTCCTGTTGATTAGAGTGACGTCTTTCCTTGATGTCCGGGTTGCCCTCTGGTTCTTAGGCATTTTCTGCCTCATCTCCTAAGAGGGAAGAGTTTGATGGAGATATTGCTGGGAGCTTCATTGAGGTACATGTGGGCACAGATACTTGGGATTAAACCTAGGTCCTCACACATTCTTGACAATTGTTTCACCACCAAGCTTTGTATCCAGCACTCTTCTTTCACTTTTAACTAAGTGTTCAGCTGTGTGTGAATTGTATTCCAGACAGGCCTTGGATTTGTAATTCTCCTGCCTTAGTCTTACGAATTGTGTCTGAACTTCCTGGCCTGTACCTCTAGGCCTACTTGATTTAATTTCTGGAGGCCTTAGCAGGATAGCACTTTTTAGCAAGGACTTTAACAAACCACCAGCTACAGAATTGAGGTCTTATTCACAGAAATTGCAAGTTTCAGTGTGGGAAGGATGGACATATCTCTATTTGGAAACCATTAGTCGTATGTGCTGTTTAGTAGAGAATGATTAGATAAACAATTGAAATACAAGATGTGAAATTTTTTCATGGTGTAGTATGTTCTCAAGGTTGAGTAATTTTTTTATTAAAGATTATGAAGGTTGTTATTACAGAAAACAAAACTCCGAAATATTGAAGAATAATGCTTTTCAAGCATAACATATTTTGATAAAGTATCTTGCTATCATAACTAGAATGCGAGCTTAAGTTGTAAGAGGGTGTTTAGTATTTTCCCTTTAAATACTCTATTTCTAAGTATCTCTACTTACCTAAGGAATTTGTACAATGATTAAGCTCAAGGATGTTAAACTATCAGTTTTATGATTATATGTTTATCAAAATGTTCAATATACTTATTAGGCGCAGGAACAAAAATTCTGTTCTCTGGATGAGTAAAATGCCTGTAACATTTTAAAGGATCAAACAACGGGAGAGTGAAATCTCATATCTAGTGATTCTAACAAATGTCCAAACCCTACAGCTCTTTGCTTTGCAGCATGTACCGCTGCAGGCAGAGGTAGAGTAGAAATGGTTAACACCCAATGACAAAGATTATTATGTTCCCTCAGGTAACAGTTGTCCACACCAAACTAAAAGAGAAAAAAATTAAAGTAGAAAGGAAAAAAATGAAAAATGTAATAGAAAACCAAACCTGCTCTTAAAATCCTCCTGTGTGTTCTGAATAAGAATAGTCAATGAGGAAGGAAGGAAGGAAGTGGTGTTTTGAAATGAGACTTTTTCATTATACTGAAACCCATTTGAGAATAATGCTTCCATGTCTCCATGACAAAATGGGTTTATGGGGCAATGTTTTAATGCTAATAATCCACTTGAGCAAACCAAGCAAATGGCAAATCAAAGGCAGAATCATTTTGAAATAGAGAGACAGTCAACAGGCAAATCTCTCAAACACACACACACACACACACACACACACACACACATTCCTTTTCTATCTTCTTATCTTGGTCCCTTGCTGAAGACTTTAGGGGGAACCTGGCAGAAACTAGTGCATTTTGAAGTCATAATTTTGTAGATAACATTTCTTCATAGGACTATCTCTCAGAAAATAAAAGCATTCATTTAAAAAGGAGGATCAATATATACTGTAATTAATTGATGAATACATTGATTTAATTGTACTATGCTAGAGTAACTAGCGGTAACTGATACAGATTACAAAGCTGAGTTTATATTTAGGGCTGAAACTGAATTAAATGCATTTAGACCTCATGGTACTTGCTATTATGTGTGCTTAAAATCTGGACAGTTTGACTTGAGCATGATCTCACATGTTTATAAACTCAGTGCTTGGGTTTGAGGCCAGCCTTGTCTACTGAATGAAACAGAATGAAACAAATATTTGTATCACTTTAAGAGACTGAATTTGAATTCCTTCTCAGAGAGAGGTCCCAAGTGAATGCCTAGGAACAGACCACATCTGGGACCCCCCCTGTAGGCACCTGGGGGAAACAGCCTTTCAGAGGGAAGCCTTGGGTTCATTCATACACTGGCCTGAAATAATTGTGTTTGGTGCTCACTAGGGTTTTGTTGTTATCAGTTTGTTTGAAAGCTTGACACAACCTCGAGCAATCATTTGGAAAGAGGAACTCTCGATTGAGAAAATTCCTCCACCAAATTGGACTGTAGACAAGCCCGTGGGCATCTTCTTGATCAGTGATTCAGATAACTGTGCCCATCCCATAGGGGACCAAGGCCAGGGTATGTCCTGAGATTTGTTCAGCAATGTAATGGACCCAGAGAAGCAATCTGTAACTTGCTTGTTACAAATTGCTGACTTGTTCTGTTATTATTTAAGAGGGTCAAGGAAAGGAACATTTCTTAAACCAGAAACAGTGAGCAAGTAACAGGTCAGGAGCCTACTTTTAGATGCAGCCACTACAAACAGAACTATACATTCATACAAAACCTCCACATATGGCATTGGGAGCTCCAGAGGGGTGCTCAAAATTTGCTCTTACTTTACTTTTCTGTGTGTGCGTGCGTGTGTGTGTGTGTGTGTGTGTGTGTGTGTGTGTGTGTGTACGTGTACATGTACATGCTGGGCATGCTGAGGTTTTAACCCAGGGTTTTAAGTTCTATCACTGAGCTCCACTCTGGCCCCATTTTTCCGTTCTTTGTTTCTTGTTCATCCCTATTTGTGACCCTACTTTTCTGCTGCCTCTCCCAAATACCCACAACAACACCTCAAAAAAGCATCTACTAACAACATCAAGGATCCAGGAAGGAAGCTTGGCTCAAGCCTGGCAGCTCCTTTTGAGGAGCTTACTTAGAAATCTGTTTGTCCATAGGAACTCTGTAACTTCATTTTCTTCCCTCTTTATTTGCTAAGGGCTATTTAAAGGTAGATTCCCAATGGGAGTGAGGTGTGAGGGGGAATTCCTTGAAGAGCAACCCTATAATGGCCTTCTCAGATGTTTGCCTTTAGGATGCAAAATGAGTTATACAAACATAAGTTGGAACATTGCTGGCCAGATCCCAAGGCTGAGAAACACACAACAAATAAGAGTGATAGATGAACCAAAAATTAAAACATCAGCAATCCACGATGTCATTAAAGACCCCATAGACTAGCAATGAGGAGGAAAATACAATTTCAAAACTCAGAAATTATTCTGTAGTCTCTGCAGCTCTGCCTTCCATTGTGGTCAACATTCTCTAGGATTACGAATATAAAAGAGAAATAATAGTAAAAAAGAAGCTAATTTGATTTAGAGTTTGAACAATACAGATCTCTGAGGAAAAGTTCAAGAAATCGGGCTAACTTGGCCTAGGTAAAACTCACCTGCTAGAGAGACTCAATAAATGTCAAATACTTGAACTCACCTGCTACCCTATGGGGACAATGCACAAAGTAGGCAGAAATGGCAGTAAGAGACTTTGGGTTAACTTTAATAGGTATTTCCTGGAAGGACTCTAAATCTCTTACTGCAATTTAACTCAGTGTTACAAGGTTAATCAAACACGAACAAGCTACCAAGAAAAGCTGTAGAATGTTGGCTCTGAATAGGAAACCACATATCTCAACTGCCTTAGGTTTATGGCTGCCCAGACTGTCTAGGCTGATGGAGTAGTCGCCGTATCTGTTCTCAGCAGATCATGTAACTGACATTGCAGTTTTTTTGACTTCTATGAGTTGCAGTGGAGATTAGTGTGAGTTCTGGAAATGAAGAAAGTGGACAAGGCCTCTATCCCAGAGAACTTTGACTTTTTGCTTGGTGTACAAAGGGAACTGTTGTTTCTAAATTGGTTCCTTTCCAGATCCTATTACTGACAGTTCTACTTTGGAATATTTTGTCATAACACTAAAAGATAGTCCAAATCATTAACAAACTGAGGCCATAGAACTGTTTATCAATCCCACATTCAAAGAATGGGCTGCATAGAGCCTAATGTTTAACCACAAACAGATCTAGTTTTGGTCTTATTGGGAATTAATCAAGCACAAAACCGAAAATGTGTGGGCAAATACAGGAACAAAATGGCAGCCATTTTTTCAAGGTATTTAAAGTAGTTTAGAAGACTGTTCTCTGCTCTGTGATACTCAAAGAGAATAATTTGTGTGTGCGGGCATACCATAAATTAATTATTTTTGACAAATTATGGCATTATTCTAAGTAATTATCTGCATGCTTCCCCTCGTTGCTATTTTTGCCCTTTTTGTATTTTTTAGAGAAAGAAACAAGCCTCTATGGCATCCTCTCCATCCTAAACAGATGTATTCCTTATTGCATATGGACATAGGACAAGGGATGACATCCTCAGTCCCATGTGTCCTGCGATGGCTTCAGCTCTGCTTGCTTACTGCTGCACACTTTATGCACTAAGCAGAAAGAAATACCTCAAGATTTTTGAAAATATTTACTTTTAAAAATCAGTAATCAAATTGTCTGTAATCACATTTTCTGCCTGGCCTTGAAAGGAGCATTATTCAATACATCAGTGGCCCTTCCCATAATGCCAACCTATTAGAAACTCATGCTGTTCTCATACATCTGAACTCCTTGACGCACTGTGCTCCCCCGTGAGCCCAGGGGAGCACTCTTGCTTCCGTTTCATGAGTCCTGTATGGTACCTACTGAAGTGATGGTTGTCAAAACAGTTGTACAGTGGCCTTTGAATGCAAAGTGTGCCATGTCTGCACGCTGCAAATGACAATAAGTCTGAGTATATACATTATGTTGGCTTTTGTTGCCTGGAAAAAGGGAAGGCATTTGGGAAATAAACCCCCCAATTTTATTGCCTTTTAACATCTTTTTTCCATTTTAAACTCCAGAACTGGAAATTTGAAGCATTCAAAGGAACTGAAATCTCCTTTGTTGCCTTTTTTCATTGTAAATTTTCTATAATGTGCCATTAGAAACTACACTCCACAAAGCCAGGCTTCTAAATGAATCCTTTCTGTGAGGCCATTTGAAAACTTCGCACGGTTTTTCTTTGCATGAAAGAGCTTCTGTTGATGGCACAAAGAACAAGCAATCGCCACATATAGGCCAGGCTGAGCAGCCTGGATAACTTTATACAAGGTTGCATTTTTCCCTCCACCAATTCTTGATTAAGCTCAGCAGTGACTGTTATCCTGGTGAGGAGCAAAAGAAGGATGCTTAGTTTCAATTTGCAGAAATCAAAAGACTCTTCTTAAGTCATGAATATTTACTAGGACATGTTCTTAGTTTTCTTTCTTCCAAAATAATTTTCTACTTTCTAACAACATGAAAACCTCCACTATCTACACAATGCCACATCGCTTTCATTAAAAGAAGATTTTATTTATTTTCTGTGTATTGGTGTTTTGCCTGTATGTATGTCCATGTACCACACTGCACACAGTGCTCGTGAACCCAGAAGGGAGCACTGGATTCCCTGGAAACTGTAGTTACAGACAACTCTAATCTATCATGTAGGTGCAGAGGAATCAAACCTGGGACCTCAGGAATAGTAACCAGTGACCTTAACCACTGAACCATCTCCGCACGCCCACCATATCCTTTGTAACAGGAAATGACATTAACCACTGTTCAAATATCTTTATATCTGATTGACCTTTGAGAAAAAATAGTTAAAAATCTGAGATGGCCAAAGCCACAGCAAGAAAACCAGCCAGGTACAATGTACATACCTGCTACTTCAGAACTTGGAAGGGAAGACTCCCAAGTTGAAGGGTAGCCTAGGCTATAGTCTAAGACTCTGTCAGAAGACCAACTACAGGGTAGGAGCAACAGTAAAGAAAAGTCACTAAGTAACTGATATTTAAACTTTATTACCAAAACACTACTGATTCTAGACTCACCTAACAGACGGTCCTCTAGACCAGTTCTCAACCTTCCTAAAGCTGCAACCCCTTAATACAGTTCCTCAGGTTGTGGTGATCCCTAATCATAAAATTATTTCATTGCTACTTCATAACTGTAATTTTTCTATGGTTATGAATTTTAATGTAAAAGTCTGATATTCAGGATATGTGAACCTCCACAAAAGGGTAGCCTACAGGTTGAGAACCACTGCTCGAGGCACAGCATCATTCCATTTACTTGGGTCCTCAATAAAAAGGAGAACATCACTGAGTAGGCACAGGCATTTCTCTGTTTCCTGTCTGAATACAATGTGACTGCAGCTGTGGGTTCCTGGAACTGGACCTTCCTTACCATGATGGACTGTGTCCTCGAACTCTGAGACAATATAAACTTTACCCCCACTTAACTTGTGTTTGCCAGATAGTTTGTCAAGGCAACAAGAAAAATAACTAATTTAATAATTAACAGTGGTAGACAAGTTTAGTCAATTCTTAGAGTCTTGACAAGGCACATGGTCTCAGGAGGAATCAGGTGGCAGGGACCAGAGCCACCAACCAGGCAGTTGTGGGTTTCTGCCTTGGAAAGAAGATCTTGTGTTCAAGGATGCTTTTATAAGAAATGTACCTAAGAGAACTGCTAGGACAAGTCTGCCTTATTGCCTAACCATTGCCCCTCCCTTCTCCAGGGAGCTGAGCTGTGCCATTGAGCAAATCCAGCCCTACTGGTGTACAGAACGTGCAAGACTTGCTGGTAGTTAACACGCTTATCTGACATTCCTGCTCCACTGCGTTTCTAACCAGACTCCAGTTCTCAGGAAGTAAAGACAAATCAGTTCCCCACTATCAAAACAACTCAGGGGAGTTTTGAGAAATTGGAGCTCTTGCATATTGGGTCATGAATGTCTGTAGAATTTGAACCTAGAGAATAAGAACTAATTGGCACCCACCCACCAGTGTGTAATACAGAAATTCTACCTGCTTTATGACCTGTTCTTGGAACAGAGAGACTTTAAGAATATGCAATCTTTTTTAGGCGTGCCAAAATCTAAGTTGTTGCTGGAGCTCTGAATAACTACTGGGTAAGGAGCCCCAACGGACCATAAAATGGCACAGGCATGAATTTTCAATAAATAAATCAATGGAGGAAGATTTTGAAAGGTGAACTCTCACCTTATGTGTACTAAATGAACCCTGTACAGGATTTCGGTAAATTTTAGAAGGCAATACACATTTTCTACCTTTGTGATAAAAAGAATACTTAAGCTGAAAGGCATCCTGTACAGACTTACACCTACTGTGAATCAGGTACCACTTAAGGGTTATAATCTATCTTAACGCTCACCACATTGTGGAATTCAATATTGTATTATGTTCTTCTAATTTTATGTTTATTATTTTAAAAGACATGAAATGGCATTGCATTGCTCAGGCTGGCCCCAAACGTATGGATGTAACCATTCTCCTTTCTCAGTTTCGGAAGTACCTGGGACTAGAGGCCTGGTGTTCCATACCCAACTACAGCCAAGTGATAGGTAAGGCCAAGGAAGTACAAAAAGGCTATTTAAATGGCTCAGGGTCACACAGTAGATAGATAGTAGAACCAGGATTTGAACTGTGGCAATCCAGCTCAAAGAAAACAAAGTTAGTCACAGAGATATACAACAGCACTACAAGCAAGGAAAGGACTTCTTTAGTTAATAGCAGGCTTAGTGCTGTCTTTTTGACAGATGTGAAGAAGATTAAGGATCAAAGTATGAATAACTCTTTGAAGAGTCTTCTCTCTCGTGCATTTTAACCTTCTCGAAAGTGTCACACAGGCACAGGCTTGGGAAAACCATTTTACCTAGCCAATACTCACATAATGCATCCTATATGCCAGCCAGTGGTCTTAGCAATTTTTCAAACTCCTTTAACCCCATGAGATAAGGCCTATCATTGTCCCCATTTCCCCAGAAAATGAAACTAGAATGTTTACTGGCTGAACCATCAAGCAATCACTGGAGTCCTCTGAGAATTCATTTTTCATTTGTAAAACTGGGATACTAATACTTCACACAGATATAGATTTTTAGCTGTGGACCAAACGTTTTGTGTCTACGATGCTGTTGCTTGTTAACAGCAAGACTGGCCCTGCTGTTGCCAGAAGGAATAAGAAACAAAATACATACAAGAAAATTTAACTTTAAGATACCATCTCACTAAACATTATGCATTATAACATATCAAACAGTAATATGCATAACATGTAATAATATATTCAAAGTAAACATTACAGTGTCTAAAATGTACACAATTTCTAACTATGAAATAAAATACTGTCATTTCTTTCATTCATTCACTCAAACACTAAAGTTCTAGAATGGGAAAATGCTCATGCAAAAATTTGATCACAATTCTAAGAGCAACAGTTTCCGTTTATTACATTGAGAAGTTTCTGGAAAACACAGTTAAAGCTAATCATTCTGTCTATATCTCAACAGGCTTCCAATGATAGGATTTTCACAACTCACAGCAAATGCCTCACTCAGAGTCTGCAACTATTACTTCTAATGTGCTGCATCCATTCTGGACGAGCTCCGGAGAGATCTCCAAATAGACATTATAATGTCTAGGATTTTATCTTTGAAAATTTTTCTCTGTCACACATTTTAAACTTTCCAAAGGAGCCACACAGGAACAGGTTTGCGAAGCCCACTGTATCTGATTTCTGCAGCCATTTGTTTATTTAACCAGAGCTTCCCTTACTTGTAAATGTACTTTTGAGCATGGCTTAATACAAGTAGACCTTGATCTTCACTTGGACTCTAATTACTTTGTATTTCTCTCTCATTTTTGCAACTCTTGGTTTTCTTCAGATGTCTGTAAGTGACTAAGGCACCGTAGTTCTTATTAATCTATTATTTGAGCCTTTCAGACAGGCAGGTTATGGTAAACACCACGTGATAGGGAAAAGTAGTAACTAATTGGTTTTTCTTTCAATTGGTAGACAAAAGACGGCCTTTGGTACTTCCACCTTTATGATACTTGTATTATGACATTAAAGTCGAAGAACTTGTGGGTCTTAGACTCCATCCAGAAAGATTCCCACAGGGGCAACTAATTTGACCTCAACATCTACTTTGATGCTAGTTTGAAAAAAATCCACAGATTTTATCATATCACTCCCTACTTCCAAAACAGAAGAGGAAAAAAATCCAAACACCAAACATAAAAAAACTCATAAAGTAAGTCTGTAGGATTTCAGAGAGCAAACGATAACATTGAGGCTAATAGCAAGCACTCCCAAGAAGACACGGGCATCTTGGTTAGTAACCAAATACATCACTAGAAACAATACTATTCATAGCTACCTTTTACCTGAAATCCAGCAAGCTATTTTTCCCAACAGTGTCATCAACAGGATGTAGTACTTTGACAACTGTGAGTGATCACACAAGTAATTCACTGGTTTAAATATGAAATTTAAAGTGACATAAGGAATTTACAATATTTATAAAGCCATTTTTATAGCTAAAACTTCTCTCTGGGTTTAAAAGGCCATTAACACAATTCACAGATTGTTGAATGGAGCTGACCCTTGTTTTTCCTGTGATTTTCATGCCCACCACAATCAGACATGCCCATCCTTACCACAGAGATGGAATTGGAGAGCAGTGTGCCATCCTGGCCCAGCATGTTGGACACGGTGATCTCTGGCAGATCCATGTTTTGTGGATGGAATGGGAGCAGGCCATTGTGGTTCATGGGGTGACACAGAGAGTGGTAACCGGACTCCACCTCATTCAGGTGCATCAGAGAGTGGTCAGGGAGGGAGGGAGGAGTGATGGGTGGGATGTTAAAGTCTTCACTTTCCAGACTTGGGCCAGGGTAGGACTGAAAAGACAGAGCAACACAGAGGGTAATTAGCATCTTCTTGTTTTTCATTCAAACCCAGGGACACAGGGCCCGATGGAAATGTCTACCAGCAGCATCGAGGATTTGGCTAGGACATTCAAACATTGGGATCACCCCCATGCTTTGTCTCTTTTATGTTTGGAAGAAAATGCTTGTGACACATCCGCTTTGGGTATAAAACCTGCCTCTGCTTTGTGGCTCTGTTTTCCTAGGAAGTTGAACTCAAACAGGTTTCACAGATCCCATTTACATTTGCTGGAGTATTAATCTAGCTGAATACTTTTTTTTTCCAATGAGAATTGTAGGGAAGGAAGTCAATTTATAAAATTCTTTGATCAAACTTGTTTTATAGGACTCCCTACTGCTAAGATTATGGGATGTAGTAAAAATGAATTCCAGAAGTCTGGGCAGTTGCTTGTTGGCTTGAAAAACCTATCTGCTTGTAATTAAAAAAAAAAGTTATTACTTAAGAAGTAAGTTAAGCCTGTGCCTAAGGGTGCGCTTGCTGAAAGTTTGGGGAGTTTTAAAATGCCATTAGATGCTAATTTTACCATTAACATTTCATCATCAAAATAAAAGTGAAGATTGCTTTCATGACTTCTGTAAACATTTATTTGAATTTCCCCTACAGGCTGATAACACTGCAACTGTTTAAATTCAGTCCCTTCCATGGTGCAAGACACAAACAATATTAATATTATAAAATACTCGTTGTGAAATAAAAGTTAATGAGTAAGATAAATAGCATTAAAATATCAAAGGCTTTTCTTTTATAAACTAGCATGAAAATAGGAAGAAAAGAAGAAAAGTAAGATTATATGAAGACAAGCTTGCTTAAGTAGGGAATGGGGGGAAAAGCTGAAAATGTTGGAAAGAACTAAACAAACATTGTAGCAATCAGTGTGCAGGGTCAGAAAGAACTTATTTTGTTAAACAGGTGTCATGATATAAAAAGAAACATTTTGGCCCAGATTATTCCTACAAGTCAGTCTTTCAAATTCCAGGGGCCTTCAATGTTTGTGTGCAAGGGTAACAAAGATTCTCTTGTCTAACTGTACCGTGCCGGTTACAGTGTGCAGTGAGCAGGCAAAGTGTAGGAGCCAAAGAAAGTAGTGTTCCATGTTCATTGAGTGTTCAGCCAATAAGCTTTATGCCTCCCTGTCCAAATGCCTGGGGTTATTTTTTCCAGATGGCGTCTATTTGTCTAACAGAAAGAAAATCTTCAACTTGCACTTGCTAAATGTTGAATGAGTTCTGATATATTTGTTTAGGTGCTGTCAGAAGGCACAATTAAATGGAGTACTGCTTGGAACATCTGGAGTCTGGAGGTGGTCCTAGAGAAGAGTGTGTAGGTATCATCTGAAGTCTATGAAGGGAAGATTGCATTCTTCTCAGTTAAGTTTTTCTTAAATATACAACTGTCTGTTAAAAAAAAAAGCCAACTGCTCTGAAAGTTTAGTTATCCTTTTCCAAAGTATTTTATTAATAGTGTAAATTTTTTTGACAGAAAACGTGTTAGTACCCTGTATCAAAATTATGTTTGGTTACCCTGGGCATACAGACCCAGGCTTGAAGTTTCTTGTAAGTGAATTTAATATGAGATACAAAGGGCCCGATGGAGAAGTAGGAAGGAATGTGTACTTAGCCACTCCTATTTCATATAGAGTAATATGAAGGCCTGTTTACTATCTTGTTTTTATTCAAACCTTGTAACTGCTTTCTCTGTTGTTCCTTCTTTTGCTGATTAGAAAACTGGAATGAAGAAGTTACTTAGTGGTTGACAGTCCATGTATACGGGATGAATAGAAGAGGACACAATCCCTTCTTTCTCTTTTTCTTTGTTGTGATCAAACCCATGCCTTGTGGATGTGAGATTAGTGTACCAGAGCCCCATAGCTAGTTGTCATCATTTTTATCAGGCTGAATGATACAAAATGTCTTTGTTTCACAAAACTTCATAGTTTAAGAATCATTGCCATCAACAGCAGATTTTCCTTGTTCTAAATTCTGTCACAATGCCTACCCACTGATTAAATATTTACTTCACATAAGCACAAGAACTCACAATCTGTCTTTTTGCCACCACTGTCAACTGTGATTTTATTTTATTGTTAAATTACTGTTTTTATTTATCTATTTATTCATTTTCTACTTATTTGCTTTATATCCTACTCACTGCCCTCCTCTAAGTCACCCCACTCTACAGAGCTTTTAAGACATTAATCAGTGCCTGTTTGAAACTTTCCTCAATAATCATAACTAATACAGAGGTATAGAAGGAAGATGGTTTTAATTTCAGAAATGCCATTAACCCTCTGGAAATACTAAGGGATGTTTTATCCTGGTGGACCACGACTTTACATTCTAGAGTTTCTTCGGTAGTTAAGTCTTACTTTGTGGTATTTTAAAGGAAGGTTTAATTGGTATCACTTTACATTGGGTGATAACAATTGCACTGCAATTTAGCTAAGCTACATGGTTTATTTTCATGTAATTACATATTAAGGTTATTTAATCCATACAATTATATGCCAAAACCACAGACTCTACAACTTAACTGGCAATGCATAGTTATATGGGTCAAGAATTTTAACAACATAAGGTTACTTAGCAGTTTCTGTTCCTTACATTAGAAGTCATGATGTTGTTATTTGCCATGAGCCTATTAGAGAGTAATTGATGGCCCATAAAAGTACCATGGTAATTGCTTAAATTTCAAAATGTCCAGGAACTTTGAAAAAGTTCAATAGCAGACTAACTCCTACCTTTTCTAAAATGTGTAAATGAATTAATATCCAGCAGTGGCTTCCATATGACATGGCAGGTATAATCTGACTTTCAAGACCTTACTATGTGTTTAATAAGTGAGGTTTATATTACATCCAGTTCCCAGTTTGGGGGCATCTAGCACAATAGGGTGTGATTCAGTACTTCTCGTTCCACATGAAAATGCTTTCTAGAATTGTCCTTAAATATTTGTTTAACAATTAAAAGAGAATTGCCAAATTCATTCGCTCTTCCCTGCCTGCCTGCCTTCCTTCCTTCCTTCCTTCATATATGCTAAACTGAGCCTTTAAAAGCATAAAGCTTGAGAATATATTGCAGTTATCTCAAAGGATTAAATAATTATATTCCCCAAACTACCATTACCAGTTCATAATACAAAAGGTAACAGTTACACCACAGAGTATCAAACAGTTAAAGTGTCCTGTAAGAAGAGTGCTGGGTACAACAGACCCAGGAGGCTGGGCAGAGGAGTCTCAATTGTCCTGTGACTGCTCACCTGACCATGACATAGTTTCCTAACCTTTCCATAGTTCCACAAATGATTCAAAATGAAGAATTTATGATCCTCTGGCTCTCAGAGCTGTTGACAGCTAATTCCCCATGTCTCATGAGGGCACCAAGGGCGACAACTAGGAAACTTGAGGTCAGCTCATGACAAGCCCCTAATGCCCCATCCTCGGATAGGGTCTGGGGAAAGGAGTAAAGAGTCTGATCAAAGCAACAGAACATTCCAGAAAGAATGACCTGAGATGACTAAGGTGAAGCCCTCCTGTTGATACAGGACCAGATGTGGCATTTACTCATTGATAGGCTCCTTTGGTTCCTACTTATTTTCTTCCTCCATTGTGGCCTGTATTTTAAGCAATCAACTAATCTCAAACTCTCCCAGGAACAAAGATCATGTATGTGATCCCTTTTTAATGGTCATCATATTCCTATAAGGAAAGAGCACCACTTTTTAAGAATTGAAATATAGGTTGCAAAAAAGTTAATTCCGTGTTCTAGAAGGCTCCCTTGGGCAGGGGCCTGCTATAGAATGTGGTGCAGGATAGGCACGGAGGCTCAAAGTGGTATTTTCATCTTGATCACCATTTACACTCTCTTACCAGAATCCAAATCATTGGCCTCTCTTGTCCCCAGCAAATGGGGAAGTCACTGGTAACAGTCTCTATGAATAGAAGAGAATACTTTAGGGACAGTGGGGCAAAATGCTTTCCTGCACTTTTAACTGCTGAAATTTACTTCAACAAAAGGTAAGCTGGAAATGGGCACACAAACTAATCTAAGCCAAAGCTAATCTACATACATATACAAGGACTCAGTGCCCTATAAGAATTCAAAACTCTCCTGAGTAGCAGGCTTGTCATTGTACATAGACATGGGGAATTTTCATAGTGAAACGGGTGCTGGGCCTCACTGTGTCCTGCAGAAACCAAGCACCATCAAGTGTGGGGTGGGATCGGGTGTACTGGCATGAGGCTTGGTTAATTCTGAAAAACAGATGAACTATTCAGGCTGCAGGGGGATTGCCTGAAGCTTTAAAACAGCAATTTAAAAATATTACCTCCCTCAAGAGAGTAAGTTTATAGTTGTAAATAAGAGGCCATGACTACTACAACTCATTTTCCTAAAACCTGAAAAAAGTGGTATTTGCACAGTTTCACTTATAAGGTTCTCTGGTGAGAAGTAGACTGGTTACAAGCAGGCTAGTGATTCCTTCACTGACTAATGAAAGCGTTCACAGCATGTTGGAAAGACTGGCAGCTGCTCAATCCAACAGACAAGTCTCATCTAGGGTCTTAAGAGCAGGTAGGAGTTTGGTTTCCAATGCAAGTTTTCTTCTGCTCTTGAGCCTATAATATTAGATCAATTCATAGAGTTATTAAGAACATTTACAACATACATTAAAAATCCAATAATATATGTTCTCCAGATAAAATGTACCTGATAAAGTGTTGTTGTTAAAGGGATTTATACATGTCTTAGAATGAGTCATGTCTAAGAATAAGCACTTTAAGACTACATGTTCATGAGGGACTACATGTTCAATAAAATGAGCTTGTATAGGAATTTCCATCTATTTATCATAGGTGAGACCTGATAATGAAAAAAATGTACAGTTACACACAATGTACTTAATTATTCCACAAACAGCTAAGATCAAGTTTCACACTTAGTTGAATGGAATTAGGTTTAATTTCTTCCTTTTCATATCTGTGTGCTGGCATGTGTGCATGACTGCTTCTGTGTGTGCTCACTGGTGGTATATGTGTGTGTATGATATAGGCCAGAGAGTATGTATAGAGGGCAGAGATCAGTGCTGGGTGTTTCCCTCAATCCTTCTCTGCTTAAAAACAGACATTTAATATTTTTAGTTAACGTGTATGGGTGTTTTGCCTGCATGCATGTTTGTGCAATATGTGCCAGCATTGCTATAGCAGGCTAGAGGAGGGTGCCAGATACCCTTGGAACTGGAGTTAGAGAAGATTGCTAGTTGTCACATGGGTATTAGGGACTGGTCCTGGGTCCTCTGGCAGAGCAGCCAGTGCTCTTAACTGCTGAGCCATCTCTCTAGCTTCTCCACCTTATTTTTTTGAAACAAGGTTTCTCACTAAGCTTAGAACATACCTATTGAACTGGCTGTTTAGCCAGTGAGTTCCAGTGATTCTTCTGTCTTTGCCTTCCCAGCTCTAGGAATACAGGCATAGGTAACTGCATCTGGCCTTTGGTGGGCTGGGGATTGGACTCAAGGCATCATGCTTGTGAAGGAAGCACTTTGCTGACTGAACCATCTCCTCAGTCCCTAAATTGCAGGCTTTAAATCAAAGGACAAAGTAATAGGGAACAGAGAGTGTGCAAAGGATACTGAATGCTGGAATTGACTCACTGAGTAAAAGCCAACACTTAGCTCTCTAAGGAGACTTGCAGTCATGCAGTCTGGGACTGTATCCAAGCGAAATGATGAAGGAATCTGTGAGCCAAAATGACCATGCTAATTTTGCACAAACAATATATTGCTGGCGTTATGGCTAGCATGTCCTGGATTTGGGGCAGGTCAGGGGCTGGGGATTGGGGATCTTACCAGGAAAAAGTTTGGCAAAGAGGCAAATTGTTAAGGAATGGTTTAATTCTAAGAGTATAACTAAAGAGAGTCGGGTTAGGAAAAAATCCAGGGGATTGGTCTGCTTGCAGCCCTTTTTGGCCATTTGAGTAAAGCCAACATCCGTCCCGCATGTGAAGCCTTCTCCAGCTCCCATTTCAGTGTTACAGGAAAAGAGAGTTCTCACCTAATTTCTGGAAGGTCTCATTCTCCTGACTGTTTGATTGCATAGGTACTCACTTCCTGTTTAATTGCATAGGTACTCACTTCCTGTTTAATTGCTTAGGTTCTCACTTCTTGAACCACTCGTCTTACTTATTCCATGCCCTGAGTATCCTGTTTACATTATTTTCTCCGTCTGCAGCCCCATTTCCTTTGCCTCAGTCTGGTCTTTATTTTGTATTCCCAGTCCACATTATTGTATCTGCAAATGGAATGTTAATTACACTGACTCTTTTTTTCTTTTTTTTTTGTCTGCAGAGAATTCAAGTTTTTATATCATCCAACTAATTCATGCCAATCAGAAAAAATAATATAGAGTTTCTCCCAGCTTTTGTCTTTTCTTCTCTTTTCAAAATCTAATCCTCTACCAGAGGGGCACTATATTTTGTGGGTCCCTACCACATATTGCAATCATTATGCGCAGCATTCAATCTTTTGTGACAAGAAGTCCCATAACTCAGAAGAATTCAAAAGATAGCATCTTGTACACATCTTTAAATTATATGATGGACTCAAGCAATCATGCAAACGCTAAAAAATATGGCTATAGTTATAGTGCTGTAAAATATGGTTCTCATATAGGTCTTTATTTGAAAGATAAATAAATACTACTGCCATCAAGCATATACAGAATGCCTTAATTTTTAATCTGTAACAGTTCCTGAAAGTGAAAGACAGAAATATGCTAATGTTTAAACATGTTTTATCTTCTATTACTGAGCATTCTTGAGCAAATAACTCAATGGAAATCAAAATGAGCTGAGAAATTTATAGGAAAAAAATGTAAACAATAACTACCAAAAAAAAATCCTCTAAGCCTTCTCCATATACTTTGTTGAGTGTACACATTACATTGCAGAAGTGATTTTTCCCAAAGGCTTTGAACAGCATCAATTCAATCTCTAATTTCTTTTGAGAAGACCTTCAGAGTCAGATCTTTTTCTGATTCTTTTGTCTCTGCATGAACAAGGGTTGATAGCTTGAGACTATAATGTATTACTGTGGAAAGCTTTGGTCTGTTACATAAATCATTTTAACACTCAGCAAGAATTGTCCAACAGTGCCATTGATGTGCTCAGGCCAACGATCCTGAAAACAATTTTTTTTGTCTTTCTTCACATGCTAGACAATAGCAATAAATCATCTTCATTTAAAAACACACAATGTACTAATTTTTCAACCAATAGTTATCAAAATGAAATTTTGGGCAGAAAGCATAGCATTTATTATTATTGTGGTCATTAATTTTTAGAACCTTGTTAAAAAACAGTTCTGCAAACAGTCACTTGAGCTACAAAGAATTAGAAAATGGTTTGTAGGAAGGAACAAATTGGAAGATACAAAAGGAAATCCAAGTCCCCTGTAAAGGTCATGTATTTGAAATATCAAACTAGGTGACCCAGAAAGGGAAATTATGTGGAGCTGGAATCTCAAAGTGTTGCTATCGGCAGATTACACAGATTACCCAGCCTGCAGATCAGATATTCTTGTTCAAATGTGACAAAAGATGAGCACGATGTGAGCCTATGCTTGAACAGGCTGCAGAAACAAGGCTCAAAGCAAGGCCTTCATGGTCAAGACCAGTCTCACCAATCAAATCAAACTGGGGTATGGGCTCAGGTCTGGCCTTTACTAGCATTTCAGTAGAAGATCAAAGCTCTGTTATAAGAAATCTGGATGTAAAACTTTAATGAAACTAGAAAATGGGATCACCGTGTACATACCCAGAGAATCAGGAGTTAGGACTGGAAGAGCTGAGGTCAGAGCTAATAGCTGAAGCTTCACGCATTCTGGGAGTCATGAGGCCAGTACTTATACCAGATGTGCATGGGACATGGTTTCCTGTCTCTCGTGTCTGTCACCAGCAGCAAAGGACTTCTTTTGCCATTGTTTATTAATGATCTTAGGATGAGGAAGAGGATTGTCTCCCCTCAGTGTGGCTTAGAATTCTGTATGAGTGTCCTCACACATTTTAAATCCAAGCATGGAGTCTAGTCGTCATGAATAAGGGAAATCAAAAACAAGAACTGACTGGTTTCCTTACAACATTGTGTTTCTCCCACCCCATGAGTAGTGAGGAAAGCAGGCAGAAGCTGAGGCATTACTTCTAAGACCCCAGTCGGGGTCATTCCTGATTTCCAGTGACAGACCATCATTCCATGTTTGCTGTTTACTGAGCTAATTGAAGTATTTAATTTTCAATTTTCAATATATAATCTTAGTTAAAATGTAACCTATACTTTTCTCAAATTTTTTAAAAGTTTTTATGACTGGATACACCCAGAGATTTTGTTTCACCAAATGTCTTATTTTATAAATAACCCACGTAAATCAAGTTTTGAAAAAGGAGAACCATTTTGAAATGCGTTTTTTTCCCCCTAGAGTCTTTTTACTGCATACTTGACACTTCATTTTGACCATTTGTTTTCATTTCTAATAAGAAATATCCTATCACTGGTGTCTGATTTAGGAGATAGGAACATCAGTCACAAATATCAGATCACCTCTTAATAACAACTAATATTTTCTTTCTTTACATCTCAGATCTCAAGTCTATACAGCAGGGATGAAAATGATCAGCCCATGAAGAGGCTGCAATAGGGAAAATCAAAGATTGTCCAGGCTCTGGGTGATACCCTGGTCCAGCAGCAGCAGAGAAAACTATATTTATTCAACTCTGTGTAATTTAACCTTTTCACATATTAATATAATCACATTCACATATGACCGCTATTAATGAATACTATCTAGACCATTGTTTAAATATATGTATGTATATTATTTCATTGTTGTCTAATTTATTTCAAGTTTACATTTTGAATATTTAAACTGTTTCCAGTTTTCCTGCTATGAGTCACTGTGATGAATCATATCAGTTTATTTCCTTAGGAGAATATTCTAGAGTTCTATGTTTATCCTTAAATGGAATCACAGAATGCCAAAAAAAAATTTCATGTTCAAAATAGTGCGTTGAAACCTAATGTGTTTTGTCAATTTAATAAATTTTAACAAAAAACTTTGGATTTCTTCTGTTCCTAAATATGTCTAAAACAATCAAATCCTTCAGCGTGTCTGTGCTTGGCTCTCACCTACGGTGCATAGCTGTAATTGTGAAGACACTGCATGTCTAGTGAAGATGAAGAAGAACTCACTACCATTGATAACCCTATCCAGATGCTGCAAACAGCCACCTCATAAAAAATATAAAAATATGCAAACAAACATGCATTTGTCAATTTTGTAGTTGAGAAAAAAGTTCAACTATCTATGGCTTTTTTGGTTCAACCTTCTATTTCTCAAAGCATTCCCACACAGCTCTTTTAATCCAGGCAAGGACTGAGGTCAGAATGCTGATATATAACTAAGTTTTAAAATAAAATTAAGCCTCATCCAACAAAGAGGTAACTCACATGGGCTTTAGATCCTCCCAAGCCCAAAGAGTTCACTGTGAAGTTTACTTTTCAGTGTTTCCCATGTCACTCAATCTCTCTCGGCATCCTAGAGTGGTAGGAAGGACTGAAGGATTTGCTGGTAAAGCTTTGCTTCAGTTCACTGGCAGAGAGTGATAGCTGGCAGTCTCTTTCATTCTTAAGCCTCTAATGCATTCTTGACAGGAGGGAAGGACATGCTGACTTAAACTTTCGGCAAGCATGAATGTCCTCGTGAAGTTCGTCATCAGCTTCAGAGCATAAGGAATAAGTGGCTAGTGAATGAAGGAAGATCACAACGGCATAAGATGGTCAACCCTGGGACTGGCTCCTCACAGAGGCCAATGTGAACAGCTACTCACACACCGAGCTGGTCTTACAGGAGTGAGGAAACTGGGAAGCTGCTAAGACCTGGTTTATCAGACTCCCTTTTCAGTATGCAGGAGTTCCTTTTGACTCCCTGAAAGGTGACTGCTATGTGGAAATGCCAATTCCCCACCCTCATGGCCTCTCGAACCTTTCTGCTTTCTGAGTTCTGGAAGTGAGAACTCACAGTAGGCTCAGCTCTTGAAAAGCTGTTTTCAGCTGTGTCCAGAGAGGCCTTCAGGGTTGGTCTCGAACTCTAACCCTCAGAGAGGTGGCGAACCCTCTGAGTTACAGGCCAAGTCACCTGGTCCCTTGTTTAGCTTTCCAGCTGAGAGGATAAAACCCCAGAATTGATGGACAGGAAGGGCAGCAAGGAGAACATACTACAACTAATGCCACCAAATATATTTAATATCTAGACTATTAAATAATGTAAGTCAGATGAAGTATAGAAAAATACAGAAATAAATAAAAATTAAAGTAAAACTACTGAGTTTCTAGAACGTCTAGCTGGTTCTGTTTCCAAACCCAAGGACAGGAACTACTCAAGGAAACTTGACACTTCTGAAAGGTGTTTGGGGTGGCAGATGAGGGGACAACAGAAAGTGACAGAGTGATGGGGTGAGTGGAAAAAAAAGTCCTCCGACCAAGGCAGTGTTCTTATATTAAAAATGAGCACAATCATTTCTACTTGACATATTAAGATTTTAGTGAGTGTTTAGAACAAAATTTAATTGCCTTGGTAACAGAGCTGGCACACACACATCATGCATGACTCAGCACAGTAGTGTTCTAAGACTGAAATGCCACTACATTTTTAGGCATTCCCTGGTGACAAGTTTATTATGAGTGACCCAAAATGTAGAGCGTTACAAAGACATGTTTCATCCCCAAAGGTCATACTCCTCCATGTGTTAAAGAAAAAGAAATCCAAAATATAATCGTAAAAAGGCAAAGAATTGGTTGAAAACTGCATCTAACACTAGTGTGTGCTGGTCAGCTGTGCACTACCTACACATACCTCTCCCCACTGCCCGAATGGCCTGCAGTTTCTAGAGGTCTTTCCACTGAATTAACCAAGCTCCAAACGGAGCATGGCATTTCCAGTATCTGCTTTTACCACAGATGATGCCCCATTCACATGTTTTTATAATTTTTATCACTGAGATGCATTCCCCAATGCCTAAAAGAAACCATGCTATTAGACAACTCTAATGAAATGCTCAAGCATGCCCAGCAACAAACATTCATTTTCTGAAAGTTAAAAATGAGTCTTATATTCACAAATCCCACCGCTTGGAAATGTATATGATACACAACATTTAACCTGTCAGCAGCCTCATTAGTGTCAATGAGTAGAAACTGGCAATCAGGAATGGTGAGCTTCACATGTGTTTATGTTTTAAAATGTTCCTGAAATAGCTCTGCTGGCAGGGATGAAACACATACTTCTCTGAGACAAATGGATTTCAGTCTCCATTTTATGGTCTATCTACATTTTTTAAGAAATTTGTGTTTCACACATAGACAGTCATTTGTAATTAACAGAGTTAACAGCCCACAAAATAATAATAAAGTGTAATAATAACAATTAATAATAATAATAAATTTAAGTTTAACCATACTGGTACATAAATGATCCAGAAAATATGCAGGAAGAGTGGTGTGTGTTTAATGAGCATGAGCTGAAAGATATCTATTTGGATGGTGCCTGTATTCAGTATCCATACAACCATTAAGACATTTTCATAAAGTGGAAGAAATATGTGAGCTATTTCAAGATATAATGCAGAGAAACAGACTTCCATGTAAAAAGCCAATTTAGGAAGAAAACAACATAAACAATAGTAACTTGTGTGTTCAAGTGAAGCATCTTTTAAATTTTGAGTAATGAAGATGTCAAGCCAAATGCTAGAGTAGTTTAACTTAATTAGGTGGCCTAGTTTTCCAGGCATCCTTTCATTTCCCATTGAAAACTCAGCTTGTATGCGAGGCAACAGGAGCAATTTTGTCTGTAATGAATACCTCTGGGATCGCACAGTAATCATTTGAATGTTATTCTGAAGACTGGTTTGAGTAACTAGTCTGTGCTTGTTAAGATGGCAGACTCTGCTGGGCTAACTAGATTACTCGATACATGCAGTTTCATCTTTTTATTGGGCTAATGGTCAAAAAGTCAGGTTAACTTTACTTCTGAAAAATTTCCAAAAGGAGTCAATCTAAAGGCAATCAGTCTAATCCATGGTACACATTTATGCCATGATCATGAATATCTTATGGCCCAAGATAAAGAGGTTTTGTTTTGTTTTTTTAACTTTAAAATTACTCTTAAAAACACAACCCCTTCCAGGCTCTTTTTTACCATACCTCATTTACACTCTGATCTACAGCGTGTTCTCATTAGGAAAACATATAATTACAAAATAGAGAGGCATTGGCATGCTTGCAAATTTTAGAATATAATTCTTAGAGTAGGTTTGGGAACAGATTGGTGCAAAACTGAACTTGAAGAGCCAAATAGTCCCCACTGCCTTTGGATTGTTTACCATAAACAGCAGCAAGTTGCTGTGATGATAATTCCAGTTATTATTTAGCTTATTACCATATTAACGCTGCACGTCCTGTTCTTGAAACGACTCTCCCAGGAGGAGGGGACACTGGCACCTCAGATTAAATGTGTCTTGGCTTATCACCCAGACAATATTACAATAAACCAAGTAATTACAGCAAGGCAAAGTTGAGAATCCTTGGGAATGGAAGCGTCAAAGAATCGATGCAACAAAACCACATAAAATGTTATTCATCTACTTATCTTACAACAAATAGTGCTGCATACTTGATGATTCAAACATTTTTCCATGCCCAGAGAGAAAGAAGAGGGTTCAGAGTCACATAGGGAAGGGTTCAGGAGCCATAGAGTAGCAAGCCTGCCCCTCCATATGGGAAATGTGAGACACTGAAAGATCTTAAAGTCCACCTCTCTGTTACAGTAAGGAGGACCAGACAGGTGGCAGAAGTGAGCATGTAGGGTGAACTCTTGAGGGATGGTGACCAGAAGAGAATGGTTTTGTTGAAAGAAGAAAGATCAAAAGTGGAGTCAAGACTACCTGGGATTAAGTACAGCTTGAGTAATGAAGGCATCCCCATAGGACTGTGCTCACTGATCAGGTAATGATTTTATCACTTCTAGAAAAGAAGTTTGATGTATAAGGAAGCCAGAGGGCCAGCTCCCCGATGGGGTCCCTGAGCTCAGTCTGTTGGTTGGCTCCAAGCATGTACATCTGCATTGGTCAGTAGCTAGGCTGGCCTTGCCTGACAGCAATGAGAGGGGAGGCCCTTGGTCCTGTGGAGGTTTGATGCCCCGGTGTAGGGGGATGCAGGAGCGATGGGGCAGGAAAGAATGGATGGGTGGGGGAGCACCCCTATAGAGACAAAGAGGAAGGGGGAGAGGGTGGATGTGGGAGCGGAGGTTGTGGAGGGGTAACTGAGAAGTGGGATACCATTTGAGATGTAAACGAATGGAATGATTTTTATAAAGCATGAAAAAAAAAGACAAAGAATAAAAAGAAGAAAGCCAGAGGGCATGCATCACAAGTTGATGAAGTGATAAGTTGAAGTCTGCACTGCTACCAGGTTCAAGTCCCCAGATGAGTCAGAAAGCGATGTTGAAACTCACAGAAGAGTTTTCCCACATCTCTGGATGCTCTTGAATTTTTATTTGTATTTTAAATAAACTGTAAAAAGTTTGAGTCAGTACTTCTTAAGACTGGTGGAAAACACAGCACTGCTATACTTTATTATTATTGGTTAGCTTCCTGAATAAAGAGGTATCTGAGGCATTTACCTCACAAAGGGAAGGTTTGTTTTGGTCCAGAGTTTTACAAGTTTCAGTAAAGTTTCAGCCCCTTTGCTTTAGGCTGCTGGTGGACCTGCTGGATGGTAACTGGAATCAAGAGAGAGAAAGGGGTCGTAGTCTTACAATGCACAGTGAGAGTGTGTTTTCTGTGGCCTAAGGATTTCCCACTCTGCCCTACTTCCCAAAGGTGCCATCCCTTCCAAATAGGGCCACTGTACAGAAGAGGATGAAGGTGACTTTTGGACCTCTGGGGACAGCCATCTGAAGCCCAGCATCTACTACTTGCTTGAGACCTTGAAACTACAGTAGAAGATATGAAAGAGAATTCTGATGTAGATGAGAGGTTGGAAGGAGACAGAAAGAACATGGAGCACACACTGAGAAGAATGGAGAGTATGATCTTAGGTATGGATGTTAAACATTTAGGGTGTGGTTTTAGGTTCTGAGTTAGTACAAACAATTCATTCAAACTGAAGGATAATCATCCTCAGAAGGAAGGACAGCAGACCGAAAGGAAGAAAGGTGAAAGAAGAGGAAGCAGGATTGGGGGAATAGAATACTCAAACAGAAAAAAATTAATATAATCAAGGCAAAGGTTATGGATGATGTAATTTCTCAAAAAAAAAATGTCTTTTCAACGCAAAACCTAAGCCTCTCCAGTAGTGATTATCAGAAATACCTTTGGAAATCCACCAGCAAAAGACCATTCCCTGTATAAATATGACCCATCCTTCCCCACCTTTTCACACAGACCTATTGCTGAAGGAGCAGAGTTCCTGTTTCCATGAACCAGGAACATGATGCTGTCCTTAGGTCTGGACAGCAGGGAGCAGAGGATGGAGAGACAATGTGAAAAGGAATGCTCCTCAAATGTCCATGGAAGAAGAAAGAATGGGAAGCAAGGATGTGTACCCAAGAATAGACTATCTCAGGAGCCACAGAAAGCGCTCATGAGGAAAACCAAATGACACCCATCCTTGTGATGCACTCAGTTCCGAGGGTCACAGCAATCTTAAATTAGAACATCTAAGGAACTGTGGGAGGTACTGCCATGCTGCTGGGAACCAGAGAAAAGAGCTTACCATGAAAAACAGTAAGGAGGGCTCCACAGAAGGTGGATCTGACAAGACTAAGGAAGATCTGGGGGTTCCAGCTCAGGCAGGAAGCCCTGTTTCCCACCACCTTGATGTGCATTCTGCCATAGCAGTCTAGATAATTTCTGAATTAAATTTTGTTGTATCTTTTCAAGATACCCAGCACTATGTGGAGTATATAGACACAACACAAATGTTTCCTGCAGAGAAGCAGGCAAATGTGGCTATCATCACAGAGGAGCCCTTATCTTGGCATGTGGCAGCAACATCATCTACTCCTTTGAGAAGAATCTCAAGTATGTTAACAACAGTCTTCATGTTGCATGGAAGGTCCGCAGACTTATTCTTTCAAAGTATCTGCTCCTTTGTTTCTTAGTCTAACTCCGTTATCTCACTCAAGCATGACAAGAAGGCCGCGGACGTCTGTCCCTTTCTCATCTGGCTCTCTGTTAGTCTCTTCACAGCTTCTCTCAAATTGGACAAGCCAGATCTTGCTAGGTCATGGGTTCTCCAGCAACATGGTCCCTTCAGACAGGGTTTGGAAGCACACAAAAAGAAATATTGCATTGCATGGAGTAAGATGATTATACTCAGGGTTTAAACAAGTTAACTAGTGTTTTAAGCCAAGTCCTGAGTGCCCAGAACAGTTACAGCTGTTAGAGCAGAAAATAGTCAGATTTCCAAGCATGGCGCCAGGGTGCAGTGGCAATGTTATGGGCTTTTATTACATACTCGTCAGTCTCATTATGGGTGGTGTTTTCAATTTAAAATCTGCCTATCAATTACCAAGCCATATGCAGAAACATTTAAGGGTCTGTATATACTAGCTTAAGAGGTAGAGAATGCTCTCAGCAGATAGGGCAAGGAGCCCTTTGAGACTGTCTAAAAGAATATCATTAATTTTTACAGTGTACTTTCGTTTCTGGAGCAGCTCCAGCATAGGCTTTCTATAAAAATCATCTCAAGTTCAGGATTATGCTATTCGCTTGCAGAAGCATCGCAGCAACAGCACTGTTCCATATGCTGCTACTTAGCAACATGGTCTGTAAGTCCCACAGCAGGCACTGAGTTGAGAACTAAACAGGAATTACAATGTTGACTGATGCGATGAAGCAAGTTGTCCTGGACCACTAAGCTATGCAGCTGTTTGACGTTAGGTAGGAAACAGAACAAAACTCCTTTCTTTCCTACAGAATGGCAGAGATCATATTCATGGCTGCCTAAAGGATACATTGATCAAAATTGCCAAAAAGAACACTAGGTAATGAATTCTTGAACACAGCATATCACAGAAAACAAAAAGAATGTTAAGTTGTACAATTTAGCATAGGCCATTTGACTTGGGTAATTTGTGAAGTTTATTTGCCTCCAGGGTATGTATTCTCTTACATTAGTCTAATTTTTAAAACAACTCATTCTAAAAACATTTTAATACATTATTTTAAAATAAACTTAATTTTTTTTTTAAAAAAAAAATACATAGCCCCTGACTCACAAAGCTGCCATATCTTTAGAAAGCACAAAATCCTTTGGATCTCTTTTATTCCTTCATTACAAACAGTCATTATATTGGAAACATTCTCCTGGCCGAAATATTTTTTTAAAAAAACTAAGCCTGCTTGTTTGACTTTAGTAGGATATTAATAGTCCATACTGTAGTTGAGTTTAGAAATCTAAGGAGCTGAATTGCTCTGACGCATATATTCTGAAGTTGTCATCCTTTATCCAAAACTCTTTAAAATGGACATAATGATTCTCTACGAGTGAGCAGCTGCTTCATAACTGTAATCATTTATTGAGTTTGTGTTTCTACTGTTTCAAACAAATTCAATTAGCCCTCACACTTCAAAACCCTAAAGGCCCAAAAGAGATGGTACCAGGCGGCTTTAATCTAATAGTAATACTAAACTTGTCAGTACAGTTTTGGGATTGATGGTTAGAAGCAAATTAATAGTAACATTTTTCATTTTTTAATCAAACAGTCCTATTCAGAACTACCTATGGGTCCTAGAGGGTACTTAGCAGAATGAATTCAGTAAAGGAAAAAATGGTACATTCAAAGAAAGCTTCCCTTTCAGACTGGTTCCTATACAAATCTTCTCAAAAAGAAATGGAAGCAGGCAGACTCCTGGCCTTTGGACTTCATGATGACCTTTATGCTTGAATGACATAGTGGAGTGTCCAGGAAACAAGGCAGTGGTCATAATGCCTTCTAAATAAATGTTGAGTTCATGGAGATGCATGCCTGCCTGTTTTCAGTTAAGCTGGAGACATTTGCTCATAGAAAGCTCTCCTATTATATGCATTAGATTGAGTTTCCTGTCAACCACCGTGAAAGAAAATGTTTTCATATGTAGCCCCTTTGCACCCCTCTCCTCTCAGTGATCAAACCAACTCAGGCAGAGAAATAGGCATTGAAAACTACTACCTGGGCTGGTATGTGAAATCCCAAGCAAATGTGATTTTTACTATTGAAGAAGAAAAATAAGTTAATGTCCACAGAATGCTCCCGTGAACTCTCCCTACTCTCATATATTTGCTTATTTATTTTTGCTTATAGTGTTCTGATATTCTATGTTATCCTGGCACCCTGGGGGAGTTATAATTTTGCTTTAACTGCCCTCTCTGGAAGAGAGGGCCAGGCTTTAAGTATATAAAAATAAATAGGCAAGCATTTACTTTTATAAATGTAACCGTTTACATTCTCATTCCACTTTTGCTGTCAATTCTCATGATAAAATACCTTGTCAGCCCTTCCCAGGAAATGGACACAAAGGTGCCCTTGAAAGGTTTCAGTCATGCTTAGGCTCTGGGGCCTAAAAGCTACTCTTTCCCCAGAAAGTCCCAAAAGTAGTGATCTAGAAGCCACCAGCCATAATACCTCAGTGATGAAGATAGTGATTGAAAATAGCTCCAAACGGTTGATAAGTGAAGCTATTGGTGGTGTGTGTAGCTTACCATGATAAACTCATCCACAGTCAGAGACACAAATAACTTGCACCTGTAAAGACTTTATTTCCTAAAGGTAAGACAACTGTTTAGGAAAGCTCATGCTGGCAAAACAGCTGCTTGCCATTCTGGAGGGGAAGCAAGGTAGCATCCTTCAACAAATGCCAAGGCTGGTATTTTATCAGCTCCATCTCATTAACTGGAAACAAGGCTTAAATGCTTTGTTTATAAATTATGATTATTCCTGATTGCGGCAGTTACTGATAGTGCTACTCATTTGCAATGCAACTCTTTGAATTTGTTTAATTACAATTTGAAACAAGGCAGAGAAGATTAATTAACCCACCTGGCTGGCTGGCACATAGTCCTGGCTCGGCTCTGTCATGCTCATATACATGTTCTCACCGTCAAACTGCAAAGGAAATAATAGTAAACACTGAGCAATCTTGACTGTATGTATGTTTTTCTTTCTTTCGCTCTTTCTTTTTAAAAAAACCCTCACCATCAAACTGGGAAACAGTAGCCATAAAACAATAGCACGGCTGAGAATATGAAAATCTGTTGCAGTAAGTGAGCCACATCTTTCCTTTGATGTTTCTGTTGTCATCTTTCCTGACCCTGCGTGTCAGTGATTTGGAGTAATTAGTGCTCTAGTAATTACAGCAAGCAAGCAAGAAATGAATGGTTTCCTTTCATCTGCAATCTGTTTTAAAACAAAATGGCTCATTTTGCACGCCATGTATACATACTGCAGTTGGGCTGTAATGAAGTATTAAATGAATGGCACGATTTCTGAAAGGAAAAAAAAATAATGGAATATATGAGGAGGAGGCACAGCTCCGTGCATTCTGAGTTTAGCTCTCAAAAAAAGAAAAAGTGCAGAGCTTCATAATGGACCAAAGCTGGCTTCACTCTAATGACCTTCTGATTAAAAAGCATTTTAAATTGACAGTAATATTCGAAGAAAGCCTGTGCCATCAGAGCTGCCATGCCTAAGAATGGAATGTAAGAAAACCAACAATAGCATGCAGGTACCATGATCCAATTTCTTTTCCTGAGGAAATGCAAATACATAGAATGAATATAAACAGGCAAATGCATACAAATTGACCCATATATTTGCAAGTCAGGAACAGAGAGAAGGAGGCTATTCACAGGGCAGCCCCGGTGCAAAACTGTCAAACAAGTCAGAGCATTGACAGCAGCAAAGAGCACTTGGCAATGTAGGGTTTGAATCACTCCATTGAAACTTAATCCTCCTCTATCTTAAGTCGCTTGGTAAATGGGAGACAAGGAAAATATTCCTCGTTAGTTTAAGGAAGATTTTTTCCCCCAAGTTAATCATTAAATGCATCGATATAATCTGTTTCAAAACTAGATCTGGATAGGCTCTCAGTAGCAGATTTTCGAGACATAGGAACTTGCAAATGCAAGAATCTACTTTTCGAAACAAAACCACCATTGATAGAAGTACAAGTTGTTAGTAATATGGACATTTTTACATACCACCGAATGATATACAAACAGAAATCCATGAGTCAGCGAGACTCTATTCCATCCCCTAATGATTGCTAGTTCTCTAAGAAGGTTAAATAAGATCCACAGCTATATCAGAGCCTCTACTACAGTCAGCAATAGTGAATTGTGGTGGTAAGAAGCCCTATAATAACACTGAAGAACTCTGCAGGCCCACCTTAAATACTGAAAAGATTTCTTCATGTATCACTCTATAAATGCACTACCTACCTAAGTGGCTACAAAATCTTTTATGAATGGCATGGTCGTACGATTCACAGATTAGCACAAGGCTCAGGAGCCTTGAGTGCTAGTGACTTACCCAAGGATGCAGCTCCATCAATCAGGTGTACATTCCCTAAACACCCAACATGTCCAACAATTCAAACCCCAACAAAGAACTTCACAAGGAATTCTCCAGCATGGCCTGCTGTGGGGTGGACTGCTTTGTTTGCAAATGTTTTTAGTGTTGAGATGCCAAAGAAGAACTTAAAATATGGACACTTTTTTTTTTTACTATAACAAACTAAACGGAGCAGAAGTAGTGAAGTGAATCAGATGTTCTGCGGCCCATGCATATTCTAGAATGTGTTACTTTCTATTTCATCTACTCAAACTCAGTTTTTAAATTTGGCATCATTCTCAAGCCAGCTAAGACTTTGAAGTTTCGGTTTTTGTCTATCCAAACTGTAGGCTAATTGAATATGTTCATGTTACTGTTCTAGATGAACACTTTCCCTCAGAATGTATCAAAGTTAAGTGATTTTGAGCCAAGGCTGAAATAGCATTTCAAAATAAAACGTATGCAGTTACAGACATTGTAATTTTTTTAGTGTTTTCCATGTCCCCTTTACCTATACACATATCTACTGTATGCATTAACTAATTTAATTTTTGTGTCTATTGAGAGTTAGGCACCATTATTAACACTTGCATAGCATAAACAAGCATACAAAGAGACAGAGAAGTTTAACTAGATGCTGAGTTATAAGCTTCTACCAGGCATGTCAGGATATAAGCCCAGACTGACTGACACATGCATTCACCACAAGGGCTGGTCAACATATTCTAAGTTGTAATGGTAAGTTACTACTAACTCTGGAACAGTGTTACTGCAGACAGGTGACATTTCAGATTAAGTATTCCTTAAAATTCGAGACATTTTAAGCACCACTATGTTGTCACAAATGCAGAACTCCACACATCTTTCTCCAGTCAAAATAATGCAGGCACACTAAAAATAGTATATGAAATTGCCTTCTGATTACAGTTATATAGGTAAATGAAATGCGAGTGTCTGGCTTACATTTAGGTCACCTCTTGCTCTCTTCACAAATGTGTGTGAACGTGCGTGCATGTGTGCACACACGCGCGCACACACACGCACACACACACACACCAAAATAAAAAAAAATATGAAATTCTGAACACAAAATTTCAGGTAAGAATAATTTAACCTATATCTTGGTGGATACTGGTCTAGAATTTCCATCATCTTGATGGGTGCTGTTTTTCACACCATAGTAAACTGAATGTTTAGTGTTAAGCTTGTCAAAATGTCATTGAATGCTCAAAAGACTGTATAGGTTAGGATGGTTAATTTTATGAGTTAAATAGACTGAACCTTGGGGTGCACAGATATCTTGTAAAATGTTTTCCAGGGTGTGTCCCTGAGACTACTTTTAGATAATATCAACATCTAATAGGTAAACTGAAAAAAGCAGATCACTCCCAATGCACATGTATCATATCAAACCTACTGAAGGCCTGATTTCTCCAATTCCCATAAGGAAATGTGACGCCTGTATTTTTTTGCCCTTATGGTCAACTGAAGCACTGGCTTTCTAAAGTCTCAAGCCTATAGCTCTCTCTAGGTTCTGGCTTTTCTTTTTTCTTTTTTATTAGATATTTGCTTTATTTACATTTCAAATGTTATCTCCTTTCCAAATTCCCCCTCCGAAACCCCCTATCCCATTCCCCCTCCCCCTGCTTACCAATTCCCTCTCCCACTTTCCTGTCCTGGCATTCCCTTACACTGGGGCATCGAGCCTTCACAGGACCAATGGCCTCTACTCTCATTGATGTCTGAAAAGGACATCCTTTGCTACATATGTAGCTGGAGCCATGGGTCCTCCATGTGTACTCCTAGGTTGGTGGTTTAGTCCCTGGGAGCTCTGGGGTTACTGGTTGGTACATTGTTCCTCCTATGGGGATGCAAATCTCTTCAGTTCCTTGGGTCCTTTCTCTAGATCCTCCATTGGGGACCCTGTGCTTAGTCTAATGGTTGGCTGTGAGCTTTGGGCATTTTGATCCCCCTACTAAGAAGGACCAAAGTATCCACACTTTAGTTTTAGTTTACTTGAAGTTCTTGAGCTTCATGTGGTTTGTGAATTGTATCTTCGCAGGCTCTGACTTTCTAATTATAGATTTGGAATTGCTCAGTCTCTGTAACTATATGGGTTAATATTTTATAATTAATCTGTCCACCCCAACACACAAACATACACATATGCACACACGCTCTATCTATCTATCTATCTATCTATCTATCTATCTATCTATCTATCTATCTATCTATCTTATCTATATCTCCTGTTGACTTTGTTTTTTTTCCAGAGAACTGTAACACACGCAGCTTCTTTTATTACTACTTGTCCTGTTCAGAATTCTTTAGAATCGTACTTTTGGTAGGTATACTGGCAGACATAAATTGTCCTGGCATGCAGGAGACAGAACCACCAGGATCTTGAGTTTGAGACCAGCCTTCACTGTACAGAAAGACCTTTTTTAAGGGGGGGGGGAATAAAAGAGAGGTAGAGTGGGGAGAAAAGGGAATGAAGGGTGTGTGCATTATTTCTGGAGGGCATAACACACGGAAACACTCAATTTTTGTGTGCACTTGCTTTCTAGAGAGTAGGGCCTAGTTTGCTAGGAGAATTATTTTGCTGTCTTCTGCTAGGAGAGTCCTTGGGACTCTTTCCCACTATACTGCTTTCTATGTCTACCCATACCCCACAAATCACTCCCATAGTTCCACTGTGCCTTCCTTCCCTTCTACATTTGTTATTATTTCCTGGGGCCCACTGCTTCCTTCAGTAAAGGCCAGCCATGCCTAGCCTATGGGCTCCCCTGAGTAGTTCTGGGTTTCTGGGCAGATGTTGTGGTAAGAAATGACTACACTAGATAGTGGGTGAATTGAATACACTGTGGTTACTCTTTGGGCCTCATAATGTAGGATCAGCATTAGATTATTTAAAAACTTATTATCTAATTAAAAAAACTCAAATCATACTTGTTTCATTGAACAAATTATTTTCATAAATAAAGTAAAAGTGGATTTAAAAGAAAAAGAAGATTCAATTTCCAGGTGAGGTTTTGATGAATTTTTGTTTTGTCATTGAATGAAATCTAGGACATTGGACAAACACTTTATCATTGAGCTCCATCCCTAGTCCTCACCACTGCCTTAAGGGTGATTCATTCAAAGTTTGTAGTAGATTAGAATGAGGGTTGAGGGACGGAGGAAATAACTCAGTCAAGTGTTTCCATGCAAGTGTGAGAACCCGAGCTCAGTCTGGAGTGCTCACAATTTTTAGCCTAACTGGTAAACATCAACTCTCAGTGGGAGACTAGATCCAAGCAGTGAAGCAGATGGCATCTGAAGTACACATAACGTAGACTCTGGCCTCTAAGACACATGTGTATATGTGCATCTTCACATACATGTACCTGCACATATGAATGTGTGTGTGAGTGTGCACATACACATGCACAACTGATTAATTTACAGGCAGAACCCTTGGGATGAAAAGTACAGAAATGATAAGGGTACTGTCATTCTAATTCCTCAGGCTTCTCATTTGTAAGACTGTATTTAATAGAAGACACATAGATTGGCTGGGAATCCTAATCCTATGTAAGCAGACTCCCCTGTATGAGTTGTAAAACAACAATCTGTACGTGTCCAAACATACTTCCACCATCTCCTTGTGTACTGGGGCTTGCAGCTGGACCATGACTAAGACAGAGAGAGGGCAAAGATATCCTGTCCCAGCTCCTCCCCCATCAGGCTGTGTTTTCATAGCTCACTACACCCTGTCCAGGAGCTGCTGCCATGGCTTCAGCAGGCCTCCCACTACTCCAACCATCTTAAAAGGCATCCCATGTTGTAGACTGAAGGCCCATTGTCATTTGAAGTAGAATTATAACTCACAGAGTCCTAGAATTTTGGGTTTGGAAAGCTCCCTAAAGACATTTATCTGAATTTTTCACGTCGTGTGGAAGAAATAGATGCTTTGTTAGTCACATAGGCCATCTGGGAATAAAACCAAGGTCTGTATTCAGAGTAGAAAAGCTTTCTGCTATGATATACTGCTTTATTTTCTATTATCCATAAAAGGTGGCGTTTGGACTGTATGGCTACCGATGTACCTCAACTTGCAAAGGAGTGGTGTCCTGATAGAATCATTGTCGAGTGAGTAAAAATATACATGGAACACGTCTAACCTACTTAACATCCCAGCCTAACTACAAACACTGCAGTGTTGCTGGCTTCCACCTATGACTGCATGGCTGACTAGAAGTGTAAATTGCTGTCACTGCCCAGTAACAGAGAGAGAACTGAATTGCATATTGCATGCCCAAGAAAAGAACAAAATTCAAAATTAGGACTAGCGGACTGGGAATATTGTTTAGTAACAGAGAACGTTCTTAGTATATACAAAGACCTGGTCTCAACCCCTGCCAGCATTAAATAAATAAATACAACAATTGCAGTGTCTACCGAATGCATATTGTTTCTGCTTTCTCATAAAGCAAAGAAAAAAGTGTTGACTTGAACCATCGTAAGTCAAGGGCTGTCTTGTATATAGTGTATATTTGTGTATTCACAGATCTGGAGACGCAGCAGGAGCATTATTATACTCTAATGACCCAATTCCCTCTACATGGATCACATATTAGATAACCATTATTAGATTATTAGTAATTACCACAATAAAGTTGTTTCATTAAACATAACTAACTGCGTTCGCCCATGCTTTATGCTGATCACTCTTAATATTCTTGGAAGTCAACTGAATTTTGACATTATAACTTTTCAAAATATATATGACCATACTAGGGCTTTTAATTTCCATGTTTTCTCAATTTAAAAGCTGCAGTAAAGTTTAAAAGAATAAATAGACTGACTTCTTTAAATCTAAATGTAAATGGCATCAACTCAGGATTAGCTTTTCTGACCAAGCGCTTTTATATTCTTTATTGTGTTTTCATTTCAAAGCACCAGGGGATGCAATCACATAAAAACTCATTTATAATCTTCTACTACAGTTTTTTGAAATTGTTTTTAGAGGATATTAACCAAACCCATAATCCCAAAGAGCCTTTCAAACTAGGTAGTCATTATTTCTTCTATTTAAAAACAGAAAGCAGACATCCAGCGCTGTGGGAACGTAGTCAGTGGAGAGCAACACTGGGCTGTATGACACTGGGCAGTGTGAGGCTCTCCGAAGAGGAACACAAGGGATGGCGGAGTGAGAACATGGCAACTACTGCCAAAGGAGAGAGATACAGCAGAGAGGGAGGAATACACACACACACACACACACACACACACACACACACACGTGCACACACACACACACACACACACACACAGAGAGAGAGAGAGAATCTTAAGGAACTCGTGGAGATACCACACTGTGTCTATGAGGGAAAATCCTCACATTTCTACATGCTTTCTATAGGAACTGTTGATTACAAAAAACAAGGTAAGAACAGAAATGATTATGACAGTGAAAGATGACATTTCTTAGACAATCCATTATACTAAATCATAAGAAGAAGTAATAAATATCAAAATAAAATTTTCATCTTTGTATTGTTTGGTCCAGAGTTAGAAGCTGTATTTTTTTATTTATTGTAAATAAAGAAGTAAAGACTTTGGGCAGCAAGTCCAAGCCTTTTGATGTTTTGTCTGGATGCAAGAGGAGCTGGAGAATTAGGTCAGTGGTAGAATGCTTGGATAGCAGATACAAGACCTTAGCTTCAATCTGCTGAACCTGAAGGAAAAATCACATTAAAAGAAACACCTTGAAAGCTAAGCATAAAGAAGCGAATGGAACAATGTGAACCTTTAGAAGACTAGTCACATGGTCACAGGGATCCAGAAGGACCCCACCCCTCCATATCCAAGGTGTTCTTTTTTGGCCAGGGGGCACTGGATGGGGAAGAGTTGTCTATGTTTCTTCCAGTTAGAAGGCTGTGCCTGCTAATGTGCAGTCATCATCCTGTGTGCTGAATCCTGATGAATGCATTGGAAATCTAACTGGCACAGCTAGAGCCACACTATAGCACAGACAAGATAAGGAACCTAGCTATTCTGCTTCCAAGTCTCTCTGTGTGTGTGTTGCAATGAGAACTTCAGAGAACTGACCTGGCTATTGGGGGTGGCTGACCCCCCTCAGGCTCCTGTGACCTGAACTGGAGTGGTAAAGAATGTACTGTGGACCTGAATTGCTTGTAGTAGTTGAGTAACATGGAAAGAATACTAGACCACAGCTTATAACCTAGATTCTACTTTGAAACCAAATAAATTTTCTCACTGTATAGCCATTGCAGCAGAACATTTACTTGGGGATGCTTTGCTTTTGAGAATTCTGAAGATTTTCATTATCAGATTAAGGATTTTTCTAGAACATGTCTTGTGATACAACATGTCTGTGGCAAGGATCTCATGGAGAGATGCCTCTAAAGTTCAGGGCATGGCTGTCATGCAATGGCTTTGTGTCTTGACTGCTTACAAACAAACGTACTATGCTCATATATTCAGATGGTCTTGGAATTCCTAACAGGCTCCACACAGACAGTTATGATTTAAACCAGTTTTAACATCTTCCTTTGTAAGCACTTCCATTCTTATCAAATACCTAGTTTTTCATTATAGTTGTCATGCAGTAACTATCACAGCTCTTATTATATAGATGATTAAGTCTTTGTATACTCCTCTGAGATGGATTGAATCTACATCTTCTAAAAAACTGTCTTCCTGATTCTCAGGGATTAACTAGTAACCCCAGGATTAGCTAGTAACCTTTGCTTAGTTAGTAACCTCAGGGTTAGCTAGTATAACCTTTGGTTCCAACAGTGGCTGATGCTAATTCCATGGTCATAAAACATTCAAAGACCCTATTCATAGCCATAGACTTATGTGTCCTCTAAGCAGAGTAGCAGGCTATATGGAAAAAAATAACTGCCTCTGAATGGGAGCCAGAGAAGGTTGTGCCTGCCTCAGCATCTGCAATCCTGGATGCATCAGCTTAGGGTATAGGGGTATTATGAAAGGAAGGAACAGACCCTGTGTGTTTCCTGTGGCCTTCCTGGAAATGGAGCTCACAGCCATTGCTGTAGAGCCATGGTCAGTTGGAAGTATTGCAGTGTGATTTGATCCCTCAACCTCCTCCATTTCATCACTCAGGCTGCCAAGGGGTGGCAATGCCAGGGTTAACCTGTGGGCTTGCATTCACTACAGGGTGGGCTAGAGCAACTTCTGATGGCACTGCCGGTGAGTTCTGATGGTAAACTCTGTTCTCAACCAGAATTTGTTCTTCTTTCATTGTATGATGGTTAAGAGCCATTAATCCTCTCCTACATTCTTATGCAAAGGCTGAAATCAGCCGAAGAAGCATAAAAGGAGAAGCAACAAGATTCCCTACATCATGAACAGCATTCCTCTATTTCAAGCAAAAAGTTCAAGTTTCTAGAAAAAAAATCAAACAAACAGAAGCCAACCAACCAACCAACCAACCAAAAAAAACCCAAAAGGTTATTTATCCTAAGCCTTCAACACCAAACAATCAATATGCGTTATTCATTGTATTGGGAAGAAGAGAATGTGTAGATGACAGCTACCAAGCACTTCTGCTGAGCTTAATAAAAATGTATTTAAATCAATCAAAATACTCATGATACAGTTACACATCTTCACAAAATATGCACCAAAGAAACCTCCCCAGTATTAGCTAATAACAAGCGAACATTGTTAATACCATAAGGTAAGGTGTTGTCTCATAAAGAAATGCCTGCCTAATTCTGCAATTCTGGAAAGATCGAAGTTGTAAAGCTATGCTGCTTTGAGCAAGCACAAAGCCAAATGTTTGCGTCAGAACATTCTTTGGCCTCATCTTGCTTTAGACCAATTTTTCTGAATCTATGAAAGGAACATTTGAGATGTGCCTCGAACTTGCTGGCAACTTTTACCTAAGCTCGCTTACCTCCACATCCTATCAGCTATCACCACATTTACCACAGAACCTACATTCTGTTTCAGTGTGGAATGAGAAGCATGAGGGCTATTAGCACAGGGGCAGCTGGCTCCTGCAGTATCAGTATCCCCTCTGAAGCATCGGACATTTCCAGTATCTGACACATAGAGATAAAGGTGAGAATCTCTTTCAACATTTGTCTGGTCTGGAGGAGTTTGCCCACTTCCGAAAATTTCCAAGCAAGAGAAATGTAAGACTAGGAAGAAATTAGGGTATCGAGAAGAAGGGCATTGACTGACCAGATACATATGAGTAAGGTTATCTTCAGACTAGTTGAGAAGACCATGGGTATTGACTGATGGCTAGATTTTTGTAGCAATGAAGTTATAATCAGACTAGGTTAGGGGCAGTGGAGTGGACAGAGAAGAGGTGCAGCTTTTTAAGAAGACTGAGGGCAAACAGCGATTGAGCAATTTTGAGACTAAAAGTGATAATTAAAAAATCTATAAAGGTTCTGGGTGATGAGATGGGTAATTTCATCTCTCTTAGTAATTACCCAGACAAACAGCATTTGGACCGAGTTGACAATTACATTATAGGAACAGACTCGAATATTTAAATCTAACAGAGGATAGGTGTGGGGATGTATGTTGGTGACACAGGGAGAATCTGACCAATGAGAAATGCAAGTGGTTCCACTGTGACATGTTTCAGTCATCCCTTTTCTTTTTAGAGATTGTCTTCAGTATTTCTTTAGACTCCAGAGTTCCTATGTTTTAAACAAAAGTACGATGATATTTTAAAGAACCACAAGAGAAAAATCTTTTAAGTCACTGGGTTTGAGGAGGGCTCTGTTCACCCTTTAAGGGCCAAGAATTGCTTGGGAAACAGGAAGTCATGAAAAAAAGGTGGAACAGTGCGTTTTTCTTTATCATCTTCAAATATTATGTGGTTATAGATATTTTGCCACTTCCACAGATGATCTTATGAACTTATCATCTAATGGGACTTTCTTTGATGACTTATTTGTATCTTACTAGAGATGTATCAGTCGTTTGTTCTTCTGCTTAAGTTTTATACATCAAGTGTCATCCTCCCAGGGAATCCTCATTACAAATGGTCTGAGTTCCTATATGAAGGTTCCCTCTGCTCCCTCCTTGCAGAAGGTTTAAGGATTCTGCACAGGCATTCTTTCATGCTCCTGCTCTCATTTCATAGTTTTTGTTTTCGTTTGTTTGTTTGTTTTGGAAGGAACTATTTCTCAAATATTTTATCCTCTCCTTTGTAGAATAGAATACTTTGTCAGGAATACACTAGAGCTGACGCTGGCACTCCTGTGCAAAGCAGTGTATGTACGTCCACTCAAAGCACCATTCACTCCGTGGTGAGAAACAGTTGGTTTCCTGTGGAAAAACTGAGACAGGAAGATATTCCCATATTATGCTAACCATCTGATCTACGATGGCCATGCTGACACATTAAAATTAAGTGATAATCCATGCATGTCTATATAACACTGTGATAATGACTCACTGTTACTCAACCAAATGCTTATTTAGCACAAACTTATGTGCAGAGGGCACAGAAAATCCCACAGTGCAGGCAGCTCTCATAATATCATTTTACCAACAGTCAGAGTGAGTGCTAGACAATTGGTGTTAAATGCTTTAGAATCATTCTGTGCACTTTCTCCAGTAACTATGGACTCTGTACTCACTTAGTGATGTGTTCCTGTCCAGACACTGGGACTCATAAGCCTTCCAAGAGCTCCGCTCACCTTTGGCTTCCTATTCTTTCATGCCTTACTTCTTAATAATAAGATGATCAGTGAATTCATCAACTGACTTGGAGTGTGAGAGGTGATACTACCACTAATTATTAGCAACCAAGCATAAATGTGGAATCTCCTAATCAGGGACTTTTCCTACCAAAAGACAAAGTTTCTAGATGTCACTGATAATGTCACTTCTCTGCCTTGTGTAAGCTCTCTACAGCATCTTGTGCTTATGTCGACCTGTGTCTCATTGTATTGTCCCCAGCATCACTTACGAATTTAACTATAGACACTGTGAGGTCAGAAACTTTCTGACCCAGGCCTGTCATAGTTTAATGCTCACTTAGTGATGTGTCCCTGTCCATTAAAGGAATGAGTAAATAAAATTCAGTCCTATATGATGAGAACTATAGCACTGGAGGCATCTCATGTCTTCACGATTCTCTAGCAACATTTATTTGCTATGTATCAATTTCCAAACAGTATCTGTTCATGGAGACTGGTCCTCTGGGGGTATGAAACAAAGGCATCCAGATCACATATCAGTTTTCTGGTACTTATTGTTCTATAGAGATAAACTTTCTCCAGACACTCTATACTTGGAATATTTTGAAAAGAAGCTCATTTTACAGGAGTTTAGACAATAAGCTTTATACTACAGAGTTGTCCTTCAGGCTCCTTTATCCTGGAATTAGCCAGAGATCAGATTATGGATGAGATGCTCCAGGTCAAACTGATGTGTGCTTTCATATTCAACATGACACTGAAGGTGAACACATTACTAAAGCTAGACTAGCATGATGATGAAAGGTTGGTAGGCCTAGCAGATTGAGGGAGTCTCCTTATTTCTCTTTACCACGTGATTCCAGGGTAATTTTGTAATCTTGTCCATGTGCAATATGTCATGACAGTTCAGGTATAAGAGGAGCTGGCATCTTGGAGAAGTCTGAAATTAAAGGCCCAGATCAGAGTCAGAGTCTGGTGTTTCCTATTTGATTGGCTTTGGGATGAAGATGACAACTATAGTCTCCGTTTGTGATTTTGTCAAATTCAAATGAGAATCTGTGTTCATGAATTGTCAAGTTCTATACCCACATGTGCTGTGCTCGGTTGTGGAAACCTTGGGACTTCCCCGCGGGAGAGTTTGTTTAACGGTTTCCATCAGTGATTGGAAAGATTAATAACAGGAAAGCAGGAAACCGACTTTGTGCCTAAATTTGTCTGCAATATAGCGTTAAGACAGAAAATTATATTTAGA
This sequence comes from Tokudaia tokunoshimensis, assembly GCA_036184795.1. NCBI lineage: Eukaryota > Metazoa > Chordata > Mammalia > Rodentia > Muridae > Tokudaia > Tokudaia tokunoshimensis. The sequence continues at coordinate 119,630,944 of BTHU01000014.1, forward strand.
CCTATGTTTTATCGCCATATGTCCAAATTCAGTCAAACCTTAAATATGGGATGATCCTGGGAAAGCAAAGGAAGAGACAAATATTGAGAGTCAAGTCCTCAGGTCAACGACAGCTTGCAGATCATCCCAGCTGTGCATGCATGGGCAAGGATGTACACATAAACATGTGACTCATACTTGTACATACTTACTTCCCAGGTGCACAAAGTATTTTTTATTTCCAAGGTTTTTAATCAGTTAATGTTGATCTTATTTGTAACTATGCTTGAGGACACCTCTTGGGGTGCACCTTTAAAATCTTTCACACAAAACTGTCAAAGTTTCCGGGAAGGACATAGCCTTGCACAACTCTTCTCTTAATAAACAGGAAATATTACCTACTCATAGCAAGACACACTGTATCTTATCCGCCAAGACAATTTACCCATTAACCTAATTTATTGTCATTGAAAATTAAGACATCAAATAGCTTGTCCCTAAAGTGCAGGATTATGTGCCTCAAGGCAGTCATACAACATTGGATGGCATAAATCTTCTATACATTTCCTTTTTCATAGCTTATTAGTTTTATACATGAAATTATCCTCAAGTTAACAATCACTATATTTCATAGAACTATATACCCATTTGTTACTAACAATTACATAACCTAGCTAGACCCTAGGTATTTTATCTATTCTGACCATTCTTCTGTCACTACTATAGAAGCAGTGACATAGAGTCTGGCTTTCTTTGTTCTATTCTGCACCTCTGCAAGAAGAGATGCATTATTAATACCTTCTGTGCATTTCATATTTGCTATGAAAGACTTTGACATAACATATTTTTATAGCCATTAAGTTAATTAATATTAATGTTAGATTAAGTGGTTTTAAGAATTTTTTGTTAGAAATGCCTTTTGAATAGTTCTAGGCAGAGTGTACATATTTTAAATATGTCTAATGAGACTTGTCTCCAAGAAATTCTTCAATGTTACTTGAGACATTAAACTTGGACAAATAAGTTAAACACACTGAAGTGAGAAGAGACTGGAAACCAAACACTGGAGCAGACTAAATGATCAAAAAAGGATTTTTATTTTAAAAAGCAGAGCAATGTTGCCTTTTCTTCAAAACTAATATACATTTCTCCTACCTAATATACTTTCTCCAAAAGTCATCATACTGTGTCTAATCCTCATTCCACATAATTCAAGAGCAAAGCTCTTGGGACACATGACAGGAAATAGGCCCACGGTGATTATTTAAAATCTATATTTTATAATACCTGCTGCAGTCCATTTTCAGGCAATGAACCCACACGTGTGAACGTCCAACTCTATCAATGCTTTCAAAGCTAATGTGGTTCTCAAAACTCACACTTTGTAACCTTGATGTGCACTGTAAACTCTGCTTTTGAAAACACCGCATCCCGCATCCCACACTGTTAGATGGTTGATAGGAAAGAGTTTACGGATCTGCTTTTGCAGAAGTTGCTGTCAGGCGCAAGGTGCCGGCTATTTTCTTCATAGCTTTTTTTTTTTTTTTACATTTTCTCCATTAGCAGCTACTGTATACTGTTTTCAGTCAGATGATCTTTGAGGGTCAGGCTCATTAAGTATATGGTGTAAGAGGTGACATAATTTAAAGGGTTATTAGTATTTTCTTTGTTTTTATTTTTTATCTAAATTTTGTTTTGATTTCCTTTTTAGCTGCTTCTTCATAGATTCACCTATTCTTATTAAAATATATAGTGATGGAGATATAACTTCTGTGAGAATGGCTCTTAAAAAGGAAGATTTTGTTCTATTCTGGGATGGCAGGGCATTTTACATTTAGGAACTTTTGATTTCTGATTGACATTTGCTCCTAGAAAGTAGGAGCATGAAACCATGGAGGATTCTTCCTATTTGAATGCACAAGACAGACCTGCAAGAGTGGTCTAACCTCATACCAACAGTGCTGTTGCTGAGCAAGCCTGGTCTATGATGAGCAACTCATAGGTTGTGTCTCTTTCATGACAAACCCTGAAGATAAATGTGAAGAACTGTGAAATGGTTCATGTGAGCAACAACAGTATCTGCTTAGATTCTAGATCGGACAATATATCATTTTGAAAAATCACATAAACGTCCTAACATTGTGGTATAACCACAGAACTCTCATTGAGCCTGAAGCTGCTCTAGGTCTTTGGGATATGGTGCTCAAAAGAATTATGGAGCCTTGAAGGTATTAGATATCTAGTCCATTAACTCAAGATGAATACACACTGTACTGCACATACATAGCAGTTACAGTTGTTCTTAGTTAATATAGAAAAAATAAATGTGTTCTTCAAACTGTGCACAAAACTGTGACTTGTCATGCTTCAAATCTAAAAGCTTTAAGAAAAATTAGTGATTTGTTAATTTGGATTTTATTTATCCTTTCTCCTACAAATCTAATCATTTTTTTTGCAAGATGTTGCATCTTCATTAACGCCATTAGTATTCCAAGTAGATGGCTGTACTAATTTTCTTAGCGCAACTGGAATTTCACCACTGTGTTTCAAGCGGCTCTTAGAAGTAAATATTGTCACATAATGTAATTTCTTTCAAACGAGCAATCTTGACAACAGGTATGTGGGAAAATAGGCAACATCACTAATCCCGGCAGACAGGCACACCAAGACCACAGTGAGACAAGACTTCTTTTTACTTAAAATAGCTACTATCAAAATGGAAAATAAAAAAGACAAATGCTAAGATGTGGAGAAAAGAGAAATATATATATATATATAATATATAATTACATATATTATACATTATGATAAATACATATTACATGGTAAGAAAAGAGAACATAACATTTGTGAGAATTGATACTAGCTCATCCCTTATAAAAAAAAATAAGCACGTTGCTCAAAACACCAAAATAGAATTAACCTATGCTACAGAAATCCCATTCCTCGATATAGAGACAAGAAAAATGAAGCCATTGTTGCACTGCCTGCTTATTGCAGCAGTATTCGTAATAGCCAAACTGTCCATCAACTAAGGAATGAATGAAGAAAATGTTGTGCAATATGGAGTACTATCTAGTCATAAATAGGATGAAACGCCATCATTTGGGACACATGGATGGAGATAAACAGCACATAAAAGACAAATACCTCTTGATCTTACTCTATGTAAAATTTACGAAAATTGACCATGAGAATGGGGAGGTGAGTATTACAGGCTGGGGAGAATCCAGGACAGTGAATGAGGAAGGACTAATTAATGGGTTGTAACCTGTAGTTGGGAGAAAGGAGTTTCATGCATGCAACTGTATATAGTATTGTCACTTAGAACAATAGCATTTTGCATGTTTTCATAAGCTACAAAAGGACCTTTGAATATTTTCACTCCAGAAACATGATAAATGTTTTAGGAAATAGCTGTGTTTACTCAGATGTGACATAATGTTTGGTTGTATAAACCATCATATCGTAGCCCATAAGTTTATCAGTTAAAAGCTGAAAAGGGGCAATTCCTTACAACAAAAACAACAACAAAAAATGCCAGTTAAACTCAACTCATACTATCTTAGAGTTTTTAAATAGTCTTATTATATATAAGGCCAACATTATATGCTGTGTATGTATAAATATATATAAATGTTATATGTAATAAATAGTACATTATTTGAATCTGAGGATTGCAGATTCCATTTTAAAGAGATAGTCTCTTCTAAGGAAAAATGAGTTTATAATAAAGGTGTTTCCTGGAAGAGCAGGTCATAAAATCAGCAGCAGCAGCAGCAGCAACAGGAACACACTCCACAGGTTTTAGGCAGTACATTGATCTCTGCAGCTATGATTAAATTGGTTGGTGACATTACGGGTGTGCTTTTCTGTTCTTGTGGTGGGTGACTAAACAGGGAACCTCCAGGGATAGAGGCCATGGCTATTGAAGGCCAAGTCAGAGCAGAGGGCAAGGTCAACCAGGTGGGAGCGCTCAGAGAAAACGAAGGCACCAAGCAGAATTCTGGGAGGAGTTTGTCTGAGTTCTCTTCAATAGGTCAGATAGTTTTCATTTAAAAAGACCACGAATTTGTTTGCACAGTATGCTGATTATCTTGAAGGACAAAATGCAACTTAATGTTTCTAAGTATTCAAATGTTCTTCAGCAAAATGCTATACATAAATTTTATCTGTAAAATAGCTTTAAAAGCACCCTCAAAGAGAAGTTACTTGTTTATGGCAACAGTGAACTCCACCCAGCAAGGATTCCTATGTATTGCTAAGTCTACACCCATCCTCAGCCATGGGTGGCCATCAGCCTGCACAGACCTGTCAATGTCTCTCTAAGTTCACCACTTCTGCTGGGATTCTGTTGGTGCTGTAAAGTCAATGGGTTCCAAGAGATGGAGATAGCACATGTCTGCCATCATGGTATCATAAGGGACAAAAGTTCTAATGGCGATTTTCAGTTGAAGTATTTTTGTCACCATATCCTATGTTCAGAGAATTCTTCACAGCCAGCCCTTCCAGCCCTGCTTTTAGCAGATGCAGGCACCGAAAATAAAGCATGATGTCTAACCCTCTGCATACATGCTGTAGCTCCTGCTGTACTGAGCGCTCACTGAAATTTTCATAAATTAATCGAAGCAAAGGCTAGGGGAAGTGATCCATGAATAAACATGTCAGTGGCTGGTTCAACTGAGGCAACACCGCAGAACTGACACTTTGTGGGCTGCTCACACCTGCACTGAAGTTCCAGGAATGTTTCCAATTGTTCTCCACAGTCATTCTAGGTTACTGTCCAGGAATGGTCACAAATGTCTACATTTACATCATTTGGATAAAATGTCCATTTGCATTTCAGGCATATTGACACAGAAGAAAGCAGAGCATAGAACTGGCAATTATCCTGTTAACCTGATGAATGTGGACAACTCACTTGACACCTCAAACCTCCAGATGATATTTTTTGATCTCCATGACCTCATTGGTTAACTTATCTAGTTAACAAATGTTATCTACTGCCAAGTCTCTGATTTCATTTCTGTCCTATAGAAAATTATTTAAACATGTCAGTAACTTCAAGTATCCAGTATGTAAAGATATGAATATTTTAGCACTGAAGCTGTGTTTCAAATTCCGTGCTGACAATGTAAAGGGAAGCATGGGAACATGAGTCATGGTTACAGAGACCTCCTCTTTGTTCCCAAGTGGCTGACATGAATTAAAATCAAGTTCAGGGGCCAGATTAGCATTGGAGCAGGTTAGCAACTCATGGACCTGCCTCTTAGAATTTCCACAGCGGTCAGTCTTTCTCTTTGCACAGTGAGGAAACTATATTGCTCATTTGTGGTTTGCTATAAGGATCAAACGAGTCACTGCTTTAAATGGAGTTCACTTGGAAATACCCTCCCAAATGCAGCCATGTTCTATATATTTAACTTATTAAGAAGATTAGCACAAGCTGGTGTGAGATGGCCCAGTGAATAAAGTGCTTGCCACATAGGCAATCGGCATGAGGATTCTGAGTTTGGATGCAGAGAACTAACATAAAGCCTGATACAGTAGTGCTTATCTGTGATGCCAGTGCCCCTTGAAGAGGTAAGGGATGGAAACAGGAGTTTTCCAAGAGTTCATGGGCTAGATAACCTGGAAGATGCTCTGAAAGACAGTACACTCCCTTTCAAACAAGGTAGAAGGCAAGGACTAGTGATGAATCCTGTCCTGACTTCCACATGTGCACCATGGCTCATGCATGCCACATTCACACACACACACACACACACACACACACACACACACACACACACACACGCACAACTGGAAAATAAAAGCACTGAGCAAAGGAGTAACGAAATTTTGAGATGATGAAGCTATTCTGAAACTGAATTTAAAAAAAAAAAGTACAATACCACAAATTAATGTGAAACTCCTTAACTGTTTGCTTATCAAGGAGGGGGGGTAATTTCATGACAAATAAAGCTGTTATTTTAAAAGAAGACTATTCAACCTGATAACCTTAGGCTCCTAGAATATAAAGCCTGTGAAGAAAATCTGACCATCTGATGGCACTAGAGTGTCTCCTCTATCTCATATCAACATGTATGATGTCCTTCTTAATGCTGGATCCAGAAAGCGTCTGCAGCACATCTTCTCTGTACTAGTTCATTGTCTGTCATCACACATCCAGTAAGGAGGTAGAGACCATCTATGCAGCACTTGCAAGTGCATCTCAAAACATCTAAGTATATACCTATAAATAAGGTAACCACATTTAGAATGTCTCAAAGCCTTGGTAGGCTACCCTTATACCTTCTGTTTTCTACCCTTCTGTTCCTTAAAACCAAATACAATGAGTGGGCTCGCTGTATGATGCGGCAATTGACATGCTGGTTACACACTAATTTAGAAAATGAAATCTGCACCTTGAAGCGATGTCCTACACTTCATCATTGCAGCACTAGTCACAGTAGCCAATCAATGGAATTAAGTGTCTATCAACTGCTGAGTGGATCAAGGACCTGGGAAACTATGAAGTCATAAAAAGATCAAACCTTTGACATTTATGAGAACATTAGGAGCTAGTGAACGTAGAGTGACTGAAGTAGGTCAGACACAGATAGGTAAATGCTGTGTGACCTCACCTATAAGTGCAATCTGGATCTCAGAGATGAGAGGAAATTCTCTTTATCAAAGATGCTTGGGGATGTACAGAGGCTGACCAGTAGTCACCCAGTTACAGTAAGGCAGTGGTGAGCTCGGTAGTAGCTCATACATTAGGGAGACTAAAGACAATGGAATGTAGGAATGTATTGTAGCCTTTTATAAGCTACAAGACAGGATTCTGGAGGGTTGTTACCACAAAAACAACACAAAATAAAAAAAACAAATACACAAGGAGATACAAATGCTACCTGGTCTAAACATGACACAGTGTCCATAGGCGTAAGACAACACTAGCCAAGGATTGTGTGCTATTTTTAAGTTTCAATTAAGTCCCATATTAGGTACAACCTGGAGATGTCTTTCCATTAGCTAAGTGTTTGGCTAAGATACATAAGGCTTAGAATTTAATCTCTGCTACCTCCTAACATCCATCATGGTGATACTTGAGGGTAATCTTAGCATTCTGGAGGGAGAGGCAAGAATATCAGGAGCAAAAAGCCAGCCTAGAATGCATGAAACATTGTATTAGACAAAGTGAAGATAGAAAGAAGGTAAAGAAACCAAGCTCAACTACTCAACTAACAATAGCCTGAATGGGTATCACATTCCTCACTCTCGCTATCATCCACTGACTGATAGTTTCTTTTAAAATTTGTTTTTCTTTTATAATTGATGCAATGGTTACTTCTTTACATGGCAATTTATTGCCAAACTATTTTTCTGTTCTTGAACACAGGAAAAAAGGCCAAGATAATTAAATCTTTTTGCTCCAAGGTCTTACAAATGTTTATTTGGTCCAGCCCAACTGATTCTTCACATCTTCAAGCTTATTCACCATTGAAAAGAAAAGCTTTGAAGCTTCCTTGCTATTACCTTCTCCATATAGCTAATCCCTCTATGCCCTTCAAGGTGTGAGTTTCCCAAGAGAGGGGAAGACTGATTCTTTCCAGAAGACCATTCCACTGTTCTCAACTGTTCCTCAATCGTTAACATTTGCTCATCCTGTGTTTGTGTCTTAATGTTGTCAATTCTGATTTACTATAACACCTCTTCTTCCCACATCTGATTTGGTTTCACATTTCTGTTGTTGACAGTTGTTTCAAAAGTAGCTTCACATTTTGTGGCTGTCCCAGTGTTACTAACGCCTGGGCATGGTCTTCCTAAAAGCACAGGTGCAAGCACAGATCAGTGGTTATGTGAGAAGGGAAGTACCTTGGTAAAAACATTAACTCCCTGGATCAGAACTCCCTCGCTTCTGCCTTTTCCCATCTGTAGCCACATAGGAGTCTTTAATCTGCCCTTTCGACTATCTTTAATGTCATCTATCTCTTGTCTTTGTTTACTTAACCTGAGATGTAAACTAAATTTTAGAATTGGTCATTGCAAGAAAATTTCTATAATCCTGTTGTTTCTGAGTTTCAATATACAGTTTTATTAATTCTTGGAGCATTTTACACAATGTATTTGGTCATTTTCATACACACCACTCCTCCCCTCCCATTCCTCCTCCTAACTCTTCCCAGATAGGTCCACATTGCCTGCATTCCTGTCCTCTTGTGTTTGTTTTTAACGTCAGGTCCAGTTTGTACTGTTCATATAATCCTGGGTGTGGGGTCAGACCTTGGAGCATGGTCAGCCTGCCAGGGGCCACAGCCTTAAATAAAACTCTTGTCCCTTCCTCTAGGAGCCATTAACTGTCCACAGCTTGTCTGTTTTCAATGTCTTTGGTGTTTGGCTTTTGTTTCCTGGTCCTTCTGGGTTTGGTTCACGTTAATTTCTTGCTCTTGCATCCTTCCTGACCCTAATAGTCCCTGATTCAAAGACACAGTGTAGAGGCATCCAAAAAGCTCAGTTGGTTAATTCCTCTTACAGTCATGGTTTCCATTCTCATCAAACATCATCATTCACTCTTTCCATTGAGTTACCACCACACGTTCCACCTTGTCTATTCCAAATTTCCTCTGTTCTTTGACAGCCACGACTGGGTGACCTCTCTGAGGATTATATACTCTCTTAATGCACTGAAAGGTCTCCCTGAATTAGCTAGTAACTCTGTTCAACATCTCAAAATTGTGTTTGAACCCAAAGTCCTTTAATTTTTTTTACTCTGTAGTTTCAGCTCCTGGGATGCATTCTTGTCCCCTTATAGAATAATATTCCTTTCACTGTTACCTTTCTCCCTCCGTTAGCTTGCCAAATCAGTTGCCACTTAGCTTTCTTCACCTTCTCTGCCTACAAAAGTCTTGGGATCTTCTCCTTCTCATATGCCTACAAGTCATCAGTGCATCTCCGCACATAACTGGTGTCTCAAGCATCTCTCTACTTCTTGACATCACAGTATTTCCTTAATATTCTGCTGCACATTTCCCTACCACAAATAACTTCTGATGACTTGATTTGATGTCTTCATCCCTTATACCCTGTTTCTCATTGTTTTTCTCATCGAGAAGCCATAGCCAGCTTTTCTGCTGAGGCCTCTTTTGTTGGTTCCATAATACTGCCACTCTCTGTCTTTACCCACAGCTTCCCCCAGATCAAGGACTTATCACACCATCTTTTCAGAAGTAACTACCCCTTTACTGAGATGACTTTTAGACATATCTTTGGAGGAGTGGTATTTCTGCAATTGCTTGTTTTCATTGTCATCCCTTGCTGAATATCTTCAGCAAACAGACTCGATAGAATCCCAACCTGACTATGAATATGGCTCAAAATTTCCTCCTTATACATTGAGTCTTGTTTGTATTTAGAGCATGGCAACTGCTTGTAAGATCTTTAAATATTTTGTCAACTTTTCTTTCTTCTTTATATACTAAGTTGTAGCTGATAGATGCCAAATATTCCCAACCCCTTACTACCTCTTGTCTAGATGGTTGCCATTGTGAGCAATGTCATCAAGTAATTTTCCATATCTTTTCCTGTTCCCATCCCTATCATCTCAGTCTTGATTTCTTTCCACTATCTGTATATGCATCTTTACCTCCACCTTCATTTCTCTCTTCACCTTCATCTCTACATATACCTCTATGCTAAGCACTGAACTCAGGCTCTCATGCATGCTAAATGCACGTGCTACTGTTGACCTGTGTCCATAGCCATTGCCATCTTCTCTAATGCAATCTATCAAACTTAGACATGAGGATAATTTTCTCAATTTTTAACCCCGATCATCATTCCATGATCAGAAATATGCCCTGACTTCTCATTGCTAAGTGAATAAAAAATGAATTCTTCTTATTCTGGTTTCTGAAGTCTCTTCCTATGGACTCCCTGATTAATGAAGCTTGTGCCATTACCAAACCAAGTTGCTTCCTGGGCCCTGTGTAGTCATCATTGCTCTTGCCTCAACATTCATTCATGTGGGCTCTCTGACTTGAATGTACCCATATTTGACTATCATTCTTCTGATCCTTCCCTGATCTTCAGATCACACTGATGCTTAACTGTCTTCTAAAATCAGAAAATGTTATATCCATATTTCTATGATATTGGCATTCCTGTCTCCCTACACATGAGTGTGTTTCTCACTTCAACTGTTTACTTTTAAGACAGTCTGGGGAACTCAAGACTAACTCAGTGCCTGTGGATGTGGATGTGCCATTATGCAAAGTGATGGTTGCTATGCAAGCCTGACAGAAGGCAGAGCTCCCAGGGAGCCAAGTCAAACACAGATGGCTAGACCACTCCTCTGTGTCTGAGTCAGCAGGACAGGGATGGGGCCTGATAATTTCCATTCGTTCACAGGCTGTACCACCCCTGCTGGTCCAGGGGCCACATTTTTGAAAGAAACTTGCAAAGAGTTCTGTGTCTGAGATAAATGTAGTTTCTCTCTCTTAGATGCATAGAACATCAAATAAGTGAGTATGTTTTCTCTAGGCCAAGTTCCTTCTATGAAACATAAAACCATGACACTGCCAAACTCACAAACATCAGCAATGCTGGTAGAAATAAATCACTGAAAGTTTTTAGAAATCCACATAATCAAATGTCAAATAAAAAAACAATTATGCCATCCACAATGGAATGTCAAGTCTGTTTTGGTGACATTTCTCTAGGTGTCTTTCATCTTGCTCCAGGGTATGTTTTTGAGATTGCTCTCTAGGGAAATAATCACTTTCACTTTTTTCTCCTATAGGGCTGCATCTTTTTAAAAAGTGCTTGATAAACCAATACTATATTTAAAATCAGATGCGACAATATATTCCATAAATTCCCTTAGTTTGTTTACAAAATGCCTATGTAGACAGTTTGGATCATCAGTTGAAAAACTGCCTTAACTATAAATGAATGACATGGTTCCTTTTACATATGTTCCCTAAATTCATGGCCAATACTTGGCTGAATTACATTTGTCTAAAGAGAAAAACTCAAGAGAGTGCCATGACCAAGAGTGTTGAATGACCAAGACCAATGATATTTTAAAAATATTTATAAAATTCAAAATCAATGTAAAAGAAATCCATTGTGACAAGAACATGTCATAACAGTGGATTTAGCCATGATTTCGTAGATTTACCCAAAACCACAGATGATAATAGATAAACACCCATAAATTTGATTACATCATACCATAAACTTGTAATAAACAAAGACACAATTGATGATATAAGAGAAAATATTAAGGAGCTCATATCCCAGATGTATAAATAATTCTAGCAATTTGTCAATAACAAACAGCAAACAAATTATTCTAAAGACTTCTCACATCAAAGAAATAGAAGTGAACAGAAGCACAAACAGTGACACCCAAAACTGATCAGTAGGCATCCTTCTCTTGCCTGTGCAAGACACACATACACACACACACACACACACACACACACACACACACACACACTGAGAGAGAGAGAGAGACAGAGGCAGAGAGACAGAGACAGAGAGACAGAGAAAAAGTACATACCATCACCACATACAGAAGAAAAAGAAAAGGAGAAAGGAAGGAAGGAAGAAGGGGGAGAGAAGAAGAAGGAGAGGAGGAAGAACTGCAGGACTGGTATAGAATATATCAAATAAAAACTGTTGGTCATAGCAGCAACATTCTCAGAAGCCAAATGGGGACAACCATCCAGAAATTCATTGATGGACGGGCAGATACAGGAAATGTGGAATGCAAAGAAATATTACTAAGACATGAAATGAAGGAAATTCTAACACATACTTAACAGGAACAAAACTTGGGGACTGCCTTCTGTGTTAAACAAGCCAGTTACAAAATGTCAAATGCTATGTGATTCTACTTGATGACATTTCTAGGCAAATTTATAGACAAATGTATTTGGTAGTTAGCAGGGGCCTGAGAAGGGAATGAGTTTCAAGTTTATTGTTTATAGAGTGTCAATTATGCAAGGTCTAGATTCTGGTTGTTCTGAAATGTGAATGTACTGATCATTATTCACTGCACTTTTAAAATTAATAAGATGGGGTCAGGACAGATGGCTCAGTGGTTAAGAGCACTGTCTGCTCTTCCAGAGAACTGAGGTCCAGTTTCCTACACCCACATGGCAGCTCACAACTATATGTAACTCCAGTTTCAGGAGATCCAGCATTCTCACACAGATATTCATGGAAGAAAATGCACATACAGATAGATAAATATCTTTTTTTTTTAAATTAATAAAATGGTAGATTTTGTTATGTGTATTTTATCAGGATTTTAAAGGAGAGCTGAAAAAAATGTAGTAAACCAGTTATTAAAATGTTAATAGAGAGGCTGGAGCATTGGTTCAGGGTTATGAGCACTTGCTGCTGTGACAGAGAAAGGTTTGATCCCATAAGACAGCTCACAACTGTCTGTACTCCAGTCCCAGTGGATCTGACACCCTCTTCTGGCCTCTGAAGGCACTGCATGCACGTGGTGCACAGCCTAAAATGCAGGCAAAACACCCATAAACCCAAAATATAAAACAATTTTTTAAGTTGAAAGACACATTGTGTGGTTTTATGGTAGAGATCAGCTGGCCACAGGATCTCTTTTTTTGCTAGTTTGTTTCAATGAGGTTTTAACCAAACATCAGATATTAGAGATATCAGATGCTGTATAGTAGTAGCCTTCTCCTATTCGAAGCCTCTAGTCCTCATCCATTGAAAGGATAACAGAGTTTGTAATGACCCATCCAGGCAATACATCTTTTAAAGGACAGATTCTGACTTTCTGATCTACATTTTATGAGCTTTACCTATTGCTCAAATATGAATTGTCATAATAATAAATGGCATATTTTAGTTGCAGCACACTTCAATAGCTCATTTACAAATTCTCTCCAGTCTTTATAAACATAGTACTTAAGGTTCATCATGTAAATTTGCTGGTGGGGAAACAGTCAGGCCAGATCCAGCACTTCAGCCAAGTACTTACTGTTTTGCTAATCAGAGAAAGCACCGAGAAAGAACCTCATTAGGATTAGAGCCCAGCCAAGCACTGGTGACTTCACAAAGGTGTGGCCTGAGAACTAGCATGGGCTTTAGAAAGAGCTTATCAATTTGCATCCTCAAACTGAAGCTTCTGCCATTTGATTCCATTGGTTGCAATAGAAACCACTGAAAAGCAAGGGTGAATGTAATTTGCTGCTTCCTGCAGCAGTTCAAAATAACTCGGAGCAGTGTAGATTGGATGAACCACCGGAATCAGAATGAGATTTGAGGAATATGCTTTATTTTTTTTCCTTTCTAATTGCTGCTCGAAGAGCAATTTGACTTATATATTCTAGTTTGTTTCTTCCCGTTGAACACAGACATTGAAATGTGTATCCAGGGTCTTTTAGGGATACAAACTAAAAGCCACACCATGCGTTGTGCTCCTACAGGTAATTCAGCATTTTAGCAGCAGTCAAGAAATTTATCAAAATGCCTCTGAGGGAAGCAGAGTTCATGGCCGGGCTCATCAATAATACATAAATAAACTAAACAATTAGGTACAAAGTGGCTATCTTGTCAGACAACTTATTAGCCGATAAATGATGCTCTCACTTGCAGCCCTGAGTACTGGAAGAAAGATGAATTAGGACCAGAAAAGGGCTGAATGACAAAGAGAGTAAAGAAGCACCTTAGGCGTGCCTGCAGCCTCCATGGGTCCTTCCTGTCTTATCCTGTTGTGGAGAAGTAAGACCTAAATGTGAGGAGAGAGGCATCTGCCAGATGCTCATAATCTTATTGCCTCTATTAGGAGCAGGGAGAATCACAGGTAGACGAAGGAGGCGGGGCTAAGCCCATATAGTAGCAGTCATTGCTTCTATTAGGAGCTGAGAGAATCATGGGTAGACGATAGGGCAGGGCTAAGTCCGTTCTGTTGGTCATTGTTTCTATAAGGAGCTGGGAGAGTCACAAGTAGATTATTGGGGGCGGGGGTTGTTAAGATTTATTTTAGACAATGACCCTTGTGAGGCACAGTCTCTCCTGTGAAGGCCTAATAAAGTGGGGTGCAGGTCTGTGCAGCATTGGCTTACTGCTAACAAGGTGCCCATAAACAGGCACCTCATTTGACCTCTATTGGATATGGGGTAAGTGAAGAGTTTTTCCCCTATTTGTGGCAATTAAAATTAAAAAAGAGCTTGGTTTCCATGTCCTTGATAGTAATTCATAAATTCTATTGGGGCCAAGTCTTTGGAATATCTAGAGCCTTAGTGATTCAATTCCGTTGTGCAGTGTGATTAATAACAGCAGGTGAACACAAATTCTGTACAGATGCTCTCTTCATAAGCACCTTTGGATGAACTGTGATCTGGAACTCCAAATGATGAAGCACCTTAACAATTTCACCATTGTAAAGACTAAAATGAGGCAGCTCAAAGGCCATGAAATATACATGTTTTACCAATAAAACTAGGTGATTTGTGTATCTCCTTGTGCCACACTGGGGCTCCTGAACCTGGGCAGCAGCAGAGAGTCAACTCCCAGTCATCCAAATGCACATGGCCTAGGGATTGCTTCCTTAGCTGTGATGCTTGGAAGACCAGTTTTAGTAAGCACCGTTTTTCTTCTTAAATGCTTTCATGTTATGATGAGTTCATGCGGCTCCTTCCTATACATGCACTCTATACTGAGCTTTGGATAACTCCTGGACTAAAGAGTAAGTCTGAATTCATAGTAAGTCTTAGTTCACCTAAATTAGAGCTCTATAAACTATTGCCACCAGCCATCTGTGTTTCTGACTGTTGGTCTGTCTTACATTTTGGCCATCATGGCTAGGCTGCCTTTGGGCCGCAGTGCCAGGTAAGGAGGTGGCAGAGTTGCTTTTGAACTTGCCAAGACACTTACCAACTCTCCAGTCAGCTCAGGCTAGACCCTGGATAAAGTTGTGACTAACTGATCACATTTGTTAGTCAGGGTGCACAATTCTTGAACTGGGACTCAAAAAACCACATCTGCTGGATATTATGAATAATCCTGTAAGAATGGATACAACGAACAAATGCATTTGGGAAAGGCTGAAAAATGCTGGGGAATTCAAAGAACTTTAAAGAAAGGCTTACTATAGGATTCCTTATTCTTTAGTATGCAGTATGCTTCAGGGGTATTCAAACTAAGATGGGAACCATCACTTCTTTAGTACCCCCATGACTCACCTGAGCCATTGTACACAACCCATATATCGAGAGCTGATTCAGCTGTCTCTATAAGACAGGAATTTGAAAGGCAGAGAGAACACCAAGACTGAGATGCACCTATCTCTTTGCCTGATCACTAGATTCTTTGTGCCATGAAATAAACCAAGATTTCTTACAAGATCCCAGAGATCAGTAAGTTCATCTTAAGCTGAATACATCATTTAGGATGAAAACTGCACTTACTAAAACTGCCTTTCAAACACTGTAGCTCAGTGAGCAACGCTTAGCAGAAATGACTTGTTCTACCTGGGGCTGAAGTTCTTCTGTCAAGAATTTGACTGACTATCCAACAAAAAGAGAAAAACTTCAAACCTGAAGTCCAGTTTCTATAGAATTGAGGTTGTGTTGTTGTTGTTGCTTAAGCACAAAATAGAATTAAATTTAAAAAGTCATTCATTTGAGCCTCTGAAAATTGGGGACCAACTATATTTACTCATTACTAAGTTTTCAACAATGTAACTCTTTAGTTGCTCTGTTTGGTTCTAGGGAGTTAGTCCCATGGCTATCTGGAACTCCACAGAGGACAAATTTTATGCTGTGATGTCAAGTAGTCATTAAGAGGAGTACTACTCTGTGAAAGGCTGTGGCCCACATTTAGTGTATGCCTTTGCAGCTTTGTACACCATGCCTTGAGTGTTTTCCTCCCATTAACTGTGAGCTAGATGTTGGCTTGAGTCATTGTTTCTCCGGTCTTAACAAATGAACATATGTTAGGGCAGCGGCCCCTCATTACGCCCTCCTAATATTAGAGCAGCAGGAACTTCAGTTGTCTCTGCAGAAAAAAAAGCTAAGTGTATCTCCATTAGCTGTATCTCACAATGTGCAAGTTATTAATATACACCGTTTTCAAAGGAAATGCTCGATAATCACTCATGTATCTGCAGTCGGAAGGGTGGATGTACATTTTTGGCTAGTAGGCTCATAACCAAAGCCTCGTAAGGAATCAGACCCCACTAGGAGCTGCGCCAACAGTGAGATTAGTATCTATACTCCAAGACAATAGCACCAGTTTGCTTCCAAATCAAGGATAGATAGAGGTCAGCCTAACCAGATTTGCCTCAGAGACACAGAGTCCTTGGTCACAAAATCCAGAAATGGCTGTGTCTTTTATGGGTGCCCATTGTTTAAATTAACCATGCCGCATTCAGGTCTTCATATTGTTTCAAGCCCTAGCAAAGACATCACAACTGAGGTGTTACTTTTCCCTGAATTTTTCAAAATGACTGAGACAGAGCAGAAACAGTGCTGACCCATGGCCAGGACAAGAGCCACAATCTTGTCTGTGCAGCCACTTGCAGTTTCTTGGCATCTGAGGCAGGAAGATTGCAAGTTTAAGGATTGCCTTGGCTACAGGATGATTTTCATGGCCAGCTTTGGAACCCCATAAGACCCTACCTCAAAATAAGATGTAAAATGATGGCTGGTAGGTTCAGCGGTCAATTTCTGGTCCAGCTGGGAAGGCCTGAGGTTCAGTATTTATTTAGTACCAATAGAAAGAGAGGAGAAAATAGAAGAGGGAAAAAGGAAGTACCAGTCCTTTACTAGCCACAGGAAGAGCTGAGAGCTCAGACAAGGTTCTGTCTAGACTCTGCCTTAGCTCCTCAGCCATGGTCTCAGGTTTGCTTGTCTTTCTAGGACTTGTTTCTTTCACTTCCAGGATTCCATGATTTACTCTAGGATCCTTCTACACTTTTATTCCTACTTGAATTCTTTGCAGTTGGACTTTTGCTCTTATAACCAAAAAAAACCAAGGAAAGCAACCATCTCTTTCCCAATGACTTCTCTTTCTATAAATTGTATGTGAAAGATACTGAGGTCCATTCCTATCACCTTCAATGCTGTCATTCTCTTGTGAGATAAAATACAGACTAGCACAAATGGGGAGCAGGCTAGTAGCAGAAGAGCTACAGGAACATGTCACTGACCAGTGCTCACTGCTACAGCATCTCCTTCTTCACAGCTTGCCAAAGTGTCTCTAAGCTGTTCAAAACTTCTGTCTGTGACTGAGCAGACGCAAGGTTCCTAACATTTAGGACATCCTTAAAATGTCCTCTCTTCATATAGGGGGACAATGGCAAAGCTGAAGGGGAACTATTCCTTTAGCGAAGCAGTGCCTTTTTAGATTCTCACTGTTAATTCCTTTGTCCAATGTCTTCTTTGCTTTTAATCTGACACATATTTAGGACTAAAAAAAAATGGAGTCCATTTCTACGAGAACCCCATAAAAGATAACATGAAGTGTTACAGATGCTAGAAACTGAGGCAGAATGTGCTGCTAGGTACAAATTCAGCTGATATGGCCCAGAATATAAATGCTGACTTCCACCCCACAGTTCTGTCTAGGAACCACAAAGATGTATCATAGTTGTAGGCATAAAGCATCTTGTTTAGTAATTGTGAAGGACATTTGCTAACTCAAGATCTAATCAGTAAGAAAATTAAGCACTGGCTTTCCAGCTAGAAAAGAGAGACCTCAGAGCAGGCAAAACAAGAGTGGAAGCCCGTCTATGTCTACAATGGTGCATTTTCTCAGGAACACCCAACAATGCCTAGTTTGTTTCTTAGATGTCTCCCAGAATCCTTTGTCAAATGCGTGGTCACTACCTTGTGTTGCCGTTGAGGGGTGGTGGGAACTATCAAACATGGGGTTCTATGGAGGAAGTTAGGCTCTTGATAACATGTCTTTGGAAGCAAAATTGGGAGCCAACCCTTCCCTCTTTCTGCTTCCAGCCACTACAAGGTGCATATTTATCTATTGTGGTTCCTACCACAAAGCACTACACCACCACAGGCCTCAAGGTAATGGCCAAGTGGAGGCTGAGACCACTGAAACCCTGAGTCAAAATCAACCCCCTTCCTTAAGTTCTTTTGTCTCAAGTGGTTCAACCTGGTGACAGTAAGAGAATATAACCTAAGTAACATGAATGATACAAAAACCAAAACCCACAGAAAATTCACACTGCAGTACTCTTCTTCCTTGTCACGTGGTTCCTTAGAGTGATTGTTTTCTGAACTACACCCCTCTTGTTAAAAGACACATCCTTCATTTGTAAATTCTATCTTTTCCTGCTGGCTTCATAAAAGTGTTCACTGGGACTCAGTCTACAACAATGATTTCCAAGCCAGTTCAGTCCTGCCAATATGTAGTGAAATAAGCTCTGTGATTTGAAACAATTTCAAAGAAACATGCCTGCCCACACTCCAGAATGTTCTGGGTTCTTTTTTTTTTTTTTTTTGGTATAGGTGTTTCATCTCCAGCAATGAATTTATCTGAGGTTTCTGTCACATTCATTGATGTTACAAGCAGATATTTGTGGAGATGTTGTATCTTGGGGCTTAAGGAGAGTTAAGGAGTCCCTGAACGCAGTTTCATTCCCACTGCTAAACTGCTACAGCAGCAGACACAGGTCTGCGCATGGCATGGTTGGCAGCACGGACTTCCACTGTAGCCCCTGTTACACTAGTTGTGCCTGGCAGGCCATGCTGGCTCTGGGCAAAGATTAAAGAAAAAGTCCCCGAGCAACCTCAGGCTGTGTCTCTGCTACACATGCTGCTGGCTGTGACTTTGTAGTTTATGTAAAAATAGTTGTTTTCTGAAGTGTAATGAAAGCTAGTCCTAGGGAGGCAATTGGAGACTGCAGAAAAGCAAAGCACCTCTGACACAGGTGCCTAAGCCCATAGGCATTCTGAGAGGACAGGTGATTAGCATTGACTAACAGCCAGGAGGCAGCCTTAAGATTGTCCCCTTGATGTCTTGGTCAGTCCCTATGCACAAATGGTTGCTACAGGTAGGAATGATCTCCATGTTTCCAGTGGGAAGTTTTGTGACCTTGCGTTCATTCCTTTTACAGTGGCACAGGATGCCCGCCTATCCTGTGGGCAGAATATCCTCATTTGGATGCAGCCAAACAGTTTCTCCTTTCAAAGGAGAGAGACAGATGCTTATGGGTGCGTCTCTATCTCAAGTCGTATCTCAGAACTCACTGTTACCTTTCTTCAACCCCCAGCTCAAAACAGTTCAGTTTCAGGGCATGTCTCAGGACTGACTATGACCAAGGATCAACCACCAACTCAAGAACATCAACCCAAAAACTCATGCATATTTTAAATTGCCAACACTATTTGGGGATCATGGTAGCAAACTCTGCTTTTTCTGCCAGTTGGACTCATGGTTGCCTACTCTGAACTTACATTAAGAATCTTCAACCATAGCTTCCTTACAGAATAGTGAATATTTGTTCTCAAGAAGAAACAAAAAATAGTGGGGATAACTTAATAGATAAGAGAGTTTATCTTCAGGGAAAAACATCTAGAATTAAATACTACATCTTGTGTGTGTGTGTGTGTGTGTGTACTCATGTATTGTTGCTTGGTGTCATCTACAGTCATCTACATTTTTTTTTTTGCTATACTGGTTATTTTTGAAAGATGGTCTCCCACTAACCTAGAACTTTCAATGAGGCTAGATTGGATAGTAGCAAGACTTGGGAATATGTTTTCCTCTGTGTCCCAGGCCTAGAATTTTAAGTTTTACCCAGTTTTTTTCTTCCTTTCTTCCTTCCTTTCTTTTGTCTTTCCTTCCTTCCTCCTTCCTTCTTTCCTTCCTACCTATCTTTCTTTCTTTGTTCTTCCTTCCTTTCTTTCTTTCTTTCTTTCTTTCTTTCTTTCTTTCTTTCTTTCTTTCTTTCTTTCTTTCTTTCTTTCTTTCTGTATTTCTGTATTTCTTTCTGTATTTCTTTATTCTTTCCTTCCTCCTTTCTTTTCCTCCTTCTCTGTCTCCCTCCCTCCCCACTTCCTCCATCTCTTCCTTCTTTTCCTTTAAACAGTGCAGGAGTGCTGAATTGTAAACTCTTCTGTTGGATACTGAGGGTGTTTTTTTGCACTGTAGAATTCTGGCTACAGGATGATGGCTTGCCTTTGGATCCTAAGTAAGGAAGAGAGTCAGAACACTGTTTCTTTTCTTTACATTTCTTCATCATCACAGGATGAAGGCCTGAAACTAGGGTGTCATCCTGTCCAAGGGAAGGAACTAGCTTCACAGGCTGGAACTGGAAACTATAGGACATATCTTCTCATTGACTGGATGCTGAAGGAACAGTAGTGAAGACTTCAGAATTTGGGTGTGAGAGACCTAGACAAATCTCTATCCAGAGCTGACCATTCACAGAAGGCTCTCAGTGTTCATTGAAGTTTAGTGTCATTTGGTAGGTCAACCATGAGGTTAGGGACAGCAGTAGATAGACCCAGTTCATGGGCTCCCTGGCCCTGTGGGTATTAATAAGCCGTGGCTATGATGTTACACTAGGAAAAGCAGTAAGGGGAGTAACCATGTGCTCACAGCATGTTCAAAGCTCTGGCTAGGAATGGACAGGAAAAGTCTTACTTGCCTGCAGGGTACAGAAACAGCAGAGCCACCGTGAAATAGAATGCATGAGCGGAGGCCAGGTCTCTCCTAAGAGCAAATGAGGATAGGGATATCACTGAGGGGAAAGGGGGCAGAAGATGTCATTACGGGGCCACTGTTATCTTATTTCATCTTGTTTTAAATTCTCACCTCTGTAAGAGTTAAGGGCAAGGCAGGAGGATAATCTGAAAAGCACTTTAAATGTCGGGTCTTGAGAACACTGTTTTATGTTCCATATCCTTGGGATATTAGTAACAGTACGTCTGACCAGTCTGGTATGGGGTATGATGAGCTAAGAGGAAAGCCTTCTTACCACACTTCCTTCTTAATTCAGAGATGAGAGTTCTGGGCCTGGTTGGGTGATCAGTTGCCATGGTAGCAAAAAGTAGTCTCTAAGTATAGACTGAACAGAATGTTCTACCTATGGAAAGAGTTTACAAAAATAGAAAGCAGCCTATAGTAACCTAGATCCACATTTGCTTGCCAGCACTTATCAGAGATTTCCAGAGCCCCAAGCTAAAACCGCAACAGTCAGAAAATACAGAAGGGTACACTAGCCTCCTTTCTATAAAGTACATGTACAAACGTCCTCTCTCAGTGGTCATCCCATTAGGAAGACACAGTCAAATGACCGTCTTTTCAGTGATGTATAGATTCTGGTTGAGAAACTGCAGTTCTGGAAGAATTGAACAGTGTTCGAAGGAGAACAGAAAAGGATCTGCTCAAATCTGTCTTTCGAGGATTCATGCAGCAGATGGGCATACACACATTTCCATGAGGTCAGTAAAGTCATTGGTCATAGACTGTGCCTTCCAGGTACCAATGTGCATACACACATTTTCTTTCATTCTTTTCTTTTGATTTCATCCTTTTAATTAATGACTAAATTCTGTTAAGCCTGTTAGGAACACCCAGCCTCTGTGGTAGAAAGTTTCTGCAGTGTAGAATTTTGTTTCTGCCTTGACCTGGCTGATAACTCCCTTGCTCACTTCTAAGCACACTAGAGGCAAGATAGCAGTGGTAGGACTGTGTTTTCAGGAGCGCACGTGGAATGTAAGGGCGTACAATTTCAAATAGTCATAAATCAAGTACAGTTTTTAAGGGACTACATAACCTTTCAGCGGTGGCCCTGAGCTTGGTTGATTTAAAGGAAGCTGTCAGCTTTCCCACTTCACCTGGGTTTTATTCCAACACAGGTGACCTGAAGCAGGTCAGAAGCATAGAATTGCTGCTCACTCTCTCCTCTGTTCAGGTCATTTCTATCAACCTCTTTCTTGCATCTACCATCTTCCAGAGTCACTGTCCTTATGCATCATGCCACCTTAAATCACTTTATAGATCATATTTCTAATCAATAAGTAGATACAAAACTATCCCTCCAGAGAGACGATTGATCACTCAATGATGGCGACCATGTCTTTAAATCTATGTACTTCAGGAGCTATGTGGATTTAAATTTGTTTTGGCCTTTTACCACAGCCACTGTCCTCTGGCACTTCATTTCTTTAATTTGTCACTTAAAGAATAATCACCATCTCTGTAATTAGAGGTATAAGTCCAAAAGTTTAGCGTTTCTTACAAGTACAAATTTAAATTTCATTCTTTCTTTTTTAATATCCATAATTAAGGCCAAATAAGAACTTTCTTCATAGCACAGAGGCCTGGGAGTTAAGTAGCAGTGACTGAATTTCTATTTCAATTTCTCAAATGTAAAACTGAGCTCTAATACCCAAAATTTCTCTTAAATTTATGTTTAAGATAGCAAACTGAAAACTGAGGAACAGTGGTGCCTTTAAAAACTAGACGGATGATAACACATGACAATCATCTTGTGTTATAATAACTATGAGTGCCACCTATTATTTGTATCAAACAGAGTGAAAATGAAACAAAAGCAGCACATGTGTTCTGTTTGTAATGATCTGAACACCCCTTTGCTTGACACAGACGACCAAGGCTCAGCATTTGAACAATACAGCGAGGAATACACACCAAACTGATTATCTCCAAAATGGAAAAATAAATGCATCCACTTTATGTGGCAAAACATGGTGAACAGGAGGACAGAAATCAGGCCCATCCCTTTCAGTGCTGGTCATCTTTTCCATCACGAATAATATGCTTTAGCATTTTGTATAGCAGTGACAAATGCACTTGCCTGGATGAACCCTTACCAACAGGTAAAATATCATTTCCATTACCCAGTGCCATTTCCACACCGAGGTGGCTCAGCCAGTGATAAGATAGAGTGAAAAGCAGTTGTTTGCAGTGTTTTTTTCCCCGGGATTGGGTAGTGTTTTAATTTACTCGTCCCAGATGCCACATTTCATCTAGTTGGTATTCCCTTCATTCCAAGCCACTTTCCCCTTACTCAATAAATATGGAAATTTATTCCTCGTCCAGTTTGAACATTGTAATTTTTATACCAGTTTTGCCCTTTCTGACAAGTGTATTTCCCTTCTTCTTGTGTCCCTAAAAAACAAGAAGAAATGCATTGTCTCCAGAAAATGCTCTGCCTGTGTGTGCTACACCCACTGCCCAGTCTAAATTGTCTATGACCATCCTCCCAGTCATCCCCACAAGACTTCCAGGGTCCTCCCACACCAAGAAGCTGAGCAGAGGCGGAGGCCACAGAATGACTGAGGTAGGGATGGCTGTGTGCAAGTACAATCTCTGTAAGTCCAATTTCAAGTGCTCTGCTCCCAGGGTATCACTTGATGACAGCATCAAGCTCATCACCCATTTTATCCCAAGCTGCCCACATCCCAGCCTGCACACAGAACAAATAACCTTTGCAGTCACCTTCCTCCCACCTTTTCCCTGTCATCCCCACTCAGCAATGGTCCCCCTTCTGCAGCTAAAGGTAGAATTCTGGGCTCCTTTATGATTGGCAGGTGCTGCATCACTAGGCTACGCCCCAGTCCCTACTTATCTTTCTTGTAATCCTTGCTGGAAAGTGGAGAATTTCACAAAACCAGCAACATAGAACCAAGTAATTTAACAGTGAATAAAAATAAAGACAATACCTTCTAACTTTACCTGACTCTGTTGTGGCTTTTTAAAGAGGAAGTACTTTCTCTTAACTTTTATGAGTTTTAAAAAATATCTGCAGAGCCATATATGCTTGATGCTTGCTCTAAGCCCAGCACTTAGGAGGCAGAGGGGAGAGAATTTGGAGTTCAATATATTCAAAACTACACAGGAACACTATGTCTCCAAAGCAAAAATAAGGTATTTTTCATACTAAATCTTATCAGTGTGGTCTACTTAGAAAAGAATATCATGACATGAAATAAAGCTCAAAGCACACGTCACACCTCACACAATAATAGTGGGTGACTTCAACACCCCACAATCTGAAATGGATCGTTCAGGAAAGCAGAAACTAAACAGGGACACAGTGAAACTAATTGAAGCCTTGGACCAAATGGAACTAACAGATATATATCGAACATTTCATCCTAAAGCAAAAGAATATACATTCTTCTCAGCACCTCATGGCACCTTCTCCAAAATCGACCATATAATTGGTCACAAAACAGACCTCAACAGATAGATATAAGAAGATCGAACTAATCCCATGCCTCCTATCAGATCACTATGGAATAAGAGTGGTCTTCAATAACAACAAAAACAACAGAAAGCCCACATACACATAGAAGCTGAACAATGCTCTACTCAACGATACTTTGATCAAGGAGGAAATAAAGAAAGAAATCAAAGACTTTTTAAAATTTAATGAAAATGAAGACACAACATATCCTAATTTATGGGATACAATGAAAGCGGTGCTAAGAGGAAAATTCATAGCCCTGAGTGCCTCCAAACAGAAACAGGAGAGAGCATACACTATCAGCTTAACGGCAAACATGAAAGACCTGGAACAGAAAGAAACAAACACATCCAAGAGGAGTAGAAGGCAGGAAATCATCAAACTCGGGCTGAAATCAATCAAGTAGAAACAAATAAAACCATACAAAGAATCAACAAAACTAGGAGTTGGTTCTTTGAGAAAATCAACAAGATAGATAAGCCTTTAGCCAGACTAGCCAGAGGGCACAGAGACAGTATCCAAATTAACAAAATCAGAAACAAAAAGGGAGATAAAACAAAAGAAACTGAGGAAATTCAAAAAATCATCAGATCCTACTACAAAAGCCTGTATTCAACACAACTAGAAAATCTGGAGGAAATGGACAATTTCCTAGACAGATACCAAATACCAAAATTAAATCAGGATCAAATAGACCATCTAAACAGTCCCATAAACCCTGAAGAAATAGAAGTGGTCATCAGAAGTCTTCCAACCAAAAAAAGCACAGAACCAGATGGTTTTAGTGCAGAATTCTATCAGACCTTCAAAGAAGACCTAACACCAATACTCTTCAAACTATTCCACAAATTAGAAACAGAAGGAACATTACCCAACTCATTCTATGAAGCCACAATTATGCTGATACCAAAATCACACAAAGATTTGACAAAGAAAGGGAATTTCAGACCAATTTCTCAATAAAATTCTTGCCAACCAAATCCAAGAACACATCAAAATGATCATTCACCACGATCAAGTAGGCTTCATCCCAGGGACGCAAGGATAGTTCAATATAAGGAAGTCCATCAATGTAATCCACTACATAAACAATCTCAAAGAAAAAAACCACATGGTCAATTCATTAGATGCTGAGAAAGCATTTGACAAAATTCAGCATCCTTTCATGTTAAAGGTCTTGGAAAGATCAGGAATTCGAGGCCCATATGTAAACATAGTAAAAGCAATTTACAGCAAACCGGTAGCCAACATCAATCTAAATGGAGGGAAACTTGAAGCAATCCCACTAAAATCAGGGACTAGACAAGGATGCCCTCTCTCTCCATATTTTTTCAATATAGCACTTGAAGTTCTAGCTAGAGCAATTAGACAACAAAAAGAGGTCAAAGGGATACAAATTGGAAAGGAAGAAGTCAAACTATCACTATTTGCAGACGATATGATAGTATACTTAAGCGACCCAAAGAACTCCACCAGAGAAATCCTACAGCTGATAAACAACTTCAGCAAAGTGGCCGGATATAAAATCAACTCAAGCAAATCAGTAGCCTTCCTATACTCAAAGGATAAGCAGGCTGAGAAAGAAATAAGAGAAATGATACCCTTCACGATAGCCACAAACAATATAAAGTATCTTGGTGTGACTCTAACCAAACAAGTGAAAAATCTGTATGACAAGAACTTCAAGTCTCTGAAGAAAGAAATTCAAGAAGACCTTAGAAGATGGAAAAATCTGCCATGCTCATGGATTGGCAGGATTAGTATAGTAAAAATGACCATCTTGCCAAAAGCAATATACAGATTCAATGAAATCCCCATCAAAATCCCAACTTAATTCTTCATAGAGTTAGAAAGAGCAATTCAAAAATTCATCTGGAATAACAGAAAACCCAGGATAGCTAAAACTATTCTCAAGAGTAAAATAACTTCTGGGGGAATCAGTATCCCGGACCTCAAGCTGTACTACAGAGCAACAGTGTTAAAAACTGCATGGTAGGGCTGGAGAGATGGCTCAGCGGTTAAGAGCACTGACTGCTCTTCCAGAGGTCCTGAGTTCAAATCCCAGCAACCACATGGTGGCTCACAACCATCTGTAATGAGATCTGATAAAAAAAAAAACAAAACTGCATGGTATTGGTATAGTGACAGGCATGTAGATCAATGGAACAGAATTAAAGACCCAGAAATGAATCTACATTCCTATGGTCACTTGATCTTTGACAAAGGAGCTAAAACCATCTAGTGGAAAAAAGATACCCTTTTCAACAAATGGTGCTGGTTCAACTGGAGGTCAACATGCAGAAGAATGCAAATTGACCCATTCTTATCTCCTTGCACTAAGCTCAATTCCAAGTGGATCAAGGACCTCCACATAAAACCAGACACACTGAAACTAATAGAAAGGAAACTAGGGAAGAACCTTGAACATATGGACACAGGGGAGAATTTCCTGAACAGAACTCCAATAGCTTAAGCTCTAAGATCAAGAATTGACAAATGGGACCTCATTAAATTACAAAGTTTTTGCAAGGCAAAAGACACTGTCAAAAAGACAAAGCGGCATCCAACTAACTGGGAAATGATCTTTACCAACCCTACATCCTACAGAGGGCTAATATCCAATATATACAAAGAGCTCAAGAAGTTAGACTCCAGAGAACCAAATAACCCTATTAAAAATAGGGTACAGAGCTAAAGAAAGAGTTCTCACCTAAAGAATATCTAATGGCTGAGAAGCACCTAAAGAAATATTCAACATCCTTAGTCATTAGGGAAATGCAAATCAAAACAACCCTGAAATTCCACCTCACACCAGTCAGAATGGCTAAGATCAAAAACACAGGAGACAGCAGTAGTTGGCGAGGATGTGGAGAAAGAGGAACACTCCTCCACTGCTGGTGGGATTGCAAACTGGTACAACCACTCTGGAAAGCAGTCTGAGGGTTCCTCAGAAAACTGGGCATGACACTCCCTTACGATCCTGCTATACCACTCCTGGGCATATACCTAGAGGCTTCCCCTGCATGCAATAAGGACACATGTTCCACTATGTTCATAGCAGCCTTATTTGTAATAGCCAGAAGCTGGAAAGAACCCAGATGTCCCTCAACAGATTAATGGATTCAGAAGATGTGGTATATTTACACAATGGAATACTACTCTGCAATTAAAAACAATAAATTCATGAAATTCCTAGGCAAATGGTCAGAACTGGAAAATATCATCCTTAGTGAGGTAACCCAGTCACAAAAGAACACACATGGTATGCAGTCACTGATAAGGGGATATTAACCTAGAATCTTGGAATACCCAAAACGCAATTCACATATCAATAGATTTCCAAGAAGATCGAAGGAGAGATCCCTGGTCCTGGAAAGACTGGATGTAGGGGAATACCAGGACAGAGAAGCGAGAGGGGGTTGAATGGGGATCAGAGGGAGGGAAGGGGGCTTATGGGACTTTCGGGGAGAGAGGAAACGGGAAAGGGGAAATGATTTGGAATGTAAATAAAAAAACTTAGAAAATAAAAAAAAATAAATTTTATAGGCAAATGATACCCACATGTGTTCCTTCTCCTTGTTTATTTTCGTAAAACAACACTGACGTGGTCACAACAAGTTTCTGAAGACCTTGATCCTTGCTGGGGTTGGCAGTTCCTGGAGTTAACAGAAGCCAGAGGCTACTGTTATGGCCTCTACCTCAGTCTCCACCCTGTCTATCCCTACAGATTCCCCCTCAGCCTCACCCTGTCTGTCCCTACAGCTTCCACCTGAGCCTTATCCTTCCCTACAGACTCCACCTTAGCCTCAGTCTACCTGTCTCTAGATAGTCTAGAGCTTTCCTTTCTCCCTCGATATTTCCATCTTCACAGTTCTGCCTAGAGCTCACATGGATGGAACCCTCTGAAGACCAGAGGGTTAATAAACGCATAGGCACAATGATCCCAGTATAGAATTCAGGTCTCTCCCCACAACACTGCAGGATGAAGCTGCATTTGCAGGTGTTCAAGAGGATGCCTGATGAACGTTGTGTCCCCTGGTGAAGGGCTGACATTGTCTGTGGCTACAGAAGCAGCTCAGAGAGCAGAGCAAGCAAGGTCAAAGCAGGGCTAGAAATTAGTCTTAGGATATGACTCGACCGGAAGCCAGTTCTTCGACGATCAGACTGAGTCGGCCTGAATCTCTGTCTGTAGCGCTAGGACTTGGGTCTTTAACGGTTCTGAAGCCTGCCATTAAACTTGGAGCTTAAGCCATGGATTAAACATCTACCACACATCTGTATTCATCCACTGTTTCCCCTTCTATTGGGCACCTGAATGTGTCAGCCTGCCCCTGTTTACAGATGCAAGGCAAGTAAATTAAGTACCTGTTCCACTTAGCATGTCGTACTTGCAGGTCACAGTTTGACAGTATCTTGCTGAGCATGCAGATTATATTTTAAAAGTAGCGATTCAATCTGGGAATGTATTTCAGCGGGAACACACTTGACTAGCTTGTACAAGACCCCGGGTTTAATCTTTAGCACTACAAAGTACATAAATAAAACAAAATTTCAGAAACACAGCTCTCAGATCATCAAACTAATAATTCACAAGTGACTTCTTTGGGCTCTGCATAGGGTATGCATTTTAAGTGTACATCTTATTTGTGGTAAGATTATAAATTTCAAAATTACTTCTTCCTGGGGTGTAAATATTGCATAAGAGACTATAATGCCAGATATAATACCTTGATTATGTTAATGAGATTATCAAGGGTAAATATGTACATTTAATTTAGCACAAAAAATATTTAATTGAACATGAGAGTGAGGATTAGTCTCACCTCAGTAAAATAATAAGGTAAGATTTTTCAATATATTCTGTTATTAATCACCAGCAGTCTGAAGGGCATGTTTGCCTCAAATTAGGCATGTGTGATAAAAGTTCACAGCCTTCACAGCTTCTGCTAGCTGGAAACTGACTCACAAGATTTTCTGTTTTGAATATAAAAGTCCAGAGGCTGAAGTAGATCTGTGCAGTAGGACGGTCTAAGTGCAGGGCAGCAGACAAGCTTCCTGAAGTCTGGGTTCTTTGGAGAGAGTGCTCTAAATCCATCAGCTACTAATTCTCTTATTAATTCAGTTCAATCTGTTCTTCTGAGACCTACCAAATGTTTTCTTTGGCAACGTGTTTATAATCAAAATGTTTGCTCTAAAGTGAAAACATTTGTGTTGCTGACAGAAGTTCCAATGGCAACTGATTCCCAGTGAGAGGGAAGGGACCAAGTTCTGATTGTTACTAGGGTTTGTGTTTTCCCTCTCCCTTCTCACTGATGAACCAGGCTGGTCAAGAGAGAACAAATTATTTTTTGAATTGAGATTACAGACATGACTGAAAAAAATAACTAATTTTAAAACAATCTGGTTCTTTGAAATTGAAACCAATGAAGGAAATTTTAAAACAAATGAAATGTGAATTCTTTGATCTTGGGACATAGTACATATATGCACTCCTTATGAACAGAGGAGGAGACAAAAATTAAAGTATAGGTTGGATGTTGGAAGTGCAGACATTTAATGTCAGTACCCGGGAGGCAGGGCTGGGAGCATCTCTGTCAATGGAGGACAGCCTGTTCTAATAGTAAGTTCAAGCCCAGCCAGAGATACTCAATGAGATCCCATCTCAAAACATTTTTTTAAAGCACTGTGACTTGAAATTAATTTCCACATGGAGTTTTGGTTGATTATTAATAGCTGGTGTGAAGGTGGTGAGTTATTTCAATTCATTATTCACAGTCAGTTATCGATTGATTAGTAAGAATGAAAAAGTAAGAAAACCAAGAAGTGGAAAAAATTCTGAAAATTGAAACCTAGTTGTTAGATGAACTGTTTATTTTATTCTAAAAAAAAAAATCAACTCTGAAGGGAGGGCAGAGGTATGGAATTGCTAAGGTCAGTGACTATGCATGGCTTACTTGAATATGTAGTTTAGATGGAACAAAAAGATGTTCCATCACTTGAGGTAAGGTACTGTAGAGAAGCTGTGTGACAGGAGACAGACTCATGCCTTTCTGTAATGGATACCCTTTGTGTGTGTGGTAAAGGCAGACAGAACAGATCAGCAGAGGCAAGTGTGCCCTCAATGCAGTGGCACAATAATACCTCTTAAGGAAGAAGTATGGGGAGGGGGAGGTTCTTCACGTCCTATTCACAAACTGTTGGCTCTCACCATGAATGTAAAAGACATTTTATATAATCTATATAGAGTCTTATATAATAGACACAGGGGAGTCCCAGCTGATTTTAAAACTCTAATAAAAAACTTGAGGCAACATAAAATTTTCCTAGAATTTTGTAAGTATAGAATTTGAGACAATAAAATGAAGGTAAAATAGAAATTGACATTTAGTCAGAAGCCTAGCACAATTTTCTTTTCTTTCTGTTATAACACAATTAGATATTCTTTTAAGATGTCTTGTCTTTATAGGGAAAAGAATTTGATCTAAAAAGATCTACTGCATACAGGTTAAGTCGTGGAAAATCATTTGGAGAAAATGAAAAGAAAGGTTGTATGCATTCAGTTCTTACAGATACTGGCTGAGGGGGTTATAAAATAAAGCAAAATCAAATTGATTGGCAGCAAGGGAGAATGATATTAAGGAAGAGTGATAAGAAAGGAAAATTGTGACTATGGTTATGCACTCTAGAAAGAATAAAGTAATTACAGCAAAGACTCCATGGGAATAGAAAGGAGATGCTGGAGGCTACATGAATATTATTTAAAGTCCATTGGAAAAAAATGAGCTAGGTGACATCAAAAATTGCAATTACACATTGTCCTATCCAGCGCATTTATAACTGACTCCCCAATTTTTCCTTAAAAACAACTTTCAGATCAAACCAACAGTATAAGTTGGGCTTAAGGAATCTCATAAGTTATTTTTTTTTAATTTAATTTTATTTTATTTTTTTAATTTACATTCCAAATCACTTCCCCTTTCCCGTTTCCTCCCTCCCCGAAAGTCCCATAAGCCCCCTTCCCTCCCTCTTTTCTCCGTTCAACCCCCTCTCATTACTCTGTCCTGGTGTTCCCCTACATCCAGTCTTTCCAGGACCAGGGGTCTCTCCTTCCATCTTTTTAGAAATCTATTGATATGCTGATTGTGTCTAGGGTATTCTGAGATTCTGGGTCAATATCCCCTTATCAGTGACTTCATACCATGTGTGATCTTTTGTGATTGGGTTACCTCACTAAGGATGATATTTTCAAGTTCTGACCATTTGCCTAGGAATTTCGTGAATTCATTGTTTTTAATTGCAGAGTAGTATTCCATTGTGTAAATATACCACATCTTCTGAATCCATTCCTCCGTTGAGGGACATCTGGGTTCTTTCCAGCTTCTGGCTATTATAAATAAGGCTGCTATGAATATAGTGGAGCATGTGTCCTTATTGCATGCAGGTAAAGTCTCTGGGTATATGCCCAGGAGTGGTATAGCCGGATCCTCCGGAAGTGTCATGCCCAGTTTTCTGAGGAGCCGCCAGACTGCTTTCCAGAGTGGTTGTACCAGCCTGCAATTCCACCAGCAGTGGAGGAGTGTTCCTCTTTCTCCACATCCTCGCCAACAACTGCTGTCTCCTGTGTTTTTGATCTTAGCCATCCTGACTGGTGTGAGATGGAATCTCAGGGTTGTTTTGATTTGCATTTCCCTAATGACTAAGGATGATGAACATCTCTTTAGGTGCTTCTCAGCCATTAGATATTCTTCAGGTGAGAACTCTTTGTGGAGCTCTGTGCATACACCTTCTTCTCATAAGTTATTATTAGAATCTGCATTTAAATTTAGTCAGCTCACTGTATCACTAGGTGGATAACCTGTCTCAGCCCTTCCATGAATCTCAGGGTTATCATCTCAAGAAAGTGAAAGTTGAGAATCTGTCATATTTGACTTCTGTGTGGCAATGCCAGATCAATAATCAGACACACGTTAAAAAGTTCTGGACCACACAGCAAAGAAATCGGTTTTGTCACACACTATGAAATTTTACAGGGTAAAATTTCAGATCACAGGGGAAAATATGAAATAATTCAAATTAAACTCAAACCAGTACTTTGGTTATGAATTTGAAGGGTACTTTCTTATCTCCTCTGCTTGTCCCTTTCTAGCCTTTTTACCAATAACCTACTTAAGAGTATCTACTCCAGAAAGAAAATATGGATTCACGATAGAATGATAACAGCAAGCTTTTGTGATCCTAGTGGCCTGTATACAAAATAAACAAACAAGATGGCAAAAACCCTCCATAGCAGTCTTAAGAAGTAGCAGTGATTCTGCTAAATGTCTACAACAGTAATCTTGCACTTCTTCAGTCTTGGTCATTCACTTCCAATACGACAGCAAAGAGCTTACCTTGACTAAGGCACTTAGGCAAAATATCAATATTAGACTATGACGCTAATGTATCAAAGAAGCAAGAATAGTTACCTAACAGCTGTTTGGTCTTTTTTCTTCTAAACATTTGCTCATAATGTTGTGTTCTGCAAGGCCCGAGGGATTGACATAACCAGAGAAATAAGAGAATGAAGAAAGGACAGACTGCAAAGATGCATAAACAGAGAAGCTGGGATCTGAGCAGCTGTGCTCACTCTGACAGAAAGTACCAACTGCAGCCTGGGACATTATCTCCTCTATTATGTATGTATGAATTGAGGAGGGGTTATGGTATATAGCTGAGCAAAGAAGTGGACCAAAAGAAGATGAGATTTAAGAATACTATCTAAAATGGTAACTGTTGCATGTTTTGTTTTTGTTTTTTTTTTTTTGGTCAGAAATTTGTTACTATATTCAGGAAGCAATAAAAAATTATGTCAGCCAAGATATCAAATGACATATTAAGACAAGATGAAAGAGAGTAGGAGAAATAGGGGTAAAACTTCTCACAGAAGCAACATATACATAACGAAGTGCAGTTATTTCTGTCCCTGAAAATAACTTTTCATTATCAATGAATTCTAAAATCATCCTATTTAAAATATCAAAATACTTTCTTTTAGAATACTGCTGTGCAATAAAATGAGACATCAAGATTTTAAAACACCTCCTAACCATTTAGTATGTATATGATAGCATCAGGTTTTACTTCATAAGCTACAAAAAAAAAAAAACACTCAATAAGATCAACAAAATTTGTTTGTTTTTTTTTTTCAACCAGGAGTGAATTAGTCACAACTTAAGCAATTTAGTTGCAGAATAAGCAAACCATAGTTCAAGTCAGCTAGTGTCCTCTCTTGACAGCATTTGATGGTTGGAAATGGTGTTTCAAAGTGTATGAAAAGGACATACAGATAATAGCCACACAGGTGAGGAAAATTCTACTCCTTCCATTGCACTCTATGTTTTATTGACGCTTAAATATGTTCGCATAGTTTAACTGGAAGCCTCTAATTACATTTCAATGAAATTGATCCTTGGGTTCATCTTCTTCCATAACTAAATACTTCTGATTTGTTCTAAATCAACAACAGTCAGAACAAATGCCCAAGTAATTACACTGCTACTGGGTAGCAAAATCCCCCAGCTGTATTATTTCAATGTGGTTGAAAACTAACAACTTACATGCCAAAATTTTCAATGTCCTTTTTCCATTTGGCGGCTTATTTATAACTGAATAAGAAGCGAATTTCTTCTTCAGATCTGATTGAAGAAAATATTGAGTTCCATGACTCAAACTGTCAGCTGTAAATTTCCCTATCCTAGTCTATGCTCTGTTCTCACCTGGGTCTGGCGAATAGTCAAAGACCCTGGGATGGCTTTCTAGTCAGTGGTGTGAGGATTAAGGGCACTCTGGTCTGTGGAGTTTAGTATTCATGACAATTATGGAAAAACACAGTGCTGGGCTTTTTTTTCCTCCAACAATGCAAGGCAAGAAAGAAAAAAAAGAATGAATAAAATGTTTAGATTTTGAGATGTTAAATGATTGAAACAGTTTCTATTTAAATGCAAATTTGACTTTTTAAAAGATGAGACTACCAGTAACTGTACCCTAAATGGTAAAATGGAAATCAATTTGAAATATGAGATGAATAACATACATGTGGACTTTCTGAGAGTAAATTTTATTATGGAAACTCTGATGTATTTTCTTTTGCTCAATCCATCTTAGACTCTGGACAGCCAGGTCTAGGATGAAAGGCAAATATTTTAAATGCAAACGTGGCCAGCTCATTGGATGGTTGTTTATTCAAGTCAGATTCTACAAAGTGATGATCAACATCATGATGTATATAAAAAGCTAGTCTAGGAAGAAGTGTTTAACAGCAGCATTATAATCACCAATACTCACTCCACGTCTTTTACGATGCTGGAAAAATCACTTTTAAGAAATGGAAATCACTACATTCTATTGATTCAAGGGCAGAATCTTCAGATATAAGTCAGAGAGCTGACACCTTCAAATACATAAAATGTGACATCTGCTCTTACAAATGTACTGTACAGGCTGTAAATCACCATAGAGAAAAACAGTTCAATGTCATCTCAGCCTCTGTAAGCTATGGTTTACAACTGAGAGATAAAAATAGTCAGACTGTCTCTCTGACATCTAAGCCACTTTTCTCTTGTAGAATACTGGGTTCTAATTTATCTTTGTGGTTGAACAACACGCAATCAATTGTGAACAACTAGTGCAGTTTGAGTCCAGTCAAGTGCGATTTTCTATGGCTTTATCTTCCCCCTCACTGAGGTGAGGTTTAGAACTACTCACTGTACACTATCTCAATCTTGTGGTCCTCACAGTTTGTAAAGCTTTTAGACATCATTGCATGTATCAAATTATGGTACTAATCTCCACGTCACATTTACATTTCATAAAATACAGGCTTTAACACTTACATGCATTATAAAATTAAAGATCTGTAATCCGGAACGTTTGATGTGACTGAATGTGAGACCAGAAACAATATAGGTCTTGACTCTTGACTTTCCCACTTAACTAACTGTAGAGATCTGAGAAGATATATTTTACTATTTCAGAGAGATGAGGTGTCATCTGAAAAATGGGAGAAAGGTTCTATCTTGCAGGAACAGCTTTATGAGAGCTGCTTGGTGCCTCGCAGATACTACAGAAGACACAGTCAGCAGTCACTATTATCATCAAAGCTGAGTTATTTCCTACTATTACTGTTGTTAATATTCTAGGATAAAAGACTTTTCTGTAAACGATAATCTTTGTTCATTTTTTTCCAGCGCCCTAATGGATCCAGTTCCTAGCCTATACATGGAATGCATGACTGTAGTCTGACTTTTTTCTAAATATTATACTGATACTTTATTGTTTGCAGAAAGTACTTCATGTAATCTTACCAAGAAAATTATGATATGAAGTTTTAAATTTTTCTTCTCCAATGAAACTAATTATAACATGTATTAGAGTTATCATTTGTTTAAAAATACTCAATGCTAAATTGATCTGAAAAAGACCCTTTAGAAATCAGTTGTTATTAAATGAGCAATGAAATCCTGTACCTGTGATGGGATCCTAGGCTAATGAATAATGACTTCAAGGACCACATTGCTGAGTTTGTTCCGTATTAATTTTCAGAGGAAAAAGAGTCACGCTAGGCTATAACTGTGAGGCTTTCTAGTAGAATTCAACATAAATAACACAACTAGCCCTCCAACTTTTTAAAACCTCTTTTCCTCAAATGAAGTTAAGACCAAGTAAAGGTTTGTTGATCAAGTTGGTTCGGGGATGATAGAAATGGTCATGGAACTCTCTGCAAGTGAAGCACAAGATCTTTCCCACCAACTGCAGAGAAACCAGAAGCCCAAAGCCAGTGTCCTGGTGTGGAACAGAAAGAAAAGCATTGCGGTCCTAGTGTGCTTGGAGCCATCTCTTGAGCGGTAATGATGTGTTTTCTTTCTCAGATCATTCTACGCACAAAATCAACTCTAGGGTCTATACTTGCCATACTAGTGCAAGTCCAGCCCTTGGCTGCCTTCCTTGACTCCACTGGTCACAACCACACACAATGATTGTATAAACCACTCTGTCACTTGCTTATGTTTACAGATCCTGCCTGATGTTTGAGTCAGTGTGGCAGTGTGGGACAGGGCCATTCTCAGTCCTCCAGAAACAAGAGGTCCCAAACTTTCATGCTTTTGATCCATCATGTGTCGTGTTCTCTGACACTTTCCACATGAACTGCTAAGCCTCTAGTCTTGGAAAACGTGGACAGGAACATATGTTATGTGACCACTGACAAAAGAATAATAGAAAAAAATTCACAAGAAACTTAGCTGCTGTTTCATAAAGTCCTTAGGTTACCTGACCAGCACCACATCTATGTAATTCTGTGCTCTAAATGAATCATTGCTTTCTGTCTGAGAAAGGAAATAGCAATATACATACATATATATATATAATGTATATGCATATGTATATATATATATACATATACATGCATACATGTATGTTTATGTTTATGTATGCATGGTTTAGGTCCTAGTAGGTTCCATAGTTTTATCCATAGTGAAGGACTGCTAGATTAGAACTGTATACTTGTCTCATCTCTTTTGTCCTTTACATTGCTCACAGGAGACCAGTATTCATGTATTCCTCTGGTAACAATCACTAAGTATAAACCTAGCTGTTGATAGCAGTACTTACAACCATCGTTTTAAGCACAGTTATTAACTTTGATCTGAGGTAAAACCCTGGCCTTTAATTCTGGAAAGTTATATTTAAAACTAATTGGAACAACTAAGCCAAAATTTAGATTTTTAAATTTTTTTGTGCATAGATATCCATATCAAGAAACGATTTTTAGAAAAAGGAAGCATGTTTAAATTCAACAATTACTTCTTGCTCACCAATGCTCTAGTCCAATTTGCTTCCTCACGCTGGAAGAGGCAGATCCTCTCTTGTCTCAGTTTCATGAAGAGTAACACTAAGAGTCTGAGCATGGCTCAGTGGAAAAATGTGCTTATCGGGTGCTAGGAAGCCATTGGTTCAGTCCTCTCTCCCTTTCTTAAACCATAAAACCACTACAAATAATTCTGGGCATGAAATGCACTATGTTCACAGTTGTTGATGGAATTGGGAAGTAAAGTCTGGGGCTTCTGACACAAAGAAAAACTGGAAGATTCTAGTCTTTTTGGTAGTACCTGATAACAGTGAGTTTTTCTCAGTGCACACAAAAGAAACACTGTTCCCTCTGTGTCCTCATGTCTGTCACTGTCACCACTATTAGGCTAGAAATATGGGGCCATAATCATTGCTTGCAAATGTTGTGATGGTCTGAGTGACAAATGGCCACCATGATTCCAGGTATTTGAATACTTGCTCCTCTATTGATGGCACTCTTTGGGAGACTTAGGAGATGTGACCTTTTTGGAGGAAATATGTCATTGCATTGGAAGTAGATTTTGAGGGTATAGAGATTCATGCCACCTTCTCTGCTTCCTGCTAGTGGTTAAGATGTGAGCCTTCAGCTTTTACAACAACCACCATGTCTACTACATGTGCTCAGCCATGATGAAGTCTCACCCTCCTAAAACCATCAGTCCAGATATATCTTTCCTTTTCTAAGTTAGGGTGGTCATGGGGTTTCATTTCAGTAACAAAAAAATAAGTAATACACTGGTACAAACCTTTTTTTTATTAGACCCTTATTTGTCTTAGTTCAATGGAGTAAATTTCTTGAAAAATTTGTTTAACCTACCGAAAATACATCCAACTAAGAAGGGGAGAAAAACGGTACATAGAACAGCAAGGTTTAAACTTTGAAGCATTTCATGGATGGCTATAGGTAGCGTATGTTTAGGAAGCACATGGAGGTATAAAGCATTTACTAAAGTTAAAAGACTCTATACAGACTAGAGTAAATCAAGAACTCTGGGGAAAGTTTTACTACAAAGTTGCACAGTTATTAGCTATAGCTGAGGTGTTTTCTTTCTTAAAACAACTCTACCTGCTTCCAAAGCTGCCACAACACAGCTTTTGCTTTTACTCATTTTATGCTTGTTGAATTTAAATTTAATCGCATTGGTTTGGTTTATAAACTAAGATTTTAAAAATTCATATCCATTTCTGGTTTTTCTTTAAAGATTTGCCTTTGTTTGTATTCATGTGTTTGTGTGTTTGGATGAGTGTTTTGCCACATATAAGTGGAGGTGTAATCCTAGATAACTGTGAACCATCAGACATGGATGCGGGGAAGCAAACTCAGTTCCTCTGGGAGAGAAGGAAGCATTCTTAACCACTCAGTCACCTCTTCAGACAGTTTTTAGCTCTTTTGAACAGGATCTTGCCATTACATCTCAGTCTGTCCTGGAACTCACTTTCCACCTGCCTCAGCCTCCTGAGTGTTGAGATTACAGAAATGTACCACCATGTCCCAAAGCTCTCACTAGCTTCTTTCAGCAAATGAAAATAGCTTTAATTAGCAATGATTTCCATCTCCTTGAACTAACTTGTAAAACACTAGCTGAACTCTCTGTGCCTTCATTTGGAAAGGAGGACTAAGCCATATCTAAATGTACAAGTTGTCTCTG
Source organism: Tokudaia tokunoshimensis (assembly GCA_036184795.1). NCBI lineage: Eukaryota > Metazoa > Chordata > Mammalia > Rodentia > Muridae > Tokudaia > Tokudaia tokunoshimensis. Next base: position 119,669,665 of record BTHU01000014.1, read on the forward strand.
CTGACTGTACTCTGAGGCCAATGTGCTTGCAGAATAAAGAATCTTGATGAGAAATTTTAGGCTAGAGTTCCTATGTGATGAGATTATTAATGGGTCGGGACTAAGTAAGGTGAAGTGACAATTGCTTTGGATGTAGTTTCCTAGCAATAAAGAAGAAAACTGCGGACTGGGGAGACAACTCAGTGGGTAGAACCCTTGCTGCATAAGCCGAGGACCTGAACTCAAACCCCAAGAGCCTATGTAGCGCTCCTTATTGTAGTGCTATGTGTGAATCCCTAGAAGCTCACAGGCCAGCTAGCTTGGTGATCTCAGCCACAAAGAAGAGACCTTGTCTCAATCAGAGAAGAAGGTAAGTACTGACATCTAAGAATGTCCCCTGACCTGTATACCAATGCAAAGGTACACAAGCATGCTCTCATGTACACAAGCATGCACACACACACATAGCATATCCACTCCACTATAAACAGGCAGGGAGACTGCAGTTCCATATTGTCTACTGAGCCTCTGGCTGGTTTATTTCACTGCCAGTGGCACAAACCTATCCAGGACTAGTGTTATGTGATTTCTATAAGACAGAACCTTCTGTAAAGAGGCCCCACTCACACCTCCTAAAAGAATCACTGCTAGAGAAATCACTAGTTCCTTGTGTTAACATTGAAGTTTCACTGGTAGCAAGATGCCAGTGAAGCAAGATATGAAACAGAAACAAATATGCAGAAAAGGGTAGACAAAAATCTGACTAGCTCTAACTTATTTGTGATCCAGTTTTATAATAAATATGGAAAGAGAATTTTCGGGTTGTTGACTAGGAATATTGACGTATCATAGAGTTCCTACCAGAGCTATTTCTTCATTTTAAAATGACTATCAGTTTCCAAGTGCAGCTAGAACAAATTTGATGAACTGGTGTTCGTCAGTAGGTAGCTGATCGGATCACATCAATGTGAAATCTTGGCTGAGATACTGAAAATCTGCAGACTCAAGGATGGCTTTTATGAATAAGATAAATATAGAAGGGACACTTAATCAAAAGATTATTGCAAACATTAAAGAAAACAATATGAATAAAATGTACAGCAAGTTTCTAACAGTTAAGAAGCATTCATAAACATTGGCAATTAGTTACTGTGACTATTACTATTCATTTATTTTACAAAGACCATCACAAAAGAATTCAAAAAGTGGACAAGATGGTTGAAGTACTTTAGATTGGACAGCCACCGACAGCAAAATATGAAAACATTACAAGGTCATTTGGATTGAAATTTAAAATGTCACAGTGTCAACACTGCGCTAGCTCCCACAGTACGGTGGGTTCTGATGGATTGTGACCTCAGCTCTACCACAGCAAGAGATCATGAAATCCATTTAATCTTTCTGAGTTGAGGTCCTCACAGCCCTCTTCAATGAAACTGGGATAATAATCCATACCACAGAGCGTTATCAAGAGGATCAACTGTAATAATGCATTTGACCATGCTCGGGAATGAGTCAAGTGCTACTTTCTGCAGTTTCTGCACTGTGAGAACACGTGTCTATCCCTCCTATCATCACAACTCCTATTAAAAACAAATGGGAGTTAATTGAAAAGACTGGTAGGGTTTTTGACAATGGATCACAGTACATGTCAACTCCATTAGTTGATATGGTTCAGGTCGCTGGTTCATGTGCCCATTTGCATAGTGGTCTCACCATCTGAATGGCCCAGGCAACATGAAAGGTTGTTTCTCATCCTTGCTTTAGGAAATGAGACAAAGCCAGTGAGCTAGAGAAAGAAGTTTGCCTGGATACTGGACAAATTCAGGGACAACCATCAAGTTAATTTCAGATGTGCTATATTTTTAGATCCCCTTTCCTTTGGATCGTGAAACACATTAGGCTTGACAATCACACATGATTTATCTAAAGCACCTAAAGATACAGATGGAATCTGGACCTTGTGTAACAGAAGCCAAGGTAATAAAGAGACCCAGGATTAGACCTGCCAACAATGTGATTTCAATCTGTCAAGAACGTTCTCTCTTGGGCGGGAAATCCTATTTATTTTTATTCCATCGTCTAAGCACAATGAGCAGATTTTCTGTGCAAAACCCCCCAAAAGAAGCTGTGCTTTCCCAGAAAAGTCTGTCAGCAGCACAGTGAGACCTCATAGGGGTCCCAGACCAGGTTTGCTGACCCTAAGGGGCAAACCTTCCGGAAGAAGAAGCAAGAAAATCCGCTGTTTTGAGTTTCGGTTCTTATGAAAACCAGACCTACTGTGGACAGCTGGGTTGGGAGAGCTCAGTTTACTCTTTTTCTGATTCCCTGAAATCTGACAACTACACTTCTTTAGCACCCCTTCCAATGTTTTCAGTTTGGGTTGCAAGGTTGGTGCCTCTATCTCTCCCAGTCTGGAACTCCGACCAGGTATTCAAGCTCTCCTCTTTCTTTCTTTCAATTTTCTAACGTTTCTGATGTGGAATAGCCATAATAAGGTCTGAGTCATGTGCTGAGTTTCCTGGCTGGTGAGTTGAGAGGCAGAAGGGCCACTCCCATCAAGTTGCTGAGTGAAGCCATTTCCAAATGTCTTAGTTTCCTCCCCCTCACCTTGAGAATCTACACACACCACCTTCTATTTTCTTTTTTATTCTATTTTCATATATTACCTCTCAACTGCAGTTTCTCCTTCCTCTTCCCCTCTAAGTCCCCCATTTTTTCTCCCCAGATCTGCTTCTATTTCATTTTCTCTTCAAAAAGAGAGCAGGCCTCCCAGGGATATCAACCAAACATAGTATATCAAGTTACAATAAGATTAGGCACTTTCCCTCATATCAAGGCTGATGAAGCAACCCAGTAGGAGGAAAAGGGTCCAAAGACAAGACAAAGAGTTAGAGACAGTGCCACTTCCATTGCTAGTAGCTCCACAACAAAGTACTACACAACCATAACGCACAGCTGTGGACCTAGGTCAGATCTATAGAGGATTCCCGATTGTTGGTTCAGTCTCTGTGAGTCCTGGCTAGTTGATTCTGTGGAGCATGTTTCTGTATCACTTCTTTGCAGTCACTACACAAGTTGGGACCTGATGAAAATCTGTTCTGCACATGATGAAGGGAAACCGTACACCCAGAGGAATCTTTTAAAGAACAAGATGGATCCTTGCAAACTTCAAAAGGCAAGGAGTACAGTTCCAGCATGCATGGAACTGACTTCATGCTGGAATCACGCAAGGCCACTAAGTCATGGAACACTCTGTTCCTTCTTGTCACCTCCTTCCTTTCTCCTCTCAAACAGAAACAACTAAGCTCTTGTCTCTTTAAATGATCATGATAAGCGTATACAAATGTTCTAGACTCCATCCAGCATAGAGATTAGTAGCATAATGATCATGGTGCATTGAGCCAGCTACCCAGCTGACATTTGGAGCATGCACTGGAGGGACTCAGATTCCTAGTTTAGAGAAAAAGCCAAAGAACATGAAAAGAAAGGAAGGAGGCATGCTCAGGATGCAGATGGTTTGGTTCTAAATTCTTAGAACATACTGTGACTGTTGGGGGTGTGCAGAAGAAGAACTGGAAATAGAAGAGCTAAAGCAGTGAGTATCTGGAAAACTGGGCAGTAGACACTGTTCAGCCATCAATGTTCAAGACAACTAGACCTGTTTCATTGTCTTGGCTGTGGTTGGAAGTTGATAAAAGCTACTACCCCAGACCTCATAGCCTCATAGGAGATTTTTTTTTTTTGGTTTTTCGAGACAGGATTTCTCTGTGTAGCACTGTAGACCAGGCTGGCCTCGAACTCAGAAATCCTCCTGCCTCTGCCTCCCAAGTGCTGGGATTAAAGGTGTGTGCCACCAGCGCCCGGCAGGAGATTATTTTCATTTTTGGAAAAATAAGACATACCTAGTCTTAGAACCAGAATCAGAATATTAGTCTCTCACTGGGAATGAAATTTTGGACTGACAATTGATGGTACCCTAGCTGGGAAGTTAGTTAATATTCATTCTGTAATGATACCTTTCATTGATATAATATTGATCGTGATCATAACACATTTTTCAAAGAATTGTCTCCATGTAAACAACATGTTTTCTCTTCAGTTTAAAGCCATGACAGAGTCTGAGTGAGGCAGAAGAGTTCACTATCTTTCACCTTCCATGTGAAGGAAATAGAAACTGGGGTGAGATATCTGTCTCTGGCTTACTCTGGAAGCCTCCAGGTTCCAGGCATTGAATCCTTTCCCCATCCACATCTGTCTCAGAGGTTAAAAGCACTGCCCACCCCCACCCCCCATAACTGCTCAGGAAGGACAGGTGACAAATCACTCAAGCCTGTGTCTCTCACCAGCATCAGTGTTCTCTTAACATACATGCAACTCTACTTCTCTTTCGCATACTCTTCTATGCAACGGTCAGCAGATGAGCATTGCCTCAGTTCTAGAATGTCCAACAGTTTGCTGCTGAGACTTGCTAGGCTTTATTGGTACTCCAGACCCTCTACTCTCGAGTACCATTTTCACCCAGCCGGAGTCTAAGGAACTGAAAGGACACCCTGTTTGAGATTTTCTTGCACAGGGCTTCTATCAGTTGTATTCCATTCATAAAGGTGTGGAAATAGATCATCTTACCCTGGTATGATGCCATGTGAACACAATTTCTGAATAGGGGAAGCTGAGGTGGATAGATCATGTGTCTCAGGCCAGCCTGGGCTAAACATCCAGATTGTCTCAACACAAGACAAGACAAAATAATTCCATAGTTTAAAACACTGTAGGCTTTGAACATTAATGAAATGACTAGCTAAGCAACTCATGGGTGGCCCTAGTCTGCCTCCAAGTTTTTCCATCTGAATCTGATTGTGACTCAAAACTGTCTTTGTTTAATTCAATTTAGTTACGGGGCCTAAACAGGAAAAGGAAGTTGTTTTCTTCCCTTCTTTTTGAATAGAAATTGGGGAACATTTTTCAGGATTCTATCTCTCTCCCAAGGAGTGGAACATCAAAGTGACCTTGACAAATCCTGTTGTAATCTATTTCTAAATCGACTATCCCAAGAGACTTGTTCTGCCCTCCAAAGGTTTTTATTGTAGTTGAATAAAAGGGAAAGAAGTCAATCATTGTCTGGAAATGCAAAATGCACATTGACAGCTAAATCTCAACTGAATAACTAGAAAAACACAATTTATTAAGAATTCATATTTAAAAGTAGAAACAGGACTTTTATAAGATCAGGAGGTTAACGATATCTTCTTTTTTTTTTAACGATATTTTCTTACTCTGTAGAGTACATATGATATCAATAAATAAGGCCATAAATAGAATGATGATAACAACAATTGATGCTGTGACTTCCCTAAAGTCCCCTTACATCCAAAGCTAGGTAAAAATGGGATGTTGTCTGGAGAAATGTCCAAATTCAGTTTTCCTTCATGACTGGTTATTTTACATTTTTCTGTCCTTTCTGCTTCCCATACTTGAGTGTAGTCCACTCCCTCTGGAAAGGAGGAAAGGTATATCCATCCTGATAGAGTGAACTAACAGGGTAGTTGAAGTGAGAGTGAGCTCTGTCTGCAGATGAAGCCATCCACATTCACACTATCTACATGTAAACTTGTGAAGACTACATAGAAAACTCCAGTGAGATAAGCACTGAGAGCCCACACCAAAGCATCAGAATCTTGATGGCAAACACAATGATCAATAGCGAGCAGATAAACATTATCTGGAAGACCCTGACCTCATCCCACTACTGTATTTATGTTCAGTATTTATTATTGTTTATTAACTACTTCTTCAATCATGGTGGTTTGATTATGCCCAGAGGAATAGTATGAAGGATTTGTATTTATGGGTCTATAATGCAAAATGTACAAACATGGAGAGAAATTAGTAATACTACAGTTATCAAAGGAAACAAGCCCAATTAAAGAAATAGCTGCTCCAAAACCATATGCAACTCAAAGCAGAAAAAGACAATTCAAATTTAATGAATGTCTTTAATATTAATTACAGAATTCTTAACAATACATTGGGAGAGCTCTCGGAGAATTCAGCTTACTGTTTAACAGTTTCTGACTAATTTTATTAACCTGTACATCTGAGAGGATCAACCCCCTCTGGGTTTAATTAGAAGGAAATTCAATTTGGATCTAAATGTCAACAGTGGTTACTAATTATGGCAACGCTCGGGACAGGACAGCATGGCTGCAATGAGGCAGTTCCCTAGTAACATTAACACCTTCTTTCTGAGTTCCGAGAGAGTTCGGATGTTTTAAAATAAATACAATTCAGCATGGGACACTGCTAATATCATGAACCCCTACTGCTAGGTGCAGACATGCAGAAGTGGATGCCAAATTAAATTACAGGGATCTCTCAAACATATAGCTGAATAATAAGCAGCTACAAAACTAGGTCAGGGTTGAAAAGCTGGCTCCGAATGCCCCTCCCCCAACATGCAAAATAAATACCCCACTATCTCTGAATAGAAATCATTCTTTTGTTATGCCCTTTGTCAAGAATACATTATTGCAAAATGATATTTATTTCCACAATCTTCACAGCTGTGAGCACAACTAAATTAATCTTTCTAGAACTGATTTCATTTGCAATTTCATGATTACGATTATAAAATGTAAATTTATTTCTTTAAAAAGAAATGATTATAAAAGACATAGATTAAAAAAAAAAGACAGTTCCTTATCTGTTGGCTTGTTTCACTTTATACTAATGAAATAAATAGCTGACTAACTCTGGGATAAAAACAAACAGTATGAAGATGGTTGCAAAATATGTGAAATGAAAGCTAGTAAGACAATTTTAAAAAGTCAGCCGTTTTAATGCAAAGCATATAGGGATCATATGGCTCTGGGAAAGACCAGAGCATGCCTGTTTGTCGCAGTTAGGCTGATGCTCATGGGCAGCTTTCTGAAGTGTTTCTGTTGCTCCATAGCATTAAAGATAATACAAAACACACTTGGGTACTACTGATCTTGTCCCACCCCCGGCTTTCAGTTTTATGCTCTTAAATGTTAATTTTCAGTCATTTTCAGACTGTTTAATATTGATGACTCAAATAACAGATCAGTTTAAAGAAATCTGTATTTATAAGATTTATTTTTCTTTTATTTTTTAGCAGAAAATAGTCACTAAATTGGTATTTTCTTCTTTTACATATATTGTTTCTTATAATTAATATCCACATGTCTACTCTGTGCAGAGAATTATTCTGGGTACAAAGATAAACAACAATGTAAAAGTAAGCATTATTCAATTATGCTAGTTAAAAGCACTAATGACAGGATTGGATTTTTGTTTTATTTGGTTTTTAATAACCAGGACAAAATAAACCATCTAACTTACAAAACGTCTTTATTTACATAACTTCTTTCCCAAACGGAAATAATCTATTTCGTAAAAATATCAATTTAATTTTTTTCATTTAAAAACATGACTTGTGAATCCAGGCAAATAGAATTAGCACATGCATTTTATTAAGTATATTCAAGTGTCAAACGCCTATTTACGGAAAGACCACTAATGATAACTTAGGCTCAACTAAAAACGAATGTCAATAAATGGTTCTATAAGCATTTACTCATAATAGATGCAATAGCATCTCCAAATAAATATTAACACGTAAAACCGCTATTTATCATGTCAACGCAATCAATAGAGACCATATTTCTGGACGGGGAATGCATCAGTAATCTTTCTGCACTTGCTCGAAATCACAAAGCAAAAATGCAAGCACTGTCACAAGACATTTATTGTATTCAATTGGATCCAAACTAGCTGCTGAGGAAAAGGCAATTTAAGTCTGTGCAACAAAATAAGCTATGTATATATGAATAAATTATTTTTTACTATGATTCCTTTCTAGTTTCTTTACCTGCCTGAGATGCTGGGTTTTCAATAAGAGACTCCTACAGCTTAGTAGAGTGTGAGTCTGGTAGACTTCTGAGTCACTCTCCCACTCCAAACATTACCCGCCCCCTCCATTATCGTGAAGGCTAATAAACACCGTTGAGGAGGTCTATATTGCTTCTTTACTGTTCATGGATTCAATCACTTCCATGAGGACAGCAGGTTTCTTGCCTTAAGAGTCCATCTTTTACCTCTGGGAGGCGTGTGATACCTCCATCAGGCTTCTGTGGACCAGCATCTTTCCACTACAGTCACTGCCTTCTGCAGCAGTCCCAATGAACATCTGCTGCTAGCACCTCGAGATGGTTAGAAACTCATACCACTGTGTTTGGAAATGAATGAATTTGGAAAGGCCATGTCCATGCACACAGTGCTTTGATCTTTCTCCTCTTCTTCCCTCTCCTTCTCCATCTCTCTCTCTCTCTCTTAATCCCTCTCTCCCTCCCTTCCTCCTTCCTCTCTCTTTCTCTTCAGCTTGCATTCTGCACTAAGAAATCTTCCTTTCTTTGTCTTTTTCTAGTGTCTCGCAAAACACCAACACACTCTCCCTGGCACCATATCATCCCCTAGAGGGAGACGGGCATAACGAGTGAGCTTTGTTGCTTAATTGTAAAGCTTTGAGGTCACTTTTAACTTTGTATTTAATGACTTGCTCTCCTTTGCTAAGGGTGCCTTTGAGATAATTTTCATAGAGGCATACTGTTATTAAACACCTGTTAGATGCTGGATCTCTCAGAAGAATGAGACACACTCTTTATAATTTAAGTAAATGAAATAAATAAGAACAATGGTATTAAATGCCCGATGGACAATATAATATGACATGCTTCTTACACTGGTTTTAAACTGTAATTTACCAGGTCATATTATTCTGAATATTATATTACAAATTCGGAGCAGGTGTTTAAAGCTATTTTCCTACATGATTAGATGTTAACTCATTCTCTCTGCATAACTGAAGCTTTGCTTCAGATCTTCTGATAACAGAAACGGAAGCTGGGGAACCACAGCTCAATAATAAGGTGAATGGAAAAACAGTTGGTTTCCGTCTCTCTCAACTGCTTTCCTTGATGTGTTCCAGTCAAAAAGAAAAAGAGAGAGTGTGCGTTCTCGATTGTACCAACAACCACAGCATAGAGGATAAGCATACCCAGCTGTTTTGCACTCCCTAGTGGCATAAAAGCTTCAGTTTTGAAAAGTTTTCAAGTAGTCTATTTTTTTTAAACTTTTCTCTAAGACCATAACTTGCAAGTCTAGACTATGTGAACTCATAAAGCCAAGAGGTCCAGAGAAATTGATTCAACCACTAACATGGTGATGTTTCAAGGAAAACTGCAGTTATCAGATGTCATTGAATGGCAGCCTCACCTGCTCCTCAGAGAAGTTGACTGAGTTTCACAGACAAGGGCCTAAGTGAAGAGAAAATGTCTGAAGCACCTGTGTAGGAAGTCAGGGTAGACTTTGGAAGGATCTCCAGTTTTGTCCCTACCCTTGACCTTAACCCTCAGGCTCAGTGACACAGAAGAGCCCTCACACTTCATTCTAGGACGAAGAAGATTCTAGAATAGTAACTCTCAAAGTGGGCTGCACTGTGGAATAAAATATCCTTGAAAAGGTTTAAGATGCTGGGTGGGTGAGGTTAAGCTGAGGTAAATGGTCAGGAACATCTTTGCTGGAAGATTTCCCAGGCTTTCTGAGTGACACTGAAGGATCCAGATGCACATAAGTCACTTGCTGGCCTCCCCTCCATGCTGCCCTGGACTGCTGGGAGAGCTAACTCTGACTGCGGGTGGACACTGAGTTTTCACACTGTGGACACAAAAGAATCTGCTTTTGAAATTTTGAAATAATGTGCTCATAACTAATATCCTTCTTATTAAAAGGGGCATTGTATTACAGGGTAGCCAATAATCCTACTGTAACCATTCAGGACTGAAAATAAGTATAATTTTATTACTTTTTACGTAACTGAAATTTTTTTAAAGAAATAGATCATCCCAGTTGGTTTGAGCAGAATTGATTCAACTAGATATTTTAACTTATCAAAATGGTTCAAAGACACCTGAAACTTCTGTTTATAATTTTTCCTTAGGTAAATCCTGATTAATTTTCTCAGCAGGATGCATTCTTTGCCTTCTTGAATAGTAAGCACTCATTTGCTTCTCTCAGTGATAAGAATTTGGACCTTACGCTTCGTCACATTGAAAGGCATTTACATGATCTAGAAAAGCAACAGACTACAGCCTAGCTGCTATAATATTTTCAGAGTTCTGCATTTCCAACCTGCCTGGTTAAGAGATTTGTTAGTCTTCATCACTGAAGCCGAATAATTAGCAAACAAGGAAGCAGAACAGCAACAAAAAGGTCCACAACCCTGATCTTATCAAGATAATTATGAACCTTAATGTCCCACTAGGCACGAAGAGAAAGACAATGTGGTACAGTAGGAACACAGTAATGGAAACAGACAGAAGTAGGCCAGCACTCTGCTTTTGACAGTAGACACATACTGCTGCGGAAACTACAAGACAATGAAAGACTGCCCAGCCAAAAATGACATTTTACTTTGTGTCTCAACTGGTAATGTGTTTATAGTGTAACGGAAAGAAATGCTCGCTTCATAGGTGCCTTTTCTCACAGGCACATGTCACTTAGAGCAGGCAAACAATACCCACATGTGGGGGTATGGCTTCATCAAATGCAGTAAGAATGTGCTTAATGTGTGTGCTTTTCTCTTGTAGAGTCATTGCATATCATCACCTTACTTAATGGCTGGTTTATTTAATATGTCTTATAGTTTGGCTATTTAACACTCAGGAGATTGATTTGCTATATAAAAATCATTTCTTCTCATAAAACTTGACTGTAACTCTATAATGATTCTTCTTTCTTTAAATTCAAGTGGTAAGTTGATAAATATAAAATGACTGAAGAGTGCATAGTAGGTGCTGTTTGTGAAAGTAAGCAAATGAATGCATGAATATTTATTTCATCATGAGCCATTTCTACGATAGTAATTTTCATCCCAGCTTGGACGGTTGTAGAGACTGAGCTTCCCTAATCTGAAAATCCACACTCGAAAGGCTCTAAAACCCGAAATGTCCTGAGCTCTAGCATGAAACAGGTGGAACGCTTATATCAGGAAACCTTTGCACACACAAAATTGTGAAAAATACTATAAAATTTCAACTCTCCATGTAAGGAATACAAAAAATATAGTGAATTTCATGTTTAGACTTGAGATCCATGTACAAGATAGCTAATGTATATGAAATATTGCAAGATCTGAAGACACCCAGGCATTTAAAATACTTCTAATCCCAAAGCATCTGGAAACTGGCTACTCAACTTAGCTCGGGGATTTTAAATAGGTGGTTTAAGGACCAGTTTTCATAATCAACTACTGACTTTGTTTCAGGAATTGTATTAAGCAAGTCTTCCACTAAAGATATACATACATACTAAAGATATATATATATATAATATATATAATATATGTATATATATTATATATATAATGTAAATATACTGACTTCAGACACACCAACCAGAGAAGACATTGGATTCCATTTCATTTCAGATGGTTGTGAGCCATCATGTGGTTACTGGGAATTGAACTCAGGGCCTCTGGAAGAGCAGTTAGTACTCTTAACCACTGAACCATCTCTCTAGCCCTATTGTAAATTTTTAAAATTTTATTTAATTTTTCAATTATGGGTGGGGTTGTTAGAGGCCAGCAGCACGAGATCCCCTAGAATTGTAGGTACAGGTGGTTGTAAGCCCCCTTCTTTTGATGCTAGCAATTGAACCCAAGTCCTAAGGGTGAGCAGCAAACGCTTATCCCAGCCCTCTATATTTGTGTTCTAAAAAGGACACATAGCGTTGGTTTGTTATATGAAAACTGCTGGCCCATGGCCTAACTTGAGGACCTTCACCATTGGGAACAAGCCCATTTTCATTTCGTTTGAGATAAACTGAACTATCTGTGATTACCCTGTTTGTCCTTATTGCGACACCTTTCCATCAAGAATGCTTTTTTATCCTCTCTGTGGATTCAAAACTGAATTCTGCTTTCTAGATATAGGTGGAAGTCACTGTTTCCAGTGTCCACAGCTACACTGCACTAAATAAATGTACTAAAAGATTGAAGATACAGTTCCCTTCAAAGCCCTCAATGACAAGTACTTGCAGGAAATGGCACCCACCACTCACATGTGAAGAATCCTTTGTTTTACCAGAGAGTGATACAACCCAGGTCCCCACTATGCCCATGCATTGAATACATTATCAATCTACTTTAAAAATGCAAGGCCAGGATTTAAGTTATTATTTACAAAGGAAGCCATTCTTTTTTACTGAAAGGAATAAATTTGCAAAGAAGAAATATAACATCAGAAAACGTATCTAAAACTTTCTAACAAAGGGAAAATTCATTCTGACTTTTTTTTATCTATTAAGAAAAATGTTTCATGAAATCTACTATGATTCCCCAAGAACATGAGCATCCTACTGTGGGAGGTAAGGCAGTAGGGGTGGGGAGAGTAGAGAGAGAAATTTAGTAAAAAGATTCTTTGGTAGCTAATAAACACATGGCTATTGTCCCGAACACACTGCCATCTGTTGTCAGAAATAAAAGGTCACTTGTTAAATTTTGCTAGGCAACAGGTTTTCTGCAAATGAAGAAAAAAATATCTGACAGTTTTTCTTAACTGAGCAGGTCATCCTGGGGGTTGGAGGAGTCACCATGGAAATACAATTGGAAACATGTCCCCCATGCTCCAAACCAGCTCTCCAAAACAAAGCAACTGTGTGCTCACAGCTCTGAATAATCACCACGTACTGGTATATGCTGTTTAAATTTCCCTTCAAATATACGCAAAAGACCTGCATTATGATCAAAATTCCAACCACCACAGCTGTGCTAATATTATCTTTTGATTAACTTTCCTTAAAAGTTTCCATTAAATTTTATGATGTGATAAATGGCACAATATTACCTTGTGGATCCATCATAAAAGATAAGGGAGAAAAATCACCCAAAGCATCATCCAGTCCCATCTTTAAGTAAAGCAACTTTAAAATTATGTATGTAGCATATTATCTTCTATTACAGAAACGCATACTCCTCACCAAGGGGCTGCTACAGAATCCACTTGTCACTTACTGGCTTCTGAGGAATTCACAATTATTAATTAGGGAATTTTTAGTTGCGCCCAGGCTTAAAGGGAGAAGCCATCATTATATGAATTTAGAGTCTTTAAATTTGGCTGAATATTTTAGCTATGATTTTGAAACTCCAAGCAAGCAACAAGCAGAGCCAAACTGAAGGTGATCAAGTTTATGAGCTTCATCAGTCTCTTCCCAGCCTTTAAACACACTGATTCTTGGTTTGAACACCCAGAACTATGCCATTCGTTGAGACAGGATCGATATAGAAGGTTTGAGAGACACTGCACCAGTGTTTATGCACCCTGTTTGCACACTACAATTCTGCAAGACCATTGCTAGACCTCAATTGCAAATAAAGACACAAGAAGGCTATTTCTTGCCAGGTTCTACTAGCCAATAGCACTACAGCCAAGATTCAATACCCTGCCCCCGCCCCCCAATTTCCAGTTGTTGTTTTTTCCTTCACCTCACACCGTCTCCATAGACATGGATGTGGGCATGGCAGTAGAGTGGCCTTTCTTTAAAAAACGTATGCTCCATGAACCACAGAAACTGTGTTGTCAACTGGTGGTTCGACGTGATGTCTAAATGGAGGGAGATCATGAAAATGGGATTTAAAGCTCATGATCCACGATGATTCATAAGGTAGAAACAGACCTAGTTGTAGAACGACATGGATGAGAAAAACCCAAGCAGAGCATGCCAGCAAAGCCCAGCTTGTGAGCTGTGGTACTGAGACCTTGACTACCCAGTCAGAGGAAAAAGACGAGCAAAATGGGTGCAAAAGCACACACTTGTGGGGAGACAGCTAAACATCAACTACCACAATGAGCTGGAACACTCCTCATCAGCAGTGATACTTAGGTTATCACAATCTCACTGTGAATGAGTTCTCGATTCTGCGTTGCTTTTGAGAGATGGAGACCAAAGTCAGGGTCTCACCCAGATGAGGTAAGTGTCCTGACACTGAACTACACCCCCAAGCCTCACATTGTGAGGCTCAGCAAAACTGCTTGGAGATCCCATTCAGCTAAGAAGGCAGAAGTCTTTGTGAAACTTCAGAACCTGTAGCTAATGGAGATAGTATGTGTTCACTGCATCTTGTACACTGCTGAGGATAGCTCATGAGTCTAGTTTACTAGTTAGTGTCATATCCGTGCCTGTTGCTGTGGCACATAAACCTAACGCAGTCCCCCACATGGATCTTTCATACGCTTAAGAACTGAGAAAATAGCCAAATAGATTGTTTTTATTACAAAGCATTTTAAAGGTCCTCTCTGATGCTGCTTTGCAATAATTCACAATTGTGTAACGTACAAACTTTGTGTTGTGTCCCATCAATTCCTTGATCTTACAGTTAGAACAACCCACTTTGAAAAGTGAACAGTTTTGTTCAAAGTAAGTACCACCATTGCTCTGATAAGAAAACGTGTCTCAAGAGTGTCAGGCCATAGCTCTTTCCAGTTTCTAAGGACACTATTGTTTTTTCATGGTAAGAAATGTTTAATGGTTACAATGTCATGAGTTGAGATTTAGTTTACAAGGACAAGCTCCTGCGATTCCAATATCCAGGAGACAAAGACTGGATCATGATGAATGCAAGGTCAGCTTGGGTTACATTTTGAACTCAAGGCCACCCTGAGATATGATATACAGTGTGCCTCTGTTTCAAAAAGCAAGTGTTCGCAAATGCGTGTGTGCACGAATGCACACACACACACACACACACACACACACACACACACAGACTAATCCAGTCTTGGAGTTCATTGCCAGCTGCTAATCCAACTTAGTAGCTTTGGGAAATGAAATAGATTAGTTTTACTTCTTCAGATCTTTACATTTCCATTTACAGATGGAAAAAAAACCATACTAATTTTACAATGTAGCATTGTTGCACCAAATAAATAGGTTTTGTCTCTCTGATGAAGCTTCTTCTGACAGTGATTACAGCCATTCTGGTTGTTCACTTGAGCTGAGAGTGTAGCTCAAGGGGAAAGAACATGCCTAGCAAACAGAAGGTTTTAGGTTCTGATCCCCAGAACAGACTATTTATAAAGGAAAGCAGCCCTGTGCTGGAGAAAAGACACCTCACTTTGAGGTACTTTCTGAGTGGGTGCTTTGAGGCCTTTCTCCTGTCTACTTTACCACCGTTGATTTTAAACTGCATGGAGGCAGGACACACAGCTCTTCCTCTGGATATACCTAGTTATTAACACAGAGTCAGGGAAGCATGCAACAGGTACCTGTTGGTGTTGAGAGACAAGTTTGAAAGGTTGACTTTCACTTAGAATTCAGAAAGTTCATGAATTCTGAAGCATCTCAACTATGCTGAAAAGATATATTTCTAAATGCATTGTATAATGGACACTTTATTTAAACACTTATTGATATTTTTTGGTAAATCTGGACTTGTTTGGGGGAGTGGGTGTATCTTTTGTTACTCTAACCTGGTTTAGGATGGTAGTCTCCGAAGGCGTTGGTCAGCTTGTAGAAAAATACCCCGCCTCTCTCCGCTGCTGCAGAATTTCTAAGAAATGAGTATTTGAAAACAGGTTTTCAGGAGCCCACAAATTTGGCAGGCTGTCACACTACTGAGGTCTATTAATGAATAGCCCAACAGTAGTGGCCAACAGTGTTCTATAACTTGCTGTTTCTAAATGCACTAGTGTAAGAAACCTCACTAACACAACCAGACTGCATAGGCACATGAGTATCAGGGCACCTGCACACCCTCAATTCTGGCTGCTACTTTCTTTCTTTCTTTCTTTCTTTCTTTCTTTCTTTCTTTCTTTCTTTCTTTCTTTCTTTCTTTCTTTCTTTCTTTCTTTCTTTTGCTACTTTCAAAAAATGAATTTATGTGTGTTGATCCCTTAAAGGGGGAAAAAATAAACTTGGAGTCTGGAGAAACAGTAGTGTTACTCTCCCATACAATTAGGAGCAGTGTGTCCAATGATCTACTTTGTTTCAAAAGTAAAAATATAAGTTTGTAAAAATTCTGAAGCTAGTTCCATTTGCCAAAGTGGGCCTATTCAATAAAATCCTGAAATGTCTTAAATATTTCTCTCAGAAAAAATTAAAAGTAGCTACTGGAATCTCTTCTCGGCCTCCAAAAGTTTGTCAGCAAGCATAACACAGAACACTTTAACTTCTAAAATGGCACAAAAACATGGGCTATACTTTATCTTTTTTCTCTGACCCACTTTTTGCCAGTCCTTGAATACAAATCCAGGCCTTATATATACCATGAAAGTATTCTACCACTGAGTTTTACCTCTTTAGTCTTTTAAAATATTCTTTGATAATAAAATATTGGTTTTTTTGGAAATGTTAAGCAATATAATTTTTAGTGATAACTCAGAAGATTTTAATAGGCCCATAGTGTAAAAACAACTATGGGTCAGAAGTTCCAGGCCCTGACTGGATGGCCCCTCATAGTTTAATATGAACATATCAGCCAAATAATATATATCTGCCAGACTCACATTATGCCCAAAATGTGAGTTAGGGGTCTTTAAGGATGAAAGAGTTCATTCCATGCCATTTTCATAAGCAATATTCATTATAGTGTGTGTGTGAGAGAGAAGATGCTTATGTAGGAAAAACAGCCAAGGAAATTCAATCAGAGTCTCACTAGCTGCCCATTTAGTTCAGTTCTGAGGAGCTTCACTAAGAACTATACTTGGTATGAGACTAGGTCCAATCTCTCCCACACGAAGTTGCAAAGTCACACTCCTTGCAGGGCAGCCCATAAGACTGCCGACACATTCCTAACGACACATTCCTAAACAAATTCTCAACCTCCATTCTGAAGCACTCTGGCCTTTGTAACCCTATAGATGGAACATTTTAAGCACACTAGCCTGATTCCTCTTGACAGACAGTCTCCAATACACTCCCTGTGTCTTTCTGCTTGGTTCACAGGGTCCTTCAGATTGATACTAGTCCCCTCAATGAGGACTGAGGAGCCATTCATCAGGCCCTGTTCCTCAGGGTAGGTCCTTCCACAGGCAAGGATGTTCCCTCACTGTACCCCCTTCAGTCTTCATACACACCAGTGTGATGGGAGCTCAGTACAACTCTGTTGAAGTATGCTTCAAGAATGAAATAATAATAATAATAAGGAAAAGACGAAACACACCAATTTTACCCATTCCAGTTTTTGAATAGCAGTGATCTCACACAATTTTACCAACGTATTCATCCAAGAAGCTGGACATTTCTCCGCACTATACATGACAGTGTAAATCCATCCTGGAGCGGGAGGTGGCACGGTTGCCAGCTATCAAGCATGATGACATGAGTTCAACTAACTTTTGAAAGTTGTCCTCTCACTTCCACACTCATCTTGGCATGTGTTAACATGCATGTGTGTGTACATGCACACACACACACACACACACACTAAAAAGGTAAGAAAGTACATACTATCTATCCATGCACACACTGCACTTTAATACACAGACCATGATTCATTTCTCCCTCTGATTTTTCTTTAGGTGGGGTCTCCATGTAATCTCCAGATAGGTTTCATATTTCCAAGCTCAAGCAATCTTCATGCCTTGGATTCTGCAGGCACTAGGACTGCAAAATGCCATCATAACTAATGAGGACAGTCTATGGCTCTATCATGTGATGACTTACCTCCAGGTCAAGAGTTGACAGATCCTAAAGAACAAATTTCAGATATCAGCAAGTCCAGGACAAATGAGAAATGTTCTAATGAACAGCAGTTTAAGTGTGAACATTGGCAAGCGATGGATGTGAATGCCTCACTTCCAGAAGTGCTTCTGAACTTCATGGGCACACTTTACAGTTACATTCTAGAGATTCGGAAGAGATGCCTTACAAGCTGATAAGTGAGCTTTTTTCTTTAGCAATCTGGGTTTGGATAAGAAAGCTTACAATATCTAGAATCCACTGTTACTGTCAGTGCCATGAATGTGTGACCCTTGGATGGTGAGAAACACTATTACCTACCATACTTGCCATTTGAGTGGCAGTCAGGTACCTACCATGCCCAAGTCAGAGATTATATCATTTCCCTCCTCAAAGTTTCAAGTTACAAAAAAGAAATAATATGTTACTCAAATTCCAAGTGAAAACTGTTGATTTCTTCCTGTTTCCTTAAAAGCATCAGCTATTTTGATGCATAATTTCCCAGTGAGCATCCAAAAATTTAATGCAACTACAGAATTCCTATAAAACACAATGAACAAGAAGAAAACTAAATATTCTTGTGCTTCAAACAGAGAGGAGGGTGGGATGTGCTTGGGGGCCAGCCTGGGAGAAGGAAAAGGCAAAACACAGAATGCTTTCATGATTAGAAAAAAAAAAAGAAAGAAAAAAAAGAAAAGTCTGGGGCCAGTCCCCTGTTTGCAACTTTTATTCGTGGTCTCACCAAGAAAGCAGACCTGTTTAGAATGTCTTGGTATGATCTCCTAGCAAAACTGTTTTTGGTTTATGATTGACTGTTCAGGGTGGCTCAGACATCTTGTCCTAGACCCTTGGATACAACGTTAGTAATATACTGCATTACATGGGTGGGGGTTCCAAATGTCATATCTACATACACAATCTCCAGGAGGAGAAATATCTGTCTATCCAAGAGATCTTAGAATTGCAGAGCATAAAATCATCCTTTGATCCCACTTCAATAAAGCACTGTCGTCTGTGTGCTGTCTACATATTTTTGCAATCTGTAGTCGTCTTTGTTTCTGTGTCAGTCACTTAATCCATACCTTTACATATTGTGGACAAGTTGGATTTTCTAAAATTTTTCAATGACCTAAAGATGATTCGAAATATGGGAATGTTTAAAACCAGCCATTCTGCTTGGCAGCATCAACTAACTGTTGAGTCTAAGCACCTTTTGTAAACCCTTCATGATTTGTTGCATAGACTTATCTTTTCATGTTCCCTCTCCTCATTCAGCCAATTATGAAGGAATTATTACCTTTGTTCCATCTGATTGCTGTGGACTACACTAATGTCACCTCATCACTCACGATACACTCATGAGATTAGGTCAGAAGTGCACAAGAGATACTTCTGTGCAACTCCCATCAGTCTATTGAGCCATTGCCCATACACATATGATCCTCATCAGGAGCGGAATATAAAAATCTATGCATTTGCGTGTGGTAGTAGATCTTGCCTTGCATATCTGTGACCCTACTCTTTGTTCACATGGTTCTAGTCAGCAAGATGTCGGGGAGTTTCATATTTCACTGGAATCCCATGTGAATTATTAAACCTCAACTCCCAATTTCACATCTTACAACTCTGTATTCAAAGTGAGACATCTTTAAAATCTTTTGAAGCATGACTTCATAAATAGATAATATACTTCCCGTTAGAACTAACAGTATGGGTTTGTATTTCTTACTAGATTTCATTTGTATAAACATCAATGAGCACCCCATAATAAGATATTCCTTTTTATATTACCAATCAAAATATTTTTGCTTTTATTTTTTTATTTTTTGTTATTTTTTGTTATATTTTGTTATTTTTAAGTCAATTAGTTTATCATTTTTCCATAAAATAGTTTTAAATATGACTCTAACTATTCTGGATATATAGTTCCAATTTTAATAGCAAGCTGATGGCTACAATGAGGATTACAGAACTTAATTTCTCCTGGTTTCATATCATAATTCAGGCTGATTTTGTTGTTGTAGTTGTAGTTGTTTTGTTTTTAAAACGGCTTGGGAAATATGTTTTGTTTCTTCTTGGGCACAAAAATATGGATTATTTGAAGCAAAATATTTATCAAAGACAATTCAGGCTATTTCAGCAAATGAATAATATTGGGGAGATTGTACTTATCCATACGTGCACATGTATATATGATGCATATGAAATGCATTTAACATGTATACATAATCTATGAGTATTTTTTGAAATTATGTCAAAGGTGTACATCAATCTAGAAATGCCATCAAATCAGTCCCTTTCTCTGGTTGCAACAGCTGAAACAAAATAAGACTTGTCTAAAAGACTCTCGCCACGACGATGGCGAGTTACACAATGTGCCTAGGAGCAAGGCCTGCTCCATCTTACAAAGCTATTTTGGAAAGACAGCAGTTTCTGCTTTACCAAAGTTTATAAGTAGTTAACTTTAGGAATTTCACACTAACCTTAAAATAGCTTTGAAAAATAATGTTTATCATTGCTGACATTTTCTGCTTGATCAGCTAGCAACTGAGAAAATCTGGAGATTCATGAAGTTGTAAAATTGTGAATTGAGATTTTAGGAATTTTACTTCATTTTCATCAGCATAAAATAGATAATTGCTCATGAGGGAACAGAAACATTTTCTAACTAAAGTACTTTCCCCTGGAGGGAACTGCACTGTCATTTGTTTTTATCTTTAAAGTGAAAACAAACTGAGCTCCAGTTCCTGCGGACAAGAATGACTTCCACCATTTCCTTCCCCCAAACTCTAATATATTCACCTTTGGTGAGATGGTATATAGATCGAGTCCCGCCCTCCCCCTCACCTCCATGACTTCCATTGCTACAAAATGTATTCACTTGCTGTACAGTAATTAACAGCTCTTGACTGGAAAGCTGCCAGCATGTACAACGTGACACTCTTCCTTTGAACACTAACAAAGTGCATAAGTAATTTATGTTGGATTAAATATCCCTAACAGGGACCCTTAAGTAACCCAATCACTTTAAACAGGCTCCACATGCATGCTCCTGAGCAGTGAAAATGTCAGACAGTGATAACCCACTAATAGCACAATTCTAACTATATTCCAGCCATTAGCATTTTATGACATCAATCCTCATTAAACCTGGCAAGGAAAAAGATACTAATGTTTCCCAATTTTACAGCCAAGGTGGAGAGAAATTGAGAAAATGTAGACAGGTGCTGTCTCCCAAAAAGGATTAACATTTTTTAAAATGTGGTAGCAATTTTCTGTTAGTACCTTTGTTTGCACTGAAAGAGAGACAACAAAAAGGTAATGGCTACAAGGACCTCGATGGAATCCAGCCAAGAGCGAAAGAAAAGGCTGGTATTTCAGCCATTGTGCGCACTGCTAAAGCACTGTGCCAACTCATCTTCCAACCCATTATATGAAATTTAATTTAACCTGCTATGCAATTAATTCAGATGTTCAGCCTATTTTTCTCATGGCAGAATCCCTCACACAATGCCTTATTTAAATATTAATCAGTCCTCTTTCAATTAGGACTAATTTGCTTCACAGGGTTTCTCTCATCTTCTGATTGCAGGAAAATGGAGGTAACTTGCAACGTTTGAGGATAATTAACATGGTATTTTTATAATACTGATACATCAAATGGGACCTTAATGAACCCCGCTGATTCCATTTAGTAAAGCATGCCTCAAAGTTATAATCAAGAGGGAAGCCATTGCCATCTGTTTAAAATACTAAGGAGCACAATTTAAACACAAAATGCTTATTTCTCTAAACTGTCTATTGGAGAGGTCTGCAAAAGTCATTTTTCTAAGCAAACTAATTGTACAGTATTTTAATTTGAACCTTTTATTGCACATATACAAAACAGTGACATCTTAAGATGTAGGGGCCCTATTTAATTAAATGTTGACAACCACAGAAATAAGTAATGTTTGTTAATGTTACTTTTTGAAAAAGCCTGCTGCAGTTACTGCTAAAGCAACGACAGTGTGTGCTCACAAGCTGTACATTTCTAATGATTTTAATCGTTTACAGCTTTTCCTTTAATATTGGAAGAACTTTTTTGAACAAAAGCCACCGGCATTCTGTGAAGTGGAAAGACAGCACACACTGTCCTTCGGTTCTCACGTCACAAGGTAAACAGGTGAACGTTTACACACAGCCAGTTGTTGTCGAAGTGTTCCATCTGCTTCCAGGCAAGTCAAAGGTCAATGTTTTAGGCTTTGCTCTGTTGTTCTGGAGTTCCTTGGTAACATGCAGGTTTGGGAGGCTATTGGCTGCCAAAGTCATTATCGAAGCACTCAACTTGCTCCAATGGTAATAAAAGATGATCAATAACAGATTGCTTCTTTACAATGTTGACACTGGCCACAAGGATATCCTCTGTTAACATGTGGAAAGGTAGGCAATACCTCTGCGTGCTCAACATGTGAACCCAGATCTTTCCTCATTTTTTTTTCTCTCCAAGCAGAAATATCTTAGATCAGAATCTCTGCAGCTAGAGTATCAGTTAAGTGTGTAAGATGCATATTCACAATATGCAAGAGCTACTAGAGGTTCTCTGCTTACAGGTTACCCTAGGATATAAAATACATTCCAGTTAAGCATGAAGGCTGAACAGGAGAGTCAATGGATATGGGGAGAAAAGGAAAAGAAGCAACCATCCCACCTTGTAGATTACTGGACTGGAAAAGTGGGACCAGGTTGAGGCATTATAGACAATAAAAACCCATGGCTGAAGTTCTGTTATTTCATCAGTCTTAGCAGTAAACAGAAACCAACTGTTCTGAAACCTTGATGTTGCATTCTAGAAGCTTATCATCCTAGTGTATGCATAGCAGTGGTTGTGACGCACCTAGACCAAACACCTCAACCATTATGTATTTCAGTAAGATTCTTCTGTTCTCTAATCCCACACCCCAGTGCACTCCCTGTTACAGGCACTGTCTGTGCTTTTATGAATTGGTGAGCAGAGAGGAGACAGTCCCCTGATCTCAACGATCTTAAATTCTAGAGGGGAGAAACTGTTGATTCAAATAGTAAGCAGGGCATCAGTAAGCATAGATTCAAAAGGAGTCCTAAGGTGTGGTAAAGATGAGGTTTAAACAGAGGAAAGTTCAGAAATGGAGAGTCAAGGAAGGCCTCTTTGAGGAAGTGACCTTGTCTACAGGAAGACTGCTGGGAGTGGGAAGATCTTGAGACTGGATGAAACATGCTGGTGAATGTAGTTCCAGTGACAAATGAGTGCATAACTAAGCCAGAGGGAAGAATGAAGGGGGGTTGGGAAAATATCAGAGTGCAACAAAATTCACAGGCTTGAATTCAAGAAAAGAAGTTGATTCTCCCCCCCCCCCAATGCAAGGAAACTGAGGCCTAAAAGTCACCCAGCAACTTCATCTTTTCTTCCAAACAGAGAAGGGATAACAGAGGAGCAAAGTCAATTCTAGTTGGGAAACTTCAGCCTTAGGTCAGGCAGGCTGCTGCACTCATGGCTAGTCAGGCAAAAGAAAAGCAGGTGCATCAAATAGAGCCTTGAAGTGTCTGGAGTGGTGCCAGGGGTCTGACAAAGGTTTGTAAAGAGCTGAGGGTGTTTGAGCAAGGAGCAATTCAGAGGAACAATCTAGAATTTTCTGAGGATCCCTTTAAGCTGATATGTGGAGATGAGAATCAAATCAAATCTCTCAAAAATAATACCTGTTTTTATCATATTTACTGTCAAATTTCTGTTCCAGTAAGTTATTTGTGACTTAGTAACTCCTACTAGTGGCTCCGTGAACGAGATAGGAGAGCAAAGGAGAAGATAACCGGACAGGTGGAGGTGCAGGAGAGGGTACGAAACCAATGGTTACCTACACTGAAGAACAGGGATTCCTTTTCTCAAGACCTGGCTGTGGCTACTTCCCTAAAGTTTTACTAACAGACTTTGCAGTTGGAACCTGGGAACTTCTATCTTCTGATTGTGATGGTTTTTCTGTGTCTTGGTTCCCAGTGCTGCCACCTTCCTTAATAATAAATAGCAAAGGCTAATGCTTAAAATTGCTTAGTGAGAGTGAGGATTTATTAAAAGTTCACCAAAATTCAGTGAGGTAACTACTATTCCAAGTTCACAAAACAGGAAAGTAAAGCTGGGAGTAGTTAAGGACTGATCTTGGCAACAGCCCCTACGCCACCCTTCTTGACAGCTGAAGCTTTTAAGTCCTTCTACTCCAAATGTTCTAGATATCTTGTCTTTTATTACGCACCAGAAAATCTCGAACCCAAAAGTCTTTGTCACTTTTTGTATGAGACCCAGACTTCATATCTGAGTTTTCCTTCCTTACTAAGATAGTGGTCCTAGAAAGCACTCGGTAAAAATGGACTTAGATATTATCTCAGGTGTTACCAGTGGCTGGCAGCAGAAAGAATGGAAGGTATTGTTTATTGGGTACAGATTTCAGTTTGGGAGAATGACATCCTTCTGTGGGTGAATGGTAGTGATGGTTGCCCAATAATGTGTATATGTAATGATATACAGACGGACATGCAAAAATCATACAGATGGAGAGTGTTATTTTGTGTATGTGATCATAATGCATTTTTATTAAAGATCACTGCACATGCACTGCTATTGCAAGATAAAAACAATCAGTTGAGCTTTGCATGAATATAAATATCTGCTAAGGGAAAAGTAATAACTACATCTCTACCCTGTCAGTAGAGAAACACTATGACAGAGCCAAAACTGATGTCTGTGCAGCCTCCTGAACTGTGGGCCATGACCCCTTTGTTCTCAAGCTGTGGGCCATGACCCCTTTAGAAGCTGAATGACCCTTTCACAGGTATCACCTAAGATATCTACATTATCATTTACAGCACTAGCAAAATTACAGTTTTAAAGTAGCAGTGAAAATAATTTTATGGTTAGAAGTCACCACAACATCAAGAACTATATTAAAAGGATGGTCTGGGAGGTTGAGACACACTGTTCTGGAGGGGGGGCGGTCTTAAGGTTGTTCTCTACCATATTAGGTCATCTCAACAGAGATTTCTTTTCACCTGTGAACACCTCTTTTCCTCTCAGAAGAAAGATATTGGCCAATGTAGAGAAACAAACAAAAAGAAAATGAACAAAACTTGAATGCAGTCAAGATATAAACTCCTGCAGGAACCATGTGTAAAGGAACTTTATAGGGATCTGCACATGGCACAACTGCTAATCCTGTCTGAGTGACAGAGGCTGACTTCTTACAGATGCTTCTTTGATGCCCATGACTTCTTCAAGCTCTCCCATCCAATTACTTATCCCTTACAGTTGGAGAGATGCTATCTCCTCCCAGTTTAAAGACAGAGTGGCTGCCAACAGGCCAACGAGATCATTAATAAGTTAACTGTTACCAGATAAGATTGAAATCTAGGCCAGTCCTATTTTAAAGTAATCTCTACTATAATTACTAATGCCAGCTGCTGCCAAAATGCAAACCGACTGAAGAGCAAGGTGAGGCTATGGGTGTACTCTCATCCAGCTGGAGTTCATGGCTGACGCCTGTACCCTCCCCGTCCCTGTTTCTCCTCAACCCTCTTGTCCTTAACCCACAGCAACACAGAATGTTGAATTGCATTACAAATGAAGCTGTACTTTATACGGTACTCCACCCCTTAAGTACAAACACTCCCAGGTTCAGCCTGAAGCACCTTCTAAGAGCACAAGCCTGGTGTTTGGCATGGGACCAGGGGAAGAGAAACATAAAGCTCTCTGCACCCTCAATGCAAACAAATCTAAAGATGACTTTATAACCAGAATCCATTGACATTATCATCTCATCCTCCATTTGAACTGTTAGAGATGAGAAGAATGAGAAGTATGAAGAAGAAATGACAATACAGATTTAGCACACACATAACTCTCATGTATCGGTCTTCTCTAGGGGCTATAGTAGGGACTCACTTTATCCAACTCTCTGGTTGAATATCCACTAAGGCAAGAACAATTATAATCCCCCTTCTGGAGATGAGCAAGGTTAGATACAAAGTTGAAGGTCCCTCAAGAGTGTGACAAGAGTACTTGGAAGGACATAATCCTTCCGTGTCCCCAGCAAGAAATACAGCAGACAGAAGTGTCATGCCTTCCATACCAATAGCTCAAAGGCAGCCACTCTATCTTATGGTGCCTAATATATAGCTTTGATATATAGAGCTTTAGTACATAGAAAATAATGGTACATGTGGAATTCAACACAGTCTATGGTTTTAGGCATTTACGTAAGGTCTTGGAACATTTATTCTGTAGATGATGGGAGACTATGAGGCTCAGGAGATGATGAATCAATGGATGAAGTACTTTGCCCGAAAACATAACGATGGAAGTTCAAATATCCAGCACCAACACAAAAGCCAGGAAGAAGAACAGCTGCCTGTAATCCTAGCACTTAGAAGTCAGAAACGGGGATCCCTGGGGAAGCTGGATAACTACACTAGCTAGAATTGGTGAGTTCTGGGTTCAGTAGGGGAAACTGCCCCAATAAATAAAGAAGAGAGTAATTCAGTATGAACCTCTGGCCTTCACATATATCCACATACAAGCACCTGGACATGTGCATACAAGCAAGTCAATGCATGTAAGTGCATGCAACACACACACACACACACACACACACTCCTACCTATAATGTCTGTCATGCCAACCTGTATGGACATTGTCTCTGGTGTCTTTAACTCACATTTCTGAATGTTCATTAAACCCATGCTTTGGTTAAATGAAGGAGTATTGTGGAATGTTCTCTACCTGTAGATTTCATGCACACTTCCTCTTGTTCTGTCTGCTGTAGAAATTGACAGGTTAGTGCTAGCCATAAAAGTATGAACATACACTCCATCTAATAAAACAACAGGTTCCCATGGCTAACCAGCACAAACGTGAGTACAGCGGGAACCTATCACTTAACAAGAATTATGGTGACTTCAGTAAAATTGTAATTCCTGGGTTATGTCTGTTCCTATTTTTTATCTGCCTAAGCAAATCAACAAGGGCCATGTACCCCATGGTAGATATACAATGCCCTCGGAGACTACAGTCACTTGCTCTTCTTTGACTTTTATTCATTTATTTAATAAAATGTTTAGTGAAAACTATGGCCTATGGAGGAGGTTATGGGGACCTGCTGTTGGAGAATATAAACTGTGATATGGCCTGAAATATTTCTTTTGTGATCAGCTGTGATGGCAATGTGACTAGGACTCATAAGAACAAAAGACTGGATGTAGGGGAACGCCAGGTCAGAGAAACGAGAGGGGGTTGAATGGAGAAAAGAGGGAGGGAAGGGGGCTTATGGGACTTTCGGGGAGGGAGGAAACGGGAAAGGGGAAATGATTTGGAATGTAAATAAAAAAACCTTAGAAAATAAAAAAAAAAAAGAACAATGGAATGGGACTGTACGGCTGTTTAAACTGGAGACTGAGGACAGCTGATCTATGGGAACACCATGCACAGCCATTCAGCCATCAGGCATAGTTCCTGCTGCTTGCTGGAATTCTCTCAGGCATTTTCACAACACCCTTAGGCTCTACTGTAGTTTGGGTCTTAGGTGTCTCTCAAAGACCCACACTAAAGACTTGATCCCAGCTTACTACAGTAAGAGAACAGTATTAAACACTTGGTCCCAGTTTACCGCATTGAGGTAGTAAGGGGAACTTTAAAAGGTGAAACAGTGGGAACTCTAAAAGCCAATGATGGGCTCTCAGAAGATGATGGGACCCCAGGCCCTTCCTCTTGCTCTTTCGTTGCCTGTACAGGAAGGAATTAGTTTTATTCTACTGCACATTCAGCTGTGATGTATTGTCTTGATCAGGGTATAAAGGGATGGGTCCAAGAGATTGTAGATTGAGAACCCAGAGAACCTTTGCTCTGCTGGTTGGCTTTCCCATGGCTTTGTTGTAATAATGAAAGCCTAGCTAGTGCAGGGAGCTCCCATTTCGCACATTTCAGAGAGGAACAATGAGCCCAGGGAGGTAAAAACTCAATCATGCAACTTGCCTTGGCCACAGTGGGCAAGAGTACAAACTGCTCCTCTGTTGGCAACACTGGCTTTATATTTAGCCATATCAGTCATAATCAGAATGTTCTGGAAACTAGAGAAACAGAACACAGGTCAGAGTTGGGTGAAGTGTGTACTTAGAACAGTTCCTATGAGGAGGTGCTCTTTGAGTTAAATTGTAAGTGTAAGTAAGCCATTTGGTGAAATGGTTTCAGGGTAGCATGTTCCAAAGAAGGGGGTATCCTGAGGTATGGAGTCCATAAACAGCCCACTCTCTTGGAAAGCACAGGCTGCCAATGATAACCTGTTGCTTGCACTGTGAGCAGTAGAGAGAAGCCCACAACATTTGTAGTCTAATCGGGGCACAACTCGTACAGTAGGGTTAGGGCCATTGGGCCTCTACTGTGTCTCATCCTCAGTCCTACAGAAAATAGTTTCAAATTTTAATTATTTCAGGACACTCTTCTTCTCACTAGAGACTATAATTTTTTTAAGTTCTGCAAACACTGAGTATCGACCCTCCACCCAGCAGTCTGTCTCTGAACAAATCGTGAGGTCCTTTCCTAAACTGTCAGTGAAAACATTATAGTGGCCAATAAAATTAAAACACTTTTGTAAATGGCAGATGTCAGTATTCATAACATAAAACCACCTTATACATCGTCAGTTTCAATAGTGGTATACTTTGGAAATTCTTCTTCAGCCTGTTTCATATATGTGCTCTTAAGTGTACACCACTGAAGGTGTCGACTGTTCCACGCACTGACAGGACCCGTGTCCAGTCACTTGTTTTGTCAGCTTTAGCAGATGCAGAAGACAGACCCAAATGTCTGCTCCTATGTGGAAAAACGACCTGCTCATGAGTACTGACTGCTGGCCAATGGGAAGAGGTGCAGGGCTGGATCCGAACCAAAGGGCATCTGGCTTTGATCAGAACGTGCTGCAAAATCACACTGAACCTTGGAGACATGCACAGTGACTCAAAATAAGAGTGAAGATAACATTTTAAAAACATGATTTTTTTTAAAGGCCAAATGGAAAGAATGAAAAGATGGTTTTATTTTTGTCTGGGTTCTCCTACTATCCTTTGCAAATACAGAGACCCTTTGGTATGGAGAGATGGACTATCCATGGAAGGTCAGACTCACAACTTAAAGATAAGATGATGATGGGACCTGGTTGACCTTTCCAAACTTTCACACACTGTCACCTGAAAAGGAGGCCTAAAAACAATCATCATTTGTGATGGGCTGAAAGAAGTCTTGAGTTCAATCCCCCACAAACAAAAAAAATGTGATTTCTAAATAGCACATGAGAACTCATTATATGATTAGGTTGCTTGACAAGAAGTGCCCACAGTTGGCTGGCCACACAGGCTCTGTGATTACAGATGATAAAGTGCTTTCCTGATGAGTTTGAGGCTTTATGTTCAGTCCTTAGCTTACTTTAAAAAAAAGAATCATGACAACGAAATATGAATTATGTGTATGTACATTTGCTTTACACATATCCATAGTTATAATTGTAAATTCAGGTAATTTGTTTTCATTAAAGCCTTTAAACTATTAAAGCTTCGGGGACTGAGGACATCACTCAGAGGCAGGGAGGCCCTGGTCTTGATCTTCAGCACTAAGATAGTGCTGCCATGAAACTTCAAGTTGAGCATATCATTTTTCTGAAAATTTTGATTACTTTTGATGATTTGCGGCTGTCTGTATGCAAGGTAAGTGTTTCTAAAAGTTCATGTGAACAGAAGAAATGTCGGAAAAGCAAATATGGCAGTTAGCCATTAAACAAAGTTTAATTTTTTTCTTTAACCATTAGAAATATGTTTCCACTGACTCCAAGTTATCTTCTGACCCCTACATAGAAGCACACACACAAACATAATGAAATATAATGAAAATTGAAACAGTTAGCAAATGTCTTCTTTGCTTCGGCTCTCTCTTCTTCTGCGTAAGTGTTTTCCTCACAATCCATCTGAGAGTTGGGGATAAGAGTATCATTTCCAAACAACAGTAGTCATTTCTGACAGATTATGGGACTTAATTTTGCACTCATTGATAAGACAGAAGCCATAGTGTCATTGAAAGTTAAGATTATCGTGGTACAGTGACATTGTGTTAGAGGAGGAAGCTTGGTTTGGGAAGCATTGGCCTTGGCCTTGGCCTGATAGAAACTAAAGAAACAGTTTCTCCAAAGGACTCAGTGCTTTCTTATCTCCTAAGCTCTCAGACTGTCAGGGACCCTGGAGACAGGATGCTTGGCGCTTTCTCTACAACCCCTTTAACGTGCCCACACCACCAGCCTCTACTTTCATGAGAAGTTCTGGCTTGTTCTTTTTATTTTTATGTATTTCTCCTTTGGTGCTTCCACTGGAAAGCTAAAGCTGAGGTGACTGGTAAAGTTTCACCCATAGGAGTCAGCACTTGGCTCCCCTGTTGTCATAGACCCATGTCCATGATACTTAGAATTCGCCTAACCAGCCTTATAGCATTAGGCATAAGAACTGACATTCACTAGTAACATGTTTTCTCTTTTGATCAAATGACAGTTGGGTTGAAGGACCTCTGACCTCCCAAGTTTCAGAATCAAACAGTGTTCTCCAAATACCCAGAACTCACTTAAGAACTGCAGTGATTTGTAATCCTACATAATGTCAAAGCACATCAGTCATTCAGTAGGGGACTTATCTAAACTGTGTGAGCAAGCCTGATTAAGCAAACTGTGTCAAGCCCAGCCAACCTGAATCAAATGATTGGCTATGAATTTGCAGCAATTGTATTGTTCCTGTGCCTGTTATGACAGAAAGGAATGATTATCAAATATTTTCCAAATTGTCTCCTAATGAATCACAGAGACTGTTCACGTGGCAGGAAGAGCAATTGTCACAGGACTCTGTGCTCCTCACCACCATTGACTTTGGGTTGCTTATTATCCATTAGTGAGAATGTGCCCTACTCAGTGAAGCAAAAGCTTAGGCAGGAGAAATGAAGATTACAATCCTGTTTATACCTTCCCCTTTTCTCAAGTGACATGTATTTTCTTGCCCTCTTCCAATAGTCCAGTTTCTTTTTCTTCGCAAAAATATTCAGCAAAGTTTATAAAGTCTGTATGTATTTCCCACTTGCTCTCAGAGAGAGAATATTAGTTTCAGTACAAATTTTAAAAGACTGTGTTCTCAAAGAAGAGGCAACTATTGCTTGTTGAATCAGGGCTTTGTAGCATTTCTTTCTTTAGCATTTTATTCTGTTTTCTGGCATAGATTCACCCCCCCAGTAATGTGAAAAGAAAAAAGAAAAAAAGAAAAAAGAGAAAACACTAAGCTTACCAAAGTGACATTTTGATGTTTTTGCTTAATGAGAATTCACAGAGAATGTCAGTTATTTGAAAAATAATTAAGAAATAAACAGAATATGCTGCTCCTGAAGTGCGACCCCTCCCACACTGATTTCTCCCATGAGCACTAGCACACTGTCTGCAATTCAAGTCCAATACGGGTCTCTTTCTCCAGAGTGAGCTAAGTAACAGCAGGGAATGTGGAATAAAACAGCGTTAAGGCGGGATATAATATTCATCAGAAAGCAAGTTTGCTAGCTGAGTTAAACAAGAAACCCCTTTCACGGACTTCTGAACCAGTTCATTTTACAACTCTCTCGCGTGCTTCTTTTCACAAAGGGAATATAGTGTTTATAAGAACTCAGCAGTTTGAAAGGGGGAAAACTGGTCTCTGGAAAGTGTTAATTTCCTTCCTTCTCAGGGAACTCAGAGGGTCTTAGACTTTCCTAGATCCTCCGATCGGACCTCCCAGAGGTAGAGCAGTAACCTCCAACCCTGCCAGGAATAGTGTTTTGTCAAGCTCAACAAACACTAATTTGTATGTTAATATTCATGCTAATGGACTAATCATTAGTTATATAAACAAACCATTTGACTGTACAACTGTCAGCAGGACCAAAATCTGCTCACATAGACATTAGCTTCACATACATGCCCGTATACAACTACTGAAAAATAGAAGAAGCTCAGAAGGACACTGCTGTAGCCAACGAGCAGACAAAGCCTGTTTGACAGAACTCCAAGTTCTTTTGGGAGAAGTAGTGAATCAGAACTCCTGAAGACAGCACAGGCCTCTGCGCTGAGGAAGGCTGGGGAAGCCTATCATGTTTGGGGTCCTGCCGGGCCTTCCTAGGCTGTTCTCCCTGCTCTCCTGTGACTATAGAAAGCCAGACATCCAAGCAGCAGACAGATGGCTTCAAAACCTGTAGGCGTTTGTCAACTAGATGAAGTCAAATAAGCATTGGATGTCAAGTGTCACTGCTCTAGTCTCCAGTCACTCTCTGGCAATGACACTTTCTCTATGAAATTACCAAAGATCCCAAAATATGACTTAGTCTAGTTTAAGATGCTTGTGGTCCCATATTGAACTCGAGTTGGAAGAGGTGAGTTCCGTCTCACATTGGAGGTAAAGCCGCCCAGTCGCCCCCAGCCTGACTCCGGCCGCCGTGGGGTGAGGGGGGGAGGGAGGAGGGCCACGATCCAAAGGAAGCAGAGCAGCTGAGGAAGCTGTCTATTGGTGGGATGCTCTATTTGCTATCATGCCTATTTTAACAGTCCTCAGATACTAACACAGAACTGATGAAGCCATTTCAGAACGGACCAAATCAACGAATCAAAGCCAGAAGAAACTGCCTTGATTAATTCACAACATGAACACAGGAGGAGGAACTGAGAATAATTGACTGTCTGCAGCAGCGCCTTGCATTTGCACTCTGAGGAAACAGCTTAGAAGATCAGGAGTCCCACATACAGGTGCTTCGTGACATCATCAGCCCATATAGCTGTTTCAGACTACAGAGCTCTAAAGTAAGTTTATGTGCTTAAAGATACATATATCTTTCAGACTACACACACACACACACACACACACACACACACACACAGAGTCTTTTAGCAGAGTCGTTACTTGCCTTAAACTATGGATGGGGTGTGACTCTGTAGTTACATGGCTAGTTTTCAAACAAGCATAGTAAAATTTAACTATAGACCTGACTTTTCAAAGTAAAAGTTTCTTGAGACAATTCTAATAAATTCAATTGTTTGACTAATCCTTTTTTAGAATTTATTTCTTGGGTGTTTGCAAACTTTTTAAGGGTTTAATAAATTTAAAGTCAAATCAATCAGATGTATACGAATATAAGAGTATGTTATATGGAATCCATAGCCTTATTTCAAAAACCTTCTGACTCTGTTATATTCTTGAATATATTCCTATTACTGTAGGCAAAAAACAAACAAAAAAACCAAAAAC
This sequence comes from Tokudaia tokunoshimensis, assembly GCA_036184795.1. NCBI lineage: Eukaryota > Metazoa > Chordata > Mammalia > Rodentia > Muridae > Tokudaia > Tokudaia tokunoshimensis. The sequence goes on from BTHU01000014.1 coordinate 119,702,740, forward strand.
AAAACCAACACAAAACAAAAACTCAAAATTAAACTTAGTAAATAGACTAGCTCATTTATTAGGCCAGCCTTACAAAATATTGTATATAAAATAACAAAGCTAATTTTTGAATATGTTATGACTTGAAAAATCCTTCTTTTCAGACAGTTGCAGAAGAGCTGTCCTCGATTTGCATTCTTCTGCATGTTGACCTCCAGTTGAACCAGCACCATTTGTTGAAAATAAATCCAAACATCCACTGGATGGTTTTAGCTCCTTTGTCAAAGATCAAGTGACCATAGGAGTGTGGATTCATTTCTGGATCTTCAATTCTGTTCCATTGATCTACCTGCCTGTCACTGTACCAATACCATGCAGTTTTTAACACTATTGCTCTGTAGTACAGCTTGAGGTCCAGGATATTGATTCCCCCAGAAGTTCTTTTTCTCTTGAGAATAGTTTTAGCTATCCTGGGTTTTCTGTTATTCCAGATGAATTTTTGAATTGCTCTTTCTAACTCTATGAAGAATTGAGTTGGGATTTTGATGGGGATTGCATTGAATCTGTATATTGACCCATTCTTATCTCCTTGCACTTAGCTCAATTCCAAGTGGATCAAGGACCTCCACATAAAACCAGACACACTGAAACTAATAGAAAGGAAACTAGGGAAGAACCTTGAACATATGGGCACAGGGGAGAATTTCCTGAACAGAACTCCAATAGCTTTTGCTCTAAGATCAAGAATTGACAAATGGAACCTCATTAAATTACAAAGTTTCTGTAAGGCAAAAGACACTGTCAAAAGGACAAAGTGGCAACCAACAAACTGGGAAATGGTCTTTACCAACCCTACATCTGACAGAGGGCTAATATCCAATATATACAAAGAACTCAAGAAGTTAGATTCCAGAGAGCCAAGTAACCCTATTAAAAAATAGGGTACAGAGCTAAACAAAGAGTTCTCACCTGAAGAATATCTAATGGCTGAGAAGCACCTAAAGAGATGTTCATCATCCTTAGTCACTAGGGAAATGCAAATCAAAACAACCCTGAGATTCCATCTCACACCAGTCAGAATGGCTAAGATCAAAAACACAGGAGACAGCAGTTGTTGGCGAGGATGTGGAGAAAGAGGAACACTCCTCCACTGCTGGTGGGATTGCAAGCTGGTACAACCACTCTGGAAAGCAGTCTGGTGGTTCCTCACAAAACTGGGCATGACACTCCCAGAGGATCCGGCTATACCACTACTGGGCATATACCCAGAGGCTTTACCTGCATGCAATAAGGACACATGGTCCACTATGTTCATAGCAGCCTTATTTATAATAGCCAGAAGCTGGAAAGAACTCAGATGTCCCTCAACGGAGGAATGGATTCAGAAGATGTGGTATATTTACACCATGGAATACTACTCTGCAATTAAAAACAATGAATTCACGAAATTCCTAGGCAAATGGTCAGAACTTGAAAATATCATCCTTAGTGAGGTAACCCAATCACAAAAGAACACACATAGTATGCAGTCACTGATAAGGGGATATTAACCCAAAATCTCGGAATACCCTAGACACAATACGCATATCAATAGATTTCCAAGAAGATGGAAGGAGAGACCCCTGGTCCTGGAAAGACTGGATGTAGGGGAATGCCAAGACAGAGAAGCGAGAGGGGGTTGAATGGGGAAAAGAGGGAGGGAAGGGGGCTTATGGAACTTATGGGGAGGGAGGAAACGGGAAAGGGGAAATGATTTGGAATGTAAATAAAAAAACTTAGGAAAAGAAAAAAAAGAAGAGCTGCTCTCAATATCCTTCAAACTAGGGCAATATTTTCATGGCTATTGTGCAATGCTACTTGGAGTCCTGAGTCTCTGAGATAGTGTTGGTCGCAGTGTGTGCAGGTAACTTCTGACTGCCTTTCAACTGCCAGAAGCTGGAGGCTGAGGCACAAGTGAGCAATCACATTACTCCTCTAACCAAGGAGGGCAGTTCTTTTTCTTTCTTTCTCATTTGCATATAGTACTGGGGTTCTGCAAGGACCATGTAGGTAAGAATGGAGTCTTGGTCAATCATGTGAAACTGATGGATGCTGGCATTCAGGCCTGAATTCACTTAAATTCTGATACCAAATACAGTATAGAGGGCCTGAAACTTGTGAATGGATACTTCCTGTCTGTTCATGGCACTGAACCCCAAGGGATGCCCTAAACCATAAGACTTAAAACCACAAAATACACTCTTCCTTTTTTCTGTTCCCTTTTCTCTTTTGGGACCTACCAGATCCTCTCTGTACACAGCTATTTCCCTGAGCTGGTATTGGCCGAACACTTAGAAACCACAGAATTATGTTGAGAGGTTAACACTCATTCCACGATAAAACTGTGTGGCTGTGTCATATGCGGAAATTGTTAAAGTTTCAGAGGGAGGAAAGAAGGTCATTTTCTTTTTTATGGCATTAGGCACGTGGGGGTGGAGGGTGTCAGTGGATGGCAGCCACCAACTGTGTATGAAGCAACAGTGCTGCCAAAACTGTGAATAATTAACAGATCTGAAAACATAAGCCGATAAAACCAATGGCATGTTTGGCAGGAGTGAAAGCTGACCACCCCAACTTGGCCCCACAGTGCAAGTTTCTTCAAGAACACCATTTCCCACCTGTCCCAGGCTGACTATGGAAAGTTGAGGGTGGTTTTTTTTTTTTTTTGGTTTTGTTTTGTCCATATTGGTATAGACTAATAAGACACAGTGCCTGTGAGGCAGACACAGGGCAGATGAATGCATATTTGTAACACTTGATATTCAAACCATTGCCGATAGAACATTTTATGCTTGAAAATATTTTCCCTGGATATGTTTATGTATATATATATGTGTGTGTATATATATATATGTATATATGTATATATGTATATATATATATATATATATATATATATAGTCTTTTTCACCTAGAACTGGTGATAAAAATGTCTTTCTTATCGTGTTGTAATAGTCTATTCTAAAACTCTACATCAGAACTCTCTCAAAACGCAACCCATTTTCTTCTTCATATACAGAGCCAAGCATGAAGACCCATGTACATGATGAACCTGCTAGTTACAGTTTTAATTTCTTTCTTTCTTTTCTTTCTTTCTTTCTTTCTTTCTTTCTTTCTTTCTTTCTTTCTTTCTTTCTTTCTTTCTTTCTTTCTTTCTTTCTTTTAATCTTTATTTCTTCCTTTCCTTCTTTCTTTCTTAAATTTAGGTCATAGGACCATTGGGTCTGCTCATAACATTCTTCTGAGGAAAAATGGTATACATTCACCTTTGAACTGAATTATTTTTTGGTAATAAAGTAGATATCACTCTCACCATTTTCTTGCCTTTGGGATAAGACTTCATCTCAATTTTCTTATATATAACTTCATTCTTTTTTTTCAGCTGCTTATCTTTTTTCCTACTTCTATATGGCTCTCCCTTCTTAATTTCTACTCCTTTAGTTACCCACAGATATGTGTTTTCTTAGTTATTCCAACGAGCTATATTTAGAAGCTAGTTTGCTATATTTCTTTAAAATACTTGAGTTTCAACTCCCCAGCACACATATGTTATGTTCTATGTTTATACGATGTGGTAATAAAAGAGTTTTCAAAAATGTCCTGGAACTTGAGATTTTTATGTTTTGAGTAATTCCCAGGCAAGCTTTGAAACTGGTAGAAAAATGATTTTGCTGCTGGAATGTAAAGGAATCATGTCTGATGTTTAATGGCCGCAATTCTGCTCTGACCCGCAGCCTGTTTTAACAGTGTCACGGACTGAGTGGATGGTCGTTAAATACGGAATACACAATGTCACTATGAATCACACTCAAGGTGATTCCCAATCAGAAGGCAAACTAAGCACAGAAAAGATTCAAAAACAGTCTACTAGATTCTCAAAATTCTGGATTCCTGTGCTCCATTCTCTCTCATGTTCCTGCCTAGAAAAAAACAAAAACAAGTGGTGACTTCTAACATAAAGAGTACTTAATGATTTAGAAGTTGACTTACAGAACTCAAAAAATATATATGTTTGCTGACTGAGTACTTTTAGTTATCATGGAATGAGGCCAAAATACTTAAAAGACTCCGTTTTTCTTTGGGCTCAAAGGATTTACCAGGAAGTTAGAACTAAAACAGGTTTCCAGAGGTGGGGCCCACAGCCACCCAGATAACCAATTCTGGGGTCAGTTTGTCCTTTTCTGGTAATTTCTTTGACCTGTCTTAGTCGTTAGTTTCTTCCCATAACTGCTATTATTATATAATCTCATTTAATCATTCATGAAGCAATACGAACACACACTCCAATGCCATGTTTCTGGGCATTATCTACTTAATACACATACCATATGAAAAAAAATCGAGATACTAATTCAAAATCAGTAATAACATTAGAGAAAGCTGATTTAATTTAAATAGCTGATTTTCTTGTGCTATTTATTATTTATTTCAAGAGAATCAAATTCTGCTCATGAGCAGTCTATAACAACACTGCAGGTTTTATTGAGTAGGCTAAAGTTTCAAAGTAGTAAACAATAACATAGGTGTTAATGATGCTCAGAATTGTTGAAGGTTAATACCTTACAATTAGAAAGCAATTGATGAAGGAACCAACATGTCTGCCTGTTTAAAAAAAAAATAACATTCTGAGCTTGGGTTCTCAATAATCTGGATCTATGTCCATTCTCAATATAATGCTTTCCAGACCACGCAGTCTGTGGCTGTTCTCAGATGTGACACCCTACACAGTGGCGTGGGTCAGGCTGGAGGACACTTGGAGGAAAGGAGACAGTAAGTTCATGAGCTTCCTCCCATGGCTGTGAACAGGTATGCTCACGGTCTGTGACTCTTCCCAGGTGTGATACAGGGCAGCATGACGTGGGGCAGCCTGGCATGCACTTGCAGGAAAGGAAGCAATAACAGTATAAGCTTCGGGGTTTCTGTTTACTGTTAATGAATGCACCTAAGAACACTCCCCGCGTACCCAAGCATGTGTAGCCTTTCAAAAACAGGTCAATTTTCATTGATAAACCCAGATCAAACTCAGAATTGTACTTCCAGTAAAATTAGAGGTAGTTCAGAAAATTTTAAAGTTGGAAGGGGCCTAAAAGGTATCACCAAAACCACTTTACTTAAAACATTACTGAATGATATTCTAAATAATAGTATTCTAATCATCAGAGGAACAACTGTAATGATTGATTCAAATTTCTCACTTTGCATTATAAATAAAAAGAAGAGAAGAGTTTTCAGTCTCATAGCAAGCTGCAATAGAGACATTTTTTGAATGAGTTTCACATGGCTTCTAAAAATCCAACAACCAAATTTCCAATAATACTTAGAAAGATATTAATAGCTAATAATTACTTTGACAGTAATGTAAGTTCAGAAAATTTTCTGAAGCAATCCTTAGTGAAAACAATTGCAATTATCCTAAAGGAGAAATAGCTAATTATCTCCTGTCTATAAGATAAAGATGGGTATGATCTTAAAGCTGCCAGAGATAACTACTCAACACCTCAGAATTAAAAACAAAAACCCTCAAAGCTTCCCACATTATAAACTTTCTCTTTTAGCTCTGTGAAAGTATTTTAAGAGGTAAAGCAAGATGGCAGCTGGGTGAGCCCCTGTGGTGGGTGCTCAGCTCCTTACAGACAGAAAAGGGTCTTGCACTAGCTACGACATCAAGTGAGAGACCATGTTACCTGGCTGTAGAAATTATCTTTACATATTGGCAAGTCTCAAGAGATAGCTGGCTAATTCTGTTTGAGATCATTCTTTAGTAATAACTAGGAGGATGCTGCCTGATTGACTCCTCAAGCACACCCCAATACTGAACACGTAGAAAGCTCCACCACCCATGGAGACACTGAAAACACCAAGTAATGCACAGAACCCCAAACTGTGCAGGAAGTTTCTAGTCTGAGTTCAAGTTCACATGGCTCTTCACAGAGCAAAGTAAAAGTTTTATTGGAATGATTTTCCTTTCTTCTACTACATGAAGAAAGTCACACAAAAGAAAAAGAGAGCCTACTATTTACCAATTTCTCCTAGAGGCATTATTTAAACATTTAGGTAAAATCTTCTACTAATTATTCCTAAATTAATACTTCTAAAAAATTATTTGTATTTCTATCATGTAGCATGCCATTTTTTTCATGTTTATCGAAGCCCGTGTAGCAACAGAGGCATTAACATATGAAATAGAACTACTGCAAAGAAATTAAAATGTTTTTATTATTTCTTAATTTAGTCAAGGATATCATAAGCAATCCTAAGGTGGTTTGGCCTCTAATTCGGTAACTCATTTTCTATGGTAGTATAAGCAAATCAACTTATGAAGCAATTAATATTTGATCAGGTAATGTACATTTCTCAAGAGAACAGTGAGCTTTGTAAAGGAATATCAGGCTGACAGCATCTCAACTGTATTTACCCCTATTCCATAAATTAAAAAATGCACTTTCAAGTTATATGGACAGTTAATTAATCACTCAACCACTAACAAATGTGACTCAGACTTCACTTCACAATTATGTGGTCATCCAGAGAATCAATGGTAATTAAGTAGGCAATCAATAGCTTTTCCTTTTCAATGGGTAACAATGACCAAAGTTTAATACAGTTCTTCTAAACAAGCTACAGAAAATGGACATTTTTAATCAGTAAACTCAGCTAAAAAGACTTGAAAATTCAACACCATGTTCTACTTTTTGATAAAGATTAAATCCAGTGTGCCAGTGATCATAGTTTGGATACATCAAAGTGTTAATTATTGGAAGCTAGATTTAGTAAAAAAAATCCCTTGACTGAATAAGATACCCAAAGCAGGCCAATAGCTAAGCAATTATTCACCCTACTGAACATTCAGTGTGGTGGGCCTGCCTAGAGCTGCATTTTTCCAATCTATAAATTATTTTAAATCCCTTGTTAGAAAAAGATTTCAATAGAATTTCAAACAATGGATTTCAAATACTCAGGTAGAAGAACATTGCTGCTAGCCATAGATACCTTTATGAACTCCTGAGTTAAGCCACTTCTTTGGTTCACAGAGTGCTTTATAGTTTCCCAAAAGAAAGTGAATCTGTTTGAAATATGAGTATTTAGAAAGTTGCCTCTCTTTTTGAATGTAGTCAAAGAAGAAAAGCATGGAGTGTTGGGGACTCTATACTAAGCAGGCTTTGAAAATTAAAAGCAGGGAAGTATATGCTCTTGAATTATACTGTCACAAATAGAAACGATAAAACAGACCAATGATTTCAGAAGCCTGGTATCGATCCTTGGATGCTTTCAAGTGAGTTTTCTTTGCATCACCTGTTTTATTACGGCATTCAGCCTTGTGCTAAATATAGGAGAACTGAGGATTCACGTTTTCTGACACTATTGTCATTTTTGTTCCACTAAAAGGTTTGTGATACCTTAAGATACTGGTTCATGAGAACATAGCAAAAGCAGGCAACTGCCAAGGGAGCTAGACTTATTGAAACCTAAGGGAAGTTTTATTTTCTCTTCAGATAATGCTGGTGGTTAGTGTTTGTGAAAGTGTTGCCTGATACTCAAATATGGAAGATGATATACTAGAAAGGGGTCACCATCTCAATGCTCGACATTGAGCTGGGAATGTAGCTCAGTAGGACAACACTTGCTAACTATGTGAGGTGCCCCATTTAATAGCACTACAATGGGTTTGGTTTGCTTCTTTTAAAGTCCTCACATCAATAAACTAAAATGGAAACTGCATGCTGTTTAGTTGATATTTTTTCCTACCATCATGTCAAAGCTAGTTTAATTTATCTGTATCATCAGTTGTTCTAAGGCCACAACAAAAAAGGGGAAAGCCCACATTTGGACTCTTATTAATACAAACTGACTGTTCTACAATCATCTCAAGTTGACCTTCAGATGTATCTTCAGCCTTTAAAATCTCACTTGGACAGAGTTGGAGTGGCTTTATTTTGGATGCAAAATATCCTCAAAAATAAAAATAAAAAAGTCTCTTGTTGCCTTCAGCAGTACTCCAGTAAGTACACACAAATCTTTACATTAATGCCCACAAAGGCACCAGAGTATCCTCTGCTTCAAACATCAACTATTCATTGCCAAATGCTTATGGGAGCCTATTTTACATGAGGCTCTGTATTAAAAGTGGATCTCATGAAAACAGGCTGAACACACACATACACACACACACACACACACACACACACACAGAGTTCATGGCATCCATGATCTGCTGAATCAGGATGATCACACCTGCGCAGAGGAAGGCTATAGCTACTACACCACAAACATTTGACATCGGGGTATACATGTTTAGAAAACAAGCCTTGGAATGAATCACTGGTGCGTTAAACTAAAAACAACACAATATGTTTCTCTTTGTAAAAGAAAACACTTCCTACTACCTGAAAAGTATAAACTTTCTCATAGTTGATATATGAAAACATAAGTGTTATCAAGAAAGTACTGAACAAAAGAATATGTCTAAAGAAATCTATAAAAATTTGATACTATGTCAATCTCACAAATAATGAAAAGATTGAAGCATCTTTAAAACACAAATAGAATAGATAGCAGTAAAAATAAAAAGATTTTGCATTTTAGTTTAGACTTTAACCATCTAACCTTACAAGCATCTGTTTGCTCCTCAACCCAAGTCTTAGCAAACAAATAAAAGAACACAGTGCTTTTCTTTCTTTCTTTGTTTCCACTTTTAAAAGCTTTTGTCAAACTCCTGGGTATTCAAGCTGATACTTTTAAAATCAAGTTTTGGATAAAATTAAATCTTTAAATTTGTTGTAGAAGTAACAAAATTATGCCACTGATGGAAGAGGATGAATTAAGAAGTAAACTGCCAACATTACACGGACTTAACTTGACCTTTGTAATAAATTAAATGGGAAAGTTTGATCAGCACTAGTCAATGAATCTATATCGTAATGAGCATATCTGAAGAGTCCTAAACCCATTTCCTTGCCAATGGATGTTTTTAGCAAAAGTGTTTATTCGTTTAGACTTTTAACACGTCTTCTAGAAATAAGAGGTTATTACATGTCAACTAAGTAACAAGAACAGCCTTTAGGAACATTATAATATTACATTATATGTATAAATGTTTGCCTACAAGTGAATGGGACAGTTATTACAAGAAGGCTTCTCCTGTGTTGGCTTGTAATTTGCTGAAGTCACTTTTCCATGCTGTTACATTTGCCAGGCAAGCACTCAGCTCTCAGACTCTGCGATAGCTCATTATACTCCAAATTAAGCATATGAAGTGGAGATACGTTACAGTGATTATAACTCACACCTTTTCTGTTCAACTTAAGATAGCCTAACCTGATGCGGCATAGTATCAATAATTTTGAAGGTTTAATTTTCAGAATTAATTCAGATGTTGATTTTTTATCTGCCAATTTTTCAAGCAAAAATTATCACTTTACCAGTTACTAAAAGGCTGTGAGGTGTTCCCCTGGCAATTGTCTTCTTTTAGATTAATTTCCATGGTTTCAAAGGACGCCTCAATAAATCTATTTCTGCATTTACTGTGTGGTGTCAGGCAAGCCAGTTGCCTTCACTGTTACCCTCCACTTCTTCCAATCAGATTAGCTTGAGCATTATAGCACTGACCTGATCTCTCTTAGAGTATTAACAATACACTTCATAAAAGCAATACGAGACTTAGTATATCAATATCTGCAAAGTTCTAAGAAACAGGCCCAGCTGATAGCCGTTTTCTGATGAGAATGCAGGGTCTGCAGGCTGAGGTGAGTGCTAGAATCAGGCTTGGCAGACAGCAGGCCCTGAGTATCTCCACTCTCAGCATCAAAGAAAAACATAAAGAATTTTGTCTCTAGTTATGTCACTTTTATGGGAGCAAAATCCAAACTCAAATAATGATAAGTGCAGTTCTAAATGATTCAGGGCTTAGACCTAAAATATTCCTTTAAAATCCATATGGTAATAAAACCAATGAGGATTATAATTTCCAAAGTTTGCCCGTGACAACTCTTGGATGAAGAAACATCATTTATATTGTCAAACCAACCCCTGTTTAGGTCAGTGATAAAAGTTTTGTTCTTAAGTATTTTACTTAATGTAAAATACGTTCTTTCACATTTTCACATTTCCTAAGTTATTTAATATTAAAATCAAAGCATCATAATATTTTGGCTCTTAAAATTCACTATTTCTCTCTCCCTTTCAACCGTTTAATTTGTCACAGTGAAAAACCCTTATTTGCCATTGAACTATAGGGACCGTCAATCCCTGGCAAAAAGATGAATAGAGCACACACTATTTATCCAGTCTTCTCTGCTTTCTGTCTGTCTGTCTGTCTGTCTGTCTCTCTGTGTGTGTGTGTGTGTCTGTCTCAAGCTGTGTCTCTCTTGCACACACACACACACATACATACACACACACATGAACACATGTATAGTAAATGTATAGTAATGCCTCTAGAATCACAGAAGATTTGTCTGAAAAATATATTAGTCTGTTTCAACTAGAAAAGAAAACATAAAACATAATCTTGACTGTTGCTTCATTCTTTTTATAAGACCAATAATTCAGTTGTCTGATATCCAGAACTGCTGTCTTTACAATACTCTCTGTTCCACATTGACATTTTTATACTATTTTTCTGTAAGTGTCATGTATTTCAAATAGTGTTGTGGGAAGAGTTATTGCCAAGGACTCACTACATTCCTTATGGAATCTGGGGAATGTGGGGAAATGCATAAATGGTATTGAGAACATGTGCTCAGTGCTTCAGGCTTTGAACCTAGTCATGAGCTGTGAGATATTCAAATGTTCAGTATATTCCACTGGAAGGGAAAATAAAAGCATTCCTTGATGATATTTCTCTAACAGTTTCCTTAGAATTATAGGTACCCAAAACCAAGCAGTTCTCTTGCCTGCTCTACATAAATGGAAATGACAGTCTACAGTTTAAAAAGAGCCTATGTAATTTATGTTTTTAGAAAGAAGACTGTGAACAGTGGTATTAAGCACGGCTTCTCAACTCTGCATCTGAAGCCTAGGACTAATTTTAACCATTTTGGGGGAAACTCAGAGAGTGATGCAATCATGGTACACTCAACCACTTGAACTAAATCGGAAATCTCCCACTCAGTGTTCCTGGCTCAGAAAGTGAAGACAAATGCCCGAAACAGCTAATAAATTACTATGTGCTAAAGCTACATACGCACAATAGAAAATACTGTAGTTATTAACCAAATGATCACACTATAATACAAATAATAATGCATACTATAATTAACTCTATTCTAAACAATTCCTGAATAGGCACGAGGACAAGGGTCATTAGCATACCCTGATCCTTTCTCACCCTCCTTCCTCTGGCAAAAAGAAAACATTTTTCCTTGTAGTTCAAGTTCAAAGCTTCTCCCAGTTTCCCACCTCCCAGGCCTGTTTTCTTTTACCCTGACCATCTATCTTAGAGTGTGCTGCTCTCTGCTTCTGTGATTTCTCTCCTGTAACTTAAAATTGTCAGGATTCAATAATTAAAGGGGAAGAAAAGTTTAGGGTTTGGTATTTAAAAAACTCTTACTGAGATAAATATATGGTTTCAGAAATACATTTAGCAACACTTCCAAGAACAATAAAAAAAAATGTAGTTCTGAGAATCTCTTAAAGGCTGGCCCATTATAACTTTGAAAAAGGAAGTTTCCTCACCACAAACCAAAGACATTCCTCTAAACGTACACAGTCTCATAAATTACACAAGTGTTCTCTGCTGGGTACCACTAGCCACCACACCTCAGACACAAAAAGAAAGAATGAGGCAGAAAGAGAGAATGAAACAAGGAAGAGAGAGAAAAAGAAAAAAGGAAGAAAGAGAGGAGGTGGGGAGGGAAGGAGAGAGGGAAGAGAAGGAATGGAGAATGAAGAGACAGATCCTAGGCCATCTGCCTACACTTTAACAGCTTACGCTTCCCCAGCTCCTCTTCTCAGAGCTGATATGCCCAGCAGCCTGTCTTACCTTGGACTACATCCTGGAGCTGGTGTGTACAATAGGCTGCTAAGCTATCATAGGAGAGCACTGCTTGGACCAGAGCAAGCAGGCCCCAGGAGACAAGTTTTCTTGTAAACCTACAGGAACCAACTCTTGGATTCCCCACCTGCTCACAGGGAACTCAGAAAGGCTTTTTACTGTTTGTCCCCTCAAAGGCAACATTTTCTCACACCTGGGCTTATGAACAAAAGGCTAAGGCCCCAAGTGCCCACATTCCCTTTTTTGGGCCTGGTAGCCTTTTGCAAATGCAGAGTTCTAGCTACTGAGCAAGATGGCAGCCCAAGCTAGAAGGGGAGGGTTTCTGCTCTGTTAACATGGATAGATGACTGATCTTTTGAGCCTACAACTAAAGAAAGAAAAAGAGAAGCAAAGGCACCTCTTCATGGGAAATTCTACTCTTGATAAAGGTGCCACTGGGAGCCAATGTGGGGAGGAAGAGATGTGACAGCTCTACCTCACACCACAGTCAAAACTAAATCAGTTAGAGGGTCAAATATTCTTAAGTGAAAAGTGAAACCAGTATAGTAGAAAGTGCTGTAGATTGCCAGTGCCGAGGCCTTCTCAACTGAAGCACGGGACGCTGCAGGGCCCTGGTGCTTCCTCAAGCCCACATGCTGGAGCTACGCTTACAAGAGTGCTCATTGGCTTTATGAGGACTTTCAAATCTCCAGACTGTAACTTTGATCCGCCTACAGGGAATGACATCCCAGGGTACAAGGGCAGTGTCTTTCTAAACCCTATGAAGACATTAGTAACCTAGCAGAAGCACCTAGGTCAGCTCTTAGATTTACTTAAGATTAAAGTAACTGCCTCGTGACCATGAACACCCAAGTTCTCTTGCCAGACATCACATAACAGTTAGTGAAAATGATTCATTTTAAGAGTTCTTCCAAACCAACAACCCCCAAACTGTCTTGACACACCTACACAGAAGCGATGAGGCAGACCTGAAGTAAAAGGTCTGAGACTGAAGCTCCCCTATGCTGGTTTTTCAATGTCTCTAGAACAGTCTATGATTGTCAACTTTCATCTTTGACAGGGAAAAAAATTGTACTTTATGACTTCTGCTATTCTATTATTTCCTGACTTAAAATTAAAGTGTGTTTTATGGAGAGCCAAGAAAAAACTCCTGACACATATCACTCATTATACGAAGGACCTGTAGATTAGTACAGAAATTCCTATTCTGCTATAACAATAGGAAAGTCACTTTCTGCCTGTTCGCGAAGAGTCTGATCAAGAAAGAAAGTATGCATGCTGCTGTATGCTCTCGGTGAGGAGCAATCTGGAAGAGATAAGAGCCTGGTGTGTCTGTCCTGGAAGCAGATGAAAGTTCCCCAGTTCAATAGCACATCCCAGAAGAACTTAGGAGGTCTTCAAGCCCACAGAAGTGTCAGCTTGTCTGAAGGACAGACATATAGCTGGACCTAATCTTAGCTAAGGAAAGGATCTGAAAGTTACCCCGTAAGAAAGAGAGGGGATGATGTAGTATGATTTGTATTTGGAGATGTTAACCAGGAAATTCATATTTTAAAAATTCGAAGCAAGTTATTAAGCATAAAATGAAAACCGCCATATAAAACTGGATCTTTTTAATGAGCTATCTTGTAAAAATAATTACATACAAGACGTCTAGCATCTGGCACTACACTGAGCTCTCTCTGTGAGCACTACTCACATAGAAGTGAAGCTTCAGAGCACACAGTGCTTGTGCAGACTGTGAGACGGAGAGGAGTGTATGTGAGAAAGGACATACTAAGCACTATCCGGCACACCAGCAACAGTAAGTATTAGTGCCCCGTGCCTCAATGTTCTCAACACACACTCAAAGTTAAGAGATATCAAACCGCTAACCAAAAGGAAAATTGTGGAACTCTAGAACCCATGTTTGAATATAAATAAATCAGTTCTTAACCTCCCTCCTCCACCCTGCCGCCACTCACCACGTGGATTGTATGTGCCTCAATCTCTCTGACCCCGACAGCTGTCTTTTCACCTCTCCATTTAGGACTCATGTGCATAACAGTATGCATATGATTGATACACACTTACATATTATATATGTAAATGCAGAAATAAAATGCATGTTGAGTGGTAGAATTACTTATTTTTATAGTTTCATTTTCCACATTTTCTGCAAGCAATATGAGGTACTCCATGAATAATTAGTTATTTCTCCAAGATCTGTATAAGACTTAAATCATGGAATTGGAAGCGTGGCATACTGTATCATTTACCATCCTTATGAACACTGTCTTTTTTGGTAATAATGATTATTAGAGACAGCAATTCTTTTCAGTGTTGCGAGTCACACAGCTGGATACAGAGTGCACATAGAATGCTCCCAACACTTCTAGTTCTGTGAGTCAAAAGGAGAAGAAATTTGTCACTGGGGAAGACCCACAGGATGCCTTAGAATGTACACTACAGCTTACTCTCCACTCCAGGAGATAAACGTCTAATCTGTAAATGGGCAAGCATCCCACGTGTTTCTTTGCAGACAGGTCTCTGTAGGACATGCCCACCTTTCACATAATGAATGGCATATGCCAGGAAACATTTTATCCTTGGGCCTTTATGAAATAAACCTTGATTTTTTTTAACATGGGAAAGAATGTCAGAGTTCATAGATTCTATTTTCCACTTCAAAAAAATAGTGATTGAGTAGATGAGCACAGCAAAGTTCATCCCCTGTGTGTCCACTGAGAGGAACAAAATGTTCCAGAGCTGCTGAACTTGGTACAGGCATTTGGAAGCCAGGGCAGCTATCTCCTGGAAAGCTTGGGGAAGAGGTTTCTTGTGGCAAGAAACCCCTTTCAAGAGTACTACATTCTCTTTTCCATCATGGAGCCTTTGTTACCAAAGAAACTTTGGTGAAGACAAGTCCATGAAAGTACAGAAACTAAGTACAGAGGTAAAACATTTGCCGATAAGAAGCTGCATGTTTATATTCAAAGAATGCTTTCATGGACACAGAGTTCTACTGGTCAATGATGAAAACAATTTTGCCTTCCAAGGAGATGGAAGTGCTGGACGACTTTTACATAAAGAGTTAAATCCTGGGAGGTTGAAGAGATGGCTCAGCAATTAATGGTTCATACTGAGATTAGAGAGGACCTAAGAAGACAGAAGATTGTGAGCCTAGCACCCACAATGGCAGTCTCACACTCTTCTGTCAATCCAGCTAGCTCCAGAGGATCTAACACTCTTTCCTTGCCTTTACACACACACACACACACACACACACACACACACACACACACACACACACACACACACTTGTGCACGCTCACGAGAACATGCACACGCATGTATGTGCACACATATGCACACATGTACACACCCACACTTATAAAAATAAATATTGCTTTTTTAAATTGTTAAATCCTGAGCTGAGGAGATGGCTCAGTGGTAAAGAATGTGCTGCACAGACCTGGCGTGTGATCCCCAGCATTTAATAAAAGCAGTGCCACACGCCTATAACACCAGGGCTGGAAGGGGAGGGACAGGGAGCTCATTGGAGCTCACTGACCAGCCAGCCATCAAGTTCCACAAGAGACCCTCCTCAAAAAGAGAGGAGAGTGAGAAAGGAAGAAACTTTCCATTGACCTCTGGCCTCCACACTCAGACACAGTCAGGTACTCGCCTGCACTGCGCATATCCTGAGAAAAAAGGATAACTCTGACACATACAGGAAAAACAAAGCTAGTAGCAGCAACAATAAAGTCCATGGCTGAGTGGTTGGTTTTGCACCCCTCTCATCTCTCCCTGCTACAATTGGCCCAAGCATTTTCTGGCAAGAGCATCCTATACCAGGCATCCTTTTGTCTATTTGTATGCAATGAGTGAACAGCAGGCAAGCAGGCAACCACTGAGCTATATCCCCACCCCCCCACCCCCTCTCTTTTTAAACTTTTTATACTGAGCTGAGGATTTTGCTATATTAACCAGCCTGGCCTTGAACCCACTCTGTGGCCCAAGAGAAGTTGAATTTATGATCGCCCCTGTCAGATTCTAACTGCCTGTAATTACAGTTTTGTACCATAATGCTCAGCCCTTTTGCTTTAAATGTCCATTAAATAAGTATAAGTTTTGTGTGTGTGTGTGTGAGGAGTGAGGAAGGGGAGGTGTGTACACTTGTGTACAGAGGCCAGAGGTCATTATCCACCTTATTTTGTGAAACAGAGTCAAGATCTCTTACTGGTCTGGATTTCACCAAGTAGGATAGGCTAGAAAACTCCAGGGATCTGTTTTTCTCTCTCTGCCAAGCACTGAGATTACAATGGACACTGTGACATCTAGATTCCTTATCAGAATCCTAGATTCAAACTCAGGTTCTCACACTTGGAGGACAAACACTTTAGCAGATAAGCTACTATCCCGGGCCTTAATAAAGAATTTTAACAAAACCCGAGGTAACTATAAGATAGCTTGTGCTGTCCTTCTGTCTTGCTGGTCAATCACACCTTGATGGCCAAGGTCTAAGCAAGATCGTGGGCTTGTCTAGGCCTTTCTTAACAACAGTAGGAAGAGAAATATAGC
Source organism: Tokudaia tokunoshimensis (assembly GCA_036184795.1). Lineage (NCBI taxonomy): Eukaryota > Metazoa > Chordata > Mammalia > Rodentia > Muridae > Tokudaia > Tokudaia tokunoshimensis. The sequence continues at coordinate 119,719,313 of BTHU01000014.1, forward strand.
CAGAAATGATCTGAATTCATCTTGTTACATGTGGTACAGAGCAGTTCTGCTGTTCGTCTTAGAGAAGAGGCAGTGTTTTCTGTAACTGATACTTAGTGCCAATAAAAATATAAGCAGGAGCCATGTGGCTGTGAAAGTAATTATTTTCCTTGTGGAGGAAGATGTAGCTTGGTGGTAGCACTTGCCTAGCAAGGTAAGGTCCTGAGTTTGATCACTAGCACTTGAGGCAAACAAACAAACAACGAAAAATACAAAACAGCAAAGACCCAAAGGAATAATTTTTCCAATACAACAACAACAAAGTACCAGAAAACTTTTCCACAATAAAATGCAATTTCTTTCCAGGAGCTAAGCAAGTGGATCTCCTTAATGCTGAACTAAAGAACATTTGAGCTCCCTGTTTCAAGGTTGGGAAGCAAACATTCAGCTGAAGGGAAAAAGAAGAAACTTTTTCCTGTCTAAAAATTGCCTTATGGCGAAATACTGCTTATTTAGTAGAGATGCTGAATGGAAAATGATGAAAACAACTAATAATACATATTTCTCTAGAAACAACATAAATGCTGACATTGTTTCTTAAATGTCCATACTCAGGACTACTGTCAAGTAAGATAACATGGGTCTGTATCATTACACAAGAAAGAATTTCATATCAGGCTGCCCATATTTTGGTGCAGAAGGATTATATTATTTATCAAGGAAAACACGTTACTCTTGTGAAAACAGAGAAGTTGACCTTGGCAAACAGTTGTTGAAACTGTTCCCTCTTGATTTCCCGTACACACAGTGTGGAAGAGTGTGCATTTGCTGCTACTCTGTGGCATTGTTTCCCCAAGAAGTTTTGATCTTTTGGGCAGAAGTGAATAGAGAAGACAGAGCTCATATGAGTTTGGAAAGGCTGGATTCTTGTCTCCACCTGTTGCAACACACCGTAAAGCATCTTTTAAGAAGAATGGGCTAGGCCAAGTAGTGGTGTCACACGCCTTTATCCCAGCACTTGGGGGGCAGAGGCAGGCGGACTTCTGAGTTCGAGGTCAGCCTGGTCTACAGAGTGAGTTCCAGGACAGGTAGGGCTATACAGAGAGACCCTGTCTCGAAAAACCAAAAAAGAAAAGAAGAAGAAGAAGAAGAAGAAGAAGAAGAAGAAGAAGAAGAAGAAGAAGAAGAAGAAGAAGAAGAAGAAGAAGAAGAAGAAGAAGAAGAAAGGGCTAGATGCCCATTCTTTAAGAAAAATGAGTCCTGGGTCCATGTATCCTGATACGTTCTGATTTCCCTTGGTCTACCACAGTTCTGCTTCTTTCCCATAAGCAGACAAGTTTTAAAAACACATTTATTCTTTGACAGAATTCTAAATCTGTATAGTTTTTGCCAACTCTATTGGCATGTTACCTTTAAAGTTTCTCTCAGGTGGCATCACCACTGTTTCTATAATAATCAGCAACCCAGTGTTCCATTCTAAAGTCTAAGCAAAATTGTGTCTCTCTGTATCCATTAATGGATTTCCCATGGCAGACTCCACAAAATTACTTTTCCCCTGTTCTTCTCTTTCCCACGTTCATTATTGTTGTTGATGATAACATAGAAATAACATGCTTTTTTTTTGTCCAGTACCATATGAGAAGCGACCAACATGCTATGTAGTCAGTTTCCTTGGCAATCATCATTAGAAAATTCCATTATCCCCTCGATATCAGTAAGGAAACCAATGCTCTTTCCCCTAGCTTAATGCTAAGCTATCAACTGCATCTTCTTTACCATTTCTTACATTTTATATTATTAATAATGAAAAAATCTGAACATTCCAAACCAATGAAGGTTAACTAGAGATCATCTCTGTAGTTGAGAGAAGGAAAAAAAAACCCTAATTGAAAAAAGCAGTAGGATTTTTCTGCTGAGTATTCTTCTCCTTTTGACTCTACTTAAAATCTTCCATAAAGCTGCATCTTTTTGGATTTACTGAGAAATGAGTCAGCAAAGATTACAGGAAATCACCAAGAGATTATACAGTAAGAACGATAAATTGTCAACAATGCAAAAATAGAAGATGAAAACAGAAGCTTGTTTTTTTTTCAAAACTGCAAACCAAATCTGTGTTGGGGTGTGAATGTGTCTGTCTGTGCATAAAAACATGCCATGAAATGACTGGTTGAAGGTTTTATCAATGGCTTGTCCCTCTATATAATCAGAGAGGATCACTGGTGATGAACATAATCAAAGCAATCGGTACTGACTGCTGTGGTAGAGGCATTTGATAAAAGCAACCTCAGGAGCAGCAGTGCCCACAGATAGCTCATTCAGCCCCAATAAATAGAGACCCACACAGCAGCTCTAAAAGATTGAGTTCAGTAATGGTTTAGTAATTACCTGGCATTTCCTGTCTTTGATGGCCCCCTTTCCGAAATTTCCTCTACCCCAACATTTAAATAAAAATTTAAAAATGTTTATGTGCAAAAATCCCCTCCCTTCCCCTACCTCAGAGTCCCTCACCACTAGTGAAACCCCACCTGGCCTTTGCTCTTCATCAGTTTCATAGTTAGAGGCCAAATTGCCTGGTGAGGACATCTCTTTGAATGAAGCCCATCCCTTACATTCAGGAATCTCAAACTGTATATTTTGCCATACAAGTCTAAACCATTGGAATTCAACAGATCTGAAATTCCTACCTTTAACATCACTGAAGACGAGGAAAGTGGAATGAGAGAGGGAAAATTCCCTATCTGGTAATCCTCTGCCTTTGCTTTGTATGGAGACCCAAGAAAACTAGGTCAACAGCCAGGGAGCTGATAGATAACCTATTCTTCTGCTCTGGAAAGTCTTATTTTCTCATTTCAAGTTTCTTCTAAATTTTGCTCCAATATTTGCTCTCAGTTTCATTCATTCAAACTCTTCCTTGAAAGAATACTTTTCCTAAACAAAACAGCCTAGTAGGTGGCCCCAGGGTATCTCCAGTATGCCTCCAAGCCTGAGCAGGTGGGGTGTAAGGGGTGGGGAAAGATCTGTCCCTATCCAATGGATCCCCCTTGAACAGAGGAAAAGGTTTTTGTTAAAACCTAAATCTTAAGTCAAGGAACAAAGTGCTAACAGTGACTTCAGTCTAACTGCTGTCATATTTATTTCTTTCTTCACTTTCTGCTTCTGGTTCAGTCACTGACAACCCATCTATTTCTCTTCACTCCACCACAGATCTTTTCTGGTCTTCCACTGATAAAAATATCCTCACCAAGTGTCTTGAGAAAACTGGGAGATTTCAGGTAAGACACAAAGGTATTCTTCCTCAGGAGTTAAAGTTAAGAAGATGGGCTGGGAGCACATCTCAGTGACTCAGTGCTGACGTAGCATGTGTGAGGCTCTGGGTTCAATTTCCAATAGTTAACATAAGTTAAAGGGAAGAAGGCTCATTGTCAAGGTGACAATTAAAAAACCTTACAATGAAAGGAAGTGGGTAATGGCAAGGAAGGGTAAGAAGAGTGAAAAGAGAGAGCGACTCCATACTTCAGAGGTTAGGAAGTCTTTCCTTCTTGGAAACTCAGAGAATGAATATAACCAGGCCAAGGAAATGGCTTCTAGAGTAAATACTAAGACCAGATGTAGGATAACCATCAAAAAACAAAAACAAAAAACAAAAAACAACTCTGGAAAGCATAAAGCCAGGTCATAAAAATGTGACTGGGCACACACCTTCAATTCCAACACTTTTGGTGGTAGAGGCAGATAGATTTTTGTGAGTTCAGGTCCAGCTGGTTAACACAGTGAGTTCTGGGATAGTGGAAGTTACATAGTGAGAATTATGTCCAAAAAGAAAAAGATGATGATGAAGAAGAAGAGGAGGAGGAGGAGGTAGAAGAAAGGGAAGAAGAAAGGAAGAAAAAGGAAAGAAAGAAGGAAAGGAAGGAAGGAAGAAAGAAAGAAAGGAAGGAAGGAAGAAAGAAAGAAAGAAGAAAGAAAGAAGGAAAGGAATGAAGGAAGGAAGGAAGGAAGGAAGAAAGAAAGAAAGAAAGAAAGAAAGAAAGAAAGAAAGAAAGAAAGAAAGAAAGAAAGAAAGAAAGAAAGAAAGAAAGAAGCAAAGTCTGGTTGGTTGATACTGTTATTCTTCCTATGGCAACCAGACACCCCACCCCACCCCGAGCTCCCAGGGACTGAACCACTAACCAAGGAGTACAGATGGAGAAACCCATGGCTCAAGCTGCATATATAGTAGAGGACGGCATTGTCTTGCATCAATAGCAGGAAAGGCCCTTGGTCCTGTGAAAGCTCTATTCCCCAGTGTAGGGAAATGCCAGGGCGGTGAGGTGGGAGTGGGTGGGTGGGAGGGGAGCACCCTCAAAAGCAGGAGGAGGAGGCATAGGAGCAAGGGTTTCTGGAGGGGAAACCGGGAAAGGGGATAACATTTGAAATGTAAATGCATAAAATATCCAATAAAAAAAGAAAGAAGCAAAGTGATTTTATAATTAAGGTTTTAACAAATAAATATGGAATGAGTTCAGAGACTTCATGATAATAAAGGAGATGGCTTCTACGGGAAGCTTTGTAGCTTGCTTTCTTGAAGGATAACTATTTGCTGCTCCAATCAGACAACTTACAGTTTTATTGTGGCAGGTCATCTCCTCCATTTAAAAACTCAAGAATAGGTGGTGTTTTATCATTGCTAAGCGATTAAAACAATCACAAAGCTCCTCAGTATATTATGTTTTACTAGGAAGACAAGTCTACATCCAGATATTCATGTTTTCCCAACAATTGCAAGATCAATTTACAAGACAGAAGGGGTATGAGGAAGAAAAATCATGTATAAAGTCACAGAATCAAAGGAAAACAATCAGGTCTAGTGTGTTTTAGGTCAAAATGTTTTTGGTTTTTTTGTTTTGTTTTGTTTTGTTTTGTTTTTCCTGGTAACAAAAACTTTTCAAAACAATTTGATGTGGAGCCTTTAAAAGGAATTAAAACCAAATACATATCCGAAGTAAGAATCTGAAAAACAAACGGAACTAGAAATGTAGAATTATTTTTATATCTACTGATTTGTGAGTACAATTAAGTTCTACAGATTCTTGAGAAAGGCATTTTTTTTTTGGTATTAAGATGCACATTTTTAGCTGATATTAACTGTAAGTCTCTAGCTCCTGAAAGCAGGTCTGTTCCCCAGTGGAACAATCTAAAACATCAGCGTCTAGAATCTGTAAGGATCTTGAGTTAAACAAACAACAAAGCACATAGACAGAAAAAGATTGGCTTGTTAACTAATCCCATGAAGGTAAATGACAAGTTTAAATCACCACAAATCAACTGCCAATGACTGATCATCTGAGTGACTCTCAGGTAGCAGGAAAATTTACAAAATTGTTTCATTTGGAAACATCAAATGCTGAGCAGACATTTCTGACTGAGGATGTTTCCCTTGACTAAGGATACATTGTTTACTGACAGCTTAGCTTGAGCCTTCTTCTCAATTCTGAAAGAGCATTCCAATGTTTTGTTTCTAAACGTCATCACTATAAAGTACATAAGTGGAGATGTGCACAGGCAGATTTAAGTACAGGAAAACAGGCTTAATTCTTTCTGCTATGAGGATGCATGCCAGGGCCTCACAGTCTTGGAGGACAAATGTTATGCGGAATGTATTAGAGAATAAAAGCCTTTGGAAATGATATAGGTTTCAAGTCCTTTGATTAATTCCACTGGGGTCATTCAAGAGCTTGGATGTGGGGGAGGTGAGGGCAGGGAAGAAAGGATCCAAATATCAGTGCTGTTGTAATTACTGTGTTCCCTATGGTATGAAATGCTAAAAATGAATGTTTCCTCCCTTACAAGGATATAGACCTTTCTTGCTGCAAAGCTATTAGCATATATAATGCACTTCTCTGGAAATCATGGCTTCTCTGTCATTCTTGGGAGACCTTTAGGGACCTGGGTTATTGTATAGTCCTGAATTATAGCAAATGCATAATTTGTAGCCCTCCATTTTTCCAGCTTATTTCAGAGAACCGGTTTAAGCAAACTCACCCTTATTTAATGGCTCAGTTTTCCTCAACAAATTGAAGTATTTATATTATCTTAATTCTGAACACAATTTATGTAAACTTGCAACTGAAAAAAAACATATTAAGGTACTTTATCTATGTAAGTATCTGTGAGGAGTTCATAATTTGAAACCAAATTCTAGAATCAATTAATACTTCTTTCAGTACAAATAAAAAGTCCCTCAATAATCAAGATATCTGTAAGCCTCCTGACCAGCTTACTTGATCCTAAAGCACACAAAAGTCACAAGAAAATAAATGGCACTAATTTGTACCTTCTGTACAAAGACATTTCCTCCCTTATTTGGGAGGCAGAAATTGTACCATAGCAGAGTCTATGCTTTTTTCTATTTCAGCTCTTTCATCCCTAGAGTAGAATAAAACAAGAAATGTTACTTCACTTACTTGGTTGTATTTCAACCAATGTCAATTTAACATATTTTAAATAGTCTGTATAATTTTTTTAAATGAAAGGGCCATTCTGATGTTAATTTGGATCAATCTTCCAAACATATGATTCTGGGTTTTTAAAAGGGGCCCACTTGAGGGGGCTTTTTAAAAAGTGAAGCGAAAAGCACCCCAAGGCTGTCCAATTCACATTTAACCTACTTACATGAAAAAGGAACTGCTTTGGTTAAGAATAACGTGCACACGCTCAAGTTCCAGCTAAACAGGCCAGCGTATTAGTGAGGAAATGAGACAGCAAATAGCAGCTCCTTTCACACGAGTAGAAGAATACCGTGTTTATTTAAAATAGTTGGCACAAATTCTCATTTTAATTAAATTACATTTACTAAAATAACATTTTCATAATTAAAAAACATGCAAAAAATTATTTGTCCCCTGAAGTGCTAGCAAAAAAAATTAATAATAATCACAGTAGCTTAAAATTGGGCAAAGGGGTAAGATAATTGTTAAGAATAAATGTGACTAATCTGGGTTACAATTGTGCATTAGTTCAGTGGTTTCCAGTGATTCAGAAGCCATTATTATCCTCCGTTGCTAAGTAAAGTTAATACAAATAAGCACCAAGTTCTGTTATTAGCGCTTTTTTACAGGAAGTCACTGTACATGTTCGTATCTTGTATTTTAATGCTGGTATATTACAATCTGAGAATATTATCTTAGGTGAGATTAAAACAACTTGATCTGACCTCTTCCTTTTACAAGTGAGGAAACTGAGACCCAGAGATGTGTAATGCCTTTGTCCTAATTATTTAGCTAGTTAGAACCAGTCCTAGCCAGGAGAACTTCAACTTCCTGACTCTGGCATCATGGAAACAGCTGTGGCTCAAAGAAGCCAGAAAAAAATCAACAAAAGCACACACCATCTATGGTGAATTATGGCAGAAATGAAATTCCACTTCAAGTTTGGGTTTCACTTCTTGCCATCCTACCTCTTCCTGAAAGCTCACATATGCGCCCAAATTCATGCTCCAATGAGAGAACAAAGATTATCCAATAAATCAGGTTAAGTCTCACCCATGGATAAAGCCAGTAAGAAAATAACATGTCCAAGATGTACTAATGGTCATCTGAATGAGAGCAAAACTTTCCATGAATGAAACAAATCCAGTGGCAAACGCTGAACTTTGTTAGGTAGACAAAGGACTGGGAAACCAGTCCAGTGCTCAAGCCATTAGGAAAGGTACACGAGGAAAGAGGAGGGGCATTTAAATGAGCAGGGAAAGTTCCAAACCACAAGGAAATAGTACCACCCCTTCCTTCTTGGATATTGCTGAATGCCAGTCTTGTGGAGAGAGCAAAGCATCGTATGACCTACTAATGCCAAATAAAGTTTCCATCATTCATAAATGACTTACAATAGTTTTATACATGTGCAGCCTAAGAACTTAATGAACAAATACATCATGGTGAAGCCTGGACAAGCTGTACAAAGGGAACAGTGATGAGCATTCATTAGCTTCCTCCTCCATTATTTGCTCACATTGAAGTACAAGTGAGTGAAAGTAACACACAACATTTGCTTGTTCAGAACAGATTAATAACAGATGAAATGTTCTTGCAATCTTAACTAGCCAAAGCACATGCATATACATTCACACACACACACACAAACACACACACACACACTCATGCACGCACACACTTTCACACATGTGCACACACACACACACTCACACACACACACACACACACACACAATCAAATAAAAATTACATGGTGTGTTGCATAATGCTGAATATTTGTAACACAAAGAGCCCCTATCTTTTACTAAGTGGCTCCCCAATTTATATGTCTTAACAACACTTTAAATACATTTCACAAATTCTTTGCCCTAAGTAGCTTCACCAAGATTCTTTTGGTAACAATCTCTGACTTTTGCTTCCCTGGGTAATGTTCAGTTGAACTACAGCATGAAGGCTATTTAAACTCTGAGGGCCTTGACTACTAAGAGGGAGGGAAGGGGGCTTATGGGACTTTCAGGGAGGGAGGAAACGGGAAAGGGGAAGTGATTTGGAATGTAAATTAAAAAAATAAAATAAAATTAAATTAAACAAAAAAAAAAAAAGAAAAGAAGCAAACAAAATTTCTCCCCAAGAGTCTAACTTGCAAATTAATTTCCTTGTTCACTGTCAGTTACTGGCAGCTTACAAGCTGGAGGGTCAACCTCATTATGAACAAAAGCTTATTATGACTAAGATGCCACAAAACCCAGCATTACCACCACCACCACCACCAACAACAACAACAAAAAACCCTCAACATTTCATAGGATCCAGCCCAAACCAGTAAACATATTAATATTATGCAAAGTGTGTTCCACAGAACACTAATTTGCTTGGGGTTATTAATATAGGTATTGGGGTAAAGGAGGGTGAGTTTGGAAAATATTGAGGTATGTACCAAAATACTAAAGGACTTTTGGCAGCCTTTTGTGACTTTTAATGATACTGCAAATCCAGAGTGGGAACGGGCAAAGGCGGGACGGTAATGTTATCATCTTTTAACTTTGAAACAAATTGCAAACACAGAAAAACAAATTGTCTAAAACTCTCTTTCTCTCCCTCTCTCTCCTCTCTCTCTCTCTCTCTCTCTCTCTCTCTCTCTCTCTCTCTATATATATATATATATATATATATATATATATACATATATATATATACATATATATATATACATATATATATACATATATATATATATATGAAACCAAACAAACAACAGCAACAAAAACCCAAAGATAGATGCTTACAATCAGCCCACTTCAAAACCCAGCAATGGTCCAGGGTGTGGCTCAGTGGTAAACACTTGTCTAGCATTGCTTATATACAAAGCCTGAACTGGAATCTCTCCATAGCAAGACTAACAAAAAATTTGAAACCTACTAGAATAACAAGCACAGCGCACATCTATTTCTAAAACTTCTTGCTCGTGTGCTCTGGAAACCTAAAGACGAGTTTGAGAGTGGGGGGCCTGAATGAGAGAGGCCATCTTGCTGAGGCTCCACTTCCTTCCATTCACAACAGTTTCACCCAGTAGTAGAATCATGGCATTTTTTTTAAAAAAAACTCCTTCTCTCATATTAGTTTGTACATCTATAATTTCATACCTCTTTCCCTGATCAAAATGATGTTTATTTTCCAAGATTATAAAATCCTTACCTATCATTTCAGTTTTTGTATGATGTGTGGGTATAATAATTATGATATAGAAAAGTTTAAGTAACCCAATCATGATAGTTAATCAATCACTTGTAAATATCCCACAATCTCAGAGTGTGTTTATAATTCTAAAAGCTCTTTTGATTGAGTGATAAATCGGTGATGTTATTATATTTATCATGCAGTTATAAAAATGGTTCATCTTTCACATTTAACATTCATACAAACCTTTCTTCCTCCTTTTATTTATTTGCTTGTTTGATTACTGAGTACTAGAGATCAAACCCTGTGCATGCCAGGCATACTCTCTACTCTCGAGCTCCACCTCCAAGCCCCTGCGATATCTTTTATAAGCATCATGATGACACATGCTAACTCCAGCACAAATATTTCAATACTTTTTGCTTCTTATATTTTCTTGAGTTGTCATTCAAAGTACTGGGTTTAATTCTATCACTCTTACAGGTCCAGGTCATTGTGATTTGCTCTCATTCCTGCCCCTCATGACGAACCACAGAGAGCTTCCTATACAGGAGTCACAACTGACAGAGTGAAGCATTGGTGCCTTCAGATTTTTACAGTTTTCTCATGGCAGAGAAAGTTTTGTAGGGGAAGAGGTAGAGGATGAAAAAGAAAAGGAGGTGCAATGGAAGAAAGGGGAAATATGACGAGAAGAAATAGGAAATGCAACAGAAAGGAAAAGGAAAAATACACTGCTGCTGATGGTGATGATGATGATGATGATGGTGGTGGTGGTGGTGGTGGTGGTGATGATGATGATGATGAGGAGGAAAAGGAGGAGGAGGAGGAGGAAGAGGTGTAGGAGGAGGAAGAAAAGTGCCACAAGAAAGAAAACTTTTCCTAAGCCCTATTCCATACTAGACATTATAGATGTCTTCAGTTTTGTTTCATTTACATAACTCTTGGGAAGAGTCTTCTTGGGAAGATCTCCCTTTTAAAGAGGGAGAAACAGAGGTGTGTGCAGGTAAAGCAACTGACTACCATTGTATATATTTTGGTCCTTAGCCCCACTCCCAGCTAGGTTGATTGTAAAGCATGGATTTATAATCACAACACAACACTACCAACTGTCCTGAAGTGAAGAGTCACATGGAGTGTCTATGAACCCACTGAAGATGGATGAAACTATTGTAGGCTCTGGAGACATGGTCAATAAGCTTTGTGGAAAGAGGGATGTGGAAGAGTTCAGGAGCAAGATCTGGAAGAAGTATGAGGAGGACATCTGAGTCACAGAGAGTTGCCTGTACAAATTCAGAGGGTGACTTCACACAGGAAGGTCAATGGGCGTTCTTGCCATAGGCATTCTAAGAAGCTGAAGTCAGGTCAGAAGGGTCTGCATACCTGGACATGAAAACTGTATATCTGTGGGAACCAGTGCAAAACTACAAGGTAGACTCAAGTGTCAGAAGTAAAAAGCTATCTGGTGCAAGTGGCAAGTAAGATAGATAATTGTTCACTTATGTGACGGAGTTAGCCATTTACTGAGTTGGTTGGGTTTGTTTGTTTGCTTTTTTGTTAATTTGAGGCAGGGTTGCTTCAAACTCACCATGTAACTGAAGATGGCCTACAACTCTTTGATCCTTCTGCCTTAGCCTCTGAGTACTACGATTGTGTGGTGTCTCTGACATCATATGCTGCTGGACCATTGGTTTGAGGAGGTGGTGAAGGTTGAGTGACTAGATTCTCTCCTAGGACCTGGCTTGCATTAACTGTTGAGGGATGGAATTTTCCACATTAAGAGATTACAGCAAGGAAACCAGCAGGATTATGTTTGAATCTTGTGTCTTAATATATAGGACATTTCATTGCAGGTGTCTATTGACTATGGAGCTTTAGAAATGAGATTGCAGATGGAATTTTAGGGTCATTAGCTATATATAAGGGTTGAAGCCTCTTGTTTGGGATCAGTCAACATGGAAAATAACATACTTACAGAAAAGAAATGCAAAAAAGAGTCCTAAGGGAGGCTAACACATTATAACAATAGTTAAGAACCACACAGTTTACCAATTATTCATATATCAACTCCAGAGATACAGAAAATGGACTATGATTTTGAATGAAATAACATTGGATCACTGAGCTAAAAGGTCCACCAAAGATAAGGATACTGGGACAAAAAAAAATCTAGAAAGACCTAAGACACACCTATACACAGTGGGTAGACACCCATCAGAGAAGGATTTCAAAGGTAAAATAATCAGTACATTTGGTGACATCAAGATCACCTTTGGCTTCTGAGAATGACAGGGGCCAAAAACATTGGTGGGTCAACCAGGTGAAGGCTTGTTTTCAGGAGGACCTGACCTTCACAATGCTTGGTGGGAACTGCAAACAGAGAAAAAAAATCAAACAGAGGAGAGATGTCATGAATCATCTTGGTTCTTCTCCCTGTATTTTCAAGACTAAAGGAACATACCTAAGTGTTTGTATGTACTGAGAGAGAAGAACATGCAGAGACCAAAGTTGGAGATAGAGGCAAGAGAACACTGGCAGACTGACCAAAGTTCCCACACATGAGAAAAGTGGCTTCCTGTTGCTGTGGTAAAGATGACAACCAATAACACTTAGGGAGGAAGTCCAAATCACAGTCTATCACAGATGAACGTCAGGGTGGTGACTCTGCCTAAGACAGATGCATAGAACAGGAGCTGTCTCAAGAGACCATGGAGGGATGCAACATACTGGCTGTCTCTGTAGGTTGAGCAACCTTTCTTACACCTCCCAAGACCTCCTGCCCAGTGGTCCTACAATCTCACAATGGGTCACACCCCTCCACATCAGTAGTTAACCAAGGGGGTGGGTAGGTCTACCAGCCTTGCCTATATGCAATCTGTTGGAGGCATTGCCTCGAGGTTCCCTCTTCCCAAATAACTGTTTTGTGTCTAGTTGGCAAAACTAGCCACCACAAAAGGTGGACTCCTACTAAGGTGGAAGAGCATCAGGAAAGGGTGAATGTGGATGGGGACAGAGACAGATGCTGTGGTTGTAAGGCCATGTCTGTTCACATAGTAATCGTATTATTTATGAACCATGTTCAAGACCCTTTTGGGAAATAATGGGGTGAGTGGAGCAGTAAGTTTTAAAAGGCGATTTAAAAATTTTGAGTGGACAGGAAGATGTGGTTAGTGTTTTCATATAATTGTGTACTAAGCAAAGGTTTGTAAACTGTAAGAAAAATTGATTGCAGATAAAGCCAGAATATTTCAACATAGAAAACTGTTTTCTGATCTCTCACACAGAGATACAGCTACACATGGACACCATTATCAACTACCTATCAATTTCAATTTGCATAGATATAGAAATACATGCACACATACATACCTACACATATATGTATATATATGCATGTATTATCTTGCATATGTATATATACAAATATACACACATATATATATATCACAAACATACACATATATGTATGTCATATATACACACATATAAAAAGTAACCTGTGTTCCTTTTCAGTGATTATAGTGAAAGTCCACAGACATGGAGAGAGCTTGATGTAAGGCAAGTTTGTCTAATCCACTGGGATCCCACTTAAAGGAGGGAAGGAACATGGAAGAGTGGAGCACAGCACTTTGGAGCACATAGAAGCCCTCAGAATACCAACCCTCAGGGCACTCATGATTGGAAGCTCTCCCCCACCCCCCAATGCACACACACAGTTCCATGTGCTGTAAAACTCCTATCACTGTTTGGGTCTTATGAAGTGAACAGTTTGCAAAACTGTGAAACACCTCACTCGGGTGTCTTTATCCCTCAGAGAAAAGATGTTCCTCTCTCAATTAATTGCTAAGTTATCAAGTTCCAATAGCAACTAGCTTCAGTTATGCTTTAATTGAAAAGATGCAGTTATTTAAAAAATATTAAAAGGGCTGCTTAGAATATACAGGAAAACAAGTGATTAAGATTAGAGAGACAAAGACTAACATGCCTCAATAGGAGAGAGTCAAATCTCCACGCAAATTTTAAAGTAGGTCGACAAAGGTCCAAGGACTTATCAGCATGGACCTATGAGAAGCATCCTGCTGGTGGGCTGGGAGTGTTAGTGGCATCAGTTGGATAGTAGTGTAGATCTACAAATGAATTTGCTCAGCCCATTTACTGTCATGCCGTGATCCAGTTGCACAGAACTGTGGCCTGTGAAGACCAATCTGGACAACTTAGAAATTTAAAATTCTGAAACTTGTATTTTCATGGAACTCCTTCATATGGAGGGAGGATGGCACAGCCCTTAAATAATTTGTGATGTGATTAAAAATGAAAATATATAAGTAAAATCTGGACTTTATATTTTTTATAAATTCTTTAGAGTCTAGAATTTAACCCTCTGAGTTTACCCCTGCCTCCTAGCAAGCATCAGATCACCAGATAGATATTCACTGAATTGAAATCCACTGTAAAGCTCAGAATACCCAAGATACAATTCACAGACCACATGAAGTTCAAGAAGAAGGAATACCAAAGTGAGGATACTTTGGTTCTTCTTAGAAGGGGGATCAAATTACCCATGGCTCACAGCCAATCAATGGACTAAACATAGGGTCCACAATGGAGGAGCTAGAGAAAGGACCCAAGGAGCTGAAGGGATTTGCAACCCCTAAGAGGAACACCAATATGAACCAACCGGTACCCCCAGAGCTCCCAGGGACTAAACAACCAACTAAAGAGTACACATGGACGGACCCATGGCTCCAGCTACATATGTAGCAGAGAATGGCCTTTTCAGACATCAATGTGAGGAGAGGCCATTGGACCAGTGAAAACTCAATGCCACAGTGTAGGGAATGCCAGCACAGGAAAGTGGGAGGGGGGATTGGTAAGCAGGGGGAGGGGGAATGGGATAGTGGAGTTAGGGTTTTCGGAGGGGTAACAAGGAAAGGGGATAACATTTTAAGTGTAAATAAAGCAAATATCTAATAAATAATGAAAAAAAATAATCTCTTTAAAAAAACTAAGAGAGAGAGAGAGAGAGAGAGAGAGAGAGAGAGAGAGAGACTGTATTGAGGATCCATTTTTCTTGTAACTGCATGAGAAAAATAGATTTGTAGACTGTCCAAAATTAAAAGTAAGATTATTAGTAACACTAATAAATGCATGAGCACCTTTTAGGATGATATCCTCCCTTGACTGGTAAGCCATATTGACATAGATATAAAAATTGATGCAATGGTATCACTTCACGCATTGCTCCTGCGAGTCTCTTTTTCTTTCCTAAGCATCTAGTAGAGGTTGCCACTGATGGACTTTAGTAGATCAATGTTGACAACCAAAATATACAGGAAGGGATCCCTCCAAAAAGTGGGTTGTGGCTGTAACTTGGTGGTAGAATGTGTGTCTCATACACACAAGGTCCTGAGTTCAATCCCCAACACTGAAAACCCTGTGACAGAATTGACACAAATTATGCTGATCATTAACAAATAGCTCAGGGACTTGGTGCTTACTCTCCTACTCTGCACAGAGCTTCGAATACCACAGAAATGTGAAGAGACAAAGATCAGTGTAGGCCATGATGCTATCTTTCTTTGCTGTAGTGACTTAGATTTGAAAACATGACAAAGCATTTTTTATTATTTCCCGCTTAATATATTTTCAATTCTTTCATTTTAATATAACAGTTGTGTCAAGTGCCCAAAGAGTTAAACAGAAAAAATATCTATTACTGAAAACATCTAAGAGCTTGTAGTAATTTTATTCTCTGCTCACATTTTCATTAAACTTCCTGTTACTTTCTGGCTTGGCATTTATTTAACCCCATTGTTGAACTTAAATATGTGTATTTTTAAAACTGGGTATTTGTGTACTTATGCTAACCTACACTAAGAATCTGAGTGGGCAGCTATTTGAAAATATTATGAACAAGTAACTCACCTATCATGGCCACATCTAAAAGATTAAGAGGCTTATGACTACTGTGGAGCTAAAGACAACATGCACATTGTCCATCTATTTACTTCACTTTATTTTATGTTGTTTTAGTTTATTTAATTTTTTATCCCATGCTGGAGATGGAACCTAGGGCCTCTGACATTCAAGTGTACTCACAAAAAAAAAAAATCATTTCTATAACATAAAAGTGCTGCTGAGCCACACCCCACCTTTGTGCATGCGTACTTTTTTTTTAATGGGGCTCATCCCAGCATAGTGACAAACTGGAATCCAATTCTAAACTAAAGTTGCAAATTCCCCCAAACCTTTAAAGTGACACCTGAAAGCATGCACAGCTTTCTAGTACTCTGAATCGTTTTAGAGGAAGTTTGGAACATCTCAGGCATCTGCATTATGTGCACTTTGCTAAGATTGTACAATTGTTGTGACCCATAAGTCTTATCAAATTCCTTTGCTGTGCCATAGAAACCTTGAGAAGAGCCTGAAGTGAAAAGGGGAAGGAAAGAAACAGAGCATAACAGCCATGCCATGGATCCAAAATACTTGGGAGTGGGGGACAAAACCACACTAAATGCATTGCTTGAAATCCAGTCAGTATTGAGGCTCATGTGATACCTGATCACCATCTTTACAGTCCACTTTATACTACACATATTTGAATATTAGGGTTTTTTTTTAACTTTTGGTTTTTCTATCCAAAATTCTAGTTCTTCAGATATTATTAGTGGATATTTTCTTAGAAAGATAAAGATAAATCCCTAAGCTGGAGACAAATGGTAATGGTCTCTTCCTCAACCATGGAAAGGAAATGGAGTCTTCCATTAGACTGGCTTGAAAGATACAACTTAAACAATACTTACCTTATCATCTAGAAGTCATCTACTATGCTCAGCATTCCCTTCTGTCCTCCACTGAACCCCAAATATACTCCAGAGTTATAACTGGGCAATCTTTACAAAGCCCTTCATCTAAATCACCATTGCTAAAAGTCCAGAAGAACTCACAAGTACCATCACACAGAGATGAAGTGTCTGTTCTAAGTGTGCACACCATGCTCCCATTTTCACTCTTCCCTTGATGTTTATACAGCTTGTTTTTTTTTTAAAGCTTTCATTGTTCAGATAATAATTTCAAATTTTCTCCATAATATCCATTGCCAGAGAATATAACTTTGGGCAGCCACTTAATTTCTTAGTTGTTAATTCCTTTAAAAACAAACCTGCCTGCAAACATGCTGTCTGTACATTCTCTGAACTAGCCTCTTTTAAGCTGTCATTAAAAGAAAAGGCAAAGAAGAATTGCCTTCTGTAATATTGCTTGGCAAACAGTTACAGGATAGGTGAAAAGTAGTAAGTGTCTCCTACATAAGATTAATACATTTACACTTTAGCCTACAGTTGAATTACAGAAAAGGGGTAAAGGACCAGGAATACAGAGTTAGCATTTTCTATGTCAGAAAGCTGATCACTGGACAGGCAGGAAGTGTTGAGAACCTTTTTCTGTCATATGAGTTCTGAGATATCCAGATGGAGCCACATGAAAGATGCCTGACTTTGGGGAAATGTAAGGCTGCACCAGGCAGTGGGGCTGAGGCAGGTACTCAGGAAAAAGAGAAAGTTATGATGCAGAAAGCTAAGCTTATCTGTTAGTTTGTGACACTCAACCTACTTTGAAGACAGGGACTGAAGAAAAGGGTCTGTTAGGCAAATAGCCAGGAGATGTCAGTCGCCCAAACAGGAAATAGGGCATAGTCCAATAAGACAAATTGCCATTCCATCCATTAATAAAATGAAGAAAAGGATACAAAGATGAAGCCCAGAGTTTTACCCTGATGGTTTAGGAGAACAAAGATGCTAATAACAAAACTGGAAAAAGAAACAGTTAATAAATGTCTCAGATACATAGGCCCCCAAAACACGTACAATCGAGTTCTGAGCATGGTATTCTCAAAAGAGGATGCATGGCATTTGGAAACTCCTGAGCTGAAGAGATTTGAGATACAGAAAGTATGAGAGTCTAATGGGAGAGAGATCTTACCCAAGGAAACATTAATAGGAAAGCATTGCCCTTACTTCTAAGCACAGAAAGACACTAAAATAGAACCTGATCTGAGATGCCTTTAGTCTACAACACCAAGCTCCTATGTCTTTCTTTCCAAGCTCCATCAAAACTGGGAAGAAAATGTCCAAATTGACCTGTGGCTTCAGGTCTCATTACCTTTTGGAGGTATCAGTGTCATGCAAAACTCATTAAATTCATTTGCACACTTTCTCCTGGTAATCTTTATTTGTCCCATTTGCCCCAACAGAAAGTATGAATGGATAGAAGGAAAAGATTTTTTTTTCTGCTTGAAATCTGTAGAAGTTGACAGGATGAAGTCAGGATGAAAACACTGACTAGAGGTATATATATATAAATACCTTAATAATCAGGGCAAGAAAAGGAAGGCAGCAGTGGAAGGACTGGACAGCCAAGGGCTCGCTAAATCCGAATGATGCATGAGAGGCCTATGGAAGGTTAAGACAAAAACCAAGAGACTGAGAGAAACTATGCCCCAAGAGAAAAGAATCTTTCAAAGAGAGGCCAGCCATGGGCACTGTGCAACACATACCCAAGAGAAACCACTAAGGACAAAAATGATTTAACAGCTAGAAGAGTCCTATGGATGCCCCTAGATGTATGATAGTAAGGGGGGGTTATATGAAAGTTGGGTTACAAGGGTTTGCTTGGAAAAGTGTAGTGAAAACATGAAAACTAAGGCAAAGCACTGATCCCAGTGGAACAGGGAGACCCCTCCTGTAAGGAGCTGTCAAACGGGCTATGAGACATGAGAGTCACAGTGACAGTTCTTAACATGGGCTTTGCCACAAATGCTCATCAAGGATTTTACACTAGTGAAACTGGAGCCAAAGGAAACTTAACTACAATAAGTTTTAAAAAAGAATTTGTAATAGCACCACCACCACCAAAACACACATACTTACACACACAAATCTAAAAAAAAAAAAAATTAAAAAATATCTGAAGTTCATTTCTAGTCTCAACAAACATTTTAGGTAAAGACTGTTGAATCAATGTTTTCTCGCTCTGTCAAGAATTTGGGATGGAGAAAAAGACTGAATGGCTGGAGGATTTCTGCTGCCCTCCCTGTGTCCAGAGTGTCAGAGCCCTGCTGAGTTCTCTGTCTCTGACAAAGTCTACTGCAGTGAGATGTCTGCTTATCACTGAATTAAAATGTTCACACTGCAGCTCAAAGCTCACTTGTGACCACTCAGCTTGCTAATTTTTTTAGATGCTAAGTTGGGACTCCAGCTACTTTCTTTCTAAATATGTAAGAAAATAAATTTCCTGTTTTTGCTTGTTTGTTTGTTTTTGTTGTTGGTAGTGGCTTTGTTGTTGTTACTGAGGTAATTCTCTTAAAAAAAACAGGCTTTGCTATTTATCCTTGGTTGTCCTCAAACCTACAACACTCCTTCTGCCTCTAGTCCTCATCACCACCCTTACAAATGTACATGAACACTACTAGAGTTTCTCATGTTCTTGTGGGCATACATCAAGTCAGGCTGCTTCTTCAGTTCATTTTCACTAAGAAATGACTTTTGGGCCCTGGGTAACACGGGATGTATCCATTCACCAGACACTTGGTATTATTTGGTAAGATACATGATGCTGTACCAGTTCCGATCTAGTAGCAGGTAAAGGTTCCAGAAAGACTTGGTGATAGACTTAGACCTTTTCCACAGTTTGTGCTTGAAAAACTGACATTTTATTTACATGGTTAATACTGAATGAAGTTCAATACTCATTGATTCCTGCTTGTTTGCTAAAGGCTATGGTGTAGAAAACGTGCTATTAAAGGAAGGGAAATGTATTTATTGGACTATAAAAATAGAGGCAATTGAAAGCGTCTATATATGGAACACTCTTCATTCCCCAATCACAGTAAGAAAAATGTTAAACACAGAAAATAGAGATTTGTCATTTACCACACAGGCCGACTTAAGCTTGGGAAGGCATGCGCCAAAGCAGAGAGAAGATGAATCCACTTTACAAGGGGAAAAGGGTGATTAAAAATAAGCAAAAGCTATAGTTCTTGTCAACAGATAATGAAAAATATCAGCAATGCTACCAAAGTCACTAAGCTTAATTCTACTTGTGTAATGCCCCAACTTTGGGACACAGCAGTCCCTTGAACTCACCTGATCGTGGTGTTAAGGCAAAGACAGCAAGCAGGTTACTTGAGTACTGAGCAGCCCTGTAGGTCTATGGGAGCAAGTACCAGTCTCTACTCTGAAGAGAAGCCTGAACAGTGGGGTTGTAGAAATTATAACTGTCACATACTGCATCTGACAGTACTCATGGAAAGATCTTTAATGAAAATGATTTAATCCTGTGTAGAAATGAGACTTGCAAGTTAATTCAGGATCATTGTACAGTGCCTATATACAACCTCCTCAAAGTCCCTAAGCAATAGAGTCATGCTCTTATGGTTTCTGTCATCGTGTGAAAGAAGAGGGACTCCATGCCTGGATGGCAGCTTCAAGTGTCATGTTTTGATCACATGTTGAAAGGAAGATACATTAAAAGAAAAAGTGATTAGTTAGCTGACAAAAGTGGAGCAACTTCACATTGTGTCTGAGAAGTTTGTAAAGACCTCTATTCTGACACATGCACAGCACATGGTAAGGACAGTGGTTTCTTTTTCAGTCAGAGAAAAATTCTATACCATGCCTGTTTCCTCAGCAGTTACCATTATGTGCACAACTGCAAGGTGCTTAATAAATGTGTGCTTAAAGCATGTGTAGATGATAGAGATATAAGGGTATATGGGCATTTGTTAAACAAAACTATGAAAATGATTTTTTCCATAAACGAATGAAAACCCTGAACCTCTTCTCTTCCTTTTCTTTATTCTGTAACTAGAGAAGAATCCAGTTTCAATTCTACTCACTCGGCCTCCTTCACCACTTTCTTTCTTTTTAAGTGAATTCAGTCAGGTATTTCCAATGAAGAGGCTATTTTTGAGCTTCTGTTGCTATAGATGGAGCTGGGATGGGGCTGGGGGCAAAGAAAGCTGACTCCGAGAAAGGACAGACTTGCCTTTGTACCTTGATGGACAATCAACAGACTAACCAGGGAAAGGAATTCCTAGTCTAGTTGTCTTAATAGAATAAAATTAGAGGGGGGGAGGGGACCAAAAGAAAGGAGAATGGGGGAGTTTCCAGAGAAGCAGCAGAAGTATACTTGCAATACTTCATCTTGGGGCCCATGCTTCATTGCAGTATTGATTTAAGTAAAATTTTAAATCCCTATCTAAATGCTACCTTCCCTGTTTGAAATACTCTTTAATTCTCTACATAGCAGAGGGATCTTAACAATCAAAATCCTACCAACAGTCCAAATGATATTCTAAGAGTTATTCAAATATATTTGGTTATTAGACAGGTTTACTGGGAAAATAAAATCAAAACAAATGCCTTGACATTTCAGTTTTTAAATCAACAATACAAGGAACATTTATGGAGATGAAATATATTGGCAATATGAAGGTTTGGAAATGAATGTTATTAAGAAAGCTTAGAGAATGATTGTGTTTTATCTCCGGAGGGGAAAAACAACAATAACAATTGAACTCTGCTCTTGTCTTCTGTTTCAACATCATGTCGCTGTCCTGCCTCCTCCTGTAATAAATATTCTCTTGCCAGTCCTGTTGCTGACAATAATGTAGGTGAACTCTGCACTGCGTGTGTCTGTCACTATTAATGACCACAGGAGAGAGAAACAATAACTCACTCCTTTAAGAACTGGAGGGATGAAATGCTGCTGAAATCTCCTTTCGTTTGTTTTTTTCTGAAGAATATTTCCACCTGTTCTTTCTAAATTCACAAAGAACCTTCCGTTACAGAACAGAAACTCTCTCACATGTTCTAGCTGCAACTTTGAACGTTGTTAGAATGGCAGACACTTGTTGCAAGATAGGTGTTAATTGTTATAATAATACCATCCGAGGAGGTTTGAGATACCATGATACATGTAGTGCTTTTAATGTTTGGGTGATAAACAATGTGGTAGGAACACTTTGTTTCTTTATCTAAGTCTTAGATAAGTTTTCACATAATCACACCACAGACAATCTTACTAAATTGCTTATTTCACTCATTTTGTTTAGTGTGTGTGTCTGTGTGTGTGTGTGTGTGTGTGTGTGTGTGTGTGTTTTAAATGAGGTCTTTTGGTGTTTGTTTGTTCTTGAGTCATGAAAGAACCTTTAAATGCTATATTTTTCTTGTGAAACTGTGTTGAAGTATTTGTGTTTGAATCATGGAAGAAAGCTTTATAGTGTGTTTTTTTTAATTATCAATCCAGAAACAAAACCCTGTAGAAATGAAGAACAGCAATCCCTCACACATGTCTTATACAAATGGAGGGATAACAATGTTCAAACTGTGATGAAAAATAGCCACAATATCTGGGTTAGTCACTTCTGAACTGGGAAATAAGTGCCCTTCTGATAAAATAAAAATATAGCAGTTCATGCAAATGAGTCATTTCAAACTGATTCTTGGGTAACACTCTCCTGTCAATTTTCAACCTTATGCTAACAATATTCTTTTACTTCTCCTTAGCACCAGTGCTGATGAAATATCATCATGAGGGTTACTCTGACTTAGTAGAAACTGACTTTTCCAGAAAATAACATTTAAGATGCCAGTGGATTTGTAGAATTCACATAGAGTGACTAAAGATTTTCTGAGTCTCCCCTGCCTTCTCACTGGCTTCTACGGTGCTCAACACTTTTACTGACAAAATTCTAGAAATGCCAGCTCTTGGCAATGGTACACTTTAAATTGTTATTTGTAGCTTTTGCAGGGAATGTAAGAAAGCATTAAGAAATAAGTCTGTCTTTCACCATATTTCTAGAAGACAGTAAATTATTTTTAAGTTTTAAACATTCCTTTCCCAAATCCCAAAGTAAAATGCTGTTTTCTAAGTGAAATAGTGATTCAACTATATCAATCAATAATAAGTCATTGTAGCTTAAGTGTGTAAATGATAAATTATGTCAAATAGGAAGACAATAAACCAAACAAAGAAATATGAAAAATATATAGGGAACCTCAGGTTTATGACTGAGAAATACACCCATCTCACAGATACCACACTTAGCAATGGCCAAGAAATGTTTGACTCAATTAATAGTCTATTCCAAAACTTTAGCAAAAGCACTTTTTTCTATTTGATTTGCAATACTTGGTCATATCTCAACATTACAACTTTCATCTGCCAGCCACTAACAACTGTGTCCAATATCCAGTTTCCCCTACACTCATTCTTAAGAAACAATGAGTCTACTCAAACATATCTGGGTGATTAAGAGTTCCTTGTAAGATGCCAAGTCACCAATTTAAGATTTTGTTTCTAATTCTGTTTTGCCTCAAATGCAAACACATTGAAGGGCAGCAGCCTTTATGCTAAAGGTGATTTTATAAACTTGATGAAATTGTCCCTGTATTCCTTATTATTAAAGGAAGAAAGGGGGGTTGGAGACACGAGGCTTAGGACAAATAAAAGAGTCTATCTGTTCTTCACAATTCTTTCTTTCTCTAAGTTTACTCATACAGTGGCGAATCTAACCATCCTACCAAAGCCATAGAATATAAAGCCTTGTTTGTTTCTTGGTGGGTCAATTCTCCCAGTCCCCAGCTCTTTCCTCATTCTCATCTACGGCTCAAAGGTCCACACACAGTTGGCAGTATCAGGCCCAAAAGCTAAATTGCTATTTTTCTCTCAGCTTTGTTAAACAGACTCCTGTTCCCACCATGGTAAAGGCCTGTATTAGAAAACCCACTCCTCGGCCTCACTTAACGTTTAAGTAAGACTCGGAAAGAAGTTATCGATAAGGGTTTCAGGGACATAAAAGTATTCAATCCATCAAACTACTCCGAATCAAATTAGCCTGAAACACTATCCTTAAAACTGCAAAAACATTGTGATACTAAATATTTAATATTATCAGTCAGGCAAATTGACCTGGGTCAAATGGGCAAATCTAAAAAAATGAGATTGCTAAGTTTCTCAGCCTGATAGCTTCGTAATAAATAATGTGCTTCTATTCAATCTGTACATTAAGTCTTTTATGTGGCCTTAAGGCACTATCTGATGGCCATGCCCATTACAGTGTAGCCATAGAAACTGACACATTTATTTCTTGGATTAGTGTGCCATTGAAAATATTAATATGAAGCAGTAAAAGGGGATTTAATCTAATCTACTGACGCGAGGATGAAGTTAGTAAAGGGTTGAGTGCCCAACAGGGAAGGAAAGATTATTCCTGCAGTAAGATGCTTGTTAGCATTACAAAGATCAACTAAACAGCCCACGACTTATTTGGCACTTTTATATTTAAATAAGCATCCTCATACCCAGCATGCAGCACTTTCTGCAGACTGAAGAATGCTTTGAAAGTGAAATACATATTTTTAAGGATGCTGATAGCTAAGGTGGACATCTTTTGCCTATGAGCATAAAGTGAACAGCGCACTTCACATGGGCACACAGAAAACACAGTGCCCAGGCCCAGAGTAGACTGTCACAATGAATTGCATTTTGTTTTGTTTTGAAGGCTTTTGTGTAGCACTTCAGTTTTGCCCAGGTTTAAAATACAATCATCAAAAGTAAAAGACATTATCAATGAAGGCCAAGCAGGTTTCATATGTTCAGAGAAATCCCAACTAATCAATTTTACCCTTGATTTTGTTAATTCTTCACTCAAGATCAGACGATGATAAATATCCTTTTAATTGTGGGCCAGACCACGTGTAACACTGGTGCCTCCTGATAATGCACAGGACACTGCTCCAGCCCTCCTTTACTCTGCTGCAAAGTACATAAATTTCCAAGACATATTCTGACAGAGGAAGCATTGTTGAAGAGCAAAGTATAGCACTTTGTCCTTGAGATGTTAACATGGAATGCCATAAAGTATTCAAATAATAATTTACTCAATCTTTCAGGGTAATTAATTAAAATGCTGGAGATGTTGGGGAAAATCACCTTGAGCTTAGACGACTGAAGGGCCCTCCTTCTCTCTCAGCATGCAAGCTGCCCCAGCAGACCTACCACATGCTTTCCCAGTTATGGGGTTTGATTTCAGAAGATAATAAATAGCCAGGATCTAATTTTGCCATGTCACAACCGATTATGTTTCACAAGAAAAGGTGGAGCGCTCACCTACCAGATGAAGGTGAAACATAAAACCACTTTTATTTATGTCATGCGTCCAAATTCAGCTCAGCCTAGCCTGGGCACTGGGAGCATGTGGACTTTCACTGTCACGCAAATTTATGTATCTTAAGAATGTGTCAAATATAAACATAAATTTAATCAAAGGGATGGAAACCTTTATTATATATAAAAAACACATTCTTGACATCTAATATAAATTATTTTAATGTGTGTTTTATCATTTTTCAGAAGGTCACAAAAAAAAAAAAGAATAAGACATTAAACAGTTACAGCCTGAGGGTCTATCATAGTTTTGGCCATCATCAGTAGTCAGGTTCTAAACATTCTCTCTCTCTCTCTTTCTCACTCTCTCCTCTCTTTCCTCTCTCTTTTCTCTTCTCTCTTCTCTCTTCTCTCTTCTCTCTCTCTCTCTCTCTCTCTCTCTCTCTCTCTCTCTCTCTCTCTCTCTCTCTCTCTTTCTCTCTCTTCAAGTGCACTGTAGCTCACTATCTTACTCAACTGCACTATCATATACTCCCACAATGATATGTAGGAATGTATGGGAGATTTTAGTTACAAAAATTTATATTTTCAATGGGACTATAGTCAGGCCTGAACTTCTGAATTTGCATGTCAAATTAGAGAATTTCTCAGGCAGTTAAACCAAAACCCATGTGTCTAGAGAGTCAATATCTTTGGGTACAGAATCAAAGGCAGTGTTGGGACACCATGACTTCTGTTTTGGGTCATGTTAAGAGACTAAACAGAAGCCTGATTATCAGTAGATTAACAAGCCCTGGGTACTACTCAGCCATTCTTCTTAGTTGGGTAGGTTTGGAACAGAATTTTAAAGATTAAAAAACTTGCATATGATGAATAAGGATGTCATTTTCCATTAATATGAACAAAGAAAGGACCATACTTGTAGTTGGCAAATTGGGTGGCTGTAGTGTAAGGGGAGCAGAGGCAGTCACAGACAGCACCTCACTGGTGCAAATCAAAACAAACTGATGCTATCTGGGGAATCTTGGAATGATGTGACAACACAATGTTTTAACCCAATCCTTATTAGCCACATGTGATAGATCACACTGATGACCTTTCATTAACTCAAAACAATGCTAGCTTAACAGGAACCATGAAACACAGTACTTCTAACCTAACTAGACTGTGTAACAGCTTCCAGTGTCCAAGTTTATTTAAGATAAAATAAACTTTAAAAGCTAAAAAGACTTTATAAAAGCACTTGTTGAAATCAAAAATCAAGGTCTTACTAAACCTTAATCCTTTAACTCACTTTATAAAAAAATCTACCAGGAGAGATTCTGCCAAAACATGCTTAACTTACTACCTTGGTGCATAGTGTATGAGTTTAGGATATGAGCATATGAGAACATGAGAGAAAAGCAGAGAAAAGAGGATATCTAGGATTATGGCTCCATCCATTATCCTCTGGCCACTTTGTACATGTTCTCATTTTAGGACCTACAAGAAACTCAGTTGGATGCAGGATCATCCTATGGACTACTTTGGGCTCTATAACAATCTGACACATACACTTACAATTCCTGCAAGTCTCTTGTATAGTTCTTATTTTATTTATCATTTCGGTCAGGTAGAAATGACTTCTTAGCTTCAGAGACAGCTAACGGATTTCATTTACCCATTGCTGGCCTGTAAATACCCCAGAGAAGCAAAACAAGCCCACTTTATCCAAACCATACACTTGAAGTTCTGTGTGCTAATACTGTACTCCACTCTGAGAACTTAAACCTTTCCTATGCCCATTTTCTATCAACAGCCCATCAAAGTGAGGTTCCAAAGACTGACCGTGCTACCCGTCAATGTATTGCACTATCACTGTCTATGTGGTCAGATACTAAATTACTTTTCCTAATCCTGTTCTATTGGATTCTATACAACACTCAAGAACTGACAATCCTGATGAAGTCTTAGAGTCTTTTAAGAGCTAGCATGTTGTTGAGTGTGTATATGGTGGGGGCGGGGGGGGACATGACTGTCATCCCAACACTAGGAAATCTGAGGCAAGAGGATTGCCATGACTTCACAGTCAGTCTAGGCATCATAGCAAATAACAGGTCAGCTGTGAATAAATAGCAAGATCCTTCTCGCACCCAGTAAGAAAACAATATGCCATAAGATTACAAGAGACTAAGAGGTGCTTACTGAATTTAGTGTCATCTCCATTTATTTCCCTCAGATAAACTCATACGGAGCTTCTATTAAACATAAGATACTCATATTTTCCATAAGATCTAGAAAGTCCTGAAGCTGGTAATTTAATTAAAATTACTAGCTGTGTAATAGTGGCTCTGTGTTTTTTTTTTTTAAATTTTAGCCACTATGTCTCCATGCAACTAAGACAGACCCCAAAATCTCCATCCTCCTACCTCTGTCTCCCAAGTAGGTGGAATCACAGGCTTGTATTGCCATCGTTCTTGGTGGTCCTTTGATAATTTAAGTTCTGTTTAAATATAAAGACCTTTCTAGAACTCATTTCCCCAATTCCCATTGCAGAATAAAACCAACACAATCTAATATATCTCTGCATATTGTCTACCCTTATTTAATTTCTAATTAAACTTAGAAGGGTGAGCAGTAACGTGTCTCAGCAGGTAAAGGCACATGTTATCAATCCTAACAACCATGTGGCATGGAGAGAAATGATTCCGGCAAGTTGTCTTCAGATCTTTACACATGTGCTAAGCTCATACACACACACACACACACACAGAGAGAGAGAGAGAGAGAGAGAGAGAGAGAGAGAGAGAGAGAGAGAGAGAGAGAGAGAACAAACTAGAGGATGTCATCTGCCTAGTAGTGACTGATTTTAACAGAAATATCTCTAAAGAAGCAAAAGGTCCAGGATGTTGGCAGAGATGAGGTACATTTTTCCTCAAGTGGAGAACTTCTTGAGGAAAAACTCTAAATACTTGGCTCCTCAGTACTACTCATGAAGCCTTGATTCTGTTACTGGTTGACAATTTTCTCTCACTTCATAGCATACATTTCAAAACATCTCTTTAAGGTCGCTAACAAAGCCCATGATCTAACTTTCTTCCTACGATTCAATCACTAATGAGAGACATTGATTTGAGGAGCTTGCTCAAGGTTCATACCGTGAACTTCCATCTCCCCTTGTTTCTCTCCACTGGCAAAGCTTCAGTGTGTTTTTAATCCACTAAAGGTGGTCCTACTCCAGCTCCAGCTTGGCCTTAGGTTGCCTGTCCGGCTTCAGCTCCTTGAGTGTTTTCCCACTCCTCTCTAGAGGCTCTTCCCCCTTATGTATCTTCAAGTCTTTCCTATCGAACACTAAATCAACACATCAGGCTCCAGGTCCTCCAATAGCTACTCCATTCTTCTCCTTACAGCCTCAAATAAGAATGCTAGAAGAATGCCCAAGTCCCTGTTCTCCACAGCCTCTTCTCTTTCTTTCACCCGCCTCAGTGTAACTTCAAAACTCACCATTTCTTCATTAGCTTTATCAAGCTGACAATGAATTCTATGAAAAAGTCAATGACCATTCCTACATCCTTAGCTTATCAGAATTAGTTGCTCTTGATGACAAGTCTCCTGGAAGCCTCTATTCTTGTGCTTTCTATACACCACTACATACAGATGTGTGTATAGGTCCACTGAAGTTGGTAAATCAAGCCAAATTGCCAACTGATATTCCTTCTTCCCACCCTGGAAGTCAGGGTGCTCTTCCCAGTATCTCTTCTGATAACTTACTTCCTCCTCAACACTTTTAAATGATTTCTTATAGACATCAATGGCAAATGCCAATCTTCAAAATAACTTAAGAGAAAAGAAGCCTAGCCCCAGCCATCACTACTTATCATGCCAAAGAAGACAAACACAGCATCAAAATGTCAAAATAGTAATGGTAATGTTACTCTTTTTAAAGAGTAGCATCCAGTTAACAACTAGATTTTCAGTTATTATTTACTGAAAAGAAAAATGAAAAGAACATAGTCAACATTGTCCAAATTTGGTTAGATGTGCATGTTTTATATACTTTGTAAAATTAAAATTGCTATTAAGCATATTTTAATAACAAATATTTATGTTTAAATAAAAATATTAGGAAAGATAATATTATTGTGATGTTCTTTCAATAGATATAATTAAAGAGAAAAAGAGGAATGTATCAACGTTTTACTTTGGCTGTTTCTATAACTAATAAATATTATCAAATGTAGTATTATAAGCATTACAAAAGTATAATGTTCCAATTAGTTTATAGTGTAGCATGAAAGTATAATCTTACAATGTTTTATTATAACTGTCTATAGTACTATATTATTTATATTCTATAATATATTACATATTAATGTCATAATAGCATGCTATTCTAGTAATATGTTAAATATCCTTTAATCATTGGATTTGAAATTTTTATACTAGTGTTATTATTTCATTATTTTTATATTATGATGACTATTAATGTTTAATTTAGAAAAAATGATTTATTTATCAATATTTATTTGTTTGTTTGCTGTGCTGGAGATCAAACTCAGAGACTTGAGGCATGTTAGGCAAGCACTCTATCTCTGAACTATATTTCCAGCCTTAAGATATTTAAGAAATGCAAACCAATAGTTGGCCTGAGTCATGCAGAAGGACTTTTAGAAGCAGAGTATCCAGATTTGACATTTCTGAAGAATGAACCCTGTTCCTTAAAGTCATCTAAGCCCCCAGGAGCTTTCCATTTGCCAGGATAGCTTCAAAAAGGAAACACACATTCTAGTCATTTTCCATTCTGCTTGGTGCAGAAAGGACTCCTCACCAGTCTTTTGTGTTGCAGATGCCACAGTATTTACTAGTGGCCCACAAAGGCCAGGCAACTAGACTGTATTGTAAGATAATGACACAGATGAAGTTGAATGCTGGCTACAGTTATTCAAATGTGACTAGTATTTGCATCTCTTTGATACTTCTACCACAAACTTAAACAGTCATCACATCATTATACAAATTTCTTTTGTCAACTGAGGGAAAGAAGTATATTGAATCACCTTCCCTGGTTGCATTATGTTGTGTTGAATTAAATGATAGAGGTAATAATCTTAGGATATAATTAGACACTGAAACTTCACCCAGGTGAAAATACTTTCTTATAAAGTATCTGTTACTGTTGCTGTATATGGTAGTTTTCTGAAACTAGAGAGACAGACAGATAGATAGATAGATAGATAGATAGATAGATAGATAGATAGATAGATAGATAGATAGATAAACAGACAGACAGACAGATAGATAGATAGATGATAGATAATTTGAGATCAATATAGTTTAACCACATTCCAGAGCATTCAAAAAAATCACTTATAAACACTGTCAATGTTATTCTTATAAATATTCAATTCATCCAAGATTACTGAGATAGCTAATTTCCTGTCAACATGAGCTAGAGTCATCATAGTGAAGAGATCTTTAATTGAGAAAACACTTCCATAAGATTAAGCTATAGGCAAGCCTATATATATTTTATTAATTAGTTTTTGATATGGGAGGACCCAGTCTATTTTGGGTGGTACCACTCTGGGTTGCTGGTCCTGGGTTCTATAAGAAAGTGGGCTGAGCAGGCCAAGTTAGTAAGCAGCACCCCTCCATGGCCTCTGCATCAGCTCCTGCATCCAGGTTCCTGCCCTGTTTTAGTTCCTGTCTTAAGTGCCTTGGATGTGAAGCCATAAGCCAATTAAAATCTTTCTTTTCCAATTTGCTTTTGGTCATGGGTTTTCATCGTGGCCATAGTAACCCCGACTAAGGGAAATACCCTGCAAAATATATATATATATTGATAATATTAAAAATGAAGCACATTCTTTGAAAACGGCTCCTATAAGATGAAATAACTGAGTCTTCTTGACATCCTTACTGTCCCACTGGCCTGTTGGTCCGCTGACTGGTGACTTGACTGTCCTGGCAGGAACTCTCTTCACCTCAGTTACAGGAATGCATGGAGTTGGATGCATGGATCAGGTGTGTGGTGAACTCACTCAGAGTGTCTTCATTCCTCAAGCACTGGTCACATGATTTTAACTAAGTCTCTGAACAACACACAGCCTCAGTTTCCTCTGTTGTAAACTGGAAATCCCTTTCTCCATCCTCCTCCATGGCATGACTTGACGTTTCAAATACTTGCATTGAAAATTGTAATGGGACATTGCAATTAAAAGATGACTGTTAATTATCAAGTTACTAATAAAAGTGTAAATTTAATGGTGATGTTTCTTTCACACTCTTGTCACCTGGTAAAACAGACTAACATAAAATGGCTATAATTAGTTTATTTTAAACGCCAATTAGCATTTCCAGTACCATCAGCAGCCATTTGAACAGTACAGACTCCTTTTCTGACATACTTTAGGAGGTACCTGCCCATCTCAACTATGGAAGTTTACCTCTGATTAACCTCAAACCAAAGCTGAAAGTGCCAAGTGACATGTACAGATAGGGTCTACCTCATCTCCAAGGCAAAAATCAGTCCCTCTCTCCCTTTATCAACAATTGCACTGTAATATCTTAGAAGTCGCTCTTTAAACCTTGTGATAGACATCAATTGTGAGTCTATAATGCAGTTAAGAGCTTGAAACTCAACCCAGAAATCCACAACAAAGCTGTTGTGAGTCCTGCTTTACCAACAATGGTTAAAAGATCATTTCCGGCAATCTTGGAGAAAACAAAAGGTTACTAGAGGCGCTGAGGTACAGGAGACTGAATCTGTTCTGTCACCTTGCAGACCTTAGAATACCTCGGGGTACCTGCTACTGAGAAGCCCTTTTCCTCCCATTCTCTCCAGCCCTGTTTCCAAGTGGGGTGTCCCCCACAAACTGGCTCAGAAGTCTCCCAGATGCATCAGACTCCTTTATGCTTGCTTTCTTTTCTTATATATGTCATTGTTATACCTGATTTGATAGAAAATTAGTGTATCATCTCAATTCAAAAGACTACACATGAGTAATTTACAGCCATCATTGCTAGGATGCTTATGTTTATATAACAAGTACAGCATTTCGGATCAAATGGTTTATACAGGATGGTAAAGAAGTCTCCCACGTTTTCTTGGGGGGGAGGTGGAAATCAGCTAATTTCAAAGTTGTAGACTATGTAAACTTGATGGTTTATGAATATGTGACAATAATAATTTTATATTATTATAAAATATAATAAGTTATATATATTATATTTATATAAATAAATTATTATAACTAATAATTATTATTTACTTGTGTCTTATACACAAACATTTCTTTAGTAATGTCTAAATTGGTGACTGCCGAACCAGTTTGCCAAAGCATACTCACCTTCCTTCGCAAAGAGATTTCTAAATTTTGGTCAAAATAAATCATTTGTCTTTGCTTTAACAGATAAGTGAAACTTGCCATTCCTTAGAGAGGGGAAGGAGACGGTGTCTTGATGCTGCTAAGGTAAGAAGTGTGGGAGGCAGAATGAACCAGAGTGAACCAGAGTGAAATGGACAGGGAGTTAAAACATCCAAAAACATGGCCGCATGGGCACCTAAGGAAATGAGCCACCATCAATAAGGAAGGGCCCAGGGAGCCATGCAAGGTTCCTTTATTTTCTGACACTTAAAAAAATTACTAGAAACGAATCTCAATAATATTCACTTGTATGTGGGAATCAAAATGCTGAATAACTTACTGAATATCTAGAGTAAGACCTATTTTTCTTTGATGTTCTTCTCTCTGTACTTTCTTTTTTTTTTGAATGACTTTTTCTTTTTCCCAAATCAAGAACTTTTTGAAGTCAGGAACTCTGCCTCTCAGAATCCTAATAACTATTGCTTATGAAAGGAACAGTCTGAGTCGATAGGTGGGCGGTGAGTTTGAAAGTTTGCATAGTCCCCACTTATTGTTGAGTCAGAATTGTTGGAAGTTGTGACAGCAACGTAAGAACCCTAGCAATGAATTCCATAAATCTACAGGTGGAGTGGGAATCTATTGTTGGCCTGTTCTCAAGCCTTGTATAATTTTTGAGCCCTTCCAACTCTTCTCCTCCAACAGCATTCTGGTTTTCTGATTCTCAAATTGTTTTTGCAACTTATAACTCATAATCTGGCCACTGACTACAATGATACATTAAGGAAATACCTTCTCACTTGACACTTCAATAAACTAATGTTGCCTTTAGTCACACATGGTTCTGGTACGTCCCAATCCCAAACAGTGCAGTTTCTCTTGGCAATGCTACAAAGGAACCAGTGGAGATCACTGTCAGCATGAGCTGTGCCTTAGAAACCTGCCTTGCCATGCATGTTTCACAGCACCAAGTACAGCAGAAGTGATGGAGTCTCCCCTTATAATATGGACTAAGTGACAAGGTTAAGTGTTCAAATTTGGTGTCTATCGTAGATGCAACACTGGTTGTTTTTATTGTCAGGACGTCTTAGCACTGGAACTTACTCTCTAGCAAAGCCATATATTCCCTTACCCCTTGTGCAAAATAACCCTGAGGTGGTCAAGCTGGATGGTTTAGAGAACAAGATGAGAATTAAGTAGCTTGCTTGGATTTTTTAAAGCTCTATATATCATTGTTACTTGGACCCTAAGATTCTATCGTCATCATTCTACCACATCAGGATACAAATGGGGTAGTTTGGTAATCTGCTGTATTGTCAACACCAGTCAGAAAGGTACAGGAATATGCCAGGAAGACAGCAAATGGCCTGGAACCAAATAAATTCATGATTGTGCTGTCTTAAAAATGATGTTGTTCACGATTAATCCCTCTGAAAAAAAACACTGATGGTCTCCATTAATCGTCTGTACGTGTCTGGACATTTGAACATTCTAGACTTGTAAGTCCTTGCACATGTAGAGCACTCACATTTGGCTCAATGATTTTTCGTTTTACCAATAACTTAGTGTTGATATTAGATAGTACAAAATCACGTGAGGTGACTACATTCTAGCAATTTCCCATTATTTACATTTTCGATGTGATACTTTGTATAGGGTGTGCTGACATGTTAGGTGTTCTAATGTGAGAAGAGTTTAGCAGTGAAACAGAATTGTGAAGAGAAAACTTCATTGAAGGGAACACAACTGTACCACATGGTTCTGAGCCAGCCAAACCTCCTTGTTGAAGGTTCTGAAAGACCCTAAGAACTGGATCTTTGCAGCTGTTAGGTTTTTAATTTAAATTTCAATAACAGCAAAAAAAAACATGCAAATACATCTCTTTGTAATATAAAAGAAAGGTTAACATTTTCTGTTATTAACGTAAGCGTATTTCATATTAGAATCTATGGCATTTCAACTTACATTTCAAGACCTGGGGTAGATATTTTTTCTTCTTTTTCTCCCCTGTAAAATGCAATTATGAAGAATGGAGGAGCTTTTGAGCAAATTATGCGAAGTAGGGAATCTTAAAACAACCTCTTTTTAGGGCAAAAATGCTCAAACATAGTGACATGGTAATTCTCAAGTTGCTACAGGCACAAAAGCACACTGTTACTGCTACGTTGTTCTCATTTTTAGATCATTGACAAAGATCACAAATAAAGATCCAACATCCTAAAACACACGGGCCTGATTCTGCATGCTGTTGTAATGAAGTCCTTTGAATTATTATAAATGCTTGAGCATTAAAAATTCATCAGCAAGGAGAGAGAGGTGCTCTCTATTTGTGGTGTTCTGAATTTAAACACAACCCACTAAGAATGGTTGATTGTCCCGAGGAAGCGCTGCTGACAGCCATCAGCAGGTCTGTGCAAATGGTATTTGGAAAAGGTAATAGGAGCTTCGGGAGTATATTTCAGCCGTATAATAAAGTAATTGTGAAAGTGTAATTGCAGTCTGCCTCCATACCATATTAGGGTAAGGAATGAGATGGTAAGAAAACATGAGATCTGCAGAATTATTTTATAAGCTTGCAATGCCTGTCTCACAGAATTCAGAAACTTTATCAGAAAAAAAAAATTTAACTGGGCAGTGGTGTTTACCTTTTGAAATCTATTATAATGAACCTGAACAAAACCACCAGTGATTATGTTACCATTTTACAAACATCCTGAACTTGAGAATGGCTTCCAACATAAAAATGGCATTGGGTCATGTTGATCAACTAATTTCAGCTCATGGAAACATCAAAGGAAATACTGAGCACAGACCCTGCTGTTTACTTTTGAACGATACCTGGTTCAAATTTCCAAAGACTTAAATATTTGTGTGACTAGAATTTCAATTTTTAAAAATTTATTCCCTCGGCTACTTCATAAACAATCACTATTGGCTTATGTTACCGAGTCTCGGTATCCCACGGGCATCAGCTGCTTTCCAGGCAGGACTTTAGAAGAGACAAGAAATGCTGCTTCTGTTCTTAGCCCTCTCATGTAGCCTACAGGAATGAACAGGACTAAGAAAGGAAATGTACGGATGGACATGCAGACACGTCATGTTGTCTGTATTCAGTGGTATGAGTGGTCCTGGGAAAATTTAAAATTATCTATTCCATTTCTGATTCACTCTCATCTTTCAGTAGAGTTACCTAGATCATATGTAAGATTATCACTCCTACAAGTGCACACTAGTTCTCACAACTTCAGCATTTGTCTTGGCACATAACAGCTTATGATACAGTATTTAGTGAGTACACAACAAAGACAGACAAGTACACATAGCCGCATCTCTGCAATGACAGACAACAAATGTTAAGGTACCATAAGATATTATCACTGGGCGATGGTGCTACGTTAACGTACACTCTACAATGATTACAGATGAAATCTCCTGACAACATGTCTTTCACGATATGCCCCATCACTAGGTGATGCTTGCCTTTGCTAACAAATATCATCCCACTCTCCTGAAGTGAGTCCACAGTAGTCCTGTGCCACAAGCCCCCAACACCACAAATGCATCCTGGAATCAGGTGAATGGAATCTGTTTCCCACGGCCATCCTGTTACAACAGAAACTTGCAAGTAAAGTCCACGAACAGTAGCTGTGTACAATGCATGTTCTTCTAGCCTGCCATTTTGGACAAACATTTGAAATATTTTAAGTATAAAATAATTACCCTGATTTGGATATAGGCAAAAATCTAAAATAATTATTGATCTATCATGAGTTTCTTGGAGACAAAACACTCATGTCACCAGAAGGGAATTTCCACTAGTCATATATTTCTGCTTTACTATGTACAAACTCTACGGAAAAAAAAAAAAAGCAAAAACAAAAAAAAAACAACAACAATAAGAAAAAACCAGATGAAGGCCTATTGGCATTGACTTAATGGTAAGCTGCAGACATAGGAATAACACCTGGGAAATCTTCAGTGCACACACCTGAAATCTATCCATACCATCCATCTAGCCAGAGCTCTTGTTTTCCCAATACTGAGAGATCCACCTAGGTATATCCTATGATAAAGAGGATGGGAAAGAACAGAGTTCCCTCTAGGTGGGAGATAGTCTAGGGAAAGGCATCTAACTCAGCAGCTTAAAGGACTCTTGAAAGTAATGACAGTCATGTTACAAATTACATCAGCAAGAGGTGAAAAGAAGCAGGTTTGCGGTGTGTGTGTATGTGTGTGTACATGTGTGCACATGTGACAATGTCTTTGTCATCTGTTAGGTCATACTCTGTACTTTACCTCCAAAACCTCTACTATTATTACTCTTTACTTTCTTTATATCCCCCTCCTTTGGACTTTGCAAATTCCCAGCATGTTAGGTCCTACACGGATACCTAAAAGTACAAAAGTGTACTCTAAGACCTTCCTCCATCACCAACCATCATCGATTCATCCTGTGACATGAGTACTTTATCCTCCCAACTACATTCCGGCTATCTGACTTCCTCCCTCTTCATCATTGCCTCTCTTCAGACCATAGTAGAGATATCCTGGTGGCAATCTTCTTGCTGTAACATCCCCAGTGCTGAGATTACATGTATGCAAGTCTATTCTTGGTATGCACATTCTTATCGGGGACAAGCATCATCCCATCGACAGTAAGCATTTGACTTCTAACCCAACTTCCCCTCTCTCATTCTGTTTAGGTTAACATGCTCTTGACTGCTCCCACTGCCGTGATTGTGCATCATTCCAGGGAGCCCTTCCCATTAGCTAGACCCAACCTCATTCCAGAGCTCTCAATTCATAACCTAATTCCTGGAGTTTAAGCTATCTCATCTTATTCCCTACCTTCTTTAGGCCCAGGGGCTCATATCTTCATGTCTTTGTACAATTTCTGTGTTTGACATCTTTTGGCTAGAGTTGTTACAGCTTTTAACTAGAAAAAACCTTTGGCTGTGTAGGTAATTAGTGCCGATGCATGCCTCAGAAAGTCAGAGATTTGTTGCTCCTTGTGTTCTCCTACTTTCTTCCCATCAGGAGGAAGCAAGGGCTAAATCTTCATATTTATGTAGTTTAATATGTAAGGCAAGAGGCAGGTTTTCCTCTGTTCTTTAGCTGGGACCACAAAAAGTTGCTCTGTTTGGTTTCTTTAGAGTTTTTGGTTGTTTGCTTTGACTAGTCTTGTTTGGCTGTAGAGGCTTGACCTTAGGCAGGCTACGCATGTACTCAACCATAGAACTGTAGACCCAGTCTCTGTTTTTTCTTTTCTTTAAGTTGCCTCACGTCATCTAGAAAAATAGGAGTCTAAAACATAATTCAAAGATTCAGAAATAATTTTTCTCTTCTTTGCCAAGCAGATTTTAAGGCCAGCTGAAAGGCTGCTTCCTCCAGGAAGCCACAGGGGGTCGTCCTGCATCAATTCCTATCCTATTTTCTGATCCTCACACTGTAACCTCAGGTTTTCTGTCATGGTACTTATTCTGTGACTGTACTGCGGTTGCCTCTGTTCTGCTACTATCTGTCTGGGGCCAGATCTTACGCACCTCTCAGTCTCTCTCTTGCCCCTTGCACATTCATAACTAGGCTCTCCCTCCAACGGCAATCAGTAAATACTTTTCAGTTTCTCACAATGAATAAGAATGGCTTGTTACCACGACCAAAGTTGTATAGAGGGTGCACTCCAAATAAAAAGTCTACTTATGCTGAAATATTACGCTTCACCTGTGTGCAATTACTTATGTGGGCTCTGCACTAGACCAACCTGAACATCAGAGATTATAATAGAAATGGTACTGGGGCACAAGTGCAGCAGCCGACATGGAAATGACCTTAATACTGCTACGACTTCTGCCTGGTGAAACTCACTACCAGAGTAGCAGCTGAAACACATTCAGATGAATACTTTTTTAAAAACCATTTTGTAAGTGTATATATTTTCTCCCTTGCCTGATATCTCAGGAAAAAGTATGAAATAGTCTTCCAGAGCATTACAAAAAGGTCACCCCATACCAAAAAATCCAACATCTAAACGCAACAGAGTTTGCTTTGGCATTTTAAAGACACAGTTGTGCCTTCATTTGGCCACCACCCCGCCCAGCAGAGCCTGGAGAAGAAGTGCCCATTTCGTATGTCCTAAAATGTGTTGAAATAATATTTCAGAGCCCAGATGAAGGTCGAATCTGTTTGGGACATACTACAGCTGTGAGGTCACCATCCCTTCAGCATCCACTTTACTACTACATATTAAGTATGATTCCGGCATTGACATCTTCTTGACTAATTGAAATAATACAAAAGTATAGCTTTGTTCTAAATTTAATATCCAAGTACCAAACTTTGGGATCCCATCAAATGAAACAAAACAAAACAAAAAAACTATAGACTGTACCTTCATTAAGAATTCCAGCACACGGGAGGCAGAAGACAGATCTCTGTGAGTTCAAGGCCAGCCTGCTCTATATAGTGAAACCCTGTCTCAAGAAATAAATTTTAAAAAGTCTCTTCTCTTTTTATATATTAATAAGTTCCTGGTTTACCCGGGGTTATTATAGCTAAAGATACCTTACAAAGAAACTGTCATTTCATTTAAAAATAGCATATGATTCATATTGTAGATAATTCAAGAGAGTAGAACATGTACACTGGTGCAACTTGGCAAAGATGTGCTTATTACAAATGTATCTTTGCCTTATATGTTATCAACCAAAGTGGAATTTTTCTAAATCTATACTGGTATGCTTATTAATGTCATTTACAAATTTAAATACAGTGTAAATCTTCCACATTTCAGAAATCTATTGCCTAGTCTCTGTCTTCATTCCCTACAAGATCTATAGGCTGTAGGCAGATAACTGACCTCAGTACATTTTCCCACTGGTTTAGGATTCTTCTTTCTTCTCAAAGCACTGTTAGGAAGAACTAGTTAGAATGGAGCAAGAGAAACACTTCTCATAGCAAGTGCCATTAAAAAAAATGTTTTGGCAGACTTTCCCCAACTTGTAGCTTAGAA
Organism: Tokudaia tokunoshimensis; assembly: GCA_036184795.1. Lineage (NCBI taxonomy): Eukaryota > Metazoa > Chordata > Mammalia > Rodentia > Muridae > Tokudaia > Tokudaia tokunoshimensis. The sequence goes on from BTHU01000014.1 coordinate 119,758,455, forward strand.
GAACTTACATCATCCAAGCATATTATAAGTGCAGAATAAAAGAGAAAGATCTCTAAATGGTTTTTGTTCTACTTTCAAACTCTGAAGCTAAGAGAAAACAAGTTATTTCACTTCGGAAATGAATAACACATGATTTTCACACACACACACACACACACACACACACACACACACACACACACACACACACCCCACCTTTCTAGTTTGGAAATTGCATATAAAAGAGCACTATTTTGGCACAGCTGACCTGTAGAGATATGGAGCTAAGCACAGTCATGACTTCACTCACTCTGATATGCACACATGATACGCAATTAAAATCTCCATTCACATTCCTGCCGGCTGTCAGTCATGAGGTAAACCTTCTTGACAACACTCAGCGAAGCGTACCAGCGAACTGTTTCACAGGAACTTAAACAGTAGCAGTCTTTCTTACTAGCAGGAACAGGTTATGTTCTAAGAAATTAGTAGATGCCGAAGGCTAGACGTTTTCATTAAAAATGAAAATGTCAACAAGATTGCATCTGGAAAGCTATGTGATGTCATATCTAGAAAACAGAAAGTATGTTTTAAAAAATATCCTAGCCTTTGAAACTAGGGGAATCTTTAAAACCCTTTCTCCTGTTTAGAACCATGAGCCTATGAGCTTACTGAGCAGACTGCTAAAGAAAGGACTTACTTTCCTATTTCTACTTCATTATGAAGGGTTTGCAGTTGAATTTTAAAACTTTAAAAATAGATCATGACTCTAAGTCCACATGAAAACTGACCATTCAGTTTATCAACCAATAGGGAAGTCACTTTTTAAATCAGGATGAGCGTATGTAGCAGGTGGAAAATACCACACCCATCAAAACTCCAAATTTATGGAGCTCGATAGAAAATGTTATGCACATAAATTCCTTCCAGATGAACCCAGAAGGAACTCTGCTCATAAGTTAGCTTCTGTTGAACACTGAACCCAAGACTGCACCCTTCCTAACAGAACAGTCGTGTGCTTTAAAGCCCCAAATCCATAAAGCAGTGCAGGAGGACTGAAGGTAGCATGCTTGCAGTGTGCTGCTGTGTCTGCTCTGAGCAACTAACCCTGGATTACAAATTTGAAACAAGTTAATACTATCAGATGTTGAAATATCTGTCTCCTTATTTATTGGGCTATGTATGTGAGAGAGCGCCTGCATCCTGACCATTAACAATCATGACAAATTGCCTTGCTAATGAACGTTACACACTGAAAGTGCCATAACTGATTAAAGTACAATTTCCCACTACTGGAGAGAGATGGAGAATCAGGGGCTCCAGCAGTGGGTGACTCTGATACTCTGCCAACAGGCCTCCAGGGCTCACTGAGATGTTTAGAAAAACACTCTCCATTCCATATGATCGTATTCCGAAAGCCTATGTGTCTACAACAGGTTTTTAAACTGCTTAGGTTCGAGCTGATGAGCCATGAGAAATAGATGGGTTTTAACTATTTGGCCTCCTTGCAAATGTATGTTAAAGAATATTTTTAGTGCTGGCTTTCTTTTCTCTCGCTTTGCTTTCTTTCTCCACTCCCCCAAACATTACGTGTGCTTTGCATTTCACATAAAATCTTTCTTTTGTCAGTTCCTTTGTTGGTGCAAAATTGGCAGCAGTTCAAATTCAAAGTACTCCTATTCATTTACTGACCAATGTCATTGTAGTTCACATCAGCCAGAGAGGTAAGCTCTAAAAAACATAAAAGACTTGCTCTGCCACTGACGAATAATGTGTACATTTTTACAGAGCTTAAACCTTAATGCTTTCCCTGAAACTAACAATACAGTGTATCTTATCATTCCCCTTTCACAGGCAGGCAGCTGCTGAAATGCTTGCCACTTCAAAATATCAATTGCTTGCCAGGGTTGTCCTCAACACACCCTGTCAAACTCATGTATGCTGTGCAGGGAACACAGGGCCAGGCTGAAAGCTAGAAATTGTGTCAGATTCTGCTGTAAGGGTCTGATGTGCAAGGAACAATGTATGACAGCCGTAGAGACTACAAACAATGGCACCGAGCCAGGGGCTTCATAGATCACAACTGTGCCTGTACATATTTGATTGTAGGCATTATATATTAAAGCATGACAAATGCACCATTGTACACTAGGTTTCCCCCATGGAAGCTCCTCCCACCAGCAGTCTTGATGATGGGAACACAGTTTTGTTTTGTTTTTCTCCTCTGAAAATATTTAAGCGCTCTCTCTCTCTCTCTCTCTCTCCCTCCTCATCCTCTCTCTTTTAATACACATATTCACATGCAGGGTTATCATAATAAATAACAAAAGCCAGGAAACAATAGTATAATATGAGAAAGTGAGGTCTTATTCGCTTAACACTTTGTCTTGTCTCAAAGGACACAAAAACATGGCTTGTGTTACATGAACAGTCACAGAGGGCAGGAAAACAACTGGGCTGTCACAATGTCTACCTAGTTGGCTTACTGATTTGCACAATTTTCCAACAAAGTGACTATCCTATGGGAATATAATATTTGCATGTAGATAATATGGCTCAGGAAGTTTTTACTAATATTTTCCTAAGCATGAGAACAATTAAGAGAACAATATTTCACTATTGCCTCAGACCTATAGAGTAACATTAATTAATTTGTTTTTAAATTATAAGTATCTCTTTCTCTTACTTAATTTACTCTTGAGTACATGAACAAATTCTGGATATATAAAACTGTTTTATTTTTAAATGTCTTCATAAATGACACATGAAGTTTGACTCCTCACTTTGACATGTACCTTCTTAATTACAAAGGAACCCATTGCTGCTACAGTTGGACGCTAATTCAGTAAATGACTGTGGAAATGGAAGCATGTTCATGGAATAAGATTAGTATGAATACATATTAATCTTTTCTATGACCTAGCTTAGGTTACAAAACCTTTATCACACAAGTAGTTTGGAGTGGAATTAACTCACCAGAGGCTACGAAAAATAAAGAGATACGCTGTGAAGGTCTTAATAAATATTTTGGAAAGAGGCTAGGTAGTTTAGGTGCTTAGGGTGATGACCTTTGCTGTGTTGATTAGCGGGACAATGATGCATTATTAACACGCAGCAGCTGTACCTGAACTGCTACCAGGAATATAATAGCCTTTTATAGCCATCAGGGGAGTGAGTAGGAGGCCTTTATTAACCACCAGACATGATTAGCACATTATGTAAACTTTAACCGGCAAATTATCTCTTATTGAAATATAATGTTGGTTATAACTAATTATAAACATGATTTTCAAAATGTCTCAATGAAATATTCCAATGTCTTGGTACCATTTGGCTCATTACTGGCTGGTAACGGACAAGAAAAACATGCTCTATTGTGGTATTAGATGCACTCCCCCAAAAGACAGAGTGTGCTACACAAGTCTGACTTTAAAATTCTCTAGTGTTACAGGGTCAGTGATATTAGCATGCATGAAAACTTTCTTTTCTCTAATTAAGAAAGATTGTTCACAACTGGTAAGGCTCTGCTGGGATTCCCCTCCCCCATCTTTTTTATTACTTTAAGCAGTTCTTAAAAGATTAGTTTTGCAGTAAATTTTTTAGAGTTACCTTGAAAAATAACAGCATAATTTATTTCAAAAGCTTAATTTTGGGAGAGGAAAGATTATCCCATTAGCCTTAGTAACTGAACAGATCTCTGAGAGTCCATTATGAGCGGTCTTTTATGCCTGAGCAGAAAGTCATTAACATAAAATAAATCATTAGCTTTGATATTAAGCTTCTACTATCTGCAGGTTTCTATGATTAATGTTCATGACTGCATCTGCCAGATGATAAAATATACTTTTGTTGAAAGGTTATCTTGCCTCTTTATTATTAACATTTCTTTTTATACAATTGTTACTGGCATTTTAGGCTAAGGGGTACTGGCTTCAGAAAGAACTGGTATTTAACATGTTGAAAAGATACCAGTGAAAGCAAAACTTTATCCACTATTCTTTATATTAACCATTTCATTGAGTTAAAGACTTAAGGAAATCAGGTAGTACAGAGACATTCTTCTAATGCAACTGTAATTTCTGCAGTCCTAATTGTTCCATTTGCTAATTAATTATTCATACAATATTGTAAATATCTGACTCATATCAAAGGAAAGGGCAGAGGGGTAACCTTGATTCCCTGAACTCAGGAACTATCCTCTTGGGTTTTTCTAAACTTTTATCCTATCTTATGACAACGAAGATCAGGCAATGATATAACATTTTTTCTTATTATGTACGACTTCTGACTGTGAAGAAGAAAGTTTCCCCGAGAGGCATACCCATATCTAAGTAAAGGGATCACAAACTGTACCTCTTCAGATCCTTTCACTAACATCCAAAAAATTCACTGATTTGAAACTTTTGAGAACATTTCTATCAGGGTAAGAGAAACAGATATGGGCTGAGCATTGTGTTTTGCTACAGCCAACCATTCTTTGAGCCACTGGATCTCTTACCAAAGGATCACACAATAATCTATTTGCATTGACTTCTGAATTCTCATGAGGCTCAGAAGATTCCAATGTAAGTTTTTTTTTCTATCTTGGATATATGGAAAACTGGGACACAGGGTTTTAGTGTCAGAACTTTTAGCTAACCTCAGAACAAAGTCAGGCTTCTTCAGACACTGATAGGCATAGCAGGAGGGGATCACACCCTCTCATGGTTTGGTTCATTTGACCTAGAATTAATAGGCTTATGAGGTTTCTTCCCAAACTATCACCAAAAGGAGTCTTGTCTTGAGAAAGGCCTAGAGTTTACTTCAGAAAGACTTGATTCTCTAGTCCACTAGGTTATATAGCATATGTCCAATTAAAAAGTCTTGGCATTCAGAAACATCTTTCCCCCTAAAATATGGCTAAGTTTCTTAAAAGGAGGAATCATCAGGGATTCCTAGTAGCCATGATGATTTCCTTAATTGCTGTTATTGTACACATTGATTGATGGAGTCTACCAATGAGGATAAAGTCTCCTGTGCATTTATGGCTAGAAATAGATCGAGAACCATGAGAAGCACAGAAACACACTCACAAACCCAAACCATATATTACACAAATACTGTTCACTCATGATGTATCTGGAGAGGGGGATACTGACAGTGGCATCCATGACATCAGTCCAAGGGCATTTAACAAAGAAAGCTTTTTCATTAGTATTGTGGATCAGACACATGGTTTCTCAAAACATAGCAAGTTTTCCTGGTCACTGACAAAGGTTCTTATCAGCCAACCATGCCTTCAGTTCTCTAGGAATTCTTCCAATATTGATTTTTTTTGCAAAAGGCCACAACTTACGGATAAAAAACAATAGAGAGTTGGCTAAAGTAACTTAAACCACTTAAAACTTTTAAGTAAAAAAAAACATGGACAAGAGAAAATAATTCATAGTGACACCAGTGTCATGAAATCTGGGACTGTAAATACACATCAGTGATGATGTTTCCTGAGTAAAATGGAAACCAAAGACTGGTCTCAAAAATGATCTTCAAACTTTTTTATCAAGTGAGATAAACTTGCCAGAGAGCAAGCTGAAGAGGACTGGGAAAATACTGCTCCCTACACTATGAAAGAACGTCTTGGAAGGACGTTGCTCCTACTCATTCTGCTAGCATTATTGCCCAAGCACACAGCAGAATAATGTTCCATTCCACACAGGAAGTTGCAAGGGAAACACATGCAAGGAGCAGGAAACAGTCATGCAGGTTGATGCTGACTGCACATAGCCAAATGTGATGGAAGGGCTGCTGTAATTAACAGTCTTTTGGCACTTCCATTATAAACCATATTTCTAAGCAGTCTATGACTCGATGTTTTTAATGAGAATTTGCCCTTCAGAATAAAACTTGGCATAGAGGAATTAAAACAAAAAAAAAATCTCAAATTCATTAAAGAACAGGTAAGCTGCATCATTTTGGTAGGCCAGGTTCCATGAAAGCAAGTCACTAGCCATCTAAGCAGACCTCAGACTACTGGCTCTGAAAAGCACACATTCAGAGAAGACTTACTGAAAAGATGTCAGCAACTCTAAAGCAAACGCAAGGACAAACATGGTATCTTTAAAATTGGTATGAATTAAACACCTGGTTTAGATAAATTAATCTTGTGTCTTGGCACTTCAAATGAAAGCTTCTTGCAGCCAAGACTATGTTTGGGGATCATGATATCTATGGTTATAGTGGATTGCAGTCTTTTTTCCCCTGTATAATCTCTAGGATTTGGTTGCATGAGTTTGCTCTAAGCAATGCTTGAAGATAGATACAACCATTAAAAGTGTTCAATCAATCCATGATGATCATACTTGATATTTAATGAGACATGAAACACAACTCCTACTTATGACTTCCTGGAAAACCTCAAGATTAGTATTCAGGGTGGTCATAAGACCTAAATATGATGTGGTTGGTTCAATAAACTCTGCAGGGATTACTTTTCCCATTTTAGTTTTTTGTGGGCATTTTTATAGGAAAATATGCGAATGATAAATATTTTCTCTCTAGCACTGTAACATACCTAATGTGATGTGTATGCTAGTTAAGTCTCACAGTCTCATATTTATATTGTTCTGGAATTCAACAGAAGCTTTTTTGCTTAAGATAAGCTTCACAGAGCATGTCTCCAAACTCTAAGCTTATTGAGTAGTAGGAGAAAGACGATGACCCAGAGAAAACAGGCACAATTACTCTTCCTTTGCAGCACATCTGAACTTCTCAGCCTATTACAGTATGACAATAGTGTCGCGATGGATGGGGATGGGGGCCAGCAATGGTGTTTTAAAAAGTAAGTAAGGGCCAGTTCTAATTTCCTTCAGGAAGAACAGGTAGGTCAACATGATGGTAGTGATGATGTTAATAAGAAGAGGAACAAAGCAACCAAGAACTTGAGGTCAAAGGTCTGCCAAGGAGGGCTAAAGGTAGACAGCACCCCAACCACCATGGGTTCATATGAATAGTGGACAGGATAGCATCCAAGACAGGTTTGTTCAAGGAGTGAAGGCAGTGGAGAGAAACCATGAGGTAGGATATTAAAGCATAGGCGCCCAAATAGATATCCATCTCCTCCAGCATCCTAGGTTATCCCTCCAGAGCCCATCACATGTACAAAATACTGTGAAAACACCACTACAAACAGCCCGTATAAAAAACCAACATGAGTTTCCTTACTTCCTCGGGCTTCGAAATTATTTTTATTGCTATCTTACCCTGAATCTCTTTGCAAGCAGGTCCCTAAAATAATTTCAATCCCACACTACCTATTCAAGAAGATATTAAATATTGCTTCAGGTTTTATACCTAAGCAAACTATCAAGTCTACTTAAAATTATCATCCAGTAACTTTTAAAATATACAACAAAAATTCAGAATACTCAGTTACATATGCTACGTTAAAAATAGCATAAGATCTCTTCAGACCTCATGACTATAATTTTTGGCACAGTTAAAAATTGGGATTGATGACACTAAAATATCTGACAAAGTCAAGATAGCAACCTTAAAGATACTGAGTGCTATAAAATTTAGTGTCCCAAACTATATGATGTCTTGGCTTATGATCTTTCTTGTTTATAAATTCATTAACTAATAGAAGGTTCTAGTCCATATAACTCCCAATAAAACTTTGATTAGACAAATGATGCATAGAGAATCAATATACAGAGAAATATATCAATAGAAGTTCTAGGAGCTATGGGCAAGACTAATTATGATGCTTTAAACTGCCTAGGACCCTCCCCTTCTTCCCCTTCCATCCCCTCTTCTCCTGTTCCCCCTCCTTCTGTCCTCTTCTTTCTCCTTATGTCTATTCATCAAAGTAGGAATAATGGCTCCTTCTCAGTGTGCTTTCAAGTCCAGGATTTTAGGCATGGCATGTGCAGCCACATTAAAATACAATGCATAATACAATACAAGAAGGAAAATATACCCAAATATTTCATTACTAAGATTAATAATGTTTTACTCAAAAGTTATCACAGATGTAACATTTGTCCACAAATGATCCTTCCTCTTGAATCCTCATGGAAAGAGTATTCACTCTCTGTTGCAATACAAAAGCACAGAATTCCAAATGGCCACTCTCTTTACTTTGCATGTAGCTAGTATTAAGCCTGAGTTTCTGTGTAGGGCTCCCAGTTTTTAAATCCACCAGTGGATAACTCAGGACATAAAAGCAGCTCCCGTGAGCAGTAAACCCTCCCACAGCTGGACGAGGTCAGTGTCTCTATCATTAGCCAAGCCACAACGTAATTTTATTAGTACTCCTTACGTGGGCAGATGATACTGGGCAATAGCTGAATGCATCACATCATTGCAAAAATAAAAAGTGCCATGTCTTTGTCCCATTTTAGCATAAAATCTGTAAAAACGGTCTTTAGAAATGACACTACACTAAGAAACTGAAAGCTGTTATTATTCCTGCAGGTATATGTTCAAAATGATGATTTGACATCTTCAACTAGAACAAAAAAAAAGGGGGGGAACTATATTTTGCTACAGCACTCCAATTGGGAGCTCGTTTAATCTAATTTCTTTGGTAACATTCAGTTCAATTAAGGGATACACTGTTACTTAAAATAGTCTAATTGGATGAAACTCTGATCTGGTACCCATCTTTCAATGTCTACAATAGAGCTGTGATTTCAGTTGCAAGAAGTGAAGGCTGTTCCCCCCATCCTACATGCTTCTGGCTGGTCTCTGAACTCCACTGCTCTTTCAAAAGCTGACCTACATAAAGCATGCACCATGCCACCAGTACTAGCAGTTTGTCTAAGGGAGGGGATGGACTCACACATTTGCTATCAGCGACATCATTTGCCTTGTTCCCGCAGTGAGCTACGTGAATGTGAAGGCCAGTTTGCACTGTGATATGTTCATCATGGATCATGCTCTTACAAAAGACCACTGGGTTAAACTGCTTCCAAATGTGCCTCCTACGGAGTTTATTAACTGAAAAATCTAAATAGTGTTTTGGCACTGTACAGAGGAGAGGAACCGGGAACTGTCAGTGGAGTAAAACAACCACATTTCAATTCAGAAAAGCTCAGAAAGAGGATATTCATTTTCTCAATTAGGGTCTCTTCTGATGTTGAAAAAAAATGCCACCAGAAAACTATATTTACATTTCGTGAGACAGCAAAGCACAGAAAGTTATGTTTCCGCTGGGACTTAGCACACCAACTTTAAACAGTATAATGTTGGCAGGTTTAAAATAAAGATAATTAGTAATTTATGACCTTATCAACCTGTTAAAAACAAATAACCCAACAAAGTGACTGCTATTTCAAATAAACTGTGTATTCATTACAGCTCAGAAGGAAAACAGGTTTACTTTGCAATCTGTCTCTATGGGGAAGCCTGATCCAACTAGGACTTTGCTAAATATAGATACAGATTTTTTTTTTCACTTTTCCAAACTTCTCCCCTTCTTTCACATCTCTCTACACCTCGCTGCTAAATGGGCACTAATTGACTCAGTCCTAAGCAATTCAAATAGTGAATCTAGGCAGGAATTTTACACCAATGCAAATCACCATGGGGTAGGGAAGACAAGAGTGCCTGGGCTTTGTGGGATCTTGAAACCTTCTTAGTATGTTTAGTACAGTCAAGGAGCAGTGACAAATATATTTGATAGATTGTGGCACAAGAGATGGGTAGGGGAAGAGTCCCTGGCGAAAACTTCTCATGAGGTATTTTTCTACTAGAAGAAACAAGTCTTATGACTTTGCATTTTTAAAAATCCATTATTCCCCATCTAAGTTAAATAGAAGTCTTGCAACTAGTCTATAGAAAGGATGGCTAATTTGCATTTAAAAAGAACAGTTTGCTTCTTACACAAGGGTGACTTAAAAGGAACTTCAATGGACTAGTAAAGAAATGGTGAAGACTTTCAAAATTAATTCATTCAATTCACAGCACAACCCTCTAAAATTATTTAAGGCACTTAATTGGAAAATGATTTAATATATTGAGGTAATTCCTGATTTTCCAAAGCATTTAACTTTTAAATTAAATCTGACCCTACTATCACAGGAATGATGAGTGAAATGTGTTTTCAAGTCATTACCTTCTTTTTGGAGTCTAAATTCACTGATGAATGTAATAAGACTTGTATAGTTTTATTGCCAAAAATGGTGCTGATCTTTTGATTCTGGTAACAACTACAAAACAGGTCTTTAATCTCCAAGACAGACTTGCTACTTTGAAGAAAATAGTAATAGTATTCTGGTTGGGGGAGGGTATCAAGCATGAAACCCTAGGTTTTAAAGTCAGAACATATTCTAGGCTGCAAGAATTGTGCTATCAGCAGAGTAAACTTCATTTTACCAACTCAGCTGTTCAGGCTGAAGTTCCCAATACCTTTCAACTTGCCCCTGGCCTCAAGACCTCGCTGTGTGTCTGAGTCTTTCTATTTTACCCCTTTGCCTAATTCCTAACCTCCTTTGCTCACAACTCTTACTGAATATTACAATTGGATATGGCACCCAGTTGCTTCTCCGTGGCGTGACTGATGTCTGTAGGCTTTGTAACTCACAGCTGTGTGAGTGTGTGTGTGTGTGTGTGTGTGTGTGTGTGTGTGTGTGTGTGTGTAATAACCAAGACTGAGAGCTGAGAGCTACTAGTCTGTCTTGTGGTAGAGATCCCAGGGGCCAGGGGTGCTAAACACCTCTACATCACATTTTAAAGTGAGGACTCCTCAGCAGACAAATGTTGGGAGTTTTAAAGACTTTCCCCACAGAATTCATCTACTTGTCAGTGAGAAGTGCCTGAAAGAATCTGGTGGGGTTTTCATCAAGCAAGAACTGGGAGTCCAAAAGGCCCGCCACACATTTCATAGACCTCGTCGTCCCCACCAACTTCTGCAGGCTAGGACTGCTTAGAAAAGTCCAATAAGCCCCAGGAGAGGAGAGATGTGGCCTGTGGCTGCTCTTGGGAGACGATCCCCTCCGTGTCCCTCTCAGGTTTTGCGTGCATGAAGCCAGGGGAGCAATGACTTCCCTAGAAACTCCTGACTGTCCTATCTTTGGGTCAAGCGGAGCTCCGGAGCAGCTTCGACAGCGTTCTCATTCTGGGTCTCCAGCATAAAGTACCTTTCCACTGTCCCGGGTGACCCTTGCACTGGTAGTCAGCAGACTATGGTGCAGCTCAGCCAGGGACCCTGCTTCAGCCAGGCAAAGAGCGTCAGAGCTTTACATTTGAATGCAAAGCGCTAGCTTGACTTCCTGTAAACTTGCTATTTCCATACACCCAAAACGAGATCTGTTCCCCCAAATCATAATCCGACTAGCCCACAGCGCTCCGGGCCTCAAGGGCCAGTGTCCGAACTCCGGTCTGCGGCCGGAACAGAAAACAAAAGAGTTACGGAATAATTTTCACGGTGAGGGAACGCCGGAGCCTTCGGGGTCCCGGCACCCCGACTCCTAGCTGCTCCTCTGGCAAGTGATCCGGAGCAAGGAAGCGATGCCACAAGCCCCCGCTGTCCAAGAAAAGGAGGGAGAAGAAGGAACTAGAATATAAACTGAATTCTCCTACTCTGCCTCAGTTCCCAGACCCCAGACACACCCCCAAAGTATTCCATGGGTTTTCACTCTCGATCGCTCGCTTTTTTTTTTTAAATGTCTCCCGGCAAACCTAGGCAGGGATCCTTAGTGGCGAACAGCAGGAAGGAAAGAATCCGAGCAAATCGTGTCACTTTCCGCACAATCGCGTTGTTTGGCAAACCCCCGGAGCTGCTACACAATATTTACTACCCGAGCGCACGCAGCGCCGCCGCGGGCTGCGACCGAGCGCGCCCGGGACGGGCCTCTGCGAGCCGGCCCAGTCCGCCCAGCGGGCCCCATCGCGGTACAGCCACCGTTGCCCCCCTCCCGGGATCGAGCCGCCAGAATCGGTGCAGACAAAAGCAGAGTGTTCACCTTGTTGCAATAGTAGGGGTCCAGGCAGGGAGAAGGTCCCAGACAGGGAGCGGCGGGCGCAGCAGCGGGCTGGGCTGGAGGTGGATAAAATCTTACGTCCATTTCACTCTCACATCAAGCAACTCCTTTTCTTTTCCTTTTTGAAAAAAAAAAGTGCTCAGAAAAAAAAAAAAAAAAGCTTAGACGAAACAGAGAGAGGCGTCTGGGCTCAGGAGTAAAAGAAACACCTTCTTTCCCTCACATCCGTTTGTGGTTTGTTTAAGAAGAGGAGGAAAAGAGAGAGAGAAAAGAGAGAAAGGGAGGAAAAAAAAACACCAGAGGGTGGAAAAGCGCTCAACTCTCCCCCCCTAAGCCGCGGCGCGCACCCGTCCACGCCGAGCGCGCAGCCTGCCTGGTCCGCTCGGCCCCGGCGCTCTCGGCCCGCCGCCGCCGGGCAGGTAACTTCACGCGCTCATTGTCCCCCCGCCCGCCGCCCCATCCCCGCCTCCCGCGCCCTTCGCCGCCCGGCACTCGCGCTCGGGCTCGGGGTACTGGGCGTTTTGTTAGAGACTCTGCCTTGCTCTGCTTTTAGTTTTTCTTCACGTTAGAGGCCTGGGATGGGGGAGTGATGGTGTGTGTGTGGTGTTCCTGGGAAGACTGGGATCCGAGGACACTAGTGCCCCGAACCGGAGGGGGTGCGGACAGCGGCGGGACGCGGCCCAAAGTGTACAGTTGGGAACCGGGGACCAGGCATGGGACAAACACCGGGCGCGGAGGAGGGAAATGCGGATCGAGCAGTAGTGGCGGGACCCCCGGCAGCGTCAGTGCCCCGTCAGCACCTCCGGATGGGTGCCGTGGAGGTGGATAAAACCACACAAAGGGGCTGGAGAGTCGGAGCACGGGCTGACTGGGGCACCGCGGGGCTCACACAGCAAGGGGGCGCTGTGGCGCACCCCGCCCAGCACCCCGCAGCCCCGCCTCCTGCCCCACCCCATTCTCCAAGCCCCTCACCACTTACTCCCTCCTGGAGTAGCAGCACTGTCAACCTCTGCACCACGCGGGAGGCAGAGAGAGTGCCTGGTGGCGCTGCCAGAACCTGCAGGGAGCACAACCTCTGCCCCATGGTAGTGGGCATCTGACCAAGGGACCCCAGTTGATCTCAGTGAGAGGAGTTAGTGCTTAGAGGGGCCTCTGCTTCGGTACTCAGCATGAGGGTTTGCAGAGGCTGAGCCTGCCCTTGAAGGACTCACAAAAAGACCCTTAGGGGTGCTTAGAAGGGTAAATAAGGAAACAGTTATCAGCACACCATGAGCTACAGGGAACACAACTGTGTTTGTTAGTTGCCTCTTGGAATTAAACTTTCACTGCTGGATTCCCAATAGTACTCTTGGAGCTCCACTTCCCACCCAAGTCTCCACAAACCTGCTGTCTGCTTCCTTCTGATTCTCTCTTGGTCAGTAGGATAAGGATATCATCCATAATTTGCTTTACTTCATCAACCCCCAAAATTTGCAATATTATGTCCCTTGGCATCTGGGAGAGTTTTGGGGCCCTGATGACTGTCCAGCGAACATCCTCTATTCTCCCGAGAAAGACTTCAGAGAGAAGTCAAAATAGGAGTGGGTAGTGTTTACATTTCAAGGAAGAATTCCTCTTTACTGCACACCTTAGAGGTCTAAGACCCTGTTTTAAAAAAGCAGAAAGTTCATGTTCACAGGTTTCTGTTTCTGGCGCCAAAGAATATATGGAAACAGTCTTGTTACCCTCCATCCCCCACCCCACACCGTTTTAGTTCATTGTGGGTAGTAGCCAGCTACTCTCTAGCTCACCTCAGTCTTTTCCAGGTTTCTCTTCTCCTAAAATTAGGAGCACCAGTCAAATGCAAAGATCTGGGGAAGCTACAGGTGCCCTCTAAGGATGATAAATTAGCATCCTTGGGTTCTCTCCTCTAAGCCAAGGTCTTTGGGAACTTTTCCTTGACTTTGCTTTCCACCAGTGGTAGCCTCTTTCTCTTAAATTGTTGTTCTCAGGTCTTCCGTTTATGGGTAGCAAGAACACAGCTTCCTACCTTAAGACTAATGTGATGGATGTTGTCATGAGAAGTGAAGAAGGATTTTCACTCTGCATTCGAACCCTTTGAGTCACAAAATCAGTGAAAGGGTGATCTTTCCTCTATTAAAGATCTTTACAATAACATCAAGTTCAGTGATTCATAATATTGATTTTAAAATTCATTTGTAGGTGTTAAAGTGTGTGTGTGTGTCCTCCCAGGATAATAAAAAGTCTGTAGCTTTAAATGAAACATATCTAATCTCAATTTTCTGACATCAACAAATTATGTCATAGAAAGTTTGAGCTTAATAAACTTCCCTAGGATTCATAATCAACTCTGGCCTTTGGACCACCAGAAAGATGGACTGGTCTGTAGCTGGAATGGTCCTTACTGCCAGTGTCTTGACTCCTTGGACATACTGGATGTACCATACCACTTCTTTCCACTACCATTATGAGAAACCCAAATGCCAAAGATTTGTGTCTTACCTCTGCAAGCAACCTGATTTCTTTCACAGGAAGTGTGTGGAGTCAAAGTGGAGCTTTTCATGCTGAGACATTTGAGCTATTGGGAAGTACATTAACCGGGAGAGATCTTAACACTAAAACTTGGTCATCTCAATATAATAATTAAAAATACCCACCACTGTCTAACATCCTATCCAAGGTCTACATTATACTGAATGGTAATAATATTCTATTCCACTGGAGGGAAGTTTAAATAGCTACACTTTGGAGTAAATACTACTTTAAAAATGAGATAGTTCTCGCAACAACATGCTGAGTTACTCATTTATTTCTCCAGGCATTTATTTGTATAGTACTAAGCAAAGAAAGAGAGAGACGCACAAGGCTATATATGGCCATGAAAAACAAAACAGAACAACAACAACAAAAACAATACTTAGCACTGGGAATAGCAAGAAAATGGAGACTTATTCAGACATTCATTGAGAAGGAAATGCATAATGGAAATGTGGTCCTTATACACATTGAGATTCTATGCAGCTGCAAAGGAAAAATGAAACACGGAAAATGGATGGAACTAGAAAGTATTATAGTGAGTTAACTCAAAAAGACAAAAATCTAATTCTGTCATATGCAGACCCTAGCTTAATACAGTCATAAGTAAATAAAAAAGCAAGAGTATGTATCTAGGACATGGAACTAGAAAGGAGAATGTGAGATGGGACTTGAGAGTTGAGGCAGCTGGGAGAGCAATAGAACATAAGAGACAGGGAGACAAGGTAGAGTAGGCAGGTTCAGTGGAAGGGTATGAGGAGGGAGGGTCAGAGAGATAGGAAGAATCAACAAACCCAAGTCTTGTTTGAAAATGCCATAAGGAAAATGAATACTGTACGAATGCTAGTTAAAAATAAGTCTAAAACAAAGATGGAGGCAGAGGAATCAAAAAGTTCAAGGGCATTTTTGGCTACACAGAAAGCTGGAGGCTAGCTTTGGGTACAAGAGTCCCTGTCAAATAAAAATAAAATAAGTAAACAAATAAATAAATTATAATAAAATAATAAAACGCACTACTTAAAATGGTCCCTGCTCTACATGAGGTATGGTCTTTAGAATCTTTTCCAAATTTGTTGGGTCAGTGATGTTATCTTTTTTATTGAATATTTTATTTATTTACATTTCAAATGTTATCCCCTTTCCTGATTTTCCCCCACAGAAACCCCTTATCCCATTCCTCCTCCTCCTCCTGCTTCTATGAGGGTGTGCCCTCACCCACCCACCCACCCACTCCCGCCTCCCTGCCCTCAAATTCCCCTACACTGGGGCATCGAGCCTTCAAGGAACCAAGGGCCTCTTCTCCCATTGATGCCGACAAGGCCATCCTCTGTTACAGAATACGGCTGGAGCCATGGGTCCCTCCATGTGTACTTGATGATTTAGACCCTGGGAGCTCTGGTCGATTGATATTGTTGTTCTTCCTATGGGGTTGCAAACTCTTTCAGCTCCTTCAGTCCTTTCTCTAACTCCTCCATTGGGGACCCAGTGATCAGTTCAATGGTTGGCTGGGAACATCTGTCTCTGTATTTGTCAGGCTCTGGCAGATTCTCTCATATGACAGCCATATCAGGCTCCTGTCAGCAAGCATTTCTTGGCACCCACAATAGTGTCTGCATTTGGTGATTGTATATGGGATGGATCTCCAGGTGGAGCAGTCTCTGGATGGCCTTTCCTTCAGTCTCTGCTCCACACTTTTTTCTTTATCTCTCCTATGAGTATTGTGGTCCCCCTTCTAAGAAGGACAGAAGCATCCACTCTTTCGTCTTCCTTATTCTTGAGCTTCATGTGGTCTGTGAATTGTATCTTGGGTATTCCAAGCTTTTGGGTTAATATCCTTTTATCAGTGAGTGCATCACAGATGCTCATACCTGGCCACCAGCCCCAAGCATTCAGGGTCTATTCATTTAGGGGTGGACCTGGCCTAAGGAATGACTTTAATCCCCTGGCTTTAAAACCCTCAGGAAAACCATTGGTCTGTTACTAAGATGAGCATGAAGAAAAATGATAAGAACAATAAATGTTATTAGATATGCAAGGTTGTCTTTTGTGTTGGTCTTCACATGATCCACTGAGAATCTAAGGACACTTAGAGAAAAATGTGTGTCCATAAACAAGCCTCTCCTTGCTAATTTATTGTCTTAAGAAAAATATTTTGACTTGTAAAATACCTGTTATGTTATAGACCTGATCTGAATATCTTTACATTTATTTTCATAGTCTCCTTTAATCTTATAATTTTATAAATTACACTGAAAAGCCTAAGCAAAGCATAGGCAGAGTTTGACTTCACTGTCACCCATGTTAATTGTAATTATAGTTTCATAAATTGTTGTGTTTTCAAATTTGCAAATATTTGCACTGACCACATTTCACGTTTACTGATCCTTTCTATTATACACATAAGATCCTGTAGGAATTTCACCTAATGACTTAGAAAGAAGGTACAGAATTATGAAAATTTGATAAAAAATCATTTGATAAAAAGTGGTACTCCCTGTTCAGCATTTTTTGTTAGAGTTTGCTAGTAGTTGCTCTCCAAGGATAAACGTCCTTTGTAGACAACCTCTCAGAATAAACCATCATGTATAGGGACTGGCTGTACAAAGCTAGGCATTAGTACCCAACTTCCACTGATCTAGATTTTATGACTAAATTAGGACTCCCTCTACTAGCATCTGACTGCAAGGATGGATATTCAGAGCTAGCGGATTCAGCCTCTTTTCAGTAGAAGACAGCCCCCAGCACCTTAAAAGCCAACTATTTGGGCCCTCTTTTGCCTCCTTGTATTGTAAAGCACGTTGTTAATGCAGGTATACACAGATTTGCCTTCCCAAAGGCATTATGGGGAAAGTTCTGTGTTTGTTTCATTAGAATCTTAATCAACATTCAGTCCTACTCATTCTAAAGATTTCAAAAACATCATTAATGCTTGTGATGGGAACTGTTACATTTTCTCAATTTACTTGTTAGAACTCACTGCTGTCCAGGGTTATTTAACATTTTTTCTAAAGTAATTTAAATGTAAACTAGAATGATGTGCAATAAGTAATATCTTACAGTGGAGGGACAGAAAGCACTGAAGTTTATTTCCTGGGGAGACGAGTGAGAAATGACTAGATTGTAAGTCTTTCAACCAGAAAATAAAGGATTTCAGAATGATGAGGAAAGTTTGAAGGAAATGCTAGTGGCTGCACGGATACCTCACATGGCACTAAATGACTCATAAAATGCAGTATTTCTTACATAATATGGGAAGTGTGCCATGTATGTACATCTCACCATTGAGGGTGGTACAGTACTTTGATCTTCAACAATATACAACATTTGCGGTATAATAACGGTAATAGGACTATTCAGCTCTTCTACACTGCAGTGATCCAGTTCTCCCTCATCAGGATAAACTGTGAGGACAAATCCTTTCAAAATCAGAATTAGTTCCTTGTAGAAGAGTGAGACTGCAATTATCCTTTAAATAGGAGCAGCTGCAACATAGTATGGGCCTGGAATGTAGCAGTGAAGTGTTTTTTCCAATGCAATTAAGTAGATTTTTTTAATGCAAACTAATATTCAGTTAAAAGTCAGTTGAAAGGTGAGTAGGTGTTGAATTGCTGAGATGAAAGCAAAAGTTATTTTGCTTACCTGAGTTAATGTTCCTCCTTGAGTAAATGCTATTTTGGTGAAAATGGATAGTTGAGATTCATATTTTCCCATGAACAGTGGCCCCAAAGGGAACCAAGGCAATACAAAATAAATATGGATTTTGATTTACCTGTGAATTCCATATAATATTTTTAAATGTTTTCATAGCTATGTTTTGTTATCATTGGTTTTCAAAAAGGCATGTGTCAACTCTAGTACTTGAGTTTCAAGAGTAAAGGTGATACCTGCAAGAAGAAGCAGAAACCACTGAATGTGACGAAGTTGGTGCCCACATCCAGACAGAGATGAAGAGGGGTGGGAACTTGGCTTCTTCCAAGATTGGGAAATAAATCTTTTCTTTAAGAAAAGATTAAAGGTGATAGATACCTAGAGAAGCCAATGCAGAGAGACAGTGTAATGGCCTGTAATGCTGAGTACAGAGGGTTTGATCAGCAGCACCAGGGAATGACACTTCAAATAACT
The DNA here is from genome assembly GCA_036184795.1 of Tokudaia tokunoshimensis. Taxonomy (NCBI): domain Eukaryota; kingdom Metazoa; phylum Chordata; class Mammalia; order Rodentia; family Muridae; genus Tokudaia; species Tokudaia tokunoshimensis. Next base: position 119,777,054 of record BTHU01000014.1, read on the forward strand.
TCCTGTGTGATATTGTCTCAAAGACTGCATTAAACACAGTTTATCTAATATACCATATAACTTCTCAACACGGCTTTTAAGATATATTTGATGAACAAGGAAGTGGATTATAAAATATATTTTTGAAGTAAACTCACCATGAATTTTGAAAGAAGATCTATTGGGATTAGTTTGCCTACAATTGAATATATAGGTTTGTAAAGCTTTGACAAATGTGTGAGTTCAGGAAGCATTACCATAATCACAACCCAGGTTCCCCAACAGTTCAAGTTCCCTAAGCAGTCAATCGTATGTCCCAGCCATCAGTCCTGAGAAACTAGTCACCTGATATTCTTCACTCTAGTCCCTGACCCCAGAGCATCCTGTAAATTTCCCATTCAGTATGGGATCCCTATGTCTATTTTCATAAAGCACTGTTATTTAGATACATTGTTATGAAGATCAGTAATGTGTTCCTTTCCATAATGGAGTAGTATTCTGTTATGAATATAAGTTAAGATTTTTTTTCTATTCATTGGTTGATAGCTATTTGGGTTATTTCTATTTTAACTATGATGAATAATGGCGCTATGAAAATTCAACTACAAAAGCTTACATGGATATATTATATTTTGAGTAAATAAGAATGACTTTACAGTTTATACACATTTAAAATTTCAAGAAAACACTAAGCTGATTTCAGAGGTGGACATGCCCTTTTGAAACACCATGTGTGAAAGGAAATGTATCAGCTCAGGATCCCCAAAACCAAGTTCTTAGACCAATTTCTCAGCACAAAGGAGGTTTATTTTCCCAACAGGTACAAAGGTCAGTTATAAATAGACAAAGCCAGGAGATAGAGGAAGAAGAAGAAGATAGTGTGTCTGTAGTAGTGACTCATTTACATTTAAACATCCTTGTGGATATCCTCCTATTTGTTATATTTCCTAAACTACTTAGATGTATAGGTGATTTCATAGTTTCTCATTAATGTGTTTTTGGTGAAAATTCCATTACATTTTTTCCTTTCTCCAATTTTTCCTTTATTCCTTAGAATGACAATTTTTTTAAAAGTTTAATTTCTTATACCAATAGGATTTCTCTTTTTTGTTGTTTCTTCTCCTGTATATTACATCCCAGCTGCAGCTTCTCCTCCATCAATTTCTTTCAGCTCCTTTCCTCACCTCTTCTTCCCCCCCCCACCCCAGATCCATTTCTACTCCATTTCCCTTCAAGAAAAGAGAGCAGGCTCTCTGGGGATATCAACAGAGCATCTCTTAACAAGTTACAATAAGAACAGGCACAAACCATCATATCAAGGCTGAACAAGGCATCTAGTTAGGTGATTTGAGTAAAAATGGCCCCATAGGTACATAGTGAGTGGCACTGTTAGGAACTTTAATACAATATGAACATCTTGCTTTAGTAGACGTGACTTTGTTGGAGGAAGTGTGTTTCAGTCCTTCCTGCTGCCTGCAGAACCTGATGTAGAACTCTCAACTCCTCCTCCAGTACCATGTCTACCCATGAGATGCCATGCCTCCCACCATGACAATAATGGACTAAACTTCTGAAACTGTAGGCCAGCCTCAGTGAAATATTTTCTTTTATAATAGTTGCCATGGTCATGTTGTCTGTTCACAGAAACTAATCCTAACTAGGAGCAAAAGGGTCTTAGACATAGGCAGAAGAGTCAGAGATGGCTCTCACTCACACTGTTGGGAGTCCACAAGAACATCAAACTGCACACCCATAATATATATCCAAAGGACCAAGCCCAGACACATATCTGGTCTGTGTTTGTCACTTCAGTCTCTGTGAACTCCTATGAGTCATGCATAGTTGATTTTGTGAGCTGTGTTCTCATGGTGTCCTTTATGAGCTGTGTTCTCATGGTGTCTTCAACCCCTCTGTGTCCTATAATCCATTCTCTCCCTTGTCTGTGGGATTCCTCTGGTTTTGGTTAGTGCTTGGCTATGAGTTTTGTCATCTGCTCCCATCAGTTGCTGGATGCTCTCTGATGACAATTGGGCTAAGCACTGATCTATGAGTATAACAGAATATAATTAGGAATTATTACTTTTGCATTAATTAATTAACTAGTTAATTAATTAATTAATCTATTTATTTATTTTTGGTCAGTGTGTGGTTCTATCCTAGGTCTCTAGGTTAGCCACCCTCTGGTTCTTGGTCATCCAGGTAGTGTAAGATGCGGGCTCTTTCATGTGTTGGCCTCAAATTGGATTAGTCATTGGTTGGCAACTACCACAAGTTCTGTGCCACCACTGGCCCAGCATAACTTGCAGACATGACAGATTGTAGGTGGAATGCTTTGTGGCTGGGTTGATGCTTTAGTTCCACTGTTGAGAGCTTTGCTTGGTTTTAGAAGATCAGACTCCGTATTGCCCAAGACTAGGAGTCTTTCCTAGGGTCACTCATAGATTCCAGAGTTTACACTGCACTGGGCTTCTAGCTTGGTTCCCCAATTCCAGTCATCTCTTCCAGTTCTTCCTCCATTTTGTACTCCCCTGCCTAATCCCTTCTGTTATCATCCCCACCTGCTCCTCAGTTTACCCACAAAATCTATTCTATTTCCCCATTCCAGGGAGATCCTATGTGTCTCCTGTAGAGCTCTCCTTGTTACTTAGCATCTCCAAGTCTAAGTAGTATTGCTATCCTTTACTTTCTAGTTACTACCCACTTATAAGTGAGTCCATATCATGTTTGCCTCTCTTGGTCTGAGTTACCTCACTCACAATATTTTTTGTCTAGTTCTGTCCACTTGCCTGCACATTTCATGATGTCATTTTTTTTAAAAGCTAAGTAATATTCCATTGTGCAAATGTACCCCATTTTTTAATCAATTCTTCAATTGAGGGACATTTAGATTATTTCCAGTTTTTGACTATTAAGAATAAAGCTTCTATAAAAATAGTTGGTAGGATAATGTCTGTTGGGTATATGCCCAAAAGTAGTATAGCTGTGTCATGAGGAAGGTCAGTTTTTCAACTTTCTCAGGAACTTAATTATTGATTTCCAGAATGACTGTAGAAGTTTGCACTCCCACCAGCAGTGGGTGAGTATCCACCTTGTTCCACATCCTCACCACCATGGGCCATCAATTGTGTTTTTGTTCTCAGCCATTCTGACAGTTGTAAGATGGACCATTAAGGTCGTTTTGATTTGCATTTTCATGAAGATTAAGGATATTGAATATTTCCTTTCGTGTTTCTCAGTCATTTGACTTTCCTCTATTCAGAGTTCTCTGTTCAGATATGTATACCATATTTTAATAGAATTATTTGCTTTTTTAAATAGCTAGTTTCTTGAGTTCCTCATATATTTTAGAAAATAGCCCTCTATCAGATGTGAAGTTGGTAAAATCTTTTCTAATTCTATGAGTTGCCATTTTGTCCTCTTGATGGTGTCTATTGGCTTACAGCAGCTTTTCAGTTTCATGAGGCCCCATTTATCGATTGCTCTTGTTCTGTTCAGGACTTTATCTCTTGTGCAAATGTTTTCAAGGTTGTTCTCTATTTTTTCTTCTATTGGGTTCAGTGTATCAGGTTTTATGCTGAGGTCTTTGATCCACTTGGACTTAACTTTTATGCCGGGTGATAGATATCTATCTATCTATATTCTTTCACATACTGATATCCAGTTAGACCAGCACTATTTGTTAAAGATGCTGATGTTTTTCCAGAGTGTATTTCTGGCTTTTTTATAAAAAAAATCAAGTGTCCATAAGTGTGTGGGTTTATTATGTCTGGGTCTTCAATCAGATTCTATTGATCAGTGTTTCTGTTTTTATGACAATACCATGAAGATTTTTGTTTTGTTTTGTTTTGTTTTTATTTTTACTATAACTCTGTAGTGCAGCTTGAACCTGGGAATGATGATACCTCAAACAGTTCTTTTATTGCTCAGGATTGTTTACACCTACCCGGCTTGTTTCTTGTGGGTTGGTTGTTTTTGCTTTGCTTTTTTTCATATAAAGTTGAATATTGTTCTTCCAAGGTCTGTAGCTTTTTGTGTTGGAATTTTAAGGGTATTGCATTGAATCTTTAGATTGCTTTTGGTAAGATGGCAGTTTTTGTTATGTTGATCCTACTAATCTATGAGCATGAGAGATTTTCCATCTTCTGATATATTCTTAAATTTCTTCAAAGACTTGGACTTTTTATCATACAGGTCTTTTACTTGCTTGGTTAGAGCTACCCCAAGATATTTTCTCTTATTTGTGGCTATTGTGAAGGTTTTGTTTCTCTGATTTCTAACTCTGCATGTTTATTGTTTGTATATAGGAGGGTTACATATTCTTCTGAGATAATTTTGTAACCTGCTACTTCACTAAAGTTGTCTATCAGCTGTAATTGCTCCCTGGCAGAATTTTTGTGGTCTCTTATTTATAGCATCATATCATCTGCAAATAATGATATGACTTTTTACTTTTCAGTTTATATTCTCTGGATCTTCTTTACTTGTCTTACTGCTCTAGCTAAAACTTTGAGTACTATATTGAGCAGATATGGAAAGAGTAGACAGTCTTGCCTTGTTTCTGATTTTAGTGGAATTGCTTTGAGTTTGTCTTCATTTAATTTGATGTTAGCTATAGGCTTGCTTTATTATGCTTATATTGCTTTACTGTGTTTAGGTATGTCTCTTGTATTTCTGATCTCTCTAAGACTTTTATCGTGAAAGTGTATTAGATTTTGCCAACCGCTTCTTCAGCATCTAATGAGAGGATCATGTGGATTTTTTCTTCCAGTTTATTTGTATGATGGATTACACTGACAGAGTTTTGTATGTTGAACCATCCTTGAATCTTTAAGATAAAGTCTAGTTGATCACGATGGATGATCTTCTTAATGTGTTCTCGGGTTTAGTTTGGAAGTGTTTTATTTAGTACTTTTGCATCTATTTTCATGAAAGAAATGTTCTATAAACATCTGCTAGGTCCATTTGATTCATAATGTCTGTTACCTCCATTATTATTTGGTTTAGTTCATGTCTGGGTGACCAGTCCATTGGTGATCATTGGGTATTGAAGTCTCCTATTATTAATATATGAGGGTCAATGTATGATTCAAGTTTTGGTAGTATTTTATTTACAAATACTCATGCCCTTGTGTTTGAGGGCATGGATAGTAAGAGTTGAAAGATTATATTAGTGTATTTTTTTCTTTGATGAGTATAAAGTATCTTTCTCCATATCTTTTGATGAATTTTGTTTGAAAGTCTATTTTGTTAGATATTAAAATATCTACACCAGCTTGTTACTTAGGTCCTTTTGCTTGGAAAATTTTTTACACCCCTTTTCTCTGAGGTAATGTCTATGCTTAAAAATTAAGATGGGTTTCTTGGATTTCATAGATCCTGTTGTTGCATCTTTTCTGTTCTTATCAGGGAGTTGATATTGGAAATGTTAATGTCCAATATTAATTTCTGTTGTTTTGTTGTTGTCGATGGTAATAGTGTGGGTGTATGCTCATGTACACACACGCTCACACATGCATGTTTGCATGAGTGTGCATGCATGGGCATACATATGCCTAATTCCTTTTTTTTTTTTTTTGCTGGTGTGAGATAATTTATTTCCTTTCTTTTCATTCTTATTGTTTAAACTCCTCCTCGGTTAGGAATTTTCCTTATAGGACCTTCTTTAGGGCTGTATTCTTTTAAATTTAACTTTATCATGGATATCTTGTTTTATCCATTTATGGTGATTGATTTGGGGGGGTATTATAGCACTCTAAACCAGCATCTGTGCTCTTTTAGAGTCTTCAGAACATCTGTTTAGACCCTTCTGACTTTGAGAACGTCCATAGAGAAATTGTGTGTAATTCTAATAGGTCTACATTTATATGTTCTTAGGTTTTTCCTCCTGCAGCTTTTAATGTTTTTTCTTTGTTTTGTAGGTTTAGTGTTTAGGTTATTATGTGTTACGGAGAATTTCTTTTTCAGTCTAGTAGATTTGTTTGGTGTTCTATAAGCAAGCTTCTTGTACCTTTATAAGAGTGTCCTTTTTCAGGTTAGGAAATTGTCTTTTAGTATCTTGTTAAAAATATTTTCTAGACTTTTGAACTGAGATTCTTCTCTTTATGCCTATACTTAAGTTTGTTCTTTTTATACTTTCCCAAATTTCCTGGATGTTTTGTGTCAGGAATTTCTTGGATTTAACACTTTCTTTGACAGATGTATCCATGTTTTAAATTGTGTTTTCAATGCGTGAGACTGTCTCTTTCATTTCTTGCTTTCTCTTCCTGAAGTTCGACTGTGTAGTTGTATAAATTCCCACATTTTGTATTTCCAGAATTCCCTCAGTCTGGGATTTATTTATTTCTACTTTCAGACCTTGAACACTTTATTTATTCCCTTCAGCTGTTTGTTTTTCTTGGCTTTGTTTTTTTTCTATATTCTTTATTTACATTCCAAATGATTTCCCCTCTCCCTGTTCCCCCTTCCCCAAAAGTCCCATAAGCCCTCTTCCCTCCCACTGTTCCCCAGTCAACTCCCTCCCACTTCTTTGTCCTGGTATTACCCTACACTGCTACATCCAGTCTTTCCAGGACCAGGGACCTCTCCTTCCTTCTTGGGAATCAATTGATATGTGAATTGTGTCTTGGGTATTCTGAGCTTCTGGGTTAATATCCACTTCTCAGTGACTGCATACCATGTGTGTTCTTTTGTGATTGGGTTACCTCACTTAGGATGATATTTTCCAGTTCTGACCATTTGCCTAATAATTTCATGAATTCATTGTTTTTAATTGCTGAGTAGCATTCCATTGTGTAAATATACCACATTTTCTGTATCTGTTCCTCCGTTGAGGGACATCTGGGTTCTTTCCAGCATCTGGCTATTATAAATAAGGCTGTATGAACATAGTGGAGCATGTGTCCTTATTGCATGCCAGGAAGTCCTCTGAGTATTTGCCCACAGTGGTATAACAGGGTCCTCCAGGAATGTCATGCCCAATTTTCTGAGGAACCTCCAGACTGCTTTCCAGAGTGATTGTACCAACTTGCAATCCCACCAGCAGTGGAGGAGTGTTCCTCTTTCTCCACTTCCTTGCCAACACCTGCTGTCTCCTGAGTTTTTGAAATTAGCCATTCTGACTGGTGTGAGGTGGAATCTCAGGGTTGTTTTGATTTGCATTTCCTTAATGACTAAGGATGCTGAACGTTTCTTTTGGTGCTTCTTAGCTATTAGATATTCTTCAGGTGAAAATTCTTTGTTTAGCTCTGTACCCCATTTTTTAATAGGGTTATTTGGCTCTCTGGAGTCTAACTTCTTGAGTTCTTTGTATATCTTGGATATTAGCCCTCTGTCGGATGTAGGGTTGGTAAAGATCTTTTCCCAATTTGTTGGTTGCCATTTTGTCCTTTTGACAGTGTCCTTTGCCTTACAGGAACTTTGTAATTTTCTGAGGTCCCATTTGTCAATTCTGATCTTAGAGCATAAGCTATTGGTGTTCTGTTCAGGAAATTTTTCCCTGTGCCCCTGTGTTCAAGGTTCTTCCACAGTGTCTTTTCTATTAGTTTCAGTGTGTCCGGTTTTATGTGGAGGTCCTTGATCCACTTGGAGTTGAGCTTTGTACAGGGAGATAAGAATGGATAGATTTGCATTCTTCTGCATGCTGACCTCCAGTTGAACAAGTATCATTTGTTGAAAAGGGTATCTGTTTTCCACTGGATGGTTTTAGCTCCTTTGTCAAAAATCAAGTGACCATAGGAGTGTGGGTTCATTTCTGGGTCTTAAATTCTATTCCATTGATCTACCTGCCTGTCACTGTACCAATACCATGTAGTTTTTAACACTATTGCTCTGTAGTACTGTTTGAGCTCTGGGATACTGATTCCCCCAGAAGTTCTTTTCCTCTTGAGAATAGTTTTAGCTATTCTGGGTTTTCTGTTATTCCAGATGAATTTGAGAATTGCTCTTTCAAACTTTATGAATAATTGAATTAGAATTTTAATGGGGATTACATTGAATCTGTATATTGCTTTTGGCAAGATGGCTATTTTTATTATATTAATTCTGCCAATCCATGAGCATGGAAGGTCTTTCCATCTTCTGAGGTCTTCCTTGATTTCCTTCTTCAGAGACTCGAAGTTCTTGTCATACAGATCTTTCACTTGTTTGGTTAGAGTCACACCAAGATACTTTATATTGTTTGTGGCTATAGTCAAGGGTGCCATTTCCCTCATTTCTTTCTCAGACTGCTTATCCTTTGAGTATAGGAAGGCTACCAATTTGCTTGAGTTGATTTTATATCTGGCCACTTTGCTGAAGTTGTTTATCAGCTGTAGGATTTCTCTGGTGGAGTTCTTTGGGTCACTTAAGTATACTATCATATCATCTGCAAATAGTGATAGTTTGACTTCTTCTTTTCCAAATTGTATCCCATTGACCTCCTTATGTTGTCTAATTGCTCTAGCTAGAACTTCAAGTACTATATTGAAAAGATATGGAGAGAGAGGGCAGTCTTGTCTAGTCCCTGATTTTAGTGGGATTGCTTCAAGCTTCTCTCCATTTAGTTGAAGTTGGCTACTGGTTTGCTGTAAACTGCTTTTACTATGTTTAGATATGGGCCTCGAATTCCTGATCTTTCCAAGACTTTTAGCATGAAAGGATGCTGAATTTTGTCAAGTACTTTTTCAGCATCTAATGAAATGACCTTGTGTTTGTTTTCTTTAAGATTGTTTATGTAGTGGATTACATTGATGGATTTCCTTATATTGAACCATTCCTGCATCCCTGGGATGAAGCCTACTTGATCATGGTGAATGATCATTTTGATGTGTTCTTGGATTCGGTTGGCAAGAATTTTATTGAGTATTTTTGCATCGATATCCATAAGAGAAATTGGTCTGAGATTCTCTTTCTTTGTTGGATCTTTGTGTGGTTTTGGTATCAGCATAATTGTGGCTTCATAGAATGAGTTGGGTAGTGTTCCTTCTGTTTCTATTTTGTGGAATAATTTGAAGAGTATTGGTGTTAGGTCTTCTTTGAAGGTCTGATAGAATTTTGCACTAAAACCATCTGGTCCTCTGCTTTTTTTGGTTGGAAGTCTTTCAATGACCACTTCTATTTCTTTAGGGGTTATGGGACTGTTTAGATGGTCTATTTGATCCTGATTTAATTTTGGTATTTGGTATCTGTCTAGGAAATTATCCATTTCCTCCAGATTTTCCAGTTGTGTTGAATATAGGCTTTTGTGGTAGGGTCTGATGATTTTTTGAATTTCCTCAGTTTCTGTTGTTATCTCTCACTTTTCATTTCTGATTTTGTTAATTTGGATAGTGTCTCTGTGCCCTCTGGTTAGTCTGGCTAAGGGCTTTTCTATCTTGTTGATTTTCTCAAATAACCAACTCCTAACTTTGTTGATTCTTTGTAAGATTCTATTTGTTTTTACTTGATCTATTTCTGCCGAATTTGATGATTTCCTGCCTTCTACTCCTCTTGGGTGTATTTGCTTCTTTTTGTTCCAGGGCTTTCAGGTGTGCTGTTAATCTGATAGTATGTGCTCTCACCAGTTTCTTTTTGGAGGCACTCGGGACTATGAGTTTTCCTCTTAACACTGCTTTCATTGTGTCCCATAAGTTAGGGTATCTTGTGCCTTCATTTTCATTAAATTCTAAAAAATCTTTGATTTCTTTCTTTCTTTCTTCCTTGACCAAGTTATCATTGTGTAGAGCATTGTTCAGCTTCCATGTGTTTGTGGGCTTTCTGTTATATTTGCTGCTATTGAAGCTCACCCTTATTCCATAGTGATCTGATAGGAGGCATGGGATTAGTTCGATCTTCTTATATCTGTTGACGTCTGTTTTAAGGCCAATTATATGGTTGATTTTGGAGAAGGTACCATGAGGTGCTGAGAAGAAGGTATATTCTTTTGCTTTAGGATGAAATGCTCTCTATATATCTGGTAAATTTATTTGGTCCAAAGCTTCAATTAGTTTGGGATAATTATAGGTCCAAGTGCTGATTTCTGAGTTTCTTTGTTGGTTGGGTGTTTTTTTTTTTCATTGATCCATTGATTTCTGTTTCTTCTCTTTTTGTTTGTTTGTTTGTTTGTTTTTGACTAGGGTGGCCTATGGTTGAGTAGAGTGTCTCCACCTAAGTTTGGAGCTGGAGTTACTTATGGTGAGAGAGCATGTCCCCTTGTCTACTAAGGTGCTTCTGCTGGAGCTCATGACTAGGGTATCATTATATAGAAGGGAACAATGGTTGGGAATGGCATTGGTAGGCACTGAAAAGTAGGAATGGCTCATGGGAAACAGCCTTCTGGAGGCAGGTGTGGCCTCTGGTGGGGCAGGTGGTTTCTACCGGAGCTATGGACTCAAGTTGGTGAGGAGGGACAGTAGGGAATAAGATGAGCATGGCCTGAGAAAATGGTGTATTCTGCAGGGTGGGAGACTTACTCAGCACTCTCTTTGCTGGAACATGGGGTTTCTCTCAGAGTTGTGGACCAGAATGTGGTGAGGAGAAGGGTATGTTGTTGAGAGTATGCTAAGTGAACACTGAGTATTGGCAGCCTGCAGGGGTTAGAGCTAACCTGGGTTTCAGGTTGCCTACTTGGCCTGTGGTGAACCAGGATATTGTCAATAATCAGATTTCTAAATAAGAACACTAGTGTTCCAGTAATTGTATTTATTTCAGATGTCAACCAAAAATTCAGACACTCATAACTAACCAGGAAAAGAGTAGCCTCAGAACCCACATTATTCATTATGTTATCGTATATAAGACCACTTTCAAAAGATGAGGTTTGGATTTAATGGAGGGGACTATTCAGTGACTTTATTTCATATGAGTAAAAGTAGGCAAATTTTCCCCTCTGTCGTTCTCAAAAAACAAAAGGTCAGGTATTTGCAATGCTGGATTTGTGTTTCCTAATAGAGTCTGTTTAAGACTTTTTTTACGGTCCTTGAATTCTCAGTAAGAGATTTATTTTAAAAGATTAAAAATAAAATATTCTATTTATTACTGAGTTATAAGAGATATTTGTTTTAGATGGAAGACCACTATCACTATCAAAATCTACAGAGAAACACACCACTAGAACTAATAAAGTAGTTTAGAAAACCATAGGATGCAAGGAGTTTGCAAAAGCAATTATATTTCTGTATACTAGTGACAACTACTTTTCAAAAATGACTATAATATAAAAATTGCTTTAGAATGAGTACCACATAGTATTTAAGCTATGTACACCATAAGAAATGAAAGAAGACCAAGAAAAATGATAAAATTTCTGTTTATAGTTTGGGGACCTCAATATATTCAAAATGTAATTTTGTCCCATATAAAACTTCAAACAAATTTCTAGATCTTCAGTTGAAAATATGTTCATCCCAAATTTGTTTATGAAAATACAAGTATTTAAAATATCTTGTATGGAAGGAGAGACCCCTGGTCCTGGAAAGACTGGATGTAGGGAAATGCCAGGACAGAGAGGGGGGTTGAATGGGGAAAAGAGGGAGGGAAGGGGGCTTATGGGACTTTCGGGGAGGGAGGAAACGGGAAAGGGGAAATCATTTGGAATGTAAATAGAAAAACTTAGAAAATAAAAAAAATATCTTTTAAAGAATCACAAACATTACATTATCTTATTTGTAATCCTTCTCTAGTGGCACAGCAATGAAAATCAAATGATATTTGCTTTTGGAGAGGCGCATAGAGCAAAGAAGCACAAGAGAAGTTTGCAGATAGACCCACACATCCATAGTCAATTGACTTATCAACCTAGTAATTTCATTAATTCAGTAGGAAAATCAGCATATCTTTAAGCAATGTAATTTTACTGCAAAATTTTGATATCAGTATGTAAACTTTAAGCTAGATTCATACTAACCTAACGTTAGGAGAACACAGCCCTGCTTATAAACCATAACTGTAGCAAGACAATAAAGAACCTGGTTATTGTGATGAGTTTGAGGAAACCTCCTAACCCAGATGAAGGATTTGGGGATTTAGCTCATTGATAGAACACTTATAACTCAAGCCTCTGGATTCAGTCCCAACACTGGAAGAAAACAACTTTAAGAAGGGTACAAGCTACAATTTCTTACCTTAAATTTTAGAACCATTGAAAATTTACTACTTTGAAGACACTTTCCAAAGCTGAAAATCCAAGTCATCATCAGTGATAGATCATGTCTGACACTGTCCACTGTGTTCACACTTTTAAGCCATCTCTGATTCATTCTGCCCAAGGTGACCTGTCCCTTTGTCATTAGTGTTTGGGGTCTGTGCTAGGATTTTTCTGGTTCTTAGCTTCTTATTCAAGAATGAAATAAAAACTCACATAGAATGTAAAGCAGCTAAGAAACGTTATTCAAAGTCAAAACAATAAGCCAGGTTAGAAAATATGTTGTTAAGCATGACAATGTGCCAAATGAGTGAAAGGATACCCAAGTTCCCTCTTTATTTGGCGCCTCCTATGGAATTAAGAGGAGGAGGACTTTGGTTACTAAGGGGACAATTTGGGTACTTTGGTATTATGATCCATAGATTGAGTAAGGTCTTACTCACTTCACATGCCTCTTTTCATAATGCATCTTATTTCAAACAAGATATGAATGCTCCCTTACGCACTGGCATTAGGTGGCAAATACGGGTTTCAGTCCCTAAGTTCTTTTAGGACAAGTTTACCTTATGGATTAAGAACTTAAGATCATTATTAGCTAGATCAGCCTATGGCTTTAATCATTTCTTGATTGTGCTCCAAGATGTACTTGATTGGAGGATGGAGTAGTTGTTACGGGGAGTAACATTTCCATTGTTCAGAGAAGAGTGTGCATTGGTCCAAGACAAGTAGAATCTCAGGTTCTAAGTTATTCCCTACGCCCTCCTACCTCACCTTGGTTATCCCAAGAAGAGTCATTTCTCTTGCACACTCAGCCTTGACATCATTTTCTTCAATAGGCTTTACAAATCTTCTCAACCCTCACATATGAGTGGTTCATAGATAGAATCAGGACACTGTAGCTCCTAGGTAATTTTGCACATCTGTTTTCCATGATACATAGCACATGTGGCTATCTTATGTAATATATGAGAGAAGAGCAATACAAAAAAGATGCAAGGGCTGGGGTAGAAATGGCTATAATTAAATAATTAGTATATACTGTCATTGTGGGAGCTTTATAGAAAATATATTTTTCATTCTTTCACTGAAGACAAATAAATGCATAAAAAAAAACCAAACTTGAAAGAAAACTAATTAGATTTTGACTTGAGGAACACTCATCTTCCTGAGTAGCACCAACCTCTCCTTTGTCAATAGAGCTTTTGGTATTTTCTCCCCTCCAGTATTACATATTCTGCTCCTGAATTATTTCCCATCAAAATCATTCTACTGAATTTATAACTATTTAATTTCAGGCATTTTCGATTTTTTCTTTGTTCATCTCATTACCTTACTTTCCTGAGACTTAGAAAACCATGGCATTTCCTAACCAAGGGACACATCTTTAATTTTCTTAGTAAATAGATAGTGGGGGACACCCAGGTAAGAAGAAGCAGGAGATGGGGAAGCCATTTGTCCACTAAGGCACAGAGTAGTTCAAGGGAAACAACACTACATGGAACTTAGCAGCCCAAATGAGAATTTCCAGGGGAGGATAGTAGGCCTTTATATGTTCCCTTCTAAAATTGATCATCCATTTAACAGTGCTTCCTCTGGTGTTCACTCTATTACAGACAGACTGCTAGACTCCAAGTTCAGAAAAGTTATTCTAAACAATTCCTTTGGTGGCCATCTTATCCCAAAGTTCCGAGTACCATTCCTTCGTTTTGTTTTGTTTTTATTAGATATTTTGTTTATTTACATTTCAAATGTTATCCCCTTTCCTGTTTTCCCCTCTGAAAACTCCCTATCACATCCCACCTCCCCCTGATCACCAAACCACCCACTCCTGCTTCCTTTTCGTGCATTCCCTTACACTGGGGCATTGAGCCTTCTCAGGATCAATGGCCTCTCCTCCCTTTGATGTTCAATAAGGCCATCCTCTGCTACACATGCATCAGGAGCCATGGGTCCCTCCATGTATACTCTTTGGTTGGTGGTTTAGTCCCTGGGAGCTCTGGAGGTACTGGTTGGTTCATATTGTTGTTCCTTTTATGAAGCTGCAAGCCCCTTCAGCTCCTTCAGTCCTTTCTCTAGTTCCAGATTATTTCCAAATCCATAGCCCTTTTCTATGTTCTGGGTCCCAGGTGCCTTCTTTTAAGTAGTTGTATTTCTGTAGGTCCTAAACTCAACATGCATTTATAAACACAGAATTTGATAGATACAATGCACATGTGAATTGTCTCCATCCATAATGTACATATCATTGAACAATAAGTGCTTAGCATACAACTATGAAAATTGATTACAGTCCTCATAATTTATCAACTTCTATCTGGACCAACGCTATGATCCAGCATTCATTGTAGCTCCTTGCCTGCATTCAGAGCTATTTCCAAATTGTTCTAAACTAAATAGAGTATCTAAAAGATAGTCAGGGCATAGACTGCGTTGGTTAAAAAGCCTATTCTCACCCCTGCTACATACCACCACATACACACAATTGGTTGCCCTGCAAATGCATGGATGCTCAAAAGACTTTGCAGCTACTGCTCTGTCTCGGAATTTCCTCACTCCTATATTTTCATGATCAGTCCAGCCATGTTCAAGCTCAAATCAGACAAGACTTCAGTAAGGCTTGTCACCCCTTCATATGTACAGTGAGTTTCATCTAACAGTGTTGCAATGATTAGTTTAAATTCTTCCTCATTCACAATTGTATCTCCATCGTCTTTTTCCCACCCAATATCTGAAATAAAAATAGGTACAAAAAACTAGTCTTGAAAAGGCAAATAGTGTCAGGAGTTGACACACTCAGCTTTCTGTTAATGTCATTTGGGGACACTGTATTTTATGGTGAATACAGCGCTCTAAAAAGACTCAGCCACTTCCTTCTCTGTGGTTTATCTTTTCCTCTGAGAAACCAGAATGAGTTTTTTTTTTAATAAAATGAATGAAAAGGTACACTGAATCTGCAATTTAATTATTCCAATTCCCGCACAAAGGTCTTTCACAGGGGCTACTGCTTGGTCAATGTGATAAAGTTCAAATGCATTCTCAAAAATTGCAAATTAATTTATAAACTTCCATTCAAAGTTTGAGCTTGTTACTTTCAAATAGGAAAACTCATTGAGGTAGTTCCTATTGATTTAGTACCTCTATATCTAGAGTTTAAATTAACATTTAATCACTTTCTGGAAGTTTCCAGAAATGTGGGATACATTCCACAGGGAAGGACTGCTGTCCATGATTGGAGTTTTGTTAAAGTTCCTTACCTTGGGAATCCAGGCTCTGATCTATGTTTCCCATTAGATTGCTCTCAGCCTTTGTGTTTTCACACAGCAAATCACTTCCCATGCTCTTCCTGGGCTCTGAGTTTTTCTGGATTTTGTTTGACTGTGGTTTACTTCCTGCTTTCCCTTCCACAGCCTATTACTGGCCTCTCCTCTTTTGTCACCACAAGTGCTACTGTCCCCTCAAACTCTCCCCTGGGCAGTACAAAGCAGCCTAAGGTGTCTTTCCTTACATTCTCTGGCACGCTTGGAGACTCTTAGTGTAACATCTTTTATGTGTCCTGCCCTATCTCTTTTAGCTGGGTACAAAGCCCCTGAGTAAGTATCATGGTGTCCAGTTCATCTCCAAGACTCTTGAAACACCTGGCACAGTTTTTTCGATATAGAAACTTCAATAATTATTAATTTAGCCGAACTAAATTAATGTCAAACCACTTTCTTGTTACTATGTATTGACAAAATAATTATGACAAGTTCATAACAATGGTAAGCAGTAGAGACAGGATTTGAATACAGGCACACATAGCTCACTACACTTTGAGCCTCTGCACTTTGTTGCCTTGGCAACAGACAAGATATATTGCAAAGTTATTAGTGCAATCCTATTAATTGGCTTCAGTTGCAAAACTACAAAAAATGGCTTTAATAAAGATTAACCCTGATTGTGTGGAAAGATGTGTGTGTGTGTGTGTGTGTGTGTAGTGTCTGTGGGTGTTTTATGTGTGTGTGTGACGTGTGTGGTGTGTATGTGGGGTGTGTGTGTGTGTGTGTGTGTGTGTGTGTGTGTGTGTTTGCTGTTGAGATGGCTTTGGCTCAGTGGTTTAGAGCACTTATTGTTTTTGCAAAGGTCTTGGGTTTTATACCTAGCCACATGATGTCTCACAAAAGTCTGATCTGATGACCCTTCTGTTGATCTCTCCAGGTTTCTGGAGATATGTGCATGCATGTATATGTGCATGTGTATATGTGTGTACGTATGGATGGATGCATGCATGTATATATGCATACATTTTTATGGTGCTGGCTATCAAACCTGGAACTTGTTACTCAAGCATTTTACTAATGGACTACAACTCCAACTGTTTGTCCAATGTTGTCATTTTGTGACATCAATTTATTTATTAAGACTTTCTTATTTCCCATCTACTTTAATTCTTTTTTAAAAATAAACTTCATAATGAAAAATTCATAAATAATATACACTTCACACTGCAAATCAACAGACACAAAGTCTGTACATCTCAGTGAACTATAGTTAGAATAACCATTCTAAGACTGTAGAACTTCACATTGGATTTTTTTTTTTTTTTGGTTTTTCGAGACAGGGTTTCTCTGTGTAGCCTTGGCTGGCCTGGAACTCACTCTGTAGACCAGGCTGGCCTCGAACTCAGAAATCCTCCTGCCTCTGCCTCCCAAGTGCTGGGATTAAAGGTGTGCGTCACCATCGCCCAGCCACATTGGATTTTAGACTTTCAGTATAGAATATATTTCTATGCATTTACCAACTTTGAGAATAGAAAACTCCATTACAGAATTAGAACTTGAAAAACAATTTGCTTTGTATCTTCTTTCATAATTGGTGTCTATTACCTGTGCTCAGTTCTTCCCCATCCCCTAATATTTACCCATTTTTGTTCTTTTTTCTACATATTATACTGAACCCTTACGTATATTTGTTACAGATATTATCCATTACATCCTGCATATGGGGGAGGACATGCAGGTTTTTTTCTTTCTAAGAATGTTTGGTTTCACTTAATATTATGTATTCTAATTCCTTCCATTTTGCTGAAAATTTTGTGATTATATTTTTCTCTAGAGCTGAATCCTATTCACAGATATTTTTTATTTTCAGTTCTTCTCTTAATGGACTAATAGATTGATTCCAAATCTTTGCTATAGCAAATAAAGCATAATATCTCTATGGTGGGGTATAGAGTTTTCTGGGTGTGTGCCAAGGAGATGTGTCAGATAGTATCTCTATTTTTTCTTTTTTGAGGAATCTCAAAACTGATTTCCACAATGACTGTATTAATTTACAACCCCTACAAGCAGTGAATAGGGTTTCCTGTCTAGCCATATTATTACCATGTTTGTGCAAAATATTTATGGTGTTGAGCATACCTGCCTTCCAAAATATCTATGCTCTGGAAGAAGGACTTTGGCTTCTGGATGTTTTTATCTTTCAAACACTTAGAAGAAGTCAAACCTAAATGTGTGTGCTGTGTGCACACATTTCAACACTTGTTGTCAGATTTCTTGGTGATAGCCTTTCTGACTGAGGTAAGATGGTCTCTCAAAGCAGTTTTAATCTGCATTTCTCTGATGCCTAAGGATTTTTAGCCCTTTAAAAAACAGGTATTAGCCATTTGTCGGGTTTTTAGAAATTGAAATCTGTCCAATTTATTTGCTCATTTGTTGACTAGCAGTTTCATTTCCTTGGTATTTAAGTTCCACAACTCTTTGTAAATTCTGGGTATGAGTTCCTTGCCTGAAATGTGGCCGGTAAAGATTTCTCCCATTCTGTGAGTTCTGCTGATTGTTTCCTTTATCTTACACAAAACAAAACAAGAAATCCAAATAAACTAACAAACAAAAACAATCCTGAACACTAAAAGAACTGCTGGAGGTCTCATCATTCCCAATTTCAAGTTGTACTACAGAACTACAGTAATAAAAAAAAAAGAAAGAAAAAGAAACAAAGAAAGAAACAAAAAACAAAAAAATCACATGGTATTGGCATACACATAGAGAAATAGATCGATGGAATCTAATTGAAGACCCAGACATATACCCACACACCTAACTATGCACATGTGATTTTGATTTAAAAGAAAAATTAAAAAACCAGAAATACACTCTGCAAAAAGAGAGCATCTTAAACAAACAATGCTGGTCCAAGTGGATATCTGCATGTAGAAGAAGGCAAATTGATCCATATTTATTACTCTGCATAAAACTCAAGTCTAATGGATTGAAGACTTCAACATAAACCAGATATACTGAAATGAATAGAAGACAAAGAGGGGAATAGCTTGAAACACATTAGTACAGGAGAAGACTTTCTGAATAGAATGCCAATAGTATAGGCACTAAGGTCAACAATTAATAAATAAGATCTCAAGAAACTGCAAGGCTTCTGTAAGGTGAAGGACACCATCAATCAGAAAAAGAGGCATTCTACAGAATGGGAAAAGGTTTTTCCCAACTACACATCTATTAGAGGATATATATTCAAAATATATCAAGTACTTACGTAACTAGATATCAAAAACCCCCAAATAATCCAATTAAAACATGGTATACAGATCTAAACAAAGAACTCTCAACAGAGAAAACTCAAAGGGCATGAAACACCTAAACAGATGTTCGACATCCTTAGCCACCTGGGAAATGCAAATCTAAAGAACTCTGAAATACATTCTTACCCTGTCAGAATGGCTAAGATCAATATCACAGGTGACAGCGCTTGCTGGTGAAGATATGAAGCAAGGGGAACACTCTTCCATGGCTGATAAGAGTGCCAATTTGTGCAGCCACTATGAAAACCAATATGTTGGTTCCTCAGAAAGTTGGAAACCGATCTATCTCATGACTTACCTATACCACTTTTGGATATATTTCCAAAGGACTCTTCATCCTACAGCAAGGACCTTTGATCAACTATGTTCACTGCTGCTCTACGCATAATAACTAGAGACTGGAAACAGCCTAGATGTTCCTCGACAGAAGAACAGAGAAAGAAATTGCGCTATATTTGCACAATGGAGTATTATTCTACTGCAGAAAAGAAAAAAAAACAGCAACAACATAAATGGATAAAACTAGAGAAAAAATTATCTTGAGTAAGGTAAACCAGACTCAGAAAGATAAACATTATATTTATTCAGTTATATGTGGCTATTAGTCATCAAATAAATGTTAACCAATGTACAATCCATAGATTGAGAGAGGTTAGGTATAGAGGAAGGTGCTTGGTTAGGGGGTAGTACATGGATCTCTCTAGAGGAAGAAATAGAATATGTTTTACCAGTGTGCTGATGTTAAGTGTGAACTGGAGCAGAGTCGGGGTGGGGCATAAGGTGGAGGGAGGCAATGTGGGAGAACAGAACTGGAACTGAAGGGCATTGTGGGCTAACATAAAAATATAGTGTATTGGAAACTTCCTAAAATATGTGAAGGCAATCCAAATTAGGTCTTCTAATAATGAGGGATACAAAGCAGCAACTGGGAATCTCTCATCACCAACCAAGACTTTCAGTACTAGACCTGGTTTATATTCATTTGATCTGTTGGCACAAGAGATCCCATGGAAATTCCCAAACAATTCAGGCTGTTGCTAAAACAATGGGTTACTCTCTGCAAACTGACAGCAATGTGTGTTTGGGTGGTGTTGTTGAGGATAACACACACACTACTCATTAACCATGGAGAAGTAAATATGGTGCCTACAAGGAGACTTTACCCATGTGTTCTAGCATCTTTGGTGTGGGAAGGTACTCTGCAGTATACCAACTGGCAGTATTAATACCAACCCAGCCCTAAAATCTTTGACCTAAAATCAATCTGTCCTGTCTGAAAGATATGCTAGGGGAATGATGGTACAAAGCTTGTGGGAGTAGCCCACCAAAATGTCTGATTTGACTTAAGGCTCATTCCATGAGATGGAACCCATACCTGACACTGCTTGATGACCAAGGATTAGAGACTAGATACATCAAGAGATGTATGGTAAAACTAAACACTACTGGTCTTAAAAAATAAGGATGAATAAAATGACTCCTAATGATATTCTGCAACACTCACAGATCTGTGCCTTATTCAGCCATCATCAGAGAAGCTTCCTCCTGCAGCATACAGAAACAGATGCTGAGACCCACAACCAGATATTACACAGAGAACACACAGCTTTAAATGGGATGACTCCATCAAATCTCTCCCCTCAGACTTCAGGAAACACAATAGAATCAGAGGCAGAAAGAGTGTAAGAGCAAGAAGGGATGGAAGACAACAGGAGAATAAGGCCTTGTGAATCAACTAAGACAGACCCATATGAGACCGAACCAGCAGTTAAAATGCCTACGTGGGTTCTCTCTCTCTCTCTCTCTCTCTCTCTCTCTCTCTCTCTCTCTCTCTCTCTCTCTCTCTCTCTCTCTCTCTCTCGTTTAATATTTTTGTGGGCTCCTGGGTGTGTGAACGAGGGGTTTCTTGCTCTTGTGCCTGATCTTGGGGCTCTTCTTTTTCCCCTTAGGTTACATTGTTCAGCCTCAATGTAATACTTTTTGTTCTATCTTATTATATTTTATTTTGTCATGTTTGGTTGTTATCTTTTAGCAGCCTGTTGTTTTCTAACAAGAGACAGAAAGGGAGTGGATCTGGAGGGAGGGGAGGGGAAGATAAACTGGGAGGAATAGCTTGAGGGAAGACTGTAATCAGGATATATTGCATGAGAAAAGAATCTATTTTCAGTAAAAGTAGAAAGAATGGAAAGGAAAGATGTGCAGATTTGCTTTTGCTTTCTGGGATTTAGCATAGAGCTTTTCATATGCTACATCAGTATTCTACCACTGACCTCTGCCTCCGCATTCCCCATAAACACCATGCTCACTTCATTGAGGCTCTCCCTCCACACATCCCCACCCAGCTGGGATAGAGTTTTTCTGTCACCACGTCTTCCATAGGATACCACGAATTATTATCCACACCTGGCACCATTCCCAGCCAATACAGGGATTGATCTCCAGTCCTGGAATTCTGACTTGCCTTTTGTGGCATCTCCTGTAGATAAAGAAAAAGAAAAATGTAAGCCATTTACAAAGCCAGTGATCCCAGAAGCCAATTCAAAATAAACTGATGGAAAAGAAAAAAAAAATGCAGCCTAAACAACAATGTATTCTGATCCATAATTTACAAGTAATTTTTAATGAACAGTAAGAGAGCAAATATTGTCTTGAAATTTAAGGGCATAGTCAATTTCTTAAAAAGTAAATAAATCTGAACCCATTATTTTAAACATATAAATGAAAACTTAAAAGAATTAATCCCTGACCCCCATCCCACCCCCATACACAGAAAGAGTGAATGGGAAAGGGGAATATACAGTGGGGAGCATTAATGGTTAAGAGAATGTCAGAAAACATCTTTTATGTGTAAGCATGTTAGCATTTAGCTAGCGTGGGCTGTCTTTAATAAATGTCCCTGGCAGAGTGGATTGAAATTACCTTTCACACTTTTGGACATTGCAAGTTCAGTACTGATGGTTCTGCAGGTTTTGTTATTTGAAACCTTCTTGCCTTGAAATTGGACCTCACATCATCTTTCACTAGTGTTGAGACCATGGGCTAATATATCCTTGTACTGGTTGATGACACATTCTAAGAACTTAATTTATCAGAATTATTCCTTGATATATGCATCATTTTGAATACTAGGTTTGAACTTCAGTATGTGAAGTTTTGAAAACTACACCCTAGTTCAGAATCGTGACTGATAATGGCTACCAATAAATAACCAAATAAGTAAATTCGTATGTGTTTTATGAACAACCCAATTAGATAAAACTTATTATTAGCAATCTCTGGGGTTTATACTCTGGGGTTAAATAGGAAACATGTTTTCTTTTACAGTCTTGAAAGTTTTGGTATTACAGTTTGTTCCTTGTAGAGTTATTCAGGATTTTTCAAGTCATAACAAAGATAATAGAAGAATTACATGCAGAAAACATACAATCATCAGAAACAGAAATTGACCAGATGTTCCTCTACTTGAACACACAAGGAAACTGTTTTCTGGCTGTCTTACAATAAGATCGAGGCTTCTTCAGCTTGGACAGAGAAATAGAGGCAGAAAAAAAAATAAGACACTTCAAGGTTTCTGCCATAAAAATAACTTCCATTTTATTTTGAATTCCACATCTCTCTCTTTTCTTGGCAGTTTATCAAATGTGAGGGATATACTGAAAAGAACCCTAGGCCACTTCCAAGATGTGGGGAAAACATGGTGTCCAAAGTTGCCTTTGTACAGTCCCTGAGTGCAAGGCTAGCTACAGTAACCTAGCCTATATTTGTTGTCCTCTGTGCTAAGCCACTGGGTTCTAGGGTTATTGTGCCATCAATTAGAATTAATTTTTATGGCAAATATATTGCCATGATTAGCTCCAACCTAGAAAGTAAATTGTATCATAGAAATGAAAAATGAATGTGCCCTTTGAAACAGACACTTTTCTTCCAGGAAACAAACTTAACATCTGATTATGAGCGAACAAGACAATCTTGTAATCAGGCAATGGCAGTAGGAAGACGAGTCAAGTGTATTCTCATCCATAAGAAAAAAATGTAAATAAGCTATGGCACATTGGTTTACTAAGCCTACAGAGCTATAGACAGCAGGAAAAGCTTTGTGCAGTGACCTGGAAGGATGCTAGTTACGTACAGTAATCTGTTCAGGAAACCTGCAGGCAGGCAAACATTTATAGCACAATTAATATCTTTTATTAAGGTCACATGCACAAATGTTAATGAAATTTTGTTAAGGCAGAATTAAGAAGAAAAACATACATCTTTATTCAAAGTAACTACATTAAGCAGGTAGGTTTTTTTTGTTTGTTTTTTGTTTTATTCTTTTTCTTTTTGTTTTTTGTTTTGTTTTTTCGAGACAGGGTTTCTCTGTGTAGCCCTGGCTGTCCTGGAACTCACTTTGTAGACCAGGCTGGCCTCGAACTCAGAAATCCTTCTGCCTCTGCCTCCCAAGTGCTGGGAGTAAAGGCGTGCGCCACCACCGCCCAGCTAAGCAGGTAGTTTTTAAGTAACTTAATTTGTGCTTCACTTTCTTACACAAACCCTTTGTAATGGGACTTTGGGTTTTTTTGCCTTAGGAAATAGAATCCATTTCTCTTACATCTAAATTAGGACAGGAAATTGCAGAACAACAGAAAAAAATGGCAGGAAACATGATCTGTGAATTCTAAGCCCAAAGACTTAGCTGGCTTGGGACATAGTCTCTTCTCTTCCTGGGCTATGTCAGTTACAGTGAGGGCAAATTTAGGGTGGGATGCTGGGTGAGACCAGTCAAGGTTAGAAAATGACAAAAGGAAGGCAAGAGAAGGCAACCTTACCTGAAACTAGAGAGGTGACCAGTCACCTGCTGAGCACCCCCTCCACTCCTCTTTCTTCTGTTCTCCTATTCTCCCTCTCCATTCCCTCTTCTTTCCTCTCCATCCTCCCCATCCCCTCCTCTCCCTATCCTCTTTAATCATCTCCCCTACCCTTTCTTCTCTCCTGTGCTCCATTCCTTTATTCCCATTTCCTCTCCTCTCCTTCTGTTTCTCCTCTTCTTCCTTCCCAACCCTCCCCTCTTCTGTCCTTTCTTCTTTCCTCTCTCTCCCTCTGTTTTCCTTCACTCCCTTCTCCTCTCCTCTCCTCTCCTCTCCTCTCCTCTCCTCTCCTCTCCTCTCCTCTCCTCTCCTCTCCTCTCCTCTCCTCCCCTCCCCTCCCCTTCCCTCCCTTCTCCTCCCTTCCCCACTCCCTTCCCCTTCCCTCCCCTCTGCTCCCCTCCCCTCCCTCCCCTCCCCTCCCCTCCACTCCCCTCCCCTCCTCTCCCCTCCCGTCCTCTACTATCTCCCTCCACTTCCTTCTCTCCATCTGTCTTCTCTCCCTCTTTCCTCTCCCTGTCCTCCCCTCCTCTCTCCTCCCGTTTTCCTCCCCTCCCTTCTCAACATCTCTTTCTCTCTCCCATTCCCTGACACCTCTTCCCCCTCCACTTTACTCTCCTCTTCCCTCACCTCTCCACATTTCCTCTCCACTCTCCCCCTCCCCTCCTCTCTTTTCTCTTCATTCTTTCCCCTCTCCAGCTTCCTCCTTCCTTCAGCATTTCTTTTAGCAGTGATTAGCAGATTCCTTTTATTGTCTTCCTCATTTTCTTGCTTCTCATACCTTCTGCTCAGGGCTTCATCTGCATGAAGCAAGCTGTCTCCTAGGGTTTCATTAGTGTGAGGTAAACTCTCTCCCATGGAGCTCATGCTCAACCCTCTCCTTCTCTCTTCCAGTAAATACAATATTTGTCTTAAAAGTCTCCATAATGGTGTTGAGTACTTCAATAACCCATCATATTACCCTGTAGTGATTGACACTAGGAAATTAAACAGTGAATAACCTCTTCATCAAGCCACTATCCTGGCAAAAGCAATGTGAAAATTACCACAACATGTCAAAACAATTCTCTAGATCAAAATGTTTTTAGTAGTTCAATTTTTCGCTGCACTAAATTTCTAATGTTTTTATGTTTTAAGTTTGCGTGTATATGCATATAAATATATAAGTATTTTGAAATAGAAACATATGTATATGTGCAGTGCATATTATATATGCGATTAATATATGTGATGTAAAATATATGTTCATGCATTATACATTATAATTTATAAATGTATGTATTTTCTGTTGTCCTTTGGTGCTGTTCTCTGAGACAAATTAAATCTCTCTCTCTGTGTGTGTGTGTGTGTGTGTGTGTGTGTGTGTGTGTGTGTTTCTCCTTGCCTGCAGCATGTGTGCTCAACTGGCCGCTCTTCCTGGCTATAAAGAAATGCAAAAACAAACAACTCTATTTAGAGTAGTAGACAATTTCACTGGGAAGGCCACATTTCCACATGAGTGGTCCTCACACAAGAAGTATGATGAAGAGTTATGGCAGTGATGGGAAGACAAACGAATGGCTGTCCCATGGGTGCAGCACATAGAGAGATGTTTTCCAGAAGGAAGAGGCTGAATTCATATTTATGCAGTGAATGATACTAAGAGAAGCTGATAGTCTTGCCAGTTGTATTAAACTAAGGCCAGTCTTCTCAGAGTTGGTCAGCATTTCTTTAAACTTTGACTAGCAGATCCTTTTGCAAAGACAATGGAAAAATTCAATGTGTAGAGCTGTGTTTTGATACAGAAAATAAGAGCTAAATGTTTCCAAACAGCTCTGCAGTGGAAGAACAATAGAAACAGCAGCTTTTTTTTTAAAAGCTGAATAAAAAAGCCATTTAAAATCAGACATCAATATGGTATTTTTCTTTTTAATAGAAAACATGGAATTTTACTCAGGCTCGTTGTGATTCTTTAGATCGGTAAAATGGGGGTGTTTTACTTGGTACAGTGTTGCGTTTGCTGAGCAGAAGTGTTCATTTGCTGGTACATTTCCCAGTATCATCATTAATAATCCACTTGTATGCCAGTTAGTCCACAGGCATTGAAGGATGCTGTGCTCAGGAGCTAATCCTTTTCTTTAATACAATGCTACACACTGATAAAGATTCACAAGTACCATGAAGGAAGAGGCGAACACAGCCCAAATCTGGATGGCTAAAGCAGCACACTGTTCCTACATCACATACTATGTTTACGGTCACCCTCCTGAGTAGTCAGGAGATACGGGTCAAATCCCAGATAGTACATCACTGCACCCACCACAGGCTGCAGAGGGTTCTAAACTACCTCTTTTCTAGAAAGGAATTTGGCAACATGTATGGAGAGTTCAAAGAGTTTATACTTTGGCTAGGATAATATACCATTCAAAACAGCATATGAAGGGAATAATCAGAGATGTAAAGATTTTTGTCCACTTTTTATAACTGTGAAACTACTGTTACTTTTGAGAAGTTTGAAAATAGAATTGTTAGCTAAAGTTTGCATCATGTCTGTGGTTAAGTGTATTGAAGCCAGCAGTAATAACATTCTTGAAGATTTAATGATAGTCAGAAACATTTAGGGCGAGTTTTGTATTCAGTTGGCGCGTGTGAGCGCGCACTTGTGTGTGTGTGTGTGTGTGTGTGAACAAAAGGGAGACAGAGGCAGTCACCCAGAGACACCCAGAGAAAAAGACAGAAGTAAAAATCACAAAAGTTTTGAAAAGTAACTTCCTAAAATATATAAGCCAAAGTGTTTTAATGCATGATGGAGTGTCTGAAAAAAAGAAAATAATTTTGGGGATGGGCTAGAGAGGGCAAGAATAGAGGAAATTACAGGGTAATTACTGAAGTGAGCCTCTCATTTGGGGAAGTGTCTTAGCTTGTTTAATGAGTCCTGTGTGCTGAGGGTAGGAGACACTCTGAGGTTTTGCAGTGGTAAAATGGCATTTATGAGAATGCAATAGTTACTGGGCATGCTGCATCCCAACAGCATGAGGAGAAAGCACTCGGGGGAAATACAGGGGGTTTGTGCCTCTCCTATTTTGGGATAAAGAAGAAAATTCAGGAAGAAAAGCATTCTAATGTCTTGAAAGAGGATGTCAACTTGGGTTACTCAACCTGAGTTTGAAGTCTGAATTTACACTATCTTTAAGGGAGCCTCCAGTGTCCCAGTGTGTGTGTGTGTGTGTGTGTGTGTGTGTGTGTGTGTGTGTTATGTGTGTGTTTGCATGTGTGTTATGTGTGTGTGTTTGCATGTGTGTTATGTGTTTGTCCGTGTGTGCGTGTATGCTTGTGTGTGTCTGTGTGTGTCTTTGTGTGTATATTTCTATGTATTTGTGTGTATGTTTGCATGTGTGCAAGTCTGCGTGTGTTTGTGCATGTATGTTTGTATGTGTTTGTGTGTATGTCAGTATATGTATATGTACGCGTATTTTGAGTGTGTGTCTGTCTGTGTGTATGTATGTATTTGTGTGTGTGTATGTATGTAAGTGTATGAGCTTGTGTGTATTTGTATGACATTTACTGACATTTGTCCAAGCATGACTTTAAGACAGCTATTTTTTTGTGTATTTTCACACAGATATTACAATGAATATTAAATGCTTTATCATTTTGCACTGTGAAATATGAAAATCATATTTTCTTGTGTAATGTGATATTTATATGCTACAGCTTTTCTTAAAATTTAGTTTTGACCATTTTAATTTAATGACTGCTTAGATAAAGATGACTAAAACTGACCTCCTTTTAGTGTGTATCACCAGACACAGTAATCACCTCCATCTGAGACTGTCACTGTAACTAACTATCATGTGCATTCACATTTCTAGTTTTTCAGATAGTATTGCAAGAAGCATATATTTTAAATATTGACTTATCTGAGAATAATTTTTCATGTTTCAATTGATTAAAATACTGATTACTTAAATGTATTAGTGCTCATCCTGTGTGTTGGAAGTTAAAAGCATTAATCTGTGCTCTCATGGCATTTAGGGTTTCAGTAAGAAGTAAAACTCAATTTGTTCTTTATTAATGAATGCAAGATGGTTTTATTTTTTTCTCATTATATGGAGAAACATCAATAGTGCACACTAAGCATTTTTAGATCTTCTGGAAACCTTCCTACAAGCAAGAAAGGAAACCAAAACCACACAGTCTTATCGAGCCCACACTCAGCCTTTTTTTTCTTTCATTTTTGCCCTTTTATTAAAAATATATTCTTTTACAGTATACCTTGATTATAGTTTCTCCTCCATATTTCTCCCAGTTCCTCTCCACCTCCCCTCACTCCAGATCCACTCTCTTTCTGTCTCTCATTAGAAAACAGTAGGCAGCCGGGCGGTGGTGGCGCACGCCTTTAATCCCAGCACTTGGGAGGCAGAGAAACCCTGTCTCGAAAAACCAAAAAAAGAAAACAGTAGGCAGTTCTTTTCTTTCTTTTTTTTTTCTTCATAGTTGCTTTATTTTTTTTTATTTTCCAAGTTTTTTTATTTACATTCCAAATGATTTCCCCTTTTCTAAGACATGACAATCAATAAAATGACAAAATAAAACTTCGTGAGACAAAGCAAAGACCATCACATCTAGGCTTGACAAAGCAACACAAGAGAAGGAAGAGCCCCAAAAGCAGGCACAGGGGCAAGAACCCACTCGTTCACACATCCGGGAGTCCCATAAATTACTAAAAGGAAAATTATATACGCGGAAGAGCAGACAATGACCAGTGTAGGCCCCTTTGATTGCTGCCTCAGGCTCTGTGAGCTCTTATGGGTCTTGCTTTTCACGGCATCCTCCATTTCCTTTGACTCTGACGCTCCTTTTGCCTCCTCTTCTTTGGAGTTCCCTGAACTCTGAAGGGAGAGATTTGATGAAAAATTCCATTTAGAGCTGTGTGTTTCAAGTACTCTCTGCATAATGTCTATCTGTGTCTCTGATTCCATTCTACTATTCTTTCTGCCTTCTGCAGGAGGAGGCTTCTCTCATGATGTCCTAATATGATGATGTCTGGCTATGAGCTACAGGTGTAGCAAAATATCATTAGGAGACATTTTATTCATCTTTTTTCTTTTATTCTTCTTTCTCTTTCTTTCTTTCTTTTTTTTTCTTCTTTATTTTCTTTCTTCTCTTTCTTTCCTGTTTGTCTGTCTGTCTGTCTTTCTTTATTCTCTTTCTTTCCTTTCTTTCTTTCTTTCTCTTTTATTCTTTTGTCTGCCTGCCTGCCTGCCTTCCTTCCTTCCTTCCTTCCTTCCTTCCTTTCTTTTTTATTTCTTATTTGGTTTTACCATATGTCCCTGAACTGTCTACTCTCTGCTTCTTGGTCACCCAGCAATGTAGGATATGGGTTCCATCGTGTAGAGTGGGCCTTAAGTCAAATCAGACATTTGTTGGCTACTCCTACAAGTACCACCACTGCCCTAGTATATCTTTCAGGCAGGAAAGATTGTAGGTCAAAGGTTTTGTGACTGGTTTGGTGTTTACATTTCTCTTTTGGTAGTCTTCATACCAAAGACACAATAAGATGGTGCCTTTGTGTAGGCACCATCTTGACTTCTCAGTATTCAATGAATTGCCTGGATGTTGTCCTTAACAATGCGCCCCTTTCCCCCCACCCTACCCCCCATTCCTGAAAGTTTGCAGAGAGTAACCCATTATCTTAGCAATAGTCTGGGTTGTTTAGAGTTTTTTTCCGTGGCACCTCCTTGACCAAACTTTCAATTGAATGCAATCCAGTCCTCATCCCGGGAGTCTTGTTGAGTGACCAGAGATGGTCAGCTGGGAATCTGTGTCTTTCATCATTCTCCAATTATTTTTTAATGTTTAAATTGTGTATGTGTGTGTGTGGGGGGGGTCAGGTAATATGTATGTAAGTAAAGGTTCCCATGGTCTTCAAAGGTGTCATATCTATAAAACTGGGATATAGGCAGTCACAGCCCAAATATGACAGAAGTTACAGCTTGATATGGGTGCAGAGAATTAAGCACAGATTCTTTGCAAAAACAGCAAGTGCTTAGAAACACTGAGCCAACACCCCAGCCCAATATCATCTTTTTGATCTTTGAATTAAAAAGTAGTAATCTGGTTGAATACATGTGAAGCTCTCAAAATGTGTTGCTGTGAAATTCAAATTTTAGTCTGGAATGGTTTCTTTAAGTAGATTTTTTGGGTATAGCTTCTGTATCCACTATTACAGTGTACTTCTCCTTGTGGACTTTGTTTTTCAAATGCAGCTGAGTCTCTTTCGTGTTTTCACTCTAAGCATTTCGTTTCCTCTTTCTCCCTGGGCCTTTTCTTGCATTCTAAGAGTTCCACAAGGTCATGTGCACATAGATGGTACACATGGATCTGGGTATATTTACTCAGATGGTGTGAGCAGCTCCTAGCCTCGTTTTCAAAAAAAAAAAGCAAAGCAAAACAAAACAAAAAAAACCCAAAAAACTGTGTTTTCGAAAAAAAAAAACTTTTTCTAAAGAAAACTGTGCTGCACAGCGTATGCCAATTATATTTATATTCTACAAAAGGAACTTGTTAGTCTTATCCTGGCTGAGTCTACGGCCTGATAAAGTCTAGAACATTCATTACAGCCTCCTCTTCTATGGTCTTTGTTCCTCTTCTGTGGTCTCCATCTTCCTTCTCTCCTGCACACTGACTTCTGAGAGGGTGCTTTTTGAGGTATTGTGACTTCACTCTGAGGTCCTCTCCTTCCAGGTGACTACAAGACTTCCTCTTCTCAGTGGAAGACTCTCAACCAATCAGAAGACCATATGCACTCAGTAGTACAGTAAGCAATATAAGAAGAGGGATCGCAATAATAATTTGTAATTTGGTTTGGCCAGAGTTATTAGGTTTGCCTTTGGATTTCAAAGCATACCTCTTACTTGCACAACTAACTCTAGTCATCTGATTTCTCCTTAGTTTCACTCACAAACTCAGTGAATTACTGAATTCTTTCATCATTTAAAAATAATACAACAGAGTAACCAGCGCGCCAGCTCTGCGGTGGGACCTTCTGCCTGGTGGAGGGACCCCACGCTGGGAGGGAGCCTGCCAGCTTTCCTTCCACGACCTCTGTTCCCGCGGACTGCGCTGGAGAGACGGGTACCCAGGCTCTCCCCCCAATATAACATCACTTGGGACACGGCCTGTTGGGGCTTCCGTCTGTGCCCGAGGGCGGGTTGGCGCTGTGGTCGTCTGGGTGCCAGATCGGCGGGCCATCGTGACCACAGGGTGAGCGGCGCCACGGAGAGTGCCCTCCGCCATCTTTGCTCCAGTGACCAGGTAGTTGGGACCACCAGGCTCAGAGACAGACAGGCATAATATCGCTTCGGTCTCAGGCAGCTTGTGTGTAACCTGCTCCCAGGTGCTGGGCTGATCTGCAGTGACCAGCGCGCCAGATCTGCTGTGGGACTTCTGCCTGGCAGAGGGACGCCCCCCCCCCCAGGAGAGATCACACACCCCTGCACAGGGCAGGAGCCTGCCAGCCTCCCTTTGGCGACCTCTGCTCCAGGAATCCACTAGGCTGAGCCTTTAGATGTGCAAGGCCTCCCCAATATAAGATCACTTGGGGCAAAGCACATTAGGGCTCCAAAGTCACTCAGGAGCAGGCAGGCCCCAGAAATCGGTGCCAGGGGAATCCTGGTAATCCAGGGGGGGCAGAAATAGCTTTGCAGGCTCAAAGGAAGTCCAACCAACAGCCAGTGGCAGCAGGACCAACTAACACCAGAGGTATCCAGATGGCAAAAGGCAAACGTAGGAATGTTACAAACAGTAATCAAAGTAATGTGGGACCATCCGAACCCAACTCTCCAACAGCAGCAAGTCCTGGATACCCCACCACACCCGAAAGACAAGATCTGGATTTAAAATCACTTCTCATGATGCTATTAGAGGATCACAAGAAGGATACAAATAAATCACATAAAGAGTTACAGTAGACCATGAATCAACGGTTAGAAGCCCTTACAAAGGAAACACAAAAATCGCTTAGAGAAATGCGGGAGAACATGGATCAAAAGATGGAGGCGCACAAGGAGTCAACACAAAAATCGCTTAACGAGATGAATCAACGGGTAGATGCACTCACAAAGGAATCACAAAATTTGCATAAAGAAATGCAGAAGAATATGGGTCAACAGATGGATGCCCATAAGGAGGCAACACAAAAATTGCTTAAAGAAATGAATCAACGGTTAGATGCCCTTACAAAGGAAACACGAGAACTGCTTAAAGAAATGCAGGAGACGATGGATCAACAGATGGAATCCCATGAGGAGGAAACACAAAAATCGCTCAGAGAAATGCAGGAGAACATGGGTCATCAGGAAGAAATCCTGAAAGAGGTAATGCAAAAATACCTTAAAGAAATACAGGAAAATACAAACAAACAAGTGAAGGATCTCAGCAAATCCATCCAGGAACTAAAAAAGGAAGTAGAAACAACTAAGAAATCACAAAGGGAGACAACTTTGGAGATAGAAAACCTTGGGAAGAAATCAGGAGTCATAGATGCAAACATCAACAATAGAATACAAGAGATGGAAGAAAGAGTCTCAGGTGCTGAAGATTCCATAGAAAGCATCGACTCAACAGTCAAAGAAAATGCAAAATGCAAAAAACGCGTAACCCAAAACATCCAGGAAATCCAGGACACAATGAGAAGACCAAACCTAAGGATTATAGGTATAGATGAGAGTGAAGATTTGCAACTTAAAGGGCCAGTAAACATCTTCAACAAAATTATGGAGGAAAACTTCCCTAACTTAAAGAGAGAGATGCCGATGAACGTACAAGAAGTCTACAGAACTCCAAACAGACTGGACCAGAACAGAAATACCTCCCGTCACATAATAATCAAAACACCGAATGTTCTAAACAAAGAAAGAATACTAAATGCAGTAAGAGAAAAGGGCCAAGTAACATACAAAGGAAGACCTATCCGAATCACATCAGACTTCTCACCAGAGACTATGAAAGCCAGAAGATCCTGGGCAGATCTCATGCAGACACTAAGAGAGCACAAATGCCAGCCTAGACTACTATACCCAGCAAAACTCTCAATCACCATAGATGGAGAGACCAAGATATTCCATGATAAAACCAAATTTTCACAATATCTTTCCACAAATCCAGCCCTGCAACGGATAATAAGTGGAAACCTCCAATACAGGGAGAGAAACAACACCCTGGAAAAAATGAGATAATAACCTTCTTGAATCAAACCCAAAAGTAGATAACCACTCAAACATAAAGATAGCGTCAAGAATGGCAGATGGCAATAATCACTATGCCTTAATCTCTCTTAATATCAATGGTCTCAATTCCCCAATTAAAAGACATAGACTAGCAGACTGGATACATAAACAGGACCCAGCATTTTGCTGCATGCAGGAAACGCACCTCAGTGTCAAAGACAAACACTACCTCAGAGTAAAAGGCTGGAAAACAATTTTACAAGCAAATGGCCCCAAGAAACGAGGTGGAGTAGCCACCCTAATATCGGATAAAATTGATTTTCAACCTAAAGTCATCAAAAAAGACACAGAAGGACACTACATACTGATCAAGGGAAAAATCCACCATCAAGAACTCTCAATTCTGAATATCTATGCTCCAAATGCAAGGGCACCCTCATTCGTAAAAGAAACTTTACTAAAACTCAAAGCACACATCGCACCGCACACAATAATAGTGGGTGACTTCAACACCCCGTCTCTGAAATGGATCGTTCAGGAAAGCAGAAACTAAACAGGGACACAGTGAATCTAATTGAAGCCTTGGACCAAATGGAACTAACAGATATATATATAGAACATTTAATCCTAGAGCTAAAGAATACACCTTCTTCTCAGCTCCTCATGGTACCTTCTCCAAAATTGACCATATAATTGGTCACAAATCAGACCTCAACAGATACAAGAAGATAGAAATAATCCCATGCCTCCTATCAGATCACTACGGAATAAGGGTGGTCTTCAATGGGAACAAAAACAAAAGAAAACCCACGTACACATGGAGGCTGAACAATGCTCTACTCAATGATAACTTGGTCAAGGTGGAAATAAAGAAAGAAATCAAAGACTTTTTGAAAGTTAATGAAAATGAAGGCACAACATACCCTAACTTATGGGACACAATGAAAGCAGTGCTAAGAGGAAAATTCATAGCCCTGAGCGCCGCCAAAAAGAAACGGGAGACAGCATACACTAACAGCTTAATGGCACACATGAAAGCCCTGGAACATAAAGAAGCAAATATACCAAAGAGGAGTAGAAGGCAGGAAATCATCAAACTCAGGGCTGAAATCAATCAAGTAGAAACAAAACCATACAAAGAATCAACAAAACGAGGAGTTGGTTCTTTGAGAAAATCAACAAGATAGATAAGCCCTTAGCCAGACTAACCAGAGGGCACAGAGATAGTATCCAAATTAATAAAATCAGAAACGAAAAGGGAGAGATAACAACAGAAACTGAGGAAATTCAAAAAATCATCAGATCCTACTACAAAAACCTGTATTCAACACAACTAGAAAATCTTGAGGAAATGGACAATTTCCTTGACAGATACCAAGTACCAAAATTAAATCAGGATCAAATAGACCATCTAAACCGTCCTATAACCCCTGAAGAAATAGAAGTTGTCATTGGAAGTCTTCCAACCAAAAAAAGCACAGGTCCAGATGGTTTTAGTGCAGAATTCTATCAGACCTTCAAAGAAGACCTAACACCAATACTCTTCAAACTGTTCCACAAAATAGAAACAGAAGGAACACTACCCAACTCATTCTATGAAGCCACAATTACACTAATACCAAAAGCACACAAAGATCCGACAAAGAAAGAGAATCTCAGGCCAATCTCTCTTATGAATATCGATGCAAAAATACTCAATAAAATTCTTGCCAACCGAATCCAAGAACACATCAAAATGATCATTCACCACGATCAAGTAGGCTTCATCCCAGGGATGCAGGGATGGTTCAATATAAGGAAATCCATCAATGTAATCCACTACATAAACAATCTCAAAGAAAAAAACCACATGGTCATCTCATTAGATGCTGAGAAAGCATTTGACAAAATTCAGCATCCTTTCATGCTAAAGGTCTTGGAAAGATCAGGAATTCAAGGCCCATATCTAAACATAGTAAAAGCAATTACAGCAAACCAGTAGCCTGCATCAATCTAAACGGAGAGAAACTTGAAGCAATCCCACTAAAATCAGGGACTAGACAAGGCTGCCCTCTCTCTCCATATCTTTTCAATATAGTACTTGAAGTTCTAGCTAGAGCAATTAGACAACAAAAAGAGGTCAAAGGGATACAAATTGGAAAGGAAGAAGTCAAACTATCACTATTTGCAGACGATATGATAGTATACATAAGCGACCCAAAGAACTCCACCAGAGAACTCCTACAGCTGATAAACGACTTCAGCAAAGTGGCCGGATATAAAATCAACTCAAGCAATTCAGAAGCCTTCCTATACTCAAAGGATAAGCAGGCTGAGAAAGAAGTAAGAGAAATAATACCCTTTACGATAGCCACAAACCATATTAAGTATCTTGGCGTGACTCTAACCAAACAAGTGAAAGATCTGTATGACAAGAACTTCAAGTCTCTGAAGAGAGAAATTGAAGAAGACCTCAGAAGATGGAAAAATCTGCCATGCTCATGGATTGGCAGGATTAATATAGTAAAAATGAGCATCTTACCAAAAGTAATACACAGATTCAATGCAATCCCCATCAAAATCCCAACTCAATTCTTCAAAGAGTTAGAAAGAGCAATTCAAAAATTCATCTGGAATAACAGAAAACCCAGAATAGCTACAACTATTCTCAAGAGTAAAAGAACCTCTGGTGGAATCAGTATGCCGGACTTCAAGCTGTACTACAGAGCAATATTGTTAAAAACTGCATAGTATTGGTACAGTAACAGACATGTAGATCAATGGAACAGAATTGAAGACCCAGAAATGAATCCACACTCCTATGGTCACTTGATCTTTGACAAAGGAGCTAAAACCATCCAGTGGAAAAAAGATAGCCTTTTCAACAAATGGTGCTGGCTCAGCTGGAGGTCAACATGCAGAAGAATGCAAATTGACCCATCCTTATCTCCTTGCACTAAGCTCAATTCTAAGTGGATCAAAGATCTCCACATAAAACCAGACACACTGAAACTAATAGAAGGGAAACTAGGAAAGAACCTTGAACATATGGGCACAGGGGAGAATTTCCTGAACAGAACTCCAATAGCTTATGCTCTAAGATCAAGAATAGACAAATGGGACCTCATTAAATTACAAAGTTTTTGCAAGGCAAAAGACACCGTCAAAAAGACAAAGCGGCAACCAACTAACTGGGAAATGATCTTTACCAACCTTACATCGACAGAGGGCTAATATCCAAGATATACAAAGAACTCAAGAAGTTAAACTCCAGAGAGGCAAGTAACCCTATTAAAAAATGGGGTACAGAGCTACACAAAGAGTTCTCACCTGAAGAATATCTAATGGCTGAGAAGCACCTAAAGAGATGTTCATCATCCTTAGTCATTAGGGAAATGCAAATCAAAACAACCCTGAGATTCCATCTCACACCAGTCAGGATGGCTAAGATCAAAAACACAGGAGACAGCAGTTGTTGGCGAGGATGTGGAGAAAGAGGAACACTCCTCCACTGCTGGTGGAATTGCAGGCTGGTACAACCACTCTGGAAAGCAGTCTGGCGGTTCCTCAGAAAACTGGGCATGACACTTCTGGAGGATCCGGCTATACCACTCCTGGGCATATACCCAGAGACTTTACCTGCATGCAATAAGGACACATGCTCCACTATATTCATAGCAGCCTTATTTATAATAGCCAGAAGCTGGAAAGAACCCAGATGTCCCTCAACGGAGGAATGGATTCAGAAGATGTAGTATATTTACACAATGGAATACTACTCTGCAATTAAAAACAATGAATTCACGAAATTCCTAGGCAAATGGTCAGAACTTGAAAATATCATCCTTAGTGAGGTAACCCAATCACAAAAGATCACACATGGTATGCAGTCACTGATAATGGGATATTAAGCCAGAATCTCAGAATACCCTAGACACAATCAGCATATCAATAGATTTCTAAAAAGATGGAAGGAGAGACCCCTGGTCCTGGAAAGACTGGATGTAGGGGAACGCCAGGACAGAGTAATGAGAGGGGGTTGAATGGAGAAAAGAGGGAGGGAAGGGGGCTTATGGGACTTTCGGGGAGGGAGGAAACGGGAAAGGGGAAGTGATTGGAATGTAAATTAAAAAAATAAAATAAAATAAAAAAGAAAAAAAAATAATACAACAAAAAGTGTCAATGTGACTTCAGAACAAAAATAAACAAGCTATGGAGCTATGAAGTATATTTAATAACTTCAGGTATTACCTACTAATGGTTTTCAAGTTTGTCAAAGTATCCTGATTCAAAATGTATTCCTGCAACCCTCAATAGTAAACTGTTTCATTAAATACAGAACAAGACCCTAAGGGCAACAGTATATAATTCTTAGTTGAACTTGAGAAGAATCTATTCCACATCAAAACCTGGAATGCACTAATTAAAATTCAATATCTTACTTGGTATGTGGGTTTCCACATGAAACTCCTGTCACTGTTAAAGCTTAAGGTAAAACAGGTTAATAGAACACAAAAATGGCTCTGCTGAAAAAAATTAATATATCCTTTTAACACAAGCATTACACTATAGGACCATTCGCAGCATTTCTTACATCTCCATCCATTCCCCAAATGTTATAATCACTCCAAAGTATAACCATTTACCCACTTAACAGTTTCATATTCTTCCTTCTTTCCAGGTCAAGACAACCAATAATGTATGTATTTCCTCTGTGGATTTATTTACTTAGGATATTCTGACTTCCATCATTAGCATAATCTGTGTGGAGGTTATTAATAGATTAGAGTATATCAGGATCTTCTTTTATCATCGAAAAATACCTGTTGTACAAATAAGTCACAAATTTTTGTTTGTTTATTCATTACTTCATGGGGCATTTAGCTGTTTCTACTCTGTGTCAAATGTGAACAATGTTGCTTTCAGAATCTTTGTATATGTGCTAGCTTGGGACAATGCTTTCAGTTCTTTTGCACATATAGCTGAGTATGGTATTTGAAGGTACATGAAAATGAAATGTTTTATTGTCTGAAGAACAACTCAATCTGTTCCGCTGAGGCTGTGCTATTGTGCTTTCCTACCAATAACCCATGAGAGATTTAAATCACCTCCTCACTACCATGTTCCAGGTTCCTTTTTAAAAATGATATGCACCTTGTGTTTTCTTTTTAGTACCTTTGTTGGCATTCCCTCTAAGCTCCTCCCAACAGTTACTTAGCAACAGCCAGGTAGCCCTTGCATGCTATATAAAGGATTTTTTGGTCTCTTCCTCTCTTCCTCACTCTCTCTGACTCTCTGACTCTCTTTTCTCTCTGACCCCTTTCTCCTTCTTTCCCCTCTCCCTCCCACCCCCTCCATGTATTCTGGCTGGCCATTTTGCTTCTCTTTTTCTTCCTTCTCAATTCCTATTCTCATGTCCCCAGATGAACTGTATTCTATACTATACCTGTTGTATGTCTGATCCCTTGGGGGAAGGGAATGCCTCAGCCTGGGCCCTCTGAGGTATCCCCTCCCACTGCACTGTACCTCACTCTATGAAACATATCCTTGACTCTACAAATTATATCCTTGGCTTTATAAAAACATATCAACCTTGTTATGATTCTGACTTGTACATTAGTAACTTATACATTTTTGTAGAAAAGTCTATTTATAGCTGTTGCTTAATTTCTAAAATATACTGGTTTTCTCATTATAGGTAAGATATAACATGTTTTACCTCTAGATTTCATAGTTTTTCATATATTCTAGTTATTAGATCTTTCTCAGACAATGGTTTACAAATATTTTTCTTCTATGAAATATGTTTTCATTTCCTTTTTTCAGGGTAAGATAACAATATTTTCTTTTTTATTGAATATCTTTCTTAAAACAATTTTCAAATTTAAATATATTTTGAATATATTTTCCCTTCCTTGAGTCCTTCCAGATCATCTTCCCCTCCCTACCCATTCAACTCTAAGTTCTTCCTGAAGAAACATAAAAAAACCAGTATAATAACTAAACACTCCCGAAGCAATAAAACAGAATAAAATATCACCCTTAAAGCAAACAAAACTAACAAAATATTTCACCAAACTGTAATTAAATAAGCACACACACAATACTGAAGAGTCCATCATGTGCTGGTCAACTACTTCTGAGCATGAGGTTTGCTCTGGAGTGCCTTCACTTCATTGGAGACAACTGAATTTATGTCTCCTAGCAGGTATAAATATGACAGCTCAGTCATTAAGCTTTAGCCCAGTGACTTGGTTTTCATTCATTCATTTGTTCATTCAAAAATATAATAAAACAATATATAATAAGATAAAACAAAAACTATCACATCAAAGTTGGACAAGACAAATCAATAGAAAGAAAATAACTGATGGAAAGTCACAAGAATCAGAGAGTCCTGTGTTTTCACACTCAGGAATCCTATAAAAACACTAAAATGGAAATCATAATATATAAGCAAAGGATTTGATGCAGACTCGTGCAGGCCCTGTGCATGCTACCTCAGTCTCTTAGTTCATAAGTACTTTGCTCAGCTTGATTTAGAGAGCCTTGTTTTATTGGAGTCTTTCATCCTTTCTGGCTCTTACAACTTTTCTGCCTCCTCTTCAGAAGTTTTTCCTGAGCTCTGAGTCATGTACTCACTGTGGAGGGGGAAATTTGATGGGGACATCTCATTTATGGTTTTGTGTTCCCAGGTTTCTTTTTTTACTTTTTATTAGATATATTCTTTATTTACATTTGAAATGTTGTCCCCTTTCCTGGTTTCCTCCCCGAAAATCCCATAACCCATATCCCCTCCCCCTGTTCCCCAAACAACCCACTCCTGCTTCCCTGTCCTGGTATTCCCCTACACTGTAGCATCAAGCCTTCCCAGGACCAAGGGCCTCTCCTCCCTTAGATGTCCAACAAGGCCATCCTCTACTTCCTATGTGTCTGAAGCCATGGATAACTCCATGTGTACTCTTTGGTTGATGGTTTAGTCCCTGGGAGCTCTGGGGGTACTGGGTGGTTCATATTGTTATTCTTCTTATGGTACTGTCTGGCTGTAGGTCTCTGTATTTTTCTCATGTGCATCAGGAGAAAACTTTTTTGATGATGGTGGAACAAGGCACTAATTTATGAATATAGCAGAATATCATTAGGAGTCATTTTATCATTACACTATTTTTTCAGCCAGCATTTTAGACCCACTATCTAGTCCCAGTTTTTTGGCATTAAGCAGGGCTCCATTTCATGGAGTGGGCCTTAAGTAAAGTCATCTATTGATTGGTTACTCCTACAAGGTTTGTACCATCATACGTAGTACACCATTGTAGATTAAAGGATTTGTGGCTGGTTTGATATTTATGTTTCATTTTGGATAATGTGTAGAATTCTTCTTCCTGGATCAATGATGCTGGAACCTAGAGATGAAAGTTCTGTTTAGGCAGCAGGTCAACATCTCCATGTTCAATGAGCTTGTGTAGGTGTTATCTTCAGCCATGGAACCTTGCCATCCATTTGTGTCTTGACAACAGCCTGGGTTATTTGGGGATTTTTCTGGCGCTTCTTTGACCAAAAACTCAATTAGATGTAATCCAGGTGATGATAGATGGCAAACTGGAACTCTATCTCCCTCATTATTTGATGATTTTATTTAAAAATCATATATGCACATGTTTTAGAAAGTTTCAATTGTATTAGGTTTCCATTCTATTTCTCAAATGCCCCATTAGCTGACTCTCCATATTCCCTCCCACAATCTCCTCTTCCTACTTCTCTCCATTTGATCCTCTTAATCTAGTCCCTCCATTCATTCATAAATATATACCCTCTGTGGGTCAATGGATTACAGGTTGCTTATTATTTGTTTCACAGCTAATATCCACATATAAGTGAATACATACGACATTTTCTTTCTGGGTCTGTGATACCTCACTCAGAATAGCTTTTTTCCAGTTCCTCTCATGTTTCCGCCAAATTTCACAATATTTTTTAATGGATGAAAGATATTCCACTGTGTAAATTTCTACATTTTCTTTATCCATTCTTCTCTTTCAGGATATGTAGGCAATTTTCAATTTTTGTCTATTATGAATCAACCAGCAATGACATGGTTGAGCACATGTATCCCTATGGTAGGGATGAAACATCTTTCTGTATATGCCAAGGAGTTCTATAACTGGATCTTGAGGTAGACTGAGTCCCAAGGAACCAACACAATAATTTCCATAGTGGCTGTATAAGTTTTCACTCCCACAAGCAATGGTTAAGGTTCCTCTTATTTCATATCCTTTCCTACATTTGTCCTCTTTAAATTGGCACTGATCATCAGACACAGTGTCATGATACTGTTGACACTCACAAACCAGGTCATGTTGTTCTCCAACCAGTGAACTCCATCTTTTTTTTTTTTTGGTTTTTCGAGACAGGGTTTCTCTGTGTAGCCCTGGCTGTCCTGGAACTCACTCTGTAGACCAGGCTGGCCTCGAACTCAGAAATCTGCCTGCCTCTGCCTCCCAAGTGCTGGGATTAAAGGCGTGCGCCACCACTGCCCGAAGTGAACTCCATCTTATCTGCCCTTGCCGGTGTACCAGTGCTAGAAGGCCTTGACCTGACACATGGCTGTGAACTGCTTTGAGATGGGCTGGAATTGCTCCTGGATCATTGGCAACCAGTTCTGTTGCCTTTGACACCTGAGGTCTCATGGACAAATGTCACACAGAGTTGTCTTTATACTGCTGAGGATCCACTCCATGAAGTAGCTACTGTTCGTGTTCTGCATACTAAGCATCTTTTCATCTACCTCCTTCAGGACATTTAACTACAGAATATGGCAACCATGGTGAGGTTACGGTCATTGTGTTTGGAGTTGAACATATGCTGAGTGAGCTCTGGCACAGTCAGGGCTTGATACTGCTGACTACTGGTAAGCTAAGGAAGCTTAAGCAAGTGAAGAAGCTGTGTGTGATGGATCTGCCTGTGAGGATGGAATTCCCCATAGTTCTTTCTATCTGTTCTTACCATCCTTTCTTCCCTCTCTCTCTTTCTCTCTGCCTTTTGCACTTCTGAGAGAGTTTCAGGAGATATTTCTGATTGGACTTGAACTTGTAATCTTCCTATCTCATCTTCCTGGGAGGAATTACAAAAATACAAGAGGCCTGACTTAAGGTTTTCTCTTATATGGTGTTAACTAAGGTCAAATATAGTATAAAATTAACATAAACTTTAAAAAATAAATAAGTCACAGCTTTTAGTTTCACCTAATTCTTTACTGCAAAAAGAAATTTCACATTGAGCCATGTTATTCTGTCTGGAACAATTGCAAATTACCCCACTTCATAGTGTATCTATCCTTTCTGTGCTATACAGTTTATGGAATTGAGGCAAATGTCATATACACATAACTTTTAATGTAGAAGATTGTTACAAAATTTCCCTTGTATTTATGATCTCTAATTTTAAGCATGCCTAATTCACAATTAAATTTTGTTTTACCTATGCTTGAATGCAATTAAACAGCCCAATTACAATTTCAGACATTTCCTGGATGGATCTCATGAGGAGGAAAAAAGGTGGCAAGGGAGAAAATATTGGGAGGGACAGATAAGTCTAAGGATCTTTTGAGGGGTCGTATGGAAACCTACTACAGTAGAAGACTTTAAAATATATGCATATATGAACAAAATTTAAATGGTATTATCAAATACTGGAAGAGACAGAGCCCCGAACTCAACATCTCTTTCTATCACATGAAATATCCAGTGTCAGAAATAGGTTGCATCGAATTGAGTTGTTATCCAAAGGTACCCCATAGAAGCTCTCAAAGAACCTATTGCCAGCACCATTGGTTGCTTTCCATAAACTGATGGCAAGGCTCTATTGCTAAAGTCAGCACCTGCATAGTTCATTGAACAAGGAGGAACTGAAGTGGTGCTTACCTATAGAATCTTCATTTCTACTCTTCATGGCATTGAAAGGTACTCTGCATACTACTGGAGGAAAAAGGTAAACACACACCAAGCTAAAAATCCTTTGATTTATAATAGTGCCCTACCTTCAAGATATGCCAGTGCAATAGTGGCAGAAAAGATGTAGAAGTAACCAACCACTATCTGGTTATACTTAAATTCTACTCCATGTTCTGAGACCTATGTTTGGAGTTGCTCGGAGGGTTAAGAATCTGAGATTAGATAGGCCACGGCTCTAGGGGAAAAATCAGATATATCTATTCTGATAAAGAAACATCACAGTAAAATGAGTGCTAAAGACATTCTGAGATATCCATTTATCAGTGCTTTCTCAGCCATCACCAGAGAAGCTTTCTCCCACTGTAGAGGAGAAGACATACTCAGAACAGGTAATGTTCAGAGAGTAAGAGACTCTGGAAGACACAGTCTGAAACAGGATGCTGTCATCCATCAAATATCTCCCCTGAAGTCTCAGGGAACGCTGTGGAAGAGGAGGCAGAAAAATTGTAAATGGCAGAAGGGATGAAGTACACCAAGGAAGCAAGGTCTTCTGGATGCAACAGGGTTGATGCACATTAACTCATAAAGGCTGTACAGCAGCTATGGTGCCTACTCAGCTCTAAGCCAGATTGGGTCCCGGCTCTCAGAGGGTAAGTAGATATGAGCCCTCACACCTAAGTCAAAAAACTGTCTCCAATTTTGACAACCGCTTACAAAGAAAAAAAAACTACCAGTCTTAGCAGGTATGTAAACCACATTTAAGGTCAGGTGACATGCACAACAGTAGATGGTCAACTTAAAGTGAACTAAATAGTATTTTCAAAGACTTATTTTGTTTTGTTTTGGGGCCCAGCCATTTTTTTTAACCTTACAAACTTCTTTGCACATATATTTTTGTTTCAGTTTCTGTGTTTTTATGGAATCTCTCTCTCTCTCTCTCTCTCTCTCTCTCTCTCTCTCTCTCTCTCTCTCTCTCTCTCTCTCTCTCTCTGTGTGTG
The DNA here is from genome assembly GCA_036184795.1 of Tokudaia tokunoshimensis. Classification (NCBI taxonomy): domain Eukaryota; kingdom Metazoa; phylum Chordata; class Mammalia; order Rodentia; family Muridae; genus Tokudaia; species Tokudaia tokunoshimensis. The sequence goes on from BTHU01000014.1 coordinate 119,820,687, forward strand.
TGTGTGTGTGTGTGTGAGTTCATGTGTCTTTGCATGTGTTTCTCATAGACTATATCTAAATGTATGTTTGCTTATTGTGTCCATTCTGGCTTTTCTTTTTTGTTTGGTGTTGTTGTTTTCTAGTAAGAAATAGAAAGAGTGTGTATTTAAATGGTGGTGAGGCAGTGAGGATCTGGGAGAAGTTGGTGGAGGGGAAACTGGGATCAAAATATATTTTATAAGAAAATCTAGGTGTAATCTTTAATATAAAGACTGCAGAGACTGCTCTATTCAGAAGCAAGAAGGCTTCTTGAATGGGTGGGGGTCCAACTTCTGAAACACTACAGTCCATGGTTAGAAGCAGATCCGGTGTAGCAGCAGGAAAGGTCTTGCTCAGCTGCAGCAGCAGGGAGCAGGGCAGGCATCTCCAGTGGCTCAGGCTGACAAGTCTGAAGGCAGGTCTGAAGGACAGCTGCTATGGCAGCTGAGATGAGGGATGGCAGTCCCCAGGATGCAGGTAGCCATGGTGAAGGGAGGTATCCTGCAGATTCTACCCTCCCATGTGCATGCTGGCCAGCAAAGAATTCTGGGCAGACATTCAGGAGACCCTAGCAGAGCACACTGGAGTCTAAAACGTGTGTGCATTCTCATATAATACGAATCAATGGATGTTGACAAATTCCATTATAGAACAGGCTTTCAAAAGTGGCACTTTGCTTCATTCAGACATAGCTCCCCAGTCTATGCCTGAAATTCTACTCACATAATATTATGACAAATCAGTATAGATAAAAGTGCATCAAATTAATGAATAAGAGAATAATAGAAAGCATCACTCATTAGTTCCTATTACTAATGTCCACTGGGAATACAAGAGTTAATATGATTTTTGAAATGGAACTCTTTCCTTAATTTAACTAGAGGATTCCAGATTGCCAATACGTCTATAAAACACAGCCAAATGTTCCCTCCTTCCCAGTCATATCTTATCAGTGTCAGTTGAAGACAAAACCTCATTGTTGAGAACTTTTTCAAAAAAACTTTATTTCAGTAGTAGTGAAAATCTGAAAAATGAAAATCAACCTCAAGTCTGTTTTATATATGTTAATAAGATATATTAAAATCCATGTTTTGTTTCAGTATAATTATTAATTAAAACTCCCAACGCAAAGTAAATTTTCTTTGATTTTATCTGAATTGAATGAGGGAATGTAAAGGCAGAGCTTGAACGCACTAATAATGTCATTTGGCAGGTGATTGTGTTTCGGGCTCCAATCCACAGATACGAAAGTCACCCTCCATCTTCATTTGTAGAAGGACAGAAACTGACAGATTCATGATGCATGAACAAGCCTCGTCATGTTTTGAGGAAGGCTGATCACTTTGTCCAATTTTGCAGACTTTAGGAGGGTAGAAGCTGATCTTTTGAAACACTAGCTAAAATGCTCAGCTCCATTGACTTATAAGACACTACAAGTGACAGGCTGAGGCAGAGGCCAGAGGGAGGATTTCTACTTTAGATAATTGCAGAAAAGTCATGTTTCTGAACTGCAAAGGAAGCATATTATCAGTCAGTAAGAAATCACTTGCACATTTTAAAGAACTCTGCTTTAAATTTTTTATTTTTGGTGTGTGTGTGTGTGTGTCTGTGTGTGTGTGTGTGTGTGCTGTATTTACAGGTGGTTGTATGCCATCCCTATACAGGTACTGGAAATAGAACTTGTTCTTCTGGAAGAGCATCATGTACTCTTAAAAATACTGAACCACCTTTTTAGCCTCCACGTCTGACTTTCTAAACCAGAAAATTTGCAGAATCATGTTGTCAATGCATGAAGTTTCCACTAATAACCAACATTTGAAATGCTTGTAGCTAGTATTCATCACAGTTCTGCTTAGAAAACCAGCTATTCTGATATATTTTGAGTATATAGGTATATACATACTCCTGTCATATAAGTGAACATCATATAAAACTTACAAGAAAATAATAATAGTAAAATAAACTTTGAATTATGAAAAGGATATTTTAATGAATATGGTGTCATTAATATTTGAAATGCAGCTAAGAATTAGCCAAGACTCTAACCCAAGTGCAAATAGTCTTTCAAAAAACATATAAACTCAGTAATAATGAGAAAAAAATGACTTAGATTTACTGGCAAAATTAGCCCAGAGGAGAAATGATCACGTATAAGAAAAGAGTTCCTTTTAAACAGCAAGTGTGGCACCTACTACATTTGCATCTCTTCTGACATTGCTGTGTCAAGGTGAATTACAACCAAGTCAGGAAAATCCACAGTAAGTGCACCTTAGAGCAAAAGGCAAGCAGTTATTCACCGTGGGTGAGCCCATGCTAGAACTTGATCTCAACACTGGGATTGCACATGCAAACTTTTAGTGCTGAGATGAGAGATTTGCACCTGTCAAGATGCATCTCCTTTTGATTCCAAGGCCTTCCCAAGGAAGGCTCTGCTTTAGTTTTCTTTCTACTGCTGTGATAAACACTGTGACAAAAAGAAATTTGGGGAAAATGGTTTGTTTTCTATGTCCCCATCTATCACTGAGGGAAGTCTGGGAAGGAACTCAAGGTAAGAACACGGAGGCAGGAGCTGAAACAGAACACAGAGGGTGACTAATTCCTGGCTTGTTGCTCCGTGTGCTTTCTTGTACCATCTAGGATCAGCCACACAGGCATAACCCTAACCCCACTATGGAATGTGCCCATCCGTATCAAGCATTAATCCAAGAAACTGCCCCACACAGTCTTGCTTACAGGCCAGTTTGGTGGAGGTACTTTCTCAGTTGAGGGTCTGTCCTCCAAAATGACTCTAAACTTCGTTATGTTGACATAAGGCCTAAGCAGAACGGCCTTCCAGCCCAGCTCTTCTCTAGTCTTGCCTCCACAGCTGCCATTCCTTTCTTTTAGAATTACTTTTTTATTTATAGGCATATTTGAGTGATCTCACATATGTCTGTGCAGCACATGCACACAGGCACTTGTCGAGGCCAGAAGAGGGAGTTGGGTTCCCTAGAACTAGAGTTACTGGCTACTCTGTGGGTGCTGGGAACCAAGTTGGGTCCTCTGTAAGAGCAGCCAGTGTTCTTAACCACTGAACCATCTCTCTAGGTCTCTACCATTCATTTTTGAATACCACATCTAGGGGTCTTTTAACAACACTATGTAGAACAAAGCCATTTTCCTGTTTAAAACTTCCCAAGTGCATTGCCTTCACAGGACAGGCACCTGTCCCAGCCTAGGACTTCTCACCAACTATGGCTCCTCCTGAGTAGTCTCTCCATTATTATCTCTCTTGCTCACTAGACCTTAGCTACACTGGTCTATCCTGAAAGTACACCGCTTCCTTCCATGGCACAGGGTCGTTGCTCTAGCTGCTAGTGTTGCCCACACAGATCTTCTGAGGGTGGCTCCTTTCTTGCTATTTAAATCCTGAGACTGAGAGCAACCTTGCTGCAATTTCATTGAATCTCTGCACATCAAGTCACCACATGGTTATGTGGCCATGGCCACATCTCCTTGAGACACGCATCTGTCATAGCCACTCTGCTGCCTTCTTCCAGTTCTTATCAGGTGGGCTTGTTCCCTTTGAGATGCACCCAGTGTATGGGCTGCCATGATGGACAGATGCTGTATGATATCTAAATGTGATGAGGCATCTGTATTTCACACCTGATGCTATGATTTGTATCTTCTCCATTTTTAGCCTTTTCTGTATTGCTAGAGATTCTGACTTTGATTGACTATTTTTTCTGAAGTACCAAGATGTTTTCATTAATGTTATCTATTGTGTGCCCATTTTCAATGGTGCTTATATCTGCTTTTATCCATATTATTTTTCTCTCTATTTGCTCAGAGTATATTTTCTTTCCTTTTTCTAGTTTCTTGGTGGAAAGATGAATTATTGATCTGATACCTTTCTTCTTTTTCTAATGCAAACATTATTGTTCTCAAGTAGCCTCTCTACACTGTTTATTTTATGTTATACCTTCCATGTTTTGGTGAATACTGTCTTATGTTATTCAATTTCTTTACATTTTCTTCATTTAATATGAGGTATCTGGAAGCGTCTTTAAGTTCCAAATATTATGCATTTTCTGGATGTTTGTCTGGCTATTGATTTTTAATTTCTTTCAAGTGTGGCTGTAACACATCCTCTATATTACTTCAAAATTATTGGTGTTTCTTAAGGTTCACTTTACAACACAGAATATCATCTATCTTGATGAATGATCATGGGTTCTTGGTAGGTTGGGAGTGGGAGATGGGTGGGTGGGGGAAATGTGTGCTATGCTGTTGTTGGAGTGCTCATTTCAGTTCAGGAATGTCAGTGGAGACAGTTCCTTGCAGAGTTCAGTCTTAGTCTTTGTAGTATTATCTCTATGTGATGAGAAGCTCTATGTTATGAGAAGCAACACGAAGTCTCCAGGAAAGACTTTGGATTCTTGCATTTCTTCTTTCCACCTGTTTCACTAGGTGTGTGTATATTCATATTGATCTTTCTTCAATGTGCAGCATTCCGCTGTCTGCTAATTTTCTTTGTTCTGAAATCTACTCTGCTGGATATTGATAGCGTTCCTCCTGCTTATGTTAGTGATGCTTTCTGTTATTTGAGTCATATGCCACCTAATTCTCTCACCAACCTAGGAGGTTTTATAGATTCTCAATCTTGGGCAGCTATTATTACAATATATTTTAAAACATTATTATTGCTCACAAGAGAAGCCCATGTCCTCATTCCTCTCTCTGGTTTATATAGGTCTAACTGAACTGTTTGTATAGATTTGCCTTGTAGAAATTTAGCTTAAATGGACTCACACAAAATAAAATTTTCCATGCCTGATTTCCTTCACTGAGTGAAATATTTTCAAAGTTGCAACATGCCATAGAATGGTACCAGGATTTCAGGCATTTTTAAAGCAAAATAATATTCTATTTTATGGACATATCGTTTTTGTTCATTCATCATCTTGTAGACTTTTGAATTGTTTATGTCACTTCACACACTAGTTTTGTATGGTATATGTTTCTGTTTCTCTTTGGTATCTACTTCCAGGATATACTGAAGGGCAATACTATGTTGAACACTGTGTGTAACTGTAGACACTGTGTTTACAGCTGCACTACTACCTCTGGTATCCTATATCTTCGCCAACACTTGTTGCTTGATTCTTTTTTAAATATTCTGGTCAAACCAGTGAGTACTCAGTACTATGTCATTGTAGGTCTTTTCCTTAATGATAAATGTCTTGGGGTATATTTCCATGTGTTTATTGGTCATTTCTACATCTTTGGAGAACTTTTTGTTCTAGTTCAATTTTCATTTTGTTGTTAGGCTATCTTTTTGTTTATTATCAGGTAGTGAGTATTGTATGTGTAGCCTGTAAAGAAGAACCTCTCTGGACACATGGTTTGCAGATGTTTGTTGCTTCCATTAGTAACTTATCTTCACTTCTTTGATAGTGTCCTTCGAAAGGTTACCTGACCTTTTGTTACAAGCTTCTTTTATTTGGAAGAAACCCAATTGATCTCTTTCTTCTTTATTGTTTGCATTTTTAGTGTTGAGACAAACAGATATCCATATGCAAAAACACAAACTTTGACATGACATTTGACTTTGTGCCTGACATCTAATCCAACTATGTCAAAGAACTGATGTTAGAAAGAAGGATACAAAGTCCGTCTTGTGACCATGGGCTTAGCTTATTTCCTCTTCCTGCTACTTGGACTACTTTTGCTGTCTCCATAACCATGTCAAGAATCCATAACTGTTCATAGCAGGAAAAACAGTGACAGACGTTCAGTGGTATCTTGTTCAGATTGGAAACCCTTCATAGCAAGGATTTCAGCTGCATCAGTTCTAGCATGTCTTTTTGCTTCCATTGGGACTCATCCTATCCCATTTACCTTCTTTTTAAGGGACTTTATCTCGGGTCTTGAAGAAGGCTGCGAGCTGCTGTCACAAAGCTGCTCGTCTCTCACTTCTATTCTGGCTAAGTTTCTTTCACAAAGAGACATGTCATCAGTCATGTCATCAGCTTTGTTGGGACAGAGGAAAGGGAAAGAATGATGGCTGCTTCAGAGGGAGGGTTACAGTGTGCTAACTGTTGTGGCTCTTCTTAGACAGCCTTGCTACAGTTGCTGGGATCTCCGGCTTTCCCAGTCAGCCTGTGGATTGCAAGAAAGGAGGCCAAGCACATAATTCATTAGTTGAAATTCTGCCAGGCTCTGATTTCTTTATTTGCAATGCTGAATCTTGTAATGCTGCTGATTATTCTTTGTGTGAGAAGGAAGAGATGAGATGTTCTGCATATAAAGACATGGTCTTTGTTTGTGTTATCTACAGATTAGCCCTGCTTCAAAGTAGACCTTCTGTACTACATTGGTGTGCTGCTTTGTTTGGAAATGCTATTCCAATGGAGGATAAAACATTTAGTTCTTAACATCTTAGACAAAGCCTTTTATGATACAACTTAAGACTGCATGTCAGACTCTTTCTACTCCATCATACCTACGTTCAGTCTTATTTAGCAACACTTCTCTTACATCCTATTTTTCATATTTAAATATCCGTCCACATACATTTATTCACTTATTAAATGAACATATCAACTTTTCTGCCTGTTATGTTTTATTTCCCCAATAACCTGTATGTGACTATAACACTCTGGATTAGCTGTACTGAAACTTTTGCCCATCAGACTTTTAGAATCTATATCATGAATTTTACTAACATCCGGGTCTTCATAGTAGAGCATGGAGTGGCTCCAGAAGACTGTTAAATATTGGAATAATAGGTAATATTGATGAGTTCTCTGTATTCTAATGTATGGACCAAGTGAGAAATATAGGTCTAATAATTTTTGTGAAAGCATGAAATTATGTATGTTAGGTAGGAAATGGTAGGCATTTTTTTTATATCTATTTTTCTGAGCAGATAATTAAGTGCTTAACTATATTGCCTAACACTCTTGCATTTAAACAGGGCATGTGAAAAGCTTTAGTAATGGAATTTGAGCAGAACTGTAGGTGTCATGTCTAGACTGAGGCAGAGAAAGCAATGATGTCATCTTCTCCCCCAACATGCTCTTCCACCCTGTTCTCTCCAGACACCTTCCAGTTACCTCTGACCTTTCAGCTCTGTGGTTAAGATGGGGGAGATGCAGGTGAAACAAACAGATAGAGCACACATTGCACTACTACCTGTTTTTCAATCTTCATGGAACCATACTGAAGAACTGTATTCTTACTGGTCTTTAAGCATAGTGACTGACAAGTACTTCATTACCTATCTGAATATTCTCATAGGCATCCTCATTCTGTACATATAATCTATGACCTTGAGGTCTTCAATGGCTTTCTTCACTGTCACATTTTTGTTAAATCTACACATTATAACCTTATAAATATCTATTTTTAATGCCATGGATTATTAATATCCCAAATCTAGGGAAAGGAGAAGCTTCAGTTATTCTTGTCTTCTAAAATAGCTCAAAACTTGCCACTAATATCTATTTGTGCTCAATAATTTTATTTTGACTTCTATGTAAATGTCAAAGATGCTTAAAAACCAATATTCACTTGACATCTCAAAGCTTTTAGATAATAGTTGTAATATGACCAAGACATATCTCTTTATTTCAGTTAAGATACCATTCCAGGATACTTGTAGGTTAATAGCAAAACTGAATAGAAGGTACAAAAGTTTCCCATATGTCCCACTTGTATGCAACCTAGATGGATTAACCTGCCCATTATCAACAGTACCATCTAGTTGGTATCACTGAAGGCTCTGCAATGTTTTACCTTTAAAGTTCAATGTTTACAACAGGGTTCTGTGTACATGCTGTGCCTTCTATGGATTTGGACAATACATAGTGACATACGTCTGCCATTATAACGTACCTCAGCTCCATAAATCCTGGAAACAGTCTTTTCTTTTTTCAGAATAGTTAGGATTAAATGAATCGTAGCTTTTTTTATATTGGTTTCTTTCCTTAGTCCATGTATATTTCCTGAATATCTGAGTGGCTTACTAGCTCACTTCTGCCTAATATTGACCAGCACTCCATTGTCTAGATGTATCGCAGTCTCTCCATTCACTCATTGAAAGATATCTTGGATGCCTTCTTGTTTGGACAATTATGAGTAAAATTGCTTTTAAAAACCAATATACAGTCTTGGTATGGACATGCATCCAATTCTTTTCAATGAATAATACCGAGATGTAAAATTGCTGAATTTCATTTTAAAATGTTTAATTTTTGTATGAAACTGTTAAACTCTTGTCCTAGTTAGCTTTAGTTGTCAACTTGACCCAGTCTAGATTCATCTAAAAGGAACACCTCAAAGGAGGAATTGGCTAGATCAGAGTGCCCTTTGGTATGTCTATTATTTGATTTTTTGTTAAAGAAGTGTTCATAGTGGGTGGCATCATCCCAAAGTATTTGACCCTAGGCTGTATAAGAATGCTGTCTAAGCAACAGTCTATCAACTAGCTGCCAAAAACCCTAGAAACCAGCTGATTTCTGATGCATTTCTTGACTAAATGAGTTGCTTGGTCTGAGATAAAACTTCATAGAATAGCATGCAATCCTGCCTTGAATTTATGTCCTGACTTTCCTTAATGATCGATAGGGCTTGGAAATGTGAGATGAAAGAAACCATCTTCTCTGATGGTTGCTTCAGAAACAAAGAGGCTAGAACCCCATATTCCAAAGCAAGCGTAGCGTCTTGCCTGACTATCAGCAAGGGTGAGAATGTTTCCTTCCAGTGCCTCATCAGTGCATTCTAGATTTGGGCCACTCTAGTAGGTATGTGACAAAATTTCATTTTTACGACAGGATATAAAGAACACGTTGTGGTAATTAGTCCTCTGTTTACCTTCTCTGGTGAGTTTCTTCTATTAGGTCTGTTCTGTTGGTAGCACAGGTTTATGCCTCATTTTTACTAAGCCTTTTCTGGATTGGTAGTTTAGACACAGTATATTCTGGAGGGGAAAACCTCTTTTTCAGAAACTCCTTTACTAACACATTGCCTCATTGTGTAGTTTGCAGGATTTTGTCACTTTCTTTTTTGACATGTTGTTAGCAGAGTTGAAAACTTTCAGTTTGCTGACAACCAGCACATCTGTTCTTGTTTACGTGGACTGCGCTTTGGCCATGAGCCCTGACTCCTGGTTTTTCCTCTGTTACTTTTTAAGGTCTTTACACTTTTTATCTTGCATTTAGATGAGTGATGCAGCTTGAACTACGTTTTGTAGAGTTTAAAGTTTTCTTGCTGTGTTGTTTAATGGTCTCTCTTCACTCAGTCATGTGTCTCTGTAATCCGTGTTTCTCACTAGTTATGATATAATAATAATAGCCTCCTGACAATCCTTTAAGTTGTTGCCTATTGTCTTAAAGTTGAGACCAAAATCCTTACACTTTGACCACAATTGTTCTTATATTTTCACATTACTGTTACCTATCTGTCATTGTTTCTTGCTTCCTATATTCCAGCCATTTCTTCTTTGCTCCTCCTGTGGCATGGAAGGTTTTCCTACCTCATGGCTCCTCTGAGAACACATCTTTCATTCTCTCAAGTTTTAAGTCAAATATTAGCTTGCCAAGAGACCTATGTTGTATTATACTACTTAACTGCACTAGAAAATCCTCACCTAGGATTTTTCTTCAGTCCTTGATTTGACTCCCATGTGCACCTCTGTGCCTTGTACCTTGCACATTATGTACCTAACATATTTGGTATCATTAGTATTGACAGACACCTACTACTTCTCTTCCTGCTAGAAGTGAAGCTCCACAGTGGAGGAAGCTTGGTCTTTTTGTTCACAGATTCATTTAAGACATTTGAGGGAAATGTCTGGCATACCACACATGCTAAACATGTTCAATGAGTGGATAAAAAAGCAAGCCAGTCAAAGGTACCAAAAAGCTTAATGTTTTCTTTTAACAATTATTTATTTATTCATTAATCAGCACACAAAGCATATGTTGTTTAGACTATCTGAAAAGTGTGTGTATGTATGTGTGGCAGAAAGAGAGAAAGGGAGAGAGAGAGAGAGAGAGAGAGAGAGAGAGAGAGAGAGAGAGAGAGAGAGAGAGAGAGAGAGAGAGAGAGAGAGAGAGAGAGAGAACATATGTATAAGTAGGTGCAGGAAGCAAAAGAGGCCAAAGGCACCCATCTCTCTGGAGGTAGGGGGTTACAGGATATTGTGATCTGCTTATCTTGCACTGGGAACTGGACTTGGATCCTCTTGCAAGGGATGAATGTGCTCTTAACTGCTGAGCTATTTTTCCAACCCCCTCATTAGAGTCAAACTAGTTTATCTCTGTTCATTCTGTTTCCTCAGTTCTCCTCTCAAACCCCCTGGTCCTCTCCTGCCCTTCTTCCACTACTCGCATCTCCTCTCAGCACAAAGAATAATTTTTGATTGTTAGGTATCAGTTATTTTTTAATTTGAAAAGAAATGATTCAAGAGATGTTGGGAAGAGTCATAAAACATAGAAATATATAGATCAACAGTAGACATGTAAACAGCCAGCATTATTTTTCCAATCAAATTGGAGGGACTTTTCCAACCACAGAAAGCCCTTAGTGCTGAGGCATTAACAGAAACCAGAACTGTAGGCTAATTAGATTCTACAGTGCAGAATATGAACAAATCAAGTCCTTGAGACTGTTTTCAAAACTCATTAAAACACACCAGTCATATTAACATCATAAATCATACTTGGAACGTGTTTTTGATTTGCTTTATTAGCCCCATGGTTTCATTAATGTGGCTATTGATTGCTTTTAAATTATTATCTAAAATTTGCTTATCCTTGTAGCTTCTTAGCTAATATTCCTTCAGATGTATTCAAAGAAATGTTAACAAGCATTTCATAAGAAGTGGGCTCTGGGCTCAAGAAGGTTAAGGGAACATGAGGAACAGTGTTCCTTACTAACCCACAGCATGTGGGTTTGAATTTATCATGAAAGGTGTTTAGTAGACAGCGATCCCCAAATAATTTAGTCCTTGAAGCTAGTAATCAAAGACTCTCTCAAGTTTTAGAAATGATGGCATAGCTAATAAACCATACTCCAGTGTCATATTCAAGGTCACACTCGTGCTTCTAGAGTTCACATCTACACAAATGATTGCTTAGCAACAGCACTTGTGGGCCTGAGACCTGTGAATTTGAAGTTGCATGGAGGTGATCTATACATTTAGGTAGAGGGTTCAGCTAGAACACTAGCTGGAATTTGAAAGAAAGATTCTAAGCATAAAAGGGATAGAAACTAACACAAATGACAGAAAGGGGTGTGAACAATTTTAGTGACTGCTTCTACTTCTGAAATAAAATTTCAGAACAGAGGAAGAGAAGACCAGGAATTTGTGATTCAGGGGAGATGATCAAGTCTAGGACTTCTTGCTCCTTTCCTCTCTGCCATTTCTTCAAAGTATATTTGTATTAAATTTCTTAAGAATAAGCAATATTCACATAATATGGTTTTTTTTTCTGACAGAATAGAAAGTTACCTCTGGAAATCAGACTACTGTGGCCATTGTTGCTCTATCATTACTAGCCAGTGTTGAGTTTTGGACCCCAAAGGACATCTGATTAATAATGTGTATGGCACCATTGAAAACCCATAATGTATATTCCATAGAATGTTGCTAATGCCAGTAGTAGGGAAAAAAGCTTGATGTCTGGGAGAAATGGCCACAAATTCTCAACAAATGCATTATATTTAGTGTGGAGATGAAGAATAGATTTTATTAATTTGGTTTTATCTTAATATTAAACAAATTAATTTGGATTTGTAAAACTGTATCATTCTGAAATATCTCCGGGCATAGAAAAATCTCATTTGTTTTTGATTATGCCATTATTGGCCTGCAAATAATTATTTTGATATGATTATATATACATATACATATCCAATTACATATTTATATAATTGTAACAATATATACTAATTATATAAATAAATGTAACAATATATACAATAATTGTGTATATGAAGATGATAACTACTCTGTTCTTTTTAGATGATAACTTTTAAGCAGATTCGACTGAAATTTGTGTAGAAATAATGTTTAGGAGTTAGGCTCACCTTTGAATGAGAAGTGTGTCATCTACCAGTTAAATTGTAGTTTGCCCAGATGCTTACTTAGTTAGACTTGTGTTACTGAGTGGATGTGTGTGTGTGTGTGTGTGTGTGTGTGTGTGTGTGTGTGTGTGTGTGTTGTTGAAGGGTACTGTCAATTGGTGTCTTTTCATTCTTGGGCTCTAGTTTTCATAGAAATTTTTGAAGTCTCAATAATCACAAAGTGCTGGGGCTTTTTTTGACTTGTGACTTGTATTGGTTTTTAACAGCTTGAATTGAATTTTAGGACCAGAGCATGGTCTATCACATGACAGTAATGGCTTAGTTCATTGTCTCTGCTTCCTACCTTCTGTCTTAATGTTGGAAGTAAGAAGCATGCAATTAACAGTGGTGGAATGAAAATAAATGATACTCTTTAATATACATCATGCAGTTCTAGGTGGAAAGTATACTGCTTGTAAAGACCTGGTGACCCTACCTCCATAGAGAAGAGGCTGAAAATGAGACAGTAACCTGTGTTTTTCTATTACCTAACACATACATTCTTATCTTAACATACCTATATTTTCTTTGTGGCTTAGAAAAAGAAATGAAAGAAATTATATTTATGCACTGCGCTCAGTAGTGTTTGTCAGCTTGACACAAATTAGGGTCCCCTGGGAAGAGGGAACCACGATTGGGGAATTGCCTCCATCACATGGGCTTGGCAGCGTGTTTGTGGGGGCATTTTCTTGATTTAATAGTTGATTTTGGAGGTCCCAACTGCCTGTGGATAACCAACCACCCCCATAGTGGTTGTCCCTGGGTCATTTAAGAAACCAGTTTGAGTAAGCCATGGGAAGCAAGACAATGTATAGCAATTCTCCATGACCTATGCTTCAGTTTCTGCCTTCAGGTTCCTGTTGAGTTCCTGCTTTGACTTCCTCAGTGATGGAGTATGACGGGGGAGTGATAAGGTATAAATTGAAAAAAATTTTTCCTTCTTAAGTGTTTTATTTGAGCAATAGAAAGCAAACTAGAACACATACCCAAGTAAATTACAGGTGTAATTCTGCAAATGCTGAGAACATTTGATTTTGCTTTATTGATTTCTACAACATCAGTAATCAGAATTTAGGATAAGTAAAATATAGTCATAGTGATATATTTCAGTTGGTTTATTTAGGGTTAGTTCTATAAATAGTAATAATTTAAAGTAATTGATTCTTTTTTGAACAACTTTTGGACATTCATTTCTTTTTTTTTCTTTTTTTTTTTTTAATTTAATTTAATTTTATTTTTTTAATTTACATTCCAAATCACTTCCCCTTTCCCGTTTCCTCCCTCCCCGAAAGTCCCATAAGCCCCCTTCCCTCCCTCTTTTCTCCGTTCAACCCCCTCTCATTACTCTGTCCTGGCGTTCCCCTACATCCAGTCTTTCCAGGACCAGGGGTCTCTCCTTCCATCTTTTTAGAAATCTATTGATATGCTGATTGTGTCTAGGGTATTCTGAGATTCTGGGTCAATATCCCCTTATCAGTGACTTCATACCATGTGTGATCTTTTGTGATTGGGTTACCTCACTAAGGATGATATTTTCAAGTTCTGACCATTTGCCTAGGAATTTCGTGAATTCATTGTTTTTAATTGCAGAGTAGTATTCCATTGTGTAAATATACCACATCTTCTGAATCCATTCCTCCGTTGAGGGACATCTGGGTTCTTTCCAGCTTCTGGCTATTATAAATAAGGCTGCTATGAATATAGTGGAGCATGTGTCCTTATTGCATGCAGGTAAAGTCTCTGGGTATATGCCCAGGAGTGGTATAGCCGGATCCTCCGGAAGTGTCATGCCCAGTTTTCTGAGGAGCCGCCAGACTGCTTTCCAGAGTGGTTGTACCAGCCTGCAATTCCACCAGCAGTGGAGGAGTGTTCCTCTTTCTCCACATCCTCGCCAACAACTGCTGTCTCCTGTGTTTTTGATCTTAGCCATCCTGACTGGTGTGAGATGGAATCTCAGGGTTGTTTTGATTTGCATTTCCCTAATGACTAAGGATGATGAACATCTCTTTAGGTGCTTCTCAGCCATTAGATATTCTTCAGGTGAGAACTCTTTGTGGAGCTCTGTACCCCATTTTTTAATAGGGTTACTTGCCTCTCTGGAGTTTAACTTCTTGAGTTCTTTGTATATCTTGGATATTAGCCCTCTGTCGGATGTAAGGTTGGAAAAGATCATTTCCCAGTTAGTTGGTTGCCGCTTTGTCTTTTTGACGGTGTCTTTTGCCTTGCAAAAACTTTGTAATTTAATGAGGTCCCATTTGTCTATTCTTGATCTTAGAGTATAAGCTATTGGAGTTCTGTTCAGGAAATTCTCCCCTGTGCCCATATGTTCAAGGTTCTTCCCTAGTTTCCCTTCTATTAGTTTCAGTGTGTCTGGTTTTATGTGGAGATCTTTGATCCACTTAGAATTGAGCTTAGTGCAAGGAGATAAGGATGGGTCAATTTGCATTCTTCTGCATGTTGACCTCCAGCTGAGCCAGCACCATTCATTTCTAAAATATATATTTTAAGCCTAATTATCAAAATTGCTTCTTGATATACATTTAATTAAGCTCTATTGGATTCAACTGATAGCAACTCAAGTCATGCAAAGTGGACATCAGCAAAATAAGAACACTGGTTGCTCTTCCAGGTTCAATTTCTAGCACCTACATGGCATCTCAGAATTCTCTGTAACACAAGTTTAGGAGGGTTCTTATCTTACTTTTCTGGCCTCCATGGGCACCAGAGATGTACGTAATACTCAGACATACATGCATAACAAAACCTCCATACACATTTAAAATAAAAAGACATAGACAAATGAATGCTGCATTGTATTCTACACTGGGCACATCTACTCTTTTATAATGATGAGCTGAGAGTAGGGAGCCAAGTGGTTGGACTAGGACTCTGGGTACTATGACCAAGCTGTTAGAGAAGCCCAGAAATGATGAATTTTATACTAAGATTTGAATTACATTAATTATGGCATCTTCTAAATGCTATATGACTTCAAAAGGAGAATGACATTTGTCATACCAAATATTTTTAAAACATTTTAATATTTTTAAATTAAAATATCTATAAAATACTTTAAAAGTAGACTATGTAAAAAAAGACCAAGGAGGGGTTTGCATAAAGAAAGCTTATTGGGGCTATCTGACAGGACACAGATAATGTGGAATTAAACTAAAAAAAATGAGCCCAAAGTAGGTAGATGTATAAGAACCCCTGACTAACATGTTAAAGATGCTCTGCTGTGTGACATGGCCTCTCTGAAACAGAAAACCTAAGTAAGGTCTTAGTAGCAAAGCAATACTTGGATTTATTTTAGACATCTGTTAAAATTCAAGTTACTAATGCCAATATTGCTGTCACAAGTGACCTAATATTAAAATTTCTGCTAAAAATATTTTCTTTACCGTGAAAAAAATTTAGTATTATAATTCTTAGTGAATAGAGAGAGTAAGGAGAGAAGATACCTATACAATCAATGCTGGGTTGGCCTGTGGGCACTAGTTAGAGCTTCCTTTGACCTCTGACCAGGTAATTTGTCTTTAATATCTTCTACCCAGAGATGGGGCCTGGAGTGTTGTGGAGGTAGGTATATATAAGTATACCCCTTATTTGGTCAGTATAATTTCTCTTATTTATAGTAGAGCAACTTGGTACCAAAATCACAGGCTTTTGGGCAATAAGAAGCCCAGTTAAAATCAGGGCCTTGATTTACCTTATTGTTTAATTTTCTTAGCCTTTGTTTTCTCATCTGTCAAACAGGGACAATGATGCCTGCTCTGTCATGAGCATAAAATATGTCAGTAAAAAGAAACCTGCCATAATTTCTGCATGGTGCCTATATGGGCTTCGGGCACATAACCCACTTGTTCTCAAAATAATTATCCATAATTAGATTAATTAGTACTTAGAACTATATTAATGACTATAGTAATTATTAATTGCAGTTTCTCTTAGTGTCAGAGGCTTGGATAACAAATTATATGTTGCCTTTAATAATCATCAGAAAATGCTGGTTCACACCCTCCCCCTTCTTGTTGATGGCTGGGAAGATTATCATTATGTGAAGTTGAGGATTCATGGCACTTCTGTCTGAGGAATGTAGATTTTAACTGGTAACTACAGCTCCCCATTTTATGGTGACTACAAAAAGCATACAGTTTGAAATCTGTCTAGTGAAGAGAGTGCAAACTGATAATCTTGTCCCAAGCCTTGATTTTATTCAAGGTTGCATTTTACGGTGAATGTTTTGTTGCTCCCACACTTCTTTCTTAAAGTACTAGTCTCCAATAGAATGATATTTGGAAATTGGGCAGTAGGAAGGAACTGACTTTGATGAACTTCACATAGGTGTTGTTTCATAGGTTAGAGGCTTTATAAGATGAGGGGGGAAAGACCATATGAGAACACAGTCATGAAACAACTCTGGTTTGTCAAGAGCTGACCATGCTGGCACATCAATCATTTGCGTCTCTAATGTTTGGAATGCACAGGCTGACAATTAAGCACCTGGAAGCCAGTTCCTTGAAAGTATTTTCTATAATAGCCTGAGTTGAGACAGGAGTTTAAGATAGAAAACTTTCTCAACCAAAAAGAGTTCTTGAAGAACTCAAGAAAAATCAAATATAACCTACCATTAAGCAGTAGAATGTAAAAATTTAAAGGTATTTGAGACAATTGCTATTGTCTCACATCTTATAATGCTTCTTCCAATAATGACTTGTGTAATGCTCTACATAGGACTTAGTTTGGGGGCCTATAATGTTTGGTTGTCATGATCACCTGAGTTGGAGCAGTTTGTGATCCTGGTCGCAGGCTCTGAGGACACATTTCTCTCCTTTCTTGCCAGGCAATGTAGAGAAGGATGATGTGTCAGGGTATTTATAGAACCCATTAGCATGATGAGAGAGTTCAGCAGATGACTGATAGCTCTTTAAAAATATGGCCTTAAGAAGAGAAAGGGAGAGGCTTGTAGGGTGTCTTTTCCAAACAGCAGATTGCTATATTTGGGTGGTCTGAGGATTATGACAAATGTCAAGGATTGCATCCTGCACAGAACAGCTCATTACAACTGAGAACAGAGAATGCCATACTCAAGGTTGAGTGGGTGATTTTGTTGCAAAGACCAATTTTCAGATTATATAAGTTAAAGTTTTTAATTAGTCATGAATCTTAGAGAGAACTTTGCTATCCCCCTTCATAATATTGTGAAAATAAGTCAGGTTTTGCTTCATCACACTGAGAGCTCAAAACAAGACTGTGAGTGTCATGCTGATTGTGCCTTCCTCAAATGTTAATTTTGACAATTCATGTTTCAGAGAAATTAATGACTCAATACTGGGATCTGTCAGCATTTCTAAATTTCATTAAAGTCAATTAATTCTGAAAATTAAATTATAAAGAATACCTTTTCAGTTTTTTTCAAATTTTACTTTTAATGAAGTAAGCCACCCAGACTTCTTGAATCAATTGGTATTTCAAGCTTTGTAAAGGTGGCTACATTCACACAGAAGATCTTTATAGTTGGGTTCATGACATTGACAACACAAAGCACAAAATGAAAAAGACTCATTAGAGAATGTGGAAGTTCAGTGAATGGAAAAAACCACAATAAATTGCAACGAGGGGAGATGATGATAAGAGAGATGTGGAAATATATATAAGTAAAGTATTATGGGAAACACAAGAGCCACTGTGTTCCTCATGGACAAGTAACATTCTTGTCTTATTTATTTGACATTTTCTCTTTTTTCTTTATTGATTATATAATTGCAAATAATTTCATGTATGTGTACATGATGCGCCTGATTCCAGATCTCCAAAATTCATGTCTTAGAGAGTATATATGGGAAAAATAATCTTCAGGATTTCTAGAATCAAATATCCCTATAGCATGTTTGTAGTCAATAACCTTCTTAATCCATAATCTTTTACTCTTTTTTTATTCACAGGAAGAACTAAAAATAAATGAGGAAGTATTCTAGTTTAAGCTTTTGATTTATGGTTAGCATATTGACTTGGGTAAATAGCAGCCCAGTGTCTTGAACAAAGTCTCTTACAGTCAGGAGTGGGCATGCTCCAACTCTTTTTTCATGGTGTTAGACAAATTGAGACATACTGTGTGAACTCAATTATCTATCCTGTGGAACTACTTTTGTATTAGCGTAAATTAGGAATGTTAGAATTACAGAGCAGAATAGTATTTTCTCTAATTATTTTTAATGTAAGGAAGAGACTAATAACTGAAAGCACTTTGAGCTACATTAGGAACATCTTCAGCCATAGAAATGTCTCTTCAAGATTCTGCCTTGATTCTTTTGCACATAAATCCAGAATTAGGCATCATGTGTGATATGGTCATTTTCTATTTTTATTTTTTCAGAAGCTAATATATTGTTAATTTTGTTTCATTTTACTATAGTATTTTAAAAGTATTTGTCTTCAATGTCTTTTGGGTGGACTTTGAATAGTGGCATGAATCAGACAGCAGGCTATATATAAATTTAATGTATCTATTTGTTATTTGTGTAATTCTATAGAGATTCAGATGGTATCTGAATATTCATGTGTCTATATACTTGCCTATCATCTGTCATCTATCTTTTATGTGTCCTTATATGTTCTAATTATCAGCACTCAAATAATTATATGTTCAATAATAATTTTACTTGTTTATATCCTCTGTAAGAAACATCAGAATAAACCACTTAGAAATGGAGAGGTCTTAAAGATGGAATGCTAGGTTATAGGCCATAGAAGAGAAGTTAAAGAATTCTTTAAATAAGAATAAATAATATTTAAAAGAATCTAATCTGGAACCTAAAGCAACAGCAGAAAAGATAGTTCCAGATGAGAAAAATCCACAAAGTCTTGAGAAATTAGAATGGCATCCCATAGAGATACAGTATTCTGGGTTAAGAATCTAGATGCTGCTTAATGGTGCGACCTTAGAGCAATGTCATACAAGAGGTTATGTGTTTCATTTTATAGAGTGTGGAGATGTACATATGTTAAAGCATCATGCAGTGAATTCACACTCAGGATTTCATATTGCTTTTGTCTTAAGCTCTAAAAAGGCTGATTCTGAGATTGCACATTTATTAGAGGTAATGGCTATCTTGGACATGCCTTTACAGGTGGAAGCTGATGATGCTTCAACATAGGTATCCATTAGAATACAACAATATTTTAGACATTATGCCAAAGAAAATGTTACAGATATCTATCTTACAATCCCACAGGACAAGCAGTTGTAGAGATAACTGATCATATTTTAAAGGAAATGCTTAACAAACAAAAAGGAGTAGCAAAGACCCCTAGAGTTGATTACATAGTGGTTTATTAACTTTACATTTTTAGAATTTTAATGAACAAAACCCAACAGTTGCTGAGTGACATTGGGTTATCAAACAACAACAAAAACCCTGCTGAAATAAATCAGCTTATTCATGTTAAGGATGTCCTTACTTCAAAATGGAGGGAAGAAGATGTGCTATTCTGAGGGAGAGGCTTTGTATTTGTTTCCACAGTAAAAGAAAAGATTGCATTTATTCCACATTGATAAACATCAGTTTTGACAGGAGACACCCCTGAAAATATTCAGTGCAGACAGGAAGAAAGAAATCAAGAAGAAGAACAAAACGGATAAAATAGATGCTGATCTTTCTACATAGAAAAAGCTCTGAGACAGGCTGAGACATGAAAATGTGTAGCCAATAAATTTTGTGTACAAAAGCCTCTGGACTTACTATGCCATCCTTTGAAATGGCATAAATAGAAATTTCTTTTACAATTTGGTTGTACAGTCCAAATTAAGTTGTAAAGGAAGATACAAGCTTACCTCCCAGAACAGAGAGCAAAGGATCTTCTCCGACTGAATTATACATGTTACACATTCCATACTTAGGTTAATGCAGAAATGTATACTACCTTTGAAAGTTTATATATTTGCAGAACAAAAAGACCAGACACCAAAGAGCAGCCCAGGTGATCCTACCTTAGACATCCTAATGCTGTTTCCTCAAAATCTGCATCCAGAACAACTTCAAAACTGCTACATACATCAACAAGTATCACAGACTGTTCAGTCAGGACTTCTACTAAATCCTGAACTTTCTTATCATGCAGAGACTGAAAAGCAAATACTACTGCTAGCTTTCTTAAGACTGACTAAAATCCCAATTTTTAGGGGGCCCCCAAAATGAAATTGACACCCCACCCCAAATTAGTAGGAAGAAATTTTAAAAGTGATGCCCCATTTCCAAGAGTTGGGGTAGATGGATGTTTGTTGTTATTTAAGGGAGTTGACTACAAGTTGTTATAGTCATGGACAGGAAGGAAACAAAATGAGGGAGATTGGATTCAGGAATTTCTTTTCTCTCTTTCTTTTCCTTTCCTTTATTCTTTTCTTCTATCTAGTGTTAAGGGAAAAGATGAATGAGAAGAGATAAAAAGAAAAAAGGAGCATACAAAAATAAAATAGGAACAATAGAAATAAAGTGCAGATTATTTAATCTACTTTTAAACTATAAAATTACTTCTAGCCAAAATGTTACATTGGTACAGATCTTTGTATATTGATACAAAATTGAGAATGTATTTGGTGACAACATATTATGTATCAACTCTTTTTAAGGTATTGTACCTATAGAAGTCTTAAAAATGCAAAGTTAAAGTCTAGTCCTTTTAAAAAGATGAGATTACACACTCTTTAGGATAATTTAAAAATGCAAGTTAATAGTCAGAGAATCAAACTCGTGGTCATGTTAGATACTAGTTAGTTGATTATGGAAATATGTTTCCAAGGATGAATAGATAGTAAATTCTTAGAAATGAGCAACATTTGTTTATTCAAATATACTATAGATAGTCTTCAAAAACCTCATTTGAAGATTTAAAGTGCTGAAAGATGTTTTATTAGTAAAGACCTTTTTTATATGCATTTTTTTATTAAATATAATCTTCATTTACATTTCAAGTGGTAAAACCTTTCCCAGTTCCCCTCTCCCTCAAAATCCCCAACCTCTCCTCCCACTCCCTGCCTCCAAGTATATGCCCCTCCACCTGACCTACTCCCCCCACCCCCAATTTCCCCTTGTTGGAGCATCTATTTAGCCTTCACCTGACCAAGGACCACTCCTCCCACTGATGCCAGACAAGGCATTCCTCGGCCACATTTTAGGCTGGAACCATGTGTACCCTTTGGTTGATGGTTTAGTCCCTGGAAGTCCTGGGCGTCTGGGTTGCCAACATCCATCGTTGTTCTTCCTATGGGGCTGTAAACCCTTCCACTCCTCTGGATTGCCCTCCAACTCTTCCACTGGGGACCCCACTCCCAGACCAATGGTTGACTGCTAGCATCTGCCTCTGTGTGTATAAGGCTCTGGCAGGGCCCCTGCGAAGACAACCATGGCATGCTCCTTTTTTTTTTTTTTTTTTTTTAATTTACATTCCAAATCACTTCCCCTTTCCCGTTTCCTCCCTCCCCGAAGGTCCCATAAGCCCCCTTCCCTCCCTCTTTTCTCCGTTCAACCCCCTCTCATTACTCTGTCCTGGCGTTCCCCTACATCCAGTCTTTCCAGGACCAGGGGTCTCTCCTTCCATCTTTTTAGAAATCTATTGATATGCTGATTGTGTCTAGGGTATTCTGAGATTCTGGGTCAATGTCCCCTTATCAGTGACTTCATACCATGTGTGATCTTTTGTGATTGGGTTACCTCACTAAGGATGATATTTTCAAGTTCTGACCATTTGCCTAGGAATTTCGTGAATTCATTGTTTTTAATTGCAGAGTAGTATTCCATTGTGTAAATATACCACATCTTCTGAATCCATTCCTCCGTTGAGGGACATCTGGGTTCTTTCCAGCTTCTGGCTATTATAAATAAGGCTGCTATGAATATAGTGGAGCATGTGTCCTTATTGCATGCAGGTAAAGTCTCTGGGTATATGCCCAGGAGTGGTATAGCCGGATCCTCCGGAAGTGTCATGCCCAGTTTTCTGAGGAGCCGCCAGACTGCTCAAGAGTAAAAGAACCTCTGGGGGAATCAGTATCCCGGACCTCAAGCTGTACTACAGAGCAATAGTGTTAAAAACTGCATGGTATTGGTACAGTAACAGACATGTAGATCAATGGAACAGAATTGAAGACCCAGAAATGAATCCACACTCCTATGGTCACTTGATCTTTGACAAAGGAGCTAAAACCATCCAGTGGAAAAAAGATAGCCTTTTCAACAAATGGTGCTGGCTCAGCTGGAGGTCAACATGCAGAAGAATGCAAATTGACCCATCCTTATCTCCTTGCACTAAGCTCAATTCTAAGTGGATCAAAGATCTCCACATAAAACCAGACACACTGAAACTAATAGAAGGGAAACTAGGGAAGAACCTTGAACATATGGGCACAGGGGAGAATTTCCTGAACAGAACTCCAATAGCTTATACTCTAAGATCAAGAATAGACAAATGGGACCTCATTAAATTACAAAGTTTTTGCAAGGCAAAAGACACCGTCAAAAAGACAAAGCGGCAACCAACTAACTGGGAAATGATCTTTACCAACCTTACATCCGACAGAGGGCTAATATCCAAGATATACAAAGAACTCAAGAAGTTAAACTCCAGAGAGGCAAGTAACCCTATTAAAAAATGGGGTACAGAGCTCCACAAAGAGTTCTCACCTGAAGAATATCTAATGGCTGAGAAGCACCTAAAGAGATGTTCATCATCCTTAGTCATTAGGGAAATGCAAATCAAAACAACCCTGAGATTCCATCTCACACCAGTCAGGATGGCTAAGATCAAAAACACAGGAGACAGCAGTTGTTGGCGAGGATGTGGAGAAAGAGGAACACTCCTCCACTGCTGGTGGAATTGCAGGCTGGTACAACCACTCTGGCATGCTCCTTTTAATATGCGCTTCTTGTCGTCCATAGTAGTGTTGGGGGTTTGGTGACTCTATAGGGTGAATCCCCAGGTAGGGCGGTCTCTGGGTGGCCTTTACTTCAGTCCCTGCTCCACACTTTGCCTCCATTATTGCTCCTGTAAGTATATTGTTTTCTTTCTCAGAGGAACCCAAGCACCCCCACTTCAGTCCTCTTTCTTCTTGAGCTTCCTGTGGTCTGTGAATTGTAACTTTATTTTGAGCTTTTGGGCTAACATCCACTTATCAGTGAGTGCATCCCATGTGTGTTCTTTTGTGATTGGGTTACCTCGCTCAGGATGACACTTTCTAGTTCCATCCATTTGCCCAAGAATTTCACGAATTCATTGTTTTTAATAGCTGAATAATACTCCATTGTGCATATATACCACATTTTCTGTATTCATTCCTTAGTTGAAGGACATCTGGGTTCTTTCCAGCTTCTGACTATTGTGAATAAGACAGTTATGAACATAGTGGAGCATGTGTCCTTATTATGTGTAAGAGCATCTTCTGGGTATATGTCTAATTTTCTGAAGAATTGCCAAACTGATTTCTAGAGTGGTTTAATAAAGACCTTTTGACAATGAGACAGGTCTGCTCATGACAGTACCTCCATTTTACTTCAAAGAAGATGAAAAACATCAAAGAACCTCCTTATGGAGTTTCCTCCATATGTGGCAAGCTAGCCTCTGGGCAACTAACTGCTCTTGCTTCAACCATAGAGAGAATGCTGTCCAATATGGACAAAGAAGACACAGGAAAGTCAACTGCCAAGATTTGTAAGGGAAAGGTAGGCAAGCCCTTCATATTTCCTGCTTCACGAAAGAAATCTGTCTGATATTCTGGGGAAGAAGGCTGAAGATGATGCTCCACCAACACCGAGAAATTTTCAGGGACTGTTTAGGCAGCCAGCTCTCTCTGTCATTTCTATAGTTTTGGAAGACGTTTGACTGCACGTCCTACATACTCAGGTTATATTCATTCCTTCTCAGGTCTCTAACAGTGCTATGCAGAGTTATAGTCTCACAGTTAAGCTTAAGTTGTTTAAGATTAAGAAAATCTTTTTTAAATCTAAGAAGACGCTTTAGGTTGGTAATGCAAGCTATGATAGAAATTGATTTAGATACAAAACTCTGAACTTAACAAGATAGGATAGATAGTAGAATGCTTTCTCCAAGCTTGTCAATAAATATGATCTGTACATTTCGATGTGTAAATCTTACCTAGTAGTTTTCATAATTGTCATTATTATATATAGTCTATTATTGTAAGAAAAAAGAGCCTTTATTGGACTAAAAATTGAGAAATGTAGAGAGAATATTGTGTGCAATGTATGCTAGTACAATCTGTCAATAAAATGCTGCTAGTCTATTAGGCAGGATATAAAGAGGAGGAAGTTCAGGTCCACAGAGAGGATTCTGGGATAGAGTCAGGTACTGGAAAAGTTTGTCCCAAAGTCTTGAGGAAGATGGTCACATGAAACTAAAGGAGCAATAACTAGCTATGTCGCATGACTTAGACTAGTTTAAATGGTATAAGTAAGTTATGAGATAGGGGAGATGATCTAAAGTTATTTGCCTAGGCACTTAATTAATATATAAGAGGTCTCAGAGTTAGTATTTGGGGAACTTGGGTGTGGATGGAAAAGCCAACAGTCATACCACTCTGCTGGCAAGGCATAAACCAGGCAGCTCTTCAGACAACTCATTCTGCCTAGCATGTCTGGGCAGTTGTCTAGTCCCGAGACAGTGCTGTATTGTTTAAATTAACACAGGTTCAAAATACTTCTCAGTATGTTGTGGCCCAGACTACAAGGTTTACTCATTCTCTTCAAAATTACTTGGGATATTATTACCATCCTTGTTTCTATGTGAATTTCAATCATTTGCCACAGTTCATCAGAATGCATATTTTAACAAAATTTCATTGAATCTACAGAATATTTGGAGTTTAAAAGTCATCTTTGTGATATTGAATTGTATAATTGATGAAAAGATTTTTAATATCTTTTAGCAATATTTCATACATGTTAGTGGGGGGGGAGTTCTCATACATCTTTAGTTAAGTTTGTTCCTTAAGTCCATGATGGTATTATACAGGACAGTGTTTTAGGATGCCATTTTCTCTTTTTAAATTGATCTTAATTTAAATTTTGAAAAATGGAAATATTGTTAAAATTACTAATTCTAGTATTGTTTGTAGATGATTGTATTATACCACTATGCATTTTTAAATAGTGACAGTATTTTCAAGTATATTTCTTAATGTATTACACTAATACAGTCTCTGGCCAATTGTTGAATAGATGTGGCTGTTGCGGTGGTCACTGTATATTTTCTAGTCATGGGAAAGATTTTAAGATTTCATCATTTAATATACTGTTTAATATATTTTGTTGCTTTTAAATACTACAGTATTTAAAATGTAGTTTGCCAGACTAGAGATACATTCTCTTTCTTCTTTGCTAAAATACTTTATTAAAAGAACATACTTAATGTTTTTATACAAGTAATGATATAATTTTAATTTTTTTTCAGTTATAGACCCTGGCTTTAAAAAAGTGATTTTGTTTAACTATCAACTTCACTTGTGCAAAAAGCATAATTAAGATGAGATATAAGCACCCTAATGAAAAGATAATTGATTTGATAATTGAGACTTATTGCATTTTCTTTCTTCTGGGGTAGCTCCTGATCCTGTTTCTTTGGCTCTGGTTTGTGTTCATGCAATGTGAAGCAGGCAGAAGTTACTGCACCCATGTCCTGTGTGTATGGTACAGTGACCATATCATGTACAGCATGGTACTGAGTTCAGTTTCAGTAAGTTGCTTTTTGCTTCAGCTCTTGAGATGTTTCTGCTGATGCCTGATTGTTCTTGTCTCTGGTATGTATCCCAGACTGCTTGGCTGTGGCTTCATTGAATGTCTCTCCCAGTCTGAGTGGTCAGATTGTACAAGGTTGGCAGCATTACCTTAACAACTGACATTCATTGCTCTGATCTGACCATTTGTAAGTGGACACGGTCATATCTTGGGAAGGTTAGCTAGCTACAAGACCTCCAAAATCCACAAATGTTCAAGTGCGTCATATAAAATGACGATGACTATATTTGACATCATATACACTTAGGCTATCTCAATTACTTAGTAATATACTGTCAATACCTCCAGAATTGTTGTTATCCTCCGTCATTGTAGGAATAATGTCAAAAAAAGTCTGTACATGTTTCGTACAGACACTATATTTCTGACCTTCAGTTGTTTAAATCTGTTTGTGTGTGGGACCCAGGGCTGCTTTGTAACCTTTGTGTTACAAAGGAGCTTGAGTACAGTAGCGCCTTTGGTTATTCAGATTCCAATAATGATTAATTTAGTCATCCAATTGAACATTTGAGTTCAAGATATGAACTCCTTTACTTAATGTATTTCTCACTCTCTTTTATCCAGGTTATTCTCTGGTCTTACATAGTTTTTAGGCAAATTTTAACATTTTAAGAAAAGATACTTAACAAGGACTCTTCAGATCACATGCCATTCAGCTCACAATCACCACAGAGAAATCTATTCCTCTCACTCTCCAAGGCCATCATAATTCCAGTGCACGGACATCTTCATTCTTCTATGAAGAAATGAATGACTTGGTATTTGGCCTTTATTATCTATAACTGATGGCAACCTAACTCAGAGCTAACTCTCCCTAAAAAGGGTCAAATATCATCATATTTTTAATATATCTTAGGAAACATTTAGACAGTCAGAATTTCTTAGAAAATGTTAAATAAAACCCCATAAAAGTAGTATGAAATTACTTTCTTCTAATTAAATAGAACTAATATATATTTATGAAGGGCTCTGACCTAGTCTTCTCTTCCCATGAAACATGGAAGGTAAGTAGCCTTGAAAATTCTTTCACAGGGTTATTTAAGGTTATATACATGGAGACCTAGTATTATTCAGTTTTTACAGAGCACATGAGTTTAAAAGATCCTGCAGGTCTTTACCTGTTCTAAATCCCATTCTCTTTTACTTATAAATATAATTAAGTTAACACACACACACACACACTCGAGGATGTGAAAATTCGATATATGTTCAGATGTTACCATAAATAGTTCTAAGATTTTTGGCTGAGTTTATTGTAATCATTGGATAAAATTGATGGCCTGTTGCAACTTTAATAACTTTATTTAATGTTTTGAAATACATTTTCATAGAAATTTCATATGAAAAATTTATATATTAAAACTTTTGTCAAAAATAAATAAAACTATTACCTAGAGGAAAGGAGTGCTGTCCTCTCAGGATATGTTTTCTGTGCTGTCTTACAAAAGCTAAATAAGTAGCAAGTAACATTTTATACTTACCTTGCTCCAGGAGGGTAAATAAAATGACAGAAAAATAAATGATTTTTCTTGGTAGCTAAGGACAGTATCAAGCTCCCTTAATAAAGTAATGCAGTGAGGAGCATGCTGTATTGGCTTTCACCTGTAGTATGAAAGGATCAGGTCCCAAGAGACATCAGCTTTGATTAAGACTTGGAGCAAACACAAGGTTTGGGCTTTCTCTCATATATATACTTCCTTAAGTTCCTCCATGTTATTCTGTGTCCTATCATGCTTCAGAAACAAACCACTAGACTTTATGTCTTATTGTAAGACTCTGTAAAGAACCTGTTCTAAAGCCACCATGCTAGGTGTCTCAGAGGGTCAAGGCACTAGCAGCAAAGTCTACTCACTTGAGCTAAGTCCCAAATGTCCTTGTGATAAAAGGTGAGAGCCAGAGTGGAACACTGTTTTCTGACCCCAACGTGGGCACAGTAGCACCATCATACTCCCCAGAGGATAAATAAATGTTTAATGCATTTATTAATTTGTATTGAGATAAAACAAATGAGGTATAATGCTTTCTATCTAAACCAATCTTTTCTCTTTATTTTAAATTTAAAAAGTATTTTTCACCATGAAGCTGTATGTAATACAGCACTAGTAAAAAGGAAACATGATTGTTCTCTAACAGAGAGTCACTGGGTATATCAGTCGCACTCCATGGTGGGCCCAATGCCCAAGAATAGTGGGCTAATACAAAATGAACTCCATGGTTTTTTGTGCGGAGACATTTTGTTTAATTTTGGATATTTTTTGTCTTATTAGTCTGTTGTTTTGATTCTTGTAGGTTATTATTATACTATTATTACCATTATTATTATAAAGAGAAAGAACATGAAGTTTGGTGAGGAAAATCTGAGAGGAGTTGGGGGAGGGGAAATCATAATCAACATAAAGCATTTAAAGTACACAAGTTAGTTTCCTTATGTACCTTTATACATTATGGCCATAAAAACTTGAAACCTCCCGGGAGTTGCACACGAGCGGGTTTTCCATGAACGGAGAGCTGGGAAGTGAAACGACAGGGGTCGAGAGAAAGAAAACACACAGAGACATTAATGCATGGCTGTACAAAATCTCTCTTTACTTGGAGATAATGAGTGGCAATGTATGCTTTGTGGGTGTGACCCTCCCTCCCAGGGTTGCAGATTCTTCTCAGCGCTTCTCTGCAGGGCCTCGGCTCTACTGTTCCTCGAGGATGTTGATCTCATAGGGTCTGTTACTCTGCGGGAGGCTGAGGTGTGACAAAAGGCTTGTTCCTGGAGCTCTGCCAGCTCCGCCAGGTGGCAGGGGAGGTATAGCTCACTGGGGTCTGGAGTGATTGATAGCTGCCCTGTGATAAAGCTCTTCAATATGACTCTACAAAAACTCTCCTTTCACAGACATGAATTACATTCCTAGAGTGAAGCTGTTTGTAAGTAGTAAGTCTGGGAAATGGAGCATTTTTCTTTTGTGCCCTTAATTTACTATTTCATACTTCTCAGAGATATTTGAAGTTTTGACTAATTTTCATTTCTATTTTTATTTTTTGTAGCAATTGAGTTTTATACTTCTTTGTATGTTCTAGATACTAGTCCCTTTGATATGCCCATAGTTTCTAAGTGTTTTCTCCCAGTTTGAAGCTCGTCTTCCCACCTCCTCACAGCTGCTTCAGGGAACCATGTCTACTGCTTGTTTGACGAGGCTGGTGAACCAGAGCCCCACCATTTACACTAGCTCTTGTGCATATTGAGAACTTGAGGCAGCCTTGCTGAAAGGACGAAATGAGGTGAGAGAAAAATTCCTAGATTTACTTGTAATGTGTGCTGGAGGTTTCTTCTGGAATCTCAATCCTGTTGGCTCTGTAACTGGTGGCCTAATGTTGTCATGCCTCTCTGCCTTCAAGGACGCACTGCAAAAGAACAAGAATGTGCTTGAGATGCTGCACTTGGTACGCCCAGGAAACAGAAAAAGGAGAATCTGAGGGACAATGAAGGGGAAAGGGAAACTAGGTGAGCTGCTCTGATTCAGGGGTTTGTGGGGGCTACTTCGGGGGCTTCTCGGGGGCTCCCCACCTTTGTGCTTTGTTGATGTTTGTACCCCTGTGGTGGACACAGTGGTGGATGTTGCTGATGCTTGAACCATGGCAGTGCCTCTGAGTTAGTCTAGAACTCATTGTGTTCTTTCCCCTGTGAACTCGCAGGGGAAAAAGTCAATTTCACTTACAAATGCCCTTAGTAAGAAATAAAAATAACGCTTTTTATTGAATCTTTAAATCTTTTGCATGATGAATTGTATGGACACTTGGTGCTCTCTGAAAGATGCAGCGGACTCCTGTGAGAACACCAAGGTCCTTTCAGTTGCTGGTGGAGCTCAGCAGCTTTCCACACAACCCCAGAGTTTCCTTGACACAACTTTCACGGGAACCATTTTTTCCCCCAACCTTAGGTAGAGATTTTCCCTAGAAACACCCAGTGAGGTCATAGAGTTCCTGGGAACTGAACTACATGTAGCATGTGTTCAAGTTCACTCTCCACCCAAGGCATCTGCCTTCTTGAGACTTGGAGACACTGAATCAATAACTTTGGTAGCGTGTACTTGCTTTAGAGTCCAATAGCATAACAGAAGAATTAAAGTTCTATCAGATTATCATAAAGATTTCTAACAATAGGTTTAAAGAAATATGTTGGAATTTAGAATTCTGTGAGACTGGGTGGGATTATACAGGAAATGCCTATTTGATATGTAGTTCTTTCTAGCTCTCTGAACTAAACAGCTTAGTAATTAGTAAGCATTACATTTATCACCTGCCTGTTTGCTGCCTTTGAACACGAGACTGTACCTTGGAAGGCAGGAGTTTTGTCTCTATATGAGATACTGTTAAGTTAGTAGTGAGCTTGGCACATGGTATGTAATTTTTATTCTTTATTGGAAGAACAGAAATGTTTGTATGAGGGAGGAGCACACTTTCTTCCACTTGTGTTTTTCCTCTGCTGATTTGCTCAACTTCATTGCTACTGCTGTTGAGACAGGACGTTTCTGTGTAGCCCTGGCTAGCTTGGGACTGGCTGTGTAGACCAGGTTGGACACAAACTCACAGAGCTCCACAGCCTCTCTCTCCCAAATGATGAGATGAAAAGCAGGTGTCACCACATCCTACTAGAATAAACCTTATTATATTGGAAAATGATAGTAATTTTGATGTCTCTTAAGGATTTTATCACAGTTCGGGCCAATATTGGCCCCCCCCAAGATGTTTTTTGAACAAGACAGAGGTACAGTGAGATATTGTAGCAATATATTTTTACAGGATTATATACATATTATGTAAATTACAGATTTATATAGTTAAATATGTACACAATTTTTAAAAACTTTATTAATTCTTTCTGCATTTCACATCACATATCCCAGTCTCAATCATCTCTTGTCCCTTCATATCCACCCTCTGTCATTGCAACCTTCTCCCCTCCAAAAAGAAAACAAAGCAACAACAAAAACCAACATCACCTCGCTCTGGAAGCTCCATGGGTCACAGCTTCCAGCTATATTTTGCCCAAACAGCTTTTATTGGAAATGTTCATTGCAGCAGTCTGGTTGGAGGCATCTGGTTTCTGCCACACTCTCAGTGCTGGATCCTCACCAGGAATCCTTACAGTTATTCCACTGTTGCCCTGTGCCACGGAGATCTTCCAGCTTTGGATCTGCAGGGCCCGCCTCTTCATAGATGGGGTAGATGCTGGGGTGGGTCGACTCAAGCCTTTGGATGGGCACCATAGATAACATTTTTTATTATCTGAGAAAAATCCATCTCTGCTTTTACACTCACCTAACTTTAATATGTCTATTTAGAACCAATAGATAAAGAATACAAGGAAGACTAAAATTCCACAAACTCTAATCTCCATGGGACACTTGTTTTGCAACCACCAATGTATTATTCTATCTTGCTGTGTTCTTAATAACAAAAAACAGGATCACAAGCAGAGCCCCGTGGTTAGAACATAAGCATGGTGGTTGGTATTGGTCATCAGTGTGACAATCTGAAAGCATCTAGATAAGTTCCCAGGCATACCTGTGAATTGTTTATGTAGAAAAAGGTTCAGCTCTGAGGATGTCTGTGAGAGATTGTCTTAGGCTAATCGATGTGGTAAGCCCCATCTTAATTGTGGACCAAACCACTTTTTGGGCAGGGGATTCTGAATTGTACAAAATGGAGAAAGCAAACTGAGGGTTCCTATGCATTTCTTCCTCTGTTTCCTGAGTGTGACTACAATGTGACCAGCTGCTTCACACTCCTGCTGCCTTGACTTCCCCACCATAGTCAATGGTTGGTATGAAAGTGGTCCATGACCAACCTTTTCTCCCTTGAGTTACTTTTATCAGATATTGTTTTTCCCATAGCAATGGGGAAAAATTTCAAGAAAACACACAGCATACAAGTGAGCCTGGACATGATCTGTTTTGTCCATTGAAGTATTTCTGGAGTGTGGGACCTGTGCTCCTTGGCTCATAGCTTTATCAGTAATTATTAATTACTAGTATTCATTTTTAAAATTGTTAGTGGATTTTTCTGCTTCAATGCTTGTACCATTGTTTGTTTTGAAGAACAGACAATATTAAAAAGCAGCATGGTTAGTAGTTGGGGACGAGCAATTAAAAAGAAGTTGCTGTATTTGAGATCATAAAGTCTTAAAGGCACTTCAGTTTTCTCTGGGGACCTTGTGTATTACTCTTCCAAAGGTAAAATGAATGGCAGTGGTTGCGTGGATCCAGCGAGAAGGGAAGAGTAACTGTAGACCAGAGAGGATTCTTAGGGTGGGGAAACCACTATGTGGAGTACCACAGGAGTTGTGTATGCCATCACAATTTATCTTAATCACATGAGATGAAACACCCAAAACAAACAATAATATAAGCTGTAGACTTCAGTTTTTCCAATTTAGCTAACCAGCTGTGACAAGCATACTACTGTAGTTAGGGGTGAAGATACTGGGAAGTCTGTGGCAGTGCTGCTGTGGTCTGTTATTACCCTCCACAGATCACCTGCTGAAAGTTCAGTGACCAGGGAAATAGACAGAGTGGGACTTTGGGGAGCTGGAAAATGAGGACTCTGACCTGATCAATGGATCAGTCCATTGATAGATTCTCAATTGAATGGACTAGTGGAAAGCTGGGACTGATTGGAGGAAGAGAGTCACTAGGGTTAAGGGTGTGTCTTAGGTCAGGGTAACTTCTCTTTGGCTTCTCTATGTAGCTCTCTCCCTACCCTCCCGGCCATCGCCAGTGAGCAGTTTGAATCACTACATCCAAGAACATCTTCAGCAGGTGCCAGAAAGCAGTGGAGGCAGAGAAATGGACTAACCTCTAAAAAACACAAGTTAGTGGAAACTTCTCTTTGTTTAAATCGAACTGTCAGTGTAATGAAAAAGATAGTAAACACGTTTTCATGGGTGTCCTTTCACCTTCTATTCAATTTGATCATGACCTTAAAACTCTTCTAAAATACAGGCTATTGAAATGTTGTTTTGGGCTGGGATATCACTCAAAGACATGATTTGCCTAATATGCCCAAGGGTCTGGGTTCAATTCCCAGTATGACACAAAGAAAGTTAGGCTATGTGCTAACTTCAAGATCTGTCTTCCTGTAAGCATTATAAAATAAAACCACTTCCCCTGGAAAATTAATGAAGTATTTTTTTGCCTGACATTCTTAGTATCAGAACTTACTCATTTTACATACAGTGGAAAATTATGTGACTTCTATTTTCCCAGAAATTATATGTTTCATTTTATAATAAGTGGTTTAAAAAGGTATATGTCAGCAAGGGACTTTGGGGGTTATTAATTGAACAGTTGGCCTATTCCATAAACAGTAACTTATTGTCCATATTATCCAGTTCCTGTGTTAAGAGTTCTCACACAGGCAGAGCTCTAAAACCTCACTTATGAGGCATTGTTAAATTTTCTGTGCATTACACACACACACACACACACACACACACACACACACACACACACACATTTCATTACCACTCTAAGAATTAAAAGAGACAATTTTAATGCTCTCACTCATGGCATTTTTCATAATTTTAACTTCATATTTAGTACAATAATGTTAAGTCAAAATAGGATGTAAATACCTTCTACCCAATATCTTCTTTAATTAAGTTTAATTTTTTTTTTAATGTGTGTGTATGTATGCAATTGTGGGGTGTGTGTGTGTGTGTGTGTGTGTGTGTGTGCGCACGCGTGCGCTTATATGAGGGCAGAGGAGGTCATCTGGCACCCTCTCTGTCTGCCTTATTCCTTTAAGACGAGTCTCAGTTAAACTAGAGCTAAGCTGATAGGCAGCCATCTTGAGGGAATCTTTTGTTTTCACCCCAAATGGCACTGAGCTTCTGGGAATACCACATGATCATGGCTGACCAGAAGTCAGGTTCTCTCCAGGCTATACAGCAAGTTGGTTTTTTTTTAACATATTTGAACAAATTTAACTTTCTCCTCACTCCTGGAATTCTAAAAATGAAATGCATCTTTTAGACTGTTCACAACTAAAAAGTATTCATTACTAGGACAGAGGGACATCCAGAGAAATGATTTATAGAACTGGAACAAATTATTAAATGTAGTAATCAAAGTAAAAGATGATACTAATAAATTTAGGAAGTAGTGATAATTAAGCTCTTCCCAAGTCACACTGAGAACACATGAGTGAACCTTGAAGCCCTGGACGATATATTTTATATTTTATTTTACACACAGAAATTTGGAAATTGTGGACAAGCTTGCTAAAATGACCAAGTGGAGTTAAAGTCATTTGCAAAGTACAACTCTGAATTCTTAGTTTTAATGACCTCAGAGAGGAGTCTCATCCCTGCCTTAATTCCATTCTTTAGAAACCTTTCTTGTCTTAAAACAAACAAACAAAAAAAGCAATGAACATTTGCAAGTAAAGCTGTTTGGGCAAAGGGGTGTCCTGTGTGAAACACCACAGCTTCCACAGCAAGATGTTATTATTTGTTTGTTTGCTTGTTTGTTTATTATTTTATTTTTTGTTTTCTTTTGGAGGTAGTAAGGTTGTAACGGAAGAGGACAGATATAGAGGGACAGGAAGATAAGTGGTATTGGGATGCCTGATATGAAATTCACCAAGAATCAATTAAAAAGTTATTTTTTTTAAAAAAAAAGATTAAGGGAAGGAATAATTTCTACTTTAGTTAAGATCTACAATCTTCCCCAAAGGCTCTAGTATTATAATCTCAGTCCCTGTCTGGATGCCTCTGGGTGGTGATGGGATCTGTAAGAATTGGGGCTGAGTAGGACCCTGGGGAAATGCCTTTGATGAACTTTGGGTTCTGGTTATGAGCGGTACTCTCAACTTGTGCTGCCTTGCACACATCCAAAACAATGTGGTCTGCCCATCATGGACTGAAATGTCCCAAACTGAGCAAGATAACACCCTTCTCTTCATGAGTAGATTGTTTCCACTATCTGCTATCTGCGACCTTCCTGGGAAGCTTGCTGACACCATGGGGTCGCTATGTTTTCGGAAAGGTCAGGAAAGACTGGGGCCAGGGAGGCGGTTGATGTCTGAAGAATTTATCTCCATGAGTCTGAAAGCTGGCATTTCTCTCTTTGCCCAGCCAGGCATCAGCCCTGTCTCTACTCCACTGAAAATCTACACCTTTTCTCAATTCCGCCAGAGTGTAGTCCAGCGAAAAGGCAGAATGGTGAAATTTGACAAACTGCAAGGTAGAAACACAACTATTGAATGAGTCTTCTAGCCTTCAAAGTCAGCTGGGGAAGTTAGGATCAGAATGATGGAAGCAGAGACTCACAGTCAAGGCACCCAATCACGTGAAATGCAGTCTTTAAACTGTGTAATAAAAGTAATTTCTTGCCTTCAAGAATATGTCCCTCCACCCCACACACTCCCACCTAGCCCCCTCAATTTCCCCTTGCTGGGGCATCTATCAAGCCTTCATATTCTTGGAGGCAGGGGGTAGGAGGATGTTTGGGAGTTTTCTGGGAGGTGGGGGGAACCAGGAAAGGGTATAACATTTGACATGTAAATGAAGAATATATTCAATAAAAAAATGTGAAAAAAGTCAAATTTTTTTAAGGGTTTCCTTTATTTTCAGAGTTATGTGTGCACTTGTGTATGGACAGGGCTCAGTGATATGTACACATGAGAATGCAGGTGCTCAGGGAGTCTAGAAGAAGGTTTTAGATCCTCTGCCGCTGGAGCTACAGGTAGTAGTGACCACCAGAAGTAGGTGCTGGGAATGAGATTCAGGCCATCATCTCCCAAAGCAGCACAGTAGATGTTCTTAACGCTGAGCCCTCTCTCCAGTCTTGCCCCCCCAGACTTCATTTGTTATTCCTTTTGCTCCACTACCCAGACTTAAAGTGAAGAATGATTTTATATGTTAATATTCAAAGGATGGGATCACATTATAGAAGAATCCATGCAATAATATTTCTTGGTATTTAGAAAAGATCTAATTTATATTTTATGAAATTTACATTTCATACTTACAATTTATGTTTCTCCACTGTGAACATCTGTATTCTCTACTGTTTCACTAAAATGGGATATGGGAGTGCATTTTAATGTGAGATGGAGTGGGGAAGCATATCTTGGCTTTCTTAAAATTTTCTGCTGTGAATAGGTAATCATTGGCTTCACTTACATCTCTGTTGTTAGATTTCATTTTAATTATTATTAATTATTTCCCCTTGGGTGTGAATTACTAGCTCATGTGCTTTTCCTTCCTCTTTCTGTTCTGTTATCATGCTCCATATGTTTCCTGTTTGTAGAACTTAATCCCTAATAGAAACAATAAGGGAATGCTTTCAAGCCACTGTGATACAAGTCAAAACACCAGCCCTCCTCAGCCAGAAGCAGGCTTCTGTCACCTCACTGAAGCTATTCTTGACTGGTTTTTAGGCAAGTTTTTTTTTCTTTTTTGCATTAAGTTTTACTACATCTGTTGATCTATATCTATATCTATATCTATCTTATATATATCTATATCTATATCTATCTATATATATATATACACATACATCACATATATTTGTGTGTGTGTGTGTGTGTGTGTGTGTGTGTGTGTGTGTGTAAGCCAGAAAACAGCCAACATTAGCTGATTCTCCTCTTTTGTGAGTCCTGGGAATCAAACACAGGTCATTAGGCTTAGCAGAAACCGATTTTACCCATTGAGGGACTTTCTTTCTTTCTTTCTTTCTTTTTTTTTTTTTGAGTTCTTTTTTTTTCTTTTCTAAGTTTTTTTTATTTACATTCAAAATCATTTCCCCTTTCCCATTTCCTCCCTCCCCGAAAGTCCCATAAGCCTCCTTCCCTCCCTCTTTTCCCAGATGTCCCTCAACAGAGGAATGGATTCAGAAGATGTGGTATATTTACACAATGGAATACTACTCTGCAATTAAAAACAATGAATTCACGAAATTCCTAGGCAAATGGTCAGAACTGGAAAATATCATCCTTAGTGAGGTAACCCAATCACAAAAGAACACACATGGCATGCAGTCACTGATAAGGGGGATATTAACCCAGAATCTCGGGATACCCTAGACACAATTCGCATATCAATAGATTTCCAAGAAGATGGGAGGAGGGACTTTCTCAGTCTCCTTTTCCCTAAAATTTAAAGGGGCATTCACATCACTTTCCCTGGTTTTTCCTGTTTCAATGAACTTAGCAAACAATAGATTTCAGGTCTTATTAACAACTGGTCTTTTCTTTATCCACGCCATTCCTGTGCCTTGACAGTTCTGTATAGTAAGCATCTCTGTAATTCTCCATTTTTCTTTTTCTGTGTCCATGGACAAGCTGAGTTCACATCAAACCCACATTTCTCTCACCTGCTCTACTAGACTGTGAGCTCCCTTGCTCCTGGCTATGCCTCTTCTCCCAGTCTGCTCTTAGAAGCCCCACATTCTGTCCAAGGGATCTCTATTGATGCTCATCTGTTCCCATTGAATTAACTGACACTGGATCTCTTTAATGGTGTCCTTGCTTTCTTCTCTCTCCTGTGTAGTGAGTGAGTGGATCCTTTAGACCTCCCTTTACTTCAGAGTCTACTGCTCTCATTCTTAATTTTTTTTATAATCATAATTAAGATTTCTGTGTGATCCAAACCCATTTATTTAAGCACTGCCTAACTTTTTCTGCTTGGGTTTGTCTGAGTGCTCCATGAGTTTAACAAATAGGAAATTTAACCCTGAGTTTACAGCTTGCTTGCTTCTTTCTTTCTTTCTTTCTTTCTTTCTTTCTTTCTTTCTTTCTTTCTTTCTTTCTTTCTTTCTTTCTCTCTCTCTCTCTCTCTCTCTCTCTCTCTCTCTCTCTCTCTCTCTCTCTCTCTCTCTCTCTCTCTCTTTCTTTTCTTTTCTTTCTTTTTCTGGTTAGACCCCAGCAGTCTGAGAATTGCCTGGTTTCATTCCACTGCTTCAGATCTCAATGTCTCACCTCCTGTCCACTTCCATGAAGGCAACATGCTCCGGTATCTTTTGCATCTGTCTGCAGGTCTATGTCTTCATTGAGGCCAACCTAAACTAGCTTCAAACTATCATTTGCTTGAAAACTCTAAGCATCTCTTACCAGATAGCTGCTTCACATCTATCCCTACCCTCAGCTCCAAGCTAGTTATTCACACTCCACCTAACAGTCTTTTTAAAAGTTTAGATCTCACCATTCCATTGCTATGTGCTAACAAAGAGAGTTCCTTTTCCTGGATTCAAGGCCATGAAATACAATGTTTTCTCCCTCATTTGTGATGATTCCTGCCTTGGCACGCTATCAGCACTCCAGTGTTCTCTTGTTTCCTCACACACTTGGTCTTGCTTTCATCCATATTTCCTTTTTACTCTGGAATATTTTCCACATACCCCTCCTCTGACTCTTTTGTTTCTTCTGGAACTCTACAATCCAGTTGTCCCTTCACCAGGAAAAAACATTTTGTGTTTCATAACTGGTGGAGGTCTGAGCTGCCCAGGCAAGCCCAGAAATCCTGAGCACCATTTTTGGCCCAGCTTCGTGTATCCTCGGGCCCCGGGCAAGGAAACATTCTTGGTGCAGAAATCTACTTCAGGTTCCTTTGTTCTATGATATGAGAGGGCCTGCTCTTGCTTTCACATCAGGTTCATTTGTATCCCAGTAGATTCTAGACTGTATTGAGAAGTTCACTGAGAACTAATAAACCTTAAAAGAGGAAAAATTTCAATTTCCCAGGAAGCAAACTGGGCTCCTCAGAGAAATCCCCTGACAATGAGTCTTTAGTCAATGGAAACACTGAACTGGAGAAGTCAGTTCCAGGTAAGTCAGTTCTCAGGACACCTGGCCTGAGGCGATGATGAGACCAGAGCTGAGCTGCTCTGAAATTCTTCAAGGTCTCACCAAACGTAATCAATCTAATATAGTAAACAATCAAAATTGTACTAATGCCACTGCTTTGCCCTACCAATAATATTAGAGGTTACTTCACCCTTCTAGAAAATTCCCCTAGCCTTGCATACAACGGGGCCTATGAGTCCTTCAAGTGGTCACCATTTTGATGAATGATTGACCTCCCCCCCACAGTTTGTTTCTGCAGAATAAACTTTCTTTGCCTTTGCATAATATTTGAGTCTGTGGTCTTCCTTTATTATACTGCCCAAACTCAGGTGGCACCCCTGCTCTTTTCAATCCTGCAGATAAGCTTGTGGTATACTTAATATTCATATTCCCCCTGTGGCTGTAAGTCACATGCTGCTTGTTCCTTCCTTAGCTCCCAACCTCACCTCAGCTAAGGCCTACTAAGTCACTATTTCTTGAACACAAGTCTAGAACGTAGAGCTCTGTGTCAACAATTTTGGAGACTGCCAAATAAAAGCTACCTGAGGACAATATTTTGGACAGTTCTTGTTTGGGTCACATGAGTTCACATACTTTGGATTAGAGAAAGAAAAAACAAACAAATACCTCCCAGGTGGAGTGGTAGACACTATTGCCTTAATTCCTGCGTCTTGCCTCCCAATAGTTACGGAGATAGTTCGTTTCTCTCATTGGTGGAGTTATGGAAAGTTTTGGAAACCTAAATGTGATTCTTTGCATAAAATGTCTGAAATGCTTCAAATCACACAGTCCTAGGTCCCAAAGTTCAGAGCACACCTTGCAGAGAGACTGGTAACAAGCCAAGGTGGAGAACACCTTCACAGAGCTCAGGAATTCCTGTTAGCTTGGGGGGTGTATCTTTTGGCTATTTATATGCTGTTTGTTTTATGTCAAAATCCTCATTTTTTTCTCCCTGTTCATTTAATAAAGTTTTCTTTTTAAATGTCAACTGGCTTCAAGTGTCAGAAGAGGAGTTGAGAAAAATAGTGTTTGCATGGTGTTTTGTTTTGCTTGGCATATGCTAGCAGGGTATATTATTAGGAGTTTTGTTTTGCTTTGGCGTATGTCATCAGATCCTGTACTTTAGGTTCTCTAAGCCTATCTGTCTTTATTTGATTATCAAGAATTGAGATTTCTGTGTGATCCAAACCCACCTATACAGCTATTTTCTGAACTTTTAGGAGCTTTATGCTACAGCCTAAGATTCAAATGAGAGAATGCAACACTGTGAACTCTGAAGGAAAAGCAGAGTCATTTGTCCTGTAACTGTCCAGTGTGGAGGGCTCTACCCTCTAGTTAGAGAGAAATTTGATCTCAGTCTGATGCTACAGCATAGTCGAAAGATTGCACATTTGTGACCTGATCTGCTCACTTCCCTTACAAAAGTGAATCCCATCCTGGAGTTCTTGTTAGGATTATTTTTATATATTGCTAATGTTTTCATTTATAAGTTCCCTGTGTGACTTGAAGTATTTTCTACTTATTATTTGTCCAGTAATATCACATTATTTATTTATTTATTTATTTATTCATGTCCTTCGATCACAAATTCATTACAAAAACCAACATAGAGCAACACAGACATGCTGGAGCTTATCTGATCCTCACTGGTATTTTGCAGAGAATTTATAAATAATTCAGAGGGAATTTTATGTCATTAACAAGGAAAATGAAAGGAAAAGGAAAGAGTTCTCCCAAATGCATCTACTGTTAGCCCATAGAAATTGGAAACGGTCCTTACCTTGGTTTAGACTTTGCATTCAAATCCTCATAACTGTGTTAGAAAGCACAACGCCCACACCCCAGGATCTTGCTCCTCTTTAATTTTCTCTAATTTGTGTAGTGAATAACCAAATACTCATAATGCAATTAGAAGATAATCAGGCTTGTAATTATGTTAATTGCTGGAGACTTACATCAATCCTCCAGCAAAGTGATAGGATTTCAGGGCAAGTATTAATGTGGCAGGAGAATAAAGTAAAAGCCTGCGTAAGAAGGGGGTGAAGCAAGGGACTGTGTGAAAAGGAGGGGGGACGGAGGCACACCATTGACTTGTATCATTTAACAACCCAGAGAAGATAATGGAGGCTTACACGAAAAGGGCCTTCAGGAGAGAAACAGAGAACATACGGTGTTAGGTTTCAGCTAACCAACTCCATTTTGCAGTTTTCTCCATGAGCAATTACATTGTCTACTTACATTTATTGTAAGGAAACCTAGCTCAGTGAAAACAAGAGGGCTGGGGAAGGAAGAGAGATGGTATTCAGGGAGGGGAAGAGGTCTACAATGGGATGGACACAGGCTGGGCCACTGCCATGCAAGCTATGAGGATGCTATGCTGATAGCTAGCAGTCTAGTTGGAAGCAATCTTCACTTGCTATAATCTACATTACCCATACATTAAATAGTTTCCTAAAGCAATGTATAAAATATGAATTGATGCTTTTCAGTCTCCTTCCAAGCTACTGGAGAGCTTGCCACCTGGAGCCATTGGGATTACACTCTCCATGTCTTCTTTGGGGTTTGTGTTCCAAGATCTCTTCCCCACATCCAGTATGACATGACATCTGAAAAAAGCATGTGGACAGCTGTGATTGTCACCTACAAAGCTCTATTCAACCAAGGGGTGAGAAATTAAACTACTCTGCAGGGGTTTGGGCTATTAATTCAAAATAGGAAGAGAAGACACTGTAAGAACATCTAAGAACATGATATATAACAAAATATAGTTGATAAAAATAGCCCACCCTGGAGTGGCACAAACGGAAAGGTTTCCTTTCCTCAGGTAGATGCATAGAAAATGGCCTTGTAGCCAAAGTAGGTCTTTGAAAACCAAATCTCTACCAAGGCTACGCAGCATAGATACATAAGTACTCGTTTCCATCAGCGCTTATACTTTACACCTTTAATGTCAAAATAACTTGACAAATTTTGGTTTATAGCTCACCATATGCTCACAACTTCTTGGCCATTTGGGAAGCATATTGAAGCTATAGAGTGTAAAATTAAGCTGTAAGAACATTGTAAGCTGAGTTAAATAAGGTGTAAGGTTAAGTTACACAGCATTCACTCTTTTTTTTTTTTTTTTTTTTTTTTTAATTTAATTTAATTTTATTTTTTTAATTTACATTCCAAATCACTTCCCCTTTCCCGTTTCCTCCCTCCCCGAAAGTCCCATAAGCCCCCTTCCCTCCCTCTTTTCTCCGTTCAACCCCCTCTCATTACTCTGTCCTGGCGTTCCCCTACATCCAGTCTTTCCAGGACCAGGGGTCTCTCCTTCCATCTTTTTAGAAATCTATTGATATGCTGATTGTGTCTAGGGTATTCTGAGATTCTGGGTCAATATCCCCTTATCAGTGACTTCATACCATGTGTGATCTTTTGTGATTGGGTTACCTCACTAAGGATGATATTTTCAAGTTCTGACCATTTGCCTAGGAATTTCGTGAATTCATTGTTTTTAATTGCAGAGTAGTATTCCATTGTGTAAATATACCACATCTTCTGAATCCATTCCTCCGTTGAGGGACATCTGGGTTCTTTCCAGCTTCTGGCTATTATAAATAAGGCTGCTATGAATATAGTGGAGCATGTGTCCTTATTGCATGCAGGTAAAGTCTCTGGGTATATGCCCAGGAGTGGTATAGCCGGATCCTCCGGAAGTGTCATGCCCAGTTTTCTGAGGAGCCGCCAGACTGCTTTCCAGAGTGGTTGTACCAGCCTGCAATTCCACCAGCAGTGGAGGAGTGTTCCTCTTTCTCCACATCCTCGCCAACAACTGCTGTCTCCTGTGTTTTTGATCTTAGCCATCCTGACTGGTGTGAGATGGAATCTCAGGGTTGTTTTGATTTGCATTTCCCTAATGACTAAGGATGATGAACATCTCTTTAGGTGCTTCTCAGCCATTAGATATTCTTCAGGTGAGAACTCTTTGTGGAGCTCTGTACCCCATTTTTTAATAGGGTTACTTGCCTCTCTGGAGTTTAACTTCTTGAGTTCTTTGTATATCTTGGATATTAGCCCTCTGTCGGATGTAAGGTTGGTAAAGATCATTTCCCAGTTAGTTGGTTGCCGCTTTGTCTTTTTGACGGTGTCTTTTGCCTTGCAAAAACTTTGTAATTTAATGAGGTCCCATTTGTCTATTCTTGATCTTAGAGTATAAGCTATTGGAGTTCTGTTCAGGAAATTCTCCCCTGTGCCCATATGTTCAAGGTTCTTCCCTAGTTTCCCTTCTATTAGTTTCAGTGTGTCTGGTTTTATGTGGAGATCTTTGATCCACTTAGAATTGAGCTTAGTGCAAGGAGATAAGGATGGGTCAATTTGCATTCTTCTGCATGTTGACCTCCAGCTGAGCCAGCACCATTTGTTGAAAAGGCTATCTTTTTTCCACTGGATGGTTTTAGCTCCTTTGTCAAAGATCAAGTGACCATAGGAGTGTGGATTCATTTCTGGGTCTTCAATTCTGTTCCATTGATCTACATGTCTGTTACTGTACCAATACCATGCAGTTTTTAACACTATTGCTCTGTAGTACAGCTTGAGGTCCGGGATACTGATTCCCCCAGAGGTTCTTTTACTCTTGAGAATAGTTTTAGCTATTCTGGGTTTTCTGTTATTCCAGATGAATTTTTGAATTGCTCTTTCTAACTCTATGAAGAATTGAGTTGGGATTTTGATGGGGATTGCATTGAATCTGTGTATTACTTTTGGTAAGATGCTCATTTTTACTATATTAATCCTGCCAATCCATGAGCATGGCAGATTTTTCCATCTTCCGAGGTCTTCTTCAATTTCTTTCTTCAGAGACTTGAAGTTCTTGTCATACAGATCTTTCACTTGTTTGGTTAGCGTCACGCCAAGATACTTAATATGGTTTGTGGCTATCGTAAAGGGTATTATTTCTCTTACTTCTTTCTCAGCCTGCTTATCCTTTGAGTATAGGAAGGCTTCTGACTTGCTTGAGTTGATTTTATATCCGGCCACTTTGCTGAAGTCGTTTATCAGCTGTAGGAGTTCTCTGGTGGAGTTCTTTGGGTCGCTTATGTATACTATCATATCGTCTGCAAATAGTGATAGTTTGACTTCTTCCTTTCCAATTTGTATCCCTTTGACCTCTTTTTCTTGTCTAATTGC
Source organism: Tokudaia tokunoshimensis (assembly GCA_036184795.1). Taxonomy (NCBI): domain Eukaryota; kingdom Metazoa; phylum Chordata; class Mammalia; order Rodentia; family Muridae; genus Tokudaia; species Tokudaia tokunoshimensis. The sequence continues at coordinate 119,864,631 of BTHU01000014.1, forward strand.
TCTAGCTAGAACTTCAAGTACTATATTGAAAAGATATGGAGAGAGAGGGCAGCCTTGTCTAGTCCCTGATTTTAGTGGGATTGCTTCAAGTTTCTCTCCGTTTAGATTGATGCTGGCTACTGGTTTGCTGTAAATTGCTTTTACTATGTTTAGATATGGGCCTTGAATTCCTGATCTTTCCAAGACCTTTAGCATGAAAGGATGCTGAATTTTGTCAAATGCTTTCTCAGCATCTAATGAGATGACCATGTGGTTTTTTTCTTTGAGATTGTTTATGTAGTGGATTACATTGATGGATTTCCTTATATTGAACCATCCCTGCATCCCTGGGATGAAGCCTACTTGATCGTGGTGAATGATCGTTTTGATGTGTTCTTGGATTCGGTTGGCAAGAATTTTATTGAGTATTTTTGCATCGATATTCATAAGAGAGATTGGCCTGAGATTCTCTTTCTTTGTCGGATCTTTGTGTGCTTTTGGTATTAGTGTAATTGTGGCTTCATAGAACGAGTTGGGTAGTGTTCCTTCTGTTTCTATTTTGTGGAACAGTTTGAAGAGTATTGGTGTTAGGTCTTCTTTGAAGGTCTGATAGAATTCTGCACTAAAACCATCTGGACCTGTGCTTTTTTTGGTTGGAAGACTTCCAATGACAACTTCTATTTCTTCAGGGGTTATAGGACGGTTTAGATGGTCTATTTGATCCTGATTTAATTTTGGTACTTGGTATCTGTCAAGGAAATTGTCCATTTCCTCAAGATTTTCTAGTTGTGTTGAATACAGGTTTTTGTAGTAGGATCTGATGATTTTTTGAATTTCCTCAGTTTCTGTTGTTATCTCTCCCTTTTCGTTTCTGATTTTATTAATTTGGATACTATCTCTGTGCCCTCTGGTTAGTCTGGCTAAGGGCTTATCTATCTTGTTGATTTTCTCAAAGAACCAACTCCTCGTTTTGTTGATTCTTTGTATGGTTTTCTTTGTTTCTACTTGATTGATTTCAGCCCTGAGTTTGATGATTTCCTGCCTTCTACTCCTCTTTGGTGTATTTGCTTCTTTTTGTTCCAGGGCTTTCAGGTGTGCCATTAAGCTGTTAGTGTATGCTGTCTCCCGTTTCTTTTTGGCGGCACTCAGGGCTATGAATTTTCCTCTTAGCACTGCTTTCATTGTGTCCCATAAGTTAGGGTATGTTGTGCCTTCATTTTCATTAACTTTCAAAAAGTCTTTGATTTCTTTCTTTATTTCCACCTTGACCAAGTTATCATTGAGTAGAGCATTGTTCAGCCTCCATGTGTACGTGGGTTTTCTTTTGTTTTTGTTGCCATTGAAGAACACCCTTATTCCATAGTGATCTGATAGGAGGCATGGGATTATTTCTATCTTCTTGTATCTGTTGAGGTCTGATTTGTGACCAATTATATGGTCAATTTTGGAGAAGGTACCATGAGGAGCTGAGAAGAAGGTGTATTCTTTAGCTCTAGGATGAAATGTTCTATATATATCAGTTAGTTCCATTTGGTCCAAGGCTTCAATTAGATTCACTGTGTCCCTGTTTAGTTTCTGCTTTCCTGAACGATCCATTTCAGAGAGCGGGGTGTTGAAGTCACCCACTATTATTGTGTGCGGTGCGATGTGTGCTTTGAGTTTTAGTAAAGTTTCTTTTACGAATGAGGGTGCCCTTGCATTTGGAGCATAGATATTCAGGATTGAGAGTTCTTGATGGTGGATTTTTCCCTTGATCAGTATGTAGTGTCCTTCTGTGTCTTTTTTGATGACTTTGGGTTGAAAATCAATTTTATCCGATATTAGGATGGCTACTCCACCTCGTTTCTTGGGGCCATTTGCTTGTAAAATTGTTTTCCAGCCTTTTACTCTGAGGTAGTGTTTGTCTTTGACACTGAGGTGCGTTTCCTGCATGCAGCAAAAAGCTGGGTCCTGTTTACGTATCCAGTCTGCTAGTCTATGTCTTTTAATTGGGGAATTGAGACCATTGATATTAAGAGAGATTAAGGCATAGTGATTATTGCCATCTGCCATTCTTGACGCTATCTTTATGTTTGAGTGGTTATCTACTTTTGGGTTTGATTCAAGAAGGTTATTATCTCATTTTTTCCAGGGTGTTGTTTCTCTCCCTGTATTGGAGGTTTCCACCTATTATCCGTTGCAGGGCTGGATTTGTGGAAAGATATTGTGAAAATTTGGTTTTATCATGGAATATCTTGGTCTCTCCATCTATGGTGATTGAGAGTTTTGCTGGGTATAGTAGTCTAGGCTGGCATTTGTGCTGTCTTAGTGTCTGCATGAGATCTGCCCAGGATCTTCTGGCTTTCATAGTCTCTGGTGAGAAGTCTGATGTGATTCGGATAGGTCTTCCTTTGTATGTTACTTGGCCCTTTTCTCTTACTGCATTTAGTATTCTTTCTTTGTTTAGAACATTCGGTGTTTTGATTATTATGTGACGGGAGGTATTTCTGTTCTGGTCCAGTCTGTTTGGAGTTCTGTAGGCTTCTTGTATGTTCATCGGCATCTCTCTCTTTAAGTTAGGGAAGTTTTCCTCCATAATTTTGTTGAAGATGTTTACTGGCCCTTTAAGTTGCAAATCTTCACTCTCATCTATACCTATAATCCTTAGGTTTGGTCTTCTCATTGTGTCCTGGATTTCCTGGATGTTTTGGGTTACGCGTTTTTTGCATTTTGCATTTTCTTTGACTGTAGAGTCGATGCTTTCTATGGAATCTTCAGCACCTGAGATTCTTTCTTCCATCTCTTGTATTCTATTGTTGATGTTTGCATCTATGACTCCTGATTTCTTCCCAAGGTTTTCTATCTCCAAAGTTGTCTCCCTTTGTGATTTCTTAGTTGTTTCTACTTCCTTTTTTAGTTCCTGGATGGATTTGCTGAGATCCTTCACTTGTTTGTTTGTATTTTCCTGTATTTCTTTAAGGTAATTTTGCATTACCTCTTTCAGGATTTCTTCCTGATGACCCACGTTCTCCTGCATTTCTCTGAGCGATTTTTGTGTTTCCTCCTCATGGGATTCCATCTGTTGATCCATCGTCTCCTGCATTTCTTTAAGCAGTTCTCGTGTTTCCTTTGTAAGGGCATCTAACCGTTGATTCATTTCTTTAAGCAATTTTTGTGTTGCCTCCTTATGGGCATCCGTCTGTTGACCCATATTCTTCTGCATTTCTTTATGCAAATTTTGTGATTCCTTTGTGAGTGCATCTACCCGTTGATTCATCTCGTTAAGCGATTTTTGTGTTGTCTCCTTGTGCGCCTCCATCTTTTGATCCATGTTCTCCCGCATTTCTCTAAGCGATTTTTGTGTTTCCTTTGTAAGGGCTTCTAACCGTTGATTCATGGTCTCCTGTAACTCTTTATGAGATTTATTTGTGTCCTTCTTGTGATCCTCTAATAGCATCATGAGAAGTGATTTTAAATCCAGATCTTGTCTTTCGGGTGTGGTGGGGTATCCAGGACTTGCTGCTGTTGGAGAGTTGGGTTCGGATGGTCCTACATTACTTTGATTACTGTTAGTAACATTCCTACGTTTGCCTTTTGCCATCTGGATACCTCTGGTGTTAGTTGGTCCTGCTGCCACTGGCTGTTGGTTGGACCTCCTGTGAGCCTGCAAAGCTATTTCTGCCCCCCCCCTGGATTACCAGGATTCCCCTGGCACCGATTTCTGGGGCCTGCCTGCTCCTGAGTGACTTTGGAGCCCTAATGTGCTTTGCCCCAAGTGATCTTATATTGGGGAGGCCTTGCACATCTAAAGGCTCAGCCTAGTGGATTCCTGGAGCAGAGGTCGCCAAAGGGAGGCTGGCAGGCTCCTGCCCTGTGCAGGGGTGTGTGATCTCTCCTGGGGGGGGGAGGGGGCGTCCCTCTGCCAGGCAGAAGTCCCACAGCAGATCTGGCGCGCTGGTCACTGCAGATCAGCCCAGCACCTGGGAGCAGGTTACACACAAGCTGCCTGAACCCGAAGCGATATTATGCCTGTCTGTCTCTGAGCCTGGTGGTCCCAACTACCTGGTCACTGGAGCAAAGATGGCGGAGGGCACTCTCCGTGGCGCTGCTCACCCTGTGGTCACGATGGCCCGCCGATCTGGCACCCAGACGACCACAGCGCCAACCCGCCCTCGGGCACAGAAGGAAGCCCCAACAGGCCGTGTCCCAAGTGATGTTATATTGGGGGGAGAGCCTGGGTACCGGTCTCTCCAGCGCAGTCCGCGGGAACAGAGGTCGCGGAAGGGAAGCTGGCGTGCTCCCTCCCTGCGCGGGGTCCCTCCACCAGGCAGAAGGTCCCACCGCGGAATTGGCGCGCTGGTTACTGCAGATCAGCCCAGCACCTGGGAGCAGGTTACACCCAAGCTGCCTGAAACCGAAGCGATATTATGCCTGTCTGTCTCTGAGCCTGGCGGTCCCAACTACCTGGTCACTGGAGCAAAGATGGCGGAGGGCAGTCTCCGTGGCGCCGCTCACCCTGTGGTCACGATGGCCCGCCGATCTGGCGCCCAGACGACTACAGCGCCAACCCGCCCTCGGGCACAGACGGAAGCCCCAACAGGCCGTGTCCCAAGTGATGTTATATCGGGGGGAGAGCCTGGGTACCGGTCTCTCCAGCGCAGTCCGCGGGAACAGAGGTCGCGGAAGGGAAGCTGGCGTGCTCCCTCCCTGCGCGGGGTCCCTCTCAGCATTCACTCTTTTTCTGCAACATTTTTGATTAATTTTTTAGCCATTAATGGAAACACAGGTTCTTTGGGCTTGAATCATTAAATGACCAACATAATTAAATTATACTGGGTAAAAGGAAGGCACCAAGGAAAATCCACCTGTAACTAGAGCCGTCAGAAGGGCTTTATTCCTCTGAAGGTAGTGGTCAACAGGTAATTTCTTTGGAAATAAGGATGATTCTCTCATCAAAAAAGGAGTAAGCACCACTTATGATTGTTCCAGAATAAATGAGGGATTTGGGAAAAAGCCAAATTTAGTGAAATTGAATGATTATGAAAATATATTGCTCATAAAATCCAGAAACTTTTTCTGTAACTTATTCATGGCAAATAGTCCAAAAACCTAATTAGACAAGCTGATGTTTTTGGATGAGGAGGCATACTTGCTCATTATGGTAACTCCATAAATGTGTTCTCTCAGGAATCCCCAAGTAGGCAGCTAATCAAACATAGCATTTCTCAATTTTTCTCATTCTCTAATTTCAAATTTCGTGATTGGCTAAATTCTATTTTCTGTGAGCACAGAAGTAATTGTTGTTGAAAAATTTGTTTAGCTTGTAAACCATCACTACAAATCAGATTCAGATCTAGAATTACATCTGCTAACATTTATTATGATTTCCTATCACATAAAATGTGGATTTTTCTCTTATACTTCTTAGTTTTTACAATGAGAGTCGCATTGTTATTGTATTGTCATTGACTGAGAAAGAGGTTACGTATTCTCAAAAAATGTAAATGAAATCTATTGTAAGTATAAAAAGGGTTTTATGAACATTTCTTTCTAGTCCCTGCCAAAATCCCAGAGTGATGGAAAAATCAGTGGTGGAACAGTTGTCATGGTGATTGTGGTCCAATTCAGAAGGAATAAGTAGATGGTTTCCATAATAACTACATATTGGTAAATGTCATATGCTATTTAGAAGTAATGGTTTTAGTGAGGCAGTTGAGGTATAATATTATCTGTGTTAGAACCTCACAGTTTAGTCTAACTGGGGCTTTATGAAATGTTATAAAACACTGATGAAAAGCAATGGAAACAGTGTTTTGTTTTTAATCATTCCTCTCTCTAACCAATGTTCCTAGCTGAACAGCTTGCAATGTTCTCCTAAAATTAACAAATGAGTATCTATCGATTTCCTCCAATTGCATGCAAGTTTCTCTTACCTCAGTTCAAGACTCTATACTATTTCTTTATTTGTTAAAAATACCTCAAATACATGATGAATGCAGCACAGAGTAGCTAAAACTTGTGTTTAAAGTTTAGAAAATGATTGGACACAGGTGCCCTAAGAGTATTAATAAATTGAAGAAAAGTGCTAGACATGAATGCTGAAATTACTTCACTTAAGAACTATTATTTGTCAAAATCAAGCTTATGGCTCTGGACAGGGACATTCAAAACATGTTTTAAATGTAAATATTTCATCACTGTAACCTGAAATCCCCCTTGAAAATGCTAAAAAGAATTGCCTTAAAGTATGAGTAAATTATTTAAGACTTACTCCCTTTCAACTTTAATTTATAGTCCTAAATGATAATAATAGAAGATAATCAAAGTTAAAAATGGTAGTTTATCATTGACCTGATTTTTGGAAAAATATCAGTACGTTCCTGCATTAACATAAAAGCTAACTTTATTTTGTTTATGTACAGAACTTCAACTTGAGAGAAATGACTTCTCTTTACCAAGTTCCTGAAATGATTTATTCAGATTAAAAACAGATGGCTGAGCGATACTTATAGGATTTGGTTTACTAATGGAAAGTGAAGGACTGGTGTTCATCATTGGTTTGTCTAGAGAATGAGAGTGGAGGAGTGGTCCTATTCACTGAGTAAAATATGTATTCAAAAGAAATTAGGATTAGTAAGACAGACTTTGAGGCAGTTTAGAGAAAGTTTGTGTGTAAAGAATTTTAAGGGCCATGTAGTCATTCATTGGTAAATAAAGATATTTATTATAATCAAACTTTAAAATTTGATCTTAGGAGCATTGCTAGACAAACCCCTCTTAATGGCTGTATGGTCACTGAGTTAAAGATATTGAAAAATTCTTCAGAAGATTAGATTAAAAATAATACATGGTAACGAAAGTTCATTAAATTCATTGTCAATGCTATTCAGGAGTTTATAAATCTTGGATTATAAAATATTAGCTGCAAAGAATTTTACTCCCAAATATACTGAAGATTAGAAATAAATCTTATGCACCAATGTTGCAGAGAAAATATATGAATATATAACACAATTTTGTTCCACACAGAGCATGCCATTGTGTGGTTGGCATTATGGTTGGGGAAAGGTGCATTCTCTCCTTCATAGGAGTCATAGCTAGATAGCTACAATCACTCATGGGTTTATTAGTGAACTTTAAACTGGCCGAATGATTGACTATATAAAATGACATTTTCATAGGATTGACAATAAAAGTATATTTATGAATTATAAGACTTGGTAATTTCTGAGTTATTTGAAGTAAATGTGTCAAATTATCCCTATAAAAGAAATCCTTAAATATAGAAGAAATAGGAAAATAATTACAGCCTTGAAAATGGTGGCACATTTGGGGACTATGAATTGCCAAACAAGGCTGTTCTTTCTCACAGATTTGCCTTAAAGGGATAAAGAGCCCAGCCTCCTTGTATCATTAGAACTCATTAATTACTATTTTTGTTACAGTAGCATGCCAATACTGGTATGGAATGAGGAATCCATAAAGCATTTTGATTAACCACTCTAAAATTCTGTTTCTCCAGTTAATGTATGAACTGAATTAGAATTTATTGAGGATAAAAATGTCACTTTAGATATGTGATAACTCCTGCCATCTCAAATGAATGGTAATATCTCAAATGGATGTTAAAAGATTAAGCCCATTTTAAATAATAATATGTGTAATCTAGAAAGCAATTGACTGGGTGGAAAGGGGGGTTATTTTTAATACTCCTGATTTTCCTATAAATTGAAGAGTTTATTGGTACAAATATTGTCCTAAATGGGGGTGGGACACAGAACCCCCAAAACCAAGTCTATCTCTCCTCCCCTCTTTGCTATTCATTACCCCTGGCTATTCCCAGACAATCAGCCCACAATTTCCTTCAGATGTCTGAAATGTCACCAAATTATAGACGACTATCATATATTAACATACCCATGACAGACTCTAATATATAAACTTAAGCTTTCTATGAGATTAACCACAACAGCCACAATAAATTAGAACAATTCAACAATATGTTTTCCCAAAAGTTATTTATTTCAAACTGTTAAGTTGTTTATTTCTGGAGTTTTCCTTTTAATAGTTCAGGCTGCTGTTGGGTGCAGGTTAACTGAGACTCTATGAAGAATTATTTTGCTTGAGTCTGCTGCCTAAGCCTAGGACATTATCAGGATTTCATCACTTGAGGCTTCTGCACTAGATCATCCTTGAGTGTGGAGGGAAGGTTTCCCTCTTTTGGTAGTGAGCTGTAGTAGGTGGAAGCAGCTTCTGAGTGTAGGAGTGGTCAACAGGCATGGACACTCAGTTGTACCATAGGCTTTTGAATTTATTATAAATTTAATGGCCGTATCTCACAGATCTTTTGAAGCTTAAGCCATGGGGAATGTAGCTCCATAATGAACCACACATATACACTCATGGAGAAAATAAAAGACACAAGGAAAATTTAAAGTACTTAAATATCATATCTATATATAATCACATATGGAAAATGCCAATGAGCATTATTTGAATTTTTGTTATCTTGTGGTTAGAAGAACTTCCTGTAATTGACAAAGTCTGCATCCTCACTCTGTATTGTATTCAGCAACTCAGTGTTGGACTCAGGCTATTTTTTGCTTCTTCCGGGAAGTAAACACTTTCTAGATATTTCCATGTGTAAAGTCCTTTTCAAGGCTAACAGTATGAAGTGGGAATCTGGCTAAGAGTCATTGGACTTGAGTAGCTTGTATGAGGCCCTGGGTTTGATCCTCAGCATTGCCGAAAATTGTTTGTTCTATGCCATAGTATACTGGAACTAGGTGGCTTGATTTTAACCTTATAGCAACTCAGAGTTAAGAGAATTTGAAATTTGAAATTGTTGGGATTTTAAAACGAAAATTTGGTGTCTTTTAAGTTAGATCACACTCTGCATTATGAGATAAACAGGAGACTGTGGGGTCACAGGATAGTCTTTAACTTGTGTATTGAGTTGACAAGGGATGTTTATGATGTTTAATTTTAATTGTGAACTTGACACAATCTAGAACCACCTGAAGTTGAGTCTCAATGAGAACCTGCTTAGACCACACTGGCTTTCGGGCCAGTTTACAGGATAAGATCCAACCAGAAATGAACTTTCTCAGGGGTTGGTTTTGAACTGGTAATGGAGTTGACTAGTAGGAATGCATATACTTGTTCATTTCTCTCTTCCTGTATGTGGATATGATATGACCTGCTGTCTCAAACTCCTGTCACTGTGACTGTCCCACCATGATGGCCTGTAACCTAGAATGGTGAGCTAAAATAAGAACATAAAGGTCAGGTACAAATGTGTATTTAATAAATGTTGCTAAATAGCAGTTATTGGCATATATAATCCGAATATAGAATGAAGTGTGATTTTAATTCTTCTGTAGCTGGAAGTACTAAAATCAGTGCATGCTATAACTGGCAATGCACCAGTGGGCCTTGTTTTCATCTCTGGAGGACTTTCTAACCCGGAGCTCGGAAATCTCACTACCTGACTCCAGTTCCCACTGCAGGGCCACTACCATGCCAGCACCACTCGTCCAAGTCCCATGGCCTTTTGGGGTGCACTTCTTGCAAACCCATGCTTTACTGCTATACCTTTCTCTCTGGAACCCAGTTGAGTCTCTGCATGAAGATAAACACCACACAAACTTAGTTTAGAATCAATAGGTAACCCAATTGCTGGGCACAACAACTAGAACCCTAATCTTGAAAGTCATATTAAATATAAATCGTTCCATGGTAATCCTGGCGGATTCACCATCTAAAGTGAGATGGAGGGAGTATGAGGGGCACTTTTAGCTACATCTTTTCCTCCTGCTGTCCCCATCCTGTATCTCTCTCCTGCTTCATCTCTTTCTCTCTCCAACCCAGGAAGTCCTACCTCCTCCTCTCCCAGTGATTGGTTCCTAGAACTCTTTATTCATCAGGGGAATAAAGAAGTCACCTGAGTATGTGACTTACCCCTCTTTCCAGGCAGCCCCTCTTTAGGAAGCAAAATTAGCATCAAAACACAAACAGCACTAGGGCTATCCTCAAGATCCTCCTGACCTTAGGCAAATTTTCCTAAAAATATTGGATGTTACTATTTGAAAATTATATGAAAAAATGTGCTGGGTACTCTAGATGAAACAAAGACAGGACTGAAGCAGCCTTCTTCTTCCAGCATGTATTTCATCACCTTGGGAGAATCGAAGATACTAATTCTGTGGATTTGGTAGTCTGTCACCATGGAAAGATTCTTAAGATATTCTGCTATAGCTTATTATTTACTTCATAAAAGAACATATTTATTTCACATTTGTTCTTGAAAGTAGCATTGCTGTGTCTAGTATCCTTTTCTGTTTTTCTCATGGAAATTATGGTTATTCATTCATGAATTTTTCTGATGCCATTACGATTATTGTATCTATTCTAAAAATAGAATATCTACTTAACATGTACAAGCTCTGAATAATAATATTTAGTGTGAGTGTCTGAGACATGGCTTCATTGGTGAGGAGCTGTGTTTGTAACCCTCACACTCATATAATAAGGCTGTGGATGTGTAGCAGAATCTCAGCATTGGGGAGGTAGATGGGAAGATCGCTAGAACTCTGACCAGCCATGATAGCCAAGTGAGTGAGTTCTAGGCCACATAGGAGATAATGTCTCAAAAATAAGGTGGAGAAATGGAGGAAGACACTCAAGTTTGACCTATTGCTTTTATACATATGCACATAGAAACATACACTTCTGTTTACATATGCCTATTTATACACATAAAAGTTTACACACACTATGCAAAAAGATGCATATTTCTCAGCACCACACACATGTCCTCACATATACATACAGCCAGACACACTTCTGATGACCACCACTACCATGAGCAGGTGAATAAATACCTATTAGCTCAGGCATCATTTCTGTCAGGGTTAGTTTACTGCAATAAGCTCCTAATTAGTGCTTTCTCTCATTTGTTTTAAACTTCTCATCCTACACCTTTAATACGATTGCTTTAATGTCTTCTTTCATTCCTACTGTACTTTCGTGTCTCCTACGAATTTGATTACGTTGTTGAAACATTCAACAGTGTTAATTGTTTCATTCCCCCCCTCCCCGTGGCATTGGTATGATTATATGTGAACCCACAAAAACAATGTATCTACATACAGATCTTATTCCTGTGACAGAAATCATCTTCACATGGATCATAGAACTAAATGTAAAGAGTAGAAATATAATATTTCTTTGGAAAGGAAAAACCTTAAGTGACTTTTGAGTCGCTGATGAGTGGTTCAAAAACATAGGAAGAGCACAAGCCAATGTGAAGTCAGCTCACTTGTTCATGCTAAGTTAAACATGTGCAAGTGAGGATGTGGTTTGGATAGTTCTGAGAAAATTCACAGGTTAGGAAAAATACTCATAAAACCAAGATATGATAGACATATGAAACATATTCAAAGAACTTTTAAAATAAATAAGAAAATTAACGATACAATTAAATTTGACAAACTATTCGTAAACAGATTCCCCCCAAATAAAAGACATGCCTCGTACACTATGCACATCCAGTAAAACTCAGCAACATTTATTATTTGGAAATTCAAGTTAAGAGAAACTTGAGACTTAAGACTACCCGAGGGTGGGTGGCACCTTCCAGTAGGCTGGGGGTGATGGACATGGATTGAAGGAAAGTGGATGGTAGCCAGCAACTTCAAGCTCCACTTTGGGGCAAGTGTGTCTATTAGAGTTGTTCTCACTCAAGGCTCTGGATTCTTCAGCCTTTCAAAGTAAATTCACAACTTGAGTTTCAAGCCTTCAGTGTTAACTGTCTCTGCAACATTGCCCTCCATCACCTTGTGATGGGGCTTCTAGCTTCTGGGACTGAGTGCATACTGGGTTCTCTCTTTCCATTATACAGGTAGATACTTGGCCACCATGATATAAGCCAAGCCAATAAAACTGTACTTATAAAAACAAACAATACTTATACTTGTATTGTATGTTGTAGATTAATTGCTCTCTAGGAATCATATCAGATTTTTGGTGTCAATAATTTCTGTGTACTTGATGTAAATAATTAGTTAAACAGGTTGAAACAAGTTTTTTCAGTAGTGGAAAGAAAATTATAGATAAGCAAAGGGAATGGGCACCATATATTACAATGCCAATGAGTTAGATTTGAAGACATAAAGTCCTGTATAAGGTAATATGTATACAGATGCTGTTTGTGGATACTATACACCCATATGTTAGTATATCACTCTGTTCTTTGAGACCTTAGACATAATGATACTACATTAAAACCCAGTCAATCTATTTTCCAGATCTTAGATTCTTATATATCTTTTTTTCTAATCAAAGGACCCCTTGTAGAAATTAAAATATTCTGGGGCTATGGCCAGAAAAATACACCGTTATCACTGAGTATCATGTGTCAGAAAGTAAGGAAGTACTCAAGGCACACATGTATATGTCTGTTACTAAAAAAAAAAAAAACCAGAATGACAATAACATTCAATGCAAGAGCCCTCAACTGCTAAATCTGAAATAGTTTGGGGAACAAAGTAGTACTGGGTTATACCTCAGAGCATGTATAGTATATTAGAGTGGGATTAGGTTAGATATAATCAAGATATGTTGTCCATAGATGAAATTCTCAACAAATAAAACATTACATTTAAGAAGAATAACCCAGGGAGTAAATAAATCTCCCACATAGATGGGAGATTCTGTATAATTTATCTAAGTCCTCGACACTCAGGAAGAGAAGCATAGGCTGTGCACAGTCACCTCCTTCTCAGAAACTAGAACAATAGGTGGAAAAAAGAGAACAGTCTTGTATCGGAAAAGCCTGGTAAGCACTTGCTGCAGGCTGACAGCATTAACAATGATACTGTGTTAAGTGGGCAGGCGGCAGACATGACACATGTGACATACGTAACGAGTGGTGTTTCATCTCAGTGATATGCCTCTTCAAAATCACAATGCTCACAAAACCACGGGCAAAGCACCACATATCCTAATAGAAACATGTGCATCGCATTGCTCTGAATTGAAACATTCCTTTTTGGAGGGACTTACTGAAAGCAAACTCAGAAAGTAAACAAAACTTAAAAGATTAAAAAAATAAAGGCCTCAGAAGTCTCAGGGAGCTCCTGAAACTCACAGAATTCACACAGTCTGAGGTCATATAAGCAGCAGTAATTGCCATGGAGAAATGACTGTCCTACCTTCTGAACTGTCTACAAGCCATGCATTTAGGTCTACAAATGCAGATTTCTTGAGTCATTACCCAGGCTGTGATAGGATTTTCAGTGATCTAGCAATCCTTGAGAGATTTATGCCCATAAAGGAACTCCCATAAGCTCACTGGTCCACTAAGCTAGATTTGTGTGGCATAACGTGTTTTGTGGAACAGCCTGTGTGACATATCCGGGGTGAATGGCCATCCATTCACATATTCCCATGAAAAGTCACTCAATGAAAACATCCACAAAAATCCATTACCTGATCTCCTCAAAATGATAATTTATCAAAAACAAAAACAAACAAACAAAAAAACTGGATGTAGTGGTTCACACCTTTAATCCCAGCATGTGAGAGGCAGAGGCAGAGGAAGAGGGAGGATAATCTTTGAATTCTAGGCCAGCCTGATATATAGAGCAAGTTACAGGACAGCCAGGACTATACAGAAAAATTCTGTCTTGAAAAACCCACACTTCAAAAGGAAATCAAAAGGAAGGAAGGAAAGAAAGAAAGAAAGAAAGAAAGAAAGAAAGAAAGAAAGAAAGAAAGAAAGAAAGAAAGAAAGAAAGGAAGGAAGGAAGAAGGAAAGGAAGGAAGGAAGAAAGGATGGAAGGAAGGAAGGAAGGAAGGAAGGAAGGAAGGAAGGAAGGAAGGAAAGAAAGATTTGGTCATGGTTAATAGAATGAGATATGACAGTAGAATGAAATATGGAGTGCTGCATGAAATTTTGTAAATAAAAGAGGAGATAAATTAGAGAAAAATGAAAATGTGAAAAATGATATACAAATTTTGGTTCTCTAAACACAAGAAATGGATCATATGAATACAAAACAGTGGTAACAGGAAAAAATGAGTGTAGGTGTGAAGGGGTCTCTGGCTCTGAAACTCTTCAATAATAACTAAAAATGAGATTGCTAGGCTTTCTTAACATATGCATTTAATCTACCTTCTTTTTGTGCCCCCATCATATTGTTACTACAATACAGTCTAATCTTCAATTCTATCTTCAAATTAGTATAAAAGGACATTTCCCCACAAAATTTGTACTTATAATTTTTTCCATTAGTAGAAATTCCTGTTTAAAATAGAATGTGTCTCTTTTCACCATTTCAGTGCCTTTGGGACATTAAATTTATCTACATTCAAAAGATTCCATCTTTTTCTTGATGAAAGGTGACTGGTCTTAACCCAAGAACTTCAACAATAGTCTACAAGTGTTAATATAAAATCTCTTTATTATCATTTAGTAAAAAAACTTTCATGCACTTTTTTGAGTACTGTGTTATTTAGGAATTTGCTGCTTAATTGTGAACAGTTGGTGATTTTTCTAGCTATTTTCCCTCATTAATTTTTTGCTTTAATTCGACTTCTGGTGCAGTATGTTCTGAGGGAAAGCAATCCTTCAGAAATTGTAAGCTTTTGTGGAAAGAAGCATATGGTTAATTTTGGTAAATGTTCCACTTGTACATCAAAGTATGTATTTCACTCCTGGGAAAAGAAATGTTTTATATATGTCAATTAGCTTATGTTTGTTAATTAAGTTCTGTCCATTTATATATTCTCTTTCTCCTGCTTTGTCAGCTACTGAGAGTGCATGGCAGACTATTACTAAGATTGTGGATTTATTCATTCTCTTTAAAATTCTTTTCTTTATTGAGCACATAGTTTTTTAGATTCATAAGTTTTACATGAATTGGTGCTTATATCATTGAAAGGCCCTCATTTTTATTGCTACAGATTCTTTCTATATTAAATTATGCTTAAATATTAATATAAAATGTATTTTATATGTTTTCTTAACAACAATTTGCTTATCCTTTATTTTCCTGAAAACATTTTTATTTCAACTCTTTCTGGTGAATATTTTTGTTGGTTATAAAATTCTAGGTAGCCAGTTCTTGTTAAATTGTTTTATTTTACATTATCTATTTATGGGGAGAAATGTCTAATGTGAGTGGAAGTGAGTGCCTGAGGAAGAAGTTATTAGATCCCTTGAAGTTGGAGTTACAGTCAGTTTTAGAGGCTTTGAGGTGGGTTCTGGGAATTGAACTCTGGTTACTTTAACTACTGAGTCATCTCTCCAGTTGGCTGAGTTATCAATCTATATTGTTCTTAGCACATGAGACCTGGTAGTCATGCTTGACTGCATCCTCTTTCTGTGTTCCTATGGAGAACTCAGCTCCCAGTCTTGTTCTTCCCTAAAAGCAACAATTCTTTTCCTTCTACTCTGCTGCCCACATACATCTGTGCTTCCTCACACTCATCTTTTTTGCTCAGCATTTTTAGGATAACAAGACAAATGGCATTCTTTGCATGTGTGCCAGTGAGGCTTCTAGAAGCCTACGGAGGACTAGGAGTTGACATCTTTCTTCAATTCAGAAATATTTCTGCCATCATTCCTTGAAGATACTTCACGTTCATTGCAGACATTGTAAATGTTATTTTATAGATATATCATGTAGCTTTAACTTACATCATGGTACCTAGCTTTAAATTTTATTCTGGTTAACTTTGTTATACCTTTAAATTTCCCCATCTTATACTGTAAAGTATGGGCACGTACTGCTATCATCATATGATGAAAACTCCTCATCTTCTCATCACATGTCTTTTTCTTTTTGTTAGGGTCTCATTATTTACCCATGGATGGCCTGAAACTCACTCTGTAGACTAGACTGGTCTGAGAACTACTATTTCTACCTCTAAGCAGAGGTCTCTGTCTGTTTCTGTATTCCTAGTGCTGGGATTAAAGGTGGGCACTGTCACACTTTTTTATACACCAGGACATACTGTGATGCTTCATAGACTTTCATGCAATTGGGTAACTAGTGCTTGGTACCTATGACTCTGATCTCACTATATCACTCTTAGCCATCTTGGCAAAGAAAGGACCATCCTTGTTTGTTTTAATCTAGTTGCTTGTTTCTAGGTTGATTAGACAAAGGGATAATATCTGAGCGATAATCAAGAGCTCTTTACAAACTATCTTAGACATTTTACATAACCTATTTGTTTATGTATGCAAATAGCCCTTCCTGTAACTGTGTCAGGAACTCATGGCAAAATGACTTGGTAGCTGTTGCTGAGCCTGAACACAGTGCCTGCTTACTATTTTCACTTCACCCCTCATCTTATCACTGTGCAGTCCATTCTGTACAGTGTGAAATACATCTGATGTTTGACTTCCAACACATTTGCTGCTTAGGATCTCTTCTAGATCCAGCATCGATGCAATAGTTGTTAATAATCACTTGCATGTGACAAGACACCATTTTTTGTTTGTTTTGTGTTTTACTATTTCTAAACAAATCATTTGTTGTACCTTGAATAGCATTGCAGAACAAACCAACAAAGTCATTTCTGCAATTATTTATTTATGTTGTAACAATAGCTATAATTGCTGTAATGAGTCAGGCTGGTCTGGTGCTCATCTGTTTGAAATGTCAACACTTTCTTCTCAGAGCTGGGACTTTAATGTTAAATTCCAATCTAGATAACATTCTTTCTTTTATTATTTCCAAAGTATCTACCAATTATTTAAGCCAAGATTGAAATTAGAAACACCATATGGCAAAAGACAATATTTTTCCTTAGGTCAATTAACAGCTTTTCTGCCCTTGCTCCTGATACACCAGGGATCTTTCTGAAACAGGTCTAACACAGCAGTTACCTAAGGGCTTGTTGGCCTTTGAACTCTTTGTCATACTCAGTTTATACCACAACATCAGTACCAGAGAGATTGTTGGCAGAAAGAAGTATCCTAGCATTTTTTTGTCTTTCACTGTAGTTGTTTAGAGACTTATCATTTTAAATCACTAAACAGTCATAAAATTCATATAGAAATGCACACACATTTCACAATCTTTACTAGAAAGATGAAGAGAAGTATTATGCTACAGAATATAATACTACAAAGCTATTGAAATCAAAAAAGCATGGTATTCCTAACAGAATAGATGCATAAACCAATGGAAGAGAGTGGAGATCCCAGAAGGAAAGAGCAGCCTCTACAGCAAACCAACCTGCAGCCAAGCTACTGACGATTCACATTTATAAAGACAATCTTCTCAACACATACTCCCGGGATATTGGATATCTACATTAAGAAGGGTGGTAGGATGATATTTTCAAGTTCTGACCATTTGCCTAGGAATTTCATGAATTCATTGTTTTTAATTGCAGAGTAGTATTCCATTGTGTAATCCAATCACAAAAGAACACACATGGTATGCAGTCACTGATAAGGGGATATTAACCCAGAATCTCGGAATACCCTAGACACAATTCGCATATCAATAGATTTCCAAGAAGATGGAAGGAGAGACCCCTGGTCCTGGAAAGACTGGATGTAGGGGAATGCCAGGACAGAGAAGTGAGAGGGGGTTTAATGGGGAAAAGAGGGAGGGAAGGGGGCTTATGGGACTTTCGGGGAGGGAGGAAATGGGAAAGGGGAAATGATTTTGAATGTAAATAAAAAAAAGTAAAATAAAAAAAAGGAGAAGAAAAGAAGAAAATGAAGAAGAAGAAGAAGAAGAAGAAGAAGGAGGAGGAGGAGGAGGAGGAGAAGGAGAAAAGAAGAAGAAGAGGAAGAAGAAGAAGAAGAAGAAGAAGAAGAAGAAGAAGAAGAAGAAGAAGAAGAAGAAGAAGGAGGAGGAGGAGGAGGAGGAGGAGGAGGAGGAGGAGGAGGAGGAGGAGGAGGAGGAGGAGAAGGAGAAAAGAAGAAGAAGAGGAAGAAGACGAAGAAGAAGAAGAAGAAGAAGAAGAAGAAGAAGAAGAAGAAGAAGAAGAAGAAGCCTCAAGCTAAAACACTTCTACATAGCCTGGGACACAATAAGCAGAATGAAGAGAAAAATTGCAGAGTCAATGAAAATATTTGCAAACTATTTATCTAATAAGCAGGTTAGTTTCTAAACTGAAACAAAGAATTCTAACATTTCAACAGCTAGAAAACTTCCAAGAAGTAGATTGAAAAATTAGTGTCTCACATTTCACAAAGAAGAAATAAAAGTGGTCCTTGAGTATGTGTGAAAATTGTCTTCTTCACTGACTATCAGGAAAGGGAAAATCAAAACCTTATGAGATTATTCTGATTGAATGACTGTTACTAAAAAGATGTAAGCCAGTACTTCCTCTGGCAAGAGCCTCCTCCTGAAGGTTTAACTTTCCCAAATCATGCTATCAGCTGGGGAGACCAAGTGTTCAAAGATATGTTCCTGTAAGAGACATTTTGTGTTCCAACTACTACAGGTAGTGTTTTTCAAAAACTGATTCCTAGCCGACAGTTTGGGAAATTAAATCAACTGAGTTTGGAACAGTATACTGTGGTGGGGGAAAGAAGATTAAGAGTTTTGTTGTTGTTTTGCTTTGTTACATTTTTAAATGTTCTGTATTTTGAAAAGTCTTAAAAATCAAATCACATGGTCTGAACTGGTGTCCTGAGCAGATCTTGGGCACTAGCTCCACACCCAATCCCACAACAGCCACAGGAAGCTTGATTCTCAGGTGCTCTAAAATGCCTAGGATCATAGGATCTCAGAAGCTTGATCAAACCAGGATTTCAGGATCCCAGAGGCAGCTTGACTCCTAGCTCTGACACACTCAGGATCTCAGGATCCCAGAATCACAGGATCACAAAGACAGCTGGACTCTGAGGAGTTCTGAGAAAACCAGAATCACAGGGGGAACAAGCTCCAGTCAGACGGTAAGGGCAGGTAGTACTGGAGATAATCAGATGGCAGGAGGCAAGTGTAAGAACATAAGCAAGAGAAACCAAAGCTACTTGCCATCATTAGAACCCAGTTCTCATGCCATAGCAAGTCCTGGATACACCATCACACCGGAAAAGCAAGATTCAGATCTAAAATCATTTCTCATGATGATGATAGTGGATTTTAAGAAGGACTTAAATAACTCCTTTTAAAAATACAGGAGAATACAAGTAAACAGGTAGAAGCCCTTAAAGAGGAAACACAAAAATCCCTTAAAGAATGACAGGAAAACACAACAAACAGGAGAAGGAATTGAACAAAACCATCCAGGATGTAAAAAATGAAACTAGAAACAATACAGAAATCACAAAGGGTGACTACTGTGGAGATAGGAAACCCAGGAAAGAGATCAGGAGCCATAGATGCAAGCATCACCAACAGAATACAAAGATAGAAGAGAGAATCTCAAGTGCAGAAGATACAATAGAAAACATTGACACAACAATCAAAGAAAATGCAAAATGCAAAAAGCTCCTAACCCCAAATATCCAGGAAATCGAGGACATAATGATGAGACCAAACCTAAGGAAAATCGGTATAGAAGAGAGTAAAGAGCCCCAAATTAAAGGGCCTGTAAATATCTTCAAAAAAATTTATAGAAGAAAACTTCCCTAACCTAAAGAAAGAGATGCCCATAAACATACAAGAAGCCTACAGAACTCCAAATAAATTGGACCAGAAAAGAAATTCCTCCTTTCACATAATAGTCAAAGCACCAAATGTACAAAACAAAGAAAGAATATAAAAAGCAATATGGGAAAAGATCAAGTACCATATAAAGGCATACCTATCAGAATTACACCAGACTTTTCACCAGAGAGTATGAAAGCTAGAAGAGAGTGGGCAGATCTCATACAGACCCTAAGCGAACACAAATGCCAACCCAGACTACTATTCCCAGCAAAACCCTCAATTACCACAGATGGAGAACCCAAGATATTCCATGACAAAACAAATTTACATAATATCTTTACACAAATCCAGCCCTGCAATGGATAAAGGAAAACACCAACACAAGGAGGGAAACTACACTCTAGCAAAAGCAAGAAAGTAATCTTTTTTCAACAAACTGAAAAGAAGACAGCCACACAATCATAATTCCATCTCTAACAACAAAAATAACAGGAAGCAACAATCATTTTTCCTTAATATCTCTTAACATCAATGGACTCAATTCCTCAATAAAAGGACATAGACTAACAAACTGGATATGTAAACAGGACCAAGCATTAAAACCAGGGACTATACAAGGCTGCCCACTGTCTCCCTATCTATTCAATATAGTGCATGAAGTTCTAACTAGAGCAATTAGACAACAAAAGGAGGTCAAAGGGATACAAATTGGAAAGGAAGAAGTCATAATATCACTATTTGTAGATGATATGATAGTATATTTAAGTGATCCCCAAAATCTCTGCCAGAGAACTCCTAAACCTGATAAACAACTTCAGCAAAGTGGCTGGAAATAAAATTAACTCAACAAATCAGTAGCCTTCCTATACTAAAAGGATAAGCAGGCTGAGAAAGAAATTAGGGAAATGACATCCATCACAATAGTTGCAAATAATATAAAACACTTTGGTGTGACTAACCAAGCAAGTAAAAGATGTGTTTGACAACAACTTCAAGTCTCTGAAGAAAGAAATTGAAGAAGATCTCAGAAGATAAAAGATCTCTATGCTCATGGATTGTCAGGATTAATACAGTAAAAATGGATATCCTTCTGAAAATGAATCTACAAATTCCCTATCAAAATTCTAAATCAATTCTTCATAGAGTTAGAAAGAGCAATTCTTCAATTTTCTGAGGAACTGCCAAACTGATTCGAGTGCGTTTACCAGCTTGTGATCCCACCAGCAATGGAGGAGTGTTCCTCTTTCTCTACTTCCTCTCCAGCATTTGCTGTCCCCTGAGTTTTTGATCTTGGCCATTCTGACTGGTGTGAGGTGGAATCTCAGGTTGTTTTGATTTGCATTTCCCTGATGATTAAGGATGTTGAACATTTGTTTAGGTGTTTTGCTGCCATCCAGTATTCCTCAGTTGAAAATTCTTTGTTTAACTCTGTACTCCATTTTTTCATACAGTTATTTGGTTCTCTTGAGTCTAATTTCTTGAGTTCTTTGTATATATTGGATATTAGCCCTCTTTCAAATGTGGGATTGATAAAGATCATTTCCCAATCTTTTTTGACCTATTGACAGTGTCCTTTGACTTACAGAAGCTTTGCAATTCTATGAGGTCTCATTTGTCAACTCTTGATCTTAGAACATAAGCTATTGGTGTTCTATTCAAGAAATATTCCCCTGTGCCCATGTGCTCCAGGTTCTTTTCAACTTTCTTTTTCTATTAGATTCAGAGTATCTGGTTTTATGTGGATGTCCTTGATCCACTTGGACTTAAGCTTGGTATAGGGAGATAAGAATGGATTAATTTGCATCCTTCTACATGTTAACTGGCGGTTGATCCAGCAGCATTTGCTGAAAATGATGTCTTTTTCCACTGGATGGTTTTAGCTCCTTTGTCAAAGATCAAGTGACCATAGGTGTGAGGGTTCATTTCTGGCTCTTCAATTCTATTCCATTGATCTACATGTACCAATATCATACAGTTTTTATTACTATTGCTCTGTAGTATAGCTTGAGATCAGGGAGCATAGCTTGAGGTCAGGGTTAAAATTAAGCAAAATGACTTCTCTTCTATTGTGCATTAGGGTGACTAAGTCTCTAAAATCTATCATATTGCATCTTTAAGAAAGTTTTATTTCACAACCATGATTGATCAACTTGTTAACCATTGGTGATCATTTTATCCTTCCAGTCTCTCTATCTACTGTAAAAGATGAAGGTGGGGCTGACTGTCCCAACACTCTTATCCCACTCTGGTTCTTCCTGTGACCAGCCTTCATTACAAATCAAGCTGTGGCCTGACAGACTTAGATCAACTCACTGGCACATACAGCATGTGAGAACGTTGAAGATTCTAGGACCTCTAGCAGCACACCTTCCAGCAACCTTTATGATCAAAATTTCTTTCTATTCCTAGATTCAGCCAAGTCTACTCCTAGGCAAAAGTATCTATGCTAGCACATCCATATGAAACATCCTCAAGAATAACTTGTGTCAGGTTCAGGTTTTTATCATGAGCCTTTGGTGCCCTTTAATTGAGAGTGGGCCCTGTGTTCAGTAATAGTATTCCCATTATTCATCTCCTAACACTTATCTCATTATACTGTATCCATAATCTATTTGGATTTTTTACTCATGCACATGGTATGAGGTGACCCCAGTCTACATTGTTCAATTCCTATGCCTAACACCTTGAAGAGTGGTTGCCATAGAGAAATGATCAGTAAGCACATTAGACACATAAATGAATCGAAACTCTGTGGACAGAGGTGGATGAAACATAAATAGGTTGGTAGCATTGCATTTGAAGTCTTAGTTGTAACAAAAGGATTACAGAAGAAATGCACATTTAAAAGGTGTTTTCAGAGTCACCTAATGAAAGTTTTCAGATGAAGTTTTCTTTTTAATACCAGATTTCAAAATTTGAGTTAACAAACTGTTTATTCTCAACAAAGGAGAGCTTTAAAATATTTCCTCCTTCCATATTCTGTGCTATAATTATTGCACTAAATAACCCTAGGTGGCAAAGCAGGTGGCCTTCATTCTATCAGCACTAAATCCCAACCATTAACCATTTGATGAAACATCAAGTATATGTAGTATAGGCTGCTCTTACCGATAATAGATTTCATTTTTAATCTTCTCAGAAAATGTAGTCAGCTCTGTCCTTGCCTTAAGGGTCATTCTGAGGCCGGATTATAAAGGGCCTGCTCCAGCTCATAACAACCACAACAGTTGGGTGAGTCCTGCTTCCCTGTGGTCCGGGCAGGCAATCAAGTTGCTCCCATTACTTCTCCCATATGCAGGTGATGAAAGGTGAACAGAAACAAACATATTTCTGCCAGAGCACAAAGTTCCAAACTTTTCACTAAGCTTTTCTCTTAAGAGTGAGTCATAAAACCGATTCAAGTTCTCTTGATCATTTTCTCCCATAGGGAATGGATGAGAAAGACAAGACTCTCTTGGAGATCAAAATGCAGGAACAAATAACTTTAATGAAAAGAACAGCAGGCTGAGAAAATGAGTTGAGCAAGTGTTTGAAGCTCTCTTGCATGTCCATCTCTGGGCAGAAAATAGAAGAGGGCATAGACACTTTCCTGCAAGAAGTGCACTTGTATCCTGGAGTGACAATCTACTGTTCTTGGAAGCTTAAAAAAGGAACTCAACAAATGGATAGCATGCCCCAGATAATTAGCAATAATTGTGTGTCTCTTCTGTTGACCCATTCTAGAGCTTCTTGCAGGCTCTCCATGCTTTCTGACAAAGCTGTTCTGAGAAGATACCTTTTTCAGGCTTAGTTTCTCTCTTTAGGCAGCCATTTCTGCACAGTGGCAGTGGCCATCCTCAGCATGATCTTCTTTTTATGTGTTGCTAAGTCTTTGATAGAAGAAGGAATGGGCCTATTTATCTCTTCCCTTCCTACAATCCACACTTCATCTTCATCATCTGCCTTCTGCAAAAGCAAACATGCTTTTCTCTATTGATGATGTCATTTCAGCACCCACATGTTTGATTTAATTTTTATAATTGAAATTATCACAGTGGTTGGTTATATTGAATTAGGTAGAGTTTCTAATGTATAAAAGTGGTTTTTACCATTTAATGAATTTTTACCTTCTGTTTCTTGAAAAAGGAAGGCAGGTCATTAAAATATAATCACAATGCCTGATTTCAACATCACACATGCTCAAGCCACACCATAAATTACATTTTACTGTAAGTGTCATGTACTTGTCACAATACTACTCAAATAAGAAGTTCTATTTTGATGGAGAGAATTAACATCATATCCATCCATGACACTCCTACTCAGTGACAATTCCTATGAAAATTACAATTCAGTAAGCTTTTTGTACCAACACATGAATATAGGGCCATGATATAAACAGATATATTTGCTAATAACATTTACAGCTCATAGATAATATTGAAGTAAAGAATTTCTGAAGTATAATGATATTAAGTACTTTAAAATACATTTATATATTGATTATATTTCGCACTTACTATTCTAATTGCATAATTAGAATTTGTAATTTTTTTCTTCCAGTTCCGATGAGTGATTTCTCTAGGTTTTCTCAAAAGTTCCCACATCTAAAGGTAGAGTGACATGGGGCAGACTTTCTCTCATTGTGAGCAACCATCAAGAAGACAGGCATCAACATCTATGTTAAGGAACAGATAAGGCAGAACTCTCATATTTGAGAAGTGGAAAACCAGTGGACAAGCATGAGAATTCCTCTGGCTTTTCTTAAAGACACATTTCCATGTATGAGGTAATGGCAGAATGCCAAGTAGAAGACAGAGATCAGAGTCTGGAAAGACTGAGGAGGTTGAGGATTGTAGGTCGTAGTTCCAAACAGCTGATACTACATAAAAAAGTAAACGTGAGAAGATGGTGTACTTATTTAAACCTTAAATGCAGAGTGAACACACATGAAACAAGGCAAAAACATACCAGGAAGCCAGAGGAGGAGAAAGCAGAGAAACAGGCTCCACACGTGCTGACATGGAGCGTTCTTTTCTAACCACCTAGAGAATTCAGTAGAGACTCCACAAATGGTAGTTGGTCAAGCAATGTTCAGGATAAAGGCTGCTCTAGAGTCACCCTGAGAAAGATGAAAGAGCCATGTGTAGATCAAGCTTTTAGCAAGTAGTAATATATACTAGAGCATACACACACAGAATGCCAGAACGCAAGGATATAAGAACACTGTGTCTAGAATATGGTTCCAAATTTATTAGTCATAGTAAGGAAAGAAACCGAATCCATAAATGAGCAAAAGCTTAGTCTAGAGAAACAGGCTCTGGAAGGAAAAACATGATGGGGTTGGCAGCAGATATCTTAGAGAGAGGGAGCTAAAATACAACCAGTGGACAAATATTTAAAAAGGTGAATAAGAAGACAGGAGCAATGGTATATTTCATTTAAGACAGGACAACATTGGAGGGAGCTCCTGGACTTGTGCTCATCGACCTGTATCCTCTGGAATGCTGAGATTACAAGCAGGTACCACCACACCAGAGAAGATTTGAAAAGTTAGGAGCAGAAATGAGAACTTTATTATGTGTGATTTATAATATGGTAAACACTAGAAACAAGACAAATGATCAGGAAGACATTACTGATCTTTGTAAAACAAAGCACAAAAGAACAAACTAAATGCAAGATAATTAAAGATACTCAATCAACCATGAATTGTATCAGAGATCTAACACATTTGCTATTTGAATTACAGAAAAAAATGAAGATTTTAGGAACAAACTAAGTAAGAACAATCTATTTCCAAATTTTCAGTACTTTGTGTATTGTGTCCATGGACCGTTCATAAATGATAAACATTAAGACTTAAACACACCACAAAAAATAAACATTTTGTGCAAAGAATTGCAAAAGACTTCATGCCAGATATTCTGAAAACCAGAAGAGATGCAAATCACAATGTACACTTCTCAACACGCACAGAGTCGATTGAGAATTTTATATCCAGAAAACAGTTGTTTTTAGCTGAAAGAAAAAGACTTCTTTGTAAACAAAGAAAAGAAAAATATGATGGTGAGGAGAGTTTAGTGGGTAAGAGAGTTTGCACTGTATACATGAGGACCCAAGTTCAAATTCTTAGTACTCACTTATAAATGTGGGTGTGGCTGCATGAACAACCATAACCCTAGTGCAACAGAGGGAGGGCCCAGGAGGTCACTGGAGCACAGCTCCAGCTTTAGGGAAAGACACCAAGACAAAAGACTAATGTGGAGAGTGACATAGCAGGACATCTGACATCTTCTTGTGACCTTTATGTGTGCTTGTGTATGCTTACCCTCACACATCCATGCACATACCACACACACACACACACACACACACACACACACACACACACATACACACACACCATTCATGGAGTATTGGTGACCATTAAATTTGATGCGTAACACATGTTGACTTCAGATCATCAGTCTAAATTGTCAAATGTAAATCCTCAGGAAAGATTTATGGAGCATCAGAGATCATAACTATTATAATATTCCCATCAATCTTATTTTAAGCAGGATTTCTCATTAGTACTCATTAGTGCCATTCTGGATGAGATTTTATATATATATGTATATGTATATATATATATATATATTCATGCATATTTACATATATACTATACATATATGCGTATTTACACACATATTCATTTCACATGACATTATAAACTAGAGTGAGATTAAAAGAAAGTATTGATGAACTAGTAGAAGCATTGATTGAAGAGGCATAATTTATTAGAATTTGATTGAATGAAAAACTTAAAGCTAGCCAGAGGTGGTGCCATAAGCCTTTAATTCCAGTACTTGAGGGACAGAAGCAGGTGGATCTCTCTGAGTTAGAGGCCAGCTTGGTCTACAAAGAGTTCCAGGACAGCCAGTGCTACTCAGAGAAACCCTATCTTAAAAAGAAAAGTAGAAGTTGGGACAGCCAGGTTCTGAGACAGACAGGCATAATATTGCTTGGGTCTCGGGCGGCTTGTGTGTATGCGGCTCCCAAGTGCTGGACTGATCTGCAGTAACCAGTGCGCCAGCTCTGCTGTGGGACTTCTGCCTGGCAGAGGGACCCCGCACTGGGCAGGAGCCTACCAGCTTTCCTTCCGCGACCTCTGTTCCCGCAGACTGCACTGAAGAGACAGGTACCCAGGCTCTCCCCCAATATAGCATCACTTGGGACACGGCCTGTTGGGGCTTCCGTCTGCGCCCAAGAACGGGTCAGTGCTGTGGTCGTCTGGGTGCCAGATCTGCAGGCCATCGCGTCTGCAGGGTGAGCAGCGCCACGGAGAGTGTGCAGAGTGCACTCCGCCATCTTTGCTCCAGTGGCTGGGAAGTTGGGACAGCCAGGTTCTGAGACAGACAGGCATAATATCACTTGGGTCTTGGGCGGATTGTGTGCACGTGGCTCCCAAGAGCTGGGCGGATCTGCAGTAACCAGCATGCTTGCTCCGCTGTGGGACTTCTGCCTGGCAGACGGACGCCCCCTCCCCCCCCAGGAGAGATCACACACCCCTGCACAGGGCAGGAGCCTACCAGCCTCCCTTTGGCGACCTCTGCTCCAGGAATCCACTAGGCTGAGCCTTTGGATGTGCAAGGACTCCCCAATATAAGATCACTTGGGGCAAGGCACATCAGGGCTCCAAAGTCACTCAGGAGCAGGCAGGCACCAGAAATCGGTGCCAGGGGAATCCTGGTAATCCAGGGGGGGGCAGAAATAGCTTTGCAGGCTCACAGGAGGTCCAACCAACAGCCAGTGACAGCAGGACCAACTAACATCAGAGGTATCCAGATGGCAAAAGGCAAACGTAGGAATGTTACTAACAGAAATCAAAGTAATATGGGACCATCCGAACCCAACTCTCCAACAGCAGCAAGTCCTGAATACCCCACCACACCCGAAAGACAAGATCTGGACTTAAAATCACTTCACATGATGCTATTAGAGGATCACAAGAAGGACACAAATAAATCTCATAAAGAATTAGAGGAGACCATGAATCAACGGTTAGAAGCCCTTACAAAGGAAACACAAAAATCGCTTAGAGAAATGCGGGAGAACATGGATCAAAAGATGGAGGCGCAGAAGCAGACAACACAAAAATCGCTTAACGAGATGAATCAACGTGTAGATGCACTCACGAAGGAATCACAAAAATTGCATAAAGAAATGCAGAAGAATATGGGTCAACAGACGGATGCCCATAAGGAGGCAACACAAAAATTGCTTAAAGAAATGAATCAACGGTTAGATGCCCTTACAAAGGAAACACGAGAACTGCTTAAAGAAATGCAGGAGACGATGGATCAACAGATGGATTCCCATGAGGAGGAAACACAAAAATCGCTCAGAGAAATGCAGGAGAATGTGGGTCATCAGGAAGAAATCCTGAAAGAGGTAATGCAAAAACACCTTAAAGAAATACAGGAAAATACAAACAAACAAGTGAAGGATCTCAGCAAATCCATCCAGGAACTAAAAAGGGAAGTAGAAACAACTAAGAAATCACAAAGGGAGACAACTTTGGAGATAGAAAACCTTGGGAAGAAATCAGGAGTCATAGATGCAAACATCAACAATAGAATACAAGAGATGGAAGAAAGAATCTCAGGTGCTGAAGATTCCATAGAAAGCATCGACTCAACAGTCAAAGAAAATGCAAAATGCAAAAAATGTGTAACCCAAAACATGCAGGAAATCCAGGACACAATGAGAAGACCAAACCTAAGGATTATAGGTATAGATGAGAGTGAAGATTTGCAACTTAAAGGGCCAGTAAACATCTTCAACAAAATTATGGAGGAAAACTTCCCTAACCTAAAGAGAGAGATGCCAGTGAACGTACAAGAAGACTACAGAACTCCAAACAGACTGGACCAGAACAGAAATACCTCCCGTCACATAATAATCAAAACACCAAATGTTCTAAACAAAGAAAGAATACTAAAAGCAGTAAGAGAAAAGGGCCAAGTAACATACAAAGGAAGACCTATCCGAATCACATCAGACTTCTCACCAGAGACTATGAAAGCCAGAAGTTCCTGGGCAGATCTCATGCAGACACTAAGAGAGCACAAATGCCAGCCTAGACTACTATACCCAGCAAAACTCTCAATCACTATAAATGGAGAGACCAAGATATTCCATGATAAAACCAAATTTTCACAATATCTTTCCACAAATTCAGCCCTGCAACGGATAATAGGTGGAAACCTCCAATAAAGGGAGAGAAACAACACCCTGGAAAAAATGAGATAATAACCTTCTTGAATCAAACCCAAAAGTAGATAACCACTCAAACATAAAGATAGCGTCAAGAATGGCAGATGGCAATAATCACTATGCCTTAATCTCTCTTAATATCAATGGTCTCAATTCCCCAATTAAAAGACATAGACTAGCAGACTGGATACGTAAACTGGACCCAGCATTTTGCTGCATGCAGGAAACGCACCTCAGTGTCAAAGACAAACACTACCTCAGTGTAAAAGGCTGGAAAACAATTTTACAAGCAAATAGCCCCAAGAAACGAGGTGGAGTAGCCATCCTAATATCAGATAAAATTGGTTTTCAACCTAAAGTCATCAAAAAAGAAAAAGAAGGACACTCCATACTGATCAAGGGAAAAATCCACCATCAAGAACTCTCAATTCTGAATATCTATGCTCCAAATGCAAGGGCACCCTCATTCGTAAAAGAAACTTTACTAAAACTCAAAGCACACATCGCGCCGCACACAATAATAGTGGGTGACTTCAACACCCCGCTCTCTGAAATGGATCGTTCAGGAAAGCAGAAACTAAACAGGGACACAGTGAATCTAATTGAAGCCTTGGACCAACTGGAACTAACAGATATATATAGAACATTTCATCCTAGAGCTAAAGAATACACCTTCTTCTCAGCTCCTCATGGTACCTTCTCCAAAATTGACCATATAATTGGTCACAAATCAGACCTCAACAGATATAAGAAGATAGAACTAATCCCATGCCTCCTATCAGATCACTATGGAATAAGGGTGTTCTTCAATGGCAACAAAAACAAAAGAAAACCCACGTACACATGGAGGCTGAACAATGCTCTACTCAATGATAACTTGGTCAAGGTGGAAATAAAGAAAGAAATCAAAGACTTTTTGAAAGTTAATGAAAATGAAGGCACAACATACCCTAATTTATGGGACACAATGAAAGCAGTGCTAAGAGGAAAATTCATAGCCCTGAGTGCCGCCAAAAAGAAACGGGAGACAGCATACACTAACAGCTTAATGGCACACCTGAAAGCCCTGGAACAAAAAGAAGTAAATACACCAAAGAGGAGTAGAAGGCAGGAAATCATCAAACTCAGGGCTGAAATCAATCAAGTAGAAACAAATAAAACCATACAAAGAATCAACAAAACGAGAAGTTGGTTCTTTGAGAAAATCAACAAGATAGATAAGTCCTTAGCCAGACTAACCAGAGGGCACAGAGATAGTATCCAAATTAATAAAATCAGAAACGAAAAGGGAGAGATAATAACAGAAACTGAGGAAATTCAAAAAATCATCAGATCCTACTACAAAAACCTGTATTCAACACAACTAGAAAATCTTGAGGAAATGGACAATTTCCTTGACAGATACCAAGTACCAAAATTAAATCAGGATCTAATAGATCATCTAAACTGTCCTATAAGCCCTGAAGAAATAGAAGTTGTCATTGGAAGTCTTCCAACCAAAAAAAGCACAGGTCCAAATGGTTTTAGTGCAGAATTCTATCAGACCTTCAAAGAAGACCTAACACCAATACTCTTCAAACTGTTCCACAAAATAGAAACAGAAGGAACACTACCCAACTCGTTCTATGAAGCCACAATTACACTAATACCAAAAGCATACAAAGATCCGACAAAGAAAGAGAATCTCAGGCCAATCTCTCTTATGAATATCGATGCAAAAATACTCAATAAAATTCTTGCCAACCAAATCCAAGAACACATCAAAATGATCATTCACCACGATCAAGTAGTCTTCATCCCAGGGATGCAGGGATGGTTCAATATAAGGAAATCCATCAATGTAATCCACTACATAAACAATCTCAAAGAAAAAAACCACATGGTCATCTCATTAGATGCTGAGAAAGCATTTGACAAAATTCAGCATCCTTTTATGCTAAAGGTCTTGGAAAGATCAGGAATTCAAGGCTCTTATCTAAACATAGTAAAAGCAATTTACAGCAAACCGGTAGCCAGCATCAATCTAAATGGAGAGAAACTTGAAGCAATCCCACTAAAATCAGGGACTAGACAAGGCTGCCCTCTCTCTCCATATCTTTTCAATATAGTGCTTGAAGTTCTAGCTAGAGCAATTAGACAACAAAAAGAGGTCAAAGGGATACAAATTGGAAAGGAAGAAGTCAAACTATCACTATTTGCAGACGATATGATAGTATACTTAAGTGACCCAAAGAACTCCACCAGAGAACTCATACAGCTAATAAACAACTTCAGCAAAGTGGCCGGATATAAAATCAACTCAAGCAAGTCAGAAGCCTTCCTATAGTCAAAGGATAAGCAGGCTGAGAAAGAAGTAAGAGAAATGATACCCTTCACGATAGCCACAAACAGTATAAAGTATCTTGGTGTGACTCTAACCAAACAAGTGAAAGATCTGTATGACAAGAACTTTAAGTATCTGAAGAGAGAAATTGAAGAAGACCTCAGAAGATGGAAAAATCTGCCATGCTCATGGATTGGCAGGATTAATATAGTAAAAATGAGCATCTTACCAAAAGTAATACACAGATTCAATGCAATCCCCATCAAAATCCCAACTCAATTCTTCATAGAGTTAGAAAGAGCAATTCAAAAATTCATCTGGAATAACAGAAAACCCAGAATAGCTAAAACTATTCTCAAGAGTAAAAGAACCTCTGGGGGAATCAGTATCCCAGACCTCAAGCTGTACTACAGAGCAATAGTGTTAAAAACCACATGGTATTGGTACAGTGACAGGCATGTAGATCAATGGAACAGAATTGAAGACCCAGAAATGAATCCACATTCCTATGGTCACTTGATCTTTGACAAAGGAGCTAAAACCATCCAGTGGAAAAAAGATAGCCTTTTCAACAAATGGTGCTGGCTCAACTGGAGGTCAACATGCAGAAGAATGCAAATTGACCCATTCTTATCTCCTTGTACTAAGCTCAATTCCAAGTGGATCAAGGATCTCCACATAAAACCAGACACACTGAAACTAATAGAAGGGTAACTAGGGAAGAACCTTGAACATATGAGCACAGGGGAGAATTTCCTGAACAGAACTCCAATAGCTTATGCTCTAAGATCAAGAATAGACAAATGGGACCTCATTAAATTACAAAGTTTTTGCAAGGCAAAAGACACTGTCAAAAAGACAAAGCGGCAACCAACTAACTGGGAAATGATCTTTACCAACCTTACATCCGACAGAAGGCTAATATCCAATATATACAAAGAACTCAAGAAGTTAAACTCCAGAGAGGCAAGTAACCCTATTAAAAAATGGGGTACAGAGCTAAACAAAGAGTTCTCACCTAAAGAATATCTAATGGCTGAGAAGCACCTAAAGAGATGTTCATCATCCTTAGTCATTAGGGAAATGCAAATCAAAACAACCCTGAGATTCCATCTCACACCAGTCAGGATGGCTAAGATCAAAAACACAGGAGACAGCAGTTGTTGGCGAGGATGTGAAGAAAGAGGATCACTCCTCCACTTCTGGTGGAATTGCAAGCTGGTACAACCACTCTGGAAAGCAGTCTGGCGGTTCCTCAGAAAACTGGGCATGACACTCCCGGAGGATCCGGCTATACCACTCCTGGGCATATACCCATAGGCTTTACCTGCATGCAATAAGGACACATGCTCCACTATGTTCATAGCAGCCTTATTTATAATACCCAGAAGCTGGAAAGAACCCAGATGTCCCTCAACGGAGGAATGGACTCAGAAGATGTGGTATATCTACACAATGGAATACTACTCTTCAATTAAAAACAATGAATTCACGAAATTCCTAGGCAAATGGTCAGATCTTGAAAATATCATCCTTAGTGAGGTAACCCAATCACAAAAGAACACACATGGTATGCAGTCACTGATAAGGGGATATTGATCCAGAATCTCGAAATACCCTAGACACAATCCGCATATCAATAGATTTCCAAGAAGATGGAAGGAGAGACCCCTGGTCCTGGAAAGACTGGATGTAGGGGAACGCCAGGACAGAGAAATGAGAGGGGGTTGAATGGAGAAAAGAGGGAGGGAAGGGGGCTTATGGGACTTTCGGGGAGGGAGGAAACGGGAAAGGGGAAATGATTTGGAATGTAAATTAAAAAAAAATAAAATAAATAATAAAAAAAAGAAAAGTAACCAAACCAAACAAAACCTTAAAGGCTTAGCAAAAATAATTTTAAATGTTATTTCACAAATTTAATCTCTCTCTCTCTCTCTCTCTCTCTCCCCCCCCTTCCTTTCTCTTCCTTATCTCTGTGTAGCCCTGGCTAATATATTTCTTTACTTTTATTCTTCTCTCATAAATTCTATCTTAACCACAGTTTCCTGTTCCTTGTCTTCTCCCAGTCGCTCTCCTACCTCACTTTCCCCTCCAGACCTAGAACTTTCCAGTTCCCTTCTGAAAAGAGCAGGCCTCCCAGAGATATAAACCAAGCATGGCACAGTAAACTTCAATAAGACTAGGCACATACACTCATATCAGGGCTGGACAAATCAAGCCAATAAGAGGAAAAATGTTCCTAGTGCAAGCAAAAGAGTCAGAGAAACTGCATTCCCTCTATTAGGACACACATAAGAACACCGAGCTACACAACCATTCCATATAGGAAGAGAACCAAGCTCAGACACATATAGGCTCCTTGAAGATTGTTTCAGTGTCTGTGAGACCATACAAGCCGGTTAGTTGATTCTGTGGGTCATGTTCTTGTGGTGTCCTTGACCCTTCTAAGTCCTAAAATCATTTTCCTCCCTCTTCCACAGGATTCCCTAAGCTCCGTCTGATGTTTGGCTGTTGAGTCTCTGCACCTGTTCCTATCAGTTGCTGGATGAAGCCTCTCTGATAGCAATTTTGCTAGGCTCTGGTCTACAACTATAGCAGATCATTACCAATCATATCATTGATTTTTTTTGCCAGTCCTATTTGGTTTTATCCAAGTCTCTGAACTATCTAGCCTCTGGTTACCGGGCCCCCAGGCTGTGTCAGACATGGACGCCCTCTTAGCATGGGTCTCAAGTTGGACCAGTCATTGGTCGTTCACTCCAGCATGTTTTGGACTACCTTTACTGAAGCACAACTTGTAGGAAGGACAAATTG
Source organism: Tokudaia tokunoshimensis (assembly GCA_036184795.1). Lineage (NCBI taxonomy): Eukaryota > Metazoa > Chordata > Mammalia > Rodentia > Muridae > Tokudaia > Tokudaia tokunoshimensis. The sequence goes on from BTHU01000014.1 coordinate 119,898,597, forward strand.
TAGGTCAAAGGTTTTGTGGCTGTTTTCCAAATTCCTCTATGGAAGCTTTGCCTGGTTCTAGAAGATGACTAGTTCAGACTCCATATGTCCCAGTATTAGGAGTCTTCCCTAGGGTCACCCTCATAAATTTTAGAGAGTTTTCATTGTGTTAGATTATATACCATGTCCCCTAATTCCAGTCTTTCTTTCCAGTACTCTCTCCCTCCACCCCACAAACTAATCCCTCCTGTTCCCATTCCCACCTGCCCTCAGTCTGCACTGGAAATTTATTTTCCCCCCATCCCAGGATATCCATTATTCCAGCATTGAGCTCTTTTGTTACTTAGCCTCTCTGGGACTGGGTCTGGGTCTGAGGATTGTAACATGGTCATCTTTTCAGCTAATATCCACTTATAAGTGAGTACATACTATGTTTGTCTTTCTGGCTCTGGGTTACCTCACGCAGAATGATTGTTATCTTCTAGTTCTGTCCATTTGTCTGCACATTTCATGATGTCCTTGTTTTTAAGAGCAGAGTATTATTCCACATATTTTTTATCCATTCTACTGTTGAGGGACATGTAAGTTGTTTCCAGTTTCTGGATATTTTGAATAAAGTTGTTATGATCTTAGTTAAGCAAGCGTGGTTAGGTGGAGCATCTTTTGGGTATGTGCCCAGAAGTGGTATGGCTGGGTCTTTAGGCAGATTAATTACTAGCTTTCTGAGAAACTGTGATGTTGTTTTCCAAAGTTGTTATATAAGTTTGCACTCCCACCAGTAGTGGAGGAGTGTTTCCCTTGCTTCATATCCCACCAGCATGATCAGACACTTATATTACTGATCTCAGCCATTCTAATAGGTATAAGATGGAATCTCAAAATCATTTTGATTTGTATTTCCCTGGTAGCTAAAGATGTTAAACATTTCTTTTTTTTATTAGATATATTCTTTATTTACATTTCAAATGATTTCCCTTTCCTGGTCCCCCCCCCACCGAAAGTCCCATAAGCCATCCCCCCTCCCCCTGTTCCCCAATCAACTCCCTCCAGCTTCCCTGTCCTGGTATTCCCCTACACTGCTGTATTGAGCCTTTCCAGGACCCAGGGCCTCTCCTTCCTTTGATGTCCAACAAGGCCATCCTCTGCTGCCTATGCATCTGGAGCCATGGTAACACCATGTGTACTATCTGGTTGATGGTTTTGTCCCTGAGAGTTCTGGGAGTACTGGGTGGCTCATATTGTTGTTCCTCTTATGGTATTGCAAACCCCTTCAGTATCCATACTTTGTTCTCCCTTCTTCTTGGGCATCATTTGATATGTATGATGTTAAACATTTCTGTAAGTGTTTCTCAGTCATTTGAGATTCCTCTGTTGAGAATTCTGTTTTGATCTGGAAGCCATTTTAAATTGATTATTTGGCTTGATAATGTTTAGTTTATAGGCTCTTTATATATTTTTGATAGGGTGTGGAATTGGGGAAAATCCTCCTATTCTGTCGGCTTCCATTTTGTACTATTAAAGGCATCTTTTGCCTTATGAAAGATTTCCAGTTTCATGAGTTCCCATTTATTAATAGTTAATCTTAGTACCTGTGCTATTGATGCATGCATTTATCACTCTGTATAACAGGCTGCCTTTGCCTGCCAAAAGCTAGGCTTAAATGGGTGTGCCAATGCCTTAACCTTATCAATATTCACTCACATGTTCCATTCTATTCTACAATTATTTAGTCAGTCTCTTATTATTAAGATTCACAAGGCTTTTGTTATTATTATTATATACATTATACTGTAGAAATGATTTAAAATTATGCACAAATAAGAATAAATTTTATGTTAAAATGAAATTCCTTGACATTTAAAAAGGGCACAATAAAGATTTTTAACTTTATTTTTTTAATTCCCCATGTGGCAATTACCAACACCAGCTGCCAGAAATACTCATTTAATAATAATTATTCATCAAAATCAAATAGATTTGAACTTGTTTCTTTTAAGTTGTTAAGGTTTAATAATATCTTGGAGTGTAGCTCAGCTGGAGAGTTCTTGCATTTAAGTTCCTGGGGTTTAAGTCACAGCACTTTAGAAAATAAAATAAAGAAATTTTGAAAAAAACTGAATGATTTTATTCTTTATTTTTGTTATATTCATAATTTTAGAATATATATATATAAAATTGTAATATCTTTCAGTAGTTTGAAGTAAAATAGTTAACATGGTGTCTTAGTGTTTTAGTGCTGTGAACAGACACCATGACTAAGCCAACTCTTATAAGGACAACATTTAATTGGGGCTGCCTTACATAGTGAACCTATGTATGTCCATTATCATCCAGGTGGGAACATTACAGCATCCAGGCAGGCATGGTGTAGGCAGAGCTGAGAGTTCTACATCTTCATCTGAAGACTGCTAGGAGAACACTGACTTCCCTTATCCTAGAAGCTAGGATAAGGGCCTTAAATCCCACACCCTCAGTGACACACCTACTCCAACAAGGCCACATCTACTCCATGCCTAAGTCTTTCATAGTTAATAAAAAACTAGTAAATCTCTTACTATTTTGTGTTAATTTTTAGTAAATATATTAAAATATTTCAATGATATACTGGCATATATGTGTTTTTAAACTTACATCATCTTTTACATTTTTAATTTCTTTTAGAAATTCATCTACCTGAAATAGAAAAGCCACAAATATTATATTGTATATAAAAAGTCTTATTTATCACTTTAAATTTGACTTATATCTTTTTATATTGTTATATTTGTTAAGAATTTTGTTTGTTTATTTATCAGCAAAATTCGCTTTTAGATTTGCCTATGATCTGTTCTTCCAAACTTTTACAATAGTTTTCATTCATAACAGATTATTGACATTTTTCATAGTCTTTCAGTGCTTTAGTCATCTATCCATCTTTCTATCTTTCTATCTTTCTTTCTTTCTTTTTTTTTAATTTTATCTTATTTTCTAAGTTTTTTTTATTTACATTCAAAATCATTTCCCCTTTCCCATTTCTTCCCTCCCCGAAAGTCCCATAAGCCCCCTTCCCTCCCTCTTTTCCCCATTCAACCCCCTCTCGCTTCTCTGTCCTGGCATTCCCCTACATCCAGTCTTTCCAGGACCAGGGGTCTCTCCTTCCATCTTCTTGGAAATCTATTGATATGCGAATTGTGTCTAGGGTATTCCGAGATTCTGGGTTAATATCTCCTTATCAGTGACTGCATACCATGTGTGTTCTTTTGTGATTGGGTTACCTCACTAAGGATGATATTTTCAAGTTCTGACCATTTGCCTAGGAATTTTGTGAATTCATTGTTTTTAATTGCAGAGTAGTATTCCATTGTGTAAATATACCACATCTTCTGAATCCATTCCTCCATTGAGGGACATCTGGGTTCTTTCCAGCTTCTGGCTATTATAAATAAGGCTGCTATGAACATAGTGGAGCATGTGTCCTTATTGCATGCAGGTAAAGCCTCTGGGTATACGCCCAGGAGTGGTATAGTCGGATCCTCCGGGAGTGTCATGCCCAGTTTTCTGAGGAACCGCCAGACAGCTTTCCAGAGTGGTTGTACCAGCTTCCAATCCCACCAGCAGTGGAGGAGTGTTCCTCTTTCTCCACATCCTCGCCAACAACTGCTGTCTCCTGTGTTTTTGATCTTAGCCATCCTGACTGGTGTGAGATGGAATCTCAGGGTTGTTTTGATTTGCATTTCCCTAATGACTAAGGATGATGAACATCTCTTTAGGTGCTTCTCAGCCATTAGATATTCTTCAGGTGAGAACTCTTTGTTTAGCTCTGTACCCCATTTTTTAATAGGGTTACTTGCCTCTCTGGAGTTTAACTTCTTGAGTTCTTTGTATATATTGGATATTAGCCCTCTGTCAGATGTAGGGTTGGTAAAGATCATTTCCCAGTTAGTTGGTTGCCACTTTGTCTTTTTGACAGTGTTTTTTGTCTTGCAAAAACTTTGTAATTTAATGAGGTCCCATTTGTCAATTCTTGATCTTAGAGCATAAATCTTTTCAACAAATGATGCTGGCTCAACTGGAGGTCAACATGCAGAAGAATGCAAATTGACCCATTCTTATCTCCTTGCACTAAGCTCAATTCCAAGTGGATCAAGGACCTCCACATAAAACCAGACACACTGAAACTAATAGAAAGGAAACTAGGGAAGAACCTTGAACATATGGGCACAGGGGAGAATTTCCTGAATAGAACTCTTTCTTTCTTTCTTTCTTTCTTTCTTTCTTTCTTTCTTTCTTTCTTTCTTTCTTTCTTTCTTTCTTTCTTTCTTTCTTTCTTTCTTTCTTCCTTCCTTCCTTCCTTCCTCTCTCTCTCTCTCTCTCTCTCTCTCTCTCTCTCTCTCTCTCTCTCTCTCTCTCTCTCTCTCTCTCTCTCTCAGATGTGTGGTTAACGTTGGCCTCAATTTCACATCAGCCCTTCTACCTCAGCCTCCCAAGGGTTAGAATCATAGGTATGAAACATCAACCTGAACTCAGTTTTCTAAATTTTAATCAGAGTTCACTGTGACAATTTCCTAGGCATTTTTGACAGTCAAAAGAGGAAGTAGACTTCAGACAATAGCTCTGAACAATTTCTAGAAAAATAGTTGCCATATTCTATCAGACAACATTGAAATAAAGTTACTAAAATAGACTTTGGGAATATCGTATGTGTATAAAATGAATTTTTGTCTTTTATCCCATTTACAACCTAACTCTATCCAAAGGGAAGTACTTGACTTCTTACTTTGGTCTCCTCTCCCTCCCTCTCTCCCTTTCCTCTCCTGCTTTCTCCTATTTGAGTCTTAGTGAGTTTACTTATGGTTGCTTTGTTTGAGTACTGGGTAAGTAACCGTAGAAATGTATTTTGAAAGTATGTACTCCACGCTTACCTCACATGAGCATATGTCAAGTTTTTCACATGTATAAAATTCTAAATATTTCCCCCACATGATCTAACATAATTGCAATGGTGAGAAATGGGCCAGTGAATTTATATTTTATGACATGATAATGACTTCATTTTATTGTCTTTGATTTTGAAAAAATGATCATTATAGTTTGAGTGTATCAAGTCTATTTTCATTTTGAGCCTCCTTGTGTATCTCTGTACTTTCTGTAATGCTTGCAAACTTGACTAGTATGAGTAGAATGATTCTTCAGCACAGTAGAAAAGGCTTTCAATATTTATCACATGCTATTGCCAGAACAGTCTAACACAAAAGGATAAACTACCCCAAATATATTTTAAGTAAATGGTATCGCAGATATCTTTAGCATGGAGCTGTTGGAACCAGAAATTGGTTGTGTGTGATACCAAAGACAACTGTCCTTTGACTAATTTGCTGTGTATTTCCAGATATTATTCCTGTCATGGGTGTTATGTATATCTAATTGTCTTGCATTTGCTCTTTTATTCATTTCTTTGCTGTCTGTGCTCAATTTTAATGGGGGTTTAGCTGGTATAAGTAGATGCTGTAATATAAAAGTGGGTGTTTAGAAATGTGTATCTTCGGGGTAATCAGTCTGATTACCCAGCACTTAGTTACTTCAGCTATGAACTCCCCTGACTATGATTTGGATAACATTGCAAATATACATTTATTTTATAATATAATTGTATCATTTGCCTCTTCTCTTTCCTCCCTCCAAGTCCTCCCTTATAACCTCCTCCTTGCTCTCTTTCAAATTCATGGAAACTTTTTTAATTAATTGTTGTTACACACACACACACACACACACACACACACACACACAGAGAGAGAGAGAGAGAGAGAGAGAGAGAGAGAGAGACAGAGAGAGAGAGAGAGAGAGAGAGAGAGAGAGAGAGAGAGAGAGAGAGAGACAGACAGAGAGAGACAGAGAGAGACTTAAACACCAAGGACAACATGACCAGCCTGTGTAATGCTACTTGTATGTATGTGTCCAGGACTGACCAGTTAGTATTGAATAACCAATTGGTGTGCTTTCCCAGGTGCGACTTTGTTGACATAGCTTCTGACAACCCTAGGAGACACTCTCACAGCACTCCCTGTTCCTCTGGCTTTTATAATCTTTCCTCTCACACTTTGAGCCACTGATTTGAGCTTCACAAATATGGATTTCTGCTGGTTTTTGTTTTGTGGCATTGAGGATTGATCTGTGGACTTATTCTTTCTAAGCCTTACAAGTATATCTTTGAAAACTCAGATTTTTCCATATTGCCTTGATTATTAAGGGTAATTAACAGGTATTTTCTTCAGAGAGCTTAGAATATAATGAAATATCTAATAAAATTACCTCTGATGTTACAGATTGAGAGAAGTAACACTTTTTATATTTGGCTCTGTCCAAATTTCATTGCCATCATATATGCTTACATAGATTCTTTATAGTTTTATTATTCTGGCTCAAGTCTCATTTCCTTAGTGGTAAAATACATGTCATTAAATATAATTAAAGAATGTGATTTTTATCATCCTCATTGTATTGCATTTTGTATATGTATTATAATATGCCAAATTCATACTGTTGGTTACTGAAAACTTTAATTATATCTAATGTTTATACAAGTCAAATAACAGATATTGGTATATATGTTAAATTTTGCTTACAATATAACAAATGAAATAACTTCTTAAAAAAATTCCATTATGCAGTATGACCTTGTCATTGAACAGCTAGCTAACAGATGTAAAATATCAATCAGATTTGGGACACTGTCATTCTCAATGCTTCTTTGAATATTCTGGTTTTTTGGCTGGATTTTATCAAGAACTATTTTTCCAGAAATATTCTAACTTGCTACTCCATAGAACCTACATACTTTAATTAATCTATCTGGCAGCTTAAGGCCTCTACTTGTCCTGATGATAATAGATAGGAGAACTAACTTGTTCTCTTTAGATTATGATCTCCAAAGTCAGGTGGACTTAGAAAGCACGTTTGAAAAGAGAGTAAATGCTGTGGAATAAATCTTCACAAGACTGCTCATTACTGATACTTTGGTCCTCCCCATCCTTGGAATTTCATCTTATACTCTCTTGAATTTGTTATCTGAATATTTGTGCTGTTCTGTAAGTGGTTTGTGTAATACAGAGAACATTTACTTCCCATTTGACTATTTTGTAATAGCTTCTAAATAGGAAAGTTGTGAGAAAATGTTCACATATAATGTGAAGCTATTGAAATTTTTCATAAAAGGCAAGAAAAAGCTAAAAAAAAAATCTCATTTCACTTAATGTATTTCACAGATTGCCATAACCTAGGACTCTTTATTATTGGAAAGAAAATACTGCTTTTCTTCAATAGGAAACAAGCATATTTGCATCATAAGAGAATATGGAAACTGTAAATAGAAGGTTAACTTTGGGTTGGTATTATGCAGACTGAGCTAACTGTCATAACCTTCAGAGACATTTGGGGAATATTTTCACACCAAAGGTGAGAATCTAATTTTTTTGAGAACCTAATTATTTATTCATTGCAATCTAAGATTCGCTTCCCACTTTAAAAAGTGTCAACATTTCAAAGACTTCAAGTCTTGTAGACAGATTCATCATGTGTCCTGATGACCCTTTCATAACTCTAGCCCACACCTCAGCACTTCTGGAACTCCTTATCAGGATAGCTTAGTCAGTTCACCCCTTTGATGCATTTCTCTCTGACATGCACCTACTCTCCAAACCAGAGTTTATAAATATTTCTACTCTAATAATTATATTTTATTTTGATCTAGGGAAATCACCCTTCTTATGAAAGAGATTGTTTTCATCAGTTTCATATATTTCCACAAGTTATTTTGATTATAATCACCCCCATTACTCTGATCCTTTCCCTCTTATTGAATCTCTTCTCCCTCTGAACCATGTTCTCCTCCCATGTCCATGTCTTTCTGTTATACAGGTTAGATTCAGGTAATTATTGCCATTATCTGTTCTTCAATGACCGTGTCATGCCCAGAAGACAGTATTTATCATCCCTGCTCAGTCTCAGGCTCTGAAAATTGTTCTCTATCCTCTCCATACAGCTCTCTGGCTCTTGGAAAAGGGTGCTACAGATACCCAATTTAGTCTGTTATTCTTAGCACTTTACAAAGTTATCTGTCTCTGATTCAAGTCTCATCCTCTGTAAAAAGAAACTTCTCTGATCAAGATTGAACACAGCATTGGTCTATGGATATAAGCACTATACAAGTCTAGAAGGAGCTTAGATTACAAATTCATTCAGCAAAGCATCAGGAACAGATTTGTCCCTAGAACCTGTGACTTCTCCAATCATTAGTTCTTGACCAAAAATATAATACCAGGCATGTATGTTGTTCTACAGAGTGGGGCTCAGATGTAATCATAAAGAAGATGATTATACCAATCATGTCATTGTTGCTTTGGTGGGCACATTTTGCTTGACAGATTGATTAGAAATTATTCTTTATGTGCACTGTGCCATTCTAAATAACTTGGATTCTGTATTTCTATGTTCATTGTCATTTCACTGGGTGGTCTGTTGATGTGATGACTTCTAAGATGGCACATTCACTAACAGCTTGATATTCACCTAACAGTGGTCTTTGTGGAGGATCCAGAAACTTTAGGAGATCGAGACTCACTGGAGGAAGCATGTTACCTTGGGCATGCCCTGGGTGCATCTTGATCTTGTTGCAACTCCTCACTGTTCCTTTGTCCTTTTTCTACTGTGCTGAGAAGCTCCGAGAAGCCCCACATCAATGATTATAACATTTTACCTCTCACAGGCCTAGATTCAACATAGCCAGTGGCTGTGAATGAAACCTCTGAAACCATGAACTAAACATATCTTTCTTCTTTTAAAGCTGCTCTGTCTGGTGAAACCTTGTCATGGCAACTAACATGGAAGCCTGACTAAGATGCATGGCTTCCTTTTCTAGCCATGACTAATTGAGTGTTTTATCTCTTTGACTATCTGTTATTTCGGCTCCCTAATAATTAATTTATTTTCAAAAAATTCCATTTTCTAATCTCCAGTGCTACTCCTGTTGTTCTATTAAGAGTTGATAAGGTTATATTGATGAGCAAATCTCTCACCAGCTCACACTCATTTATTATCTCAAGGCTCTTAACATTTCTAAGAACATTTCTCAGTGACCACTATTCCCAGCATCTAAAGCAAATTCGGTGATTCTCTTGCTTTCTCTTTTCAAGTTAGTAGCTTGACTCTACTTGCTCGCACTGCTGAATTACTCAGCCTCCTGGGTCATCTGCTGTGCATGTTGCTCCAGTGTTTCTGTTCCCTGTTGACCTGCTACTTTATTTCCTAAATTTGAAAAATGAAATTCTTGCTAGAGCTCCTGAATCATAGAATGATGGAGAAACCTTCAAATTGGAGATGGTTGGATTGACCTTCAGGACAATGATGACCCAGGTTTGAAGCCAGCACTCTACACTCAGGTGAGCAGTGTACCTCATTCTATTGCCATAGACTCACAGAGAAGCTGCCTAAGGGCTGAGGCTCCGTTTCCCACAGTCTTTTGAGTCTCATTTCTCCTATCAAGTTGCTGATACAAGACAAGTTACCTAGACCAACTGGAATTTCAGATGAACAGTGACTTTTTTTAAGTATTAAAATGCCTTAAATGTAAGAGCTACAGTTACACTAAGGAACATGACTTATCTGACACTCAAATGAAGTGGACAGGTGGTAGTTCTGCTTCTGAAACTTGGTACCCTGCTTCTAACTTCACCTATGGCTCTTCTTCACGGTTTTATTCATTTTTCTTCTCCAATGTGTATTAGTGAATCCTTCTTCCCATTAGCCTCAAAGCACGTCTTGGACTCTGCTCTCCTAGTGCTAGGAACTTGTCTGGTTTTCCTCTCTACTTCCTGCCAGTGGCCTCTCATATCTCTTAGGCTTTATCCAACTCTCACAGCACATCCTTGTCTTGATTGCTGCCTTTCTGTAGATCAAAGCTTTTGCTCAGACAGTGGATTTCTACTGGTTAAAATTCAACTTTTCCTTTAATGTTTAACTCAACTCTGCCGCACTAGTTCTTGTACATACTCCTGTCTTCTCTGGTGGCCACTTCCCTGTTTAATATAGTATCTTTATCAAAGAATTTCTCGGATCTGCAAGGTCATTATTTCCTAACTGGAATGCTTGCGTATTACCCAGTGCACAGACAGTTAAGACTGTAGCCCATGTTTTCAGTACACCTTCTTTGGTCCTTCATTGGGCCATTGCGTCTTCCTGGTCATAGAGTACAACTTCTTATGCTTTTACATTCTACTTTTCAATGGCAAGTATCAAGCCTCTTTGATCATGTTCTTGCTTCTGTATGCAAGTGACAGTACAATAGTACATAGATTCTTATAGGAGAAATAACCACAATGTCACCATAGCTTTGTGGCTTGTTATTGTTTTTGAAGCTGGTTTCAAACACATAATTCTGTTGTTTCAGTCTCCTAAGTGATAAGATTACAGTCAGGTGCCTTGCCTAAAACTCAACCATGATTTGCTTTTATTCCATATTTGGTTACAGGTATGTTGAGAAATTGGTTTCTATCAGGCCAAGACAGTTATCTCCAGAAAAAAGAAGATTATGCTTCCTAGTATTCCAGACAAGAATATTTTTTATGTAGGTTGTGATGTGAGGAAGATAGAGAACCTCTGTTTTATGAGTTCCAGTTGAATAAGCAGGTAGGATGAGTGGCTTTACTTTCCAGTCCATTACCTTGAAGTATGGCTGAGATGGAATTTTCCACAAATACTGTTGAATTTAGTTCATTGTGACAATGATTCTCATGCTTGGAGATGAGGTAAGGATTATGGGTGATCTGGAAGAAGTTAGGTATTTGTCCTTAAAGAGATGCTGATATAGCTGGAGACACAAGTAGTCATGCACAGAGAAAGTGCCAGACAATTAAGGCTCAAGTATTTATTTTGAAGGCAAAATGTAGCAGATGCAGGTGCCAGATGACTAAGAAAGTGGTAATAGGAGTTGAGTATTTAAAATATGAACCTAAGTCCTATTGTAACAGGAGACCTGTTTGGCACTATCTATCCATTGTAAGGAATTATTTAAATTTAAGAGGAAACCAGTTACAAAGCATTTTGTAGTATAAAGCTAGGCTCTCAAGAAAATTGCAGATTTCAGACTCAGTTGACTTGAAGATTTGACAAATAATTTGAAAATACTTTTAATAGTCATCCTTCCTTTTGCTTAGTCCCAAGTCTGAGTAAATCAGAATGCCATCCAAAAATATAAATGCCTTTGACTTCTATTTTGACTGGTGCTTCATTTTTTTAATGCCTTTATTTGCTACAAAGTGTCCATTCTTTGCTGCTTCTTGTTCCCTTCTCTCCTTTGTTTATGATCAGAATGACTTTAGATAAAGAAGGGAGCAGGCCAGAAATCAGGCTTCTCACACACAGTGGCAGGTCGTCCTCTGTGATTTCTGCCAGCTGTACTTTTTGATCAGCGATCACATAAAAAATATCATGAAAGAGGGAGGGGGAGGGGAGAGGAGAGCTCTTTGCAGAAGTACTTGAGTTCCCTGGACTCCAAGACCCCGCCTGTGGGCTCCTTTTCTCTAGGACTTAGTCAGGTTTTAAAACCCAGGGAAAGTGAGCTAAAGAACGGGAAAGCACTACCTGCCATCTCAATTTTTTCTAAATTGGTCTCATCAGCAGCTGCTCTAATGTGATGCTGGGAAGACATTTTCTTTTAAGAAACATTTGTTACATTGGGTACTTTGACTTGTGGTTTATCTTAAAGTGAGTCAACCTCCCTGATATCTTAAAAAACACTCTAGTGTTACAGGATTAGCTCTCATCTCCAACCTGAGTACTCAGCATTAGCTTCCTGTAAATTACTACATAAGCTCAAAGCCATTTAGATCATAGAGCACTTGATTCTTTCCAGGCACAATCAATGGAATGACATTTTTTTTTCCGGAGATAGATAGCATCAAGTTTTGTTCTTTCTACATGGTACATTAGTGTATATTATTGTATCAATACAAGTTGTACATTAATGAATATAGGACTTTGGGGGGAAGGATATTTGTTCTGACTACTAGGAAGCCTGTATCATTATTAGACAATTGATTTAGTTGAAAGTTTCAGTTGAGTACTTAACATATCAGGAAGAGCCTAGGTTCTGAGATCACTCATATGAGTTTCTTATAAAATGTCTAAGAAGGAAAGGAGAGTTGATTTTCTTTCTTTCCCAACATCTATTAGTGCCATCCACATTATTTTCCTCTACCCCTGTTTCCATCACTCTTTTCCAATATCCAAAAAGTGATAGGTTCATAGATTGTCAGGATGTGTGCTGACCGTGAGCTGCACAGAGAGAATCTTGAACTTTTCCAGCAAAACATATCCACTCTCGCTTTGAATTCCTAGGACAGGCTAATTAGCAATAGATGAAGTGGACAGACCCACTGAGATAATATGTGGGCATGTGTTTTTATTTCTTAAAAAATGTTCAACTAAAATCACCAAGTATCACATGACAGTCATTATAAAATAACATCAGTGAAGGGAATTTCAGGCAATATGCAAGTCTCTAAGAAAAACATTTTCATTAATAATGCATACTTATATTAATTGACCAAATAGTTCCTTAGGCATTTTAAAGTATATGAAGCTCCTTCCAATAAAACAAAGACTAGGCTAAAAGCAGTTTTAGGGGAAACAACATAAACAGAGAGGGGCCACCTTGGCTCATGTAGTGCACTAGATGCTAAACCACAGATTTTTTTTTTAAATCATGACATTGAATTAATTTGAGTAGTAGTAGATAGCTTGACCTAAACAGACTGAACCATACCTTTTACTTAGTTGTGAGTGTGTGCATATATGTTCACATGTGCACATGCCTCTAAAGTCATCAGACTTGGACAGAAATGCTATATGCTCTTAGATACTTTTGTAGGTCAAGTCATAACTTTCTGAGACCAAATGGAAAAAAGAGGTGATATTATTATGTATCATGGTTTTTACCATTGTTGGTCCCACAGTGGGACAGCTCATAGTTTTCAGTAAGTTGAATGAGAGCAGTTTATGACAAATACCGGAAAATAAAACTGTAAAATAATTCAACAATTTACTAAGAATGAGACATCTATGGTATCCTCATTCTGGTTGCTATGCTATAAAGGCTAGAAATAACTTTCTTGTTTTTTTTTTAATTAATTAAAGTTTGGCTATACTTCACATAAATACTGTCTAGTTGGATAAATTCTACCAGAAAACTGCATTGTCTTATGTTAGCATGTTCTGATTGCAGCATTCTTTGGACCTCTACACTCCTCTTCCCTTACCTGCTCACAATTTTTTGTCTGTCTCATTCTTGTTTTCTTCTACTTCTCTTTCACTTTTACTTTCCCTTTCTTTTTTATTTTATTTTGTATCATCTTGCTTCCACCTCCCAAGTGCTGAGATTATAGCTATGCCCCATGATGCTCGGCTCTTGTCCACCATTATTTAGCCTTGTCTTCACCCCTGGACCAGTCCTAAGTCAAGACTTTTGATCCATAACAGCTTTGCTTACAGGAGGCTTCAGCCTGACACTGTTGAACCTGTCCTTTCCACCTTTCTTATCACATTCTGAAAATGATGCACATTCTCTTACCTTTGTAGATTAATATACGTGTCAGAGGAAATATCAAAATATTTTAAACTCATAGGTTCTTGGATATTAATAGCCATAATAACTGTGGCAGACAGAAGAGGAGACATAGCCTCTGCTAGCACTGTCCATTTTCTAGGCCATCTCCACAGTGCTCTGTGTACTCATGACAAACAGAGATCAGGAAGCCATAGGTGAAATTCCTCAGGTGTGGACAGTTTACCTGTCAAACTTTAGAACCTGAAATACTAAAACATCATGGTAGACTGCTGAATAAATAGTCAATGTCTTATGGCCACAAGGAACCTAGCCATTCCAGATGACCATTTTGTATATTTTAGCTAACTCCAAAGCTGTCATGAAACAACCACCTTCTCACCTTTTGCATGTAAATAGACTACTTAAAGAAAAAAAAAGAATTGATCAGCAATTCTGTCAGTAATCAACAACCTCAACATTCAGGTCCAATTCTATTCAAATTTGGAGATGAATAATTCTTGACCTAGTTCTTGATAAAGAAGATTTTTCTCCATGGCCTAGAGTTAGGAATTTTGTCTCTATAAGACTGTTGATTGGCTCCTAAAGTCTAGTCTCTCACTTTCCATCATTGCTGTTGGGCACAGAGGATGGTATCCTATACTGACTCCCAGTTGGTTCTCTAACTTCTTGAGCAAAGCAGGACACAGTTCAACTCTGTCTTCCTACTTGTCACCCACCTCAAGGAGCATCTCTGTTGGCTGACAAAGACAGTCACATGTCTGAAACACCTGTCAGAGATACTTCAGACTTCGTGCTGACTTAGGCAGTGCCTGAGCTCCGCACAGCATGATAGGTGGTGTGGTTTCATTATGTCTCATTTGTTTTGGAAGCTAACTCTAGATTGTGGTTAGTAGAGCTGCTCTCATCCACTCTACCCTCCAATGACAAAAGATACAAAAGACTGATTTCTGAGGGTCTGCACTAGAACCTCTGTGTATTATATTATGGCTACCAGTTTAGTTTTTTATGGGATTCCTGGGTTTGCAAACTAGTGATTCTCTGTTTCTTCTGCCTTCTTTTGGGATCTTTTTCTTCTGTTTAGTTGTTATGTCCTATTCTGATGTGTTAGTTTTTGCTTAATCATTTTATATTATATTATATATTGTTAATATTATTTATAAGCTTGTTTATTTTCTAATGAGGGACAGAAAAGGAGTAGGTCATGATGGGATGGGAGATAGAGACAACTGGCAGGAATAGAGGGAGGGGAACCATTTATCAGGATATAGTATGTGAGAAAAAAACTGTTTTCAATAAAAGGGAAATAAAACCAGGGATCTAGAACAATAGACTAAAAAAAAATTACAGCAATAAGCTCAGACATATGTAGCTAGCTTAATCTCAACAGAGGCCCTATGACAAAGAGATAACAAAGAAAGGTTATCTTTTATTAAATTTAAATTCATTTATTTCATTTGTATGAGTGTCTGCCTGCTTGTATGGCAATTATATATGCCATCTGTGTGCACATGGAGATAAGAAGAGGGAGTGTGATCTTGTCAACTTATAGTTACAGATGTTTGTGAACCACAGTGTGGGTGCTGGGAACCAAACATAAGTCCTCTGCAAGAGCAGCAAGTGCTCTTAACTGCAGAGTCATTTTTCCAGTCTTAAGAATATTTTCTCTGTTAAATGGTTCCGGGAAAAGAATATGCCAATGCAAAAGAAAATATTGCTCATTTTTCTGATGTCATTCACAAAACCAACTCACAGTAGATAAAGAACTTCTTGTTAACACTCAAATAGCAAGAGTGGAAGAAAATCCTTGATATTGGCTTAGGAAAAGAACTTTTTAGTACAACTATAGAATCTTGTGTTAGAAAGGACAAATAAATACATGAAAAATGATATCAGACTAGCATAGGGAAAAAAGTAACTACAGTCAAAAAGGGCATGAAACCATGGTAACCAGGAGTGGTAACATGTGTGGAAAGGGGGTACATGTAAAGGATGCAGAGCTGAATAACACAAGTCAAGTGAATGAACCAGTCAGTGTGCAATGTTAACTGGAGTTAACAGTATTGTGTTATGAAGTTTAGTTACCGTTTTAGTGGAAGAGCGGATCTCAGGGGTTCTTGTCACCATGTAGCATAGGTGACAAATGATAGCAGACTAGTTAGTGCCTTTGACTAGCGTCCTGATTTCCTTCTGTGAAAGCACATGTGAACCCGTGCTTTATACCTCAAACACACGTAAGAAAAGGATCTCTGAAACAGACATAACTGCCATCCCGCTCAGAATTTCACATATTCTAGCCTATTTTTTAAAGATGTATGTACAGGCCTTTGAGTAAATAATGCAAGATTCTGTCTATTTTCAAGTTCTACCTATTCTTGAGACTTTCTGACAGGATTGTACCTGCTTCAAGCCCAGATGCCTTCATCTCTTCCCTAAATATGGAACCCTTTTCATTTTATGGCAATCTTCAGGAATTATTAAGTCCTGGAGAATTCCTTAAATTGTCCCCAACATATTTTCTTTGAACTTCTTTGCATCATTCATATTTGGCTATTGACCAAGTCAGGCCATCTGTCTGCAGACTGAGGCAATGACTCATTATTCATCAGGAGTCTCTGGAGTTCTCAGGTGATTCTTTTCTGGTTTCCCTTGAGTTCTGCACAGGGCAACATGTAGTTGTAAAGTTGGTTTGGCAGTAATCAGTGAAAGGACTTTGTGTACATCTAAAGCAGTGGGACCAATCTTGACTAGAATTCCTGCTTGTCCTTCACAGTCTCTCACCCTCCAGTTGGTTAGAATCCTTTTTTTCCCCTTCCTTCCTTTCTTCCTTTTTCTCCCCTCACTGTACTCTCTTCCTCTTTGCTTTCTTAAATCAAGGTCTTACTTGTTGCCTAGGCTGATCTTGAACTCATCCTGACTTTCCAAATGTGTACCACTATGCTCAGTTAAGAGGGTTTTTTTTTGAGTAACTATCTCAAAGAAAATAATCAGAGGCAATTAAGCCTGAAAATCTGATCTCAAAGAGACTTAGCTGCTTATCCTTTGCACTCTATTGGTCAAAACATTTCACAATATTAGTCTTAATTCAGAGAAAGGAGAAGGGAAGGGATGTCACCTCCTGGGGAGATAAACAAAAGTCCCATAGAAAATGTGAGCATGCTAGACTGGGAGGCAATCGCAGCTATCTTTTTTAATAATTTACTTCATTTATTAAATTTTATTGTTTTGGGTCAAATAATTTATTTCTGTAAATTCCAAGAAACGACTCTATATTGTAGTGAATTTTATAGATCAAAACCAAACTTAAATATTTATGGCCAATTTAGTCAAAGTAGCACAGAGATAACCATCAACTCGGTCTGTCTTCTCAAATTTGGATACAGGTCAGAGTTGTTAGAATTTCCTGTCACTAGGATAAGTTTCTGGCCATGTATTGTTTAAGTTCAAGAAACAAAATGAAACTCAAACTGGCTTACACTGTGGAACAAAACCAGCAGCTCTTGCAAACTGGCTGGGTATCAGGTGCAGGCTCTTCCATGTTAACAAACAAACAAACACACACACAAACAAACAAGCAAACAAACCTATTTTATTTTGTTTTACTTTTCTTTTCTTTGCATCATTGACTTCATTTGATACCTAGATTAATGTCAGTATCTTTTAGAGGCACCTGCATATTCAATATATAAGTCCAGAACAAGGCATCTTTTTCACAGACTTCTCATTATCACAACATGCTTAAGGAAGAAAGGATGGCTCAGTTGGTAAAAGATTGGCTGAATAAGCATGAGGATTCTCATGCTGAATTCCTAGTAACCCTGGTGAAAACCTGAATCCATAATCCCAGCTCTAATAGGCAATGGTGGAGGACAAGTGGAGACCAGCATAACCCTGTAACTCATGGACCAGATGGTCTAGCTGAATTAATGATGAGCCCCAGGTCCAGTGAGAAACTTTGCCTCAAAGAGTAAGGTAGGAAGTGGTTTAAGATGCCACCCACTGATTAAGGGACAACGATGATGAGACATGCAGAATGAGGTTGGGAGGAGGATGTGTACCATCTTCTGGAAACCCCCATTTGTTGGTCTATCCAAACTTCTCCAAACCCTGTTCCTCAGAGGTTTTTGTGGTGGCATTCTAGGTGCACTGGTTAAATTCATGGATCATTGGGTCTTAAACTTCAGTTCCTGGAAAAATCTGTAGAAATTGGGAGATGAACTAAAATTGCCAACTGTCAAATCCTGCACAGTGCTTTCTGTAGACCAGCCTATACTTGAAGCTTTCTAAGGGCTTCCAGTTGATTACTACACCAAAAGACACTTACTATTGGATACCACAAAAGTTGTTGGATTTGAGTTCTAGGAAAGGAGATAAAGACACACACACACACACACACACACACATATCAATTTTAGAAGACTCTAGAACAAGTGGCTTCAGTATACTCATATTTCACTTCATAAGTGTTTAAAGAACATGGTGTCTTTAAAGTGGTTTCTTAAAAATTTCACTACAAAATAGGATAACCCAGTGTCCACAACTACCCCATGCAGAGAATGCTACTCATTGGTATAGGCACTCACTTCCTTCAGAATCCCTCACAATACTCTGTGCTGTCAGTCTCTTAATACCTGCCTGAACCTGAATTTGTAAGGGTAGTAAAAACTGCAGCGTTAAACAGAAAAGTAAATGATTCAAGGTCATGATTTTTAGTACATAGAATAAAATTAAAATGACTAGGTATTAAAGTCATTTTCTATTCAAACATAATTGTAAGCGACCTGAATCATCCCAGCAGATGGCTACTGAACTGAAGGCTTCCAGACTGTGAAGTTGCTTCATAGGTGGCAGCAACACCTCCTTTGCCTTGGGCATGGGGAGGCTGAGCCAGGTACCTGCATTTCCAGTCACATTATGAAAGCTTTAGAGCGAGTGTCTGGATGTTGCAGCTTACAGTACCCAGCACATCAAAATGAAGCAATAATGATGAACAGAGATAAGCAAAAGGGTACATGCTTTCTAATAGTCATCTCCCTAACAGATACTATTCATGTGGATGTAGCAGGATGTCCTCTGGATCCTGCATTCCTGTACTGTTACCTGAGAACACCATTGCCGGCAACCATTCAGCTCTCCACATCTTCCTCCTCCTCCTGGATCTCTGCATTTGTCACATCGAATATTTTTATCACTGTCACATGTTTTGTTCTATCTTCTTTCTCACTTCCAATCCATCCTTTCCCTACGTGTCCTGTTGGTTAGATTGTCACCTTGACACAAGAGGGTTGCTTGAGAAGAAGGAGGCTCAGTAGACTCATCCGACTGGCCTGTGAGCATATCAATAAGGGCATTTTATAGACTGATGACTGAGGCAGCAGGATGCAACCCACTCTGGATAGTGCCACCCCGAGAGGGTGATCCTGGGTGATATGAGAAAGCAGGCTGAGTAAGAAAAGGGGAGCAAGTTAGTTAGCAGCAGCCCTTCATGGCCTTGGCTTCCTATCTCTAGATTCCTGCCTTAACTTCCTGATTAGTGTAAGCTTTAAGATGAAATAAACCCTTTCCTTCCCAGGTTCCTTTTGATTAGTGTTTTAGCACAAAAATATATATTAGAAAATATAGAGAGAAGAAGAGGGGGACAGTGGAAGACACAAGTTTATTTGTTGCTAAGCATATCTTTTACTGTTTTATTAGAGAAAATACTAATGCATTAAATTTATATAAGGCCTGAGATTTCACTCTTGCCCCGGTAAGTTTCTGTTTAATTTATGTAAAACTGTCTGTGACTATTTACAAAGATGTATGGCATTCATCTGCAGAATAGTAGGTTTGTTAGTAAGGACAAAGAGCAACAGAAAACATTGATGTAAAGAGAAGTGCTTTTCAATTACTTTAATTCTCTTTTAAAGTTAAACATTGTCATTTTATTTACATACAAATCTTAGATATTTACTACAAACTGTATGTCTCTTTTTCCATTTGTATTACATTTGTCCATCTAGGTTCTTTTGATTGGAATAACAAATTTGTAGTTCTTTATAGATAGATATATTATAGGGACTTGTACATAGTATACTCTGTTTAAAATTAATCATCTACAAAATTATATAAGGCTTTTGATAAAGACAATTAAGTTTTTCTCATTGTTTTCATGATATCAAATAGATGTAGATCTTAAGATTGTCTTTTAAAATCAGGTAAAATAAGATATATTAGATATGGTTACAAATATGTGAAACTTGTCTTTAAATGCTAAATAACTGATGCATTTATGTGCAAGTCAGTTAAGTCTTTTTAGGTTTTCTTATGTATCATTAAATAGTTATTACAAAGATTATATCTTTTAGGTGCTTCTCAGCCATTTGATATTCTTCAGGTGAAAATTCTCTCTTTAACTCTGTACCCCATTTTTAATAGGGTTATTTGGCTCTTTGGAGACTAACTTCTTGAGTTCTTTGTATATCTTGGATATTAGCCCTCTGTAGGATGTAGGGTTGGTAAAGATCATTTCCCAATTTGTTGGCTGCCACTTTGTCCTTTTGACAGTGTCCTTTGCCTTATAGAAACTTTGTAATTTTGTGAGGTTCCATTTGTCAATTCTTGATCTTAGAGCATAAGCTATTGGTGTTCTGTTCAGGAAATTTTCCTCTGTGATCATGTGTTCAAGGCTCTTCCCTAGTTTCTATTATATTAGTTTCAGTGTGTCTGGTTTTACGTGGAGGTTCTTGATCCACTTGGAGTTGAGCTTAGTACAAGGAGATAAGAATGGATCGATTTGCATTTTCAACATCCTTAGTCATTAGGGAAATGCAAATCAAAACAACCCTGAGATTTCACCTCACACCAGTCAGAATGGCTAAGATCAAAAACTCAGGAGACAGCAGGTTTTGGCAAGGATGTGGAGAAAGAGGAACACTCCTCCACTGCTGGTGGGATTGCAAGCTGGTACAATCACTCTGGAAAGCAGTCTGGCGGTTCCTCAGAAAACTGGAGGACCCTGTTATACCACTCCTGGGCATATACCCAGAGGCCTCCCCGGCATGCAATAAGACACATGCTCCACTATGTTCATAGCAGCCTTATTTATAATAGTCAGAAGCTGGAAAGAACCTAGATGCCCCTCAATGGAGAAATGGATACAGAAGATGTGATATATTTACATAATGGAATACTATTCTGCAATTAAAAACAATGAATTCATGAAATTCTTAGGCAAATGGTCAGAACTGGAAAATATCATCCTTAGTGAGGTAACCCAATTACAAAAGACCACACATGGTATGCAGTCACTGATAAGTGGATATTAACCCAGAATCTCGGAATACCCAAGACACAATTCACATATTAATTGATTTCCAAGAAGGAAGGAGAGTCCTCTGGTCCTGGAAAGACTGGATGTAACAGTGTAGGGGAATACCAGGACAAAGAAGCAGGAGGGGGTTGACTGGGGAACAGGGGGAGGGAAGAGGGCTTACGGGACTTTCGGGGAGGGGGGAACTGGGAAAGGGGAAAGCATTGGGAATGTAAATAAAAATTATAGAAAAAAATCCCAAAAAACCCAAAGATTATATCTAATATTGATTTCAATTTTAAAGTGAGTTTTATGTGGTTAAAGGTCTCTCTCTCTCTCTCTCTCTCTCTCTCTCTCTCTCTCTCTCTCTCTCTCTCCCTCACTCACTCATTGCTGCTAAACGAGGACAAGGGGGACATTTGCTTGACTCTTCCACTTACCAGATACTTACATTGCTTTCTTGGTAAGTGATGTTATAGACTGATGAAAGAGAAATTCTTCCTCAGGTGAAAGAAATGTGATTCATAGAACTATGTGCTTGTGTTCCTTTGCTAGACTATAGGCTTTGTAGTAAATCTACTAGCAACTATCCTTGGGGAAGTACATATATATTGATATATATTGTGTGTTTTTAATATTCAAATGTTAACTTGTTAAAACAGTGAAAATACTGGCTTATCTTTTGATCTTTTCAATTTTTAAAATTGATTATAGACATGTTCTGTTCTTCTTTGTTTGCCTTTTAATAAATATAAACTGTGGGCATAAAATATAAGTGGTGTGCTCTTTTAGTGACAATCCAGACTTTTGTAGGTATGTCATAAGCATTATAGCTAGTTTGTAATATTTCTATTAAGGTACAGAGACTAGTTCTTACTGTCCTTCTAGATGAGGCCATATTTTGAGTTTGTTTTGCTTTTCCTTCTACTTATATGCACATACACATATGGTAGTCTGAGATAATGAGATTCTTTTCGTGTAGGCTGCCTGGAGTTAGACATATGAACAAAACACCTCCACATGATTTGCTTCTTTTAGTGGCGTTTACACGGGTAGATGTATTTTGATTTGCCTTTGTGTAGCAAATACTGTGTTATCTAGGCCAAAAACATTTCACCGTCAGAATGAGAAACTGTAAGCACAGATGATTCTTTAGAGTGTTTGGGAAGATGTACAATTTTGATGACTGTCCACTGGGCAATGCCTCCCTTTAGTGCACAAATTGGCTGAATTTCTCTTATATGTAACTTGATAAAAACATACAAACAACAACACTAAAAACCCCAATCTAAAAGGCCTCTTCTTCCTGATGCAATGAGTGTAGGAGAGAGAAACAAAAGCAAGCAGAAGACATACGCAGAGGAAAGGTGTTGTGTGCTCATTACTTTTAAGTTGCTGTGACCAAGGGCTTAGTTTAAACTCCATAAGGGAAGAGAGGATTTCTCTTGGCTGACAGTTGCAAAGGGATGTGTTATGAACTCCTGGCTCCTTATACTTGAGCTGAAAATCATGGTGGCCAGATCATATGATAGACAGAGCCAGAAGGGGTCCATCTGATGGGTATAACTTCAAATACATACCTGTATTGACTTTCTTCCTGCAGCTGGGCTTATATTTGGGGTCATTTTTCAGAAGCTCTCAAAGTAAAGTGACAAGCACTCAAGCCAGGAACTAAGCACTCAAGCATGGGCCTGGATAAGAGGTTTCTGTCTTTCTTTCTTTTTTTATTTTATTATTATTCAAGCCAGTACACTTTGTGTTGAGCAAGTACACTGAGCATTTTTATTAAGTCAATACTCAACTACACACTCTTTGGTCAGAGTTTATCTCCTTTAATTGTAGCAGGAATGGTCCTTAACTCTAAAGAATTATGTAACAGATATTGTATTTTTTTCATGAAAATAAAATATGACAGAAAAAAGTAAGTCTTGGTTAGATATAATTGAGAGAGGGTGATACTTGATTTAAATGTACACGAGGCTGGGGTGCAGCTCTGTGATAAAATGCTTGTGTAGTATGCACATATATACAAGATCCTGGATTCTATGCCCCAGCACTGGAGATAATAGGAGCAACAGCAATAATAAAAAGAAGTTTGCATGAATGAAGTTATGTTTATGAGAGGAAGAGGGATGATCGCCTAAACCTAAAGATGGTCCTGAAACTACTATCTTAGTTCTGTATATGGATCAGTTACATAGATTTATTTGCTATTGTCATTAGTTACTTAAAGAAAACCATATTATTTACACTTATTTATTTATTTATTTATTTATTTATTTATTTATTTATTTATTTATTATTTTGTGTGTCTCTGTGTGTGTGTATGAGAGAGAGAGAGAGAGAGAGAGAGATATGCAGGTACATGTAGAGGCTAAAGTGGTCATCAGGTCCCCTGTATCTACCTACCATGTGTCTTAGGGCCATTAAACTCCAAATTAAGTTGCACAAAAAAGGCAACTTGGTATTAGAATGGAGCAAAGAAAGTAGTGAGGAAGAAACTAAATTATAATCTTCGGGAAGACAATCCTGTATGTCACTAACCCCTCTCTGTAGCCCTTATTATTTTATGCCTTTAACACTTACATATTGGTGTCAGTCCTGTTGAATAAAACAGAGCATATGAAACAAATTATACATCTAACTCAGAGACCAGGGTGTTGATCCAACCTGCATGAGATCAAGATCCATCAGATTCCCACTCTAAGACACAGAGGCTGATATGACCTCACCTTGTCATTCTGATATGCCTCCCACTGGCAGTGCATAACTACCAGGAACAAGAGATGTCCTGTTGTGCTCATTCTCTTTCTGGTTAGCAACTGGACCAGTCCTGCTTCAGACTCTGTTGCCTACAAAAGCATGAGGCTACTCAAACTATCCCTACCTGTTGTTTCTTCCAAAGAAAGAGCTCCTTACTTTTTTCTCAATTTCCAATCCCAACTTGCTTTTTTGTTATTGTTATTTAAGGAACTAATATAATGTGGAGTTGCTCTAGATAGGTCACCTCTAATAATAGATGCTTTTTCCCATTGGCTACCTGACCCAGGCCAGTTCCAAATGACACCTGCCTCTTTTATTGTCCTTCTCATGGTGTTCTGAGGAACTAGTTTGTGTTAGAAACACAAACCTTGTCATCAAGGAAATGTGAAAACAGCCAAATACTCTTTAAAAAGGCAGGAATCTTTACTGTGCTAATCTATTTTATTCTTATCCTAAGGAAAAAGGTAGAGCTTAGGATGCCCACAGAGATACTTGGTTACACCTAGACACTTTTTTTCATTTAATAAATCCTTTAAGGGAAATGGGGTTCTGTACAAGACACTGATAATCTTGCTGGCTTATCCTAGAGAAGCAGTGGGGATTTCCTAAACCTTTAATAGAAAAGCAGAGGAAACACTTTGTAGTGTCCCTATTTGGATTTATTGTAGCAGACTACACTTGAGGATGCTTTTACATAAGGATGATTTCTGACCATCACACTGGACAAACCTTTTGAAAGTAGTACCCCAGTAATGGCATCATCCTTGGATATGTGAATGTTTGTGGCTGAGAACTGGGATGGATGAATGAGAACTGACCTTATTAGAGAGTAAAAGCCATGTTGAGTCTATGGTTAGCCATTGTATCCATCAGAGCAGGTCAGGACTCCTTTCCTCTAGAAAGGCTTTACAGAGAAGGTGAGGTTAGAGCTCAATATTATAGTAGGGGCAGCTTTGGCAGAAGTTCCCTCAGTCCTCTGGGCATAGCATAGAATTTGTGAGGACAGAGATGATGAGTCATATCCTGGAGACTGAAACTTTGATTTCTACTTCCCCTCTGTACGGTCATGTCTAATTGACTTGTTTCCCCTTTCCAGAAGAAGGGAGGCATGGAGGACAGGAACAGGTAGGGAAGCAACCTGTCCCAAACTGTTTGACATGAATAGCCAGGTAAGTACATCTATGTAGATGCTTGTACCTGTACAAATATGGTGACTAGAAAAGGCAGGCTAGAAAAAGTGAATCACGAATTCCCAACTGTGTTCTTAGAAGCATTAGGTTAACAGAAGAACAGTAGAACCACAGGACAGACTATGAGGCTTAGGTCAGTACACTGATGGAAATGACAGCCCATCACAAAAGGACAGCTCTCTCCTGTCTTACATCTCACACCCCTGACTCCATCTTGCCTGTTACTCTTCCTTGATTCCTATTCAGCAGGCTCTGGGTATAACTTCTGCTAAAGGGAGGAAAATGGCCTGTTAAGTAAAAAATTGGAGCATTTATTCTCTCATGCTCAAAGGTCTCTCAATTTTTTTTTCTGCCATCAAAAAGATCACCCCCTCTCTCTCCTCATAGGACATCTACACCTCCTCTGGCTTCTACTTTCCATCTTGACTCTTGGAAATCAATGGTTTTCCGCTTCTGTTTCCTCCTTGCCCATCAAAGTCTTGAGAAACTATGACCCACAAGGCTGGTTTTGAGCTTTGCCTTATTCCCTTAAGAGTTTCTAAAGAAATTTTAAAAATGCAGGGTTGAGGAGAGGACTCAATGGGTAAAGATGCTTTCTGTGTAAGCACAAGGACACGAGTTTGAGTGCACAGCACTCATGGAAAAGTCAGACATGTAGGATGGGTATGTTATCTTAGCTCTTCAATGGGAGATTATAAGGGGAGACTGGATTATATAGAGAAACTTGGGCGAACAGCTAGCATGGCAAACATAGCACAAAACAACAGGATGAAAGGCAAAGACCAATGCCCAAGATTGTCCTTTGATCTATACAGGTGCACAAATAGCATATGTTTGCCTGAATTCTGTCATATTCTTTCTCTCTCTCTCTCTCTCTCTCTCTCTCTCTCTCTCTCTCTCTCTCTCTCTCTCTCTCACACACACACACACACACACACACACACACACACACACCAATCAACTGCAGTCTATAGACCCCATGTGTTAAGTTTCTTAAACTTTATGAGAAAAGTTTGCCTATTCCTGATCTAGGTCATGTTCTCTATTAGGCTGTTCTAATTATTCTCTGTTTTATGTACCTCAGCTTACCAACATGTTCGTAGTAGAACCTCTTCCTCTTGTTGACTAGCCTCTCCTCTCAGATTTTCAGTAGCAGGAATACTCATTCAGGCTCCTTGGTTCTACGATTCAGAGCCTGTCATGCAATCTTACTACCTTAAGGTCTAAATAAATATCTATGGTTGACTTCCAGTGTCCCAGAGATGGCTTTATTACCACTGTTCTCAGCTAAGGCCACTCTAGGTCCCTAACTCATTCCTGTGCTTCATTAGTCATGGATACTTTGTACATCAGGAAACTAGGATCCATTGTAGGCATAAACTCTAGCACAAGTGGATGTAGTTAAGGAAGTGACCTTGTATCTCTATGGTGGGTCTGATGGGCACCTATTGTGAATCTTTCAGTCATGTAGGCTAGCCCCTAAAGCACTACACTTAAGTAGAATTTCACAGGTGGCCCAAGGCTATCCTCATGTTTGTCTGAACCCTGGTGATATTCAAAGTTGAATGCCCTGTCACTGCAACCTAATAGAGAGGCATATTTCTTAGCTCCTGCAACTAGATTCCTGTTGATAATTGTCTTTCTATAACCACAGGAGATCCATGTTAATAATTCTCTACAATCCTATTCAATGATGACATCTGTTTAAGCATACATTATACGAGTCAGATTTGCTCCACAGATACTATATTAATTTGTTACTTTTCCTGAGCATATGTGACTGCGCATTTGGTTAAATATTTACAAAACGTAGGTGAGTGAGCAGAAGAAAAAGATAAAATTAAAGTCAAATAGGACCCATGTTTTTCAAGGAAGAGTTCCATTGACTTTGTTGTTCTGTGAATAATGAGTTGCTACAGAAAATGAGATATGTTCAAACTGGGCTCTTCATAGTCACTGATTGAAAAGGGACAGTTCCATTTTCTGCAGTTCAAAACCAAGTCATTCTTATTAAAAGGTCACAGGAAACTGAGGAGAAATGTCAGGCACACAGACTGACCTATTCAGAATATAATCAAGCTTGCTTTAAAAAGACAACATCTACATTATGAAGGGGAGAGATCTGATTGTACTCTCTATGCCTTGATAATGCAGTTAGTGCCGATAAGACCTTGAGACAATCTTGCCCTTCAGAAAACGAGTGTTTGTGGTGGGTGTGGGTGGGCTAGAGGAACCTTGTGATGCAATGTGGCTAAGATCATCTCTCTAACCCATTTCCTTTTAAGTTTACTGAGCCTACCCTTTTCTCCACAAGATGCGCATTTTTAGGTTTTCTTTTTTTTTTAGTTCCATGATAACTTTAAGGTACTTTATTTTTCCCATACATTAACTACCTTCATAAAATGTTGATAAAATTGGTCCCCTTGCCCCACCAGTGTACTGACAGCTGTATAGCTCCCATCTTATGCTTGCCCAGTGGTACCATTTGTGCAACGTAGCTTCTGGAAGTCTCTCATTCTATTTGAAGAGACCAGCTGTAAAGGCAAGATGGTAATTCCATTTTCATGCCAGTTCATCTTTGGCTTCTCTCCAGATTTCTAATATTTAGGGCTTGATTTTGCTGGCTGCCTTCTTCGTGGATGCACAGAGCTCCCATTGACTTAATTATGATAAGCAGAATGATGATAAACTCAAATGGTAAACAGAAGGGTTCTTCACTTCAATGGAAATTCTCTGTGTGTAAGATATTGTCCAGTAAAAATCATACTATTTCATATTAAATAAATAAACAGAATGGTATCCAGAATGACAACTTGGTGTCATTTGACATATGTCTAAGATAGCATGACAACCAGAGATTCCACTCTCATCATTACAAAATTTCTGTCTGATAAACAGACTTGATTTCTTCACTCCTCTTAAAGAAGAGTTGCAGATGCTCCATCCTTCTGCTGACATGACTCTAAAGACATACACAAATATATTGCTTTTCTTGTAAAGATGGCTCCACCAATAAGGCCCCTGGAAGCAAGTGAACTATAATATTTTTAATATTTGATATTTTTTTCATTGGTTCAAATTTGCATGGCCAACAATCTGGTGTGTAGTTTCCTCCTGAATTTGTGGCAAATTGACAGAGGGAGGATGGTGGTGCTGGATTAAGAATTCAGGGTGCTAACTGACTTATGTAGGCATGCATAATTAATCATGTCAGAAGTCTTTGCATGCATTTTAATTGGTTTTCATTATCTATAAAATAGTGTTTTTGTAAAATAACAAAATGGTTTCTGCTAAAACTGCTAATTTATTGCCTTCAAAATAGAAGGATCCCGAACTGGAACCCAGGAGGAGCAAAATCCTCCTGCTTCTCGAAAGTGAAAGCATTTTAGTTAAACTGGTAGTGTGTGCTTCTTTTCACGTGAAGACAATTAATAAACTTAGCTTTCCTTTGTTGGCTTAGGCAAAATGTTTCCATTAAATCAATTTGTTGAAATGAATTTGGTCTTGATAAAGTTTTTTGGGTTTAAGTTCGTTTTATTTTCCCAACTAACAGAAGAAACTACCTCTATGCAACTATTTAGATTTTTTTCTTTTCTTCATTCTCTCAGTCCTTCAATTTGAATTTGTATTACTGCTTATATTTTATTTTACTTTTAGCACATCTATGTTTTCCCAACTAAGACCTGCTTCATTTTTATTTTTCTTTTCCTATAAATTATTTAATCTAAATGCCACTGGAAGTTTTACTTACGGTTAAAAAAGTTCTGTGTTTTCCAGTACTCAGCACCGACTGAATTATGAGAACGCACTATTTTTATTTTTGGAGTATTTCGTTTCTAAATATGCATTAAAATAGTTTTTAAAAAGCATATTTCCCCTCAAGTGATTTTTCTATTATTATTATATATCCTAGGTTAGAAGCCCCATTACATAACAAGCAGGTATACGATGGAAGCGTCCATTGACCAGGAAGGAAATGGTGCTGAGTAAATATTAAGAAAGGTGACATGAAGATTCAAAAATTTCAAGAAAATATTGGTGTGATTTTTCTCAGCTTATGTACACAGCGGTCTTAATCTACCTATTCATTTTGACCTATGCCTCATGAAAAATCCAATCATTTAAGTAGCCAATAGGAAAATTCAAGTGGTCCCTTACCTATAGCTAAAAATTAAACATTGTAAAGAAAAACAGGGAAAAAGCAAAATGTTTTAGCATTTCAGCTAATTACATTGTCATTTTTTGGTATCTTTTTTTTTTTTTTACTATTTTGATCTCTATTATGATAATATTTGAATGAGCGGTCATTACTTCTGGGCTTTTCTTTCTGTTCTATTAGTCCATGTGATATTTTTAAAAAATGCTATACCAGTTGCTTTGATTATAATATCTAAATAAAATGTTTCAAAGTCTCGGTATGCGATGTCTCTAACTTTGTCCTTTTTGCTCAAGAGCAATGAGTAGCTACTGCTAGGAAAGGGCTTAGAGAGGGAAGGCGCTGTGCGGACGCCTGCGGCTGCTTGCTTTGCTCTCTGTCACTGATTTTGTCGCAGTAGGCGAAGGAGCCCTGTGAGTGCCCAGTTTTCCTGTGAACTACGGACTTTCCCAAGCCACTCTACTAGCGATCAGCAGGTGCAGTTACTTTGCATGGACAGAGATGGTGGGAGGGTGAGGAGAAGCTCTCCCACAGACCCTCTTTGGCAGTCTTTGTGTCCTCTAGCTTGTAGCTGTGAGCAGCAGCAGGCTGCTGGAAATACCAGTAAGTGGCTCGGCTCCGCTTTTAGGTATGGAATAATGGTGAGGATGGGAAGATTCTTTAATCCTGAAATGAGGGCTGCTCCAGCTTTTGTTCAGACCTTGGAAGATAGGATTCTGCAGTCCTTGGCACCAGTTAGGGTTATAGTTCACCTAAGGTGCTTAGGATTTTTGCCCATGTTATAGCCACTACAGCCCTTGCCCCTCTCTCTACTGCCTCTCTATGCTGCTAGCACTGTCCTCTAAGATAAAGCTGATCTCAGCTCCTGCATCTCAGCCTTTCTGCAGCTATCAGAGTTGTGCTCTCTCCAGCTCCCCCTCTTCTGTAGCCAAACTGCCAGTCGATTTAGTGCCTGTTACTGGTCCAATGAAACACCACTATTTCATCTTTCTTCATGGTATCAGCTCAACCTGTGCTTCTAATAATAGTTATGAAAACCAAGATGATATGGATGCGTGAGGGAGGCATTTTATTGAGCATAATATTGCCATGCTGGAGGAGCCAACAGAGAAGGAATCCTCCCAGCAGGATCACAAAATGACCTGAACAGCTTGATTATTCAGCAAAGAGATATTTCCACCAATCGCTGCAGACTTCATTACAAAATATTTTATTTACAGCAATCATGCTATGGTCCTTGTTATAAAGTTCCTCTATTAGGGTGCCAGAAGAAATGTATCCCTTGGGTTCGGATGAAAACGGTTGAGGAAAGATTTAGTGCAAATTGATAGAAGCAGCTGTGTCTGGTGTGGCAGCAAGCAGCTTTGGTTGTCCTGTAGCTTTGTCAAGGAATTTATGAAATGTTCAGAATATCTGGTTCTGGCACAAGGTGGTGAGACTGAATGTTTGACTGACAAGACACCCGTGAAAATATATCCACTGTTGACTAGAGAGTTATATATTACCCCATCTCCTAACATTTTGCTTATTTGTACAAAAATCAATATCAAAGGAAATGTCATTAATATGAAAAGAATTAACACTAATATTCTAACTACAATTTAACATGCTTTCACAGTGCTTAGCCCATGTCCAGCATCCCAGGTAAAGATATCTTCACCCCAATCTGCCTCACCTTCAGTCAACTGATCCTCAGTTTCCACATCTGTAATTAGTCATTAATATATCCTAACAATGCAGACACTATGTAACACAGTTCATTGACTCTTTTATGGCAGAAACAGTTTAAAGTATTTTTTCTTCTTGTTCCACAGTTTTAACTGGGTTAATGTTCAGTAAATTCTTATGAGTACACTGTTCTCTTTATTTGAATGATGGACAAACTGAGGGAGAGGAAAGTTACAGTCAGGATTACAGTTCAGGCAGAATGCTCTGGAATTTCTCTTTGCTCTATGTTCTGTAACAATGATAACACTATTACAGAACTATGGAAATCATATATTACAATAGTAAAGTTATAATCTGATCAAAAGAGATTAATTGATGCGATTACATGCTGCATTCTCTCTGTGCTTACTGCTACTCTAAGCAGGAACTTCACAATACTTCTCTTCTCTCTGTCAGTAAAGTTGAGGGCTCCACCATTATACAGACTCGCTGCAAATTAAGGAGGTTTTCCCTGCACTTATATGCACCTCTGATTAATGAGAGACCCCAGCAGGTGCTCTCTAGAGGCGCTACCTGCCTGTATCTGTCATGACCATCTGGTTGGGTAGTCTTGCACAAAGGCCCTCCAGGCACTGATGCAAAGGAAATCCTACAAGTTTGGAGGCTAGACTTTGAGACGAGATCTTCAAGGTATGATTGGGGAAATTTTGTTAATTAAAATTTAGATAGCTAGGCACAGTTTTGGGATTCTGAGGCAGGAGGATTACTTGAACTAAGTTCAACCTGGGCAACATTGCAAGAACTTGTATCAAAAAATAATCAACTCACAACACAATATTGTTCAATTACTCTTTACTACTGCTTATATTGAGAAAATTAATCTGATAAAAGTTATAATGTATTTCCAGAGTTATATGCAGTAGCTAGCAGAATAGACACATAAGAAATAATTAAAAAAATGAGCAAAGCATCAAGATTGGAAAGTCCTCTCTAGTAAACTAGTTCTAAGTACACTACTACATTAGTAGATATTTGAGACTGGATCTGTGACAAACGTGCAGCAGCGTATGTACCCCATTAAATCCAGCCATACTCACAACCAATACAATATAAAGCAGCCAACTCCAAGAAGTTAAAGTCTATTTTTCAGAATTTAGCTTTTCCACTAAGGCCATAAATACTTTTTTGTTTGTTTGTTTTGGCTATGGATAGGCATTAATAGAGCTAGATCCTTCTGATGTCCCATGCTTAGGAAATGTACCTTAGAAAGGCTCTCTTTGAGGCCAGGTATATGCTAAGCAAGGACTCTACTACTGAACTACATCTCCACTGCAGAGAACAAAATAAAAATGTTCTACAGAACTTCTTAAAGAATCTGGTAACAATAAATTATTTCTCTATGATGCTATTGCCATCTGCTCTGAAAATAGACATTTCCCTGTGTTCTCCAGGAAATATAAAAGTGACGAATGAGGTTGGCTGGATGGGCTAGCAGGTTAGCTGTTAATCCTAGAGATCTGGATTCAGTTTTCAGAACCTACTTGGTTTGAAGGGAAAAGCAAACTCACCCAGCTTGATCTCTGACCACCACATGCATCTACATGCATTTCTCTCACATAAAAAAACCAGATAGAATACAAAAGGAATTACTGGAAAATAAATGTGCTTATAAAGTACCCAGGTATATAGTGCATACATATGATAAAGGCGAGGCAGGGCCAGAAACACTGGAGATCAAGAATTTCTTTTGGCTGTTCATCATGCGTGTTCATGCCTGCAAAACAAAACTGCATCTTTGCATTTCTTACACTGTAGTTGTGGTGGTTTGAATATAGTTAGCCCATGGGAAGAGGCATTATTAGGAGGTATGGCCTTATTGGAGGAAGTGTAGCCTTTTTAGAGGAAGTGTGTCACCATGCCGGTAGACTTTGAGGTCTCCAAGTGCTGAAGTTCCAGCCAGTGCAAAAGAGAGTCTCCTCCTGAATGCCTTCAGATAAAGATGTAGAATTCTCCGCTCCTCCAGACACAAAACTGCCTGGATGCTGCCATGCTTCCCACCATGATAATAATGAACTAAACCTTTGAAACTGTAAGTCATCCCTGAATAAATGTGTTTGTTTATAACAGTTGCTTTGGTCATGGTTTGACCAAAAGTTTGTGATGAGTAAAAGCACAGTGATTGAGTGGTTTTAATATGACCACATGCTTAAATTGAGATTAAGAAGCACAGTAATATAAGAATCTATAAAATTTTATGAGTATTTATAAATAACTTGAGATGTGGAGCATAACATATAAGACATTTAAACTTTATTTATAGTCTATTATGTGAAAGTCTAACAGCACCTTGCTGTAATGATGGAAAATTTATGGTAAATAGTTCCTTTAGCTTTATTAGCTACTAAGTTTGCCTTCACCATCTTGTCTTTATTATTTAAACTCCTAGCTCTTTCTTTTCTTCATCTATATTACATTTCTAGAATTATACCACTGGAACTCCAGGAACTATAGACACATGCACCAGAATTTGCTTCATTCAAATGCTCTGTAAAATTATGCCTGCCATTTATTAACCTTTGATGCTCTAGAGGTATGAAAGCCTCTCCTCATCTCAGGATGTGGTACTCCTCCTAGGCAGTTATGACTTCCTCTTGTCTTGATGGCCTCTAGAGGGAATGCTGTGTTTGCTGCTCGTTGACCTGTGGAACTGAATCTCAAAATGAGTGTAGACTTCTGCTGGAATGGGAGTCATTGAAAAAGACCTTTGGTCAAGTGAATTGGTTCACTGAGTGCCTGGGAAATTTTAAGATTTGCTCTGTAGCAGAATACATGGAGGAACTGCATGAGAGTTATAACCCATATTTATTTTACCATATCCATGGGATGATTATTTAAAGGGGCCCAATGTAGGTACCAAGGGTAGGATACCCAAACCCTATATTTAAA
This sequence comes from Tokudaia tokunoshimensis, assembly GCA_036184795.1. Lineage (NCBI taxonomy): Eukaryota > Metazoa > Chordata > Mammalia > Rodentia > Muridae > Tokudaia > Tokudaia tokunoshimensis. Next base: position 119,932,184 of record BTHU01000014.1, read on the forward strand.
ATAGTATAATGTTTGCATTGAATCTGCACTATGCCTATGTACACTTAAAATTATGTCTACAAACTTAGTGTTATGAAAACTCTTACCAAATACTATCAATTTTTGGAATAATGGCAAAGAAGATCTGTACACACTCATCTCAGGCACAGCTTTTCTTTTATCTAGATATTTTCAGTTCCTTGTTGGTTGTATCCATGGGTGAAGAACACACTGATGTGGAAGGCTGACTGCTAAAAGTTGTCTGAGTCTCTTTGAAGATAATGAGAGCTTGCCTGCCAGGCTATCCTGCCCCAGTCCATACTGGGAGGAGCATTTGGAAAGCGATTTGTACTGCAGAACTGCAAAGTCTGAGATCTGAAGATATGAATTCAGGCTGGTGATTTCTTCTGTTGGATCTCAGCGGATTGCATGTGGTAAGCAATGAGCACTAAAGCTGAATCTTAGCTATAAATCTAGCAGTCACTGATCAGCTGAGAATGGGCCATCGGCATGGTGCTCCACACAAGACAACAACACATATACAACTCACAACCAAACCCATTTTGGGGAGATAAAAGCTGACTGCTCTCAATGCAGAATGAAACAGGAAACTCAAAAGTAGTTGTCTTTCTTGTGGGTAGATGACCAGGAATACATGTATAATGTTTGTGAAACCAGACTTTTGAAACTAAAGTGTGTTTCTCAATGGACTAGAGGCCACATATTGTCTGTCCATTTTAAACATACTGTTATTCTCTTTCAGTGAACAGGATATGTAGAAATTCTGCCTCACATACAAAGCAGGCAATACAGAGTCTTATGTTACTGAGCAAATATCTGACAGAGATGACTAAATGTGGGAAGGGTTTATTTTGATCCACAGGTTCAAAAGTTTCAGTCTTCCTGATAAAGAGGCTGTATGGAGAACGTAGCAATTCCTATAAGCAAAATGATGCACAGAGCATCTATGGCCTAGGGGTTGAGACATGGAGGGGAGGTGTGACCTTCAAAAATTTTCGCTAGTAATCACCTACAAGCACCACAGCTTCTTAAAAAAAATACCACTATTTTAGGAATAAGCATTCAAAACAAGACACAATCTCAGATACTTCAGTCAAAGCACAACAAACTTTAATCTCAATACACACATGCTTTTATTAAATCCTTGTCAAGTGATTAACCTGAATATGTTGTATTCATTTTGTGTGTGTTCTGGCCATGCAACCAGGGCCTTGCACATGCTAAACATGCTCCCTGACACTAACTTACAAGTCCACAAACATGTTTTGATACACATTATTTTAAAGGAGTACTAGAATTACATAGAAGTGTAAAGGTGATAACAAGCTCCCCTGTGGTCGACACTTAGCTTCCCCATTACCAACAGCTTACAGTAGCACAGTTCATTTCTCATGGCTTAATGGAAAAATAATGACAAGTAAATACGCCCACTCAATGTTCAGATGTTCAATTTTTTTTGTACTCATTATTCAGATGTTCCAAGTTTTTGCCTATTTTTTCCCCTGATTTCAACTGCTTATCTGGTACATCAAATGAATTTATTTCTATCTTTTTAGATTTTCTTTTGGATAAGACATTTTATTGGCCTTTTCTTGTTTTCATTGAACTTAACAGTTTTGATTAGTATCAGCCAAGGGTTTAGAAGAAATGTCTCATGATTGGCATTCAACCAGTGTTTCCCCTGCTATTAGTCTGTACCTATGTGCTTTCTTAAGATTACAGAAAAAATGAAGCAAAACTTTCAGGTTTTGGTTTTTTTTTTGTTTTGTTTTGTTTTGTTTTTTTGAGACAGAGATGTAGCCTTGGCTAGCCTGGAACTAGCTGTATAGATCAGGGATCAGGTTGGCCTTGAACTTCCAGAGATCTACCTGCCTCTGTCTCCTGAGTTGGAGGATTAAAGTTATGTGCCACCAACTCCAGCTTTTCATTTAATTTTGATTGTGTAAAATATTGAAGATGTCCACATACTTGCATCAATATGTTTATTTGCATATGCAGAAAAATCATTACTACTCTTAAAGACATTTTCCTCTCTATTATAATCAGTAGTTATTTGCATGTGTGGTTTGGGCTCCTACTATCTAGTCTTTTAGTAAAGTTTCCAGGTGTACTCAGACTGTCTATTTTGATCTCTACACTTGCTTATTTTATGAAACTTCAATTCCCCTCCTTTAACCTCCTCCTTTTGGTTTGCAACCTCCCCTTGTTGCAGCAAGAGTTCAATTTCTGGGGAAAGACAGGGGGCCCATGCAGAGTACTGGTGTGAGACTTCCAGCACCAATGCCTGGTGTCTCACAAGTACCTAGAATCTGATGTTCTTTGTGCTCTGAAAGCATCTTCATGCACACTTAATATAAAACAAATAAATAATCATACTTTTTTTATATTTTATTTTATTTTATTTTTAATTTACATTCCAAATCATTTCCCCTTTCCCGTTTCCTTCCTCCCCGAAAGTCCCATAAGCCCCCTTCCCACCCTTTTTCTCCATTCAACCCCCTCTCGCTTCTCTGTCCTGGAGTTCGCTCCCCTATATCCAGTCTTTCCAGGACCAGGGGTGTCTCCTTCCATCTTCTTAGAAATCTATTGATATGCGAATTGTGTCTAGGGTATTCCGAGATTCTGGGTTAATATCCCCTTATTAGTGACTGCATACCATGTGTGTTCTTTTGTGATTGGGTTACCTCACTAAGGATGATATTTTCAAGTTCTGATCATTTGCCTAGGAATTTCGTGAATTCATTGTTTTTAATTGCAGAGTAGTATTCCATTGTGTAGATATACCACATTTTCTGAATCCATTCCTCCGTTGAGGGACATCTGGGTTCTTTCAAGCTTCTGGCTATTATAAATAAGGCTGCTATGTGTCCTTAGTGCACGCAGGTAAAGCCTCTGGGTATATGCCCAGGAGTGGTATAGCCGGATCCTCTGGGAGTGTCATGCCCAGTTTTTGGAGGAACCGCCAGACTGCTTTCCAGAGTGGTTGTACCAGCTTGCAATTCCACCAGCAGTGGAGGAGTGTTCCTCTTTCTCCACATCCTCACCAACAACTGCTCTCTCCTGAGTTTTTGATCTTAGTCATCCTGACTAGTGTGAGATGGAATCTCAGGGTTGTTTTGATTTGCATTTCCCTAATGACTATGGATGATGAACATCTCTTTAGGTGCTTCTCAGCCATTAGATATTCTTCAGGTGAGAACTCTTTGTTTAGCTCTGTACCCCATTTTTTAATAGGGTTACTTGCCTCTCTGGAGTTTAACTTCTTGAGTTCTTTGTATATATTGGATATTAGCCCTCTGTCGGATGTAAGGTTGGTAAAGATCATTTCCCAGTTAGTTGGTTGCTGCTTTGTCTTTTTGACAGTGTCTTTTGCCTTGCAAAAACTTTGTAATTTAATGAGGTCCCATTTGTCAATTCTTGATCTTAGAGCATAAGCTGTTATTGCAGTTCTGTTCAGGAAATTCTCCCCTGTGCCCATATGTTCAAGGTTCTTCCCTAGTTTCCCTTCTATTAGTTTCAGTGTGTCTGGTTTTATGTGGAGATCCTTGATCCACTTGGAATTGAGCTTAATGCAAGGAGATAAGAATGGGTCAATTTGCATTCTTCTGCATGTTGACCTCCAGTTGAGCCAGCACCATTTGTTGAAAAGGCTATCTTTTTTCCACTGGATTGTTTTAGCTCCTTTGTCAAAGATCAAGTGACCATAGGAGTGTGGATTCATTTCTGGGTCTTCAATTCTGTTCCATTGATCTACATGCCTGTTACTGTACCAACACCATGAGGTTTTTAACACTATTGCTCTGTAGTACAGCTTGAGGTCCGGGATACTGATTCCCCCAGAGGTTCTTTTACTCTTGAGAATAGTTTTAGCTATTCTGGGTTTTCTGTTATTCCAGATGAATTTTTGAATTGGTCTTTCTAACTCTATGAAGAGTTGAGTTGGGATTTTGATGGGGATTGCATTGAATCTGTATATTACTTTTGGGAAGATGCTCATTTTTACTATATTAATCCTGCCAATCCATGAGCATGGCAGATTTTTCCATCTTCTGAGGTCTTCTTCAATTTCTCTCTTCAGAGACTTGAAGTTCTTGTCATACAGATCTTTCACTTGTTTGGTTAGAGTCACACCAAGATACTTTATACTGTTTGTGGCTATCGTGAAGGGTATTATTTCTCTTACTTCTTTCTCAGCCTGCTTATCCTTTGAGTATAGGAAGGCTTCTGACTTGCTTGAGTTGATTTTATATCCGGTCACTTTGCTGAGGTTGTTTATTAGCTGTACGAGTTCTCTGGTAGAGTTCTTTGGGTCACTTAAGTATACTATCAGATCGTCTGCAAATAGTGATAGTTTGACTTCTTCCTTTCCAATTTGTATCCCTTTGACCTCTTTTTGTTGTCTAATTGCTCTAGCTAGAACTTCAAGTACTATATTGAAAAGATATGGAGAGAGAGGGCAGCCTTGTCTAGTCCCTGATTTTAGTGGGATTGCTTCAAGTTTCTCTCCATTTAGATTGATGCTGGCTACCGGTTTGCTGTAAATTGCTTTTACTATGTTTAGATATGGGCCTTGAATTCCTGATCTTTCCAAGACCTTTAGCATGAAAGGATGCTGAATTTTGTCAAATGCTTTCTCAGCATCTAATGAGATGACCATGTGGTTTTTTTCTTTGAGATTGTTTATGTAGTGGATTACATTGATGGATTTCCTTATATTGAACCATCCCTGCATCCCTGGGATGAAGCCTACTTGATCATGGTGAATGATCATTTTGATGTGTTCTTGGATTCGGTTGGCAAGAATTTTATTGAGTATTTTTGCATCGATATTCATAAGAGAGATTGGCCTGAGATTCTCTTTCTTTGTCGGATCTTTGTGTGCTTTTGGTATTAGTGTAATTGTGGCTTCATAGAACGAGTTGGGTACTGTTCCTTCTGTTTCTATTTTGTGGAACAGTTTGAAGAGTATTGGTGTTAGGTCTTCTTTGAAGGTCTGATAGAATTTTGCACTAAAACCATCTGGACCTGTGCTTTTTTTGGTTGGAAGACTTCCAATGACAACTTCTATTTCTTCAGGGGTTATAGGACGGTTTTGATGGTCTATTTGATCCTGATTTGATTTTGGTATTTGGTATCTGTCAAGGAAATTGTCCACTTCCTCAAGATTTTCTAGTTGTGTTGAATACAGGTTTTTGTAGTAGGATCTGATGATTTTTTGAATTTCCTCAGTTTCTGTTGTTATCTCTCCCTTTTTGTTTCTGATTTTATTAATTTGGCTACTATCTCTGTGCCCTCTGGTTAGTCTGGCTAAGGGCTTATCTATCTTGTTGATTTTCTCAAAGAACCAACTCCTCGTTTTGTTGATTCTTTGTATGGTTTTATTTGTTTCTACTTGATTGATTTCAGCCCTGAGTTTGATGATTTCCTGCCTTCTACTCCTCTTTGGTGTATTTGTTTCTTTTTGTTCCAGCGCTTTCAGGTGTGCCATTAAGCTGTTAGTGTATGCTGTCCCCCGTTTCTTTTTGGTGGCACTCAGGGCTATGAATTTTCCTCTTAGCACTGCTTTCATTGTGTCCCATAAATTAGGGTATGTTGTGCCTTCATTTTCATTAACTTTCAAAAAGTCTTTGATTTCTTTCTTTATTTCCACCTTGACCAAGTTATCATTGAGTAGAGCATTGTTCAGCCTCCATGTGTACGTGGGTTTTCTTTTGTTTTTGTTGCCATTGAAGACCACTCCTATTCCATAGTGATCTGATAGGAGGCATTGGATTATTTCTATCTTCTTATATCTGTTGAGGTCTGATTTGTGACCAATTATATGGTCAATTTTGGAGAAGGTACCATGAGGTGCTGAGAAGAAGGTGTATTCTTTAGCTCTAGGATGAAATGTTCTATATATATATATCTGTTAGTTCCATTTGGTCCAAGGCTTCAATTAGATTCACTGTGTCCCTGTTTAGTTTCTGCTTTCCTGAACGATCCATTTCAGAGAGCGGGGTCTGAAGTCACCCACTATTATTGTGTGAGGTGTGATGTGTGCTTTGAGTTTTAGTAAAGTTTCTTTTACGAATGAGTGTTCCCTTGCATTTGGAGCATAGATATTCAGAATTGAGAGTTCTTGATGGTGGATTTTTCCTTTGATCAGTATGTAGTGTCCTTCTGTGTCTTTTTTGATGACTTAAGTTGAAAATCAGTTTTATCTGATATTAGGATGGCTACTCCACCTCGTTTCTTGGGGCCATTTGCTTGTAAAATTGTTTTCCAGCCTTTTACTCTGAGGTAGTGTTTGTCTTTGACACTGAGGTGCGTTTCCTGCATGCAGCAAAATGCTGGGTCCTGTTTACGTATCCAGTCCGCTAGTCTATGTCTTTTAATTGGGAAATTGAGACCATTGATATTAGGAGAGATTAAGGCATAGTGATTTTTGCCATCTGCCATTCTTGACGCTATCTTTATGTTTGAGTGGTTATCTACTTTTGGGTTTGATTCAAGAAGGCTATTATCTCATTTTTTCCAGGGTGTAGTTTCTCTCCCTGTATTGGAGGTTTCCACATATTATCCGTTGCAGGGCTGGATTTGTGGAAAGATATTGTGAAAATTTGGTTTTATCATGGAATATCTTGGTCTCTCCATCTATGGTGATTGAGAGTTTTGCTGGGTATAGTAGTCTAAGCTGGCATTTGTGTTCTCTTAGTGTCTGCATGAGATCTCCCCAGGATCTTCTGGCTTTCATAGTGTCTCGTGAGAAGTCTGATGTGATTCGGATAGGTCTTCCTTTGTATGTTACTTGGCCCTTTTCTCTTACTGCTTTTAGTATTCTTTCTTTGTTTAGAACATTTGGTGTTTTGATTATTATGTGACGGGAGATATTTCTGTTCTGGTCCAGTCTGTTTGGAGTTCTGTAGGCTTCTTGTACGTTCATCGGCATCTCTCTCTTTAGGTTAGGGAAGTTTTCCTCCATAATTTTGTTGAAGATGTTTACTGGCCCTTTAAGTCGCAAATCTTCACTCTCATCTATACCTATAATCCTTAGGTTTGGTCTTCTCATTGTGTCCTGAATTTCCTGGATGTTTTGGGTTACACGTTTTTTGCATTTTGCATTTTCTTTGACTGTTGAGTCGATGCTTTCTATGGAATCTTCAGCACCTGAGATTCTTTCTTCCATCTCTTGTATTCTATTGTTGATGTTTGCATCTATGACTCCTGATTTCTTCCCAAGGTTTTCTATCTCCAAAGTTGTCTCCCTTTGTGATTTCTTAGTTGTTTCTACTTCCTTTTTTAGTTCCTGGATGGATTTGCTGAAATCTTTCACTTGTTTGTTTGTATTTTCCTGAATTTCTTTAAGGTATTTTTGCATTACCTCTTTCAGGATTTCTGCCTGTTGACCCACGTTCTCCTGTATTTCTCTGAGCGATTTTTGTGTTTCCGCCTCATGGGAATCCATCTGATGATCCATCGTCTCCTGCATTTCTTTAAGCAGTTCTCGTGTTTCCTTTGTAATGGCATCTAACCGTTGATTCATTTCTTTAAGCAATTTTTGTGTTGCCTCCTTATGGGCATCTGTCTGTTGACCCATATTCTTCTGCATTTCTTTATGCAATTTTTGTGATCCCTTTGTGAGTGCATCTACCCGTTGATTCATCTCGTTAAGCGATTTTTGTGTTGTTTCCTTGTGCGCCTCCATCTTTTGATCCAAGTTCTCCTGCATTTCTCTAAGCGATTTTTGTGTTTCCTTTGTAAGGGCTTCTAACCGTTGATTCATGGTCTCCTCTAATTCTTTATTAGATTTATTTGTGTCCTTCTTGTGATCCTCTAATAGCATCATGAGAAGTGATTTTAAATCCAGATCTTGTCTTTCGGGTGTGGTGGGGTATCCAGGACTTGCTGCTGTTGGAGAGTTGGGTTCGGTTGGTGCCATATTACTTTGATTTCTATTAGTAACATTCCTACGTTTGCCTTTTGCCATCTGGTTACCTCTGATGTTAGTTGTTCCTGCTGTTACTGGCTGTTGGTTGGACCTCCTGTGAGCCTGCAAAGCTATTTCTGCCTCCCCCCCCCCCCCCGTTTACCAGGATTCCCCTGGCACAGATTTCTGGGGCCTGCCCTGCTCCTGAGTGACTTTGGAGCCCTGATGTGCCTTGCCCCAAGTGATCTTATATTGGGGAGTCCTTGCACATCCAAAGGCTCAGCGTAGTGGATTCCTGGAGCAGAGGTCACCAAAGGGAGGCTGGTAGGCTCCTGCCTCTGCAGGGGTGTGTGATCTGTCCTAGGGGGAGGAGGGGGGTCCCTCTGCCAGGCAGAAATCCCACAGCAGAGCTGGCGCGCTGGTTTCTGCAGATCTGCCCAGCTCTTGGGAGCCGCATACACACAAGCCGCCCGAGACCCAAGCGATATTATGCCTGTCTGTCTCAGAGCCTGGCAGTCCCAACTTCCTGGCCACTAGAGCAAAGATGGCGGAGTGCACTCTGCACTCTCTCCGTGGCGCTGGTCACCCTGCAGAGGCGATGGTTTGCAGATCTGGCACCCAGACGACCACAGTGCTGTCCCGTTCTTGGGCGCAGAAGGAAGCCCCAACAGGCCGTGTCCCAAGTGATGTTATATTGGGGAGAGCCTGGGTACCTGTCTCTTCAGTGCAGTCTACCGGAACCCATATTTTAAAATCTATACAGGCTATCAATATAGTTGACTGCTGTTGATGCTGACCTTGGCCATTGCTTTGAATAATGTTTGGCAGGATTTTCTGTTGTAACATTTCCCTATTTCCTCCTTTTCAGAATGTAGACTTTGAAAAGTAGCTGTGCTTGGCCCACACTAAGGAGTGGTGAGACCACAGAATCTACACAAATTATTTGGAAATTATACTTTTGTTTCCTTATTCAATTAATAATATCAATGTGGTTGCATGAATATTTTATGGTTTCACAATGTTTCAGTATTCCTCTGTTTATTTTGTTGATCAGATAGCTCTAGGTTTGGTCAATGGGAGCCCTTTCAGTCAGCTATCTAAGCTTTTGTCATTGCTCCATCACTGATAAGATCTTGTTTATTTATTTGCTTATTTCCAACTACCCCACCTTCTTGTTATACAATATCTTCCAGGTTCATCTTATCTATTTTCTGACTTAGTTCCAGGGAAAGCAATTTCTCCAAAAATTCTGCTCATTCCAGAATGGTCTTAGAGTTCAGGACTCAGGCTCTGGGTATGCTCCTTGACTCTATGGTACCCTTGCTCCTCAATTCTCGTTGCTGACAAAGAAATACATGTAAATATGTGAATCTATGTATATACATATACCTATAAATATATCCATATGTGACCATTTGTGTGTATATTAGGCTAACAGGCATGTGTACTGACATATTCAATTTTAATTTATCGCCATCTGGATAACTCCAGCTTCTCTTGCTATCTGGAGACTCTCACTCCAGCAGTGAGATGCCAGCTGCCATCCATTTACCTCATTCAATTGAACATGTCCAATTTCTAATCCATCATTCATATGTCCAATTTGTCCTCTGCAGTTATTTTTTCTATAAGATTTCTCTACAGAGAAAGAACAAACAAGACTAGTAAGTTGATAGGTATTTATTCATTTGAATTTATCTACATAAACACAATCTTGCATTATATTTTCTTGTTCATATAAAAAAATCTGAAACCAAAGCCCTGTGTGTATTCAACGATCAGATAAAGGTATCTGACTCATCCTTCCACTATCTGCAGTATCATAGGGTCACTTTGGAAGCATGTTTACTTATCATATGGCCAAAAGGAGCCATTTTCAGCAGCAGACAGTGTGTTCAGTGGCACTGGGGATTCTGACCCTCCTTCTGGTAATCCCCTAGCCAGATACCTCTGTGCATCCCATTTCTAAAGGTCCTGCTCTGCCATATGTCAGCTGATTTCCATATGGTATATTTGCTGATACCATTAGGGATCACCTTTTCCAATAACTTTAAGATATAATAAGAATGCTAAAGATTCAAAAGTACTCTAAAATATCATGGATTAGATTTCCAATGATGCAATTCCAGAGACAGATATTTCTGAAGAGAAAATATTACCTAGAGGTTAATAACTTGTCCCTACTTAATACCCCAAATATGTATCAGTTGGAGTAAGACCATCTTTCTCTAAGATAATACCTTTTATTCTCACCATTGTAAATAGGAGCTACAAGTGTTTTGGGAACTAGATGCTCAGTTTAAGTGCATGTGTCTTTGAGATATTTTTATTCATGTTAGAACTTAGTCTAAGAATCAACCTCATGACATTGTTCAATAGCATTTCAACAACCAAAGCAACACATCAAAATCTTAATTAGAAGGATGTTCTGGGGCACATTCACACAACAGGAGTAATTACATGAAACAATAGTCAACACCCTCAAGTACCACTAGTATATGAATTACAACTTGCAAAGACTATACAGTATCAATCTTTTTGGATTTATCTGTTCACTTTTTATTTATTAAATTAATTGATGTAAAATATACCTTATAGACTTTTACTTTTCAAAACTTTCATTGTGAAGTAGTGTACTAACAAAAAGTTCCTCTTGTACACATTGTAGACTTTATGCTTTAGAAAAATCTGAGGAGATGACTGGCATGAAAATTAAGTTAACATAAGTGAAGAAATCATAGGTGGAACATGTAAGAAAATGATTGCCAAAAAGATATGTTTTCCATATGGAAAATAACCTAGACCTAAAATCTTTAAAGTAAGTGTTCTTTGAAAATAGATTGTAGTGAGCCTGATTCTGGGCAAACTGTCACCAAAGTTAATGCACAGAAGATAACCAATATTAAAATTAAAGTGGGAAGTAACTACTTGCAAAAACACAAAAACAATATTGGGAAGTGTCTAGTAAAAACATTCCTGTTGTAGCTAATTCTTGTTTCAAAATTGCTGCTTGTGAACCTCATGTCTAGATTTTCTTTGGAGAGCATAGTTCTGGCCAGGGTTTTCTTAGTCAAAGACAGATGTTATGAAATTGTACCCAGTGTCTATCCTTCTATCTGAGAGGTCCATGCATAGGCCTGGTTTCTAATGTTCTCACGCTTTACTTACCCTGTCAGTTTTCTTTTACGCAGGTAGATCACTATCTCTGGTACTTAATCGGCCTTTTAAGGTACTCTGGATAGACTTAGGTAGAGATGGAGGATTTGGATTGCATACTAGGGTAGATTGTATTCTTCTTGCCCCCCCCCCCCACACACACACCATTACGGCAACCTAAAACAGTAAAGGTAGTTACTAAAGAAAAGAAAAACAATATGGCTCTTGCAAGAAAAATCTGAGAGTGGATGGCAGAGGGCTTGCTTGTTTGGACAGTTGTTTCCTGTTCTGTCTTTTGGTGACATAATTCCTAGGATAGTCTTAGGTCTACTTTTCCCATTTTCCTATTTTTAACTTAAAAAATCATTTTCTTGTCTACTAGTGTTCTACCTTTACATATGTTTGTATACATGTCCACGGTTGTTGTTCTCAGAAGCTAGGAAAGGGTAGTGAATGCCCTGGAAATAGACATAAATTTATAATAGCCAGAAGCTAGAAAGAATGCAGATATCCTTCAACAGAGGAATGGATACAGAAAATGTGGTACATTTGCACAATGGATTACTACTCAACAATTAAAAACAATGACTTCGTGAAATTCTTAGGCAAATGGATGGAACTTGAATATATCATCCTGAGTGAGGTAACTCAGTCACAAAAGAACACACATGGTATGTACTCACTGATAGGTGGATATTAGTCCAAAAGCTCCAAATACCCAAGATACATTTCACAGACCATATGAAGCTCAAGAAGAAGGAAGACCAAAATGTATATGCTTCAATCCTTCTTAGAAAGGGGAACAAAATATTCACTGGTGGAAGTATGGAGACAAAGTATGGAGTAAAGACTGAAGGAAAGGCCATCCAGAGACTGTCCCACCTGAGGATCCATCCCATATACAGTCACCAAACTCAGATACTATTGTGGATGCCAAGAAGTGCTTGCTGACAGGAGCCTGTTATAGCTGTCTCCTGAGAGGCTCTGTCAGAGCCTGACAAATACATTTGTGGATGCTCACAGCCAACCATTGGACTGAGCATGGGGTCCCCAATGGAGAAGTTAGACAAAGGAGTAAAGGAGCTGAAAGGGTTTGCAACCCCATAGGAAAAACAACACTATCAATCAACCAGAGCTCCCAGGGTCTAAATCACCAAACACGAAGTACACATGGAGGGACCCATGGCTCCAGCTGCATACGTAGCAGAGGATGGTCTTGTCAGACATCAATGGGAGGAAAAGCCCTTGTTCCTGTGAAGGCTCGATGCCCCAGTATAGGGGAATGCCAGGGTGTGGAGGCAGGAGTGTGTGGGTGTGTGGGTAAACATCCTCATAGATGCAGGGGGAGGTGGATCGTATGGGGGTTTCCGGGAGGGGGGAAACGGGAAATTTGAAATTTAAAATATAAATTAAAAAAAGGCAGCAGTCAGAAATATCTCCTGCTCCAATTGTTAGGATATCCACATGAAGACTAATTGGCACATCTATTACAAATGCATAAGGTACCTAGGTCTAGCCCATGCATGATCTTTGGTTAATGGTTTACTCTCTGTAAGCCCACGTGGGCCCAGGTTACTTGACTCTGCAGGTTTTTTTGTGGTATTCTTGACCTTTCTAGCTCCCTCAATTTTTCCCTAGACTCTTCCACAAGTCTCCCCTGTCTCTGTTTGATGTTTGGCTATGGTTCTTTGTATCTGTTTCCTTCTTCTGCTGTATGAAGCCTCTCGGGAGAGAGTAATGCTAGGTTTCTGTTTGAAAGCATAACAGACTATCATCAATAGTGTCAGGGGTTAGCTCTCTCCCATAGGATGGGTCTCAAGTTGGGACAGTCATTGGTTGTCCATTCACTCAGTCTCTACTCCATCTTTATTCCTGAATATCTTGCAGTCAGGATGAATTTTGGGGTGAAGGTTTTTTTCAGTGACTTAGTGTCCCCCTTCCTCCACTGGAAGTCCCACTCGGCTACAGGATGTGGCCACTTCAGTATCCATATCCCCAGCTTCTAGGAGTCTCATGTGTGCTCTTCAGCTATGGCACCCCCCCCATAGACTCCTAGGAGCCTCCCTTGTCCAAGGTCAGGCTTATCCCATAGATGGCCCCCACCAATTTCTGCCCTCCCTCTAAACCACCTCCCCCCATGCTCTCTCTCACAATCTCTCTCTAAACCCCTTAATCCTTGTCCCTCCTTATCTCTTCTCTCACAGAGTTCCCTCTCTCTATCAACCTCCAATGTCTACTTTATATCACCCTTCTGAGTGATATTTGAACATCCTCCCTTGGGACTTCCCTGTTACTTAGCTTTTTTTGGTCTTTGGATTGTAGCTCAATAAGTCTTATATTTTTCTGGTTACTATCCACTTACAGATGAGTACATATCATGTGTGTTCTTCTAGGTCTTGGTTTCCTCACTCAGGATGACATTTTGTAGTTCTATCCTTTTGCCTGAAAATTTCATGTCTTTGTCTTTAATAATTGAGTAGTAAATGTGTAAATAGACCACGATTTGGGATCCATTCTTTTCTAGCTGCTTGGTTGTGGTTACTTTATGCATGCAGAAGAGCCAATATGCATGGCCTCTCGCTGAACTCCTGACTTGAGTGAACTTAATGGTATACTTGCCTTGAATGAAGTGATGCATGCAAAATCCCATGTGAAGCAGAGAAGACAGCAGCCCTTGTCTGAAGGAACAATGGTATTGACATCTGGTAGACATTTATAGTATTCTGGGTCTTCTGCTATTGGGCATAAAGCATCACCACATCTGATCTTCAGCTAGACTTCATGTGGTTTCCCAACTCATTTACTCATACTCATTTATTCAATATTTATTAGATGACTACTACCCAGCAATCGCTGAAAATAAACCAGAGGGCTGGGGAAGCAGTTCTGTGGTATGTTGATTGCTTAGGACATGAGAGGTCCTAAGTGTCACTTCAATATAAATAAATGTTCAAAACGGTATCAAAACTAAGTAAAACATAACCCTTGCATCAGGCTAATTGCATCCTGTCAGGAAAGAAATGGTTTGGTAGAATACATAGGATGAAAACTGTCAGGAAAATAATAATTCTTGTCCTGAGTATACCTATAAGCAATTACAGAATTCTTGATTTTTTTCTTTAAAATTTAAAATGAAACTTGTAAAACTCACACTTTAGAAAATATAAGAAATTCAAAGCTAAGAAAAGAGAGAAAAAAAAAAGAAACCTCTTCCATAATTCTTAGATCTTTTGGTGCAATTCAAAAGAGAGTTAATAATGGCAAAGTCCAGTAACACTTTGTAGCAGTAACAATGTAATAGGAGACCTAATTTTACTGTGGTTTGAATGTTTTCCTTAGAGTTAATGTGTAGAAAATGAATGGCCTTTCTTGGAAAGGTAGTGTCTATGAGAAGCAATTTCATGGTGAGTCCTTTGTCCCCATGAATGGACTAGTGTCATTATGTTGGGGCTGTGCCAGTTGATAATTTATCACATAGGTAAGTTTGGTTCTTTCTTGCTCTGCCATCTCCAGGGATCTCTGTGATCCACCACAGGTTGCTATAACAAGAGGGCCCTCAGAAGTGACTCTCTGACTTTTACATCCGCCAGAAGATTGAGCCACACATTTATCTATCTACTTATTAGAAAGCCTTCAGTCTTTGAGATTCTATTATAGCAATACAAATCAGACTAAGATGATCCCCTAATTGTTTTTCTTCTTTAATGAGGACTTTATATACTAAGGTAGAATCAGGTAAAATGACAAGTCATCATGGAGACATTTCTGTCTGTCTCTAGGATTTTGGAAACAAAAAAAAATAAAAGACTGTATCGCTTAACAAAGCTTAAAAACTGTGCTCACTCCTTTGTCTGACTGTGTTACTCTAAGCAGAGTGTGAAGACTTATTAGTCATGTCTTGGTGTAATGATCTTGGAAGTATATGAGAAGTTCCAACTTATTTGTGCTATTTAATTTTGACAAGTCATTTTATTTAGAGAAATGTATTATCAATTGTTTGTCTTGTATATACCATAGGATGCAATTTTTCTCAGATGCAAAAATAACTAACTGATGACTTATATTAGAATTCTAGGACTCTGATTTTTATAATTTTTTTTATCCAAGTTTAAATAACAGCCAAAGAAGCTAATTATCAACAGTTCTTGGTTATTATGGTTAATCAGCATTATTGAGAAGAAAGTTTCAGTGAACTGACATACACTTGCATGCACATGCACATGGTCTACCTTTTGAGGAATTGAGAAATTGATTTAACTAATTATAACATCTGCTAATACTATCTTCATTTCTCAAAACTGAGAAAAAGTAAGACATTCTCAAAACAAACCAAACTGATAAAGCCAAAAAGTATAACTGCTTAGACACCACGAGACAGTAAAACTTATTGGTACTTTTAATGAATATAAGTGTTTTACTCAAGTCATATATTTGGCAATTAATATGCACATTAATATGGAAAACTGTTTTTCTTAGTGGATAGTTAAGACACTTATTTCTGTCATTTATATCCACATTGAATGAGGACAAATAAAGTCATAAAAAGGACTCTTTGGTCATTGGGTATAAGAATGGGGGTGGTTTAGAAAATATCCCCAAAGAAATTTGACTCTACCATTGTCCTAAAGGGAAGTTTAACTTCAAATTGAAAACATTTGGGGTTTAATAAAAGGAGAGTCTGTATGTAACTGTGTCTTGATTTTTGCTTTGGTGATTGAGGGTAAGAAGATACCACATGTATCCCATGTGTTACTCATTAGGCAGCAACTAAGATGCCAAGCACAGTTACTTTGTGAGGAAGATTTCAGGCAAGCATAAGTTATGGTCTTAGCCTATATAAGTTACAAACTCTCAGGGATCCTGGGGTGCTGTGTAGGAAGAGTTAATAAATCTCAGTACTGAAAAATTATCTCTACATGTGAAGTTTTGTAAATATTTGCCATGCATCTTCTTTGGTTTGCAGATCACCTGTTTCTTCTAACCTCAATGTTAGATTGCACACCAAAAGTCTACAGTGCTGTTACCAGTGTGTGGGTATATGACTTCATGCATTTATTTTAGTAGATAAAATTCTTTTCGTTTTGGATATTGTAGTGCACAGATGTATAAGATCAATAGTAGATATAGGCACAATTAATTTAAACATATAAACAGTCTGCTAAATCCTAATTAAATTTTCTATACAAGATAGTGTGTTTTGAATAACTTCTTGGACCAGGACCACAGTGAAAGGGATGATCTGCAGTGGTCAAGACTAACCTGAAATATTACATTATTGACTAGGAGGTGCTACTCTGAAGTCTGGGTTTTCTTCCTCTTCTGTTGGACACTCTTTATCTCCTAACATTGTTTGCTATTTAAATCATTACTATTCAGTCTTATCTTGGCTGTTGAAACTATCTTGGGGCTAGAGAGGTAGGTTGGTAGGGAGTGTGCACAACTAGGGTGTATGAAGCCCTGGGTCCGATGTCCAGGGCCAAATAAACCAAGAATAAATGAAGGTGTATAGCAGTCTCCCCAGCTCTTGGAGAATGTAGATTATGAATGAATTATAATATGAACTACAGGAGACTGTGTCACCAACAAATTAGGATGAAAAGAAGCCTCAAAACAGACACAAATATCCTGCCTTTCAGCCTTCTTGGTTTTGTCCTCCCCAATCCCAATGTACTCTCAAACAGTTAAATCTCATCCCTTCCAAGAAGTTCCCCCCCCGTTCCACCACTGAATGATTCTTTTCCAAAGTACTTGGCCAAAATATAATCTGAGGCAATTCTCTCAAGATTGTGGGGTAATCTATTCATTTGTGTATTATTTATACATATCAAATAACATTTTGGAATGCATCAAACTGTACAGGGATAAATCATACATTTAAGCATATAGATATACCTTTATAACTCTCCATTTCATATATATACATATATATATACACACGCACACACACACATACACACACACACACATTTAATTAACAGCTGAGCTGAACTTAGATGCTTAGCTTCAACCCTCAGAGTGATAACATTGAATAGTCTCTGCTAGATATAATAATTTCTTCACTGGTTCCTTTGAGACAGACATTTTTATCCTCCTTCTTGTATCTATGAACATGAAAGTCAAAGGAATTACACAAATTCTCCATGAGGCAGAGACTCAGCTTTGTTTGGATCTGGCAATGACCTAGCCTGAAACATCAAGAGATACAAGCCACTTCAGGAAAAATTCATATATTTTCCTTATGCTTACATGTCTTTCTAATATTCTACCCTCTGGAAAAACTACAAAACAGAGTCCCTATTATGGAAAAGGTAGGGCATGAACCATGACTTTGTGTAGTCAATATTTCCAATGGTAGGTAAGTGAAGTCTGCCTATAGCACCTCAGTGCCCTCCCTACACACATTCACCTTCCCAGTGATCCCCATTCAATCCTATTATTTGAAAAGTAGATTGTACCTTCTTTCTTTCCCCTCAGGGGCTTTCCATCTCTCCTTGTGGAAGCCATTGCTCTCTGGGATCTCATTTTGCTAATTATGCTTGCAAGTCAGCTCAAGTTTAGACTGCATCACTGTAAAACCTTGGCTCTCAGACCAGGCGTGAGTGACCTGTCTGCTCTGAGCCTCAGTGATCCATGTGTGAGTGTGAATAAACATGGGACAGAACCTTAGCAGAAATGGCAAATGAGGCAATTCATGAACTGTTATTAACATGAAACTTGGGACACAGCTCAATACCCCCGTTCTTTACCACCTGCACTTTCTCCCCTTCTCTCTTGTTTCCACCAAATACATAACATATGCGAAAGTAGTGTAAATGGAAAGGGGATGGGACAGTATGTTGAAATTACTAGCATGCAACTAGAACGTAGCTCTGTGTATGCCCTCTCCTCCTCCTCCTCCTCCACCTCCTCTTTTTTCTTTTCCTTTTTCCTTTGTATTTTCTTTTCTTTGTCTTTATTTTGTTCTGTTTTGAACTCCAGGTTTTAGGTATAGCGCCGGCTGTCCTGGAATTTTCTCTGTTGACCAGGTGGGCCACAGACTCAGAGATTCACCTGTCTGTCTCCTGAGTGCTGGGATTAAAGGCATTTACCACCACCAACTTCCTATATTTCCTTAGTTTGGTGTGGGGTACCTTTAAATTTGACTCTACTCTCTTTGCAGCCAATGTCTATGTCTGTTAACATAACCAATGTCATATTCCCAGCCAGTCTCAGAGATCAAGACAAATGCCTAGCAAGACTAATAGAGTCAAGTAGATTTAGGTATTGGGGAAATGATCCAATCGTGTAGATACTGCACACCAACATCATGGTTGGAAGCCTCAGAGATACGTTATTTTTTTTCCCACAGAGTACAATGTAGGCATATTTGCCCAGTGTCAGGAACATTAGAGACAGAGGCAGGCAGAGAGACTTGGAAATCATTCTGTCTACTTCTCTCCCAGCTCTCCCTATGGGCTCATCCTCCCTCTCACCCCTACCCTTTCCTGCCCTTCGTTTCTCTCTGCTTCCACCCTCCTTTAGTACTTTCTTTTAAAGGCTTGGCCTCCTTCCTTTCCTCCCCTGCCTGCTTTCTTTTCCATCTTTATAATATATTTAATATTAAAATGATGTTTTCCCATGCTCTCTAACATTAAGCTTTGCATACATTTCTGAGTAATGGTGGCTGCATGTCTAGGCTTGAATTCTATGAATATTATATGGGCTAATAAATCCAACAAAGAACACATTTAAAAAATACATTTCATTATAGACATATCACATGCACCAGGAGTGTGCCAGGGTATATTTTCCCCTCCTGCAAACACCTGGTAATGAAATTTATTGACATTTAAACTTAATAAGTGCTAATTGAGTAATTATCGATCAGAGGAAATGTGTTCTTAAAAGTCACATTATCAATGGACACAGAGGCAAAAATAGAACAGACTGGGTTTTCAGCTTACTTTATAACATTACCTTAGAATTGTAAAGAGTTTATCTTATCACACTACACATGGGTGAATTTATAAAAGATAAAATCACAAACGAGTAATACACAGTTACTTGTTACATATTCTTCCCATTACAACTGACAGGTTCATTAATCATACAGTGTATTTTGCTATTAGAAGTCATAAAGGAGATCAAATCTCTTGTAATTTTTCTTCTTCTTTTTCGTTTGATAAGTGTGTTGTTTCAGTGTGCAGATAAAATATAATGTCAGTCAGCAATGGTCTCAGGAGGTTTTCATTTTTCCAGTAAGAAATGTCCTTGCCGATTTGCAATGTAAAACACCCATAGCTCATGCATCATTTCCTTAGGATTTGACCATCAGATCAAGGGAAATATCTGTGTGTGTGCCTTTGCACAGGAGCAGTCGGTCACCCAGAAGTAAGAGCCAGAGAGAAACAGTGTTTTTCATATGAGGCATATTGCTTACTGAGCATTGAAGGCATTAGTGCTGAACACCTCTATTCATAACGAAACACTGATTTATAATTAAGGTTCATGTAAATTACACAGAGAGCTGACAGATTTCATAAGCTGTTCTGGGGAGAGGCGGCAAATTTTACAGTTTGACACAGATTGCCGATGCAACACTTGAGAGCATAAATGAAATATAAGACTATTTGCCAATAAATAAGGACGACTATGATATCCCCCTTTCACAGAGCATGATGAAAAATAATGTCGCAAAAGGCGATACTTGTACCTAGAAAACAAAGGTGCTTTTTATTTCCACATCTAGGAAAAAAAATTTGGAACAAGATGTCATGAAGCCAACAGTAAAAACAGATGAACACATTTTAATTTTTTAATTAGTGAAGATAAAGGAGAAGTGCCTTTCTGAATTCATGCCTGTCAATTCAGAGAGAGGGACGACAACCATGAAAATCCTTCTGTATTTCTTAATGTTTTCATTTTTTATTTTAAAAAACATAGCTTATAAATAAAATTCTTAGGATTTCTAAGTTTTGGTGATTTGTGTGACACTGATGGACTGTAATTTATACAAGAGCTACTTTGGGGTCTGTTTTTTTTGCTGTGTCTTGCCAACCTAAGTATTCTAAATATAAACTGAAGAAATTCAGTCTGGCACAAAGCAGCTGATGAAATATTCTGGGCTTGTGTTCTGCTGTTTTCCCATAAGCCCTTCTATGAGAAGCAGGGAATGTAAAGAGATCTTGATTAAAGAGTATGAGCATATGTATTCAGTACCATGAGACTCAATTCAGAGTTACCAGTGAGTGGCCTTTCTGCTCCATCCTCAGGGCTTAACTCTGACAGGGACAAGAGTGGCCAGTCCTCATTTCTTGGCTAACAGCTCCTCTCCATGATACAAGTCTGTCCCAAATTGGAGATGTTAATCATGTTTGTCCAGTAGGCTTTCTCCAGAGGCTAGATTGGTAAAGCCGTTTACTTGACCTCTACCCATAAGTAATCGAAGGCCCCATTTCCGCAGCATGTTGAAGACATCATCCCAAGAAGCTTAGAGGTATAAATTCTCAGTCTTTTGCTCCACCCAAGGTTATTACTTTCTCTTCTGGTTATGTACATACTTATTTCAGTCTACACCTTTTTATATAACTGTTATGATTTATATGTAAGGATAGTTTCTGATTTTTTTTTTGTGTTGTTTGTTGGCTTACAAAAAGCTTGTACATAGAAAATTCACTCAAAATGCCAGGTCAGAGCTCCCAGGGGTCCCAGGGCCATTGGGGCTCCCAAGGGTTCTTAAGGGCTGCCAAGGGCTCCCAGGACCCTTAACATACAGGTTCTTATACGTGGGCACTTTTCCTTCCATCCCTTCAGAAACAGTGATGTATAGGCATCTGTGTTTAGGGATGGTCAAAGAAAATCATTATTCTAGTATCACCAGAAGTGGTCATTTAAACCAATAAGGAATTCTGAATGTGAAGCCTGGTTGCATTCTCCAACACTTGCTTCCCTGTAGGTGCTGGGGCTTGATCCAGTGTCTTCTAGAAGAGCAGCCAGTGTTCTTAACCACTGAGTCATTGTTGTTTTTACTATGCTGAAACTTCTACTCATAGACCAGAGAGATTTTCTCTTGGGAGCTAAGCTAGGGTATGTGAATTTCTCAACAGTTCCTTAGGATGAGTTAGTGAATGGAGCATTAGAGAAGCATTCTGGTGCTGTTGCTTTTACTGAGAGTGTATTGGGAATTTACTTCTATAGTATTTTTATCCCAGGCTTTTAGACCCAGGCAAGCAAGACACCACTTAAACCTAAGTTTGCTTCATTTTATACTATATCCAAGGCTCAGAGGTCAAGTACTGGTCTATCTAACATAGACAATCCTATCCAACCTAGAACACACCCAAGGGAGCCTGAGTGCATTTGATCCTTTCAGTCTGGTTACCTCGGCCGGTCAGCAGTACTCTCTTATCACAGGTGACTAGGTTATAGGCATGAAGTTGATTGGCTTACTGTAGGCCCCTTTCACATTGATGGGTCATAGGAAGGATCTTTACTCCAATGTGAGTTATTTGTGGCTTATAGATTGACAGAGAATCCAATGGCCAGAGGACTGGGCAGTGCAGATGTGAGCAGAGAGTGACAGGCCTCCCTCTGTAGCTGTTCACTTACCTCCTCTCAAGACTTTCTGGACCCATTTTCAAGAGTTCTTCAGCTCTGTTTGCTGACTGCTATGTCACTAAGGGATGCAACAATATTGAGGACACCCATGCAGATCTGCAGCTGTAGAGGAGGCCTTCATGCTTTCAACATTCTCCCCACCAGGTTTTCAGTACTGCTAAGAGACATCACATTCTAAGAACTCAGCAAGTAGTACACAAGGCAATCAACGTAAGATATGGAGAGGCGTCATGCTGCTCTTAGTTATCAGATTCAGTAGAGGAGAGTTTTGTATGAGCAGGAAATAGATCAACATTCATGTATTTTTTTGTGCTTAGGTAGGGATTGCATCTGTGGTCAGGCCCAGGAGGCAAATAACCTCCAAGAGTGTCACTGGAAGCCAGGGTACAGTGGGCAGGATGGATGAAAAAGTTCATGAGCATCAGTGTAATACTGAACAAATGGGGCCAGGAAACTACAAAAATAAGTATCAAGATTAATACTGTTTAAAACAAGTAAGATTCAGAACCCTGGCATTGGCCCCCCCCCCTTTTTTTTTGAAAGTGAGCTTAGAAATCATCTAGACATATGAAAGTGTACCTTACATGAATTCATAAATTTTATAATATATATTTTTAAAATTGTATTTTTCAATAGTTGGCCCCATTTACTTAGACTGACCTTGCTTTAGGTACATGTAGCTGAGTTCTGGGTGGGTGTTACTAAATGGATACACAATGGTGTGATTCTGTTGGGCTTTCCTATTCACTGACAAGATTGAAATTGATAGACAAGGTTATCACACTTAGTTTTCATTAGCAAAGCCATGCCTGAAGTTAATTGAGTCTATTATTAGATACTTTCCTTTATAGCATAAATGTTTATTATGTTATCACTTTGTATTCTCTCCACCACATTAAATAACTTAATAAGGAGCAATGCTAAACATATACTGAGTGCTTACATAAATGTTTTTGGATGAGAAGAAATAGTGTGCTATATATAAACAGACAAAGAAAGTTGAGGGCATTAATTTTAACTTCTATTTTTTTTCATGTCACCAAAGGTGATGAGAAGGGGCTCCTTCTCCCTAAATGTGAATACATCTATCGTCTATCATCAATCTATATATCAATGTATCTATGCATCACCTACCTATCTATCTATCTATCTATCTATCTATCTATCTATCTATCTATCTATCTATCTATCTATCTATCTACCTACCTACCTATCTGTCTATCTATCTAGTCTTTAGATACAAAAAAGAAGCGAAAAGTTGGTTCAGCTTCAGATACAACAAAATTTTGTCATTAAAAATACCACATTTCAAGGAGAAGGGATTTTCTATACTTTACGCATCACTGTGGATCCAGGGAGTAAAGGTAGAACAATCTATCAGTACTGAGTAGAGTCAGCTCTGTGATTCTGTGTTGGATTCTGAGGTTTCTTTTTCATTCTGCTTGAACATTCCTACTTTTTTTCTTTGCCAGGTCCCCTGGGGGGCAATGGTTCTGTGTTTGCCCATTGTGTCTCACCATACAACGTGTTCTGTCACAGTTACATTTGTGTCATTTGCCATGTTTTGAAGAATCTTTAAACTAGATATTTTCTATTTCCCCATCCACTTTTACTTCATCTTGCTGGGCTGTATTCCACTATGCTGAATGTTACAAACTGAATTACCAAGCCCAAGTGGATTTATTTTCTCTGAGTCAGGCCAAACATCTGTAGTGCACTATACTGTTGGCATCATCTTCAGTTCTCATAATGCCTCCTTCCATTGTCATCAGGACTTAACTCTCCGTGACTTTTGACTATGGACACTCACGTAGACGTGCTTATCCCTGAGAGCCTAGTTAAACACTACCTTTGTCACACTTCCCAAAATCACCCTTTTGTAATATCCCATCTTGCTTGGGTATGGAACTCCCTTCAGCAGAACCCTCCATCTCCTCTAGTTTCTAAAATCATATTGTTTGTAACAAACAGATCTGGGAAGACAGGTGACCATATGACTCTGTTTTTCTGTATTTTTTATTACCTTTTCCCATAAGCTTAGATGTTCAGTATAATAGAGAGTATAATCTCTATCAAGTCTAATCTTGTTTTCTCAAATCCCAACGCTAAGGGGTAGAGGCAGGATGATTGGAAGTTTAAGATCTGTGAACTGAATCTTGGGTATTCCGAACTTTTGGGCTAATATCCACTTATCAGTGAGTATATACTGTGTGTGTTCTTTTGTGACTGAGTTTCCTCACTCAGGATGATATTTTCAAGTTCCATCCATTTGCCTGCGGTTTTCATAAAGTCATTGTTTTTAATAGCTGTTTAGTATGCCATTGTGTAAATGTACTACATTTTCTGTATCCATTCCTCTGTAGAGGGACATCTGGGTTCTTTCCAGCTTCTGGCTATTATAAATACAGCTGCTATGAATATAGTGGAGCATGTGTCCTTATTACATGTTGGAGCATCTTCTGGGTATATGCCCAGGAATGGCATAGCTGAGTCCTCAGGTAGTACTATGTCCAGTTTTCTGAGGAAACGCCAGACTGATTTCTACAGTGGTTGTACCAGCTCAGAATCCCACTAGCAATGGGAGAATGTTCCTCTTTCTCCACATCCTCACCAACATCTGCTGTCACCTGAATTTTTGATGTTAGCCATTCTGACTGGTGTGAGGTGGAATCTCAGGGTTGTTTTAATTTGCATTTCCATGATAACTAAGGATGTTGAACATTTCTTTAGGTGCTTTTCAACCATTCGAGTTTCCTTAGTTGAGAATTCTCTGTTTAGCTTTGTTCCCCATTATTAATAGGGTTATTTGGTTCTCTGGACTCTAACTTTGATTTCTTTGGATATATATTGGACGAATACCCAAGATTCAAATCACAGACCATATAAAGCCTAAGAAGAAGGAAGACCAAAATGTGGATGCTTTAATGCGTCTTAGAAGGGTGAACAAAATACTTACAGGAGGAAATATAGAAACAAAATGTGGAGCAGAGACTGAAGAAAAAGGCCATCCAGAGACTGTCCCACCTGGAAACCCGTCCCTTATACAGCCATCAAACCCAGAAACTGTTGTGGATGCCAGGAAGTGCTTGCTGATGGAAGCCTGATATGGCTGTCTCCTGAGAGTCTCTGCCAGAACCTGACAAATACAGAGGAAGATGCTGGCAGCCAACCATTGGATTTAGCATGGGGGTCCTGGATGGAGGAGTTGAAGAAGGATGTGAAGGAGCTGAGGTTGTTTGTAACCCCGTGGAGGGAGCAACAGTGTCAACAGGCTAGACCCTCCAGAGCTCCTGGAGACTGGACCACCAACCAATGAATATACATGGAAGCACTCATTGCACTGGCTGCATATGTGGCAGAAGATGGCCTTGTTGGTCATCAGTGGGAGGATAGGATCTTGGGCCTGAGGGTGTTATATGCCCCATTGTAGGGGAATGTCAGGGTGGGAAGACAGGAGTGGATAGGTGGGTGGGGGAGCACCCCCATAGAGGCAGGAGGAGGGAGGATGGGATAGAGGGTTCCCAAAGGGGAAACCTGGTATGGGGAAAATATTTGAATTGTAAATAAAGAAAATATCCAATAAAAAAATAAAACAAATAAGAAGTTTAAGGTCATCTGTGGATGTGAACCTACACTACAAAATACTCTTTGTGAGAGGGAGTAAATCACGGAAAGATGATGAACAGTGCTCATGGTCTAGTGCCCTGTAAAACAGCCAGCCTCTTTCTTCTGACTTTGGAGAGAGGCAGAAATATATGCAATTACTTGTCTTACTTGTTGAGAGTAGACTAGAGGTGTCTGCCATCAATCATTACCTTTGGTTCCTACCTTGTTCTTTTCAGCCTTCTACAATGTGCAGCTTTGATCATACCATGTTTTATCTCTAATGTGGTCACAGTGGAGAGACTCCCTTACTAACAGATCTCCCCTCTTTTGTCCCTCTTTTAGCTCATCTAAACTTAATTGAATCTATTATTATATTCCTTTTTTAACAGTATCTGTGTTTTTATATCCGTTTATATTCTCTCTAATGCATTAAATAACTTAATAAGGACCAATACCTTCAGATATATAATGAGGTTCTCTTGTTTCACCTCTCTGGATAGGCTTTTGTTTGTTTGTTTGTTTTGGTTTTTGTGTTCTTTTAACAAGGGCTTACTGTATTGTACTGGATGGCCTGGAAGTCTAAATCTGCTTGCCTCT
The DNA here is from genome assembly GCA_036184795.1 of Tokudaia tokunoshimensis. Lineage (NCBI taxonomy): Eukaryota > Metazoa > Chordata > Mammalia > Rodentia > Muridae > Tokudaia > Tokudaia tokunoshimensis. Next base: position 119,958,048 of record BTHU01000014.1, read on the forward strand.
GCCCTTGGCCTTCTGAGTGCTGGAATGAAAGGTATAGATCACCAAATCTGGGAGGTGGGCTATGCTATGTGATGACACTTCACTTCTATATACCTTCCACTACTGAATGAATTCCACTATCAAATGACTGAACATCATGCTGTAGGTCAACCATGGGTTCTAGTTTCCAGGATCTAGCCCACTCTTAAATCTCACCTCTCAGAATTATTCATAATTTCTCAATACTGTAGACCTGACACTTGATCCCATAGTGCTCTTCTTTTACAAACAGATCTCAATATACCTTCTTTTTTAAAGAGCAGTCTACTCTCTCCTGTTTTTCTATACGCAAAGCTTTGTATTTTTTAAGATTAGGAATGGAGCATATGGCCTTGTACATGTTAAGTAAGTGGTCTATCACTTAGTTACATCTCTAATCTGAGCAAACATTTGTGCCATTTGTACTGCAAGCTTTCCTTCAGTACAACAAATTTTGTGGGCACATTGTTAAAATTTCTGGAGGCTTCATAATTTTCTATGTTATTCAGATGTTTACACAGTAAGTTCTATCACTATGAAACTTGGCTGCTGGTTTGTTTGGGATCAGTATATGCATGTACACAGAGCTTATCTGTCCCAATAGCAGCAACCCAATGTTTACTGAACATATCACATGTCAGAAATTGTTTATCTGTGGCATAAGCATTCACTCATTTAATTCCCATGAGTATTGAATGATTTCACATCAAGTCACAGAGAAGGCTAGAACTCAAATGAGAAAGTCCAGTTTCACACTTGGACCTCTTCAATCTGTGGCTTCATTAGTTCTTTTGTGGCTGCCTGGGAAAGAGCTCAGACTGCCACCCACAGTACTCAGTCTTCTTTTGATGACAACATGCTAGCTGTCCCCTTCTTCGCCTGGTTGGTCCAGTCCTACCTGGTAAACCAAGTACTCCAATTCTATTGGTCACTGGAGTATTCCATACTGAGTGTGGCCAGAGAGAAATCATGAACAAAACATGTAGCTGCTTCCATGTTGATGGTCAGAATCTTGTAACTCAAAACTCCACTGTCATCTGCCATGACCAACCATCCATATTAATACTAACATGTAGAACTTTGCACTAAAGCTGGTCTAAGGCCAAAAAGAGATTGGGGAGATGACAGTGTCTTGTGTGTAGCACTGGATTGATTCTAGGGTCTCTCATACATGCTAGGCACTCTGTCTACAGCTGATCACTGGCAACCACTTTTAACATTTTTTTAACATTTTTTTTTCATGTAGGGCCAGCAACTTACCTAGACTAATCTGAAACACCCTATGTAACCCAAGTAGGCATTGAGTTGTGAGCGTCCTGCCACACTCTCCAAAGTTGCTGGCATAGCAAGCTTCCAAAATCAGGCGTCTACTGTGTTAATAATTTAGCAGACTAGGTTGATTTTGATTGTAGAGTTAGATAGGAAAGAGTCTACATGAACCCAAGTAGTGATCTAAAGTATTTTCCGTGGCTCTATATAGAGAATGCTGTGTGACATAAACTTGTCTTTCTGGGTTTTTCCTTCTCTGAAGATTTTTAGTTTGTATCACAAAAAGTAACTGCTGTGTGTGTGTGTGTGTTTGTGTGTGTGTGTGTGTGTGTGTGTGTGTGTGTGTGTGTGTGTGTGTGTATCCACGGCCATTTTAAAGTTTGAAACTCCACAAGTTTAAGAGGAGAATCATGCAACATTTAGTTTTTGCCCCTTCCTAATATGCCTAGTTCTTAATGTATGTTGATCGAAGAAGCAAGTATACTTGGAGTATATCCCTGATGCTCATGGAAGTGAATTAAGTTAAATTTGTTGTGTTAGTTTCTCCCTGCATCATGAATTCTGTCTTAACTTGTGAAGGTGGTTTCAGTGAAGCCCCAGTACTAGATGTCATCAACTTCAATAACACATTTGGTCAGAGATCTCAGAGTTAAAAGTTGGTGACAGGGTTGTTTTCTAACAAGGCCTCTGCCTGACTTGCAATAGCCATCTTCCTATAGGTCACAAGTAAAAGTCCATCCCTGATGTCATGAATACTCTTTTTTATCAACATACCAAAAATGAAGGAGGACCAATGTAAACCTCCTCTGATTTTAATTAACTCTGTAAAAGTCTCTAAATTTAGTCAGTGAAGGGAGGGCTCCAAAATTGGAATATGGGGGAGCATAATTCAGTTACAACAAATGTCAAAGATTATCAAAGGATAATCAAAGAATATCAAAGGAAAATTCTTTCAAATGCTCTGAGACAGATTGTGATATATTGGAGTAGAACTACAGAGGTATGTAAGCACACTGTACAAGTCTTACTGTCAGATTTAGCAATTAGAGGCTGACATTAAATTCCAGACTCTAATTATTTCTTATGCTGAGTAGGGTGTGTCTAGGTAAATAAACGTATTTTTTCTCATTTTTTATCTTTACATTGCAAGGACACTGTGTCTCTCCTGACAAATGATGTAAATGAGCGAAACTAGTTTGAACACCTTAAAGGAGGACCAAAGATTTAAAATGTTAGTGTTTTCCACACACTTTCAAGTGCATTGAACTTTCTTTGCAGTATTGTGTGGAAATCACATGCAAATACAACAGGAAAGAATGCAGCATACAGAAGTTGCCAAGCAGTCTGTCTTTTTTAGGGCCTCACTTTAATAGAACAGCTATCTGAAGCTTTTAATGATTATCATTGAATGAACCCACCCTTGACCTCTGGCGAAAGTCTCAGGGCCCTGTGTCCTTTGTCTAACTGAGTATATCCTGTGTAAAGGGTAGACTTGGTCTCCGAGTGTTATGAAAATTTGGAGGTTATATAATTTTATAGAGGATAATTACTTTAAGATTTGAGATAGAGACAAAAACAGAATTATTTTTGTATTTAAAAGTGAAAAAAAATTGGCCTAAGCAAAAGAACATATGGAAGAGCACATTGGAAACTGCATGCTGCTAAAAAATCATCAAATCTTTCCTGAGTCTCCACATTTCTCCACCACCATGAAGCTGATTCTAGCCCCAAATATGTTAAGTCTCACCACAAAGGTAGCTGAGGATGTGATTGTTCAACCCATATCAGAGCAGGAATATCTTACTAAGGCCAACTTGACTTCTTGTGTTCTAGATCTTTTTGTGAAGACAGTCATGTAGAGATGGGAGTCGTGTGTGTGTGTGTGTGTGTGTGTGCGTGCGTGCGTGCGTGTGTGTGTGTGTGTGTGTGTGTGTGTGTGTGTGTGTGCTTTCTAGATAGTGATGTGGATCCCCAGGTAGAATGTGCAGTTTGGGTGTGATGGGTTTTTACACTCATGCATATATAAACCCTGTGTTTTTATTTGGGGGACACAACATTTAATGTGACTTTGACTTTGGGGGACCCCATGTCTACTTGTTGCAGGTGTACCTGCCACGATATTAGCAAATGATATTGTCTTCACCTGCAAAGTCCAAACACCTTTGTACCATGCTGTGTCTGTAAAGTCAGACTTATTTCTTAATCATATACCCAGTGAAACTTGTATAGCACACAGTAGAGCTTTTGAATCTAGAATTCTTCTGTTCTTGGCACAGCAATGTGACCATTTCCCTTAATTTCCTCCTTTTGATTTAAAGGAAACCTCCAAGCTTGAATTTGTGTTTCTACAAATGACATATATCTGTTTTATTAAATGATATTTTTGAAATGTTGCTAGTGCTTTAAAAAGAAAAAAGAAAAATAGCCTGAGCCAGTCTATCCCTTCATGTAGTGAGGCAAAGTTATAAGCAGTATGACTCCTTATGTTAAGGATAATTAACTCTTGATATTAAAATATTAAAATAATTAACACTTGATATTCAAACTGCAACAGGAAGGGGTACTTCAAAGGGGAATACATCTGCCAAGGGGGAACAGGAAAATGACAGACTGAAATAGCTCTTTGGACATAGATATTATAATGTCCAAAGGATATTAACTGTGGCACCAGTCAACTACAATAAATGACTAATTTTGCTATGGCCTTTGAAAATAACCCCTCTATTCCTAGTGATTACACAGTAGCTGTGGAGCTTTGACCTGACCTCTGTCAACTGCAGAGGAGTTCTCTTGTCTCTAGTATGTCTGGTGATAGCTATAGCTTTGACCTTACTTCTGGTGATCTTCCATAAATTAATCTTAGCTCTTCTCTGAAGCACCTATGCTGAAGCAGTTTTGAGGCAAGTTCATTAGGAAATATTCCTTGTAGAGATTAAGTCTTATGTGGCCCCTGAAACAAGGACCACAGACAGTCACATTATGGCTGGCTCACAGTTTTCCTAGTTAAGAGTGTCTACCACAAGTTAAAAGAGCATTTCATATTATATTTAAATGATGACCAGGGACCAAATATTCTCTCTGCTATAAATATATCTAACCAAATGTTGTTAATGTGTTTAGGGGGGTTTTGCATAATGTATTCAGTCATCTCTTGCTTTAACCAAATGCTCTGGGTGAGTCAATTGTCTTAATCCTCCCCACACACACACACACAACGAAACTATCCCAGAGGACTGCAAGATATTCTCTTTATAAATCATCTGCCTATAAACTTCTATGAGTTTCACTGAGAAAATAAACATATACAGTAGAAAAAGCAACACTAAAAGTTTGAGAAAACTCACAAGAATTGAAGCCTGGAGTGACTGACTACAAAAGATACCCACTGGCTAATTTGTCCTAAACTACTGAACACACTAAATGAACAGAATGAGTGTAGAAGCAAAGCAAGCAAAAACACTTAGCACGTTTGCTTAAAACCTTGGTTTAGTTTGATTTTTAAAAATTAAACCTCTGTATAGCTTTGGAATCATAAGTGTATTTTAAAAAGCAAGATAAGAATTTCCTTTATTTATTTTTTAACAGATAGTATCTTGTTCTGTAGCTCAGGGTAGCCTCAGAGATAGCCTCTATTTTCCACATTCCAAGTACTTGGATTACAGGTATACTCTACTGTACTCAGTTTAGAGTTGATGACCCTTTTGATCTGTGTACACCATTCAGATCCCCTCATCTATCAGAATCCATATCAGCACTACTGACCAACATGGTACCAATTACACCAGTCAATAGAATGCTAACTCATTCTACTTTGTTTCATGAACACTAACAATTTAGGCTGCTTAATAAAAATTTAAATTGATTCAACTCCAGTGATATTTTTATAGTCAAGTGTTTTATTCTCTTCTATTTTTGAGATTATAAAAATGAGCTATTTAATGTATCAGAACCAGTTTATAATTGGTAGATTTGGTACAATGGGTGTGAATACTTCCTATCATGAGAAATGTAGAGGCATTTGTAGACAATGAGTAGAAATCAATTGATTGTGGATTGTGGTCCACCTGTGGCTGGTGCTCTCCCATCCTGGGGTGCATTTGAGTTAATTCATTAATTGAAAAAGAATTGTTGCAGTTCCCTGATAGTAACTGGAGCTATAGTTACAGGCACTGCAAGTTTCCATGTTTCAGATTAGAAGAGAAATTGGCTATTTGTACCAGTTTCCATTCTTGTACAATTGTTGTCACGAGAATGGATTCACGTTGTGCCTTTTTCTGTTTCTTTGCCACTTTTTTTTTGTCCTAAGAACAGGATATGGGAATCTCAATGGCTAGTGCTATCTATGAAAGACTGTAAACTATTCTGCTTTAACCTTTTGTAGATTCATTTTGATTGACTATTCTAGCTTTCTCCTGAGTTCTCAATGCAGTTAAAAGAAGAGAGAGAAATGGTTATCCAATCAGGTGACAGGACATTAGAAAGGTCAAAGGCACAGGCCTTGCTGCTGGCATTCACAGCATGGATGAAACATTTTTTTTTAAAGAAAAAAAAAACTTATTCTTGTGACAAAGATTGCAATAAGGATGGGTGTCAGATCAAGTATCTATTCATGGGCTGATGATTGTAATGGGAATGAAACATAGTGCCCACTTTAGCCTTTCTTTTCATAATCATGCTAAAGTTCCCCCATGGGGTGCTGCTGTAAAGCCAAACTGAAACCAGGAGAAAAAAGTCAAAAGGAATGGTGGGAAATGATGTACCAGGAATCAACATTTAAGTGACCACCCAAGGGCTCTGCTTGTCTCAATTACAGAAAGGTGGGTGGCTTTTACTGAAGGTCTGCTGAAATCGATCTGCAGATTAACCACCACGTGGAGTTAAACGGGACATGTTATTTTTGTATCTGCATTGCTTCAAAATATCAAACTGTGACTCTCCCTTTATTATGCAGATCACAAAATGCATTTCTGAATACCTGTTAAGTTGGAAGTAGGTCATTCAAAACTACAACACACAGAGATTTGATTGTTTTCTCCTGTGACCACAAATGAAAAAAAAAAAAAAGATGTAATTTTTTAAAAGATTTCTTCTAGCATAAGACTCTAAGCTGAGCCATTTCATATGCTTAAATATCGGCAAATAAAGCTTATCTGAGTATTTTATTTGAAAAACTAATTGCAAGAAGTTAAATTAAGCCTTTCAACTTTAACATGAATTTGAAAAGAAATTCAGTACATGGCACATAAAGGTCATTATTAAAATAAAGATGTAATTGGTAAATGAAGTAATATTTCAAGACTGCTATACATCTATTGGAAAAATACAGCAATAATAATAATAATAATAATAATAATAATAATAATTTGTCCCTAAGTACTCTATCTTGATAATTCATATCCTCAAGTACTTTTTGTGTACTTCATATTTTTAACTACAGGGGAGGTTCTGGGGTCCTCAGATGCTAGCCCCACTCATGGATTCTTTGACATAGAAATATGATGTTTATAAAAAGGGAAGAAAAAGAATGACATATATATGGTTATATTTTTATATCTTATTATATACAAATAATTGCATTTATGGGCTTAAAAATCACATATATATATTCTAATATGAATAATAACTTCTTGGTCTGACATTTTGCAGTCTTGTAGCTTTGTCAACAGCATGTTCCTGCTCTGAAAGATAATCAAGCGTGTCTGTGACCTTTAAACTTTTAAAGTCTAAGATTCAAGAAAAAGAATTTGAAAGGTACCTTTCTACTAGGGAACAGAAAAGTTTTTTCTTACAACCTTCAATCATTCCATTACTTTTCTCCAGAGAACTTGGGGTTCCTGCATCATTTGGGGAAAAAAAATCTCAATTCTCCAGGTTGTACAAACAGAAGGTTCTATGCTTTGTTTCATTTTTTTTCTCCTCCTCAGTCTCCTGTAGCCTACCCTACTAGCCTGGAACTCGTTCTTCTCCTGGGACTGGCTTTGAACCTCCTCTTTCTATCTCCCAGGTGTTGGATTATGGTATTTCAGATACTTTACCACCAAACATGGCTAAGAAGAAAGTTCCATGTGTAGGAGTTAGAGCTTGACCTCTCCAGAAAAAGGACCACATCTTATTCCTCCCCAGCACTGATTAAAAGCTTAGAGTACTGGGCATTTTCTATAACTGGCTGTGTTACACCTATGTTAGCAGTCTCCAAAGGCTCACACAAATCACACATTCAAATGAGGAGCTTTCCAGAGAAAACTGCCAGCAAGCTAGATGCCAACAAAGTCCTTTTGTTGGTCATTTCAGAGCAGGCACAGGGAAAATCCACTGGGAAACAGTGGCGGGCAGAGGCTACCACACTGAAAGAAAACATTCATGGTGAATTTTGGCATTCAGTTGGGAATTCGGACTTTTGGAAGGCTTTTCTCCACAGTGGCTTACTGATCCTATTAGGATGACCCCAGTACTCTGTAAAAGATCCTGAGAACTCAGATGGCCAGCCTATTAAAAATGCAAGCACTCCTACCCAACACCCAACACACCAACTACCTGGACTATCTTCAGAGCACTGACAAAGCTCCTCAACTACAAGAAAGATAATCTGCTTGTATTTAGAACAGTGGGATCTGTCTGTCATTCCTGTACTAGGGTCTGAGCTGGAAATGGTTTCAAAGGAGAACAGTGTCACCATGCTTGAAGATGCTAGGGCATGAGGGACTGAATAAAGAAGCTAGGGATGCTAAAATGTTATATTTGCTAAGTAGGGCAGCAAACACAGTCAAGGTTCTTATGAGAGTTGTTTTACTTCATTCAGATAACTTTTGGGGGTATCTTAATTTGGAATGCTATGTTAATACAATTTTTTTAAAGGAGAAATATTTTTTGTTGCTTATTGTAGCATTGAACTTGTACTAGAAGCATCGGAAACTCTTCTCAGAATTAACAAGTCCCTGAAGCCTGAACTAAGATTTGGTTAGTGACTGTACTTTCTTCTCCAGCAGGCCTCCTCTCTACTTTAAGCTCAAGCTGGAACTGCTCAAAAGCAGGGATATGAGTGTCACCTTCATTCATCATCTGAATTCTTTCTGGTCTACAAGAGGGAAATGAGGTTCCTATCTGAGCCGTATCAACACTTCAGGAGAACATTGCATTCTGCATCTGTGTTCTAAATGTATGCACATTTCAACTTTGTCAAATAGAAGTCAAACATTGAGCACTTGGTGGGGTGTAGGGAGGTACTGTCTGGTTAGCCCTTAACCTGTGAAGAACTTGATATGCTTGTATGCTCTGTGGGCAAGAGAAACTACTTGAAAGAAGCTTTCTTATCAATGGAATTTCTTGGCGAATTGAACGACCAAAAGGATTAAGCCAGAATGAATGCTTGCTTGAAATTATGTCTGCTTGTCTGCATGTTTGTGTGTACATGTGCACATGAGTGAGTATGTACATACACATAGAGGCCATATCTCTTGTTTGTTTGTTTGAGACAAGGCTTTTTTTGGTAGTCTTTGTTGTCCTGGAACTCACTTTGTAGACCAGGCTTGCTTTGAACTTAGAGATCAGCCTGCCTTGGTCTCTTAGTGCTGGGATTAAAGACATGTGCCAGCACTGTCTGGCTGAGGCCAGATCTTAATATCAAATGTCTTTCTCAATCACTCTTCACCTTATGTTTTGAGACATGTGCTCTCACAGAAATGAGATCTTATTGATTCAGGTGAGCTAACTAGCCAATCAGTCTTAGGGATTCCATGTTTTTACCAACAAGTGCTGGGAATATAGATGCATACTGTTGCACCAGACTTCACACATCTTTTCTGGTATATGTAATTCAGGTCCTTATGCTTATATGGCAAGGACTTACTGACTGAGCCATCGCTGAGCCTCTGGTGTGAATATTTAGAAAATACTCTCTTTTTCGCTACAAGGTCATGGTTAACTTTTTGTCTAACAGCATAAATATTTAAGTTGAACTTTGTTTTTCCACAATGTCATAGATTATTTTTAGAATGAAATGTCAAAGAACGTGTTTTGTTGCAGAGTATAGATTAAGTTTTTTATACATGAGGCATCAGGTTGGCCTCAAACTGATGATAATCCTTCCTTAGCTTCTAGAGTTCTGGAACTGCTATCATCTATCACTCACTGTGCCCGAGCAGGTTTCTGTTTCATTTATTTATTTATTTTGGATCATTATTTTCCTATAGAAATATAAAACCAATTTTTTTTGTTCACTAAACCATTTATCAGTGAATATTGATAAAAGAAATGTGAATGCTTAATCATGAAGACCACAGTCAGCATTCCCATGGGTAAAACACCATGCTTCATTGAGGGAAAGGCACTATGGAGGAAGGCTTGTGAAATTTGGGACTGTTTACTAATTATTTGGTCTGTTATATCTCTTTAGATAGAATAATATTAATTTTCAGTCATTCATAACAAGGAAAATAGATATATTTTCAACCCCTGCCTCTTTTCTTCTACTTAAAAAACTGACTTATTTTCTCAGCAAGGTAGTGGGAGGTGATCCACTCCAGATTTAAGTCTTGATTTATGTGAGAAGAAAAATAAACAATAATCAAACTTGTGTAACATGATTGGTGGTCATATGCTGCAGATTCTGCTTAAGGATAATGGGGAATTATCTGTCCTTCTAGAAAATATATCTTAACCCTTGATAGTTCTTATTGCTATGAGTTTCTTTCTATAACACTTTAAACTTTCCTTGCTACGTTCAATTCTTCCATGTGTTCTTTTTTTCTGAAAGTCATCAAATCAACTTAATTTCACATGGAGACTTCATATATGGTTGTGTTACAAATCCAATGCTACACATATCTTTTGCTGTTTTTCCCCTGTTCAGGAAGAGGGATGTTTCCATCTCTCTTTGGGTGCCCACTGGACAGCCATTCTTTTTCTGTGCTTGGGTGAGATATAGAATATAAATGTTAATGCAGTATATATATACACACACATATATAATATATATGAATGATCTTCACTATTTTCATATATATATATATGAAAATAGTGAAGATCATTCAACCATATCACCCATGCACTTCTGATTGCTCAGTGATTGTTCAAGGACTTCTGAGCTTTAATCCCTGAGTGTTTTGCGCTCAGAACTCTAATGAATCAGCAGTCCTCCTGTTTGTGTTGTCATAAGCAAAGAATAGGAAATGACTAGATTGACAATATTGTCAATAGTTTTACATGACAGCTAAAGGAGCTATTTGGGAAATTGACCTGACTATGGATGTCACCTAGTATGATATCTTAGGAGACAAAAGAGATGTTTAGAAGTCCAGAAGAAACATATGCTCTGATGTATGGTGTGTGCTGAGACAGGCCTAGATCCCCAGCCTGCAGCCAACTTAGAACAGAAAAATCTAGAAGCTCTATAAGAGCACACAGGGGTAAAGACAAGGCTCATAAGGCAAACTGAATGAATTAACAGGCTGCTTTTAGTAAGTATTTCTTCTAATTTCATTAAGCTCCATCCAGCTACATATTTGAATGGTAAAAGGTGTTGTGATGTTTCTTTAATGTAAGAGTGTATATAGAATTATTCTGCTGTCTTCTAGAGGTATAAGCACCGAGTTGCAGAAAAAGATGTGGTCAATCTAGGGAGTACAGGAAACCACAGAAGAAACTGGTTCTTTATCTTGCTCTCTGGTGATTCTTCCTCTTCTACCAGTGAGTGGAGACAATGGGACCTCCTGTGAGATAAGTAGGGGAAGTGTTTAGATGATAGAGGAATGAAGGTTATGACAATGTCCTGTGCATTTGGAATCCGTCTTGAAAGAAGGAAGATTTGAGGAGGACTTGTACTTCCACTGTTATCAGTGGGAGGCTGAGAAAAGCTGAACACTTGCCTATACATCAGCAAATATCTGAGGGCTGAAGATGCTTGGACTCTTATCTTCTGACCTGGAACTTCCCAGTGCCTCTTATAATTATCATGACACTTGTGGGCTTGGACTATGCATATACTTGGTTAACTCTTCTAACTACAGACTGATTTATTAACCAGTTAGCTACACACAACTTTAGTTAGTTGCCCTTTGTCATAGTTGGAATCTGAAATGACTTCAAAGGGTCAGCTTAGGCTGAAGCTAAAGCAGTTGTGGGAACTGGTAGTGCCTAGTGTAAATAGCTGGTTCTTTAGAGGTTGTCTACAAAATGGTCCCGGATTTCCAACCCCTTCCTTTCTCTTTCATTTTGCTGCTGGACCCACATGGGAAATCTTCTGCCTGGATTCCCACTAGGATGTTTTGCCTCTCCCATAAGCCCACAGCAGTGCATCCAGAAGAACACGGCCTGAAACCTGTGAAACCCTGAGCCAAAATGCATCTTTCTTCTTTAAAGTTGCATGTCTTAGGCATTTTGCAACAGAAAGAAAGCTAATGTACCCCTTAGGCACTTACAACCTTTAACATAGAACCAGATTAACATTGGGATTATATATGTGAATGTATATATGTGCATCCTTATATAGAATTAGAATAAGATTGGAACACTTTTCATCTTATTATTTTGGCAACATGAATCAGTTCTAGGGCCTCAAAGTGGCTAAGCATATGCTGTACCATTGATATGTACCCTCAGATACCCTATTATTATTATGAAAACCAGCTTCATCAGGTTAGTTTAAGGACTACATGAAACTGGACATGTGTGTTAGCAGTCCTGGTTATTTCTTTGGAAGTTCCCTTACGGTGCTATATATCTTCATAATTACAGCACTGTTTAGATATTGTGATTAACATGTGTCATAAGTACATTTTTAAAATGCTAGAATGTGGGCCCCACAATGTATCATTGTGACTGAAGGCTGGAAGCTGTTAAGGAAAATTCCATGTGTCTGTTGAAACATTCTTCTTTTGCCAAAGAATAATCCAGAGCACCAAATCTGATTCTGGACCAAGGGGAAAGTGTTAACACTCCATGAGGTTGGATGTCTGAATGTCTATCATGTATCAATTATTTCACTTACTCTCAACACAAGGTTATGAAGCTAATTACTGTTGTTCCATTTCAATAGATAGTTATGGCTTGGAATGCTTGCATACACTGAGGAGGATATGTGGGAGCTGGAGTGGGGAAAACAGGGGTGGGTATTTCATTGTATACATATATTTCACGTACAAACATCACAAAGATTTTATATATTATATATAATTCAATATATAATATATTGAATACTAGCATATATTATATATATTTATATATTTATAATTATGTAATTATATTTATATTGCATTATATTTTATATTTAAGAATTGTGAGTATTATATATGATATATAACATATATCATATATACATATACATATATATATGTTAAGTATTGGTGGAAGACTTTTAGCTACCTATGGCAGAATACTTCAATTGTAGGTTTAGTTTGTAGGAAGATTGAAATTTCACAGAATTAGTAGAATCCTAATATTCTGTCAGGTACAAAAGGAATTGGTCTTAACAGCTGGCCATCAACTAATAAACATAGTCTACTAGAGGAGCAGTAGCATACTATAGTTATAGTATATCACAACATACTATATAGCATGTATTGACTCTCTGTGTTTAGAAAAGCTTGGGTTAGACTTTCACCAGGTCAAGATTTAGACAGTTTTCTTTTATAGAATAAGAACTAATCTTCTCTTAGATAAATGCAGACCATGCTGTATACTTTAATGGGAAAAGATTGGGAAGAATGGGATAAGTGCAGAATTTACAAGGAGACTAAGTTGCTTCTTTATTGTCTGTATATTGCAGGAATTGTCTGATAAAGACGTATTTGTGAGGTTGTAGCAAAGTGACATTGAGCAGTGTGATGCCTAACCCCTCTTGGGAGCTCTGACTTGTAAGCACTCTTTTGGGGGCAGGTCTGCTCCTTAAAACTTCCAATGAGATGTCACCCATCAGAATCTTCATATGAGTTATTAAATGATAATGTAGAAGAATCAGGGGCTTCTCCCAACTGAAGTTTGAAAATCTTGTGTGAAATGATATTGATACTTATTTCCTTAGTGGACTACAGTAATTTGATATAATTAAGATTATACAAATCTTATAATTTGTATAGAAACATTTTTGTTTCATGTCTCACTATTCTTGAGGTGAAAAATTAGCCAAGAATTTTCATTCTGTCTTTGTTATCTAACTCTGTTTTCCATGCCCTAAGCCTTTGTTAACTAAATGTATTAATGTGTTAATTAATGTGTAAAATGTATTAATGTGTTGCTTCATTTGACATTTGACATGTATGAAACAGGCATTTAAAAATACAATTCAATGATGAAAGAAGACACAGGAAAGGTGGTATATGCATAGAATCCTAGTGCTCTTGGGAGGCAAAGGCAGGAGGATCTTAAGTATCAGGACAGTTAAAGGTACATACTAAGATTCTGTCTAAAACAAACCGAGAGTAGCTGCATGGTTCACTAGATAATGGTGCTTGCTTGCCCCTTGATCCTGTGTTCAGTTCCTCGAACCAACTTAAAGTTAAAGCGAGATGAGTTCTCACAATTATCTTCTGACCTCCACAAATATACATGGCATGCACACTAATACATATATACTAATACTAATAAATATTAAAATAAGTATAACAACAATAATAGTAATGATAATATGAAAAAGAAAGAAGCAATCTAGTCAGTTTCAGTGCCTTCCTGAAGCCTCTGAGTTGTTTATTTCCTGAATTTAAGGAGCTTCTCCCCAGGATGGGGTGTTTCACCTCCTTTAAAATATCCTGTTGTTTTATCTTCCTTTCTATTCTACGGTTTTTTTAATTGGATATATTCTTTATTTACATTTCTAATGTTGTCCCCTTTCTTGGTTCCCCCCCCCCCCCGCGGCCCAGAAAATCCCATAACCTATCTCTTCTCCCCCTGTTCCCCAATCAACCCCTCCTGCTTCCCTGTCCTGGTATTCACCTACACTGCAGAATTGAGCCTTCCCAGGACCAAGGGCCTCTCTTCACTTTGGTGTCTAACAAGACCATCCTCTGCTGCCTATGTGTCTAAAGGCATGGGTAACTCCATGTATATTCTTTGGTTTTGACCCTGTGAGCTCTGGGAGTACTGGGTGACTCATATTGTTCTTCCTGTGGCACTGCAAACCCCTTCAGCTCCTTGGGTCCTTTCTCTAGCTCCCCCATTGGAGACCTTGGGCTCAGTTCAATGGCTGACTGAGAGTGTCTCCCTCTGTGTTTGTCATGCACTAGGAGAGCCTCCCAGGAGACAGCTATATCCGGCTTCTGTCAGCCTGCACTTGTGAGCATCCACAATAGTTCCTGGGTTTTGTAACTGTATATAGGACAGATCCCTGGTGGGGTGGTCTCTGGATGGCCTTTCCCTCAGACTCTGCTCCACTTTTTGTCTCTGTACCTCCTTCTGTGGATATTTTTTTCCCTTTCTTCAAAGGACCCAAGGATCCTTACTTTGTTGTTCCTCCTTCTTGGGCATCATTTGATATGTGAAATGTGTCTTGGGTATTCCAAGCTTCTGTGCTAATATCCACTTATCAGTAAGTGCATGACATGTGTGTTCTTTTGTAATTGGGTTGCCTCACTCAGGATGATATTTTCCAGTTCCATCCACTTGCGTAAGAATTTCATGAATTCATTGTTTTTAATGGCTGAATAGTACTCCATTGTGTATATGTACCACATTTTCTGTATCCATTCCTCTGTTGAAGGACATCTGGGTTCTTTTCAGCTTTTGGCTATTAAAAATAGGGCTGCTATAAACATGGTGGAGCATTCTATTCTATGTCTTAAGAAGCTTTCCTCCAAGATAGAAGTTTTTGATCTCAGAAGAAACTGCCACACAGCAGCAAAAGTGTCTATCTTATGGTAAACTTTGTGATTTTTGTCTGGGATATTGCTGCAGGAATAACTGTGGGAGCTTGGAGATACACCCCACTCCCAGTTCTGTTCTTTTCTCATTGAGTGTTCAGGGCTTCTCCTCACTGCTGTTTGAAATTTGATCACTGTATGCAACATCTGCTGAGTTATACCTTCCAGGGAAAGACCCAAAGCTTGCGTTGTTCCCAGACTCCTAAATCAAACACCTTGCTTGCAACAGTTCTGTGCATGTCATTAACACAAACTATGGAGACAATCATACCAGAATGTTCTCCAGAATGGAGGGTAGGTACAGAAAGTAAAGCCAGGTCCCCATTTTTTGCAGTCTTATTGCCTGCTCAATAGTCTCTATACAGCTTGACTTCTCTGTTGTATTCCCTTTTGTTTGTCTGTGAAATAATTTCTAGATTGGGTTAATCGATTTAGGAAGAACCTTCACAAATATCAATGGCTCTATTCCATTGGGCTGTGGTCCTAGGAGAATGGGAACTGAGTACCAATATTCATCACTCTCTGCTTCCAAACTATGCAGTGTGGCTACATGCCTCCCTCTCCTCCCACTAGGCCTTCCCACCATGATAGGCAGGCCTCAAACTGTGAGACAAAGCAAGTTCTCCCTTACTTAAGTTGCTTTTGTTCAAGTATTTTGTCACAGCAATGTGGAAAGTAACATTCATTTTGATATTACTTAAAAATTAAAAAGAAACTTTATTTGCAAGTATTCTTGCTATTCTAGTCCATGCTATTTTTGCCAAGAGAAATGAAAGCCTTTATCCATGTAGGAACTTGAAAGTGAAAGTTCAGAAGAACTTTGCTTTTAAATCCCCAAACTAGAAGTGACCTCCATCTCCAACCCAACTCTATCCAACTTTCTTCGGCACCCTTCCTGGTGCTGAAGAAAAGCACATGGACCATTTGTGCATATAAATTTGGATTGTTGATCACTATGGGGAACCCAAGAGGGATGACAAAGACATGAAGAAAAGAGCAAGTTTGCAAAGCCCTGGGGTGTGGGATGCTCTTTTATAAACACAGGCTAGCATCTGGATGTTGCTCATCTTTCACTTTATTTAATTTCCAAGGAGGCTTACCTGATGCCTTCTTTCTCAGTACATGCTCCTAACCCTTTACACAAGGCTCACAGAGATTAAGTATAATATTCCCACACTTGGCTTGAGTTGGCTGACTCAACCACTGAGCTCATTTTAACTGGATAAACTTGCTCCCTATTAGTCTGCATGTACAAATAGTTATATAGTTTCTTTTTGTCTAAATGGACTATCTAGCTGCTATTTTGCATTATAAGGAATATATATATATATAATGTATTATATATATTACTAACCTATATAATATTATATAGGTTAGTAACTATTAGGACAAACACACAGGCCAAGTCACAACAGGAAGACAGTACTAGGAAGTTCATCAGTGTTTCAAATTTCCCACTGGCTTCCTTTTTCTGGCCAAGATGCTAATCCAAAATTCCACAGCACATTTACCTACTTAATTGTATTTTTATCTAATCTGCAAATACAAATTAATGCTCAGTCTTTGTGTTTCACTAAACTACTGTGTGTGCTTATTTGTTTATTGCATTGTGTTGAACCCAGAGCATAGTATACATTAAAGACATTTTCTACCACTGATCTTGGCACCAGCTCCCTTCAATGATTATCAATAAAAATTTCCCTGGTGTTTCTCAGAAGGATCTCTACAGAAGTTTAAAAACTATTTCTTCACTATTTCAAGCAGACCATGTAGTTTTAGCTGGAATAGGACAGAAGGAACATTTGCCCCTTCTCTGAACATCTTATCAAATGTCACATGCCACCAATATGACTCACTAATGGTATTGTCAACTTGGATTATTTGTTTAAGATGGTGGCAGACAGTATTTTCCTTTGGAAACTTTCTAACTGATATATCTTCCTTGAGGAGACTTTCTGTTCTACATGTGGTGTGTGTTTGATTGTGCATTTATTATACTTCCACAGGCTATGTCAATAATCTAAATAACAGAATGACATACATATTGGGTATTTTATTTATATACATTTTCACCTGGCCACAGAGGTTTTAGAATCAACTGTTCAGGCCAGCTCATGATCTTTTCCTTCAAGTATGATCTGCTCATTATTTCTTACAGAAACATTTTGTGGGTAGCTGACTTTCTTCTTTTATATTTATATCTGTCTTAATATTCACTAGGGCTGTACCTAATGCCACAGCCCACTCTTCTGCTTGCTAGTTTTCCAAGAATTGGCTTTTCCCAAGCATCAGTTCCACACATTCCCATAAATAATTGGTGTTAGCCAAGGACAGGGGCTTTCTACATTGTGCTAGTCAAGGCTAACACTTCTGAGGGGTGTGTCGGTCTTGGGTTTAGTTCTACATAGAGCTTTGCCCTTGAAAGCTTCTCAAGTTAGCCTTTCTTTGTTGACTGAGAGGATAAACATTTGGGGGATTTTTGTAGGGTGAGAAAGACAGTCGCTCTGCTCCATTGTCTATGGCAGACACTCTTAGGTTGGCTACTCTTTCCACCCTCTTTCTAGCCAGCTTCAAGTTAGTGTTGGGTGTATGATGTAGGAGGAAGGAAAACCATACATGTGCTGCTGGTAAAGCTTGTGTTTGCCTCAAGGCATTGGAGGCATTGTAGTTTACTCTTTTCCTAAGTCATTGTCTCGATGAACAGGTAGTGTCTGGGTGCAACAGCTCCTTTTGTATAAGACAAAATGAGATGAAAAGTCATAATATTTATTGCTCTTCACAACTTTAAAGTGAAGAAATGAAACAAGGAACCATCCATCTGCTTTGGAACATGTTGCCATTTAAGAATTCCTCACTGGTATAAGCCATGTGGCTAGATTTTCTTCTACTAAACTAATAAAAACATTCCTAGCTTATGTCTCAATGGACCCAAGAAGCAGAACTTGCACTTCGATAAGTCCTGAAGAGCTTTAGTTACAAGGAGATGTGGTCTCGAAAAGAAGGAATCGGAATTCTAAGGAGTGATGCTATTCTGGATATGTTCTGCTGCTGGCTATGGCATGAGCAAAACAAAGGATGCTCCTTTCTAAGCTATGCTGATAGAGAAGGTGATGGACAGCTATGCAGAGGGCACACACATCAGCATTAGACTTCTTAGATGTAGAAACAGGAAACCTGGTTCTTCTCATGATGGAGAAATGTGAGCTTAGTTGACACAGTGTTGTGCTGCATAGGAGCACACTAAGGTGAAAGGAAAGCTGTAGAGGCCACTGGGGTGCCATGGAACCCAGGGGAGAACAGCAGAGTGGAAGGCTGAGGCTAGCCTCACAACTCACTTCTATTGGGTCCCAGCTGAGCAGCCTGGCCAGTTCCAATCCACACCAAAGTTCAGCTTTCTCATTGTGGGGTAATGTGTGACTATTGTCTTTTGTATGGTATATGCCCCAAGCGAAATAAGATTGAGTATTCAAGTAAGCAATAGTGAGTAGTAAACAACATTTGATAATATCAAATTGTAGTTTGAACTGAGGGCAATTGTCATACTCCATAGTCCACAAATGCAGAAGAGAACTCTCATTACTTTCTTAGGGATTTGTTGACAGTACTGGGAGATATTAAAACAAGTATTCTACTGATGCTGAAAACCAGTCTCCTTTCCCTTTATATATTGAGGCAGTGTCACACTAAGTTTTCAGGGCTAATTGACCAAGCTAATAAGAGTTGCAGATGTTCTTCCTGTCTTGACCTCTGGAGTAGCTGGGATTGTGACTCTGTACCACTAGGCCCTGCTCTAAGTGAATTCAGGTGGAGCAGATGGGCAATGTCTAATGTGGGACAAGGCATCTAGTTGAAGGCTTCCTGTGTGCTTGGGGCTATGAACATTGTTCCCCTGACTTGTTTCTTGCAGCTTGTGGCTGAAAGGTTAGCTCACATAATCTTAGCACTTTCAGACTCTGAGTCTACAAGCCTGTGGTGGTTGGTTGATGTCCCACACCAGTCTCTTCACTTGTGTTAATTGGGGAACTATTTGGGGCTATTCTGGGTTCCAGCACATTCACCAGCAGTGGTAACTACTCAAAGCCAAAGTCATTCAGCCAACAGAACTAAAAATACCGGTGGTTTCAGTCAGTCAATTTTCTTCTATTTTCACAATTAGTGGCTCTGCCTGGAACCGGCCTGCCAGCATGCAAATCTCCTCCTGGTGCTGATGGAAATCTGAGAATGTGCTAAGCTGTGGAAGGCTTAAGAGCAACATTATTCATTCACTATTTGAAATATTTAAACAAATGGAAATCAAAAAAAGAGATGAAATCTCATTATAAGAAATGAATGGCTGCTTTCTGCTCTCTCTACAATACAGTCTCGATACCATTTACATACCATTTGTAATATTAATATTATCGGCATGAAATAAATCACATCCTTCACTTTTACATTTTTAATTACATTTTACTGCATTTGTTCTTTTGTTTATAGTTCACTAATAAAATATTTATTATATATTACATATATGATGGCGTTTCTGTATTTTAATCAGATTTTACACATAATCTTTTCTCCCTCTTTTAGTATCTTTTTTATGACCCTACACACCACAGGATGTTGTTTGGTGGAGAACCTCATTATTTTTTAATGCATGGCTATTTATTAATGTATTGTGTATATAACACACTATGCATTTCTTTGAATTGATGAATACATTTACATCCACTTGAGAATGAAAATTCCCCTAAGGGCCAATCTCACATTTCTCTGGCTGTGCTGCCAGAAGCTGGATCCTGATTGTTTTTTTTTTTTGTTTTTTTTTTTTTTTGCTTAGGAGTGGAAAGCAAAAAGAGGAGAAAAATACCAGATTGGGGGAGGAAGGGGGAGATACAGTGAATCTTGTTTTTAATTTCATTTTCTGGAAAACCTTTCTTCTGAAATAAAAAAAAAATTAATGCTTCATTGCAAAAAGAATTTTGAGAGCATGCAAATTAATTTACCTTCTGTGAAATTTTATAAGCAATATGCATTATTGGTGACTGCTTGATCTGGCATGGCTCAAGCAAATTATCTGCTTTTGTGTTTATTTAATGCTTCCCTCTCCTGGTCTACCATATTACCCTTAAACATTAATTGGAGGACCAGGGAAATGCTCAATTAGCTATTTATGCAGGTTCGACAGGACATTCTTCTGCAGCTGTACCAAGCATGACTTAGTCGCCTTAAAAACTCACTACAAACCATTCCAGTTGTCCAGAAGGTAAGGTCTATATTAGGCTGAGGATTTAGCAAGAGGGAAATGATTCCTACTCCACCCTCATTCTCTGTGAATTGACTGCTTGTTTAGATAGAATTGTTCTGAGGCATCCAGGGTGGATCTAAATCAAGCATCATGATAGACGTTTACTGATTATGACAGTTCTGTCAGAACACTTATCTGGGCTCTCTTTGGAGCAGCTCAGAACAGTTGTGTTTCTATTTATCAATGGATAAAAACATGAAGAGTAGGAGCCTGATACAGCAGAGAGCAAGGGGAGGGAACGGCAGTACAACAAGCAGTGAATTTGTTTTCTTCTGTTCTCTTCTAAGAGCTTTGCTTTGTAATCTACAGAGAGGAAACACGTAGAAGGAAAGTGTCTCTCCACCATGTTCTCCTTCTGGTCACCGTTGAAACTCTGCTGGATATCATCACATACAGTATTGTTGGAAGCCTTTCCAGGCTCACAGTATTTCAAATGCTTCTATTTAAAAAGATCCCCACATGATATGAAGAGCATCTAGAATAATACTTACTCATCTTTAATTTCAATACATCAGCATGTACATGGTGATTATGTTTGCAGAAAATTCAATATGAAATGTTTCTTATGATAGTCATTTTTAGAGTAACCATCCCTATCTACTTGTAGAGAGATACAGAGCATACTTATCAAGTGTCAACATCTTCTAGGTGCCAGGCTATGTGTGTTCTCATAGACTGGATGGTAAGCTTTTTCAGCAAAAATGAGCACACATGGGAAACAGTTGAGACATTCTTTCTCTAAAGCTACAATGATTTTGCACAAGCAACTAAGGGTATTCTCAGGGTTCAAACAACATAATTGAGGCCTCTTTCTTCCCAAATGTGTCTTGTGGCCTACTGTTGGCATACTTCTCAGTACAGCCGAGAAGTATGTGGTTCAGCAATACACCTGCAGCTACATCATTTCAGAATGTCAAAATGTTGGATATTCGAGCATTCGGGGATACGAGCCATCTCTCCTCTCTCTCTCTCTCTCTCTCTCTCTCTCTCTCTCTCTCTCTCTCTCTCTCTCTCTCGGGAGAGGCCCTTTCTTTGCTTGGAGGGAAGATCCTGCCTTAGTATCCCTCAGAGCAGGACTTCCTTCCCAGTTAGTCACTTTGGTAACTGTATCCTTGTCTGGAGATTTTGTTTCCCTGGTGTTCATGACTGAGAAAGTAGCACAACTCCACTTTACTGCTATTAACAATTGTATCCTCCAGAGTTTGCAAGTAATAGTAACCATGCTTGATTCATGGCTACAAGTTCAGTATAGATGTCTACAAGTAGACTAACACATTTATCTATTTACAACTGTCAGTCTCTCTGTTAGTCTGTCTACCTTTCTCTCTGTCCATCATTTATTTTTCACTTGCTTTTAGTAGTTAATATTTCATTTCTTTTCAGTTTTTTCCTAGTATCATTGCAGGATTCTCCCCACCACCACCACATATGCATTATGCTAGCCATATTACTACCTGAATAATAAGTCATAATAAAAATTAGGACTTTCTTGCTTAATATCTTATTGAACTTCACTCCACGGCTTTCAGAATAACTTTCATTCCTAAATATGTGCTTTTAAATTCCCACAAATCACACTCTTCCCATCTTCCCAAGGTCTTTAATCCACAAGACAGGGGCAGGCAGTGACCTTCTGCCTAGTACGTCATTTCCACCTCTGGGCATGCTTTCATCATAATGGCTTTCGGATTTCAGTTTCAAGTGTCTTTTCCCTTGTTCTGTGCTGTCATGACACTTCCAGAGACTTTTGTGATAGTGTTTTTGAGTATGCTTTCTTTGAGTACTAACTTCTCCTGCTATCAGAAAGGTCAGGAAAGTATGCCCCAACCTGTTTAAGTTGACTCCACTCTTTGTGTCAATGGGTTATGTGTATTCAAATGTGTGGTGTTATTAATAAACACAGTGACCAACTTCGAACTCAATAAATGTATCTGATTCAATGTAAATGTTCTTCTGTCTTTCATTTTGCTTAAAAACATCAAACAAATAAACCAATACCAAGCAAAGAAAGCAAAAAATAAAAATAAATTACTGAGTATTAAATCTATGGTATCATTCATGAGAGGCAAGCACTCCACTACTTAGCAAAAGCCCTAGCTTGTAAAGGTTCTTATTTCAGATCAGAACTTAGTTCAAGAATGGAGTTATGTGGGGGCTATTCTGAGTGCTTGTGAGAAAATTGCAAGAAACCAAGACAAGAGCCTTGTGACTTCAGTTTCTTCCAAACCATGAAATTCTTCTTGGATTGAACTTTGGTGACCCTCCCAGGTTTGGTTTAGATTATTCATTGCAACTGGCTATTGTTATTTGTTTATATGCCTCTATGGAAAAATATTATGTTTACCATGTGTGATTTGCTTGACATATGAAGCTTGTCCTTGTGATTATACATTTTACTCTTGTGACTCTTCTTAACCCTCAGAGTATAAATTGTCTGATACTCTGAAAAAAATTGACTATCATATAAGACTTTAGTCTGCCTCATTTTTAGGTTCTACTTTTCCAGATTCTGCTGCCAATTAGAGAGGTAAACAAATACAGTCACTGGTATTGTTGCCAAGTGCCTCTAAATGAATGGGGCATATAATTGCTCAGTCAAGTGTATAAATTTATATCATGTCATATTAATTTATACTACATTTATTTCATTAATTGTATTTTTGCATTTTGATTCATCTAGCACCTAGATAGCTATTTATGTGCCTACTACACATGGGAAGAAGCAATTTCCTGACTCCTAAGTAATCCTAGGGTCCCCCGTTTCCAGGAGAGTTGCTATTATTACTTTGCAGATAGCTCTAAGAATATGCTTATAACCAACAATTTTTGCCATAGATTTTCAGGAAATTATTTGATTTTTTGATTGATTATCTTCTCCAATTTATACTGCATAGGAGCAGGTTTTACGGTGTTTCAGATAAAACTTTCAAAGACAGCCCAAAGCCAACGATTTCATAATCTAGTTTACTGTTAACAAGAATAAGGTTTTGATTGGTGAATCCCTTCTCTGGGGAATATGCCAGAAACCCAAGCAACTGACCTGTGTTTTATACTTGCTGCTGACCAATTTATGTTAGACTCCATTAACTTGGTTGATGTGGTGTTTAGTGTAGACACTGCACATCCAATCTTAAGCCATATTTTCTCATCCATCCCATTTATTTGATTTTCTCTTTCTAAGACAGGGACTCAGTCCAGTGGAGGCTGCCCTGGTACTCACCAGACTGGCTTAAGGATTAAGTTGGACTCACTTGAGGATTATGTGATCCTCTTACTCTCTTTCCCCTTCAGTATTCTTAGGATTAATGTTCTGTACCAATGAATAAAAGTTCCAGAGTTTCTGATTCCCATCTATTTTCTTTCCTTGCTCAACCATTTGTCAAAGGGTAAGTATTAAAATGCTAACATTCAAAAATTAGAAAACGTCACTCTATCCCAGAAATAAACAAACACAGAATATTTGCTGTAACAGCAGCTCATTTGTCATTCCAGAAGAGTCCAGCACATGTTATTCCTTTGAGACAGTGATTGTAAAAGTGGCTCTTCTTTTCAATTCCGCTGTCTATCAATACAACGGGAATTAGACATGACTAGACCTAGGCACTGAATCCATTTGTTGCACTGACACGCTAAGAAAATTGATTATTTTAAAATGTTCTGCAAGAAGGCATTCTGGAACCTCAAATATTTGACCCCACTTTATTCTCTTTATAACTATATCACAACAATAACCTGAAATATTTGTCCCCTTTATTCTATTTATAACTATATTAAGTCATTCTATTAATTTGTTATTAATATGTAAATTGTTTTGCTACAAAAAATAGAGTATGGCATTAATTTTTTTAAAAAAATATAAATAAAAATTCTAAAAATTTAATTCTAAACAAAAACTTTAAAATCTTCATTGGAAATCTAAAAATATTGGAAGACAACAAAGGCCAAAATTAAAGTAATTCTATTTTTAGTGATTTTAAATTTTAGGACACGATGAATAAACTATTTATATATAATCTTTAAATTGAACCTTGAGTGATACATGCATATGCTCTATTTTTTACACTGCATTGTTAAAATAAATTATATTAATTAAAACTAATATTTATTATCAAAAATATCTCACAATCATTATTAAGATATCTGTTAGTATTATATACTTTAAAATCCTCATTATATATTATACAATTATATATTAACATACTATAAAAATCAACATCTTATAAATCATATACTATAGATAATATAATAATGTAATAAACACTTAAAATTTAAATGCATAAATTCTAATTTACAGATTATAATATGCTTAAAGAAAAAAAACCCTAAAGTATAATGGCATAAAGTTTGAAGTGTGTCATAAGCATTACTTACTTAAGCAAGTATGGAACAGAATTAAAGTTTTTTATATAGCATGGAACTATTATTATTACTAAGGTTGACACAAGGATAGTTAAAATAGAAATAGAAGGCTTCAGACAACAAAAATGTATGTGGTCGAACATAAACGTGAGAGTCAGAGCTATACACACATGCAGGTGCAGAAGCACCATCAGCGTAATCTAGAAGCATTATGAAATTATTTTCTATGGTTTTCTGATCCATCTCCTTATAGCCATTTTCCATTCAAAAGTCATGTTGGACTCCTTGGCTGTCATTCCATCTTACCAACCTTCTCCTGTCTCAGGGCCACTGTATTTGCTCATTCACATTGTTTCCTGGGCTTCTTACATATTTAGTGTCATAGTACCCATTAGCCTCCACCAGACCAGAAGCCACAAGAACATAAGAGCTTTCTTACAGTTGCTTCTATACTGAACCCACAGCACATACACAACAGTAGCACATTATAAATGCCCATCAGTGTTCATCATCTGGATGAGTTAATTGTAGTACATTGTTGAGAAATGATTTGTTGAGAAATGATTTATTGAGAAGTAGAACTCAAAACCAAGTATCTCTGCACGATTTTATTCTATAAGTATCACATTCCTTGTGGGATCTCCATGATCTCCAGATCATCCCTCCACACTCTGCCCCCTCCCCGTTGTTTTGTTTTGTCTCTTGCTTTGTACACTATGAATAATGACTCATGTGATAGATATAGACAAAGACTCTCCTCTAGTTGCTCCTTGCTGACTAGTTGTGGAAAAATGACAGCACATATCTCAGTTACTAGAGGCTGTCTCAATCACCTCACTGCATTGTCACCCAGTTGAGCCCTGCAGGTGTAAAGTGTTAGATCAGCTCTACAGTGAGAGAAAATGAAATAGAGACAAGCCCAGCACAGCTCAGCACAGCCTAGCTCAGCCTAGCTCAGCCCAGCACGGTCCAGTACAGTCCATCACAGTTCCAGAATGCATCAGAGACCTGGGAGGTGAGAGACTCTCAGGACTCAAAGGGAGGGACCTTAGATGAAATGCCCGACAGTAGGGAGAGGGAATTTATAGAACCCACCTCCAGCAGAAAGATGGATCATCAAATGAGGGAGAGGGGACCACAGTCACAAATTTGACCCATAATTGTTCCTGTCTGAAAGAACTACAGGGATGAAAATGGAGAGGAGTCTGGGGAAAAGAAGGTCCAGAAACAGGCCCAAAGTGAGGTCCCAAGGCCTGACACTATTACTGAGGCTATGTAGTGCTCATAAAAAGTGACCTAGCAATACCACACTAGAGAAGACCCAACAAGCAGCTGAGAATCAGATGCAGATATTTGCACCCAACCAATGGATAGAAGCCGCTGACCCCTGTAGTTGAATTAGGGAAAGGCAGAAAGAAGCTAATTAGGAGGGTGACCCTGTAGGAGGACAAGCAGTCTCAATTAATCTGGATCCCGGAGATCTCTCAAACACTGGACTACCAAACAGGCAGCATGCACCAGTTGATATGAGACCCCCAAGACACGTATAGTAGAGGACTGTTCAATCAGAGATGATGCACTAAACTCTCAAAAGATTGGGTGTCCCATGGAGTTTAGAGGTCAGGGGTGGTGGGGAGCAGGGACATCCTCTTGGAGACAGGTGTTGGGGAGAAGGTATGTGATGTAGAATTGTTGTGGGATGGATGGGGGATACAATTCTGGATTGTAAAATAAATAAAATAAAAATAAAACTTAAAAAGGCAAATCATTTGATCATTGCTTTTTATATGCATGTATTGAAGTACGTATCATATCTCAGGAGTATTTGCAATTGTTACATTTCAATTAAATTTTAATTAAATTATAAGTTCATGTGTAAAGTATATTTGGAGGTTGTACATTAGTCACAGGATACTTGTGGAAGTAAAAAGACCATTCGGATTTAAGTCTTTCACTCTGTCTCTTTGTGAGTTCTAGGACTCAAACTTAGATCATTAGGATTTCATAACAAGTGCTTTGCCCACTGAACCATCTTACACAGCCCATACTTACAATGCTTTTAAAAGAAAATAAACTACTCTGGTTGTGTGCACTTATGTCCAGATATAAAAATATGGAAACATTTCTTGATCAAAGACAATATTTTAATAATTCCATATTAAGCAATTTATTTTATTGTTTATTATTATGATCAGAAAGAAATCATGAGTAGATTCTACCATACCTTTCAACTTCGTAGTTGACCGAAGAGGTAATGACAACCTTGACAATTCCATGTATACTTGGTATTTGGGTCTTCACAAATCTTCCAGTCAACTTAATTGCAGAAACTTCAATACATATAATGTCACCAGTAATTGGGGAAATACAAAACAAATCTTTCAGAATTATCAGATTATATTCATCAACTAGGAAAAATGAATCTGAAAATAATAAACACTGATAAAAACCAAAAAATAAAATAGAATTGCAGAGACAGAGTGCTTTGGAGAACCATTTTCTGTGGACTTGGTCACTTAAGCAGTCATGGACAGATGGACCATGCTGGCTGGAAGAATGGAGGGTGAACTAACCACAACACAGATAAATTGTGAGTCCAGGAGAGGGGATTTTCCCTATGCAGATGTGTTAAGAATTGTAGACTACTTTGAAGAGGAGTTTCCAGTAAGGTATGTAAGATCCAGAATCTAGATTGTAGATGGAACAGAGCTGGAGTCACATAGAGGTCAGTGATGCCATTAGTTTTGAAGGAGTGTTTGGGCTGCAAGAGCTAAAACCAGAAGAATATAAACTCCAAACTGTTGTCTGCACCTGTGTTTTCTATGGTATTGATCAAACTGAGTCATAATGTATAATCAGTTATGGAAGTGAGGTATACATCTAAAATATAGCGATATTAATTGAGACAGTTGCTTGCCTCACAGATATAGAATGGGGTACAATAATACCTCAAAGAGTCCATCCAGAAGCAATTGTCTAACCAACTAGGGAAAGAGGCAGTAATTGCTTTAGAAAGATTTCAGCATTTGAACACTCAACTGTGTTTACACACTCCAATTTATTTCATCCTTCTAGTGTGTGCATTTAAATAGTGTTTAAAACCTGCAGACCACTTGAGACTTAGCATGGAATGGGGGGGTTACATTTTGAAATTTGTTTCAATAAACAAATGAAGGCTTAATCATTGTGTAGATTTCTAATGTCGATTTAATGGAAAGATATTTGGGGATCAGATGTTAAATAAATGTTAAATTGAGGCTGAGACACCTGTTTCTGGGAACAAACCAATGACATATTTACATCGACTTATAAGATTCTTCTTAATGACTTCTGTTCTTGCTCTGAATCATACTTCATCAATATAATAAATCTGTCTTTATCGTCTCTGTGTGCGAGCCATGCTGGGGTCTGTTCTATCATTTTCTGTATCATTCCCTTGACTTCTCACTGAACCTGGAGCTGGGGATGAGAGCCAGCAGATATCAGTAATCTTCCTTCTCATTTCCAATCACCAAATGCAGCCCTGGGATGGCAGACATAATTTCTTTATGTGCATTATGTGAGTTTGAACCCTGGTCCTTTTGCTTGTACACTAAATGATCTTATCCACCAAGCCACCTTCTGATCTTCAATTTCCACCGTGTGTTACAATTCTGGTAACACACAGTTCTTCCAGTAATTGTATCTCAGTGGTAGTGAGTCCTGTATTTCAGGGGAATCACAGAAGACCTACTGCTGGAGAGTATTTTAGTCACTCTTCTATTGCTGTGAAGAGATACCATGACCAAGGCAACGCTTATAAAAGGAAGAATGTAATTAGGGGTTTCCTTACAATTACAGAGACTTAGTCTATTATCATCATGGTGGGGATCATGGCAGCATGCAGGCAGGCACTAGAGCAGTAACTGAGAATTATATCCTGATCTATAGGCAGAAAGGAAGACTGGACCTGAGTTTTGAAATCTCAAAGCCCACTCCCATGGATACTCTATTTCCAACAAGGCCATACCTCCTAATCCTTCTAATCATTTTTTCCTTTTTATTAATTATTCCATTCATTTACAACTCAAATAATATCCCACTCCCAGTTACCCCTCCACAAGCCCCACATCTCAGAACCTCCCTCTCCTCAGTCCCCTTTGTCTCTATGAGGGTGCTCCCCACCAACACACTCTCTCCCACCCCACCCCTCCAGCGTCCTCCTATACTGGAGCATCAAACCTCCCCAGGGCCAAGGGCATCCCCTCCTATTGATGTCAGACAAAGCCATTCTCTGCTACCTACATATCTGGAGCCATGGATTGCTCCCTGTACACTCCTTGTTTGGTGGTCTGTTACCTGGGAGGATTGCATGGTCCAGCTAGCTGATGTTGTTCTTCCTTTAGTGTTGTAATCCCCCTCAGCTCCTCCAGTCCTTCCACCAGCTCCCCTACCAGTGTCCCTGAGATCAGTCTGATGGTTGGCTCCAAGCAACCACATCTGCATTGGTCTGTTGCTGGCTGAACCTCCCAAGGAGAAGCCACACCAGATTTCTGTCAGCAAGCGCCTTTTGGCAACAGCAACAGTTTCAGGTTTGGTATCTGCAGATAGAGATATGCCAGTCTCTAGATGGCCCTTCCTTTAGTCTGTTCTAGTTTTTGTCCCTGTTCTTCTTTTGGACAGGAACATTTCTTGGTTAAAAACTTTTGAGATGGTTTGTGACCCTATCACAGGACCAGAAGCCATGCCTATCTACTGGATGTTGTCTCTACAGGTTCTATCTCTCCTTCTCTACTAAAATCACCCCTGGTTGGGTTCTGGGAACCTCTCATTCCCCTGGCATATGAGACCCTCCAGTGGCTATCCCAGTCCTTCATCCCAAAAATATACATATTTTTCTTTGATTTCCTGACCCTCTGTATCTCTCTCCTGTCCCATCCAGTACCTGATACTGTCCCCCTTATTTCCTCCCCCTCTTCTCTCCATCCCAGGTTCCCCCTCCCTCTACTTCCCGTGATCATCCTGTTCCCCCTCAATGCAGGACTGAAGCTCACATTGGTCTTCCTTCCTCCTAAGCTCCATATAGTCTGTGGATTGAATCATGGGCATTGTGAGCTTTTGGACTAATATCCACTTATCAGTGAGTACATATCATGTGTGTTCTTTTGTGTCTGGCTTAACTCACTCAGGATGATTTTTTTCTAGATCCATCACTTGCCTGCTCATTTCATGAAGTCATTATTCTTAATTGCTAAGTAGTACTCTTTTGTGTAAATGTACCACATTTTCTTTACCCATTATTCTGTTGTGGGACATTTGGGTTGTTTCCAGCTTCTGTCTATTATAAGGCTGCATACACATGGTGGGGCATGTTCCCTTGTTATATGTTGGAATATCTTTTGGATATATGCCCAGTAGTGGTATAGTTCAGTCTTCAGGTAGAACTATTTCCAATTTTCTGAGGAATTACCAGACTGATTTCCAGAATGGTTGCACCAGTTTGCAATCCCATTAGCAATGGAGGGGTGATACTCTTTCTCCAAATCCTTGCCAGTACCTGCTGTCACCTAAGTTTTTTACCTTAGCCTTTCTGTCTGCTGTGAGGCAGAATTTCAGGGTTCTTGGGATTTGTATTTCCCAGATGACTAAAGATGTTGAACATTTCTTTAAGTGTTTCTCAGCCATTCGAGATTCCTCAGTTGAGAATTCTCTGTACTCCATTTTTAGTAGGGTTATTTGGTTCTCTGGAATCTACTTTCTTGAGTTCTTTATATATTGTGGATATTAGCCCTCTATCAGATGTAGGGTTGGTAAAGATCTTTTCCCAATCTCTGGGTTGCCATTTTGTCCTATTGACAGTGTCTTTTGCCTTACAGAAGCTTTTCAATTTTATGTGCCATTTGTTGACTCTTGATTATAGAGCATAAGCCATTTGTGTTCTGTTCACAAAATTTTCTCCCATGTCCATGTGTTCGAGGTGCTTCCCACTTTCTTGTCTATTAGATTCAGTGTATCTGGTTTTCTGTGGAGGTCCTTATTCCTCTTGGACTTGAGCTTTATACAAGGAGATAAGAAAGGATCAATTTCCTTTCTACATGCAGATCACCAGTTGAAGCAGCATCGTTTGTGAAAATGCTGTCTTTTTTCCACTGGATAGTTTCAGCTCCTTTGTCAAAGATCAAGTGGTCATAGGTTTGTGGGTTTATTTCTGGGTCTTCAATTCTATTTCATTGATCTTCCAGCCTGGGTTACTCTAACAAAGCAAGTAAAAGAACTCTATGAAAAGAACTTCAAGTCCCTGAAGAAAGAAATCGAAGAAGACCTCAAAAGATGAAAAGATGTTGCATGATCATGAATTTGCAGGATTAATATAGTAAAAAATGGCCATCTTACCAAACTCAATCTACAAATTTAATGCAATCCTCATCAAAATTCCAACTTAATTCTTCATAGGTTAAAAAGAGCAATTCTTAAATTCACCTGGAATAACAAAAAACCCAGGATAGGGAAAACTATGTTCAACAATAAAAGAACTTCTGGAGGAATAACTATCCCTGATTTCAAGTTATACTATAGTGCAATAGTGATAAAAACTGCATGGTATTAGTAATCCTTCTAATCCTAAAGAGTTCCAGTCCCTGGTAATAAATTATTCAAAGATATGTGTCTATGGAGGTAATTTTTATTAAAGCCACTACAGAGAGGGCTTGAAATCCAGGAGGCAGAGCCAGGAGATTGAGGAATATGAAGCCAGCATGGGCTAGAGAATAAATTTGAGGACAGCCTGAGTTACACAGCTTGATCCTCTCTGTAGTGTGTGTGTGTGTGTGTGTGTGTGTGTGTGTGTGTGTGTGTGTGTGTGTGTGTGCTTGTGTATGTGTTTATTGGCTGAATTGGATGAATTAGAATCTTCCATTAGCTTTTTTAAAAACCATAGATTAAAGTTATTGCCTGTCAGTTGTCTACCTGTGATGGATGATTTGTTCACGTATAAGGTAATGACTCAGTTAGACCATTGGGGAAAGCTGAGAATTTGGGCTCTGCCTTCTGTTGAAGATACTTTTGTTAATTTCCATTGGATCTGAGTAGGAAACTGTATAGAGCAAAGGGACAATATGAAAGTGGGCCCTTGAAGAAATACCTTATTAATGAGGAACCCATCATGCACTGAAGATACAGGGTACTGGTCACAATGTCTAAGCTGAACACCCTTTGCCTTCAAGCCAATTTGGTCTTTGATTTTTCTTTTTTCGTTGATGATGCCTAGTTTTTGTACCTATAGTCAATTTTGGGGAGAATTTGTTTATGTTTTGGTCATTTGAAATGTTCCTAACACATATTTTCATACTGGTCATGTTATTTTCTAAGAAACTCTGAAATGTAAAACCCGGTAGAAAGTCATTCTTTAGAATCTAGTACCTGGGCCAAGCAGTGACTACATTTCCAATTCTGAATTGTATTAGAGCTCCAAGTTAGATGAGAGATATTATACTCCAAACCAGAGCCTGATGCTCTGGTGATCTACTAGCATACTGCACATAGCAGTGACTGAAATGTGGGCCTTCTCCTATTGTGGTCTCAGAAGAAACCATGCCAGGTTGTGTATGACAAAGCATGGTTCAGTGCCTGGGCATTTTTGTAACTTGTATGGGAACCTCTGTCAATCACACATATGTTGGCTGAAGCATTGTAACTTCTCATAAATGATACAGCCTCTGTTCTCCATTTTTTTCTTCTTCAAGTTAAACAAAACCCTACATCTTTTACCTTATATTAAGGATCATGCAGCTGCACTTACGTGTACCCCAGGATTGCACAAACCCTTATGGAATATGCCACCCTAAATTTCAGTTTGTGACCAAGCAGACAATGACAATCTCCTTTTATTGTGGTTACTGCATTTTATCAACCTTTTTTTTGTGCCTAAAGCCAGCCCCAGAAAGCAACTGTTTGTGTCCAGAGGAGAGACAAGAAGTCAGCTCTTTTAGCGCTGAGTCCAGGACTCTGCATCAATTACCAATAAAGCTAGGAGCACTGAAGCACCAAGCATTTACAAGTGTGGCTTTCTTCTGGACCCAGATGGCAGCCTGCCTTCCCCACATGCAGGTGGCAGGCAAAGGTCCTACTTGCTGCCCATGCATCACATGCCTTTTCCTTTCTTTATCTCTATCCCTCTCACATTATTCTGAGAACAAGAATCTTCATGAGGATATGTCTGTGAACTTGTGCTCTCACACACATGCACACACACACACATGTGAATGGTGCACACTTCTCTTATTTTCCTGTTCTATTTGGACTAGGTGCTGCATATGATCTTCTACCTGGGACTGGCCAGAAGTTTTCAACCAGAATTATGGTTGTTGTACATTTTTGCTATAAAAAGTCCAAACCCCATTTCTTTCCGTTGGATATGAAGAAAATAGAAGACCAGAGTTGGCTGCTAAACTGTATTAGAGTCTGCTATTAGTTAATAAAATATGTCCATGTTTACTGTTATTTGGGACAATATGTTGTGCCTTACCAAATATTTTGTAGTAATTCCAAGCTGCCAAGAAAAGAAAGACCCAAAGAATATTTTTAGTGTGATTTTAGGCTCTGTGAAATTATCTCCTTTTCATAGTCTAGTTAGAACAATACAGTACCAGATCTTTCTTTAAAGCAATACACTAATAAACATCTTGAGCATCCAGGAGCCTATGGAAGGCCAGTTATGACCATTATGAATTCCATGGTCAAGTGAAAGTCAGGGAGGTCTTTGGAAGCTATCTCAGGAAACAAACTGTGGCCTATTGTAGAGGAAGCTTTTCTTCCAGATTGTGTTTTTTAGAGCTTTATGATATGAGTATCATGCTCATATCTGAGGAAAAGTGTCAGGCTATCCCTGCACAGAAAAACATCTGGAAACCTTCTCCCTCACTGTCCTTTACTCCTTCATTCCTCACACTTCACTCCTCACACTTCCATAAGGAGATCATAAAGAATTTTAAACTTTTATTTATTAAGAAACATTTTTAGAAAATACCTCATTATGTAGACCTGGCTGGTCTGGATCTCCCTATGTAGACCAGGATGACCTCCTCATGGAGATCAGCCTGGCTCTGTCTCCCTACTGATGAGATCAAAGGTGTGTGCCATCATTCCTGACTTGCTTTGCATATATACGAACAACCATGTCCTCTGCAAAACAATGACTGTCAGGAGACAGACGTCTTGATATGTAAGTTCTATGGGAGTTTTGGTGGTATTTAAAGTAGGTCATAAGGAGGGCTTACCTGGTATTACGGGCTTCTCCTTGTATCTCAGACTATGCTTTCTGTCTTTCTGCTTTCTTCTTGTACTTCTACATCTTTGATTAAACATAATACTAACATGAAGCAATTTAGTTAAAAGTAGAGACATGTATATGGACATATGAATTTTATTATTTGCTAGACAGTGAATAATTATTGTACATTCCAGAGGAAGCAGTCTTTGAAACTACTCTAAAGGCTGTTTGTTCCTGATTTGTAAATATTTTTCTATGTTAAATATGCCTTGTCATCTGTGATTTTGAGAAAATATTTACTCTTCTAGAATGTATCACCCAAGAGTTGTAACAAACACACACTGGATTAAATTTCATGAGTTCTTTAAAAATCTCTCTGGCTAAAGTGAGAGAAGAAAAATCCATTAGCTTTATTTATTTATTTAACTTTCATTTATCTTTTTCTGTCATTCAATAGCATAGAGCTGAAATGGGTGTGCTGCTCTTAAGGAGTAGGAAAGGTAAAACAGATAAATAGACAGACAAATAAATGGTAGGTACATGGTAGACAGAAATAGATTATAGATAGATGATAGATGAATAAATAAATATAGAAAAAAGAAAGGGCGGAAGAAAGAATCATGCTATTTTCCCACTTTTGAGAAAGAAAACCCAATTCACTTCTCTGTCTTCAACAATTATCTAATTAGCAATTTGTTCATTCTTCCCAGGTTCTCCTCAAGCTCACATCCTGAATCCAGCTTGACGTTTTCCATGCTGCTCTCCTTCTCCCCAGACTCCCTCACCTGGGAGCTGACCATTGTGCTCGCAGGTGTGTCTCAGATAACCCACTCTACTGAGCCAGTTGCTCTCATTTTTCAATTTCTCTACTTTTCTAGGGCCTTTTGTAAGCTCCTACTGCTTTCCTTTTGGAAATCACCATGGCTTCAGGCTGCTCTGTGTTCTTGTTAACCGCATTCTCCATCTATTTAAAGACACAGTATAATGACTTGTGAAGATTTTCACATGTCTGTCAGTTCAATATGCCCTGCCACCTGCCATGAGAGGTGCTAGGCGAAACACAGAAGTAGCCTCTTCTCCAAAGCTTGCCACATGCATCCCAGCAGCCCATGGGGAACTCACTCAGGGTTTGAGGTACTCCAACAGAGCCAGGCTGCTGGGAAGAAGAGACACAGTTCTGTGGACTCCCACCTCTTGCTCCCTCTTACATCCTTTATCCCCTGGCACCCCTACCTCCTTTTTTTTTTGCCATATTTTGAACAGAGATTATGAGTGCTCATCCACTCTCTAGTGCTGACTTGTTATGGCCATAGTTCAGGGCAAACAGTGAAAGCAAAGTGGTCCCCATCCCAGTGTACTGAGAGAGGCTATAATAATAAAAGTGTAGTTAGATGTGATTTCTAAGTCAGGCATGGTATGGTGGCACAAGCCTATATACCTATAACTCTAGCCTTAGGTAGGCTAAGGCAGGCAAGCCTGAACTACATTGTGAGACCTTGCCTTAAGGAAGCAAATCAACCACAAAGTTAAAAATGTGCTTTATAAAGAATCAATATTCTTTTTTTTTAAAATTTTATTTTCTAAGTTTTTTATATTTACATTCCAAATCATTTCCCCTTTCCCATTTCCTCCCTCCCCAAAAGTCCCATAAGCCCCCTTCCCTCCCTCTTTTCTCCATTCAACCCCATCTCGTTTCTCTGTCCTGGCATTCCCCTACATCCAGTCTTTCCAGGACCAGGGGTCTCTCCTTCCATCTTCTTGGAAATCTATTGATATGCGAATTGTGTCTAGGGTATTCCGAGATTCTGGGTTAATATCCCCTTATCAGTGACTGCATACCATGTGTGTTCTTTTGTGATTGGGTTACCTCACTAAGGATGATATTTTCAAGTTCTGACCATTTGCCTAGGAATTTCGTGAATTCATTGTTTTTAATTGCAGAGTAGTATTCCATTGTGTAAATATACCACATCTTCTGAATCCATTCCTCCGTTGAGGGATATCTGGGTTCTTTCCAGCTTCTGGCTATTATAAATAAGGCTGCTATGAACATAGTGGAGCATGTGTCCTTACTGCATGCAGGTAAAGCCTCTGGGTATATGCTCAGGAGTGGTATAGCCGGATCCTCCGGGAGTGTCATGCCCAGTTTTCTGAGGAACCGCCAGACTGCTTTCCAGAGTGGTTGTACCAGCATGCAATTCCACAAGCAGTGGAGGAGTGTTCCTCTTTCTCCACATCCTCGCCAACAACTGCTGTCTCCTGTGTTTTTGATCTTAGCCATTCTGACTGGTATGAGATGGAATCTCAGGGTTGTTTTGATTTGCATTTCCCTAATGACTAAGGATGATGAACATCTCTTTAGGTGCTTTTCAGTCATTAGATATTCTTCAGGTAAGAACTCTTTGTTTAGCTCTGTACCCCATTTTTTAGTAGGGTTACTTGCCTCTCTGGAGTTTAACTTCTTGAGTTCTTTGTATATATTGGATATTAGCCCTCTGTTGGATGTAGGGTTGGTAAAGATCATTTCCCAGTTAGTTGGTTGCCGCTTTGTCTTTTTGACAGTGTCTTTTGCCTTGCAAAAACTTTGTAATTTAATGAGGTCCCATTTGTCTATGAAGTCAAACTATCACTATTTGCAGACGATATGATAGTATACTTAAGCGACCCAAAGAACTCCACCAGAGAACTCCTACAGCTGATAAACGACTTCAGCAAAGTGGCCAGATATAAAATCAACTCAAGCAAGTCAGTAGCCTTCCTATACTCAAAGGATAAGCAGGCTGAGAAAGAAGTAAGAGAAATGATACCCTTCACGATAGCCACAAACCATATAAAGTATCTTGGCATGACTCTAACCAAAGAAGTGAAAGATCTGAATGACAAGAACTTCAAGACTCTGAAGAAAGAAATTGAAGAAGACATCAGAAGATGGAAAAATCTGCTATGCTCATGGATTGGCAGGATTAATATAGTAAAAATGACCATCTTACCAAAAGCAATATATAGATTCAATGCAATCCCCATCAAAATCCCAACTCAATTCTTCATAGAGTTAGAAAGTGAAATTCAAAAATTCATCTGGAATAACAGAAAACCCAGAATAGCTAAAACTATTCTCAAGAGTAAAAGAACCTCTGGGGGAATCAGTATCCCGGACCTCAAGCTGTACTACAGAGCAATAGTGTTAAAAACCGCATGGTATTGGTACAGTGACAGGCATGTAGATCAATGGAACAGAATTGAAGACCCAGAAATGAATCCACACTCCTATGGTCACTTGATCTTTGACAAAGGAGCTAAAACCATCCAGTGGAAAAAAGATAGCCTTTTCAACAAATAGTGCTGGCTCAACTGGAGGTCAAAATGCAGAAGAATGCAAATTGATCCATTCTTATCTCCTTGCACTAAGCTCAATTCCAAGTGGATCAAGGACCTCCACATAAAACCAGACACACTGAAACTAATAGAAAGGAAACTAGGGAAGAACCTTGAACATATGGGCACAGGGGAGAATTTCCTGAACAGAACTCCAATAGCTTATGCTCTAAGAATCAATATTCTTAAATCTAGAATGCAATCCATGGAATTTATATATTTCAAGTTAATGTACTAAGATTCTATTTTTCTGACTTCAAGAAATTGTTTAATATCCTCAAATATCTAACAAAATCATATATCATTTGCTTAATAACTTAGTTGGTGTTCTTTGAGATTCAATCATGACTAATCTCGGGAGTAATTTAGATTTATAGTGTTCCCTTTTATGTTGTCTTGCAATGTACAGATATTAAATATAATATTGGATTCTCATAAAGAATGATCCCTCTCCACCATCCTTCTCCAACTCCAATCCTGTGGTCAGCAGTGGAGGTACCTCTAGGACTCCTCATTGTCATGGGAGTTCTCTATGGATTTAGACTATTTTTAAAACAAAGTTTATTGTTGATACATAACATGTGCATGACACATTTGGATCTATTAAGACAGTAGAAAGGTGACTATATGGAAATCTGTTGATGCATCCATTTCACAGTTATAGCCTTTTATTTTTTGATGCTAGATGCCTTAGTTATGGTTTCTATTACTGCAATGAAAAAGGATGGCCAAAAAGCAAGTTGGAGAGGAAATGGAATTTTGGTTTTTGTTTATTTGTTATGTTTTGTTTTGTTTTGGCTTATATCTCTATATTTCTGTTTATCATCAAAGGAATTCAGGATGGTAACTCAAATAGGGTAGGAACCTGGTGACAGAAGCTGATCAGTAGGTCATGGGGAGGGGTTATGTAGCTTACTAGCTTGCTCTCATGGCTTGTTCAACCTGAATTCTTATACAACACAGGATCACCTACAATGGGCTGGGATGGTGGGAGATGCTGCTATTAGTCTATCATGACCAGACAGCTCCCGAGCTCAGTGCAAAATAGCAGACTACCTTTTCCACCCTGTCTTCCTCTTCTCCACCTGACTTTACTTGGGGAGCCCAACCCGCACATCCTCTACCCTAGGAATGTTTCTTTGTCATTGGTGAAATCACAAGTTCCACTTAATTTCTCTGGAAAAGTACCTGACCAGCAAGCATCTGAAATGCCTCTCCATGCAAATGAGGCATCCCCAGTACCTTAAACCTCAGCCAATATACATTATGTGAAGAATCCATTCCCACTCTTGAACATTTATACAGCCTATGTTTACTCCAAATAAAATATATGCACAAGCTGTTTTACTGAATATTGTCTAAGAGACTTGTTCCACTGAATACCATCTAAAAGAGCTGTAACACTAAAATTCCCACCTCACTCCTTCCCCTGCACTCACAGCGGAACCACGATTATGCTGATCCACCTGTCCTGGGTTCTGTTTCATCCTTTCCCACCCTGTGTACAGCGGTGTCTGGATCTTATGGAGGCATCATTTCTCTGGAGGTTTCCTCCATTCAGAAAACTCTTGTTTGTGTGCCAGGTCCACATAGGACTAGCCAGTGCACTATTCTACAGTCTGCTCTGCAAAAGTCCTGCACAAAACATGCTATCAGTAACTGTAGTCATCTATCACACCAGTACCCTAGACTTGTTCATGCTACATGCCCATTACTTTATGTCCTTTGACCTCTGACTGTCCATTTAATCCCATCCTCTGCCTAAGTAAGCACTGTTTATTCTTTCTCTGCCCAATTGTGTCTTTAAAGGAATTCCTCTTTTGTGAAAATTTTGAGTAGATATTTAGGTGGTTTCCACTCTTAAGCTAATGTAATTTTGCAAGAAACATTAGTATTCACTTAATCAACAAACTTGTGCCTTTGCCTCAGTGTTTACTGTGTATGTACACATAAGATCAATTCACTGGTCAAGCCTTCCAGGGCCAGTATATTTTGGGAAAGAGTATATGGTGATGGTAGTTACTTCTGTGTCTAAACCTTCCTCTATCTAGCTCCCAATTATTTCCTCTTCATTATCTTCCTCCTCTGTAGCTTAAGGGAATTCTGCCCTATCTTTTTATGTTAAAGGCTTGTGTTTTAATTAATTAATTAATTAATTAATTAATATACACTTGATATTTTATTCCCTCCTCCCCCATCCACCCTCCAACTCTTCCGCATTCCATACCTCCTTCCCATCACCCTGTCTCCACATGGATGTCTCCACATGGATGTCTCCACATCCTACCCCACTTGACCACTAAACTCCCTGGGTCCTCCAGTCTCAGTCTTTTGAGGGTTAGGTGCTTCATCTCTGAATGAACCCAGACCCAGAAGTCCTCTACTGTATGTGTGTTAGGGGCCTCATATCAGCTGGTGTATACTGCCTGCTTGGTGGTCCATTACTTGAGAGATCTCGGGGGTCCAGATTCATTGAGATTGCTTGTCCTCCTATAGGGTCATCCTTCTCCTCAGCTTCTTTCAGCTGCTTCCTTAGTTCAACCACAGGGGTCAGCTGCTTCTGTTTATTGGTTGGGTACAAATATCTGCATCTGACTCTTTCAGATGGAACCTCCCCTTGGGACCTCCCCTTGTGTTTCTGGCCCATATAATGCATTTTCCGCCAGCAGTAAATTCCCATTTTTCTGCTTGGTCTTATGCCTGCTTCACACTGTCCTGACTCTTGCCACTTTGCTCAGTGAAATGCCACCATTCTGTCTCGGATCAGAATTGAAGAGGAAAGCAGTGGGGACATATGGGCATTACATTCCCATTGAGATCCAGGGATTTGAGGCTTAATTTAGATTTTCGTTGTTATTGCATTTTTTGAAATGTACAAGCAGATTTGTGTTTCTTCAAATGTCTTATTATGTTTGTTGCTGTTTTTAATTTGCAAGGTTACATTTTTCAGAGGAGGTTTTGTCCAGGGACTTGCCTAAAAATCTGGTAATTGATTTCAGACGAAGAGGGAGTTGAGCTGGGAGAGGCACAGCCATGTTGTTGAGTGAAATAAGAGAGGAGAACCATTCAGTGAAGGTTTTAACTAGGACATTTCATTCACACAGTAAACACAGCACACATCGCTGCTAACTGGTGACTTTCAACAAACAAAACAGTGTTTAAAGCAACATTTTGAAAATGTTTTTCCCCAACATAATATTTTTATTAATTATTTGGAAATTACATACAATGAGAATTATACTCATTGCTCATTCTTCCCAAATCCATCCTCCCACTCCTTCCCCATCCCCTCCCTTCAAACCCCACCAAGTTCAATTTGTAATGCTTATGCACTAGAGGAGTATAATGGAATTCCCAGTGGCCAGCCCATTCAAGAAAACTGAGTCCTTCCCACGTTCCCTCCTATGCCTTCAACCCCTGGCAGAAGCCATTAACTTCGAAGAGTAACATGTCAGCATTTTTATCACAATTTTAAAGAACTCTTAAATGGCTTCCTGTCTAGATTGCTTATTTGGGGGGGAGGGGGATGTTGTCACAAAAGTCTTCAATGTCTCTCATTTTGAATTAGAAGTCTGCAGTCATCAATACCACTGCGAAGTAATCAAGCAAACAACCAACAAAAGAAAATCAAAATCGAAAGCAAAAGCAGAAAAGCAAAAAGCCTTTCCTGCCTGTAGCGGCTGGTAGCAGCACAATCATGGACTTCCCCATGATTTCTGTAGCAGCCTAGATGGTGGACATTAATATGATCTCAGGCTACAGCATGGATCACAAACATGGGTCTAGTCTTTCGAG
This sequence comes from Tokudaia tokunoshimensis, assembly GCA_036184795.1. Classification (NCBI taxonomy): domain Eukaryota; kingdom Metazoa; phylum Chordata; class Mammalia; order Rodentia; family Muridae; genus Tokudaia; species Tokudaia tokunoshimensis. The sequence continues at coordinate 119,999,245 of BTHU01000014.1, forward strand.
GCAGCAACACGGACCATGAACATCAACATGGCCTCTGCACACCTCTTGCAATCAGTGTCAGCCCCTCCCCCTACGCACCCCTGCCATCATGCTTGCAGCCTGTAAGCAGCAGGTGGCCCTACACTGTCTTATCCCAGCAGGGTGAGCACCTCAAGGGGCAGCTCCATACCTCAGGGCCCTGGCCATTAGGCTTACAGTAGTTCTGGCAACAAGGCAAGGTGGGCGTGGTAGTGGCCTGAGCATCCTAACAGCTCAATGACCCGCCCACTTCAGAAATGACAAGCTCCTTGTCTGCTACAGATGAGCTCTGGTATCTGTTCCCACTGCCTTGTCTGAAGGTCACGGGCTCAATGTCTACAGCTCTGGAATGGAAGGACAAAGCTTGACTGCAGGTGTCCATAGCTCAGGAATCCCATTCCATCACTCTGGAGCATACTGTCTGTCTCCACATACACACTGCCTCACGTTCAGGACCGATAGCATTTAAGAACACAGAATTTCAGCTCACTTACTCCTGGATCTTTAGAAAACTGGTCCTGGTCTGACTGGTTTGTTGGTCAGGTCATAGATGGGTAGGCTTAAAGAGAGAGTCCCTGCTTTATGTTTGAGATGCTCCATTTGTGGGCATGTCATTCTATTTCCCTGGTGACAAGTGGAGAGGAAAGGAAATCCCATCATAGGCTTGTTTTCAACCAGTCTGTAAAAGAACTTTTTATAGAGGAAAGTTAAAATATTTAACCCTGGGTGTGGTCCTTCTGGGTGTGTTTCAGTAGGGTTGTGTCTGGGCCTCTGGTGTTCATTTGTTACAGTCATTGCTCTCCTAATCTTGACACTGGTAGAACAGGGGCCAACTTTGAAAAACAGCTTTGTCTCTTGAGCAGTTGGTTCTAGGAGTTTTGTAGTCATATTTTAAAAATAATATTTATAAAGATAACATGGGTCAGTAAGTAGGGTGTCTATAGCAAAGTTTAAGGGACTGTGTTTGATTCTCCATAATTCTCTTAGTGTAAAGTGAGAATCAACTTTTGCAAGTTGCTTTCGGACCTCTATCTGTGTGCTGTGCACACAAATGCATGCATGCATACAAATAAAAGACATAATAGATATGTTAAAGGTAAATTGACCTTTTGTATTATATATTACCTCATATATATGCACTTGTATCTGCATATACATATGTACATATATACACACATATATGCATACATGCATAAGTACATATGCATGCATATATAACTACACATATACATGCTTGTACACATATGCATGCATGTACACATATATGTGCACACATGTACACATGTACGTATGTATACACAGGTACACAATACATACGTGTACATACATATGTGTAAATATATGTGTATATGTGCATATATATATACAGACATATATTTTCTTTTTAAAGTTGATCTCATTGTAAAGGTTATTGAGTTCCATTGTGTCTTGTTTATTTTTCATGCCAAGTTGTTACCAAGTTATATCTAGGCAATGTCTCCATTTCTCCCTTTTCAGAGCTCACTAGCCACATGTGGTAAGGCACTGCAATAAAAGACAGTGGAGTCTGGAAGGATAAAGATGATGTCGGTGAGCAGATCATAGCTGAGGGCCAGTTGAGGGTCCATGCATGGCTTTAAATCAATTGCTCTTGTCAAGCATGTCACACCAGATGTCAGCACAAAAGCAAGCCAAATGGAGTCTAGAGGTGACTTCTTGTTGAGATGAAGATGGAGAAAGAACATGACAGTACAAAGCAAGAGAGGGCTTTTGGGTAAACGCTGGTTCAGGGTCCAGCAGGCAGGGTTTGGCCATGGTAAAGGAGGCATATGTTTACGCTTATTATCCTGCACCAAAGGTACTTGAGAATAATGCTTTGTTTTGTTGTTTTTTGCTTCCCTATAACTGGACAACTTTTTATCATATGGCTTATGCTAGTGTGGTCCTAGATTTTTGGATTGGATTGTTGACATATACAGTAAGTGACCTTGGCTAAGCTTGACAGAATTTGCTTTTGTACCTGTACCTGATTCTAACTCCTCAAGGGCCAGATTTCTGTCCTGGAATGAACTTTCAATGCTGCTAAAGCAGAAGGCACAACAGCTTCTATACTGAAATACCTGGTTGCTTCTTCCCAACTTCCATGCCTCCATAGCATTCTAACTGGATGAAAATAACACTTCTGTGTTGCGCATTTAAAGCAGATAAGACACTGGAAATTATCACATAAACCATTGACAGGTGCTTCTGAAATAATGACCAATCAAAATGTGAATTCCAAATTACATTACAGATCCAGCAGCTTTAAGTTGTTGGCATGATGTTATCATGTTCCAATTAATCCCAATGGCTTCAGCATCTACTGTGTCACAGTTCAGTTCTGGTAACAGTTGCATAATCTATCCATCATTACTGACTGTGTATTTGATATATTACACTATGTACTGTGGCCAAAGTAAAGTGAATCAAAACTAGGAGATAGAGTATTCCTAAATCTTAACGGAAATAAATCAGAAAGAATTTCAAGGTTACCTGCAGGACGTGAAGAGTTTGGAAGATGACAAGTTATTCCAGGTTGTGTTAGAAAGAGCAGAAAGCTTAAAGCCAGTGTAATGTGGGTATTGGTGCTGAGTTTAGGATTTACTGTTTTCTTCACTGGGTTCACTTAATAGCCATTCACTTGAGTAAGCTGCCGTGTCCTGTAGATGTGTGTACTGCTGATATGCAAGATGCTTAAACTTTGGCATGATGTATAAAGGTCAGCAGGCAGATAGAACTATTCTCTTTAGCTCCGGATGCTAGGCTTTGGCTCAGAATAGCTGGAAATCTCTTTGCCCCAGAAGTGGGCACCTTCATATACAAAAGGAAGGATGTGGGCTCACATGGTGTACTCTGATAGAGATAGTAGAAGGAAGATGAAAGTGAAAATATTAAGTCGGAAACCCAAGGTCCACTTTTTCATACAACTGAAAATTGTTTATGGCGATTCTAGGTTTTGTGAGTATTTGACTGTATTTCATGAGTTGAACTGTTTCTGAGGCCAATAAATATATATTTTAAAATGTTTTTAAAAATAAAATGGCTAATTAACATGCCTTATGGTTCTAAAGCACTTCATATTAGATATTAACATCAACATTGATTCTGAGAGAGCACTATTATTTGCTACACCAAATACAATTCCTAAAATGCATGGTTCTCATGTGGATTGCCAGAACCCTTTCACATCACACAGATGTATTCAAGATGTTTGGCCATATCTACTCTATACTGCATACAAATATTCCATTAGATCCAAGTTTTCTTAAATAAAGGATGTAAGTCTGAATACTGATATATTTTGTTCTTTGTGATGTGATAGAGGCATTGCTACCCTTTCTTCAAAGTGTGTGCCTAGGGTCTTTAATGCAATGTCTGATATTCTCTGATTCTTCCTCTCATACCTATTCTCTGTACCTCTCTCCTCTTTCTCCACCATTTCTTAACAAGGCTTTGAAAATATTTTAGTCAGTGTTTTATTGCTGGGAAGAGATACCATGACCATGGAAACTCTTATAAGGAAAGCATTTAATTGGGTCTGGCTTATAGTTTTAGAGGCTTAGTCCATTATCATCATGATGGGAAGCATGGCAGCATGCAGATAGACATGGTGCTGGAGAAGCAGCTGAGAGTTCTGCATCTGGACCTGCAGGTAGCAGGAAAAGAGGAAGCCAAAGGGTCTGGCTTAGGCTTTTGAAAACCTCAAAACCTACTCCTAGTGACACACTTCCTCCAACAATGCCACATCTCCTAATCCATGCAAATATTGCAACTCCCTAATGACCAATTACTCAAATCCATGAACCTATGAGTGCCACCCTTATTCAATCCACTATACTGTTTAATGTGAATATTGAAATGCCATCAGTCTTTACAAAAGGATTGTGTAGCTAGATGTGGAACGCATAAGATTTAGGGAAGATGGACTCATTCTGCAGCGAATGATGTTCTCAATAGAAGGTGCTTTCAAATGGGAACAATTTCATGGATTGCAGTGCTTGATGTGAGGCAGTGACCACAGTTGAACAGTTACTTCTGAAAGGAGGAAAAACATGGATACAGTCACGAGTGACAGAAATTCAAATGTTGTCAGTTCCTCATTCCATTTATACCCTTTTTAGCAGTAGACCAGGGAAATATTCTCATGCAGTAATTATTTTTGGTTTTATACAAATTAATTGAAATAGGTGAAAATATATAAATTTTGAAATAAAGAATATGAAGTAAAAAAGGAAGAATAAGAGAGAGGCTAACTGTAGAAAACACAGGAAGGAGAGCTTGAAACAGGTATACGATTACTAAATCAGTTCCTGGTTGGGAGGACGTATAAGATTGATAAGGTTCTTTCACTTATAATGAAAGAAGAATTCAGCTTTCAGATCGAGTCTCTTAAAGTTTTTCCACAAAATCTTATGACAAATGGTGAATTAAGGTAATAGCAAAAGGTAACAAAAGACTAATAATATCTAGATCATGTACATATACTGCACAAAGCAGGAAAAGGATTTATTGATAGTTCTTCAACTACCAACACACAACTAGCACATACACACACAGCTACAAAGCATCTGAGAAGATGGTCAGTATCAGGCAAATAGGGGTATGCTAATCATACTACAAGTAAGTGCTGCTTACCACACATCAGGTTGGCTATAACCCCAAGTTAGAAAATAGCATGTGTTGGCTAGGATGTTGAGAGAATTGAAACCCTAAAACACTAATGGTAGAAATGTTCAATTGCACAGTCATTGTGAATAGTTTAGCAACTTCTCAAAAAAAATTACACATACATTTGTTCTATGACCCAGCAGTTCAAATAACTGAAGTTTGCTAAGGAAACATCTTAACTATGAAATCTCTTAGCAGTTTTGTTTAAAATAGCCAAATGATAGGACCAAGGCAAAGTTCACTCATAGAAGAAAAAAATGAATAGGATGTGGAACATCCATAGAAAACAGTATTGTTCAATCATAAAAAATGGTATTCTGATACATGGATCGATGCTACCACATGGGAATGCTTGAAAAACCATGCCAACTAAAATCAGCTAGTATTCAAATCAACATGTGCCTCTTGGTTTTATGAAATTTCCATCACCAGGAAAATCTAAAACACAGATTAGATTAATGGTTTTCTTTTAGTAGGTACTAGACAGCAGGAGGCAATGGCAGCTTGAGGAAATGGAGTTTCCTTTGGGGGTGAGAGAAATCTCTAGGAAGTAGGAGAAGGTAATGGTGACACAACATTGTGCTATCTATTTTAAAATGGTTATCTTATAATATGTGAATTTTAACTCCCTTAAAATAAAAAGTAAAATTTGGAATATGTAGACAGATGGGGGTTTATGGGATTTGTGAAATTCTATGTGAAACTCTTTCACAGAGTTTGGATTTTGTAGAAAGTTGTGCCGTGGACAGAAGTATTCACAGATGAAGACCTAGCATTCAGGGGCCCCCAGGATCTTAACAAAGAAAACTCCGAAAACACTAGAACCAATGTGTAGTGAAAATGTCCATCAAATGTCTGGTATGAACAGATGACTGAATTCCTGTTGAAACAGTGGTAGGCAAGGTGTCTGTCTATACAGACACAGGTAGTTGTAATAGCAATGCAACAATAATAACCACAATAAGTGTCCAGTGTCAAAGTATTCACACTTGACTTCCTAAGGCCTCATTCTACCATGTAAGAAACACTAATGCAGACTTTGAACATCTTTTTACCTTGGTAATGCTTTAATGAAGACACCATAGAACTATTAGAACATTTATGAAATATTTAACTTCCAGAAATTTCCTTTACAATGTTTTTGAGTAGGATCAACAAGAAATAAGCTGTCCTACTTTATAAAGCTGTCAATTTAATCATTAAATTTAAGTTAAGCTGATAAAACAGGTATAATTATCAGGACATTAGAGGTGTGTTTTAAGCTTTTTTTCCTGTAGTTGTTTATCTGCTGCCTTTGGTTGGGGTCAATTTCTGCTTATAAGAATGAAACTGATTTCTGAATGGAAAATCCTACTTTATAAAACCTATCTAACTAGTGGTCTATCGATCTAAGTTAGAACTGACTGTTATATATAGGTAATGAATTATTGTTGGACTGAAAGTCAATACATCAATTTAATTATAAAAATGGACAGAAGTCAATACTCCACATTGTAGTAACAATGACATCAAGAATAAACTATTTAAGACTTTCTGAAATGGGAGCTGTCCTGTAAATCATTATTTGTAGCTGTCATCTGACCACTATCAGGACACCTGAAACATGGAAACCAAATGAAACAGGGCCTCACCGAAAAAGTTAATTTTTCTCAGTCATTCATTGTAGTTGAGGTAGCCTTGCATTGAAAATATTGAGGCAACTGGAGCCTGGAAGATGATTAGGGATGATAGAGGAGTAAATGATAGGGAGAAGGGAATGAGGAAGGAGAATCAATAAAAACAAAGTAAGTATGAAAATATCACAAGAGCAATGAATGTGTATGATAATTTAAAAACACTAATAAAAATAGGTTGGAGAGATGGCTCAGTGGACATAGTTCTTGAAATACAAGCATGAACACCTATGTTCAGAGCCCTAGGAACCAAGGAAAGCCAGTTGTGCTAGTGCACATGTGTAATCCCTAGGGGATGCGATCCCTAGGCTCCAAGAGTAAAGCGGGAGATGAGTGGAGAATCTCGGGAAGTTTGTAGGACAGATGGCTTGTCATACACTTCTGCAAACAACCAAAGACCTTGCCTTAAACAGGGTAGCAGGGAAGGCCTGACATAAAAGCTGTCCTTTGACCTACACACACACACAAGAGAGGGAGAGAGAGAGAGAGAGAGAGAGAGGACTTTAAAATGGGGAATGGAAGTACCTCTGAAGCTATCCTTTTAGCTCATTGATTTTTCCTTCCCTCAGGTTTAAAGTGCAAGTAATGACCAATTCATGCTGCAAATTATGTTATATTCTTCTTAACACATTTCTAGAGAAATTGATCAAGAGTATGATTATAATCAGCTGTAGAACAATCATGTGTAAAAAGACTTGCTTGGATCTCATATACAATATTGATCTCAATCCTTAGATTTGTAATTTTTACCATGTGTAAACCACTTCTGCAATACATGGTTAGCACCTTAAATCTATAAGCTGACTTTTATGTCCTCATTTTATTATGACCTTTCTATGCCCAATAGTTGATGGACTACCACCTGCCTCTCAGGTGCTAGTATTATATCTCACAAGTCACCCATGAGATGCTCAGTTGTGATGGGATTTGCATTGAATTGAAGTACAGGTTTTCTAAGCAGAACAACCTATCTCACATTGAACCAGTGTTTTCTTTTAGTGTTCATAGATTTCTGAAGAAACTTTCAGAGAAAGATCCTTTTGTTGACCTACTAAACAAGAAAGTTGCCAGGTCAAGAACAAGGACTGGTTTGGGACCAGTAGGAACTGCAGGGCCCAGTGGAAGGGGGGAGTTCAGAATTTTTTATTTTAAAGTTGAGTTCAAAGAAATAATTATAAAACATCAGCCCAAGGTCAGGCCATCTACCTTGTACCTAATATTTGTTCAAGATACACACTCATAATGACAGATTGGTTAAAGAGAAGTTTTTTTTTCCTTTTTCTTTCTATGAAAGAGTCAGGAATTACTTTAAGTAAAGGTTTTCCAGACACAAGAGACAGCAAATAAGATGACAGGAAGAACAAGTGTAAAAACGTCTGGTTGGTGGCATGAGGATCAGTTCAGACTGGGTGCATATGGTGCATATCCAGGGGACATAATATTTAAATAAGCTTATCACTTTGTGATGGTCTGCATTCATCAATTACATGTCCTGGTTTGTGTTTATTGTTTACTTAGCACAGCCTAGCATCATCTAGGGAGAGGGAACTTCAATTGAAGAATTGCTTCAATTAGATGGGTCTGTGGCCATGTAAGTAAGGAACTGTCATGATTGGCAGTTGATGTGAGAGGACACAGCCCATTATGAGCATCAACATTCCTAGGCAGGTGTCTCTGGACTGCATAAGAAAGCTAGCAGGAAACAAGGTAGTGGGTAAACCAGTCACAGTGCTCCTTCGTAGTTGCTACTTGAATTTCTGTCGTCATTTCCCTCAGTGATAAATATGCCCCTCTCTCCCACAACTTGTGTTTGGTTGTGGAGTTTTCACACAAAAGAAAGTGATCTAAAACTCTGCCCTTAGCTACATGCAGCCAGCGGCCACGGATTGGACATATTGTCAAATGTGTCCTTGTCACCTGCTTACCTCTTCCAATCATTTCTGCATGGAACTCCTAGATATATCTGAGTTTCTTTGAAAGTGCTCAGATTCCTTTCCCTCCTAACCTTGTGGTCAATGGGAGCTGCTACCACTATTGCTTTCCTACAAGAAGATTGGATTGTCTATTCTTAGCGGGGAAAGTACACAATTCAAATTTTGAAGAATAGTTTCTTTAACGAACATTTTTTTCTGCTTGTGTGTATATGTGTATACCTAGTCCTTTGTGTACAGTGTGTGTGTGTACTCTCATGTGTGTGTGTGGGGGGGGTAGGTGTAGCAGAGAAAAATCTCAGGTGTTTTTCCTCAGTAGCTATCCACATATTTTTCTGAGACCATTTCCCTGATCTGGAACTCTTCAAGTAGACTAGATTGGCTAGCCTGTGTGTGTGCCACTGTGCTGGATTTTTGTGTGTGGTCTTGTCTTGTGTGTGTGAGGGCTGGTGGTGAGAATAGAACTCAGATATTACTTTACCAATTTTTCAGTCTTTCCAGCTCTAGAAAAATGATGCCTCCCTAATATCATTCTCATATGACCACACTCTGTAAAACTTTCTAAGTCAAGTTGGAAAATGCATAGCGCTATCATTACAGATGAGGTCACTTCACCTTGCACTTCACAGTCTGAGAAACAAAATGAAGTAGAATCAAGCAATTCTAACGATGTTTTTTCACTAACTTACTTGGTTTTATCTAGGGTTTCCACTAGGAAAAGGGAGAGAATGTTTTTGTGTGGCTGTTTGGTGCTGTCCCTCTGGACCTCGAATCTGAACAGCACTGAGTGTCTGCTTCAAGGATGGAGTAGGGCAAAAGAGTGCTTAGTGAGTTTATCCAAAGGAGGAGAAAAAGGAAAGGAGGAAAGGGAAGTTGTTTTCAGTGGTTGGCTATCACCAGTCTGTGGATGGAAGACTTGGCTTTCTATTCTTACTCTAACCAACTTCGCCCAATTTCTAAATATTTTGTGATCATCTTGTCGTGTTTGTATCTTCATTCATGTGCACTCAGTGTGCATTGTAGATGATCATCTGCCTCTAACTGCATGTACAGCATGCTGGAGTTTCCATTTTCTGCTTACTACCACAAAGCAGTGCAGCTGAGTGAATGCAGAAATGCCCAAAAACGCTGACGCCCACAGACAAAATGCTCATTGGGAGGGTGTCTCCAGGTCATTATCCTGTCAGAGAGGTGTGATACCATACAATACGGGCTCCCTCGGAAATCACTTTTATTCCCTAACAGAATGTCCTGGTTATAGGACTTGATGGTCATTTGGCCAGTAGGAAGGATTGGTGTGATATGGCGCTGAGAGCCCTATGATGCGTGGGGTGACTGCTCTCTGAATACTACTAGGGCTCCTTCCTAAAGTAGAATCAGAACAGAAAGCTGTGTCATGAGACATGAGTTATGTCACTTCTGGGTACAGAGTGACAAGTGCAGTTGGGGACTTTACAGAGGGAACCTATCATAGCTTATAAACTTACTCTGGTCCCATGACATAAAAGCAGTAACAAATAGACTGCAAGATCAGCCACTTTTCCAATGTCAGAATTTAGAAGCAAGACTTCAGTTCTTTAGTCTCCAGAACCTGTTTGTTTATTTGTTTATTTTGTGACTAAAGTGTGGCTTTTACTGGTTCTGAGAGACTAACTATAGAGTAGGCCTGAGAAAGTTATGTGAGTACATGTTTAAAGACTACCCTTAAGAAAAAGGACAGGTGTGCTTATGACTTATATTTCTTTTTATGTAATATTGGTACAGTTAATGAAGAACAGTTCTACTCAAACTTATAATGTGCACAATTGGTTTGGTCAGGCTTTCACTGTTTAAAGAAGGCATGGTAGCAAAATCTTCATAGAACTAAGCTCTTACAGCCAGATATTAGTTTCTCTACTCTTTTAGTATTTTATATTTAATTGTAAGTTGAATCTCAAAGCAGTGTGCAATACCTTGCCACCCCACAGCAATGAGACTTCATTGGTCTATCACAGTTTGTATTCATGTCCCATTGTTGATGTTCCGTGCCACCACCAAAGCTCAGTGCAAGTGACCTGCACTTATGACCCTTGTCTGCAATAGTAGACATTAAAGTTGCCAGTGGGGAGGTAGTTGGAAATTTGACTTTCACCATCTTTATGATGGTAGGGATCCTCTGCACAAAACCATTTCATTTAATATAAAATGGAAAACTCTGTAAACCCCATAGAGACTGTAGTTGTAATTACTGACTGGCATTGCCAATTCTGTTTCTACTCCTACAGACAAAGACAATAAACTAAAACAAAAACAAACAAAACAAAACAGAACCTTCTTTGAGGTGGCTTTCCACCAAGCCAGTGTCACGGTTGAGTGGGAATGAAAGCTGCTGTGAGAACTGCACAGCAGCCCTGTTGACAAGCCACACAAAAATCCAACTTTTCACAGGAGATGAAGACTCCCTTTGCTTCATTTACTCTCTTAAGACACATTAGAATCAAAGCTATCACCGCATTTGGCCATCTGTCAACATTCCCAACACAGTAAGAGGGTAGACTTTGTTCCCAAAGCAGGATGTTTTGTTGATGTAACAAATAGTTTCGGAGTTAAGAGCTGGTAATAAATCAATGCAATTTATAAAGTTTAGGATGAGAATGTTAGATGTGGTTTTCTAAATAGGGAATTATATATGGATGAGCAGTAATAAATAAAACACCGCATTAGCAGTTTAAAGAAATATGATAAAGATGAAATAAATTAGTGCAGAGTTGTCTGCTTGGAGTTGCTCATGCTCTCATGGAATGCACATGACTATCTTTTACTTAGTAACTTGCAAACTCACAATTGAATGTCATATGGGGGAGAGGACCTTCCAATTTCTTGAAGCTCAATCTCTAAACTTTTGTTTAGCATAGACCAACAAGTTGGTTCCAAAGGCTCCCAGACAATTGTTCTCCTGTTTCTTAACAGTGCAGTCAGTACCTTTGAACAATGGCTTGGAGTTTGAGATTGAGCATAATGAATCCAATTTGCTGACCCCATCTCAGTCATGAATACGCCCTAGAGTTGCAGGTGGCAATTAATAGATGTTGTATGGCTACCCTCTTCAGAGTCATCCCAGGGAACAGTGTGCCCTGGAATTCACTGGTAAGCACAAACTCTTGTTCTTAGGACCAGACTCCAAATCTATTCTCTTGACTTATTAACTGTGGTAGGTGAAGCTCTTGCCTCCTGGATGAGTGTTATGAGGGAGCCCAAGTTCTTCAGGATGACCAACTATTTAATAGCCAGGCAGGAACAACAACACACATATGGTTTCATACAGAGATTGGTAATATAATCTTTTGAAAAAAATCAGACAAATATCAAGACAAAAACTCATAAAAATTAATGTGCAGTGTTTGAAATAGATAAAAGAAGAATATAAAAAGTCAATCAAAATGGGGGCTTTTCCACAAAGAGCATATCTTATTTTCAAGGCTCAATGTATTTTGATGAAAATATCACTTAGCTATAATCATTTTACTACATATAAAGTGATATATATTCTGATATATAGAATGATAAGAACTACTAAAAATGATGTGATGAGAAACACTCATCTTGCCAGCTAATTGGTGTTTTGTTTAGACAATGTTTATATCCTTATTCTGTTGAAGAGTCAAATATTTACATCAGTATCCTCTACAGAAAATCCCTACAGAAATGAGGCACAGTTAAGTTTCTCAGCTCCACTGTTCCCATATTTGCCAGAGTGCAGAGCATTTGGTTTGTCTTGGTATTGATTCATATCAGGCAAAACAAGTTTTGAGGAATTCACTAGAATGGTTTCCTTGAATTTTTTACAGCTATCTTTTAACATCCTCTTAATCACTGCTCTATTTCTGAGAATGACACCATGACCAAGACAACTCTTCGAAAAGGAAACATTTAGTTTGCTTGCTTTTAGTTTCAGAGGCTTAGTCCTTTATCATCATGGTGGGGAACATGGTGACTTGCAGGCAGGCTCTGGAATAGTAGTTGAGGGCTACATCCTCTTCTGTAAGAAAGGATTTATTAGAATGACTTTCAGACTCTGGTTCAGTTATGCTAATAATGGCTTTGTACCAATGGAAGGTCCATGAATCCAGTAGTTGTTTAATCCGTTAGGCTAGATGTCTCAGCTGGTCGTCAGAATAAGCTGGAATCCAAAGAAGCAGGTTCTAATGCCAGTGAAAGAATGGGCTTCCCAGCAAGAGTGAAAGCAAACAGAGATCTTCCTACTTCTTTATCCTGAGGTGAGGGGATTATACAGGATTATATATAAACTGCCTGCCGAAGGTGTGGTTCAAATTAAAGATGTATCTTTCCACTCTAGAAGATCTCTATTAAAAGTGAGTCATTTTATTTCAAATGATTTAATTAAGAAAAAAAATCCCTCATAGGTGTACCAGCTGATTGAGTTTTAATTAATTACAGATGTAGTCAAATCAAGCTATGAATAACCATCAAATGTCCACCCCTTGAACACTTGACACACAATCATATCTCCTTATATTATACTTAATTTTCAAATAAAAACAATGACCAGGTCATAATTATGTGATATAATTATCTTCTGTACAGTCAGGAATTTGAGCTCTGTGACTGCTGGAGAGAAGATTCTCTTCCAGGGCCCACTTAGAAATCTTTAGAATATTTATACACATCTGGATGCCATCAATTGTATTACTAAGTTTATTTTTAGCCTTCACCATATCCTGAGATGCTAGAATTTGTTTTATTTTATCACAGAACTCACTATTTTTTGATTTATCCAGAGTAGGATAATCAAATGCATTTGTCTCCTTAAGTTTATAAATCAGCATGGACTTTCAGTAACTTCTGAGCTTCTAGAAGAAGCTTCAGTGACTGGAGAGGCTTCAGTAACTGTATGTGATGACAAATTGGAAAGCATATTCCAGGTTAAAAAAATTATCACACACATTACATTCACATAGATATATATGATATATGAGAATGGCCTGCAGGCTATGGTCTAGCGAATCCAAAATGGCTGCCTACTTATGGAAATTCTAATAATCTAGCAGTTGTTCATGCCACAAGATGGATATCTCAGCTGTTCTTCAGTATATACCTAAAGAGTGAAGAAATGGATTTGCCAGGAAGAATGAAAGCAAACAGGCAAAGAAGTCTTCCTTACTCTTTAGGCTGGGGTGGGATGATTATTTAGGACTATATATAGGCTACTCATTTAAAGATGAATCTTCCCACCACAGAAGATCTGGATTAAAAGTGGTTCTTCCAATTCAGATTCGATTAAGAAAATTTCCTTCACACTTGTACCCAGTCACTTGGATTTTAATTAATTTCAGATGTAGTCAAATTGTCAACTGAGAATAGCTATCACAAACATCAAAGCAAAAATCTAAATTGCCAGAGAGGAAAGCACATACCTGTAATTCCAATCCCAGAAAGGCGGGGGTGGAAAGATTAGGAGTTTGAGATCTTGTCTCAACAACTAAAACTAAAGGATAGAAAAACTAAAAAGAAAGGAGAGAGGGGGGAAAGAAAGAGGGGAGAGGGATGAAAAGAAAGGGAGAGGGAGGAGAGGTAAATACCAAGAGTAAGCCCATCAGATATATCTGGTTTTGTTTAGGTGTGCTTCTTCTTAATCTTTATCTTAATGTTTATCTTAATGTCTATGACTTTATGAACATTTCTTTGATTCTTGCAGGTGTTTTTGAGTGTAGAGGTTGGTTCCCTAGCTTCTTGGCTATTGAAGATTAAGGTCTAGTCCCCTAGCTCAATATATCCTAGGAACCTGTCAAAATTTGTGCCTAGGCATTTACAGGCTGCCTTATCCTTACTGTCTAGTGTCAGTGAGATTGGTAATCATATTTATGGCTAGTCTGCCAGATTCTGCAATCACTTTCTCTCGCTTATCTAGTACCTGGATATTGAATGCTACTTAAACGGGTACCTCCTACCTAACTCTTCAGGGATTTAAAATATATGCTTAAATATATTGTATTTGTAGTTGTGCAGTCTTCTGTCTAAAGACTTCTGCTCATGCTTCCTTTGTAGACAACTATTCCATTCACAGTGGAAATGTCTTCAACATACTCAGTATTGAGCTCCGTTCTTGTTCTGCCCATTGTCCTAACCATTTCCTAGTATTTTGAAGATCATTCTTAGATTTGTCACTTGACTTGCTTTATTGACAAATATCTGCCAACTTGGACCACAACATTTCATATACTTAGGTATACATATTCCTATATAGTAAATAGCAGATATTTAAATATCTTAATTATATTGGTTACTTTTTATTGATGTAAGCAAATGTCTAATAAGACAAAAAAGGAAGAATGGTTAATTTTAAAATATACTTTAAGGGACAGAGTCTCTGATGTCAGGGAATGCATGGTGGCACAAGTGCAAGGTCATGTGGCCTCCACAAGCAGGGAGAAGAGCACAGAATACAAATGTCCTGTCTTCAAAACCAGAAGCAACTTGCTTCCTTTAACTAGGATCTGTATCCTAAAGATTGTACATCCTTCCAGAACAGCATCACCAGTTGGGAACCAAGATTCACTTAATATAAATTAAATAATGAGCAAAGTTATAACAGTCTTAGGAATAGAATATATACATAATATCTAAAACATTTATCCACCTTATATTTAGCATTTATGTTCTATATACAATACTATATATCATATATTTACTAATATACTATTAAAGAAACCATTCCCATCACCCACTTAATGCTGTCATGGCCTTGTACAAGTATTTCCCTATAGCTCCCACTCCTTTAATCTGCTGTTAAAAATAGATTAGTAATTTTCACTATTTCCCCCCAGCACTAGTGAACATACTACATGGGAAGATAGAGATAAGTAACTCTGTCAGAGCATAAGAATAAGGAAGATGGCAGAAGGCTGTATGCAAATGTGGCGACTCCTCATATAATCCAGTCCAAGACAGAAAATGGACGAGTATGCTAATTGTGATGTAGGATGATTCACAAAAGCAAAGTCCTAGATCTTACAGAAGGTTGTAGCATTCCCTCTAAAATGGGTAGCCAAGTGCTCTCTCTCATTACTGCAGTGCACAAGTACAACTTATAAAAAATGTCTGCCTCCCTGTTTTCAGGATTAAGGGTCTGTATTGTGAATGTGGACAAGATTATTCATATAAAGTACAACTCTGGGTGCACTGATGGTGTTTGATGAGATCCTTGAAACACTAAAAAGAAAAAATCATGAAAAGAATCAGGCTGGAATAGACATTTGAAGCTTTTCGTGTGTTTTGGAAGTGGATGCATGTATTCCCAGGCTTTGGATCAGAAAGCTAATGGAAACTCTTTCCAAGGTGAACAGACAATGTGAGGAAGAGACCCAGCTGTTCTTTGCATCTGTTGGGAGCACACATCAGAACAAAGGCAAGAGCAGTTGAGATTGCTCGGGTTATTAATGCCTTTCACACAGGCAGAGGGAAAAGAGAGATGGCCACCCTCAGACACTCATGAATTGGAGGTAACTTTCATTTCATCCATTCTGTTCTTGAGAGGTTAACATTATAATAATGAAAAACATGGCAGGTTGGTGAGATTTGAATTGAGTGTGCACATTTGTTAGCACTGCTGTCTGTGTGGGTCCTTTCATTGATGGAGAGAAGTGCTCCATAATATTATCATTATTTTATTCCACTTGTATTAATGTCCTAAATGGCACTACAAATTCTTTTACATTATTGCTTATCATTAACATACAGTCAGTTGTATTTCATCTGCTAGTTAGGATTCTTTTTTGAAGAAAATATTTACTATTTTTCCCCCAGAGAGTTCAGATTCTATACTTTTCCCCCAAATTATCAAGAGTGAATAAGTAATAAAATGTCAGATAGGAAAAATTAGCAAGATATGGGGTGAACTCTCAAATTTCCCATGCAGATATTTCTTTTTAAAACAATTCATTTTTAATTTACAGATAATTTTATAAATTTACGAAATACTATATAATAATATTTTAGTGTATGTCTGTATTTATGTAGATGCCTATGTATTTTATTTTATTTTATTTCTTCTGAGACAGGCTCTTTGTATTTAGCTTAAAATTGATTCATAATTTCCTCGTGTTTCAATTAGGGTTTCTATTGTTGTGAATAGACACGCTGACCACAGCAACTCCTATAAAGGAAAACATTTAATTGGGGCTGCCTTGTAGTTCAGAGGTTTAGTCTGTTATCATCATGGCAAGAAGCATGGTGTAATTCATGCAGCCATGATGCTGGAGAATAAGCTGAGACTTCTACATCTGGATCCACAGAAGGCAGGAAGAGATAGTAAGTGACTGGGCCTAGCTTGAGCTTCTGAGACCTCAAAGTTCACTGGCTAGTGATGCATTTCCTTCAACAAAGCCACACCTATGTCAAAAAGAAACACCTCCTAACTGTGCCCCTCCCTATAGACCAATATAGGTCATAGTTATGCAAACCATCACACCCTGCTTCCACCTCCTAAAAGCTGAGATTACTAGTATATGCTACCATACCAGATTTGGTACATTGATGACAGGAGGCATTTATGTGTGGCGATCATTTCAAGACATTTAGGTTGCTTTACAAGTGACTAAAGAGAGAAGGGGCTCATTTAAACTCATGGTTCAGGGGCTAGGGTATGGAACAATAGAGAAGTCAGGCTGGTTGAGAGACTCCACAGGTATCAGTAACAGTGGGAGCAGGAAGTGCCAGCCTCTCACATCTCAGCAGACCAGGACAGAAAGCTGAACCAGAGGAGGGCTTGTCTACAGTACTCATTTCTATTGGGCTACAGCTACAAGTTAGACCTCATGTCCCACAAGCTTCCTAAAATTGACAGCTTCTGGAGACATTTTATATTCAAACTATGTTACCACCATTCACCTGAAATATCATTTCTTTGTGACAGCATTTTAAATTCTTCTAGGTATTTTGAATTAAATGATACAAAATTGCTAATTAAAATCACCATTCCATGTAAAACAATGTATCCCTCCTCTCTGGCCATGACCTTGCCCCTGTTTACCAGTATCTTCCTTAACCTGTTTAGCAATACCCTTCTATCCCTCCCTCCTTCCCTCTCTTTTTACTGTACCCGTCAGGTCTCTAATAAAAATGTTACTCTTTGCTCTATCATCCCCAGTACCTCTCTGTTTCATAAGCATTACAGAAAGCTTAAGCATGCAAAAACAAAAACATTAAACAAAGAGTCTCAAAAAAACCTTGAGATGAAGAATTGGAGTAGTCTCCAGTAGACCTCCAAATAAAGAAAGGAGTTTGCTAATGTGTTAATACTGCAAGAATGCACCTTTTCCAGAGTTCTGCAGAGGAGGTTCTACTCTGAACAGTGGCTGGTGCAAGTCCGCCAGTCTTCCTTCTGCCATTTACCTCCTTCAATTTCTCTCCACCTTTATACTTTAAAAATAGTATGCTGTTAAAATGACAGAATGTCAGGGGATCTAGCTGGAGTAACAAATACTGTCTGTAAGTGTTGTAGAAAGTACACTGGTGAATACTGCTCATGTCTGGGAAGGGCTCTCTAAATGCTTCTGATATCCTCCCAGCTGACTTAAGTCTGTGCATGTGAATGTAACCATTCACTCTCCTGTTCATTTGATTCCCTGGAACCTGAGAGAACCACTCAGAGCAGTGACTGAGGGAACAGTAATGGCATGTTGAGCAGCACTTGCACTTGGCCGTTCATTATCCATTATTTACTTGATAGGTTAGCCTGTTTAAATGTCCTCTGCTAAGAAATAGTACTTTATGATATTATTCTATATATACTATTATCAGTAATGTTACTGGTGATCAACATTTACTAATTAGAGAAATACTTAGCTATAAAAGATGTATACACTGAGGATGCATATTTACCATGTAACAATTTAAAAATGAGTCATATTTGTTATGTACTTAGAGTACCAGGCTCAACTCTAAGCTCTTTATGTGGGTTAGCTCATTTAAAGCTCATAACAATATTGCCAGGTTATTTTTAGGAAACTCAAATGTATATAACTTGCTTTGCTTGTTGTGTGTACTGGCTCCTGTCTATAGCCTCAGTGCTTGGAAGGCTGAGGCAAGGGGTTTGCTGTAGGTATGAGGGCATCCTGGGTTACATGGTAAGTTTCAGGATAGCTTGGCCTACAGAACAAGCTCCTGTCTCAGAAAAACAAAGCAACCTGAAAATAATCAAACCTGAAACACCAAACAAACAACAAACAATAAACAAACAAAGCAAACACTTAGTTTGGAGAAAGTTACTCATCTGTATGTAGTTTAGCAAGAATTTGAAGTCATTCTGTTTAAGGCTGTTCCTCACTCTTTTATCATTTTTCACAAGTTTATTAAGAAAAGGAAGTGCCATCTGCCCTTGATATGCTAATATCTTATTATCAGAACACACACCCCCTTTTTTTCTAAAACTTCTTTGTAAACCTCATCCCTGTCTAGAGTTGAAGTGTTATGAAACTTCCCCCTTTCCATGTTCATCTGTCCATTCGGGTCATCCATGTTCAGGCCATGCTTATACACTAATGCTGATAAGACTTCATAGGTATGGATGGCTTCTCTGACATTTTTAGGGATGAAATCTCACTGGAAATTTCCTGTTCCTCTGATTCTTATCATCTTTCCACTTTCTCATCAGCTCTGATCCCTGAACCTTTAGGTGCAGGAGCTGTGTCTTACGTGAATCAGTTGTGACAGGCACCACATGGTCACTTGTTCAAAGGACCACAGACAGCTAAGGAATGCTGAGAGTGGAAGAAATATTCTCCCTAGAAATGAGTTCCCAAATTGGCTAATACTTAGGAGCCAACCATGGTTTCACAGGCATACAAGTAACTTATATGGGCTGAGCAGGTTGTATTTATATATTAGGGATCTGTGCATCTGCACACACACATACACACACACACACACACACACAAACAAACAATTAAACAAATAAAGCTTATGAATTTGAGAGAGAGAAAGGGAAGTACATGGGAATGAAGGAAAGATTTTAAATGAAATAATTATATTTTAATTTTAAAAATTGAAATTGAAATTTAATCCTCAATACCCAAGTTTCCCTTCTTCATTCTTTTGGAGGTACTATTTTTTTTTTTGCAGTAACATATATTCAAGTTATCTGAGACCTCATAGTGTCTGTTTGAATCTCCCCATCCCCAGTGAACTAGGCTTCCCTCAACTTGCCTGAAGGCCTGCTAGTTCTCTTACATTGTAAATGGTATTATCTCTATCAGCAACCCAGAGGCCCTGGGGTCTGGAGACTTGAAGTGAACCTTAAAGATCAAGAACCATGCTTGCCCCAGGGTGTGATTATGATACATAGAAAGTTTGGACAATACTTTTCTAGTTCTCTCCCACTGTAGCTGGAACCTCTTTCATGGAGCCTTGGTCTTCCTGACACAAAATCCATGCCCATCTACCATGGAAGGGATGGGACAGGAAAAATAGCTTCATTAGACACCTCAAAATTAATTTTGGAGTATAATTCTACATCTGTCTAATTCAGTCCTAATGTCTCTATTATCAATGGGATACTATCAATTGTTTATGCATGACCTAACCTCAGTTTGAAACATTTCCATTATATCATGTAAATTCTATTTATCAGGTCATTTCATCATAATTCCAGATGACCAACAATCTGTAATTGTGGTAAATAAGAGGTTCAGTTGGGTATCAGGGACATGCAGATGTCTAAACTGATATATAGAATTATAGGGTTCTAGTTAAAATGAAGCTTGCTGCACTAAAATTACACAAGGATATAGAATCATGGATATAATACAGAATACTGTTTCTCAAATTAATGATGAGGTTTAACTTATTTGGACAATTTCAGTTATCAACAATTTTAAGTACATTTAAAGTACATTTACATTTGTGTGTGCTTCTATAACTGTCTTTTTCTCACATATTGGATCATTTTCCATATTTCTCCATTTTATCCTTTAGCATGCACTTCAAAAAAATACCCTTATGTTTTTCTGTGGAAACACAATTTCATTCTCATCCTCAGCATTAATACTGATTTAAACAATTATGAATTATTGATTTTATTCAAATTTAACAATTGCTGTCAAAGTATTTTTCATAGTTATTTCCTTAAGGAAATTAAAAACAGGACAATTTAAAGATGATGCACTTCTAGAATGTCTCAAGTTCTTAGATTTCTTTCAGGCATAATTATTCTCTTGACTCTTTGAACGGCTGGATCCAATGTCTTTAGAATACTTCACCTTTGATCTGTCTGATCATTTCAGTCTGGTTCTGTTCCTCTTTCTTCTGCAGTTCCCGTAAACTGGAAATTAGATCTAAAGGCTTGAGTAAATTCAGGTTAAATATTCTTGGCAGCAAATGCTCACAGGTGAAGCCATGGCCAGAATGCTTGGATATGTTTAAGTGACAATGACATAGAGTCAGTGTTTTTTACAGAAATATTAGCCTTCTAGCTCTTGTTTGAGCTGATCTTAGAGGTGCTATTTGCCAAAGATAACTCTCCCATTGTCTTCATAATTTCAGGAATGTTGACATTGTTAACCTTTGTTTATATAAGTTGTGGATAGCCTCTCATAGAGCTTTCCTATTGAAAAACCACCTCCTACCATTTATCCTTTATCTCGGGCCAAATTATTAGATTACATAGGATTGATCCATCATTGTACTAGAGGGGAAAATAATAGTCTCAGTGGGAAGATCAGGCAGTCAACTTGGCAGACAGTACTGCTATTTCTCAATTATTTTGTTGTGGGCAGACTGTTAGTGTAGGCTTGGGAGTTGATTTGTAGGTGGAAATGGAAGTGGGTGAAAAGAGAAATAGATTTTAAGATTTTCTGGTAGGTGGGACTCTAGCACAGCATGCCTGAGACCCTGGTATCACTGTCAAAGCCAAAACAAAAACAAAAATCC
This sequence comes from Tokudaia tokunoshimensis, assembly GCA_036184795.1. Classification (NCBI taxonomy): domain Eukaryota; kingdom Metazoa; phylum Chordata; class Mammalia; order Rodentia; family Muridae; genus Tokudaia; species Tokudaia tokunoshimensis. The sequence goes on from BTHU01000014.1 coordinate 120,020,477, forward strand.
CTAGGATTGTGATGAACAGAACAAAAATGTGCTGGAGGGCTAACCTGCTAGTCTGTAACATTGATGAACAAGTTAGGAAGTAGTCCATTGACCACTATCACAACCTTCATATTCATTTACCATAGCAACTCCATAACCTCTCTCCTCTGTTCACAAAGGAAAACACAACTTGAGACTTGGTAAAAACAGGAGCTGACAGCCCTAGTACACTATTCAGGCTTTTCATCTTTGTGACTCAAATTTGCTGCCTTTAAATTTATTTGCTTACTAGTGACCTTCTGTTGGGCTGCACGGGACTTCTTGGTCTTAGTTTCAGTTCAATCTGCCATGTAGAAAATGGAGGAAAGAAGCAATAGTGATGTAGAATGTACAAATGGGTGGTCCTCAAGAAACAGGCTTTGTGTTTCTGTTGTTCCTGTTGAGACTTCTAATCCTCTTACCTGTCTTCAGTGGAGTTCATTGAAAGAGGATGTGCAAACTGAAAGAGTAAGAAATAGATCCCTTGATCCACCATCTTTCAGCTGTAAAGACCTCGTAGAGCATCTCATTTATTCCATGGACCACCTGTAACTGCCTCACACAGTTTTAGGTGTGTTTCCTTTAATCAGACGTTTTAAACATGAGAAAGAAACACACATGCTAACACGCATGCTCTCCACAGACTTTTTGCTGTTCTGGTAACAGTACATACCAAGTTGAAGGAATTTCTGGCATATACACAGGCAGTGAGCTTTGTTAGATGAAAAAACAAGTCCACTTAGAAAATAGTCTTCCTGAATTTCTCTCCAGAGAAAACAGTGAATGAGTAAAGTGTAAAGAGTTCTGGATGCTGACCTTTGAAACTCTCCCCAAAGCTGCATGACTGCCGATGGGAAGACATGAAAAGTCATTTCACTTGTAATGAGATACCAAGTGGACCTGTCTTCTTTTAAAACATGGCATTTAAAAATACATTTACTTCTCTTAGGGACTGCCCTAACCTGCACAGACTACTGCATATGACATATTACTCAAGCAGATGTTTTAGACAACATGCTGGCAACAGGGTAAGCCAAGAATAAAGTTGTTTCTTTAGTCTCAGACTCACACAATTGAGAAAGCTTTTAGATCCAGCAATTTATTACAAATGTTGTATAAACTGCCTATTAATTTTGTGTCTACTGTGCACTGGAATTGTTTAATATGAAGAAACAAGTGGGAGACAGATAGGAAGATTATTTCCTTTCATAGGATATCTTCTCTTTGGCAAAATCCTTTGTGGTCAATTCACTTCTGACCTTATGGGTGAAGAGGCAGGCTAGGGGCGTGCAAATATTTAGAGCTTGGTAAAGTCAGGAGAGAGAAAACTGAAGGAGAAAGGTATGCTGACAGGAAGTCTTGGGGTTTTACTGTTTTGAGCTGTTGTTCAGTTAACTCCTGGGTTACAGAAGAAGCATGGGACTGGAAAAGTATTGATATAGGGAAAGAACTGAGTTCATCTTACTGCTGTGATTTCTATTGCAATTTATATTATGAACTAAAAATAAGTCTGTTTAATATTTCATTCAAATACATAAACTATAAGGATGCAGTATCATGTTACATAACATATTTGCAAGTCCATAGTCACATGTGGGAGATTTCTGTATTCATGAAGGGATGACCTTCATATCACCAGTGGAAGATCATAAGTTTATGCCATCCTATGGCATTTTGTTCTGTTTATGTACCAAATGAAAATAGAACATGATAATCATCCTCTTGGTCAAGCACAGGATTAGTTAGAGAAGGCATGGAAACTGTCTGTTTCTAATAGGGTGGGGTACAGGTGGCTGTCCCAGTAAATCAGCAATGACTCAGAATGCTAATTCTGCCTGTCCTTTAGCATTTGTATTTGTCTCTCTGAAACTTGCCTTTCCTTACTCAATTCTGTAGCATAGTAACTAGACAAATGGAAAAGCATGATTCCTGTGCTTCATAATCAACAAGGAACATGGGTAAATGGCAGAGAAAGGAAATGTGGGAGAACAGGAAGGGAATTGTCGAAGAGCAAATTAAGTGACAAAATACCACCATGGACATAATGTAATCAGAGACTTTTGAACAGCTTGGGTCACATGTGGAAAACGCATCAAAATAAGCAGTTGTCTTGGAGAGTCCAGAGTTGTGCAAGTACAAGGCCTTGATTTCGATCCCCAGAACCTTCATGAAGAACCTGAGTACAGTTGCAATGCTGAAATCCTAGGCAGGCAGAATCAGGTGGACTGTTAGTGTCACTCACCCCCAGCCTCACCAAAAACATGAGTTACAAGCAATGGGTGTTCCTGCCTCAGAAGATAAAGTGGGTCACTCCTGAAGAACAGCTGAGGTTTAACTCTGTTCTCAACACTGTCTATATACAAATACATCCCCATATGAGTATACACAAAAACACACAGACACTCAGTTACACACCCCACCCTCTCACACACTCTCTCACACACACAGGCACAACCACAACCACCTATCTACACTGTCCTAAACACACACTCACACACATTCTCACCCCCACCCCCACTCTCACCCACACAAACACACATGATGAGGGAAAGGAGGAAGGGAGAGAGAGGGAGAGGGAAAGAAGAGAGAGAGAGAGGGAGGGAGAGAGAGAGAGAGAGAGAGAGAGAGAGAGAGAGAATGAATTCTTGTCTATTAAACTTTGTGGTTTGAATTCCTGAACAAAAGAGGCCCTGAAGAAGTAAACTGCTTAGATTCACTATTGATGTTGACTGACTTGAGTGGTATGAAAAAGTTGATGATTTGATTTAGAAATTATTTAATCATAAACTATGACAAAAAAGGAAATCATGAAAAAGGAACATATATAAACAAATATATATTTATATAAATATATATATATCTCACAGTGTGTGTATGTGTACATGTGTGTGTATGCATGTGTGTGTGTGTGTGTGTGTGTGTGAGATCCAGCTGTTACTGTAGCTTCTACATAAAGTGACTTTATATTGAATATATACATACATTGAGAAACCTGAAGTTGCTCCTTCCTTGAGACTCAATCTCTCAGTAATTATAGTTCCATTGTGGTTGTCTCACACTGGAGAGGCCAATAACAGTGTAGCTCTTTATTCCACAAGGAGAGTGTCTCAGAGTTCCAGTCTGGTACAGAAAACCTAGAATGCTCCTGGGGAGCCACTGATCCTTAATTCACAATGGAACCCTTGGAATGCTGGTTCTGATAAGAGCAAAGGAAGCAGCCAGAGCATCGATAGGCTGAAGAGCTTGGTATCAGGATGAATGGCCAAGAGAGTCTTCCTTCTTCCATGTCCCTCTGGGATGCTACCAGAATTTGCTGCCCATAATTAGTGTGGATCTATTAAGGCAATTGGGACAATTCCTTTGAGACTCTGTGCTCAGCTGATTCTAATTTGTGGCAAGTTGACATTAAACCCAACCATACTAGGTACTTCTTGTATTAACAATAGTTACAAAATGGCATTTTTGAATCTCAACCCTTTTTCCTGTCATTAAAACCTTGAGGTATGTTTTTATAATTCATCATCAAAGGAAGAAAATCCAGTGAATTCTCATCTGGGTGGAACTATAGTAAGCAATACAATCATGTAGCCATTTTGATTTTCAATTTATTAGCTGGAAGTAAGTGGGGCAAATTTATGCTTACTACAACTGCAATTTTCCCCCCACTATTCCATATAAGGTAATGTAGAGAATTAAATACAATAGGAAACCAAGATAACAAGTAATTTCTGTCTTCTACCAGCTTATATTTTTCAGCACCACTCCATTGAGCAAATGGACAATGTTTGTAAGAGATGATCCTAGCCCTGCTCTGAGAATCAGTAGATAGAGGAGCACTTCATTCCAATATGGAAAATCTTTAATGGTGTTTTCCCTTATTCTTCATTATATTCTACATTAGATATAACCAGTGAAATGAATTATATTCATTTATTATTTTATATGAAATACAATCTAAAATAGGAATATGATTTGACATTTAGTCTAATCCATTAAAAAATTTGACTTTATTTAGAAAAGTTTTTTGCCAATCATGATAGTTCATGTCACCATTATAGTATTCATAATCAAACTTACAAACCTTAAATTATTTTTTCAATATTTTACTCCATACTTGTGTTTTTTATTAAACTAATAAAATACATTTTAAAATATGCAACTTGGTATTGACTTTTTTAAGTCATCAAAATAATTTATAGTAGTTAAATGCCTCTTAAATATACCTGATATCTTCTGAAGCCAAAAGTAATATGCACTCAACCAGTTTTTAAAATCTATTTGGAACATTAAACATGATAGAAGAAGTAAAATTCTCTTATGGAGTCCTCTATGAAAAGAAATTATGACAAGTTCCTGAATAGACAGAGACCATTCTATCTCCAAGGGAGAATACACAGAGTAACTGTGGCTTCATAGAATGAATTGGGTAGTGTTTCTTTTGTTTCTATTTTGTGGAATAGTTTTAAGAGTATTGGTATTAGGTCTTCCTTGAAGGTCTGATAGAGTTCTGTACTAAACCCATCTGGTCCTGGGCTGCTTTTTTTGTTTGATTTTTTGTTGGGAGACTATTATCAACTGCTTCTATTTCTTTAGTGGTTATGGACTCACTTAGATCATTTACCTAATCCTGATTTAACATTTGTATTTGGAATCTGTCTAGAAAATTGTCCCTTTCATCCAGACTTTCCAGTTTTGTTGAATATAGGGTTTCATAGTAGAATCTGATGATTTTTTGAATTTCCTAAGTTTCTGTTGTTATATCTCCCTTTTCATTGCTTGTCTTTAACAAGTTTTTGATGAATGATTTTTTAGAGTTGTTTGTTGCTTAAAATACAGCTATTCTTTGGGAGACTGTTAAGCATCCTCTCTCTAAGCCTTCTTGCTAGCTCTTACTTATTGCATAGAACTTTTTATTTAATATCTTCAATGCACACATAACATTAGTGCTCTCTTAGCCTTACTGTTTCATGCAAGGACTTGATTGCTCTGTGGATCAGCAAAACCACAAGCAACACTGATACCAGCTTCTGACTACTCTTATTTCATTGTAGTTATAAGAGATAATACATGGGAAGCAACAATAACAGAATCCCACTCCATAAGTTGACTGGGAATCTTCGAGCAGTGCCACTGGTAGCCTATACCGCATTGATGCCTAAGTCTGTTGCTGTCCCTTATAGCTTCCTATTATGAATTAAAATAATGATGAGGTTATTATTGACATAGGCTTCAAATGTGTTTTAGTTTACTAAATTACTTTCACAAGGGTTCCTTGACTTGGAGATCCATACAATGTCAGTATACCCATTCCTACAACAACCCATACATAGCACAAGTTAACCTATATTTGTGTGGTCCATACTTAGACTAGCATTGGCAAGGTCTGTTTAATTTCAGAAAACTAAGAATTAAGTCTATAGAGCTCATAGGTGGAAGTGTGAGGTTATATAAAATAGGGATGAAGGTACAATAAAAGTGAGCCTTATAGGAGTCTCTGACGGGCTTTGCTGTTGTTTTGAGTCATTTCTAAATATTTGCTTCAAGCTTGGTTATTGTCACTTCCAGCTAGAATATAGCCATCTAACAAAAACTATATTCACACTTGAGATAACTAACACTTACATCCACCATGCATATGGACTAGGGAATACCACTGCTCTCTTGCTACCATTAGGCATAAAGAATCCTGTGCCCATATGCCCTCTGGTAGGTTTTGGAACACACTCTTCCAGAAGATGGATTGGACTGGTAGGAGCAGGGAAGGCAGAGAGACTTGAACAAACTGCTAGACCATAGAACATCCACTACATCACTTTGTATCTGGGTTGCTGTGAAACTTAGCCAGAGATACCGGAAGTTGTAACTAGTCATTTACAGAAGAGAAGCAGTTGCTAATTCAAAAAAAAAGTCAATTTAACACTAAATAAAATGCTTCTTTCTTTTTATTAAAATGAAAGCAAAACATCCAATAAGAAATATCCTCTAATATTTTCATAAAATATATATTTTTGCTAAATTATTCCTCAAAAAATTGGTTTGGTGTGAAAAGATCCCCCAGTAAAGAACAATGTGATTATCTGAAAGAAGCTACTTTAGTGAATGGTTAAAATGTACTATGAGGGAATGAGCTTGATTTAAATACAATTAATTTGGCTAACTGTATTTTACATTGCATATCACAGTTACAGTCTGTTCAAACATTAGAGCTCTGTTTTAAAAAAAATATGTGCATATATTCCTGATTCCTTTATATTTTCAGTGGAATTGGAAGGTCATGGTTGGAAAACAATAAAATTATGAACAAAAAACAATCATAAGGAATAACAATCACTGAAAGCATGATTGAAATAAACACCGCCATGGTCATGGGAGGCTCAAGAAAAAGTGCTTGCAGGGAGAGCAAATGAGGGGGATGGGAGTAGGAAGCCTCTTCCTTACACCCCAGGGAGTTGAGGTGATAGATGATTTTGTTACTAAATGTACAAAGGAGTTGTTCTGTCACCAGAAGCTGGCTCTACATGGCAACCTGTCAACTTGAGTGCTGAAGGGAAGAAATCACTGGGATCATTTAACAGAGAAGATTCATTGCTCATTGCATGGGGTATTACAGAAAAAGCCTTTTAAGAATCTAGATCATCAGTAAGGTGCTGATTATGTGTGGTATCAGCAATGCAGGATGTCAAAGAGGACGTCCATTTCAGTCTGGGAGCTTGAGATGAGATTGGGAAACACAGTGAGTACTTTTAGTCAAAAAGGAAATCTAGGTTATTTGTCTATCAACTTGTTACCCAGTTCTCTGACACTAATTTGTTGAAACATATTTGCCATATGCAAAAGCTCTTATAATTCACTTTAATTTCACAGACTCATCATAGACTAAACTATTCTTCAAGACATTAACAAGTTTCTCTTCCTCTTCCCCTCCTTCTCTTGCCCCTCCCAATTCCCTTCTCTCCATCACACTTTGCTTAGTGACCTAGTAGAAAATAAATAAATCTACAGTAATGAAGGTAGGTCATAACAATTCATCAGAGAACAGGATGAAAAATAAACTCTAAGAACACAGAAAGTTTGAACCACATGACTAACATTTAGGCAAACAGCAATTAAAAATTTGCACTCAATACTATGGAATATATATTTTCATGTGCATATAGGTATTCCTAAAAATGACTACATTCTGGACAAAAAAGAAGTTTTCAATAAAAGTTGAAAGCTCTGATTGTGGTTGTTATAGCATGTCACAATATGATGTGCAGTGGGTACACTCTTTAGAGGGAAATACATACTAGTAATTCCACATAGAAAAGACAGTGGGTGGGAAATTCCCTTTCACTATTATTCATTTAAAGGTGATAGGAGAACAGAAAAATAAAACTCAATGAAACTTAAGGGAACACACAGAAGGACAGGGCCAATGGTGGGCAATACTGGCCCCAGGAGACTGTCTATTCCACATTTGTGCAGAACATAAACTTTCCATTTACATTCTTAATGCAAAATCCCATTTTCATTAATCCTAGAGGTATCTCCTGGACTACTTTAGTCCTCCCTGACAATACCCCATGTCCATCAATGTAGCTGTATAGTCCTTTGCTCACACTCAGACCACACAAAAACAGACAAGTCTTTCTATTTTTCCCTAGCTATGGATTGGTGGCCTTCATAATGGTGTTCCCCCTCTCTAAATGCACCTGTGACTGATCTGTATCTGGTGGCACAGTAGTTCTTCTCATGGCTTAATTGGTAACTTTTATCCACTTGTACTTTGAAAATAAATTAATCCCTACAGTATTCATTTGAACTTTAATTTACAAACTCTTTTGGCAACAAGCCAACACATTTATGAATGACAAAGCTCTGTGGGATTCTTATTCATGAGTTGACTTCTCCACGCATGTAATAACAAATTCATATGCTACTTCTGCGATGAGTAAATTTGGTATAGATAGACTTTCCTTTGATAACACTGGCACATAAAGAGCCTCAGAGAAGAGTGTTTCAATAAAAATGATATGTTTACATCCAGAAAGGCACTTTGAAGTATCCTCAAGAGTTGATAATATGTGAAAGTGGTTTAACTGGCATAGGTTCATACCTTCTAGCTTTACAGAGTCTGAATTAAGAACATGAACAAATAACATAATAATTTAGATCTAGACAGTGTTTTACACAGGATACAGTGCAGAAATTGAAATATAGTATCCAAGATGAGGCCCAAGTCATGTATTGTGATATGGGCTCCACTGTTCCTCAGAAGGTCAATTATTTTAATAGAATCTATGTCTCCATCTAATATTTCCTGGTCATTTATTTGCCCAAATACTGCTTGCAAGCAGCTAAAGGAGTCCCAAAATGTTTATCACTTACATGTTTGTAAGCTAGGTAATCTAAATATTATGCATAGAATGACTTCGGTTAGACTTGAATGTAAAATGCTTTCATTCATTTCTCAAACATCGATCTTTTTAATTATCTTTTTCCCCCATAGAACTAACTTTGAACACTACATTCATCCACTCATCCTCACACATCACAGTTATTCCTCTCTTTCCATCTTTTGCAAACTTGATAAGTTGCATCCTCTGGTCTATATCTCCAAAGTGACATGAGAAATATTTATTGTGCCATGAGAAAACAATTTTTAGCGCCAACTGCAAACATGACTATCCATTCTGCTAAAATCAATTTTAGGAAAACTTCCTTAATCACCTCAGTATCAAGACTGGAGATAGTAGATAGGACAACACAGAGGACAGCAAAGGCTTCCATCCTGCATTCAAATTAGACATGGAGACAAGTCCCTTACCCTAATGGGCATCGCCACCCTAGGGAGACCAGTAGCCAGAGCATGCCTAGCATGTTACAAGTAAGAAGGCCTCCAACAGAAGTCACCCTGAGAAAGGTGGGACTTTAAAAGAGGAGACCCTCCTATGTGAAGTCTTGAAACCAAGTAGTTGGGAGTCCTGAAATGAAAAAATAGCATCACGCTGACCTCAGCCTCCAAGAGACATACAGGGGACACACAGAGATGGTTGCTGGGACCTGCTGGCATGTTCAGCAGGGTCAGGAAGAATGTGGACTCTACTTCTAATCAGAATCAGCAACATAGTCAATTTATAGTAGTGTACAAATGTAACAAAATGAACACAGTGGCTTATTAAAAGCATGGGATTCATTACTTTGTCAGGATAATATTCAATGACTACAACTGACCTTTGGAAACTGAATGAAAATGCACTCAGGCAGGCTCTCACAGTCTTTTCAATGGTGCATTTCTAGAGTAAGGTTCTATGCTTCATTCTTGCTAATGTTTTAATGCCTCTCAAATAAATAGTCCCAGATCTGCTATTGGTCAGTAACTCTTTTTTCTAACTGGTCACCTACCAAAAGAGTAATGATCATTCTGATATTTGAGGTGTTTTAAGGTTTGGTGATAAAACTCTGGATGAAATATTTCTTGCTTTGTAAACTTTTCTTTCTAGAAATGCATTATTGTTAGTGACCTAATTCTCCATATATTCTAAAAAGTTGCTGACTTTTATAATCTCAGGCAAATTTCTGCAGGCTATTGAGATATGATATTTATACAAACTATTATTTACTTAAATCAAATATTTAATTTCTTATACCCTTTTGATCAAAATGAATGAATGTATTTTGTCCCAAATTGTTCTTTATGCAATTTTATTTATTCATTCTACCTACCCTCCTTTTTCCCTTTGATAAGGCTTCACTATTGCTCTACCTCCATTTCCTTTCTCTCTTTCTTTCTTATTACATGTTTATCAGAATGCTAAAATGTAAAAGACTCTCAATAAATGCTTAATAGTTTATCTTGTCACTCAAGAACATCACAGAGCCACTGTCTTGGAGATACTGGGGAAATGTCAGATATCTTTGGCTTATCATTTCACCATCTGCTCCTCACTACAGCTTCTGTTTTGAACCTTTGCCTAGGCACATAGATGATTCATTCTCTCATGGTGCTGATGACATTTCCCCAAGTGTTAAAGCTCTTGTGGTTAATCAATTCTTGGATCATACAACCATTTGAGCTCTGTGACACTTGCTACAGAATCTATGTGTCCTTTGTGGGGGTTCTGGGCTCAGGTCTTTAGTATGTCAAAAGCTTGTGACATACTGGAGTGTGATAGTTCAAGTGTTGCCAGGTTTTCTCCTGTGGTGAGAGGACCTTCACCAGGAGCATTTGCCTCTTCTCTTGTTAACCAACTGTTCAGACTCTATGTAAGAGTTAACTCTGTTTCAAGAATTTACAAGACTTTTGAGAAAAGTAGACTAATGTTATTCTAGAGACTTAGAAAGCCAAAATTCCCAACAAAATTTCATCAACAAGTCATTCATTCTGAAAATTCCAGTGAATGGAAGACTTCAGAGAGCATTTGCCAGCATCTGAATGAAATAATTAGATGCTGGAGTTGGAAGGGAGCTTGGAAATAACTTAGCACTTCCCTTCACTTTAACTTACAGGGGGATGAGACCCGGAAAGACTGAGTGATATGCCCAAAGTAGTTTTATAAGTAAGTTGTCACATGAGAATTAGACATCAACACTGTGACAACAATCTTACATGAAATTCGTCTGAATGGACTCACTCATCCTCACAGGCTGTTCTTATCAAATACTATATACAGGTCAGGAAGAGGCAAGGCATGGCCCTGAAAATCAGGAGAAAGGTCAGGCTATAATATGGACTTTCATGTGTGAACTACTGTATGGGCTTAGTGGAGGGACTTTCCATATTTTTTGTAAGTGGTGAAACCAGAGGTTTAGTGGGATTTAGAAGGAATGTTCGTAGATGTGACTGGTAGTGATTGGGGTGGAGGGGGAAGGAAAATGACAAAGCTAACTAATGGAGAGCATTCTAAGTGGTCAAGTAAGAAAGCGTTTTGTTTTTTTTTTTGTTTTTGTTTTTTTGGTTTTTTGTTTTGTTTTGTTTTGTTTTCAGTTATGATGGATTTATAGCTGATGGGTAAAAGAAACATTGCTATAAAAGATGACTTCTGTGGAAGTATCTGTATTTCTCAAACAATGAAGACAACATCTCTTGATTCTGGATTGAATACCAGGCAGCTTCTGTATTGCTCTGTTCCTACTTAACAGGTACACCCCGGGGCAGTGGTTGTTGTGTTGGGAGTGTGATTATACATGGAAAGATTTTTTTGTTGTTGTTGTCTTTGTTTTGTTGGATCTGTTTCTCAGAGGACACCTGTGACCAAGGGATGGTCCAATACTGAATTGTGCAACACTGGATCATTGCAGGCTGGCTTTGCTATTTATAGGCTCGTGAGATGGTCTAACCTTTCAATATATGACACTTGCCACACTTGCCACCATTTTATTTCTTTTCCATCAGCTAAGATATTTGCCCTTCAGTTTTATATACCTCTCCCTGAACAAATGCTGGGCAGGGCCAGATCAGCATGCAGCGGTGTTCAGAAGTTTGCTTCTCTTGAACATGCATAACAAGTCAGCAGCTTTCAAAAGCCATGCTTTGAAAAAAAAAGATTACTTCTAATGAAAAGAACTCTACATTTTCCATCTATTACAAAAAAATGCAGGCACACAGAGCTTGGAGCAAAAAGAGACAGGACAGAATAAACCTGCATTGTGTTGAATCATAAAAAAAATGCTAGGAGGAAAAAGGCACAAAAGATGCCACCGTATTGAAGAAGGATATAAGGTCACAGTGGAGGGAAAAAAGTGAACTACAGTGATAAGAGAAGGTGAAATGTAATTGTGTGTACCTGAGGGTAGGCACTGCAGAAGACCAAATCTCAGAATTGCTAACAATCAGCTCTGTAAGAACACTAATACTCGGAGTGTGGAGCACTAGAAGTCAGAGGATCAGAGAATGTAAAGGAAGTGTATTTATACCTCTGAATATCTTTTGAATAACTGTACATACTGTTATAAAAGGAACCGCTATTTAACTTAGAAAACACATAGTTTTGCGATTGAATGAACAACGAGGTAGAAAAATTTGTCAAAACATGGTTGAAAAGGGATAGAAAGAAAACTATTCTTGCTATCTCTTTATTCTGGTAGTCACATCTAGCTTTCCTCCATAGCATTTGTGTAGCATGGACTCTTTTCTCTCTTCCTCAGGGTCAATCAATCCATGTTAATTGTTGAATTGTGCACATTCTGTGGAGCCATGCTGTAGCCGTGACTCTAAATAGACCGACTAATTCTAATATAGATAGTAGATTTTGCCTCTTTGAGATTTGAGCTAATTCTTCTCTAGATATTTCAGGATTAACAGGGATTGTGACTTGTGTAAACTGAGGTAAAGTATAGCCAGTCTTCTAAGAACACACTGTAGAAGTGTGAAACAGCTAAAGGAAGTGCTGCATTTGTGACCGTTTTCTGTTCATAGCATGTCTCTGAATCCCACACTCCCGGAGCACCTGGCTCTGGTGCGCAGGAATTTCTACCCTGAGCCTGAGGGTATATTTGTGAAACTCCTCTCTGTTACTCACAGTAGTTCTCTTGCTGGACTCTGAAGTCACTACCTGTTTCTGCCAGCTTAGATGGTCCTTCAGGGGTAAGGGTCATAGCTCTTTGAAATGTCTGTGGCTGTAGGCCTGCCTAAGAAATCACTGCACACAGGGAAAGTTCTTGCAGGAGTCTGATTTGAAGAAAACCTACCTTCCTCCTACTGGGGGAAATGAGAAGTAACTGGGTATAGTTTACTTCTTATTTCTTATGACAAAAAACATAGCACAGAATTCCTTACCCAAAACCTCCCATTTGCTCAATTCAGTGTCTGAACAGCACCCGTGCTTTCATACGGCAGCCACTCTGGTGCATCTTGAAATATGTGCTCACTAGTAGGGGATAATTAGGTAATTATCTGTAGTCAAGTTCAAGTGTGAATTCCCTTTGTTTCCATAGAGTATTCCTGGAGCCTACCCTTTCATGTGGAGATGAGATGGAACTTCTGGCATGCCTCAGGGTTTTTTGATGAACGTCTCTGATGAAACTTTTCTGATGAAAGTTTGCATCAGGTCCACTTGGGAGGTTACATTTCCAATGCTAACACACACAAACAATGCCTTCATTTCACCAACTCTTCTTTTCCTCTTATGAGTGTTTCATCATTAGATGTATAGAACATCTTTCATACTTCCTCTTAGTCTGTCCAGGCCTCCAGCCTGGTATCCATCTGAACTCTTCTGTTCAGACTGCTCATTTCCTAGAGCACTTTTCTCTGATGTCAATTTTTCACCCTGACACTCTATCAGCAGAAGATGAGGTTATCTAGCCTTCTTTCTTGAGATAATTTCTGTACACCACATTCTGTTGGATTTCCTTCTATCTATGGCTTCTCTTCTTCCTCCTCATCCTCCTCTTCTTCTCTCTCCTCCTCTTTTTCCTCCCTCCCCTCCTTCTCCTTTTCATCTTCTACCTCCTCATCTTTTTCTTCCTCATTTTTTCATAATAGGCACCAATCCTAGGACCTTAGGCAATATCAGCAAGTATAATATCTAAAAGCATATATCTTTTAGAGCTGGGGATATGGGTCTAATTCAGGGCCTCCTCATGCTTTGCAAACATACCACCAAGCTTACTCTTAAAACAAGAGTTATTGAAATAGCATTCACATAATTCAGTCCACCTCTTTCAGATATCCAATTTGATGACTTTAGCAAATAAAAAAACCTCTTGATACCTAACATGTCCACTTAAACAAGACCTGAATAAGGGCAATGCCAATAGACATTGTATCACTGAAGGAGAAAATCACATTGGGCTCCAATCCTGGACAAAGTTCTACAGACAACTAAGGGATTCTGAAATTGGGAGTTGTCTACCACAAGGCAGGAGCCAAATAATCACCTCAGAAATCATGTGCATGCTATCAACAATGAATAGACTCAGCAGATTATATTTATTTATGTATTTCTACACAAACACAAATGTATGTGCACACTAACATATATACATAGACATGCACAGGCACAGATACACGTGCATACATGCATGCACAAATACACACACACACTCACTCACGCCCAGACACTCACGCATACACACCAATAACAAGAAGAGGAGGCTAGAAATTTTTGGGATGGTGGTGCTAAGAGGAGTTTGAGGAAGAAAGGAGAGTGGACAAAAATGATATAATTATGTTTTTAATTAAGGAAAAGTTCATTAAAGTTTTCCAAAAATCAACTTAGAGGAATATTTCTGTTCATTTCAAAGTTTCCCTCTTCCTTTCTGTTATCAAAACACTCACCCCCACTCCAGCCATTGACAATAATTGACATGATTTCTTCCTAGAGTTCTACATTTTCTAGAGTATTTCCTCTGTAGGTTATATCATAAGATAAAGCTATAAAGCTTGTTGTTTTCGCTTACCATACTGCTTTAGAGAGTCATCCATTGTCACTCCTATCAATAGTTCATTAACTTATTTTCCATGGATTTGCTACAACTCTCTATTCTTTTCTGAGAGACAGGCATTTGATTTGTAAAGAGTTTTGAGAATTATGAAGAAATCTTTTGTAATATTTGCATATAATTGCTTGTGAATATATACAAATATATCTTCATGTATCTGTCTATCTATCTATCTATCTATCTATCTATCTATCTATCTATCTATCTATTTTCTTTTTTTTCAAGGATAATACTGAGTATGGTCTTTCCAAGACCCAAAAGAATTTAAACTTTGTTAAATGTTATTATTTAAAAATAACTTTTAATATAATTTTATTAAAATTTATATTTTTATGTTTTATACCTTCTGTGTTCAGTTAAGAACTTTGGCTAATTTAAAGTCATAAAACGTCTTCCCATGGTTTCTTAAAGTTTCACAAATGGTCTATGAACAGTTTCAAGTGCATTTTTAGTGGATATGAAGAGTTGAGATCTTTACTCCCTTCCTCCTCCCCTTGTCGCCCCCTTCCTCCTCTCTGTCTTCCCCTCTCTCTTCTCTTTTTTCTTTTTTCTCTCCATCCCTCACATCCCTCTTCTCATCATTATTTTATTCTTCCCCTTCTTTCTTTCCTTCTTCTCTTTCTACTTGGTCAGACCTTTTCTCTTACCCTTTCCTTGTCTCTGTTATTTAGCAGGTTTCTCTATCCTCTACCATGGCTTATTTCCCTCCGTCTTCCGCAGATCTCATGCTTACAGGATATACTGCTTCTATGTGGGTCTGGCACTCACCTAAGGTTATTATTAATTTTCTCACCTCTAACCTCTATGCTGACCTCATAGCGTCTCTTCTCTTCTATACATTTACATATGCAAGTAAATTTTATATTGTACTTTACAAATGTTTTGCTACATTATTCTCAAAGTGATTCACATTAGATATTCTTACAAATAAAACAGCATATAACTTTTCATTTGAAATTCACATCTGAATAAAATTTTATTTCATTGCTACTTCCCATAGTACAATGGTCATGTATGTATTTGTCTAGATTTTTGAAATACTACTAAATTAATTTATCTAGTGCATTTTATTATATGTCTTGATTTGATCCAATTATCATAATTTTTGTCAAGTCAGGACTGTATTTCTTGTCTTCCAGTCTTTAAATCTTTCTGTCTCCCTTCTTTCTTTCCTTCTTCCCTCTTTTTTTCCAATCCCTCCTTATTTTATTACTGAAATGCTTTCAATTCAGTATTAAATGAGAGCAGCAGTAATGGACCTCCCTGCCCTTGTTCCCAGTCTCAGAAGATATTGTTTTCCATGCAGTTGAAGTCAACTGACATCAATTTTCATTCATGAATAGATTTCTCTCCTTGCGCAAAAATTTTAGTCCTATTTTCATAATCATAAATTTATTTTTAAATTTTGTTATTTAAAAATGATTTTTAACAATTATTAAGATAGCCATATGATTTTTCCTTTTATTATATTGATATAAAAATTAAATTTTTTTCATTAGATGTTCATCTCTGGCATTTGATGGCACTTTATATATTTTGTACTTTATATGCAATACTAGAACAAGTTGCACACCTTTCCTTCATAATTTTTATATCTCTGCTTGTCAGTGATATTGTTCTATAGTTCCCTATTTTGCTGAGTTATTATTGAAATTTGGAAATTTTGAGTGCTTTATAATTTGTATTATAATTACATTCATGTCAAAGAGTATATTTCATGACATTTAGTTGTTAATTTGTTATTATTTTACAGTCCACAAGATAGTATGTCTGAGTAACTGTTTTAATGTATTTGAATAAGATTTGTATTATTGCTCTTGAATAAATTTGACTATACATGTTAATGAGATCTCATTGTTAGAAATTTTGGGTTTTAGTTTTACTACAATCCTTACTTTTACTACAATCCTGTTTTGTCTACAATCCTTGGATTACTTTCTCTGTAGCTGAAGGTTTGTCTCGTTCACCTTTTTAATTGTTGATTTCTGTCTCATGCTTTTAAAGCTATTTTTAGTTACACATAAGAATGTTTTATGTTTAGCTCAGCATTCATACTGTATCTTTTCTATAGATGTTTTTTAATGTAGAATCCTCATTTTGGATAAATATTGCCATCATTTGTTCAATTTCCTCAGAACCCATGAAGTAAGTCTCTGCCCTCATCTCCACAGTCAATCACTCATTCTTATAATTTATTTTTGAAATATCTTCATCCCTGTCTTATTCTTTCACATGCAGTTAAAGAACAGAGGTAAATTAGTTCAGTTATTACCTATAGGGACATTGGAATCAACACAAAGCAAATGCATTAGTTTTAACTCTTTTTTTTTAATTTAATTTTATTTTATTTTTTTAATTTACATTCCAAATCACTTCCCCTTTCCCGTTTCCTCCCTCCCCGAAAGTCCCATAAGCCCCCTTCCCTCCCTCTTTTCTCCGTTCAACCCCCTCTCATTACTCTGTCCTGGCGTTCCCCTACATCCAGTCTTTCCAGGACCAGGGGTCTCTCCTTCCATCTTTTTAGAAATCTATTGATATGCTGATTGTGTCTAGGGTATTCTGAGATTCTGGGTCAATATCCCCTTATCAGTGACTTTATACCATGTGTGATCTTTTGTGATTGGGTTACCTCACTAAGGATGATATTTTCAAGTTCTGACCATTTGCCTAGGAATTTCGTGAATTCATTGTTTTTAATTGCAGAGTAGTATTCCATTGTGTAAATATACCACATCTTCTGAATCCATTCCTCCGTTGAGGGACATCTGGGTTCTTTCCAGCTTCTGGCTATTATAAATAAGGCTGCTATACCACTCCTGGGCATATACCCAGAGACTTTACCTGCATGCAATAAGGACACATGCTCCACTATATTCATAGCAGCCTTATTTATAATAGTTTTAACTCTTTAGCTTTGGGTACTTTCTAAGTTTTTACATCTTAACAAGCTCAGATGTTAGGAAGAGTAATGTCCACACCTCAGAGGAATGCACTCCCACCCAATGAGACAAGACACTTAAGCAGGTTAGCACAAAGACTGCAATGTAGTAATTATTCATCAAATGTGCATTGACCATTACAAATTCATTCTCTAGCTTCACCTTTCAGATGTTGGTAGATTATAGCTATTATTATTTCTGTTTTAAAACTCAGAATGTAGAAACTTTGTGTAGAAATAAAAATAAGCTGGAATTATACAGCTAGAAATTTCAGTACATTGTACCCACTTCAAAAATCTAGCTTTAAAATTTTACTCTTAAGACAAACAAGTGACAATATTTAAGAGTAAAACATGTGGCTCAACTAAATCATAAGATGTTTATTATCACACCTAAAAGAAACTTCTGTGATATTTAAGTGACACTTTGCTTTCCTTAGTACTGAGGATTATAATAAATATTTCATCGTGGACTTCTGCGAATGCTGAATTTTTAAGAATATAATCCTGTCAACATCTTGCTCATAAGAACTACAACAATAGACTTAGCATAACTACATATATAAATAGAAAGTCTACAATATCTAATACACTCATTCACTCAAGTCTGAGAAAAAATACAGTGATTTAGTTTAGCACCTATCACACTGCCCACCATATAAACACAGTGTGGCATCTTGGTGTGATTAACACTTTGTCAGAATCATGGAACCAGAGGGATTTTAGCAGCTACAGTTGATCCTATGGAAATATTTCCATTGGTTGTCTTGCACCCTTCTTATTATTGGATCTCCTCTACCTATCTTTCTTCCGATTTCTACAAATTTATTCTGTGTTGCAAGAACATCAATTATTTGGAATTATTGAAGTACCTAGGAGAGGTGGAAATGCAGTCTCCTTCAGAGAGTGGGGTCTGATCAGGCCCATCAGCATTGGCTTTTGCATCTCCTCACTTTACCATGTCTTTTTGAGCTGCTACGTTTCTAAGCCATTCATATTTGTTTACTTAGAGTTTTCTATCCATCCACGAATCTCCTATTGTCTTAGTAAGCATCACAGCTTTTATTCCACCACGTTCTGCAAACATGTGTTGTTTGCTTTGCTTTAACCTAATGTTCCCCTCCTGTTCATCTGGTCTTCTTAAATGGTAGGATGTAGGATTTCTTGAAGAGGTCGTAGAGCTCAATATGTTTTCCTAACTTGCAATTCTTTTTAGCTTTCTGGGAAGATGAACTACAGAGACTAAAATGATTTGCTATTTCATATTGAGAATCTGCAATAATTTAGGTGAAGAACACATATGAAAACAAAGTTCAGTATGATATAGAAAGAAATCACAGATAGAAGGGAACCTTTGGTAATATAGTAACTTTAAATGTTACTAGAATAGCACTGGCTTATAACCAAAATGCAGAGAATGCATTTTGGTCTGTCTACTTCAGCTTTAGTTTCTCCACATTAGATGAAGTTTCTGGAAACAAAAGTAAAGCCATCTAGTTAATTTGAGCTTCTCAAGACGTTGAATAGATTACATCATTTTCCCACAATGTTTCAAGGAGGCCTCCCTGGTTTCTCATAGATCATGCAATAGTATAATGTCATGGACCATATGGTCCATAGTTCAGTCAGGTATGAGTAGTAGCCATAGCTATGAATGTCACATTGAGACTCTAGATGACAGTGTTCTAGCAAATGCTCCATATCACTACTTACCTGCACTAGACTAATGCAACTGGCTTATGAAATATCCAGAAAGCAGAGCAGAGTAAATAGTACTGTTAACTGAAAATTACCTAGCTCGATTCAAATCACTGATAAAGATAAGCAAATAATAGACACATTCCACCTTACCCAGACATACAGTGTGATAAAACTCACATCACCAGAGAAACATACATTTTATTCATTAAGCAGCATAAAGAGTAATTAATGAATCTGAATTGAGTCAACATTTACTTACTAATTTACTTGGATGCGTCTAATCAAATTTGATTTCATTCAATTTATTTTGCATATCTCAATGTGGTTCAGAAAGGGAACACACCTGTGTCATCAATTATGAAAAAAATACCCATGCAGATCAAATTAAGGACATTTGGTTGTGTATAACTGCTAGCCAAATGATTATGTTTCTTGAAAAGGCTGTGCTATAAAAATAATGCCTTAAGTCTAATAATGGAAGGCATATTTGAAATGGCTTTAAATGTTATATCCATACTGGGAAATTAATTCAAAAACTGTCTCATTACATGTCAATATAGCTATATAGCTTTAATGAAACTGAAAAACTACTTTTGAATTACAATAGGGCACTCATGGGGAATTATTCATGCACAATACTGGTCTCCAATTGGAGACTGATTTAATACTGATGTTAATGAAATGCCAAAGAAAGTGAATAATGGAGTCAGTTTCCTTTGCAGCAATTTTCAGAAGAGTTTTTTTTTCCATATAATAGAAATTCTAAAGAAATTTTCATTGGAGTGTCTCTGGAAAGTTTGAAGATGAGAGAAGGAAGAGGCAGAGAGATAAGGATGAGGAAGAGGAGGAGAAATGATTACCTTTCTCTATAGAATAAACATTTTCTTGTTTATCATTAATTCACAGTAACTAAATGTAACCATGAAACTCATGTTGTACATTCCCCGAATGGAACAGAATGCTAATAATGGGAACACCAAATCCTAAGATGTTTTGCAAGTGGACCAGTGTTATTGACCCATGCATCTTTCCTATGAACTGAAAATAATACTATGCCCAATGTAACAAGTTGGATGAGCCATGATACTCAATGAATAAATAAAATAAAAACATGTTTTTGTCATTGCAGTTCAATATATGTCTCCAAAAGATTATGGTCAAAGGAATGCATCATCCAGAGGGGCTGAACTAATCCAGAGGGTGTAGTGCTTTAATTTCATACCTATCTTTATTTCAAAATGTAGAACTCTATATGTCATCTTTTTCCTCTTTGACACTGATTTATTGGAAAGGTCCTTTGTTTTTTACAACTGTAAAGTAAACCCCAATTTGATGGCTATATAGAATTTACAGATCACAGGTAGATGGCTGGTGGAAAGCTTGTTCAGTGAATAAGGAATATTGTAAATGTTACATATTTCAGAAAGTTCAGCTACCTTGTAAAATCTCCTAGCTGCTGCTGAATTGAAAATGATACAAGAGGATATCCTCTCCAATCTAAGCAAGGCAGCTTTTCCTCTGTCACTGTGAAGTGCCTTTCTGTGCTCATCACTGGATATTAGGTTGTCAATTGTCTTGAGAACATAAAGAATAGAAGTTTTGTAATTAATCTTTGGAAAATAAAAAGAAATATTTCTATTTATATAAAGTTGTGTCTGGGCTTGCCCTATGCCGGCATCCTCTTATTTCTGTAATATTGACCTATTTATATTAACACTCTGTTAATGAGGCTCTCTGGTGTGAACTCTTTGACAAATCAGGTGCCTGTTTTACATTGAGGCATATGAATTTGGGAAAATATGTCCTCATAATATGTTCCTTTGCTTCAAGTTACTACTCATTTTCTATGTTACAATGATACCATGGCCAGTCTTTATTTGTTCTCTAAGTAAAACCTAACAAAACACTTTTCTGTTTCTCACTTTGGTGATGTAAGGATTAGAAATCCTTCTGGCCCTCTTTGGAGGTCTCACATGGATCACCAGGTCCACATCAGATGCTGCTTTTCCCACGAAGCTCTTCCAATCTCAGAAACAAGGACCCATTGCACTGAATCTCAACAGGAACATTTGTACCTTTCAAATTAAAGGAACCAATATGCCTCTCTCCAAATTATCGCTTGGTTTTAAACTCTTTTGTCTTAGAGAGGTTCCCTAGGGTCAAATAGTGACCTTTGAAGATACTAGTAGAATGAGTTCTGACAATTAAACAAACAAAACAAAAAACCATTTTGAAGCAATGTTTCCCATCCTGAGTGGGATATTAATTATTATAATGGGAAAGAGTGAATTCTATGTTTGAAACACATAGGGCAATATCCTTCATAGATCAGGGTTATATATGTAGCTAAAATCTTGTTACATTATATATTTCCTCATGTCTATTGCTGAGCTTCTAGAGGCTAGAACCATAAATTACTTATTCTAATGTATAAAACATGTTATCTAAAATATATTTGCTGACTAAATATATGGATCTTAAATGCTAAAATGAATGCTTTGATTTGAAATTTCTATATTTTAGCCCATGAAGCTGTGAAAAGTTAAAATTTTTTGATTGGTTCAGTCTTATTTAGTCATCCATAAATATTTACTGAGCATTTATATGCAAATGTAATAGTAGAACAAATGGACAGAAAATTGCACAAACTTTGTCCTCAAACTCAGCAATCTTGGAAGATAAGAAAAAAATATGCCTCAAAAGAAAAAGACAGTGTGGGCTAAAGAATGCAAAATTTTGACTCAAAGCGATCTGAAACTCATTTTTTTGCAACATCTAATGTATGATCTAGTTTACAACAAAAGTGTACTTTCCACAAATATAATTATAGTATCCCTATGCTGCTTTATTATAATGCTGCATTATGGCCTATAATGCTGTCCCAAATGAGATTATATGCTTTGAAATAGCACCTTACACATTGGAATTAACCACCAATTAATCACTGGTTTTCCAAAGTAGCCATATAGCAATTTAAAATAGTTACTTTAACTAGATGTTAAAACAAGTAATTAAGGCATCTATGAAGAAGTTACCTATATGTTCACCTTTTCTACATTCTAAATTGGAAAAGTTACTTCCTGCTATGTGCAAGATGCTATCATGAATGCTATAGGAAAATGTTGAAGTATATATGGACTATGTCTTTGAAATCTGAAGAGTTGGTACTGTATGGACATATTTAGAACTAATGAAGATGTTTATTGTATGTGTTTACAGAAATTCAGTTAAGTCACTGTGATGTTCTTAGAGTCTGAGAGTGTGTTTCTGTCTTGGAGCTTTTGTATGTCATATAGATTTTGTAACAAGTTGATCTAAAAAGGCCAATACAATTGAAAGCTGGGGTTTCAAATTTATGAGTGAGAAATAAATATACTGTATATGTGAGATTATATCACATGCTCAGAGAGTAATTTAAACTCTTATGCTTTGGATTTGAGCAAATTTGCAAAGCTTAGATGAGAGGAACTCAGAGTAGTTTAGATTGCTTTTTGTTCTGGCGTGGTAGAGTTGCGCTAAGTATTTCCACTGAATGTAATGGAGAACAGGGTAGCACACAGGTGGGTAACACACAGGAGACCTAACTGGGTTACAGCATCACAGGTTTCAACAGATGTGGTAGAGGTTACCATTAAGAGATATACATAGTAATCTGGATATCAGGTAATTTATATAGAAGTAAGTTCTTCTTTAAGGAGATGTTATAGGGGTGAGAGGAAAGAAGATCAGCTGGAAAGATTTGTTCCCAATTCCTACCTGAGAACAAAGGTGTGTAAAATTTAAGCCATGGGGAAATGGGACTTGCCTTTATTCAGAATCTACTCATTAGGCACCCATAACAATGATAACCTGTTTTTTTTTTTATCATTTCTCATCTTCATAAAATGGTCTACATGAATTAGATTATATTTTCAGAGAGTGAAGTAATTAGTGTCTTTTTTTTCTCATTAGATTGCAGGTGAAAGTCTCTTAATAACTAGTTCTCTGTAAAGACAGCACAATCTAAATATTGAGGCTTTCTTTTCTAACAGATGAGATTTTGAAATCCCAGCAAAAATTAACAGACATTCCCTGGGAACACATCGGCTACTCTGACAGTGAAGCAGGTATACTAACTGCACATCTCAATTCTCCCTCAGCTTCTCCAAACCCAAATTTTTCCCTAACTGTAACAGACTCTCCTTCCTCACTTGCTCCAATGTCTAGTCCATTACACAGATCTCCCTATCCAAACATCTCTCTAGGTCAGTTATTCATTCCTTTTTCCCAGCCCCCAACTCCAGCAGGCCCTCCCCAGGAACCTACAGGCCACTCTAGTTTAGATAGACTCTGATATAAGAGAAAGTGGGGAATAGATTTGAACTTATTAGCACAGGAAAAGACTTCTGAACAGAGTACCATTAGCAAAAGTATTAATATAAAACATTAATTTATGGTGTTTCACAAAACTGAGAAGCTTCTGCATAGCAAAGAACATTTTCAACGGGAAAAATTTGCAGACTATAAAATGGGAAAATGTCTTTACCAACGACACATCTAATAAAAGACTAATATCCGAAATGTATAAAGAACTGAAAAAAAAAACCGCCAAAACCTATATATCAAGTAAACAACCCAAATAAAAGATGGAGTAGGGCTCTAAACAGAAAATTCTCAAAAGAGGAAATTCAAATAGATGAGGCACACTTAAAGAAATGTTCATCCATTCCTCCGTTGAGGGACATCTGGATTCTTTCCAGATTATATATATATATATATATATATATATATATTTATATTATTATAAATAAGGCTGCTATGAACATAGTGGAACATGTGTCCATATTGCATGCTGGGGAAGCCTTTGGGTATATGCCCAGGAGTGGTATAACAGGATCCTCTGGGAGAAGATGTGGTATATTTACACAATGGAATACTACTCTGCAATTAAAAACAATGAATTCACAAAATTCTTAGGCAAATGGTCAGAACTGGAAAATATCATCCTTAGTGAGGTAACCCAATCAGAAAAGAACACATATGGTATGCAGTCACTGATAAGGGGATATTAACCCAGAAGCTCGGAATACCCAAGACACAATTCACATATCAATTGATTTCCAAGAAGATGGAAGGAGAGACCCTTGGTCCTGGAAAGACTGGATGTAGGGGACTACCAGGACAGAGAAGTGAGAGGGGGTTGAATGGGGAACAGGGGGAGGGAAGAAGGCTTATGGGACTTTCGGGGAGGGAGGAACCGGGAAAAGGGAATTCATTGGGAATGTAAATAAAAAAATATATAGAAAATAAATAAAAAAAGTTCATCATCTTTAGACATCAGGGAAAGGTAAATGCATATTACTTTGATATTTTATCTTATACTCATCTGAATGCTTAAGTTCAATAAACCAAGTGAAAATTCTTGCTATGGGGTGGAGTAAGGGAAAACATCAATTGTTTATGTGGGTACAAAGTTGAACAGCCACTATGGAAATCAGTGTGATAGTCTTTGGAAAATTGGAATAGATATACCTCAAGATACAGCTATCTACCCTTGGACATATACCGAAAAGATACTTCAGCCAACCACAGGAACACTTGCTCAACCATGTTCATTGCTGCTCTCTTCATAATAGCTAAAAATGGAAACAACCTAAATGTCCTTCAACATAAGGATGGATAAATAATGTGATAAATTAATATAATGGAGTGTTATTGGGTTATTTTGACAAATGGCATTATGAAATTTGCAGGTGAATAGTACAAGTAGAAAAATCATCCTGAGTGAAGTAACCAAGGCCCAGAATGACAAATATGATGTAGGAGGATGTAGGAGAAAAAGGGAGGGAATATTAAGGAGACAGTTAAAATTAAATGTCATTAGAGGTAAAGCCTAATATAGTAGAGTTTCCATATATATATGGAGTTTCCATATATATATGGAGTTTCCATATATATATGTCGGCTACTCTGACAGTGAAGCAGGTATACTAACTGCACATCTCAATTCTCCCTCAGCTTCTCCAAACCCAAATTTTTCCCTAACTGTAACAGACTCTCCTTCCTCACTTGCTCCAATGTCTAGTCCATTACACAGATCTCCCTATCCAAACATCTCTCTAGGTCAGTTATTCATTCCTTTTTCCCAGCCCCCAACTCATACATATATATATATATATATATATATATATATATATATATATATAAATGTATATACACACACATAAAAATAATCACCAAATAATGGATGAAACAGAGCCCTAACAGGCCATCTTTTGTCATCAAATGAAGTTTCTTGTCCTGAATTAGATTACATATAATTGAGGTGTTGGCCAAAGGAGGCCAATGGGAATCCCTGAGTAGTCCAGGTTGTTGTCAAAGCTGTAGGTTGTTTTCCACAATCTGATGGCAAGGCCCAAATGATGCAGACAATAACGAGGCAACTCATTGGTCATAGAGCGGTCGAGCTGATGCCTACAGAAAATCTTCACCACTATTTGCTAGTGTCTTTGTTACAGGAAGGTACTCTGCATACTACCAAAAGAGAAACATAAACACCATCCCAGCCACACACACACACACACACACCCACACACACACACACGCAAAATGAATAAACAAAGAAGCAGGTTATGTCAAAGTTTTGTAGACATTAGTGCACGCAGAATAGTAAATTGTGATAATATGATAATACCAAAGCGTTTGAGCTGGAGTAGTTAGTGGTGAGAAAGTCTACAAAATATTAGTTTAGTAAGATTTGCCTGCACAGGTTTTCCACAGCTTTGACTGCATCTCTGATAAGAGTCACAGTGTCCCTCTTGCTCTTGATGCAAATGCGGGTGGACTCTTGTCATGCGCAAATGTTACTTCCTGTTTTTAAAGGATTGGAGGAAGGTCATAATGTCTTTGTTGTGCTGCTTTGCAAGAACCTTGACTCAAAGTAGTCAAGGCACCAAAGTAGCAAATGCTGCGGAGCTATGCCATGAATATTGTCAAAATTGGCTTCGTGAAACAATAAAACTAATGGATCCAGGTGGAAAAGCCCCATCGCCCTTTTTATTCCAAGTACAACTCAAAATTCTGTACATATAAAATATCAATAAAGACTTTTTTCAGGTCTCTAAATTAGAAATGCTGCGGAGAAGATTTTCTCGTCTCGGACAAAGACTCTGCTGACTTATTCCATAGGGTTCTCAATTTAGTGCTCATCTATGACTGGTGTTATGTACAACTGTTATCGAGTGATTCAGATTTTAACTTAATATGCTTTGCCTTGCTTCATGGAATCAAAGAGTACTTTCAGGATTACTGAAACCTTATTTCTAGAACATGTATTTTCCCAAAGAATGTTAAAAATGTCATACCAACTTTTATAACATTACTATTAATTAAATACTTTTACCAGGATATGAGTGTTTTATACATAGAAGAGGTTACATGAAATAAAAATAATTTATATCTACTCTTTCTTTGGTGGTATGAAAGTTCTCATTTTTAGTTATTATTCTTTCCTTCCTTCCTTCCTTCCTTCCTTCCTTCCTTCCTTCCTTCCTTCCTTTGTTCCTTCCTTCCTCCCTCCCTCACTCCTTCCATCCTTTCTCTCTCTCTCTCTCTCTCTCTCTCTCTCTCTCTCTCTCTCTCTCTCTCTCTCTCTCTCTCTCTCTCCCTCCCTCCCTCTCCTCTTTCTCTCTCTTTCTTTCTTTCTTTCTTTTTATTTTCTAAGTTTTTTTATTTACATTCCAAATCATTTCCCCTTTCCCGTTTCCTCCCTCCCGGAAAGTACCATAAGCCCCCTTCCCTCCCTCTTTTCCCCATTCAACCCCCTCTCGCGTCTCTGTCCTGGCATTCTTTCTTCTTTTCTTTCTTTCTTTCTTTCTTTCTTTCTTTCTTTCTTTCTTTCTTTCCTTCCTTCCTTCCTTCCTTCCTTCCTTCCTTCCTTCCTTCTTTCTTTCTTTCTTTCTTTCTTTCTTTCTTTCTTTCTTTCTTTCTTTCTTTCTTTCTTTCTTTCTTCTCTCCTTCCAGTCCCACGCTTACAAACACCTCCCGCCATTACATTCCTCTTCTCCTCAGAGAACAGGAAGCCCCCCTTGGCTATGGGTAGACTTGTATCTATCACCTTACTCAAAACTCAAGCCCAAGTGGATCAAAGATCTTAGCATAAAACTAGATTTAATAGATGAGAAAGTAGGGAATTGCCTTAAATACACTAGCACAGGAGATAAATTCCAGAACAGAAAAGCTCTCTTAATTGATGAAATAATTTTGTTGCTGTAGATTTTGTATTTAGTGAGGACAAATGGCAGAAGATGAAAAGCTATATAGATAGAGTGAAGAGGTATTTTAAAATAAGTTTTGAATCATGAGTGAGTTGTTAAGACTAATGGGAATTGGCTGTCCTTTTCCCTCAGCATTGCCATTTTCTATCCAAGTCAAAGATGGTTACATAATGCAGTCCACACATTTCAGTCAGGTATGTACATTATTGGATCATAAAGGGAATTTTTCTGTATGAGCTAAAACAATGATGCTTTCTATATTTACAGCATCCTAAGGAGAACTATTATTTACACCAAGAGATTAGGTTGAGTTTTAACAATAGCTACTTGGTACTGAGGGTCCAAGGATATTGGTCAATGTTCCTTGCCTTCAAGTATTTTGCTTGTGTGTTCTGTAACCAGTGACTTACTCTACATTAAGAGAATACGGGAAAAGTGAAGAAAATTGCTTCCATAACTATGCTCAAAAATCCTTTGACATTTGTTCTTGGGCTCTTTCTAGTTCTTTCTTAGACTGCATTGTTTAGAAAAAGAAAACAAACAAGCTATTATGAAAAAAGATGATGTGGCAAGAGTGTGAGGATGCTCCACAGATAACAGCCCAGGAAGAGCAGAAACCTACAGTTTGATAGTCCCCAAAGAACTGAAACATGCTTACGACCATATGAGTTATTTTGGAAGGGGATCCCTCTCTTGAGCATTGAGATGAGATTTGGTCATACCAAACATCATGAGTGCCTTGTGACAAATTCTAAGAAAAAGTCCCACATATGCTCAGAGACCTCGCCCTCAGAATCAGGGTCATAATAATATATGCTGTATGGTCTTACCTTAGGGCCAACATATTACAAGATAACATGGTGAATATAAAACATATTTATTTTCTGTTTTGAAAAATCTAAGAAAGATTAGCTGTTTTATAGTATTTTCAAATACAGTACAAACTTTTAAGCTTATCAACTTTAGAATTAAATCATTTTAATAAATATTATGTATATTCTGACTTTATTAAATTATCTCAGCCCATCTTATTCAAATCTTTTAACTTCCCCTTTGTTAGGTATATGCTTGCTGAAGATACTTATTAGATATTACTTTTTGAATTCTCTAAATAATTCCAGATTGATATGATTTAAAATATTTTCCTAAAATAAAGGAATGGATATTTTCATATAATTTAATGCATCAGTATGGATATCAAGTGGAATAAAAACTATCCTTTAGACACCACAACATCATTGTTTAAATGGCCATCTGAAAAGCACATCTAAATCGTGTGATTCTTGTGTGTGTGAGTGTGTGTGTGTGTGTGATTTATTTGTTATTTTATTTATTGACTAATGTTCTCTTGTGTACCTATGGCTGAATGTTAGAAGAGAAAGGTTGTGGTAAAAGAAGAGAATATGCATTTTTATACTGGGGCTGAATCAAATATACTAAATTTCACTTTCCAAAGAAAAAAATAACTGGAAAATAAGTATTTAATTTAAAATTCTGATATTATCTTCTGCATTATAAAGTATATATGACAGTTATTTTTAAGTCACCTAAGTCCTGAAAACATTCATTTTCTGCAGTGTTACTGGAGCAACATGTCTCTGTGATTCCTTCCTAGTATATAAAGTCACCCATAGTATCACTAGCCCTTTCTAGATTCAGTCTTGCAGACCAGGATGGTAAAATTTCTTTCAAAATCTTGGAGAGCATTCTATACCAGAAATGTTGCAATCCCTTAGCAGTCACAATTTTTGCCAATGCAGCCTTTGGTCTTCCTCACACATGCAAGGCAGTATCTAAAAAGTATGGAGGATGTGTGCTTAACATTTAAGTCATATTTCTCCCCTCACACTAAAATCTCAAACTTTTTTAAAAGAGATTTTCCAGTTATAAATTTTTCAAAAATTCTCTGTCATATGTAATTTAAGTATTACATATACACAGTCCAATGTTCAAGAGAAAATGAGATTTTAATATGTAAGTTGCAACATCATGCAAAACACTCATTTTTCTAAAAAAGATCCCTTTTAAAGTTTTCTATACAAAAAAATGAAAGAAGCATGACTCTATGTTCATCTCTGCCTGTGCACCTGTAAGGCCATGAGAGCGTGGGGGATGGTCTCCATCCAACATTTTGAGGCTTTTATCACTTTCATAGCGAACAGGGATCTGGACACTAAAGAGAAAATACTCATGTTATCACTTGAACAGGAGACATAGATTGCACATGGAATCTTCATTTTTTTGCAAAAGCTTATCCATGTCTAATCACTGGTACCTAATAGTAGAAAACAGTCCTTGACAAGCAAATACATATGGGAACAGACTCACATTTTTGTTGTCTCACCTCAGTTAATATGCTTTAGCACTCAATTGGCACCTAATTAACATAGATTAGCACTTCCAGAATATTACTTTACATTTAGTTGTATTAGTTAAGTCCCAGCTTTTGACACTTTTCAGCCTTCTATAATACATAGGAATTTTACTACAATAACTCCTCTTGCCAAGTGAAATGTCAGGAAGCTAAGAGTTATTAGAGCATTCTAATTGAAATTTGAAAACTAATTAGAATGTGTGTTCCTATTTAGGAGCTGCTGAACTAAAAACTCTGGAGTGAAAATAAATCACTATGTTTACACTGTAACTGTCATATATTCTTAAAATTAAATCCAAATGTGAGACTTTTGATTTACAGCATAACCAAAAATATATTCCACAGCACTTTGAAGTTCTTCAAAAAGTTGTGAAGATATTTTTTTAACTAAATAGAAATAAAATCTGCCTTTCCTGGTATAAACTAACAAGTAAAATAGCAAGTAGTAGAATTTTAACAACATTATGTGAAAAATATGGCAACACTGGGCAATACCAACAGTCTCATTCACAGCAATTGCTGGGATTATACTTCTGCAAAGAAAAACTTGGCAGGCAAGGTTGTCAAACTCTTTCCAGAAATCAACTGACAAAGAAAACACACACACACACACACACACACACACACGAGAGAGAGAGAGAGAGAGAGAGAGAGAGAGAGAGAGAGAGAATCAAAACAACCCTCTGACGTCCCCAAAGTTGCTAGTATAAAGATGTGTGAGCCCTTAGTAACAATCTGAGCATCATAAATAGTCAACTATAGATAATAAATAATTTTTAAACATAATAATGCCATTGTGTTTTGTGATATACCCACTGTTCAGTTACCCATGATGATGGTTCACTCCCATATACACATGGATGGCTCTGGTTTAAACAGTGAGATAAAGCTATAAATTAAAAGCAAAGGATGAAAAGGAGGTGGGAACAACCTAGGAAGATAGGCTATGGGGGTTGGGGAAAAGTGGAAAGGATAGGAAGATAAAAGAGAATGAAGGAATGAGTGCGACCATAATGCATTTATATATGTATGAAATCATCAAAGAAGATACTTAAAGCACACACACACACACACACACACACACACACACACACAAACTAAGAATGAAAAGGGTTTTGTAAAGTGGTTATTAAAAATATTTAACATACATATAGAAATACTTTAGGTAGGCATTGGGAAGTTACAAAATCTAAAACACTACATGTTTTTGCCTGCATTTATAATCTAAGAGAATTATAAAAACTGTCTTGTCTTTTAGAAAACAAAGGCAAACAAAAGCCCTGAAATTTTACAAAATATTTGTCCCCTCAAGACTTTTAAGTAGAAGAAGCTCAACTTCAGCATGGCTTAGAAAATGCAGTAAGTATAGATACAAGAAATTACAGCACCCTTCTTGCACATAATGTCCAACATCTCTTGGTAAAGGACTGAGCTTCCAACCCATTGTTACTAGAAAATGTATGTGTATCAGGATAGTTTGAATAAGAAAGTCCCCATAGGCTCAAATATTTGAATGCTGTCTCCAGTTGGTGAAACTGCTTGTGAAGGATTAGGAGCTGTGTCTTTGTTGGAGAAGGTGTGTCACTAGTAATTGGTTTTGTGACTTTAAATGTTGAGATCATTCAGTTATCTCTCAGCTACGGCTCCAATGCCATGTCTGGTTGCCTGTTGGCATACTTCCCATTGTTATGGTCATAAATTCATTGTTTGAAACAATAACCCCCCAAAACTCTTTCACTTATAAATTCCCTTGGTCATAATATCCTATTATAATAATAATAATAAATAACCAAGACACTATCCTTATATTTTACTCTGCCCAAGTTACAGGGAACATTCATTTAACCTTGACAGCAAATGCTTTTTTTATTCTTTCTCTGTTACAGAGGCTATTGAGTAGAGAAAGCCCAAACAAACCCTCATCTTCTGGAGACTTCATTGTAGTTGGAGGCTGGAGGAATTATTTGACAAATAAAATCCTACTCACATTTACTCTCAGCTGGGTAAGTGACATTTCACTTATATAACAACTCACTCACCAAGTAATATTGGAGACATAGCAGCTCTCTGAGTCTGAGAATCTGAGACATTGTCAGACTCTCAGGTGTGAGAGAGAGAGACAATAGAAATGTAATATATTTTATGCATTTATTGAACCTATTGTCTCAAGGTAACATCTATATTGATAGTATAGATCTATACTCTGTATCAGATATACATGACATATATCTCCATGTGTATGTATATATGTTTACATTTTCTGTCTAATCTATCATCTGTCTGTCTGTCTGTCTGTCTGTCTGTCTGTCTACCTAACATCTAATCAGGTAATTGGTTCTTCCATTAGGTTAAACATGGCATAAATCCCAAGCTTTTGCCAGTCAAGTCTCTTGAGGCTGACCTAGGATTGTCTTCATGCTGGGAAATCTGACTTCCTAGAATTTTCTATGGGTAAAATGTTTCCCAACTGTGGTCAAGAAGACTGCTGGGAGAGAAAACAGACCTCAGTTTACAAACTATAGAAATCTTAAGGAAAAACATGGAGTAGGGCTCAGGACATATAAACTGGTGTGGGTGGAGGAGGATGAATAATCCCCATTCAGAGGCTATCAAGTCGGAAGTTCTAGACCTGGAAAGATAGGAAAAAAATCTGGTGAATGCTTATTATTGTCATCAGGAAAAGACATCTCCCACAGCCTTTACCTCTACAGCCTTTACCTGCAAACTTACCTGTGCTATTGCTTGGACTTCCTCCCTGTACTCAAACTTTATCTAAAAAACCTGTGGAAAAAAGAAAAGATAAAATGGCTGAGCACTGGTCTCATCAACAGAACCTCAAATTCTGAGGGAAGTAAAGTGTTTTTAATGTGTGAACCACATGTATATGTAGGAGTGGTTCCGTGTTGTGTCTTTATACATTTTCAAACACCAGTGTTTATATGTGTGTGCCTCATGTGAAGCTGTTTATGTGTATATCTGCACATACACCAAGATATTTAATTGTATGGGATATATATATATATATATATATATATATATATATATATATATATGTACATGTGTTGTGTGTTTGTATATATAAATGTGCGTGCCTTAGAGCGTGCACATTTGAATGATATATATGTGAATAGGTGTCTAAAATCTGTGTGTGTATTTGTGTATTTGTGTGTATGTGTGCATATGAGTGTGTGTGTCCATATGTGGCAGTTTGTGTGTATGCATGTGTATATACATTTGAGTGCATGCCCCAGTTGGATATGCATGTATGTCGTGTGCAGACTTCAAGTGCGAACACACATTTTCACTTGTCCAAAGCACTGGATATTTTGATTACTGACCAAAAGACCTTGATAATACATTTTAAATGCCTACTTTAGTTTCCTTTTCCTGAATATGTATTCACCCAGCATATAATGGATTTTTCTGACCTTATTCCCAGCTCAGTGTTGCTGTTGGATGATCTCACAACATGGCTTCTTCTATAAAGTCACACAGCCCCTATATTCAGCCAAAGGACACCCAAGTGGCCTGAAACAGTGATGACAACTCACATATCTGCCTGCAAACTTTGATTAATGAAAGTTGTGTATGCATGTGGTTAGCAATTAAACTGTAGACATACTAACTTAGTATGTCCTAGGATTGACATTGATCACATATTACATTTGATTGCTCTTAAAGGTGACCATGACAATCTCAGAACAGAACCACTTTTCTGTCATTTTACATGAATAGATATAGCTGAAAAGAGGCTTTTAAATGCACCAATTAGACCATGGTGAATTTTAGGTGACAGGTCTTATCTGAAAATTTGAAACAACCCCCAGACTTGAGTTGATATGATACTTGCCTAAATTGAAGGAACGATCAGAAACCATTACAAGTCACATGATATTTTTTAAGTTGTACTCTTGATAGTTACACAGTGTCTAGTGAGAAGAATGTGAAGGACCACCTATGGAAAACAACCAAACACGTTCCATGCTCACTTTAATTCCATACCCTCTGGCATACTGCTGAGTGACTTTGAACTGCCCTTGAAATTTATGATGTGATATAAATAAACCTTAAGATGGCATGACTTATGAAATGCCTTCATAGCAAACAATACCCAACAATGTGTTTTAGGATCAGAAAAAATAAAATATCTAGTTTCAGTTTAATCAAGGATTGAAGAATGGAATAATCTTGAGAAGTCCTCTCAAAGGTGTGAGAAATGGATGGCCATTGTGACCTTTTAATGTGCTTCAACTGGAAACTAAGACTGTTCTGATTGAGTGTCAAACAGCTGGCAGATATGAGTGAGCTATGCTAATCTTTATCAGATATCTTGATGTAAATTTACAAATTGATTCTTTTTCCTTGGTTGTATAGAACAAAGGGAAGTAACTAATGCTTCTCTTTTATTTGAAGATGTGACCACACCCCTTTAACAGCAGTTTATCTCATCTTCATAGCAGTTCATGACCATACTACACAAAGAATCATAAAATTTAATTTGGGCCCAGAAAAACACAAGTTAATATTTATCTTCTATGTTCCCTCTAAAATCTAGACATTATACAGATTTTTCTATAGTACAAGATATTAGTGAACCATTCATCTTCACAATATTATAACGAGATGGCAAAGGCCACTAAATTATGCAAAAATTTTTATTTAGTTAATAACTTGGAGCATCCTGTTCTTGACTGCTTATCCCTACTACATTGGGCTCCTGCTGAAGGCACAGGATAGGAATGGTAGAGAGAGCATGTCAGAACTGTTATTTTGTGTGCCAGAAAGAAGAGGGGTTGGGTAAGAAAGGATCAAATATTTCTTATGAGAACATAACTCATTTCCAGTGACATAAAGATCTCAAAATGCCAGCACTTCTCAGTAGCACTCCTCTGGTACCAGGTCTTGAACACATGGACTACTGTGGAACTCTTATCTCAATCATGATATTAGGTGATTGATTCACTGATCACTATTACGAATGTGAGAAGAGACAATTTTGTCTTCATGATGATAACCTATTAAATATGGGAGTGGGCTATTAGCCACACAGAAGAGGGATTTTCCAGCAGGCCTTACCTTACTCATAGTCCCTAATCAAAGGATAGCACAAGGTTATCACTGACACAAATTTAGGATTTATTAAAATGATTTGTTGCTGGCTTTGTGTACTCACTTAACATACCAAATGGAAGTAATAAGATTTTCTCTTTCTGAAATTCCTGTCAGGATCTGTGAGGAGAAGTCTAAGTGAGAGCTATCCTAGATGGATAGAGTCACAGGCCGGCCAAACAGTGAAGCCAATTAACAGAAGAACACTGGGGTAGAGATCCAGTTCAGACTACACCAGTCTCGAAGCCACTTGCAGTCTAAATTGCACTTCCAATTTCTTGTGACTCTGCTATGACCTTTAGGTTTCTGAAAGGCTATTGCATAATTGCTAGCACACAATACAGACCTGACAGGAGGAGAGTAAGTAAGACTATATCCACTTTTTACCATTTTCATTTTTTACTGGTGCACCAGCTCTTGGTAAAGCAATCCCAGGCTTGATAGAATTTAGCATTTTCAAAATATACTTCCATAGGCTTCTCCAGAATCAGTTTGGGTTAGGACAGATTTCTAGACACTACTCCTAGATGCAGACCCTTCTTGATGGTTTCCAGAACTCTATTCCCCAGAAAGTTCTCAAAAAATTCAAAGTCTAGGCACGAACCATATTTGTGTCTGAATATTCCCAAGCCCTTTCCCTGGGTAGGAGAAAAGACACAACTTCTTCCAAGGTCTATTCTGAAATCAAATGGCATATGAACAGCATGACCTGAACACAGTTAGCTTCTTTTTGCTTGTTTTACAGCCCAGCAATTTATCTTCATTGACTTTTGGAACCTATATTAGCAGACTAGGCTCTGCTAGTCTTAATGGACTAGGGGGCACTATGAGACAAGTATACTATTCTATGATTATCTCCCTTTTATTAAAGTTGGAGTTAACCAGAAAATGCTAGTAGATGCACACTCTTAAAGAAACATTATCATGCCCTCCAACTAGGTTTTTTGATAATCACAGACCTTCATAGAGATAGATCTTAGAAAAATAAATATTGCATTTGCCATGAATACTGAATTACACTTGGCTGGATTAAAGGAGAAATAAAAATTTTAAGATGATCTTGCAAGGGGAATAGTGTTGGGTGTTTATAGAACAGGTTTTAGAAGAAATAGAAATGAATCACTCATTAGGAGAGAATAATCAGAGCAGACAGTCTGGTCGGATGCAGAAGACGCAGCTCTGCTAGGGTCAGAAGTAAGACTTCAGTCAGCCTGGGCAGAGCTAAGCTTGTTCCTTTAAGGTCCCCTGTGAAAGATTAAAGGGGATGAATAAGTGCCATAAAAAAGTGGGCCTAAGGTCATCTGACATCACCTAGAGGTGTTGTTGGACTAGAGTCTTTGTATTTGCTTGTATTTCTGGCTGAGGAAGGTGCCAAAAAGTTCCAAGGACATTTCTGAAAACAATGGGCCTTGTTGATATGAGCTGTGACAGTAGCCTTTCTCCTTTCAGGGTTTTCTTATCTTGAAAGGCTCCTTCCCAGATAGCTATAGAGGAAGTTGGCTCATTGAAAGAGCTGAGAGGAGGGGATCCTCTCTGGTCTGACTGTTCTCAGCAGCAGCTGTGAGCAAAGAGATGGAAGTTCTACGTTCTAGCAAATATTACCAAATAAACAGCATTTTAATGTTATTTAATACTTTTCCATTTACCCCAATCCAAATTAAGCTATTCCTTTGAAAATAACAGCATAGCGATGGGGCTAAGGGGATGGCTAAGTGGTTGTGAGCACTTGTTGTTCTTGCAGAGTACTTGGGTTTGTTTCCTAACACCCACATGGAGGCTCACAATCCATACGTAACCCAGAGTCTAGGACTAACGTGCCTTGTTCTGGCCTCCATGGGCACCAGTCATGTATTTGGTGTATAGGCATACATTCAGGGGAAACAACCGTACACATAAAACAAAATCTTCCAAAAACAACCCAACAAAATGTACACATTTATACATTAATTATGATCTCATTATGTCATTTCCCCTTTTTCTTTCCCATTTCCAATTTTTCCAGAAACTGCACATCCCTGATCCTTTTCAGAGTCATGGTCTCTTTTTCCATACATGTACACATATGTGCCTTAATGTATTAATCCAACTTGCTCAGTCTATTTAGTGTTATTTACATAAATTTAGGACTGACCACTTTGGTTGCTAGATAACCAAGTATGGTGGTTATCCCTGAAAAACACTATTTCTCCCCAGTTCCTTGACTTTGGAGTCCTCATGAGATTTTTCCCTTCCATATTAGCATTTCTTCTGGTGTGGTCTTTATTCATGTCTTGCTTTGGAAGATGTAATTTTGAGGTATCATGGGTAGAGCTTCCCTGCACTTTCTAGGAAACACATTCTCTCAGTAGATTTCCTGGTTTTCTGGTCGTAAAGTCTTTTTGACCCCATTGCCCTATTGTTCCCTGATACTTATGAGTAGGAGGTATGATGTAGATGCATTAATTTGGGCTAGGAACCCCAGGATTACTTGTATTCTGCCTTTTGATTGCTTGTGATTTTCTGTAATAATCTCTATCCATAGCAAAGAGAAGTTTCTTTGATGAGGGATAAGAGGTATACTCATCGATGGACATAAGGAGTGATTTCTTCCATATTGAGTTGCCCTTAAGTCTCAATAGAGAATTGTTGATTACCATCAAGATAGAAGTCCTTAGGATTATCAAGCTGGTTATCGTTGAACATAGGTGTTACAGCCGATTGCTTAATTTCCTTGGAGTCTTGTATAGCACCTTCTGGAGGAAGGAGGAAAGTTTCAAGTTCCATTCAGCACAGGTCATCAATGTCTTGTGTCTTAAGTACATAGTATCTTCAGCACAAAGGAGCAGCCTTTAACTTCTGGGAGGCAACCAAAGTAAATAAGAATAGTATATAAGGATTGGGAGTCTCTTTGCAATTCCCTCACCAACAAATCAAATCTGCAAAGCCTTTGGTGATAACTCGGTCTATGGACACAAACCCCAGCTGCAGCAGTGTCAAACCACGCCAGGATGTTATCATGGCCTCAGGCAACAGCACAGGCAACTCAGATCAGTTTGGCCTCCAGTGTCAGGATGGCCCCCCAGACATCAACATGGTCTCAGACAGCAGCCCAGAACACTGATATCCAGATGGTTTTTGGTGGCAGCACATGCTTCTTTAACTATGTAAATTTTTAGTCTTATGAAGTCCCACTTACCAATTGCTTGCTATTAATCATGGGCAAATGGCGCCCTATTCGAGAAGTCATTTCCTGAACCTGTATCACGTAGGGTTCTGTCTCTATTTTCTTCTAGTAATTTCATTGCTTTCTGTTACATTGAAGTCTTTGATCCATTTGGAGCTAGCTATTGTGCAATGTAAGAGACATGAATATAATTTTGTTCGAATATAATTTTGTTCTTCTGCATCCAGTTCTTACATCTATTTTAGAGGATGCTGTCTTTTCTTCAGTGCATGTTTTTAGCATCATCATCAAACATTAGAAAGCTGCAGTTACAGATACTCATGTCTGGATATTCTATTTTGTTCCATTGGTCTAAAATTTTTTAGCCAGAACCATATTGTTATTATTGCATTGGCTTTGAAATACATCTTAAGATCTGGAATGGCAATTCTAGAATTGTTCATTTTGCTCAGAATTGCTTTGGCTATCTAGGGTCTTTTGTGGATCCAAATGAATTTCAGAATTTCTTTCTAAATGTGCAAACAAATGAGCTGAGAATTTTGTTGAGAAAACATTGAATTTTAAATTATGGTAGAATGGTGATTTTTCACAACATCATTTTATTAATTTGTAAGTATGAGATTTTTTTTCCATTTTCTAGTATCTTCCTTAGTCTCTTTGTTTAGAGATTTAAAGCTTCCATTATAGAGGTCTTTACATCCTTGGTCATGTTTATTATATTTTATTTTATTTGAGGCTATTGTGAATAGGAGTGTGTCCACACTCTCCATCTCTGGAAGTTTATTGCTGATGTATATAAAAATCTATTGATTTATATAAGTTGATTCTGTATTCTGCCATGTTATTGAACTTGTTTATCATTTCTAGAAGTTTATGAGTGCTCCTACTGTTTCTATTTCCTGTAATAATTTATGAAAGATTGGCTGTAGATATTCTTTGAATGTCTGGTAGAATTCTGCTGTGAATCCATCTGGGCCTAGGCTTATTTTAGCCAGAGGCTTTCTATTACTATTTAAATCTTTTTTTTATTTGTTACTGGTCTATTTTGTTGACTTAGCTCTTATTGATTTAAATTTAGTAATTTGGGTGGATCTAGAAATTCATTCAATTTTTTAATTTAGATTTTTAAACTTAATGGAGTACACATTTTTAAATTACTCCTTTAGAATATTCTGCAATGGTTAGATGTCTGTTGTGATGCTTATTTCTGAATCGTCTTATTTGAGTCCTCTATTTTCTTGCTTTTGGTTGGTTGGGCCAAGGGTCTGTCTAACTCGTTTATCTTTGTAAAGAAGCTGAACTTAGATTTTTTTTAATTTATGCTGTCTAATATGTTTGTGTTTTGGTTGTTCTGGCCTTTTTTTAACTTTTAGTTGCATCTTTTAATTATGTATTTGTACACTATCAGAATTTTTAAATGTAGGATCATATTAATGTTCTCAAAGGTATTTTTGTCTGTGTTTTCATTGTCATTTAGTTCAAGAAATATTTTGATTTCTTTCTTGATTTCTTCTTTGAAATACTTATCATTCAGTAATGACATACATTTGTGAACTTATTGGAGATGTGATTCCTGTCAATTTCAATTTCAAATTTTATTGTTTTATGGTTGTGCATTTCCACTTCCTCATGGGCCATTGGGTACTAGTTCCCGAGAGTGAGGGGGGCAGCAGGAAGCAGGGTTCTGATGATTTTGAGTACCACAGATGAACTTCTGGACACAGCTGCAGAGAGACAACTCTATTGTTCTAGGAATAGAGTATATAAGGGATTTAACAGATACAGGTAGAAAGGGCCAATTGATTATAACATCTTGAGGGAGGGAAGAACTGTTTGATTATAATATAGTACTGAATTATCATTTGGGTGGGAAGCCCAAGTAAGACTTTTGGCTGAGTCAAGCAGCTGTACACAAGGTTATTCTTCAGATAAGAACAGACATCTGGATTCAAGTAAACTCTCCAGACAAAATCAGGCAGAGTAAGAGAAGGCACACTGAGAAAGGGAGTCTTCCATCCAGACTTGGGCAACTGCCACCTAAGTAGCAGGGCTCACCAACAGAGGTCCTATAGAATACATGAAGTTATTTTAGTCATTTTGAACTTGAGACCTATCCCATTGTCAAGTACCAATCCCTGACAGTATTAATAATACTTTGTTATGTTTCCAGACAGGAATCTAGCATGCCTGCCCTCTGAGTGGCTGGTTCAGAGGCATGCAGAGACCCATAGTCAACATTGGATGGAACTTGAGGACTCTTATGGAAGAGTTGGGGGAAGGAATGTAGGCCCTGAAGGAGATAGGATCTCCACGGGGCGGGGGGTGGGTGGGTGGGGGAAACAGAGTCAATTTACCTGGACCCTTGGAGCTCTCTCAGACTGAATCATCAGCCAAAGACTGGACCTGGGCTCTCCCACAGAGATGTAGCAGATTTGCAGCTTGGTCTTTATGACTGCTCTGAGCAACTGGAGCAGCGACTGCTCTTAAAGCCTGTCTTTGGGATATGTTCTGTTTCGGCTGCCTTGTCTGGCCTTAGAGGGAGAAGATACACCTAGCCTTACAGACACTTGATGTGCCAGGGTGAAGGATATGTGGGCAGGCCTCTACCTCTCAGAGGCCAAGAGGACAGGGATGAAGGAAGAATTACGGGAGGGGAGTGCCTGGGTAGAGGGCCAGTGACAGGGATGCAAAGTGAATAAATAAAAATAAAAAAATAAAAAATAAATAAAGAAGATTTATTTTACATCATAGATTGTGATCTATTTTAGAAAAACTTCCATGGGCTGCTGAATGAAATTTTTATTCTTTAGTGTTTGGGTGGAATATTTTGTAAATATGTTAAGCCATTTGATGTAAAATGAGAATTCTGATATTTTTGTTTATTTACTTATTTATGGAGTTGTTCCAAATGATGTTTCTACTGAAGAAATTTGGATGTTGAAATCACCTACTACTACTAGGTTAATGTTAATCTGTGTCTTTTGTTATATTAGCAGAATGTTTAATGATATTGGCTGTACCAGAGTTTGGATATATGGTAGGAAAGTAATGGGTGTTTTGGTTTTTTGTTTCTTGTTAATTGTTTCTTTCCTTAGAATGAAGTGTCCGTCTCTCTCCCTCTTTTAGTTTTAGTTTGAAGTCTGTCTTGTGAGACATAGTATAGCAAAGGCTGCTTGCCTTTGGGTGCCATTTGATTAGGCTATTTTTCCCCATTGCTTCACTTCAAGTTGGCTTCTACTTTAAAGCTAATATGAGTTTCTGGCAGATAAAAGGAGTATTTTGTTTCTTAATCCCTTCGCCAGTCTGGGTCTTCTTTTGGCAAACTGAGGCCACTACATTTTTTAAAGTTATCATTGCAACGTATGTGGTGATTGCAGTCAGTTTTATCGTTTTCTGCTTTTTGTGTTTAATTGTACTTTGTGTTTCTGTTGTTTTCTTTCTCCAGGCTTTTGCTGTGTTTATTTCTTCTCCATTCTTAAGTATTGCTTTCTGTGTTTCGTTCAGGGTTGGTTGGTCTTCTGGAAATGAAACAGAAATATAAAGTAAAAATATATTAAATCTTTTAAAAACAGAGTAACATAATGTCTAAATATATTTCAAATAAACATCTTATTATTTCAAGTTATGTCCTTATTTCAATTCTAGAATTTTTTTCATTTTCTAAAAGAACTTGTTACCCCAGTGATTTAATATGTTTTTCCCTGCTGTTCACATTCACATGTGTTAGTAACTGCAGCCTGCTTTCCACTTGACAGACAACTGCTGCAAGCTTACGGAAGCATTGAAATAGCAAGTTTAGATGTACTTATATACATTGAGGATCAGCAGAAGGACCAGTCAACTGATGGGTCTGCTGAGAGCTTCTGTTCCTTTGCTTATCAGAGGAAATTTGGAGAGTTGGCTTGAAGAAAATAAAAGCATCTGTGGACAAAAATATTAAATCATGTAAAATCATACCAAATGTGAATATTCAGTTAACTAGGAAAAAATGTCATAGTCCTATTTTGTATTTTTATCGGAATACGTACTCACTCACATTTCACCACAATGCGGGGTATACTGCCTATCTCTGCCTTCCCTCTGCCTTCTTCCTGCTTAGCAACTGGTTGTCCCTGGATTTGTACTAAATAACTTTTTATAGTGAGCAAGTCCTTTAATCAAAATGAGTGTTCATATCTCAGTTTGAAAGAACAATCCTTTTTGGAGTAGCTTTTGTCCTATGTGTCTTGAGACAAAATGAAGTATAGTAGGCTTTATAAAATGGAGACTTGAGACATGGAGGCGATACACCCCCACCTTCTAAAGATCAAACCACATTCTTCTTTCAACAAACTTCTTGTCAGTATCATCTCAGTTGGGTGTTGCATAAGTAACAAATTGGTATGGTTTTATAACTAAGGGTATTCCTGCCCAGCCAATAACCTACCTCTGGAAATAACCTTTAGCACAATTCCTCTATAGAAAAGAAAAGGAAAAACAAATTTAAGAAAATGAAAACTTCCTGTACCTGCTCTACAGGGGACTATTTGGGGCCGTCCTTATTCCATGTACTCAGATTATAACCAATTTTTCTCTAATAAAGGTTGTTTCCTTTGACCACCATATCTACCACTTTTTAAAAATCAGTTAACAATATTATAGCAAGAAGTAATAAGTTTTTGCATATGTAGTTAGAGGCAAAGCCTGAAGCACGTACAAGACCTAAGACGGCAGCTAAAGCAACAGAGACTGGGTCATGTCTTAGTCAATGTTCTAAATCCCTTAGAATAATAACATCACATGCAAATAGAATCATTTATGCTCCACAATATATCAATGAAGCACATTCTAATTTGCAGGTAAAAAAAGAGACTCCTGGTGACCCTTGAAAGGTTAGAGAGTTAATGTGCTGCAAACATAAGTTTAAAAGCATGGGGGTATGGATTTCTTCAATAGTAGTATGGGGGCCATGGTGAATGCTCTCCCAAAGAGATACAGATGGTGAATTCTCCACATTAGTAAAAACAATCATTTACTGTCTCTATAAGTACCTTTGGGCCTCTTAAAAGTAAATATTCCTAACCATCAGGGAAATGAAAATTAAAACTAATTTGAGAGACCACCAGATTCCAGTCAAAGAAGCTATCATGGAGAAATACATTGGCAAATGTCAGAGATGATGTGAAGAGACAGAAAAACATTTATACACTGTTGGT
The DNA here is from genome assembly GCA_036184795.1 of Tokudaia tokunoshimensis. Taxonomy (NCBI): domain Eukaryota; kingdom Metazoa; phylum Chordata; class Mammalia; order Rodentia; family Muridae; genus Tokudaia; species Tokudaia tokunoshimensis. The sequence goes on from BTHU01000014.1 coordinate 120,063,657, forward strand.
GGAGGTACAAATTAATATAATCATAATCAGTTTAGATATACTTCAAAAATTAAAAGTAAAACAAATTTTCAATATCGTACATACAAGTAACATAAACAGACTGAACGGGTTTTATTTACATATTTAGGAATGTATCTATATATGTTTATATGCATAAGCAATTAATGAAAAATAGTCCACAATTTCACAGAAAAAATGAGGGATTTATGAGAGGCTTTGGAGGAAGGAAAGGGAAAGGGGAATTGATATAATTATATTAAAGTTGCAAAAAAAAAGTAAGAAAAAAGAAAAATTGCAAAATGGAACTACCTGAAAGAATTGCAGGAACAAAAGTGGAGAAGAGCCTAAGAAAAAGGATGTCCAGTGACAGTTGCAAATTGAGACCCAGCTCAGGGGGAGGCCCCAAGGTCTGACACCATTACTGATGCTATGGTATGCTTAAAAACAGGGGCCTGTCATGACTGCCCTCGAAAAAGCCCAACAAGCAGCTCAAAGAGTCAGATGCAGATATTTGCAACCAACCAATGGACAGGAGCTGTGACCCCTGTGGCTGAATTAGGGAAAAGCTGGAAGTAGTTGAGGAGAAGGAGAGCAATCCTATAGGAAGACCAGCAGTCTTAACTAACCTGGACCCTGGGGATCTCTCAGACACTGAGTCACCAAACAGGCAGCATACCCCAGCTGATATGAGACCCCCAAACACATATATAGCAGAGGACTGCCTGGTCTGGACTCAGTCAGAGAAGATGCACCTAATCTTTGAGAGACTTGGGGCACCAGGGAGTTGTCTAGTGGGGTGGGGGTGAGGACATCTTCTTGGAGACTCGGGCAGGGAGGGACAAGTTGTAGGATGTGGAACATTCAAAGGGTGGACCGGGAAGGGGATAAAGTCTTGACTATAAAAAATGATTATAGAATTAAAAAGAAAAAGAAAAATAGAACTACCATATTACCTAGCCTTTTCACTTCTGAACATATAATCAGAAAATACTGTGCCATGTTACAGATATATTTACACATCTATGTTTGTGGCTGCTTTTTATTCACTATAGCAACAAGTAAGGTTAACCACATTTCCATCAACAGATGAATGGATAACATAAATCTGGTATATATATAAAATGTTCATATCTAGAGAAAAATCAAATCACAAAATTTGCAGGAAAATGATAAGTTAGAATATGTAATGTTAAATGAGGTTATACAACCCCCCAAACAAATTCTCTTTCATATGCATATCCTAGTCACATACACACACACACACACATACACACATATATATGTATGTATATGTATATATATATATATATATATATGTCACACACACACACCTATATATATATGTGTGTGTGTGTGTGTGTGGTGTGTGTCTGTGTGTGTGTGTATAATGTGCATATATAAAGAAATGTAATTGAATGTAATTGTGAGTAAAGTATAGTACGTATAATGGGTAAATATTAGGTAATGAGAAAGGATGAAGTTCAGGTAGCAGACATAGCAGAAATGTAAGTTTTAATACTGTACTTGATTTATTATCATTGCTGTTGGTGTATGTGTAGGGTATATAAATGCATAAACATAATTGATAGTTAAATGTAAAATCTAATGTGATGTTCCACATCTTCAGAATCGTTATTCTAACTATAAAGAAAATAATTGAAATGAATAGGCTTTGGGTTTGGCTAATTTTTCATAATGTTTTACTTTTATTTTTTAATTTGTAAGTTCCTAGTACAGAGAAGCAAGTAGACTAACTGCAGTTTTTAATCTTCCAACCATCCAGACTTAACTCTGCTCTGTAGCAGACCACACGTTGTAACAGACCATCCTCTTTGCCCCCATTCCCAGGGAACTAAGCCAATCTTGGTGGAACACACAGCTCCTCCCCTCCTAGCCAATTCTCACTCCTAAGTTTTCAGCTTCTAATATGTAGAAACACATTTTAACTGGACATACACAAGATTCTAGAAGAATTTCCTACCAGGTAATACACAGATACTACACTCTCCTCAAAATCAGGAAAGGTAACAGAAACCAAGGAACATAACGCCTATCTAACAAAGATAGAATAAAATATCAGCACCTAGAACTACAATCTTCCCAAACTTAGATTTGGCCTAGACACCAGTGTTAAAACACAGTAACAGCCAAGACAATAAGTCTTCACTAGAGCCCAGAAACACTGCCAGAACAGACCCTGAGTGCTGCTATATAGCTGAAACACAATAAAATGATTTACAACATAAATTTCTATATTTGTAAATATGATAAAGTCCTTAGAGAGGCAATGAATGAATCCATTAAAATATCTAGGAAAACATCGTAGCAGAAAATGATTAAAACAGTTCAAGGCCTGAACAAGAGAATAGGATTGATAAAGAAAGTCCAAACTGAGGGCAACATGGAAATTAAAAATTTAGAAAACTTAACAAGAACCCTGGAGATAAGCCTCCTCAACAGGGTACAAGAGATGGAAGAGAGAATCTCAGTCGTTGAAGACATGATAAAAGAAATGGGTACCTCCAACAAAGAAGATGTTAAATCCAAAGAACACCTGAAATGAAACAGCCAGGAAATTTGGGAAACAATGAAAAGACCAAATATACAAATAATAAGGATAGAGGAAGAAGAAAAGATAGTTCAGGCTGGCAAGGATGTAAAATAAGGGGAACACACATCAGTTATTAGTGGGAATGCAAACTTGTACAGCCACTATGGAAATCAATATGGCAGTTCTTCAGTAAGGTGACAATAAATAAACTTCAACATCCAGCTATACCACTCTTGAGCATTGTGGTGGTTTGAATAGGTATGCTCACCACAGACTTGTGTGTTTGAATGATTGGCCCATCGGGAGCAGCATTCTTAGAGGGTGTGGCCTTGTTTGAAAAAGTGTAGCCTACCCTAAGTCCTTGTGGAGAAAGTTTGTCAAGTACATGTGTGCTTTGAGGTCTCACATATCTGTCTACATGGGACACAGTCTTTCCCTGCTGTCTTCAAATTAAGATACAGAACTCTCAGCTCCTCTACACCATGTCTGCTGTCTTCCTGCACACTGCCATGAGCCCCCACCATGATGATCATGGACCAAGCCTCTGAAACTGCAAGGCAGCCCCAATTAAATGTTTTTCTAAGAGTTGCCATCGTCATTGTGTCTCTTCACAGCAATGAAACCCAAACAAAGGTATGCATATGTGTGAAGACTGTTAAGAGCTAGTTCCATGTAAGAATGGCAGAGTGTGTACATTGAGGTTTCCTTTTATAACAGAAGAGATGTAGAAATCCCAGCAAAAAATTAACAGTCATTTCCTGGGAACGCGCAGGCCATTCTGGTCAGTGAAGCAGGTAGGCAGATTATTACCTCTCTCTCAGCTCCTCTGAAACCAATCCCCAAGTCTTCTCCCAAGTTGTAAGTAGACCACGTACTGGACATTCACCTTTCTCTCTTGCCCATGTCCAGTCCATCACACAGATCTTCCTCTTCAAACTCCCCAGCCCCTAACTCTTGTAGGGCCTCCTCAGAAACTTTCAGGCCACTTAAGCTTAGATGTACTGAAACTGCTAGAAGAAAAGTGGGGAATAGACTTGAATCAATAAGCATAGAAAATGATTCTCTGAAGAGAGCATCACTAGGTCAGGCATTTATATAAATTGTTAACAAATGGGGCTTCATGAAACTGAGAAGTGTCTGCATGGCCAAGTACACTGTCAATTGGAAAAAGTGGCAGCCTATAGAATGGGAAAAGAATTTTATCAACTACACATCTGATAGATAGCTAATATCTAACATATATAAGAACTAAAAAAATATAAACCCAGATATCATAAAAACAAAAAAACTCAAGTAAAAACTGGAGGGGAGTTCTAAAAAAGAGAATTTGCAAAAGAGGGCATTCAAATGGCTAAGAAACACTTAAAGAAGTGTTCAACATCCTTAGCCATCAGGGAAAACCAAATCAAAATTACTTTGAGATTTTATCTTATACCCATTAGAATGGCTAAGATCAATTAAACAATTGACAGTTAAACAAGTGACAGTTCATGCTAATTGGAGTAAAGGAAGCACTGTTCAATTGTTGATAGGAATGCAAACTTGTACAGTCACTATGGAAATCAATGAGATAGTTCTTCAGGAAGATGGCAATAGATGAACTATAAGATCCAGTTATACCACTAGAGGATACTTCAGTCTACCATAGAAACACTTGTTTAATCATGTTTAATCCTTCTCTATTCATAAAAGACACAGATTAGAACTGACCTAGATGTTCCTCAACAGAACAATTGATAAAAATAATATGATAACTTTACACAATGGGGTATTACCAGGCCCTTTAAAAAATTGACATCATGAAATTTTCAAGTAAAAGGATGGATCTAGAAAAAATAATTCTGAGTGAGGTAACCCAAACCCAGAAGGATAAGCATAGTATATATTCCCTTATATCTGAATGTTAGTGGTTCTTTTGATGATAACCAAGCTACAATGTATAGAACCACAGAGACTAGGAATAGAGCAAGGGACTAAGATGGGAAGACTCAAATAGGAAATAAAATAGGTTTCTTTCCTCTGGAGCAGGAGGGTCATGAGACAAAGTGGGAAAAGAGAAATAAGGAAGATTGCACATGGAGAAAGTGCTACATTTAGTGCCATTTGAAGACTAGTATGGAAGCCAAATTCAGTAGCAGATACCTAAAATATAATGATGTATGAAAGCAATCTACATGGAATCACTTAATAAAGGAGGAGCCCAACAGTACATCTCTTGTCACTAAGTGAAGGTTTCAATCACTGGATTGGGATGTATAAAATTGAGTTGTTGGGATTTTGATGGGGATTGCATTGAATCTGTGTATTACTTTTGGTAAGATGCTCATTTTTACTATAGAACCCAGATGTCCCTCAACGGAGGAATGGATTCAGAAGATGTGGTATATCTACACAATGGAATACTACTCTGCAATTAAAAACAATGAATCCACGAAATTCCTAGGCAAATGGTCAGATCTTGAAAATATCATCCTTAGTGAGGTAACCCAATCACAAAAGAACACACATGGTATGCAGTCACTGATAAGGGGATATTGACCCAGAATCTCGGAATACCCTAGACACAATTCGCATATCAATAGATTTCTAAGAAGATGGAAGGAGAGACCCCTGGTCCTGGAAAGACTGGATGTAGGGGAACGCCAGGACAGAGAAAGGAGAGGGGGTTGAATGGAGAAAAGAGGGAGGGAAGGGGGCTTATGGGACTTTTGGGGAGGGAGGAAACGGGAAAGGGGAAATGATTTGGAATGTAAATTAAAAAAAAATAAAAAAAAATTAAAAAAAAAACTCAAGAAGTTAAACTCCAGAGAGGCAAGTAACCCTATTAAAAAATGGGGTACAGAGCTAAACAAAGAGTTCTCACCTGAAGAATATCTAATGGCTGAGAAGCACCTAAAGAGATGTTCATCATCCTTAGTCATTAGGGAAATGCAAATCAAAGCAACCCTGAGATTCCATCTCACACCAGTCAGAATGGCTAAGATCAAAAACACAGGAGACAGCAGTTGTTGGCGAGGATGTGGAGAAAGAGGAACACTCCTCCACTGCTGGTGGGATTGCAAGCTGGTACAACCACTCTGGAAAGCAGTCTGGCGGTTCCTCAGAAAACTGGGCATGACACTCCCGGAGGATCCGGCTATACCACTCCTGGGCATATACCCAGAGGCTTTACCTGCATGCAATAAGGACACATGCTCCACTATGTTCATGGCAGCCTTATTTATAATAGCCTGAAGCTGGAAAGAACCCAGATGTCCCTCAACGGAGGAATGGATTCAGAAGATGTGGTATATCTACACAATGGAATACTACTTTGCAATTAAAAACAATGAATTCACGAAATTCCTAGGCAAATGGTCAGAACTTGAAAATATCATCCTTAGTGAGGTAACCCAATCACAAAAGAACACACATTGTATGCAATCACTGATAAGGTGATATTAACCCAGAATCTCGGAATACCCTAGACAGAATTCGCATATCAATAGATTTCTAAGAAGATGGAAGGAGAGACCCCTGGTCCTGGAAAGACTGGATGTAGGGGAACGCCAGGACAGAGAAACGAGAGGGGGTTAAATGGAGAGAAGAGGGAGGGAAGGGGGCTTATCGAACTTTCGGGGAGGGAGGAAACGGGAAAGGGGAAATGATTTGGAATGTAAATAAAAAAACCTTAGAAAATAAAAAAAAAAGCAGAAAAAAAATTGAGTTGTTGGTCTAAGGTATCCCAGCGTAACTCCCCCTGCCCCCACAGAAAAATCTCAGACTTTTGCTAAAACTATAGACTGCTCTCTGCAATCTGATGGCAAGGCCCAAATTTTAAAGACAACACTTAATAACTCATTGAAAATTGAAGTTGAGCTGATTCCTATTTAGAGTCTTCATACCTACATGCTAGCATGTTTGGTACAGCAAGGCACAGTACCAAAGGAGAAACTTAACATCAACCCTGTTACAAACCTTTTCTGGTCTACAATGGTGGACTGAATACAAGATATCTTAGGGTAATAGTGGCAGACACCTTGAAGGAATAGCCATCCAATATCTGATTTGACTGAAGGTTTACTGTGGTAAGACTGATAAGAACCTAAGACCATCTAGGTAAATCCAAATACCCATGTTCTAATGAATACCAAGACCATAGAAATAAAATGAATCAAAATAGCATTCTGCTATACTCATAGGTCAGTGTCTTGCTCAACCATCATCAGAGAGGCTCCCTCCTTTGCACATGGGTACAGTGACCCACAGCCAGATATTATACAAAGAATAAGAGACCTGGAAGTACTTAGCTCTAAATGCGATATTTCCATCAAATGCCTCACCTCAGGTATCAGGTAAGTAAGTATACAGAAGAAGAGATAGGAAGAGTATAAAAGCCAAATACACACACACACAGACACACACAAACACAAACACACAAACCCAAGACCCTCTAAATCAAAATGATTAAAGCTCATATGAATTCTCAAAGACTAAGGTGGCATGCAAAGGACCTGGTCAAGTCTTTTTTACATATATTTGGATTACAATTTAGTGCTTTTATGGAATTTCTGATTGTGTGAACTAGTGGGTCTCTGTTTCTAGATCTTTTTATTGGACTCTTTTTCTTGTTTTTTTCAACTACAATGTGTTATTGTTTCTTTTATCATATTATATTTTACTATTATTCTTTAAAGTCCTGTTTGTTTTCTAGATTGTAGGTATAATAGGGAGAAACTGAGATAAATAGAAAGAGGGGAAGACCTATGTAATAATCACAAATATTATGTGAAAAAAATAAATTTTAAATGAAGGATAAAAATAAAGACACTTTCAAAGAATAAATGAAAGTACTGATGAGATATTACAGTGTCTCTATACTTATATATAGTAATTTCTTACCTATACTATATATATATGTATGTATAAATATATCTTCCTACTTCAATATACTTCCTACTTATACATTCTTGCATATTTATATCTCTCTATATAAAGGAATATAGATGGTATAGATTATGTATGTACATGTAGATATAAATAATACAGATATAAATAGAGCTAGAGATAGAAAATCTTACTCCTCTGTCTTTCACATAACCCCTTTCCAGGCTATCAGAAGTTTTTGTTATCTGTTTTTTGAGACTGAATATATAATATATACCCAGTCTAAGACTGTTATTTACTTCTAGCTCTTGTTCTGCTTAGAAAGTCTAAAAGATTAGGTGAAAGAGAATTCAACACCTTGCCCCCCAAAGAAAGTGTCTCACAATGGCTCTATTTCAACCAATGCCCACTGGCAGATCACATCTCCAGATTTCTACATGGTATTGAACTGTAATAGAGTGTACCATTCATATCTGTTTCAGCATGTTTGACCTAGAGATTCTGTCAATTGCCAAACTGGACCATTTAAGTAGCTCTATGGTCTACTCTGTGTTTAGATAAAGTCTATCTCAATCACAACTGGATTCAGCTAGCTTCCTCATGGTTTGCTACAAGCAATGTCTTTGAAATTATTTCCTGTGGGATATCTATCTCACTTGTGAAAATCACAAGGGAAGACTGCATGTGCTGACTTCTTTCCTTAACACGTATTATATCCTTTATTGTAATGTCATATCATCATTAAATCTTTGGCAAACACAATAATTATATCTTAGCTCATGTAAGTAGGGAAACTCTAATAAAATCAAAGAAAAGGAAGAAATGCACATGGTAGGCTCAAAGCATTTCCCTGAGAAGGAATTAGAATTTCAAATTAAAATGCATGCTTGCCCTGCACAGTAAGGCATGAACAAATCTCTGTGATTTATTAAGGTTTATTTTTTTCTGTTATAATTCTTTTGGTATTGGAAAGGAATCACATGTGTGCTTATATTTTATTGAATGACTGGTTATCTAGTCCAAATAATCTCTTCAGCTACTTGTAAATGTAGGTGGGTGAGCTGATGGTTACAAATCTTCTTACAGTCACAACAGAGACCTTTAAACAGGGCTGAAAATCTACTGTGATTGAACAAATGTATCCATGAAATATTCTTTTGATATTCGTAGCATAGTTGTTGAAAAGTAAACACCCAACAGAACCAGTAGCTCAGTCTATTCAGGGTATGATATTTACTATATTGAAGTCACTCACATTTTGTTCAATGGGTGTGTGCAATTATATGTGGATATAAACAAAAGTCAATATACCTGAGTTAGGATGGTCTTGAATTACAATGCATACAAGTCTTATCGTATTCTCACATTATAGAAACTATTTTACAGTAGACGATTGTTTGATAAATGAAATATGGTTCATAGCAAGGCAGACAGAAAACCAGAGACTCTGAGGAGCAGTACACAGTGTTGATATTACAATTAAAAATCACTCTAATTCTCAATTTAAACATTCGCAGATGTAAGGAGACATTGTAATACAGGTTGGCAGCTCCCTGAAAACTTAAAATATTAAGTTGAATTTGCCTTACACATTCAATAAATGCTCATGGAAATAAAAAACAAAATATGCAATTCCTGCATTGCTTAACAATTCTGCTTCTGTGTGTAGTCTCAAGATAATTGAAAACAAGTCTATAATATAGGCAAAACAAAACTAGTATGCACAGAAAGACATTTACTGGGAAGACAGCAGAGCAGAGAGCATCAAGAATATGTCAGTGCCTAGACAACAATTGCACTGGAAAAGTCTGTCTAATGTGACAGTTTTAGAATCTGGAGTCTATTAAAGTCCCACAAAGTCCCATGGGAAGCAAGACTGGTGTATTACATTTCATTTCAGCAATTAGCACAGGAGCAATTACTCATTTCTGTCTCCACTGCATGGTAGGCATCTCTGGGTCTGGGCAATCTTCAGTCTTTGGGAGCCAGAATAGGAGAAAGACTCTGTTCTTGATCTTTCAGACTTCCAGGCTCATATCATGGGGTGCTGCTTTCGACCACAGAGCTGTGAAGAGGAGAACAACAATATTGTTGTATATTTCCTTATGGATACAATCAGATCTGTTGCGCTGACATGGTATCATCATTCTGCTTTTCACTCCTCCACTATCATCCCCAATTTGAAATGTAGACTTTAATCTAGGCATCACAAAGCCACTTTATAGATGGGGATGATGAAAGAGTGACTTGCATGACTGGGAAAAAGAGCAGGCTTAGAAAATACCCCAGAAAATTCTAAATTTATTACTCAGGTCATCCTTGAAACAGTAATTTGTAAATATAGTGAAGAGAATCTAACAAAAAATATTAACAGAAAACAGCAAAGTCTTGATTTATGGAATAGTTCTTTATTAGTACCTGGTGTTCACTGTTCAGTAACAAAAACATTGCAATATAAGAAAAGAACATAGAAATTTGTCCCATTTAAAGAAAAATTAATAATTAGTGGGAACTGACCTGCAAAGACCTGATGACAGATCTACTTCACAAACATGTGAAAATAAGCACAGATGCTCAAAGAGCCAAGTCAAGATGTGGAATAAGTTATGAAAACAATGAATAAAACACAGATAGACATGAAGAAATCACAACACTAAAGAGAACAAGAAGATGTTCTAAAATGAAAATGTACAATTTCTGAAAACTTGGTAGAGATACAAAACAGAGCCAAACAAGCACTAGAAAGAATTAGTGAACAAATTACACAGGATGATACAAATCATCAAATCAGGAATAGATAGAAAAAAATCACAAAAAAAGTGAACAGAGACTAATCTGCTTCTGGGCTACTGAGTGGAACATTGCATTGGGCGGGGTATGAATGTACAAGAGAATGGAGTAGAGAATACTTTTGCAGAATAATTGTTGGAAACTTGTATGAAAGATGTGCTTGTGAGCATACTAAAATTTCAACAAATACCAGTTGAATAACAGTAATTCAAAGTCCCAAAGGAAGACATTATTGTCACAATTGTGAAAGACAAAGAATGAACCTTGTAAGTAGCAAGGAAGGAAAATCATACCACATAAGAATGAATTATCAGCTTTCAATCATAAATATTGAAAATTCTAAGGTAAAGAACATGTCAGCCAAGCTACCTTTCAAAACCAAGGGAGAAACTAAAGTATCCCCAGAGAAACAGAAGGGAAAGGATTTATGCCAATAGCTGTACACCACTACAGAGGGAACCTATGGATGCAGCATATTTAGAAGTGGCCTTCATCCATATAAAGAAAGGAACAGCAAAAATGATAAGAGACAGTCAATGAAATCAAAATATTTTCCATTTGTCCTTTCCTTCCTGTCTTTTACTCCCCACACCTTCTTTCTTTCTCCAAAGTCTTGCACATATCAGACTAGTGTTGATGATGATTTTGAACTCCTGATTCTCTCTTTCTTCTTCTCAAGTGATAAGGAAACAGGTAGGTTTGCACTACTCCATCCAGTTCAAATATTACTTTCTGAAAAGGTGAATAAAATTGACAAATATTTATCTAAACAGGCATGAAAAAATAGAAAAGACTTAAATTACTAATGTCAGATAGAGAAGCAGGGATATCACTACTTTTATAGAAATAAAAGCAATAGGAAACTACTATGAATAAGTGTATGCTTGTCAAAATATTTGTGGTAATACTTTCCTCATAAGAGTTGGGCCACATTATTTAATGCTGCCAAAAAAAGAGACATTAAATATCTACAAGCAAATATTTTTCATAAATAGTGATGCAAAATCCTCAAAATATATAAACTGAGTTTTTCTGGACATTCAAAATAATCAAAATGCAGAAAAAGGTTCACATTTTCCTTGCAGTTGACACAAAGAAATGGTTGATTGGCAAAAGTAAGAACATTTTAATGATTAATAACATTAAAAATGAACATACTAGGGGAAATTACAGAGGAAAATAAAATTTAGTATGAACCATGATTACCATACCCACTGTTGAAAACTTAAGTATACTTCCTCTGAACAAGGCTATACAGTCCAAACATTTCAATTTAACAAAGGATAGGAAGATCTAGGAAGATATAACTTTAGCATTGATATATATAGAAAGATATTAAAAATTTCTCTCTTAATATATAGAAAATTCTGAAGAGTCAACAGTCTTTCTGTAAGGCAATGGACACTGTCAATTGGACAAAATGGCAACCAACAAATTGGGAAAAGATCTTTATCAACCCTGCATTCGACAGAGGGCTAATATCCAATATATACAAAGAATTCAAGAAATTAGACTCCAGAGAGCCAAATAACCTATTAAAAATGGGGTACAGAGCTAAGCAAAGAATTTTCACCTGAAGAATATCGAATGGCTGAGAAGCATCTAAAGAAATGTTCAACATCCTCAATCATTAGGGAAATGCAAATCAAAACAACCCTGAGATTTCACCTCACATCAGTCAGAATGGCTAAGTTCAAAAACTCAGGAGACAGCAGGTGTTGGCAAGAATGTGGAGAAAAGAGGGATGCTCCTCCACTGCTGGTGGGATTGCAAGCTGGTACAACCACTCTGAAAATCAGTCTGGTGGTTCCTCAGAAAACTAAGCATGACACTTCTGGAGGACCCTGTTATACCACTCCTGGGCATATACCCAGAGGCCTTCCTGGCATGCAATAAGGACACATGCTCCACTATGTTCATAGCAGCCTTATTTATAATAGCCAGAAGCTGGAAAGAATCCAGATGTCCCTCAACAGAGGAATGGATATAGAAAATGTGGTATATTTACAGAATGGAATACAACTCAGCAGTTAAAAACAATGAATTCATGAAATTCTTAGGCAAATGGGTGGAACTGGAAAATATCATCATAAGTGAGGTAACCCATTCACAAAAGAACATACATAGTATGCAGTCACTGATAAGTGGATTTTAGCCCAGAAGCTCATAATACTCAAAACACAATTCACATATCAATTCATTCCCAAGGAGAGGAAGAAGAGGCCCCTGGTCCTGGAAAGACTTGATGCAGCAGTGTAGGGGAATACCAGGTCAGAGAAGCAGGAGGGGGTTGACTGGGGAACAGGGGGAGGGAAGAGTGCTTATGGGACTTTCAGCGAGGGGGGATCAGGGAAAGGGGAAATCATTTGGAATGTAAATAAAGAATATAGAAAATAAAAAAAAGAAAAAGAAAATTCTGAAGAGTCTTCAGAAATCATCAAATGAATTCAGCAAAGACAAAAAATGGAAAGTCAACATACAAGCACTTGGTGCACTTGGTTACAATAATAATGAACAACTTCATGAGTACCTTAGGCATGCAATTCCATGATATTGAAAGGTATCACATTTTTCTTGATTAAGTCTCCTTGAAAGACCTCTGTAATCTGTGCTGACATCAAAGGCCATGCTGATATCCATGATTCATGCTACTGCCACAACATTCAGTCCGTTTTGCCACCAGAAGACATGTTGAGATCCTGCTCTGTGCTGCAGCTATGTGGATATTTGTGATATGTATTGCGCAAAAAGCAATGTAGAAGTCCATGATTAATGTTGCTGACAGAGGGTATCACCAAGGAAACCTGTTTTGCAGTGATATCTGTGACTGCAGACTCACGACTGCTAATTAGGGACATCAAACATTGAAGGCTTCTGTATTTAGGAGCCCATCCAAGAAGGAGGAGGAGGAAGAGGAGGAGGAGAAGAAGAAGAAGAAGAAGAAGAAGAAGAAGAAGAAGAAGAAGAAGAAGAAGAAGAAGAAGAAGAAGAAGAAGAAGAAGAAGAAGGAAGAAAGAAAGAAGGAAGAAAGAAAGAAAGAAAGAAAGAAAGAAAGAAAGAAAGAAAGAAAGAAAGAAAGAAAGAAAGAAAGAAAGAAAGAAAGACTAAAGGAGAAAGAAAATGGAAAAGAAAAAGAAAAGAAAGTACTGACAAGAGCTATTAAAGGCAGTTCTTAAATGGTTTGATAAATATGCTCTTCACAGTTGATGGCTTCTGGTAGGGGTACAGGAGATGGGGTTCTGGGAAGGACTCAGTTTTCTTTAATAGTTCTGCCACTGGGGCTTTGGTCATGCTCCATTGAGTATATGGACAATACAAATTGGACTTGGTCTTCTCCCATGGTGGGACAGAGGGCATGAGGATGGGAAGGTGGGCCTGGGATAAATGGAGCACATTGTATGAAATTCCCAAATAATTAATAATAGTTCTATGTTGGGAAAAAAGAATTAATGCCCCACATATAGAGAGCACTCCAAAAACTCACCAACAAAAATATACAGCAATCCACTTAAGTAGTGAAAGGAGCTTGAATAGACAATACTTTAAAAAGATAAATAAATAGACCCCTTTTCTATCCATTTTAATGGAATATAAAGCAACAATAGCTACAGTGCTACATAGTATGAAAGTTCCTTTAGAAGTCAAGAATAGAATGTTTATATGGGCTAGTGATTCTGATTTAGGAAATCTAAGAAAATGAAAAGCTGTTATTTAGAGATTTTATATTGATATCTATTATATCATTATTCATGGGAGTTAAAATGCACAATCAACCCAACTACCCATGGATGGATTAGAAGATAAGAAAATATGTGATACATGCACACAGCAACGTTTGTTATTCAGCTTTAGAAAGAAAAGATATTCAGATATATGCTACAACTGTGAACCTAATCAAAATCAGTATCAATCAAAGACAAATGCTCCCTGTTTTCTATAACAAGGAGTTGTGAAGAAGGTTCATGCCTACTGAAAATAGCCTAGTGCTGTTCTTGAACATTTGAGTATTTTTCTATGGACATTTTTCACTAATAGAAATGCAGTTTCAGTTAAGGGAAACAAGGAGATTTTTGGAAACACATATTGGTGATGTTTTCATAGCATGAATATATTAACATCAGTGAATTATATGCATAAAATTGTTATTGGTTATTTTTGCAATGCAAACATTTTTTTATTATTTTATTTTATTTAATTTACATTCCAAATCACTTCCCCTTTCCCGTTTCCTCCCTCCCCGAAAGTCCCATAGGCCCCCTTCCCTCCCTCTTTTCTCCATTCAACCCCATCTCGTTACTCTGTCCTGGCGTTCCCCTACATCCGGTCTTTCCAGGACCAGGGATCTCTCCTTCCATCTTTTTAGAAATCTATTGATATGCGGATTGTGTCTAGGGTATTCCGAGATTCTGGGTCAATATCCCCTTATCAGTGACTGCATACCATGTGTGTTCTTTTGTGATTGGGTTACTTCACTAAGGATGATATTTTCAAGTTCTGACCATTTGCCTAGGAATTTCGTGAATTCATTGTTTTTAATTGCAGAGTAGTATTCCATTGTGTAGATATACCATATCTTCTGAATCCATTCCTCCGTTGAGGGACATCTGGGTTCTTTCCAGCTTCTGGCTATTATAAATAAGGCTGCTATGAATATAGTGGAGCATGTGTCCTTATTTCATGCGGGTAAAGTCTCTGGGTATATGCCCAGGAGTGGTATAGCCGGATCCTCCGGGAGTGTCATGCCCAGTTTTCTGAGGAACCGCCAGACTGCTTTCCAGAGTGGTTGTACCAGCTTGCAATTCCACCAGCAGTGGAGGAGTGTTCCTCTTTCTCCACATCCTCGCCAACAACTGCTGTCTCCTGTGTTTTTGATCTTAGCCATCCTGACTGGTGTGAGATGGAATCTCAGGGTTGTTTTGATTTGCATTTCCCTAATGACTAAGGATGATGAACATCTCTTTAGGTGCTTCTCAGCCATTAGATATTCTTCAGGTGAGAACTCTTTGTGTAGCTCTGTACCCCATTTTTAATAGGGTTACTTGCCTCTCTGGAGTTTAACTTCTTGAGTTCTTTGTATATCTTGGATATTAGCCATCTGTCGGATGTAAGGTTGGTAAAGATCATTTCCCAGTTAGTTGGTTGCCGCTTTGTCTTTTTGACAGTGTCTTTTGCCTTGCAAAAACTTTGTAATTTAATGAGGTCCCATTTGTCTATTCTTGATCTTAGAGCATAAGGTATTGGAGTTCTGTTCAGGAAATTCTCCCTGTGCCCATATGTTCAAGGTTCTTCCCTAGTTTCCCTTCTGTTAGTTTCAGTGTGTCTGGTTTTATGTGGAGATCTTTGATCCACTTAGAATTGAGCTTAGTGCAAGGAGATAAGGATGGGTCAATTTGCATTTTTCTGCATGTTGACCTCCAGCTGAGCCAGCACCATTTGTCGAAAAGGCTATCTTTTTTCCACTGGATGGTTTTAGCTTCTTTGTCAAAGATCAAGTGACCATAGGAGTGTGGATTCATTTCTGGGTCTTCAATTCTGTTCCATTGATCTACATGTCTGTTACTGTACAAATACCATGCAGTTTTTAACACTATTGCTCTGTAGTACAGCTTGAGGTCCGGGATACTGATTCCCCCAGAGGTTCTTTTACTCTTGAGAATAGTTTTAGCTATTCTGGGTTTTCTGTTATTCCAGATGAATTTTTGAATTGCTCTTTCTAACTCTATGAAGAATTGAGTTGGGATTTTGATGGGGATTGCATTGAATCTGTGTATTACTTTTGGTAAGATGCTCATTTTTACTATATTAATCCTGCCAATCCATGAGCATGGCAGATTTTTCCATCTTCTGAGGTCTTCTTCAATTTCTTTCTTCAGAGACTTGAAGTTCTTGTCATACAGATCTTTCACTTGTTTGGTTAGAGTCACACCAAGATACTCTATATGGTTTGTGGCTATCGTGAAGGGTATTATTTCTCTTACTTCTTTCTCAGCCTGCTTATCCTTTGAGTATAGGAAGCCTTCTGACTTGCTTGAGTTGATTTTATATCCGGCCACTTTGCTGAAGTCGTTTATCAGCTGTAGGAGTTCTCTGGTGGAGTTCTTTGGGTCGCTTATGTATACTATCATATCGTCTGCACTCAATGATAACTTGGTCAAGGTGGAAATAAAGAAAGAAATCAAAGACTTTTTGAAAGTTAATGAAAATGAAGGCACAACATACCCTAATTTATGGGACACAATGAAAGCGGTGCTAAGAGGAAAATTCATAGCCCTGAGTGCCGCCAAAAAGAAACGGGAGACAGCATACACTAACAGCTTAATGGCACACCTGAAAGCCCTGGAACAAAAAGAAGCAAATACACCAAAGAGGAGTAGAAGGCAGGAAATCATCAAACTCAGGGCTGAAATCAATCAAGTAGAAACAAATAAAACCATACAAAGAATCAACAAAACGAGGAGTTGGTTCTTTGAGAAAATTAACAAGATAGATAAGCCCTTAGCCAGACTAACCAGAGAGCACAGAGATAGTATCCAAATTAATAAAATCAGAAACGAAAAGGGAGAGATAACAACAGAAACTGAGGAAATTCAAAAAATCATCAGATCCTACTACAAAAACCTGTATTCAACACAACTAGAAAATCTTGAGGAAATGGACAATTTCCTTGACAGATACCAAGTACCAAAATTAAATCAGGATCAAATAGACCATCTAAACCGTCCTATAACCCCTGAAGAAATAGAAGTTGTCATTGGAAGTCTTCCAACCAAAAAAAGCACAGGTCCAGATGGTTTTAGTGCAGAATTCTATCAGACCTTCAAAGAAGACCTAACACCAATACTCTTCAAACTGTTCCACAAAATAGAAACAGAAGGAACACTACCCAACTCGTTCTATGAAGCCACAATTACACTAATACCAAAAGCACACAAAGATCCGACAAAGAAAGAGAATCTCAGGCCAATCTCTCTTATGAATATCGATGCAAAAATACTCAATAAAATTCTTGCCAACCGAATCCAAGAACACATCAAAACGATCATTCACCATGATCAAGTAGGCTTCATCCCAGGGATGCAGGGATGGTTCAATATAAGGAAATCCATCAATGTAATCCACTATATAAACAATCTCAAAGAAAAAAACCACATGGTCATCTCATTAGATGCTGAGAAAGCATTTGACAAAATTCAGCATCCTTTCATGCTAAAGGTCTTGGAAATATCAGGAATTCAAGGCCCATATCTAAACATAGTAAAAGCAATTTACAGCAAACCAGTAGCCAGCATCAATCTAAATGGAGAGAAACTTGAAGCAATCCCACTAAAATCAGGGACTAGACAAGGCTGCCCTCTCTCTCCATATCTTTTCAATATAGTACTTGAAGTTCTAGCTAGAGCAATTAGACAACAAAAAGAGGTCAAAGGGATACAAATTGGAAAGGAAGAAGTCAATGCAAACATTTAATTACAGTACAAAGAACCTGAAGAAAAGCTTTAACTTTACCCTAAGTTCTCAATGTGAGTATTATGAGTAGTATGTCTTCATGTGGCAAAACATGGAGACAACCCAGACAATTGATGGATAGATAATGAGGGGTGCACCTGTTTGGCCACAAGATGTAATGAAAGAGGCTGCATGTGTTTGTGTATATCACAATGAGTGAACACGATGAAAGTGTGGTTCTTAAGTGAAAGAAGTCAAACATGACAGGACAAAAAGTATGCAATTCATTTTATGTAGTAATTCAGAATAAGTAAATACTAGAGAACAGATGAGAATTTAAAGTTGGCAGGCGTGAAGGGAGAATAGGAATCACTGCCTGGATATTGGAGTTCTTTTTATATTGATGAAACTGTCCTGCTGTTGGTGGGCAAGTTGAAGGGTCCACAGTCGAAATGCACAGGAAGTCATTGAATTAGAAGTCACTTTAAATCATTAAAATGAGTACTGTAAAATTACTTGAATTTTTACTGATAATAATAAATAATTTTCAAGTACAAAGACATCTCCACCCAAAAGTAGCAGAGCCCAGTGAAGAGGATGCTGTTTGTAATCAAACTCTATTTTAGAAAGTCATTAGTCTTTCCAGGACCAGGGGTCTCTCCTTCCACCTTCTTGGAAATCTATTGATATGTGAATTGTGTTTTGGGTATTCCAAGTTTATGGGTTAATATCCCCTTATCAGTGACTGCATACCATGTGTGTTCTTTTGTGATTGGATTACCTCACTAAGGATGATATTTTCCAGTTCTGACCATTTGTCTAAGAATTTCGTGAATTCATTGTTTTTAATTGCAGAGTAGTATTCCATTGTGTAAATATACCACATCTTCTGAATTAATTCCTCCATTGAGTGATATCTAAAAAAAAAAAGAAGAAGAAAGTCATTAATCACTGCATAGAAACACTTCTCAATACCAAAAGCAGTACTAGCAAAAAGATTTAGCTCTTTTTAATTGGGGCTATCTGTCCTCTGTCTATCTGTCTTTTTGTCCCCCCTCCCTCCCTCTCTTCTTCACTTCCCCTCTCTCTCTCATTTCTTCACTCCCTCCCTCCTCCCTCTCTCTGTATGTTTGCCCACAAGTGTGTGTGTGTGTGTGTTTGTATGATGTGTATGCTAGTGTCTAGAGAATCCTAAAAAGTGCATTCGTTCCTCAGAAGCTGTAGTTACAGGTAGTTTTGAGGGGTGGGAGCTGAACTTGGGTCCTCTGCAAGAGCAACAAATGCTTTTGAGTCGTTTATCCAATCCTGCAAAAAGTGTTTATATATGTATATATATTTGCACTTTACATATAAAATCACTTAACCATTTAAAGTACATAGAATGTCTGAAGCATATTTGTAGAGCTGTGCAACCATTGCCATCTTCCATGTTCTTCCATGTGCTCAGTCTCTACCTCTTGACAAATATTCATCACCTTCATGTCCCTATAAATTTATGTTTCCAGACAGTTCATGTGCATGCATCACTGAGTCTTTCATGACTGAGTCATCAATCATAGTATTTTAATTATTTTCTACTTTTTTTTACTACTTCCCTCATTTTATTGACTAATAATGTTCCAGTGTTTGAGTATGTCAAGATTCGTTTACCCATCTATTGATGAGTGGAAATTTTAGACATTTCTGTGTTTGTTTTGGTTATGTGTAATGCTGCTAAGGCCATTCTTGTATGAGATTTTTACACAGGCACATGCTTTCTGTTCTCTAGATTTGCCATTTTCAGTTTTCCCAGACTCTACCTTGTGACAAATATTCGTCAATGTCATGTCCCTGTAAATATGTTTTCGGGCATGTTTTAAGTTTATGTAACATCTTTTAGTTAATTTTTCAGTGAGATTAATTTCCTACCATGAGGTAGAAAGCCCAGGTAAGTGGTTTACTTTGTTCATGTGCAGAGTCAGTTGTTTCAACACACGTAGCTGGAGTTTTTTCTTCATTGGATTATTTTAGATACTTTATCAAATATCAGTTCACTATAAATATTAGAATAAAAAGTTGGAGTATGAAATTGCAGACTTCCTTTTCCTCTATTAAGTGTTCATAGTTACAAAGATTTCTATAATCCTCATTCATTTTGTGATGTCTAGATTTCAGTTTTTACTCCCCTCAAAATATTGTGTAATTTTTCTTTTACATCATATCCATTTAGAACTATTTTAATTTTCATATTGCTAACTTTTCCAAGTACCTTTCTGGGTTTTGATATTTAGCATAATGATATTAGAGGCATGGCAAATTATATTTATGGCTAAAATACCTTCTATGTATTGGGCTTTCTTTATGGCCCAAAAGCATACCTTGAGGAATGTCTCCCACGCTCTTGAGAAAGGAGTGTCTGGTGGTGCAGGGCACTTGTTCTAATTTAATCCTATGAGTCTGCTGGGATTAGGGAATTTTTCAAGGTTTTCATTTTCTTTATTTTCTTTTAGAATTCTTCCTACTTGTCATATTTGATTTTGAAAGTAGGATATCTTATATTTAAGCTATTACTACTTAATTCTCTTTTCTCCCACGTTATTCTCTCTTGTTTGACTCCATGTATTTTTGGTTGACACATTACAGAATGGCTCTCTTCATTTCTACTGGAATTTTTATTCTGCAGTTTTTCAGTCTGATATTGGTATAATCAGTAAAGCTTTTTAATAGTTATTTACATGACATATATTTTCTTTCATCTTGTTTCAACTTACATGTATCACTAAATTTGAAGTATATCCTTATAAAAATAGTTTTGCATACTTTTTAAGCACTTGCTTTTTGACTTGGTTGCATAATCCATATGCAGTGTTAATACAAATGGATTTATGGATGCTATTTAATTTTTCTACATAGCATATCCTTTTGCTTCTCTAATGGATTATAGCCACCTTATTACTATTATTTTATAAGGTACCATTTTAATTCTAGTTATTTTCCTCATTTTAAGCTAAAATTTCACCGGGACATAGTTGAAATAGAATAATCAACCCATATGTAAAGAATACAATTTAGTAAAGTTTTTCTTTCCTTTATATGTTACTTGTCACAGCTTCTTTGTATACAATACTTCCCCAGAGGTGCCAGTACACCCCTAGTGTATCTTCTGTCATTAGGGACACACTTTCAATTTAAGTAACTGTACATTAGTAGACATCTCTCATCTTTCATACAGCTTTATTATTATTAGAATCCCCTATTATGGCAGATATCAATAGTCTACTCCTGTTTATAAGACTGGTGTTTCCAAAAGCCATTTATTACCCATACACTTTGTGATTTAGATAGCCTCTTTCTTTCTCATGATTTGTTCCTTTGCATTATGTCATTTATAATCATATATAAATTTGAATCTTGATCTACACATGAGAGATAAAATTTGTCTAAGAGTGATGTGTTTTGCTTAACATGATGATCATAATAAGTCATCCCACTTATTTTTTGTTTTTTTAAATAGACATATATTCAGCTGTAAAGAAATGAAAATTTCAAGAAAATAGACAGAAATGAAAAGAATGTCATTTCTCTTCATTAAAAATAGATTCTTTCTTAATCAGTATATCCTGATTATAGTTTCCCCTCCATCCACTCCTCCCAATTCCTCCCCACATCCCCTCCCTTCCATATCCATTCCTTTTCCCTTTTTCATTAGAAAATTTCAGGAATATTTTCCTTGTAGATCTTCAATTTTATCAGAAAGTGTTTATAATTCCACTTTCAAAAAGCATAGGAATATCTTTATACCTATCATTTTATCTGTATAATTTTTCCATGAAATACTCAATCTTCACATGTTTTTTATATATTTCCTCAATTTTATCAGAGATATTTTCCAGGTAAATCTTCAATTTTATCAGAAAATGTTTATAATTTCACTTTCAATCAACTTAGAAATATTTTTATGCCTACCATTTTATCTGCATAATTTTCCATGATAATCTTCAATTTTAATGTTTTTCCATATTTTTTTCAATTTTATCAGAAATGTTTTCCTTGTAAATCTTCAATTTTATCAGAAAATGGTTATAATTCTACTTTCAATCGACTTAGGAATATTTTAATTCCTACCAATTTATCTGTATAAATTTCTTCACTTTTATCAGAGATATTTTCCATGTAAACCTTCAATTTTATCAGAAAATGTTTTTAATTCTATTTTCAATCAATTTAGGAATATTTTTATGCCTACTCTCTCATCTGTATAATTGTTCATGAAATAGTCAGTTTTAACGTGTTTTTCTATATATTTCTTGAGTTTTATCAGAAATATTTTCCTTATAGATTTTCAATTTTATCAGAAAATGTTTATAATTCCACTTTCAATCAATTTAGGAATATTTTTATGCCTACCATTTTATCTGTATAATTTTTCAATGAAATAGTCAATCTTAATGTGTTTTTCTATATATATATATATATTTTTTTTTTGGTTTTTTGAGACAGGGTTTCTCTGTGAAGCCCTGGTGGTGCTGGAACTCACTCTGTAGTCCAGGCTGGCCTCGAACTCAGAAATCCACCTGCCTCTGCCTCCCGAGTGCTGGGATTAAAGGCGTGCGCCACCACTGCCCGTTTTTCTATATTTTTCTTCAATTTTTCAGAGATATTTTCCATGTATATTTACACAATGGAATACTACTCAGCAATTAAAAACAATGAATTCATGAAATTCTTAGGCAAATGGGGAACAGGAGAGGGAAGAGTGCTTATGGGACTTTCGGGGAGGGGCGAACTGGGAAAGGGGAAATAATTTGGAATGTAAATAAAGAATATGGAAAATAAAATAAAATAAATTTTATAAAAAAGAAAAGAAAATAACAGACTTCCAAGAGACACTAGCCAAACATGACAAAAAAAAAAGCAAAAACTATCATATAAAAGTTGGACATAATAGTCCAACAGGAAAAGTCCCCAAAAACAGGCATAAGAGTAAGAGACACACAATTAAGAAAGTCCATAAAATTACAGAGCTAATTGCTGTAAAATATATGCAGAAGATACAGTATAGGACCACTTAAGCCTATGCTCACTACTTTGGTCTCTATGAGCTCATTCATATGTGCCTTACTTAGTTTATTCAGAGTTGCCTTGCTCTCCTGGTATTCTCCATAAGCTCTAGTTCTTACAATTGTTCAGTTTCCTCTTCTGAGAGATTGCCTGATTTGATGGACTCTCTATATAATGTCTAGCTGTGAGTCTCTGCATCTGCTCCCAGATGAAGCCTTTCTGATGATATCTGGATAAGGCACTAATCTATGAGTTTAGCAAAATACCATTAAAAACCATTTTGTTGAGTATACATGGAGGGAGCCATGACTTCAGATACATATGTAGCAGAGGATGGCCTTATCTGACATCAATGGGAGGGAAGGGAGACATAATGCAGAAGGGGATGCTAAAGGGGTGAGGCAAGAGTGAGTGAGTGGGTGGAAAATCACCTTTTTTTAAAATAAGATATATTCTTTATTTACATTTCAAATGTTGTCCCCTTTCCTGGTTCCACCCCCCCAAAAATAAAACATCCCATAAGCCATCTACCCTCCCCCTGTTCCCCAATCCACCTTCTCCTGCTTCCCTGTCCTGGAATTCCTCTACACTGAAGCATCAAGTCTTTCAGGACCAAGAGCCTCTCCTTCCCTTGGTGTCTAACAAGACCATCCTCTGCTGCCTATGTGTCTGGAGCCATGGGTAACTCCATGTATACTCTTTGGTTGATGGTTTTGTCCTTGGGAGCTCTGGGAGTACTGGCTGGCTCATATTGTTGTACCTCCTATGGCACTGCAAACCCCTGAAGTTCCTTGGGTCCTTTCTCTAGCTCCTCCATTGGGGACCCTGAGCACAGTTCAGTGACTGGCTGAGAATGTCCCCCTCTGCATTTGTCATGCACTAGCAGAGCCTCCTAGGTGACAGCGATATCCAGCTCCGGTCAGCAAGCACATGTGGGCATCTATAATAGTATCTGGATTTTGTAGCTGTATATGGGATGGATCCCTGGGTGGGGTAGTCTCTGGATGGTCTTTTGCTCAGACTTTGCTGCACACTTTTTCTCTGTATCTCCTTCTGTGCGTATTTTGTTATCCTTTCTAAGAAGGACCAGAGTATCCATACTTTGTTCTTCCTCCTTGAGCATCACTTGATATGTGAAATATGTCTTGGGTATTCCAAGCTTCTGTGCTAATATCCACTTATCAGTGAGTGCATACCATATGTGTTCTTTTGTGATTGAGTTACCACATTCAGGATGATACTTTACAGTTTCATCCATTTGTCTAAGAAGTTCATGAATTCATCGTTTTTAATAGCTGAGTAGTATTCCATTGTGTAAATATTCCACATTTTCTGTATCCATTCCTCCGTTGAGGGGCATCTCAGTGTATTAGATTTTTTTCTGTTCTAGAGCTTTCAGGTGTGCTGTTAAGCTGCTAGTATATGCTCTCTCCAACTTCTTTTTGGAGGCACTCAGAGCTATGAGTTTTCCTCTTAGCACTGTTTTCACTGTGTCCCATAAATTGGGGTATGTTGTACTTTCATTTTCATTAAATTCTAAAAATCTTTGATTTCTTTCCTTATTTCTTCCTTGACCAAGGTATCATTGAGTAGAGCATTGTTCATCTCCTATATGTATGTGCACATTCTCTTGTTTTTGTTGCTACTGAAGACCACTCTTACTCCATAGCAATCTGAAAGGAGGCACGGGTCTAGTTCAAACTTCTTATATCTGTTAAGGTCAGTTTTGTAACCAATTATATGGTCAATTTTGGAGAAGGTACCATGAGGTGCTGAGAAGAAGGTATATTCTTTTGATTTATAATAAAATGTTTTATATATATATATATATATATGTTAAATCCATTTGGTCCAAAACTTCATTTAGTTTCACTGTGTCTCTGTTTAGTTTGTTTCCCTGATCAGTCCATTGAGGAGAGTGGGGTGTTGAAGTAACCCACAATTACTGTGTGAAGTGCAATTGTGCTTTGAGTTTTAGTAAAATTCCTTTTACGAATGAGGGTACCCTTGCATTTGCAGCATAGATGGCGAGAATTGAGAGTTCTTCTTGGGAGATTTTTCCTTTGATGAGTATGAAGTGTCCTTCCATGTCTTTTTGATGACTTTTGATTGAAATTCAATTTTATCTGATAATAGAATGGCTACTCCAGCTTTTTTCCTGGGACCATTTGCTTGGAAAATTGTTTTCCAGCCTTTTACTCTGAGGTAGTGTTTGTCGTTGACACTGAGGTGTGTTTCCTGTATGCAGCAAAATGTTGGGTCCTGTTTACATATCCAGTCCGTTAGTTTATGTTTTTTTTTTTAATTGGGGAACTGAGTCCATTGATGTTAAGAGATATTAAGGAATAGTGATTGTTGCTTCCTGTTATTTTTGATGTTAATTTTATGTTTGTTTGATTATCTTTTGAGTTTGTTGAAAGATTACTAACTTGCTTTTTCTAGGGTACATTTGCTCTCCTTACATTGGCATTTTCCACCTACTATCCTTTGTAGGGCGGGATTTGTGGAAATATATTGTGTAAATTTGGTTTTATCATGAAATATCTTGGTTTATCCATCTATGGTGATTGAGAGTTTTGCTGGATATAGTAGTCTGTGCTGGCAATTATGTTCTCTTAGGGTCTGTATGAGATCTGCCCAGGACCTTCTTGTTTTCATGGTCTATGGGGAGAAGTCTGGTGTAATTCTGATAGGTCTTCCTTTATACATTACTTGGACTTTTTCTCTTACTGCTTTTAATATTCTTTCTTTGTTTAGTACATTTGGTGTTTTGATTATTATATGACGGGACGTATTTCTGTTCTGATCCCATCTGTTTGGAGTTCTGCAGGCTTCTTGTATGTTCATGGGCAACTCTCTCTTTAGGTTAGGGAAGCTTTCTTTTATAATTTTGTTGAAGATATTTACTGATCCTTTAAGTTGTAAATCTTGCTCTCTTCTATACCTATAACCCTTAGGTTTGGTCTTCTCATTGTGTCCTGGATTTCCTGGATGTCTTGGGTTACAAGCTTTTTGTATTTTGCATTTTCTTTGACTGTTGAGTCAATGCTTTCTATGGTATCTTCAGCACCTGAGATTCTTTCTTCAATCTCTTGTATTCTGTTGTTGATGTTTGTATATATGACTCCTGATTTCTTTCCAAGGTTTTCTATCTCCAGAGCTGTCTCCTTTTGTGAAATCTTAGTTGTTTCTACTTCTGTTTGTAGATTCTGGATGGTTTGGTTCAGTTTCTTCACTTATTTGTTTGTGTTTTCCTGTAATTCTTTAAGGGATTTTTGTGTTTCCCCTTTAAGGGTTCTGCCTGTAGACCCATGTTCTCCTCTATTTCTTTAAGTGACTTTTGTGTTTCCTTTTTACGGGCTTCTACCTGTTGACCCATGTTCTCCTGTATTTCTTTAAGGGATTTTTGTGTTTCCTTTTTAATGGCTTCTACCTGTTGACTCATGTTCTACTGTACTTCTTTAAAGGAGTTTATGTCTAGAAATCCTCTGTCAGCATCATGAGATGTGATTTCAAATTCAGATATTGCTTTTCTGGTGTTTTGGGGTATCCAGGACTTGCTGTTGTGGAAGATGGTGCCATGTTGCCTTGGTTTCTGTTGGTAATCTTCTTGTGTTTGCCTTTTGCCATCTGGTTATCTCTGGTGTTAGCTGGTGTTGCACTCTCTGACTGTGGCTTATCTGTCATGCAAGCCTATGTATCTGTGTTCCTGGGAGACTCATTCTCTCTGTGTACATAGGTATGTAGGTACTCCTCTGAGACCTGCTCTCTTGTGGTTGTATTTGGGTATGTAGCTCTGTGGCCCTCATCAACTCTGGGTGTAGCCAGAAATTGGAAGACTCCTGTTCCAGACTGCTACTAGGCTCTTGTGTCCTCAGGGTTTTCTGACTGTTTCCTCTGAGGAGCAGGGATGGTCCTACTTGTGCTGTCTGGATTCTCTGCACTCCTGAGTGGTTAGCTACCTGTGTGTATCACTTGGATATCGTGCATGGTGGCAGAGGGTGGTCCCATGCTGGAGAAGAAAACTGGAGGGCTTCCACCAGAGGGTTCCTTTTATGATCCTCTGAGGGGCTGGAGTGGTTCTACCTGTGCAGGCAGGCTCTCCACACTCCTGGGTGGTAAAGTTGCCTCCCTGCACCACTTGGGTGTGGTGCGCTGTCCATTCCACTTATTTTTATAATTATTATAATTGTATTCTTCATATTGTAATTTTATTCTTCTTTATACAATTATCTATAAACAACAAATTCTTATTTTTAGTTATATTCTTTATATTTCAAATGTTGTCATGTTTCCTGATTCCCCCCCCATAAAAACCCCTAGCCCATCCCCCCCTTCCCCTGCTCACCAATTCACCCACTCCCACTTCCCTGTCTTGGCATTCCCCTATACTGGGGCATCGAGCATGTCAGGACCAAGGGACTCTCCTCCCTTTGATGTCCAAAAAGACCATCCTCTGCAACATATGTAGCTGGAGCCATGGGTCAATCTATGTGTATTCTTTGGTTGGTAGTTTAGTACCTGGGAGCTTTAGGGCTACTGGTTGGTTCATATTGTTGTTACTCCTATGGGGCTGCAAACCCCTTCAGCTTCTTGGGTCCTTTCTCTAGCTACTCCATTGGGGATCCTGTGCTCAGTTCAATGGTTGGCTGAGAGTGTCCCCCTCTGTATTTGTCATGCACTGGCAGAGCCTTTCAGGAGACAGCGATATCCGGCTCTTGTCAGCAAGCACTTGTTGGCATCCACAATAGTGTCTGGGTTTGGTAACTCTATATGGGATAGATGCGCAGGTATCTATTGATCTTTGATGACACCTAGATTGGTTTCAAACCTACCTTAGCTACTGTGAATTTTATGACAATAAGCATGGATCTACAAGTATTCATGTAGTATTCTAGTTTCAATACTTCAAGTCAGAAGTGCTAAGGGTGTGTAATATGAAATTTCTGATTTTAGTTTTCTGTGAAACTTCCATACTGATTTCTATAGTGGAGACCTGAGATTTCATTCCCAACATCAGGGCACAAGCTTCATTTCTTCTTCACATTTTTTTTTACATTTTTATTAGATATTTACTTTATTTACATTTCAAATGCTATCCCTTTTCCTCTTTTCCCCTTCCAAAACCCCCTTATCCCCTCCTGCCTCCTCCTGCTCACTAACTTACCCACTCCAGCTTCCCTGACCTGACATTCCCCTACCTTGGGGCAATGAGTTTTCATGGGTCAAAAGGGCCTCTCCTCTCAATGATGTCTCACCAGGCTGTCCTCAGCTACCCATGTAACTGGAACCACGGATCCTTCCATGTGTACTCTTTGGCTGGTGGTTAAGTCTATGGGGGCTCTTGTTTTCTTGATGATAATCATGTTGACAGAGATAAGAATATGCTTTAATTTGTCTTTTTTCTTATTAAAATTATTGAATACTTTTCATGTATTTACCCATTTACATTTATCTCTCTCTTTCTCTCTCTCTCTGTCTTTTTTTTGTAATATTGGTGAAGGTTTAATCTCCCCTGCTTATGCAGAAGCTTTCACATGTTATAGACACCATTTTATTACATTGGCATTATCTTGTAAGCCATAGGAACCCTTTCAGAAATTTGCATGTGTCTTGATGAATTTTTCCTATCTTTTCTTTAGTTGTTTCAGAATTTTAGGTCTTAATTTAATAAAGTCTTTGGACACTGTTGCAGAAAGAATGTAACATATCTAGTTTTACTATTTTACATATTTATATCCAGTTTTTCCATCACCACTTGTTGAAGATGCTGACTCTTGTCAATGGATGTTTTATGAAAGTTTTGTAAAAATGAAGGGTGATAGCTATATTGATTTACTTCTGGGTTTTGTATTATATTGTATTTGTATATTTGCCAGTTTTTATGGCAGTATAATGGTGTTTCCATGGCTTGGGCATAATTCTTCTAGTATTAGGTTTGATTTGATATTTGGTGGTCTTTTGTACTAACACATGAAATTTAGTATTGATTGTATCTAGTTCCATGAAGAATTTCATTGGAATTATAATGGGGTTGAACAAAATATGTAGATTGCCTTTGGTAGGACCAGAATTTTCATAATACAGTTCTGTTTATACATGGACAGGGAAGGTCTTCCTATCTTCCGTGTCACCTTCCTCATTGACCTCATGCTTTCATTGTAGAGTCTTTCATTTCAAATTAAAAATACAGATACCATTAGGTAGATCTCTGTGAGTTCAAGCCCATCCTGGGCTACATACTGAATTCTAGTTCAGACAGACAGACTTAGTGAGACATTGTCTAAGAGAGAGAGAGAGAGAGAGAGAGAGAGACAGACAGACAGACAGACAGACAGATGACAGACAGACAGAGACAGAGAGAGAATGGCAAAGAGAAAGAAAAGAGAAAAATTTTGCAATAATGAAAATTTTCAGTTTGAAGATACTGGGTAAATATAAGAAGATTAAAAGTACCAATTTCTTTTTTGTTTTAAAAATAAAGCAAAATACAACTAAATGACAACAAAAGAAAAATAAACAAAAAGGCAAAATTTAAAAACAATAAGAATGGAAGGGGGGAAAAAGATTGTCAAATAGTAAAAGTAAATGAATAAATAAAGTTAAATCTATATATGACATGAATATTATATTTCAATTGTAATAAAATAAAAATATTTAAAATGCAGTTTTCGAAAGTGCAGCATAAGAGGCAAAAACAAAAGTGAAAGGAAAGAGGAGAAATTGCATTTAAAGCATTTTTATCTGTGTTTTCAACAATTGGAGCCTGTCATTCTATGCCCAGGTGGCATGTGGGGGGCAGCATGACAGGATTGGTGTTTATAGTACTTTGTCTTCACTGTAGCCATGCTGCTCTTGAGCCTGTATTAAACAAGCATCTCTTGTCTGCCAGAGCTGTTTGTATTTTGGAAACTTCCTTCTTGAGTAGCAGGGCCCTCCACTAACCACTGGTAACTTTACAGTTTGTGGTTTGGGTAGAATATCTCACCTTTTCCCAGTACATGAGACTCTAGTGGTAACTAAGTGTCACATGTATGAGAAAACTGAAACTCAAAAGAGTCTGGGGAGCACAAAATTATTTTTTTAAAAGAGCATAATATGTTCTTGGGTAGCATTTTGTATTTACAATATGGAATTTTCAAAATTCAGACTTGAAGCATTGTTTAATCTCAGGATATAAATACCTCAATCTTCATGAGAAAATTCTAAAATTTTCATGAAAAAATGTGAATAAGAAACCAATGAAGTATGGGACTGGAAAATCAACAGGGGCATAATTGTCCTACCATATAGAAAGACATTGCAAAGGTGTAGAATTAAAATAAATTAGTAGTGGAGTAGCTGGAGCAGTGAATTCAAACATTACTGGTGGACTGACATCTTACTTTCTGGAGGAAAAGTTAACAATTTCAGAATCAATGATAGGAAAATTAATCATCTGCACAAAAAGATAAATGGAAACCTTATTGCTATTACCTAAAAGATAAAATCTAAGTGACAGTAAAATAATAAAGAGGGTCGAGTGCATAACCTGGCTACACAAGCCTGCTGACTAGAATTCAATCTCAGGAACCCACAAAAGTAGAAAGACAGATCCAACTCCAAAAAGCTGTCCTCTGACCTCAACAAATGTCTTCAGATACAGGTACCTTATTAGAGTGTGTGTACGTACATGCAATAATAGTACATGCAATTAAAAATAAAAGCAAATAGACAATCCTATCAGAACAACCTGGGTGAATAAAATTTTAAATGCTCAGGGAGGTATTACATATGTGATTACAAAACACAAAAGCAAGATCACATTTACAGTGCTGATATAATCAGCCTGATTTCATCTGGGAAATGTACAAAAATCAAAAATTTCTGTTAATAAATATCTACCATAAGAACCTTGAAATCAAGATGATAGAAAACAGTAAGAAAATATTTTCTCATTATTTAAAATATAGAAAATAAATTTTTACATATATCAACAAGACAAACCATACTATAAAATAGAGAAAAGGGGCAAAATGGAACAATTTAGTCAGTACAAAAGAAATAATCTCCTATAAGAGCCAGAAGGCATAGGGGCATGGGCTCCCTATACTATTAGTGAATTGTCAGCACAATGAAATATTAGAATATTAGAATGTTTATTAGAAAACAAGGGAAAAGAGAAGACGTTTCCCAAATGAAATGTCTTTCTACTCCTCGGTCCAGCTGTGTGTACATCACTTCCCTAGAGGTCTTCTGTGTACCCTATACAACACTAGTGCATACTCTGCCTTCATGTTGCATTATTTGTCAAAAGCAATTATAGATTTTTTTCATGGATTATTTACATAGCATCAGACTTTTGATCTCCTGAATTATTAATTAATAATGGCATGGAGCAAGTAGGAAAACTGGTTAACACATTAGTGAATCCTGACAAGCACATGCGGGTACCTCCATGAGGGATTCACACCTAACCAGCTTCATTTGCTTTATTCATGTCTTGAAAGCACCAATAATATATTGTGTTTATGCTTGTATCACTATGCATTACAGCATTAACGTGAAAAGGGTTTCTTAAGATGCAGGTACCATCGCTGTGATATTTTTTTGCACACTAACACACCACACTACACAGTCCTTAACCCAGGGTATGTCAGTTTCATAGATAAGGTAACCATTTCTCAGTGTGTAAATATTAGAGGTACAATGCTCTTGTTTTGTGTTCTGACTGCATGGTATCTCTCCTCCATCTGTCACTATACTTTCTGCTATATGTGTAAATTTGAATCCTATTACATAGTAGAGTAGACTTAACCATGAGTGACAAAATATGTTTTAACGTATATAACAGGCTTTCTTAGCATGTGTAATTTACTCTCAGCACTCTTGGCGGAGTAAGTGCTATTAGATGTTGGGTTTTCTTAGAAGTTATTGAAGAGTCTACACACCTAAGGATAGACTAGGCTGTTAACTTTCTACTTACTCAGCTTTACATTTCCTGGCAAAATACAGTGTTGAGGGAAGGGAAGGGATTTTAACTCTTGTGTACATGTGTGTGTGCATGTGTGTGTGCATGTGCTTAAATAATTACACAGATGCTCTTGTCTTAACCTTGGGATGTAGTTTTGTGTCATCCCCATTTTGCTGTGGTATTTTATTTTCTCTTGGTTATTATTTACTTAGAAATAATTATTTTCTTCCTTGTGGTGTTCCTAACTTTTCCTTTGATGTATGTATATAATATACCTCTATCTTATTCATCTCCTCTATTTCCTGCTCTTGTCCATACACAGTGCTTTTCTCTATCATTTTCCAAAAAAAAAATCACCTTTGGGAAAAATAATCTCAACTTGGCACATGACACAAACCATGAGATGTTGGTATTTTAGTGTCTAACTTACTATACATAAGAAATACACCCAGTTTCTTCCAATTTCTCCCAGTTACTTATGTAGTTCAGTCCTTTTAGTAACTTACTAAAATTCCATCTTAATCTGTTTCATTTTATGAGGTGACTGCACGTAGCATGAAGACTAATATAGTTATTCAATTTCAGGATTCTATAAATATTTAGCTAAATATCTCACTGTGTTTATATTGTTGTGTAATTTGTATTTTGTATTAATTTAATTATTATGTTCATGTTTTAATTTCTAAGATGACACTAAACTTGCTACGTGAATGTAACATTTATTTAGTTGCTTTGTATAGACTATCTATCAGCATTGATAAATGTAGAATTTATGATCATAATAATGTTTCAATGTATAACAGTTAATTTCCACATTTGAGTTTGGTGTCTAAAATACAAAGGCAGATTATATTAGAAACTTCAATAAGCAAGCATGATTCTTGATTTTTAAATAGATTCTTTCATTCTCTGAGACTTAGCAGCTAGGATGATGCCAAGCCTGGTGTGCTAAATATTGTATTCTGTACTCCACTTAGACTTTGATTTGGTTTTAAAATTCAAAATCACTCCCATCATTTCTATCCTGTGAGTGTGTGCCTGTGGGGATATTAAAATAGAGAAAGAGCTACTCGGAGAGATGAAATGATTGAATTCGATGCCTAAGGCCAGAAACCTCATTTCTCTTATGTTAATATGTAGAACTTTCTGCACTGCAATCCATGGCTAGTATATGCTTTTTCCTTGGTTCTGTGAAATGCAGCATTGCATGTTCCTGTTGAGAACTTCATTTCTTTTGTTGCAAATAGTACTCCCAACCAATCTCAATCAATATAGAGTCTATTAGCATAGCCCAATTAGAAAATGGTTACATAGGATTGTAGAAAATGATAACATCTTTTCCCTCCCTCTCCTTTCCCTCCCTCCTGCTTCTTCCTCCTTTCCTTCCTCTTTCTTTCTTTCTTGAGTGGGAAGGACAGAACCCAGAGGCTTGCACATGTGTGTTACTCTTGTAAAATATCACTTTATTTCATGTTGAAGATTGAGTCTTTGGAAGTTTAGATAAAGTGGAAATTATGACAGAGATAGAATGCAGAGATAAAATAATAGAATTCAGCAGGCATTTTGATGAATACATAGGAAGATGCAATGCAGGTCAGAAAGTGCTGGTATCCTCTGCACTCCACCTGCAGGGCAGTGTAGAGACAAAGACATTTGTCACCATTTGTTTAATAAATTTGTTGATTTGTCCATTTCAACAAATATTTATTCTGTACATTTTTTGGCTTTGAAAAGTTAATAATAAAAATATTGCATTTGTTGCTTGCAAACATTTATAGACAGACTTAAGAATTTAAAGCACAAACTTTATTGCAAAGGGAAAACATACAAACAAATATTTACAATCCAAAGCAATGAATATACTTCTCTATGCTTAAGATGACTATGAAAATTTAGAATAAGATAATTTCTGAAAAAAAAACCTAAAGTATTTTCCAAGCAAATATGACACATCCAAGCCATCTCTGGGGTTAGCAAAGGAATTTCCAAAGCAGAGAAGTCACATAGGCGCACCATAATGTACAGTGTCTGGTTCCTAGCAGTGTGCCACATTCTAGTTATGGCAAACAAAGCAAGAAGGAGCCCCTGGAGAGGCCTGAGAGGGTTAGGTACCAGTGTCTACAGACATAGAGCAGCTATATAATCGCACGAGCCCCTATGTACTATGCAAACTACTGGCATTTTCAATGGAGAACAATTGAATCAGACTCATGTTTTTCAAAAATATATGGGAACGTGACACAATGACATGTCATGGGCTTAAGGTTGAGGCAACTGGTTATGACTCTTTCAATGCAGGGATTGTGATAATGTAGTTCTGACAACAGCATTAGTGTCAAGGATTTCTAACTGATTAATGAGAGAACAGAAGTGCCAGATGAGTTACTTAGGATGCTGCAAGCAGTGATACAACTGTGATCAATCAGAGAGAAATGAAACCAGGCCTGGAATTGCTGGCCCATACCATCAGCACGGAGATGGCCAAGGCAGGAAGATTCCTATGAGTTCAAGCTTGCCTG
This sequence comes from Tokudaia tokunoshimensis, assembly GCA_036184795.1. Taxonomy (NCBI): domain Eukaryota; kingdom Metazoa; phylum Chordata; class Mammalia; order Rodentia; family Muridae; genus Tokudaia; species Tokudaia tokunoshimensis. The sequence continues at coordinate 120,097,822 of BTHU01000014.1, forward strand.
ACTTACAAATCAAGATCCTGGATGAATCTGGCATTCCACCAAAGACCTGGAATGAAGGAGTAAAATATGAAGAGAAATGAATTTGTTTTGAAGACATGTTACTTGTAAACAACTTTAATAAACATTAAGTTATATAAAATAATAGCCCTATTAAATCATTAGGCTTATAAGATGATATGATATTACAAATTCATTTTCATTAAAATATATACAAATACATTATATATGTGTATAATATGTACTTATATATTATAAATATTTATACAGATATATTTTATAGTATTATATATTATATTTTCCAATATAATATATAATATTATATTTAATATAATATAATATATAATATGTATGCATGTATGTACATAGAGATGTACAGGGAAAACAGATCTCACCTAAATAAAACTATCATACATTTGAAGTAGATTCTGATTAGATATGTATGATAAGCCAAAGAACAAAAGACACAGGAATAACTTCAAATATAATAAATTAGTATTAAATGGTTAAAGTGCTTCATTGAGCAACATTTATTTACATATACATTAAACATGATCAGAGAAAGAAATAGAAACTGATATGTAGAGTAAAAGTAAGCAAGAGATAGAAGTTCCACAGTATAGATGATAGCAGTAATGTGAACAGTAGATAGGCAGTAAAAAGCAAAATTTAACTATACATTCTGTATGAAAATAATATTTACTATTTAAAAATTGGTCTAAGTGAATGAATGACAAAAATAGTATGTAAACTACCACCATAGAGAACTGGAATAGTTGCTCAATATTAAACAAAAGAGACCTTAATACTCAAGCATTACTAGAGAGGAACACATACACACACACACACACACACACACGCATGCACGCGCACACACACACACACACACACACACACACATGAGAATATGTTTTTGACATACCACCAAACTGAGGGACTCATGTCTATAATTAAAATGATTTAAATAACAAAGTATTATTAGAGTAAGTATAAAATAAATACAGATGATTCCATATGGTTGAAATCACACAATTGGTTAATCATTGGGGGAAAATTCCATTTATATTATGTGGGCAATCTTTAGTAAGTTGGTACAGTACAATGACTTCAGATTATAGCTTGGAAAGACAGTGGAGAAAATTGCAAAAAAAAAAGTTTTGCAGACAATAACAGAACAATACATATGCTCAGATATGAACAGGGAGAAGATGTCTTTATGATAATATTGAGATGAGTGCCCAGTGTGCACTGAAACACTAATAATGTCAAGATGTCAGTATCTTCCCATTTCATTTTTATGTTCAAGGCAGTCCCAATCAAAGCCTTGCAATGCTTTGTTCACCTCCAGTCGTAAGCACAGGATGGGGATTGCACATGAGAACATGGTCTTCCTACTCTAACTCATAATCCTAAGCTACTCATGCAAAAGGACACTACCCAGATTCCAGCAGAGGGACACATGATGCTCTTGACTAGTACTCTTCCAAATATCAAGATCATAAAAGAAATGAGGATCTGAAACTGTCAGAGTCAAGAGGAGCTTAAGGAAACATGACAACCAAACACAAGGCAGTATTCTGAATGGACTACTAGAGTCAGGATGTAATCTTAGAAAAAATAAGAACATAGTGAAGCATATTCCCTTATTACATTTTGGAACATCTTCTGGGTATATGCCAAAGAGTGGTATAGCTGGGTCCTCAGGTAGCATTATGTTCAATTGTCTGAGGAATCACCAAACTGATTTCCAGAGTGGTTGTACCAGCTTGCAATTCCACCAGCAATAGAGGAGCATTCCTCCATTGGAGAGGCCCTGCTAGTGCCTGACAAATGCAGAGGGAGGGATGCTCTCAGCCAACCATAGAATTGAGCACAGGATCCCCAATGGAGGAGCTAGTGAAATGACCCAAGGAGCTGAAGGGGTTTGCAGCCCCATAGAAGGAACAACAATATGAACCAACCACTATCCCCAGAACTCCCAGGAACTTAATCACCAACCAAAGAGTACACATGAAGGGACTCATGGCTCCAGCTACATATGTAGCAGAGGATAGCCTTGTTGGACATCAGTGAGAGGAGAGAACCTTGGTCCTGTGAAGGCTCATTGTCCTAGTATAGAGGAATGCCAGGACAGGGCAGTGGGTGTGGGTGGGTGAGTGAGCAGGGTGAGGGGGAACAGGATATGGGTTTTTCAGAGGTGAAACAAGGAAAGGGGATAAAATTTGAAATGTTAATAAAGATAATATCTAATGAAAAGTGAAAGAAAAGAAAAAGAAAAAAAAAGAGAAAGAACCAGAAATAAAAATAAAAAAATTCAGAATATCTTAATGAACTGTGGACTTAAGAGTGATGTGATATATCGATTTATTAATCATAGGAAGTACGACATTAAAATGTTAAATGTTAGTGGTTGAAGAAACTGAACTTGAGTGATGGGGTGGGGATCTACAAAATTTCTGTACTACCCACTGAATTACTTCTAAATTATAAAATTATCAGTTATCTGTTGCAAGATATTTCCTGTCCATTCACATTGAGGCAGTGAGAGGCCAGTGATTGGAGGGGAGAGAGGAGGAGGAGCTAGGACCTGATTTGGGGGGGGGGGGGCAGAGGAGGAGAAGCTGATATCCAGATGGCTTCAGATGTATATCTGGTGTTTTGGAGAGGTTAGAAATATTGGGATAATACTTTATCATTGTAAATTGGCATTATGTAATTGGGAGTTTTATATACATAAAAATATATGGTTAACTATTTAAGTTTAAAAGTCATGCCTTACCCGGTATTAGGGTACAGGGCGGGAGCACAGGACTCCCACTGTTTACAAAGTCTATCAAGGAGAGGAAACACAGCTGGGATGCTGTGAGAGCTAGCTGAGAAAGATTTGCTGGGGGCAACAATGAAAGGGGACCTGAGCCATGAGCAAGACCTGCTGGGACATGTGAAGAGGTCTGACTGGGTGGTACTCTTTTTTTTTTTAATGTCTTTTTTTTTTCTTTTTTTAAATTTTTTTTATTTTTAATTTTTTTATTTACATTTCAAATGCTAAAACGTTTCCCAGTTTCCCCCCTCCCCGAAAACCTCCAACCCCTCCTCCCACCCCCTGCTTCCAAGTATATGACCCTCCACCCGACCCACTCCCCCAATTATTACCCACTACAATTATCGTAAAACTTCCAAGAAGAAAGCCTGTGAACAAAACTTATTTCATAGTGTTTTTTACTGACATAAAAAAACATTTACCAGGACAGGGAAGCAGGAGAGCATTGTTTGGCGAACAGGGGGAGGGAAGAGGGCTTATGGGACTTTCAGGGAGGGAGGAACCAGGAAAGGGGAAATCATTTGAAATGTAAATAAAGAATATATCTAATAAAAAAGAAAAACATTTAAATAATTTTGCTCATCAGATCAAGAAATATCTGCAAACATAGTACTCTGTAGGAAAAATGGAGTTCAACCAAAAACGGCATTAGGGTCTATATGCAAATTTGTAATTTACAGTATGAAAAGCACGTGACCAACATATTCTACATGAAATAAACACCCTTCCAAACTCAGCACAGGGTCACAATCAAAATTAATCATTTTATTTTAAAATTGATCATTTTATTTGTTTACAAATGTTATCCCCCTTCTTTGGTCTCCCCTCCACACATGCACCCCAACCCCTCCTCTCCCCTTCCCTCTCCTTCCCCCTCCCTTTTACCTCTAAGAGGGTGCTTCCCTACCCATCCACCACCTCTTGCCACACTCCTCTAGTATCCACCTTCTCTAGTTTATCAAGCCTCCACGGGACCAAAAGCCTCCCATCCCACTGATGCCAGATGAGGCAGTCCTTTGCCACATATGTAGTGGAAGCCATGAACAGGCCCTTGTATACTTTCTGGTTATTGGTTTAGTCACTGGGAGATACGAGGAGTCCAGTTAATTGATACTGTTGTTCTTCCTTTGGGGTTGCCATCCCCCTCAGCTCCTTCAGTCCTTCCCCTAATTCTTCCATTGGGGTCCCTGATCTTAGTTCAGTGGTTGGGTGTATCTGCAACTGTCTTAGTCAGATGCTGGCAGAACTTCTCAGAGGACGGCCATACCAGACTCCTGTCTGCAAGCACATCTTGGCATCAGCAGTAGTGTGGTAGTTTGGTGTCTGAGGATGAAATGGATCACACGATGGAGCAGTCTCTGAATGGTCTTTCCTTCAGTCTCTGCTCCATGTTTGTCCCCACACTTCCTTTTGACAGGGACAATTCTGGGTTAAAAAAATCTAGGTGGGTGGGTGACCCCATTCTTCAACTGGTGGCCATGTCTATCTACTGGAGGTGGTCTCTTCAGGTTCAGTCTCCCTGCTGTTGGGTATTTCAGCTAATGTCACCCCCATTGGGTCCTGCAAAGCTCTCAGTATGGGAAGAGATAATCAAAGTTCTTATTGTTCTAATAAGAGAAAGGAAAGTCAAAGCTGTAAAGTAAATTCTTTATAAAAACCATGATGTAGAACTCAGTGCTTTATGTCAAGTTGGGGAAACAGAAAAGGGTGCCCTTTCTAACTACAGCATTTTAGTGGACATTTTGGCATGAATAACAATTATAGAAGATAAAACATATGGATAGTTCAATGAATAAGGTAAAATGTGCTTTATTTGTGAGCAACAGCATCTACAAATATTTTCTGATGGTCTGGCAGAAACAAACAAACAAACAAAAAAAACCCAACTGGCGTTAATATTCATGGCAAAATCTCAATATACAAGAATAATATATTTTAGGATGTTTCATTCCTATATACTAATAATAAACTTTTAGGAATTGTAAATAAAAGCTTCTGGTTGAAACAGCAGCCAAAGCATGAGCTATTTACAGAGGAAATTATGGTGAGTTGAAGACTACAAAACACTGTAGAATTATTTTCATAATGATGTGAAAAATAGAGATATATGCCTCCCATGAATGCCTTTCTCACTGCTATGCCAAACTCCTGACAGGAACAATCCTAAGAAAGTGAATTTGTTCATACAGATATGTTGCATGCTTTCATGCATATCAGGGTAATATTTTGCTGGCCAAGTCAGGCTTCTTCTAATGCTACTTTGGGTAATCCACTGAGGTTTGTATATTCTGTGCAGATATTAACTACATTTCAACATGGAGAGTCATTCCACATTCATTTAAAAATGATTTCTCTAGAACCTCTAGTGCCATCAGTAAAGTTCTAGTTAAGTAACCTATCTATTCTAGTGTAAAGATCCACACAGAGGTAGAGGATGATTCCAATATGCTCAAACCTTCTCTTTAGTTGGAAGCAATTCTCCCATTTAGTATTGGGAAAAACCTGAATATCTGTAGGTTCTGGTCAACCATAAAATATTCTTTTACTTATGCATTCATGAATAGAAAGAATTGTAGCCCAAACTCTTTAAATATTTCTTTTGTCAGTTTTCCTGTATTTAGAAATACAACTTAGTCTAGCATAAGAACTGTTTGTTTGTTTGTTTGTCAATTTGTTTGTTTTTAACACTCCCCAAATTGAAATTCATTTGCCTTTTTCCTAGGAGTCATGTCATGGAAAAAGTTTCACTTTAAAGGTATGATTGCTTACTATATGATTTTGCCCACCAGCTGAGTTGGATCTCAGAAGATAATGATGTGATGTGTTTAGCTACTGAAAGCAGAGAACTAAAGTTGTATTTCCCTCTGGGAATGACGGTGAACAGAGGACTCCTTTCTCATTAAGATGATAAAAAAACAGACTTCAAATTGGGAAAGTTAGAAAATGCACCAAAAGAAAAGAAATGTATCTTTCTAATCTGTACATCCACAGCATTTTCATTTGTTCTAACTCACATTGAGCCATCAAATTTTGTGGCAAGCTATAAACTTGTTGAGTCATTAGTCTGCCTGGTTAATGGAGGAAAACTAAATTCCTGTTCCTGCATAATGATACTTACTCACTGTAGACATTTGCATCGCTGAGAAACCATAAAACCTCATCCTTCATAATGAAGTTCTGGGCTGACAAAGAGGAAAATATAGTGTTGTGGGACCCCTATGAATATAAAACAAGCTTAATAAAGAAATAGTGACAAATTGTATTATGCAAAATGTAATGTAATAAAAAGGTTACTAACTCATTGGAAATGTCATAAATAATCTAAATAGTTTTTTACTGTCAAGGACTTGAAAAATGCATTTCTTCAAAGATGAGGTGTCACTTAATTACCATCATGTTTTGACAAAGTTGGAAGTTCCAGTCTTTGGCTTATTCAGTAAATTTAGATGTCTGTTCATGATGAAACAAAGAAAGGAATTCTATTACCAGGGCCTGTACCCTGTTGTTGATGTGCAGGGCCACTGTTAGCATCCCCTAAACTGTAGGGTGTCTGCTTTGCTTTTAGATCAATGTTAGCACGATGTTACAACCAGTGTTGACAAATTAACCTCTGCAAAACAGGCAGTTTTCAGTCTTCTCTTTGAACATTGAGAGAAAATCATTGTCAAGCTCACAATATTGCTAATCTTGGAAAACACAGCCTTGTTCTTGAATAATCTTGCCAGTTTTCCCTTTTTTATCTGATTGAGACTCTGGCTCTGGTGTCATGTGCTTCCATATAAGGTGGTTACTTTTCTTCTTCAAACCCTGAGTATTTGCCAGAGAATTCTCTGCTTTTGTCATATCTAGTTTCTTACTAATATTCCTTATGTAGAATGATGTTTTGTGTTATAATGAATATAATTATCCAGCATGTAGTTTTTCTTCCCCATCTTTTGTGCTTAGAAGACTCTTATCTGGTTCCAGTATTTGCAGCACACGAAATAGATAACTTTGAAATGTATGATATTTTAAAAAAGTATCCTCATGTTGTTTCTAGACCACCAGAAAGGAAATGCTCGACAGCTCAGGAAACTTGAGATTGACAAGGCTTCCCCTTTCCCTAGGCAGAGCAAATGAACTATGTTGCCTGTCCTTTCATGCCAATCATACGGACTACAGAGGCAAGAAGACTGACTGTCTTCTGTTTTTCTCATGGTGCAAAGATTTCCTTTCTTGATGAAACCTGCAGCTTCATCGGTGGTAATTCTACTGTAGTAGAGAAGGTTCCAAGGTCAAATGCTGTGAGGATTTTACTAGGTGATGTTACATAATGGAGGCCACTTTCACTGAGTATCTCAACATGTTTTTCCTTGCAACTTACTTCCACATGTTAGAAAAGAAGTATAAGATGGCTTCAATGTGGCATCTGTCCTTAAAGGACTGAATGTATTCCAGAGACTGAATAAAAATATGAAAATGTGGGTTGGTATTGATATAAACATGTACCATGCAACATTTCTGTCAACTGCATAAATTCAAGGGACAGCCTGTAATGTTGCATCATCACTGAGGGTCTGAGTCTGTGCTCCTGCAATCTCTTTTGGAAAAGGAAATCATCTAACAAAGTATTGTTCAAATTATGTTCTCATTGTTACAGACAAGTGGTTTTATAAATATGCACATAAATATGTCATCTATCTATCTGCATACGACTTAATGATATACATGATATATGTTATCCATTGGGACATATATTATGCGTACAATTTGGAATTTTTGTTGCAGTCAAATTTTTTTTTGCAAATTTTTGTTGCAAACACACATCATTAAAAAAAAACATTGAAACTGTTTTGATGAACTGATTGCACTCTTGTTATTTCTCCTTAGTTGTTTGTATAATTGATCTCTGTATTTCTAAGTCAGTTTCCTGAACTAATATCTACGACAAATTCATCTTTAGGCCGTTACCAAAAGAAAACTAAAAAATGATTCTGGGTCCATTTTTTCACTAAATATAATCAATACTTCATTTTTTTAATGCTATTACTAGCTCTCAACTATTCTATATAAACAATGAAAATGTCAAAATTAGGTTTTGGAAAAGACCATTAAAGGAATGAATAAAGAATTGATAGACTAGGAAAAATATTTACACAACAGATATCTAATAGACTTTTAAATGCAAAACCTTCAAAGTACTCTTAAAACTCAGCAATAAAAAAAAGCAAAAAATTCTATTAAGAAAAAAAGCATCAGTGCTGAATAAACATCTCACCAAAGAAGATACAAGCACAGCAGAAAAGTGAAAATATGCCAAACATCGGGTTCGTTAGGGAGTCACAGATTAAGGCAACAAGATGGCATTGCACACCTATAACATGGCAAAATTCAAAACGTCAGCAACTTCTGGCAATGTTCCGCAGCACCAGGAATTCTCATTCGCTGCTGGTGGGGATGCAAATTGCAGGGCCACTCTGGAAGCTAGTCTGGCAGGCCTCTACTGAAGCTCAGCATAATGTAGCACAAGATTCAGCAATTGCATTTCCTAGGTTTTTATCCAAATGTGTTGAAAATTTATGTCCACACAAAGTTCTCCACAGGAATATTATAGGAGCTTCATTCATAGTTGCCAGGATGAGAAAGCAATCAAGATGTCCTTGGATAGGTGATCAGATAAACAGACTGGCATATTCACTAAGGGGATATTATTCCATGGTAAAAAGTAATGACTTATCAACCCACAAAAAGAAATGGAAGAAAGTTAAGTGTACATTACTAAGTGAAATAAGCCAGTATGAGAAGACTCTGTAACACATGATTGAAAGAAAATACTCAAGAGAAGACCAAAGAATGTGAAAAGTGTAAGTTTCAGCAGATCCAGAAGTTGGGGGAGGTAAAAGAAGAATAGATAGCTCTCATGACATTTGCTAGAGCCATTAAGTGATCTAATCTAATATGTCACAGGATATCATCTAGTTGTTAAAATCCACAGAACTGAACAAAACATAGACCCATAGTGTAAATGGTAGACTCAAGTTATCAGCATACAAGATATCCCTTTCTAAGTTTTAATAATGCCTCACATTAATTCAAATTACTACCTTTTGTGAAACTTTGTACTTGGAGAGAACACTGTATAGGATCTATGTTCTGCTTAGGTTTTTGTACGCTTGGACTTCTCTGGAAAAAAAAACTACTAAAAATGCTAATAACAAACCAAAAACATAACTCTTTTAGATCTTTTTGAATCCTCATCTCAAATGTATCTTTAATATATTTTGACTTTGGTTGCTTAGTGCATCTTGGTTTCTATTTAAGCTCCAAATTTAAATGGATAAACCATATATTTCTGAGTGTACCTAAATATTTTTAATGTATTCTAGGTTCCACAACTTTAATTTTAATTACTTATAATTTCACATATGCAAAACCCAGCTACAACATGAATATGACCAAGAGCTAAACTCTTAATGTAATCAACTGTGCATAACTTTTCCCTTTAGGTTCTCAACAGACCGAGACCACTGCCAAGCAATAGGCAGGTATGAACAGCTGATCTGAAACAATTCAGTAGAAAATGGGGTGAGGGTGGGGCTGGAGGAGAAATTGCCATCATTAGAACAAAGGCAGAATATTGAGACTGTGATGATATCTGACTCTACTTTTGGTACCTGAGGACCCAGCCATACCACTCCTGGGCAAATACCCAGAAGATGCTCCAACATGCAATAAAGACACATACTCCACTATGTTCATAGCAACCTTATTTATAATAGCCAGAAGCTGGAAAGAACCCAGATAGCCCTCAACAGAGGAATGGATACAGAAAATGTGGTACATTTACACAATGGAGTACTACTCAGCTATTAAAAACAATGAATTCATGAAATTCTTAGGCAAATAAATGGAGCTAAAAAATATCATCCTGAGTGAGGCAATATAATCACAAAAGAACACACATGGTATGCACTCGTTGATAAGTGGATATTAGTCCAAAAACTTGGAATACCCAAGATACAACTCACAGACCACATGAAACTCAAAAAGAAGGAAGACCAAAGTTTGGATACTTTGATCCTTGTTGGAAAGTGGAGCAAAATACCAAAGGTTTACACCCAACCAATAGAATGAGCATAGGATCCCCAATGAAGCAGCTAGAGAAAGGACTCAAGGAGCTGAGGTTTGCAGCCCTGCAGGAGGAACAATAATATGTACCAACCAGTACTCCCAGAGCTCCCAGAGACTAAACCACCAACCAAAGAGTACACATGGAGGGACCCATGACTCCAGCTACATATGTAGCAGAAGATGACCATTTCAGACATCAAAGAAAGGAGAGACCATTCGTCCTGTGAAGGCTCAATTCCCCAGAATAGGGGAATGCAAGACAGGAAATTGGGGGGCGGGTGCACGGTGGGGATGGGATAGGGGATTTCAGAGGGGTAGCTTGAAAAGGGGATACCATTTGAAATGTAAATAAAACAAATATCTAATAAAAATAAGTTAAAAAAAAGAAATTTGATCCTTATGCTGCTTGCTAAAATTTTAAGGTTGACACAGTGATTAAAAGGGATTTAAAAAGTGAGGTTTGGACCAAGAGGTTCTACATGCCTTCATTATAGGCTATTGTCAACGATATTCATTACCTCCAACAATTTTTTGGTAAATTCCTATTGCTGAAGATATTATCAGACATGGAGAAACTGAGCTGGTGCTCAACTGGAAGCAACTACATCCTTACTGACTAGTAATGCTGAAAGGTACAATACATGCTACTAGAGTAGAAATGTAACCTTGTCATTCTCACCTGTCTATTAACCCTGTGAGCTACAATAGTGATCCACCTACCAAAATATCCCCACTGTATAATAGTGAGACAAATTTATTGTAGTAACAAACTGTTTTTTTTTTATTGCTGCTGTTGCTGTTAATTGGATTTAAGGCTTGCCCCATGCGTTGGAACACCCCTGACACTATTATTGAGTCCAATAACCTAAGAGTACATAGGTCACAGTTCCTGGAGGGGGCTGTACCAGAGTTATTCCACTAAATGAATACAGCAAGAAAATGACTCCAAGTGACATATTTTATACCTATTAATCACTGCATCACTCATCCTTTATCAGAAAAGTTTATTTTGTAGTATATTATGATCAACATAGAGAATAGTTTCTTAGACAGCATACAGAGAGTGAGAGACTTTAGAGAACTCAGCGTTAAGTGGAATATTTTCATCAAAGTCCTCAAGACTCAGTGATCTATCTATGTGGAAATAGAAGCAAAGGACTATAAGAGTCTTGGAATTGGATGACTTAAAGGGTAAAACATTTTCTAGACACAATGGGGCTGATGTACAAATGAACCACAGAGATTGGGACAACATGCACAAGACCTGTAGGTGTTCAGATTAGAAAAAAAAAATGCCTCAGCATGGAGAAGGGGTAGTGGGCCCAAAGTCCCATCCTGAGCCAAGACGCTATTTCCTATTAGTAGTAACACAATTTGCATATCAATAGATTTCCAAGAAGATGGAAGGAGAGACCTCTGGTCCTGGAAAGACTGGATGTAGGGGAATGCAGGACTGAGAAGCAAGAGGGAGTTGAATGGGGAAAAGAGGGAGGGAAGGGGGCTTATGGGACTTTCGGGGAGGGAGGAAACAGGAAAGGGGAAATGATTTTGAATGTAAATAAAAAAAACTTAGAAAATAAAATTAAATTAAAAAAAAAAAAAGAAAATCACTTTCCCCCAATGGAGAGACACTGAGTATATCAACTACACTTCAAGGCAGGCCCCATGTTGGAATGATTGACCAAAACAAAGTAGATTCCACATTTTTTTTGAGGTGGGGGTCATTTATTGTCTTGTCTTGCTTTGTTTCTGTTTTGTTTTAAGAGAGGAAAAGCACTTGATGTTGAATGAAAATGGAGGAGTGGAGTAGAGGTTGGAAAGAGTTAAAGGAGGGGAAAGAATAGGATTAAAATATTGAAAAGAAATAAAACATCTCAACAACTCAAAACATTATTAAAATTTTTAAATGAAAAGTATATATTTAAAACCCAATTTATATATATATATATATATATATATATATATATATATATATATATATACATTTAAACTTATTGTTTAAAGTCAATATATATATATATATATATATATATATATATATATATATATATATATATATATTGACTTAAAGTTTAAAGCCCTTAGTTTAGTGTATCTATATATCTCATATAAACTAAAAGGAAGAATAGCTATATACTTTACTACTTCCTTAGGAGAAAGATTTGACACGACATTGCTTAGGCTGGCAAGATTGATAGGTAGCTAGAGAAATGTGAAAAAACATACATATAGCTTAATAAAACAGCTATTTATTAGTCAAAGCCATCAATTTTATTAATACCTCTAAAAATTATTCACAGGGAATTGTTACTTTTCAAGTTCATTCTTTGCAAGCAGTTCCATATTCTAAAGGTTGTTTTTTTCTAGATTGCTATTTATCTATCAAACAAACATATCTGGCAGACACCTTTTCATAAGACTGAGGAGATTGAAATTCTTTTTTCACAATAAATGAAAAGAAACTGAAAAACAACTGGGAACAAATACAGCAAGTTTTTTTTTTTTTTTTTGTCTAAAGTTCAAAGAATTCTAAATGTAATCTCACTGCTCTCACAGGACACAAAGGCACAGAAATCGTGAGGGGATGACTCTTACCAAGAAAGATGGAAGAGGCCATGAGATGGAGGAAGAATACCATCTTTCTGCAATTGTTGTTTCTTTCTCATCAAATGTGTAATGAGTTACATTTCTCAATCCCTTGCTATTTACTTGAATTGAGCTACAGGAATTTTAATGGCAAGGCAAATGCAAAGAATCCCAAGCCACTACAGAAAATGGCCAGCAAGCATGTATTCTAAACCTATGACCGCTAACCAATATGTTACTGAAGACAGTAGTGATTTCTGTCCTCCGCTGGGGTAAAAAGATGAGGACATTGGACTCAGAGAGAGAGATGTGAGGTATAACAAGTTGGGCTTTGAAGATAAGATAATCTGATGCAAAGTTGTTTCTCTACCTACTACTAAGGATTAACTGTAGGCTTGTTTTATTGTGTGTGTGTGTGTGTGTGTGTGTGCATGTGTGTGTGTGTGTGTATGTGTGTGTGATTGTGAGTGTGCACATGTTGCTTGCCTATTTAGGCTTGTGTGGAGAGCAGAGGGTGTTGCATATCTTCCTAAATTCCTCCTGTAACATTTTTTTTTCTTTTGAGACACATTTTCTCACAGGGGTAAGGCTAGTTCATTTTGCTAGTTTTGTCTTTGTCTTGTGTTGTTGTTGTTGCTGTTGTTGTTGTTTTCTAGACTGGCTGGTTATCTAACTCCCAAGATCCTCCTGTTACTGTTCTCTATGCTCCTCACCTCCTGACATCCCTTCCCAACTCCACCCCTCTTGTCCAGGTCCTATTGCAAGCAGTTTTTCCACTGAGCTATCTCTTCCATCCCAGGAAGCACTAAAATCAACAACAAAAAACACACAAAAACAAAAACAGCAACAACAAAAAAGTAAACTAATCATACTTGCTATTTCTAGGCTCTGAGATGATCTTAATTTACTTAACATAATGTATACTCTCAGTGAATGTATGGAGAATCCAAAAGAATGTTTTGAGAATAGTCCCACATAGAAAGGAGAAAACTTATTATTTGTCTGTTGAATTGATAGTTAGATCAACTGGTAAGATTTTCTTACTGTATATTAACTGATGAAACAGGATTCTAAACCATATGGAACTTGACACATGTGACTCAGTGGTAAACTGAATCCAGTATGGGTCATAAGTTCAGACAAAATCTAAGTAGTATAGTTCTGGGAAGAAATTGGAAAAGAAAAACAGAACACAGAAGTTACATAAAATAAGTAAAATGGTTCACAAATAGACTAATGCTTGCTTTGATGGATGTGTATGAATGTAAGGATCAGCTAACCACAGATGAATTATAATATATATATATATATATATTTATATATATATACTCAATATACCTAGGAAAGATGTAGATTTAACTATGTAGTAGAATAATGTTGGAAAAATTTTTATTCTAACTGATAGATTGGTAGCCTACATGTATTTAGTTTATTCTGTACTTGATCAGCATGCTGGCTTGTTTTATATCACTTGACACAAGCTAAGTTATCATAGAGAACGGAACCTCAATTGAGAAAACACCTCCATACAATGTGCTGAAGGCAAGCCTGTTGTTGTTTTTAGTGCTTCCTGGGATGGAAGAGATAGCTCAGCGGAAAAACTGCTTGCAATAGGGCATTTTCTTAATTAGTGATTAATGTGGTAATGCTATCCCTAGACTCGGTTGGATTCTATATGAAAGCAGACTAGGGAAGCCAGTGAGGAGAAAGCCAGTAAGCAGTACTGTGCTGTGGGCTTTGCATTGGCTCCTTTCCTCATTCCTACCCTGCTTGAGTCCCTATTTTGACTTCCTTCAGTTCTGAACAGTGCTGTGAAAGCATAGGCCAGATTAAAACCTTTCCATTACATGTTGCTTTGGTCATAGTGTTTTATGAGTATGTACATTTGTATATTCCAAAAGACCTCCCACTTCCCAATTGAGTCCTTTTGTCCTTTTCTCTCATATGATAGAAAGAACTAGAAAAATCTGTACCTTGGCTCATTTTGCATGGCCAAAAACCTAAACATTTATGACCATGGATGGGTGTCATAAATAGGTAGTGCTGGCATCTGTCTCTATTATCTTTCCTGGGGCATCTAAGGTACAGCCAAGATTTCAAACCCTCTCTGTACCTTCCACAATTTATAGTCAGACCTTTGAGGTAGTGTTTCACTTCATTGCTCTCAGAAACCCTGCCTGTCTTAACCCAAAACTTTAGATTTAGAACGCGTGTATGCCACTCCTGTGCACATGTTCACACACACACACACACACTCACACACACACACACCCATTACATTTATTTACTTATTTATTTAAAATACCCCATTTTTACCTGTTTTGATATAAGAACAGATTTTCTGCATAATTCTCAAGGAGACCTGCCATGTGGATAACCATTCTGTATGACAAGGTATCATATAAAATGAGTATTGAAATAATTCTCTGACTGCTGACAATATTCACAGACTACAACTTGCTATGAAAGAAAACCAGGAGAGGAAAATGCCAGAGATTTTTTCTTGTGGTTTTAGAGCCCCTAACAATTTGGAATATCTAGGCTGACTGTCACCTTTACTTCTTTTTTCTCTCCCAAAATGTATTCTCACTGGGTTCTGTTGTGACATGTGTAATATCACCTTAATCTCTACATCACCACTTCTATCATGGAAACTTTGCTCTTCAAAGAGAAATAACTGCATTGTTATTGGAAACAAAATTACATTAGCTCAGAAAACCGAGTTTCATGATCTCGCTCTGCTTTATCAACTTCAGAGAAAAAATCACATATTGGTCATTCTGATTTGGAAAATGATTGTTTTGGTTGAGAATGAAGATTTCAAAACACACTAGGGAAAACATTGCTAATATTGCATCATGTTATAAAATAAGTTCTACTAAGTAAAAGTCTATTCCATTAATGCTTTCTGTATCTTCAACAAACATTCCCAATATTGAGATGTATTGAAGTATAGCCATGAATATCTCATAAAGATTAGAATGTATAATTTAGTGGGTCTAAATACAGCCAGAGAGTTGGGGTTGGGCGTGGCTTCACGTATCTGTCATCCTAGCTGCCCAAGAAGCTGAACCAGGAGAGCTGAAAGCTCAAGGACTGATTGGCTACTAAGAATTCTAGGCTAAGGTGGGAAATTTTATGAATTCTTTCTCAAAACAAAATCTTAAAAGAGAAATTGGGGTTGGCTAGGTGGCTCAGCGGGTGATGCCTGAGAACTGTGTTCATTCTCCAGAGCCTGTTTAAAAGTTGAGTAGGCATGACAGCCACGTGTAAACACAGCACTTGGGAGGCAGAGATTCCTGGGTCATGATGGCTATGGAGATTAGCTAGAATTAGTGAACTGAACTCTTAGGCTCTGGGTCTGCAAGATACCCCATCACAATAAATAAGTAGAAAGCAATCAGGGAGTACACCTGACATCAACTTGAGTTCTATATACGTATAGATAGATGTGTATGCAGATGCCCCCAAGTGTTCTCCACATCAGATCATGCATCCATGTACTATATACAGATACACTGCACACACAGACACAGACACACACACACACACATACACGCACACACATGCAGAAAAGCAGAGTATACTAGGGATAAGGAATAGAGCTCAGTAAGAGAGAAGTTGTTCAGTGTGTGTGTGTGTATATGTGTGTGTGTGTGTGTGTGTGTCTGTGTGCATGTATGTGTGTGTGTATCTGTGTGTATATGTATATATGTGTGTGTGTTGACTTTAACTTTACATGGGTACTATATTTTTATTTGAGTTCTTATACCTACATAAGACAAAATATAAGAGATACTTGATCTCTATTTAATAAGTAGGGTTTGTTTCCAAGTGTTTTGGGCTCAGTATATGGGCTTGAGAAAACAGGCTGCCATGTTGCTTGTTTTGTTTTCTGTGGCTATGTTATGTAGCGAGATGAGGACACACCATCTCTCCTCATTAGTTACAAGATCATCACATTGATTAACAACTTCTTATTGGGCCATAAGCAACACAGAGTTATGAAAAATTATTAAGGTTTCAGTTGTTTGTGATGGCCTGTGGTATAAGAAATGGGTTTTTGTTCAGGCATTAAAATATTGGAATTCTCTACCTTCTGTGGCAGCTTTACATTAAGTCAAAGGAGAAAACGGCTTACAGGTTCACATGTGGCAGCTCACACAGATGACCAGAAGACTCTGAACATTATGAACAGTGCCTTAGATGATGGTAGCCAGGACTATGAAGAACAGATGTCCCAAAAGTGAAGTGTTTCTCCAGGAGTCAGGTGTGGTTACTGGTTGTCTTGGGTTGTCTCTGTGTGAAATAGTTTTCTCTAAAACTTCCAAATCCAAAATTTGTCAAAGAAGTTTGAATTTTTAAAAACAGAAACTGAAAATATTCTCCATTGTCCAATAGCAAGTCTATGACCCATGAAATAACTTACTAACATATCACCTAAACACTTCTTAACAAATTCATGCCTGTCAGTGGGATATTTAATCATATTTGGCTATTTATCCAACTTCTGTTTATGCTGGAGTTAAAAAAGAATTGAAATTATAAACAGTATATGAGCTCATACAACAATATTAATATAGGAATTTTGGTCATTATATTATTTGTTATTTATGGAGCTCTGTTTTCTGATGAACATTAAAATTTGGCATTATACAGAAATAGTAAAAACCTCAGGTGATACTCAAAACTTCGCATTATCTACTATTAGGCCTCCAAAATTATGAGCTTATGATTATGGTTATGATCATAACCATATATTCAGGGAAAATTATGTCTATGTCTTAGTCACTGTTTTATTTCTGTGAAGAGATACTATGAACAAAGTAACTCTCATAAAAGAAAGCATTTAATTGGGACTGGCTTACAACTTCAGAAATCTGTCCATTCTCATCATGGCAGCAGGCATAGTGCTGGAGAAGTAGCTGAGCGCTTTACATCATGAGCCTATACAGGCAGACAGGCAGGGATAGGAATAGAGAGTGGGACTACCTTGGGATTTTGAAACCTCAAGCCCCACCCCTAGTGAGACACTTCCTCTAAAGGTGTTACCCCCACCCCCCGTAATCCTACTAAACACTCAAATATGTGAGCCTTTGTCGCCATTATTAGAAAGTATAGGGAGTCTTAGAATTATGGTGCTGAGTGAAAGGAAGTTGGGTCATTAGCTCAGCATCATTGAAGGGAATCCAAGGCCAAAGCCTGTTAAGGAAGACCTAGTATTTAATTTTAGTTGACAGAAGAGAGACAAAGGGGGAAAAACATTTCCCCCTCTGTGCTGAGAGAGAAACAATGAATCCCCTGCTTCAGGACAGCAACCATAGCAGCTCATTTCACCTCAAATACATCTTAACAGTTTTGTCCTCAGAAGCTAAATTGCAAAAGAGGTTTGAAAACAGGATTTTTGGAGTGGCAAACAATTCAGCCCATAATAAATACAATCTCTGCAGCAGAAAAGTTAAGTACAATTGTGTGCATTTTTTTTCAAAAATGAGCAGATACATCACTGTGACTTACTAGAGGTTGAAGACTCAATGATTTCTTCTGAAGCCTGATCAGGCAGTTCACCATGAAGACTTATTACATGTGCTTCCTGTATGCAACCTGTCCTCTCCATAGCTAAAACCACCAGCAGAAGCCTGACAGCCTGGTGCAGATGAGTCCCTGACACTCTGTAGTGAGCTGGATGGTGAATGCCTTTCTCCTATTAACAGTGGCCTAGACCCTAATTGAACTGGAGGAGGAAAGGGGAACAAAGAAACCTTAGAAGAGTCAGGAGGAGAAGGATGAACAACTCTTAAAATGCTCTTTGATATGGTAATTCATTGCATAATGTACAGATCACATACTCAATGATTGTGCTTCCAGATTCCTGTGGAGCAGAGATATTCCTGTCTCTCACTGATGTTACAGCTGTTGTGATGTATACAGTGACTGGGGGTGCTGGAATTGGCTATGCTGCTGTGCTGACAGGCATATGCAGGGGTAGCACACATAATGTACAGTGAATAGTTCTTGATAGACAGCAATGTTCTGGCTCCTGTACTTACAGCTGTACTTTCTAATGATTATTGTAGCATAGGCACTGTCTACCAGTATAATCTGCACTGTCTGCAGGGTGCCCTGTTATAGGTTCACCAGCACAGCACATAGGACTCATGTTCACTGTCTGTTAGGTTGAATATTTTCCCTTATATTCTATATACTGCCATGCTCTTGTTATTCCCAGTGATAGGAAGAGAGAGACCACTGATGCAAATCCATCTTGGCCAAACTAATTAAAGCAGGCAATTAATTAAAGCAAGATTTTTTTAAAATTCCTGTACACAGGCCATATTTCCCTAAGGCAGGGTTTGAGAAGTCAGCCTTGGATGTGAGGAAGACAAGAATTTCATAGTTCAGGGTAAGGGTTTTCTGAATGTGGGATTTGGTGGGCAAATAGGGAGGGTTACAGGAGCAGAACATAGAAACAACAAGTTAATCCTAAAGGCCTCCTGATAAAAGGCATGGTGGCAAAGTGAGCATAATAAGGTAGTCCTTATAACAATGTCGTCAAAGGTGGTCATATAAGAGGGTTGTGAAACATAATGAGGGTTGTAATATGGTTAGAAATAACTTTTTGAAACAAAAACATGATTGATATTCCTGGAACAAGCAGTTCAGAACCATTTGTATTTAAGGAATTAGTGGGTCATAGCCCAATCCTTGAGAAACAGAGGTTTAATCATAAAGAAAAGCTTAGTTTGTCCTTACTATAAGATGCCTTCTAAGCCTAATATGGAGGCAGGCTGATTCTTCATCGTGTTTCTCCATGGTTCTAGAAGCAGTATGGACTAGGGACTCACTCTGAGGCCTGGGCAGGCATGGTAGGCTATACATTCTAGATATGTGTGAGTAATTTCTATGTGATTTTTGCACAATTATGTAATTGCCTATAGGCACATTCCTCAGAGTTGAGCAGTCTGTGAAGGTATTATTTTCTGTAGCTCCTTCTATCTAGGCATTTGTTCTGACTCTGACTTTAAGAGAATAGTAAAAATGGCCAACAAGGTGATAACCTTCACTCTCACACCAATAGGAGCTCCATTGATGGGTTAGTTGGGTCAATTGCTTTAAGATTAATGTTTTATTTTTATTTAATTTTATTAATAACAGCAGACTCAGACTTGGTACCAGGGTTCTGGAGAGTAGCTGGAAGGTTTTTCATGATGCCACAGGTTTTTCATCAGAACCATGTGAAACTAGAAACTAGTAACCCTTGAAGATATTTATCTAAGAACAAGTTTTTGTTGGAATCATTATGATGAATGACTCTACCACACTAGGTAATTCACATGCTACTTTCATTTCTTAAAGTGAGTTTGGGCCCGTTATATGTTTTTTTTTTTTAACCAAATCATGTCTGAAGGACATAGTAAGTTATTGGAACTAAACACTTTGGAAAGTTTGCTGCCCCCACCCATAATTAGTTATTTGGAAAGAACTGGCAAACTACTAAATATTTTTGTCATCCAAAAAATAATACTTGTTTTCATTCAGAACAGATTCTTGTGAGCATATAAAGTATCTTAGGACTGGCTTAGATAGAATGGCTTCTGGACTTGAGACTGGTTTGGAAGATATTCAGGCATTTCTTTACCCTGATCCGCTTGGGAGAGATAAATATAAACACTGGAGTGGGAACTCAAGAAATTGTCTTATTATGACATCAGCACACGCACACACACACACACACACACACACACACACACACACACACACACATGCGCGCGCACGAGAGAGATAGAGAGACAGAGAGAGACAGAAAGACAGAATATTAGTTCTACATTTCACAGACCAAGCCCATTAGTGAAATCAAACTGTAGTCCTGTATAGATTGTGGGTCAGTCAATACTAAGTGGTGTGTGTCATGGTTGGTTCAGTAATGAAGACTCTGGACAGATGATCATATAAATGGCATGATACCTCCTCACTGATAACCTCACAGTGTCTTTCCTTTCTTTTTAATAGTCTCAGTATTTTAGGTATTGGCATCCATGGATTTAACCATGGATTTAAAGGAAAAATTTATGTCAATATCAAACATGTCAAAAGTATCTTTTGGTATTCTCTAACAAATATTTATAGAACATTTACATTGTGTTAGTAATTATACACAAGTTAGAAGTTATTGAACATGTGAAAGAAGATGAGAATGGGTTTTATTCAAATACCATACCATTTTGTGTAAGCATCTACAGATCTTGGTACCCTGGAGGTAGGGGCAGAAACAAAACCCCTTAGATGCTAAAGAGCACCTATATACTTTAGATAAGTGCATTTTAGATGAAAAATATTTTTCTTTTCAAACAAGCCTGGTTAAGATTCAGTTAAAAGGCATGTTGAAGGACATGAGTTTTCTTGGCCAATATCTAATGATATCTGATGAGATTAACTAATATCTCATCCCTAATTGTAAGGACACCATGTTTAATGTGTTTCCTTCTGCAAACTGTCTTCTCTCAGCTGCCCTGTTTTTCAAGTTATTGTGCACTTATATTTTCTAACTGACCTAATGAATACAAGATAATATGACTGCTATAATTTTAGTTTTGGAATATTATTCTCAGAAATGTAGACGATTGTAATTTTGTTTTTGTGTTTTCATTGAGATATTATTTGTAGCATAATAAGTTTCCAAATGTGAATTCTTTCTTTCAGTCTAGGAGATATAAATTTACTTTCAAAGTACAGATTTGCATTTCTTTACTACCAAAATATATGGTTTTATTTTCTAGTATTGACTAGTTAGCCATCCTTACGTTTTTTGACTTGTTGTTTCACTCTCTTATGTTCTCTTTCTATGACTGTGAGCTAGTATTACAGTAATGAACTGTTGTGTTTATAATGACCAAAGCCATTTTCCCATTTCTGAGGAGGTCTGACATACTAGGTAGTGTGGTATTACACTAACTTCACAGTTATCTGAGTACTGTTGTAGGCTACACACTTTTAATAGTACACTTTTAAAAGACTTCTGATAACAAACAAAACAAAGTCAGAAAACTACTAAATTTTAGACCTGGACTGACCCTCCCTTAATTTATTTGATGGTAGCTTTACATCTAGATATCAAGTTAACAACCACAGTTCGTAGCCTAATTACCAGTTCTGCTTTAGAGTTTATGCAGGCACTTTATTTCTAATAGGTAAAATTTTCTATTAAGTCCAGCACATTTGTATTATTAAACACTGTTGAATTAAGGTCTGGAGTTAAAAGGACTTGATCTTCCCGAGGACTTCATTTAGATTCTCAACACCCACATTTGGTAGCTCACAACTATCCGTAACTCCACTTTCAGGAGATGTGATGTGTTTTTCAAGTTTCCATGGGCACTGGGCATGCATGTGGTACACACATGACGTACATGCAGGCAAAACACTAACATACATAAAAATAAATAAGACATTTAAAATTATGGTGAAAATTTTGCTGTATTGGTTACTATTTTCCTTAGAATCCCACTTTGCTCAAGGTTTAAGAAGACATATAGTCCCCTGCAGCAGTAGGGCTACAGTGGCAGGAATGAGGCATCTGCTGTAAGTGCATCACATTTTAAGAACAGAGAGGCATGGATGGCGGTGCTCAGTTCATTTTCCTTTTCTATTTGATCTGGGATCCAAGCCCATTTGGAGATGTCTCACACCTTCAGGCAGGGTCTTCCTTCCTCAGGCAAAACACTTCTGGAAACATCTGGATAGAAATACCAAGTTGTATGGTTATTTTGTTTTGGTTTTGGTTTTGCTTTTGGTTTTGGTTTTGGTGACTTGAAATCCTGTCAATGAAAATGAAGAATGAGCAACCCTGCTGTAACAATCTCTCAACAACTGTCTGGAGACTATTTCCTGCAGCTCTCTGCTGTGCAACTCTGCTTAGTTTCCCAGGGGATGCATACAGTGCTTGAAGGAAATTTGTTCTCTTAACTTCCTGCTCAAATGTTTTAAGCTATTGGCAATTTCTCCATAAAAGAAAAGAGGATGATAAAATATGAAAGGAGAGAAAAACGTAAGGGAAGAAATATTTTCTTTTCTATACTATACTTGAAAACCAAAAAGGACTTGCTACTTAATTTCCCAAATGATAGGGTATAAAGAGCTCACAACTAGGAGAGAAGTATCACGAGAATGTATGAAGATTCTCTCACTAGTTTTAAGTTTTAAAATATTATTCCCAGAAATTTAGACTACCTTGATTTTGCTTTTGTGTATTCATTAAGATGTAACATAAAGTATAATAACCACTATAATAGTTTTCACTAAATATCTGCCATGTGGCATAAGTGACAGCTGAAGGTCCTCCTCAGCCGAAATTCACATTTACTGTAAATCTCTCTGGATTTTGTCATTATGCCTTGTGTTAACCTGATTTTCCATGTTACAGACTCTTTCTTGGAACTTTACTTAGTAAAGAGTTATGAGAAATTTTAGTAAGACTGGAGTAGGTTAATTTCACTCACTAGAGGCTGTTCTGAGTCCTAAATTATTTAGGATGAAGAGAAACAAAATACAGTGCATTCATGGTTGGGAGGAAGTGAACAGAAAATTAAATGCTCAAATTCTGACTTGGCCTACCTACTAGGGTAACCATGCAGCAACAAGCAGCATCTTTGTTTCTGAATTTGGAAATCAAGAAGGTTGAATTTCATGATCTGTCCATTGTATGTATAGCTAAAATAAATTTGGCATATGTTTCCTCAGCCTGGATTAGCCTTGCATCAAAGTGTTTTAAATCTGCAGGAAAGCTGATTAAACTTAGTATTTTTATTACTAACACTAGGTTTCTAGCAAATTAAGGTATTTTTCATTTAAAAGTTTTCCATTCAAGTGAGTTAGGTAATATTTTATAGTCTTAAGATTTCAAGCAACTCCAAACTTTCTGTTTCCCTAAGAATCATGCAACGTATTCATTTGAAAGTCAAAGAAAGTCATCAAGAGCGAAAGCACTTCCTAAACCCGTTTAGTGGTAATAATCCAAAACCTGAAAGAGAAATTAGACACTGAACTTGTGTTAAACATATCTAGTATAGCAAGAGAGTCTACAGTAGCCTCATTTGGGAGATTCTGGAAAAAAAATGTAAAGATCATATACCTATATATTCCAGACAATGTTATCTAAGTTTACATGGAGAAGTGATTGCAGAGTATTTGCCAAGTGCATGCTGCATCTAGAAACAGGATCTCCTACACATTTGGCCAGCGTCAATTGCTTCTATCTGAATAGGATTTGAGGATGGATCAAAATTGCCAGGGATTTGAAAATGATAAAGTTACACACTTAATGGACCATATCACATTCAGAATGTTCATCTCTCTCAATCCATGTCCAAAAGTTATTAGCTCCCACTTTAATAGAAAATTGACACAGCAACCAAGTAGCAACTTTAAAATCCTTGTGCAAAATGAGTCCAAGTTACTTGAACCTTTGATTTCACAAAGTTGGAGCCACTCTTTCAGATATTTGATAGTTAGGCTGAACTTTCTTTAATGTTCTATGTCCTTGTAATTGAACACTGGAGGAAAGTACCTGGCTCTTACTAACTATAAATGGTAATCAAAATCTACAGAGAGCATGCTCCATTAATCCCCTTTGTGACTGACTCTCTATCTCTTGTACTTGCTATTCCTTTGGACTGCACTGTTTGCCTCCTTTTGGGTAGCTGTAATAGTACACTGCTCTCCACAGAAACTGATTGCTGAGCAAGGATTCTAGAGCTATTTTATAATCTATCCAAAATAAAATTAATCAAGGCTGTATGTCATACACATTACTAAATAATATTTTGTCTAAAAAGTAAAAGGCATAAAATTTAAGAATTGCCCAAAAGGGCCAGTCATAAGAAGTAAAAGTGGAACTAAAGCTTTCCTTTTAAAAAAACAACTATTTTGTTATGAATATAAAAAAATCATACAAAGTCTGTGTCCTACAGGTACTAGATTGGAAAGGACTAAATGCAAGGAAGTCCAATTTTAAAGGCACAATTTGGAGGCAGTCACTACCATTAAGAAGCAAGTCAAGTCACAAATCATTTTTATACCTAGGTGTAGTATCTTATTGTTTATCTTTGAGGTGAACTTTGGCTTACTCATTTCCCTAATGCTCAGTGCATGGCTGGTGAAATGACACATAAATATCACAATGCAAAGGTTTTCTTTTAGTTCCAATATAATGCATTTTAAAACTTATATGATATTTTTTCTTTGAAATTTTTAGATATATACACAATGTATTCTAAGCATATATTATTTTTACAAAGGCCCTGACACAATTTTAGAAAGCCCATAGGAAATATACTAATTTATCATTCCTGTCTCAGCTTTTTGATCAAAGCTGGAACAGGGGGAAAAGTCTAAATTAATGGGAAATGACATGAGAAACTATGTACTGAAATTGTATGTCTACTGGCCTCTAAAAACAGCATGGTGTTCTGAACTTATATTATATGTTCCATCCTCTCAGCAAGAAAGTAATCAAGAGCACTAATGTATTTTTAAAAAGAAACCTAACATATTAAACTTTTTAAACTTTTAAGTAATACTTTATTAATGAAAAACTTGTTAGATTAAAAAAATATTTTATACTAGCTACAATCTGGAATATATACCAAAGTTTAATGAGAAGTCAAGTAGAATAAACTTGTGCTTAAAGTGTTGTGGTGATTAATTTGAATGAATCAATGAAAATTTCTATATTTTCATCTATTTGTATACACACACACACACACACACACACGGACAATGTAACAGGAAATGGTTTGAGAAATAACTCTCATCTTGTAAACATACTGCAAAATCTCTTAAGTAGGGCATTCATCTGCTTCTTCCTCTCTCACTTTTGGAGGAATTTACCAGTCTTTCCTAAACATTGTAACATGCCCAAAATGCTTCCATCACACACATACACACACACACACACACACACACACACACATACACACACACCTCCCACACCTCCCACATCTCCCACACCTCCCACACCACATTGTATCCTATCCCCTGAAACTAATATATCCTCTCTCAACACACATTGGGTGTTTTCAGCTATCTTCTCCCCCAATAAATTCACATTCAATATCACCATGTTTTCATCTGAAATTTGGTCTTCAGTCTATTTGAGTCTGACTTTCATGTATGTAATTCCAGCAGATGCATCTTGCTGACATCATTCTGACCTCCAAAACCAATGGGCACAGCACAGTATTCCAACTCTGAACTTCAGCCGAGTTCACTACTTTGAGTGATCTTTTCTTCCTAATCTTTCCGTTTTTTCTGTTTCACTTTTTACAAGGTCATAGGTCATCACTCTTTAAGTATCTGACATCTTAAGACTTTGTTTCCTATCTTCTCTTGATCACACTATTTTTTGACAGTCTTAGGACACCTTTACTTGCAAATTACATAGTATTGTTTTTGACATATATTAAATTGCACATAAGTTTTGACATATGTTTGCACCTGTGAGTCATTCAATTTTAAGTCAAGATATAACTAAAATTAAGGTCTAACTTCTAGAATAACAAGGCAGTCAATTAAATTAAGAGACAAGGTATTGAAACATAAAAGTTCACTTAAAAAACAGTTTCAGTAACAAAAACGAAAGTGGGGACTCTTGGTCCTAAACTATTCTTTCTGTGATAAACTGACCTAGGGCTGCTTATGTTGATGCCCAGTATGCATTCCTAAATTGGTGGTCATTCCCTGGCCATAGAAGGACTGAACATTGCCCACTTTACCCAATGGCTATTTGGAAGAGTTTTGTAGTTTCTTTGGATCTCAAAATCAGAGGCCATTATTTCATTCATATATCCTTGCCTCTTCTCAATACTTCTTTTACAATGAACAGACAAGAGTTCACTTGTTGAGCTGACCACTGATTTTCAAACCTTTGGTACCATAAGCAGAACAATCTTCCTCTATTAGATTCATACAACAATCTCCATGAAATGAAAGCGTGCTACATACTACATGCTATAAAATCTGACAATGCACAAATTACTCCTGATCCATGGTTGTAGGAGAGTAATGTGTTCATCAGGACTAATACTTTTCCACGCTCCATTCTGAGTTCTTTCATTTTCACATCTCCTTGTTGGGTACATATTTAAGAGTGACATAGCATGATAACATTGAGAGAGATCTAATGGCCCAAATCTGTTTATGGAACTGGGTAAGGGGTCAGGCATTGGAAAGCATCCTTAAATGTTGGTAAGAATGTTAATATTGACTATTTAATTTCCCTTTCTAAGTAAGATTAAAGCATACTTGAAAGGTTCCTTCTTGTTTAGCTTCTTTCAGTTTATGAATTGAAACGTGACTGTTTATCGTGTATTTTATGGCTAGTATCCACTTATAAGTGAGTACATACCATGCATATCCTTTTGGGTCTAGATTATCTCACTCAGGATAATGTTTTCTAGTTTCATCCATTTGTTTACAAATTTCGTGATGTCCTTGTTTTTAACAGCTGAGAAGAATTCCATTGGGTAAATAAAACACATTTTCTTTATCCATTCTTCCATTGAAGGACATCTGGGTTGTTTCCAGTTCCTGGCTATTACAAGTAAAGCTTCTATAAATACAGTGAAACATGTGTCCTTGTAATATGGTGGAGTGTTTTTTGGGTATATGCCCAGAAGTAGAATAGCTGGTTCTTGAAGTAGAACTATTTTCAAAATTCTGAGAAACAGCTAGATTGATTTCCAGAGTGGTTGTACAACTTTGCACACCAGCAGTGGAGGAGTGTGCCCCTTGCTTCAGCATGTGTTGTCACTTGAATATTTTATATTAGTCATTCTGATGGGTATAAGTTGGAATCTCATGAGTTGTTTGATTTGCATTTCCCTAATGACAAAAGACATTTAAATGTTTCTTGGCTATTAGAGATTCCTCTGTTGAGAATTCCTGTTTAACTTTGTACTCTTTTTTTTTTAATTTGGCTATTTGGTCAGGAGAGGGAATGGAAATCAGTAGCTGGTAGGCATAGGGGATTTGCCTGAGATATGGGATCATGGAGGCTCCTGGGAATCTTTGGGGATGACTCTTGCTGAGACTCTTATCAGTGTGGAGTAGCCATCTCCAGTAGCCAGGCAGGACTCCCAGTGGAGCAATTAGGACACAAACCCACCCATAAAAGCTCTGACTAAAAATTTGTCCTGCCTACAAGAATTGCAGGGACAAAGATAGAGCAGAGACTGACAGAATAGCCAACCAATTACTGGCCCCATGTGAGACTCATCCCACGGACAAGAACTAGTCCCTGCCACTATTAATGGTACTCTGTTATGTTTGCAGACAGGAGCATAGCATAACTCTCTTCAGAGAGACTCCATTCAGCAGCTGTCAGAAAGAGATGCTGAAACTCACAGCCAAACATTGGACAGAGCTTGGGGAATCTTGTGGAAGAGTTGGGGGAAGGATTAAAGGACCCTGAGGGGATAGGAACTCCATAGGAAGACCACAAGAGTGAACTAACCTGAAACCTTGGGGGCTCCCAGAGACACGTAGTTGGGTTAGACCAAGCACTCCTCTCACCCCCATGCAAACAAGTATGTAGAAGATGTTCAGCTTGGTTTAATGCAGACCTCTCAATAACTCGAGGAGTGCTGTCCCTGAATCTGATGCCTGCCAATGGATTCTTTTCCCCCAAGTTCCCCCGACTGGGCTTCCTTGTGGAAGCCTCAGTGGGAGAGGATGTGCTGGTCATTCAGTGACTTTGATGTGCCAAGGTGAATTGGTACCCAAGGTGTTGTTCTCCCTCTTCTTGGAGGAGAAAGGGAAGGGTAGTGGTAGTGGCTGTGGAAGTGGGGCCTGGGAGTATAGTTCTTCAATCAGATGTAGAGTGAATAAATAAAAATAAATTAATGGAGGAAATTAGAATGTTAATATTGTGTTGAGCATTCTCTGACTACTTACATATTTGTTCTTTGTGTGTGTGTGTGTGTGTGTGTGTGTGTGTGTGTGAGTTTGTGTGTGAATGATAATGGCAAACCTTACCATTTAGGTCTTTGAATGGAACTAGACAGGCCTGCTATGCTTGGCACTCTGGAGGCAGGGACAGGGACTCTCAACAAAGTAATCCCACCTGTGGCCACTAGCTGAAGGTCCCTAATGGCACCTTTGGCCATTTTTGGAAACTTTTTAATACCTGGGAGAACATCCAGCTTTAAGGACCCCTGCAGCTGAAGCCATAGTTCCTACTAGTAGACCTGCATCAGAAGGCCTTGCTCCAGTGTGACCTCTGAAGACAATTTGCACCAGCCTTAGATGGCAGACCCCAGGCATGACAAATCCAGGTGGACTTCGCATGACCTTGCAGCTATTCTCACTCAGCATCTCCTTGCCTGCATGTTGTTCCCAACAGAGTCATCAAAAAGCCTAGCAAACCCAGGGCTAACATGGAAAGTACACTTTCTCTTTATTTCACTTTTTATAAATCTGGCGTTCTGTTTTATTAGCCTTTCTTTAGGTTTCAATTTTCCATTGCAACTATAATTCATTTGAGGATTTCGACCCCCGCCCCAACTCCTCACAGTTGGTAAGGCTCAATCTTTGCATTTAGCTATTCTAATCCATGTGCATCTCATTATGGTTCTAAATTGCATTTACCTAATTAGTGGAGATATGAACATCTTTTCTATCTCATTTATTATCCTTACATCTTTTGCCATGATGTATCAGTTTAAATATTCAGAGTATTTATAAAACAAATTGTTAGCTCTCTGTTTTTATTTTTCCCTTTTATTGAAAATAGGTTCTTTCTGTCTACTTTCTTAATCTTATGTTTTGAGAGAGTGTTTTATTTAAATCAAGTAGTCTGAATAAAAGTCACCCATTTGATTTATACTTTAAAAATATTTTCCCTAAGTTGTGGCTTGCGTTTCAATTTCCCAGCATTAGCTACTGAATGACAGATGTTCTTAATTTTGAAAAAAAAAACTTAGAGTTTTTTCTTTATGGGTATTATAGATTATGTATAATAACTTTTTTCTACCTCAAGGTAAAGATCTTTCCCTCCATGGTTTCTAAAATTGTTATAATTTTAAAGTGACATTTATGTCTATGATTTAGTCTGATTTTATATTATGGTTTGTCCTGGGTAAGTTATTGTCTACTTGACATGTTAGAGTTATATGGTAAAAGAACATCAGTTGAGAAGATTCCTCCAATCAGAGTGCCTGTAGGCAAGTGTGTGTGTGTGTGTGTGTGTGTGTGTGTGTGTGTGTGTGTGTGTGTGTATGTGTGTGTGTGTGTGTGTTGTTTTGGGGGACATTTTCTTCATTAGTTATTGATACACAATACAGCCTATTCTGGGTAGTAAGCAGCACCCCTCCATGGGCTCTGTATCAGTCCCTGCATATAAGTTCCTGCTTTGAGTTCTTACCCTGACTTCCTTCAACGATGAATAATGATGTGGAAATATAACCAAACCCTTTCCTCCTCAAGTTTTTGGTTCTTGTGTTTTACCACAATTGTTTTATCCTGCTCCCATGTAGGCAGGCAATTTTTTACCTGAACTCACTGTAAAAGACTCCTTGATCCAGTGGTTTGTATTGGCATTTGCTTAAAATAATTTGTGTGCATTATATGCTTTGATTTATAATTTCTGAATTTTATATTTCTTTTTTGATTCATTTATATATTTTTCTCTTCTATGATAATGTCATATGTTTGATGATATTTATATATGAAATCTTGAAGTAAGATAGCCTAAGGTTTCCAATTTGATATTTTACAAACACATGTCAGTTTTAATAGGATTTATCTGCTGATACTTTCCATTGGTTTGTTTGTAATCTTCAATTTAGGGAATATTAGTCAGTTTAGGGTATATCGAAACATTTCTCTTTTATTCAGGTATTTGGTAATTTCTCTTGAAAATATCTGTAGAGGTCAATGCATAAACTTTGATAATTTATCTCTAGGAAAATCTTATTATGTTGTTGGTTGTGTTTGTATTTCTAATTGTTAGTTGCTAGCATATAAAAATCCTTTTCCATTATTATTATTATTATTATTATTATTTTATTTTCTATATTCTTTATTTACATTCCAAATGATTTCCCCTTTCCCAGTTTCCCCCTCCCCGAAAGTCCCATAAGCACTTTTCCCTCCCCCTGTTCTCCATTTGCCTAAGAATTTCATGAATTCATTGTTTTTAATTGCTGAGTAGTATTCTTTTTTTTTTTTTAAACTTACTTATTTATTATATCTAAGTACACTGTAGCTGTCTTCAGACACCAGAAGAGGGCGTCAGAACTCATTACAGATGGTTGTGAGCCACCATGTGGTTGCTGGGATCTGAACTCTGGACCTTCGGAAGAGCAGTCAGTGCTCGTACCCACTGAGCCATGCTGAGTAGTATTCTATTGTGTAAATATACATGGAAAATATCTCTGATAAAATTGAAGAAATATATAGAAAAACACATTAAGATTGACTATTTCATTGAAAAATTTTACAGATAAAATGGTAGGCATAAAAATATTCCTAAGTTGATTGAAAGTGGAATTTTAAACATTTTCTGATAAAATTGAAAATCTACAAGGAAAATATTTCTGATAAAACTCAAGAAATATATAGAAAAACACGTTAAAACTGACTATTTCATGAAAAATTATACAGTTAAGATAGTAGGCATAAAAATATTCCTAAATTGATTGAAAGTAGAAGTAAAAACATTTTCTGATAAAATTGAAGATTTACATGGAAAATATCTCTGATAAAATTGAAGAAATTTATACAGATAAATTGCTAAGAAATAAAATATTCCTAAGTTGATTAAAAGTAGAATTATAAACATTTTCTGATAAAACTGAAGATTTACATAGAAAATATTTCTGATAAAATTGAAAAAAATGAATGGAAAAACATTAAAATTGAAGATTATCATGGAAAATTATACGGATAAAATGATATTATTTTCCATGATAATCTTTAATTTTAACATTTTTTCTGTGTATTTCTTCGATTTTGTTGGAGGTGTTTTTCATGTAGATCTTTGGTTTCATAGATGGGGGTGGGTGTGTTTGTAGTTCCACTTTCAATCAATTTAAGAATATTTTTGTGCCTACCATTTTGTTGGTATAATTATCCATGATAATCTTCAATTTTAACGTTTCTCTGTATTTTTCTTCAATTTTGTCAGAAGTATTTTCTATGTGTATCTTCAGTTTTATCAGACAATGTCTATAATTTTACTTTCAATCAACTTAGGAACATTTTTATACCTTCCATTTTATCTATATAATTTTCCATATAATAGTCAGTTTTAACATGTTTCTCTATATATTTCTTGAATTTTTTTCAGGAATATTTTTCTTGTAGATCTTCATTTTTATCAGAAAGTGTTTATAATTCCACTTTCAAAAAACATAGGAATATTTTTATGCCTACCATTTTATCTGTATAATTTTTCCATGAAATACTGAATCTTAAGGCATTTTTTATATATTTCTTCAATTTTATCAGAGATATTTTCCAGGTAAATCTTCAATTTTATCAGAAAATGTTTATAATTTCAATTTCAATCAACTTAGAAATATTTTTATGCCTGCCATTTTATCTGTATAATTTTCCAGGATAAAAAATCCTTTTCCTACCTTCTAATTCAAACCCTTGGGCAAGTTCTAAAGCTATTTTGATCATCAGATATTTCTTCATCTGAGATTCTGTGTTTTGTTTGCATGTTTATAAGATTTAACCTGGTAGTTTGTTCACACACTTGCCATTCGAAATTTTGACCTTTTTAATAGACAAAACTCTTAAATATTCTTATCTATATCAATCTATCTATCTATCTATCTATCTATCTATCTATCTATCTATCTTTGCTTATTTATCATTTTATATCACAGTATCATCACCTGCCTCACCCAGCACACCCTCATGCAGATCCTTCCACAATTCTTCTCTCCCCTTTTCCTTTGAGAAGAAGAACCTTTCTAGGTATCACCCCCCCCAACACCCCACAAACCTCCAACCCATAAAGTCTCTGTAGAAATAGGTGCATCCTCTCCTACTAAGGTCAGACACAGTGGTTCAGTTAAGGGAACACGATCCAGAGGCAGGCAGGCAAAATATTCAGAGACAGCCCCTGTTCCAGTTTTTATGGGAGAACTGCATGAAGACCAAGTATGTGTTACATGTGTATAGGGGCCCTAAGTTCAATCCTTGTTTGCTCTTTGGTTGGTGGTTCAATCTCTGAAAATTATACTGGAATGCAAGTAAATTCTATGAAAGGATTGATAGTTTGGAGAGTAGATTTTACAATATATTCTGTGGAATTGTAACAATGTCGAATGAGGCTAATTACCTGTGTATACTAGCCACAGTTGTCAAAGTTAACACACATTATGCATCTGGCTTATAGCATTCCCTGGAGTTACTAGCTGCCTTTGGCTTTCTCCTAGTTCCTTCGAACTCCATTTCCTGCCTTGTAGCACCTCTTGATCCATAGGAACGAACAGCTGCCGCTCTTCTATCTTCCACTGGCCAGTTTAATGTCAGAAAGGTCTCGCCTCTTCACGAGGCATTCGATAACCCATCCAAGGACAGTGACTACTCACCTATCCATTCAAGCTATTCTTTGAAAGATAAAATGGTGAGGCCTTGCCCAGCGCTCTCATTTAAAAGTAGCCTTACATATCTATTTATGATTGCTCAATGTATGTCTTGCTCATTACATGATTTCTCAAACACAATCATATCATTAATTTTATTCATTGTTTTTATCAGCCAGATAGATGGATTTTTGTTTTTATTAATATTTGCTTTCATATATGATCAATACTTGAGTTAGATATTTAAATTGATATTTTTCCATTTTTTCAATATATTTATACTATACTTACTTCTGATACTGATGTTTACATTTTCCTTCTATATCCTTTGTGTCTCTGCTCCTCCATTATCTAGTGGGCTTTCTTTTATATCCTTTTAAGGACTTCATACATTAGTCTGTATTCATCTAATTTTCATCAATCCCTCTACCCTCCCAACTCCTTGCATGTGTCCCTATACTCACTCAGATTCATTTTATCTTCTTTATTCTTGTGTATATTCATAAATATATATACACATATATTACATACAAAATATACAAAACCTGCTAAGTGCATTTAATTTTGCCCATATGTACCTGTGCTTAGTGCTGACTACTCGGGATTGAATAATCTATCCTGGAGAAAACTGATTCTACTTCGCTAAGCAGCCATTGACTGCCTGTAGATCTGCATGGAAGGGTGGAACCTTGTGAACTTTACCCCAAGCAAGTTGTCATGATGACTGGTGCTGTTATTATTCAAGTCTTGTTTAGGAAAAGACATTGTTGAGATTTCATGGGTACATTTCCCCTGTCATGTCTAGCAGTCATTGACAGTACGTGCCCTGGTTCTCTGGCTCTTAGAGATTTTATGTCCCATATTTCATGACAGTCTTAGATTTAGATGTAGGGGCAATGCTCTATACATACCCACTGGGAAGGAACACCTTATGGTTTGTCATTTTCTGCATTTTGATCAATTAATTTATCTTGCTAACAGTTTCCATCTGTTTCAGAAGGAATCTTCTTTGATGATGAGTTAAAGATACACTTACCCATAGGTTTAAGACAATTTAGAATATAGTAAAATTATATTGCTTTAGGAAAATGGCAGTAATAGATTCTCCTCTACTATATATGACTTCTGCAGCCAGGGGTAGTTGTCTAAGATTATAGTACCTGGAAAGAAATTCCTCCCATTGACCGGGATCCACAATGAAACTCCTACCATTGGACCATCAAGGATCTCTTGCCTGGCTGGACATTGTGATTCATAGGCTGCAAAGTTAGAGAGGAGCATCAATTGCTTTTCTCCCTTCAAACGTGGATGCATTTTTGAATACTATGACAGCTAGTCCTCAGGGAGGAGGCGTCTGGGTCAGTGGCAGCTACAACTCTCCATATCCTCTGTAATATGTGATGTCTTTAGCAAAATGGTATTACCTTCAAGTTCTGGGAGGCAACCAAGAACAATGAAAACAGCTTATGCTGTTTTGAGAGTCCTCTGGAGTCCTTTGACCAACAGTCCAAAGGGAAGTTTCCCATGCTTTGTACTGAGTTTCTTGTCAGGTAAGCTATGGCTCCTCAGGGGAACATCATAATCTTGTGTGTCATGACATCATTTAAACTGCATATAATATATTTATAAGTAAGCTTATAAAACAATTCTATCTCAATGATAAATGATTCACTCTATGTTGGCAGATTTTATAGCTGCTATAGCCAAGTATAAGTTCTGTTTTCTTTATTTCCAGTATCCCAAACTAAGCTAAGTCAAAGAAACATCAGAATGGACAAAGTGTTTCTTAGTACCTAAATTGAGAAGCCATTGATGAAAGTTTGTAAAGAAAAAGACTCAGCCAGTAAATGTGCTTGTTGTCAAACCTGATGGTCTGAGTTCAAGTTCTAGAACCAATATGGAGGATTATATTATATATAATATAAATTATATAGGTAATTACACACACACACATACTCACACATGTACTCACAGAAGCACACACAATAGAAATGCTCCCTGCAATTTACTATGAGGCCTACATGCACACACACACACACACACACACACACACACACACACACACACATACACATACACACACACATGCTATGGATTATAGATTGATAGATTAGACAGATAGATAGATAGATAGATAGATAGATAGATAGATAGATAGATAGATAGATAGACAGACAGACAGACAGACAGACAGACAGACAGACAGACAGACAGACAGATAGATTTAGAAAATTTTGGTTGAGAACGAGAAAAAATTGTGCCTAGAAGACCAACATGGATTATTACAAGTCATCTTTACCATACTAGCTTGAGCTGCTCTGACATTTCTGTCTTTCTTCATTCCTGTAGAACACTAGGTGGTTGCAGCAATTCTGCCTTTAGTGTGTGTTTCTCCTTCATTCGTCTTCAGACAGCTCATCAGATGGAGATGATAACAATGGAGACCCCAGTCCTTCAAAGGAGGCTGAAAAGTGTTCCCTTTATTCTGGATAAAAAAAAATGTATCATTTCATCAATTGTTATGTTGCTTTTGCACAGAAGTTTTGACTGAAGGCTTTTATCATGGGAACAGATGTTATCTATTTGTTTACGTGCCCTCAGATATATAAACACAACCTTGCTTTTCTTTTCAAAGTTCATGATAGACAGTCCCCAGGTATAAGACCTTTGACTCTTAGCTGGGCTGGTTGAAAACATCAGAATAAAAGGTATTTTATTTGTCATTTTTGTAAGTAAATTACCAACACTAATGGGTCCTGTAACTAACATACTAAAACATCTTTGAACTCTGTTAAGCACCCCCCCACACACACACACAAACCCACAATCTTCTCTCTCTCCTCTACTACTCTCTGTCCCTCTGTTCCCATGATTCACAGCAAAGAAAGGCTTTTCTTCTGCTGCATTTTTCCATCATAAAGAGCTCTGCATTCATAGTGTATGTGACAATTATTGCTTAAATAATATTGAAATGTCACTACAGATAGAGAAATAGAGGAGTGTAGATTTTTCAAGGTCTGGCTAAGTAAGGAGTTTGGATTAGTTTCCACTGTAATTCCAGGCAGAGTATTTGTCCAATGTCTTTATTGCTCATGGAGGCTGAGATCTGCCTGAGATCCCCAGGAATGTGTTGCTTTAGGATCATTTTGGATCTGTGATGATCTAGACGCATTCTTAACGCTTCCTGCAAGAAAAGTGGAATTTTCAGTGTTTCTTTTTGAATCTGTGTTGCTGTAGCATCGATTTTAGTGTAGGTGATGACCTGGCCTTGGATGAAAATTGTGATCCATGCTCCCCATTTTCTTTGTTACTCTCATGTTAGGAGTTGGTATGCTGTGAGCATAAACAGGTCAATTATGTCATATGGGCCTCAGTTGTCTGTCCTAGCATAGGTTCCATCTGAAATTACTGTCGACTGTGTAACTGAGTGGAGACTCCACATCATAGTGACAAATCTTGACATTAAACTCTCCTGGGACATTGTGGCTTCCAGGTCAGACTGCCACATGCTGCACAGATAAGCTATCATGACCTACTGTATCCAACAGCAAACAGATAATTTGAGCCACTAACTTTGGAGTAATTGGGTATAATTTATTTTATTTTTATATCTTTTTGGTTTTTTTTTTCTCTAGACAGGATTTCTCTGGGTAGCCAAGATAGCCCTGGAACTCATTCTGTAGACTAGGCTGTCCTTGAACTCAGAGATCTACCAGCCTCTGCTTCCCAAGATCTGAGATTAAAGATATTTGCCATGAACAACTGGAATAGTTAGGTTTTAATAATAACTGGGGCAGTCTTTTGTTAGTTTTACTTTCCTGACATTAATGAAGAACCTAATCTTGTCACACAAAAGCTGAGTTGGGCCATATATGGAATTATCTTTGCCTAAATTGCTGTCTACGTAGCTCCAAAATATGAACATGCAAGGCTTTTTCTAGTAGGCAGTTCCCAAGCCAGTGAGTTCATCCACAGCAGAACACACTAACACAAATAATTCTTTCATTGATTATAAAATAGATATGTTATGTCTAGTTTGACACTTCATTTCTTAAACTAATGAGTATACTGCATAAATATACCCATGGTAATTTTATTCAGCTATAAAGAAAAATAAA
Source organism: Tokudaia tokunoshimensis (assembly GCA_036184795.1). Lineage (NCBI taxonomy): Eukaryota > Metazoa > Chordata > Mammalia > Rodentia > Muridae > Tokudaia > Tokudaia tokunoshimensis. Next base: position 120,135,048 of record BTHU01000014.1, read on the forward strand.
AATGTGAGATTTGCAGGTGAATGGATAGACATGGAAAATATTATACTGAGTGGGATAACTTGGGCCAAGAAAGACAAATGTTACATGTTCTGTCTCATGCATAGCTTCTAGTATTTTCCAACTTGTTTAATTTAGACTATTAAGAATACTTGGAACTTAGAAAAGGAGCATGGGAGTGTCTTAAGAGAGAGAAGTGATTGGACATAGTGACATTTGGCAAGAGAAATACAGGGTAGAAAAGTTTATTTCAGGGATGAAAGTGAGAAGTTGGAGGAGGCTAGAGTATTACAGGAAGAGTTATCCAAAATAATCAGTTGTTGAAAAAGCAATATGAAAAGCTAGTATTTTGTAAACTACTGGTGCTGCTGCTCCTAGAAACCATGGGCTATTAAACAATAGTCCCAGTGCCGTGTGTGGGCCATCTTCTTATGAGTGATTAGTCTGAGATGCCCCAGGCCAGCTCCCTCAAGTAATATAGGCTCTTGTCATTCATCTTTGTTGCCCACAAGAACTGTATAATAAGACTCCATTGTTGAAGATACCATGCTTGGTGGTTGCTAGATACAAAGAAATGAAAGTGGAACTGAGCAGAGAACTTTGACCATGGTGGCTACTTTCACAGTACAGGAAGATGCTATGTAGACCACTGAGGTATAAATATATCAATGATCTTGACAACTTATAAACCCTGAGAGCCTCAGTACTAGCTTGCCAGGCAAGAATGTGCAATAGTAACATGATTGGCAGGGGTGACAGGCTACTTTCTGATGTCATGCCATAGGAAATTCATACTGAACACCTGACCAAGCCAGGGTCAATGTGGATAATATATGCCCTAGAGAAAAACCTACTGCTATCATTTTCTAAATGGACATGGTATCAAAAAACCCACTAAATATTAATATTTATACATATAGCTCAGAGCTACTCTCAATTGTGTCCAAAGAAGCTTCTGTTTGCAATGGAAAACAAACAATCTTGAGCTTCATACCTGGCCAGTGTATCATTGGGTGGTCAGTCATAAATTGTATATCTATATTACCCCTCTAAGTTTCAAGGAACATTACCAAAGAAGGGAAACAAAGAAGGTAAAGGCTGGAAGATAGGAAGAAGTGCTATAAAATATTCCCTTCTGGATTTAACATGCTTATTACTTCCACAAACTCACAGCATCCTTGCAGGTGATGCTACTTATGCAAGGCGTGAAAAAGACTGGGTCCACCAGCTTTCCAGAATGAATGGAGCACTCATAAGTTCCACCTCTCCCAAAGGAACTATAAACAGATAGATGTTGCAAAGAGAAGATGAGCCATATTCCTCAGTGATAACCATCTATACGTTGTCCCTACTCAAGCAAATAACCCTTACCAACACCCATGTGGATAATGCTAACTTTAGGAAGTCACAAGAAAAAAAAGATGTCACAAGAAAAAAAAAGATGTGAAATTAGGAGAGGGTCTGGGAGCCTTATTCATACAGAGGCAGATGCTAGTAGCCAACCATTGGTCTGGGAGTGGGGTCCCCAATGGAGGAATTGGAGGGCGGTCCTGAGGAGCTTAATGGGTTTATAGCCCCACAGGAAGAACAAAGATATTGACCACCCAGACGCCCCAGGACTCCCAGGGACTAAACTAGCAACCATGGTTCCAGCCAAAAATGTGGCAGAGGAATGCCTTGTCACATTTGGTTGTCACTTGGTCAGGTGAAAGCTAAATAGATGCCCCAACAGGGGGAAATTGAGGGGGGGGAGGTGGGAGTGGGTTGGTGGAGGGGAATATACTTGGAGGCAAGGAGTGGGAGAAGGGATTAGGGGGTTTTGGGGAGGGGGGAAACTGGGAAATGTTTTACCACTTGAAATGTAAATGAAGATTATATTCAATTAAAAAAAGGTAAAAAAAGGATAGGGTCTGGGGAAGAACAGATTTAGGGGAAGGTGAAAGAAGGTAAGAGTGAATGTTGGCAAAGGGTTTTTATCCAATAACCTTTCATATATAAACACATTTTTAAAATACTTTCTATTACATAGTGGAATTTACCTTTAAGGGACTGCATTTCCTGGTCTATGGAGGAGAGTGAAAACACTGCACAGTGTTTTTTCTTGAGAAGAAAAACGATGAGCATCAAGAAACCTTATTCAAATAATAACTCCAGCTTCAGATAACCTGTCGACGACGCCAGATTTCCTTCTTACATGCTCAGTTCCTCTTCTGAATGAAGACCTAGCTATATATAAATGAGCCCTGTTTTAGATAGGTTAACTAAAATTTGAGCACATTCTGTATTCTTGTGCTTAGGTAGTGTTCAATATACAGAGGATCAAGTAGTTCACATGTTCATGTTCAGGAGAACAACTTATGGTGAACAGCTCTCCAATGTAGCTAACTATATTTCTAATGTTGTAACAAAATACCTGAGATAATCAAATTATAAAGAGAAAAGCAATTATTTTGACTCAGTTTTGGAGATTGCGATCCTTGTGGGAGTGTAAAAGAGAAAACCTCTGGTATTATAAGCCATAGATCAAACAAGATAAAAGAAGAATCAGGGACCCTACTTTTAAGTTTTCCATCACCGTTATGCTGTTCATGCCATTTACTGGTAGAGACTAAGCATCTCAGGTACAAAGAGCAATGAAAGTACAGATGCTTCCACAAGAGCTACATACTGCCCAGAGAAATAACATATGACAGCCGATAGAGTACTATGAAGAAAGCTGGGTCTAGGAGTGATATAGGAAGAGTACTCCCACCTAAGCAGTTGAGTACTTTACTAGGGGGCAGAGGTTGAAGATCAGGTATGGAAACAGATAGGAGGGAGGGTTGGGAGAGTGATTGGAATTCACTAGCTGCTGGCAAGGGGTAGGACAGATGTCTAGGAAGTGCCGGTGACCGGTGACCTGGGGTGGGGGAGCCTCCCTGGAGTTTATGAGGTGACTCTAACTGAGATTCCTAGCAGTGGGTGATATGGAATATGAAGTGGCCACCTTCTGTAGCCAAGAAGCCAAGAAGGCACCAACCCACCCACAAAACTTTTGACTCAAAATATGTTCTGCCTACAAGAAGTTCAGGGACAAAGATGGAGCCTATTTTCCTATACAGGCAAGGACCACCTGCCCAGGATGGTACCACCCAGAGTGGACTATGATCTCCCACATCAATCACTAATCAAGAAAATAGCCAGACATGCGCACATCCCATCAGATGGTGCCAATTTCTAAAATGGGGTTCCCTTCTTTCCAGGAAATTCTTTTTTTTTGTCAAATTGATAAATACTAAACATGACAGTTTTTTAAACAAATTATCTCTTTTCTTCCAACCCCCACCCCTTGTTGATCTAGATTACATGTTAAGAAGGTGAAGGGAGCTGATATATAAAAGTCTGTATTCTTATTTGTAAGATCAATTTTACTATTCCTCCCCAGGTTCTATTACTTTCAGTGAATTTTAACACAAAATACATACATACATACATATGTATATATACATATATGTTAATATATTATATATATACATATATATGTATATATATGTATATAAAACCTTTAGAAAGAAAATATGTGATGCAAAGAAGTGACAATCACCAGAAGACGTAACCGTAGCACATAAGCTATGTATAAAAATTCAGTAACTTTTGAGTATATTGGAAGACTGTGGATCAGGTTCAGCCTTTGATAAAAAAATGTAAAATGGAAGATCAAGTAAACATCAGTGCCTAGGAGACCTAAGAAATGGCTCAGTGGCTAAATAACTGGGAAGATGTAAGTTTTGGATCTGAGAAGCAACAAAAAAAGTCAGTTGTAGACATGTGAGCCTATAACTCCAGCACAGTGTGGATGAGGCAGGATGATGGGGAGGAGTTGCTGCTCAGTTAACTCAGGTTCAGGGTCAGTGATGATGTCTCCTTCTGGTCTCTATGTGTATAGGTATGTTCAGACACCTCCTTCTCCCTCTCCCTGTCCCTCTCCCTGTCCCTCTCCCTGTCCCTCTCCCTGTCCCTCTCCCTCTCCCTCTCTGTCTCTCTCTCTGTCTCTCTCTCTCTCTCTCTCTCTCTCTCTCTTTCTCTCTCTCTTTCTCTCTGTATCTGTCTCTCTCCCATACATGCACACACATATATGTACATACATACATACATACATACATACATCAGGGTCTTTGTTTGAAATGATGAGCAAAACTGCTGTAGAATGGTCCAAAGACTAAAAAATATTTTCCCAATTTGAGTGACTGTGAACAACAGGCATATAAAAACAGAGACCCTAGTCTAATAAAACATTTAGAACCTGTCAAAAGAAAGGTTTTTCTGAACTAACCATTAGCCATAAAGAGTCCTGTGTTGGGAAGGCAGATCTCGGACCGCATAGACTTCTGCAGCTTGTAGCTATGCTGGCAGTCACAGCAAAATTCTGGACACAGTGAATACGCTCTTTACTTACAAATAGTGGCCAGAGTGAAACAATGGATGTCTATAAATAGTCTGAAAAAATTATTAGTGTATATCCTCTTTAGTAATTTCTTCTGAATTAATTAATCATAAATGGAATTCCACTGAAGTTTTAACAAGAGATATTTGGCATTCAGAAGATGCTGTCACTTCTCTCAGTTTAGAACAATAATTTTCTGTTTGTAAGTGCTGTGAGGTAACATCGGCTTGGAATGGCCATCTGACTTCCCCTTTTTAGTTTGCTTTTATGTCATGAAAGTTATAAAGAGGATTTACTGTCTTTTATTATTAAAACCTCAGCTCTGGTTCTGGCCATTGTATTTCCTAATTACGCTGGGAGGATGGCTTCTTATCAAGGTAGTTTAGTTATGAACAATGTTCTTTGTGCAGCTTCTCTGTGGGCAAGTTAGATTGCTTCTGACAGCAGCCAGCAGTGAATTAGCTCCAGCTTGGTTGTGTTCTGGAAGACTGAAAGATTACATTGCCAACATCCTTGTGTGCAGATGAAAATTACTTTCTTGTAAGCTTCCTTTGTGTTTTTTTCTTCCAGAGGCATGGGGGTTTCTAGAAGTTGTAACCCTCTTGTGTTTCCTATTTAAAGAGATAAAATATGTCACATCTCAGTGTGTAAAATTTGTTTTCTGCTCTGTTTGGCCTCTTTGATATTGATATTGATTAATCTTGTTCTTTTAATGATAAGTTATACTTGGCTAGAATGTCTGAAAATAACTCGGTGGATATAGATTCTGCAAACACACATTCTAGAATATCATGTAAGATGACTGAAGTTTAAAGCACTCAGTGGAATCCAAGGAGATTAGAAAAAATTAGAGACAGTCAGAAAACAAAGGCAGAAAGAAAAATAAATACTTCCTTAAGAATTCTATGGGAGGAAATGTTTTGATGAAGGATAGTCATGCAACTTACTGGCATGGCTGGCATTGTTGGAATGTATGCACATTAGGGATAGAACTCTCTTCTGGAGAGTAGAGACTTCAGGATGGATTTCAAATTGGGCTCCCATATAAGTTTGGTTTTGAAGAAGATAATAAAGGGGTAGTTGGCTAGGGAGAGGATGTGTATGGGATATGGGGCTACAGTTGGCTTAAACCAATATATAATGTTCTATAGCATGGAGGAATAGCTATAGCTGATGACAATAATTGAATAATTCAAAATAACTTTTAAAGAGGACTTTTAAATAAAATATGTTTTGAAATTATTATGACTATCATATCTGTGTACAATCATTTTGTACTCCCCAGTTCTTCACCTATTGTTCCCAGATCCACCCCTACTTTGTACTTCTGCCCATTTTCATGTCCTCTTTTTTTAAATAATAACCTATTGTTTCTAGTTTGTACTGACCCAGGATGCTGATGCTTGATCTTGTGTGATCTTGTCCAGGCAGCCACAGCTGTAGTGAGTTCATGATTATGATGATCATGTTAAATCTGGCAGACAATGCTTTGGTCTTTGTTGAACTCTTGTTTTTACTGTATTTCAGGGTCTCTTGGGGAGCAGACACATCTTTCTATATGTTTGTACTCAAATAAATGGTATTTATGATTATAGATATGCTAATTATCCTGATATGTTGAGATATGCATGAGTATGCACCTAATAAATATAAAATTTCAAAGACATTCTACAGATTCACTTTTCAAATGATAATTCAACTGCAAGGTATGGTAGATATAAAGAATGAGTGAACTGAAGTGATACGTTTGTTTAGAAGGATAGTTGCTGCCCATAGCAATTCCTGGGATTTAGTAGTTCAATTGTTTGCAATCATTTGAAACTTTGCCAATATAAAGTAAGTGATAACATATTTATTTCTGAAGGATGTTTTTAAAAGAAGTCTATGACAATAATTATTAATGTCAAATAGAGTTTCAGCTAATGGAAGGGGTATTGGTACCCATACAACTGCAACTCATTTTAAGCACATTGAAACCATGTTGGCTTTCTTCAAATAACACTTTCCCATTCTATGTCTTCATGTTTCTGAGTATTGGCATTGCACTTGAATTTTCCAAAACTCCCTATAGTTGCATACCGAGCACACAGTTACTTCATGTAATATAAACAGTTCCAGGTAAAACAAAGTTATCTATGCATTTCTCAGTGTCTTAAAAGTCAGTGTGTGTTCACTAGAGGGGAAATAATATTGAATTTGATTGCTTTATAGTACAAGACATGTTCCTTAAGGTTAAAAGATAACATTCAGACAAGCTAGAAGATTTACTTCTATAAATGCCACATTTTCTCTGTAGAGTTCTGCCTCTGTTCTCTTGCAGTCAGCATTAGTTCTGTCCAGAGACATGACTTCTTATTGGACAGGTAATCAAAGAAGCAGGGAGATGTGAGGGGAAGGAAGGGAAAGAATTTAGCTCAAAATGTAATTTAGACCAGGGATGCTGGACCCAGCAGTGACCTTATTGAGAAAAAGTACCACTGGGAGCAGGGTTTGAGGTTTTGCAAGATTTATTCCATTCTTAGTGTGTTCTCTGCTCCCTGATTGTGGACTGAGATGTGGACTCCAAGTCGCTGCTGTAGCCAATATGCCAGCTGCTTGCTGCCATGCTAAACCACTGTGATAGACTCTTTTATGCTTCTGGAACTCCAAAATAGACTGTCCTTATATAAGTACCTCAATCATGATGTTTTATCACAGCAATAGAAAACTAATTAAAGTAATATGTTAGAGTGAGAAGGAAAGTTCTATTTCATAATTCATAAATTATTAGAACAAATATTAATTTTACCTGGAATCAGTTAGTGTTGCATACGTTAATACTGAAATTTAATTTCAGTAATCATTATGAAAGCATCAGTATTCCAGATTTAGTGAAAAAAACAAACGAAGGCTCAGAGAAATTATAGAATTTGTTCTTGATCACAAAGGTCAAAGAATTGAACACAATTTTTTTTATTAAAATCATTCTTTATTATTTATAGAAAGGTTGATAGAAGAGTCCTCAAAACTACCAAGATGTCCTGATGTTCAAGTGCATGACAAAAATGCTACAACACTTGCAAACACACTTCATGATGCTCACATAGACTTGAAATCACCTCTGCTTCACTAACAATACTGGCTGTGATTTAATGCAATGTGAATAGTTTTACTGGGTTCTTCAGAGAATAATGACAAAAAAGGAATATCTGTATATGCCCTGTAGAGAGGCAATTTAAAACATCCCTTTGATGTGATATTGATTGAAATCTGATATGTTGAATCTATGGGTATCAGAGACCAGATGTACATTGTTTTGTTTAAGTCCCTGTGTAATAATATGCCATGTAGGTAATTATAAATTTTTATGTTGTAAAAATAGAAAACATGGAGGAAGAAACATGAACTGGACTTCTTTCTGCTCTCAGATGGAGGCAAGGAGAGAATTAGAAGGGCACAGGTAAGGAGACATGGGCGTGACAGTCACTGGAGCTGAGAAGAAATGGGCAAGATTTGGACATACACACACACACACACACACACACACACACACACACACACGACTCCATTTAGGGTCACTTGTATGTTCATGTGTTTAAGGTTGGCAATTTGGGTTTGGATAACATATCGGCACACTTGTCCTTGGAAAATACTGATTCTTATTTCCTCAGAAGCTATTAATTATCTGCAGCTCTTCATGCATAGGAGAGGCTTCCTTACCCTTCTCTCAACTATATTGACATGTCAGTTGTTCTTTTCATTATGCAGGACTTGTCACAATATTGTGTAAGACTTCATAGACACTTATTCTCTGTCATATTAAAAGAGACACGATCTCCCAGAAAATACTGGGCTCTCACAGTCCTTCTGCACTTTCACATGCAATGTTCTCTGAGTCTTGATTGTGAAGGTTGCACCGTAGAGGTAGAGTTGAATCTCTCATATTTTGATGATCTATAAAATTTAATTTGCTATGGATTTCTGTAATGGTCTCCATCCACTGCAAAAAGAAGCTTCTGATGAGAAGTGATACATATGTCTTATCTGTAGGTATAAGGATATAGTCTCGAATACAGCCAGACATCGTACTGCTTTAGGAAAATAGCATTAGAGGGTTCTCTTCTACAATCCTTGGCCTCCAATTCTGTAAGGAGATGGTGAGGTTTATAGTACCAGCTGTGAATTCCCTCTTACAGACAACAGTTGGTTACCTGCAAGGTGTAAGTGCAACTACTGCATCATTGAAGATATCTTGGAAGGCTGTTCCTTGTTGAAGTTTATACATTTTACAGCTGGGTACCACTAGTTGCTTTTTTCTTTTGTCAACTTGCATAGCACCTTCAGATACTGTGAGAGCTAGTCCTCGGAGAAGAAGTTTCTAGATCATTTCCAGCTAGATTCCTCAAAGTCTTGTGTCCATGGTGTATGGTGGGTTTAGCTAATAGTGTCTGAAAATGTAAATATAGATCTACCATATGGTTGAATATACAGTTCTTTGGCCACTTCCAAAGGATTTGGCATCGTCTTTCACAGATGCTTGCTCAGTTATGTTCACTGTAGTTCTATTCACAATATCTGGAAATGTAAACAACCTAAATGTCTTTCAACTGATGAATGAATAATGAAAATGGAACATATTCAGCTGTAAATAAAATGAACTCATGAAATTTAAAGGTAAATAGGTGGACCCAGACGTAATTAAAGTAGGTGATAAAAGCCAGGACCAGAAAAATAGATACAATTAAGACAAATAGGATTCTTTCTTTCTCTCTCTCTTTTTTTCTCCCTTTCTTCCTTCCTTCATTTCTCTCTCTCTCTCTCTCTCTCTCTCTCTCTCTCTCTCTCTCTCTCTCTCTCTCTCTCTCTCTCTCTCTCTCTCCTTCTTCCTCCTCCCTTCATACCTTCCTTCCTTTCTTTCCTTCTTTTCCATTTTCTTTTGTGTGTGCGTGTGTGTGTATGTGTGTGTGTATGTGTGTGTGTGTGTGTGTGTGTTTCCTAGCATAGAGAATAGAGAAAACATCAAAATCCAAGAAAGTACAAAAGGATTATGGTAAGTGTGGTGAAGACAGGAAAAGAACTCTACAGGGAGAGAAAGGGGAATAAGACTCAGGTCTGGAGGAGCTGAAGGGTTTTACAGCCCCATGGGAAGAACAATGATGTTGGCCACTCAGATGCCCCAGGACTCCCAGGATCTAAACCATCAACCAAGGGGTACACATGGTTCCAGCCAAAAATGTGGCAGAGGAATGCCTTGTTGAGCATCAGTGGGAGGAATGGTCCTTGGTTCAGTGAAGGCTCAATAGATGCCCCAACAATGGGAAATCAAGTTGGGGGGCGGTGGGAGTGGGTCTAGTGGAGGGGCATATAATTGGAGGCAGGGGTGGGTGGAGGAGTTGGAGGTTTCCCGGGAGGGGGGAAGCTGGGAAAGGTTTTAGCATTTGAAATGTAAATGAAGATTATATTCAATAAAATTAAAAAAATAAAAAAATTAAAAAAAGACTCAGGTGATTTGAAAGGGGCATGGGGAAATGGGGATAAGGAGTACAAATGGGGAAAAGGAAGAAAGAGAAAAAAGCTTAAGGAAACATACTAGTTTACATTCACTTAAATTACATACACTCGCACATACACATTATTTACACTTCTCAGACTGATAATGTTACTCTGAAGAGTCACAGACAATCTATATTAAACAAAAAGTAAAAAACAGGGCCAGGCATAAGGAACCTCTCTTTGAGGTCTTGGTCAGAAGAGTCCAAGTGTTTTTCAAAATAATATAGGCGATTGCATTTGTCCTTGGTTTCTTTACAGAACTTGAAAGCAAAATTCTATTGTTCTCTTTTCTTTTAAAACAAGACACATTTTTTAGTTCTTTAATTTGCATTTTAGTATTAACTCATCAAGATGCTTGTTTTTTTTTAAGTAATTGTTGAAATATTGAGATTTTGTATTGTTTTTGTCATTTTGCAGCCTGTTGCAGTTTCTCTCTGTCTAATATTTATTTGTTTATTATTTATTTTAGAAAATGACTCATCAGGTTGCCTTGGTTGGTCTAGAACTATGTACAACTTGCTGTCCCAGAACTTACATAGTTCTACCTCCCGAGAGTCATGCACCACCATGCCTGCCCCTGCCGCATTCTCTGCTCTGCGGTCCTGACAACCTCTTTAGGTCCGTGACACTTTCTAGGGTAATTTTTTGGCCTTCTCAGATTCCATACAAAATATTTAAGCCATATTATATTGTGATGACAGATTTTTTGATATATTTTAGTTAAAATACTTGCTGGTAATTTAGCAGATCAATTTCCTTTACTATTTAACCTGAAGCTAGAATTACTTTCATATAATTTTAGTAATTACTTCAGTTCATAAAGCACCAGAAAGAGAAAGTATCAGGTAACTAACCAAGCATGGAGCACAGAGTTTTCTAGAAAAATCAAAGGTGAATTTTTCATAAATTACAATATTTAAAACAAAAAGTTCTTATGAATAAAGGATACATAAATACTGTATTCATGTATTACATTAAAACTATAACAAATTCTTAGCACACTGCACTTTATACAGCAGTGAAGCTTTTCATTCTAATTATCAAGAACCAAATATTAGGCATCCAGAAGGAAAAACATTCTTCAGATTCAGGCTTATGCTGATCGTATACAAGAATCTATCTACCATTCATCTGTCAGTCTATCTATCTATCTATCTATCTATCTATCTATCTATCTATCTATCTATCTATCTATCTATCATCATCATCATATATCTACCTAACTACCTACTATTATCTTTATATTCTGCATATCTACTATGTTTATGTCTATTGAAGAGTTCATATTCTCAGACATAATTAATATCAAAATCCGTATCAGCTCAAGAAATCAGTATTACTATTTTGGAACACAGGAGAGAAAATAATGTGTAATTACTTCCCCCAAATTAAACCTTCTATGTTTATTGGAGCTTAGCATTAGCTCCAGAATACAGTTTTTAAATCTGTAAAATATTATTTTCTTATACAAGACAAGTTAAAATTTAAAATTTAGCAACCACTATATAAAACCATGAATATTAAGCCACAAGGAAGATATGGTTTAATATCAAAGAGGAATTAAACTTTATTCCAAGTAATTAAAATTATTTGTAGATATATGGACCTAATCAATCCCAAACAAAGCAAATGATTTCTTTTAAATTGCAATTGCAAGGCTTCTTGACCAGAATGTCCAACAAAAACAGATGTCATAATCCCTACACTCATTAGAGCTCTAAGCTAAATCTAATGATTTGACAATCCTACCCAGATTCCCAATGCCTCTGGATTGCGGTAGGTTTATATCCTGTGGAACTCAACTATAAATCAAGGAATGTCACTGTTTAGCAGCAAAGTATACTATAGTACACTTTGTTCCCCTTGTGACTTTGTGGTTATATGGTAACTACAACTACTGTCATGGCCTCAAGTTTCAAGAGTATACATGATCAGACTACGACCTGAGCAAAATTCCAGATATAAATATCTGTCTGCTTTCTACTGAATTCTGTCAATTCCCCTCCCCCTACACATACAAAGAAACATCCTGAATTGGAGAATCATCTACTGTATGAATGAACCCTACTGTTTCCAATCCTCTGAATTAGCTAAGGCATGAGTCTGCAATGAAAGAATCTGAAAACTGAAAACAGAAATCCAAACAAATGTGCTGAGATGGTTTTTATGCTTCCGTGTCCCCTCTCTTATTTTTGTTTGATTTGGAATGAGTAGAAAGAGCAGATATAACATTGGAGGGAGGCAAAATGTGACAGTTTTGAGTTACTTCGCTGATAATTTTAGCCTTGCTAGTTGGAAGATGTCTTTTGCATATACTATAGTGGTGTGTGTATGTATTCATGCATGTGTGCTGTGCACACATGTGTGCAGGAGTGTATACATATACATGCATGTTCCTGTATCTATGTGTGTGTATTTGCATGAAAAATTTGAAGAGTTAGGCACATTCAGTCTCAAAAATGAGTATAAATTCCACATGATGAGAAACTGTCTATGTGACTTAGTCTCTAAAATGAGTGAATGAAGAGAAATGCACAAGTATATAGCCAAAACAAGAATAGGACAAGCTATGTTTGCAGGTATCATAATATAGTATATAAAAAATAAGGCATATGTAATTTAGTATGGTGACAGTATATTTGTTTCCAAATATGGTTTCTTGCCTGACTGAGAAAGCTATTACACTCTTTAGAAAAATAGAATTTCTTATATAGTTCATTACTGTCCTTGGGATTTAGAGCTCCCAGTAATTTCTCCTTAGGTAGAATATTTTAGAACCAACTTGAGTTTCTCACTAATTTCTTTTTCTAGCACAAAGTTAGGAGTATTTGAAGCTCTATTTTTTAGATGGAAAGTAATCAGGTTTTTATCAAACTTTATTATATTTCTTTAGTGCCATACATTGGCCTTTAGATATGAATCTACATTTTGTAATGAATTTTTGCCTCTTAGCACTAAAGTATCTAGTAATAATATAAATAGAAAAAGCTATTCACATCATTTTAAGTTATTTTATTTAAATGTCTAAAGTATTCTCATAAATTTTTCTTAGATTGAAGGCAGCCATTCACATAGCTCCTAGTTTTTATATAAGCTTTGAAAATTATGGAGAAAATGGATGTTTAACTTTATTTTTGTCATTTATTATTTCACAGATACCTCATTCCTTATTATCCAGTATCAGTGTTTTACTAAAGAATATATTATGGCTGCATTTAACTTAGATTGCTTCATTGCTTTTTTTGAAAAGGCAAAAGATTTATATAATCTGAAGAGAAAACTGCTATTAGTGTGATTTTTAAAGGAAGGTAATTTAACAAAAGACTCATAAATCTAAAATTTTTCATTGAAAGTAAAAGTTATCCTTTCTAGGATTTATTTATATTTATATTTATATATTTAGTTATTTCTAGGAAATAACTACCAGGCCTCTTCCCTGGGTCTGTCAGTCCAACCTCCTGATTTTTCTGTTGCTTGTTTTCCCCCCAAGTGTGAAGCTGGATTTTAGTTTGTCCCTTCCAGGAGACAGAATTCTGCTTCCAAGATCAGGACTTTATTTTATCCCTCCCTTTGCCCAACTCTGAATAGATGGCTTCCATCTCATGAGAGTACTATATAATTGTTACTCTGCAGGGAATTGACCTCATCTCCAGCTAATAGCCAGCAAGGAACTATGGACTTAGTGGTCATGTGACTTAACCATGATCAGTTTCTTCTGGGACCAATAGCCATTTGAGGGTCATGCAAGTCGATTTTCCTCAATTAAGAGCTTGGACACTGAAACCCCGTAGCACACTGCATGCCTGGAAGCTGCTCTACTACGTAGGTACAGTTCTAGTCCTTCATCAGCCCTTTCTAAGGAGCCAACTAATGGATTGGCTTCAGACAACCAATGCAAACAAACAATTCCATCTTGATTTTTATCATTGTACAATGATACATTTATCAAACAAGCACACTGAGCCAGCAACATGAATGTGCATAATTATTATTTTTCAGTTAAAATTTTAAATTATCTATGGGAAATATTTGTTTTAATATTTTAAAGAGTATTCATCTACGTTACTTCTATAGGAAGGGGTTTTCAGGTTTACAGCCATAATTTTGTATCAAGAAACTTCCAAATATTGAACTACAAGGGAGTTTGAGTTTATATCTTAGTTTCCAAAAACAAAATAAAATAAAATATTAAGAAAATTGGGCAAAGGAGAGAAAGGATGGAATCATTTTCCAGACAAACTGAAGTCTCTCAATTCACAGGACACTGAATAGAATCAGCTTCCTAAACAGGGAGTCATGATGCCATATGACACCATGCTTTATGTGAATGTGGCACTCAGAATCTTTAAATGGTTTCTAAATGGACAAGGATGAAAAACTAATTCAGAATCAAATGTGTGATGAATCTGAAATGTTCTCACCTGAAGGCAGTAAGTGACTTTGCTGAAGAGTTGGTTTCTGAACATGTGGCATATAGACTCTACACTGTGGACACCATCACACTGTGAACATGTGGACTGTGCGCTGTACGCACCACCACACTGCATAAGGCTGAGAACCACAGTTCTTGAAGCACCTCAGTTCAGACTTAGAGACGTTGTGTGTTGGATGGCAGTGTTATTATTAGTTTTATTATTATTTTCTGTTTTATTCTGTGAAAATGTCAATGAAGACATTTATTGGTAAGCCATTTTTTTACTATTTTACATTTTTATTAGATATTTTCTTTATTTACATTTCAAATGTTATCCCTTTCCTCATTGACTATGCAAATTTTTATCATTTTTGTAAAATGTTAGGATATTTATTTATTTAGTATGTAGATGTGGGCATGCTTTTGTGGAGTTCAGAAGATATCCTGCAGGAATAAGTTTCCTCCTTCAACCATTTGGGTTTTGAGGATCCAACTCAGGTCATCAGGCCTTGGTGGCAAAGATATTTGCTTATTAAGCCAACAAACCAGCCCAAATTTTCTGCTCAAATAGAAGAATACAGTTTAATTACAGAAAAATAGTATACTCTCTGCATCATTCTTCAGCTCTAATCAAATTGGTAAAAATTTGAATTGTATTGTATTAAAATATTTGCTTTTAAAAATTGCTATTTGAACTGGTGACTTGAATCTCATAAGACATTATTAAACGCACACAAACACACACAAATAAATAAATGTAAAAGGTAATTCTCAGACTCACAAAGGCAGAGGAATTCATCAGCGAGAACCTGCATTAGCGAGCATAGAAGGGAGTCACAGATAAGAGAGAACATGCTCAACAGAAAAGGAATGTGTAAAGAGGAGTGAGAGCGCTAACTGTGGTGCCAAGTGGGAGTACATTCTTATTTAAAACTCTTTACAAGATAATTGGAAATTATATGAAATATACATGTTTTAAGAAGTGCAAAGTAAGTATCTGAGAGTGGCAGCAACAGGGGACAGGGGAACCCAGAGGAGGAACCTTTGCAAAGGATGATGGGATAAGAGACATGACAACAGAAGATCAAGCATGTTAAAGATGCTAATCATGAATCCTAATGTACACGTTAAGGTAAGGCAGTGAGTTATTGCTAATAAACTAATAAAGGAATTAAAAATATTTCCAGTGGTTAATTTTATGTGACAACCTTGTTAGGACATAACTCTTAGAGCAATTATTATTTTAGCTACTTGTGTGCCGGCTTCCTCTTAACAGTAGAAGGTTTTCATTAAAAAGAAAAGAAAAGATTGACTCTCTTAAGAAAGACAGAATTCTATCTGAAAGTTGCCTCTGACTTACGGCTACTGTTTGCTGAGTCTCCAACCTGCCAACTCACTGCAGATTTTAAATTTTACAGTTGTACACTCCCTTTCTGTAATCTCCATCTTTCTCTGAATCCATAGAGATAAGAAAACATACACACCCACAAACATACAAAATACCCAGGCGCTTCTTCTTTAAGGTCCCTAACAGTGAATCATAATGCATTTTCAATTACTTAACAAAAAAGTTAGGAGAGGAGGAAGAGGATGAGGATTAGGAGTATCTAAAAGAAAATGACACTGCAAACGGGAAAGAAAACACAGATGTAAGCCTGTGTTAGTAATCATACTCAGTGTGAATGATAAAAAGTATTCTCATTAGAAAACAAGAAGCCAAGTTAAATTATAAGATGCAAGATTCAGTTCTTATTTATGTAATGAAAACATATACTCCAACTTTTGTAATAAAGACACAAGCAAAGGGATTCTTTCTTGTTTCTTTGTTTCTTACCTCTCTTCCTTCCTCTCTTCCTTCTTTTTTTCCTTCCCCTTTTTTTTCCATTTTTCTGTCTGTCTTCTTTTTTAAAGTAAGAAGGGAAATGAAGTCAACATGTGAAAATGAACTCAAAGAATAATGGAATAAGCAAAGTAAAATATGATGACGTAGATTTCAGAACAAAGAATATCACATAGGATAGAGGAACTCATCACATAAAGTAATTGCCATTTGTGAATCAAAGGACAGAAATTTAAAATGAATGAAGATTGAAATATAAGAAGAAAGTGATAAATTCAAATTTATTGTAGAAACATTTTAGGCCATTTCTGATATATATTAGCTATATAAATATAATATATATGAATATGTACATATGATACATATGTGTCTATGTATATATTATGTATTATATGCTATATATTATAAATGTAATATATCACATGTTATATGTCAATCACCTATTACATACTACATACTATATAATATATACTAATTATATATTGTATGTTAGTGTATGTCTGTGTGTGTGTAGAACCAAGATAATAGAACTTAACATAATAGCTTTATCAACAGAAAAATTACAAAATAAAAACTATTATGAATGAAGGCCTGTAAGTTGGCTTAGTGCGCGAAGGCACTTACCTCTGTCTGATGACCTGAGTTTCATCCCTAAGAATCACATCTCTGAAGCTGTCCTCTGATCTCCACTATTGCATTATAGCTTATAAGCACTCACCACCCTGTTCTCTCACTCAATAATTTCATTAATGATAAATATGTTTTAAAATATTTTGAATTAAATGAAAATGAAGGCACAAGATAAATTTAAAGCAACATTATGTTCTGTTTTGTTTTTCTGGGAAGAGGTTTATAACCTTAAGTAAAGATAGATGTCTATTGGAGGGAAATCCCACTGTTTACACTAGAGAAAGTAAAGCAAATTAAAGCAAATGGTTTGAGTAAAGGATATCTCAGGTCATGTGTAGTCAGTGAAATAGAAAAAGAGAAGCACAAAAAAATGATGCCAAAATATGTTTATTTGATAACACTTATATAATCAATAAGCCAGACTGATAAAAGAGAAAGAGGGACAATATCTACAGGTACTGATAAACAACTGCATACTTACAGACATGCCCACACATGAACATATATACATGCAATACAAATGAAGAGATAGAAACTATAAACCTCAACTATAAGTAGAGATTACAGTATTATTTTTTAAAGATAGTAAAAGGATAACAAGAAAATAATAGAAAAAACATTCCAATAAATTAGATTACTTTATTGGAAAGAACAATATCATTGAAATATTTAAATATACTACAGGCTCACTCAAGAAGCGATACAGAAACTGAAAATCTGGGGGAAACAATCACAGCACAATTTAATGAAAAGTTCATAAATTCTTATAATGAAAGCAACAAATATTTGGGAGTTGGTCTGTGTGACAGGGTTGAGTAACAGTGTGAAGCATGCTGGGAAGCAGTCCTGGGTTCATAGGATAGGTGATCACTATAGAGAGAAAAGGGACAACTTGAATAGGAATCCCAAAGGAACAAATGTGTTAAAGGGTGCATGCACACACAAATAGGCACACACACACACACACACAAACAAACAAACACACACACTTACCCACACTGTGTGGTGGTATAGGAAATTATGATATTATGATATTTTTATATTTTAGATGGTGTGGTTTGAACCAATGCTTTAGGCATGCTAGGCAAGTTCTCTGCCACTGAGCTAGTCTTTACTTTTTAAAATTTAACTTTAAATTTTTTGATCAATCATGAATACTTTACTAAAGTAGGACAAAGTTGTCTTCTGAATCAAACCATTTGAACCTCAGAACTGAGCAAAATCTAATATATTGAGTGAAATTAATAAACCCCACCTTTTTTTAACAAGTCAAGTATAAGCCAAAGTACAGAACCCTTAGTTTTTTATACATTTGTGTTACATTTGATATGTTTAGCTAGTCATGCATATATAAAGGAAAACTATGACATGAAAAACTTACATTTAAGTAATTCATGAGTTCGCCACTTCATTGGTAAGGACTGTGTCAGAATAGCTCAGGGGTTTTGTCATTAATTTCTTTCTCCCTTGGACACATCTTCAAGTGCTAACATTTGAAATTAGCAACAGCACAAAAGTAAAGGAGCAAAAATTGTGGAAATCACTCGACATTCTATACGAGTAAAGGTTTGCAGGAAACAGGTGTGTTCATGATTAGAAAAGTGCTCATCTTCATGTGTCAGCTTGAAGTATGTCATTCATCTGCCACCTGATTTATGAATATTCTCCCAACCTTTATGTAAGCAAACAGCTCAGTCCACTTATTCTCACAGTCACTGTACAGTTAGGTATGCTGTTATTCACCTATAATAAGAATGTCTATGTAAAAGCAAGCAAGTGGGCTCTTCTGAAGGGATTTTATTTGCCCTCCCACCCTCAGTAACTTAGACCATTGTCCTGAGCTGCTAAAAGATACTAAAAATAAATGAGAAGTCTGGGTTGGTTGGTTGATTTTGAGTTTTGAAATATCCCTCTACATCCCCTGAGCTGGTCTGGAACTCTCTACCATCTTGTATCATCCTGTTCTTAGTCCTATGACAACTACCAACACTCTTCTATTCTGCACATGTCAAATAATTTTATTTCCACTACCAGCTAAAAGGATGGAAGAAAAATAAATCACTGTGAAATACTCAGTAATAAAGACGTTTTAATGACATGTTGATGATAGTAGGTGATTTTACCTTTGACTCTGCTAATCACCCACATAAAAATAATGTTCGGGTAGTACTTGAAGAAAGAATCTAAATGTATTTTTTTTAAAACATTCTAATATATTTGGAAATGTACATATTTTGACTCATGTGCTCAATTTTCAAGAAAGTAATCTAAGCTCAGCATATATAAGCACTGTTGCTCTATGTGAGAGTGACTTAAATTGGTTTTCCACAGAGCATTTGTCAAAAAATACTTTAGGATATGTATCCTTACTTTTTTCACATTTTATTTTAGAACTCTTCACCAAGTATTATATTTTTTTCAGTGACTTCCAACACTTTATTTTCTCAAGTGATTCTATAACTTCAGAAAGGACACAATCCAATCTCTTATAAAATGGCCTTTGTTATAAAAAATGTCCTCATTTCCTTCTGTAGAAAAGACACACTAAAAATAAACCTGGCTTCTCGTCAGTTTCCTATTCCCTTTGCCGACTCTCTTCTTTTTTGCTGGTGATTGGGAGCGATCTTAGCAAGTCTCTTTTCTTCTCTGCCCTTAAAATTGTTTTCATTACTCACAGTGTTATCTGTAAAGATTACATTTTTTTCATTTTAAATAACAAATATTTGATTTTTTCAATTCTTGAACTTTTTCCCATACCCAGTCATTCTCTTAAATCACTAAGTCAAAAGACTTTCCAAAAAAAAAGGAAAGAAAGGAAGAAAGAAAGAAAGAATGAAAGAATAAAAACTGAATTAATTAAAATAAATTGAAAGCTTTGCCTTTGGTGACTATTAAGTGTAGTGAGTGCTGGAGCTGTCTCATTCAGCCCCGGCTGCAGCTGGCTTTCTCTCATAACTCCAAGGGAAAGGATGGAAACTGTATCTGCGCTCTGAAGACACATAGTAAAGAAATAGTGTAAGTGGGGGGCAGAGTGGTGAAGTTCCACCCCGCTGCAGAGCATGAGGAGGAGGAAGCTTAAGCATAGGGCTCCAGGAGTGCAGCGTGTGCTACCACCCAGTCGAAAAGGTCCAAGGCAGCGTTCAGCAGAGGGCAAGCTGTTGGCAAGGATTCTCACACAGTCTGGGTTGGCTCAGAAAGGAATGCCAGTTCTGATTTCTAAAATGGGAGCATAGGTCATTGCAGAGCAAGAATCCATCCTCATCATCTTCCCTTCATGTTTGTTTCTTTTTCCAATTTCTCTCAACTGATTCTTAGTGCCACCCTGAGTTTATTCCTTCTTTTCTTCCATTCAGCCCATGACCCAGCCTCATGGTTTTGCAGTGCTATACAGTACGCAATAATCTTTCTTCTTTCTTCTTCCAATCTCTGCTTTTTTTTTAAACCATGGTGGCTGCATAAGCCAAGAATGTTGCCAACCTATTCATCAATGCTGCAAAATTTTCCCTTTAGGCTGTTGGTTTCTGGTCTCTCCTAGTCTTGCCTCATCTAGTTTTGTGGTTCCCCTGTTCAGGTTATAACATAGTTTAAGATATTTTTAACCTGCTAATATGAATTATATGTGATTGTTATTTACAACGTATAAGCCTTTGCCAAGGATCTCTGCAGTGCCTTGCAGTATGGGCTTTCCTAGATGACTTCTGGTAGCAATACATGTGGCAGAAATGACGCTGTGCCAGGCTGTTCCAAGCCCAGTGCTCACTGGGCATCACAAGTTCCTGCTTAGTCTTTACCCTGAGATCCAGCCTAAGCACAGCATTTATTTCCCACTACTACACCTTCAGGCTGAGCCAAGGCATGACGGCACGGGGTGCATGCCTGTGCTCATCATTGGCTCGATGGTCCAGCACCGTCCAGCCTTGATAGTACAAAATCAGAGGAATAACCTGCCAGCAACCCTATGAACACAAGAGCCTCCTTTTGCTTTCATATGTCACTGAGACTCTGAGGTTACCAATTATGATGTGTAAATGTTCAGGTTTGCCCTGGAAGTCAGGATGATCTCACCCCTCTCCTTCCATCTTTACTCTTGTTCTTGCCGTGGCAGAAGCCAAATGGTCCTCCCACTGTGTCATGGGCACACATCATCACTCTTGTTTGTAATCCAGACTTTCTATCAAGTATTCCTTTAAAAGCTGATTTTGACAACTTCTTCTACTCTTCTCACTAACCTGAAGTTGGTATTCTGAGTTCAGTGCTGTACCAATCACTCAGTCTATTTATGGCATGTTACATTTCTGCTAGGCTCTTCTATTTTTATGAAATTCTTTTTATGTAAGGAAGTACAGGATGGTAGGAATGGTATGATGGTAAGAATTACTGCCATGGGTTTTATTTATGTCATGCATATGGTGTTTCTTAGAAATTCTTAGCCAGGCGGTGGTGGCGCACGCCTTTAATCCCAGCACTTGGGAGGCAGAGGCAGGAGGATTTCTGAGTTCGAGTCCAGCCTGGTCTACAGAGTGAGTTCCAGGACAGCCAGGGCTACACAGAGAAACTCTGTCTCGAAAAACCAAAAAAAAAAAAAAGAAATTCTTTTTGGACCTCATTTTGGGTATTACATTGAGGATCAAAGTATCTATCTTAAAAGCAACTCTTTGAAGAGTTAATAATTGACAAGTTGTTTTGCTCTGAACACTATGGCAATCAGGCATGGAAAATAGTAAATGGTACCAATAGATAATAGTGTTATATATTTTCTGACATCTCATAAGATAAAGAAGTGGCCATCATCTTTAACACTTCTACCATTTATTACAAACTGAAAAATATTTAGGGCCATATTTTTATTATTAAGGTAAGTAATCTAGTGCACATAATATGTAATTAAAATGTGTTTGGTGGTAACTATGGTGGTTTGAATGAGAATGGCTAACATAGGCTCATATGTTTGAATACTTGGTCTCCAGTTTGTGGAACAAGTAGTTGTACCCTTGATGGAAGAGACATGTCACTAGAGATGGGCTTTGAGGTTTCCAAAGCTCATGCTATTCCCAGTACACATTCTTTGCTTTGTCGTGATCATTGTCTTAATATTTGAGTTGTCAGGACTGGAAAGACGGCTCAGCATTTATAAGCACTGACTGCTCTTCCAGAGGTAATGAGTTTAATCCCCAGCAACAACATGGTGGCTCACAACCATCTGTAATGGGAGCCTATGCCCTCTTCTGGTGTGTCTGAAGAGAACAACATATGTAAAATAAGTAAATCTTTTTTTTTTAAAGTGAGTTCTCAGCTATTCTTCAAGCACCATTCCTCCCCTCCTGTTGCCATGCTCTCTACCATGATTCTCATAGACTCTAATCTTCTGAAACTGGAATCCCAAAATAAACTCTTTTTTTTTTATAAGTTGATTTTGTCATAGTGTTTTATCACAGCACTAGAAAGTAAAAAATACAATGAAAATATAATAAAATACTACATCTCATGTATCCATCATATATTCTCTTATGAAAATTTCAACCATGGAGATATTTTTTTCTAGATACAAAACATAGAAGGAAAAAATACTGAGATAGATGAATGCAAAACAAAACAAAAGAAAAACAAACAAACAATCCATTGTAAATAATATGGTGATGATGTCACCTGAATGTGAAGAGACAGAGATAAGATACAAGGGCAAGACAAAGATCTTCACAGGCTTCATAATGGTTTTATATTTTATTCTGCAACTAATGACATACTTTTGAAAGATTTTGGATGGGACAATATTGGACTTCTGTATTGGGAGAATGAATTAGGATTTTATAGAGTACCAGTGACAGGTAGAGACAGGAGTAAAGAGCCCAGTGAGGTCAGTCACTATAGTAGCCAAAGATCAGACTATAGTGGTAATTATAGAATTGTTAAACAGATTAAGAATTGGATAGATTAGGGAGTAAAGAAAGTTAGAGGCCAGAAGGGTTTATCCCCTGAAAATGTATCAATGACCACTCATAACATTTGCTGAAAATGGAAGCAATTTGTGGAGAGATGAGATAAAATATTCATTTCTGACAATATGTATTATCTATAAGAACTATAGAAGTGGGTGTTAAAAATGAATGTGGATTTCAGGGAAAAGTCTTGGCTGAAGGCACAATTTGATGACATCATCACACGAATCATGAAAAACTGTCTAGAACTGAGCATTTTGAAATTCAAAAATGGAAAAAGTAAGAAGCTAAAAAAGTGATTAAGGAGAGACAATTGGATAAAAGAGGGACTAGAGGAAGGTGGTTTTAAAGAAGATGACTGACTGAATGGATCAATGAACGCAGAAGAGTGACCAAGAACACATAATGTCATAAATCAAGCAAGGCAAAGGAGATGATTTGAAAACACAATAATCTGTTTTCTGACCTCAATAACAGTTCCAAGAGAGTAAAAGGGGAGAAAACACAGAAGGATGGAGGAGATGATGTGAAGACAGCTGAGAATCTAACCATACAGAAACCAGAACTTTGAGAGGTCTCAGAGTGGAAGCAGATAAAAAGACCTGTGTTGCATAGTGGAGTATGTTCTATCCTGGTTTTGATTTCTAAAGGCATTTGTGCAGCTGACAATCATTCAGTGGCAAGAGACATTTGCAGAGAACTGGGAAGGAGGGCCCATGTGAGTGGGAATGATTATGGAACAGTTGAAAGCATGTATTCATTGATCAAGAAAAGAGAATGATTAATGAACGAGCACAGTCCTCATTGAGGTCAAATGGGCACTGTGCCCAAGTACGCAAGTAATTTAAGATACGATAAAGACCAGATATCTATTTGAGTTGAAGGAGCAAAGAAGCAAGCAGTGTTTGAGAGGTGTCTGTGACAAGGTAGTTACATTTCCTGATATGAACAGAATGCAGAGGAGGGCAGCAGGCTGAAGACGGTATGGTATCTAGGGAACTGCGAAAGCAATGCATGAATTAGGGGTTACACGACTAAGAATGGTAATGTCCCAGGTTGAGAGCAAACAGTTGAGAGCTTCAAAGAGAGCAAACTCTCACTGGACATTAAGATACCAAGGAATCATAAGACTGGAATAGCAGATTCCACTGGGATGTGGAAGTCATCTTGAATGACAATTCTAACAATGGTGGAGAGAAAACCCAGAGCCAGGTTGTAATAAGATGGCTGCTGCAAATTCATGATGCTGCTTTGCTGGCCTTTCCCATTGCACCGTGCTTTTCTCGTTCCCTTAATTTGTTTCCAGATTAAGGTTATGCTTGGCTGGTGGCTTCTTCTCAAAACTGTAGTTTCCAGGAACCACACTTTGAATTAATCATTGCTGTGGGATAACAGCTTAAGTTTTAATTACTTAGTCAAGACCTTTGTGATCACTGAAAAGTGAGATGGCAGATCTGGGGTCATAAATTAGTGATAAAGTGTTGCTTTGAATGTGAGAGACTCTAGATTTGAGTTTTCAGTACTAAGTTTTTAGTTTAAAAGAAGGCAAATGCCAGACTTAAATGGTAGCTTATAAACCAAGAGCCAAACTCTGGAACCAGGACATTTCTTGCAGCCCCAAATCAGTAGTCAAATATTTGAAAAGTTAAAAACTTATTTTTATTTGTTAATCTGTACTTTAGTCTTTACAAGTAAGAACAATAGCAGTAGATACTCCATGATTTGTATTAACTATTCTATAATTGCATATTAATTCATTTATAATTATATATCATTAACTATATCATATGTAATTGGATGCACACTTATAAGTTCAAACAGTGTTATTAAATGTCACTCCATGAAAAGTTCTAGGAATGACATAAATGCAAACACATTTACATATGTAAGTATGTGTGCATATATATCTTGGCATGTGTGTATAAATGGTTGTGTGTATACATGTATATATTCTTTAACAGTGAGAGGAAGCTAGTATAATAAAGGGCAAGGGGAAAGTCAATTATAGATAAAAATTTTCTCATATCTCAATGATTCTATCAGTTTTTCCTTTTCTTTATTATTTAGAAACTTTTTTCATACAATATATTTTGCTCATGTTTTTCTCCTCCCCAATACTTCCAAGACCTTCTCACCCTACCTACCCATCAAAATTTATAATCTCTCCTCTTTCAAAATATAAATACCACAAAACAAAAACCAAAACAAATGAAAACCAGTAAGACAAAAAAAGTCAAACAAATCAAAATGAACCAAAATATCCACAGTAAGACCATTAAATTTATTTTATTTGGTCAAGTTACTCCTGGGGTGTGGACCTACCTTGATGTGTTGTTTATATACCCTGTGCCACTCCACTGAAGAAAACTGACCTTGTCTTTGCCAGGGTATCAATTACAAATAACTTCTTGGTTATTGGTGAGAGCTCAATGTCACTTTTCCCTCTCTGAAGGAAACCCAACTGGCTCTTGCCTTTGCAAATCTTGTGCATGCTTCCACAGTTTCTGTGACTTCACATGTGCCTCTGTTTTGTTATGTTGGAAGACAGCTTCCTTGGAGTGATCCTTGCCTCTTTCTTACAATATTTCTGCCTCCTTTTCCACATAGATTCCTGAGTCTTGAGGTTAGAAGTTTGATGTAAACTTTCCATTTAGGACTGAGTCCTCCAAATTCATTCACTGTACACATTGTCTGGAATAAAAAATGTACCTTCAACAAAGATGAAACTAGTATCCATTTGAATCTGTATCATGTGCTTCTCTCTCTCTCTCTCTCTCTCTCTCTCTCTCTCTCTCTCTCTCTCTCTCTCTCTCTCTCTCTCTCTCTCTCTGTGTGTGTGTGTGTGTGTGTGTGTGCGCACACGCACACATGTGTATGTGCATGCATGATGTCCATACAGTTGAGTAATTAGCCTTGCAATATAATTTTCTTTTATTGCAAACAATGAAAACAAATTCTGAATCAAGAAGGTAGTGCCTGCTGGGAAACTGTGACTGGAAGCCTGGAGCATAGCGTTTGGGTGAGGGGAATATGCTCATAAATTTGGGACAGGCAGTGCTGGATGATTAATTAACCCAATTTCCTTTACTTTTCTTTCATTCTTTTCATACAGCTTGTCTTACTGAGATGTTTTTAAGGTTCAAAGTCATTAGAAAGTATACTTGTTTGTCCTAGATTTGGGTACCACTTATTCTTGATTGTAGGGGGCCTTGAAAAGAAAAGATGTTCCAAAAGGAAATTACAAATCCCACCATTCCAATGGATTTGCCATTTCACTCAAATGATGTAGTGTGATGGAGAAAAAACTTCCCCACAAGACATATATTTTGGGAAGGAAAAGAGATGAATCCTGAAGCCAAATAAATGCCTAAGTCACAGCCTTGCTGGGTGATTGACAACAGTGCTGCCTTGTGCCCAGGCACGCCAAATGTCTAAGGGAGAAGAGACAGAAAGCATCAGGGCACAACATGAGTGACTGACAACCCTAAGGAATAAATCACCCCCTTTCATCACCTTGAGCAGAGCCATCTGACTGTGTCAGTACTCAAATGGCTGAATGAGGCCTTTTACCAAGTATAACCAAGGCCACAGACACCATGGGTTTCCTCCTTGTATTTGCTCTTTATACTTCAGAAACATTTCAGGCCCAAAGTCTTAGTTTGTAGCCTTCTAACAGCTTTCTTCCTGCTCCTCTTTTCTGTGGCATGTGATGCAGGTGTGTGTGCACTCGCGCATACATGTGCATATGTGTGTATATGTGTTTGCATGCATGAGTGTAGGTGCATGTGTATGTGAGTGTGTGAATATGTATATGTGTGTGCATGCATATTCATGTGTATGTGCATGTGTGGTCATGGATGTATGTGTATGTGTGCACATGTGTGTGCATGGGTGTGTGTGCATGTGTTTGTGTGTGTGTGTGTGTGTGTGCACTTGTGCACACATTTGTGTTGCCTGTGTGTGTGTATGTGGCTGTGAATGTATGTGTGCACACATTTGTGTTACCTCTTCTGTGTGTGTATGTGTGAATGTGTATACGTTGTATGCTCATGCATATGTGTGTATGTGTGGGTGTGAGTGTATGTGTGTGCGAGTGTGTGAATGTGTATAATGTATGTATGTGCATGCATGTGTATGTGAGTATGTGGGCATGGGTGCATGTGTGCATTAATTTGTGTGTATGCATATGTGCATGTGCATATGCATGCATGTGTGTGTGTGTGTGTGTGTGTGTGTGTATTCATCACTCTCCTTTTGTAAGTCTTGACTCTTTTATTGTTGTCTTGCTCATGTGGATTACCATTTCATGTTTCCATAGTAACATGAATTCTTTAGAACAAAGTCTTTTTTCTGAGTGAATGTTGAAGCTCATTCTTGCGACTTAATAGGTGTGTTACTTTCTGCTGTCCTGCCCTTCAGCTTTCAGGATTTTATTTTCTGACAGTTCAGAGATTCTCAATGTTTCTTCCCTAAGGTAAATTATTAAACATAAGATAAATATTGAGTTCCATCATAGGGAAGGGAGAAATTTTTTTGTTTTGTGTTGTGTAAGGCACTTCCAACATAAGAAACAAGCCGATTGACTGTAAAATCATTTAACAGAAAAACTAATTTAAGCTAACATCACCAGTTTTCAGTATTTTATTTTGAGGCCTAAAGCAGTGAAGATACTCTATATTCAAAGAGGTAAGATGTAGCTATTTTATTGAAATTATTTTATGATCCTTGAAAAGGCTTATTGGCATATCTATGTTAGAACCCCAATCCCAATTAGAACTTATTGTCAAAGAGTATAAAATGCATTCTATCTTTCCCTACATTTATAATTTTAGGGTAGATTTTCAGAGAAAAAGCATTTCAATTTAGAAGTAATTCTTATACTTACAGAAAAATAAGCCAACATTATAGTTCAATGATACAGGTATTGACAGTACAAAGAATACTCAAGTATCTTTTACTCAAGATATCACAAACAGCTTTCTCCACTTGCTTTGGTGTGTGTGTGTGTGTGTGTGTGTGTGTGTGTGTTTGCACCCATGGATGTATATGCATGTGTTTGTGAGTTTCACTGTTCTAACTTCATTGTTTGCACCATTTGAAAAAGAGGTCAAAGGGATACAAATTGGAAAGGAAGAAGTCAAACTATCACTATTTGCAGACGATATGATAGTATACATAAGCGACCCAAAGAACTCCACCAGAGAACTCCTACAGCTGATAAACGACTTCAGCAAAGTGGCCGGATATAAAATCAACTCAAGCAAGTCAGAAGCCTTCCTATACTCAAAGGATAAGCAGGCTGAGAAAGAAGTAAGAGAAATAATACCCTTTACGATAGCCACAAACCATATTAAGTATCTTGGCGTGACGCTAACCAAACAAGTGAAAGATCTGTATGACAAGAACTTCAAGTCTCTGAAGAAAGAAATTGAAGAAGACCTCGGAAGATGGAAAAATCTGCCATGCTCATGGATTGGCAGGATTAATATAGTAAAAATGAGCATCTTACCAAAACATTCTTTCCTAAAGAACTGTAGTGCATATTTCCTAGGAACAGGAATATTGTTACATAATCTTCTAAAATCAATTTTTGGAATACTTTTGAATCATGTGCTGCTATATTCCTATTTCAGTCCTGTTAATACATATTTTACTCCTTAGAGAATCCAGTTTAGGATTCTTGTGTTTAGTTGTTGCATCTCTCAATTTTTATTAATTCTAAAGGCTTCTGTTTTGCTGTTGGTTTTTTGTTGTTGTTTGACATTAATTTTGTTGTTGTTGTGAGACAGAGCCTCACACTGTAATGCAGGGTAGTCTAGAATTCACTATCTAGCTCAGAGCATTCTCTTTAAACCCATGGTATTAGTCCTGCTTCAACCTCCCACGTATTGGGGTTATAGATGATAACCGCGTGGTTGGCTTACATGAGCTCTGTTAATGAATGAGGTCTCTGCCTTTGCAAACAGACCATTTTCTTCTTTGATTTGGTCAATGGTTGCCTCATGGTTATGCCTAAGGTGATCCAGAGTGACAGCACACTTTTCTTGGGTTAGTCCATCAGGGGATGCATGTCGCCCACTGGCTTTTCATCCACCTGCTCCTCATTGCTGATGCTGATTTTGTTGAACGTCAATATGCTATCCCATTTTCTCACTGTGCAGTTATTAAGGAGCAAACTGGTGTACTGGTAAAACCCCTATGTCCCTTTAGGCTCCATCTTTGTAAAATACCTCCTAGAAAATTTAACAATTCAAAATAAGGTCAAAACTTTTTCTTAAATTAATTACTTATCAATAATTTTTGGTTGAATGCAATTTTTGCTATGATAATTTAAAACTCTACCAGTCTCTGTATGTTTAACATTTGAACCATCATTCTGTCTATCAATATATTATCTATCTATTTATATGTCTATCAATCAATCTATTAACTATCACCTATGTATTATTTTATCCATGATTAAAGATTATTGGAACTTATAGATTAAGTTCCAATAAGAACTAATAGATTATTCTTTCTCTTAATGATTTAAAATACTATATCTATTTAACTTTGATAATATGTACATATGCCCAACCCTAACTGATATATCCTTAAGAGTTGAGGAAGAGGAGGCTGAAAGATTCTAAGGTTTTCATTATGCTTAATGTTTGAGGTGCTCGAATTCTACTTGATGTAGCTAGAGGGAGCCCCTTCATCTAGTCCTCTATGTCTTTATAATATGCTCTCTATAAAGTTTTTTTTTAATTTTCTAGACATTATTCATATAACTAACTTTTTATTGATTCTCTCGGAGTTTCACATTATACACTCCAATATACACCCCAATATACAATCCCTTCTTATGTCCACTGCCTCCTGACCTCTTCTCCCCCAAAAAGTGAAAATAATAATAAAATAATAACAATAAAGTCCACTTTGTGTTATCTATATACTCACTGGAGCATGATCAATTTCTTAGCAGTCTGCCCCTAAAATAGAACTGAGCCTTTTCACTCACTTACTTCCACCAGAAGCCATCAATCGTAGAGAGCTATTCTTTAACATCTCTCTCACCCTTTTTAAGAGTTCTCTGAAGGCCATTCTTTTTTCCCTTTTTCTTTTTTCTTTTTTTAAGGAGGACAATGCAATGGGGCATGGTGGTTATCATCTAAGCTTTGCATGTCTCTTCTTCTCAACCATGTGTCTGCAGTCATCGATATCACAACAAAAGTATCATCTTTGCTCTTCACAGGAGCATGGATGATGGGGCTTCACACTGTTTCTAGGAGCAGCACATGATCCCCACCCCTGCTCTAGAAGGACTGTGGTCACAAAGAAGTTCCTCAGAGTCTGCCTGAACCATAGAAATCAGCATGGCCTAAAGTGTCAATGTACTCATATGGCATTCATATCTATATAGCTCTCAGTGGGAGCACAGCCTAATCTCATCCACGTGTCTTTCAGCTGCACCATAAATCACTGGCATGGCTTTCAGAGCCACAGACATCAACACAGAACCCTGCTTTAGTATGACCACAGCTCCAAATAAGGGTATAAGTGGCATCATGAACCAAGACACAGAATCATGGCCTCATGCAGCAGCACAGGCAACTCACACTATGTCCCCAGAGTCAGCATGACCAACGGACATTGATGTAGCTTCAGGTTGCATGACTACAGACCATAGAAATCTGCATGATCCTCCATGGTAACCTGTGCCACAGACATCATCCTAGTACCCACCAGAGCATGGCCAGGTAGGATGCAGGTGGTCACAGGCTTGACTAGCTTGCTTACAGGCTGCCTCTTCCACCTGGCGCCTGCACTTGGCAGGGTCAGGATTCAGGTCTCCTTTGTTCAGTTTTCCAGATGTATACAAAGCATTGTGATTATATCCAACTACTCAATTACCCACCCTCATCCAATTCTCCTCGTTCCAGTCAACCAGTTCTCCTCCCTTCCATGTCTGTGTGTAAGTGTATGAGCATACTCACACACACACACACACACACACACACACACACACACACAAACACAATTAATCACTGCATGCGTTCATGACCATGACAATTACGTAAGTTGCATAAGTTTGTGGCAGTCCCTGATATCATTTTTAAATACCATTTATTTCCTATCAGTTATAATGATGTCGTATGTCTTATAATTTAGTGGTCTCTGTGTCCTTAGATATGAATATTAGAAATCATGACCTGTGGGCCATGCATAGTCAATGGTTTTTGTGTATAGAATATACAGTTATGACTTGTGATACTTCTATGCATTAAGGCTAGAAACTTTTAAATTATTATTATTATTATTTTGCTTAGCCATTTTCTTTCATATAAAAGAGTTTACTGGAGGATGTTCTACACATACTTTTTTCCAAAAAATGTGTTGAACTCTGTCTCTTATGAATTTTGTCCTCAGTTATAAAGTATGGAACCACAAGCTACCTTGGTGATAATCTTTTCATAAATGGACCTTTTGTGGTTGAGATTTGCAGTCTGCTGTAGGGTTTCTTTTAAACCATGCTCTTTGCTTGGTTTGGCTGTTAGGGACACTAAAGCCTGAAGTAGGGGAAAATGGGCTAATTTTTAAAGCTTATCCTTGCTTAAGACTACTGAGTTATTTGAACCTGAATGACAGAGGGCCATAGAAAACACACAGCCTTGTTTAGCTGTACTCAGACATTCATCTTCAGCCTCGTTCCTTCATTTCCTGGCAGAATCAAAGGTACTAGGAATTTGGCTGGAATAAATGTTGTGGGTAGATGTTCTGAAGCTAGTTCCAGTACAGAGACGGCCTCCTCTTCTCTGGCAGCTGTGAAGAGAAACAAGACTAGAATATCTCATTACTGTCAAATATAAATGGCATCACATACAAGAAACAGATTGCTTTGAACAAACTGTCAATTATTAGAATTTTACTTCTTTTTATCTTTAAGGTATTATGTCTTAGTGGTTTTATAAAATTGTCTACATTTTTGCAATTTTTCATTTATAATAAACGTTTTTCTAGTGTTAACACAAACTTTTTTCAGTAAAAGAAATGTATATATATTTTCCTTCAGATTTGTCAAATAATGATCAGTATTGAGGGTATGATTCCGAATCTAAGAAAAATAAAAGTTTTTTTATTTTTAATTTATTTTTTAATTTTAGTTTTGAGATTAAAATTAAATTATATTTATCCCTCTTTACATTTCTTCCCTTCAAACCCTCCCAAATACCCTCCCATTTCTCCTTCAAAATTATGCCTGTTTTTAGTTAATAGGTATTATTGCATATGTATACATATATGTATATTCTTACATATTCCTAAGCATAACCTGTTTAGTCTATACAATGTTTCTTGTATTTAGTTTTGAGTACTGACCATTTGGCATTGGAGCACAGATTGCTGTGCCTTTCCCTGGGGGGAACAACACTCCTACTCCCAGCTTTCCTCAGATACCTATAATTTTTTGTAAAGCTGAGGCCTTGTGAATGACACTTATGGACATTCCAAAGTTTTTATTGTTTGGGAATTTTCTGAAGAGCTGCCAAACTGATTTCCAGAGTGGTTTTACCAGCTTGCAATCCCACCAGCAGTGGAGGAGTGTTCCTCTTTCTCCACATCCTCGCCAGCTGTCTCCTGAGTTTTTGAACTTAGCCATTCTGACTGGTGTGAGGTGAAATCTTAGGGTTGTTTTGATTTGCATTTCCCTGATGACTAAGGATGTTGAACATTTCTTTATGTGCTTCTCAGCCATTTGATATTCCTCAGGTGAAAATTCTTTGTTTAGCTCTGTACCCCATTTTTAATATGGTTATTTGGCTCTCTGGAATCTACCTTCTTGATTTCTTTGTATATCTTGGATATTAGCCTTCTGTTGAATGTACAGCTGGTAAAGATCTTTTCCCAAATTGTTGGTTGCCATTTTGTTCTTTTGGCAGTGTCCTTTGCCTTACAGAAACTTTGTAATTTTATGAGGTCCCATTGCCAATTCATGATCTTAGAGCATAAGCTATTGGTGTTCTGTTCAGGAAATTTTCCCCTGTGCCCATGTGCTCAAGGATCTTCCCCGGTTTCTTTTATATTAGTTTCAGTGTTTCTGGTTTATGTTGAGGTCCTTGATCCACTTAGACTTGAGTTTAGTACAAGGAGATAAAAATGGATAGATTTGCATTCTTCTGCATGTTGACCTCCAATTGAACCAGCACCATCTATTGTAAAGACTATTTTTTTTCTACTGGATGGTTTTAGCTCCTTTGTCAAAGATCAAGTGACCATAGGTGTGTGGGTTCATTTCTGGGTCTTCAATTCTGTTCCATTGATCTACCTGCCTGTCACTGTACCAATACCATGCAGTTTTTAACACTATTGCTCTGTAGTACAGCTTGAGGTCGGGGATACTAATTCCCCCAGAAGTTCTTTTACTCTTGAGAATACTTTTAGCTATCCTGGGTTTTTGTTATTACAGATGAATTTGGGAAATAATCTTTCTAACTCTGTGAATAATGGAGTTGGGATTTTGATGGGGATTGCAATGAATCTGTATATTGCTTTTGACAGGATAGCCATTTTTACTATATTAATTCTGCCAATCCATGAGCATGGAATATCTTTCCATCTTCTGAGGCCTTCTTCAATTTCTTTCTTCAGAGACTTGAAGTTCTTCTCATACAGATCTTTCACTTGTTTGGTTAGTGTCACACCAAGATACTTTATATTGTTTGTGGCTATTGTGAAGGGTGTCATTTCCCTAATTTCTTTCTCAGCCTGTTTATCCTTTGAGTATAGGAAGGCTACTGATTTGCTTGAGTTAATTTTTATCCGGCCACTTAGCTGAAGTTGTTTATCAGCTGTAGGAGTTCTCTAGTGGAGGTTTTTTAGGTCGCTTAAGTATGTTATATCATCTGCAAATAGTGATGATTTGACTTCTTCATTTCCAATTTGTATCCCTTTGACCTCCTTTTGTTATCTAATTGCTCTAGCTAGAACTTCAAGTACTATATTGAATAAATAAGGAGAGATAGGGCAGTCTTGTCTAGTCCCTGATTTTAGTGGGATTGCTTCAAGTTTCTCTCCATTTAGTTTGATGTTGGCTACTGGTTTGCTGTATATTGCTTTTACTATGTTTAAGTATGGGCCTTGCATTCCTGTTCTTTCCAAGACCTTTAACATGAAAGGATGCTGAATTTTGTCAAATGTTTTTTCAGCATCTAATGAAATGACCATGTTTTTTTTTCCTTTGAGTTTGTTTATGTAGTGGATTACATTGATGGATTTCCTTATATTGAACCATCTCTGCCTCCCTGGGATGAAGCTTACTTGATCATGGTGAATTATCTTTTGATGTGTTCTTGGATTTGGTTGGCAAGCATTGTATTGAGTATTTTTCATCGATATTCATAAGGGAAATTGGTCTGAAGTTCTCTTTCTTTGTTGGATCTTTGTGTGGCTTTGGTATAAGAGAAATTGTAGCTTCATAGAACAAGTTTGGTAGTGTTCTTTATGTTTCTATTTTGTGGAATAGTTTGAAGAGTATTGGTGTTAGGTCTTCTTTAAGGTCTGATACAAGTCTGCACTAAAACCAACTGGTCCTGAGCTTTTATTGGTTGGGAGACTGTCAATGAACACTTCTGTTTCTTTAGAGATTATGGGACCGTTTAGATGGTCTATCTGATCCTGATTAAACTTTGGTAGTTGGTATCTGTCTAGGAAATTGTCCATTTTCTCCAGATTTTCCAGTTGTATTGAGTATAGGCTTTTGTAGTAGGATCTGATGATTTTTTTGAATTTCCTCAGTTTCTGTTGTTATTTCTCCCTTTTCATTTCTGATTTTGTTAATTTGGATACTGTCTCTGTGCCCTCTGGTTAGTCTGGCTAAAGGTTTATCCATCTTGTTAATTTTCTCAAAGAAACAACTCCTGGTTTTGTTGATTCTTTGAATAGTTCTCTTTGTTTCCACTTAGTTAATTTCAGCCCTGAGTTTGATGATTTCCTGCCTTCTACTCCTCTGTTCTAAAGCTTTGAGGTGTGCTGTTAAGCTGCTAGAGTATGCTGTCTCCAGCTTCTTTTTGGAGACACTCAGAGCTATGAGTTTTCTTATTAACACTGCTTTCAATGTGTCCCATAAATTTGGATATGCTGTGCCTTCATTTTCATCAAACTCTAAAAAGGTTTTGATTTCTTTCCTTATTTCTTCCTTGACCAATGTATTATTGAGTAGAGCATTGTTCAGCTTCCATGTGTATGTGGGCTTTCTGTTGTTTTTGTTGCTGTTGAAAACCAACCTTGCTCCATAGTGATCTGATAGGAGGCATGGAATTAGTTCGATTTTCTTGTATCTGTTGAGGTCTGTTTTATGACCAATTATATGGTCAGTTTTGGAGAAGGTACCATGAGGTGCTGAGAAAAAGGTATATTCTTTTGATTTAGGATGAAATGTTCTGTAGATATCTATCAAATCCATTTGGTTCAAAACTTCTGTTAGTTTTACTGTGTCTCTGTTTAGTTTGTGTTTCCCTGATCTGTCCATTAAGGAGAGTGGGGTGTTGAAGTCACCCACAATTATTGTGTGGGGTGCGATGTGTGGTTTCAGCTTTAGTAAGGTTTCTTTTACGAATGATGGTGCCCTTGTATTTGGAACATAGATGTTCAGAATTGAGAGTTCTTCCTGGTATATTTTTCCTTTGATGTGTATAAAGTGTTCTTCCATGTCTTTTTTGATGATTTTTGGTTGAAAGTCTATTTTATCAGATATTAGAATGGCTACTCCAGCTTGTTTCCTGGGACCATTTGCTTGGAAAACTCTTTTTAAGCCTTACTCTGAGGTAGTGTTTGTCTTTGACACTGAGATGTGTTTCCTGTATGCAGCAAAAGGTTGCGTCCTGTTTATGTATCCAGTCGGTTAGTCTACATCTTTTTATTGGGGAATTGAGTCCATTGATGTTAAGAAATATTAAGGAAAAGTGATTGTTGCTTCCTGCTATTTTTGATGTAATTTTTATGTTTTTGTGGTTATCTTTTTTTGTGTGTGTTTGTTGGAAGAAGATTAATTTCTTGCTTTTCTGGTGTATAGTTTCTCTCCCTTTGATGGTGTTTTCCATTCATTATCCTTTGAAAGGCTGGATTTGTGGAAAGATACTGTGTAAATTTGTTTTTTTCATGAAATACCTTGGTTTCTCCATCTATGGTAATTGA
Organism: Tokudaia tokunoshimensis; assembly: GCA_036184795.1. Classification (NCBI taxonomy): domain Eukaryota; kingdom Metazoa; phylum Chordata; class Mammalia; order Rodentia; family Muridae; genus Tokudaia; species Tokudaia tokunoshimensis. The sequence continues at coordinate 120,170,990 of BTHU01000014.1, forward strand.
GATATTTGCTGGATATAGCAGTCTGGGTTGGCATTTGTGTTCCCTTAGGGTCTGTATGACATCTGCCCAGGCTCTTCTGGCTTTCATAGTCTCTGGTGAGAAGTCTGGTGTAATTCTGATAGAACTACCTTTATATGTTACTTGACCTTTTCCCTTACTGCTTTTAATATTCTTTCTTTGTTTAGTATATTTGGGTTTTAATTATTATGTGACAGGAGTAATTTCTGTTCTGGTCAAATCTATTTGGAGTTCTGTAGGCTTCCTGTATGTTCATGGGCATCTCTTTCTTTAGGTTAGGGAAATTTTCTTCTATAATTTTGTTGACATTTACTGGCCCTTTAAGGTGGAAATCTTTACTCTCTTCTATACATATAATCCTTAGGTTTGGTCTTCTCATTTTGTCCTGGATTTCCTGCATGTTTTTGGTCAGGAGCTTTTTGCATTTTGCATTTTCTTTGACTGTTGTATCAATGCTTTCTATTTTATCTTCTGCATCTGAGATTCTCTCTTCTATCTCTTGTTTCTGTTGTTGATGCATGAATCCATGACTCCTGACTTCTTTCCTAGGTTTTCTATGTCCCAAGTTGTTTCCCTTTGTGATTTCTTTATTGTTTCTACCTCCATTTTTAGATCTTGGATGGCTTTGTTCAATTCCTTTATCTGTTTTGTTGTGTTTTCCCTTAGTTCTACAAGGGCTTCTCCCTGTTTACTTGTGCTCTCCTGTATTTCTTTAAGGGAGTTATTTATGTCCTGCTTGAAACCCTCCATCAGCATCATGAGCAGTGATTTTAAATCCAGTTCTTGCTTTTCTGGTGTGTTGAGGTAACCAAGACTTGCTGTTGTTGGAGAACTTGGTTCCAATGAAGCCATGTTGCCTTGGTTTTTGTTGGTGGTGTTCTTGCATTTGCCTTTTGTCATCTGGTTAACTCGTGTTAGCTGGTGTTGCTGTCTCTGACTGTGGTTTCTCTGTGCTCCTGGGAGACCCATTCTCTCTGTGTACACTGATATGTAAGTACTTCTGCAAGACCCGCTCTCTTATAGTTGTATTTGGGTATGTACCTCTGTGGCCTAGATCAACTCTGTGTGCAGGCAATAATCAGAAGACTTCTGACTCAGGCTGTTCCTAGGCTCTTGTTTCCTCAGGGTTTCCAGCTGTTTCCTCTTAGCAGCCGGGGTGGTCCTACTCTACCACCGGACTTCTCTGCATTCCTGAGTGGTTCGCTACCTCCGTGCGTCCCTTGGATATGGTACCCAGTGGCAGAGGACAGCTCCTCTGCTCTGTAATACAGGTCTCTCCTGTGCTGGCTGACACCTCTGAGCAGCTGGGTAGATATTTGACTTCCTGCACCACTTGGAGATGGTGTGCTGTGGCAGAGGATGCTCCCAAACAGGGGACCAGAGCCGGAAGTCTCCTGTCATACTATTCTGGTCAGGGTCCTCTGCTCTGCCATGCAGGTCTCACCTGTGCTGACTGACTCCTCCACGCAGCTGTATAGATGGCTGGCTTCCTGTGCTACTTGGAGATGGTGCGCTGTGGCAGAGGATGGTCCCAAACCGGGGGACCAGAGCCGGAATACTCCTGCCAGACTATTCCACCAGTTGCTTTAATAGCTTCTCTTTTATTTTGTTTTATAATACCTAAGTCGTTCAGATTTATTATTTCAAACACATCTATATGTCTTAATGTCTTGCTTTTTTAATATTTTTTTAGTTTTTATTTGTTTTTTATTTACATTTCAAATGTTATCCCCTTTCCTTGTTTCCCCTCTGAAAACCTCTTATCCCATCCCCCCTTCCCCTGCTCACTAACCCACCTACTCCCACTTCCCTGTCCTGGCATTTCCCTACAGTGGTGCAACTAGCCTTCACATGACCAAGGGCTTCTCTTCTCATTGATGTCTAAGTCCATCCTCTGCTACATATGGGGCTGGAGTCATGGGTTCCTCCATGTGTACTCTTTGGTTGGTAGTTAGTCTCTAGGAGATCTGGGGCTACTAGCTGGTTCATGTTGTTGTTCCTCCTATGGGTCCGCAAACCCCTTCAGCTCTTTGGGTCCTTTCTCTAGCTCCTCCATTGAGGACCTTGTGCTCAGTCCATTGGTTGGCTCAGAGCATAATACAGCATATTGCTGTTGATCTATGATTTATTGATTGTCATTCTTTCTAGCCCATTTCTCCCTGTCTGTGTATTTCTTTCTCTATCTCTATTCTATCTGCCATCTACTTTTCCATCTAAAAATTATCTGTCTATCTATATTTATCTACTTACCTGTCATCTATTTGTTATCTGTCTGTCTGTCTGTCTACCTATCATCTCTCTACATACTTATCACTACTTGAATGGCCATAATACAAGTTCTTGTCAAAGGCTGTTACAATTATAAAATAAAATGACTAGAACATAGGAAAAACTAAATAAAGAATATACAATTTCAGAATGCTAAGACAGCTAGAAGTACATACCACTTTCTCAGAACTAATTGATGCTTATATTTTTAATTTAATAGAAAATTCAAATCCTAAAATTTATAATTAGTAAAAAACTTTTAGGTCACTCATCTCTGGTGCTCATCCCTTGTCTGAAAAGTCTTTTCATAGTCAGCACTCTACAACCTACCCTTTACTGGAACTCTTGATATTTCTGATAAAAGTCCCAATACAAAGAGCAGTCCTTGGTACAGGGGTAGTTTCTTGGAAATTCTTCTCTGATTTATTAAGGGAATTTAATTTTTGGTATCAATAATGTATTTTTAATTACTCAGTAAGATTAGCTTCAGTTTACATTTCACTATCATGAAAATTTTCTAGCTTCTCTATTTATCAATAATAGATCTTAAACTTTTTAGCTGTCCAGGTCCAATAATGAGAGCACTGCAGATTCTCTCTATTCTACAGACACAGCATTGTGGGCCACATTAACTCTGAAGTCTTTTGTGTATTTTGATTAAACAAAAATTTCCTGTAGAGACTAGCAATATTTCTTATTGTTAGAGTATGTATTTAGTGTGTGCAAGCCTGAGCTCATACAAAGCTCTGATGTATTACCAGCAACACATACAAACACATACACAAGCACACACACACACACACACACACACTCACACAAACGAACACACACACACACACACACACACACACAATTTTATGCTATCATTTTCCATTTAACTATTTGAACCTATGTATAGAATTTTGCATTTCATAATATTAATTATTTTTTCAGATAATGCTGTATTATTATTCCAGCTGCTTGAAAAATTTGTACATCATCCTCATCTATGCATTCAGTATGTTGACCATCATTGCTGTATTTCTCAGTATGAACAAATTCCTCATACTTCAAAATTATTTCTTTATTTCTATAACATACTTTGCTATTTTAATTATTTTCCTCCTAAATTGGCTTTGAGTGTTTCAGATACCCTTTTAGGATCACTATTCTCTGTCTACTTCTGTTACTCCATAGGATCCCTCACTAATCTACATGTTCTCTCTATGTGATTCTAGCCATCTACTTTAGGATTTATTAATTTAAGAATTGTGAGGTAGAATGGAGTGTATCAAAAAATGTTTGTGAGTGTTTTGTTTTATTGGTTGATGTGATAAAATACTGTGATCAAACTTAAGGAAGAAATTATTTGTTTTGGCTTGCAGTTCCATCATGTTAGAAAAAGCATGGTTGTACCAGCCTGCAATTCCACCAGCAGTGGAGGAGTGTTCCTCTTTCTCCACATCCTCGCCAACAACTGCTGTCTCCTGTGTTTTTGATCTTAGCCATCCTGACTGGTGTGAGATGGAATCTCAGGGTTGTTTTGATTTGCATTTCCCTAATGACTAAGGATGATGAACATCTCTTTAGGTGCTTCTCAGCCATTAGATATTCTTCAGGTGAGAACTCTTTGTGTAGCTCTGTACCCCATTTTTAATAGGGTTACTTGCCTCTCTGGAGTTTAACTTCTTGAGTTCTTTGTATATCTTGGATATTAGCCCTCTGTCGGATGTAAGGTTGGTAAAGATCATTTCCCAGTTAGTTGGTTGCCGCTTTGTCTTTTTGACGGTGTCTTTTGCCTTGCAAAAACTTTGTAATTTAATGAGGTCCCATTTGTCTATTCTTGATCTTAGAGCATAAGCTATTGGAGTTCTGTTCAGGAAATTCTCCCCTGTGCCCATATGTTCAAGGTTCTTCCCTAGTTTCCCTTCTATTAGTTTCAGTGTGTCTGGTTTTATGTGGAGATCTTTGATCCACTTAGAATTGAGCTTAGTGCAAGGAGATAAGGATGGGTCAATTTGCATTCTTCTGCATGTTGACCTCCAGCTGAGCCAGCACCATTTGTTGAAAAGGCTATCTTTTTTCCACTGGATGGTTTTAGCTCCTTTGTCAAAGATCAAGTGACCATAGGAGTGTGGATTCATTTCTGGGTCTTCAATTCTGTTCCATTGATCTACATGTCTGTTACTGTACCAATACCATGCAGTATTTAACACTATTGCTCTGTAGTACAGCTTGAGGTCCGGGATGCTGATTCCCCCAGAGGTTCTTTTACTCTTGAGAATAGTTTTAGCTATTCTGGGTTTTCTGTTATTCCAGATGAATTTTTGAATTGCTCTTTCTAACTCTATGAAGAATTGAGTTGGGATTTTGATGGGGATTGCATTGAATCTGTGTATTACTTTTGGTAAGATGCTCATTTTTACTATATTAATCCTGCCAATCCATGAGCATGGCAGATTTTTCCATCTTCTGAGGTCTTCTTCAATTTCTTTCTTCAGAGACTTGAAGTTCTTGTCATACAGATCTTTCACTTGTTTGGTTAGAGTCACGCCAAGATACTTAATATGGTTTGTGGCTATCGTAAAGGGTATTATTTCTCTTACTTCTTTCTCAGCCTGCTTATCCTTTGAGTATAGGAAGGCTTCTGACTTGCTTGAGTTGATTTTATATCCGGCCACTTTGCTGAAGTCGTTTATCAGCTGTAGGAGTTCTCTGGTGGAGTTCTTTGGGTCGCTTATGTATACTATCATATCGTCTGCAAATAGTGATAGTTTGACTTCTTCCTTTCCAATTTGTATCCCTTTGACCTCTTTTTGTTGTCTAATTGCTCTAGCTAGAACTTCAAGTACTATATTGAAAAGATATGGAGAGAGAGGGCAGCCTTGTCTAGTCCCTGATTTTAGTGGGATTGCTTCAAGTTTCTCTCCGTTTAGATTGATGCTGGCTACTGGTTTGCTGTAAATTGCTTTTACTATGTTTAGATATGGGCCTTGAATTCCTGATCTTTCCAAGACCTTTAGCATGAAAGGATGCTGAATTTTGTCAAATGCTTTCTCAGCATCTAATGAGATGACCATGTGGTTTTTTTCTTTGAGATTGTTTATGTAGTGGATTACATTGATGGATTTCCTTATATTGAACCATCCCTGCATCCCTGGGATGAAGCCTACTTGATCGTGGTGAATGATCGTTTTGATGTGTTCTTGGATTCGGTTGGCAAGAATTTTATTGAGTATTTTTGCATCGATATTCATAAGAGAGATTGGCCTGAGATTCTCTTTCTTTGTCGGATCTTTGTGTGCTTTTGGTATTAGTGTAATTGTGGCTTCATAGAACGAGTTGGGTAGTGTTCCTTCTGTTTCTATTTTGTGGAACAGTTTGAAGAGTATTGGTGTTAGGTCTTCTTTGAAGGTCTGATAGAATTCTGCACTAAAACCATCTGGACCTGTGCTTTTTTTGGTTGGAAGACTTCCAATGACAACTTCTATTTCTTCAGGGGTTATAGGACGGTTTAGATGGTCTATTTGATCCTGATTTAATTTTGGTACTTGGAATCTGTCAAGGAAATTGTCCATTTCCTCAAGATTTTCTAGTTGTGTTGAATACAGGTTTTTGTAGTAGGATCTGATGATTTTTTGAATTTCCTCAGTTTCTGTTGTTATCTCTCCCTTTTCGTTTCTGATTTTATTAATTTGGATACTATCTCTGTGCCCTCTGGTTAGTCTGGCTAAGGGCTTATCTATCTTGTTGATTTTCTCAAAGAACCAACTCCTCGTTTTGTTGATTCTTTGTATGGTTTTACCTCAGAAAACTGGGCATGACACTTCTGGAGGATCCGGCTATACCACTCCTGGGCATATACCCAGAGACTTTACCTGCATGCAATAAGGACACATGCTCCACTATGTTCATAGCAGCCTTATTTATAATAGCCAGAAGCTGGAAAGAACCCAGATGTCCCTCAACGGAGGAATGGATTCAGAAGAGGTGCTATATCTACACAATGGAATACTACTCTGCAATTAAAAACAATGAATTCACGAAATTCCTAGGCTAATGGTCAGAACTTGAAAATATCATCCTTAGTGAGGTAACCCAATCACAAAAGATCACACATGGTATGCAGTCACTGATAAGGGGATATTGACCCAGAATCTCAGAATACCCTAGACACAATCAGCATATCAATAGATTTCTAAAAAGATGGAAGGAGAGACCCCTGGTCTTGGAAAGACTGGATGTAGGGGAACGCCAGGACAGAGTAATGAGTGGGGGTTGAACGGAGAAAAGAGGGAGGGAAGGGGGCTTATGGGACTTTCGGGGAGGGAGGAAACGGGAAAGGGGAAGTGATTTGGAATGTAAATTAAAAAAATAAAATAAAAAAAAAAAAGAAAGAAAAAGCATGGTGTGGGAGATTAGCTCATCATGTGACCCAGCAGTTAGAAAGCCCAGAGAGCAGGATTTGAAACAGGCTACTAAAATCTCAAAGTCTGCCCTGAGTGAAGTACTTTCTCTAGCAAGACTCCACCTCCATCAGGTCTTATTACCTTTCCAATTAATGTCACCAGCTGGCAACCCTGTGTTCAGACACACAAGTCAATGAAGGTCATTTGCTGCCTGGACCACAACAGTAAATGTGGTCAGGTATATGTTTATTTTGGATTACATTATCCACATACTCCTTAAGGAAGAGCATAAAATGGATTAATTTGCACAATGTTGCTTGATCTCTCCTGAACAAAACAGTGAGCTCCTTATCTACTCTCAAAAATCCGGACGTGCCAGGACCCAGTGCTTCTGCTCAGTAAATGGTGTGTATACCATACAAGTTAGCAAGCTGGAAGCCTAGACATTTATCATGACTGTTTCTTTATGATTTTCCTCATGCTATAGATGTCAGGCTTCTATCAATATGACATTAAAAACAGTTTATAGCCATCATCCCTCCTGAATTGCTACTCAGAAAAGTACCAATATTCTTACCAAGGAGATAGCTCTCCCATCATGCTTCCTGTCTCCAGATGGAGCACCTCCCATTCATTCGCCAACCTAAAAAGTCTTGCTAAAAATAAAAAATAAAATGATTATGTTACACTGAAGAACTAAGAGTCTATATTTACTTCCATTATTCAACCAATAAAGTACAAACTGTTTCTTGGTAATTGCATGCCTTCCCTGGAGGCTCATCATGTTGCTAGCCCCTGAAGTTGCATCGTGTCATATCCCTTCATTCTCAATCTGTGCTTTGGTAAGTACATTTCTATAACCTGAATCTTGCCTCTAGAACTTGGCAGTTACCTGGTTGTTCTATCTTCACATTTCATTATTTATTTTTTTCTACCTGTTCCTTTCCTCATCTTCACTGCTTAAGCATGATGATGTCACTCTTACTAGATCAAACTTTGTCCCTAATAACATAGATTAGGTTAGGTCTTCCACTGTATAACCCTTGAATTCTCTACGCTTTCTAGCATAGCACACTCTGTCAAGAATCTTTTTATCAGTTCACATCACAGAACCTTCCAGAAATCAGTCATGTTCCTGTTCAAGAAACTTCATAGGCACTCTTCCACAAGATCACTGATACAAAACTCCTCCAGTAGGAAAGGTCCAGCAGCTCCCAATTGCTTCAAATGTATTTTTTTGTTAGATATATTCTTTATTTACATTTCAAATGATTTCCCCTTTCCTGGTCCCACCCCCCTGAAAGTCCCATAAGCCATCTCCCCTCCTCCTGTTCCCCAATCAACCCCCTCCCGCTTCCCTGTCCTGGTATTCCCCTACACTGCTCCATAAAGGCTTTCCAGGACCAGGGGCCTCTCCTCCCTTTGATGTCCAACAAGGCCATCCTCTGCTGCCTATGCATCTGGAGCCATGGGTAACACCATGTGTACTATCTGGTTGATGGTTTATCCCTGGGAGCTCTGGGAGTACTGTGTGGCTCATATTGTTGTTCTTCCTACAGCATTCAAATGTATTTATCTGTTGCCTTTGCTAAGATGCATCTATTGCAGTACTCCGTAAGAAAATACTAGCACAATGATCAAGAATATTAGCTGACTTGCACATTTTCTGACTATGTCTATAATCTATGAAATTTCAAACAAATCTGAGGCAAAGATAAATGTTTATAGGAGTAAATATATAGCAATATAAAAACGAATAAATAAAAGAGAGATGAGGCAGAGCAAGCTAGTAGCACAAGGAAAGCAATGCACCAATCTGACTGCTGTCTGTCATCTATTCCTCATTGCCACAGTGCAGTTCATTAGTGTTAATTTATTTGCTATAAGATTCCCCCCTATCAATAAGTCCATTATTTTGTACAGAATACTGCCATAAAATTCTTGAACCACATATCCAGCCTGAGAAACAAAAGTATAGAATGAAAAGAAACATCCATTTATGTTTTATGGAGGGGACCTTCGTACACTTTTTGAAGCCAAGGCAATGTTTCTTCTTCCCTAACATCCCCTCATGATTACTGATGGTAGCCAAGCACTCATGGGTACAAGTTCCCCCAGTACCTTAGAATTCAACTCAGAATCCAACAAAGATTGGATTCATTTTCAGTAGCTGGGTGCACTCTTGTAATCTCTTCACTTATCTTTCAGTTTCAATTCCCCATATAAAATATATTTTCCACTCTTTCCAGCCTGAAGATCATTCTCTTTGACAGGGAAGACAGAAATAAAATAGAAGATTCTTCTTACTTCTCTTCCATGTTTGCTAACTTTATATCATTTGCTCATAATAAATAGAATTACAGCTTAGCTGTACTTCCTTGCTCAGGACAGAGCTAATATGTGTGTAGTCTCAGCATCTTTATAACCTTGTCTTTATGGCATACTGCTAATTATTTGGTTAGGTAAAGATGTTCTCATAGTCCCAATTTTTATCACTTTTGTGCAAGTAAAGCCTCAAACAATGTAATTGTTTCTATGTGCTCATCTGTAGTGACTAAGACATCATTTGGTTTTCACATTGAACCTTGGGTCTCTTGCTGAGGTCTTCTACCGCTAGCTGGTGGCACAGTTGTGTCATATACAGGTTACATGTTAAGAAATGGACCTGGGATGCTTCTGAAACCCTTCCAGAGTCAAGGATATTTCTCATTCAAGACATCTTGCCTCTAATCAGAGATACCACCACATCCAACCTTCTTAACTACCCTGCAGAATGGTTTTTTAAAAAAACTTTCAATGAAACACACACGTACACTCACATAAGTTTAATGTTTATATGAAAGATGGTATGTTAGACTCAATGTCTACTCATATGGCTTCCTTTCTCTTAATTACTCTTTGAGAGCTTCTTTCTCTGGATATCATTAGATTCTGAAATTACTTGGGCTAGGGGCTTCAACATATAAATTTCAATCATGATTCAATCTATCATAGAAAATTTATGAAAATAAATTTCTCATCATATGTATACCCATAAAAATATCAGAGATGTTTCATTTCTTAATGTGTATTAAGTACTGCTTTATTGCTATTATGTAAATTTTACTCACCATTTTTCCTTTCTTTTCTGTATTTTTTTTCCTTCACGTTTTCTAAGGGTCTTACTGTGAAATTCTGACTGGCATGGACCACTCTGTGTAAAGCACAATGCCTTCAAAATAAGGGGTTCCCCTGTCTTTGCATTAAAGATATGTACCATTATATTTGATTGTGAGTTAGTACTATTACCCATTTCTCAGTAATGCAAACAGAATTCCTTCCAAGTGTTTGCAATAGGAAATATATAAAGTGAAGAAAATTAAACATAGCTACTTTATATATGTATGTGTCTTTACCTGGCCTATATTATCAATAGAAAAGTATGGATAGGAATAAGGAATAGCAGTGTTTGGGGGGGTTTGTTTATTTGTTTTTGTTTTATTCATTTTCTAAGTTTTTTTATTTACATTCCAAATCATTTCCCCTTTCCCATTTCCTCCCTCCCCAAAAGTCCCATAAGCCCCCTCCCGCTCTCTTTTCCCCATTCAACCCCATCTCGCTTCTCTGTCCTGGCATTCCCCTACATCCAGTCTTTCCAGGACCAGGGGTCTCTCCTTCCATCTTCTTGGAAATCTATTGATATGCAAATTGTGTCTAGGGTATTCTGAGATTCTGGGTTAATATCCCCTTATCAGTGCTTGCATACCATGTATGTTCTTTTGTGGTTGGATTACCTCACTAAGGATGATGTTTTCAAGTTCTGACCATTTGCCTAGGAATTTCATGAATTCATTGTTTTTAATTGCAGAGTAGTATTCCATTGTGTAAATATACCACATCTTCTGAATCCATTCCTCCGTTGAGGGACATCTGGGTTCTTTCCAGCTTCTGGCTATTATAAATAAGGCTGCTATGAACATAGTGGAGCATGTGTTCTTATTAAGTGCAGGGGAAGTCTCTGGGTATATGCCCAGGAATGGTATAGCAGGATCCTCTGGGAGTGTCATGCCCAGTTTTCTGAGGAATTGCCAGACAGCTTTCCAGAGTGGTTGTACCAGCTTGCAATCCCACCAGCAGTGGAGGAGTGTTCCTCTTTCTCCACATCCTCACCAACAACTGCTGTCTCCTGTGTTTTTGATCTTAGCCATTCTGACTGGTGTGAGATGGAATCTCAGGGTTGTTTTGATTTGCATTTGATAGAAAGGAAACTAGGGAAGAACCTTGTACATATGGGCACAGGGGAGAATTTCCTGAACAGAACTCCAATAGCTTATGCTCTAAGATCAAGAATTGACAAATGGGACCTCATAAATTACAAAGTTTCTGTAAGGCAAAAGACACTGTCAAAAGGACAAAGCGGCAACCAACTAACTGGGAAATGATCTTTACCAACCCTACATCCGACAGAGGGCTAATATCCAATATATATAAAGAAATCAAGAAGTTAGACTCCAGAGAGCCAAGTAACCCTATTAAAAAATGGGGTACAGAGCTAAACAAAGAGTTCTCACCTGAAGAATATCTAATGGCTGAGAAACACCTAAAGAGATGTTCATCATCCTTAGTCATTAGGGAAAAGCAGTGTTTTAAAAGTAAAATAAACATTTTATAAGTAGTATCAAGTTGTTTCCCATGAATTTGTACCAATGTCCACTTTCTGTAGTGAATTTGAAGTTCTGTATTAGCAAACAATTTGCTATTTTCCAGGATGTGTAAGGGAAAGCTATCTATCCATATAACTCTTCATTTTGCATTTCTTTTATTATATATGTTTATCTAATCATGCCGTCACTTTAAAGAGAAGAGATAATTCTTTGTATTTAATCTTCTGTGAACTGCCTTTCCATAGACTTCAAACTTTTCATAACTCTGATTCTCTATTGATGGCTGAAAATCTTTATACATTAAGAAAATTAGCACTTTGTGATATGAGTTAGGTTCTGCCAGAATCTGACAAATACAGAGGCAGACGCTCACAGCCAACCATTGGACTGAGCACAGACAGAGTCCCCAATGGATGAGACAGAGAAAGGACTGAAGGAGCTGAAGGGGTTTGCAACCCATAGGAAGAACAAATATCAACCAACCAAACCCCTTCCCAGAGCTCCCTGGGACTAAGCTGTCAACCAAAGAGTACACATTGAGGGACCCTTGGCTCCAGCCACATGTGTAGCAAAGGATGGTCTTGTTGGACATCAATGGGAGGTGAGGCCCTTGATCCTGTGAAGGCTCGATGCCCCAAGGTAAGGGAATGCCAGGGCGGGGAGGCAGGAGTGGGTAGGTGAAGTGGATGGGGGAGCACCCTCATAGAAGCAGGGAGAGGGAGGATGGGATAGGGGGTTTCCAGAGTAGAAACTGGCAAAGGGGATAAAACTTAAAATGTAAATAAATAAAATATCCAATAAAAAATCTGAAAAATATGTCTTTCTAGTTTCTCATGTGTTTTTGTATTTATGTCTTTTCTTTAAAAAGAAATACTGTGATTTAGCAGACTTGAATTTATTAATACATTATCATAAGTCTTCTGGAATTTCGTACCATCCATAGATGGCCTTCATCATTCAAAAGTTATAAACCAATCCTGAATGATTTGTGTTTAATTTTGTGTTTCTTAGCATTTTACAGTTGTTTTACCAACATTAATTCTTTGGCTCATCTGAAATTTATTATATATTACATAGGAGTTCAAAGTTAATTTTTACAAATGGTTTCCCTATTGTCATTGTTTAATTTATTGATTAATTCACTTTTTTCTCAACTAAATTTAAATTCTTTATAAAGTGGGAAAACAGCCTCATGGATTTAGACTTAGATGAACCTTGCATTTACTATCTTATTTCCTTTCATTAGAAGTATATACCATTCTCTCATTATATTCTTAGCTTTATAATGGAGAATTTTTTAACAAAGGTTGACATGTTTTTACACTATTTTAAAATTATTGTGAATATTTTGATAATAATATCTGTTTTAGGTTTTGATGTACAAACATGTAGTAGAACTGAGCTGGGCATTTGGCTCATTGTGGAGTGCAGGCTTAACACGTGGGAGGTCTTTGGTTCCTTTCAAACAGAACAATAAACTAGTATGCCAGAACCTTAAGTCCTTTAGTTTTCCTTTGTCCTTTCAGAAGTTTAGAATGTTCTTACAGGTGACTCCACCTCTTTTTAAGGTTTCCTACTTCATTACTACTATTTTCTTCCTATTGTCACATCCACTGACTCTCAATATATTTTTTAACTGGTTGTTATTTCCACCAAGTAGACTTTAAGTGGTGTTTAACAGATTTTATTGCGTTCTTAAAGCATGATGCTGTTTTCTGTGATTTGTAGGTATTTAGTAAATATGTTCATAGATTTCATCTTACTTTTGTGCTATAGAATGTAGCAAAACATTGTATTAATGCAGACATTTAAAATGATATTCACAATGCTCTCTTGCCTAATTATGTTTCAGAATGAACTGACATTTCACATTTAAAATAATAGCTTTATCAGAAAACCATGTTTTTTTCATAAAGCATGTACTGTTCAGACAGCATGATCTTACTGTTGTTTATAAAGAAAGCATTTCAGTGATGTATTATTCTTGCTGGCTGGCTTCAGAGTAATATCATAAATAAATGTGCAACTGGAAAGCATGTAGTCTTAAAAATGACTTAGGATAATTGAATCCTTTAATATCTTTGACTAAAACATCAGAACTAGAACATCACAACAAAGCATGGCCTAGTTTCCTCCTGGAAACTATTGGGAAGAAAGCTTATTCTGTTTAAAGTTTACATAAAAATACAAATATTTGTAATAGCAAGTGTCTCTAGTCTCTTATTTGTTTGAGAATGGTTTCCTCATAAAAAGAGAATTTGTTTTTAGAGCTTATTCATTGGCTGAACTGTTTTCTGCATGGACATGTGCATGTAGTGTCTGTAGTGGGACTTATAATGGTGATTATGATACATTGGAGGAATAAACATGTTGAATAAATGAGTACTTTCCCCTGAGGAAATCATAAAACATATGAGACTAACTAATCTTAATAGAAATTTTGGTGGCAAATAACTCCATCACAATAACAGCTGTAACACCTCATTTAGATGGTTTCTCTTACCCTGTGAATCTTTATTATGTCATTACATTATCCTTAAAACTTATAATCATCATAATACAATTCACATTTATTTCTTCCCTGATTTCTCATACTTATTACTTTTTAAATATCAACCTGAGTATGGCTTTAGTAGGCAAAGGATGAAATCTATCTATCTATCATGTCTGCCAATCTATCTATCTATCTATCTATCTATCTATCTATCTATCTATCTATCTATCTATCTATCTATCTATCTGTCATATCCCGTCTATATTTATCTCCTGGTCATCTAGCATCTCTCTGTCATATTTCCATATATTCTTATTTCTGTATCTTTTATATCCACCTAACCTTAGCAATTAAAATAGATATGACTACATAGTGACAAGAAATTAATATTTGTTTAAAAATTTAGCTTATTTGAATTAAATAATAATAAATGTAAAGAAATATTTACCTAAGACACTTTTGTGTAATGTTGTACATGTTTAAAACAGAAAAGCCTAGATAATGTAATAGCAGTTCCTTGAAGTATCTGGACTTTTGTACTAATCCACCTTCATAAAATATAGGCCATTTGTAGTCTTAGAATTAATGGTTATGAGGAAACAAAATTGCAGACACTCAGAAATAAATGTTCTCATGAGTCTTGCTGATCTCAGTCACTGCAAATACACAAACAATTGGGATTTCTAACTTAGAACAAAGATCTTGCTTTTGTTAGTAAAACTTAGATCAAATAAAGACAAATTGGAAAAGCACACTCAAGCCAATTGCTCATCTGTGATTTAAGCAGTCTTATGCACAAAGATTAGGGGGCTCAGATTCCTTAGACGGCAAAACAGCTTGGAGGACCACCCAAGTTCTTTGCTTCTTTCTCTTAAAGACAGTTTCCAGCACTCCAACTACATCGGCTGAGAAATGGAAGGAGTCAACAACTATAGGCGTGAACTGACAGCAGAATGGATAATTAGAGTTCACCAAGAAGGTGAGTCCAGAGACTCTTGTTGATCCTTTCAAAGACTTCCATCCTCTGAGAAGTTAACAGAGACCACAGAAGCTGCCACAAACACTAAAGAAAGATTTTCTGAATTAAAGGGATAGACATTTATTTTCCTCTGTTTTGTTATTGTTGATGTTCTGTTTGTTTAAGCAGTTTTGCTATATAACCTTAAATTTTCTTTTTATTTTCTCATTAATTTATGTGTTCACTTTACATCCTGATCACAGCCTCCATCTCCTCCCAGTCCCACCCTCACATATTCTTTACTGCACCCCCATCCCCTCTTCCTCAGAGAAGGGAAGTCCTCCATGACTCCAACACTGTCCTACTACATCAAGTCAAAGAAGGACTAGGTACATCCTCTCTCATTGAGTACAGACAAGGCAGCCTAGCTATGGGAAAATGATCTTAAAGCAGGCTACAGAGTCAGAGACAGTTCACACTCCAATAGTTAGGAAACCAACATGAAGACCAAGTAGCACATCTCCTACATCTCTGTAGGGGGCCTATGCTCATTGGTTAGTGGTTCAATGTCTGTAAGTGCCCAAGGGTCTAGGTTAGTTTATTCTGTAGATCTTTTTGTAGTACCATTGATACCTCTGGCTCAATAAATTCTTCCTCCCACTCTTCCACAAGACTCCCTGAGGTCAGTTTATTGGTTAGATGTGGGTCTCTGCATCAGCTGCTGGATAAAGCTCTCCAAAGACAGTTGTGTTATGCTCTTGTTTGCAAACATAGAAGAATATCATTAATAATGTCAGGGACTCGCTTTGTCTCGTGGGATGGATCTCAAGTTCAGACCTTCCTTCTGGCCTTCAAATGATGGGATTATGGCTATGAAATACCATGCAAAAATCTGGAGTCTAATTTAGTAATTACCAGAAGAAGAACACCTGTCTTTGAAACATCAGTATCCAATGTCTATAAATATCGGTCCAAGGATCAGGGCGGTTGGTGGTGAACAGAGACACACAGGAGCCAGACACTGAGAAAAACAGGGACAGAACTGGGCAACACCTTGGTCACAACTTACTGGTCAAATATTGCATCTTGATATATACATGTTATCAGAGAGCTGTGGTTAATCTCAGGAACACATTTCAGCAGTGAAAATTCAACTAGTTTAAATTAAGAATGAAGTTAAACATGAGTCAAGACTGATAAGAAATGCTAAGACTTCCCAAGACTGAAGAAAATTATGGATTTGAGAAATCCAAATGCTTAAAATAATATATCTGGGAATTTATAAAATGCCAAAAAACTAACACAGGGCATCAAACATAAAAGCATCAAGGGCAAAAGCCATTCCCCTGAAATTTAAAAAAAATAAAAATAAAATAATAATTATAAAAAAACTATATATACATATATATAGTTTCACACAAAGGATATAAGCCAGAGGAAAATAGAATGTCGGGGTAATGGTGAAAGAAATAATAGACAACCTAGTTGCTCATGTAGATAAAAATATTCTCAAAGATGAAACAAAGACATTTCTATGCAAACTAAGAATTTGCCAGTTGACCTAATTACAATATATGGTTAGTTCTTCTTTTTATGGAGGGAAAATTATTTTGGAAAGAAGCATGAAACTATAAGAGAGAATGTAATGGAAGAGGTATATAGCACAGTTAACTGAATAATATATGAATAACGGTACTCACACTAGGTGTGTTTCACATGCTTTGCCACTGTCTGTGCAGGACCACAGTTCCCTTGCTCTGCTAACTTCTCTTCTTCCAGTCAGGTCCCGGCCTCTTTTTTCTCTGGCATCGATGATGCATAGCCACTATACAGTCTACTCAGAAGCTCTGAAGAGTCATTAATACCAGGCAATCATCACCATGCACCTTGTGGAAATTAGTGCACAAATTCCATAGTTGGCCTAGTTTAATTTTCTAGGTTTGCTGTAACAATTTACGGCCAATTCCTTGTCTCAGGGCAACTGAAATTATTCTGAAAATATAAGCTTAAAATCTGAGAGCTGGCACAGCCACGTTCTTGAGAAATGTTCCCAAAGAGGAACCCCATCTTGTCTCTTTTTGCTTTTGGGTCCAGGTGGTTCTGAGATTGTGGAGGCCTCAAAGCTCTGGCTCCCACTTTGGGAGGTCTTTTCCTCCATGGTATCCATTATTCCTTCTGTCTCCACTTGATTCAACAGTAGATTGAGGATCTACATTAACCCAGAACAACCTTCATCTCAAGAGCCTTAAACTGGTCATAACCACAAAACTTGTTTTTCTAAATAAGGTCTCCTTAAAGGGTGCTGGAGTAAGAATAAGAACATCTCTTCTGGGCCACTATCAATCCAGCAATGTACCTAACCCATGACCTGATCAATAAGACATCCCCTTTGGCTCTTCTGCTTCCTTAATATTATCACTTTCTCTCTGGGGTCACAGAATAAAGTCTAACTTCAAACTGTTTTCTCAAAATATGATTTGGAGGAAAAAGCCAAAGTAAGGCAGAAAGATTAAATAAGGAACATAAAACAACAATAACATGTGAAAAAGTAAATGGAATAAAATTATTCAGATCTTTCATTTTCTGTGGTGCCTTCAAATTACCAATTGGTGGTAGGTGATCCTATAGAAGTCAAGAATGAATGCTTTGATCTTCAGGGAAATCACTTTTTCTAGTGTGCTTTCTGTTGTTTTGTTACATACCATTAACAAAAGAATCATGAAACGTAGATGTGTTTCATCTTATACTTCCCAGAAGTTATTTATCACTGAGGACTGTGAAGACATAAACTCAAGAAAGCAGGAACCTAAAAGCATGAACAGAAGCAGAGGTCAAAGAGGACTTGTCCTACCTGGTTACTTCCTCTGATTTACCTGGTATTTTTCTTATACAGCTCAAGTTTAACTGTGTAGGAGTGACACTGACCACAGTGGTCTGCACATAGACCAGTCCTATAGAAGCAGTTCTTTAATAGAGATTCTCTCTTCCCTCATGTCTCTAGTTTGTCTCAAGTTGGCAAAAAAAGTGACCAACATACTATTGAAGTTCTTGCTTTTCTTAAAAAAACTACCAATATTAATAAGAGTTGAAAATGGTGTAGGAGATACTTGACTGTTCTAAAAAGAGAGACAGGAAAAAGAAGGGAAAGGGAATTTTTAAAATCATCTTAGATGTGGAGTACAACATAACAGTGTCATTATACTAAGCAAAAATATAACAATGGTCTAATTAAAAGATAAATACTTTGGCAATGCTCAGAAACTTCAAATATACTGCCCACCATAGACACAACATAAAAAGTCATACATGGTTTACCCACACTCTGTACCAGCCAGAATAGTTAAACTAGGCATAAAAGGCTAGAAAACCATAGAATCATTTTATGAAGATTGAACTTCGGCCCATCAGAGCAATATTTCTGAACTCATATGCATAATAAAATAGTCCCAAATTAAATAAAGTTAAAACAGATAAGGCTGAAGGGGGAGAGGGTGCTCTCACCTACTCATCTGTAGAGAACACCCAAATGGAGAAAAGACCAAACTGATCACATGCTACAACACAAAATAATTCTCATATATTCAGAACTAAGTAATGTTCTTCTAGCTTTTAATTGATAAAAGCTGCCAAAGAATCCAGAACATATCTTAAGAAGAAAGGCAACAAAGTACAAACTCTATCCTGTGGGAAGTAGATAAAATTATCTTAAAGGAAAAACTCTAAGTGAATCTGTGCAATAAAGGAAGAAATTTTAAAAGTCAGTATTCATTTCAAGTTAGTAAAAAAAGAAGAAATTAAATCAAAATAGGTGTCTTAGAGTTCATTGCTGTGAAGAGACAGCATGACTATAGCTACTCTTATAAAGGACAACATTTAATTGAGGCTGGCTTCCAGTTCAGAGGTTCAGTCCATTATTGTTTTAGTGGGAAGCATAGCAGTGTCTAGGCAGACATGGTACTGAAGATGGAGTTGATAATTCTACACCTGGATCTGCAGGCATCAGGCAAAGAACTGTCTTGAGCAACTGAGATTTCAAAGTGCACTGATTAATGACATACTGTCTCCAAGAAAGCTACACCTACTTCAACAAGTCGATGGCAATGACAGCAGGAATACAGTTAAAAGCAATTGTGTGATTAAAATGAAGAACAAAAGAGATTTTCCAAAACAAGATTTTTATGCTATCCTCAGATTCCTAGGTCAAAATAACTAATTATATATATATATATATAATTTACATATGTATCTATACATACAGATTTGCTTAATTTCTTTTGTTTTTAACCAGCCAAGTACATTTATTGAAATAAACAAATAACAGCAGGAGGTGATACAGGAGGTGATTTATGCCCAATACTATAAACATGGCTAAGAAGTCATAGGCCATAGCAGAGCACCTACTTATGTTCTAAATAGTTGTATGGTCCAACTGCCTTCTATATATTGATGTTCACATCCAAAGTTTGTGATACTCCCAACCTTGGCTAGAGAAGCTTCTTATTTGTGGATAATGATTAAGACAGAGATGCACTGCTGTGCATTACTCTAGTGAGCCAATCTGGATCACTCAATCCTAAATGATGTCTTCGGTAAATTCTTCTCCTCAGAACTCAGGGATCTGTGTAGAAGAGTAAGTGGAAACATTGTAAGACCCAGAGGTTATGGAAACTTGAAGAAAACAGTATTTTCCATCCACAACAATGCTGATGTACATGTAAACCCCCAAAGCTAAGACAGCATGCACAAGACTCACATAGTTCAATAACCCCTACCCCAAAAATACCCATCGTAGAGAAGGAGAAATGGGATGCCAAGTCACACCCTTGGACAAAAGCTATTTGCCATTGATACTTCCTGAAAAAGAGAAAATTTAGTTTTGTTCAGTGGAAAAATCAACTGACTATATCAACTCGGAGTAGGCCTTATGCTCAGAAATCGTCAGTTAAAATGCTTTGTCTAGGTACCTTAACTTGTTATGGCTTTTATCTTCTTGGTTTTGTGGTGGCTTTTTATGTTTTAAAAAGAGAATGAAAACAAAACATGACTTTGTATCAGTAAGGAAATAGGAAGGACTTGGTAGAATTCTAGGTTGAGTAAAGAATATAATCAAAATATACTGCATGAAAACTTAAAAAATAATGTAGGGGGTTGGAGAGATGGCTCAGCGGTTAAGAGTGCTGACTGCTCTGCCAAAGGTTCTGAGTTCAAGTCCCAGCAACCACATGGTGGCTCACAACCATCTGTAATTAGATTTGACTCCCTCTTCTGGAGTGTCTGAAGACAGCTACAGTGTATTTACATATAATAAATAAAATTAAAAACATTGAGGGAGACAGTGGTAGTATAGGGTGCAGAGCGGCATCTCAGAGTGCAAGGTGCATAAGGAGATACAGAATTTCTCTTTGCTTCTATCTCTTCCCTTTAGAGTATGACTTGGGGTGTGTGTGTGTGTGTGTGTGTGTTGTTTTGTTTGTGGGGAAAGTGGATAGGTAAGTTGGTGTGCTCAAACAGCAGGAATTTAGTGATGTGTTCTCATAGATTGGTGTGTACATTTTGTGTCTGTTATGTGTGTTTGTGTGTAGTGGTGCTGTGGCATGTGTGTACCAGTCAGAGGACAACAGATGGGAATCAGTTCTCTTTCCTCCATTTGGACTCAGGCATGGTTGTGGATGCCTTTATTCCCGAGCTGTCTCACCTGCTCTGACCCATAAACATAGAAGTTCTGAATAAGTTTACAGTCATGCAAATCTCCACTCACACAGACTCACATTCCTTAGCAAATCACCTGAGAGCCTGGAAAGCACTCTTGTAGTAATGGACACAAGTACTTAGATGTTCATGCTTATTAAGGTTGGAGACAGTTTTCTATACATAGAACTAGTGTGATTTCTTTGAGTGAGAAGTAACTCCTTCATGAAAGATCACCTAGTGGCTGGAAGCGGCAACACAGGCTTGTGATCCTGGAGGATGAGGCAGGAGGATGGAGTTCTGGCCATTCTGACTACAGGGCTGACACTGTCTCAAAACTGCCGAGACAAACAGACCAACTAGTTAACCCAATTAAATGGTCCCCCTGTTCACACGAAAGTAACCACTGGTGGCTGTACTTACTGAGATTGATTTTATATCTGACTTACTGGTTAAACATTTATGGCAAGAACAAGACCCAGAGCTGAGTTCTCATGACTGGCACAGTAGAGTTGCCAGCAACAGAGTTTTCTTTGCTTTCTGATGAACAAGAAGGCAAAAACAAGATTCTCTCTCTCTCTCTCTCTCTCTCTCTCTCTCTCTCTCTCTCTCTCTGTTCATGTGTATGTGTATCTGTGTGTTTGTAAGTGTATCTGTATGCTTGTATGTGTGTGTGTGTGTGTGTGTGTGTGTGTGTGTGTCTGTATGTATGGTGCCATTTTATCCAAGATGTTAGGTAAGTATGGTACTACTGAGCCAACTCCTAAATCCTGGAATTTGATTCTTTTTTTTTTTACTTTATTTTTTTAATTTACATTCCAAATCACTTCCCCTTTCCCGTTTCCTCCCTCCCCGAAAGTCCCATAAGCCCCCTTCCCTCCCTCTTTTCTCCATTCAACCCCCTCTCATTACTCTGTCCTGGCGTTCCCCTACATCCAGTCTTTCCAGGACCAGGGGTCTCTCCTTCCATCTTCTTAGAAATCTATTGATATGCTGATTGTGTCTGGGGTATTCCGAGATTCTGGGTCAATATCCCCTTATCAGTGACTGCATACCATGTGTGTTCTTTTGTGATTGGGTTACCTCACTAAGGATGATATTTTCAAGTTCTGACCATTTGCCTAGGAATTTCGTGAATTCATTGTTTTTAATTGCAGAGTAGTATTCCATTGTGTAGATATAGCACCTCTTCTGAATCCATTCCTCCGTTGAGGGACATCTGGGTTCTTTCCAGCTTCTGGCTATTATAAATAAGGCTGCTATGAACATAGTGGAGCATGTGTCCTTATTGCATGCAGGTAAAGTCTCTGGGTATATGCCCAGGAGTGGTATAGCCGGATCCTCTGGGAGTGTCATGCCCAGTTTTCTGAGGAACCGCCAGACTGCTTTCCAGAGTGTTTGTACCAGCCTGCAATTGTATTTCACCTTCAATGTCACCACTGTAACATCTCTGTGTTTGCACATTGTGTAAGTGTTGTAAAATCACTGAATGAAGATCCCAGACTCAGATAGAATGCAAAAACAAAGATAGTTTACTCTTCAGAAACAAATAGAATGCTAGAGTCATCATCTTTTCAGAATAGTGACACAGACAAAGACGTTTGAGCCCCTTTATAACTGAACTGCTTACTTGCTTCTCAGATAACAACAGACTTCTAAAACCTAGAGCATATTCCAAGGGGTTATAAAAAACATTAACTGTTGGTCATAAGAAGATATGCACCATAAGTACAAAGATTAGAGATAAAATATTGACTTTTGTTTATCTATACAAAACTTCAAGGACAACTGAGTTATGGTTTCTAACTTTCCATGAAACTGTAAGCTAGTAACAAATTGTAGAGAGGCTTATTGGGGTGCCATGCCACCTGGCAGAAACTTGACATCGACCAATGTGAAGTTCCTCTCCCAGCCTTTGAGCAGGAACTCCTGTGTTAGCCATAATCCCCTCCACCTGGGGTGGAGCACTCAGACCAAGGTGAAGCCCATTGTTCTTCAAGGACCTGCAGTTTCCTGAAAAACACTAGTCACCTGTGGAGCAACTGAACCAGTGCTGTGGAGAAGTTTCCAGCCTTTGGGGAAAGGGTTCTCCTCCACCTATATATTTGGAGTCCTTCATTAAACCTTGAGAGCTTGAGCAGCAAAAAAAAAAAATAAAATAAATAAATAAATAAATAAATCTTTTAAAAATGTAGCAGAAAAAACCTTAAAACACAAAATTCTCAAATATTTCACTAAAATATGTAGGGAAAATAAAATTTCCTATATATTTCTAAATATGGAAGAGTAGTTGTTTTAAAATATACATATATACTAGTTGAGCATTGTGAGGTTGGATGTTGACATTTGCTGCCAAGCACAGAAATGTATGTGAGATATTTTCTTTTTTCTAGGAGTTTAGCCACTGGCAGGTTCCTCGGCCCCTATGGTTGACCATATACCATATTATATTAGTTGCACTTACTGGACTTAGTAGATTAAAACATAAATGAATAATGATTGGTGGGACCAGGAATATAGGAGGAGTTCAAGGTCAGCTTACAGTTGAAAGACATCTAGGTTGCAAAAGACATTTCTATATCTGTCAAAATAGATACAGAAAAAAAATCTTTAAATGTGTTACCTATTTTTTTTTACTGTTCAGTATGTTTTAAATACAATTTTTAAAACATATTTTGCTAGAGCAACAAAGAAAGTAGCATGGAAATTGGTCAATTGATGTGCATCTCAGAACATGAGACGTGGGTTACAGAGATTTTGTAGCTATTGGATAGTTTTTCTTAATCTTTTCTGTTGTGACAATATTTGAGCTTTCCAAAGTATAGATATACATAAATAATGTGATACAGCTATCTCTTGCTAATGGGCATTTGAATTTATGATAACATACAAACATGGGTCTATATAAGTTTCTGTGCCCATAGCCCTATTTCTGTATGTTTTGTTACAGAAAAATGAGTATGTGTGGATAGATATATGCATATAGAAGTTAACTGAGCTGGGAGCTTTAATATTGCTGAATATTGGAAATACTTGTCATTTTTGAACATATTAGTATGTCAAGTACCTATTTCAGAAACAGAAATGTATAAGGAATTTATTCTTGAATTTAAGATGTAAGATAGGTAGTCTTAGATCTTCTAATGATACTAAAATGTCTTTTCTGCTGGGCGGTGGTGGCGCACACCTTTAATCCCAGCACTTGAGAGGCAGAGGCAGGAGAATTTCTGAGTTCGAGGCCAGCCTGGTCTACAAAGTGAGTTCCAGGACAGCCAGGGCTACACAGAGAAACTCTGTCTCGAAAAACCAAAAAAAAAAAAAAAAAAGTATTTTCTGGAAAAACAAATCAGCTGGAAGAGGAGAGGATTTCATAAGATCCTACCTACCAATACCTGAGAAGTTATTGGATGTTGACGTTTGCTGCCAGGCACAGAAATGTATGTGAGATATTTTCTTTTTTCTAGGAGTTTAGCCACTGACAGGTTCCTCTACCCCTATGGTTGACCATATACCATATTATATTAGTTGCACTTACTGGACTTAGTAGATTAAAACATAAATGAATAAATAAATAAAAGTTATAATAAGACAATATGATACTGGGATGGAGATGTGATAAAGAATATTCAGAAAAGAAAAGGGGATTGTGTTGGGGACAAGATAGGTTAGAGATACATCGTAATATGTCTGAAATTTTCCAGTAATAAAAAACCTTGTTTTAGAAGATTAATTTTGTTTATAATATGCATTACCATTGTTAGCCTGTCTATGAGAATTTTGGAAAACTTCAAGTACAGAGCTTTCAATACAATCACATATCTTGTTATTTACTGATATTTGTAGCTATAAACAGTGCTATTGGTTACTAAATGTCTATTCTTTTTTGGTGTGTACAGTTTTATTTATTCATTTGCAAGGATTTTATAATAAAATTATAATGTTAAAAGTATGTAAGGATAAATTTATAGTAAAATTTCATCAGTCTTGAAACAAGGTCAGTCTCCATTGGTACAGTCCTCCTATAAACCCAGAACATAGATAGTGTGGGCAGGAAGACCTTGGACAGTCTGAGCTATATACCTAGTTTGAAGTGAATCTGCAGTATGTAAGATTCTGTCTCACAACAACGAAGAATCAATTAAATTCTCAATTTAGTTCTACTTTCTGCAGACTAATACTTTAGTTTGTTGTTGGTTGTTCTTTTTGTCATGGAAAGAAGGCTATCTGTACACTTATGAATGAAACTAACACGTCCTTATGCTTACTAATGCCAAAGGACAATCTTAGTCTAAGGGGGCATTCCCAACTACTCTTGAGAAGGGCAATAGTTGAGCAGTAATTTCCTAGCAATTGACAAAACAAAATGAAGTGTTGTATACCTATCCAGAGAGCAGTTGTTGAGATATCTCCCTCTCCTTTCCATTACCGCTGTTTCTATTCTGAATCCTGCACTAGCCTTCTTTAATCATGAGAGAGTTTGATAGTAGGAATCTTCCTGCCACACATGCTGCTGTGGGAACTCTCAGAAACCAAGGGATCAAGGTTAAGACATGGAAGCCTGAGCTAAGCTTCTAATGACCAGCAAAACAAACACTGGGCGCATCAACAGAACCACCACCAGCACCAGCACCAGCACCACCAACACCACCAGCACCACTGTGTCTGCCTCCAAAACCCGAGGAGGAGAATTCCACTGAGAAGAGCCCCCTTCCAGGGAGTCTCCCATGACTCTCAACACTCATGTTACCCTCAGGCCTTTCCTTCTAAAACTATTAGCTACACGCACACTAGAAGGCTCACTGTAGCCACACAGAAGATGGAAGCCACACACCCACCTAAATGTTTATTTTTTAATAGCCTATCATTTGCATATTATTTCTAATTCCATTTGTGTATGCATGTGTGTCCCAGTGTAAAACCATGCTGTCCATTACAACAGAAAAAGTCTACCGTATTTATTTGAAAATTGCTCACTTCTGTTGATTTTAAATTCATCATATTAGAGAATGATTTGGATAGTAGAAAAACCTCACAATATGTTTGGTATAAAATCAAAGTAAAAACTCAACTGTTATGACACATCTCAAATAGGAAGGATATATTCTGAAAATAAGGATCAGCTCTTAAAACTAAAGATATTTGTGAAAGTCTCTGTACATTGTCCATGTTGTTCTCATTTCCTAATTAGGAAAATAGACTTTGTCAGAAACCAACAGTTTATAAATGCAACCCTGTTGAAAATCATCCTCACCAAAATCTATTAAGTCAGCCCTACATGTGGCTCAGTGTAGTGTGCTAGCCTCTGTTGGTTTTCTCAAGAGAGGTCTGGCTCTATGTACCCCCTTCTCCCACATCACAGCGGATATATGAATCTCTTCACAAGCCCACAGAGAACCCCAACATACAGAGAGGCATGACTTGATGTAACCCTTGGTTTTAGACTGCCTATCCATCAGAAGTGAAGAAAAGTAAATGTTTTCTTTCTTAAAATTACACACCCTGGCATGCTTGGTTTTATGAATAGAAAAGAACATGGACTATGACAATTATCTTGGTCTACTTAGCATTTCCATAGTTTACTAAGTAAGCAATTATCTTAGGCTCTTCTTATGATATCTCCAAAAAATTTTCTT
This sequence comes from Tokudaia tokunoshimensis, assembly GCA_036184795.1. Classification (NCBI taxonomy): domain Eukaryota; kingdom Metazoa; phylum Chordata; class Mammalia; order Rodentia; family Muridae; genus Tokudaia; species Tokudaia tokunoshimensis. The sequence goes on from BTHU01000014.1 coordinate 120,197,080, forward strand.
TCAACTATTGAACTACACAGTAGGACTGAGTTAAAATTTGTATCAAAACCACAAACTAAAGACACATCTAAGAAATGAGTGTCACTGTTTCTGAAAAATATAACTTTCCACTCTAGTTGCTATAATGAAGGGAAAGACTAACATCCTACTTACCCATGAAATAATGCTGTTTCCATGATCACTCACCTTGTTCATCATTCAATGATCTGGGTTTAATAAACTTGCCTGAAAAACAAAGTGCTTCATTCTGTGATATGTGACATGGTTTAATGTTCATGTTGTCTCCCGAGTGGCATTTAAACAGTCCAAATTAAAATGTAAGTATTTGAGAACTAGATTAAATTATGTATTGCCACTTTCTTTGCTTCAAAATCTCAGCCTCATGTTGTCTTTGAAATTGAGTATTATATTGCCCCCAGTGGTACTAAGCTTTTCTTATCTTTCTTATCTTTTAACCCAGTAAGTTAAAAAAAAAAAAAAAACACTTTCCAAATGCAGTTTCTGAAGATGTGCCAAAGCCTTGCTCTGAATCAAAAGTAAGAATTTCTTTCTGCTTTCCATTTCTTTTTTAAAAATGAGGGCTCTATGTGAGACTGGCAGGCAAGCAAATTGCATTTATTAGCCATTACCCTGATTTTGCATGGCATAAGGATATTTGTGCACCATTATCTCATTAAATTATTTAACTATCCATGTGAGTGGAGTATTTTCATAGGTTTCACAGATCAGAGCACACAGTAATTTTCTCAAGAGATCCTTGAGAGTTTTGATCTCAACATATTTTAGAAACGTGGGAGGTTGGAGGGTGAGGTAGATGTGACAGTGTGTCTTGTTATTTAAAAAGATAGTGCCCATCATCTCTCATCATTGCAAAGTCCAGTTCTCTCAAGAAGTACTTTATCTCTGTGTTCACGAAAGTGAAGTCCCCAGGATGTCTGAGTGAATGCTTTCTATTTGGCCTATAAGATCTGAAGCAAATTAAACATTTTTATTTCACAAGAATGAAGCCCAAAGTGGGATACAGCTTAAAGGGAGACCCCAAGACTTGGCACTATTACGGAGGAGGCTATGGAGCGCTCACAAAAAGGGACCTATCATGACTGCCCTCCAAAAGACCCAACAAGCAACTTAAAGAGTCAGATGCAGATATTTGCACCCCAATCAATAGGACAGAAGCTGATGACCCCTGTGGTTGAATTAGGGGAAAGCTGGAAGAAGCTGAGGAGGAGGGTGACCCAGTAGGAGGACCAGCAGGCTCAATTAACCTGAATCCTGGACATCTCTCAGACCTGGACTACCAACCAGGCAGCATACAGGGGGTGAGGAGGAGGAATGGGATGTGGAACAGTCAGAGGGTGGATCAAAGGGGAATAAAATCTGGAGTTTAAAATAAATAAATTAATTAATTAAAAAAAAATGAAGCGATGGGTGGTTCTTAGACTCCTGGAACACTGAGGAAAAAAGCAACCCAGAAGGTAGCCCAGGAAGTGAGCCTGGTGTTTGGTCAGGATGAAGCTGAGTGCAAAGGGCAGTCTCCATCATGCTTCCGCATTCAAATGCCCTCCACTTTGATCATCCTTTCCTAGTAAGGGTTTGTTAGACATTCCCTAAACTTTTAAGATGCAGTCTCAATCTCTACCTAACTACATCAAATACAGGGCATTGTAGTAGTCTATTAAATAAAACAATTCATTTAACAAATATAGCTTTTAAAGTCTCATGTTGCTTTTTTGTTAAGATATCTCTTTTTTTGGTAACTGGTATGTTATTTTAATTATATTATGTTTTATTTATCTTAAAAGTTATTTCTACATTAATATTTTCTCATTACTCTAAGCTTTTCCTTCCTAATTTTTTTTTGATTATCAGAAACATTTAAAAGTGGCATTTTCCCTCCTGTTGTAGCTCACAGCTTACACAGTCACAGTCACCCACCATTGTATATTGAACTCAGACAATACCAATGAGTACTTCTTACTGACTTTATCCAGTGGGCAAGGAACAAATAGGAAACAGTCTATGTTGGGGCTGAGAAAATGATACTGTGTGAGCTTTCTGACACTATAATAAAATGTGTGAGATAAAACACTTTGTCTCAGAGGTTGGTCTATGACCAATGAGCTGCATTGCCCATAGAGCATTACATTAGGCAGAAAAAACTTGCTGTATCACGACCAAGGAGTGGAAAAAATAAAGAAAAAGCCTGAAGGTCTCCCAGCAGGCCTGCCTTTTGATGCCACATCCCCATTACAACAATCCGGGGACAAAGTGATTAAAACAGAGGCCTTTGAGAATATTTGAGAGCCAAACTATAGCAGAGAGCCCAGTGTAGAGAAGATCATGAAAGCAAAAATCCATCATCTTTTGCTCACTTTTCCTTGATTCTTTGTTTGCCCTCAAAGAAAGATGAACAAGAATTCCTTTTCCTCATGGAAAGCAGAATCCCTTCCTCCAAAGCCATCAAACCTTTCTAAAATAAAATCTGACATCCCTCCATCTTTCCGTAGATGGGTGAGCAATGAAGTAAGCCTCTGTCCTACCTCCTCTGATTATAGATCATAACACACCCTCCTAACTTCAAAAGAACGTAGGTAGTTCATATCCAGAATCAAGAAATGCTTCCAGAGGGGACATAAAGAACAACACTAGACTCACCTGCTGTGCTCTTGTGGAACTCAGTTATTATGAGATCCCTCTGATCTTGCCCAGTCCCATTTCATTGTGACTGGGAATAAAGCACCAAAAAATAAATCACTCTAGAACTTTGAAACTTCAGTCTGGGGACTCAGGTAAAATACAGTGCAAAACAAACTAAAATCTATTCTCACACAAATCTATGAATAAATCTTTTATGCTTTCCTGTGTCAGCCTATTTTTTCTTTTTTAGTTATAGTGTATAGGCCATGGCCTTTTGTGGTGGATGGAAAAGAAATGAAGACAGTTGATTCACCTGTCTCCTAATGGGTTCCATTGCCCAATACAAGAACAAACTGTAGACAGTGAGGAGTGAAAAAATGAGGTGGACTTCATCCACACAGGAGTAACACACTTTGAACCAGAAAATAGGTCACCAGACAGGAGTGAAAACCCAGACAGGAAATAAGGTCAGAGAACTCTCAGAGACAGTATCTAGCAGGCATCTGCATGTCAGCAGAGGTTTGGGGGTGGAGGCGAGGGTCCTCTGAAGAGCAAGTCTGGCAGAAGCAGATTATGTAGCAATGTATACCCTGCCCACACTGACAACATCAGGGACAGCAGACAGCTGGGCTGCATGATCTGGTCGGCAGAGACTCGAAGTTGTCTTTCCTCACCTTGCATGGTCTTCTACAGACCCCAGGTGGGCTTTTATTGGCTGTGTACATGCAGACGAGGTGGCAAGTAATAACCAATGGGGGGGTCTATCAGCTTAGGAACCTAAGACCACCAAATCAGGTTCCTAATTAGCCTAGTGACAATGCTTCCCTTGTTGCCACAGCAAGTTCTCAGAAAGGAACCACAAAACATTTTGTGACCCTTGATGGAGTGATCCCCATCTGTTGGCTGTCCACTGCTGGCCCTGTCACTGGAGTCCCTTCTTCTGTAAAAATCACCTCTTCTTTGCCTCACACCTGTGTCTGCCATATTTTTGATATGTGGGTTTTGTTTTTTGTTTTTGTTTTTTTTTTACCTCCATGTCCATAAGGAGAGTGCTGAGCAGACCCAATGCCACTAGTGGAATCATTTGTTTACTCTTTCTTCATCCTTCGAGGGACTGTAAACCTATTAGACTATGGCTCTACATATATATCATGCCAGTGCCTGAGTTAGGGTTGTGCCTCATGCATGGATGTAGATGAAGGGTTTGCTTGTTCTGGGGCCGCTTACTCTGACAGAACAATTCTAAACAGAGAAAGAAATCTTGTCTTTGGAACAAAAAGCCATTTATTTTATTTTCTATATTTTTTTTATTTACATTCCAAATGATTTCCCCTTTCCCGTTTCCTCCCTCACCGAAAGTCCCATAAGCCCTCTTCCCTCCCCCTGTTCCCCATTCAACCCCCTCTTGCTTCTCTGTCCTGGCATTCCTCTACATCCAGTCTTTCCAGGACCAGGGGTCTCTCCTTCCATCTTCTTGGAAATCTATTGATATGTGAATTGTGTCTTGGGTCTTTGGGTATCAAGCAGGTGTTTTCAGACTTGTGGTGTGACATGGCATCTTTACACCCAAAGATGATGGTCCTTTTAGGATGCCAACCCTGGGATGGATGAATGAGCCTAGCCCTGAATTAAACACAGGGGGCCTCTGACATCCTCATGCTGACTGTCATTTTTAGCTATGTCCCTGCATCAGTAAATACAGTGTTTGACCATATGGTGGTATTGAATTACAGGATAATAATGTTCTCAAAACTTAAGTATTCAGTAGCTTAATTTTTTTCTTTTAATCAAGAACAAATAAATCTGGGAAAGCTTGGTAATGTCTCTTCATTTTTTTTAACAGAAATATTAAGAGCCTTATGCATTTGGAAAGATTACAGTTATGTGACCGGGCTATGATCCCCCTACAACATACTTTGTTTGGGAGAGCATTCATTTTTAGTCCATTGTCTGTCTTTGGGATAAATATGCGTTCTCTAACTGGTGTTCCCAAATTATGTCTTGTTGGTTTCTTGTAACCTTGCTGTGTACCACAGGTTTTTCTTCTAAAAAACAAATTACACAAACCAAGAATTGGAGTTTACAAACATTTAAAAATTAGCTTGTGTATTAATTTTCAGAATTCTCGGCAGAGAGGATTTTGAAGGCACTTCTCCCACCTGTGCTCCTCCCTACCAGTGTCATGACACTCCATCTCCCTAACTGTACATTCAGGCTCAGGTTTCTTCAGGAACTGGGATTTTCAGTTCTATGGAGATTTTGTTTTCCATTACTTGATTGGCTTCAGTATTTCTCCATGCCCAAGATACATTCATGTTTTAAAAATCAGAGGAAAAAATATAAGCAAACAACATTTTCAGTATCAATAAATCTGCATCACGGAATTCACTTCTTCTTATCAAGGTTTCCAGTGTGCTCTGGGCTTTTCCAACCTCTTGTCCCTAATAATCAACTCTGACATTTCGCATGGCCTTCACATGCCAAACTCCAGCCCAGCCCTGAGCTGCCTCCCACTTTAGAATGAGAATGTGGGTTATTTGTTTAAATAGTATGCAATCCTGTTGTTGAACTGCCCTCTAAAAGCCAAGAGGGAAGAGCAGGGAAGGAAGATGGCTGGCTTTTGTGGGCAACAAGTTTATTTCCTGCTATAAATTAAATGGCCTACACCACCCTCCCCAGCAACAGGAAAGCAATTAATACATTAATGGCTGGGATTTCACAGTTTGCTCTCAGAAAACGGAACATGGAATTGAATTCAACTTCAATAGTTTTTCCTGTGCATTTTTTTTCTGTATAGCCCAATCATTTTTGTAATAATGAGAATTACTCAAGAAAGGCTGGGAATCAAAGCTGCTTGATGATTGTAAAGTTTCTTCAACTCTGAGGCAACAAGTGCCACAAGTATTAATTGCCTGACATAGTAGTATGTGAAGTCATAAAAAGTAGTGATTATCCCATCTTCTGTAAATTTTATCTCTCCCAGTGTAAAGCTTAGCAGGGCTTGATGTCTTTATTCTTGAAAGTCGATCTGTGCAACATGGCTTATTTCATCTGCACTGTGTGGCCATTCTCTCAAACAGCAGATGACAAATTTCATTCCTCAAATCTTTTAAGAACAGCTCATATAAGTTATTACTAGGTAATCATATGCAATTTACCAAATCCCAGATTTTGAGATGCTTTAAAATCAAAATGAAAGCTACATGTATTCAGTAACAAACGTATGTATACAGAGGTGATAATGGCAGTCTTACTACCTAACCATGAATATTGAGCTAGAATTGATCTTCCATGTTCATGCTTCAAGTGACTTGGAATGATCAAAAGTGGGATAAGAATGGCAGGTGGGTCAAACAAGAAATGAAATAAGATTGCACCTTGCATCTAGTGTTAGCACAGCTACAAGCACACATATACATATACATACAGACAACCCATAGATATTTGTACACACAAACTTACACATGCATGCACATGCACAAACACATATATATTTATATATATACAAACACACATATACACACAAACACACATACACACAAACACACATGCATATAAACATGAATGAACACATACATAAACACACAAGGCACACACACATGTGCATACATACACACAAGCACAAACCCAAATACACACAAACATACATCACACATATATACATGTAAAATGCAAACACATACAAACACACACATATATACATTATACATACATACATGTATACATATATAAACATACATGTAAATGTATATACAACACACACTAAAGATGCACAAATAGACTTAAGTACACATATACACATAAACACAAACATACAAACATAAAACACTCATTACACATACATACACAGATGCACACACACATAATACAAACATACACATGCATACACACATACGTATACATACACACATACAAATGTACATAGATATACAAATACAAATACACACACACACACACACACACACACACACACACAAACACATCACATCAAGTCACATCTATCACCCAGATATCTGGGAGAAGAAAGCAAGCTAAGAATCTTGAGTGAGTAGATGTGATTAAATATGATTGAGCACGTCTTATTTTTTTAATTCTCACAAATATGGATCTTGATGAAGACCAGTTTGTTTAGAGTCCCACTGATTTAATTTGGTTGAACTATAATTTACTGGACTGGAGGAGAAACAGTAATTTGTTGAGGCCGTCATCATTTCATTAAAATCACACTGGGAACACTTAATGGTGTACAACCCACAGCTTTTTGTATCCATTTCACAGTGAATCCTCTGGCCTTGCCTGCTGCTCACGACTCCAATGTTGATAGTGTGATCCATTCCAAACACACCCCAGAAAATGAGAGGTATTTTTTAAAAGAAGATTTTTAGTCACCAAGAAACACATAAAGCCAACATTTCAGGGTTGGGGCATGCTGCTAGGATAAAATATTCTCATGTATTGCTAACACGGAAGATTGGTTAGCTGTTAAGTACTGTAAACTACAACTTTTCTGAAGCTCAAACATCCTACACCACAGAACAGAAAATAATTACTCTCCCTGAACAGCTATTGTCTCCTGCCTCAGCTTTTCCCGGATTAATAAAAGGTTTAATTTTAAATGGTGCAAAAGAAATGTCAACATTGCAAAAATATACAATACTCAGGTGCTCGGCTCACCATCCATTAAAACCCATATGAAATCAGACCTAGGTGAAGCCTAAACAAACCTGAAGATTCCCCTCCCTCCTCCGGGCACCTTTTCTCTTTACCACTGATTGATAGGATCACCTGGGTTTCAACACTGTCGTTTCAGATGACAAGGTCTTGATAAGGACCTAGAGCGCTGGTTAGGGGGTATGTATTTCCGGGCCTATGATTTCAGTTATGCACAGTGGGCGATTTAGTTCAAAGGAGCAGGGACATTTATTTTGATGCTTCACAGGAAAAGAAGTGGGGGGCAGGGACAACAAAAGAGAGAAAGGCCTTAAAGACTTCCTGCATTCAAATGTGTGCATCTGTTTTCACTTTTACTATCTTAAAAAAAAAAAAAAAAAAAAAACAAAAACCCCAGAAGATAACGTTTCAGTCTAATGCTGGCTTCTGAAGCTTTGGTTTGCTAAGAAAAGACACTGCTTTATGAACATGGTAGGGAGGGAGCAGCAGTACTAAACTTTCCTCAGATTTGGGCTTCACAGTGAATTTGATATTGATTACAAACAATTAGCAATAATAAAAATGTACATTAGGTGAGCATGCTCTTTTGTCAGTATTTCTCAGGTAAGCTTATTTTAAATAACCAAATACAATGGAGTTTGGAGAGATGTAGTCACCTTTATTTATGTTTTCTTCTTCTTTCCCTTTTTCTATTCACGAATATATGGCAATTATTCATTACCTCCTTTTATTGAGCATTATAGTAGCTCCAAATAGCATACCCCTTTCTCTAAAAGAAATGCAATCTATTCTTTTTAAATGTTAGACACTTTGGCAATCAATTCAGTGCTGTAAAATAGAAGGAGCATGGAAGAGGAAGCAGCTACCACCCCCAAGACTCTCCTGGAATGGGAGAAAAAGAACAATGTGTATAAAGTACTTGTTCCACAGGCATACTCATGGGCACAGTGAGTGATAATCAAAGCTCTGCAAAGAAAGGAATGTTCTTCAGATACTTCTGTCTTAGTTGAAAGGGACACCTATAACAATAGGCACGCACGAACGCAAAACACAAAATGTGCACATGCGTTTTCAAGAGAGGTACAAGAGAGAAAGGAGAGGCAGTCTGGAATTCAGGTGTAACTGCCATTGTTTGCCAAAACAAAGGTTTAAGCCCAGACACATGTAGGTTTCATGAACAGCTTTGAAGTGGGTTCTTTCTGCACTCCATGGGGTCTAAAGTACTTTGGACTCACAGTTCTGTTCTGGATTTTGGGATGGAGACTCACAAAAATGATGTCTTCCGTCTAGATACAATTTTCTTTTACAAGGGAGAAAACAGATTCTTGTTTTCAGAGCTTCTCTGTGTCTTTACTTTCTCAAATTTATCAGCTCAAAATAATCTTTGTGCCAAAGAGGCATATTTTAGCATGACATATTCTTTTCTTTGTATTGGATTTGAGTGTAGTATTTCATCATCTTCTCCTTCCAATAATCAAATATGTTAACATGACATGTTGTGCTCTATATTATGTCTTAATTATTTTTCTTCTCTTCTTTACACTGCCACTAGAATTCTTTCAAACCCAAAACTCTATAAATGCAACTTTTAAAGTCAGACACAATTGTCAACAGCCATGACTTTATATTTATTAAATATTTCTTTAAGATAATCTATACTTAAATGAGATTCTTATAAAAGCACGAGAGTATGAACTAAGTTTGTAAAGAAAATTTGGTAACACATCCTAAAAATTACTAGCCATGGAACTCTTCTCAAAATATAGCTATTTCCTATATTTTACAATAACTTTCTGCTAACAGGAGTGATAGTGAAGACTGTATCCATCTTACTGTGGTAGTGATTTTGGTCCTTTGGTTTTACAGAACAGAGAAATTACTAGGTCATAAGACAAATAATCTGATGATTTGTTTTTCAGCCCAATTTATATTTTCTTCACTTAAATCCCTTACCTGGTCTTGAAACTTCAAAGAAATAATGCTAAATCTTTTTTTTTTTTTGGTTTTTCCGAGACAGGGTTTCTCTGTGTAGCCCTGGCTGCCATGGAATTCACTCTGTAGACCAGGCTGGCCTTGAACTCAGAAATCTGTCTACCTCTGCCTCCCAAGTGCTGGAATTAAACACCACCACTGCCTGACAATAAAGCTAATTCTTGCTTTGTTTTTTTCCTCCGGTTTCATCTGCATTTTAGTGGGAATTGTCAGCTAAATCCCTTGAACAAATTTAAACTTTGTTTTTAGCAAATGAACTCTTGTTATCAAAATGTGTCAAGACTTGTCACAAGATCCCTTTCTACATTCTTGTTTCACTAGATGTCATTAATTTTTTTATTTTCTAAGTTTTTTTTATTTACATTCCAAATCATTTCCCCTTTCCCATTTCCTCCCTCCCCGAAAGTCCTATAAGCCCCCTTCCCTCCCTCTTTTCTCCATTCAACCCCCTCTCACTTCTCTGTCCTGGCTTTTGTTCCCCTACATCCAGTCTTTCCAGGACCAGGGGTCTCTCCTTCCATCTTTTTAGAAATCTATTGATATGCAAATTGTGTCTAGGGTATTCTGAGATTCTGGGTTAATATCCCCTTATCAGTGACTGCATACCATATGTGTTCTTTTGTGATTGGGTTACCTCACTAAGGATGATATTTTCAAGTTCTGACCATTTGCCTAGGAATTTCATGAATTCATTGTTTTTAATTGCAGAGTAGTATTCCATTGTGTAGATATACCACATCTTCTGAATGCATTCCTCTGTTGAGGGACGTCTGGGTTCTTACCAGCTTCTGGCTATTATAAATAAGGCTGCTGTGAACATAGTGGAGCATGTGTCCTTATTGGATGCAGGTAAAGCCTCTGGGTATATGCCCAGGAGTGGTATAGCAGGATCCTCCGGGAGTGTCATGCCCAGTTTTCTCAGGAACTGCCAGACTGCTTTCCAGAGTGGTTGTACCAGCTTGCAATCCCACCAGCAGTGGAGGAGTGTTCCTCTTTCTCCACATCCTCGCCAACAACTGCTGTCTCCTGTGTTTTTGATCTTAGCCATTCTGACTGGTGTGAGATGGAATCTCAGGGTTGTTTTGATTTGCATTTCCCTAATGACTAAGGATGATGAACATCTCTTTAGGTGCTTCTCAGCCATTAGATATTCTTCAGGTGAGAACTCTTTGTTTAGCTCTGTACCCCATTTTTTAATAGGGTTACTTGCCTCTCTGGAGTTTAACTTCTTGAGTTCTTTGTATGTATTGGATATTAGCCCTCTGTTGGATGTAGGGTTGGTAAAGATCATTTCCCAGTTAGTTGGTTGCCACTTTGTCTTTTTGACAGTGTCTTTTGCCTTGCAAAAACTTTGTAATTTAATGAGGTCCCATTTGTCAATTCTTGATCTTAGAGCACAAGCTATTGGAGTTCTGTTCAGGAAATTCTCCCCTGTGCCCATATGTTCAAGGTTCTTCCCTAGTTTCCTTTCTATTAGTTTCAGTGTGTCTGGTTTTATGTGGAGGTCCTTGATCCACTTGGAATTGAGCTTAGTGCAAGGAGATAAGAGTGGGTCAATTTGCATTCTTCTGTATGTTGACCTCCAGTTGAGCCAGCACCTTTTGTTGAAAAGGCTATCTTTTTTCCACTGGATGGTTTTAGCTCCTTTGTCAAAGATCAAGTGACCATAGGAGTGTGGATTCATTTCTGGGTCTTCAATTCTGTTCCATTGATCTACATGCCTGTCACTGTACCAATACCATGCGGTTTTTAACACTACTGCTCTGTAGTACAGCTTGAGGTCTAGGATACTGATTCCCCCAGAGGTTCTTTTACTCTTGAGAATAGTTTTAGCTATTCTGGGTTTTCTGTTATTCCAGATGAATTTTTGAATTGCTCTTTCTAACTCTATGAAGAATTGAGTTGGGATTTTGATGGGGATTGCATTGAATCTGTATATTACTTTTGGTAAGATTGTCATTTTCACTATATTAATCCTGCCAATCCATGAGCATGGCAGATTTTTCCATCTTCTGAGGTCTTCCTCAATTTCTTTCTTCAGAGACTTGAAGTTCTTGTCATACAGATCTTTCACTTGTTTGGTTAGAGTCACGCCAAGTTTGTCATTTACCATTTCTTTTGTCCATCAGTACTTGACTTGGCTTAAAATCCTAAGGACATTTTCCCTCTCCTGGAATTCTGCTTCTAATTTGTAGTTCTGAATGTAGCAATCTGGGACAGTATAATTATTTTCTTCTGTTAGGCCTCTCTCCCTCTCTAAAGAAATTTGTGTGATTTCTTAGCTTTGCATTTCACTTCCCGTGGAGAAGGACTGCATCAGCATCTCTGTGGTAAAACTTTAGCTGACAGTTGGTGAACCATCTGTTTGAAAACTGAAGTTTCTCTACAGACACTGCTTTGAGCCTGACCCCTGTGCTCTCTGGACATAGTCTATTCTTTTTGAGTTTGTTGAAACCTGCTTTGCTCTGTCTCCCATGTCAGGATGCTTCAGGCTCATCTGGCTACATTGTATCCTCAATACTAGAAGCAATGACTTTCCCAGAGTCTTGACTTTTATAATTGGAAAATGGTATTTAAAACAAAGCTGGAATACTGGTGAAATTGCTCAGCAGGTAAAGGCTCATGCCATACAAGGCTGATGACTGCAGTTCAATCCCGAAAATCCATATGAGGTGGTAGGAGAGAACCAGACATAGGAAGTGGTCCTCTGAGTTACGGTGTATCCTTTCCCATACCACGTCATTAACACACATATACACACAAATAGTCATACTAACAACAGCAATATAACAACAACAGCAGTAATAAAAATAATAGTAACAATAAAGCTTAAAAAAAGAAAGAAGGAAAGTTCTTGACTATGGCTGTACTTATTTACTATGAGAAAGTAACTGCTCCTACATGACAACTAAAAACACAATAAAATATTTGCTGGTCATCTGTACAAAAATGTATTTTAATATATAACTATGTCTGTAATATGCAAATATTTTGATATTTTGACTAAAATGAAGAACCACAGATATTATTCAATTATTTTTCATTGTTAAACTGCATATTCAATAGTAAGAATATGGCTTTGACCATTCACAATTTTAGTTTTTTTTCAGGCCAAATATAATTATACAAAAATTTCAAAATTTTAACCATTATCCAAGAAATTATTTCTCAGGTATCATGAGTTTCTTAAAAGGAATTCTGTTAAGAAAAATGTTTTCAAATAATTTTATGTTTGGATGTACTGCTTACAGATAAACTGTAATCTTTATATAATGATTGACTATATAAATTTGTAATGATTAACTTTTATTTCCTTTGAAATATTAGCATATTTAATTCAAGACAGCCAGCAATATTCAAATTGATTGAAATTCTGAAAATCTCTGCATTAATCACAGACAATTTAGAGACTTAAGATTTAAGGATGCTGCCTTAACAGCACAGAGCAATTATGTATCATTACCCAGTGATGCTTTGAAAGATGGCCTTTTAATTGCTACTATTATCTATTGGAAGTAGAATTGCAAGGACACATTCATGAAATAATGTTCTTTCATTTTTTCCATCCCATTCTTTGTGATGTCACAGTGAGATAATATGGAGATTATCATGGGACATGATGGCCTGTTGGTAGTCCATGAGTTTTGCCTGGAATGGTCACGGAGAAAGTCTGAAGACATCATTGGACTGAAAAGAGATTTTAATTTTAGGAAAAAAAGTCAGTGTATGCCATTTGTTAAAATATGAGAAGAGCCCTCATTGGTAAGAAGCCAGAACTGAGTAATTTTGTGACTTGACACATATTATCTTTCCTTGTCTAATCAAATCTATATCAGACATCCTCCAAAATAATAACTCTCTGAAAATGCCACATACCACAAGAACAATGTGTGTTTCTGTCTTGAAATCTCTGTATTAATCACAGACAATTGGTTGATTGCATTTTCTAGTAGCTGTCTCAGATAATGTTTTCACAATTTTAAATATTCAAAAGTTAAAAAAGCTCCTTCCTGATGAGCTTTTCATGGCATACATGAGGCTCTGAGTTATTCAAGTATCATGTTTGTAGTGGCAATGAATTAGGCCACTGCGAATACACTGTACTTCCACACACACTGTATATAGAACACATGATGCTATCATTAATCAAGAGCCAGAGAGATTCTTCTACAAAACTTGGGTATAAAACAGAGTGGGTTGGTTTATTGTGTTGTATTGGAAAATAGTTCTGAAGGGCACATAAGTAGAACAATGAAACTGATTTGGAGCCAGAGCAGAACACTGTTTTTATCTCGTATTGTCATTTTGACCAGCACTAGAAGAATCATCAGGTTTTGATTTGTCATTTTCTTTTGACACTGTTCCACCTTTCAAGAAGGCTCATTCCTTGTTCCAAGCACAAATATACAGCTGACTGAAAAGTAATTATATTATCTCATAGAACATGTGACACTCATAAATCCAAAATGTATATGAATTATTGTCCTGGTTTATCATAGCGGTGTTTTCTGATATTGAAAACACATGATTAGAATAGTCTATTTTCTTGTTTCTTTCCATGGTTTTGGGTATGGGGAGGTGGTGGTAGTGATTTTTGTTGTTGTTATAAGAGTGATGTCCTGGCAAAACCTAGATCACCACAAGGATTGGGCCATAGCAGTGAACTGGCTGTTGAGCTAGAGTCCCTATTCTAGTCTTCTACTAGCTGAAGCTCTATTGATATATTTCACTCATCTTAGTTTCTTCAGTTATGTGAATATAATAACGATGAATACCACATTTTTAATAGAATTTGGTGAGTTGATATTAATGAAACTGTTAGATCAATGAACAACCCCTCATAAGAAACATAAATATCAATCCAATCTAGTAATCAATAAGATAATTAAAGTAGATTAAAATAGTACTGATTATCTGAATGATAATCTCTAAATGATACTAAAATAGGAGAAAGAATGTCATTGATGGGGAAAATCTTTCTTACTTTTGTCATTTTCTCTTCTTCCTTGTCTCTCTTTCTTTTACAAAGGTCTCAGGTGGTTCAGGCTGACATTGAGATTCCCATGTAGCAAGGATTATTGTAATTTCCTGATCCTCAAGTCTTCACTTTCTAAGCATTAGGAATGCTATCCTGGGATATCATATCTGTCTCATTTAGGGGCTCATTTAACTTTGACTTTTCATTCATATAGTTACATGAGTCTCACAAATCTCACCACTCCAAATATCTGTTTATCAATTTCTTTATGTTTCATAAGATTCTGTAGAACACTGGGAAGTGCTTAGAAGGCATCTGTTCATCTGAGTTCCTTCTAGCATCTTTTTTTCTATAAGAGGGTCATTATGGAAAAAGGTGAATTCTATGTTTAAAAAGGAACATTTGCAGCTAAGAACAGTGAAAAACTGAAAAAGCCTTACAAGTATCCTCATATACAATGGATAATAATATGGTTAATTAGATAAAAGTGATGTCATTTTCCTGTTTCCAGTGCAATCAACAGACAGACTAGTATAGGAGTAGGCTGAGAATAATAGGTTTTGGGTTTTGTTGTAATACACAAGGGCATACATGATTCCTTTATGTCCTCAATGAATTGCAAAAGGGTACAGCTCAAACAGGATGGGTTAAAAGAAGTTCCCTCTTCTGGCTGATATTTCTTGGGAACACAGATATGCTGAGTAGCAACTGGCCCTAACTATGACCTGGGATCCTACATGAGGAGTAAAATGTCTGGCTCATAAAGTTATTGCTAAGCCTGAGTCAAAGATATGTGAAATTGTGGCTAATACTGCATAGCTCTAGGTTGAACTCCGACATTTAATTTGAATCAAGTAATCACATAATAGGTGACATTATTTCATTTTACTATGGAAAAAGATGAAGACAGCAATTTTAAGGTGAAGATAGGACTAAAAATCACTTCTTGGGGGTGCTCACTATACCCAGTAAAATAATAGCTCCTGAGTTTGAAAAACAAAGAAATAGAATAGCAACACCATTTGCTTTCTAGTACAATATTTTAAGAAAAAATATTATACCTCTAGAAAAGCAATTGTTAAGGACAACAGGAGAGAAGTACAGAGGGTCAGGGAATCAGATAAAAATACGTAGCAGTGGGGGATGAAGAACTGGGGGTGGTTACCAGAAAGTCCCAGACATCAGGGAAATGAAAGGCTCCCAGGACCCAACAGGGATGACTTTTGCAGAAATATGCAACAAAGGGAGATAGAACCTGTAGAGACCATATCCAGTAGATAGGTATGGCCCCCCAGTTGAGGGATGGGGCTACCCTCACATCTGAAAAATTTTTAACTCAGAGATGTTCCTGTCCAGAAGCACATATCAAAAGGAGCATGCCATGGTTGCCTTCGGAGGGACCCTGCTAGAGCCTTATACATACAGAGGCAGATGCTAGTAGCCAACAATTGGTCTGGGAGTGGGGTCCCGAATGGAGGAGTTGGAGGGCAGTCCGGAGGACCTGAAGGGGTTTACAGCCCCATGGGATGAACAACAATGTTGACCACCCTGACGCCCCAGGATTCCCAGGGACTAAACCAGGAACCAAGGGGTACACATGGTTCTAGTCAAAAATGTGGAAATTGAGGGGGGGAGGTGGGAGTGGGTCGGGAGGAGGGGCATATACTTGGAGGCAGGGAGTGGGAGGAGGGGTTGTGGGTTTTGGGGAGGGGGGAAACTGGGAAAGGTTTTACCACTTGAAATGTAAATGAAGATTATATTTAATAAAAAAAAGAAAGAAAAAATGATTAATATAAGGTGATAGTACTGACTGTGGACAGTACTGCCTGTAGTTGAGTTGTTCTTGGGGTTATAAAAAGAGATCTGAAGACAATATGGACATAAGTCAGTAATCAACATTATTCCACATGCTTTCATGGAGTGCCTGCATCCAATTCCATACCTTGGCTTCATTCAATATACTGGGACCAAGTGTAAATAAACACTTTTCTAACAGAAAGAAAGAAAGAAAGAAAGAAAGAAAGAAAGAAAGAAAGAAAGAAAGAAAGAAAGAAAGAAAGAAAGAAAGAAAGAAAGAAAGAAATGTTCCTGTCCAAAGGAAAAATAGGGGCTAAAATTGGAACAGAGACTGAAGGAAAAGCTGTCATGCCCCACCTAGGGATTCATCCCATCTACAGACACCAAATCCAGACACAATTGTTGTTGCCAAGAAGTGCTTGCTGACAGGAATCTGGTATGGCTGTTCCCTGAGAGATTCTATCATCACCTGACCAATACAGATGCAGATACTCACAACCAACAATCTGACTGAGCTTGGGTCCCAATGGAAGAGCTAGAGAAAGGACAGAAGGGCCTAAAGGGGATTGCAACCCCACAGAAAAAACAATATCAACTAACTGGACCACCCAAAGCTCCCAGAGATTAAACCACCAAGCAGAGTATACCTGGAGGTATCCATGGCTCCAGATCCATATGCAGCAGAGGATGGCTTTATCTGCCATCAATGGGAGGGAAGGCCCTTGGTCCTGTGGAGACTTAATGACCCAGCATATGAGGGATGCTAGAGCAGTGAGGTAGGAGTGGGTGAGTGGGCAGAGAAGCACACTCTTAGAGGTAAAGGGGAGGGGTCAGATGGAATGGGGGTTTGTGGAGGGGTGATTGGGAAGGGGGATATCATTTCAAATGTAAACTAACAAAATGATTAATAGAAACAGAATTTTGCAAAAAATAAGAAAAAAGAAAAATGCTGGTAAATGGTGTACTGTTTTAACAAGATTGATTTTTCTTTTTTTTTTTAAAGATTTATTTAATTTTATGAGTACACTGTAGCTGTCTTCAGACACATACCAGAAGAAGGCATCAGATCCCATTACAGATGGTTGTGAGCCACCATGTGGTTGCTGGGAATTGAACTCAGGACCTCTGGAAGAGCAGTCAGTGCTCTTAACTGCTGAGTCATCTCTCCAGTCCCTGATTTTTTTCTTTTAATCATACAGATTTAATGATTTATGAGATTTATATCTTGATATCAAATAATTGTAATACCATCAATAGGAACAATAAGATGTGCTTCTCACTGAAGGAAGAGATGATGATGCACTGTTGTATGTGCCTTGGGACTATAACAGAGGTTATTTCAGTCACTTCCAAAAGCCATGTTCTAGAGACCTCATTTGTAACTATTCTCATCTTTAAATGGTGAGGTTTGTTAAAGACAGAACTAACAACTTGTTTTATAGATGAAAGTTCTCTGTGTCTCCATTTTTTTGACAGTGAAAAGAAAACACTAGCATCCAGATACTCCTCACCTCGTGCTTCTAGATTTGTGTTTGGTATTGTTGTTACTACTGTTACTGTTCAAATTGGTACAGATCTGCTTTGGTATGTATTTTGACAAAGCCAATGTTTAGTCTTTTCACATGTAACGGTGTTAAACATGACAACACACATCTTGATGCAGCTTGTAGTTCCCCATAGTTTAGTCTTATCATAGTTTTCTAACTTAACTAGAAAATTAGGGTGTAATTTATTATCATTTAAATTTCTGATTTGGGGCTGTTACACATTCCAGCTAAAGAGTGCATATTGAATGCTAAATTTTGACTAAATAATGACAAATACTCATTTATGATTTTGTCTGTGCATATTTTTAGATAAAATTATTTACTCATTTGAATTACTTTATGAAGTATTTTCTTCCCTAATTATTTCTTTATTTGTTGAAAATTCCAAATATGTGTGTGATGTATCATATCACATACCCCTCATTACCCCATTCATCTCCTTCCCAGCACCCTCATCACATTTTCCTCTGAAATCCATTTCATTGCTCAGTATTAACATCTGTCCATTCACATTCAGCCCCTATAGCTTACACAGGCCATGTCTATATATGTCCATGTTGTGAACTCCATATGTAACATATTTCAACAAATATTTCACACCAGAAGTAAATTGTAAGCATGTAAAATTTTTGTGAACTGGGCTGTGAAATGTCAGTGGAAATGCACTCTATCCAAGTTGACAGTTGATATCTGATCTGAAAATAGTGTATTTTCCTTCAAATGTTGGACTCCTGTCACTTTGCATTGCTCTGATATAAACAGCTATACACAGGGAAAATTACTGTGAAGAAGAAAATCTTTCTTTTATAAATATGGTAACTAAAAAACAAAACAAAGCAAAAATTCAGAGCTGTTCCGTTTCTAATATCCAAAATTCTGCTACCCCCTTAGAAGTGTGATAATTTTTTTGTAAATATTGCGTTAATCTCTTATTGTTGTTTTATACAAGTGCCACAAAAGGTAATGATTAAAGAATACACTCCTATTTCCTTATAAGTCTGGAAGTCAGAAATCTAATATAGATCTTCCTGGGTTAAACTGCAAGTTTTCAAGCAATGTGTGGTTGCTGTCATCTGTAATCCCTGTGCTTCAGAGGCTGAGGTTAGAAGACACTACACATTTAAGGCAGCTTGGCATATATAGTGACTGTAACAGTCCATGAGCTCTTTGTCTTTTTTAAGGTTTCAAGATACATATATACATTCATTCATACGTACATACATATATACATACATACATATATATTATATATATTGTATATATACATATAACAAATATACAATATATATGCATATATTCTAAACACACATATGTATACATTTAAAATGTGGATATATACAAATTTGTCCTAAATATTGAGTGCACATTGTGTGTGTGTGTGTGTGTGTGTGTGTGTGTGTGTGTGTGTGTGTGTGTGTTTCTTTGTTCCTGGTTTTTGAACCAGAGTTCCTGAAATTGTAATCTGAAAGTTGAGAGCATCTTTGATTTTCTGATGAACGATTCATGGCTGAGGTACCCTACATAGGTTCAGAAGACAGGCCAGTCCCTCCACAGGACAACAAAAGCTTAGGAATATGGGACTATCTAGGGTCAAGTGCAGCAATGATAAAAGTAGCTAGAGGATCCATGCAACCAAGGATAGCAAGTATTTTAATTAAATACTATGGAATGGCTATGGAATGAAGCTGCTAGAGTTGGTTTAAAAGTGCTTGTATATCTGTGAACATGTTATCTTGGGCAGAGCAGGGATTCTGAGGAGACAAGCAGCCCCATGCCCTTAGCTCCCTTCCTTCTTTTACCCTATGCATTCCTCCTGTTCCTGAATTGCAATGCATCCTTATAAGGATTCAGACATCAATGGGAGGAGAGGTCCTTGGTCCTATAAAGGCTTGATAGATGGCCCAGAGTAGGGGAATTAAAGGTAGGGAGGTGGGAGTGGGGTAGGTGGATGAACAGTCTCATAAAAGCACGGGGAGGGATGTTGGGATGGGGCATTCCCGGAAAGGGGGGGGAACCAAGAAAGGGGATAATATTTAAAATGTAAATAAAGAAAACGTCCAACTTAAAAAAAAAGGAAAAAGAAAAGAAAACAAATATGCATAGTCTGGTAATTTTAGTTTTAGTTGGTCTTTGAAAAGTAGGTAAAGTCCTGTGGTTCTGAGCTGTTAACTTACATAGTCCACAATTATCTTTGAGTTGATGCCTAAATTCATTTGAATAGCTTGATTCCCACTGGCCACAGGGAGTTGGAGAGTTAATGTTGAACCTGATTCCATGTATCTTATAATGGAGCAAAACCATTTGAAGACATCAGAAGATGGAAATATCTCCCATGCTCCTGAATCAGTAGGCTTGACATAGCAAAAATGGTCATTCTACCAAAAGCAAACTACAGATTCAACACAATCCCCTCAACAGGAGCCTGATATAGCTGTTTCCAGAGAGGCCCTGCCAGCACCTGACAAATACCATTAAACTGAGCACAGGATCCCCAACGGAGAAGCTAGAGAAAGGATCCAAGGAGCTGAAGGGGTTTACAGCCCCATAAGAGGAATAACAATATGAACTAACCAGTACCCCCAGAGCTCCCAGAGACTTAAACACCAACCAAAGAGTACACATGGAGGGACCCATGGCTCCAGTCATATGGGTAGCAGAGGATGATCTGTTCAGACATCAATGAGAGGAGAGGTCCTTGGACCCATGAAGGCTCATTGCCCCAGGGTAGGGGAATGCCAGGTTAGGGAAGTGGGAGGGAGGAGTTGGTAAGCAGGGGGAGAAGACATAGGATAGGGGGGTTTTGGAGTGGAAAAAAGGAGAGGGGATAACATTTGAAATGTAAATAAAGAAAATATCTAATGAAAAAAGAATAGTGCATAAAGAAAAAAATGCAAAAAATAATTTTCAACACAATTCTTTACAAATATTTAAAGAACAATCCTAAATTCATATGGAAAAATTATAAAAATAAAAAACAGGATAGCTAAAACAATCCTGAACAACAAGAAAACCTCTGACATGTTCAGCATCCTTGATTCTAAGTTGTACTTCAGAACTATAGCAATAAAACCCACATGGTCTCATCATAAAAACCAACTTGTTGATCAAAGGAATTGAATTGAAGACTCAGACATAAATCTAGACACCTATATACATCTAATTTTGATCAAATAGGCAGAAATAAACACTGGAAAAAAGAAAGCTTCTTCAACAAATGTATATCAAACTAGATGCCTTCAGGTAGAAAGATGCAAATGGATCAATATTTATCAATTTGCAAAATATTCAAGTCCTAATGGATCAGACTTCAATATAAAACCAGGCACAGTAAACTTGATAGAAGAGACAGTGGGGAACAGTCTTTAATACATTGGCACAGAAGATGATTTTCTGAACAAGACATAAATAGCACAGATACTGTGGGACCTCATGAAACTGAAAAACTTCTGTAAGGCAAAGAACTGTGTCAATCAGACAAAGCCAGCCTACAGATTGGGGAAAGTTTTTTTTTTTTCACCAACTTCACATTCAATACTTAATTGATATCCAAAATATATAAAGAACTCAGCACATTAGATATCAAAAATCAATTAATCCAATTAAAATTGGGATACAGATGTAAACAGACTTCTTAAATGGCTGTGAAGCACTTCAATAAATGTTCAACATACTTAGCCACTAGGGAAATGCAAATCAAAAGTACTTAGAGATTCCATCATATATCTGTCAGAATGGCTAAGAGCAAAGCCACATGTGACAGCTAATGGTGGAGAGGATATGGAGCAAAGGAGCACTCCCTTATTGTGGGTGGGTGTACAAACTTGTACAGCCACTATAGAAATCAATGTGGCAGTTCCTCAGCTATATGACTCTTGGCCATAAACCCAAAGGACACTACATCTTACCACAAAGACACCATACAACTATTTTCATTCATAAAAGCCACAAACTAGAAACAACATAGATGTCTTTCAACTGAAGAATGGATAAAGAAAATGTGGAACATTTATACAATGGAGTATTGCTCAGCTGTTAAAACCATGACCTCATGAAATTTGTAGGCAGTTGGATACAATTTGTAAAAAAAAAAAAAAAAAAAAAAAAAAAAATCATCCTGAGTGAGGTAACATGGGCCCAGAAAGATAAATGTGGTATGTATTCATTTATAAGTGAATATTAGTCATTAAATAAATGATAATCAAGCTGCACTCTATAAACTCAGAGATATTTGTCAAAGAGGAGGGCTCTAGAGTATGAACATGGACCTCATTAGGAAAGGGAAATTAAGTAGATTTTGTGGGTGGACAGGGAGTAGGTATGGATAGGATCAGATGTGGGAGAGGGATAGAGAAAGAGAATATGGAGAGAGATGACTGGAACTGGGGGGCATTTGAGGAGGAAGTTTTGAAATCAAGTGCGATGGAATTTTCTGACATCTATGATGGTAGACTGTATGCTTAGATTTTTTACAACCTACTTTAATATGCGTTCATAAATGCTTTAATCTCCCTTCTGGCCCACCACCGATGAAAGGTAGCAGAAAACAAAGGTTAATAGGTCAAGGGAAGATCTGGACCTGAGTAGAAATAGTTCTTTGGAGTGATTTCAATCTTCATTGTCAGGATACCAG
The DNA here is from genome assembly GCA_036184795.1 of Tokudaia tokunoshimensis. Classification (NCBI taxonomy): domain Eukaryota; kingdom Metazoa; phylum Chordata; class Mammalia; order Rodentia; family Muridae; genus Tokudaia; species Tokudaia tokunoshimensis. Next base: position 120,219,332 of record BTHU01000014.1, read on the forward strand.
TAGTTCAGTTGACAGAAATAAGTAGTGGTAGCTTGATCTACTTGCAAACACTATTCAAGAATCAGCAAATGCAGTTTGATCCAGAAGAAACTGCAAGGCTCTGCTTGGCCGTTGTGTGGGGAAGTGGCTAGAAACCACCAGAATATCACAAGAAGAACTTTGGTGTGTTTCTTTCTACATAGTCACAACAGACAATGATCAGCAAAGAAGGAAAGATAAACCAATGCCACAGTGTCCTCAGCAAAGACCAAAAAAGAGTTGCAAGGTGAACCAATGTCATACAGCCCTGTTCACTGTTGGTTGGGTTGTATTTTAATCCTTTCCAAACATCACCAGTCCTCTCAAACATCCACTCTAACAAAACATGACATGCCCTTTGTTCAGAAAGCTTCCTGAAAAACACCATGTGTCAATTCTCAGCAAAACATTCTCCCATGTGTCTGCAACAGCAAAAACATCCTTTTCTAAGTTTCTAGAAATACATCACATGACACATTTGAGTCTCTAAAGAAGACAGAAATTTCCACTTCACTAGACTAGTGTGGGTTTCTATTAATAGAAGATGTGATATCTGGACAGGCTAAATTTTGTTGCTAGGCAAGGCTTCCATTGGTGAGATTGGCTTGCATATGGTTTAGTTTTTTGGTCAAAAGTGTTCTATGTGGATTCTCTAAGCAATACTGGTTGATACTAAGACAGAAGGTCATTGGAGAGGTGTGGGGGCGGGGATGCTGGCCAACAACATCCACCCGGTTCATTTTACATACAGTGGTCAAGCTGGTGCCTGCATGGAGCCTTTGACACTATATTCTAGTCTCTTTGGTGTGAGAAGGCACATTGCAGGGTACAGAAAGAGGAATATGGAAACCATCCCAGCCACAAAACTCTCAACCTAAAATCTGTCCTGCCTACAAGATGTGCTAGAACAATGCTGGTTCAGAACTTGTTGGGTTGGCTCATACCCTACATTGCCTGGATGGCCAGGAACCAAAGACTGGATAATCCAGGAGACCTAGGGTAGAACCAAACATGACTGGGAAAAAAATCAATGAAATAATTTCTGCTGATATTCTGCTGTACTCATAGATTGGTGCTTTGTTCAGACATTATCAAAAAGGCTTCCTCAGGCAGCAGACAGGATTGGGTGCAGAGAAGCACAGCATGACACGCAAAGGAAGAGAGTCTAAATTGAAGGTCTTCATTGGGTCCCTTCCCTTGTACATTAGAGAACTCTGTGGAAGAGGGAGGAGACATTGTAGGAGCCAGATGGGATGGAGAATCCTAGGGGAACATGGTCTATGGAATGAACTAAGCAGGGCCCATGTGGGTTCAGAGACTGAAGTGTAAGATGCAGGGCTTGCATGTGTCTGCACCAGGTTCTCTGCATATATGTTACAGCTCTTATCTTGGTGGTGTTATGGAAATCTTAACAGTGGGAGCAGAAGCATCTCTGTCTCTTTTGCCTGCTCTCATGATGGTTTTCTTTCTATTTTATTGCTTTGTTCAGCCTCTATTTAAGGACTTTGCCTTTTCTTATTGTATCTTTTGTCTTGTTTAGCTGTCTCTTAGAGGCCTCCTTTTTCTGAAGAGGAAACAGGGGGGAGGTTGATCTGGAGAAAAGGGGAGGTAGTGGGGAGTTGAGAAAATTGGAGGTAGGGGAAACTGCGGCTGGAGTGTAGTGTATGAGAAAAAAAAATCTATGTTAAATAAAAAAAAATAACTGTTTTCTTGGTGTTTCAAGTCTAGAGGGCCCCTGCTTTCCTTGGTCCATAGTCTTTTCCATCTGCAAATTCAATTTGGCAGTGGCTGGGAGTGTAGATCACATTCTGTCACCCTCTGACCTTTTATCTTCTATATTCGTATTTAAAGAAATCTTGGGTTACATTTAGGCTCACTTGATGATCTAGGCTGCTTAAGAATCCTAATTTCATCTGTGTCCTAACCTGCCCTTGTCATATAATGCAACAAGGACAGTTTGGAGAAAATTCAAATGTAGATGTCTGGAGATGGGGTTGACTAATCAGTCAATTACTAATGATGACAGCAGAAAATAGAGACTGCCACATAAGTGATGATTCAGTTTTCTAACAGCCTACAATATTAATTTATGGAATAATATAAAGAGGATGCAATTTTTTACATGTTACTAGTATTTTGATAAATCAAATGAGCATGTAAGTATGAGAAAAAGAATACCAGCTACAATTCAGCTGTGCTCTAGCATGGAGACCATGGGGAAGGCAGGGTAACTGTGATAACCCAGAAACTGAGGAGAGAAGAGGGGAAAATGGTGAAGGGAAACTATATTCGAAAGGTCATAGTGAGATTTTAGCATCGTGTTTCAGTAGGCTACTGACAAGAGTCAGTCAAATTTGTAAGTCAGTTACTAATTATCATAAAACTTTAATGTTATTTATAACACAGTCAGCAAAAACAAAGTCCCATCTTTCCAAATAAAAGTGTCCTGTCTACCTGCCAGGTTCTTTCCACCTTCTCTCAACTTTCCATTTTCTTGAAATATTTCTGAAATGGTAGAAAGCACTTTTGAAAGCGCATAGCAAGCAGCTGAAAGAGTCAGATGCAGATACTTACACCCAACCCCTGTGGTTGAATTAGCAGCAAAAAGCTAGAAGAGGCTGATGAGGAGGGCAACTCCATAGGAAGACCAGCAGTCTTAACTAATCTGGATCCCTGAAATATCTGACACTGAGCTCCAACCAGGCAGCATACATCAGCTGATATGAGGCCCCCGACACATATACAACAGAGGACTGCTGGTTTGAACTCAGTGAGAGAAGAAGCACCTAAACCTTGAGAGATTTGAGGCCTCAGGGAGTGGGGAGGACTAGTGCAGTGGGGTAGTGATAGGTGTGGGGAGGTGGTAAGGGTAGGATGGGGACATTCTCTTGGAGATGGGGCAGGGGGAGGAAGAGGAGGCATGGGATGAGGAACAGTCAGAGGGCAGACTGGGAGGGGGATGTGTAGTCTGTAAAAATAGATTACAGAATAATAATAAAAACAAAAGTGCAAATGGGAGGCAAAAGTTAACTCATCAAAATAAAGTGTGTAGCTACCAAAAAACAAAAACATCAAAAAAAAAAAAAAAAGCATAAAATAACTGGAAAATATCGTCCTTTGTGAGGTAACCCAATCACAAAAGAACACACATGGTATGCAGTCACTGATAAGGGGATATTAACCCAGAATCTCGGAATACCCTAGACACAATTTGCATATCAATAGATTTCCAAGAAGATGGAAGGAGAGACCCCTGGTCCTGGAAAGACTGGATGTAGGGGAATGCCAGGACAGAGAAGCAAGAGGGGGTTGAATGGGGAACAGAGGGAGGGAAGGGGGCTTATGGGACTTTCGGGGAGGGAGGAAATGGGAAAGGGGAAATCATTTGGAATGTAAATAAAAAAACTTAGAAAAAAAATTTATCAGAAACAATAAAAAAAAAAAAAAGAAAATGGCATAAAAGTGAAAACTGGAGGAAGCTTTCAGAATGTTTATTTTGTTGTTTGCCAATGGGAGTAAACTGAGAATTTAGTGATTGTCTTCAAGGCGACATCTTACAGCCTGGTCTGACAAAGTAGAAGAAAGCTTAGGGATCAGATTTAGAGTAGGCTCAGAAACAACTTCCCAAGTAACAGTCTGTAGCAGTTAGCATCGTCATCAGAGAAACTTTTCTTTCTGCTTTTTCTGGTCTCAGAAGAAAAATGAAATATGTTCATATTCTATAAAGAAATAGCATTTGTGACTTTTTTTAAACTCTAGCTGAAGTACGCCTTTAAGTAAGAAGCATTAACAGCGTGAAATTTCTTTTTTCATTTTTGCAAGATTTGGGATCTTCTTTTTTTGGGGGAGAGGATCTTCTTTATACATTGTTTTTTCAAAATAAAATTTAAATCTCAATTTCTACCTCCCATATATAAACAAATGGATAGAGACAGAAAACTAATAGAGAAGTTGCCTTAGTTGTTTTTCTGGATGACACTGACTGGCTTAACTCAGTCTTATGGATAACATTGCTCTGACATCCATGAGCTGTGTTCTAGACCACATGTACATGCTCTGACATCCATGGAGCTATGTTCTAGACCACATATACATGTGTTCCCTGGATGCATAGTTAAGAATAGACTTTCTGAATATGTGTACTTGTCTATTTATTAACAGTATACATTGTTTTAGAAATAGTTTCTTTGCTCAAATTTCACTTATAAAATTTTTGTGATATATGTGCATATACATACACACATATACATATATACATATGTGTATATATTAATTTTAGTAGTTCTAAACTCTTATGTTTTATGTTAGAGTTACTTTGAATTGAAGATTATTTAGAAGATTTAGAACCAGAAAATCTTTTTACGTTGTTACAGTTACCCACTAACATGAAATAGTTGGTCACTGGATTGGCAAATTCTTTTCTCTTCTTAAAATATTTTATTTTTGCTGATGAGGAGAAAGAGAGGAGAAGGATTGTGATGGCAGTAGCAGTAGTGTGTTTCTGTATATGTGTGTGCGTGTGTAGGTGTTGTGCATGTGAATGCAGTGTCTACAGAGGACAGAAGAGGATTTTGGATCACTGGAGTTGGAGTTACAGGCTATGAGACACCTGGCATGGGTGCCGGAAACTAAATATGAGTCATCTGCAAAAGCAGGAAACTCTCTTAGCAGCTGAGCTATCTCACCATTCCCTGGTTCTTTTTAACGTTCTTTAATAACATTTCACTTCAAAGAGTTCTTCTCTATCTTTAATATTCTTTAATTTTTATAGATCTGACAGGAATATAAATAATTTTCTTTTCTATATCACCTTACAATATGAAATACATAATAAAGTACATGTGAAACACATATAGAGGCTTAATACATACATTTAATGAAAACCAAAATGGGAAACCAAAGCTTCCAAAACACTATTTATGCCCCAGTGATAGTTTTGTGACATATGTCTCCAGAGACTCCTGTATCTAAGCATTCTGTCCCCAGTTGGTGACATTATTTGAAGAGGTTAAAGAACTTTTAGGATGTGGAGATTTGCTGGAGGGAGTACATTGTTGGGGCAGGCACTAAGAGTAAATAGAGTTGCCTAACTTCTAGGTTACTCTGCTTCCTGAGAGAGGTTGATATGTTATCTTCAGCCTCCTCTATCTGCTGCCAGACCTTCCTCATCACTTCAGACATCTAGTCCTCTGAAATCATAAGCCAATATAATGTCTTCCTTAAGTGACTTTTTGCTGTGCTATTGCATCACAGTACTATAAAAAGTGTGTGTGTGTGTGTGTGTGTGTGTGTGTGTGTGTGTGTGCTACTGGTTCTTATTTAGGTATGTACCATACATTATTTATTAGGATATATATATATATATATATATTTCTTGGAGACAGGAAAGAGAGAAGGGCATAGAGTGGGTGGTTAGTTGTCACATAGATAAGCTTAGGTATGGGAAATAAGTCCAAATATTCCATTGCTCAATGATATAAGATGACAACTCACTAAATATTTCAAACAACGAATATATTATTGATTTTTCTCAATGTAAATAAACTCGGGTTTAGATGTTGAATACACAGATTCAATCATGACACTGTTTATATGTTTCAAAATATCTTCAGTATCTTAGAATATATGTGATTGCTGTGTAGCCATTATAAAGACATATACTAAAATAAAATAACCCCCCCCCAATTCAGAGGATATCAAGATGACAATGTTTCATTTCTGCAATTTTTAGTTGTTTGTCATGTATAAAGGTACAATACAATGCAGATTTGTCTGTTTTTGAATTGTATACTTAAGTAATATAGGGCTTGTGGTACTAAATTTTTCTCAAAATCATGTTTCTGAGATTTGTCAATGACGTATCATTCTATCACTGCTTATGACTGATTTTACATTACTCACATGGTAATTATTTATATCTCAACTCAGTGTGGTCACTGTAACTAATTAATAAAACATTAATATTGGTACTACCATGAAGGTGTGTTCTAGTTAATCCTAATATCTACATTTAGATGACCATGTATACCTTGACAAGGGGATATGCCCATTCTAGTTACAGAAGTAGAGAACTAGACCATACTGTGTATGTAGAACCTTAACTTCTTCATATTGCCCATTCTAAGGAACAGCTCTGTCCTTGCTACTTTTCTGTCAACTTGACACAGCTAACGTGATCTGAGAGGAGGAAAACTCAGTTAAGAAAATGCCTCAATATGATAATGCTGCAGGCAAGTTCATGCGGCATTTTCTTATTAATTGATGTAGGAAGGTCTGGGCAATTATGGGTGTTGCCATCTCTGGACTGGATGCCCCGGATTCTATAAGAAAGTGGCCTGAGAAAGACATGAGAGCAAGCCAGTAATCATCACCTATCTGTAGCCCCCACATCCACTTCTGCACCGGTTCCTTCCCTGTCCCAACAGTGAGGAATAGTGATGAAGAGACAAACCTAATAAATTCTTCCCTCCACAACTTGATTTGGTCATGGTGTTTTATACCAGAAATAATAACCAAAGCTAAGACAGACTCCATAGGTTTTAACACATTTGTATTCCAGAATATATGCTCCTATCTCAATAGGCTCTGTATCTAGAAGTAAGTGCTTATTTGTTAATTTAGTAAGGAAAATAGTTTTTTTATTTTAGTTTTAAAATAATAGTTTAGTTATTTAGTATAGAAAATAGTTTTGTTATTTTAAATTATACACATTGTCAAAATTATCAAAAGTTTCGGAGAGGTCTTGGTTATTCAATTCTAGCCAGCATTTAGTATTGCCATATTTTTGTACTTTAGCTTGATATGTTACAATCTCACAACAATTAAGATCACATTTTAATTTTCCTTTAGCGACATTTTCATATCCTCTTTGGTCATTTAAATATCCACTTTCATGAAGGAAGGGTTGTTTTCCTTTTTATTAGATTACCTATTTTATTTGAAAAGATTTTATGGATTGGTTTGGATGCCTTATCTCAAATGTCTTCTTCCCTTATCTAGTTTCTTTAGACTGCTTTACTATATGATTAAAAGATAATTTTCATCATATACGAGTAAATCATTGTCTTCTTTATCATCTCTTCAATATATTTATAGAGGAAATAATTTTCTACTTTAAGACCTTAGAAATGCAATTTCATGACTTCACTGTAGGACATTATTTTTCTTTCTATTATTACATTTTAATTCTTCTTTGCTTATTTTAAGTGTTGTTAAATACGGCACTTATTTTATGGTTTTACAAATACTGATGAATTGTCCAGAAACAATTCCTTATCAAGCTTCTGAAAATGCATCCACTTGTTCATGATTCTCTGTTTCCTAATGCCCTATTTTTATCCCTGTTTCTTTTCTATAATAACTAAATGATCAGAGGTTTATATTAAGTTTTAGAAGACTGATTCCTTCTAACAGTTTTCTTTCAAGAGTATTGTAGTTAATACCTTTTGTGCTGATTTAAAATTTTACTGTACCAATTTCTAAAATGAAAATAAAAATGATACTTCTTAAACTTGCAAATATATTTGGAGATATCTGATGTTAAAATATTTTATTCACGTAATGTGATTATGACATAGAACTCCATTGATTTAGATCTGTGTTTTAATGAAGATATCTATTTCCTCAACATCATTCACATTTTTGGTAAAATTATCCTTTGCTGTTTATACTATTGCTGCTATTACGAGAGATTCAGTTTTATTTTTTATTGCTACAGTGGTGGTTATGACTGAATTTTGTTTAGTCATTCTATGAGCCATAATACTATACACATGTCTGTGATTTTCAGCTTCCTGAATAATTGTCTCAGATGGTATTGCAATAAAATCGTATAAATACAATAAATAGCTCTACTAATTCTGCCAAAGTCATCCAGGTTCAAATAAATATAAAAACATCATGTTTAATAAATTCTTTAAAGTCATTTTACCCTATTTGAAATGCCTTTATTGAGTGTGCATGTACATGTGTGTCTGTGTGTGCACATGCATGTGTGTGCATGTCTGTTTGAGTGTGTGTGTATGTGTAGCATGTACATTTCTGTATTTAAATCTGCAGAGACACATACATGGATTCTGGAAGAGAAAGTTTTGCTTTCTCTCCTCTTCATTCTTTAGAGACATATTCTCTTTTTATATTGCATATCTTACTTATTTAAATTACAAATGTTATCCTCTTTGTTGGTTTCCCCTCTGCAAACCTCCTATCCCATTCCTCTCCCCCTGATTCTATGAGGGTTCTCTCTACCCACCCTCACACTCTCTCCTCACCTCCCTAGCATTCCCCTTTACTGTGGCATCAAGCCTTCACAGGCCCAAAGGCCTCCTCTCCCACTGATGCCAGATAAGCCCATCCTCTGCTACATGTGCAGCTGGAGCCATGTGTCTTCCATGTGTACTCTTTTGTTGGTGGCTTAGTCCCTGGGAACTCTGGGGAGTCTGGCTGGGTGATATTGTTGTTCTTCCTGTGGGTTTACAAACCCCTTCCGCTCCTTCAGTCCTTCCCTTAACTCGTCCATTGGCTTCCCTGTGCTCCGTCTTGTGATTGGCTGCAAGCACTGCCTCTGTTGGTCAGGTTCTGGAAGAGTCTCTCAGGAGACAGCTATATCAAGCTCCTGTCAGCAATCACTTCTTGACATCAGTAATAGTGTCTGGATTTGGGGAATGCATATGGGATGGACTCATAGGTGTGACAGTCTCTGGATGGACTTTCCTTCAGTCTCTGCTGAACTCTACCTCCATGTTTCCTTTAATCATGGTAGGTAGAGGATGGGAGCGACTTGGGAGGAAGAAAGGAGGGGCAGGGAAAATGAGGGCAGGGGCAGGTATGGGAGGAGACAGGAGTGGTGTACAGAAGGTCAGGAAATTGAAAAGAGGTGTTTAGCAATGGGGGATGGAAAACTGGGGGTAGCCACTAGAAGGTCCCAGATGCCAGGAAAGCAAAGAGGCTCCCAGGACCCTACAAGGATGACATTAGCTTAAATAAACAACAAAGGGGAGGAAGAACCTGTAGAGACCATATCCAGAGGTTAGGCATTGCCCATGGTTGAGGAATAGGGCCACCCACTCTTCTCCAAACTTGTAACATGTTCTCTTATTAAACCTAGAGCTAACCTGGAAGGTAACAAGCCTCAGAAATTCTTGTGTCTCCACCGCGCTAGCACTGCTGTACAAGCTATGTGAGAGATGTGCAATCAGGTCTTCATTTTTGCACAGTAAGAGCTGTTACTGAGGAGGCCATTTTCCCAGCTCTGAAACACTTTCAATTTATATGTTCTCTATCTATAACTTAGACATTTTACAGCATGTTAAGTGTGATCATTATCATTTTCCTGGATGGAAGAATCAATTCTCTGTAACCCCTCTGCTTCACTCTGTTAATATGATACTTTTTATTTTGTGAAAACACCTATATATAGGAATTCCATTAATCCGTGATGGAAGAAATGAAAAATATACCTACAGATGTCATAGCCTTTTACCAGTCCCACATAATCATGTTTATTCGTTTGCTTCCTTGTGCATTGGAACAGTGGACTAGGATAAAAAACAGTTGTTCTCAAATGAATGTAATCACCAGAAGAATTAAAATAATCTGTCTTTTTATTCTGTACTATTTCTAACATTTGTTATTAGCTTTGGCAGGATAAAGAGTGGGTAGAGCTTTAGATATAATTACATTGGAATGTTATTCATGACATCCAACTTGTTAATTCCCTGGAAATCCAGAATTCGATCTTTCTTGGTTCAGGGTTGTTTCAATGTATAATATTTCTGTGGGTAGTCTACAAAGGAGCTTGTGGAAAATCCCACCATATAGCTGTGTATTGTGTGCATTGGGATTGGGCAGTCATTTCAATTTTAATTTACCTAAATTTTCTATATTAGAAGAACTTGAGAACTGAGATTAATTTTAGATATCATTATTAAGTATTCCTCAGAAATTAGTCACACACATCATAATATTATTTTGTATGTAGCTATCATGTATATAATATGTATATATACTATAGATATTAATGGCTATATACACATCATGATACATACATATAATAATGCATACTATATGTAACATAAAAATATGTTACAATAAAAGTTTTGTGTGTAGAATATTGATTCTAGAGACATCATGAATATCAAAACCAGAAGAGGAAAAGTCTCGTGTCCTTTGTATAAAATGGCATAATATTTGGAACAACCTACACATACCCTCTCATGAACCCCAGGTTTCATTTAGACTACTCTCAATACCTAAAACAGTGCAAAAACTATATAAATAGTGGTTATGGCCTAGCCTGAATCTAGACAAGACTGATGGTACTTTGATTCCCTCATCAGTTAAGCAGCTAGAACACCTATATTTTGATGTTTTATATTCACATTTTAGTACTGTTATCATTTGCATACAGAAAAACATTTTTGAGTTGGTTCTTACTCTGTATGACTTATATTTCTTTAGAATTCAACAAATTCAGACTCACGTGATTGTGATTTTTCTGCCTCAACCTCCTGAGTGCTGGGACAATGGGCCTGAGACACCATATCTAGCAAACCACTTTTGGTTTTCTGGTGATGTGTGACTGTGACTGACAGAAGAAACTTAAATGAGGAAGTGTTGTTTTGGCCACAGCTTCCAAGGACTTCAGCATATCTAGTCAACCAAGGCACGGCAGAGAAGTTCAGTTCATGAGAAAGCCAGGGACAGAGGCCTCTCACCTTTCAGACCATGAAACAAGATATGGGAGGAGGTGTATGCTTATCTATGGATTGCTACTTCCTTTTTTCCTTTTCTCTTTAATTTTTCCAGACCCCAAAGCTATAGATAGGATGGTGTCACTTAGCTCAAGGGAGGTCTCTTCCAGCCAGTTACTCTTCTTTGGAGGTGCCCTCACATGCTTACTCAAAAGTAAACTTCAAGATCCTAAGTGTTGCTGACAGTGAATATTAACATGCGTAGATCATATTCCTCTATTTCCCCATTTTCCTCTGTGCTACTGCTTTTCTATATTTTCTCTCTACATTTATAAACCTCATAAAACACTATTATTATTATTTTTCTTTTTAAAAGGGTTTCAATTCTTTAAGAATTTCAGACAATATAATTTGATCACATTCGTTTTTAAATTCCAAGATTTATTCCCCACCTCCTTACCCACCCATGTTCAACTTTCAGCCCTCTTTTTATTTTTTAAGATTTATTTATTTGTATCTTATGCATATGAGGATATGTCTGCACATGTGCCTGTGTACCAACTGTGTCCCTGTGACGGCCAGAAGAGGACTTCCGGTCCCTTGGAAGTATAAGTATAAATGGTTGTAGGCTGCTGTGTCAGTTCTGGGAATTAAACTAGGAATTCCAAAAGAGTAACAAGTGCTCTGTAGCCCCTTCTTTATTTTATTTTAATAACCAGTCAACTATAATTTGTAATGACAATATACTCATGGATATAATGCCATCTATTAGAAAGCTAACCCTATTCCTCTCAAAAGACATCAAGTGTCCCTACTTTTTGGTTAGAATTTGCCTATGTCAGGCTAGAATGTTGACTGTCTTGATTTGTACAGGCAATCACAACGGCTATATGTTCATAGATGCAGTAGTCCTTGTCATGTCCATAAGACACCATGTTGTTCCAGTCCTCTGAGACTTTCTTACATTCTTTCCACTCCCTCTTCTGCAATAGTCCCCAAGGCCTGGGATTGGAGTGTAGTATAGTGTTCTGTTTGTAGATGAGCACTCCTCTGACATTCCTGAATTTGACCACTTGTGAGATTATGCATTAACTACCATCTGCTGCACAAAGAAGCATCACTAATGTGGTCTGAGAATTTTAATTGTTACAGACATGTGAATTTAGAAGGTCCCTTGATACTACGAACATTTAATATAATAGCATTATGTTCACCCCAAGGGCCTATAAGGGCCAATTAAGGGGTCTTAGCCATATTTGTATTTCCAGCTATATATTTCCTGGTTTGGATAAGTTCTTAAGTCTCCACAGAAGGCAAGTGGCTGCCCCCATAATATTCATATTAATTTGAATAAGGGGGCATATCTAGTTCTTGATGGTCATTTATCACAGCTCACAGGATTTGGTAAGATTGGAAATACTGTTGATGACATTTTTCACCAACACCCTGTGCAGCACCTTATGCTACCAGGAAATAGGTACTATTTATTATTTTAAACAATCAATATTGCTCTGAGTTTATGTGTACTTTCATACTTTGCTAGAACTTTATTACTTCCTTCATGAACTTTTTATCTTCTGCCCTGAATAGGTTTACAATCTGGCAAATATCTCATAGAAGAGGTGCATCTATATACTTTCTTTAGCTTTAGCCATGAAAAAGGTTAATTTGCTTAACATTATGTTTTAATAATGTTAACCCACTGCATGTGCATTTGTGGGCAATCATGCATATGTGTCTCTTAATAAATGATACAGATGTTCCACATTGTTTATTTTTAATGATGGACCATGGACCTAGATATAGTACCTTAATCATACAATATAAACACCCTGGTCTGTGAAGCTATATCAACAAAACAATCCTTCCACAAGAACCTCACTCTACTTTGTATCATTAAAAAGCAATTAGAGGAAAAAAGAATACAAAGATACAGATCTGGGGGAAATGAAATATAACAGAAGCATGATTTTTAGAATAGACAAGAGGATTGTCAAAAATCATAAAAGGCAACAGATAAGAGCAAGTGGGGAGATAATCTCCTTAGCCTCTTACTCAGAAAGACCTGAAATCACAGGCCCGTTAAGCAAATCCTCTCTTGAATATTGAACACTAATTTCTTAGTTGAGAAAGGCCTTCATTGGCTCCTACATTTGGATGTTTAGTCATCAAGGAATGAGACTATTGGGAAGGATTCAGAGGTGTGGACTTGGAGTAAGAGTGTTACTAAAGGTGGCTTTTGAGTTTTCCAAAATCTCGTTCAAAGCCCAGAATCAATCTCTCTCTCTCTCTCTCTCTCTCTCTCTCTCTCTCTCTCCTGCTTGTAGAACCAGACGTAGAGATCCCAGATACTTTGCTAGGAACATATCTATGGGGAGGTCACCATTACCATGATGAAAAAGGACTAAACCTCTGAATCTGTAATTAGGCTCTAATTTAATGCTTTCTTTTATAAACATAGCCGTGGTCATGGTATCTCTTCACAGTAATAGAACACTAAGACAGCATGGAAGAAATTAGTGAAATTGCTGGCACTACACCTGACACCCATTATTCCTCCATAAGTACAAATGTTTTGGATGAGTGTTGGGATTAGGAGGAGACATGTTTGTGTGCACAGTTCTGTGCTTTGTATCATTATTAGATCAGAGAAGGAAATTTTTAAAGAATTTACTTAGTAACTCCTGCATCTTAAGAAAAGTGGCTTCCAGCCTAGAATGCAATCATTGACCTTTCCCCAGAGAAACCTATAAATAGATGGTTCAGAAATAATGTTCCTAGGAATTTCGTGAATTCATTGTTTTTAATTGCAGAGTAGTATTCCATTGTGTAAATATACCACATCTTCTGAATCCATTCCTCCGTTGAGGGACATCAACTTGAAAATATCATCCTTAGTGAGGTAACCCAATCACAAAAGATCACACATGGTATGAAGTCACTGATAAGGGGATATTGACCCAGAATCTCAGAATACCCTAGACACAATCAGCATATCAATAGATTTCTAAAAAGATGGAAGGAGAGACCCCTGGTCCTGGAAAGACTGGATGTAGGGGAACGCCAGGACAGAGCAATGAGAGGGGGTTGAACAGAGAAAAGAGGGAGGGAAGGGGGCTTATGGGACTTTCGGGGAGGGAGGAAACGGGAAAGGGGAAGTGATTTGGAATGTAAATTAAAAAAAATAAAATAAAATTAAATTAAAAAAAAAAAAGAAATAATGTTCCTCCTTTAAAGACAAGGAATATAAAGAAAAAAAACAAAAACAAAACAAAGAAAAAAACAAAAAACAAAACACAAAACACAAAAGAAAACAAAACAAAAACCAAAATCAAAACAAGAAACCCAACAACACTAGTTGCATTCAAATGAACAGGGAAGCTAGACATGAAAGTTGTCAAAAGAGGACAACTATGAATTACCACATTTATTTCCACTGGTGAAAAAATAACGAAAAAAAATTTGCTTCATTGATTTATTTTATTTGAGACAGTGTTTCATATTCAGACTACCCTAGAACTCACAATGTATCCCAGACTGGCCTCAAATGTGTGACAATTCTCCTGCCCCATCCTCTTTACAAAATAATCCCCATTAAGTAGCAAAATTAAAATTTATGAGAGCACAAAGGAAATAAATATCAAGAGAACCAAGTTGGCAATGAAATGTCATCTGGAAGAGAGAAATATGGGGCTTGATATGTTTAAAGACAAATAAATATAAAACATATGAAAACCAGTTACTGAATACATAGTTATGGTTATAGGGACTAAGACAGATATAATAATTTTACATAAATGGTAGTACAATGATAAAAATAATCAGCACACACATAGAGTATACAAAAGCTCAAACAGACCCTTAAAGATAGAGATGGGCCTGTAGAGGCTCCATGACCCAGCACAGGGGATGCTAGGGAGCCAAAGCAGGAGAAGTTGGGTCACGGAGCATCCTCATAGAAGTAGGGGGGGCAGAGAAAGGATAGGGAGTTTAACTGAGAGGGGGATTAACATTCGAAATGTAAATAAATAAAATAATCAGTAAAAAATGAAAAGAAAAATGTGATTTCTCAGTTATAAGAATAAATCTATGAATTTTTTTAAAAAAAAAAAGACCATTGGTTCGTTTATTCACTCATTCATTTTTATTCTTGAACTTATAGTCATGTATATGATGATGTATCTCTACTGCTGAGTTATGTGAAAGATGGCTAAAAATGGATACTCTGTCTAGGAAAACATTCTGGTATCAAATACTTTAAAGGACTTTCTGGATATTTAGGTAAAGGGAATGAGACTCTTCAAGGAAAATGCATGCATTTGTAGACAAAACCTCTTAGACATACACAAGAGCAGAATCTACACATATAGGAAGTGTAACTGAATTGATTTACACCTTCATGTCAAATGAAACTGATTCAAGATAAAAAAGCTCCAAACAGTTGAACACATTTAGAAACCTGGCAAATATAGTTTTGTGGCTATCTTTTAGAGTCACTAGTGGAGAACTGTCAGTCAAACTGAAGATGATTGAAAAACCCTAGAAAAAGAATTTGTTAAACACAGAGGAAAAGCTAAATAAAAAAGAATCTTGGTTATAATAGAAAAATATAACAGTACTAGGCTGAATGTTGACTTGCTAGAAAGGGAATAGTTGATAATAAGCACAAGGATGAGTCACAAGGCTCGCAGAGTAAAGGAATTAGCATCACATCTAATGGAATAAATTTGATTCTTGATCACATATGGTAGAAGGAGAGAACTCACTTCTGAAAGCTGTTCTCTTACTCTCTCATACACACCCACACATGCACACACACAAGTACATATGCACACAAATATATACATAAACTATAAATCATAATAGGTACATAAAATTTAAATAAAAACTATTTACTTAAGAATTGCAGGTGAATAGTGGGTAAATCAAATATCATTCATAAATATATGTATCTGACAAAATGTTTCACCCAGAAACAGCTTATTAAAATAAAGATAAACAATTCCAGTATCTTATGATATACTTACGAGCAAAAAACACTGAAATAAGCTAAGTATTACCAAATAGAAAATGAAGAAAGGTACTATGGGTTGTGCCAACCATATAAAGTTGTGGCTCATTTGAAGTTTTAGATGGAGGAAAAGGAGGTATGAAATAACACAAAGAACCTGTAATATCAAAAGAGATTTCAATATCTAAAATATAATAAGTGTAGTCAAGTTTACTTCCCATATAGATAAATGTAATGACCTATATAAGTGTATTAAAATGTCATACATTAATCTTTGTAGAAAAATGCATGTTCCATGTAGAAAGCATATGAAATACAACTGATTAAAAATTTGAAAGGTAAGGGTTAAACAGTGATTATCAGACAAATCCAATTGGAATAAATAATGTCAGTGTTCGAAACTTGAATTCATTGCACATTTCAGAAGGATCTTTATCATAATAAAATGTAAGATTTCAAATAGATATAAAATGCCTATACAGGTTTGTTCCCTAAATAGTTTTGTAGCAACATTAATAAACACATATTATTAAAATTAAAATGATAAAGAGAAACATTGAAGTGGGAATTGTTTCAATTCTCCATCTCATGATACACAAGTGAAGACACTATAAATAGAAAAAAGAGAAAATAATATAATTAGTAAGTTAGATGTCTTAGAAATCTTTTTCTCTTGTTAATATTGTTTTAAAATAGATTTTTCACATGAGGTCCCTGAAACTTGTGACTGTGACTTTATTCAATGGTGTCTTTGCCGAAATCATTATGTCAAGTACCTTGTGATGAGAAAACCAACCTGGATTATCCAGGAATTCTGGTAGCTACTTGAGACATGGAAACAAGATGAGAACAGAGACCCATTAGACAAGTAAGATGGAGCAGAGATGCTAGTGATGGTGCTATAAATCAGTGAACACTATGAGAGAATAAAATTAATTTATTTTGCATTAACTCACTAAGCTTTCTATACTGTGTTACCACAATGACTTCATGAAACTTTCTATGACATTCCAACCACACATTAAACTAACTGCATTTTTCTATAGCTTGCCTCTTGGTGGCAACGGAGTTTACTGCTGCATAAGTACAGAAAGTCTCAGAACATGTTATTTCAGAGGAAGCAGAGGAGACCTTTGAAAGTGAAAGACAAGCAGGGAATGATATACATATCTAATTTATGATTGGACATCCAACAGTCATTTATTCTCAGCATTATGATACACAATGAATGTCTACCATCAGTGCTAAACAGCACAACAATAAGGAATTCAAGAAAAAAAAACCAGTCAAATCCCTATTTAACAGGAGAAAGGAAAATATAATTCAATGACCAAACATAACTGGGAATAGTCTTGAATGATCATTATAGAAATATACATGATAATCATTGTAGACTTCTACCATCAAAAATAAAAGGTGAGCATAAAGAATTTCATTTCTAGTTTGCTGGTTATGATACTAAATTTCTACTTTTCAACAATAACAAAAGGTATACAAAGTTATGTATGTTTATTTTAGGGTATGCATATTTTGTCTGCATGTATATTTAAGTATCATGCGCATGTTATGCATGCAGAGGTCAGAGGAGGACATCACATTTCTTGGGACAGAATTTCCAAATGATTTTGAATCATATCTGGATCCTGAGAACTGAACTTGGGTTTTAAGGAATAGTACTCAGGTCTCCTAACTGCCGAGCCATTGCTTCAGCCCCATACTACATTCTTGAAAAGATAAAAGTGAGATGAAACTTTGGTGAGTGGAACTCTGGGTTATAGGTGAATAAATAGTATCAAATAATTTGTTCAGTGTGTATCAAACTATTCCATGTTCAATGTCTATTTTGCTCTGTAAAGCTATGCATTTGAAGATTTATAAACAGTGACATCAAAAATTGATCTTTTAAAACTATATGTGAATTCCTTCAGTAGATGGCCATTTCCAGACATTTGTGCTTTCCTTTTCATCGACCACTTTGGTGTCCATGCGCATTACCTTATTTAGTATCTGTTCAAGAGATCAACTTGTACTTTTAATATTTTCTGGTCATTTTCTGTTTCCTAATTTAGTGAAAAATTTTAAGCATCCAGTACAGTTGTTAATTTTTCAAAAGCATAGTGAAGGGACTAGAGAAATATGTCAGTGGTTAAGGGGTTTGCTGTACATGAGGGGGACTAGATTTTGCTTCCCAGGACCCATACTAGGCAGTTCACAATCACCTATATCTCTAGCTTTAGGGAACTAAATCTCTATTTTGACCTCTGAAGGCACCCTCAAGCATGTATAAATTCACATATGTACAGATTAAAGTTTAAATAAATATTTTAGATAGTATAGTTAATACTCCAGAAATGTAGATTGAATAGTATCATAAAACACTTGATTGCTGTAAACTATGGCAATACAACTAAATATAACTAAGAAGAGATAGACTGAATAGAAAATGAGTAATGCATTTAAATGTAACATATCAATAATTGGATGAACTATACATGCTTTATATATTTCTGTAGAATAAAAGATATTTTCAGGTAAGAAACAAATAGTATTATATTCGGACTATGAGAAACATAAGTTTAAAACCGAAGATCTTTGTAGACTAAAATTAAATGATTGGAAAACTAATCAACAAATTAGAGCCAACTATTAATTCATATATAAAATACACTTCAGAACAAGGAAAATACCAGGGGTTAAGGTGTATATTAAACATGATGAAGACAGGAAATAAATTTACTAACTGAAAATTCTATAAACAACAACAAAAACAAATAACCAAATCAAAATCCAAGCATCGTCAACTGTCTGGCAAATTGATGTATGACAAAAAAATCACACCACATAGTTTGTTTTACGCACACAAGGGACTTCCACCTTGCAGACAATATTCAGCTTAAAGTGAAAATAAGTGTCAGACCAATCAAAATTTCATAAAATATGTATTCCTTTTTACCAAAAAATATTGTGAAAACCTTCAAGGAGCAGCAAACTCAGTAACAAAAAAATACAGAGAAAATCCTTAAGCACTTAGATATTAAATAATACTCTGTAACAGCTCTTAAGGTCAAGAGGAACATCATGTCCTAGGGCAATATATATTGCTACCTCCACAAACAAGATGCACAAATGTTGCGACAAGTGTTTTTATGGAATAAAAGATTAAAAGGCTATGAGGCACAGAGAAGCATAGTAGTGCTGCGCCTGTGTAGTGTAGACTGCTTGCAAATCAGGAGCTGCTGTTTGTTTCTATTCAATAGCATTTTGCCAAAAAGTCAACACAAAGCAAGAAGAAGACGAAGAAAAAAAGAAAAACACTAAAGTAAGAAACAGAAAAGCAACAGGAAAAAATTTAAAATACGTGATGATCCTTTGAACAGACTAAATTTGCTCATAACTCGAGTTTTGAAGATGCCACCATCTCAGAGCCTTCTCACAGAAAGCAAAGCAAGGTGATTGTACATAAACACCAAAGTGGTCAATGGAAAGGAAAGAAGACATTTCTGGAAACTACCATCTACTGAAGGAATTCAAGCGAAAAAAGAATCTGAAATGCCCAGTATCCACAGAAAAGAAATTCAAAAGTAAAGAAGACTTAGATGTAGATGGTGTTATAAAGGAGTTTCATCACATCCTCAGGGGAAAGTCTGCCAATTCAGCAAAGTATTCAAGAAATAAGGAGAGGGAGAAGTAGTAATTCCATTATTTCAAAGCTGTTTTACCCTGACACAGTTAAGATCTTGGAAAGAAAGACAGGCACAGTCTAAGCTCCTTCATGGAAAAGTAGCAAAACTCTTATCAAAACATTCATATGCTTGATGGTTTTCATACAGACTTTCACACATGCTGAGAAGAATTCCATATCTTAATTTACAGTGCTTTCCTACTAGTAAAGGTGAAATTTTGTTTTGTTTCTGAATTTATTAAGAAAATATTATTTTTCTCTTTTGAACTAATAACTTACTGAATTAGAATGATTGAAGTTTCTTTTTGTTGCTATCTTTTTGTCTTGTTGTGATTTTTGTGTTGAACCAAACACTTACCTTCTAAAGAAAAACCCCATTTGGTTTTTTTTTATATTACTTTAAAACCATAGTAAAGACAGAGAAAGTATTTATCAAAAAAAAAAAACCCCAAAAAACCAAAAAACCCAACCTCCATTTCCAATTGAAAACTATAAAAAAAATATCTAAAGGTATAAAAGAAGTTTTCACTCTGGTGAAAGAATATCTAAAATTCCTGTAGTCAGCACTATTATAATGAATAGTGAAAGGTGGTTTACACCCTAAGGATGGTAGCAACATTTGATCTCATTTATTACATTCAACATTGTATTACAAACCATAGCCAATAATGCAGGAAGAGAAGAAAAGGAATGGTGTATGTACAGGAAAGAAGAGATAGAACAACTTTATTCTCACATGGATTGGAAGTTTTTGACCTCCATAAGGTATCTATGAAATAGTTATTAGAACTAATCAGTGAACCAAGAAAAATCAGAGGCTGCAGTGATAACATACAAAAAAAAATCTTATTTCTAAATATCAGCAATGGCCACCTGGTAACCAAATTTAAGTTACACCATTAACTTAATAAAAGTGAGCACATCATTTTATAATCATTTATGACAATATATATGCATGAGAATTTTCTTTTGGTAGGAGTTTGTGTCATTCTAACTTATCAGAATATATAGGGCAGTTCTGATATGTGAGAGTGCTTACCTGATATTCAGAAGGTCTTCATTCAGTCCTAAGTAGTGCAAAATCCCAAAAATCAATAGCAATACAAAATACATAAAGGAGTTAAAATAGTTTTGAAGCATTTCCATAAAACAGGTTGTAATATGAACTCCTCCTTTCAAGGTCTACATTAAGATCATGGTTAAAAAACCTAAGACTGGTACTGGTGCATTAAAGCGACTGTGTAAAGGGATATGAAAAAAATCAACAAACACAATGAAATATTTGTGACTCATTGCTTTAACACACAGGCAGTGGTGCAGGGGGGATTTGTCTTCTGATGACTTCCTTACATTTTATGCCAAAAAAGACAATGTTGCAATAGTTGAGATGATTAATTAGCTGATCTTAAAATCAGGGAACCATCAGAGACCTTAAAACTAGATGAGGATCACAGAACAGGAAGTCAGAGAGGCAACCTCAGAGTAAGTCAGAGACATTTGATTGTTTTTTTTTTATTAGATATATTCTTTATTTACATTTCAAATCATTTCCCCCATCCCCAAAAGTCCCAAAAACCACCCCCTCCCATTCCCCAATCAACCTCCTACCACTTTCCTGTCCTGGTATTTCCTTACACTGCTACATAGAGTCTTTCCAGGAGACCAGGGGCCTCTCTTCCCTTTGATGTCCAACAAGGCCATTCTCTGCTGCCTATATGTGGAGCCATGGGTAACACCATGTGTACTATTTGGCTGACGTTTTTGTCCCTGGGAGCACTGGGAATACTGAATGGCTCATATCGTTGTTCCTTCTATGACTCTGCAAATACCTTCAGCTCCTTGTATCCTTTCTCTAGCTCCCCCATTGGGGACCCTGTGCTCAGTTCAATGGCTGGCTGAGAGTATCACCCTCTGTATTTCTCATGTACTAGCAGAGCCTCCCAGGTGACAGCTATATCTGGCTCTAGTCAGCAAGTACTTGTGGGCATCTATAATAGTGTCTGGGTTTTGTAACTGTATATGGGATGGATCACTAGGTAGGGTAGTCTCTGGATAGTCTTTCCCTCAGTCTCTGCTCCACATTTTGTTTCTGTATCTCCTTCTGTGGGTATTTTGTTCCTCCTTCTAAGAAGGACCAGAGTATCCATACTTTGTTCGTCCTTCTTCTTGGTCATCATTTAATATGTGAATTGTGTCTTGGGTATTCCAAGCTTCTGGACTAATATCCACTTATCAGTGAGTGCATACCATGTGTGTTCTTTTGTGATTGGGTTATCTCACATAGGATGATATTTTCCAGTTCCACCCATTTGCCTAAGAATTTCATGAATTCATTGTTTTTAATAGCTGAGTAGTTTTCCATTGTATAAACATACCACATTTTCTGTATTCATTCCTCTGTTGAGGACATCTGGGTTCTTTCCAGCTTCTGGCTATTATAAATAGGGCTGCTATGAACATAGTTGAGTATATGTCCTTATTACATGCTGGGGCATCTTCTGGGCATATGCCGAGGAATGGTATAACTTCTGGTGGGATTGCAAGTTGGTATAACCACTCTGGAAATCAGTCTGGTGGTTCCTCAGAAAACTGGGCATGATACTACTGGAAGACCTTGTTCTACCACATGCAAGGATGTGGAGAAAGCGACATTTGAATTATAATAGAGTCAACTTACCACTCACTGTTTTAATTTTAACACAGTGAGATATGAGCTAAACTTTAGAAGAAAATGGTCAGACTTCTGTCCTGCAAGTGAAGGTAATAAATGATTCCTTGTTTCAAGTGATAGTCTGTAAAAATTTCCTACAGTAGTAAAGGATATATAATATGCATGTAAAAGTTTCGCAATTAAAGATATAAACTTTTTAGCAAACAGTGCCAAGAAAGTGGCTATCTATATGTAAAGGGATAGACTCTGAGTCTGCGTCACCCATCAGGGATAAGGTGAACTAAGCTCTAAGACTTTATGGAGAAAACAGGAGAGGAAAAACTCACAGTCACGTGGCCTAGTCATATTTCCAAGTCACAAAGCATATGAGAGAAAGGATTAACACTATCTCCCCAACAGTATTTGTGAGATATTGAATAGATATTGCTTTTAATAGTTATTGTTCAGAAAATATAAGATGATTCACTGGCCTACCTTAAACTTAATTGTGATAAAGGGCTTGGACACAGAGCATACATAGAATACATACTTGATAACTGATATTCATGATGGTAGAGTTGTCCCCACTCCTCCACTACACTAGCTAAAACTAAAGACATAATAAAAGTGCTGATGGTTTCACAAAGTGAGGTCACTTATACCATTGGTGACTTCTTTCTCCCCCTTTATCTCATCTCTATTGCAATCACTATCACAATCTTTATCTCTATATTGATATAGAGACAGTGATAGATGTTGATAGAGATAAATATGTATTTCAGAAAAGTAAGACCAAATGCAAACTATCTATCTATGTATCTATCTATGTATCTATCTATGTATCTATCTATGTATCTATCTATGTATCTATCTATGTATCTATCTATGTATCTATCTATCTATCTATCTATCTATCTATCTATCTATCTATCTATCTATCTATCTATCTATCTATCTATCTATCTATGTATCTATCTCTGTATCTATCAATGTATCTATCTATTTATCTATCTATCTATCTATCTATCTATCTATCTATCTATCTATCTATCTATCTATCCATCTATCCATATATCACTCTATATCTCTATCTATTTCTTTATGTATTTATAAAGAGAGAGATAGAAAGAGCAATAGAGAGCCAATCAGAGAAGGAACATATGGTGAAACAAATATGCTTACATCATCAACATGGGAGCAAAGGACAGCGAGGGGAGTTTAGGGCTTCTTTGCTCTTCCTTGAGGACATGCATCAAGAGAAGAGGTTGTTCAGGCTCTGGGAGCAAGGGGAATCACTGCTAAGAAATACAAAGTAATGTTTAGATTGATAGAAATGTTTTCCATCTTGGCTGCAATAGTGAGAGCTTATCAGGCTTTATGGTTTTAAATGAAGTTTTTCACTACGGAAATTAAGTCTCAGAGTTTTTCTCAATACAAAAAGTACAGAAAAAATAATCTATTATAAGTATGAAGTACTGCAATGAAAGAACGCTTGTATTGAAAAAGATTGTAGAAAACTTGAAGCATTAGACTATATATTAAAGAAAATTATACAATATTTCTAGAAAAATAATTTAATCAAATATATCAAGAAACAAAAGCAACACATAGATTATAATTGCATGGTAAAATTTACAACTAGAAATCAGATATCAAATAATAAGTCCAGAAAGAGACTTAGTCCAGTTAAAAAGAGGGAGACAATGATAACAATAAGCAAAGAAGGATAATGGCCCGTAAAAATCCAAACCAAAGGCTACATTCATAGCCAAGTACTAAGTCAAAAGACACAGTACTAAAGACTAAGTCATAAGGCACACTAAGCACTCAGTCAAATGTGCACTAAATACTAATTACTAAAGTAAAGTGCTTCCCATGCCCACTTGAGGTTCTGAGTTTAGATTCCCAACACCTGCATCAAAGCTTGGCAAGGCACTGGGTACCTGTCTTAAAAGCACTGTCTGAAAAGGTTAAGACAGATGATTCTTGTGGTCTGCAGCCATTCACATTAGCCAAGTGAGCTTCCAGTTCAGTCAACAAGACTCATCCCAAAATTAAGGTAGAGAAAGGTAGAGAGACACCCAATAGTGAACTCTGGGCTCTACAGGTATATACATGAGTCCAAACACACATACACACACGCACACTCACACACACACACACACACACACCACACACACACACATATACCACACACACACACACACACACACCACATACACACCACACACACACACACACACACACACAAACACACATACACACACGCGCACACACACACACACACACAAACACACACACCACACACACACACACACACCACATATACACCACACACACACACCACATACACACCACACACACACACACACACACACACACACACAAACACACATACACAGAGAGAGACTGGGAGTCAGAGAGGGGACAAAATTCAGTCCAGTCACAGAGGAGAAAATTATGTGTAAATCAAATATTCAACAAAGAGCTTCCCTTCAAAATATATTTCATGAAGAGCTCTCAGGTTTCATCAATAAGATAGCAAAAAGAAATAATACTCATTTAGAAAGCCAGGAAAACTGTGAACTGAGATTTTATGAAAGAAACTGTCCAGAAAGGAAAACAAGCACATGAAAAGATGTTCAACATCATTATCCTTGGGAAAATGGAAAAGAAAATCATATGGAGACAGCGCTGCGTGATTACTGATGAAGGTAAGAAAATCAAACCTGGATAAACTGAGATCTTGGCAAGAATACATTACAGTAGAGGTTGTTATAGCTACATGCCAGGGTAAAAATGGTATAGTGATGGTCTGAAAACTCAGTTGGAAAATTCTAATGAACTTAAACATACAGTTACAATAGCATATAGGAGTTTAATCTAGGTATTTGCTTCAGGTAAAATTTATATTCATTCTGAATCTTACATGCAAAAAGGAATAGCATTATTCACATTGACCCAGGTTTACTTTAGTGGGTGAATATTGAGAGTGTGGTACATTAACACGGTGGAATGCAGCATTGCAATGAGAGAAACCAACTATTGATGCTGGTAGGCTGTAGTTGGTGAAAGAATTCAGTTCACCACCCATTAGTGTGACCTTCTGGGGGGATCTGTGATCAGAACTGTGAACAAATGAGAGTGTGGCAGTGTTGGCTACAGAGAGGAGTGTGAGATGTCCTATATGGGTGGAACCGATCCTGTCAGGAGTGGTGGCTGCTCTACTCTGTGTTTGTGTTTAAATAAGAACTAGACAGAAGATAACACGTTTTACTATATCCGTACTTACTATAGTGCACATGTTGAAATAAATAATTAAAGGATGCCCAAAAGAGGTGTTCTTAGTAATTTTAACAAACCTTTGATTCTTTCTACATTTTTAAATATGTTTTATGCCAGAATGCAGTGTTTCAATCAAACAATTTCAAACTAAGTAGGCTTGACTTAAGTAAGGATATAGCCATGACTTCCCTGAGATATATCAGCAGACTTTTACAGCTGTACTCCCAAGGATATTAGAGAGAGTGATGTCCTATTTTTGTTTGTTTCCTCTCTTAGTACTCATGAATTGTAACAGTAGATCTGTCAAGAAGATGATAAGATAGATTTTTATCCTGCACACCTTTTCAAAGTATGTAATTTTTCCTCACCTGAGATCTTAGGCTGGCATCTCTTTGATTTAGAGCAGTGAGCTCTGTGGCCGACTGCATTAAAGCAACTCTCCTCACAATCTCTACTGATCAGAGATCTGTTACAAAGGGAGCCCTTGGTGGTTTACTAACAATTGGCCAAATATGCTCCAAGTTGACAAGTAATGACTGGCCTCTTTGAACAGCTCTCAGGGTTACACACAGAGTAAGAAGTTTCCACTCTCAGATGCACTCAGGTATTTCAGTGTAATATAAAACACCCATGAAATTAGCCTCTCAGAGAATGCTTTGTGTAAATCTTTTAATATAAGTACACAACATCTAGACACCTGGTAAGTGGGATGATATTGCAAAATTTTTGCAGGAATCCTTAGTGTACTCAGAAACAGTGCGCTTGATCTCATGACTTGTATCAAATGTGCTTGAGTTATGATGGGACAAATTATTAGTCAAATATTTTGGACATACCTCCAGCCATAGTTTTATTACAGTTCTCTGACAGTGAATGCTATCATTCAAACTAAACTTTAATTATTGTGAGATTAAAGAAAAAAACTTCTCTTCCAATGAATTTATTCTCATAAGTCAAAACTACTGATGCAGTACTTGTAAATCATGACCAGCATAATTATTTCAACTTATTCTTTTTTTTATTTTCTAAGTTTTTTTTTATTTACATTCAAAATCATTTCCCCTTTCCCGTTTCCTCCCTCCCCGAAAGTCCAATAAGCCCCCTTCCCTCCCTCTTTTCCCCATTCAACCCACTCTCGCTTCTCTGTCTTGGCATTCCCCTACATCCAGTCTTTCCAGGACCAGGGGTCTCTCCTTCCATCTTCTGGGAAATCTATTGATATGCGAATTGTGTCTAGGGTATTCTGAGATTCTGGGTTAATATCCACTTATCAGTGACTGCATACCATGTGCGTTCTTTTGTGATTGGGTTACCTCACTAAGGATGATATTTTCAAGTTCTGACCATTTGCCTAGGAATTTAGTGAATTCATTGTTTTTAATTGCAGAGTAGTATTCCATTGTGTAAACATACCACATCTTCTGAATCCATTCCTCCGTTGAGGGACATCTGGGTTCTTTCCAGCTTCTGGCTATTATAAATAAGACTGCTATGAACATAGTGGAGCATGTGTCCTTATGGGATGCAGGTAAAGCCTCTGAGTATATGCCCAGGAGTGGTATAGCAGGGTCCTCCGGGAGTGTCATGCCCAGTTTTCGGAGGAACCGCCAGACTGTTTTCCAGAGTGGTTGTACCAGCTTGCAATCCCACCAGCAGTGGAGGAGTGTTCCTCTTTCTCCACATCCTCGCCAACAACTGCTGTCTCCTGTGTTTTTGATCTTAGCCATTCTGACTGGTGTGAGATGGAATCTCAGGGTTGTTTTGATTTGCATTTCCCTAATGACTAAGGATGATGAACATCTCTTTAGGTGCTTCTCAGCCATTAGATATTCTTCAGGTGAGAACTCTTTGTTTAGCTCTGTACCCCATTTTTTAATAGGGTTACTTGCCTCTCTGGAGTTTAACTTCTTGAGTTCTTTGTATATATTGGATATTAGCCCTCTGTTGGATGTAGGGTTGGTAAAGATCATTTCCCAGTTAGTTGGTTGCCACTTTGTCTTTTTGACAGTGTCTTTTGCCTTGCAAAATCTTTGTAATTTAATGAGGGCCCATTTGTCAATTCTTGATCTTAGAGCATAAGCTATTGGAGTTCTATTCAGGAAATTCTCCCCTGTGCCCGTATGTTCAAGGTTCTTCCCTAGTTTCCTTTCTATTAGTTTCAGTGTGTCTGGTTTTATGTGGCGGTCCTTGATCCACTTGGAATTGAGCTTAGTGCAAGGAGATAAGAATGGGTCAATTTGCATTCTTCTGCATGTTGACCTCCAGTTGAACCAGCACCATTTGTTGAAAAGGCTATCTTTTTTCTACTGGATGGTTTTAGCTCCTTTGTCAAAGATCAAGTGACCACAGGAGTTTGAATTCACTTCTGGGTCTTCACTTCTGTTCCATTGATCTACATGCCTGTCACTGTACCAATACCATGCGGTTTTTAACACTATTGCTCTGTAGTACAGCTTGAGGTCCGGGATACTGATTCCCCCAGAGGTTCTTTTACTCTTGAGAATAGTTTTAGCTATCCTGGGTTTTCTGTTATTCCAGATGAATTTTTGAATTGCTCTTTCTAACTCTATGAAGAATTGAGTTGGGATTTTGATGGGGATCACATTGATTCTGTATATTGCTTTTGGCAAGATGGCCATTTTTACTATATTAATCCTGCCAATCCATGAGCATGGCAGATTTTTCCATCTTCTGAGGTCTTCTTCAATTTCTTTCTTCAGAGACTTGAAGTTCTTGTCATACAGATCTTTCACTTGTTTGGTTAGAGTCACACCAAGATAGTTTATATGGTTTGTGGCTATCGTGGAGGGTATCATTTCTTTTACTTCTTTCTCAGTCTGCTTATCCTTTGAGTATAGGAAGGCTACTGACTTGCTTGAGTTGATTTTATATCCAGCCACTTGGCTGAAGTTTTTTATCAGCTGTAGGAGTTCTCTGGTGGAGTTCTTTGGCTCGCTTAAGTATACTATCATATCGTCTGCAAATAGTGATAGTTTGACTTCTTCCTTTCCAATTTGTATCCCTTTGACCTCCTTTTGTTGTCTAATTGCTCTAGCTAGAACTTCAAGTACTATATTGAAAAGATATGGAGAGAGGGCAGCCTTGTCTAATCCCTGATTTTAGTGTGATTGCTTCAAGTTTCTCTCCATTTAGATTGATGTTGGCTACCGGTTTGCTGTAAATTGCTTTTACTATGTTTAGATATGGGTCTCGAATTCCTGATCTTTCCAAGACCTTTAGCATGAAAGGATGCTGAATTTTGTCAAATGCTTTCTCAGCATCTAATGAGATGACCATGTGGTTTTTTTCTTTGAGATTGTTTATATAGTGGATTACATTGATGGATTTCCTTATATTGAACCATCCCTGCCTCCCTGGGATGAAGCCTACTTGATAGTGGTGAATGTTCGTTTTGATGTGTTCTTGGATTCGGTTGGCAAGAATTTTATTGAGTATTTTTGCATCGATATTCATAAGAGAGATTGGCCTGAGATTCTCTTTCTTTGTCGGATCTTTGTGTGCTTTTGGTATTAGCGTAATTGTGGCTTCATAGAACGAGTTGGGTAGTGTTCCTTCTGTTTCTATTTTGTGGAATAGTTTGAAGAGTATTGGTGTTAGGTCTGCTTTCAACTTATTCTTATAGCACATAAAGGAATATCTAATATCTTGAAGAAATTTTATACCTGGACAAGTATACTTAAAACATTTTTAAAATCATATTTAATATATTTTCATGATATTTTTTAATTAAAGCCAGGACAATTAATATGATTAAATGTAAGGACATTAGTTAGACATCATCATCATCATAAGACTGAGCCCTCTGAGGCAGAGGAGTCTGCAGGATCTAGAACTCCTTGCAGAAAACATGGACCAGATTATACCTAAATGTTTTGCCAGTCTTTTACTCTGTTTGTTTCACTTCACTTGAGTCCTTGATCTAGTTCATTAGACCGATCATCTGAGAAAAAGAAGAATGTTCTAGTAAGAGGTCAGTATGTCTGATTATTAAATAAAGAAGATTCTAATTTGTTAGTTATAGACTAGTTACAAAGAGTAAGATACATTTTCTCAAGAGAATGGTGAAGAGCTTCTTGCATAAACCTTATTGTGGTTTACCACAGGGGAGAAAATTCACTGACTTTTCTAGGAAATGATACAAAGCTTTTTTGTCGGGTAGATATTAGAGAGTATGCAGCCAATGGTGTCCTACATGCACGAGTGGAAACCTCTAAAATCCTACTCTGATACTGCTGTTGTGAACATGGGTTTCAGATTTTATTTGAATTAGCCATGAATTAGATGTCAGCAAATGCTGTAACATAGCACATCATATCACATAACATATCAGTAACATAGCTGCCTTGTTCATCTCAGGGCTTACAGTTGACTTGTGGCCAATGAGGTTGAAGTTACTTGCTCTACAGTCTGTGGTGATGGTGACTTAACAGCAAGGACTTTGAAAGACAAAGGACAGTAGTATTTTGTTGTTGTTATTGTTCCTTTTTTTAGTAGGGTATTTTGAGTTTTTCAGGTTACAAAAGCTAATTCCCTCTCAAATATAAATACAGAAGAAAACTGTCTCTTATGTATGCACAGAAGTATTCTGCTTGGGTGGTAGTGACAATTGATACTTTCTGCAAGCATCAACGCTGTGCCTGATTGGTGCTGGGCTAGGGTAACAGTAACAATGAGTGGCCAGAGAAACAATTGTAGACTAGAAATGATGTTCATTCCTTCATTTTTCTCATTCTTTTTAGATGTACTAGCAGAGTGGGTATTATAACAGTCCTGAAGCTCTCACACAGTGCAGTAACTCAAGCAGATTAAATTAAGTCACATCACGGTAAGAGAAATTTGGCACATATTGCACATACCTGTGACAATGGAAAAAATACAGAATACCTGTACTGTAAAGTTCAATCTAAAATCAGAAGGAGAATAACAAATAATTCTGAGACTTAAGTTCTCAGGGTTTTATTTCCACCTTTACTCAGACCAAGAGCCCTGGAGCGCACGTCACCAGCGTCTACCACTGAGATCCAGTCCGACATTCTCTTATGATATGTTACATCACATAATGTTTGTAAGCCAAGGGGTAGAGTTGGAAAACTGAATATGAATCCAGCATGGTCCCTGACCACTTGTGAATGTAGACAACTTACTTAGTTTCTACCAAACAAGTAGGAGATCATAAGCAGACTCACTCATGGCCATGCATATTAAATGAGTCTTTTCACAGTACCCAGCTTCCAGCCCAGTCACTCAATAAAGTTGTTATTAATCACAATTTGCATCACTGTGACAGAATATGTGAGAAGAACAAATTACTGGAAAAAAGATTTCTTTGGATTCACTGTTACAGCTGTTTCAGATTATCATGGAGCAGAGAAACAGTGCATATAAGGATGGTTATAATGCACAAACAGAATAAACTTGGTATGAGTCATCCTTGTTTCATGCACCTGTGCCCATAGCATGCAGGATGGAACTGGCATAGTTAAAGCAGATTACTCCCCTCAGATAAGACTCTTGGGAAAAGTGTTAGTGTTAAATAAGTTTTTGACCCCACCATGCTGTCAATCAAAATATCACAAACCCTCCCTGTGACCATGTGACACCTAATTTCTTAATTCACGTTTGTTTTAATTTTTTTTAAGAGTATATTTGCTTTCCTCCCAACAAACCCTTCCATATGCTCCCCTTGATATCTTTCAAATTTATGGCCTCTTTTTCTATTGCTGCATGTATATAAGGGTGTGTGTGTGTGTGTGTGTGTGTGTGTGTGTGTGTGTGTGTGTGTGTGTGTGTCTCTATGCATGTATTGACTAACCTTTCTGTATTGGATAATCGATCAATGTGCTCCTCCCTGAGGAAGACCATTTCTCCTGCATACAGCATTCCCTGATTGCCTATAGTTCTTTCCATAGTGTTGAGGCCTCATGGATGTTTTCCTTTGCTCTTTGGCATGTCCACTGATATCATCCTTGTTCAGCTCATGTTCAAAAAGTCATCTTGGTGAGACTTTAGAGATGTAACATTTTACATTAATATGTGTGCATGCACATATTTATTTACTTTACATCCCACTCATTGTCCCTCTTCCCAGTCAGCCCTCCTTCAATCCTTCCTCCCTCTACTCTCCCCTTCTCTTCTGATAGAGTGGAGTTCCCCTGGGTATCTCCCTACCCTGCCACAAAAAGAATCTGTGAGACCAGGAACATATATTCCCACTGAGGCCAGACAAGTCAGCCCAACTTGAAGAACATATCGCACAGACAGGTAACAGCTTTTGGGATAGTCCATCCTCCTGTTGTTCCAGATGCACAGGAAGGGTATTTATACTACCAGAGTTTTGTAGTATATCTTGAGATCAGGAATGATGAGACCTGCCTCAGTTCATTATTTGTTCAGGATTGTTTAGCAATCCTGGGTTTTCTATGTTTTCATATGAAGTTGAATTTGAGTTTCTCTCCATTTAAGTTGTTGGCTGTGAAACTACTATAAAATTGCCTTTCTTATGTTTTGTGATATCCGTTGTATTTTAATTTCTTCAGGATTTTAATATTTTTATTCTTTAATCCCTTTTTAGAGTTTAGTCTTCATGCCCCTCCTGGTCTGTCCTGCGACTGCTGCCCATCCCACACCTCCTCCCCTCTCTCCAAGAGGTTGTCCTCACCCTCCAACCCCATTCCTCCAGACCTCCCCATCCCCTGGGGCCTCAAATCTCCCAAGAGTTAGTTATATCTTTTTTCACTGAGGTCAGACCAGGTAGTCCTCTGGTATACACGAGTCAGGGTCCTCATATCAGCTGGTGCATGCTGCCTGGTTGGTGGCTCAGTATCTGAGAGATCTTGGGAGTCCAGATTAGTTGAGACTGTTGGTCTTCCCATGGGGTTTCCTTCCTCCTCAGCTTCTAGCTTTTCTCCAATTCAGCCACAAGGGTCCCCGACTTCTGTGGATTGTTTGAATGCTAGTGTCTGCATTTGACTCTTTAAGTTGTTTGTTGAGCCACTCAGAAGGCAGCAATGCCAGGCTCCTGTCTGCAAGTACGCACAGCTTCAGTAACAGTGTAAGGCCCCGGGACCTCTCCTTGAGCTGGGTACAAATTTGGGGCTGTCACTGGACTACCTTTCTCTCAGGCTCTTCTCCAGTTTTGTCTCTTCAGTTTCTTTAGATAGGAACAATTTTGGGTCAGAGATTTGACTGTGGGTTGGCAACCACATCCCTCTACTTGATGTCCTGATCCTCCACTGGAGGTAGATTCTACAAGCTCCCCCTCACCACTGTAGAGAACTTTATCCAAGGCTCCTCCTTTGAGTTCTGAGAGCATCTCCAATAAATGGTGCTGGGATAAATGGCAGTTTGTATATACAAAAATGAAATTACATCTATATTTGTCACCTTGTTTAAAGCTCAAGTCCAAGTAGACTTCAACATAAAACCAGATACACTGAATGAGATAGAAGAGAAAGTAGGAAAAAGCCTCAAACTCATTGACACAGGGCCAAATTTCCTAAGCAGAACTCCAATGGCTCAGGCTCCAAGATCAAGAATTGATAAATGGAACCTCATGAAACTGGAAAACTTGTGTAAGGCAAAGGATATAGTCAATATGACAAATCGGCACACTACAGATTGGGAAAAAAATCTTCACTAACCCCACATCTGATGGAGGATAATATCTAAAATGTATAAAGAACTCAAGAAGCTAATCTCCAAAAAACTAAATAACCCAATTGATAAATGGGTATAGAACTAAGCAGAGAATTCACAACAGATGAATCTTGAATGGCTGAAAAGCACTTAAACGATGTTCAACATCCTTAGTGATCAGAGAAATGCAAATCAAAATGTCCCTGAGATTCCACCTTACACCAATCAGAATGACTAAGATCAAAACCTCAGGTGATAACACATGTTGGAGAGGATGTGGAATAAGAGGAACACTCCTCCAATGCTGCTGGGATTGTAAACTGGAACAACCACTCTGGAAATCAGTTTGGAGGTTTCTCAGAAAATTGGAAATTGATCTACCTGAAAACCCAGCGATACTACTCTTGGGAACATACCCTAAAGATGCCCCACCATTCCATAGGGGCACATGTTTCACTATATTCATAGTGGCCTTATTTGTGATATCCAGAAGCAGGAAACAACCCAGATGTCCCACAATGAAAGAATGGATGCAGAAAATGTGGTTTATTTTTACACAATGGAATACTACTCAGCTATTAAGAACCCGAGCTATACTTTGTTTAGCTCTGTACCCTTTTTTTAATAAGGTTATTTGGTTCTCTGGAATTTAACATCTTGAATTCTTTGTGTACATTGGATATTAGCCCTCTGTTGGATGTAGGGTTGGTAAACATCTTTTGTAAATTTGGTTGTTTGCTGTTTTGTCCTATTGACAGAGTCCTTTGTCTTACAGAAACTTTCTAATTTTATGCGGTCCCATTTGTCAATTCTTGATCTTAGAGCATAAATTATTGGTGTTCTGTTCCGGAAATATTCCCCTATGCCCATGTGCTCAAGGATCTTCTCCAGCTTCTTTTTTATTGGATTCAGTGTGTCTGGCTTTATGTGGAGGTACTTGATACACTTGGACTTGTGCTTAGTACAAGGAGGTAAGAATGGATCGATTTGCCTTATTCTGCATGATAGCCACCAGTTGAACCAGCATCATCTGTTGAAAAGGCTATCTTTTTTTCCAATGGATCCTTTGTCAAAGATCAAGTGACCATAGGTGTGTGGGTTCATTTCTGGGTCTTCAATTCTATTACATTGATCTACCTGCCTGTCACTGTACCAATACCATGCAGTTTTTAACACTATTGCTCTGTAGTACTGCTTGAGGTCCGGGATACTGATTCCCCCAGAAGTTCTTTTACTATTGAGAATAGTTTTAGCTATCTTGGGTTTTTTGTTATTCCAGATGAATTTGAGAATTGCTCTTTCTAACTCTATGAAGAATTGAGTTGGAATTCTGATGAGGATTTCAATGAATCTGCAGATTGCCTTTGGCAAGATGGCCATTTTTACTATATTAATCCTGTCAATCCACGAGCATGAGAGATATTTCCATCTTCTGAGGTCCTCTTCGATTTCATTCTTCAGAGACTTGAAGTTCTGCATCTAATAAGATGATTAAGTATTGGTTTTGTTTTGTTTTGTCTCCTTTTCTGTCTATTTATAGAATACATTTATTGATTTTCAGATATTGAACCATCCCTTTATCACTAGAATGAAGCCTTCTTGACCATGATTAATGTTCTTTCTGAGTATTCCTTGATTTAGTTTGCAAGTATTGAGCAGTTTTGCATCTGTAGTCTTAAGAAAAAAAATTGTAAATTTTTTTCTTTGTTAGGTCTTTGTGTAATTTGGGTATTAGGGTAACTTCAATCCAATAGAATATCCTTCTGTTTTTACTTTATGTAATAATTTGAGTGGTATCATATCAGAATCATCTTTGAAAATCTGGTAGAATTCTTTTGTAAAACCATCTTACCCTGGTTTGGTATTTACTTATTTATTTATTTATTCATTCATTCATTCATTTATTTATTTTAGGTTAGGAGACTTTATTGACTGTTTCTATTTCTGTATGTGTTTTATGACTGTTTAAATTATTTATCTGATCTTTATTTAGTTTTGTTAAGTGGTATCTATCAAAAAAGTATTCATTTCTCCAGAATTTCCAATTTGGTGAATAGCTGGTTTTTAAATTGTCCTTACTGTTCTCTGGATTTCTTCAGTGTCTGTTATGTCCCCATTTTAAACTGTAATTTTGTCAGTTTCTATATTCTCTCTTCACATTTAAGTTAATTTGGATAAGAGTTTGTAGATCTTATTGATTTTTCTTGAAGAGCCAACTCAGTGTTTCATTGATTCTTTGCATTATTCTCTTTTTTCTTTTTTGTTTTATTGATTTCAATACTGAACCTGACTGTTCTTGCACCTGAACCTTTTGGATGTAATTTCTCCTTTGTGTTCTAGATCTTTCAGATGTGTTATTTAGGCATTAGCATGAGATCCCTCCTGTATTTTATATAGACAATGCTATGAACTTGCCTCTTTGAGCTGCTTTCATCGTGTCCCATAAGATTGGATATAATGTGTATTCATTTTTATGAAATTCCAGAAAGTTGTTTATTTATTAATTTTATTTATTTATTCATTCATTCATTCCTGTCTTGATTCATTTTTCATTTAGTAGAGAACTGTTCATTTTCCATTAGTTTGTAAGTTTGTAAGCTTTCTACTATTTCTTTTGTTGACATTCAGTATTCATCTGTGTTTTGGGACTGTTATTTCACTTTCCTTGTATCTATTGGGACTTGCTTTGCGTCTAACTGTGTGATAAATTTTAGAGAGCCATCCATGTGGTACAGGGAAAAAATACATATTCTTTTGTGTTTAGGTGAAATGTTCTGTAAATATTGGTTAAGTCCATTTGGTTTATTAAGTCTGTTACCTATAGCATTTCTTTGTTTAGGTTTTGTCTGAATGATTCTCTATTGGTCGGGGTTGGTTATTAGAGTCTCCCACTACAATGTGTGAAGGTCAACATTTGACTTAAGTTGTATTAGTATTTATTTTACAATTGAGGGATCCCTTGTGCTATGGGTATAGATGTTAAGAATTATAATGTCACCATGATGCACTTTTCCTTTGATGAGTATATAGTGTTCATCCCTATCTTTTCAGATTAGTTTTGGTTTAAGGTCTATTCTGTTAGATATTAGAATGACTATGCCAACTTGTTTCTTAGGTCCATTTGCTTGAAATATCTTTTTCAAAACTTTTATACTAAGACAGTGTCTATCCCTGATGTTTCAGTGTATTTCTGGGATCCAGCAAGAAGATGAATCTTATTTTCACATTCATTGTTAGACTGTATCTTTTAATTGAGAATCTGACTCTGGATAGTTTAATCCTTTATGATGAAGCAATAGTGATAAGAGCAAGCATGCAAGGATTCCACAGCAGTTTTAGCATTAAGATGTGTTAATTATTGTGTTTTTAAATACTCAAAAATCAAGCATTAAAAAATTATGGAGCATCAAGCTACTTTAGGTGGTTCACATTGAACAAATTTAATTGTTGTGTTATGTTGTGTTATTGGTGATATCTGTTTAAATGCTTATTCTATCTCCAAAGTCCTCAATGTATGTATAACTCTCTATGCCAATCACAATGTTATAAATTGATTTGGAAGAAAATGTACTCAAAGTTAATGAAAACTATAAAAGATTTGAAAGAGTGCTTGAATGTGTTTTCCTGTCATAGTACAAAATTGAAAAGTTGAAGTGGTTGACACATATTCAGTAATTTGAAAATTAATACATATTCTTAGACAAAACCTGGATTATACAAGCCTATTCATTATTTAAAAACCAGAAAATAGAACAATTTATTTTAACTAACTTATCCTAGTATAAAAGTAGCCTATAAGGGCACAATATGATCTTAAAATGTCTGTATTTACGAAAAAAGAAAAAACTAATTAAGTAGATAAGAACTTTTCAATTTGATAAAAATAGAGAGAAAAATGATATTAAAAATTAGAATAAAGTGATATACTAAGAGAGAAAAACCCAAATCTCTAATTGATGGAAGTTTGATAACCTGGAGGAACTGACTCTCTTTCTAAGTATGTTATCCAAGTCTCATAATAACTCATTAAGAAGTATGAATTTGAGTAAATTAATAATCATTTTGAAAGTTTGAAGGTCATATAAATTAATATCCAACTGGGTCAGTAAGTTAATGATTCCAATGTTGTTTTTGTCTGACTTTTAACAAATAATTCTAAAATGCAAATTATTTAATGATGGAAATTTCAACATCTTTTTAATATGACTATCATTAAACAAACCTGCAAACTAAAATCAAATGTGATAAAAATCAATGTCATATATTACTGGTATGAAAAGAAAATAGAATTGCAAATACACAAATAAATAAAAGAGAAATTCTTAGTAGCAGTAAATAAATATTTTAGTATATCACTAGAATAACACCCTACTAACAAGCAAGACTTAAAGGAAAAAGAGGGATTGATATCAGGAAGTATGAATATATCATTAGTTACATCAGAAAATGTAAAGAGAAAGAGATATCAAATCAAATATTCTATAAACACATTTATTAGGTCCTCAGCCATTGTTACTAAAGTTTTTATCTAAAGAAAAAAGAGCTATATAAATGAATATCAAAGCTTATCTCAAATTAAAAGTCTATAACTGAAGCAATAACTCATTGTACAAGCTAGTTTTATGTCAACTTGATACAAGTTAGGGTTAGCAGAGAGGAGGGAGCCTCAATTTCTAAAAAGCCTCCATTAAATTGGGCTATAGGCAAGGTTGTGTGGCATTTTTTTAATCTGTGATTTATGGGTGAGAGGGCCCAGGTCTCTGTGGGTGGTGTCATACCTGGGCAGGTGGTCCTGGGTTCTCTAAGAAAGCTGGCTGAGCAAGCCATGGGCTTCAAGCCACTAAGCTGCACCCTCCAATGGCCTTTAGTCAGCTCCTTCCTCTGGATACTAGCCCTGCTTGAGTTCCTGTATATGTATACGTGTGTTTGTGTGTGTGCGTGTGTATGTGTGTGTGTGTGTGTGTGTGTGTGTATGTGTATAAAAACAGAGAGTTGTCCTCTCTGTTTTTTTTATGGGAAAGTATCATATGGAACTATGAGTGATACATCACTATCCTCCAAGTTGGTTTGGACATGCTGTTTCATCATAGGTGTAGTAAGTCTAACTAAGATACACACTAAAACCACCTTTATTAACATAGAAAATATGAATAATGCTTAGCATGGTATTAATAATTATTATTGTCTTTATAGTTTCATATAAAACAAACACCAAAAACAAGCAAACAAAAAACAAGTAACATAAATGTTTCATAAAAGGAATAGTTTGATTTCATTTCTTGATAATAATGCATTTAAAAAATTTTAAAAGTCTGTATAAAATTTTTTATGAGAACATTAAAATGTAAGGAAAGATAATAAATATCTGAAATTAATATATTTTCTATATTGTAGCCATAAAGTCGAAGTAAATAAAATAGAAATTATTCCCTGTACACCTTGAACAATCAACAAACCTTAATATAGTAAAAAAAAGTGTCATAAAAATAAAATTTACATATTAAAACCATGTTGATAACTTGAAGGACATAGCAAGTATAAATAAAAGATTGTATGATCTATATGGTAAAAAGCAATTATCTTACAACAGTCATATTTCCACCATTACACACAGATACAGGGAAAGTCCATTAACTTTTCAAGGGATTAATTTGAAAGTTTATTAAATAGTTAAAGCTCACAATAATAATACAAATCCAGGGAAGTTAATGTTATGAAGATAAATTTCAAAGGGGTCTTAGTTACAAAAGCGTATTAATCGTCTATCAAATCAATGTATACATATCATCTATATCAAATATATTTTTATATATATACACATACACATATACATACACATATATATCTGATATTGTATCAGAGAAATAAAGAGGTCATAATTAGTTCCTGGTAAGAAACCTGCATGTGAAAAAAGTGTGGAAATAAGAAACTGTTGAACATCCGAAATTTTATACCTCAAATAATTACAAATTTAGTATGTTTTATAAAATGTACAAAATAATTCTGAATACATAAAAAGCTCAAATGTACTAAATAGTATCATAAAAAGATATTTTACTTAAAATCTCCACCATGCCAAAAATATTATAAAGAGACATTTAAAAAGACATTTCCTTACAGATAACATAATATCCTATAGAGACACTTAGTGATCAGAAAATGTCCTGAGTATGATACCATATACAGAAATCAAATTAGAAAATAATTGTATTAACTTGTTAAATCACAGCTTGTTTATGTCAACAATATTAATATAAAAGTATATACAGCAAAAATGCTTATTTGCATTTGCAAAAGGGTTAACATACATATGTGATCCAGTCTTTTTTTAATTAAATATTTTCATAATTTACATTTCAAATGTTATTCTCTTTCCTGGTTTCCCCTCCAAAAACACCCTATCCCATTATCCCCCTCCCCCAATCACCAACCCACCACTCCCTCTTCCCTGTCCTGGCATTCCCCTATACCGGGGCATCGAGCCTTCTCAAGACCAAGTGATTCTCCTCCCTTTGATGACCAACAAGGCCACCTTCTGCTTGAGTTTCATTTGGTCTGTGAATTGTATCTTGGGTATTCCAAGCTTCTGGGTTAATATCCCCTTATCAGTGAGTGCATTCCATGTGTGTTCTTTTGTGATTGGGTTACCTCACTCAGGATGATACTTCCTAGTTCCATCCATTTGCCTAAGAATTTCATGAATTCATTGTTTTTAATAGCTGAGTAGTGATCAAGTCTTTAGAAAGGGACAAGATAGAAGCAGATAACAGAACAGTGAAAAAATAAAATTAACACAATGCTGGTCATTTTTCTTCAAACATTGTAATATACATGTAGTATATGTATATAGTACATACGCATACATACACACACAGACACACACCATATATCTAACATGAAGCAACTTAAGGAAGGAAGGTTTTATTAGGCTTATTCTGGCACATGGTTTAAAAAGTGATACCATCCATACTGGCTTAGTATCAGGAAGATGAGACAGTTAGTCAGATTGCATCCTTAGGCAGGAAACAAATGGATTAATCAAAGGAAGGAATGTCAGGTTGCAAAATGTTGAGGTTCACCACCCCTAGCTCTAGGGACTGACTTCCTCCAGTGAAGCTCCGCCATGCCAAAAGTTTCCATAATATCGCCACAACCTGGGGACTTAGTGTTCAAATACAGGAATCTGAGGGACCATTGCATATACATAGCACAACAATAACTTTGATTCTTTTATATATGTCTATTATCCATATCACAAAACAAATACAAAATCAGTGTAGCCCCTTTTATAGAGAATTGGAAAGAGTCTTGAGCTTCTAGCGTTTCACATTCCAATTTAGTGCTCCACTTTCTCAGTATGCAATGTACTCTCAGCCCTATTAAGACTGCCTTTATTTTTCTTATTCTGGACCTCAGAGTTGCATATGTCCCTCATTCTTTGGATGGTCACTAATTTGAAAACAGGTTTCGTCATTTTGCATGGCTGCTGGCACAACAGGCCATTCTATCTTCAGCATTCTCCTCTAGGAAATAAAACTCCTTAGCAGAGTTCTGTTGAAATCCGTGGGTTGCTCACATGCAATCTCAAGAAGACAACTTAATACCACTGATCTCTACATTCCCATTTTGGAGCTACAGACCTAGATGATAAAGAGAAAGTTCCAGTGATCATGTCTATTTGTGGAAAATATGCAATTTGTAGGTTAACCCCTGTTGTTTAATGTGGTAATATTAACAGGATGTATGACACAGATCCCTATGGCTAAACAAATAACCTTCCATTAAATCTAAAGTGAGTATCTGAGTGCAATCAAGGGCTATGTGGAGTTTATTTCCTCTGCTCTTTGTGGTGTTTTATGGTACATTTGTGACCAGTCTGATTGTTCCGAACATCTTCATGAGACATTATTTTAAACAAATTGATTGTAATATGGTTATTTAAGTTATCCAACCATTAGATCTACTTTACAATCTTACTCAGGGAATAGTATTTTAGAAAAGTAAATAGAGAAGATCGCAGCAAAATGTGCAGCAGTAATTCATTTTGCAAAACAAAAAGCATATAACTGCTCTCTAATTACTAGCCTTTGAGGCATTTACAGCTAAATTAACATCATCATTAGCTGTTAAGTGTGTTTGCTTTGATTAGTTCCCGTTTTATGAGGTTTTAGGCAGAAGTAATTTGGTGGTATTGTTATTAATGAATTTAATGTTAAGTAGGGAAAAAGTTTTGTTATCTGACAGACTATATTCAACTTTGGAATTATCAGTTTGAATAATGAAAATGAATAACTCAATGTTCATCATCTGTACTATGAGCCTATTGACATTGAAAGAATCCTATTGACATTGACAAGTAAGATGTCAAACTAGAAGCTAACTGGGTACTACTTGATGAAAGGGAAATAATTTAAAAATAGACTTTATTGCTACAGAAGAAAGAGATAAACGGCAAGAAAATAAACCAAGAAGCACCAGTTACAACATCCAGATACATCAGACATGCTACTGGAAATAGAGGAACAGTGGGGCTCTTCGGGTGTGCGTAACTCTGAAATCTAAATGGTAGGTAAATTTAAGGTCACCAGAGTCACCCAAACCAAGCAAGTAGCTTCTGCTACCCTCATTCCAGGAATTAAAAGAATCAATTTCATAGCACTGGCAGGGTGAATTCACAAAGTGACTCTCTTATAGGATTGTCACAAAAGCCTAAGACGAAGAGTCAGATCAAAGCTCCCACAGAGCAGAAAAATGTCCCAGAAAGTGGGAACATTATCAGCGAGACACTTCTCTAGGAACTCTTCATAGCACTTACTGCAAAAATTGGCTGAATCATGTGGAGTACCCATAAATCCAACTGGTCTGCCTATTATATATCTAGGTTCCTTTTATTTGGTTAGCATCCTTATGCATAGTTTGTGGGTAGTGGGGTTCATTTAGATAATTTAAAAATAACACAAAATCAGAGCCTCCTTCTGGCATTTTGTCCTGTGGTCAGGACAGAACTAGAGCCTTTTACTGTCAAGGACAAGAATCAAAGTTCCTGTCCCTAGACTGTCTGACTAGTTTTATCTCCCATTTGTGTCAATGTCTTTGCAGATTGTGCTCAATAGTTAGTTGTAGCTTACAAGGAAGT
The DNA here is from genome assembly GCA_036184795.1 of Tokudaia tokunoshimensis. NCBI lineage: Eukaryota > Metazoa > Chordata > Mammalia > Rodentia > Muridae > Tokudaia > Tokudaia tokunoshimensis. The sequence continues at coordinate 120,261,461 of BTHU01000014.1, forward strand.
TGTTTACCACTCCCAGATAAGGTCTCGACAGGATCATAAACACTGAAAAATCATGGCTGCAGAATCATAATCAGAGGTATGCTACAATAATAGCAGGAAAAACAGGAATGGGCATCACCTATTATGATGGAAGTAGATTTTGGATCAGGAACCTTGGAGAAGTGTCCTGTCTGCCAACTCATCTATATAGGCAGAGAAACAAAAACAGAAGTGAGTTGGAAACTTCTGGCTTCTTTGTAAAATCAGTTATATCAAATAATGTTTTGCTGGAGAACTCAAGTGAAAAGGATGTTTTGCTGAAGTAGACACATGAAAGAATGTTTCCTGAAGCAGACATAGGTGAAAGGATGTTTTACTGTAACAAACATGTCAAAGAACGTGTAACATATAGAAGGAATATAAATAACACCCATGGACAGTGGGAGCATGAACATTGGTCTGCTGTGCTGCATATCACTATTCTTCCCTAAGGACACACATATATTGATGGGTTCATCTTGCATTGCATTGCTGAGCTTCACTTGTGGAGAAGCCATAGATAGAAACTTGCCAAAGATCTGCTCTTGAGGTTCTTGAAACTTCTTGCCACTTCTGTGGCTTCTGGCCTGTTGGGGAACCTTGAGGTTTCTTCTGGATTGAACTTCCCTGTTGGTTCCTGTGCGGTGACTGCCAAGTAGACTGGACTGTAAATACTGGATTGTGTGTGTTGTTTGCAGAGAGAACTATAGCTACTGATTCATATTTAGTGTTTGCTACTGAACTAAACAGCAGATATCCTTACAACAGAGCTTGGACTTGCACCAAAAAACCAATTTTTAAATGGGTCTTCTTTCCCCATGTCTTAATAACTTTGCTCTTCCACTACCTCTGGTGGGTGGTGGGCTAGAGGGGAGGTTGAATATTTATTAAAGTAGGTTGAGAAACATTTATTCCTATACTGAAGTGCGTTGATAAACTTTCTGGAATCTTGCCCAAGGGAGAGATCACACAGCAAATGAAGGGACACAGCAGCAGGGTCTTCCACTCCAACCAGAGACATCTCCAAAGGTTTTGTGTAGAAATAAAGGACTCAAAACCAATTGCACCTGATTCAGGCCTTTAGGAAAGGGGAGATTCTTCACACTGGGAGATTCTAGCATAAAGCACACTTCCTCATAGGAATCACTCTTACAGGAAACCCACACTAATTCTATTTGTTTTAAGAACTGAGGCTAGCAGCTCTCTCCTCCTAGCAACAACTGCTGGAAAAGACAATCAATGGAAGGGAAAGATCACATCCCCCTAAGTAAGGAGAGATGCTGTCTTCTCCATTCACAATATTTTCCATGACATTTTATTTCTTACTTTTACTTTTTTAAATCATCCTTTTGTACTTGAAATATTTAGTTGTTTGTTTCAAGTTATTTCTCACTTGACTCTCTTTCTCTCTATACTCTATATTTTCTCTTTCTTCTTATACCTCTGTTGGATGAACTTCTTCCCATTCATTCTTTACTTTCCCTTCCTTCTTTTGCATCCTTAACCCAAAAAGACTTGTAAGATATACTTCTCAATGTCTTCCAATATGCTGATGTCTCTTAAACATATTGAAGAAAAATGTAAACTTCAGAAAAGCATGAATCTTTTACTCCAATTAACACTTGGACAGATGTCACATAACTGTATTTGTTATTGCAGTGGGCTTTGCTATGAGACAATATTGAGAAAGATAAACACAAATAAGAAAATTCAGAAAGAAAATTTTCATACTTTTCTTTTAAATGGGATAAGGGAAAAAAATCTGGATGACACATTTATCACAAATATATACAAAACACAACAAAAAAACCCCCACAAAATCTTACTTAAAATATGAGATTACAACAATTTTTTCTAGCTCAAATGCCTTTAATACAAGAAATAAAAACCAAAATAGTAACTGAATATACCAGAGAAAGACTTCAGACTCTCACTTTCAAAGACTGATGCCCACACAGTAGACTGGGAGATGAAGGAAGGAAGGAACTCATTCAGGACCTGACCAGGAAGGCAAGCAAAGCAATGATGTGGTCAAAATAAAGGAGAAGTTGAGATAAACAGTAAAAAAAAATAGAGAATTTATTCAGTAACAGAATAAAATTCCCCATATTGAAATAAATAGATATTTACTAGGAATGGTTAAAATTCCAAATAAACTTGACTAAAGAAAATTCTGTTTCTCACATTTTTTTTCTAGTTTTTATTATATAATTGCTTTATTTGCATTTCAAATGGTATCCCCTTTCCGTGTTAACCCTCTGAAAACCCCCTATCCCATCCCCCCTCCCCCTGCTCTCCCCTCCCCCCCAATTTTCTGACTTGCATTCTCCTGGGGAATCGAGCCTTCATAGGACCAATGGCTTCTCCTCTCATTGAAATTGTCATCTTCTGCTACATTTGTAGCTGGAATCATGGGTCCCTCCATGTGTACTCTTTGGTTGGTGGCTTAGTCACTGGGAGTTCTGGGGGTATTGGTTGGTACGTATTATTGTTCCTCCTATGGGGCTGCAAACCTCTTCAGCTCATTGGGTCCTTTCTCTAGCTGTTCCACTGGGGACCCTATGCTCATTCTGTTGGTTGGCTGTGAGCCATTGGCATTTTGATCCACTTTCCAATAAGGATCAAAGTATCCACACTTTGGTCTTCCTTCTTCTTGAGCTTCATGTGGTCTGTATAGAAAAGATGCCAAACATAAAAAAGTAAGAGTTGTAAGAGAAAAATTTCCAACTCACAAAAAAAAAAAAAGAAAAAGCAGAAACATCTTGAAAACATCAGATCATTCATCAGAAAGCATAAAAGTCAAAAACATATGTAATTATGCATTTCAAACCCAGGAAATGAATAACAGGCAACAGAGATTGTTATATCCAGAAAATGTATCTGTTAAATCTGAAAGTTAAATCCAGACATTGAGACTGAGGCAGTTCATGACCACCAAGCCAACACTGAAGAAGACACTTAAAGGAATATTATTCACGCAAGAGTAAGATAAGAGATATAGTCTTAATACAGATAAGAGAGATAGTCTTAATCACAAGGACATAGTAAAAGAACAATGATAAGCTCTAAAAAGAACAGCTGAAAATAAAGAAGGGGAAAGGATCTATGATGTCCAGTATTTAAACAAGAAAACCCTACTATAAACAGAGAAGAAATCTAAGAAAATCAATAATCTAACAAATTAAAAAACCTACTAATACAATTTCAGAATTTATGAATATCTCTAAATATTAAGCTTAAATGGTCACCATTTACCAGTGAGGAGATTCAGACTGGCTGATTCAATTAAAGAAAACTAGATTTAATTATATATTTTGTTTGTTTGTTTTTTTGTTTTGGTTTTACAAGACAGGGTTTCTCTGTATAGCCCTGACTGTACTGGAACTCACTCTGTAGACCAGGCTGGCCTCGAACTCAGAAATCCGCCTGCCTCTGCCTCCCAAGTGCTGGGATTAAAGGCATGTGCCACCACTGCCCAACTTTAATTATATATTTTTCCCAAGAAACATACCACATTGGGAAAGATCTCCACAGTCACAGGAAGGAAAACAAATTCTTAAATGAACAGAAGCTAAAAACAAAGTCACATAGCTACGTGATAGCTGGTGTTGTAGTTAAATTTAAAAGAGAGAAAGGAAACCACTACACATTGAGATACACTATTCATCAAGAATAGTCACAACAGCTGTAAAAATAGATGCACAGTTCCACAAAACAAAATTAATGTACATAAAAGGTCAAATAAATTCTGACACATTAATTGTTTTAGATTTCAGGCAATCTAAACTTAGGAGATATCATCTCAGAATTTAAACAGAAACATATACTGGGTAGACCTACTGGAGAACAATAGAATGTTCAGTCCAAAAGATACAGAATACACAATCTCAGCAGCCCATGGGAATTTTTATACTAATATATAACCTTTTAGGTCACAAATTAAGCCTTACTCAATATAAAAATACCAGAATAATTACTATCTCTTATCAAATTCTATTAAGTTGAAACTACAAGTAAAGTCAAAGGAAGAAAAATTGAACCAACTGACCAGAAACACTAGACTAGAGAGGATGTGTAGAAAAAAAGGCTCTTTATAGAATTCCAGGGGGAACATAAGCAGCTGTGTCTACTATGTGAGTTGGAATGAAGGTTTCTCACACACACACACACACACACACACACACACACACAAAAGAGCCTGAGGAGATTGCTCACTAGAAAATGCTCTTGGCCGGGCGGCAGTGGTGGCGCACGCCTTTAATCCCAGCACTTGGGAGGCAGAGGCAGGAGGATTTCTGAGTTCGAGGCCAGCTTGGTCTACACACAGTGAGTTCCAGGACAGCCAGGGCTACACAGAGAAACCCTGTCTCAAAAAATCAAAAAAAAAAAAAAAAAAAGAAAATGCTCTTGGGATACTCTCATCAGAACTGCAGTTCAGAGAAAGTACCATAAGGTGCTGAGAAGAAGGTGTATTCTTTTGTTTTAGGGTGAAATGTCCAGTAGATATCTGTTAAATGCATTTGGTTCATAACCTCTATTAGTTTCACTGTGTCTCTGTTTAGGTTCTGTTTCAATGACCTGTCCATTGGTGAGAGGGGGGATGCTGAAGTCTCCCACTCTTATTGTGTGGGTTTAAAGTGTGTTTTGAATTTTAGTAAAGTTTCTTTTATGAATTTGGGTGCCCTTGCATTTGGGGCAAATATGTTCAGAATTGAAACTTTCTCTTGGTGGATTTTCCCTTTGATGGACTTGAAGTGTCCTTTCCTCATCACATTTGTTAATTTTTGATTGAAAGTCTATTTTATTGGATATTAGGATGGCAACTCCAGCTTGTTTCCTGGGACAATTTGCTTGGAAAGCCTTCTTACATCCTTTTACTCTGAGATACTGTCTGTCTTTGTGATTAAGGTGTGTTTCTTGTATGCATCAAAATGCTGGATCTTGTTTGCATATCCAGTCTGTTAGCTTATGTATTTTTATAGGTGAGTTGAGTCCACTAATATTGAGAGATAAACCAAACAACCCAATCAAAAATGGAGTATAGAACTAAACTGAGAATTCCCAACAGAGGAATTTTGAATGGCTGAAAAGCACCTAAAGAATTATTCAAAGTTCTTAGTGATCAGAGAAATGCAAATTAAAATGTCCCTGAGATTCCAACTGACACCATCAGAATGACTAAGATCAAAACCTCAGGTGATAACACATGTTGGAGAGGATGTGGAGAAATAGAAACACTCTTTCATTGCTGGTGGAATTGCAAACTGGTACAATTACTCTGGAAATCAATCTGGAGATTCCTCAGAAAATTGGAAATAGATCTACCTGAAGACCCAGCAATACCAACCACTCTTGGGAATCTACCCAAAAGATGTCCCATCAAGTCATAGGGGCACATGTCTCACTGTGTTCATAGTGGCCTTATTTGTGATAGCCCGAAGCTGGAAACAACCAAGATATCCCATGACAAAAGCATAGATACAAAAAATGTGGTTCATTTGCACAGTGGAATACTACTCAGCTATTAAGAATGAGGATAGCATGAGTTTTGCAGGCAAATAGATGGAACTAGAAAATATAATTCTGAGTTAGGTAACTCAGACCCAATAGGACATGCATGGTATTTACTCACTAAAACGTGGATATTAGCCAAACAAAAAAGTACAGAATACTTTATACAAGATATAGTTCATAGAACTCAAGGCCAACAAGCTGAAGGGCCCGAGTGAGTATGCTTCATTCCCACTAGGGACAGAGAAGAAAGCAGCCACAACAGGGGAGGGAGGTAGGGAGGAAAGGAGGGAGGGACTTGGGAAGGAAAGTGGACAGGGTATAGTGGGGGAGAGAGGAACCTGACCAGGTATTGGGTGAGGAAAAATTACTGAAGCCCCAAGGGCCAGCAGAAAAAATGGAAACAGGCAACCTTGGGAATTAGGAGGTTGGGGGAATCCTCAGAAGACTATCAGGACTCAAAGGGAGGGACCTTTGATGAAATACCCTAAGTAGGGAGAGGGAACTTATAGAGCCCACCTCCAGCAGGAAGACAGGGCATCAAGTGAGGGGGGTTGCCTTCCCAAAATCAAAATTCTGACCCATAATTGTTCTTTGAAAGTACTGCAGGAATAGAATGGAGAGGAGCCTAAGGAAAGGAAAGACCAGTGGCAGTCCCAAAGTGGGTTCCATCTCAAGGGGAGGCCCCAAGGCCTGACACTATTACTGAGGCTATGGGGCCTATCATGGCTGCCCTCCGGAAGACCAACAAGCAGCTCAAAGAGACAGATGCAGATATTTGCACCCAACCAAAGGACAGAAGCTGTTGACTCCTATAGTTGAATTAGGGAAAAGCTGGAAGAAGCTGAGGAGGAGGAGGGCGACCCTGTACGAGAACCAATCTCAATTAGCCTGGACCCTGAGATCTCTCAGATACTGGACCACCAACCAGGCAGCATATGCCAGCTGATAAGTGGCCCCTAACACATATACAGCAGATGAAAACTAGGTCTGGGTTAAGTCACAGACGATGCACATAACCTTCAAGAGACTGAAGGCCCCAGGGAGTTTAGAGGTCTGGTTGGGTGGGGGGAACATCTTCATGGAGACAGCAGGATGGGGAGGAGGTATGGGATGTGGAACAGTCAGAGGGTGGACTGTGGTTGGGGATAAAATCTGAAGTATAAATAAATAAATAAATAAATAAATAAACAAATGACAAAAAAGTAAGAAATGCAGTTCATAAGTGTTTGGTGACTCACCTATGCCTACAACTGCACACATGAATACTCACACACCTAAGCATGCTTATACATGTATGCACTCACACACATACGCAAATGCAGTAACAAAAGTCATTACATTGTTTGCTAATTTAAAAGCAATTAGAACCAAAAATTATGTTTTAAAACTGAAAATGACACACTGGTATAATCTCAAGCACATGTCTGAAGGAGTCTCTCCATCTCTGTCTATACTCATTCTTATTGCTGTACTATACAGGGTAACTAGGAAAGTCTAGATATCCACCAACAGATGACTGCATGAAGGAAATATGATGCATATATATATGTATATATAAATGTGTATATATACATATATATATATATAATGGAATTTTATGGAGCTGTAAATAAAAATGAAATACCTAAACTTCAGGGAAATGAATGCAACTGGAAATTATTATGTCAATCAAAATAAACAAGAGTCAGAAAGACAAATTTCATGTTTTGTTTTATGTGACAAGCCTAGATTTTAATACCCATATATGCTGGGGGTCATGAAACTGAGATGTATTACAGGGATGAAGAGATTTTAAGCAGGGATAGGAAGTATGAAAATGAGAATGTAATGAGATGCATTGCTCATGAGGCCCAAGCAGGGTTGTGGAAGAAGGGGACTAGAGAAAGGAAGTATGAAAAAATGCATGCAAATGCATAGTGAAGCCCACTGTATTGTATGATAACTTCAAAAAGATGATAAAAATGTAAAAACAAAGGAGAAGCTACAGATATTGTTCCTAAAGAAGATTTTAAATAATGAAAAGAAATATTCAGTTTTATTTAGCACAGTTCTGGGAACATGCTCACTAAGAGGTAATTGTGTGTTCCTTTCCATAGAAGTCAGTGTGTGAGAGATATTTTAAAAATGAATTCCAGGCACCTAGACAGAGATAAATAAGGGAGTTATATATTGGTGTTATTACTGCCTTCACATTTTGGAAAGAGGAGAAATATATAGGAGCTTTTCAGACATAGTGATAGAAAAACATGTGTGGTTTCAATCATGTATATCAACAGAAATATAGTTCTTGCTATAAATCATTTAATAATTTCTGAGAGTAGTGGAAAATATGTAAACCCTGTTTTCTTTATGTGTCACCAAAATGCCAGAATTAAGATTAAGTTTCTGCTAGGGTTGCAAGTACAAGGGCTTCATGGAAGTACGTGAGGTGGAGGAAAAGGAGGGAAGAGGAGGTCAAGGGTTTATTTCACTCCATAGAATCAAAGTCACATGCCATGCTTTAACAATGTAGTGTCTGTTGCTCCCATCATGCATCATTGTTTTGTCAAGATTAATCCTCCAAATACTAGCGTTGATTATATATTAGATGTTTATAATTTATGCTAATTATTTACTACATGAAAATATAAATATCTACCACTGTCACAGCATGGGTAAGCACATGAGATTTTGTGGACATGCATGGAATTTTAGCCTCATTCTACTTTTTTCTCTTGGAATCACCTAATCTCTTTTCAAACTATAGCATGCTTACTAGTTCAATAAAGATTAGTACAACCTATTTCTCACAGGTTGTGCCAAAAGGAACACATAAAATTCTTTGTGTGACCATTTATTTTGTTATTGGTGAGTAACAAGATCACAGAATGACCAAAAGAATATTACAGGCAAAAAGGAATTTTTTCATTTCACTTGTAAATGTGGAGTGTTCTATTTAAAGTGTAGATACAAAGATACGAAAAGTTCTTGATGATTTCATTGTAATGACACTTTTTTCAAATGGGTCTGGGAAAAATTATAGTGGGTGCCATTTTATAGCCCTATTAGAAATTATTCTAATATAACAGTGTTGTCTTTCATATATTGGGAAATACCTTTCTATCATATGATCTCTTGTTTTAAATTAAGCTATTCCATAAAGTTTTCCTTCCCTTACTTAAAAGTGCTAGGAATTTATAAGATTTCAGTAACATATAGACATGAGAATATGGAAGACGGTGTTTGTGTAAACTGTATTACTGAGGGTCAGGGCCCTGGAATTGATTCATATACTGCATGCAGCCACAGAGGATTTGCTCATATGTATTCAAGTCACAGCTGAGGAACATCAAATATTAAAACATTTGCACCACAAATGCAAGTCTAATACAAATATACAGGATTTAGATGAAAGAACAGAAAATCTGCACTATCACTTAGTTTATTCCAATCATGTTCAATGAGAATGGATTCTAAAAAGTTATAAAGAGATGGAAGAAAAGCTACATATTGCTAGCATCATTCACCATTGTTCAGCAAATGTTTATTGAGTTATAACCAACCCATCAGAGCAGTAAGACTGCCCTAGAATATTTATTTAGATTCATTAGTATAGTTTTTCCCTGATTTTATTGTGGAACACATATATAAAACGTGATTTCATAAAAAGCCGACACACAGTGGCTCACAGAAAACTGTAAAGCAAGAAGCAGTAACAGGAGTTCCACCTCCTCAGAGCAAATGGTTTCTCTGCTTTGTGACAAAATGAACACAAGCAAGCAAACATACGCACTCACCAAAGCCACACCTCACTTCAGAGAAAGTTTAGGAACTCACCAAAGCCACACCTCACTTCAGAGTAAGTTTAGGAACTCACCAAAGCCACACCTCACTTCAGAGAAAGTTTAGGAACTCACCAAAGCCACACCTCACTTCAGAGTAAGTTTAGGAACTCACCAAAGCCACACCTCACTTCAGAGAAAGTTTAGGAACTCACCAAAGCCACACCTCACTTCAGAGAAAGTTTAGGAACTCACCAAAGCCACACCTCACTTCAGAGTAAGTTTAGGAACTCACCAAAGCCATGCCTGACTCAACAGCAGCCTCTGAATTGCAAGCTGATTTAACTACAGAATACAAACGTCTCTTGTACACAAACTTTCTACTCACTTTAAAAACTACCTTCAGGTGAAATGACTTTCACTGTGTTTATTCACACTGTGTCTAAGGCAGGTTTGATGGTGCACACTCAGGAGTCTGAGCCTAGCATATCTCAGGACCAGCCTGTCTCAAGAGGAACAAAGCACAGAATATGTGCGATTTCCTGGAATAAGAAATACCTCTGGCTTGGGGCAGGGGATGCAACTCAGTGGTAGGACACAAATAAAGCTCTGAGAATGATTTCAGTAACAGAAAAATAAAAAGAAAACAGAAACAACCCAAAAAAGTCAGGATAGTTCCTGTAAGTTTCTTGCATCAATTTATTTTAAAGATTTAATTCTATTCATTAGTTGATAAATAGACTTATCACTTATTAATCTAAATTAAAATGCTAGTGAATATCAATAACAAACCCAATACTAATAATTTCATGCCGTATTTTTACATCCAGAATTCTCTGTGGCCACTAAATTAACTCTATTTTAGTTGATAATTATAAGTTTTGGTCTTTGAAAATTATAATATTTTCAATTAACCAAGAAAGCACTTGACTTTTCTTGATTACAGTGCTTCATTGGTATCTCATACAACATTTTCATCTCATTAATAGGTTTCATAAATCCCCAAAAGGATACTATTTTGTCTCAGTAGGAATCAAGGAGGGCATTTACTCTAATTGCCAAACTTACTGTTTTTCAACTATCTTACAAATAGTAACAATCAAAGTCCCTTTTAGTTCTAAAACAAGTACATAAACTAGTCAGGCCGTTGCCTGAGGCTGTTATTAAGTCATCTGTATGAGTAAAGAATGGATGGAATGTGTTGTGTCATGTTAATGTGTTTCCTAGTAATGAAAGAGAGTTGTAATTATTTTAGTGAAAACCACAATAAATTCTATTATGTTTTTATGATAGTTAGCTCTTCTATCTAAACAGTGTTATTCCTCTTGTTTTGTCTGCTGTTCCATTCTAGAAGGGAACTTGTCCTTAAAGCTAGTAAATGAAAAAAAATCTTGTGGCAGTATGTTACAGAGCAGAATCAGTTATGAGGACAGCATATGCTACCGTGTGTGTGTGTGTATGTGTGTGTGTGTGTGTGTGTGTGTGTGTGTTATCCAAAATATGGTATCCGGTATATGGTATACTGTATATGCATCATCATTTTATGAAAACTAAGAAGGAATTTAGATCACTTGGAAATACATAAAATATAACCATGTTCCCTATAATTACAACATATTGTTGAACTAATAAGAAGACTTAGTTATGGTCAAATGACTATGTTTTCATTTAATTGGTATATGAATCAAAACTCTATGTACAGTTTTATAATTGGAATTGCATAGAATTAGAATGTATAAATATCCTTAGTCCTATTTTTTACTAATGCAAATTATTGTGACAAATTACTTTACTTTTAAGTAATAGTTTACAGATATTGACACATACCTCATTTATCTGTAAGTTTCCATATCTTAAAAACGTCCAAGACCAAATGAAGAACAGATGTCTCAGTGGTCTGAGTGCTTTCACTATCACCTACTTAAACTCCAGTCATGCCAGTATATGGCTATCACCATCGCCTTGGGATGCAGAGACAAGCAGATATGGGAGCTTGCTGGTCAGACAGTGAGAGAAACTGCCTCAAGACAAACAGGTGGAAAGGTGATGAAGAAGGACCCAGGACACAGTTTTCTGGCCTCAGCATGCATATTTGCACACACCCGTAAACTCACATGCACATACTATAACACACTCAAACACATGCACACTCTTAAATGTATTGTCTGCATACAAGGAATCTTGTATTCTCTCTACTGCAAATTATTTTATTTTCCTAGAATCTTGAGATTGGCTGTGAGTTTCAAAGAGGTGCAATTCCTTTATTGGCATAGCATCTCCTGACTTAGACTCTCCCGATTAATAGGCCCATTATTCTTTATTTCTTTTACTCTATTTCATGGCATACTGTTAACTATAGAAAAGTACAAAAAAATAGAGCCACTCCTTTATTTGTCCTTGACTGTTTGCATGGATGATGATCTCTGATCACAGATCCTGCTTTTTGTGTCCTGTTTTCTCTTTCGGAAATCAAACAAAATGCACAGTAAAGTCATAAAGCAACAGAGAGCTTGGAATATGAGCTTGTTGATCTCTTTTGGTCCTAGTCTCAAAGCTGCAGTGCTCTGCTAGTTTCTTAGATCTGATTCCTGGACTATATCAACAAGCTGAGATACACTCCCCCTTGCTCCAGTCTGTTTTTTATCAAACCTATTGCTTACACCACTGACGTGATAAAGTTCTCCAAACACTACATTCTTCCTGCCAACCTCCACTCCACAGTTATGCAGGACATTATTGCTATCTCTGTTATCAATAACGTAGCATGAAAAGCTTTGTGTCAGCTGTGTTCTTTTATACTCTTGTCCTATGTGGTCCTGTGCAATTCTATACCTTATCATCTCTCAGGATTTCATGAGGTCCTTTGTTGGTGATTGTAGTTTTGACCAAGCCCTGCTCCCTCTTGCTATGTTTAAGTATGCTTCCTCTAGGAATTACTGTTCACTTAACTACTTTCCTCCACTTTGGGATAACTTTAACATTCATTAAATTAGTTTTTTAAATTACTATTTGACATTTTCCTTGCTTTCTCTCTTGTCTCAAGATGGTGAGTTGGAATATTCTGCTGCCCCTAACCTCTTAAAAATACCATTGAAATGAAAACAAAGCCCAAAATGTACAAATTCACAATATCCAGAAAATGGTTCTGAGAGCCAACAGTGCACTCAAGTTATTAATACAATTCTGGAAGACAAAAAGCAGATAGGTGTGGTGACAGGAGAGAGAAAACAGAAGTATCCATAAGGCAGATAAGCAGAAATTCTGCTCTGAAAGCTGTATCTGGTGTGGTGGTACTGGGAGCAACTCCACACAGTATGAGCGGGTTATAGGTACACACTACCCAGCGAGGCACAACAGAGGTATACTCTATAAGTCTAGCCATAATGTTTTGATCTTACACAGGGCCCATGACCATAAGTGTGAGGTTTGCAACATATAGGAAAGGAACTGGGGGACCCTCTCCCTTGGACATTTGAGTATATCTACCTGCCAATAGTTAGGGTTCTAACAACGAAATGGCCTTTTATATGAGAGGACCCTGCTTGCCTTTGGACCTGAAAGTAAAATGAGCTATATAGCATGTCTCCCTGTAATAAAACATCCAGTAGCTATAACCATTAAGACTGATTTTGGATTATGGATTCCGAAGATTTGTCTAGGCATGATGGAGCTCGTGTAACTTGGGGCATAGGCTACATAGTTCCACTAGAAGCAGAGAAATCAAGCTGAACCCAAGGATGTAATACTAGTCAAAGTGTTGTCTTGAAGGAGCTGTCTGACTCAACCTTCCGAGTCCTACCTCCCAAACAGTCCACACACCAGAGACATATACTAAAAACATGAACTCACAAGGACACGTTAAATTCAGACCACTCAGCCCTTCTCCTTGGAGTCACCTAGCTGATGACATTGGCAAAGCTGTATAGATGTAAGCCCAGAGATGCATTTCTCAAGAAGGTCACCTCAGGGACTGGCACCTGGGACACCTATCTAGCTTAGATACTGATTAGTCAAGACTTTCTCCTCTCATGTATTGATTCAATGTCTTTTCTTCTCTGATACTCCATTCCTAAAAAGTTTTCCCAGTGTTCCCAGCACCAGGTGCTAAATAAAGACTTAAAACAACTATTTACATTGGCTGATTTTCAGAATTTATTATTATCAGTATAACAACTACACCCAGGTCCCCTTGATGTTCTTTAAGGCACATGCCTTTACTGGAATTTACATAATTTTTCTGAGGTGTTCTCTGAGTCCTCTGAAGCACCCCCAGATGAAGATTTCTAACATTATGTTCACCAACTAGTCTAAGCTTGTATGCATATTTTTCTTCTGTCCAGTCCCAGCAGTCTCCTCTGTCTAGGAATGACACCCGTTTCTGCCCATGCTTGGACCTCATCCGTTATCACACACCATCAATTTCTTGCCATTTATTATTCTTTTACTGTGGTTGCCACTGTATTCTTTGTCCTCATTGATCTCCAACCTTTAAGTTATTGTATTTTTGAATATTTTTTCCTCTATGCAGAAAAACTTACTGAAGACAAAGCCTACACCAATTCCTGATTCTCTTCTCTACTATATTTTAAAAAAAAAATCATAATTATGTTACATTGAAATACTCTCTTTTGTATGTTACTTTACAAATGTAGTGTTTTCTCCCTATTTCCTAACTATTCACCCTCTGCATCTTGTGTCACAGACTAGCAGCCAATTACTCTTCTCTGCTCAGTTCTACCTCCCTGCAAGATTTTCTCTAACTTCCATTTACTTAGATGGGGGGTATTTGGCCCTGTACTACTCTCAAAACATCAAACTCTTGTTCTAAACATTGCTCAGATTCAACTCTATTGCTTCTGTTACCAAGTATTCCAATATATCTGCAAAACGTATCTCTAAGTAGAACCCACCTGAAACTTAGACTGGAACAGACAAGGCTTTAATAGCAATTTTATTTGGATTTTCTACGCAAAACTAAAACTCAGGAAGCTCAAAAGTTCTATCTCCACTATTGACTAGAAAAAAACCCAGTTTCATGATTCTCCAGCCGTACATATGTGGCTCATATCTGTCTTTGTTGTAGAATAAGATATTTACTGAGGAGAAATAAGTATTAGATTTCAGCTATTTTAGAATAAATCTTAGGTGCAAGAAAATAAAAATTCTTTCAAGGTTAAAAAGAAAGATGAGATGACATATAGATGTCTTAGAATATCTTTCATTAAATAAAAGTATTATAGAGGGCAATCACATATAAAATAATTTAAATGACATTAGACAACAATTTAAATGGCACAGCCAATAAGCAATGTAATGTGCACACATTTAAAGATTTACAGGATATAAAGGCTTTAAAATTAATTTTCAGGAAATAAAAAATATTGAAAAACAGAAATATAATTTTTTTGAAGTACAATGTTTTTTGTCTAGTGAGGAACATCAGTGGGCTGTTATGATCCAGAAAAAAAAATAACAAAAAGAGCAAAATATATGACTATGTCTATATATATACCTAAGCATGCTATTTTTATTAATTTCAATGATAAGATTATATTACTTGTGCCCAAATAAAAAAGATTTAGGAAAAATTTAAAGAAAAGACTGTGGTTATATTATTAGTTATTGCAAAATAGATAGGTACATGCTGATATGTAAATTAATAACAATATTTATAACAAGAACAGTTGCTCATCTGATTTCTAGAACTATATTATATATGTACAGGGATCATCTTGATGCAGCCAATACATGACATGGGCATTACTGGTTATATTCTATAGAAAAGTAAACTGAGATGCAAAGAGATTATCAAATGTCTTTATTTCCCCAGAAGCAAAAATCAGAGAAAGAAGGAATTGAAATATCTTTTGATGTTTAAAAGCAATGGCAACCATCTTATGGGGCTTTCTAGGTCAGGTATGTAAACTGTCTGTAACAGAATTAGAGAAACCAATAGGACATAACCCATCTCTTTATTATGCTTCCTATATGCTATAATGTATACATGTGTGTATATATGAGTATTAATGTATATATGAGACAAAGAAAAATTTTTGATCCATGTCAGATATACCCATTTAGTAGGACACTCATAACAAACACATTATAAAGCACCTCTACCTAAGACTCAGAAAGAGCTCAGCTAATCCACTCTTCATGAAAAATGTACTTGATAAAATATTTCAGAAGCTAACCAGAAAGGTGAATTAATTGCTTTCAGTTTTGAATAAGCAATACTTAGAAAGACTGGCAGCATAAATTGTCTCCATTTGCACATGGAAGGTTCCTTTGTTTGTCTTCAGTGTTTCCACACATAAAATACAGATGTAAGCTCATTCCTGCATTAGAGTTGTCAGGACATTTATGTAAGATCATTCATAACATGCCTTAGACAAGAAGCAGCCCCATAAAGATAAAAGCTTCAGTTTATATTTTTAGCTTTCAAAATTCAAAAGAATGTATTTTGCAAGAATCCAAATTGTATGGTGAGGTTTTGAGAGATGGACCATCTGTGGATGGAGAGCAGTCTGGGAAGCCAGAATCCTCAGCAAGCTCCTAGCTTAGACAGGATGTCTGGAAAGAACTGAGGAATTAACAGTCAATATTCTCTCAACAATGGCTATTTAAGAAAAGGAGAGCCAAAATGTTACCTAGAGTAAGGTTCTCTTTGAATGCCCCATGAAGCAACCTCATAAGGATGCAAGTCTAGACTTCTCCCCTGATTTCCCAGAAGGGTCCCACTGCTTCACACCATGAAGGTTGTGTGTCTCTGTGTCCTAGAGGCAGCTTCATACAGCAGCAGCATCAGCAGCAGTAGCAGAAGTTGACAGTAACCTAGAGAGTCGGTTCAAACAGCAGATTACAGATTCTAGAATACATGTTGGTACTGCCTTGGGACTTCTTAAGTAGAGGTCAAGGTCCCACTGTTATGCAGGTAGGGGTTAATGAGCTAGCAAATTAGGATATTAATATTAATGGGGCATTCTTAGTACCCACAGGCTAATGAAGTCCAGGGTCATTTGGGTTATATTAACATCAAACAAAGTGGAATTATGAGCCAAAAGCATTTACCAAGATAAAAAGAACAATTTTACTGATTAAAGAAAAAAATACATTTTATCACTATTGCCTAAGATAAACAATATAGTATCAAAATATATGGAGTTAAGCATTGATATAATTGTAAGGAAGAATTGACAACCAGAATAACAATATTTTTCAAAATTTGACAAAGTAAGATACATCTTAAATCGTTATAGAGAATTTGAATAATATAATAAATGAAGTATGTATGCGTGTGTGCACACATATGCACATGCCTGTGTGTAAGTATAGGAATACTGAAAAGTTTTACCATTTGAAAAAAATAAATTGAGATAGATTCCATAAATTGTAAAATTCTCCAAAGCAAAGAAGTATATATAGACTGTATTCTATGAGGAAATTAATTGTATAGAAAATTAAAAACAAAAGATTAAGATTTTCTAACTGTGCAAAACAAGAATATTATAAAGTAATCTTAATGTGGTATTATATATTAAAATCTTAACAGAACATTCATTCACATGAAATCCCCTCAGCATTTTTATTATTTCGCTAATTAAACAAAAAATTATTAAAACATTTTTGTAAAAACTAATTAGTAATGGTAAAATGCTTTTATAACAATCACACTATGAAAATAGCAGTAATATCGGGGTATATATTTTAAGAAAAAAATCAAAAACAGAGAAGGTAAAGGTGTGTTGTGGACACAGGTGAGACAGATGTGAGACATGTATCTGTGACCAAGAGATATTTAGATAACCAGACAGACCACACATCTGTAACAGTAAGTGTGAAAGTCTTCCTGAAGTGAATGTTCTCATTTTAAAATGCATTCCGACCTTCTAAGAAGTCAGCTCTAGCTGACAATACGTTAGTGAAATGTTGTTGTTGCATCAAAAACCTCTTGCTTTCAGGTGAACTTTCTAAATGCCCGGTATGTATAAATACAGAGATGTGAATGTGGTGATGTGAAAACCATAGTTTTCAGGATAAGAATTTCCAGATCAACATTAAGGTAATAAAAAAAAGGACAATTTACTAAATTATATACAAAAGATAGAATAGTACATTAGACCAAGCACCTATTAAAAATGAATTGCAAAATGTCATGATTTAGTAGAATTTGTGACAAATCAAGAAGTCATTATGTATAATATATTAACTAGTACAATGAATAATTTTAGTTCCAGCCTGCCCTTAAACTTATGATCTTTCATCCTCAGCCAACCAAGTAGCTTGGATTAAAGACACATACTTCATTACATGGATTTAGGTAAACTATCATTTCTTATTATATAATTAGCTTCCCGACTATAAAAATATTTTCAAATCAATGTATTATTTTAGAGTTAAATCTATATGTAACCCGATAAAATGAAATGATCAATTTTGATAGTCTTTAAATGATTTGAAATTAAATAAAAATAAAATATTAAGTTATACAAATGGAAAAAACACAAAAAACAAAAAAGGGCAAAAGCATAAAAGGCTAAGACTTCTCAAAACAGGTCCAAATAAATAATAGACATGTACACTGGTGTTTAATGTACTGTAGATGCAACTAGTATCATTTTGAATGACGGATCCTCTTTCATATATGTGTGTGTGTGTGTGTGTGTGTGTGTGTGTGTGTGTGTGTGTGTGTATTTGATGGGGGATGACCCAGATCACTGTGGGTTCCAGTCCTGGGCTGGAGGTCTGGATGCTATAAGAAAGCAGAGGAAACAAGCCATGAAGAGTAAGCCAGTAAGTAGTACTTCTCCATGGCAGTGGTACACAACCTTCCTAATGCTGAGAACATTTAATACAGTTCCTCATGTTGTAGTGGTCCCCAAACAAAATTATTTTCATTACTACTTCATAAATGCAATTTTGCTACTCTTATAAATCATAATGTAGTCTTCCCTTCTGACCGCCATCTGCAGCATGGAACCAGGCAGCTCCAAAGCCTTCTGTGCTTAGCCCATCAGGAGAGAGTGATCTCCCAGCAGCGATTTCACTTCTGAGTGCAGAGGTGAGATATCCACCTTCTATCTGGAGGGGTACAGCTAGGAAGGCACAGGGCATACAATCAGTGGAGCTGCTGGGACAGGAGTCTTCCCTTCCAGCTACCATTAGCAGCAGGGAACCAGACCGCTATACACCCTTCTATGTGCAGACACTGCCAGAAGAGAGTTGATCTCCCAGGAGTACAGACACAGGCTTACAGGCCCATAGGAGGGACAAGTTCCAGCCAGAGACAGCAAGACCAACTAACACCAGAGATAACGAGATGACAAAAGGCAAGCACAAGAACCCTACCAACAGAAACCAAGGCTACTTGGCAACATCAGAACCCAGTTCTCCCACCACAGCAAGCCCTGGATACCCCCACACACCGGAAAAGCAAGAGTTGGATTTAAAGTTTCATCTCACTATGTTGTTAGAGGACATCAAGAAGGACATAAATAACTCTCTTAAAGAAATATAGGAGAACATGGATCAAATGGTAAAAGCCCTTAGAGAGGAAACATAAAAATCCATGAAAGCAATACAGAAGAGCATGGGTGAACAGGTAGAGAACCTTAAAGAGGAAACACAAAAAGTCCTTAAAGAATTATGGGAAAAGACAAACAAACAAGTGAAGGAACTGAACAAAATCATCCAGGATCTAAAAATGGAAGTAGAAACAATAAAGAAATCACAAAGTGAGACATCTCTGGAGATAGAAAATCTTGCAAAGAATTCAAGAGTCATAGATGTAAGCATCAACAACAGAATACAAGAGATAGAAGAAAGAATCTCAAGTGCTGAGGACACCATAGAAAACATTGACTCAACAGTCAAAGAAAATGCAAAATACAAAAAGCTCCTGAGCCAAAACATCCAAGAAATCCAGGACACGATAAGACCAAACCTAAGGATTATAAGTATAGAAGAGAGAGAAGATTTCCAACTTAAACGGCCAGTAAATATCTTCAACAAAATTATAGGAGAAAACTTCCCTAATCTAAAGAAAGAGATATCCATGAACATACAAGAAGTATATAGAACTCCAAACAGACTGGACAAGATCAGAAAGTCCTCCCGTTACATAATAATCAAAACACCAAATGCACTAAGCAAAGAAAGAATATTAAAAGCAGTAAGGAAGAAGGTCAAGTAACCTATAAAGGCAGGCCTATCAGAATTACACCAGGTTTCTCACCTGAGATGAAGAAAGCTAGAAGAACCTGGGCAGATCTCATACAGACCCTAAGAGAACAAAAATGCCAGCCCAAACTACTATATCCAGCAAAACTCTCAATTACCATAGATGGAGAAAACAAGATATTCCTTGATAAAACCAAATTTACACAATATTTTTCCACAAATCCAGCCCTACAAAGGATAATAGTTGGAAAACACCAACACTAGGAGGGAAACTACACCCTAGAAAAAGCAAGAAAGTAATCTTTTTCCAACAAACCCAAAAGAATATAACCACAGAAACATAAAAAGAACATCAAAAATAACAGGAAGCAAAAATCACTATTCCTTAATATCTTATACCATCAATGAACTCAATTCTCCAACCAAAAACATAGTCTAACAGAAATATTTTTCATGTAAATCTTGAATTTTATCAGAAAATGTTTGCAATTTCTCTTTCAATTTAGTAATGTTTTTTATGTCTACCATTTTAACTGTATAATTTTCCATGATAATCTTTAATTTTAACATTATATCTATATATTTCTTCAATTTTATCAGAAATATTTTCCATGCAAATCTTCAATTTTGTCAGAAAATGTTTGTAATTCCACTTTCAATCAACTTAGGAATATTTTTATGTCTACCATTTTATTGGTATAATTTTCCATGATAATCTTCAATTTTAAAGTTTTTCTATATTTTTCTTCAATTTTATCAGAAATATTTTCCATGGAAACCTCCAATTTTATCAGACAATATCTATAATTTTACTTTCAATCAACCTAGGAACATTTTTATACCTACCACTTTATCTGTATAATTTTCCATGAAATAGTCAGTTTTAACATGTTTTTCTATGTATTTCTTGAATTTTATCAGAAATATTTATCTTGGTATTCAGTTTTACCAGAAAATATTTATAATTCCACTTTCAATCAACTTAGGAATATTTTTATGCCTACCATTTTATCAGTATAATTTTCCATGATAATCCTCAATTTTAATGTTTTTCTATATACTTTTTTAATTTTATCAGAAATATTTTCCATGTAAATCTTCAATTTTATCAGAAAATGTTTATAATTCTACTTTCAATCAACTTAGGAATATTTTTATTCCTACGAATTTATCTGTATAATTTTCCATGAGATAGTCACTTTTGACATGTTTTTCTATATATTTCTTGAATTTTATCAGTAATATTTTCCTTGTAGATACTCAATTTTATCAGAAAATGTTTATAATTCCAGTTTCAATCAACTTAGAAATATTTTCATGCCTACCATTTTATCTGTAATTTTCCATGATAATCTTCAATTTTAATGTTATTTTATATTTTTCTATAATTTTATCAGAAATATTTCCATGTAAATCTTCAGTTCTATCATAAAATGTTTCTACTTCCTTTTTCAATTAATTTAGTAGTGTTTTTTATGTCTACCATTTTACTCTTTAATTTTCCATGAAAATTATCAATCTTAATGTGTTTTTCTATATGCTTCTTTAATTTTTTCAGAAACATTTTCCATGTAAATTTTTAATTTTATCATAAAATGTTTTTACTTCCTTTTTCATTAAAAAATAAAAAAGATCACCATAATATTTTATTGTAGAATAACAGCACAGGTCCTGATCCCTAGCCCTTGGTAAACATGAGTAGCAGGAATCCATTGTTGCAAAAGTTTAACATCCCCCACGCATAGTCTGGCCTTGACCTGAAAGCGAGTTTTCTTTCTTTTCTTTTTTTTTTTTTGTAATTTTTTTTTTGTTTTTCTAAGTTTTTTTTAATTACATTCAAAATCATTCCCCCTTTCCCGTTTCCTCCCTCCCCGAAAGTCCCATAAGCCCCCTTCCCTCCCTCTTTTCCCCATTCAACCCCCTCTCGTTTCTCTGTCCTGGCGTTCCCCTACATCCAGTCTTTACAGGACCAGGGGTCTCTCCTTCCATCTTCTTGGAAATCTATTGATATGCGAATTGTGTCTAGGGTATTCCGAGATTCTGGGTTAATATCCCCTTATCAGTGACTGCATACCATGTGTGTTCTTTTGTGATTGGGTTACCACACTAAGGATGATATTTTCAAGTTCTGACCATTTGCCTAGGAATTTCGTAAATTCATTGTTTTTAATTGCAGAGTAGTATTCTTTTTTCTATCTTAATCATTAAATAATGGCTTTGTGAAAGTTTGCTAATTTTGAATGGATTCATTAAAATTATGTTGTCAGTAATATTGACAATTTAATATCATCTATATATGAGGATATACCTACCACTTTATCTGTATAATTTTCCATGAAATAGTCAGTTTTAACATGTTTTTCTATGTATTTCTTGAATTTTATCAGAAATATTTATCTTGGTATTCAGTTTTACCAGAAAATATTTATAATTCCACTTTCAATCAACTTAGGAATATTTTTATGCCTACCATTTTATCTGTATAATTTTTCCATGAAATAGTCAATCTTAACGAGTTTTTCTATATATCTGCAATTTGTATGCCATATAATATTGCTGAAAACTATTTAGCTGCTGTGAGCCCTGAGTAATAAAAACTTAAGTGTTTTCCTTGCCATTTTGTTTTTAAAGACTGTGTTTTGGCATTCCCCGCCCCCAGATATGTGCAATATATTCAGATTAGTGATTGTATGGTAATCTAAACCTCATAATCTAAGAATTGTTCCTTTTATACCGAAGTGTTTACCAATAAGTTACTATGGCAACAGTCAAAAGCATTAGTTGTATAGTCAAATGGATCTGAATTTGACATTAATAGATGTGTGGTGATCTTAGTTAACCTACTTATATTTCTGGATTTTAGTTACATAAATTATAAAATGACTATGATGACTGCATGTATTATAGTGTTTTAAAATTTACTTATGAATAAAAATTTTAACCCAATTCTTGATTCATGCAATTTCCACGAATGTTAGTTGTGTACATCGAATAGACTAGAATCTTGGGATGAAATCAGAAGGCATCATTGTTTTTTGCCTCCCATTGTAAAAAAAAATAAATAAATAAGTAAATAAAAAACAGAGAGAAAGGAGGAGTGAACAGCCCCTTTTATAGTGGGCTGTTGCCAGGTAATTGTGGGGAGGGACATACCTGACTATTGCCAGGTAACTGTGGGGTAGAGCTTAGACAGAATCCTAACATGCAGCACTATCAAAGACAGAGAGGCATCCAGGAAGGTGAGACAGATATGTGTTGTTGAACAGGTGACATAAAGGGGATGCATTTGCCAACTGGCAAATGCTATAGAGTGGTGGAATTCCAGAAGGTATCTAAGTACATTTCCTCAATACACAAACAACTCATTGTGCAGCAGCTTGCTGTGTGTAAAGTTGTGGTAGAAAAACCCTCCATTTCCTTGGCTATTCACACAGACAACATTTAAAGGACCAGTTACTCCTAGATGATTATTTGAGGAAAGGCAATTATCTTCACCTGCAAGTCTTTGGGCATGAATTTTCAGTTGTCACAGGGAAAATTTCATTTAATAAAATCTGCATACTGATTATTAAAAAAATAAAAATAAATAAATAAATAAATAAATAAATCATAATGTAAATATTTGTGGCTTCTGATGGTTTTAGATGACTTCTGTGAAAGGGGTCAATTGACTCCCAAAGAGGTCACAACCCATGGGTTGAGAAATGCTGCTCTATGTTGTCTGCTTCAGTTCCTGTTTCCCGACTCCCTCTGACTTCCTTTGACAGTGGAGTGTGAATGTGGAAGTTCAGGAAAGATAAACTCTTTTCTCCCCCAAGTTACTATTGAACATGGTGATACATCAAGGCAGTAGAAACTAATCAAGACAACACAGTTGTTTAAGAAAAGAAATATTAACCCAGAATCTCAGAATACCCTAGACACAATTCGCATATCAATAGATTTCCAAGAAGATGGAAGGAGAGACCCCTGGTCCTGTAAAGACTGGATGTAGGGGAATGCCAAGTCAGAGAAGCAAGAGGGGGTTGAATGGGGAAAAGAGGGAGGGAAGGGGGCTTATAGGACTTTCGGGGAGGGAGGAAACAGGAAATGGGAAATGATTTTGAATGTAAATAAAAAAAAACTTAGAAAATAAAAAAAAGAACAAAAAAGAAAAGAAAGACAAATGCTGTAAAAAAGCCATTTACAAGAGCAAATCAAATAGTCACCATATTATGCAAAGACACACAGCACAGATAGTCAACAAAAACAAAGAAGTATACAAAATACAATAGCTTATTATTATTATTATTATTATTATTATTATTATTATTCTTTCATTGGGAAATTAAGAGCATTTCTACAGGGTAAATCTTGATACAGATTCTTTTATAAACAGTAAACCAAATTGTAAGAGTGTATCCTGAGGATGTTTTATATAGACAATGATTTAGCAAAGAATTTTTCTCAATTATTTAATCAAGAAGATGTAATGAGGGCTCAGTGTGAGTCTCAAGATGCATCAGTTCCATCTGCGATGTTTTTTGTTTGTTTTATTGTTTTTGTTCTTTTTATTTTTTTTTAGTTAACTTCACATTCTGTTTTTTTTTATTTTCTAAGTTTTTTTTTATTTACATTCCAAATCATTTCCCCTTTCCCGTTTCCTCCCTCCCCGAAAGTCCCATAAGCCCCCTTCCCTCCCTCTTTTCTCCATTCAACCCCCTCTCGTTTCTCTGTCCTGGCATTCCCCTACATCCAGTCTTTCCAGGACCAGGGGTCTCTCCTTCCATTTTCTTAGAAATCTATTGATATGTGGATTGTGTCTAGGGTATTCCTAGATTCTGGGTTAATATCCCTTATCAGTGACTGCATACCATGTGTGTTCTTTTGTGATTGGGTTACCTCACTAAGGATGATATTTTCAAGTTCTGACCATTTGCCTAGGAATTTCATGAATTCATTGTTTTTAATTGCAGAGTAGTATTCCATTGTGTAGATATACCACATCTTCTGAATCCATTCCTCTGTTGAGGGACATCTGGGTTCTTTCCAGCTTCTGGCTATTATAAATAAGGCTGCTATGAACATAGTGGAGCATGTGTCCTTATGGCATGCAGGGGAAGCCTCTGGGTATATGCCCAGGAGTGGTATAGCAGGATCCTCCAGGAGTGTCATGCCCAGTTTTCTGAGAAACCGCCAGACTGCTTTCCAGAGTGGTTGTACCAGCTTGCAATTCCACCAGCAGTGGAGGAGTGTTCCTCTTTCTCCACATCCTCGCCAACAACTGCTGTCTCCTGTGTTTTTGATCTTAGCCATTCTGACTGGTGTGAGATGGAATCTCAGGGTTGTTTTGATTTGCATTTCCCTAATGACTAAGGATGATGAACATCTCTTTAGGTGCTTCTCAGCCATTAGATATTCTTCAGGTGAGAACTCTTTGTTTAGCTCTGTACCCCCATTTTTAATAGGGTTAATTGGCTCTCTGGAGTTTAACTTCTTGAGTTCTTTGTATATACTGGATATTAGCCCTCTGTCAGATGTAAGGTTGGTAAAGATCATTTCCCAGTTAGTTGGTTGCCGCTTTGTCTTTTTGACAGTGTCTTTTGCCTTGCAAAATCTTTGTAATTTAATGAGGTCCCATTTGTCAATTCTTGATCTTAGAGCATAAGCTATTGGAGTTCTGTTCAGGAAATTCTCCCCTGTGCCCATATGTTCAAGGTTCTTCCTTAGTTTCCTTTCTATTAGTTTCAGTGTGTCTGGTTTTATGTGGAGATCCTTGATCCACTTGGAATTGAGCTTAGTGCAAGGAGATAAGAATGGGTCAATTTGCATTCTTCTGCATGTTGACCTCCAGTTGAGCCAGCACCATTTGTTGAAAAGGCTATCTTTTTTCCACTGGATGGTTTTAGCTCCTTTGTCAAAGATCAAGTGACCACAGGAGTTTGAATTCACTTCTGGGTCTTCACTTCTGTTCCATTGATCTACATGCCTGTCACTGTACCAATACCATGCGGTTTTTGTTCTTTTTAAATCTCAGTCATAACCATACCTTACTGCCTCGGCTAAGGTAGTACTTTTCTTATTCTTTTCCAGTTTATCTTTAGCCAGAAGAGGCATTGGTTTCCACTGCCTGATCTGCCACATGCAGTTAGTTTAGAATTAATCTATAACAACAGTACTGCCTTTAAATGGCAGACCGTCTAAACAATCTTTTGACTATGAGACAGATGTGTCCTGACAGTGCTCCCATTAAACTTCAAGGAAGATAATGAACATCAACGACTTCCCTATGGAGTTGCTTCAATTGTGGCAAGTTGCCACTGTGGGGAAAAATGCCCTAATTTTATATTCAGAGAGAATGCTGTCCAAAAAGGACAATCAGATGCAGTATAGTTGATAGCTAAGCTCTATCGAGGTAGCCTAGTCCTTCACAATTCTTGCTTCACTTAAGTTCTGTCAGATGTTCTGGTTCAGAAAACTGAAAATAGAAGTACCAACATTATAAGGATTACATCAAGGACTGGCCAAGTAGTAAGCTATCTCTGTCATATCTATGATTTTTGGAAGCTGCATACCTGTACTTCCTGCATATGAAATAATTTTGTCTTTTCTCAGAACTCTGATGGGGTTGAAGTCTAGTTATAGTCTTACAATTAAACTTAAGCTGTTTCACATTTAGTAAGATGTTCTAGGTCTAAAAAAGATGTTTTCAGCAGTACTTGTTAAGATAAAAGATAATTTAGATAAAAATTCTAATTCATCAATCTAAATTGCCAAATATAATAGACTGGTAATTATAAATATATATCATAACTTATATTTTTCATAATTGTTATAATTGTATTCAATTTATAGCTGAGAGAAAAGGAACCTTTATGGGACTAAAAGGGGGAACTTTTGACGTTAGGTCTATTGCTATGTACAGTAATACTGCTGGCCCTCAAGGCTTGGTTGTCCCAGAAATAAGAGAGCCTGCACATGCCCAAGTAACCCTATGTGAACTTGCCCCCAAGTTATTTCTGATTGGTGAATGAAGATGCCTATGACCTATAGCGGGGCAGAATTAAAATAGGCAGAGTTTGGTGTTCCCAGGCTTGGCGTCAGAGGGGACCAAAAGAGAGAGAGAAGACGGTGAGAAAGGAGAAAGATGTCATGGGTTAGGACTCAAGAAAACATGGCCATGAGAGGTGACCAAGTGTGGTTTAGAACAACCCAGATGAAACAGTAATAACTTGGGTTTATTGATAGGAAATAAATTTTAATAACATAGAGGATAGATATCTGCCCAGCATTAATGCTAATAAATTCTTATTATAAATATAGAGTTTATATGTGTCTTTTATATTGGGACTAAATTGTGAAAAGGGGCATAAAACCCCCAGAATGGGATTAAATATTTTCTATAACAAAGGACATCTTATCCTCTGGATCTGGATCTATAGGTGGTTGTGAGCTGCCTGGCATGTGTGCTAAGAACTAAACTAGACCCATGAAAGGGCAGTAAGTACTTTTAACTGCTAAGCTCTGTCTCCAGCCCTAGTTGGTACTTCTGTTATCCTTGATTTGACAATGTGTAAGTCAATAACTGGCCCAAAACTACCTAGAAGCTTAGCATAATCTCCAATTCTCTACTTCATCTTCTCAGGCAAATGTGGTCACTCTTTGTGTACACAGTTTATCAAAGGATTTAAATGTTTGGGTCACCCAGTTGTGTTCTAAATGTAACTGGCAGCCCCCAGGGAAACACTTTATAGCCCTTGAAAGAAAACGTAAACAGAAAACTGCAATGAAAACCCAAATATCATAAGCCACCTGGCCTAGTGATATTTATGAAACATATACAACTCACTCTTCCCAAGACAACAAATAACAGTCACCAAGGTAGACAATGTTTTTGATCAAAAGTCAGGTCTCATCTCAGTTCAATTATATCAAATATATTTTTAAAATTATATCAAATGTATTTTCACAAAATACACATAGAACTATCTGGAAATTAAAACAATATTTTCAAAGGTTTAAAAAGTTAAATTGAAAAACTTGAAAATATGAGAATTAAATTTTATACTTCTGAACAATACCCACAGGTATAAGGAAATCATGATGCATCAATCAAAATAAGTCATTATTATCAAAGTAAGAATGTGCAGTAATGTAATATATGGCTCTAATTCCACCTGTGAGACAGGAGGATGTTGAGTTCTAGACCACCTAAATCATGCAGTGAGAATTATCTTAAAAATAGTCAAACGGATCCTGAGGCTATAGCCTCATTGGTATATCAGAAGTTCAAGGTCATACTGGCTAGTGAGTTCAGTGCCAACCTCTGACACATAGGACCTTGTCTCAAGAAAACTAAAAAAGAAGAAAGAATCACGAACAAATTGTGATCTGTGAAGAGCAAGTACAGAAAGCAATCAAGCAGAGGAGGGAGCAATCACAGGGCCAACGTGTGAAAGAAACAGAAGCTTTCCTCTGGGTAGGTTCCAGACCTGCAAGACTCCAGAGGAAGTGCTGGAATTCCCCATACCCAGATCTCAGAGGCGAAGCTAAGGATGTGGTAAGTGGACTGGTTTTCTGCTCTAACATTTCGAGTCTCCATAAATGCTTTCATTGCTTGTAAGTCACAGGGTAAAGAATGAGACTTTTCATTTCATATCCTGGGGGACATTTTGATTGACCTCTGAGAATGAAACCTGAAGTCATCATAAAATGGATACAGACACAGATACAAATTCATTGTAAAGAAACTGGCTATGCCAAGAGATTTTGGCAAGGGGTAATGTAGTATATTTCTTCTACCATAAGTCCTATAAAATACCCTTCTGAGGCAAATTTAAGTCTCCCAAACCCATAGTTCAATGATTCCCAGGACCATTTGGTACCATAAAGGAGTAACCTTTTGGTACCCCGAGGAGTCCTTTAGAAGTAACACTTTTGATACAGGCTTTTGTCCATTTCCTTGATGTGTTTCTGCTTGGAGTACATCCAGCCTTGTCAGAATCAGCTTTAAAAAAATCACAGAGAAGAAGAAATAATTAAAGTTCTCATATATGGGACTCCTCTGTAGTCGGGGCAGTACTGTAGAATAAAAAAAAAAATGTGTTCTAAATCAGCCAAGGTGGAATTTCTACCATAGCTTGCTGGCTGGGCAAGGCCTTCAACTTTGGTGAGTATTTATTTCCCTAATCTATCAATTTGGACTATATCTGTGGCTTTGTAAAATCTCATAGTGGTTCTAACATCATGAGTACCCTAAGAGTCAAATATTAGCTATAGATCATCTTATAATACCTGGCGGGCTATTTTAGCATCTATGAATCAAGTTAACAGAGCTTGGCCTCAGTCTGTGTGACTTTGAGTAAGAGTGTGAGATGCACTGTGTCTGTTTTGTAGAACAATTTTCTTACAGGACAGTACTTCTCCAAACATAGGTTTTTGCCCTGTGGGTCTCGTTGATTCCACATAAAGGAAATATTCCAAAATCTCCTTCATAAGAACATGGAAAAGGAAACAGGGTCTAGAATGTAGCCCTTTTATTACTTTCTGATAGAGATTTTCATGTTGATCTTCAGACAAAAGCTGTGTTTGTTTCTAAGGACCAATTATTTCCTGTTACACCTTTTGACTGGTATTTCCATAGAGATATGGTCTGAGGAAAATTTTAGGCACATAAAGCCACATGGGATTGATTCTATATATTTAGGGGGAAAAAAACAATAATACAAGATGGTGGGAAAGGCCAATTAAAAAATACCAACTAAGGGAGAATGTGGAAGCAGATCATGTAACTTTTAATACAGCCTCACATCAACTTCCATTACTTTAATGGAAATTCCTTCAGAGATGTTAGTTTAGTTTGTTTAGATTATATTATTTAAGAGTTTGAAGACAGTTCTCATTTTATTTCAACTTAGAGCACTGTTTATAAAACTTGTTTAGGCCTTAAAGAAACAGCTGATGTATTTCCAGGGCAGTCAATCTGGAATTAAAGACAGACCAGGTTCCTTATACTATTTAAATAGATTATTCTCCCATAGTCAGACTCACAGATAGGATAGGCAAGTTGCTGGTTTAAAAAAATAGCAACCAACAGCTCCCCTTCTTCCCCCAAAAAAACCAACCCAAAAATCTGGTACTTAAAATTGTAGTTTTTAGGCTAACAGGATAGGTCTAAGCAAACAATTGATATAATCTCCTTAAATTCTTCTTGGAACTATTAACAAAGGGTCTTAGCCATTTCCTGGTAGGAAGTAAATTTCTTTTGGAGAATGTGTCCTTGAGTCCTTTTGTGAAAAAAACAGAAAAAACAAAAAATATCTTTTTAAGTCCCATGGTGCCATTGAGGAAATTATTGCAGAAGTTTCTTTAGTGAAACCCTAGGGCCCAGAAAAATTTAATGAGCCTTCACATTGCAAAGTTACTTTTCAGAAGTTACTTAAAAGTGGAGGAATTTAGCTAGGCTTTACCGGAAAGATTCTCTGTCGATAGGAACAGATAATAAGAATGGGTTGTGAAGAGGAGTGTAGCTTTACCTATCCGGTATGTATATGTTTACCTATCATCACAGTCTGTGTAGCATGCTCTTGTCTAGCTGCAGATGGCTTGCATGTTCTTATTCTATTCTTCTGAGTTTGATAAATATGCAATTGTATTCTAGACAATTTTCAGATGATTATGTTAGGAAAAAATTATGTGAGGAAAAATAGGGAATTTGGGTCATGCTGCTAATGAACTAGTTATTTGGTATTGAGAAGTGAATACCACATTCCTTCACTCTTTATGGCTTCTCCAAGACTTGTCTACCTGTGTCCACTCTTGCCATCCTTTTATGTCCAGTACCTGCATCCCTGGGCGTTACCATTCAAAAATCTCACAACCCAGAGGCTGTTGTGCTAACACCCCTGGTTTCTAATCACACACAAATCCTCAATACCCCCTCTAAAACTGCTCTCCTACAATTCTGTGTCAAATTACCAAAAAGAGCAATTTGACTTACAATGTTCACTTCTCTATCCTTCCTCAGCCCATCTCATTGATTTCTTTGAAAATGGCCTTTTGTTTTTGTTATTATTTTGGTATTTTTGTTTTTGTTTTGTTTGGGAAGATTTTAATGACTGCTTCTATTTCACTACAAGTTATAGGTCTGTTTAAATTGTTAAATTGCTTATCTGATCTGAATTTAACTTTGGTACGTACAGTATATCAAGAAAATTTTTCATCTCTTTTGATATTTTCCAATTTGGTGAGGTACAGGTTTTTAAAGTTTTTATGATTCTCTGAATTTCCTGTGTCTGCTCTTAAGTCTCTAAGTTTGCTAATTTGGATTTTCTTTCTCTGTTTTTAGTTAATTTGTATAAGGTTTTGTCAATGATTCATTTTCTCAAAGAACCCATTCTTAGTATCATTGATGCTTTGTATTGTTGTGTTTTGTTTGTTTGTATTAATTTGAGCCATGAGTTTATTATTCCTTCCTCCCTACTCCCTTTGAATGTGATTTCTTTTTCCAGAAGTTTCATGTGTGCTCTTAAGTTACGAGTTTGAGATCCCTCCAATTATTATTACTATTTTGTTAATGTAGGCACATAGTACTATGAATAATAACTGTGACTCTGAGAACTACCGTCATTGTTTACTCTTAAGCATAGCTATGTTGTGTATTTGTTTTCATTCAATTCTAGAAATCTTTAATATCCTCCCTAATTTCTGTTTTGAACTTTTTTTCATTCAGTACTAAATTTTTCAATGTCCATGAGTTTGTAAGCTTTCTGTTGATGTCCCTGGTGGTCAGATATGATGCAGGGTGTTATTTGAACTTTCTTGAAGCTGTTGAGACTTGTTTTGTATACAATTTACAGAAAGTTCCATGATGTGCAGAGAAGAAGGTGTATACTTTTCTGTATGGGTGAAAATTTCTGAAGTCTCGCACCATCAGTGTGTGGGTGTCAATATATGATTTTAGTTGTTGTACTGTTTCTTTTTTCTTTTTTTAAAGTATAGAATAGATTTTATTCAGGGCATGGGGAGGGGAGTTAAGAGGGCAGTAGAAACAGAGAAAGACAGAGAGAGAGAGAATAGAGAAGTAGAAGAATAGAGGAGTGGAGGCTTGCCATGAGCACATGGAGAGAGAGAGAGAAAGAGAAGCAGAGGAAGAGCAAAGGAGAAACGAGACGAAGAGCAAGTACTGTTTATTTTATGAACTTAGTTGCCCTTTTGTTTGATACATAGATGTTAAGAATTGCAATGTCCTCTTGGTAGCTTTTATCTTTGATGAGTATGTAGTGGCCTTCCCTATCTTCTGATTAGTTATTATTTGAAGTCATTTTGACAAATATTAAAATGGTTACCCCAGATTGCTTCCTAGGTTTATTTACTTGGATATCTTTTGCCATCCTTTTGCCCTTAGATGATGTTTATCCTTGATGTTAAGATGTGTTTTTTTTTTCAGATGCAGCAGAAGGATGCCTCCTGGCTTTGCACCCAATTGCTTCTCTCTCTCTCTCTCTCTCTCTCTCTCTCTCTCTCTCTCTCTGTGTGTGTGTGTGTGTGTGTGTGTGTGTGTCTGTCTCTCTCTCTCTCTTGGAGAATTAAGAACATGAGTAGTTGAGAAATATCAATGATCAGGGTTTGCTGATTACACTTATTTGTTGCTGCTATTGTTATTGGGGTAGTGATGTGTGTGTGTGTGTGTGTGTGTGTGTGTGTGTGTGTGTGTGTGTTTCTACTCTTTTAGTTTGCTGGTCGAAGAATATTTCTGTCTTGTTGTACTTTGGGTGTTTTCCTTAAGCTGGAGTTTGCCTTCTGTAGGGTAGATATGTAGACAGATACTGTTTGAATCTAGTTTTATCATAAAATGTTTTATTTATCTTCTATCTATTGTAACTGAACATTCTACTAGGTGTAGATCTGGGCTGGCATATGTGGTATCTGAGAGTTTATAGACATTCAACCAGGTCCTCTGACTTTTAGAGTATTCATTAAAAAGTCAGGTAAAATTCTAAAAGGTCTGTATTTATATGTTACATGTTTTTGTTTCCCTGCAGCTCTTAATATAACTTTGTTATACACATTTAGTGTTTAGATTATATGTGCTGAGGGACTTTCCTTTCTATAATAGTCTATTGGATATACTATATGATTCTAGTACCTTCATAGGTGTTTCATTTTTAGGTTAGGAACACTTTCTTCTATGATTTTGTTGAAAGCATTTTTGAGCCTTCTCCTTCCTCTATTCATATTATTCTTAGATTTGATCTTTTCGTAATGTCCCAGATTTCCTGTTTTGTGCCAGGTGTTTTGGGGTTTTAAAATTTTCATTGACAGAGGTGTCTGTTTTTTCTATTGTGTCTTCAACACCCAGCACTCTTCTTCTATCTGGTGTATTCTGTTAGTGAGGATTCTTTCTGAAGTTCCCATTTGAGCTCCTCCATTTTTCATTTCCAGATTTCCTTCAGATGGCTTTCCTTTAATGATTTTATTTCCACTTCCGGGACATGAACTGTTTTATTCATTTCCTTACATTGTTTATTTCAAGAAATTTCTTTAAGGGATTTATTTATTTATTTATTTTAATTATCTCTATCATTTTCATAAAGGCTAACTGTCTTGTGCTTCAGTTATGCTATAATTCTTAAAGCTTGTTATAGTAAAGTTCCTGGGCTCTAGCCAATTCACATTTTTTCTAGTCATTGCTATTGTTTTTATGGTGGCATCTAGGCATCTGTGTTTTGAATTATTGTAATTCTAGATGCTGATGCCTAGTCTTAACTTTGGTGGATGTTTTATTACTTGGGCTCTATTGCATCTCTGGTTGTTAAGAGTATGTTGTGGTAGTGGTAGAAGATTATTCTGTTTTTGTTGTTGTAGTTGGTGGTAGTGGTGGTGGGGTTTTGTTTTGTTTTGTTTTGTTTACTATGTTTTTCTAGGTATTGGGAACTGAAAGGAAATGGGCTTGAGATGGGCTGAGGAAGACCACAGGAGTTAAGAAAGCACAGTCTTCCTTCTGCATATACTTACTCCTCTAGAAATGGGAAAAGAGAGTGAGGAGAGGCCACAGCAGGTAGTCTGCTACAGAGCTTTTGGGCTAAGACTGGAGGAGAAGTTGGATTGTGATGATCTACAGTTAGCCTCCCTGCTGTTCTAGGCAGGGTCTTAATGTGACTCTGCATATCAAAGTCACTTGTCTACAGCCTGCATGTCTCCAAAATTTAGGCCAGAAGCACTGTAAAGGGAACCATTCCTCTATCTGACTCTATATTGAGCATATTGTCAGTAATCCGTTTATGCTTGTCTAATATCTGAAGCCCAAATTCAAAACTGTGCCAGTATTCTAACATCTTTCCAACACCATTAGTGGTAGTCCCTTGTCTTAATCCATCCATCATGGACCTAGAGTTAGTCTTTGCATTCTCCAATGCTCTGTACTCTAAGTGCAGGGCATATTTTCTGTGGCAAAAAAGCTTTAATTTTCTACAACCACAATTTCCTCCACATATGTTCATTTCAAGCTCATTTTCCATTAAATGGGGGAGAAAAGTCTAATTTAGTTGTAATTTTAATTAATATGTCAGATACTTCGAGGATTTATTGTTACTAAATGAAATTGCTTCTCTAATATAAATTCAAGGCAATTTCTTTGGCATTTCCAATACTGATGCTTCTCAAGCCTTGATATGCAACAAGATTACCTAGGATTTTTCTAAAATAAAGAAACTGATTAAATTCTGCATCTATCTGTGTGGGCTTGCAAGATACTCTGCTTTCCTTGAGCAATCCCAAATGGCATAAAAGACTGGGCTACAAAATGATCTGTAGAGTAACACCCAAGTCTATCCTATAAAATTGTCCTTTTATGCACAGTTTAAATAATCTTATAGTTAAGTATAGGAAGTGATAGAATATATCAATGATGGTTATATTAATAGACTAATTATCAAGTTAATAGCTGCATTCATTTATGATAAATTAATATTTATCATGAGTCCAGAGTGGTTGGTAAGAGGACAGGAGGATAATCTTTTTTGTTGTTGTTATTTTAATACTAAAAGCAATTTCAAACTATGAAAGATTAGTTTGGAGTGATTTATGATTTAAGACTTCACACAACATAACAGAAGTAAAGGAGAGGAAAGTCATGTCATAGGACACAGAGCAAGGAAGGTCTTATTTGTATTTCCAATCTGAGCTACAATGTAAAGCATGAGTATAGTGGTGCATTTCTCCTGGGACTTGATGTCTGGGCACCTAGTTGATGAAAGTTGAAGCAGGGGATGGATTAGGTATAAGAAAATGCCCAGATGTCTTTCAGAGGTGTTGTGCAGGACAGATGTATAGAACCAGATGAAAGAGCTCTCCACACTAAGCATAAAATATTCACAAGTATAACTAGATACACAAGTACAGCATTTGAGCAGCAGTAGGTACAATCAGAGAAATGGGGGCATGTGCATGTCTTTTAAGCTTGACTTCAGAAGATCCTTAGGGGAAAACAGATCAACCTAAATCAACAGTTTACAGCCTTGACTGTACTCAATAGTCACCTGGCTATATAAGAAGCAGCTCCCTGCCAGGAACCCACCCTAAAATGTCTGATGTAATTGGCCTGTGGTAACTCAAGCATGGACTTTTGCAAGTTTCCAATATATTTACAACACGCAGAATGGACAGGGGCCATAGGCCATATGCCATATGCCAAGCACTATCAGGATAAAATTTCTCCTTTGCAGATTTGGTGGAATGACTCCTTCAACAGCTGGGTTCCTTAATTCCAATGTGCAAGTTTGGACTAATCCCTTTCTCTAACATGGTGATTGTCAAACTTCAATGGGCATTAGAGATACCTGAGGACTTGTAAAATCTTAGAATGTTGGGGATTCATCTGATCATCACCAACTCTGGGAAACTAGTGTGGGGTTGTATGTGTGTATCCAGAAAGTTCTAAGACATTGCACATTGTGTTCATCTAGGGATCTTATATTAAAAACTAATGTGAGTTCTTTGTATATATTGGATATTAGCCCTCTGTCGGATGTAGGGTTGGTAAAGATCATTTCCCAGTTAGTTGGTTGCCGCTTTGTCCTTTTGACAGTGTCTTTTGCCTTACAAAAACTTTGTAATTTTATGAGGTCCCATTTGTCAATTCTTGATCTTAGAGCATAAGCTATTGGAGTTCTGTTCAGGAAATTCTCCCCTGTGCCCATATGTTCAAGGTTCTTCTCTAGTTTCCTTTCTATTAGTTTCAGTGTGTCTGATTTTAAGTTAGACTCCAGAGAGCCAAGTAACCCTATTAAAAAATGGGGTACAGAGCTAAACAAAGAGTTCTCACCTGAAGAATATCTAATGGCTGAGAAGCACCTAAAGAGATGTTCATCATCCTTAGTCATTAGGGAAATGCAAATCAAAACAACCTTGAGATTCCATCTCATACCAGTCAGAATGGCTAAGATCAAAAACATAGGAGACAGCAGTTGTTGGCGAGGATGTGGAGAAAGAGGAACACTCCTCCACTGCTGGTGGGATTGCAAGCTGGTACAACCACTCTGGAAAGCTGTCTGGCGGTTCCTCAGAAAACTGGGCATGACACTCCTGGAGGATCCTGCTATACCACTCCTGGGCATATACCCAGAGGCTTTACCTGCATCCAATAAGGACACATGCTCCACTATGTTCATAGCAGCCTTATTTATAATAGCCAGAAGCTGGAAAGAACCTAGATGTCCCTCAACGGAGGAATAGATTCAGAAGATGTGGTATATTTACACAATGGAATACTACTTTGCAATTAAAAACAATGAATTCACGAAATTCCTAGGCAAATGGTCAGAACTTGAAAATATCATCCTTAGTGAGGTAACCCAATCACAAAAGAACACACATGGTATGCAGTCACTGATAAGTGGATATTAACCCATAATCTTGGAATACCCTAGACACAATTCGCATATCAATAGATTTCCAAGAAGATGGAAGGAGAGACCCCTGGTCCTGGAAAGACTGGATGTAGGGGAACGCCAGGACAGAGAAGTGAGAGGGGGTTGATTGGGGAAAAGAGGGAGGGAAGGGAGCTTATGGGACTTTCGGGGAGGGAGGAAACAGGAAAGGGGAAATGATTTGGAATGTAAATAAAAAAACTTAGAAAAGAAAAAAATTAAGAAATCAAAAAAAAAAAACCTAAGGTGAGGCTGCAGATTTGAATATTAATGTCACAGTGCTATACTGTGTATAGTATACTAAGTGTGGTATACTAAGTGTTATTCTTGTATCTTCAGGATGTAAATTCCAATTATGGAATCCTGGCTTAGGGCACACCTCTACGAGTCAGCCTTAAATTGTGTGCCAGTTTACAGGACTGACATTTATTATTTCCTCATTGTTTTCTAAGTTGACCATCCCAATGTGGCACTTTCTCATACAGAAGTGGAAAACTCATTTCTCAAGGATGCTAAACAATGAATTATGATAGCTGTCACTTAGAAAAAATATCTTTGTTTTGATACTAAGTATGGAATAGGGAATAGGGAAAATGGTTGTAGAAAGCCTGAAGTCAGAATATAGATAAGGAAGGGAAGTGCCATTGTTCTGGGATGTAGTGAAATAAATCACCATGAATATTAAATAAATTAACATAATTTATTAGCCAACAATTACCCATGAAGTTGAGGGATAAAAAAATCAAAGTTACCTGAATTTATAACTTACCTGTATAATAACAGCCTAAAACTCCCATTTCTAATCTCAGATCAATAAGATGTGTCTGTTACCTGAACCTTGAAAGTCATGGTGAGTGAGGCAAGTGTCTAAGCTTGATCCTGTCCCACTTTTATCTTTTTGTAAAGGAACAGCTAGAAGCACAGATGGTTATCTAAGATTCTACCATGTTCCTCAACAGGCACTGTTATCACATTATAGTAAGTTAGATTTCTTGGGGAAAGTGCAGTAATTCTTCCTTGACATGAAGGAACTTCTAGGCAGCAGAGATTAGAAAGCTATCAGACCTCGGAGGAGAGGAGCAGAGAGTTTTGGCAGTACATTCCAGAAGCCTAGGAGCTTATTTTAGGACAAGGTGATTTCTCATTTTTAGCACTCTCTTCTAACAAAATTTCAGACTGTCTTATTAATCTACTTCTTGGAAATGAGTCCAATAAAATGACAAGTATGCTTAGTGAGCCAAAGAAAACATTGGAATTCAATTTTATGTTATTGGGTATTCGTTCTTTGTTTTAATTGCTAACAAACTTCTTTGTCCTTAAACATGAGATTGGCGTTAAATTAATGGAATGATCTAATCTAGTCTCCTTGGTTCAGAGTTCAGAGAATATTAAGCAATGAGTGGGCTAGGTTACAGCTGAGGTTCTACAGGGCATGTATCATTGCAATTTTCTTTATTTTTCTGACCAGAAAAATAATACAGGGCCAATACCAACCCAAACTGAGTATTTAGGAAAACAGGAGCATGAAGTTGAAGTATGTAAAGTTTATGGAGTGGCTTGGAAATCAAAGTTGTTTGTATAACTCTAAAGAAGTAATCTGATCTGGGGTTCCCAAAATTCCTTAAGATAGTCAGCCAGAAAGCAGCAAATCAACTCCAACATCTTGAAATACTTACTGTCTCATAAGCCTGAGCAGCCTCCAAAGCATGATCCAGGATGAAGCTCTATGAGAGTAAACGGAATACCAGTCGGTGGAAAATAACAAGATAAAACCTACAAGACAGAAATAATCACTGTAAAATCCCACATGTCCAGAAGTGACTGGAAACTTCAGCAGTTATTCTTAAATCTTGAGTTTAATTTTTCTTATTTTGTTAGACCTATAAATGGCCAAGTGTTGTAAATGTTTTTAATAATAGCTGCCTTCATGTCTCAGATTTGAGATGTAAACATGAGGGGATATAGAGGACAGAAAGGGCAATTTTCACATAACTTCAACAATCTCTATTTTAAATATTTATAACTAGATTAATGATTATCCCATAAACCTGGAAATTCAGATGTCTGTGTC
Source organism: Tokudaia tokunoshimensis (assembly GCA_036184795.1). Lineage (NCBI taxonomy): Eukaryota > Metazoa > Chordata > Mammalia > Rodentia > Muridae > Tokudaia > Tokudaia tokunoshimensis. Next base: position 120,299,911 of record BTHU01000014.1, read on the forward strand.
TATAACATGTAGCTTAGAGCTGAAGTTCTAAAGTTATGTTTTATTCTGTTGTCATTCATTTGTTTATTTATTTTTGAGACACGGTATCATCAAATGAACACAGTTGGTTTTGAATTTAGTTATCCTCCTGTGTACTGAGTTTATAAGCATATGTAACTTTACTAGGTTTAGAAGTTATAGCTCTTTTAATTTAAATTTTTAATTGTATTTTATTATTTAAAGTAATTTTTAATTATAAATATATGTTATTCATATTCTTCCCTTCCCTGAAGTCCTACAAGGTCTGCTCCCCCTCCCTACCATCCAAGGTTAAATTTTTTTTCTATATAAAACAAAAAAACAACACAACAACAAAACCAAGGACACAAATTAAAACAACACGCCCAAAACAAAACTAAAATCCCCCAAGCTATAACCAAATAAAAGTACACAAAAGAACTGTGGAGTTCATTATATTTTAGTCTAAACATGGAGCCTGCTTTGGAGTGGTTGATATACCAAGTATCATTGCATTGGAGAAAACTCATTTTCCCTCTCACACCAGGAATAAATGACACTTAAATTGTTAACCTTTGCCTGAGTGACTAGGTTTCCTTTCATTCATTTTTTTTTTAAAAATTTAACAAAGTAAAATATGACAGAACAAAAACCACCACATTAATGTTCAACAGGACAAACCAAAAAAAGAAAAGAGGTCCCATTTGTCTATTCTTGATCTTAGAGCATAAGCTATTGGAGTTCTGTTCAGGAAATTCTTCCCTGTGCCCATATGTTCAAGGTTCCTCCCTAGTTTCCCTTCAATTAGTTTCAGTGTGTCTGGTTTTATGTGGAGATCTTTGATCCACTTAGAATTGAGCTTAGTGCAAGGAGATAAGAATGAGTCAATTTGCATTCTTCTGCATGTTGACCTCCAGCTGAGCCAGCACCATTTGTTGAAAAGGCTATCTTTTTTCCACTGGATGGTTTTAGCTCCTTTGTCAAAGATCAAGTGACCATAGGAGTGTGGATTCATTTCTGGGTCTTCAATTCTGTTCCATTGATCTACATGCCTGTCACTGTACCAATACCATGCGGTTTTTAACACTATTGCTCTGTAGTACAGCTTGAGGTTCGGGATACTGATTCCCCCAGAGGTTCTTTTACTCTTGAGAATAGTTTTAGCTATTCTGGGTTTTCTGTTATTCCAGATGAATTTTTGAATTGCTCTTTCTAACTCTATGAAGAATTGAGTTGGGATTTTGATGGGGATTGCATTGAATCTGTGTATTACTTTTGGTAAGATGCTCATTTTTACTATATTAATCCTGCCAATTCATGAGCATGGCAGATTTTTCCATCTTCTGAGGTCTTCTTCAATTTCTTTCTTCAGAGACTTGAAGTTCTTGTCATACAGATCTTTCACTTGTTTGGTTAGAGTCACGCCAAGATACTTAATATGGTTTGTGGCTATTGTGAAGGGTATTATTTCTCTTACTTCTTTCTCAGCCTGCTTATCCTTTGAGTATAGGAAGGCTTCTGACTTGCTTGAGTTGATTTTATATCCGGCCACTTTGCTGAAGTCCTTTATCAGCTGTAGGAATTCTCTGGTGGAGTTCTTTGGGTCGCTTAAGTATACTATCATATCATCTGCAAATAGTGATAGTTTGACTTCTTCCTTTCCAATTTGTATCCCTTTGACCTCTTTTTGTTGTCTAATTGCTCTAGCTAGAACTTCAAGTACTATATTGAAAAGATATGGAGAGAGAGGGCAGCCTTGTCTAGTCCCTGATTTTAGTGGGATTGCTTCAAGTTTTTCTCCATTTAGATTGATGCTGGCTACCGGTTTGCTAAGAATCAGAGACCACTCATTCACACATTTAGGAATAGCATTAAAATACTAAACAGGAAGCCTATATATATATATATGAATTATATATATAATTATATAATTTATATATCGTATATTATATATAATTATATATATAATATATATTATATCTAGGAAGCATATATATATATATATATATATATATATAGAGAGAGAGAGAGAGAGAGAGAGAGAACTTGGTGAGTACCAATGCAGAGTCTGTGCACTCTGAAATATATATGATATGTAACATATATTTACCTGCACAATTTTAACTTTTGTAGAAAAATTTAATATTGGTTGAAGATTACTTATTTAAAATCTGAAATAAAAAAGTATTTCAAGATCTGAAAAATTTAAAGGCTAATATAATCCACAGCTAGAATATTCCATATTTCCTGAGTTCTAGTTAGAGTGTAAGTATACCAACACAGGCTATATGTACAAGACAGTTATAAAACATTAATAAATTTCTTGTTAAGCCTTGAGTCTCCTAAAAAGATGCCTCTTTATGAATATTTAAATATCTTGAAACCCTTAAATTTCAAAATCCAAAGTATTTTTGTCCTTAGCATTTGAGAGAAGGAATGCTTATCCTACACAAGAGAAAGAAGCTTCAAGTGATTTTACATGGTTTAGCTTCTTTCTTCTTGAAGAATGAACAGAATAAATTAGAGATATGCTAAGATCAGAGCTAAAAACAATGGCAGCCACTTCAGTTTTCCACAAAATTGGACATTTGGGCCACAAAGTGTACACAGAAACCCTTACACTAGCAGTAGATATCTTTATTACTACATTTCTAGAAAGTCAAAATTTTGCTTTAGATTGGGTCATTGCAACTCTGACACTGCTTGAAATTCTTGGAACACCCTCTGTCATTGAGAATAATCACAGCTTGATGGAACTCAACTTCCCCTCACATATTTTAGATGAATGCAACTGATAAATTCTTTTAAAAAACAGGTTGTAACAACGCGCCATACCTAAGTGGTGCAGAGAGACAGCTTAACCACCCAGGAGTGCAGAGAGACCGGCCTGCACAGGTAAAAGCATGCCTGCTACTCAGAGGTTCATACCCAGAAAACCTCCGGCAGAAGCCCTCCCGTTTCAGTCTCCAGCTTGGGTCCATCCTCTGGCACAGTGCACCATACCCAAGTGGTGCAGGGAGGCAGCTTAACCACCCAGGAATGTGGCAGGGCCTACTTGCACAGGTAGAAACACCCTTGCCAGAGGATCACACCTGGAACCCTCTGGCAGAAGTCCTCCGGTTTTCTTCTCTGGTTTGGGACCAGTCCCTGCCACCACATACCATATCCAAGTGAAGCAATGAGGTAACTAACCACTCAGGAGTGTAGAGAGACTGGGCAGCACAGGTAGGAACCACCCCTGCTGCTCAGAGGAAACAGCCTGAAACCCTGAGGACACAATAGCCTAGTAACAGCCTGAAACAGGAGTCTTCCAATTAACACCTGCACCCAGAGTTGATGGGGCCACAGAGCTACATACCCAAATACAACTACAAGAGAGCAGCTCTCATGGGAGTACCTATAATTTAGTATACACAGAGAGAACGGGTCTCCCAGGAGAACAGATACAGTGGCTTGCATGACAGATAAGCCACAAACAGAGACAGCAACACCAGCTAACACCAGAGATAACCAGATGGCAAAAGGCAAATGCAAGAATATCACCAACAGAAACCAAGGCAACAACCAAGTTCTCCAACAACAGCAAGTCCTGGATACTCCAACACACGAGAAAAGCAAGACATGGATTTAAAATCACATGTCATGATGCTGATAGAGGATTTCAAGAAAGAAAGAAATAACTCTCTTAAAGAAGTACAGGAGAACATGGGTCAACAGATAGAAGCCCATAAAGAGGAAACACAAAAATCACTTAAGGAAATACAGAAGATCTTCTACGATTTCTTTCTTCAGAGCCTTGAAGTTCTTGCCATACAGATCTTTTACTTGCTTGGTTAGAGTCACACCAAGGTAAGTAATATTATTTGTGACTAATGTAAAGGGTGTCATTTCCCTAATTTCTTTCTCAGCTTGTGTATCCTTTGAGTAGAGGAAGGATACCGATTAGAGTTAATTTTATATGCAGCCACTTTGCTGAAGTTGTTTATCAGCTTTAGGAGTTCTCTGGTGGAATTTTTGGTGTCGCTTAAGTATACTATCATATCATCTACAAATAGTAATATTTTGACTTCTTCCCTTCCAATTTGTATACCTTTGACATCCTTTTGTTGTCTAATTGCTCTGGCTATGATGTCGAGTACTATATTGAATAGATAGGGAGAGTGGGCAGCCTTGTCTGGTTCTCTATTTTAGTGTGATTGCTTCAAGTTTCTCTCCATTTAGTTTGAAGTGAACTACCAGTTTGCAGTATATTGCTTTCACTATGTTTAAGTATGGACCTTGAATTCCTGATCTCTCCAAGACTTTTATCATGAAGGAATGCTGAATTTTGTCAAAAGGTTTGTCAGCATCTAATGAAATGACTATGTGTTTTTTTCCTTTGAGTTTGTCAATGTAGTGTAATACATTGATGGATTTCCATATATTGAACCTTCCCTGCATCCCTAGGATGAAGTTACTTGATCGTGGTGAATTATTGTTTTGATGCATTCTTGGATTTGGTTGGCCAGAATTTTGTTGAGAATTTTTGCATCAATGTTCATAAGGGAAATTGGTCTGAAGTTCTCTTTCCTTGTTTGGTCTTTGTTTGGTTTAGGTATAAGGGTTATTGTGACTTCATAGAATGAATTGGGAAGTGTTCCTTGAGTTTCTATTTTGTGGAGTAGTTTGAAGAGTATTGGTATTAGCTCTTCTTTGAAGATCTGATAAAAGTCCCCACTAAACCCATCTGGTCCTGGGAATTTTTTGTTGGGAGACTATTATCAATTGTTTCTATTTCCTCAGGACTTATGTGAGTATTTAAATGGTTTATCTGATTCTGCTTTCGACATAGTACTACCTGAGGATCCAGCTATACCACTCCTGGGCATATACCTAGAAGATGCTCCAACATGTGATAAGGACATATGCTCCACTCTGTTCTTAGCAGCCTTATTTATAATAGCCAGAAACTGGAAAGAACCCAGATGTTTGTTGTCCTTCAACAGAGGAACGGATACAGAAATATATATATATACATATATATATATATATGTATATATACATATATATATATATGTATATATACATATATATATATATCAGCGATTAAAAACAATGAATTCATGAAATTCTTAAGCAAATGGATGGAATTAGAAAGTGTAATCCTGAGTGTAGTAACTCAATCACAAAGAACACTTATGGTATGTACTCACTGATAAGTAGATATTAGCCCAAAAGCTCGAAATAAGCATGTTACAATTCACAGACCACAGGAAACTCAAGAAGAAGGTAGACCAAAGTGAAGGTGATTTGGTTCCTCTGAGAAAGAGAACAAAATAATCACAGGAACAACTATGGAGACAAAGTGTGGAGCAGAGACTGAAGGTAGGCCACCCAGAGACTGTCCTACCTAGGGATTCATCCTATAAACAGTCACCAAACACAAAACTACTATGGATGACATACGTATCGAAAGGAGTCTGTTATTGTTGACTTTTGGAGGGACCCTGCTAGACCATTAAAGATACAGAGGTGAATACTAGTAGCCAAACATTGGCTGAGTGCAGGGTTCACAATAGAGGAGTTGGAGGGCCAGTAAATATCTTCAACAAAATGATAAAATAAAACTTCCCTAACCTAAAGAGAGAGATGCCCATGAACATACAAGAAGCCTGCAGAATTCAAACAGACTGGACCAGAACAGAAATTCCTCCCGTCACATAATAATCAAAACACCAAATGTACTAAACAAAGAAAGAATATTAAAAGCATTAAGAGGAAAAAGGCCAAGTAACATAAAGGAAGACATATCAGAATTACACCAGACTTCTCACCAGAGACCATGAAAACAAGAAGATCCTGGGCAGATCTAATAGAGACGCTAAGAGAACACAAATGCCAGCCTAAACTGCTGTACCCAGCAAAACTCTCAATCACCATAGATGGAGAAACCAAGATATTCCATGAAAAAAGCAAATTTACACAATATCTTTCCACAAATCCTGCCCTACAAAGGATAGTAGATGGAAAACACCAATATAAGTAGGACAACTATAGCCTAGAAAGAGCAAGATAGTAATCTTCTTTCAACACTCAAACATAAAAATAACATCAAAAGTGACAGGAAACAACAATCACTATTTCTTAATATCTTATAACACCAATGGACTCAATTCCCCAATAAAAAGACATAGAATACCAGACTGGATATGGAAACAGGACCCAGCATTTTGCTGCATACAGGAAATGCACCTCAGTGTCAAAGACAAACACTACCTCAGAGTAAAAGGTTGGAAAACAATTTTCCAAGCAAATGGTCCAGGAAACAAGCTGGAGTAGCCATTCTAATATATGATAAAATGGACTTTCAACCAAAAGTTATCAAAAAAATCTGACGGACACTTCATATTCATCAAAGGAAAAATCCAACAAGAAGAACTCTCAATTCTGTACATCTATGCTGCAAATGCAAGGGCATCCTTATTCATAAAAGAAACTTTACTAAGCTCAAAGCACACATTGCACCTCACACAATAATTGTGGGTGACTTCAACACTCCACTCCACTCTCCTCAATCAGGGAAACACAAACTAAACAGAGACACAGAGAAACTAATTGAAGGTTTGGACTAAATGAATTATATATATGTATATATATATAAAACATTTCATCCTAAATCAAAAGAATATACCTTCTTCTCAGCACTTCAACAGATATAAGAAGATCGAACTATTCCCATGCCTCCTTTCAGCTCACTATGGAATAAGGGTGGTATTCAATAACAACAAAAACAATAGAAAGACCACATACACATGGAAGCTGATCAATGCTCTACTCAATGATACCTTCATCAAGGAAGAAATAAGGAAAGAAATCAAAGATTTTTTAGAATTTAATGAAAATGAAGACACAATGTACCCAAACTTATGGGACACAATGAAAGCAGTGCTAAGAGGAAAACCCATAGTCCTGAGTGCCTCCAAAAAGAAACTGGAGAGAGAATACATTAGCGGCTTAATGGCACACCTGAAAGCTCTGGAACATCAAGAAGCTAATACAGCCAAAAGGAGCAGAAGGCAGGAAGTCATCAAACTCAGGGCAGAAATCAACCAAGTAGAAACAAAAACAATCATACAAAGAATCAACAAAACCAGGAGTTGGTTTTTTGAGAAAATCAACAAGATATATAAACCCTTAGACAGACTAACCAGAGTGCACAGAGACAGTATTCAAATTAACAAAATCAGAAATGAAAAGGGAGATATAACAACAGAAACTGCGGAAATTAAAAAAATCATCAGATCCTACTACAAAAGTCCATACTCAACACAACTGGAAAATCTGGAGGAAACTGAAAATTTCCTAGACAGATACCAAATACCCAAATTAAATCATGATCAAATAGACCATCTAAACAGTCCCATAAACCCTAAAGAAATAGAAGCAGTCATTAAAAATCTCCCAACCAGAAAAGAACAGGAACAGATGGTTTTAGTGCAGAATTCTGTCAGACTTCCAAAGAAGACCTAACACCAATACTCTTTAAGCTATTCCACAAAATAGAAACATAAGGAACACTACCAAACTTTTTCTATGAATTCACAATTATGCTGTTACCAAAACCGCACAAAGATCCAACAAAGAGAACTTCAGACCAATTTCCCTAAGGAATACTGATGCAAAAATACTCAATAAAATCCTTGCCAACTGAATCCAAGAACACATCAAAATGATCATTCACCATGATCAAGTAGGCTTTATCCCAGGGATGCAGGGATTGTTTAATATACCGAAATACATCAATGTAATCCACTACATAAACAATCTCAAAGAAAGCAACTACATGGTCATTTCATTAGATGTTGAAAAAGCATGTGACAAAATTCAGCATCCTTTCATGTTAAAAGTCTTGGAAAGAACAGGAATTCAAGGCCCATATCTAAACATAGTAAAAGCAATATACAGCAAACCAGTAGCCAACATCAAACTAAATGGAGAGAAACTTGAAGCAATCCTATTAAAATAAGGGACTAGACAAGGCCGCCCTCTCTGTCCATATCTATTCAATATAGTACTTGATGTTCTAGCTATAGCAATTAGAAAACAAAAGGAGGTCAAAGCGATACAAATTGGAAGGGAAGAAGTTAAATTTCAATATTTGCAGATGATATGATAGTATACTAAAGTGACAAAAAAAAAAAACTCCACCAGAGAACTCCTCAAACTGATAAACAACCTCAGCAATGTGGCCAGATATAAAATTAACTCAAACAAATCAGTAGCCTTCCTATACCCAAAGGATAAACAGGCTGAGAATGAAATTAGGGAAACGACAGCATTCATGATAGTTATAAACAATATAAAGTATCTTGGTGTCACTCTAACCAAACAAGCGAAAGATCTATATGACAAGAATTTACAATCTCTGAAGAAAGAAATCGAAGAAGACCTCAGAAGATGGAAATATCTCACATACTTGTGGATTGGCAGGATTAATATAGTAAAAATGGTCATCTTGCCAAAAGCGCCCTACAGATTAAATGCAATCCGCATCAAAATCCCAACTCAATTCTTCATAGAGTTAGAAATTCTTAAATTCATCTGGAATAACAAAAAACCCAAGATAGCTAAAACTATTCTCAACAGTAAATGAACTTCTAGGGGAATCAGTATCCCAGACCTCAAGCAGTACTACAGAGCAATAGTGTTAAAAACTGCATACTATTAGTACAGTGACAAGCAGGTAGTTCAATGGAATAGAATCGAAGACCCAGAAATGAACCCACACACCTATGGTCACTTGATCTTTGTAAAAGGAACTAAATCCATCCAGTGGAAAAAAGATAGCCTTAACACAAATGGTGCTGGCTCAACTGGAGGTCAGCATGCTGAAGAATACAAATAGATCCATTCTTATCTCCTTGTACTAAGCTCAACTCCAACTGGATCAAGAACTTCCACATAAAACCAGACACACTGAAACTAATAGAAAATAAACTGTGGAAGTACCTTGAACACATGGGCACAGGGGAAAATTTCCTGAACAGAACTCCAATAGCCTATGCCCTAAGGTCAAGAATTGACAAATAGGACTTCATAAAATTACAAAGTTTCTGTAAGGCAAAGGACACTGTCAATAGGACAAAACGGCAACCAACAAATTGGGAAAAGATCTTTACCAATCCTACATCTGACAGAGGGTTAATATCCAATATATACAAAGAACTCAAGAAGTTAGACTCCAGAGAACTGAATAACCCTATTGAAATATGGGGTACAGAGCTAAACAAAGAATTTTCATCTGAGGAATATCAAATGGTTGAGAAGCACCTAAAGAAATGTTCAGCGTCCTTAATCATCAGGGAAATGCAAATCAAAACAACCCTGAGATTTCACCTCACAACAATCAGAATGACTAAGATCAAAAATTCAGGAGACAACAGGTGCTGGAGAGGTTTGTGGATCAAGAGGAACACTTCTGTACTGCTGGTGGGATTGCAAGCTGGTACAACCACTCTAGAAATCAGTTTGATGGTTCCTCAGAAAACTAGTCATAATACTACTGGAGGACCCTGATATACCACTCCTGGGCATATACCCAAAGGATTCTCCAGCATGTAATAAGGACACATGCTCCACTATGTTCATTGCAGCACTATTTATAATAGCCAGAAGCTGGAAATAACCCAGATGTCTCTCAACGGAGGAATGGATACAGATAATGTGGTATATATACACAATGGAGTACTATTCAGCCATTAAAAAACTATGAATTCCTGCAATTCATAGACAAATGGATAGAACTGGAAAATATCATCCTGAGTGAGGTAACCCAATCACAAAAGAACACACAGGGTATGCACTCACTGATAAGTGGATATTACTCCAGAAGCTTGGAATACCCAAGACACATTTCACATATCAAATGATGCCCAAGAAGGAGGAAGAACAAAGTATGGATACATGGGTCCTTTGTAGAAAGGGGGATAAAATAGGTACCGAAGGAGATACAGAGACAAAGTGTGGAGCAGCGTCTGAGGGAAAGACCATCCAGAGCCTACCCCACCCAGGGATCCATCCCATATACAGTTACAAAACCCAGACACTATTATTGATGCCCCCAAGTGCTTGCTGACTGTAGCCAGATATAGCTGTCACCTGGGAGGCTCTGCTAGTGCATGACAAATATAGAGGGGAACACTCTCAGTCAGCCATTGAACTGAGCATAGGTCCCCAATGGAGGAGATATAGAAAGGACCCAAGGAGCTGAAGGGGTTTGCAGTGCCACAGATGGAAGAACAATATGAGTCCCCCAGTATTCCCAGAGCTCCCAGGGACAAAACCATCAACCAAAGAGTACACATGGAGTTACCCATGGCTCCAGACATGTAGCAGCCAAGGGTGGACTTGTTAGACACCAAAGGGAGGAGAGGACCTTGGTCCTGGAATGACTTGATGCTGTAGTGTAGAGGAATACCAGGACAGGTAAGCAGGAGAGGGTTGATTGGGGAAGGGGAGATGGCTTATGGGATTTTTGGGGGAGGGGGGAACCAGGAAAGGAGACATTTGGATTGTAAGGAAAGAATATATCTAATTTAAAAAAAAGTTTGTAAGTAAGTGTGATATCTCTGTGTATTTATTACTGCTTTATCAGCACGTCAAATTAGAACTAAAGCTCTCCAGGAATACTTGATGCACGTAAGACTATATGCTTCGAATGGTGGGCACATATGTAAATGGAAGTCAATACAATATATGAATATACATAATGAAAGTGAAGGTTGGACTTTTAAATATATTGTGAATCTTCTGAAATAATCACAAAGCTTTCTCAGAATATTCTTAAATATTTTGACCAGTAGTAAAATGGAAAGCTGACCATCATAAAAAGGAATGAAATTCTGTCATTCACAGCTACACACATAAAACCAGAGAAAACTGTAATAAAATGGGCTGAACACACAAGGACAAATGCAACATTTCCTTCTTTGTGGAGGTCACGTTGTTGGATTCATAGCATTAGAAGGAGAAAGAAGAGACAGGGAGGAGAAATGATATGAGATCGGATACAGCGGGAGGTCAGATACTATGTCCAACAGGGTATCAAATTCTTGCCACATGGCTACAATAAGTTCTAGTGTTTCATACTATAGCTGAAGAAGGATTGGGTTTAAAGGATTTCAATGCAAAGAAATGCAATGTTGATAAAGGAAAATGTTAATTTCTTAAATCATTGCAGATGGTGTCCTAAACATATGCCCTATTATAATGTGGAATTTTTTTTTTAAACAGACAAGAAGAGCAGATAAAATAAAAAACAATGTGAATGTGAAAGGTAAAAATCAGGCAGGTAGACAGGTAGCCACCACCAAACTTTCAATTTTCCTTTAACAGGAGTCACAACACATTAGAGAAGAATGAGGCTCTGGAACAGACCCTACTCTCAATCCTAGCTGCTTTCATCTCAAGGTACAAGTTAGTACAGTTAGCATTTTCATTATAGACTCCTAAGAGAACAGCTTGTCTTCACATTCTTCAGGCCAATTCATTTCATAATTTTTCCATCAGTGGAGGTTACTTGGGTTGCATTTCTGTTGGGTGTATTTATAATTGTTTTGTAGGATTCCATCAGCCCTTGAGGGCCAAGCATTGTGAATTCTATACCAGATACTCTTATCTGTAAAATTAGACAAATAATAATTATAACATTATTATGACTACTTAGCATCATATTATACATCTTATATTTTGACTTCCATAATGCTGTACTATCTCTTTCAAATTTCATGAAAAATTGAAGATATGAACCAGATATTCACTGCTATCTCCATCTTCAATTTAATGATGTTGAAGTTCTATGACTTTCAGTGGTCCACATTTCTTGGCAATACAGTTGGAAGGAGAACAAATGTGTCATAAATTTCAAAACTGAGCACATTTTTCAGAAAGTACACACACAAAAAATGGTTTTTTTTGTAATTTTCTACATGTTTTGAGACAAGTGAATTTGTCTTGAATTATTGAGCTGTCTTGGGTCCATGTAATATGAACTGCACATAATTTTGGTATATCACAAAGATCCATGTCTCTATACAATAAAATACACACATTACAGGGAATCCAAGCCTCACAGTTGGAACTATTAGAGAGAGAGAGAGAGAGAGAGAGAGAGAGAGAGAGAGAGAGAGAGAGAGAGAGAGAGAGAGAGAGAGAGAGAGAATGGCATGGGACCAACTTCAAGATAATTTAAGCACATTTTATGACATTTTTATATAATCAATCAGGCTGAAGTCAAGTAAGCTTAAAACTCTTAAAAGAATATTTTTAGGAGTAAAACCAGAAAATATCCTGTCCATGAGAACACAATGTTCAGACATATTAAAAACAAGATCATCTTTGCCTTTTTGCATTTACTTTCTTTTTCTTTCCTTTCTCCTTTTATTTTTTTTCAATGAACTCTAATATGAAGGATTAGAGTTGCTGTTCATTAGATACTAAATAAAGAACATCCCAGTAGGGCAGGTTTATGAGTTACATATGATGGCATAACTATGTATCAAAGTAATTCAAGCTAAGAAACACATTACTTCCTAGGACTGGACTCTCTCTTACCATTCGTTACAGATAAAGAAGTCTCTGGAGGGAGGAGGAAAGGCCAACTTAATTTTGAGCAATGGTGAGGATTTTTCTAGACACTTTGAGCATCCCCTGGATCTTAGGCTAGCCTACACCTCTCTCTTTTCTGGACATGAATTGTCCTTTCATAATTGTTTTAATGACCTTGAATATATTTGAAGTACCTTACCTCTGCTTTGTAAATAGTTTCCTGAGTGCTTGTCATTAATAAATGAAAAGGATGCCTGAAAACATGATATTCTTTGGCTCTGTTCTAAAAAAAAAGAAAAAATTAGCATTTGTCAATATAACAAATCCAGGGACCAGAGTAATTACTTTTCCTAAGCAAAATGTAAGGAATATTATATTTCTTAAAACAGATGTATACTTGAGAAAAAGGACAGAATCTTAGTATTAAATTCACCAGCAAGTGCATGCCAGAGCAAGCACATCCTAAGGGATTGTCATTTAACAATGGGCTATCTACTTGGGAACGGAAATTCGACATTACAAGTCATGAAGCAATCTGATGGACAGGGGCAGGATTATAGTTAATGTACAATATAATTTCATTATTTTTATTTTTTTGCAGTGCTAGAATCACAATTTATAAACAGTGCTTGGAAAGAGTTTGTGGATAAGTAATATATTGGGGCTGGGCTGTCTCTCTGATAGACAATCCTCTTTGGTTGAAAAGGGGGGCACAAGTGTTGCCTTCTTTTTGAAAATATTATTTATTTATTTATTTAATTACATTACATCCCAATCACAGCTTCCCTTCACTCCTTTCTGCCTAGTCCATACCTCTCCTCTCCTCTGTGTCCCATCCTCACTTTCTCCTCCCCTGTAAATCAGCCAACCTTGCATATCATTTTGCAGTAGGACTAAGTGCATCTTCTCTTACATCTTCTCTTACAGATGCTAGACAAAGCAGCATAGTTGGAGAAAGGGATCTAAAGGCAGGTAACAGAATCAGAGATAGCCCCTACTCCTGCTTTTAGAAGTCTGACATGAAAACCAAGCTAGACATCTGCTACATATATGCAGAGTGCCCATCCCATGAATAATCTCTGGTTGTGGGTTCAGTCTCTCGGGGCCCCTATGAGTACAGTTTAATTGATTCTTTGGGTTTCCTTGTGGTGACCTTGACATTTCTGGCTTCTTCCATCTTTTCCCCCATTCTTCCACAGTATTCCCCAAGCTCTGCCTAATATTTGGCTGTGGATCTCTACATCTGTTTCCATCAGTTGCTGGGGGAAGTCTCTTAAATGACAGTTGTGCTAGGTATGTTTGCAAGTATACCAGAGTATCATTAGTAGTGTCCAGGGTTGGTTCTCTCTCATGGCATGGATCTCAAGCTGGGCCAGTCATTGGTTGTATATTCTCTCAATCTCTGCTCCATTTTTACTTGTGCACATCTTGTAGGTGGGACAAATTGTGGGTCTAAGGTTTTGTGGTTGGTTTTATTTCAATCCCTCTATTGGAAGTCTTGTTGGCTGATAGTGGGTTCAGCACCATATCTTCCACTGTTAGCTGTCTTAGCTAGGGTCACCCTCATGGCATCCTGGAAGTGTCCATTGTTCTAGATTAAGTCGTTCCTTCTTTATCTCTTTGCTTTCCTGCTTTATGTGTCAGCCACAATTCTTGTTCCCCTTTGTGGTCTGAGCAGCAACCAGGACCTGGATGCTCCTTACTGATAAGTCCATGCTGTCACATAGAACTGTTTTTGACTCTGTCATGACCACAAGTTTACAATATGTGACAAGTCATTCCTGCTTCATAATCAACAAAGAAAGGGACTAGACTTAAGACTCCTGTTTCTAAAACATAGGTCTTCCCTTCTCATACACATTTCAAATTAATGACAAAAGCACAGAACTGTAACATGCAGACCTCCATCAAGACTTGATGTGAGGGTTTGTGTCTTGTCTTACTGTAACTTGTTATGTCATGTTAAGTTGGTATTTCTGGGAAGCCTGTTCTTTTCTGAAGGGTGATGGAGGAGTAGGACATCTGGGAGGGAGAGGAGGTGGGAAGAGGAACTGGGAGGAGTGGAGGGAGGGGAATCGGTGGTTAGGATGTATTGTGTAAATGAAGAATAAATTAAAAAGAAAAGAATAAGCACTTTCAAAGTTCTAAAGTCTTTGTATTGTCTTCCAATGTTAAGACATTCTAATTATGACTTGGTCATGGTCTCATATTTCATTAGTATGGTCATTGAAACTATCCAGCGAGTTCTGTTTGCTGCAGAGAGGCAAGGCCAGCACTTTTAATGTCTTACTTGATTTTCTGTAGTCTACTCATGAGTATTTTATAGGACTTTAATACATTACAAAATCTCCAGATTCCTGTGAATGTATGTGCCCTTGGGAACACTTTCTTACAGACAAAGCCTATGGTAGACCTGCATTGAGTGTACTCTCTGTCACGTGCTTCCCTCACAACTAAAAGAAGAGCTCATGAAAGATATAGGACTGTAGAGAATGATGGTCAGAGCTGTCTCCTTGTGTTGAATTACAACTGTTACACTGTTTCTATGTCTTTATATGCTGTGCATTAAATGACTTTTACATCAAAGTTATTGAGTTATTTACACACACACACACACACACACACACACACACACACACACACACACTTCATTTCTGAAGCCATTTCATTATTATAATGCCTTCAAAAAGTATTATCTCAAAATGGTCACCCAGAGAGGACATTTGACCACACTTTAAATATTTTTTCAAACTATTCAAAAAACAAGTGTGTTTTTAATTTTCTGTACTATTTACCTTTTTCTCGTGCACAGAATTTCCTGCAGGTAGTTGGTTCTAAGAGTCAGGTGAAGGGGCTTGTCAAACACTACGTCAAGAATGAACTTTAAGAAAGCTTGGCAAACAGTCTGCTTGGAAACTATTCATTTGACCTTCAGTGACAAAGCTTATGCCTTGCAAATTGATTAATACAGATACAATATCAAATCATTTTTCATACAATTTTTTAATGTTTGTTAAGTGCTGGCGCAGTATGTAAACAGAGTATTTGGCATTTTTATTAGGCTGCGGAACTCAGTCATTTCCTTTGCAACAACATCTCATAAACTATTTTGACAGTCTAATAAACTATAAAAAGCTGTGGTAAAAACTGGCTCTGAATGTTATAACCGTACAAAATGGAAAGAGCAAGAGAAAACATCTATCACCGGGATTATTATCACTGTTGCCATGGCAACCTGGTTGCAATGGCAATATCTCCACGGCTCTGCTGTTTGTTATCATCTTTCTTGATTTTACATCATTGAAATTGTAGTAATTACACTGTGCCTGATGAAAAATGCATGCTGTCATGGCAACTAAGTCAAATATTCTTAATCATTTCACCTCTTCAATCTAAAATGTAATTGTTTGTCAGTAAAATAGGTTATACAGAAGGCTTCCATGGACTTATGAATGCTTTAAGTGTTTTGCAGAAAAATAGTGCTTTTATTCTCAAGACCTTAAGCTAAACTAATAGCCTGAGATGGTAAACAATGACTCATTAGAAAAAGTAAGCAGTATTAATTGTAGTACAGTGCAATTATAAACCACAGTGACTTGATATTTAACATCAAAGACATAAGAGAAGATTTTTTTTTCAAGTTCTCTGATAATGTAAAACAATCATTTGTATCGAGTGTAGTCATTCTTGTGCACCTCATTTGTGTTTCAAAAGTCGGTATTTTCTGGTGAATATATTTTAGAATGTTTTCTTCTCCTTGAGTGTAACTAAGGGAGAAAGAAGGAATTTCTTTTGAAAATGAGAAAGTTAAAATAATAAGATAAAAGAATGTATTTTCAAAAAGAACCTTTGGTTATGACCCTAGAAGCTAATCTTCAAACTAAATATTTTATTTAACATTTTATAAGCAGATATTATTCTCATTATCATTATTTTCATTATTGGTCAAATCTTATATACCTGAATATGTGCATCTGATAAGAGCAGAATGTCAGAACCAATATATAAATTTGTTTTATAAAATGACAAATTTATCTGCCTGAGTAGGAATCCATAAATTAATTATAAAATCTCAATATTAACATAGCAGCTATATTATAAATTTATAAAATTATCTGAGTTCATTTTGCCCTGAGGATAGAACTTTTGCTTGAATAGAAAAAGAAAATTCAGTTGAAGTCCTTAATTTTGATAAGAACACAATTTTTATGTCAGATCCTCTTTGCTTTTGATTTTTGATATAATGATGCTACAAATGAAAGCAGAAAATTAGTTAGTTATGTATTTCAAGAACTTATAAGCGGCACAATTATCTTCATTAGTGTCTTTTGCTGTGTGGACTTTAACTTTGGAGTTCCAGAGGGAGCTAAACATTACATCTTTTATATTTTAGATCCCTGAGAAAATTATTCACCTCCTCCTCCTCAAACATAGAAAACCAAGCTTTTCTATCTTTGCCCTTACAGTTCTCCTTTCTATGGTTATTATGTCACTATTTTTCCATGGGAAATAGGTATAAGCTGACTCTAATATGATTAATTTATTTCTGCCAAAACCAGTTGTCTTTGCTATTGTAAGCCGCGATTTTATCAACATGAGGCCGAGGGAAAGCAACAAAATGCAAGCATGTGTTTGCAGAGAGCTGGTGTACCTAAGTATTCATAAGGATGATAGCAATTTGAGCATGATGGAGTCTGATTGATTGTTCTTTAATGGATTTAATAACAAAATTGCCTTGAAACTTATTAATTGCTCCAACAAGAAAAGAAAACATTGCACAAATGAGATGAAGACAAAGCACAGAATTGAAATCCTCACTAATACAGCTTGGGCTAAATGTGGAAGTTTTAAACAGAATATGAGAAATGTACGTGAAAAGACAGAATCTGAACATTTTCTCCCATCTGCTGTAAGTTAGCAAGGTTACACAGCAAGGCACTGCTAATGTGGCTGCATTGTATAGCAGAAAATAAGCAGTGGGTGATTAGAGACTTTAAGGATATTAAATACAGCATAATCAAACACACTCGAAATTATTAGGAACTAGTCATTAGCAAAGATATGTTATGAAAAACTGTTCAGCTACTGACTCCGAAGGTAGCTAAGAGAATAAGCTTTGGTTAAGAATCTCAGTGCTCATCATATTTCTATAAATCACAAGTCAGCCCCAACAATGACCCTATACTCTAGCTTCATGGAGAATATGTCTGTGTTGGGGGTGGATGGTATCCCAAATGTAGCTGCCACAGTTGTGACCATATACCCTGCCCTCTCACTCTCTCTCCAGAGGGATGATGATGATGATGATGATGATGATGAGGATGATGATGATGTGAGAGAGAGAGAGAGAGAGAGAGAGAGACAGAGACACAGAGACACAGAAAGACAGAGAGAGAGATAGAGAGAGAGACAGAGACAGAGAGAGATAGAGACAGAGAGAGAGAGGTAGAGAGAGAGAATGAGGGAGGGAGGAAGGGAGGGAGGGAGGGAGGGAGGGAGGAAGGTAGAGGAGGAGGGAGAGAGAGAGGGAGAGGGAGAGGGAGAGGAGGCAGAGAGACTGCAGAAATGCTCTTGGGGCTCTACTAACGTTAGGCATTTCTTAGACTTCTTTTCACATTAATCCCACTTAGATTATGAATCAATTCTTCACATTCTAAGTAAAATTCTTGTGGGGAATGAATTGGTTTATATCATTGATGTAACACATGCCTGGTGGCCTCCTTACCCTCTTCTGGGCTGCCTCAGAACTGCCAGTGTCAGGACAGATCTTTGTTTTTGTTTATCCAGTCCTGGCCAATCATGATGGCGTCATAAGAACAAAATAGCACAACAAAACTGGCTTTGCAGAAGAAAATGGATTATTGGACTCTATCAAATCCACACGCTCAGGGATGGCCCAGCACTATTTGAAGCATTCATATCAGTGAACAAAAAGCCCCAGGCCTTGCTCTGAGGGGGATGCTCCCCAGCAGCAAGCCTGCTTTCCCATGGTGGAGCCACAGCATGTCAGATAGCGTTTGCTTTCCTAATGCATAGAGTCTCTCTCAGCCTCATAGTGGTGTGGTGAAGAGAAACCAAATTGCACTGTAAATGCTGAAGTGGTGTAGGGATACCAGTGACCATTATTATTTAATCTAATTTCTCCTTTCCTTCAGCAACATTTACCCATTCCTCTCACTGTCAGTTCGGAGCTTAGGGAATTCAAATTAATTTAAAGATTAGACTGAGTAAAACATAATTAGGAAGGTAAATGTTCTAGAGGGGAAAGGACATGAGAAAATGCGTTCCAGACATAAATATAAATGATGTTGGTGTTATCTGCCACTTCTCCATTGTCTGTCATTGTCCTTGTCCTCGGTCTGGCTGGACTGAAGGTGACAAACATGTACATAATGTTACATATACGATAACAACAAGATACTAAGATATCCAGGGGAAATACAGAAACCACCCTACACAGGAGTAATAAGAAAGCAGGTTGAAGACAGCTTCAGTGTATGCTTAACTGAATGCAGTTTTGTTCCTTGTTTGCTTTGTTTTCTGAAAATAGAAACGGACTTTGAATTTCAGCTCTTTCTGAGGACCGGAGCTTTTTCCAACTGTTTCCTTAAAAGATATCAATACAGCCATGCAATGTAGAATAGGATGTGTAAACATGAAATAATTTAAATTGTGTGCTTAATCTGTAGCCAGGACTTCTTTGACAATTTCATGTGGTAATGAGGTTCCAATGCCCTTTGACACCTCAAGGAAAGCTCAAAAGACAAAGTTTCCTATAAACTCCAGGGATCCCCCATTAGAATTCTAATTAGTCAATCTATTAATTTCCCCCATTTAGGCAATTAAGATAGACCTGGTTAAAGAAAAATGTACCAGAAAGAGTTTATATCTGGTTATAAGATTTTGCACATTTCTTATGGAATTTTTCCATAGAGTATATGATATAGAGACTTTGAAAAAACACAAAGCCTTTTTAAATCTTAGGTTAAAAACAAGATATTTCTTACAGCTTCTAAAACAAAGGACAGTTAAGGTATTGAAAATCTGAGCATCCCTTCTTGCTGCATTTAAACTTCACTAATGGAATTTTCAGGTCACACTGAAACTTTTAGATTTTGAAACGTGAATTTCATTTTATGGCATAAGTTTCACAGGACAGCCTGAAAGCTGAGGACAATGATATTTCTAAGAAGCGACATATATTATACATATGTGGACTCAAGTTAAGCATTTATGCTAGGAATTTGAAAGCAAAGTCTCATAGGCTCTCTGAAATGTTTCTGCTTATCTATTTGCATATTGGACTCTCAATGTAAAAAAAAAATACAAAACCCAAACAAAACAAAACAACAAAAACCCAAAAACCTAGTCTGCAAACTTTCTCGCAAAACAATGTAAATATTTTTAAATCACTGCTCATAAATCAAAAATCCAAGTCAGAATTCCTATGTTTAATATTACTTCTAATCAATTACCATGTTTGTTCCAAACACAAAGCTAATGTTGTCAGGTGTTCAAGTTCTTTCAACTAGACATGAAAGCCAGACTTCACCTAGCAATTGCATTGACTCAGTAAAGGCATCTGGCTCTGGAGAATCATGAATCACAAAGAAGGAGTGGTCCTGTAGCTGAGCAGAGGAAAGTGCTTGTAGCCAAGCCTGGTAATACAAATTCCATCCTTGGTGCACAGAAAAGGGGAGAAATGATTCCTGCAAGTTGTCTTCTGTTTTCTACATGTGTGTAGACAGCATGTGTGTGTGTGTGTATGTGTGTGTGTGTGTGTGTGAGTGCACGTGTGCACACATACACACACACATACACACATAACAAAAAGTAAATAAGTGGAAGATTT
This sequence comes from Tokudaia tokunoshimensis, assembly GCA_036184795.1. Classification (NCBI taxonomy): domain Eukaryota; kingdom Metazoa; phylum Chordata; class Mammalia; order Rodentia; family Muridae; genus Tokudaia; species Tokudaia tokunoshimensis. Next base: position 120,320,345 of record BTHU01000014.1, read on the forward strand.
CTTCGGAATGAACACGTAATAGGATAATGTATAAATCTTCACAAGAAAGCAGTAAATGACTTCACAATTAAAATGTAAAACAAAGCAAAGCCAGCCCACATCTTTCATCTTATGGTAGATCTCCACTTAGAAGAATATTGGATGACTTATGGTATTGTTTTTTATGTTTTTTTTTTTTTTTTTTTTTTTTTTTGGTATCTTCTTCCTGTAGAGAAGTCCAGGTCAAAGCCACAAGAGAGGACCAGGAGGAAATGCAGTCCAAAGCATTAAAAAAATAAATTTCTTTTCTTCTTACATCAAATTTCCTTCTTAAACTGACATTTCTGTGAGGTCAATGATATGAACCTGTCAGGCCTTGAGTGAAATGAGCAATGCCTGATGAGTGAGTTCATGGCTGCTGGACTGGGACCAGTTAACAGCTAAGAAAATGAAGCTTCCAGGTTTGCTGCTATCTTCAGTGTCTACAGGCAACCCAGAAATGCTTTCAGAAGCAGTAGTTGTCTCCTTAGATGAAACCTTTCTTACCTCGAGTGGAAAAAGTATATGACTCTCTCTTTGGGGCTTAATTTATAAATATCTAGAACACACTATGTTGTCAGAGGGATTTTTCAGTTTTAAATGGCTAGAAATAAAACTCGAAATAATTTAATGAAAACAAGGAAATTACCTGCCAAGTCCCATCTGTAGGGTCTCGGGGCCTTAAGATCTCAGGTCTCTGTCTCCATTCTGGTCTTCAGATCTCAGTTTGTTCCGGTGACATATGGCTGCCAGCCTCAACCTCAGTTTCCACCCTAGTAGGAAAATAAGGTCTTTTGCTTAGAAAAGGAAGGAGAAAATGTTGAGATTTATTCTGCTTTTTCATTTTCAAGCTGACCATATCATTAGAATGAAAGGAAACTGGTATATTGGTCTGGATGTATATGGATTTCTGGATTCTGGGTTCAAATATGAGCATGAACCAGAAACTTGTAGGAGATCTGGATTCCAGAATAAAAATATGTGTGTTCTTAGACTCACAAGACTGTGTGTGGGGAGTCCCTCAGCAGTAAGCCACATCTGTCCATGTGCATTTCCAACTCTACTGTTAACAAATATCTTTGCCTTTCGCAACACTTTGTTTTCTGAAACAATGAGTTTTCCACTCAATAAAACACTCTTTCTTTTTAGACTTTATTCCACAAATGATTTGATTTTGTGCCACAGCCCCTAATTTGTGGTTTAATGCAACAAGTTAACTGTAAATGGATGGTCTTCACATGCAGCCCGAGGAAGGAAGGTAACTCACTCATCAGCCCTCGGGTGTGGAGTATTCTCAAAGGTAATAATAGTAGAAGGGCTGTGGGTAGCTTCAAATTACATTTTCTTTCTAATTGGCAATTAGTTCTAATTAACTTTTAATTAATATTCAATGTTTTCTTTAACAAATGGAACCCTGGTGAGATCACATCTGTTAATACCACTTCTTTTCTATTTTGATGTTCTACAATTTTCCATTATGGTTGAAGTAAGTACAACTTCAGAATGAAGTAGTCACCTTTTAGCTAGGACAAGATGGGGCCTGATGTCAAGCCAATGTCAATGTACTTTAAACATAATTTTATCTGAGGGAGAGGGAGAGGGAGAGAGACAGAGAGAGAGAGAGAGAGAGAGAGAGAGAGAGAGAGAGAGAGAGAGAGAGAGAGAGAGAGAGAGAGAGTTTTCATAAAATTGGATTTTGTTCTATACCAGAAATTAGAATCAACAGCCTCTTGTGTATGTGTATGTGAGTGTGTGAGTGTGTGTGTGTGTGACTTCGGGGACTTCAAGAAAAATCATTCTCAAGAATTTAGAACTATCTGAAAAGCTCCTTATTCCTGGGACTAGCACATATAATTTGAGGAACGAAAAGATACTTAAAGATCATGCCCATGTAGATATTTTAGCAATATACCTGCTGTGCTATTCTGCACAATATTAAAAAAAATGTCTAGAGAACTCTTCAGATCATTTAAGAAAAATTTAATTCTTTAAGACTAAATCTCCACTGTATCTTCATGCCTCTTACCTCTGGGTTGTGCCCAGGGTCTGCTACTCTAGGATGTTTGCCTGATCTCACCTCCATGTTGCATGTTGGTGCTTTGCTCTTTGGTCCAGTCTTCACTCTGGACTACTATTTGACAATCTTCTATGTTTATAATTCTTTGTTTCTTTTTTTTTTAGTAAATATTATACGTGTTCTTTTGGATGATCCTACTCTTACCTTTATTGAGTAGGATAATTTTCAAATAAGCTTCTGCAGTTGCTCAGTGTTAAACAAACCTAGAACTTCTGTTTACCATGATGAAGAGATGAGGTGGAATAACTGGAGTCCATTAAGGCATTCATCAGCCTTATCCAGTGATCAGAATAGGCAAACCATAAATGCAGTTGACTAACTTTGGAGGTGAACATATAATTTCATTGTCTTGATGAGAACTGAAGATGTAAATCTTAATGTTAAATAAAATTTGAATGCTTATATTGTTCTCAATGTTTGATGCAGAGCTGTGGTTTAAGGCCCAAATTATCTAAAGTATATTTTAACCCTTTGACATGGCAATTCAAGTATCCATTTGGGTAGATGGGCTGTATTTTTTTTTTAATCTTTGAAAATTAAAGATCATTGAATAGCCACCAAATTTCATTTTCTTCAACAATCTTCCTTCTACATATGCTTTGAAAATGTGAAAAAAATTCTTCAGCAAGTAAACCATCACAATTATACATAGATGAACACTTTATGATTTAACAAAATATCAGTTAATGAGAATATATTCTTCCTTCCTAAGTATGTGTGTTATCACTGTACATCTTGAGAGATATTATGTGCTGAAGACACTCTTCTGTTAGCTATTTGTTGAGCTTGTGTTTTATGACACAACTAGAATAGCAGTTTTTTAATGGCCTTTATGAAGAAACTGAGATATCTGTGATTATAAACCAATCTCTTCTCGAGTTCAATGGCATTAATGTCATTCTTCCAAGCATCCAGGTAAGTTTAAATTTGTTTTGTGTATTCTGAATAGACCATGATACTGTTGAGATTTTAAATAAATCCGTTATTGTTTGTTGTTGTTGTTGCTGCTGTTTATCCATGCACAGGTACTTGCAGGTCATGGTGTCATGGCCTTAAAGCATGGTACCTTTCTATATTCAGTAGCTTGTGACATAGCCATAGTGATGCTTCTATTTTGAGTGGTTCATGGAGGAAATCTTCACATCATTACACAGTATCTGGAGATGAGTTCGCAGGCCATACAACCTGAATGGTAATAACAAAGTGCTAACATCAGCTACTGTGATATCTGCAAAGCAGAAAACACTAGCACAGTGCACCTTTTGTAAATATTAAAAGCCACAAATAATGAAGAATTGACTCAGCCCATCAGCCAAAGAAGAAAGTCCTTTTCACTAAATGTGTAAATCAAGTATAAGCTAATTTTCATTATGGTAAAATTATAAAAACAAATGGAATGCAATATCATAAAATTTTAATTTGAAAATTAAAACGAATGCCAAAATACTGAACTTCATATATAAAATTAAATGAAAAGTCAATCCAAGAGAAAATCTACTTACTTTTTTTCTATCTCACTTTTGGAATTTCTCAGATGCATACTTTCAAATGAGAATCCACATGAGGAAGGGCACATATGGAGCAGTTGTTTGTAGAAAGATACACCAGTCAACTGACAACACAGGGTACAAACAAAGATGATAGGCAGATTTTAAAGATCAGCACGTAATTAGCAGAGCTGCTAAGCCAAATCAAGTTTCCCTGAGTTATCATGTACTCATATGTGAGCAAATATAAGTAGGGACAATTCAACCAAAATGGAATGAAGTAAATTGAAATAAAATGTAAGAGCGCTGTAATTGTTCTAAAATAGCTTGATGAATAGTTTTTACTTTCTTAAGGAAATAATATTTAGAAATTAATTTTATGGAAAAGTTTCAAAAAGAAATAGGTGTGTGCTTCTGTGTATTTGTGTGTGTGTGTGTGTGTGTGTGTGTGTCCATATACGCATATACATGCAAGTGCCAACACAGACCAGAAGAGGGCATTCCAGGAGTTAGATTTTCAAGTAATCATGAGCCACCCCACATGGTGCTGGGAACTAAATTCTAATCCTCTCCAAGAGTACCCTTAGCTACTTCTCTAGCCCTTTGATGCAAAATTTTTATATTATCTAATCATGACAAGCTTGCTCAAATTCATAATTGCATAATTTTAAATCAGAAGATATTCTTAAAGTCCATTTCTGAAAGTGGTTAAAATATAAAAGAAAATGCATTTCCTTAAAAAATATATAATAATTAAAAATGCTGTACATGAACTCTGAAAATTAATATTGTTGTAAAATGTAATTAAAGCAGAGTATAATGAGAGAACTGGTTTTTCCCCTAAAGGCTGTGTTACTTAATTTACCAGACACCTCACTAAAATGAACAGGGTTGAACAAAGCATGAAAGACTCTGTACATGGCATGCCTCAGAAAAATGCAAATCAGAGCAAGACACTGATATATCTTGTCACAATGAGCAAAGCCCAGAACCCTGACACTACCACATGCTGGCAAGGATGCAGAAGTAGGAGCTTTTATTCAGTGCAGAAGCTTAGGGACTGAGCAGCCATTTTTGCATGACAGCTTGGCAGGTCCTTTAAAAGTTAAAATGATCTTACCATATGATCTATCAGTGGTGGGCCTGATATTTACTAAAATGAGGTAAAAGCCTGTTTCCAAATCCTCACAAAAACTTTCACACACATGCTCCTATCAACTCGATATGCAACTGCCAAAGCTTCAGAAGCAAACAGAACTTTCCTCAAGAGAATAGATTCACTGTGATACATCCAGACAATAGAATAGTATCCATTGGTAAAAATTTATGATCTGAAGAAAACTTACAATGTGGAATAAGCCAATCTAAATAAGCTAAATGTTGTATATTTGTTAGTTTATGAAATTGTGGATAAGGCAGAGCTATAGGGTCTACAAAGAGATTAGTGGTTGGCAGCAGTTAGATAATTGGGAAAGGACACAATAGTAGAATGTAGGGAGCTTGTAAAATAGCAGGACTCTGTGCCATGTTGGCTATGGGGACTGACCTGTGTGTCTCCATCCACTATTGACTGCACCCTACTATGAATGACCCTTCTTGCCAGATGTGGACTTCAAGGGATGATGAAATGTAAACATCAGGTGATCAACGATGACAGCAACAGATGTTCCATGCAAGTGAACACACTAAGGATAGGAGACTCTGTGTGCTACAAACTCAAGTACTTATGAAATCCATGAACCTTCCAGTCAATTTTCCTCAGCAACTAAAATTCTCAAAAAAATAAAAGTTACACAGTTAAAGAAGATTTTCTTGTTTTGGATTAGATAAAAACTTTCCTATGATGATATTGCAATCCTGAAGAAAAATTTTCAAGTCTCCAAAATATCTATATTTTTCCTTTAAATGTTTACTTTGTTTCAGTAGACACTGTTTTCTTATTAGTCACACACACACACATAGATACATACATACATATATGTATATGTATATATATACATACATATATTATATATATTTATAAAATGAATGGAAGGAGAGGTCAGAATTCAGAATAATCATATTTAGGAACTATGAGGAAATGGAGTCTTCCCCTCTGTAGAATGTCAATGGCTACTGTAATTGTTATTGTTTAGATCAGTTGCTTCTCACACCAGTTCATCTTATGTTGGTTGTTGAAAGAAAATGTCTCCTTATTCGAGAGAAATATTAAATTGCACCTTTTCTTTTAATTACAGAAAACCCTATTTCCCCCCTGAAAACCATGCCAAGTGTAGATGACTTCAGGCAAAACCTGGCTAAGGATCAAGAATCATCTTGTTATTTTCTACAGACTTTCCCAGTAATAACATTCTCTTCTCTGCCAACAATTTCCATTGCATTGTATGTGATCAGAAAAATTGGGAATTATGTTCAGTTGATTTGTAATTGAAGGAGAATTATATTACAAGTTCTCTTTTTGGATCCATTCCCATTTTGTTAGGCAAACACAGATGATCTGTCAGTGACACACATTCACAAAATGATTTGATCTCTTTAAATTGTGTCTATAAATCGAAGGTATCATATTCTCTGAATTTAAATTAAATCATACATTATTCTATGTAATAAGCCATCTAATATAACTAACTTTGAAACTAGTACCTCTCTTGCCAGTTGTCAGTAGAGTCAAAAAATAAGATATGTCTTTTATATTTGACAGATTAAGACAAAACATTCTTTTTAAAATTGCAAGTAAAAAAGCAGGCATGAGCTTTTAGGTTCCCTTGACAATACAAATAAGGAGTTATACTTTGTTCATTAAACACAGTGTCATGCTGTGATGTTAGTAGAATAGATATGGAAGTGGCTTTATGTTTGAGTTCTGATACCATTGCAACATAATTATTAGAAAAAAATCTAGATCGGCTTCTAAAGTACTTGGTCATCAGTAAATGATGTCAGCTATAGCAGACTTCTCCTATGGCCAGTTTATTTTGCGAGTCTATTTGTCATATTAACAGCAATCAGTTTTTACTAGCTTTTTTTTTTTGTATTTTATATGCACATTCCTTTGGGATATATGTCCAGCTACTGGAAACTAAAAATCCAAATTCTCAGGAAGAGAGGCATTTAGCTGACTTCTTCTGCTCATCAATCACATCAGTGTCCCTACTGGTAAAGACAAAACAAATTACAAAGTGAGATCAATATACTATGGAGGCTTTTCTATAAAACTAAATATGGAGCCAATCAACTTTAAAACAACATCCCCCAATTTTTAAAAAATTATTTATGCCAGAAGGGGTAGAAAAGTATGAGAAGGAGCTCAATGCCTTCCTCTCTTCTTGCCTATACACTAATGCTCTGAGACTTTGTCTGAAGACCACCTTGCAGAACAGTGCCCCACCTCTTCCCCATCAGAACTGGCAATCATTGGCTCACTTTACCCCTAGGTTTGGCATGTAAGAAGGCCACCATTTCTTTTTCCTTTAATATGAAGTATCAATTGTGTTCACCTCTGTTTGAGCTACTTTACAAGACAAGACTAGGTGGAGCTGTTAAAAATCCACATTCAGAAAATATTGAATACTATTCTTCGGGCGATTTCCCCATTAGCCTGTCCTTTTAATTTTAATAAAATGACATTCTTCAAGTCAGTAGGTGCCTAGTCTGAAGTTTCACAGATAATGTTTCAGCATCTTTGCTTATTGGCCTTGAACTCCTTCTTCTAACCTTGACTGTCTATCCTTCAACCTCTGCTGATTAATCTTGGTGTTGGGCCAATGCCTTCATGGGAAATGTTAGCAATACAACCTTCTCCATGATTCTATTTACTGATATTGCAGCCATCTTTGGAACATCACACGGCTGTAAACAAGGTGTTTTCATTGATCTCACTGGTCTATTTTGAGATTAGAACGAACCCTCAGTAGAACAAAACAGATAGCCTACTATGGACTAAATGTTTTATAAGGTCTTTGATCAGAGAATTGTTACTTACTACCCTTGGAGTTTGACTTGTGTCAGAGCCCTAGGCTCCACTAAGGTAAATGGAGACAGCAAATGCTTAATATTCTCCAGAGTAAGCTCCAAGCAGCCTCCTTCATGATGGTTTCTAAGATCCTTAATCGATATTATCCTGCTGGGGTTACTGTGACAATGCAAAGAAAACGAGCCGTCATTATTGTGCGATGGAATATTCCTTGTGTGTGTGCGTGTAAATTATAAATATTACTTTTCTCCCCACCTTCACTTTTTAAAATGTGGTTTCACATTTCATTTAATGCTAAATGGTTCATTGCATAGAGTCGCAACTCACTTCTCTTATTACAGTGTTATCTTTCACTTTGTCAAAATATGTCGACTTGATAAGAAATCTGACAGAAGTTGCTTATGATGGGATCACTAACAGCCATCAGTTTCTCTCTAGCAAATGAAACTGTAACCATGGTGACGGCCTTTTTTTGCCAGAATGAAAATGAGACAGCACTCTGCTGCAGCCATTAGCAGAATACACAAATGTCCCTCAAGGCAAACATCTAAAGCAAATGGACTGCAGAGGAAGGAGCACTAATTTCTATTTATTTAGGATTTGTAAACCTAGCAGAGCAAGATATTAACAAAGGAACAAACAAAGGCAGCTTTAAAACTCCCCGCTGCTTGCATTTTTTCTTTTGGTTTGTGAAACTCCTTGTCTCAAACCTAGAATCCTTTGGTCTGATTCCCCTACTCTGGTGTTGAATAATACCAACAATGTGCCTTTGACACTACCCCTGGATATTCCATGAGCTTTCATTCTCCCCTCGCGTGAAGAGGGAAAGGGAACTTAATCAAGTAGAAAAGGTACTTTAAATGATAAGGAGTTTCTCCTCTCTTTTTTTAAAGGTGCATTTTAGGGAAAACTATCAAAAAGTGAAATACAAGATGTCCTTTTTCATATACTTTAATTTTCAAAGAGGCACGTTCATTCTGATAAGGTGCATAGAAGCTGATAATAAGTCTATTCTAACACTATCAGCAATCAGCCGCAGACTGTCAGACCTTTCAAGTGTCACGCGCCTCTCAGTGTCTTCTTATTCACCCTTAGTCCCATCTCTCTCGAAACTCCGCAGGGCATGCAGATATTCTCCTGACAGGCTCAACATAGGTGAAGGTTCTTAAGCCATCTGTGAGACAAGAATACTGTTTTCAGCTCTCTAACACCTAAAACAAAACATTAAAATGATGTTTCAGTCTGCCTCCTACTCTCTTCTTTAAAGATGCTGCTCCCTGGCCTCCATCATTCTTGCCTTCCTTCTTCCTGGAATTATCTTAAAGTCAGAGCAAAATTAATGTTTTTCAGTATCCTACTTAGTAAGAGTACTGATTCTGCTAAAATATTTGTGCAATTTTAAAACCGTGCTTTGATCCACAGAACAATGAGTGTTTTACAGAGTGAGAAAAGCTTCACAAAAGCCCATTTGTCTAGATATTAGGCCAGAATCTCTGCTGCCACCTCAGAAAGGAACAAAGTATTAAGATCATAGGAAGAAATTTCTGTCAGGTTCTCTGAGAATCAGAGGCAGCTGCCACTGAGATGCTGCTGTGGAAATCTGTGTCCACAGCTACATAATTAACCTGAGGAATCACCTCTTATCAATGGCACTGTAGATTCTCATGTAGTCATTCCTGGAATGTCTCTTTCTTTGTTTTCAAGTTACTTGCTTAAGTAAGTCTTATCTGTAAAAATTAGTCTGCCTTGTCTAATATGAATATCTGCCTTGAGTCACTGTGGATTGAAGTGGAGTTGTTTTGGACATAGAAAGTTACTTCTAGTCATACTCTATAGACTCCAACATGTGAAGATAGTTTCTATAAAATATAAATATCCATTGACACATAAAAACACTGGTAAGAATTTCTTAGAGGTTTTGCCGATGTTAGAATTTGTGCTCTGATAGAGGAACACTTAGGGACCCTACAGAAATTATACAGAAGATGAATAATATCTGCTCTTAGTCAATAGTAGTGGAATCAGAAAAGACCAGATAGAGGCTAGACAAATCTGAAGAGCAAGTAGAAAGACTCTTTATGATTAAGGAAGAATAATAAGTCAGATATATTTGTTTTTCTGTAAATTAAACATAAATTGTAATGTGATCTAGTATTTGCTGCAGACTTGTCCATGTGGTGACCTGTTGTCAGGCACAGCCTTGCACTGGTATAAACTCACTATATCCATCATTAAGCTGAAACTCAGCTTCTTCATGTATTGAGACTGTACCATCTTCCCTAGTTAGCCAGTATTCAACTATTATTTGCCTGGAGAATGAGGCATATTAACTTTTAAAATTGTGATTTGCAGAGCTCCCAGCAATATGGGCTCATTCAAAATTGCTTCATCAGTTCTCCTCTCCAGGAATCACAAATTCTTCATATGTCACCTGCCTTCCCATGATCATGAATGTCTGTGAGATACAAGATGAAGCCATTCTGAAATCCTGATGTGAGTGTTAGATCAACTCCTTGAGCATTTTTGTCTAGTTTAAGCCAACCCATGGGAAAAGATAAAATTCCCAATAATTCTTTGTGTTGCTCATTACTCAATGCTGATATTAAATTACAAGCTGCTCATTTGAACACACCACCATATAAACTCCGTTTCTGTCAGGATAAAACTGCCTGGTCAAGGAGAAAACAGTAGGTTTTGTGGGCTGTACTTAGTGTAGCTTCAGGGCCCTGTTGGAGTTTCTATAATAGGTGGTTTCGTAAGGAAGATGGATAAACATTAAAATGATTCAACTCATTTCAAAGTTCTTAAAAAATATGCACATACTCTCTGAGAATGTGACCTAGTCCTCCTTTCAATAACACTGACATCAGTGGAGAACATCTCGAAGACCTCTCCCTGGAAGCTTTCACTTTATGAGGGAAGACTTACAGTAAGATTTAATTCAGTAATCTGGTTTCAACCATACTCCAATTTTCCCTTTATGGTACTTGCCTGGATTTTTGGCAACTTTACCTCCTGAAACTACTTTCTCTAGATAGAAAGCTGGAAGTCATTTTACACAAAAATAAAACCTATTATATATTAATTATAATATTATATAAATATATATAATATTAATATATATAAATATATTATATATTATAGCACTTATATGCCTTATAGTATTTGTAGAGTTATAGCATTTATATGAAGGCTTTATTTTCTCACCAAAAAATACTACTGAAATAAAAATCTAAAGGTGTTACCATATGCCCCACCATTAAGCAAATTAAGGCAAAAAATAAACAAGGAAGCATTCCCAAATAACTATATGTTCTTCCAGAACACATTGCCCATCTGATAGTGTACACATTAGAACTTCTCAACAAGAATGGATCTGCACAGAAAAGTCTGAAAGAAAATAACTCAACCACGCTCTTGGTGAGCACTTGGTCTGATTCCTACTCTAACAAATTGACAAGCCATGCACAAAATAGGATTAACTGTCCAATTAGTAATTGAAGCATTTTTTCAAACACAATAGAGATGGCCTATATAAGGAACTTATTAATAAAATGAGCCATTAGATTCAAAATGGACAGTAGTTAAGTAAGGAACTCCCTTCTTCATCGAATCACATTTAACTCATTTAAAAGTGACACTAAGCTTGAAGTTTCCAACATAAATGAGGCCTATTAAAACTGCCCAAAACTCATAAAAATATGTGCCAGCAGAGTGTTATTTCAGAATGGTATTTATCCAAGGGGTGCAGTTTTATAGGACACATATGAGAAACATAAATGAGTTCCGGTGCATATCATATTTATCTAAATATTTGTAGTGTTCTCATGTTTTCCTTGGCAGCTTAAAAATTCATACATCAAATAAATGAACTTGTAATACTAGTAAATGCATGCTTAGGGATATTTCCTAATAGTGAATAGTCTCTGTCAGCACATTTATACTTTAAAATTATTAACTATTTTTCTATAATCCTAAAAGAACTAAAACTCTTACTTCTGCACACTGGTTTACTAGTTGCAAATAGTCATAAAAATAAAAAAAAAAAAGAATTTTAATGATCTCAACGAAGATAAACTGAGCCAAGATTTTCAGGAAGCTGAGCATGAGGCGGACCTTGGAACCTTATGCTCTCTCTTCTTCTGATATGTGAGGATCTTCTGAGTCACAGGGAAGATTAGAAATTTCTATGTTTATGATGATGTTCTAATCTTTTCTTTATACTTTCCAGCACCCTATCTACGAGATTATAACCAAGCCTCTGCCTTAGGGTTAATTTAGATTCAGTCAGTTTATAGTGCATGGTACTTCCAAACACGAACTATATCAGTTACAGAAGGATGGCCTCCCTCCTTCAGCACTACTTGTTTCAGTGAATGAGCTTGAAGGGCATACTCTTTGGAGCTTTTTATAATTTTAGGGGTAAAAGCAGATATTGCATCTAATCTACTATCCACAGTTGTCATGGTGTCATTCAAAATGAATTAAGCCAAATTACACACAGACCATTTTATTTGGATTTAAAATCAATATGGTATTTCCTTATAATTTCAAGAGACACATCAAAGATGTTATTGGATAGAATTCATGAAATGTTTAAATAATAATTGAAGGGTCCCAGATGTTTATATTTTGTTAAGCCTCCTATGTATTTAGACACTTAGTATGAGAGGGCTTTACAGATGAAAATTAGATTGTTGAGAATGTTCTTGTTCACTGTAACAGGATTCAGTTTAAACTTTCAGGCACAATAGTTACCTATATGAGCATGTCACCCATATTGGGCTCCAAGCTAAATCGTTCTCTTCTCTATGCTGTTCCATGCAACCTTGTTGATAACAACAGCAACAACAGCAGCAGCTACAACAACAACAGCAATGGGACTCTCCTTGATCTGCATCGGACATTCTGAAAAAAAAATTTCTCAACTGAAGGAGTAAAGAAAAATAACAGAAATAATATTATATATATCAATGTTCATACCAGCCATTCCATGGGTATTTTATAGAGAAAATCAGGACTATAAATTAAAAAATATAGTAATTTCTATATTTTCTTTAAACACATTATCTCTTGTGAGGAGATGAAGAAGACTTAGGTAAATGTGAATGGAGCAGATGAAGTCCTGAGTGAATGTAAGTTATTGACATGCCACGGCCATGTCATGAATAACAGTGAGTGCCTCAAACCCATGGGAATGGCAAAACCTTCCTCTGGCCTACGTGTAGTTATCAACCATGTGGAAAATATATTGAATTAAGCTTCTTGTTCAAGTGTTTACAGCCTAAGATGCTCCTCTACAGAGACCCCTTACTGAGACTAGCTAAACTTGCATCCTTGTTCAGCTGTATATAATAAACCTTCCTCCTTATTTAGTTGTATATAATAACCCAGTCTCTACATTTAGCTGTATACAATAACACTGCCTCTATAATTCGGATAAGTAAACTTACTGAATTTCAGGGCTTGCTGGAATATCTTTGTGTCTCTATCAGAGCATATGGCCCACTAATTCCAAGTTTATATATGTCTGTCTTTTTTCTTTTCATTTTTGGTCATCCCAGTTAGGTCATTCCCAAAGTTGCTGTGGTAATAAATCATTAAAGTTTTAATATCTGGATATGTGTGACCACTCTTTTCCTAAATTATGAATAAATATGGTACATAACAGGTATTAATATAAAATAAATGTATAATATTTAATATAAAATAAAATATATGACAGTTATACAATATAATATATATGAATGCACAGTAAATAATATTATATGTAATATTATATAATATATATGGATGAATATATAAGACATTTTACCAAAAGCATCTGTCATATTAATAAATAATGAATGTAATTTCTAACACCACACCCTCACCAATAGACAAGGCATTGAAACAGACACTAAATAGAGACACAGTAAAATTAATAGATATTATGAGTCAAATGGATGTAACAGATATAAATGGAAAATTTCACCCTAAAACAAAAGAATATACATTCTTCTTAATATCTCATTGTACCTTCTCCCAAATTGACCATTTAACTGGTCACAAAATAAACCTCAACAGATAAAAGAAGATTGAAGTAATCCCTTGACTCCTATCAGATCACCATGGACTAGGGCTAGACATCAGTAACAGCAAAAAAAAAAAAAAAAAAAAAGGAAATCAGAAAACCCACATACCCATGGAAACTGAATAACTCTCTACTCAATGAAAACTGTGTAAGGGGAAAAATAAAAAAGAAATTAAAGACTTTCTGGAATTGAATGAAAATGATGACATAGCATACCTAAACTTATGAGACAAAATGAAAGTAGTGCTTGGAAGAAAATTCATGGTGCTAAGTACCCTCATAAAGACATTGGAGAGATCCTACATTAGCAACTTAACTGCACACTTGAAAGCCCTAGAACAAAAAGAAGCAAACATACCCAAGAGAAGTAGACAGTGGGAAATAGTCAAACTCAAATCTGAAACCAACCTAATAGAAACAAAGAGAATCAACAAAACCAAAGGCTGATTCTTTGAGAAAAGCAACAGGATAGATAAACCCTTAGCCAAACTGACTAAAGGTCACAGAGACAGTATCCAAATTAACAAAATCAGAAATGAAAAGGGAGACATAACAACAGAAACTGAGGAACTTCAAAAAAAAATCATCAAATCCTACTACAAAAGCCTATACTCAACACACTGGAAAATCTAGATGAAATGGAAGATATCACATACTAAAGTTAAATCAAGATAAGGTAAACTGTCTAAACAGTCCCATATCTCCTAAGGAAATAGAAGAAGTCATTAAAAACCTCCCAACTCAAAAACAGCCCAGGGCCAGATGAATTTAGCACAGAATTCTACCAAACATTCAAAGAAGAGCTAATACCAATACTCCTCAAATGATCCCATGAAATAGAGACAGAAAGAACATTACCTAATTTGTTCTATGAAGCCACAGTTACTCTAATAGCTAAACCACATAAAGACCCAATAAAGAAGGGGAACTTCATACCAATTTTGCATATAAATATCAATGCAAAAATACTCAATAAAATTCTAACAAACCAAATTCAAGAACACATTAAAACCATCATTCACCAGGATCAAGTAGGCTTCATCCCAGGGATGCAAGGTTGGCTCAAAATGTGAAAATCCATTAACATAATCCACTATATAAACAAACTCAAAGAAAAAAATCACATGATCATCTCATTAGCTGCTAAAAAAGTATTTGACAAAATACAGCACACTTTCATGTTAAAAGTTTTAGAGAGATCAGGAGTCCAAGGCCCACAGTTAAACATAATGAAAGTTGTATACAGTAATTATCAGCCAATATCAAATTTAATGGAGAGATACTTGAAGCAATCCCACTAACACTGGGGACACGGATACCTCTCCCCGCATCTATTTAACATAGTACTCGAAGTTTTAGCCAGAGCAGTAAAACAAATGAAGATCAATGGGTTACAAATTGGCAAAGAAGTTAAGGTATCACTGCTTGCAGATGATATGATAGTATATATAAGCAACTCCAAAAATTCTACCAGACAACTTCTACAGTTGATAAACAACTTGAGTAAGGTGTATGGATACAAAGTTAAGTCAAAAAAATTAGTAGCCATCCTTTATAAAAACGATAAATGGGCTGAGAAGGAAAATAGAGGAAAAACATCCTTCACAATAGTCAGAAATAATATAAACTATCTTGGGGTAACTCTAACCAAACAAGTGAAAGATAAGTGTGACAAGAACTTCAAGTCTCTCAAGAAAGGAATCAAAGAAAAACCCAGAAAATGGAGAGATCACCCATTTTCAGGTACTAGTAGAATTAACATACTAAAAATGGGCATCCTACCCAAAACAATCTACGGATTCAATGCAATCCCCATCAAAATTCCAACAATTCTCCAAAGACATGGAAGGAGCAATTCTCAATTTCATATGGAAAAGCAAAAATCCCAGTAGAGTGTAAACAATTCTTAACAATTAAAGAACTTCTGAGGAGTCACCATTCCTAACATCAAGCTTTACTACAGAGAAAAGTGATAAAAACAGAATGGTACTGGTACAGAGAGAGAGGCAGGTAGATCAATGGAATAGAATTGAAGACCCAGAAATAAACCCACATGATCTTTGGTCACTTGATCTTTGACAAAGAAGGCAAAATATTCCAGTGGAAAAAGAGAAAGTATTTTCAACAAATGGTGCTGATTCAACTGGCAGTCAGCATGTAGAAGAATGCAAATTGATCCATTTTTATCTCCTTGTACAAAGTTCAAGTCCAAGTGGATCAAGAACCTCCACATAAAACCAGACATGCTGAATCTAATAAAAGAGAAAATGGGAAAGAGGCTTGAGTACATCTCTACAAGGGAAAATTTCCTGAACAAAACACCAATGGCTCAGGCTCTAAGATCAACAATTGACAAACAGGACCTCACAAAATTGCAAAGCTTCTGTAAGGTTAAGGACACTGTCAATAGGACAAATCAGCAACGTACAGAGTAGGAAAAGATCTTTACCAACCCTCCACCTGAGAGAAGGCTAATATTCAAGATATACAAAGAACTGAAGAAGTTAGAATCAAGAGAACCAAATAACACTATTTCAAAAAAGGATACAGAGCTAAACAAGAAATTATCAACTGAGGAATCTCAAATGACCACGAAGCACCTAAAGAAATGTTCAACATCATTAGTCATTAGGGAAATGCAAATCAAAATGACCCTGAGATCACACCTCACACCAATCAGAATGGCTAAGATTAAAAACTCAGGTGACAGCAGTTGCCGACTGGGATGTGGAGAAAGAGGAACACTCCTCCAATGCTGGTAGGATTGCAAGTTGGTATAACCACTCTGGAAATCAATCTGGAGGTTCCTCAGAAAATTGGAAATAATTCTACCAGAAGACCCAGCAATAACACTATATACCGAAAAGATGCCCCACCATACCACAGGGACACATGCTCTACGATATTCACAGTGACTGTATCTGTGACAGCCAGGAGCTGGACCCATAATGAAAGAATGGATACAGAAAATGTGGTTCATTTACACAATGGAATATTATTTGACTATTAAGAAAAAGGGCATCATGAGTTTTGCAGGCAAATGGATGTAACTAAGAAAATATCATCCTAACTCAACCCCAAAAGGACATGCATGGTATGTACTCATGAGTAAGAGGGATATTAGCCAAAAAAGTACTGAATACCTAGGATACAATCACAGAACTCATGAAGATTAACAAGGGCTCAAGTGAGGATGCTTCAATTGCACTTGGAAGGGAGAACATTTCATCCAAAAGAAAAAGAATACACCTTCTTCTCAGCACCTCAGGGTACCTTCTCCAAAATTGACCATATAGTTGGTCACAAATCAGACCTCAACAGATATAAGAAGATCGACCTAATCCCATGCCTCCTATCAGATCACTATGGAATAAAGGTGGTCTTCAATGGCAACAAAAACAACAGAAAACCCACATACACATGGAGGCTGAACAATGCTCTACTCAATGATAACTTCGTCAAGGAGGAAATAAAGAAAGAAATCAAAGACTTTTTAAAATTTAATGAAAATGAAGGCACAACATACCCTAATTTATGGGACACAATGAAAGTGGTGCTAAGAGGAAAATTCATAGCCCTCAGTGCTGCCAAAAAGAAACAGGAGACAGCATACACTAGCAGCTTAATGGCACACCTGAAAGCCCTGGAACAGAAAGAAGCAAATACACCCAAGAGGAGTAGAAGGCAGGAAATCATCAAACTCAGGGCTGAAATCAATCAAGTAGAAACAAATAAAACCATACAAAGAATCAACAAAAAGAGGAGTTGGTTCTTTGAGAAAATCAACAAGACAGATAAGCCCTTAGCCAGACTAGCCAGAGGTCACAGAGACAGTATCCAAATTAACAAAATCAGAAACAAAAAGGGAGAGATAACAACAGAAACTGAGGAAATTCAAAAAAATCATCAGATCTACTACAAAAGCACAACAACACAACTAGAAAATCTGGAGGAAATGGACAATTTCCTAGACAGATACCAAATACCAAAATTAAATCAGGATCAAATAGATCATCTAAACTGTCCTATAACCCCTGAAGAAATAGAAGTGCTAATTGGAAGTCTTCCAACCAAAAAAAGCACCAGTCCAGATGGTTTTAGTGCGGAATTCTATCAGATGTTCACAGAAGACCTAACACCAATACTCTTCAAACTATTCCACAAAATAGAAACAGAATGAACACTACCCAACTCGTTCTATAAAGCCACAATTACGCTAATACCAAAATCACATGAAGATCCAACAAAGAAAGAGAATCACAGGCCATTTTCTCTTATGAATATCGATGCAAAAATACTCAATAAAATTCTTGCCAACCAAAAGCAAGAACACATCAAAACAATCATTCACCAAAATCAAGTAGTCTTCATCCCAGGGATGCAGGGATGTTTCAATATAAGGAAGTCCATCAATGTAATCCATCCAATCTCAAAGAAAAAAAACCACATGGTCATTTCATTAGATGCGGAGAAAGCATTTGACAATTTTCAGCATCCTTTCATGTTAAAGGTCTTAGAAAGATCAGGAATTTGAGGCCCATATCTAAAGATAGTAAAAGCAATTTACAGCAAACCGGTAGCCAACATCAATCTAAATGGAGAGAAACTTGAAACAATCCCACTAAAATCAGGGACTAAACAAGGCTGCCTTCTCTCTCCCTATCTTTTCAATATAGTACTTGAAGTTCTAGCTAGAGCAATTAGACAACAAAAAGAGGTCAAAGGGATACAAATTGGAAAGGAAGAAGTCAAACTATCACTATTTGCAGACAATATGATAGTATATTTAAGCGACCCAAAGAACTCCATCAGAGAACTCCTACAGCTGATAAACAACTTCAGCAAAGTGACCAGATATAAAATCAACTCAAGCAAGTCAGTAGCCTTCCTATACTCAATGGATAAGCAAGCTGAGAAAGAAATAAGAGAAAAGATACCCTAAATGATAGCCACAAACAATATAAAGTATCTTGGTGTGACTCTTACCAAACAAGTGAAAGATCTGTATGACAAGAACTTCAAGTCTCTGAAGAAAGAAATTGAAAAAAACCTCAGAAGATGGAAAAATCTGCCATGCTCATGGATTGGCAGGATTAATATAGTAAAAATGACCATCTTGCCAAAAGCAATATACAGATTCAATGCAATCCTCATCAAAATCCCAACTCAATTCTTCATAGAGTTAGAAAGAGCAATTCAAAAATTCATCTGGAATAAGAAAATCCCGGATAGCTAAAACTATTCTCAAGAGTAAAAGAACCTCTGGGGTATTCAGTATCCCGGACATCAAGCTGTACTACAGAGCAATAGTGTTAAATACTGCATGGTATTGGTACAGTGACAGACAATTAGATCAATGGAACAGAATTGAAGACCCAGAAGTGAATCCACACTCCTATGGTCACTTGATCTTTGACAAAGGAGCTAAAACCATCCAGTGGAAAAAAGATAGCCTTTTCAACAAATGGTGCTGGTTCAACTGGAGGTCTACATGCAGAAGAATGCAAATTAATCCATTCTTATCTCCTTGCACTAAGCTCAATTCCAAGTGGATCAAGGACCTCCACATAAAACCAGACACACTGAAACTAATAGAAAGGAAACTAGGGAAGAACCTCGAACATATGGGCACAGGGGAGAATTTCCTGAACAGAACTCCAATAGCTTATGCTCTAAGATCAAGAATTGACAAATGGGACCTCATAAAATTACGAAGTTTCTGTAAGGCAAAGGACACTGTCAAAAGGACAAAGCGGCAACGAACAAACTGGGAAATGATCTTTACCAAGCCTACATTCGACAGAGGGCTAATATCCAAGATATACAAAGAACTCAAGAAGCTAGACTCCAGAGAGGCAAGTAACCCTATTAAAAATGGGGTACAGAGCTAAACAAAGAGTTCTCACCTGAAGAATATCTTATGGCTGAGAAGCAACTAAAGAGATTTTCAACATCCTTGGTCATTATGGAAATGCAAATCAAAACAACCCTGAGATTCCATCCCACACCAGTCAGAATGGCTAATATCAAAAACACAGGAGACAGCAGTTGTTGGTTAGGATGTGGAGAAAGAGGAACATTCCTCCACTGCTGGTGGGATTGCAAGCTGATACAAGCCCTCTGGAGAGTAGTCTGGTGATTTCTCAGAAAACTGGGCATGACACTCCCGGAGGATCCTGCTATACCACTCCCGGGTATATACCCAGAAGCTTCCCCTGCATGCAATAAGGACACATGCTCCACTATGTTCACAGCAGCCTTATTTATAATAGCCAGAAGCTGGAAAGAACCCAGATGTCCCTCAGTGGAGGAATGGATTCAGAAGATGTGGTATATCTACACAATGGAATATTACTCTGCAATTAAAAACAATGAATTCATGAAATTCTTAGGCAAATGGTCAGAACTGGAAATTATCGTCCTTAGTGAGGTAACCCAATCACAAAAGAACACACATGGTATGCAGTTACTATATAAGGGGATATTAACCCAGAATCTCGGAATACCCCAGACACAATTCACATATCAATAGATTTCCAAGAAGATGGAAGGAGAGACCCCTGGTCCTGGAAAGACTGGATGTAGGGGAATGCCAGGACAGAGTAACGAGAGGGGGTTGAATGGGAAACAGGGGGAGGGAAGAGGGTTTATGGGACTTTCGGGGAGTGAGGAATCGGAAAAGGGAAATCATTTGGAATGTAAATAAAAAAACTTAGAAAAAAAAAGAAAGATATTAGACCATCTAGGGCTTCAGTTTGCCCATCCTCTAAGGGAATATAGTAAAGTGATTCTCACAAAAAAAAAAAAATGACAAAAAACGCTCAAGAGACTTTAGGCCCCAAATAGTGGGTAGGCCTGGTGGAAAGGACAGTGTCTCCTTGGAGATAGTGGAGAGGTGAAATAGAATAAGCAACTATGGAAGTTGGACTAGGAGTGGGCCAATGGCTGGACTGGAAAAAATAAAAGTGATGATAACGATGATGATGATGATGATGATGATGATGATGATGATGATGATAAGTTAATTTATTAGTTTTTTATTAACAGTAACTAATTACTTTCCTATGGAATTTAAGGTCTACTTTACAATAGGAACTCACATCTAGTATTGTAAATCTGGCCAAGACCTTGTAGATATAGAAGTCACAGTAGGAGTGGACCATCTACTATTATTTTTCCAAGTAGAAATAGAGTCATACTGCCTTCTAAATAGCATCTTCATGCCCATAGACTAAAATGAGATGCATTCCCCAACTGGCAAAATATCAGAGAATAAATGTATATTATGTATTAAGTACTTACGCATAAATGAGACATGTAAGTGATACCGCTTCCCTTAAGGATCAAGGAATATTTTTAATAGAATGATTGTAATAGCTGGAAACCAAAAAGAACAGTGTCAGAACAATATATTTTTAACAAGATGGACTGTTGCAGTCATGAATTCACCAACAACTCTGGTAACCTGCATATGACCTATATAAGATCAATCCAGTCAAAACTACAATATGTATTCAGGAGGAGCACATGAGGTCCCACCAGTCTATAAAGAAATATTGACAGTTGATGGCTTCTGGGAAAGAGTCAGTTTTCTCTATGGATGTATTTTCTAATACCTTGATCATGCTTCATTGGATGCCTGCATACCAATGTATATAAGGTCGACTAATTGGATTCTGTGGGTTATTTCTTTAAACAAGGACAGAAAGTTGTGAATAGGATATAGAGGGTAGTTTTTGAGGATAGAGTGGTGGGTGAATATGATTGATATATACTGTACCTATGTATGAATTTCTCCAAGATTAAAAAAGAATATTATTTTGAAAATAAAAACATGAAAGCTATACCACAGGAAGGAGACTTTCAAGCTATCTCAAAACTTCTGAATCCTGGGTCCTAAGTATGTGCTCTCTTCAGCAATAGGGACTCACCTTCCATCTCTGAGAGGCAAGCAAGAGCAGCAGCAATAGCCTATAATGCTTTGTGAGTCACTGGGGCTACACTGATCAACACAAGAAAGGAAATTCATCATGCCATGGTATTAGGGTTTTAGTTGGGTAGTCTGTAGTGCTCTAATTAATTATTCTATACTAAATAGTCATCCCTGAAATCACATATGCATAAATTACATTGCCATACAAAATGGTCTTAGCAGATCTTGTATTTAAATATCTATGCATACATATGTAACAATAATAGCCAAAAAATGCCTACAGTTTGAAGGGGATTAAGAGAGGGTTATGGGAGGAACTGAAGGGAGGGCTGTGAAAGAAGTGATGTCATTGTATTTTAATTTAAAAATTGTAGTAAACAATGAAAAATAAAAAAGTAAAAGTGAAACATACTTTTACTAAGAAATATCTTAACTACTTGTTTACTTTTCAAACTACTAACAAGAAGTCATTTTTAATCTGTAATATAATTGGGATGTGCCATCCTATGTTCTGCTCTTGGGAAAAGAAAAGCATTGTTCATAACAGGGAAAGACAAAATATAATATTCTTTCATGACTTGTAGAAGCCAAGAAAGGTCAAAGGTAGATTAAAATATTAAAGAGTAAATACCACAACCCCTGTGAACACAGATAAGGCTAAACTACTCCACAGTCCCTTGGGGTTCTCACCCCTAAGCCTATTCTGCATTTAATGCATGATTTGCCTTCACAAAACTTTGATTGTAGGTTGGTCAATGAATTTCCTTCCAGCCTTTTTGTTTGCCTTTCTCAACACACAATAATATCCAGTTATTTGATGCACTTCTATGGGAGAAATGAGGACCAGAGTCACTCACTCTGACCTTTAGCATGTCCTAGCCTTAACAGGTTCTTTTGACCATTTCAACAATCCAGACCCTGAGATCCTCAATTTAGTTAATTTCAATTAGATGTAAGCAGGATATAAAACATTGTTTCTTACATGTGAATGATTGGCACAATGGTGATATTTGTATGTAGTCATCTCTTTGTATCTATGGATTGGGTCTAAGTCCTGCATAGACACCAGAATTTCTGGAAACTGCAATACTTTACATAAAAATTGCATAGTGTTTTCATCTGACCACATATCTCACTGAAATCTTATCATTCCCAGATTGATTACAACCTATAACACAAGGCAAACACTGCATAGCTAATTGTTAAAGTTTCTTGTTTAGAGAATTGTGACATGTTGACTACAGACAATTATTTTTTAGCATTCAGTTTGTGGATTTGTTTAATTTGTGGATGTAGAATGTTTACATACAGATGATCAACTATAGTTTCAGGTGTAATGTTTGTTTTAGAACAGGACATAAAGAATATATTTGAGCTCAGTGTGTGTTGAAAAAAAATAAACACTTTGGCAAAGAAAATTAGAAAAAATGTCCTATTGGTCCTGCTCTTGCTTGCTTGTGTGTTTTGTGCATTGTTTGCAAAGTGTCCATTTTGACTCATATATTCTCATCATCCCACACATCCCAATTAGAAGCTGGAAGTAACTTGGATGAGATAATGGGCTTCTGGCAACACATGCTATAATCTATAAGAGACAACAGCTATATATTTGTAAACACTAATGTATTTTATTCCTCAAATAACCAATAGTTTTTTTTCCAGAACTGTTGGACAAAGCATAGCTTCTTTTCATTCTTTGAAGTTTAGTTTTCTTAGCTATGCAAAGGTGAGTGAACAGTAACCTAAATGACAGTGGCATAATAGCCCAGTTAGCAAGGAAGGTAGTAGAGTATCTGCATATTGTACACATTCACAAAGCAGGCATATTCATCCCTTTCTCTCCATTCTCTTAACTTTTGAACCAGCCATGTGTGTTTCTTGTTTGTTCTAGTAGAAAACAGCAACATGATTATAGTTAATGTAATGTTTTCACATTTTTCCACAAATCTGTATCCTAGAAATATTTTAGAAAATTTTCTCAAAGAACCAACTCCTCGTTTTGTTGATTCTTTGTATGGTTTTATTTGTCCCTCAATGGAGGAATGGATTCAGAAGATGTGGTATATTTACACAATGGAATACTACTCTGCAATTAAAAACAATGAATTCACGAAATTCCTAGGCAAATGGTCAGAACTTGAAAATATCATCCTTAGTGAGGTAACCCAATCACAAAAGATCACACATGGTATGCAGTCACTGATAAGGGGATATTGACCCAGAATCTCAGAATACTCTAGACACAATCAGCATATCAATAGATTTCTAAAAAGATGGAAGGAGAGACCCCTGGTCCTGGAAAGACTGGATGTAGGGGAACGCCAGGACAGAGTAATGAGAGGGGGTTGAATGGAGAAAAGAGGGAGGGAAGGGGGCTTATGGGACTTTCGGGGAGGGAGGAAACGGGAAAGGGGAAGTGATTTGGAATGTAAATTAAAAAAATAAAATAAAAAAATTTTTATCAATATAAGAATTTTCCTCATTTCCTCTCTCCTCTCACCTCTCTCCTCTCTCTTTTTGAAGCAAAGTATGGAATTTATTGACAACATTTTTATATAGATCTAATAACATCCAATAATATTTACTGATGGATGTAGATACACCTGTAAGAAAAAGACAGTACTACACACCCTGAACTGGATGCTGGCTTCTTAGGAATTACCAAGAGTTTTTCATATTACATTTTCTACTAATATTTATTCCACATTTGATTAGACCTATAAACATTTATCAATTAAGATTAATTTTTCATAATCTAATATAATTGTGTATTTCACATCTGAAACAAATTTAATAGTTTAGTTAACCATCATTTTTCACCATTGGGAGTTCACTGAACTCTCACTACATTCTGTGCTTCATATGACATTTCTGTTGACTTTTTAAAAAATGTGTGAGGGGAAGGAAGGCTCCATAGAGATATAAAAAGGAGTAGAAAATCTATTTTCGAAGATGTAAATGTCTATGTTGGAAAATAGTGAGGAGATCTGGTTTTAATCATATTTTCAGAATATTTTACATGTATTTATGGGTGGATGTGTAGAAGTGCATATTCACATGCATGTGAAGTCAATTTGCAGAGTCAGTTTCCTCTTTCTACCATGTGTGTCCTAAAGATCAGATTCTGGTACAAGCTCAGGGACAAGTGTTTCATGGACTTGTAACTACCAAGTCATCTAATCAGCCCTTATTTTTTCTTTATTTCTTAAAATAGTTTAATTACAATTATCGTCTTATTGCTTGTAGTATTGTTCTCTCTCTCTCTCTCTCTCTCTCTCTCTCTCTCTCTCTCTCTCTCTCTCTCTCTCTCTCTCTCTCTCTCTGTGTGTGTGTGTGTTTGTGTGTGTGTGTGCATTCATGAAAGCCAGCATGAGTGATGGAGTATTCTTGTATAGGTTTGATTTGGTTCTCACTTCCCACCAAGCTGGTCTCAAGCAGGCTCAAATTCAGATTGTCAGTCTTGATGGCAAGTGCCTTTATCCTCCGAGACATCTCGCAAGCTCAGTAATAATAACTTAATAAAATGTGGTAGAGGTGTAGAATTCATCAAAATTATTAATTATGCATTTGTTTCTTACAAAGGCATTTCTAAGTCTTGGCTAGATGTTTCAGGAATGTTTTTTATTGTTTTTTCCTTAAGTTTCATTAATAAATGATGGCAAATCTGTTATTTAAAATGCATTGCTTCAGAAAAATCTCCCCAAGTATATATTCTTGTGAATTTTCTCATTGACAGTGATATAGCAACAAATGTCTATTGATATAGCATCTCCTGTTTGCTTCAGTTTGTCCATTTGCTTTTCTTAAAAATGGGCTTCCCAAAAAAATTCTCATCTTTAGCAAAATTGACAAGTATGCTGCTGTAGCCTTGAGTCTAGCAAGCTGCTCCAAGAGAGGTCTTAGGTCAAAGTTTCCAGACAATACCTTCCTACCTGATGAAAGAAATGGCTGTGTAGAAAATGGTATTGTGTAACAAAGTTTTAAAATGTTAACATTTAGAAATTATTCCAGCTATTCTTGTGCTCCTTAGCTTCCTTAGATAGAATGTGATCATCTATCTGCATTGTAGATTGAAGCATGTGCAGCATTTGTGCCTAGTATTCAGCATCTAATGAATGGAAGAAAATGCAGCCTTTACTTGATACTAAAAGGCTATATTTAATTTCACTAGGCTCACATAACGATTAATTCTCGTTAATGGTTAAGGGTCTTACAAATATTGCATATTGATCTGGCCCTGACAGTCATGGAAACTAGCTACCATTCTTAAAGATGAAAAGAATTTCTCTGTTATTCTTCCTAATTATGCCCAGCTTTGCACTCCATGTAATACTTAACAGTCTTAAATGTAGATTTCTGCAGGGTTTTGAGTATGAAATATTACTTAGAGGCCCATGCATTGGTCCCCAGTTGGTACCAGTATCTGTGGAGGTTATAGCACCTTCCTTGCTAGAAGAAATAAGCCACCAGAGGTGGGCTTTAATGATATAGCTCTGTACAACTTCCTGCCTCCTCTTTCTTCTGTGTAGAGATGAACTGTGATTGAGCAGTTTAATACTCTGCTGACCATGACTTGCTATCTCTGTTGTTGTAGACTCTAGACCTCTAGAATTGCAAATCAAAATATACTTTGTTCTATAAATAGGCTTCTGTCCCATTATTTTATTACATCATCATCATCAACAACAACAACAACAAAAGAAAAACCCTCAAATTACCCAGATGCTGATAATAGATTGGTAATGATGTTGCTGTAAATAACCTGACACTGACATTGCTCTCTTTGAAGGAATGTGGAAGACTTTGAAAGCTTGGACTAAAGCAGTTGGGTATTTTAAGCAAGGTCTGGAAGAGAATAGTTGAGAGTAATGACCTAGCTTCTGAGGTTTCAGAGGGGAACAAGAACTCTATTGCCAACTGGACATGAAATGGCAAAGAAGGCAGCTTCATTGTGCCCATATCTAAGAACATGCCCGATGCTAAATCTTAAAGTAATAAAATTTTGTGACAATACCACATTGATTGTATGGATTGGTTATTACCCCTAACTCTCAGGCAGATCTATAATCAAAAAGAGCAATGCTGTTAGAAGGAGCATTTGGTATCTGCAATAGGTGAATCTCGGGGAACAAAGAGCACTAAGAAGCTTACAGATTCCAAAAAGCATGTACCGAAAGACAGGCTATAACTATTAAGGTGATTGTCAGTGATAAAAATGAAAGCTTTCCGCTCTGCACTGGAAAGATAAGAAAGGTAGCCTCAGGTAAAGAGTAATCCAGCTAATCTTCCAACTTGTGAATGAGAAAGTTTAAGATGTTTCTTGTTTTTGCACAACAACACAATCTGTTGTAGATGTGATCCATGGGATCAAAGATCCTTCTAGGCCAAGAGCCAAACTTGTCAGGTTCTTTCCCATGCTGCATGCTATGAGGGCTAGGCATTCATTTCCAATCATAACTGGTGATGAAGAAATAGAGAAGACCATAAGAATTACTGCAGTTATAACACAACAGATCAAGTAATCTAGAATACTTAAGGACATATCTAGATATAAAGAATCTATCAAGACTGAATAACAGAGAAATGAATGGTCTCCTTTCTCCTGAAACCTTGCAATGCCTGTTGGAGAGACTTCTGCCTTCTCATCCTTGAATGACTTGTGGAAGTGCCACTGAATTGTTTTAACCTTGGTGGCATCCTGGTGTTTTGAAACAGTTGAATTTTGTTTAGTGTGAAAATATATACTTGAAATACAGTAAAAGTGTTATTTGAAAATTAAAAAATGACCAACTTCAGGTATAGAAGGATTTGAAAGAGTCTAAGACCTTTAGCAGATAATGTAATTCTCACACAGGGTAACTGTTCCTTCTGTAATTATGTAATTCAGTGAATATTGGTGACCAATGGGGCTCTCATGGTTTTATTGTGAGGTTTTCAGAACGGGAGTAGTTTATTGTTTTAAATAAGAAAAAGCTTATGACAAAGAGCAAATCTCCTAGATAACAAGAAGGTACCCATAATGCTTCATATGTAGTACAGAAAAACTGAAGTGGGTTTCCCTGATCTTGCTGATATAATAGCAAACTTGAACATGAAATCAGGTATGGTCTTGTTCTACAAATCCAAGATCACCCCAAATGATGACTCATTGAAAAGCTAGTCATGAAACAATTTGTTGTTTTTGTTAGTACTTTGTAACATAGAGTTGCGGAACTAACATGAAATTATCTTTAATCATATTCCTCCAAACATCAAAGGTTTCCTCTATATGAAACCAACAATGAAGAAAATGGATTGGTCTTTGAGAACTGGGTGGGGCAAAGCATACATCACTCTTGTGTTACAGGAGATTTTTGTTGTTGTTTTATTTTTCAAATGTACTAAGAAAAGATAATAAAATCATCAATTTCAATGACTTGCTGGGGGAGGACTAATCTGTATATATAAGTATTATAGTGATTTTTTCCTAATCCTAACATCATATTTCCCTATTTATTTGTATATTGTCCTGGGAATAAATTTTCTTTCAGATTACAATACATGCATGCAAATTAACTCCAACCTTTGAAATGAATATCAAGGAGGAAGGGAGAACCAGCTGAACATACTTGACATACTGCATACATGACTTCTGAACCAGCTCAGTATGCTTGGCAGTGCCCACAGGACTCTAGAACCAACTCAATATGCTTGATAGGGCCCACAGGACTCCAAAACAAACTCAACATTCATGGCAGAATTCACACAACACTTCTGGAGAGCAACATTCACCAGTGTCATTCCCATCTAGTCCCTTGGAATAAAGAAGCATTAGACCACTTTCTTGTTGGATAGCATGCATCCTCATCCTGTACAGGGAGGCTTTCTGAAAACACAGATTTCTGGGATATCTCGAGCTTCTGTTAATGTGCCTTTTAGCTTGAGAATTTATATGCCGACCACTTTCTCCAGCCATATTCAGTGTTCTGACCCTAGAGTCACAGCTTCAGAGCCTTTGCTCGACATCAGAGGAAGCTTCTGCTAATGAACACCTTAATGTATCTCTCAGCTTGGTTATTCCTTTTCTTCACTATCATGAAAGAATAAAACATGCCAGACATGCCAGTGTGAGTTTTCACTAAGTGTTGATGCTTGGTATTGCACAGTTCACTGATTTTTCTGTTTGACAAATGTGTCAACTTCTCCTGAGCTGGGAATATCTGTTTTCTAAGGCTGGAGTTCATATGATTCAGTGAGAAAGATCTAGAAAGAAATGAATAAAAAAATTAAGCCTTTTAGTTATCAAGATACCTATCTACAAATAACCAATAACAAGTTATGACTGAAACTTGTTTGCAAGTTCCCCAAGCATCACAACACCCAGAACATGAATAAGTGGCTTCAGCCTATGGATGCTTACCTCTGTAGTCACCTCATGCTTATGATGCTGGGCTTGTAGCACACCTGTGATCACAAAGAGATTCAGTCTCCAGATTTGAATCGTAAATCCAAATGATGCAAGGTAGAGGGTGGGGTAGGATATCACTGCAAGTGACTTAGACAACTAGCAGTAACAAAGAAGAAACCATCACAAGCTGCCTAAAAATAATCCAATCTATCCAAACAAAATACGTTCCCAACTAAGATTTTCCTTAAAGTTTCTCAGATGCCTGAATAATTCCAATGCCAATCTCATAGCACTGGAAAAATTTCAGTGGAAGAAACAGTAGACATAACCTGTCAGAAATAAGTATCTGATAATTCCAATGCCACTCTCATAACACTGGAAAAACTTCAGTGGAAGAAACAGTAGACATAGCACATTATGAGAATGCCTCTCAAGGACTTGGAATGGTCCATGGAGTATAGAAAACCAGAAACTGGATCTTAGATTCTAAGCAAATATATGGAGAAAAATATTGAAGGAAGGAGACTTTTATCAGATCTACAACTCTGAAGATATCTGTGGGCTAAGTTAATAAAGCCAATGATTGAAACCTGTTAGGCTTAGAGTCAAAAGATAAATATCATTTGAAACATACCAGCTTCTTAATCCCCATAGGCCAACATTTGAGCAGTCCCAGTAGCCTTCAGCTTTCTGTAGCTGGGACACGTTCCCATACTCTTCTTCACATCTGCACCCACTTTTCTCTAGATAAGAATATGAAGGTCAGAAGAGTAAAACAGGAAGCTTTGAGAGCTGTCTCCATGGTAATAGGTATATCAGAATACACTCAGGCTATGTAATCTTGCTCTCTATGTTTGCTCCTCAGGAGATATAATCCCTTGGCCCTGTTAATCACTCTGTACTGGACTTAATCAATTTTTTAAAAGAAGATCAATACTACTACCAGCTTCTTCTGGTTTCTCAAATACATACTATGAACTCAGGTGATAGGTTCACAGTAGCCACCCAGTGAAAGCTAGGCATTATCATTATTTGAAAACTCCCAGGCATTTAGAAATGCAATTTCTAAAGCTATAGCAGAGATTTTTGGCCTTATTTCTACTCTTCTGTTTAACACTAACGTTAGCATCTTTCCAAGTCCAGTTCTTAAGTATCTGCTGTTGCTATTCTTGTCCATCTATGATTCTTAGCAGCACCAAGTTTGGCGTTTCCAAACCACTGCTAATTTCCATCACAACTCCCAGTGATCTGTTGTCTGTTTATTTGCAGAATTGGTCATAATTTAGTCCTTTCTATATAAATTGTCTACATTAGCTCCTAAAACTCTGCAGTTGTCTACTGAGGTGCCAGCATTTGGATGGGTGTTATAACACTACATTTTCTCTTCATTACAAGTCCTAAAAATAGGGTGCAACTGACTAACGTTTTCAGCCTTCACAGCAAGATTTGGTTCGTCAGGAAATGGTGTGGGAGTAGTTCCCGTATTCACTGAAGGTGCAAAGTGCAAAACAAAAATAACTCAACAAGAGTTTAACAGCCCTTCTTTATGTACGTTATTTACAAAGGCCACAATCTGGAGTTCCAGGCGTAGCTTTGGGAAGCTCAGGAGATCCTTCTGGAAGGGAGAATTATGCCAATATGGAGTGCACAAAGGGGAAAAAGGGTAAAGATAGACAAGATTGAGTTTACTGTCTCTGCCCTCTTCATCAGTAGTGTTTACATGCATGCTCAAATCTCAACAGGACTTCAATAATGCAATTCATTAAAACACAGGAAGGCAGCTCTCAATTTTCATCTTCTTCATCCTCTTGTGAGTGTCTTTGAGTTGGGTTCTTTTTGTTGTTGTTGTTGTTGTTGCTGTTGTTTTAGTCTGTAAAGGAACACACATTGAATTAGCAGGTCTTAATTGTCTTTGTACTTTCTGAGGCTTCGTAACGTTTGGAACAAACATGGAGACATTTCAGTATTATTGCTCTTCTACCCTTCAATAGAAGTTCTAAATATAGGTAGGAGAAAACCTCTCTCTTCATTAATGTGACTTCCATAGCAAATAGCGAGCACTGATGTTTGATTTACTTCATCTCCTCACTCTCACAAACATATTCTTGATGTACCCATAATTCTCAGATGAACATAATTAAATAAGTTGCTGCTCTTTTATTTCATTTATTTTTCCTACATTGCTGTTAGTCTTTCCATTACAAATGTAGAAGAATATTCTAGTATGTAACATAACATAGTAGAAAAATTCTTTATTTTCCTGCAAATGACATATTACAATAAACACCATTCTCAAACAAATCATTTGGAATTACTGCACTCTATCACTGTCTGCAGTGCACTTTAGGAGTTAATAGAGTCACTCAAATGAAAGCAGAGATTTCCTGTTTTCATTTTAGGCCACGTTCTCATCAAAAGTACATTTTTCAGTTTATAATTTGGAAAAAAAATTTTTTTTTACTTGAAAATCAGAAAGAGAAGGCAACATTGGCAAAGAGAGAGAGAAACGCTACTTTTCCTTATGTGAGAGGCAAGAGGATGATGGATTAAAGCAGATGTAGAGTGTTTGCAGTTATATAAGACTATTAGTGACTGCTTGTTCTGGTTTCTGTAATTTGCCCATGTCCCACTTTATATAACTCAATCCATTGTGAGGCAAACCTGAAATAAGTGCACACAGTATTCCACATTTCACTTTGTCAGCATATTTTTAAAGTGTAGAACAAACACAAGAGACATCACGTTTCATGAATAGAGAACAGAGTATTTTTCACATCCCAGGGACTGATAAGAAGCACAAGGTTAAGGAGATTAAAAACAAAACAGCAGCAGTGAACAGATGTGTTTGCTGTTGCGGATAGGGAAGCTTATCCATTTACTTCAATTAACAACAAGAGTGAGCGCATCGATACTCAAGCTTGTCTGATGCCTTATTTATTTTTTTTTCCAATTTGACAGGTAATAGTGGGGCTGGGAAAATGTCACAACAATTTAGTGCTGCCTCACTGACCTTAACCAGTTCAGTGACAACATGCATGCATTTTGCAGAGATTCCTTATGATTCATGATAATGTTGTTTCTGTCGGTTCCTATGACGGGTTTAAAACTCAGTTGTGATTAATGCTTTAAAATTAAGTCCTCTTATGGGTTGTTCATTTGGGTGCTAAGTAAAATCAAGTTCAAACATTTATGAGCAGTGTGAAAAATGTGGAAACTTTCTTTAGGATGGTGTCTTTTCACATTGAGTCATAAATGAAACCAACTATGTTTGACAAAGAAAGACTATTGCGTCATGCAGCCAAGCTGCTAACCACCCCTGTGCTCTAAAACATCTTGTCTAAATTTAAGCAGATTATGTCACAGAAATTTAAGTATATGTAAAAAAACTCCTAATTTTACCACATGAGAGTAAATTATCCCTTCAGCAAAACTGACAGCGGTACCCAAATACAATAGTATCTGCATGCCACATCAATGCCAGTTGACCCAAAAAAATAAATGCTTTTCTTCTAATAGTAAAGCTTAGCTAATAACCACATGAAACAAGAGAAGGGAAATGGCATTTTTTAAGAGAAAAATAAGGTTCTATTTGTGCAGTTCTAAGAGTTAGTTCAGGAACCTGCCTGGGAGTCTCCAGGAAAGCATCACTGAACTCAGACAAAGCTGAGTCCATACACTAGTTTCTCTCTTCATCAAAGGAATATCAGGCCACCTGTTCATCCCCAAAGCTTCCAGCCACACCTTCTTACATATGAGGAGCTCTTCTGAGGTTTTCTAGGGAATAGCATACTTCAAGGCTGCTAGCAGCCAAGCTAACAGAATGTCTTTAAGGAAATATGAATTAACTATGAGGTTGGGGCAGAAATGTTCCTTAGGTCACCCCAAAGATAGTCTCATCATTGTGTTCACCTCAATTGACTCAACATGCTCTCAATTCTGTGAGGTTTTGCAGGACACCCCAGTACCCTCAAGATGTGTCATGTGTTCTCATATCTTTATTGACATTGTACTTATGCATAATGATTCTTTTTGTCTCTGAAGTCATGGAGAAGATCTACAGACCTGTTTTCTTATTTGTCTTTAAATAATTTGATTCGAAAAACCAGCATGTCTCTAATCCTACATAAATACTCCATAAGCATTTGAATTACATTGATTGTAGATGCCATATCAAAATCCTTTGGGCAATGCTGTCATGGAGGAGCTAAAATTTAGTTATAAAGAGACAAGACAAAGTAGAATAAATAACTGTTATACATTATGTTGTGCCTTGCCCCCATGTCAAGAAAAATATAATAAAGTAATTACAGTGTGGTATTCTAAGCCCAGGGTGCAGCCTGAGGGTGTATCTTTCTTTGGAAATAGAGACTTTACAGATGGAGTGAAGTGAAAAGAAAGTCATTAGTGTAAGCTTAATCTAATGTGAACAATATCCTTAAAAGGGGGACAATTTGAACAGACACATAGAAGGAGGGTCAAAATCATCAAGCAATGGACTGTCTCTAAGCAGATAAGAAAAGCCTGGAAAAAGTTCCTCATTCCCTTCTCAAAAGGTAACCACTCAGGGGGCAGCTGTATAAAAGATTTCAAGTTTCCAGGATTGTGAGAAAAGATATTTGCTTAGTCTAAGCCAACAAATTTGTGATATTTTGTAGTCATAGCCCTAAAAGCTGAAGACAAGTCTTTGAGTTTATCTTCCTATTAATAAAAATGGTTAAAAGAAAACAATGTGGAAAAGCATGGTGGCATTTGTCACATGAGGTAGATGACATAAGGACCCACATATGACCTCTATGGAGTATGATAAAAATGGGGAGCCTGCCTTCACCCTTCATTAAAAAACAAAAAAGAAATGATATCTGCACCATGACAATTCTGCACTTGCCCAGCATTCAAATGCTCTGGGTAATATGAAAATAGATCACAAGTAAAATGGGAAATTATATTTTCAATAAGCAATCAGCCAGTTCTGCAAAACAGATTATTAAAATGTCTTCATTTGATATCAGTGTGAAAATATAAATGGAAAATAACAATTCTCAATGTTGTATGTGTATTGATAATGTGATGGCCAGAGGAACCATATTCATTCTTTACCTGAATACATTTTCAGGCTTTATTAATAACCACAATTATATAGGTTTATAATACTAGCCATGATTACTTAGGCTTATCAACACAATGACTATACGTTAAGCTAAAGTGACTGCTGTTTCCTGAAGTGAAAATAGAAACAGAGGAACAAAGAGAGGCATGTTTAGTGAGATAATACATCAGGTAGCAGGGGGAAGAAAACACATAAAATGAAAGTGTAGAACTTATTTATTTACAGTGACTGAGATAATTTTCCAAAGAAGAAAAGATCTTTGATTGGTTTTGCAGTTTTGAAACTTTGTTTTTTATTTCAGCATCACAGAGCTTAATTTTAATTTTCATTCAGAGAAAAGCAACGTTCCTGTTCTATGGGGGTAGCTCTCAAATTTAAGAAAATTATTAAGAGCTGAATGTGGGAAATGGAGTATTTTGGCTTTAAAATAGCACATATAATCTAGCAAGACATTAAACCAAAGGAATGAAAAGTACCCAGGTTCTATCCTCAGTCTTTATTCCTAACCTAGAACCCAATGTGCTGGTGTGTACCTTTCAATAATTCTCTAAAGCTGTTTCATTAGAGCCACATACATCATTACTCAACAGGCAAAATAGAAAAATAAAGACTTCTCCAAGAAACCTTTGTGAAAAGATATAATACAGTCAAATGAAAAATATTTAAAGTGTTAATTTGATTTAAAAAATCCTAAAGAAATAAACTCTCCATGCTCTAGCATTCTGTTTCCTAATACATATTCTCCTTAAGTCAACAAATCCTTATTGATCCTGGAGTGACTTAGGTGTATGTTTGGCTGTATACTGTATTTGTATATGCATGAAAGTATATTATCTAAACTCTTAGTTTATTCTAAAATAGAGGCACACTACTATATCTATTAGATTAAATACACTCCATTTAGCTAGAAAGACATCTTCCAACTACTTATGTATATTTACAAAATCCACTTATAACTATTTTTGAAAGAATGAATAGCTCTGTAATTTTACTCTAAGTAAGACATAAGAAAATGCACAGAAATAAAATTGGGTAGTGTGTACAGAACCTGTACACTGTAGATTTCCTGTAAGATAGCTCCAAACCTGTCACAAGTGACTTCCACTGCCACAGTTTCCATGAGAATAGAAAGTACAGAGATGTTACCCTACACTGTTAAGAGATTAAACTAATGTCAGACATGGATATTAAGTAGACAGTGAGTTGGAAGAAAGCTCAATAGGGTTGCATTAAAATCTTTTGTACTACACTTGTCTTACACTCATCTCTGAAAGGTACTCTGGCCTTGAATATGTCTAAAGTCTAGCCATTGTCTTAGTCTTCACTAGGGTAGGTAGGGATCTATCACATGAACACATGGACAGAAGTATCTGCCTTCAGCTGGGTATTCTATACTGCCAAGAGTTCTTTCTGCAAGTCCTCCCTCAGCTACTTTGGCCTTGCCCTGTCTATCTTCCAATCCTTGGATTCTCCCTCTATCCCTGTCCCTCTCAGATGACCTTCAGGGACTTAATTGCTTTCCTCAATACTTCCAAAAAGGCATATATCTGTTGCCTTTTCCCTCTGTGATAAAAGTTTTGAAGTCCAGTTTACCTCTGGAGCAGTGACTGGTCCAAAGAATTGGTGATCTCAGGAAAACTCATTCTGTTCTTACTTGATAACAGTGAAATGGTACAGACTCAAAACACCAAAGGTAGTATAGGACAGAGCTCATGGAAGCAGGTACCAGGTCTCAGAAAAGTCTCTCAGGAAGACACCAGGGATACTTGTAAATTGTGCTCAAGCAACATAGAACAGTACCTGTAACCAAGCACAGTTACTTACCTCAGCTTTGAGATCTAGTGTTTTTATCAGAGGAACACATACAGGTCTGCAGAACCATGCCACCTCAACCAGTAAGATTCCACCACCGTCCTTCTCAGCTCAAAGTGACATTAGCAATAAATCACACTGCCAAGATACTCTTATCTGTTCAAATGGGTACAACGTGATTGCCCAAGCATGAGGCATAAAAAACCATTTACAGTGTTGTAACAATCAGTGACAGACTGCTTTTCTAGCACATGAAAGCCCTGAGTTTGATGCAAACATTCATATTGAGAAAGGCATTTTATGATCTCACATTTTATCCCCCAGGAGCCAAGTGAATGCCAGTCTAGAAATTAGGCCTTTCATTGAAATCTGTAGAGGATAAGTAAATAGGGCTAGAGAGGTTAACCTTCTCTGCCTGTTTTTCTCTCTTTTAAACTCTCTTGCTTTTCTTTTTCTGTACAAGTATAGTATTTTGTTCTGTTTCTAATCCCTTATTCCTATTTGTGCATTTTCTCTTTTCTGAAATTCTATACGAAATTATAAAAAGGATTCCCTTTTAATCAAGTGCAAACACATTCAAAATTAATTACAGAGACTCTCAGTTCCACCAAAATGGAGCATATCTCTGTTTCATTTAATTTAGAACCTTTGGGGGAAACCCTAACAACAAACACAAAGAATTTTTAAACTTCCTATGGAAGTTGGGAAAAGAATAGTGGCTGCCTAAAGACCTCAAGACTAGGAAAACCCTAAGCCAGTAAAATCTATGCCCATCTTTGTGTTTTACTAATCCCTTCTATGTATATCTCTGAGTTATGTACATTACCAGTGAAAAAATGTTCCAAGAAAAGCCATTATCCAGAAGCAATGAGACTCACTAACATGGAACCTAAAGCCAGAAATTCTTGATTTTAGCAACAGCTATCCCACTATCTATTGAAACCCAAGGCAAAGCCCCCTCTCTCTACTTCATCCCTAGCCAGCACATATGCATCATTGCTAGGGGTTCAGGAAAATTGATCTGGAATTTGGAAGGAAATCTTCCAGCCTACCTCTAGAACAGAAGGAAGTAGCTGATAGGTTCTTCCAGAACTGTGTGCTAAATCATCTGTCTTGATTGAACATAAAGGCCTCACCCTTCCTTCCTCAACATGCTGTCAATGTGCACAAAAAGACAACTGATCATCTAGTCCTTTCCTGGCAATCAAGTGTGCTTCAAAATCACAGTGAGTGCCTAGAGATAAGCAGAGGATCCTTCCACCTTAGTAGTAAAACAAGGAGGAAGGCAGCAAGGGGAAGAAGTGTGTTCTTTATCTGCAAATAAACCTTCCAAACAATCATAAAACAATGGGAAATTAAACAGAAATCAGCTAAACAACCTGTGGTCAAACAAGGAGATCTTAGTATTTACTAAAAGCAAACAGGATAGTGAAAAACAGCTTTGAAGTTCTAAGCTATATATACAGAAGAGAGACCCCAAACCAAAATTTCTATTTCCTATATCAGTATTCTAGAGTAAGTAGAACTAACCAGACTCTGAGTAAGCAGAAAGAAGGAAATATGATAAAAAGAAAAAAAAAAATCAATGACATTTAAAACAATGAAAAATATAATGTAACAAAAAGCTGTTTCTTCAGAAAATCCAATAAAATTGGCAAGCCTCTAGCAAGGCTGATGAGACATTAAGACAGAGGTATGAAGTCCCAGTTTGAAGAAGGAACAGAGGATATACTGTGGATTATTGAGCTATTGAAGAAACAATCACTAGATATGATGAAATGCTTTATAATAATAAATGCAATAATTTTGAATAAATGGACCAAGTTCCTAAAAGAACAATATATAGAAATTCACCCAAGATGAAACAGGCAACCTGAACAACTTGTTATTTCAAAATTGAATTTATATTTAAAATCAAGCTCTTAGAAATCTTCAGTAGTAAATGATATTCCTACAGAATTTTTCCAGGCATTTTAAAAATTAACATAAATTTTACAAACCTCATATTAATGGATAGAAATAACACTGCTGGTAAATTTCATGGAATCAATATTATAATCAGACAAAAAGAAGACAAGGAAGAAAACTACAAATAGCTGCCACCAAATTAATCACAAACTCTACAATACAGAATCAGCAAATCCAGTTTAGTAATGTAGACGAACCATCATACATCATGACCTAATGCGATTTGTTTCCGTTATACAAACTAGTTTCAGTGTTGAAACATTCACCAAGGCAATCAGCATATGTGGAGGGTGAGGAAACACAGATTCATTAGCATAGCAGTTGACACAGAAGAAAATTTAAGAGTACTGGTTTTGTGATTTTTAAGAATCAGAAACCTCTCCAAGGCAGAGGTTTTATTTTTCAGTATTATTTTTAAATAAAATAGTTAACATTTAAAAATTCTTCTCTAAAATTTGGAACATACTATTCAATATACAAAAAAAAATTAAAGACTATACTGAACAGAAAAAGTATTGAATGAACATAGACTAGAAAAGCTGGGGTCTCCTCTTGCCTGCGTTCTGGGGGACCCCAATGTACCTTAGAACAATAAACCTCTTGTAGATTGCAGCGATTCCGGTCTCTGTGGCCTTATTGAGTAGGGGTCTTCCAAGGGACTCTTACATCTAGTGCATTGGCCAGGAATTTCCCCCCTCAGGATCCAGACATCATGTATCGGAGGTTTGCTCAAGCAAGGTAACTTGGGATTCCTGTCTGTTGTGCTGTCTGTCTGTGTGTGCATCTTGTGTGCCTCTTTCTTTTTTCTTTTTTTCTCCTGTGGTTGTTCCGTCTGTAGTTTCAGTTTGATCTGTAGTTGCCAGAATGGTGGGCTGACATGCTGAATGCCTTGGCAATGGGGGACTCGGAGGATGCTCTGGTCTCCTGCTGGGAGAATGAATCCAATAGGGTTTATCTCCATCTGAGCACAGGAGGCTCCCGCCCCTGGCCATCTGAGTCTGTTTTTCTTCTGTGGTGGTCGCCAGGTGGTCGTTTTTTTAGTTTGTCTTTTGGCCTTTGTTTCGTTTTTTGGACTTGTACTGACTGACAACTGTGTTTGAAACCATGGGAGAGACTGCTTCTACTCCTCTGACTCTGCCATTAGACCATTAGAAGGAAGTCAAAAGAAGAGCTCACAACCTGTCAGTGGAAGCTAGGAAATGGAAGTGGCAGACTAAGTTCTTCAGAGTGGCCCACTTTTGAGGTCAGATGTCCGGTCCAGGGCTCCTTTTCTCTTCCTATCATCAAAGGAGTCAAGAAACAAATCTTCGGGTTCAGGGTCCACAAGTCACCCAGACCAAGTCCCATATAGTGTCATCTGGGAGGACTTAGCCACCTTTCTGCCCTCTGGGGCCTGTCCCTTCCTTTGCTCCACAGGACCTCGGCCAGTGGGGATATATGCTTTCAAGGAGACCCCCAAGAAGACCATCTTATCAGATCCTGATGCCAATCTCCTCCTTTTAGACCCCCATCCCTACCCTCCTTCTTTGATTCAATAGAGATCACCACCGTCCCCTTCAGCTCCATCTTCAGAGGCTGGTTCTAGACCAGCTATGGGGACCAGGAGTCGACAAGCTGCACCCCCAGGCCTTGTGGTGACCCTTCCCTTCCGAGAATACAGGCCACCCAATGAAGAAAGGTATAAGTATGTTTTGCATGTCTTGACTATAGAGTATTGGCTTATAAGTTATTAGACATGATTTAAAAGGATGTAATGTTGGTAACAAAAAGTTAGTTTAAAACTGCTAATTCTGGGTTGGAACCATCATAAGCAACACATGGCATGACCCAACCCAGGAAAAATAGGCCTCTAAAGATACTTCTAAATTGGCATAATGTTTTATGTGGATCTTATCCTAGAAATTAGACTCATAAGGAATAAGATTAAAGACAATGTCTCTTTAATAAGTTGCACTGTCATGCATTCAAACACAAAAACTGGCAGAAAAACTTTGTAGTGTGAAAGTAATGCATTTGCCCTTGATTTTAAAGAAAATAGACTGTTTAAAATTGGGTTTTGCTTTCCAAGTTGTAGTTATGCCCTAATATTATGCAAGAGAAAGTAAAGAATTACGGTTAACAACTGCCAGTGTACCCTTGACTGCAGTTTGCAATCTGATTGAAGGCTCACGATTTTTAACATATTTTGTAAATAAGATGATTTCAAGAGTAATAAAGGTTAAAAACAGCTGTGGTCAGTAGAGACCTGTTGCCACTTTTTCACAAGTTTATTGGATACAGTTGTAGAAGCAAAATTTCACCCCCCAAGTTTGAAAAGGAGATTTCAGTGTTAATTTATTTGATATCAAAGAGGCTTTTTTTTAATTATTTCAAAAAGACTACTAAAAACAGCTAGTAGAATTTTTCCAGGAACCCTAAAATTATAGGTTCCTTTCATTATTTGACCCTCATACAATGGGGTCTGATTGCAGGCTGCTGCCCCCACAAGACAGGTGGGTGTGTGTCTGGCCTTGGACGATAGGCTCAGATTTGAAAATATTTATATTTGAGTTAATGTAAAGCTCAGAGCTGCCTCAGTGGAGGCTAGTGAGGTACTGATTTTGTCTTGCAAACTCCATGCAAGGAGTTTCTGGCCAAAACAACATTGTTGACAGACTTATCCAGCTGTGGTTCAAAATAGAGTTCAAACTTAAGATCTATGAAAGATTAATAAGGCTACGTAGAACTTATGAAGGCATTAAAATTTGGCCTGCCTACTCCATACAACATTATTATAGATTTAAAAGGTTGTTTTTGCTTTGTGGATCCTGATAATTGTAAAAGCATTTACATCTAATGAGCTAATAAATGGCTGATAGCCTTATCTTATATGAGAAACAATGTTTTGTCTCTGCCTCAGTACAAGAAACTAGGATTTTAAATCTTTCAGTGTATATTATTCATAGAATTCTATTACAGGTCTTTGCTCTTAACAATAGATTTTCAAAAATTTTAAGTAGTTGGTGCTCCAAAAAGATTCAAAGGTAATGTACCAATTATATCCTAAGTAAATTGACACTGAAGAAAATTATCAAATAAAGATAATTTCCCTATTCTAAATGATTTTCAAAAGTTGTTAAAATATACTAATTAGCCTTATCTTATATATTAACTTCATCTTAAGCTTGCCACAGGAGGGTTTAAACCTCTCTTCTCAAGATGGATGCAAATTAACTGGTTAGAGACAAATAACTTGGAGGAACCTACTGTAATCATTTGCCAATATTTTATGTGTTCACTGCCATTCCTTGGCAAAGAGAACATTAATGTATAATCACCTTTTTTCATTTCCAAGTAAAGTTTTAACATCCTCTGATAAAGATATTAGTGTGTTAATAAAGTGTTGTAAGATAAAATCATGATGAAACATTTGTTCCTTGTTTCAAACAGCAATCAAATTGGTCATTGCAGAGTATTGATAGTTGGTCTATTACATGACAAGCCTTTTAGGCAAAATTGATAATTGTTATCCAAGGGACATGTTGTTAAAATTTGCTTCCATATATGCTTTTATATTTTCTATAGATTTATACATGCACCTTATAAAGAATGCATCTGCTGTGGGAGTGAAGCTCATGTAATTGGATCACATGTTTATTCTTTTGAGTTTCCCCTGCTTCTGCACAGATAATTGACTTGAGTGCTGTAGCTGCTATTTTTAAAAATGTTAAAAAATCAAGCCTTTAATTTATATACTGATAGCATATATATATATATCATGGTTTCATGGTTTATAAATGCTTGATATTGTTCCTTTTTTAGATACTGCTAATTCTTAAATTTTGCAATTAAATTTTCAAATACAACTCAAGTCAAGAAAAGATACTGTTCCTTCAAATGACTTTCCTCTAGATATTTAAGGGCCCATCCAAGGGCAGGAGAGATTTGTATCCCAGGCAGTCTAAAGGCCTTGAATAGGAACAATTGGCCATGCAATCATATTCTTTACAACATCAAAATAGTAATGACTTGAAAATGATTTTATATTTTTAAAATATTGTGCACATCAAATTGTAAAGTCTTGTTCTCAGTGTCCTCAATTTCTACCTGGTGGAGGTGCCAGGAATTGAGAGAAATTAATCAATTATTACAGATAAATGGTACTCATATTTCCGATTTTAGAAAATTAAAACATGTGCATGTCACTAATGATACATTTTCAGGTTTTCTAGTTGCAACTGCTCTAACTGGAAAAGCAACTAAAAATACTACGTTTATTTTCTACGCTTGCATAGTCATTGCTTACATGCCTATGCTCGGTGTTCCAACTTAGATTAAAACAGATATGGAAGGATCCACTTATTGGCATATGGCATGATCCTGATCAGTTGTTTAATATGGGGAAGAAGGCATGTTTGTGTTTTTTCTGCAGAATGCTACAGAAGCATGCTAGCTGCCAGAGTGATTGGCGTGGCATGCTGAAGATAATGCCAACCTGTGAACTTGTTGAGTGCCCTGACAATGGTGACTTTGCTTGCCTATGTTCCAGATTAGATAAACTGCCTTGCTTCAAGCTTTTAGACCTTGTGGGACAGAGAACATGGAGATTGCTAAAACTGACTTAGAAAAATTAATGTAAAGGAGGAGATATAATGGCTCTTCTCTTTCCCTTAATGTGATCAGTTTACTCTATCATAGTCTGGTCTAGAATTAAATCTTATATTGGAGATTCCAATTATGAAGATGACTAATAATCTTTATCAGCCAGCTGAGTTAATTTAGAATATAGTCTCCACTCTTTCTGAGAAGTAACAGCTTATCTGTTGACTCACAAAGCTACCTCACCAACCCCAGAGGCTAGTTTTTGTGTCTGATAGCTAATTTGCAACTGAATTAGATACCTTGGTCCTTCCAGAGACAAGTAAATCTTGTTCCACTTCTAACTCTTGACCTTGTATGTTAACCAGACAGGTTGTCTCCACCGAGGCTCTCCTGGATTGAAAACTGGCATGTCTATTAAAGACACTTGCAGGATGTTTGACAATAAATCGACTCCCTGGCATCAAAACCTATACAAGTGGATCTCCTTTATGGAGTCACATAGAACTCAGATCTATGTGTCTGCTTACGAGCTGACATGTGTACCAGTGGGAGGTACAAGGCAAAGCACTGCAAGGGGAGGACCATGTTTTCTGCCTCTGAGTACCCTGTGAAGCAAACCTGATTACATAGAGCTTGGTGTTTAAAGGCATTCCAACAACAAGGAAACCTAGATCCTCTCCTCCACAAAAGACACTATAAAGTATTTAGGAGGATAGGTCAATCTTCCACTCCCTGGTTAATACCCACCGTCCTTTGAAGGATGATTAAACACTTGGTTACCTCCTCACTTAAAACTAATAAAAAGAGAGGAGATGTAGAGGGCCATATTGAGGTGCTATGCCACCTGGCAGGAACTTGACATTGACCAAGGTAAAGTTCTTCTCCCAGCCTTTGAGCTGGAATTCCTGTGTTAGCCATAATCCCCTCCACCAAGGGTGGAGTGCTCAGAAAAAGGTGAAGTTCCTCTTCCAGATCTATAAATTCCTGAATTAAGCAGGTGACCCACCCAGCTTCCTGAGCAGTTGAGTCAATGCCCAGTGAATTTGTAGATCAGAGAAAAAAGACACAAGGAGCTTTTTAATAACCCCATGTGGGGCACCTGGAATGGAATTTTACCTTATTTGCTCCCCTTATTAGGACCATTGGTGAGCTTACTATTGATCCTATCTCTGGGACCCTTAATCTTTAACAAAATAAATGCCTTTATAAGAGAACGTGTCAGTACCATTCAGGTGCTAATGCTGAGGCAACAGTACCAGGAACTAGGACAGTATGAGACCTCATTTCAGGATTGAAATGGTCATAAGAAAAAGGGGGGAGTGTGAGAACTCTGTCAGAAACAGCAGGCCAGTTCCCCCCAACCAAGGATGGGGGCTCACAGATAGACTGGAACTTTCCATTCTACCCAAGACTGCCTGGGGGAAGACAGATAAAGAAATGGCCTAAACAGAGAACTACCCTGCCTAGAGTGAGAACAGAGAGGGAAGTGACTTGACAAAAAAGACAATGCCAGGAAGTACTACAAGGTGGGCAGGACAGGGCCAAATGGAGGAGACAATCTCCCCATTTGAGTTGATCAATAATTTTAAATGTTGCTCAGGGTAACCAATCGCAGTCATCCAACTCAGGCAACCACTGAAGTCCCAGCCAAAATGTTTATAAAAAAGTATATGCTTTGTGAGCTCAGGGTCTCCTCTTGCCTGAGTTCTGGGGGACCCTAACATACATTGGAACAATAAACCTCTTGCAGATTGAAAAAAAAAAGAAAAGCTGAGAAAAAGTCTTCTTATTGTCAACTGATTGGGTCATTT
This sequence comes from Tokudaia tokunoshimensis, assembly GCA_036184795.1. Lineage (NCBI taxonomy): Eukaryota > Metazoa > Chordata > Mammalia > Rodentia > Muridae > Tokudaia > Tokudaia tokunoshimensis. The sequence continues at coordinate 120,364,572 of BTHU01000014.1, forward strand.
CTCACTAAACCTACAAAAAACAGCAGCAGAAAACTGAATTAAGCAAGGTCAGAAAACTAGTAAGTCCATAATGGTCAATGCTACTTCTCTTTATAGTCATTCCTTGGGAAATATATTAATCAATTCCCTCCTTAAAATGTGTGTGTGTGGGATGTTCAATTCAGTGTCTAAAAATCCTAGTATTTTGCAAGATAAATATAATTTTAGTTTTAAATTTATATAGAAATTCATTTATAATAGAAATCATGGCCTTGCAGCAAAACAAAATTAAGCTTGACCACATAGCAATTAAGACATTATGGTATTTGCACAAGACTGAGCACATATGCCAATGGAACTGGATCAAGTCTAGAAAGGGCCACCCACAAATGAGAAAATCCTTACAAGAGAAACGGTGAGCCCTATGACAAATAATGCTAACTCAAGCAAAGGGATACCAAAAAACAACAAAAGCCCTTAATTTCAAATCACATCTTTTATAAATGTCAGCTCACAATGTATCCAAGACTAATTGTAAAATCTTAAAAGTACGAAAGCTTTTTTTTATAAACAGTTCATTATTTGAGATAAAGCACCCCCCCACACAGAAAATAACCTTAACTCAGCAATAAACAAATGAACAATATGATTGCTAAAAGAATGTTTTATAAATCATATTTCTTATAAGCATAGGAGAATGCAAAACACTAGCTAGAAACAGGAACAATATGTTGGTAAAGCATTTGTGTTGGGATGGACTAGTAACAGAGTAGAAATGGCTCTCAGAGATGGATATTCAAATACAACTATGAAGGACACAAATATTGTAAACACACATACAATAGACGTCAAAGAAACATGTGAAGAGATCTTAAGATGTGGAACCAGAAGAAATGTAATTAAGACCAAAATATAATCCATACTTGTTTACATAGTAAAAATTTAAAAATCACCACAAAACATAATGATGGCAAAGAATTTTTAAAACTGGTTATTAATTGAAGTCTTTTGGGAAATAAAGGATATTGTGCATATTTGGAAAAAGTCAGTAGTTTTCTACAAATCTAACCTAGAAAGAACCATATGACCAAACAATTTATTCTAAAGAATTGAAATGTAAGGTTTACACTTAAAAATATTGAACATGAATGTTTATAGATACATAGCCCTCTCGCCAGCAGTGGGGGTCCATGCCTTTAATCCCAGCACTCGGGAGGCAGAAGCAAACAGATTTCTGATTTCGAGGCCAGCCTGGCCTACAATGTGAGTTTCAGGACAACTAGGGCTATACAGAGCAACACTGGCAAAAAAAAAAAAAAAAAGAAAAAAGATACTTAGCCCCAAACTAAAAAAACCCGTCCTCCTATGTATGGTTATACAAACTGATACACTCAGACTACATAACCAACAAAAAATTCTTTATATGCTGCCTTATATAACTTTCAAAGAAATTACTCTGTCACTGAACTAAACAAAACACATCAAAACAAAACAAAACAGGAAAGCAAAATGAAACATATTTTTTCTTACCTACAAACAACTAATAACTGCAAAACAAGGAATTTGATCACATTACACTATGTTATTAAAAATCCAGTGGTTCTGTTGTTTGAAATTAATTTTCTAATTCTCAGTATGGTATCTGAAACTCATTGTAGTGTGTCTCTCTGCATCCCCCAGTTGTCTAGCTTCTATAATGCCTGACATTAGGCCACAAAGTGTTTCTACTTCCAAATTTTGATAAATATTCTTTTTCAGATTATACAGTGATTTGTTTCTTCATTGAAAAGCTCCCACTTTTCCTGTAATGTTTCTCAGGCATTTAATGATCTTTACATTATATGCTTCCATTTTAATATCTTCTCTGATGGTGACTGCTATTTTTGAGTGATAATAATAAAACTACAGACAGCACCACTTTATTCAGTGATAAGATGTTCAAGTCAGAATTAGTGATGTGATTTAACCTTCATTACCTTTAAGAAATAAAATCCAAAATCATACAGTCTGCACAGGACCTGACCATGTATAACACAAATGGTTCTCAGCACTGAGAGGGAAAGTGGCCAGAAGTCTACCTAAAAGTGATCTCCATTGATCACTACTTGCAATTGAAAAGCTTGGGTTTTTTTCCAATGGAGTCTGATTGGGTACACACACCAGTTAAGAGTAAGACCAATGCTTAGCAAGAGATGGCCAAGATTTAATAGTATTTTTGAAAGGTTTTGTTTGGTTTTGTTTGTTTGTTTTTTGTTCTGTTTGTGGTTTTGTTTGTTGTTGTTTTGACTCACAATGCCTTGTCTGGTATTTTTGATTTTTATCATTACAAATCTTTTACTTATATATCATTGTTTCTGAGTTCATTTTATGTGTTTTCTGCACATGCTAACATGAGTGTTTCAGGATCTGTGTGTGTTTCTTGTGCTTTTTCTTTGGTTCTTTTTTCTGGTTTTATTTTTTTCCTATTCTGGTTTGTATATATACACATAGATGTTATTATAAATATAGTTATTAATAACTATAGATGTGTGTTTGTACTATAATGAAGCAGAGAAAGATAGGATATGAATTTGGATAGATGGAGAAGTGATGGTGGATCATGGAGACGCTCAGGGAGGCTGTAATCAGAATATATTGTATGAAAAAAACTGTTTGTTGTTGGTCTTATTTTTGTCTTTTTGCTTGTTTGTTCATTTGTTTGTTGACATCTTTTCTCTGGGTAGCCATGGCTATCCCGAATTTCTCTGTCTCTCTCTGTCTCTCTCTCTCTGTCTCTCTCTGTCTCTCTGTCTCTCTCTCTCTCTCTCTGTGTGTGTGTGTGTGTGTGTGTGTGTGTGTGTGTGTGTGTGTGTGTTTGGATGAGGCTGGCCTTGAACTCAGAGATCTGCATGCCTCTCCCTCCAGAATATTGAGATTAAAGGTGTGTGCTACCATTGATCATCTAAAATCTACTTTTAATAATATAAATAAATAATAAAATCATTATAGATATACTCTCCACCTCCCACCCACCAAAAGGATCTGTGTCTCATGCCCATAGTCTGACTCTGAGCTTCCATGTCATAGAATTATGGCATGCTTTCATTAGGGGAAATTGTTTAATCAGCATGAGACTGTAATCCTTTTCTCTCCAGAATTACCCTGTATAAGGAAGTCCTGGCTAATAAAAGCCTTCCTTCTCTAACATCAGAGATAATTCTCACACCGATATCTGCCCAGAAAACCTTCTGGCTGGCTGGCTACTATGTCCCACAGCAATGAACTTCCTAAGATGACTTGGGGTAACATGTCCAATATGCTAGTTATCTACAGAAAATTTGTACAGCTTTATTGACACACCATTGTCATTGAGGCAGGGGGGTTAATTTAGTACCCTAGAAATTAGCTTTCCCCTACACCTCTTCTGCCCCAGTAATGGATCATACCTGGACCTTCTCGACATCAGCATTCACATCTTTGACCCTTGAGGTGGCAAAAACTGATGGGCTAATTCATTGGATCTAGGAATAGTTTTATCTCAGTTAGTACAATTATAAATAATGATGGGAAAAAGATATGAAATTCAACAGGTATTCAACTACATTGTCATCTCCATGTCTTCCTTGCAATGTTCACATGAGAGCACATAAATATACATAGAGTTATAGCTTTATACATTCATAATTTTATCTGTTTGAAAGACTACAAATTCCATATGATGCTTCTATGACTATAACTAAATATTACAAAATGTGCAATGTTTTACTGAAATTAACTATATTGGACAAATCAAGAGATGATTTTACATTTTGTTCTCTGTATATTAAGTGCATTCTTTCCATTTTCTATTGGTCTCATTTATGTAAATAAAAAAGGAAACATGCATTTTTATCAAAATGAGTTTTCCATTTGAACTATTTTCTTCTTATAATTACTTACAAAATTAATGTCTTACCTTGTCCATTAAAGCGAATTCATAAAAATAATAATCCCAATTAGCAAAAATTACCAGTGATCACTCTTGCTAATAAATGTTGAGGCAGACGTAAAAACATATATCTCAAAACAAATGTTGATAATTACTGGAAAAATGAATAGTCATAAAAGTGTATTTGTGGTAAAGAGAATATATAAACAATAAAACACTTTCACATTTAGTATAAGGAAATTTAACATATTCTTTATTAAAACATGAAAGTAAATATAGAACTTAACAAACATAACTTTTAGGAATATTATTTACCAAAAATAAAATCTTTCTATTTTTCTAGACTGCATTAGCCAAGTTATTTGGAGACATTAAAACCAATAAGTATTTTAATTCTGTTTTTATGTAACTATAGTAATGGCAGCACAAATCACAAATAAGTGGAAAATCAAGAGAAAATAAAAGCAAGCTCAAAATGAATTTGTTTTCGTTTCTCCCGAGGTCATTAATGCCACAATAGAATGGAAAACAGTTAAGAATACCAGGCCAAAAAAAAAAAAATCCCACTTGATTTCACAGGGCTTAACCCTTACCAAATTATATCAGATCCATTCTCTTCAGAGAAGTCTAAATGCTAGCTAATAGTTTTAAGAACATGAAGGGCAAAAAATTAGCATTTACTCATGCATTTAATTTCCCATTCATGAACACAGTTTCTATTACTTTCAAGCTATGTAAGAGGTGAAAAACAGATAAGAAAAGTAATAGAAATGAAAAGTTAAGAGAGATTTCTTTCAGCAGAAGATTAATGTCACAGGAAATAATCTGGAAATTATGGCAATTCAGAGAAAAGTATCCATTTCTGCAGCACCCCAACTCACTATGGCCTGAATGATACATGCTTACTAATGGAAAATGGTTGAGAACCTGTGTTATTTGATCCTTGCTTTCTTCCTCTGGATTCCTCTAGAACAATGGTTAGAGCTGTGGTTCTGTACCTTCCTAATGTTGTGACCCTTCACATTGTGGTGACCTCCAACCATAAAATTATTTTGTTGTTACTTCATAACTGTAATTTGGCTACTATAATTATATATACATATATATATATACATAATGTATAATATTATATAGAGAGAAAGTGTGTGTGTGTGTTTCTGTTAATCTAGTACCCTAGAAATTAGCTCTCTCTGACACCACTTCTGCCCCAGTAATATATATATATACACACACACACACACACACACACACACATATAATAGCACTTGAGAAGCACCTCTAAGGGGTCATTCTCATGTTGAGAACCTGTGTTATTTGCAGCTTATCAAGAGTATCCATGAGATTTATTGAACACTTAGCACACTTGTGTCTATTATATGTGCAAACACCTCTCTCTTCCTCTCTCTCTTTTTCCCTCTCCCTCTCCCTCTCCCTCTCCCTCTCCCTCTCAGGGAGGGTAGAGTGGATATGTCAGCCATTAAAAACCTAAAAGCATTGAGATAAATTTATTATTATCACCAAAGTCACATTTTAAAAGAATATGTTGCCCCATTGCTATCTGAAGTTCAGTTAAGGCTTCATTGGCCAGAGGTTTCTGCAATTTGGAAACATAGGTGAAGTGACAGTGTAAGTGAAAACCTGTGTTTTCAGGTTTGTTTGTCCACTCAATCTCCAGCTGATAGTTGTAGGTTATTTAACAGGCAGAAGAGAAAGAACACACAGAACATTAGGGGATAGATGCAACTCCAGTCATCAATAAACAAACAATACCTAGAGAAATTGAAAAGACAAATTGTTTCCACTGACAGTATTAAAAAAATAGAAGTGTTCTCACTCATTTTACATAGGATAGTTTTGAATGTGGATTAGTCACTTATATTTCTCTCACTATTAAATATATTCTGGGCAAGGAATTCAAGTACCCTAAGACACAGAAACTGAACATAGTAGTTGTTAGGAGCCATGCAATAACTGACTTGCACCAGAGAGAGATTTGGTAACACATGAGTACATTCTCCAAGCTTCACACAAAAAAATCACTGCAAACATTTATTAATTTCAATTTTACAGACCAGTAAACATACAAACAGATTTTTGAGTAATTTTTTTCAAACTGAATAGTGCAACATATTGGTAAAGTAAAATTACTCCAAATAACAAATAAGTCACAATATTATTTCCTTGTGAAAACAAAAACTAACCAAAGCCAAACCTAAAATGAAATTTAGTATAGTACATACAACACACACACATACACAAAAACACATACACATACATACACACACACACACACACACACACACACACACACACACACTACATGGAATCATATAAAAAATCATGGATGCAGAAAGGATCAAGGATCTGCACATAAAATCAGATACACTGAAACTAACCGAAGAGAAAGTAGGGACAATCCTTGACCACATGGGCACATGTGAAAATTTCCTGAATGAAACAACAGTAGCTTGTGCTCTAAGATCAAAAATAAAAAATGGTATCTCATAAAATTGCAAAGTTTCTGTAAGGCAAAGGATACTGTCAATAGGAAAATGTGGCAACCAACATATTGGAAAAAGATCTTTATCAATCTTATATCAGATAGAAGGCTAATATCCAAAATAAACAAAGAACTCAAGAAATTAGACTCCAGAGAAACAAATAATCCTATTAAAAATGGGGAACAGAGCCAACCAGAATTCTCAACTATGGAAATTCAAATGGCTGAAAAGCACCTAAAGAAATGGTCAACATCCTTAGTCATCAGGGAAATGCAAATCAGAACAACCCTCAGATTCCAGTCAGTCAGAATGGCTAAAATCAAAAACTCAGGTGACAGCAGATGCTGGCAAGGATGTGGAGAAAAAGGAAAGTTCTTCCATTGTTGGTGGGATTACAAGCTGCTACAACCACTCTGGAAAACAATCTGGGGGTTCCTCAGAAAATTGGACGTAGTACTACCTGAGGTTCCAGCTATTCCACTCTTGGGCATATACCCAAAAGATGCTCCAAAATATAACAAGGACACATCATATCAGACATGTTCATATCAGACTTATTTATAATAGCCAGAAGCTGGAAAAAATGTCCTTCAACAAATGAATGGATACAAAAATTGTGGTACATTTACACAATGGAGTACTATTCAGCTATTAAAAACAATGACTTGCTAAAATTCTTAGGCAAATGGATGGAACTAGAAAATATCATCCTGAGTGAGGTAACCCAATCACAAAAGAACACGTATGGTATGCACTCACTGATAAGTGGATATTAGCCCAAAAGCTAAGAATACCAAAGATATAATTCACAGACCACGTGAAACTCAAGAAGAAAGAAGACCAAAGTATGAATGCTTCAGTCCTTCTTAGAAGGGGAACAAAATAAGGGAAAAATACAAAGCATGGGGCAGAGACTGAAGGAAAGACCATCTAGAGACTTCCCCACCTGAGGATCCATCCCATATATGGTCACCAAATGCAGACACTATTGTGGATGCCAAGAAGTGCCTGCTGACAGGAGCCTGATATAGCTGTTATATGATATAGTTTAGATGCTCTGCTAGACCCTGACAACTACAGAGATAGGTGCTTGCAGCCAACCATTGAACTGGTCGTGGGTTCGCCAATGAAGGAGTTAGAGAAAGGTCCCAAGGAGCTGAAGGTGTTTGCAGCCCCATAAGAGGAACAACAATATGAACCAACCCGTTCCCCCAGAGCTCCCAGGGACTAAACTGCCAACCAAAGAGTACACATGGAGGGATCCATGGCTCCAGTTGCATATGTAGCAAAGGATGGTCTTGTTGGGCATCAGTGGAAGGAAAGGCCCTTGGTTCTAAAAGGCTCAATGCCCCATGTAGGAGAATGCCCAGGCAGGGAGGTGGGAATAGGTGGATGGGTGAGGGAGCACCCTCATAGAAGCAGGGAGAGGGGGATGGGATAGGGAGTTTCTAGAGGGGGAGCCCAGGTAAGGGTATAACATTTGATATGTAAATAAATAAAATATATAATAAATAAAAAAAGAAATAAAAGAAAAACAAATTTTGTAAATTAATAATGCCATATTGATAGAAAAAATAAAAATTGAAAATTATCAAGGAAACTTCTTAAAAACATTCCACCCTAAAAATAGGAACAATTATTTTAAAGAGCCAGATGGCTTTATAGTGATTTCTAATCATCTTTTACAGAACCAAGAACCCTAGTTTATTTTATACTGCAGAAAAAGTGTCGAAGTTTCAAGTTATATTTTAATGTAATTTTCTGTTCTATCTTCATGAATCTGTTCATGAGTGATGTCATACAGCATCAGTGTGTCCTGAATGCTGTTACCCTGACCTCAGATTGACAAGTCCCCTTCTCACACTATATGCCCTTAGTTTTATATGGAGAATCATGGAGTTTAACCATGGTCATATGTGTAAATATTAGTTTGGAACTATCCACTGGTGCATGGAAGGCTCTGAAATGTGTGTACATCTGAAGACAATGACTGGCTCCCTTCCTGAGTCCATCAATAGTTAATACTTCAGCAGGGATCCGTAGGACTCCACTACTCCTTTCCTAACAATTATTGATCATTGACAGAATTCTTACTTGGCCCCGTTGCAGGTAGGTCTCCTGACCTGGGTTTGTAACTAGCACTTGCATTGATGGTTCTAATGGTCAATAACTTCTGATCCACTGCCCTCATCTGGTGTCCATGTCATGAAGCACACATGTGTTGCACACATATACATTCAAATAATGTTCATACACATCAATAAAAAGAAATTTTTTTTCAATTCTGTGTAAAATATCAACTAACACATTCAAAAGCAATCATGTGAGATTCATTATAAAAGTACAACAAGGGCTTTATTAGGAAAGAATTGTAAAACAAACCACATGTGGGAGGCAACATTTCCTTAGGGAAATAGATGATCCTGGTCTGGGCCAGAGAACATATTAAATGAAATCAGGTAGACAATTGTGAAGAAATTAATGGTGCTATGTTAGAAGCACATAGAATATCCTTTGGAAAAATTTGAAGGAATATGGGCAACAAATGATAATAACAGTGATCGACAGACTCTTTTAAATAAAAAAAGGATCCACATGTTCCAATAATATTTATTGGACACATATTTTGATAGTTGTAGAGGGAATAAATCATTTCCATACTGAAGAATTGCAAATAATAGAGAAAAAGTGATGACAGGGGTAAGAAGCTATATTATGTTGAATTTTATTGGAAACAAAGACAGTTCACTATTTCTTTTATTTACTAGTAGTTTTTTTTTTGGTGATACTGTCAACTGTTATTGCCATTATAGAAATTAGTATGAAGGTTCTCAAAAATTTAAAAATAAAAATATCATTGTAGCCAGCTACACCCACCTGGCATTTTGGTATTCTACCACAGAGATACTTAAACACATATAGTCTTTATATTTACAGTGGGGAAAAAAGAATCTGTCTTGATGTCCATCAATAAATGAATGACTACAAATTATGTAGCATATATACACAATCGATTATCATTTGGTCATAAAGACATGCAAAGTTATAAAATATGACAGAGAATGTTGGAACTAGAAAATATTCTATGAATATTAGCATAAGTCCAGAAAAACATATCCTACATGTTTTCCCTGATATGTGGATTTTACCTTTTACTTTTTGTATATGTACATTTATGTGGAGCATACTGTGGGCAGAAGGCAGAAAACTAGAAGGGACACATGAGGGGAGAGAAGAAACTTAAAGTGATGAGAGTCTAGAATATAATTGATATTATATGGTATTCATGTGATATGAAAGTGGAAAGTGAACGGAAGGCTTGGAAAAGTACAAGGAGGGACAGTCCTCAGGGAGATGAAGGAGATAAGGTAGGAGAAGATCAACTAGAGCTATGTATGTATGATAACAATGTAAGAAAACTTGCTATAATAGATGTTAATTTTAAAAAACGGTAAAAAGCTTTTTACCATTTCTTTAAAGAAGATATTCACTCTCCATCTACTTACCCATACAGAGTGCCTTTTTATCATAGAATGGAAAATGCATCATCTCGAGTTAGGTGACCATATTTTACCTCATCAATAACAACACAAACTAGTGCTTGATTTCAGTGATGGGAGAGGTGAGATGTTGCTACTGTGGGTGTATTGGATCAACATAGATGATGACAAAGAGGGAGGGCAACATGACACCTGGCTTCCAAATGCCATTTTTTCACACCCAGTTTATTTCCAGAGCTAAGACAGTTTAAAATGAGAACATGTGATTGATCAATGGATGAGAAAATTTCATGAAACCAAAGCACTTTAGAGCTAAAGAAATGCCTGTTGAGCTCTGTGGGAGCAGTTAACACTTGATACCCCCAAGCACGGACACTGATGACTTGCTTGCTGTCTCTACTCATTTAGAACCTATGCTTCCACTCTTTGCCATCATCTGTCCAGACACACAGCAAAGGAGGTGTCTTCTATGTCTTCCTGCATGGGGTAACAGAGGAAGCCTTTGTCATAGTGTGATGTTTAGATGTCTTTGTTATAACTTTTAAGTGGGGCATGATAAATTTGGTGACTTGGATGCAACCTGACACAAAGGAAATGAAAGAATTATTCCCTGCCTAAGACAGCAGGCATATTTCTTCTTACCAAAATATTGTACTTTATCACTGAAGGATGTGTCAACTCTTTCTTTTTTCGGATTACTCAAGGAAAAACTGAGTAAATAAAAATCTCCCATGGAGAGGAATCAGATATAATGGATATATTCTTATTAATATACTGATGGGATGAGCCTACCACTCAGAATGCAAATGATTTCATCTATCAAATTCCCTTTCTTTACTTCCTAGTCTAAAAGTTAAAAAGAAAAAAGATAGAACGAAAATAGAAAGGAGTAAATGGGCCTCTCCCAGAATCCTCTTCTCTAGCATTATGCTGAGCTAGGGGACAATTATGGCTTACTTGTTCTTTCTCTATGCTTCCAGAGTATTTCAAAATCTTGCTGAAGCATTTCATCTCTTCCTATGAACAACCTGCTCACATGTTGTTCCTTTCCAACTATTAACATTTTCTGGGCAGAAGGCAAGTTTTACCTAAAGCATATATCATTTCCCAGTGCAATGGCTAACCAAGGATGGATACTCAACTGCTGCCTGTAGGATAGATACCTACATCCTTCATCCTTATACCTCATGCTCATTTCTATCTCTCTCATCCCTGCTTTAGGTCTTCTTATGCATTTTCTTCCCCATGTTATTAAAGCTGCATATAGCTTTTTTTTTATTTTTAAAGACATTTCTATCTTCAGTGACTCCATAAAAGAAAAATTTCACAAAATGTCTGCTTTATCTTTGCCCAGTATGCTACCTCTCTGAATTCAACACTGTGCAAAGAGGATCCTGCTCACTAAAGGTTGGCTTTCTTTCCAAGAAGAACAATAAGTCATAGCTTTGAACCTGTGTGATATTTAGCAAGCTACATGCTAGAGCTGGCAAACCATGTTCAATATCTAATCACTGAAATTTGACTCTTAATTTTGATGAAATAATAATATTCCATTGTTTCCAAATATCCAGAGAGCTCTTATATGACACGAACAAGTCAAATATACTGAATGAATGATTCATAAGAATCTCTGTGACTCTATAGAGGTATGAGTTTGAGAATCAAAATATTTGTCGGGATGCAAACATAGTGTAAAACTTGTTTTTTAGTCTGTGAAGATTATGATCAAAAACCTTTGTTAAATTAACATTTCTGCTTCATTTATTCACACATGGACACACACACACACACACAGAGAGAGAGAGAGAGAGAAGAAAATTTTGCCTCAAAACATGCAGAGTTTAATTTCTCTCAGAGAAGATGAAAAATGCTAAATTTAAGTCAATTTTCTCTTGAACACTTTTCAAGTTATTTTTATATGTCATTGATTTTCTCCTTACCTTTCAAGCTAAAACATGAAGAACATATAGATACCCAGAAGCTGTGACAAAGGCCTTCTAAAACATTTGCTTTTTCTCAAACATTTATAGTCGCCTTAACAAAGAGAGACATTTGGAAGATTACAATTCTTTCAATGTGTCCCACTTTCCCTCTGCAGTCCTTAGAACATCTGTCATTCTACAGGTCAAAGACTGGTGGGCAACAAGATTTATGATGTTCAGAGAAACATGAAACACCAAACCAAAGCTCCACTTACCTGAAGCCAATAGTTCTAATTGCTGAACTAGATATTTTAATGTCAATGCCTATGCAAGTTATATATGTCGAAAGTATTTTTCAAAGACTTGTTCAAAGCATGCAGGGAATGAAAGCTCCAACCTTTCATATTTCTGCATGTGGAACAGCTTCACTCAGGGTGAGACCTCATCCCGAGCCTGTACTATGCTCATTTAGCAAGAAAATTAACCCTTTCAATTTTTTTCAGTTGAATATTCCTAGGATGAAACCTAAAATTATTATTACATTATTTGGGAAACAGTATTCCTATAGACTCAGAGTCACCACATTTTACATAGGAAGAGCTTAATGGTATGAAAAATTATATATAGCAATATATTAAATATATATAAATACATACACATACACACACATATATATTGTTGAGGATCATGCAAGAGGGAGAGCAAAATAGCTTTAGAACTCACAGATATGTGGCCCACTGGTCAGCGTAACCATGGTGAGTGTGCCTTCGAGAGGCATAGCTCTAAGGACTATGTGTCTTGAGGACTTCCTGCTGTTATGGAGCATTGCTGTGCTTGCTGCCCTTGCAGTCTTAAATTCGTTTGTAATCTATGAGTTGTATGAAAACTCTAAGGGTGCTTCCAGACCCTCATTGGGCAGCACCATTGATATTCACAATAATAGTGCTTGATTGTTTTCAAGCATTGATGCTGTAGCAGATGATTGACTGGCTCACCAGAAAGATCTTAGAGATGTAAATTGTTAGCAGGGACCACCATTCTTTGAAAGAATTTGTAGATGTAGACTGTTAGGAAAGTTAGGTTAAGGTGTTTTTGTCAGTGGTTCTGATGTAGAAAATCTTAGGGAACAATTTAAAGTCCAGAAAAACATTCTCTGAATAGCCATGCCGGGGATATTGTAAGGTCAGGGAAGGAGAACAATGGCAGCTTGACCAGCGCTAGTTGACGTGCCTCTCTCACTAAAGCTGGGCTGATGATCAAGGTGATGTATAATTTCTTATACTCATTTTTGCCCTCAGCTTCCTGATATGATTTAATAAAAATTTGTTAATTAGTAGATATGTACCCTGGAGATATAGAGTAGAAGTGACTGATTCTTATGTAAAAATTTAGATTTGTGATTCGTTTAAGAATTTTATAAGATTACATTTTAAGACAAAATAATTGATCCTTTCTTGGTAACTGAAAATTGCAGCCTGCCAGTAAAGAGAAACTGACTGAGACAACTACCTTTCTTGCTTACATTTTTTAAATCTATAACTAAGTTGCTTAGTTACAAATGTATGTGGGTTCTTGGGAATAATTTTTTTCACTTTAATGCATAAAATGCTTATTCATGTGAGGGTATTAGGGAATGTGGTTTTTCTTACATATACTTATTGTAATCAGTCATTCACTAGAAGAAAAATAGAATGTAGCCACATTATGATTTTTTTGGTTTGCATGAAAAAATTCACTAGGATATAAAAAGTATGGAAGAAATAATAAAGTTGTTGGAGCTTGCTTGTAGAGGTTTGCTCTATTCTCCAAATATGTGTATATGTATGTGTGTAATATTTGTAAGTATGTGTACATGTATATATAGATGCATAGGTATGTATGTGTGTATGTATATGTGTATGTATGTATGTATATATGCATGTAAAGTTAGGTAGAATTTGCTCCATCTACCCAACCTGTGAACATGTATGTATGCATATATGTATGACTGTAAATATGTAATGTACATATATATATATATATATATATATATATATATATATATATATATGGAGTTGCTGGAGCTTGTCTTGATTCATCCACTCTGTGTGTGTGCATGTGTGCATGGGCACATGTGTGTGTATCTATGTGTGTGTGTATGATTCTTTCCCTCCTTTCTTCTTTTTTCATTCTTATCAGGCTCCAAAGAGTTCAATGTGTTCAGAGTCCCTCAGGAATAGAGTATCAGTACTGGTTCTAGTGAATCAAGCTTTAGTCCCTCAGAGAAAAGTCTACTGAATGATCAATCACTGAGAGTGTAACCTTGCCTCAGTTTCCCTTGACCCTGTTGAAGCTGGCCTTTGGATATATATATATATATATATATATATATATATATGTATATATATGCAAGAAAGTCATTAATGATGATGTGTCACTTTATTCTTTCCATGTGTTTAGATGTTCTTTCTCTTTACATCTGGTTACCCTGGACATTTTCTATCTTTACACATAATCATGTAAAACTGCATACCCCATATAATGTATATAGTAAACTATGTTAATTTGGCCATAAGTTAGAGGGTGAGCTCATTGTTACTACTTAAGCCAAATGACTCTAAAGTGTTTATGTTTTAAGACCAGAGATTTTCAGTTGGCAATAAAATATTATCAAGAGCTTCCTTGAATATTCTTGTCTACATGTTGTCTGCCATGGACTCAATAGAGGTTGAAAAGCATAGCATGAAGGTTCTATAGGAATCCACCAGGCTGCATTTGGCAAGACCTATATAAACTCTATGAACAGTTGCTTGTGAGTTTGTCCTCTCTATCCCCAATATGTGAGCTCTGTTTGGAGGCTCATGCCACCTGGAACTAGCCACTTAATCTTAGGGAATTTAACTTTTCGTAAGGCATCATGCCCATAGGCCAAGATTAGAAGTCTCCAATTTTCCGGTGCACAAGCTGGAGGTAAAGTGGGAAAGAGTCCAGGGCATAGACAGTTTTTGCTCAATAAGGGATGTATCTTCAGAGAGCTTGATAATGAAAGAAAGCAAAACCAGGTAGATTCATGAATCGAAACCAATTCCCTCCACTTACGAACTTCAGAACTCAGGTGTATCAAAACTCTCACAAGGCCCCTGCAAGTCTGAATTTGACCCACAAATTGTATGTACACAAATAAACTGTGTATCCACATGCATTTGTATAGAATCACTTGCATACTGGCAATAACCAACTCTCTCTCTCTCTCTCTCTCTCTCTATATATATATATATATATATATATATATATATATATATATATATATATATATATATCTCCATTGTTACCAAATTCATAGAATAACTAAGGTAAATGGAAATATAGGAACTTCATGAAATTGTACATTAAAGTTTTTACATGAAAGAAGATGAGTCCTCATATTCAGACAGTTAAACTACCTAGAATAAATATACAATGAAAACATTCCTAGGACTAGCCCATTAAGAGTTAAAACATAAGGAACAAACAAAAAATGAAGTGTCCTGACATCAACCAAAAAGTTTGAAAACACTACTTTCCTTTTGCATATAAATTCTTGTTTAATCCTTAGAGAATTTCATACAATGTGTCTTAACAGTACTCACCTCTCAGTTCCCCCCATACCTTTTCAAATCCCTCCTACCTTCCCCATTTCCTGTTCTGTTTTCTCTTTAGAAGACACTGTCTCATGGCAGATATAACCTGGCTCTTACGGATTACACTATGTCATAGAGAGGCAATCTAGGTATGGTGACCTTCATTACCTCTAGAAGTTTTATTTGAGCACTTAACAGCAAGAATATGATGTTGATCCAGGCCTATTGGTTCATGCCTGAAATTCCAGCTACTAGATGGGCTAAGGCAGGAGGATGGCAACATGAAGGCTTGCCTAGACTACACAATAAGATGCTGTCTCAAAGACAATGTTTTTAATAAAAAAGGAATTGAAGATATATATCTCAAGTCGTAGAGAACTTACTTAGCATGCATAAGGTTCAATATCCAGGATCAAAAATAATTAATACAAAACAATTTAATTTCAGATAACTTTCAGTTATGCTATGAAAACTCAGGATAGGTAAGCTTCTTCGCATATGTGTGTGTGTGTGTGTGTGTGTGTGTGTGTTTGTGTGTATGTATGTTTATATGTTTGTGTGTGTGTATGTTAGAATGGTTGGCTGAACTAGAGGAAAGATTACTCTGTTGAAAGAAATATAATAAAACAAAACGTGGGAAGATTTATTGATTGTAACATGACAATATATCAGGGTGTGGGAGAAAGCCTTGATTTTGGTATACAGAATGATAGCATCCGAAGGCATTAATAGATGTTCAATTTAGGAAGAGAATTGTGGGAAGAAGCTATGTCATGCACTTTATTGGAATTGCTTCTCTTTGTGTCCAGAATAACATTTTGTCGTTATCAAACATGTAGTGAGATCTTTTATCTATTATATCGTCCATATTGACTTAGAAAATGAAGAAGATGGAAGAGTGTCCATTCTAGGGAGAAAATATAAGGAAGTGTAGTAGCTGCAGTGGTGGTATAGGAGTTAGGAGTGCTGATAAAGGAGTGGAAATGAGAATGAATTGGATGACAGAACACACAATGTCTTTGAAAAAATTCCCATATTTGGAATCTAGTTGTACTTTCATTAGGCAGTTAAGGTGTTGAGTGCTTTACTGGAGCTTTAAAGTAGACAGTATTTAGCTCTGTACCCTATTTTTTAATAGGATTACTTGCCTCTCTGGAGTTTAACTTCTTGAGTTCTTTGTATATATTAGATATTAGCCCTCTGTCGGATGTAAGGTTGGTAAAGATCATTTCCCAGTTAGTTGGTTGCCGATTTGTCTTTTTGACAGTGTCTTTTGCCTTGCAAAAACTTTGTAATCTAATGAGGTCCCATTTGTCAATTCTTGATCTTAGAGCATAAGCTATTGGATTTCTATTTAGGAAATTCTCCCCTGTGCCCTTATGTTCAAGGTTCTTCCCTAGTTTCCTTTCTATTAGTTTCAGTGTGTCTGGTTTTATGTGGAGGTCCTTGATCCACTTGGAATTGAGCTTAGTGTAAGGAGATAAGAATGGGTCAATTTGCATTCTTCTGCATGTTGACCTCCAGTTGAGCCAGCACCTGGAAAGAACCCAGATGTCCCTCAACAGAGGAATGAATTCAGAAGATGTGGTATATCTACACAATGGAATACTACTCTGCAATTAAAAACAATGAATTCACGAAATTCCTAGGCAAATGGTCAAACTTGAAAATATTATCCTTAGTGAGGTAACCCAATCACAAAAGAACACACATGGTATGCAGTCACTGATAAGGGGATATTAACCCAGAATCTCGGAATACCCTAGACACAATTCGCATATCAATAGATTTCCAAGAAGATGGAAGGAGAGACCCCTGGTCCTGGAAAGACTGGATGTAGGGGAACGCCAGGACAGAGAAGCGAGAGGGGGTTGAATGGGGAACAGAGGGAGGGAAGGGGGCTTATGGGACTTTCGGGGAGGAAGGAAATGGGAAAGGGGAAATGATTTTGAATGTAAATAAAAACAAACTTAGAAAATAAAATAAAATTAAAAAAAATAAAGTAGACAGTAGAGTCGGCACATCAGAAGAGTTAGGATTTTTGGAATAAAAATACAATGCAATCTGCTCTAGTAGGAGTTCATGCATCAAGCAATGCCAGGGTATAGATGGGACTGACAGTTAAGTGTAGGGCAAGGTAAACGGATAAAGAAATAAAATACGCCAGAAGACCCTGACATGCTTGAGGCTTAGCAGCATAAAAGTGATGGTAATGCAAAACATGAATTAGATTCTACTTCTTCCCCAAGTCATCAAAAATATCATCTGAAAGATCTGAAAATTTTACCAAAACATATTTTCAGGGATTTTTTTTTTTGCGTTTAATGTAAAAGAAAGGTTTAGACTTTGTTTTGGGTTTCTCTTAATAAAATATTTTTAAAATGTAAATTTGAAAGGAGTAGATAAAGGGAGATGTTTATTTTTATTCATAGGTTTGGACATTTTGGCCAATGGTTGGTCTGTGCTGTGGCTGTGCGTCATAGTGCAAGGTGTTTAGTGGAAGAAAACTATTAGCTTCAAGAGAGAAAGAAGCAGTACTAGGGTCCTAATATACCCATAAAGGGTATCTATACAATGAGCACAAGACAATACCTAAGGTTTCATATTACACTTTTAGCACATTTCTATGATAAAATCCATAAAGTTAGCCCATGAAGCACACAGGCCTTTTGGGAGACACTTAAGATCTAAACTATCCAGTCTTTTGTACAAGGAAGAATTCTAACAAACAGATGGTGTTTGAAAAGCATCCTTTTCTTTTCGCTATATTAAAGAACAAGGAAACATAAGAGAAGTAAAGATAATTTTTAAATAACATTCATTCATTCTAGTTGTAATTTCTGTTCTAGCCAAATCAAGTTAGTAACATTGTGCAAATTATACTGATAAATGAGCAAAGATTAAAGAAAGAAAAGCACATTTTGATATATATTGTATTTGTTGAAAATCATACTGTTTTTAATGAAAATCCAAAAGGACAAGTATATGTATACACCATATTAAATGAGTGCTATACATAGAACTCATTTAGTGTTTAATACAATCCGTAATGAACTACTCGAATCAATGAAGAGGTGCATGTACAGAACAAAAATCTTGATTTATATTTTCAAAAGATTAAAGACATTTCCTAAAAGTAAAAATCTCATGATAATAGGTACTTGTTTGGTGCAGCATCGATGAATCAATAAGAACACAATTTTGAATTCTCCTTCAAAATGTGTTCAACTGCTCTAGAAATTCACGGATGCACTAGACCCCTAAAGCTTAGGATTAAGTCCAGCATAGTTCTGAGATGTTTGCAAAGATGCCTTAACAGCAGCAAACAAGTATGTGCTCATGGAATGTTCAAATGTATTTGATGTTCTCACAAGAAAAGAAGAAAGAAGCCCCGAGTCCTCCCTCCCCTTCTTCCTGCAGCCCCACTCCAGAGCCGAAAGCAGCACACTCTTTCAAGTTCCCATCTCACCACGGTGTCTTTGTGCAGTCCTGTGCTAAACCTTTTCAATACAGATGAACACAAAATACCGGCATATTTCTCATTATGCAAGCAAGCTCCCACATACAAATTCGAAAGGAAAGCAGAGAACAGCTGCATTCCACTTTTTTCCTGGCATGAATAGGGCCTTTAATATCAATACTGAAATGGAAGTGATTAGTACTATTTACTGAATTTTAAAGCACCTTTGAATGTTCAGCCAGACAGTTTATTTGATTGGATGAACATGCGGACACCTCATTTTGGGGAAAATATGTTGGCAAAGGCAAAGAAACAGCTCTCTGGCTGCTTCACACACATTTACAAAAGATTGAAACAGGCATTTTTTTCTGCTTTAAAATGATGCTCTTACAGAGACTATATGCTCTTTCAAGCATTTGGGGTCATTTCTATCTAAGCACGCTTTTTAACTTTAAAATTACGAGTATTGAAGACAATCATTTCGATTGGCTCAGCTTATAGAAAGCTTTTACCCATGTTGCTTTGAGGAAGACCAACCAGGGTAGGAATTATCCATTTAGGTGGTGGAATACTGACATAATGAATATTGCAGGTTAGTACCCCTGTGTATTATACTAATTTGATTCAGTTCTGATATTAAGTGCTTGTTGGTGAATTATTTGCTTTTAAAACACGTATCCAATCTTTTCATTTTCTTTCTCTTTACGGGTATTTGACATTTGTATCTACAACACATTTAGCTTGTCCAGAAACCTAAGAGATGAAGGTCTAAGTTCCCAGAAGCCAGTGTTAGAAGGGTGCTACCTTGGCAAAAATAATGGCAAGGAATAGGATGTGTTCTCTGAATCTTGAGTGTTCCCAAGTACATGTGTTTAAAATATGGCTAACAGGAGACTTCCTGGAAGAGATGGAGTTTACCAGAGTTGAAGCTTTGTAACAGACTTTACCACTTTGTTTCTGAATTGAACTGGATCTATTTAACCAAAATGTCACTTATATCCTGCTAGAATTTAAATACCATATTTTAAAAGTGAACCATTACTAAATAGTTCAAAATTGTAAATGGAGACTATCAAATGTACAAGAAAATAATTTTGCCACCTGACGATGCTATGGAGATATCCCACTCGAACAGTATAATACATTCAGATGTGGGTTGGTGAGCTTTGATAGGCAGCCTGGTCCTTGTTCAAGCTCAGGCTTAAAACCCTGATGACCCAGTGGGTAACTTTCACCTGCAAGGGACAGAAAGCATTTGGCCATGCTCCTTAGGCCCCTGGATCACACAGCTACAGCCCTCTACATCCCCCCATAGAGAGGTCTGTGGCTCTCAGTCACTTAGGAGCACCTCAAGACCTCGTCCGTGAACATAAGGCAACTCCAAGCTCTCAGACCAAGCCAATGAGAAGTATCTCTTCTCAGACCCTGACCCATCCCTAAACTGTATATAAGAATCCTATCCAGAAGGAATAAAGGTGTATGAGAACCACTCCTGTCTAAGAGCTTCTGTCATAAGAGATGTAACACTGCCACTTGGGAAGAGATCTGCTCTCCCAAAACACTTTCAGAAGCTCCTGGCGCTCCTCACTGGCTAGTTGACTTTTCCTCAGCAGCCCAGCCTGGCCAGATTCAGCTGGAGCAACTGAGACAGCAATGGCAGAGTGAGGTGGAGCCAACTGCAGCAGCAGAGACGACTCCCTTCCAGCTCCCTTCCTGAACCCTCGCACCCAACTGGGCCAGAGATCTCCATGGAAAGCCTCCAGTACACAGGCCCACATTCAGACACTTAGCCAAAACAGACAAAATATCAAACTAAGGATTATAGGGCTACCCATATACACTGAAAAACTAAACATGTAGTTCTATTCATGCCTTCAGTTGACTGAAGAAAAACCATCCATAGCTAAGAGAGAAGGTAATAGACTCAGTTTGCCAAACTCTGTATTAGTTCCATAGGAAAATGGATAGAATGAACTTTATTTTTTTCATGGGGTGGGAGGAGGTTGTTTAATAGGTTCAGGAAAGGACAAAATAGAAAACCTTCCAAGGACTGGCATGAGAAAAGACCATACAGACCACAGAGGCTAGTGGGGGGACTGCTTAGTTGCCTGAGAGAGGCATGCCTTGGAGGCATGTTCCCAGAGCCATCTGAGGGAAGTGGGGGCCTTAGCAATGGGGACATAGAAGCAGGTTGCACCTCAGGATTTGAGAAGTGAACCCTTGGAGGCTGAGGGTAGACCCCCAGGGCCGCAGGGTGGACTCTAGGAGGAGGTTGGGGTGCACTCCTGGTGCCTGAGAGTGGATCCCAGGAGCTAGGGAGTGTATGCCAGGGTCTCGAGTGTGGACTGCAGGAGCAGGTGGGTGAACCCTGGAGCCTGAGGATGAATTCCAGCTGATGGAGGAAGGTGGAGCCCTGGGGCTGGGTGTTGCACATCTGAAGATGGTGGGTGTACACCTGAAGATGGTCGGTGCTTTCCAGGGACTGGTGGGTACACTCCAGGGGCTCAGGGATGGGCCCTAGATGTCAGTGGATGTGCTACTGGGTCTGGGAGATGCACTACAGGAGCTGATGGGGACATCTGGGGAGATCCAGGGGGCACAGAGGGTGCAGGTCCAGTGGGGGGGATGTAATAGGAGGAAGAGGCAGGCCAACAGGTGGAGGTGTGATCAAGCCATCAGGGAGTGGCAGGCAAGCAGGCAGTCCATTAATGAATGGGGGATAGGGACTGCTTGACACCTGGGAGTTCTACTGAGAGGTTGGGAGGAGACTGGGGCTTCTGCTTCTTAAAGTGGAACTGAAGAAAAAACTGCTTGGCCTCTCTGTTACAGTGGGTCCAAAACGTGTCCTCAGCCTTGTCAATCTCCAAGTCAGCACCTTTAAGACAATGGTCTCATAGGACTCAGCAGCCAAGAGTAGGTACTGCCGGTCGCAGGTTGGGGGGGTGGGGGGTGGGGGTGGGGAGAGACACGAAATGGTAGTGTGGCATGATACCCTCTGCAATCTCAGGGTAGTCAATTTGAAACAGCAGGCTCTGCTGACCCATCTCTGTGTCCCTCTGCTTGGTCACTTTGTAGCCAGGACGGCCAATCTTCACAAACTTCTTCACCTCCACCTTGACCTTCTCCAGAGTGGGCTGGGCGGGACTTCTTTGGCCTCCTTGGCAGCTCACCAGGACCAAGTTAGTCTGATGTTTCTTCCCTTGGCTATGGGCCAGGTAGTGCCCCTCATTGTTAGGCAGAGTCAGGCAAAGTTTGCACTCATAGGATCCCAGGTGGTTCTTCCTGTTGATGCTGACAGTTTCAAGGGCCAGTTTCCACAGGCGAGCTCTCTCCCACCCTAGTTGCTCTAGGAGGAGGAGGCTACATCCCCACTCCCATTTTTTGCCTTTAGGTCTGTGCTGAAAGTCCATGATGCAGACCTGGTTGCTTTAGCGGACTGGTAGAAACTATGTAGCTCCTCACCAACACCAAGGTCTTCTTGCTACCAGGCCTTAATCTCCACAAAGGCCAGATTACACTTTAATAGAAAGTTTGAGCACCTCACTCGGTACATCAATCAAGTCATTAAAATAAACCATCGTATTCAGGAAGAATTACCTGACAAGCAATATTACCTCCAACATTTTGAACAGATTGCCTCACGCAAATATTTTTTTTTTGCTACCAAAGAAAAATCTTTGCATCTAGTTTTTACAGTTTGTAGCTACTCTTGTTGTTTTATCTAAAAAACCACAAAAATCTAATCAAGCAATCTCTCAAATTACAATGAAATCCAGTTATATGTTAATAAGAGAAATTATGGAAATGTCTACATTCCTGAAAATTAAAGAGTTCTTTTAAATAACTAAGTGCTCACAGAAGAAAGAAAAGCACACTTCGACTTCAATCAAAAGAAAAGCAAAGTTACCCTAACATTCACTTGCACAGTGCTGTGTAGGAAACAAGCATTTCTGTCTTGTAGAAATCCTGTTGTTTTGGGAAATGTGGGAAGAAAGAACACTGTGACTGGAGCACTAGGAGAAGCTTTTGCTCACGGGGGTGCTGGGAGGGCTTGAGATACAGAAAGGCTAAGGCTTCCAGGTTTCCCATTCAAAGCAATGTCCCCAGTGTCCTTTCTCTCTCCAAGAAGGATCTACACCTTTCCAGTAGCTCCACACACCTTCAATACAAGACCCCCTTGGAAGACTTCTTAGATCCAGGCCACATATATGCAGAGGAAATGTTTTAGTAGTAAATGTCCATATTAAAGAAGAAAAAAATATCAACCCAAGAATAGACTGCAATGGCCGCTCACTTTAAATAACTAGAAATTCAAAACTAAACTAAATCTAAAGTAAGCAGAGGAAATGATATAGTTTAATTTAGAAATTAGACAAGATTTTTAGCTATTAGTAAAGAAATGACAGAGAACATCAGTAGTGATGAATTGAAGGAGGTTAATGGCTTTGATTTTACAGAAATGAAAAGGAATAGAGATACTGTAAGTAACTGTGTGCTAAGTTCAAGACCTAGATGGGATGGAAAAAGACAGAAACTGAATAAAATCTGTGAAGAAGACAATAAGCAAAACTTAAACAGTCTTCAATACTGAGATCATCATAGTCATGAAAAAGGATCATAGTAGAGATTCATGACTGTAGGCCAAACATTCCACTTCATATGAAAGGCAAACTAACAGAACAAGACATAGATCAACAGTTATTCAAATATTAGCAAACAATGCAGTGATGTACAAAACAATGATTACTCATATTAACAAGTGGGATTAATGCAAAGTTTAACATCACAGATATATTAATGGAAAGTATCCCACAGATAAAATGAAAATGAAAACTCTTGGGCTGATCTTTTTCACCCAATCTCATGCACTTTCATGATGAAAAGCATACAAAATCTTAAAAGACAACCTCAATTTGATTAAGGGCATACACATAAAACCACATCTAATGCATTCATGGATGGAAAGGAAAATTTTTTCCGTAGTTTAGAATAGTAAAAGGCAATTCTCCTCCCAACACTAGTATTCTATACTGTGCTAGAAAGTCATAGAGACAGGAAGTGGATGGTTGAAAGGCCAGTGATTTGAGAACAATTGCTGGTGGACATAGTTTACTTTTCAGAAAATTAAATAGGATAGCATCACATAGTGGCAATAATGTTACATCTCTGCGATTATACTAAAAAGCTACTGAATTATACATTTAAAAGAGCAAGTTGCATGCTCTCTGAATTATTGTCCAATTGAGAACAAACCAACAGATATGGTAGCCATTTAAAACCTTCAATACTATTTGTTTAATAAAGAATACAACAATTTGTATAATATGTATAAATTTATTTGATTAATATCAATCATGTTTTTGTCATATGCCAAGAAAATTATGAATTAGATATAACTTGAGAAAATGGCAGGACAGTAGATAGATATAGAGCCAGCACCTGTGTGAATATTATGCATGACTGCACAGTTTTAGATTTTTCTATACACTCTATAATTAAGAAATATATACATAAAATAATATTTCTATGTTAAAATAGAACAAAAGAAGAAAGCCATCAAATACAGGTAAAAAAATCTTAATAAAAATGATGAAGAGAAATTTTGAAAATATAACAGCAATTTAAATAATCCTAAAGCATTTAAGTTTACCCATAAGATAGAAAAGATAGTCAAATATTATATTTAACATAAAATTGTATTAAAATTACAGCACATAAAAAGAAAAAGAAATGTTAAGGGAGGACTTTAGAATAAAATCAGTGCTGGTTATTAATATAAATTGAAATGATACAGAGACTAGAGCTCAACAGATGTCTTAAATAAGAGAGAAATAGAAAAGTAATTCACCAGCAATGCAAGTAAAACTTGTATATATCTTATAATATAATCTCAATTTACATCAATAAAATGAAACATAAGGAGAATCAGAAAGGATTTGTTCGTGATATTTTTGATTTGATATTTTGTTTGAAAACTATCAGACAGATTGAGTGAGAAGAAAACAGTACACTATAGCTTTGTGAAGTACAACTTACATGTTCATCCAGTGAAAAAAGCATATTAGGTAAGAAAGAACTTCGTGTACAAGCCAAGAGATGTAAAATCTACAAAGAATACATAGTCAAAATTCACTGCTTAGAAGTTAAAAACAAAATGTGTAGAAAATTAAATGTTCTAAGGAATGCACAATAATTGATGATGAACCAAAGAAATACAACTTTTACATATTGTCTAAACCAAATGTTTAGTATCAGGAAATTTTATATGTGCATGTAAGTTTATACATACACACATAAATAAACATCAAAATTATTTACATGTTTATTAACATATTACAGTTATAAAATATATTATATGAAAATTAATAAATATATAATTATTATGCTTATAAGTTGTAGCAAAAAACAGAATATAGAAACAATGGAAGATAGAGAGAAAATAAGAATGTAAATATATGCCAAGCTGTAAGATTTTAAATTATGAAAAGACATTCAACTGCTTTAAAAATTTAAGAAATCTATATATAATTTCATCATTGACATCAAAAGCATTTTTAAATTAATTTAATATTTTGAGAATTTCATACACTGTAATTTGATATATTAACTCCCAACTTCTCTAACTCCTCCCAGATCCACCCACCATTCCCCACTTCCCAGTCACTCATCCTTTTGATGAGTTATGAACAGCTGATGGCTCCCAGGAGGCTGGAGGAGAGTTGGTACTCTCTAAGGGTATGTCTCTTAGTTCCTTGTCCTTGATCCAGTGATTGGCTCTACACCCAGGAGTATATGGGCAGCAAATATTGAAGTTGATGTGTTATCCATGACAGTAACATGTATTAAATGAGTGAGGGAAATACATCTATGGATACATCTAAACATTATTGATAGTCACATAAGTTGGTATACTAATTTTTTTATTTTCTTTCACTTATCCTTGTTTATTATCATTTCTCCATTATTTACCATGTTTTCCATCCTGAAGTTCAGCTTTACATAAAGTCTTCTAGTTATTGGTTTTCTGGTCTGTTCAGCAGTGGAACACAAAGGTAAAAGGAACAAAGAAAGAATGCCCCATTGTGCACACACACACACATCCTACAAATCTGGTAAAAGAACATTCAAAGTAATTAAAAATGTAGGAGAAACAGTGAACATGTCAATCAATATGATTTAAAATGGATAAATTATCCAATGGATCTATAAAAAAGAAACAAAATGAGAAACTATCATAATAATATACTATACAGTGTAAATACACTGTAAAAATAATTCTAAGTGCTACTTTAAATTATAAAGAGGAACTAAGGTTATCTGACTTCAAGCACAAACAAATAATGCAATCTCTGATCTGTCTGATTATCTTTAGAAAGGAATTGAAAAAATGAAAGTTAATAGTTCTTTTTTGGTGCTTTAGGGAATTGCATATCATAGAAAACTACTAACTCCAAAATTAGAAATATAGGAGAACACAAAATTTCCAGTTTTGCAGGATGGAAGCCAGTCATGGAGCCAGTATTTAGGAGGGAAATCAAGGCAGCTTGCCACTCATCTTTGATCAATTGCAGGATGTAAAAGTGAGGCTAATCACAAGGCTTAACCACACCACGGTAGCCAATTGTAAGAGGGATCTGCAGTTCTGAAGGCTTACTTAATAGAGTTCTATAACCTCATAGTACAGACCACACATGAACACATATCAAGGGAGAAAGAAATTTTTAAATAAAATGATGGCTTGCCTTTGCCTTCACAGTGCTGGGAGTAAGGGCATGTGCTACACTGTACCTGGCTACAAAACACATTTTTAAATACGCCAACTAATTTTCAGACTTGCCTGTCCAAGACCTCACTCCTCTTTAGAGAAACCTAAAGACAACTGAAGAAACAGAACTGGGCAGCAAAGGAAAGAAATGTGCCCTGTGCACTGCCACACACTGTGGGGCTGATGACCTTGCTTACGTTTTATTCAGTACACCATGTTCACATTTAACAAAGAAACAACAAAATCACAAAGCTTTCTGAAAAACAAAATGTGAAGGGGATATATTAGGAAGACATAACAAACATCAAAACATGATTCATACCTAGCAGATTCATCCCATGGGCTTGTTTGTTTGAGGAAATAGACATAGAATTTTGTAAAATTGAAAAACAAAACAAAACAACCCATCAAATTACAAGTTTATAGAGCTCTGTGAACAGCAAGTAGAACACACACACAAACACACACATACACACATAAATACACAGACATATTCACACACAAACGCACACAGATACATACACATGCTTACACACAGAAGCACACACAGAAAGACATACACTCATGCTATAAAAACATGTTACAGGTGTACAATCTTCAAACTGCAAATGATAGAAGACAGGGATTGTGTGTGTGTGTGTGTGTGTGTGTGTGTGTGTGTGTGTGTGTGTCTGTGTGTGTATGCTGATAGCAAACTCTGTCATAAGTTTTGAGTGAATTCTTATAAATTTATTTTTTTAAGAGTCTATTTGAGCGATGCCTTATCTTTAGATTTAAGAAAAACTGGGCAGGAGAGCTAGCCACAACAACCCACACTTTAGACCTGTAGAACTGTAAGAAGATAACCTTTGTACAACTTTTCACCAAGAGAAAACTAAGACTTTATTGGCACTAGAACCTTATAAAACATTGCCAAATGGCCCTATTCTATCTTTGCTTAAATCTTTTCCTTACAATATGTTTTCTCGAGTTTAGTCCTGTGGAAATGTGTATAGTCCTATTTGAATACTATTTGTGTTACGTCCTTGCAAATCTATAAGGAAACAAGATATAGTAGAGAAATAAATGAAAATTCAAAGTAAACTTTTAAGAACAAAAGAAGCATATAAAGTCTCTTAACATCCTATGAAAGGAGGAAGGAAACCATGCAAATAAGAAGATGGGTGAAATGGATAGAGTGGAAATGGCAAAAATCCAACCAATCAACCAACCAACCAAACAAACAAACAAGCACAGCATCAAATTACGTTTTTTAATAGGTGAAGCTATCCCTGAGGCTTATAGGTTATGATTCAGCTAGCTCAATAATGGCTACTTACTACCAGAAAGGTCAAGAGTTCAATAATTCTTGACCAGAATCCAGTTTACAAGGCTGGATGTCTCAATTGGTCTTCTGTATGTGTTGGAATCCCCCAAAAGTCTCTAATGCCAGTGATGGAATGGACTTGTTAGTGAGAATGAGGCAAGCAGGCAAAAAACAACGACTATGACCCAGATTTGGGGTGAGTAGTCTGGCCTTGAATGATCCAATCAAGAAAAATCTCTTATAGATGTGCTCAGCTACCTGAGCTTCAGTAACATATAACAAGAGAAAAATATCATGAAGCAGAAAATGCTTTAAACACATATTCTCTCCTTTATATACATCCATATGATTCACACAGTAGTAAATACCATAGTCAATGAAAAATTAACATTTTTCTCATTGAAAATTAAGTAGCATCCATAAATGTAGACACAACATAAGAACATTTGAATTTTGCTGCTAATTATTGATTATGTATCACTGATTAAAAATTAATTCTAAGCCTAGAGAGTTGGCTCAATGGTTAAGAGGACTTGGTGCCCTTGCAGAGGACCTAGTTTGGTTCTCAGCAAACTATGTTAAACACTTCAACCCACCTTCAAATTCAGCACTTGGGGAACCATATGGTCATTGTATATATGCAAACAGACAAATGCACATATATATGAATCTTAAAAAATAATTTATTCTAATTTTGAAAAATGATACTTTCATTAACTTATATAATTAATCCCTGTTTGGACCAACTCATTGTAAATATTAGCCATGAAATTTTTATGTAAAATGCACTCTCAATTATAAGTTTATTTCATTCAACAGTGGAAGAATCAATCAGATGTGGATTCTGAACAGTGATTCTTAAATATGTTCATTGACAAGCAAGGGTAGGATACAATTAAATACAATTTTATAGGAAGAATATGATATTAGAAATACATAAAACCTATAGGATAGACTGTAGTTCTCAACTATAGATGAAAAAATACTTTATAATTTTAGGAAATTTCCTGTAGTACAATGAATAAAATGTTTAAAATATGCAAATTCATTCCACAAATTCTTTTTTAAGGTGTTTGGAACATAACTGGTATGAACTAAATACTCACAAGAATATTTCACCCTCTCAAAACGCTATCAAGTACACAGAAATATGAAAGTTGACTAACTAAATGATTCCACCACATAAATTAACATTTAATTTCTTCACTTTATTCAAAGGCCATCTTACTGAACGTACATTCTAGAAAACAAAGTATCATTCTCTAACCTCTTGAGATAATTCAAGCTGAAGCTTATATACTAAACTTTAAAAAAATTTTTTAAGCTCTACTCATGTAGGGGTATAAATGTCTTGATCTACATAATTTTCAGAAATTGAAAGAAAAAGTTAAAGCCTGAATATCATTTCTCTTAAAAAATATCCCATATTTTATAGGACTCACTGACTACATATTTCTATAGTTATGACAAACCTTACTGTGTTATCAGGCTCCCTATGTCTAGTAATTAATATCCTTTTATTTATTTATTTTTGATGAAGAAATTACACAATGAAGAAGGAATGAAAGGTAAATGGGAAGAAGGTTGTCAATCAAGAAGTTCCATTTCCCTACTGTCATGGACATAAACCTGAACTGGATAATGAAGTGTTATCTCTTTCTAGCTCACCTGTAAAGTTGAAGTTGGCCATATCATCTGCTTTAGAGAACACGTAAAGAGACTAGAGAAGAGATCTAAGTTTTACACACAAGCTTCCAAGGACCATTAATATTATCAGGCTAATATGCTTATTTTTTAAACCTCATAATAATTCTAAACTGCAAAATCCCCATTTCTAGTTTCAAAACTATATACTAAAATATTTTAGCCATAATCAATTAAAATTACTATAACTGCTAATTTTATCCCATGCCACTGCATCTTTCTTGCATTGTATAGTTATTTCATGAATTAAATAAAACAGAAGATTTGAGAAGGATGGTGAAGTATTAGAGGGTCATTATTATCTATCCCATAATCTGTATTTAATGTTACTCTCTGATGAAAACTGTGAGTCACATGAGGTAAGTTAATAGTCTCTGTCCATATTTCATAGCTGAATATCCATGATGTCATCCTCAATTCAGACACACCTGTGATCTAAAATGATGCAGCAATGGGTATATTGTGATTTTTTCCATGTAATTAATGGTTTCAGTGAATAGGCCAAGGATTAAAAAGGCATGGAAAATGGACAAATTTCTTGGAAGTCCCAGAAAGAAAACATAGCTCTGAGGACCGAGACATGTCCTGGATATCCCTTAAGGAGAGCAATTTCGAATTTTGGATAAATCATTAGTATATTATTTTTCCTAACGGATATATGCATGTTGATAATTAAGTTAGATTTGGCTGAATATCAAGTGATGGATATTTAACATGAAAAGTCAAGGCAGGATTTTGAGTATTCATGGAGATATCAATATTACTCATGCTTATGAACTCACTAGTTCCAATAGTTGTCATGATTAAAAATAGATGCATTCTTATGTTCCAAAAGATACCATTAAATCATTGATTGTTGTATTCATCATACACTCTGAACAATGTAGAATGGCAGTTTCTCCAAATGCAAGCACAGATATTGTATAAAAGTGAGAATGCAGAGGTCATACTGAAGAAGAAGTTGTGTCTTATGACGATTTGACGCGTAGGACCTCTTTTAAAAATACACAGTGAACTTTTAAGTCTGGAGTGTCTTATTGCCTTATTGTCAAAAAATCACTAAGATATCAACGACAAGGAAAAGTAGAAAGGCATTCTCTGATCTGAGATGGCACTCGACAGAGAGATGAAGAAACATAAGCTGATTGTTTTGGAATTGACCAAATGGAGCCAAAGATTCTCTTCTCATCCCTTTATAGATCTTTACTATTGTTTCCTCACCATGTTTATGGCTTAAAACTACAAACAATCCAATCATTCTGTCTATCTTTGAGAATATAACACTTCCTAATCTCATTCACCAATATGTTTACAGAATTATCACAATGACTTATCATAGAATGCAAATAAAATCTTTAAAATATTTCCCTTACAAAATGTGTAAAAATGTTCACTTATGTATATTATAAGTTTATGTTTCTGAAGCTGAGGAGAAAACTACTGGTAAAGGGATCTTCTTTCATTCATTGCCTCTGGTGTCCATTTTATTAGTAGTGTAAAGACCTGTTGTGAGACTCTGAAGACTGGGTACATGTTTTTGAAGGGTTATCCGAGGTCAAGTTAAGGTCACTTATTACTTACTGCATTGTAGAGAAACTGTACATAAATTGGATACATGCTTCTGCATTTCTCCTATGTGTATGTAGTCCAGTCTCTTCACAAATCTTAGAACTCATTATAATTCCTGGATATATATATATAAATATCTAAGATATTTAAGCTTGTTCAAATGAAAATTTCACAATTGCAACCCTCCCTGAAATTAACCTTTGATGGATCAAGAAATAGAAGGAAATAGAAACTCTTCTGATACACTATTTAAAGTTTGTTTCCCACATGCTAATAAGTATATTTGCTTCAGAATGTATGTAATCAAAGTACATGCTTTACAAGAACTTGCATATAGGCATATAATAGCTGCAAAGAGAATAGAAAAATTCTATAGTACTCAATTGTTCATTTTTAATCAGTCTCTTTAGATGTGATACTTTTACTTTTCTCCTTTCTTTGTGACTCCTCTGTTTTCCCTTTAGCTCAGAGATAATGGCTTTTAGTGCTTCTTAGTGTTAATTCCATAGCTGTATTATGTGTTTCTCAAGTTGACACAACTGCCCTCTCTCAGAAAGAATTCATCTTTCATGTCTTATTCTCATGGTTACATTCTCATGCTTAACCTAGTACCTTAGTTGTCTGTCTTCTGGCTTGCTATCAAGCAAAACACATCATATGCTTATATTTCCTGTTATATTTTCAATATCTGTCTGTAAAATCCAGCAAATCACATCTCTTTTACATGGTAGAGGCAGCAATATGTTCTGTACTGAATTTTGTTTTTATGTCAATTCTTTTATTGCTTGATATAAATTAGATTGCAAATGAGGTCTGATTCCTTGGCACCCCACAGAATACTTAGTATCTAATGCACAAATGGCTTCTTACTGAGTGGATATTATAATCAGAAAGTAGTATGCAGTAGGTCCATGATGTCTTTGTCAGATATGATTATGGCGTGGAATGAGATATCTAGTCTGAATGTTGGGAAAGTCACCCATTGGAAGTATTATTGGAGCATGTTAGGACATACTTTCTAAAGGGAAATTCTGTTTTTGCCACTTATATCTGGTAGTGTAGATTTTAGACTAATCACACATCACTTTAAAAAATACTGCTTTAAATTACCTATTGAAAACGTTTTACAAATGCCAGTTTTGAGTTATATCCAGAGAAAATCACTGTCGACAGTAATTCTAAGGCCTAGCGCAGGCTGCTTCAGCACCAGGAACTTTTTAACACAGATACCTGATAACTGACAGGCAAATAAGGATCCTATGTGGAACCATATACAGGCTCTTAGGACTTACATACTGAAACTTGAAGATTTAGGACAAATCCTTCCATTCCTCTGTATGTTACGTTCTTTTCTTCTTTGTAGAAATATTTCGTAGCTTGTTGATGAACCATTGGAGAGACAGAACCCATGACTATGCCATGAGTGCATGTCCAATTGAAAAAAAAATTCCAGAATACAAGTTTAACCAAGAGCTTATGATGTCCCATGTGGTTTGTATGAGCCATGGTTCAGAACTACAGTTTGTATCTTGTATTGTTTCATCGCCTCAATATCTATCAAGTTCTTGTAGGAATTTCTCAAGTATACCTTTGAATCACTGAACACTATATTTATTTTTCTTGTGAGTACACAGAAATGCAAAAATCAAGACAAGGTAAAAGAAAGCATAAGGTTATTTATTACTTACACGTATGAGCTAACCTATTTAGAATATTTACCACTTCCAGAATTGCAACTTATTTTTGATGATACGATTTTAATTGTATTTCCACTTAATAGTTACAAGAATTTCTCTCTCATTAGTACTTCCTTGCAAAAGTACCTTAATTTTCTAGGTAAAAGTACATCCTTTAGAGATGGTCATTTGTTTTTTTTTTTTTTTGGTTTATTTTTTTTTGTTTGTTTTTTATTGGAAAAAATATTTTTTTTTATTTTCTAAGTTTTTTTTTATTTACATTCCAAATCATTTCCCCTTTCCCATTTCCTCCCTCCCCCAAAGTCCCATAAGCCCCCTTTCCTCCCTCTTTTCTCCATTCAACCCCCTCTCGTTTCTCTGTCCTGGCGTTCCTCTACATCCAGTCTTTCCAGGACCAGGGGTCTCTCCTTCCATCTTCTTAGAAGTCTATTGATATGCGAATTGTGTCTAGGGTATTCCGAGATTCTGGGTTAATATCCCCTTATCAGTGACTGCATACCATGTGTGTTCTTTTGTGATTGGGTTACCTCACTAAGGATGATATTTTCAAGTTCTGACCATTTGCCTGGGAATTTCGTGAATTCATTGTTTTTAATTGCAGAGTAGTATTCTATTGTATAGATATACCACATCTTCTGAATCCATTCCTCCGTTGAGGGACATCTGGGTTCTTTCCAGCTTCTGGCTATTATAAATAAGGCTGCTATGACACATGCTCCACTATATTCATAGCAGCCTTATTTATAATAGCCAGAAGCTGGAAAGAACCCAGATGTCCCTCAACGGAGGAATGGATTCAGAAGATGTGGTATATTTACACAATGGAATACTACTCTGCAATTAAAAACAATGAATTCACGAAATTCCTAGGCAAATGGTCAGAACTTGAAAATATCATCCTTAGTGAGGTAACCCAATCACAAAAGATCACACATGGTATGAAGTCACTGATAAGGGGATATTGACCCAGAATCTCAGAATACCCTAGACACAATCAGCATATCAATAGATTTCTAAAAAGATGGAAGGAGAGACCCCTGGTCCTGGAAAGACTGGATGTAGGGGAACGCCAGGACAGAGTAATGAGAGGGGGTTGAACGGAGAAAAGAGGGAGGGAAGGGGGCTTATGGGACTTTCGGGGAGGGAGGAAACGGGAAAGGGGAAGTGATTTGGAATGTAAATTAAAAAAATAAAATAAAATAAAATTAAAAAAAAAAAAAAAAAAAAAAAAAAAAAAATAAGGCTGCTATGAACATAGTGGAGCATGTGTCCTTATTGCATGCAGGCAAAGCCTCTGGGTATATGCCCAGGAGTGGTATAGCCGGATCCTCCGGGAGTGTCATGCCCAGTTTTCTGAGGAACCGCCAGACTGCTTTCCAGAGTGGTTGTACCAGCTTGCAATTCCACCAGCAATGGAGGACTGTTCCTCTTTCTCCACATCCTCGCCAACAACTGCTGTCTCCTGTGTTTTTGATCTTAGCCATTCTGAGTAGTGTGAGATGGAATCTCAGGGTTGTTTTGATTTGCATTTCCCTAATGACTAAGGATGATGAACATCTCTTTAGGTGCTTCTCAGCCATTAGATATTCTTCAGGTGAGAACTCTTTGTTTAGCTCTGTATCCCATTTTTTTTTATTTTTTTTAATTTACATTCCACATCACTTCCCCTTTCCCGTTTCCTCCCTCCCCGAAAGTCCCATAAGCCCCCTTCCCTCCCTCTTTTCTCCATTCAACCCCCTCTCCTTACTCTGTCCTGGCGTTCCCCTACATCCAATCTTTCCAGGACCAGGGGTCTCTCCTTCCATCTTTTTAGAAATCTATTGATATGCGGATTGTGTCTAGGGTATTCCGAGATTCTGGGTCAATATCCCCTTAAGAGTGACTGCATACCATGTGTGTTCTTTTGTGATAGGGTTACCTCACTAAGGATGATATTTTCAAGTTCTGACCATTTGCCTAGGAATTTCGTGAATTCATTGTTTTTAATTGCACAGTAGTATTCCATTGTGTAGATATACCACATCTTCTGAACCCATTCCTCCGTTGAGGGACATCTGGGTTCTTTCCAGCTTCTGGCTATTATAAATAAGGCTGCTATGAACATAGTGGAGCATGTGTTCTTATTGCATGCAGGTAAAGTCTCTGGGTATATGCCCAGGAGTGGTATAGCCGGATCCTCCGGGAGTGTCATGCCCAGTTTTCTGAGGAACCGCCAGACTGCTTTCCAGAGTGGTTGTACCAGCCTGCAATTCCACCAGCAGTGGAGGAGTGTTGCTCTTTCTCCACATCCTCGCCAACAACTGCTGTCTCCTGTGTTTTTGATCTTAGCCATCCTGACTGGTGTGAGATGGAATCTCAGGGTTGTTTTGATTTGCATTTCCCTAATGACTAAGGATGATGAACATCTCTTTAGGTGCTTCTCAGCCATTAGATATTCTTCAGGTGAGAACTCTTTGTTTAGCTCTGTACCCCATTTTTTAATAGGGTTACTTGCCTCTCTGGAGTTTAACTTCTTGAGTTCTTTGTATATCTTGGACATTAGCCCTCTGTCGGATGTAAGGTTGGTAAAGATCATTTCCCAGTTAGTTGGTTGCTGCTTTGTCTTTTTGACAGTGTCTTTTGCCTTGCAAAAACTTTGTAATTTAATGAGGTCCCATTTGTCTATTCTTGATCTTAGAGCATAAGCTATTGGAGTTCTGTTCAGGAAATTCTCCCCTGTGCCCATATGTTCAAGGTTCTTCCCTAGTTTCCCTTCTATTAGTTTCAGTGTGTCTGGTTTTATGTGGAGATCTTTGATCCACTTAGAATTGAGCTTAGTGCAAGGAGATAAGGATGGGTCAATTTGCATTCTTCTGCATGCTGACCTCCAGCTGAGCCAGCACCATTTGTTGAAAAGGCTATCTTTTTCCCACTGGATGGTTTTAGCTCCTTTGTCAAAGATCAAGTGACCATAGGAGTGTGGATTCATTTCTGGGTCTTCAATTCTGTTCCATTGATCTACATGCCTGTCACTGTACCTATACCATGCGGTTTTTAACACTATTGCTCTGTAGTACAGCTTGAGGTCCGGGATACTGATTCCCCCAGAAGTTCTTTTACTCTTGAGAATAGTTTTAGCTATTCTGGGTTTTCTGTTATTCCAGATGAATTTTTGAATTGCTCTTTCTAACTCTATGAAGAATTGAGTTGGGATTTTGATGGGGATTGCATTGAATCTGTATATTACTTTCGGTAAGATGGTCATTTTTACTATATTAATCCTGCCAATCCATGAGCAAGGAAGATTTTTTCCATCTTCTGAGGTCTTCTTCAATTTCTTTCTTCAGAGACTTGAAGTTCTTGTCATACAGATCTTTCACTTGTTTGGTTAGAGTCACGCCAAGATACTTTATATGGTTTGTGACTATGGTCATTTGTATCCCTCTCAGTGCTGGGACTTTGCCTTGAACATGTGCAGGGCCTGTTCATGTGCCTCCATTTCTGTGAATTCACAGCTTTCTTAGCATATCTCCTCTGGCTTTTAAAATCCTGTCATCTCCTCTTCTATGTAGTTCCCAGAACCCTGAGGGGAATGGTTTGATAAAGACAATCCTATTTAGGACTAATGTAAAGACTCACAATCTCTTCACCTTGTCCAATTGTGGGTCTCTGTGTTAGTTCCTATCTACTGCAAGAGGTTGATAGCTGAGAGAGGTGCTGTAGAATGGAATGTCATTAGGAACAATTTTATCGTTATGCTCCTTCAGAAGAACAGTGGTATTTTGTTTCACCTAAGTCTATTTCCTATCTAATCTCAGGTTCAGTAGTGTCAGCTATGGGCTCTATCTCATAATATGGGCCTTATATCCATTCAGAGAGTGGTTGGTTGCTCTTACAACATTTCTTCCATGATTGCACCAGCATAACATGCAGGCAGGTTATTGCTACAGATTACAAGATTTGTATCTGTTTTGGTGGTTGCCTTTTACCAACAGGTAACATGCAGAGAAACATTCAGTACCATGAAAGTAGGGGTGAAGGCTCTAGTTGGGCACCACTTTAACTTCTCTATGTTCAGTGAGACATGTAAGTGGTGTATTCAGCAATACAGACTTACTACTAATTACACCAATAGTCCGGTGTTTGGGCATTTTCATGTAGCCCCTTTGGCCATAAACTAAATTAGACATAACTTGTTTCTGACCTTGAAGATTTCATTTAGTGGCAAAAGGTATCTAGTTGGATCTTATCTCCCTCATTATTTGGTGACTCAACTTAGAGTTCCTTCATATATATATATATATATATATATATATATATATGCGTCTATATGATGCCTCAAGTGGTCTTTAGTGTCAGCTACTCCTCACATCTTTCTTCACTCTCCCCATTTAATTCACCAATCTGGTTTTCATCCTGTCTCTTTCTAGCTATATATTTTATTTCCTCTTCCTTTGGAAATGTTACCCTCTCCAATAATCCTGCACATAAAACCTAGTTATTGTGATTTTGTGGACTATAACATGCCTATCAGAGGCTTTATTGCTTATATTCACATACATAAATATGTGTCTTATATGGTCTGGGTTACCTCACTTGGGACAGGTTATTTTCTAATCTTCATCTATTCACTTACAAATTACATAATTTTGTTTTTAAGAACTGAATACCATTCCATTGTGTAAATGACCACATTTTTATTATTATCCATTTTTCTGATGAGGGATGTCTAGGTTATTTCCAATTGCTGACTATTATGAATAGAGTTGAAGTGAATATGGATGAGCAAGTGTCTCTGTAGTAAGATATAATCCTTTTTGGTAGATGCCCAGAAGTGGTACAGCTGGATTTCAGGATGGATCTGTTCCCAGCTTCCTGGTGACACAGACACTGATTTCCATACTGCGTGTACAATGTTGTACTCCCACCTGCCGTGGGTAATTGACACTCATTCCTTACAGTCTCACTAGCATGAGATGTCATTTGTTTTTGTTGCTCTTGGCCATTCTGGTTAGTTTAAGTGGAAATTGTGAAGATATTTTGATCTTCACATCTCTGATGGCTAAGGATGCTGAACATTTCTTTTTTTTTATTTGTAAATAAGATTTATTATTCAAATTGGTTTTTTAGTCCATCTTGAAATGACAATATGTTTACAATGAGAAAGAAGACAGTATCTTATTGATGGAATGCCTAACTTTTTATGAATGTGTCTGAGAAGCACTTCTTGATCAATGTCAAGTTTCCAGCTTTGCACCCTACAGACATTTCATATATAATAGGCTATTACATACAAGTACTATATAAATCATAAGACATATAATGTGTATGCAGAAAATTGCAACTAAAACATCTTCCATAAGACAATAGGGATTATCTATTTAAAAAGTATTTGTTGTGGCTTCGTAAGGTATCTTAACATTGCTCAGCAGAAGTATAACATTTTAAGTGATTCGTTTGTTAACATAGTCACTATACAAAGTAGCAGTTTCATAAATGTTTTTAATGTATTTTGATCACAGACATCTTGTTATTACCCTTTCTTATCCACCTTTCCCCATTTTTCTTCTATATCCATAATTTGTCTTTATGAAGTAATTCATTAGCCACAGTTTCATATATTCATCAAATAGAAGCTTATGATGATAGTAAAATCAAGAATTTGTAAGTAGAGAGTGTGAGTAAAATTCATTTGACATTTTTTAGGTGAAACCCATGCTTAATTCTTCACCAGAGGTGGGCACGAAAGACAAAGGGTTCTGACTTAGGTAAGTACATCCTTCTGTCAGGATAAGGACAAAGGAGAGTAGGCGGTATGTTGATGAAAATGGAAAGGAGGTTGTTCTGAGTGGGGTGAGCTTGCATTGATCAAAGAACATTTATGAGAAGATAAGCAACAGAATATAAGATCAGAACTAGAGGTAAACTTTAAAGGTAGAAACATAATTTGTGGAACTGTCAAAATATATAAATTTATGTAATCCTTATCATTAATTCCAATGTGTTCTCCTATTTTATTTTTGTCATGAAATACAAAAGTTTTGCTAGAAGTTGTAGACTAAATTATGTCCCTTTAAAGGAATCTGGAGCCTTCAGTGTGATTGCACTGGGGACAAGGTCTCTAAAGAATTCTGAAATATAAATGAGATCTCATAACTTTTGAGTCTAGTTCGATAGTACTGCTGTATCTATGGGAAGAGACATCAAAGATCTTTCTGTCTAGAGAAAGACTTAGAGAATATAGTGAAAAGGTACATACAGGCATGTTACAGAAGTCAAACATGCAGACCCCTAATCCTACATTTCCAGGTTTCTTAGCCTTGAGAAAACCTCTGTTCTTCAAGTCACCTAGTATATGATATTTTGTCATAGTCTTGAGCTAACTATATGCTAGTGTGTATGTTAGAAATGTGCTTCTTTATCAAATTTCCTAGCTCAAAAATGATACTTTGGTACACAGCATAGACTCTACATCCTGCTTAAAAGCAGAAGTTAAGAATTGCTACACAGAATGCTTCAACAATAAGTTATACATCAGAGATGTTAACCAAAAGTATGACTCCATCCTCAGTGAACACCCTTAGCCCCACCAAGTTACAATCAGGAGAGTCTGACAATTGCTGTTAGGAATAATGCTATATCAGATATGTGTCAGAACAAGTAACTGTAAATCCACATAGATTTTATATATATATATATATGAACAAAACAAAAAACCCAATGTTCATATCAAAATAATAGATATAAAAAGATGGCCATATCAAAAATTTATATAAAAATAGAAATAAAAAGATATTAAAAAAAGAAAGAAAGAAAAAAGGAGATGAAGTGTAACTAGAACTGTGGACCACAGCTTGTCAGTAGTTAGACCTATGGACTACAGCTAATTAAGTAGGCAAGCCGAAGAGGAGATTCCACAGCAGAGGGAGGGCCAAAGAAGACTAGAATTTGGATAGAATCTAAAAGATATGGCACAAGATTGAGAACAAGGAGGAAGCGTTTTTCCCTTTGTCTATTAGAGGGACAAACATGGAGTCATATACTGGTAAAACTCTTTATTTTAAGGTTTGAGAAGGCACGTGACTTGCTCGCAATTTTGTTTTGGTTATTCTGCTGTCGCTGAGTGAAGGGAGGAATCGGCTTTTCCAGATGAGTCTGAGTTATCAGTGTGACATGCGAGATCTCCATGACAGCCTTGGCTTTAGAAGAGCAGGCAGGCAGGAGGGGGGTGGAATTGCACTACATGAGGAGATATTGTGTTTCCCTGAAGCCCTTTATTATACTGCAAGTACAGTAGTTTTCACTTCTCCAAACTGGGAACCATTCCAGAGGAACGCATCTGGATAGCATTTGCCCATTACCCTCCCCAGAAAAGAATTGGTCAGCAAGGGCTCTATTCATAAAAACAAATTCCATCCACTTCGACTTGAATGTCACATCTTTATGTGGAAAAAGTGTGGAATGAGACCCATGTTTTTTCTACACAAAGAATGCTTTTCTGAGATTAATGGCACCCCCTCCCTCTTCAATATGTAAGCAGATACTTTCTGATTATATACCTGAGGGAGTGCTAAGACTGCAGACTCAGTGAGAAGGGTTGGATGGGCTTTTTCTGGGCTGAATTGAACCCTTTCTAAAATTAGGTGCTGATTTCAAGATAAATGCATGCTTTTTAAAACTGTAAAAAATATACCATAGTGTTTTCAAGATACACACATAAATCAGGCGAAAATTTTAAGAATCACAAATTCTGTTAAGAATTTGTAGTCACTAGATCCCAGGTAATTACTCTAGAGTCTTATTTCACAGAACCTTAATTCCCAGAAGTAAAGAGTTAATCTTAATGGAGGAATATAGTTTTAATCAGCCCATAAGGTTGATAAATTGGGTTGATTGGAATCACATCATTAGACAGCGAATTTTGGCAGATTTTTAACAGTCACCAAGGGTGCTTGAGATTTATGGCCTCCCAGTTCATTATTTTCTTTTGCTTGAATGATCTTTTTAATGTTCTGTGACTTACAGTGTACCTTGCCTACTGTGGAATTTGTTCAATGACAAAAGACTTTAGCATGCTATAGGTCCACATCATTGCATTTCATCTAAAGTACAGGGAATTCAGAGATGAGGGATTTTCCTGAAGGCATTTAATGATGCTCCAACTGTTGCTTAAAGCATCTGCATTAAGGAGGTGATTCTAAGGTGAATATTGCCAATCAATATAATAGTGAAATTTTAAAAAATTACATATATATTAAAAACACACTATCAGAATAGTATCTGTTATATATATATATACATATATATGTATATATATGTATGTATATATATATATAATATAGACACCCAGTTGATTCTTTAATTTTATACAACTTCAATAAATATATGTGTGCATAAATTTTACTTGACTCCTTGCCTGCTTATGACTTATTCTATCATTTATTCTGTCTGTGTTTTCTTAAAGAACGGATCAAATTTTCTCTATAGTTTCTTTCCTTAAAAAAAAAGTACAAAGTTAGATTCTAACCCCATAAAGGAGAGCACAAAGCAGGTGAGCTTTTCACTGTGTCTGTGAATAATTCTCTATTAACTACTTGGAAAGGGCTAAGGAGCTTCAGAGGAAATGGATTTAATGTTGCTAAAATAATGCCACCATCTTCTCACATGGCAGCATTATAAACGATGGGTATCAGAATGAAATGAGATTTTTAAATGTAAATTTATCATGATAAGCTGTTAAGAATCTTGTCGTCTTCCCTAGTAATCACTTGGTTTGCAACATTTTGTTTATTCCCAATTCTTATATGAGGCAAACTCCATTCCTCTCAAGTTTTAGACAGAAACATGTGACAGAAAACCACAATTAAGGCAGAGAGTTGTGGCTCACATGATGCTGAGAATAAGTAGAGCTTTAGTTCTCAGTCCTAAACGAGACATTAGGAAACATGGGAACTGGGACAGAAAGACTGCATGATGTGTAAGATATGAAGAATTATTAAAGGTCATCTTCTCCCAACACACAGTCATTACAATCAAAGACTCTCAAAAACTCCAGATGACTGTGCTGAGTCTGTGCAAAAATGGGCCCACAAAGATCCAGACAAAAATAACTACCCTAACCTGTGAAAATGTTTCCTAAAGATAAATTTAGAGAAAGGGGAGTCATTGCCTTTAGTTGTGTTTCTAATAATTATCTTACGAGGCTTTAATGGATAGCCCCAAGAATCACATGATCCAATTAAACTTAATAGGATGCACTTTGGCACATTCACACGCATGCACACTCACACTCACACATACACAGACAGACAGACAGACAGACAGACAGACACACACACACACACACACACACACACACACCAAAAGTCATGCATATTGAAAAGGGCCACATAGGGAAGAGTCAGGCAGTTGAGAGACAGTAAGGCAGCTAGACAATGAAGGCAGGCATCCAGAATGCATGTGCAAAATTGTTGTAGAACCACCTTTATCAAAAAACTAAATAAATAATTTTCTGAGATCTCATGGCACCAGAGATCACAGTGCATTAGAGTGACAGACAGTCCTCTGCTCAGGTGCATCCCACAAACCAGTGGGCTTCAGAGCACAGCACTTCCCTCGAGAGTAACCACAATGCCATCACGTTTTAGTCAGTCTTCACAGGGGCGGATGGCTAGTGGCAGATATGCTTTTCTTCTGTTGGTCATATACAGTCCGATTTGATGGAGCAGTGATCAGTATATTATATTAGTTCCATTCCTGGCCAACACGAAAGGGAGATGGAACTCAGTCTATGGAACATGGAACTAGTTGTAAGAACTCTGGCAGCTCTGTGTGACTTTTGTAAGACGCTGGGGAGAACACATCCTTTCAAAGCTCATTTTGGTGGAAAATATTATTCTCTCATATGTCCTTCATGTCATTTAAAACTCACCAGGCCAATTCTAGTTGATTATCCCTTATCCCACATGCCCTGGCTTGGAAATGTTTCAGATCTCAAGTGGTTCTCAGAGATTGCAATATTTACATATGTAGAGCAATGTATGTAGGTGATGATATATAAATGTGGGATTCCCTTTTCTTTCATAAATGCAATGCCTTCAAATAATTTTACCCAATGGTTTATTAAACCGACATTTTGACAGTGGCCTATCCTATGAAGTCAGTTGTACTTTTGCACTTGTGATATAGTCATGTTAATCAAAAATGTCCATATTTTAAAGCATTACATTTTTTATTCTTTTTATTACCGAAGATTAGCTTTTATTATTAATGTTACAGTCTTTTATTTTAGCAAGCCACACACTTCTACATCAGTGTAATGAAATAATCTTTTCTCCTAAAAAACAAGTGCCTAAAGCCTCAGGGAAAATACCCAAAGATTCTTTGTTAATGTTAAACAGAATACTGAGCCCTTTCTTTGCTGCATGACTGAAGGAGGGAGTGTACTCCACAATAACTCCTAAGGAATTTCAGATTTTTTTTCCACAAAATTATATGATTTTAGTACTTAACACAAGCAAGCAAACAAAAATCTAACTTTCTATCAATCTCCATTAAATTGGGAAGCTGGAGTCTGACTTCTAACTGTCCTGTAAAGATGGCTCGTTGGCTATATAAACATGAAGGGACATATCAGAAATTCAAATGTCTGATTTCAAATAACCAGTCATAGGTCAAAAATGTTGGCAAGATCACTCACAGATGTTTCACAGAAATGGAAAGAAGAGAGGTCAACATACTGTAAATACATGTAGTTGCTGATGTGTCTCTGGCCAATTTCCTCTTCAGCAGAATGCATTTAGTGTAATAAATGTTTCATCTGGGAAGCTTTCCAGATTAGTCATTAAAATAAAAAAAAAAGGAAGCACAGCTTTTCTTGGTGGATCTTTTGTTCCCAGCACACTATCCATCACATCACAGAAGCATGCTGAAATGTGTGGGTGAGTATAAAAGAGTCAGAAGAGAAATGAAAAAGCAGAAGAAAGGGAAATAAAAACTAAGAGAGAAGTGGATTTTACAGGGAAATGTGTTCACTTGTAAAGTAAATATGAGCTGTCTGCCTCCATGTCATCTGCTGACTGATACCATAATATATGAGGCACTCAACTTTTTCTGACAATACTCCCCCACACACCCCTGTAGTGTGTGCAGACTGTCTGCTAGTTTTTGTTTGTTCGTTTGGTTTGGTTTGGGTTTTCTTGTTGTGTGTTTTCATGTTTTGTTTTTTTTAATCCGGGGTATGTTAATGAAGTAGGGAAAAATGTTTCATATTTTGCAGACTCCTTACTGTTTCTGCTCATAGCAATATCCTGTGGACTAGGTGACACGGACAACAGGTTTCTTTAACCACAGTTCTGAATGGCAGAAACTACTCAGAAGACAACATGGGTGGATTCTAGTGAGGGCCCTTCCTGGCTTGTATATGACTACTTCTCCTTTTCTGTACACTCCATCTTCTTGCTGTCTACATTGAAGCCAAAACAAGTGTTCTGGAATCCTATGAGAACGTGCATCCTACACATGTCTGTACATCTTTCATGTCCATTTATGTTG
Source organism: Tokudaia tokunoshimensis (assembly GCA_036184795.1). Classification (NCBI taxonomy): domain Eukaryota; kingdom Metazoa; phylum Chordata; class Mammalia; order Rodentia; family Muridae; genus Tokudaia; species Tokudaia tokunoshimensis. The sequence goes on from BTHU01000014.1 coordinate 120,409,013, forward strand.
GCCTGCTTTTTGTGGATTTATGTCTGCCTGGATTTTTCTAATTATATGAAATAAAAGATTTCAAAATGGACATAATCCCTGGCTAAAATATAAATTAAGTTCTTTTTCAGTCCTTCCAGTAGAAATGGATATCATTAGGGAAACAGAAAAGTTCTGGAATTGCTAAAATGCAGGACCAAGGGATCACCACTGTGTCTTAGATGATGACGCAGAAAATTAGGAGTTGCTGCTGTTTGACAAAGATCCAGAATGGACATTAACTGAAACCTTTGATAATGATCATGAGATGACAGACGTGGGAAGATGAAATTTTGCCATCCTCCTTATGACTGTCACCTAAGGCCAAATCAGTGGTCACCAGGAAGAGAGGAAGGAGTGGGTGGAAGCACTCCCCCCCCTTGCCTTCTGAAGAGCATGTTTCTGCAACCCCAACATGCAAGGGATTCGAGCAGAGTCTCACAGGATGTGTGTTGCAAATCCAATCCTGGGAAGGTTGCTGAGTATTAACCTACAAATTTCCATTGAAGAAAAATGTGAATAATATCAGCCCTAGAAATGAAAAGAATAGGGTTGAATCTTACTCCTTCCTGCTCTGACCACTGTCAGCCATGCTGATACATTTTGCAATGCAATCTATATTGCTATATTATAGTTATTCTCAAATGGTCCCACACATCCTGGTGTCAAAGTTTTCATCTCCAGTCTGTATTGTATTTGAGAAGTAGGAGACTTTTCAAAGGTGGGTCTACTGGGTTCTCTTAGTAGTGTGTGACAATGAAGGGGATTTGGGCACTTGGGTCCTTCCTTTTGTTCTCTGTGATATAGCCATGAAGTGAATGTGCTTTCTCTGTTAATTATGTCACTTCCCCCAGACTTGGAGAAGCAATGAACTGGAACCTACACAACTCGGAGCCAAGATATCCACTCTCTTTGTCTCTTTGTTTTTTAAATAAACTTTATTAGAAAAACTTACAAATAAATAAAAACAGCAACAAAACTAAGACCTGAAGTCTATAAAACTCAATGAACTTCTAAACAATAAGAGTAGGCATTCAAATCAGAAGTTGTGGAACATCACTTTAAATTTTAAACTTTCAGTGTTAGTTATATTTTATGCACTATCTACAAACAAAACAAAAACTTTGTGGATAAATTATAACTAGTTAAACAATTAGGTTTACAATCTCAGGTATCACGCCTGTCTTCATCATGCTCTCAGTTCTTTCTTGTCTCTTTCTATTTAATATTTTTTGATTTTGATTTTTTTCATGCTATACTGTAACAACATGTATTTTTGCTAACACATAACCACATATGATTAGCCAGATGCTACGTATGAGAAAGAGCATGCTTTATTTTCTTTCTGATATTTTGTGATCTTAATTATTATTATGTATTTTAAGTCTATTCATTTATCTGCAAATTCATTAAAATAACTGGGTCATTTGACATATATATATATAAAATTTGACATATATATGTATCAAATGTATATATATATATATATATATATATACAAAACTGGTTTTCACAGTGGATATATCAATTTATTATAATTTTACTAAAAGTGAATAAATCTCTCTCTCTCTCTCTCTCTCTCTCTCTCTCTCTCTGTCCTTTACTAATATTTGTTTTCAGGTTGATGAATACCATTCTGACCATGATAAGTTGTTATTTCAATGTAGTTTTAATTTGTATTTCCTTGAAGGTTAGGAATATTGAACACTTTTTAAATTAGCTATTGACTGTTTGTGATATTATTTTATAATTATATATTCAGTTTACTTCCCAATGTATTATTGGCAGTTTTATTTTCTTGGTATTTAATTTCTTCAAATCTTACTAAATTCCATATAGTAGCCCCTTCTCTGGAGTGAAGCTGGTAAAGACTTTCCTTAATTAGTTCTGTGGGTTGTCTATTAGATCTGCTAATTGTTTTCTTTTTTGTCTAGAAACTTTTTAATTCCATGTAGTCCTATCTGTTGCTATGTGGGTTTCATTCCTGTGCTCTTGGTGTTCTTTTTAAAAAGTTCTTGCCATCGTCAATATCATGAAGGGTATTCCCTCCTGGGTTGTCTTCTAAAACTCTCAATGTTTCAGGTTTGAGATTAAGGACTTTGATCCATTTTGAATTGATTTTTGTACCGAGTGGAAAATAAGAGTCTAATTTAATCCTTCTGAAGGTAGTGATCCAAGTTTGCCAGTGCCGTTTGTTGAATAGGCTCTCTTCATTCCAATGTATATATTTTTTTTACTTCTTTGTCAAAAATTAAGTGGGCATAGCTTTTATGTTTTATTTCTGGGTCATCTATTCTCTTCCATTGGTCTACATTTCTATTTTTATGCTAGTATCAGGCCATTTTATCATTATAGCGCTATACAATAATTTAGTTGGGTACTTCTCTTTACAAGTTTATTATTTCAAGTATTTTTATAGTACCAGGATGTTGTTTATCACCTAAATGTTCCATTAAGAAGATATACATTATGAGTATATCAAATTTGTATTCATGTATTTGTATACATACTTACTTATATTTTTATTTGAAATTTTCTTCAAACTGTATAATTATCAAAAATAATGTCTCAGGTACATGTTTATAACCAGTATGTTTAGGGATTTTTATCTGTTACATATTGAGATTTCTGCTAGTACTATTAAAAAGCAATTATGCTTTTAAATATATTTAACACATTGCACTCAGAGTTACAGAATACACAATATTTTGCTTCATGTGTTTGGTACAAATGCAAGTTTGACTCAATACTTCATACAACCTGACTGAATGATACTTGGAATATTATGTTGAAGTTTGTAAAAAAAATAATGGAGACAAATTATATTCTACTGAGCCAATCATTGTTCTTTATGATAAGCTGAAAATATTTGTAATAATAGGCAGAAAATGTGGCAATAATTGGAGCACATCTCAAACAGTGAATACTACTGGATGCTGTAAAAGAACACTGTCAAACATTCGTGAAAAATTAGAAAACTAAAACTGCGTGCAACCCTGTGTTGCAGGATTTTGCCTGTCTAATCACATTAGGGCAGTGGGAGGCCTGTGATTGGACAGGGAAAAGGGAAGTGCTTAGCACTATCTACATGTCCAGGATTCAGAGGCTGGCTAGCCTTCAGAAGACCTAAAGGCTTCACCTACCTTCTGAAGAGAGCAGATGCAGAGATCTACCTACAGCCAAATATTAGGCTAAGCTCAGGAGCCCTGAATAAGAGGACAAAAAAGATTGTAGGAGCCTGAAAAGTCAAGGACATCATGAGAACTTGACTCAATGAATCAATTAACCAGGGCTCATAAAGGCTCACAAAAACTGGAGCCACAATCATAGAGCCTGTGTGGATCTAAGTTAGGTACTTTGCATATACAATGTGCCTGTGTAAACAGCATTGGAACCCCAAACAATGGAAATAGGGTTGTCTATGTCTCTTTTGCCTGTCCTTGGAACCTTTTTCCACCTACTGTGTTGCTTCATCCAGCCTTGATATAACGGTTTGTGCCTAGTCTTTTTTTTTTCTGCTAACTTTTTTTTATTGGATATTTTATTCATTTATATTTCTAATGTTATCCACCTTCACAGTTTTCCCTCTGGAAACCCCCTATCCCAACCACCTCCCCCTGCTTCTATGAGGGTGCACCCCCTACCCACTCACCCACTTGAGCCTTACCTCCCTAACATCCCCCTACACTGTGGAGTCAAGCCTCCTCACGGCCAAAGGCCTTCCCTCCCATTGATAAGATCATCCTCTGCTTACATATGTAGCTGGAATCATGGGTCTCTCCATGTGTACTCCTTGTTTGGCGGTTTAGTCCCTGGGTGCTATGGGGGATCTGGTTGGTTGATATTGTTGTTCTTCCTATGGTTTTGCAAACCCCTTCAGCTCCTTCACTCCTTCACCTAACTCCTCCATTGGTGCTCAGTCAGATGATTGGCTGCAAGCATCTGTTTTAGTCAGGCTCTGGCAGAGCCTCTCTGGAGACAGTTGTATCAGGTTCCTGTCAGCAAGCTTTTCTTGGCATCTGCAATAGTGTCTGCCTTTGGTGTATGCACATGGAATGGATCTCCAGGTGGGGCAGTCTCTGGATGGCTTTTCCTTCAGGCTCTGCTCCTCTCTTTGTTTCCATATTTCCTTTAGACAGGAGTAAGTCTGGGTTAAAATTTTGGAGGTGAGTGGGTGGCCCCATCCCTCAACTGGAGGCTGTGCCTAACCTCTGGATATGGTCTCTACAGGTTCTCCATCTCCTTTGTTAGACATATTGTAACATGTGATGACATTTTTGGTCAATATCACTGAGAGGCTTGCTCTTTTCTGAAGGGAAACAGAAAAGAGATGGACCTAGGGGAGAGAGGAGGTGTTGAAAGGTGGCTGAGAAGAGTGGAGAGAGGAGAAACTGAGGTCAGGATAAAATGTATGAGATAAAAATAAATATTTACTTAAAAGTGGCCATAATAAGGATTTGCAATGAACAGTCTTTTCTCCAATTTTATTAAATAGAAGTTTGTCAATGACACTTTGTTCTGTTTTCATACAGAACTGTTTCAGTTCTTATATTACCACCAATTGCTAATAATATGTATACATCGAATGGAAAAGAAATACAATTTTTAAATAAATGCATTTAACTTATCATTTCAAAATAAAGAGCATGCTTTAATAATAAATGAGAAGATACTATTCAAAAGAAAAAGTAATTTGGAAGAATATTTTTAAATTAATCTTTGGAATAATTTTATTTTATGCACAGGAACTAGAAATGTTCTTTAAAATGTCCTGTCAAGACATTGGAAAAAAATTTTCAGCTTATTTAAAAAAATAAAAGAAAGGATATTATTGAACATTAATACTAAAAATAGATATCAAAAATGGAGGGAAATATAAAAGAAAATGGGAGGAGAATAAAATAAGAATAAAGTGTCCTAAAAAGTCACAAGGGTTTTGGCTTTGTCCTTTTGACAGTGTCCTTTGCCTTACAGAAACTTTGTAATTTTATGAGGTCCTCTTTGTTAATTCTTGATCCTAGAGCATAAGCTATTGGAGTTCTGTTCAGGAAATTCTCCCCTGTGACCATATGTTCAAGGTTCTTCCCTAGTTTCCTTTCTATTAGTTTCAGTGTGTCTGGTTTTATGTGGAGGTCCTTGATCCACTTGGAATTGAGCTTAGTGCAAGGAGATAAGAATGGATCAATTTGCATTCTTCTGCGTGTTGACCTCCAGTTGAACCAGCACCATTTGTTGAAAAGGCTATCTTTTTTCCACTGGATGGTTTTAGCTCCTTTGTCAAAGATCAAGTGACCGTAGGAGTGTGGATTCATTTCTGGGTCTTCAATTCTGTTCCATTGATCTACATGCCTGTCACTTTACCAATGCCATGCAGTTTTTAACACTATTGCTCTGTAGTACAGCTTGAGGTCTGGGATACTGATTCCCCCAGAAGTTCTTTTACTCTTGAGAATAGTTTTAGCTATCCTGGGTTTTCTTTTATTAAAGATGAATTTTTGAATTGCTCTTTCTAACTCTATGAAGAATTGAGTTGGGATTTTGATGGGGATTGCATTGAATCTGTATATTGCTTTTGGCAAGATGGTCATTTTTACTATATTAATCCTGCCAGTCCATGAGCATGGAAGATTTTTCCATCTTCTGAGGTCTTCTTCAATTTCAACCAACTAACTGGGAAATGATCTTTACCAACCCTACATCTGACAGAGGGCTAATATCCAATATATACAAAGAACTCAAGAAGTTAGACTTCAGAGAGCCAAGTAACCCTATTAAAAGTTGGGGTACAGAGCTAAACAAAGAGTTTTCACCTGAAGAATATCTAATGGCTGAGAATCACCTAAAGAGATTTTCATCATCCTTAGTCATTAGGGAAATACAAATCAAAACAACCCTGAGATTCCATCTCACACCACTCAGAATGGCTAAGATCAAAAACACAGGAGACAGCAGTTGTTGGCGAGGATGTGGAGAAAGAGGAACAGTCCTCCACTGCTGGTGGAATTGCAAGCTAGTACAACCACTCTGGAAAGCAGTCTGGCGGTTCCTCAGAAAACTGGGCATGACACTCCCGGAGAATCCTGCTATACTACTCCTCGGCATATACCCAGAGGCTTCCCCTGCATGCAATAAGGACACGTGCTCCACTATATTCATAGCAGCCTTATTTATAATAGCCAGAAGTTGGAAAGAACCTAGATGTCCCTCAACGGAGGAATGGATTCAGAAGATGTGGTATATTTACACAATGGAATACTACTCTGCAATTAAAAACAATGAATTCACGAAATTCCTAGGCAAATGTTCAGAACTTGAAAATATCATCCTTAGTGAGTTAACCCAATCACAAAAGAGCACACATGGTATGCAGGCATTGATAAGGGGATATTAGCCCAGAATCTCAGAATACCCAAAACACAATTCTCATATTAATAGATTTCCAAGAAGATGGGAGGAGAGACCCCTGGTCCTGGAAAGACTGGATGTAGGGGAATGCCAGGACAGAGAAGCGAGAGGGGATTGAATGGGGAAAAGAGGGAGGGAAAGGGGCTTATGGGACTTTCGTGGGGGAAGGAAACGGGAAAGGGGAAATGATTTGGAATGTAAATAAAAAAAAACTTAGAAAATAAAATTTAAAAAAGTCACAAGGATTTATACTACTAACTCTCTAAAATTGCCTATGACACACATAAGTTGGCATATAAATATCTGTATATAGTTCAAATAATAGTTTCCCATCTGAGCTGACAATGTTCTATGCAGGAGCCATAGGCCACCCCAAACAAAACCCTAAAAGCGAAAATTGTCCAAGCATCTCCCAAACATTACAGGCTATTGTTATTGCCCCTGGTAGCCCATCCATTGTCTCCAGTGCTTAAGATACCATACTCTTCAAACCCAGTGACCAGAAGTATCCTCCAACCTGAATCTGACCTTAAAGTACCCTCCCTGATCACTAGCTTTCATGATACCAGAAGACACCACACAAACTTCCAAAGAATCGAAGCAACCAACAATTCAACCTATGTATGAGGGTTCTGAAGAACAGCAAAACCCAGGATCCTATGAAAAACTTAGGGGTATAGTAGTAGGACACATACCATGCCTGCTGGTAACCAACAGCTCTCTAATTGGACTTAAGACCTACTAAACGAGAGGGGAAAATATGCCTGGTACTGAAAATCTAGCCACCTACGCAGTATTAGTGAAATCATGAATCTTAGTGGAGAACCTACAACCGCTACCTTACTAAGCAATTACAATCACTATCTACTTTACAAATGTTTATCATTATACCCACATAAAAGTATATTCCTTACTCTCCATAAAAGAAACTTTTATTTGCAATAAACAGAAACCATTACAGTATAATATAGCCAATCAATGCCATTGTAGGGCTCAATCTCAATCAATATATCTACAAGACAACTCCAGTCCCTATGGCTAGGGGATAAATGTGAAAATAGGTGGGTGAAAATAATAATATAAGGAAAACAGGAGGAATGGGGAGTTTGTGGAGAAATTTTTTCTCTGAGAAATGTCAGAAGCTATACCTGAAGTTTCACTAACATGGCTGTCAAACCATGGCCTGAAATGAACAAGGAAGGCCCCAAATGATGTGCCACTGTTAATGGAAGAAGTTCAGAAGGCCTAAACCCTATACGAATTTACAGGCAGCTAAGGAATACTGAGAGTAGGAAACATAGTCTTCCCTAGGAGAACAACACCAAATGGTTATCTAATACTGAATGGTCAGAATCTCAAAACACATACAAGTACATACAAACTGAACAGGTTGTATGCGCATGAAGGATGTGTGTGTGTGTGTGTGTGTGTGTGTGCGTGTGTGTAAAACAGAAAAAAAAAGCCCATAAATTTTTAAAGAAAGCAACAACTAGGAGTAATTACATAGGAAGGTTTGGAGTAAGGAAAGAGTAAACATGATCTAATCGTTGTATAACCTCAAAAATTAAAGAAGTTTATAAAATTGGTATCAAGAAAAATAAAATTAAAAAATCTTCTATGAAAATCATGATAGTAAAGCAAATATCTATGCCTAGTAAGTTCATTTATATTTTTATATTTCACATAGTTGAGAAGTTTTATAAGTCTTTAGGACACATTAAAGTCAAGAAGAAAACAAATGTCTGCCAAATTTGTGTCTTTATTTTCACTGCAAACATAAGCATCCCAATGTAAGCTCTCATGTTTTCACACTGAAATGAAAAAGAAATACAACTGACAGATTTTCTGCATTTACCTTTGTCTCTCTGCTATTCACACTCTTATTTATTATTTTCCTATTCACAAATAATATTTTTGTACATTTTTATAATCTTTTTTATCTATTTGAGAATAAGTAATTAAAATTTTGTAGAGATGAAAGAACCCTACCTGGCTTTGGCTCTCTTATTCTCCTTTCTCACTTATCCCTTGATCAAATCTTTTTGAAAACTGCCCTTTATTTTTTCTCCTATATTTCCATTAAGTTTAGTTTTCCTTTTGTGGGGGATACATTCCAGTAGTTGGGAAGTTAGACATGAATTTCATTGCCTGATGAGTATAGTAGCATATTTTCATTAACAGAATGTAATACCAGAAGCAAGTTTACATTATAAAGAATAAATGTATTTAGATACAAGAGGGTGTCATATCAGTATTCTTTTGGTTCTGCAGAAGACAGCATACTAGAAAGACAAATCATATCAACAAATAAGAAACCAGACAGTGGTCCAGCTGTTAGACTTCAATAACAGATTCCACTCAGGAGATTTCAATGGAGGTTAACTGTCCCTTCTAAGGACAGTGCTCATCAGCTTTTAGTAGTAAAGGGAGAAGATACTAACACATGGGTAGATCTTAGAGATACAGCATTGACTACACATAAATGGCCACAACCTTTCTGTTTGTCTAAAACTTATTTTATTCAGCTTTGATCTTCAGAATTTCAAGTCATTATTCATGACATATGACCAATTATTGTTATTTAATTCAAAACTGAGTGAATGTGTCATAAATGGACCTGCAAATCACACAAGAGCAAATATTAAATGAAATTTGAAGTCATTCTAATCATGTTTACTCCATAACAATCCTGACTGAAAATTTCAGCTCTAATACTTGGGAAATAAAGAGCTTTATTTGTATTCTGGGGAAAGCATATTAAAATAGGATTGAAGGATATTTTTCTACTAGAATTTATGATGTTCATTGGTTTAAGAGGTACCTAGAGCATTAAGTGTGGCAAACCATTAGATATGTCTTTGATGGTGTTTCCAGAAAGAACACTACAGATGTCTTATTTGCACAATCTAACGATCTGTAATCAAAGACTGAATAAAAAGGAAAAGAGAAGAGCAGCTTCAACATCTGTTTATCTGTCTGCTTTCCTGACAGAGGACAAAATGCCTCATGCTCTGACTTGTATGATTTTAAGTATGATCACTGGATTTTGGGTAACCAATTAGGTATTCATTCCAGGGAAGATTATTTATCCTATTCTTAGAACTCCTTAGTTGCCTGTAATTCTTTGTCTAAGGTTTGGACAGTCTGAGCTTCTTTCACCCACATTGGCCTGTCTATTGGTCCCACCTTTGTTCGTGTCATGTTTTGACAGCATGATGGAGGGACTTCAGGTATAGCTTCTGACAATTCTAGGTTAGAAAATTTCACAGCAAACTCCCTGTTTCTCTGTCTCTTATTATATTTCTGCCTTCTTCTTCCAGCCACACCATTTCCATCAAGGCCTTCTGGTTATGAACCTAAATTAATTCTTCCTTTCCATAAGCTGATTCTTGTCAGACACTCCATTCTAATGACAAAAGTAACAAATATGTGGAATTGGTATTAAGAAATGGTGCTGTTGCTGTGATTACTTGCGAGGAATTTGTAAATGCACGGAGTTGTTTGTTACCAGAGCTCTACAGTGCTATGAGCAGATCTTAATGAGCCATTCTAGTGAGAGTGTAGAACTAGATGCAAATAGAAATGCAGCCAGGAAAACAGAGTTCATGCAGTTTCAGAGTGGAACACAGGCTCTTTGGAGAAAGGACTATTCATTCGTGGTATATTATGCTTGTGCGTTGGTAATGTGTAAGGAGAGGAATTCAGAAGTAATTTGCTAATGTGTTTCACGGAAGACATCACCGAATTCAGAGTGTGGTTCTTACTTACTGTTCTTATCCAGATTTACAGAGATGGGAAATAGCAAGTGGCACTAAAAGACATGAAAAATGTGGAGAGTTTGGAACAGAAGAAAGTGTGGAAAGATTTAAAGACGTAAAGCAAAAATGGTCCCAACAAGGCATCTGCAACACCTAAGGAGACAACCTAGGACAAGCCTTCAACTTTGCACTGACCCCAACGGGAGATATGCCTTAAAGTCAAAAGCTTGCCTCTAAAATGATTTTCCTTGGAAACATTTAAATCTATTTGAAAAGAGAAACATTAAGGTGAGAACGTCACTTGAAGAGATACCTTAATCAAAATCACCCAGGAAAATGTTTTTCCATCTTCAGCAGGCACAGTGCACAGAGGCCACCAAAGCTGCAGCAGAATGGGGCCAAACTCCATCTCATGATGGTAATAGGATTTAGCAGTATTTACTACACGACTTTTCTTTTGTAGACAAAATTACCATGTTATGATGTCATGGAGCCTGTACAAAGGTACCAGAAAGTTTTGAATCCAAACAATGTATCACATTCCCTACAATGAAGCTGTGAAAGACTATTATATAAAACTGTGGAGTTTACATTGATTTGGAAACCTCAGGATGGTAAAGATGTCAACACTACAAACTGTATACCAAGAAATGATGCAGGGGGAGTGTATCTGCCTAATAATAGAGAATCTATGTGTGCTGTTGTTGCAGAAGTGTAGAGAATGTGAGTTCTCAAACTACTGAAGTTTAAGATGCTAGCAAAACTACAGATACCTAAGATAGTATCTTAGTATCAGGATATGGTGTTTTCCTGGATTGGTTCCAGCCATCCTCAGCTCAATCTTTCTCTGATATGCTATCCTTTCTCCCTTACAGAATGGGAACATATATTTTATGTGATTATGTACTGGAAGTACATATCTTCTTTTTAGTAGTTGCTTACAGTTAAAAGATATTTCCACAAGTCTCAGAAAAGATTTGTATTTTAAAATGTGTTTGGATTTTTGACATTCTGAGAATTTCAAAATGCATTATGAGATGGCCATGAAACATTGAGGGTAGGTTTAGAATGCTGTAGTTTAAAGTTATGTGGTAGCATTTCAAAATGAAAAGGGATGGATTTGTGATGGTCAATTTCAATTATTTACTCAATTGGATCAATATCACACAGACAATTAATTACCAAAGCATGCTTTTGGCTATAATGGTATTTCATTTCCAGAGAGATTTTACTGAGGAAAGAAACATCCACTCTGGATGTGGGCTGAACTTCTCCGTGAGTGGAGATTGTGGACTAATAAAAGAAGGAAAAAGAAGAAACTCAGCTGAACGATGACATTGCTTCCTCTGGTTCCTGACATATGCGAAGGTAAAAAAGCTCACAACCTCTGTCAAGCACTCCAGAAGCATTCCACATCTTCTCCCGTGTGATGGGTGCATCCTCAAATCCATCTTCCATTAAGTTGATTCTTATTTATTTTCTCACAGCAATAGGAAAAGTAATCTAATACATTACCAATTTCTTTTTTTACTACTCTTTAAATTGTCTTTCCCTATTTAACTTCTGTCTTGTTAAACATTTTAATATTTGTTTTCTAATGAGCATCTGATATTTAGCAGATATGTATATCAAAGTCACTACTTGTTTCAGACCAATTTTTACTTCCTGTGGCACTGATTGTGTCACTTATAACAATAAAGATGATTATGTCATCATTGTCACATGAGTGAGTTTCTACAAATGTCCATCCATATTTGTGTACTCAGTCTATTAAATTGAATTTATGAAATATATATTTATTATATTCTTCTTGTTACTGTGATCCTTTAGTATCAATATACTAAATGTATTTTATGAAAAATCCATTATATAACTCAAATTTATTCATTATTGCTCTCAGATCTTGATTATGTTTATAGGAGAATACTAAAGTAAAACCATGATGACCTGGGAAGAATTTCAGTTGATAAAGTGCTTGCCATACAATCACAAGCTCCTGAGTTGAATTCTCAGAACCCATGTGAGGAGAACAAGCATAATCATACACTGTGATGTCAGTATGGGGAGTCATAGACAGGTAGATCATTAGAGCTCACTATCCTGCTAGCCTAGGCCAGTCACTGAACTCCACTAGGCCAATGAGAGACCTTGTCTCAAAGGAAAAAAAAAGCAAGCAAGAAAGTTCCTAAAGAATAACAGTTGAGGTTGACCTTTGGCTTCATATATTACATAATCATTATCACATTCTCTTCACAATTTTTTATTTCTCATTCTACATCTTTACTGAAGAGAACTTATGAGTTGAAAAAGTAATGTAGTTTTGTCCAGAATATTCAGTGCTGATATTGAATGTGTCAAGTCCTGACACTTGTATGTCACTCACTGGGGAAAAGAGTACACGAACAACAACAACCAGGTACAATGCAGCATTAAAATATTCCATCATTTGTAACAGTTGTTCCTTTAAAAGAGCAAAGTTAGGTACTCCTGTAGGAATGGGAGAGTTTCTTTGTTAGCATCCATAGTCCATAATCTCCTTGAGTTTTCTCTTTCACATCTCAGGTACTGTAATGGTATTTCCTTGAATAGTTTTTAAGCTTCAGTGGGGTTGTAAGATCTTCAAATGGCACCTAGTTTATGCACCTGCCTATAAGACTAATTGCTTATTATGGGACTTAAAAGCTTATATAATTATATGTTGAATTATGATATTATATCATAAGTATGTATGTTATATTTAAATAAAAAAGCATTTAACTGTCTAAGAAGATAAAAAATATTGTAGATTCCCATTGAATCATTCTATCCTTGTATCAAAACATCACAGGGAACTTTATAAATTATATATAAAATAAAAAATATACAATAATACCAAAAGTCAAGCAGGTAGTTTAGTCTTAAAAATCAAGGAAAATATTCTTTCTATATTCTGTAGAGCTTAACAGTAAATATCACTAAGTAATCATTTTGTCAAATACAAGCTTTTGTAAAGTCTGTAATGTATATTTAGGTAGTAATCTTCTCTCTCTTTCAATGCAATTTAAATGAAAAAGGTTTGATTTATAGAATTGGAAATTGAATTTCTGAACTTATTCATTGCCTGAGCAATAGCTCTGCATGACCCTTAATGCCATGTAGTTAACATGTCATGACCTGGAAATGAAAGAGCAGGATCTTGAAAAATGAAAATAAAAAGCTTGCAGTGGACATGGTTTGGTCTTCATGAAATTTTCCTAAGATCTCTAAAAGGCTTAGAAATGATGAGTAGAATATGCTGTGGCAGAGCAATGTTGGTGAGGAGACAGACTAGGCACATCTTCCAAATTGGGAACAAAGGAAGTTCAGGAGCTTAGTGGGTCCTCCAAGAGTCGCCCGCAGCTTTGAAATTATTGTGAATGCTTGGGTCTCCCAACCCTCACTCCTGCCTTGTGAAGCTACTGCATGAAGAGCCTAGCTGGCCAGCTGAAGCCATAAAACTTAAACATCTTTTTACCTCTTTACAGCCAACTTTTAATTTTCCTTATGAATCATGAGAAAAGGTCAGTGAAACCTGAATAGCAAAGCTTAGACTTCCAATCAAGTACTAAACTAATACTGTGTGTGTTTCAGGGAGAAGGCACATTCTAATTTGGTGAGTTTAATTTCTTTCACAACTGAGAATTATGACAAAAATTTGCTTGCCCTCACACAAACTATAATCCACTGAACTTGTATGCCTAAAAGCAGCTCTGCTCACTGGAAAGCCTGTTTACAGATCAGTTGGTAACATCATAAAGGCATCCAAAGCAGTAATAAATGGAGCATGCCTGTACTTATTAGATTAGCCTAAGCTCTTTCCATGTGTGATTGGAGGTGATCTAATTGGCTTGTGCAGTAAGTAAATTAGGCTGAGTGTTTGAGTATAATGCATGTATGTTTACAATACCAAAGCACATTAGGAATGGCTGCATTTACTCTTTCTCTTGGCATTTGTCCTGGTAGAGAAAGCTTTCCTCTGTGCTTCCCATGACAAGAGCGCATTTGGGGTGGGTTGTCTCTTCATGTAAATCATCAACTCTCTACAGACGCTGCTTGAAGAGAAAAGAGGTAAAATCTGAGTCTGTCTTTATTGAACTGTTTTATGATTGAACTCCTACATAAGGGGAAGGGAGTCTACTCTCAGCAGCAGATCCAGTCATGTTTAAAAGCTGTATCTTATTCCTTTCTCTCCTATCTGGCTTTCCATCTAAAATATAAGCAGTTACAAAGGTAACTAGAAAAAGGTTCATAATATCTTCTCATTACTCATTTCAAGATACTGTTCCTAGCATTGAAGTGTGTAGTTTTCATAGTAAATGTACTTCTGGAAAGTGTATTAACACAGTGTGAATGTTACAAGTGTCAAAACTAAAGCAGCTGCTTGAATGTTACATTAATGGGCACCTTGCTAAAATTGCATATATTTCTTTTCAATATCTAGATGGTAAAAGAGATGATTTTAACCACAAAGCACTTATTCATGGATCTAAAGAATTCAGACAAATGTGCAGAATTAAATTGACAGCAAAGACTTGATTTAATTGTAAAAAAAATTAAAGAGCAAACATATTAAACACTCCAACATTCACCAATGTTTAAGGACCCAAGTCACTTTTATTTTTCATATAATAACCCACAACAGAAATACTCACAGGAGAAAATATGGAGACAAAATGCAGAGCAGAGACTGAAGGAAAGGCCATCCAAAGACTGTCCCACCTGGGGATTAATCCCAGATATAGTCAACAAACTGACATTATTGTGGTTGCTAAGAAAGGTTTGCTGAAGGAGCCTGATAGAGCTGTTTCTTGAGAGGCCTTGCTAGAGCCTTACAAATACAAAGTCGGATGTTCGCAGCCTCATACCCCCTCCCCTTCTCCTATGAGTGGGCGTCCCCTGACTGTGTATCCTCCCACTCTGACACATTGAATTTCCATGACACTAGGAATTTCCTCTCCTGTTGAAGCCAGACAAGGCAGCCTGAGCAAGAAGAACATATCCCACATACAAACTATACCTTTCAGGATAGTCCCTGTTTCAGTTGTTCAGGATCCACATGTAGACCAAGCAGCATATCTGCCACATATGTGTGGGAAGGCCTAGGTCCAGTCTGTGTATGTTCTTTGGTTGGTGGTTCAGAATCTGAGAATTCCAAGGGTCCAGGTTAGTTGGCTTTTTGGTCTTCCTGTAAAGTTCCTGTCCCCTTCAGGACCCACAATCCTTCCTCCTATTCCATAAGAGCCCCAAATCTCTATCCAGTATTTGGCTGTGGGTATCTGTATCTGCCTGAGTCAGCTTCTAGGTAGAGGCTCTCAAAGGACAACATGTTCCTGTCAACAAGCATAATAGAGTACCATTAATAGTGTCAGAGCTTGGTGTTTGTCCATGGGATGGATCTTGAGTTGGGCCAATTATTGGTTGTCCATTTCCTCAGTGTGAGCAAATTACTATTAGAATTAAAAGCTCTCCTTCCTGGGAGATCACTGCAGTTTGAATATGTCTCCAAAGTTCTTATGCTTGTTTGAAACTCATTCTACACATTTCATATCGGTGGTTTTTTAAAGTGATGCCTTTGGGATTAAAAATATTACATAAAATCCTGAATATGAGGTATCCATGATAGGATTAGTGGATCTATCAGAAAAAATAAATCCATGCATTTATGTTCTCACTTTCTTTCTGTGTGATGCCCTCTTCCAGGTTATAATGAAGCAAGGAGCACCTCACCAGGTGCCAGCAATTTAACCTTAAACTTTGCAACTTCCTAAATCGAGAACCAGCTAAACTTTCATTCCTTACAAATTGCCCCATTGGTGGTATTGTTACAGCAGCAGACCAAAGACTAATACATGGCCAGCAGATAAAGAAGAGTTTGCTAGGGAGGGCTGGCCACACAGATAACTTTCACAACCATTTGGCAACGATATTCAGGGTAATGGCAATTCTCTGCGGATGACTCAGGGTCAAACAGGCCTTGTATATGTGCTGTCTAAATAAGTGTGGGATTGAAATATTCTGCCTATGCTTTCCTAAGTGAAAGGAAGGCAATGACTCAGAGATGTTGAAAGTACTAAAACACAAACATTTTGCTACACTCTTCACTTTGTAAGTGGAACGAAAATAGTTGTTTACAGCTGTGTGGCAAAAAGAATATAAAACAATTTTTTCCTCCTCTATAAGACTAATAACAGTCATTACTGAGAAATAAAGACTACATATACAGCACAACATTATGCCCTAAGTCATTTCCTGGTTAAGACAGGTCAAGAGTCTACTGTGGGAGAAATGAAAAATATAAATAGTGACAAGACTCTGGCATGATGGTCTTGATGGAATGTCTTACATATCTTATGCATTTTAAAAGCTCACCTCATATTTCACTCATGTGAAGCATTATTGTTATTTTGGCAATGCCGTGGTTTTGTTGTTTTAATAATTGACAACAGACCAACTTTTCAGATTCAATCATCAAGACATAATTCATTACATAATTATAAAAAGAAATATCATTACTGTACAGTTTTGCTTTATAATTGTTTTGAAATTAAGGGTGCAACCTTCTCTGATTCTCACCTGATGTTTGAATACTTGACTTTGAAACAAACACAAACATTTCTCAGCATCTAACCATTTTTATAAACTCTAAGACTTGAAGGCCGTTACTGTAACATATTGAGTTTCAAAAGGTATAAGGGTTATATGGCTATTATTGCACATTATTAATTTGTTATGTGGTATAAATAAAACAACACTAGTTGTTTCATGGTCTGAGAGATGGCTCAGTATGAGGTGAGAGTGGTTTCTGTCTGACTATAAATTACCTCGAAAAGCCACTCTGCTTTAGCTGAAAACTGAGCCAGTGGGTATAGTAACATATTTCATGGGATCCTTTGCCTAGACTTAACTGATGTGCCATATAAAACTGCTAAAATGTGGCTAGACATGTGTAGGAAGAAATAATTTCTTGCTTCTTCCTCCTTTTTTCACATGACATGCTAGTAGAACACGGACTCACTCAAGTTGACAGAACCCACTCACTTGGTGGATGTGAAGCTAGCCATCTCTAATTAGCAGCTCAAGCAAAATTTCGTCATTCTCTATCCCCAGTTTTATTTTATTTAGTAAGAAACACTAATTCTTTCTAAGAAAAGAAGTTATCTAGGCAAAGCTAGACTACCAAATGGACATAAACCAGCACAGTTGAAGAGAAAGTTGCCCAGGAAATCCAGGTGGAGGGTAAAGGCTCTGAGGAGCCAATTAATTCTTCCAGAAAGATCCAGACAGGCACTGACCTGGGCCCCACCAGACCTCAAGGTAAGAAGTGAGCCAACTATTCCACACTCTGTGGCCTCCACAGCTTGGTATTCAGAGCAAGCCCCTTCTGAGACTTGAACTTATTTCTTTTTCTGAGATTTGTTGCTTCTAGGAATGAGATGAGACATTCAAACTCATTTCCCTAGAGGCACAAACCAAATTTGAAAGTAGCAGAGACAAGAGTGAAAGACCAATAATTTCACCAGCTGGCTCTCCCACAATAATCTCACACCGAATGGGAAGTCATAATATGTTGTGTGATTACTTCCTCTCTTTTATTTGTTTGCCTCACCCTCTGCTTCTGAGTTATCTTCCTTCATTTTGTAAAGAACAATATAAATATATAATGTTTTGGGGTTGGGAAGAGAAGTTTGCTTGAAGCTGCTGAGTTATTTTTATTTCTGACTACTTTAAACAGAAAATAATAATTTTCATTTCTGCCCATGTGAAGGGTAAGGAAAGAGTAACCACAAAGTCAGGTGCATAATGACTATAACAAGGAATTATTCTATTGGACTAGTGCAAGCTCTAGGTTATTAGATTACTAGTTTTCTGTAGCACAGGGCTCTTTTCAGACTGCAAAATTTTCTCAGTTTTTATTGAGAGCATGATGGTATTTCAGACAGTTTAATATTCTGCTGAAATCATATTTCCCTAGCTCAGATTCAGTAAGGAAATAATACACATACTGTTAATATGTCCTTCCAGAATTGAGTTTGCATGTGTACAAATACAATGTCAGTGCATGTCCATGTGCATAATTGATGACATTTGTGGCACCCAGCATATATCTATTTCTTGAGCTCTTGAGCAAGCTTTGCATATTTTTTGACAACTATAGTATACTGCATAAAAATGCAAAAACAAATGGTAGCTCATGCCTGTAATCCTAATACTGGGAAGGTAAGGTGGGAAAATTACTGTGAGTTCGTGGACTGTATAGTGAGTACCTTGCCAGGAAGGTGAGAATAAGATTCTGTGTTTGAAAATGTGTGTGTGTGTGTGTGTGTGTGTGTGTGTGTGTGTGTGTGTGTGTGTGTGTGAAAGAAAAAGAGAGACAGAGAATATACAAGCATATTCAAAATTCTAATGAAAACTCACCTGTATACTATTTTCAATATGAATTTAGTTTTCCTGATAGAATATCACAATTTTTTCCAAAATAAATGATATTCATAGTTCAATAGATAATTGATAATATGTAGTATATGTCTCTCCTATATTCATTAACTTTTTGCATATTACCCATCCACCTCCATCCTCTCATTTTACTTATTTACTAGTCAGTAACTCTTCCCTTCTGTTTTCCAAATTCAGGTTTACATTGTCAGATACAAAATGAATAAACATATAGTACAGGAACTTATTGCTTAGGAAGGGTCTCAGATTCTGTAGAAAAAGTTTCATATCTAAGAAGTATAATTTCTTTTCATGATGACTTGATTTATGCTTCGAATTGTTATTTGTACTACTCAGGGCTCTTCTGAGAAAGTGAATATAATAAGGAGAAAATTTAAAAACCTGCTCTCCATCAAATTGGAAATTCTAAAAGAAATGGATAATTTTCTCAATGCAAAGCACTAAAATAAGTTAAATTAAGATCCGACAATCAATTTAAACAAACTTATAACCCCTAGTGAAGCAGTTCTTAAAATCTGCCAATTGATAAAAGCTCAGAACAAGATGGTTTCAGTACAAAATTCTAGCAGAATTTCAAAGAATTAATGCCAATGCTCCTCAAATTATCCCACAATATAGAAAGAGACAAATCATTGTTCACTTCACTTAATGAGACCACAATTCTTCTTATACCCAAACCATATAAAGACCCAACAAAGAAAAAGACTTATAGAATAATTCGCCTTAAGAATATATATGCACATATCCTAAATCAAATATTTGAAAACTGAATCCAAGAACACATTAAAAATATCACCCACCATGATCAAGTAAGCTTTATCCCAGAGATAGGGATGTGTTGTCATACATAAAATAATAAATGTAATCCACCATATAAGCAAACTGAAAGACAAAAGCCACTTCTCAATAGATGCAAAAGAGGCCTTTGACAAAATCCACTACCCCTTCATGATAAAAGTTATAGGCACAATGGAAATACCTAAACAAAAAAAGAAGGCAGTTTACATCAAACCCACAGCTAGCAGCAAATGGGGAGAAACACAATGCAGTTCCATTAAAATTAGGAACAAGACAAAGTTGTCCACTCTCTCCATTTCTGTTCAATATAGTGCTTGAATATTCAGCTATAGCAATAAGACCACTGAAAGACATAATCAGGATATAACCTGGAAAGGAAGAAGTCAAAGTACCTTTATTTACAGATGAAATGATAGGATACATAAGTGACATTAAGAATTTCTCCAGGACAGTGTCTTTTACCTTGCAAAAACTTTGTAATTTAATGAGATCCCCTTTGTCAATTCTTGATCTTAGAGCATAAGCTATTGGAGTTCTATTCAGAAAATTCTCCCCTGTGCCCATATGTTCAAGGTTCTTCCCTAGTTTCCATTCTATTAGTTTCAGTGTGTCTGGTTTTATGTGGCGGTCCTTGATCCACTTGGAATTGAGCTTAGTGCAAGGAGATAAGAATGGGTCAATTTGCATTCTTCTGCATGTTGACCTCCAGTTGAGCCAAAGCAGCAACCAACTAACTGGGAAATAATCTTTACCAACCCTACATCTGACAGAGGGCTAATATCCAATATATACAAAGAACTCAAGAAGTTAAACTCCAGAGAGGCAAGTAACCCTATTAAAAAATGGGGTAGAGAGCTAAACAAAGAGTTCTCACCTGAAGAATATCTAATGGCTGAGAAGCACCTAAAGAGATGTTCATCATCCTTAGCCATTAGGGAAATGCAAATCAAAACAACCCTGAGATTCCACCTCACACCAGTCAGAATGGCTAAGATCAAAAACACAGGAGACAGCAGTTGTTGGCGAGGATGTGGAGAAAGAGGAACACTCCTCCACTGCTGGTGGAATTGCAAGCTGGTACAACCACTCTGGAAAGCTGTCTGGCGGTTCCTCAGAAAACTGGGCATGACACTCTCGGAGGATCCAGCTATACCACTCCTGGGCATATACTCAGAGGCTTCACCTGCATCCAATAAGGACACATGCTCCACTATGTTCATAGCAGCCTTATTTATAATAGCCAGAAGCTGGAAAGAACCCAGATGTCCCTCAACGGAGGAATGGATTCAGAAGATGTGGTATATTTACACAATGGAATACTACTCTGCAATTAAAAACAATGAATTCACGAAATTCCTAGGCAAATGGTCAGAACTTGAAAATATCATCCTTAGTGAGGTAACCCAATCACAAAAGAACACACATGGTATGCAGTCACTGATAAGGGGATATTAACCCAGAATCTCAGAATACCCTAGACACAATTCACATATCAATAGATTTCCAAGAAAATGGAAGAAGAGACCCCTGGTCCTGGAAAGACTGGATGTAGGGGAATGCCAGGACAGAGAAGCGAGAGGGGGTTGAATGGGGAAAAGAGGGAAGGAAGGGGGCTTATGGGACTTTCGGGGAGGGAGGAAACGGGAAAGGGGAAATGATTTTGAATGTAAATAAAAAAAACTTAGAAAGTAAAATAAAATTAAAAAGAAAAAGAATTTCTCCAGGAAATTCCTAGGGCTGATAAACTTTTAGCAGAATAGCTTGATACAAAATTAATTAAAAAATGTGCTTCCTATAAAAATGACAGACTGAGAAAAAAACAGAGAAATAACACCTTTTACAATAGTATCAAATAATAAAAAATGTTTTGGATTACTCTGACCAAGCAGTTTAAAGACTTGTATGATATAAAGTTTAAGACACTGAAGAAAGAAATTGAAGACAATATCAGATATAAGGATCACATATGCTCAAGAATCGGTAAGATTAATATAATAATAATGGCCATTCTACCTGAAACTATCTACAGATTGAATGCAATGACCAACAAAACCCACCACAGTATTTCACAGATCTTGAAAGGACAATTTCCAGCTTATGGAAACACGAGAATTAAGAATAGCAAAAGCAATCCTGAATAATAAAGAATTGCTGAAGATGCCGTCATCATCAATTCTTATAGATCCATAATAAAGCATGGTATTGTCACAAAAACAGAATCATTCATCAGTGGAATCAAACTTAAGACCCAGATACATACATTATATATATATACACATATACACACACACCCTATATACACCTGATTTTTTTCTAAAGTCAGAAATACACACTGGAAAAAAGATAGCATGTTCAACAAATGGAACTGGTCGAGAGCATATCTGCATATAGAAGATTAACACTTATAACCCTGCACAAAACTCAACTCCAAATATGCCAAAGACCTCAACATAAAACCAGATATACTGAATCTTATAGAAGAGAAAGTAGGGAATAGCCTTGAGGTTATTGTCACAGAATAAAATATTCTGAACACAACATTAAATAGTTTCACAATTCTGTCATACAAATAAGAAAAAAATCATAAAACTTCAAAGGAATAAAACCATTGATAATAGAAAAATTCTTCAAAAAGACATTATCTTATATATAGTGTTAATCTATATATAAATATAGTCATAACTGGCTTATAGATCAAATAGATGAGGAAATTGTCCTTATAAAGCAATCACTGTTCTGAAGTTTAATCACTGTCAAAGAAAACAGAATTTATACACAATTTTATTTTCTTATGGTATAAATCCAAGCTTCATTCCTTAGATCAACACATGCTCAAGGAGATCAAGAACTGCAAATGGGGCATCCTACCCAAGCACAAGGACCTACATTAGACACCCAGAATCCAGGTACAAAAGCTTGGTGTGGTAGCACAAGATCATATTCCAGTGCTGGCAAGGTGCAAATATTTCTAGGAGACACAACCTGCCTGTTCCCTTGGAGGAGTTGGACATAACAGGAGGACCTAGGGAATGGCGCCTTTTGCTGGTGATCATGTAGTTCACCTATAATTAGGAGCAAGCAGAGGGAAGAGTAGATCCTGCATCAGATAACTGGTGTGTCCACAGCTGGTATGTGATCTGTATTCATTACCTATGTCAAAATCAAAGGCATGAATGAATCAAGAGGACGTATTTTCATACCCTATGAGGATGAATGATTAGAAAAATGTATATAAAATTATTTTTAGAATTGCAGTGTCAAAATTACTGCTTTCTAAGACTTAAGTATCCATTTTAATGAACCTCTCCAGTAGAACAAGTCTGTTTACCCATAATAGCTTTGGGTGTTGAGAATGGAATTATGGTTGCCTTGACTTTGAATGAAATTGCTCAAAATTGTAATCTTTATTTCACTGTTCAGATATTACATAAGCTATCATTGTGTTTACAGTAAGTTACATTTTATAGTTATCAGAATTATAATTTTGAATAAATAAATGCAAACAATGATATATAATGTCTGAATATTATTTCAGATTCCAAAAATGGTAATGTAATACTGAATAGACC
Organism: Tokudaia tokunoshimensis; assembly: GCA_036184795.1. Taxonomy (NCBI): domain Eukaryota; kingdom Metazoa; phylum Chordata; class Mammalia; order Rodentia; family Muridae; genus Tokudaia; species Tokudaia tokunoshimensis. The sequence continues at coordinate 120,432,033 of BTHU01000014.1, forward strand.
ATCACTTCATTTCTTAATAAAACTCTACATCTACTTGTGTATCTTAAGAACCCATTTCCAGGGTCTTATAAAACCTATTTATACAGAAACCGAGGCACTGCCTAAATAATAATAAGATATTTTGATAATAAAAGGAATAAAAGTTATTAGTCTAAAATAAAGAGAATATCTGCCTTAGTGCCTTAGTGTCTGCTAGTCCACTCTAGCTTTCTGTCACTGTAACAGGTATCTTGAATGACTATAAATGCAGTGAATTATTTGAGTGTAAACTACACAGAGGAAAACTTTACTTGTTGAAGAGGTATCAATCCATAATAGGTTGTTCCCATTATTTTGGAACTGTGGTAGCATACCATAGTAGAATTGCATAATAAAGCAAAACCATTACCTAGTGGCTAGTGAGAAAAAAAAAAGAAAGAGAGGCCACCTCATCAATAGCATAAAGATCTGCATTACTTCTACATTCTAAAGGCAGTACATCTACTATGATGGTTAATTTCATTTGTCAATTTCACTCAATCTATCTAACCTGGGTAAGTAGTCTCAGTGAGAGATTGGCTAGTTTAAGTTAGCTTGTGGACATGCTGATGAGGTTTATCCTCATTATATTGAGTCATGTGGGAAGACTTACCCATTGTGAGAGTTCTGAACAACAGTGGGGACAGCAAGCTGAGCACTAGCAGGCATGCATACTTTTTTTTCTGTTCCTGATTGTGCATGTGACCAAATCTTTCAAGCTCCTGCCACTGTCCCTTCCCAGCTTCACAGCCTCATATCTGTACTGCTCTGGGTCCACACTGGAGCCTGGAGATGGAGAATTAATGCCAACACTGATTCACATATTATCTTTACTATCCCTGGGAAATATTACACTTTGTATAACTCAGCCTTTTAATGGACATAATTAACTCTGGAATAGTTTTGGAGCATGATCCCAACATTCTAGTTAACTTTTTCATTAACTGTTTCATTGTTTGTGCTTTACAGTCTGCTTTCTAAACATATTTGGCTCTTCTGTAGATTTTCCTTTCTATTTTTTTTAAGTGATCAATACCACTAACAACTTAGAACACTATATATTATTTCATTATTGATTTTTCTATCATCCATTCAGTTGCTGGAAACTACCACATGAAGAATGAGATGGTGAGATTTGTTTTTTTTTTATTGGTTATTTTATTTATTTACATTTCAAATGTTATCCCCCTTCCCAGTCTCCCCTCCACAAGCCCCCTATCCCCCCCTCCTCCTCCTGCCTCTACGAGGGTGATTCCTTACCCACCCACCCACTCCTGCCTCAGCGGCCTAGCATTCCCCTATCCTGGGTCATCAAGCCTCCACAGGACCAAGGGGCACTCCTACCAGTGATACTAGATAAGACAGTCCTCTGCTGCATATCTAGCTGAAGCTGTGGATACCCCTGTGTACTCTTTAGTTGAAAGTTTAGTCGCTGGGAACTTTGGAGGGTCTGGTTGGTTGATATTGATGTTCTTCCTATAAGGTTGCAAACCCCTTCAGCTCCTACAGTCCTTGCCCTAACTTCCCCTTTGGCGTCACTGGCTCAGTACAATCAATGATTGGCTGTGTACACTTGCGTCTGTATTGGTCCAGCTCTGGCAGAGCCTCTCCTGGTAAAGCTATGCTGGGTTCCTGTATGTAAGCTCTTCTTTTTTTTTTCTATATTCTTTATTTACATTCCAAGTGATTTCCCCCTTCCTGGTTCCCCCCTTCCCGAAAGTCCCATAAGCCCTCTCAACAATAGCCTCTGGGGGGATCCCTAGGTGGGGAAGACTCTGGATGGCCTTTCCTTCAGTTTCTGTTCCACTCTTTGTCCCTGCATTTCCATTTGACAGGAGGAATTCTGGATTAATATTTTTGAGGTGGGTGGTCCCATCCCTCAACTGGGGGTAGTGCCTATCCACTGGATATGGTATCTACAGGTTTTATCTCCCCTTTGTTGGGTATTTCATCTAATGTCCTCCTTGTTGGGTCCTGGGACCCTCTTGGGTTCCAGGCATCTAGGACTTTATACTGGCTACATCCAGTTCCCCTCCCCCACTGCTACACTCCTACTTTCAAATTCCTGACCCTCTGTGCTTCTCCCCATACCCTCCCATATCTGAACTGGCCACCCTTTCTCCTTCCCCTCCTCTCTCCCTCCCAGATTCCTCTCTCATTCTACTTCCCAGAGATTATTCTCTTCCCCCTACTGAGTAGAACTGTAGCATGAAAACTTTGGTTGGGATCTTCTTTCTTCTTGGGTTTCATATGGCCTGTAAGTTGTAATGTGGGTATTCAGACCTTCTTTTTGACTAATATCCACTTATTAGTGAGTACATACCATGTGTGTTTTTTAGTGACTGGGTTATCTCACTCAAGATGATATTTTCTATTTCCATCCATTTGCCTAAGAATTTCATGAACTCATTGTTTTAATAGCTTAATAGTACTCCATTGGGTAAATATACCACATTTTCTGTATCTATTCCTCTGTTGAGAGAAATTTTTGTTCTTTCTAGCTTCTGGCTATCATAATTAAGGCTGCTATGAACATAGTGGAGCATGTGTCCTTGTTATATGTTGGAGATCTTTTCGGTATATGTCCAGGAGTGGTATAGCTGTGTACTCAGGTAGTACTATGCCCAATTTTCTGAGGAACCACCAGATTGATTTCCAGAGTGGTTGTTTCAGCTTACAATCACACCAGCAGTAGAGGAGTGTTCCTATTTCTCCACATCCTCATCAGCATCTGCTGTCCCCTGAGTTTTTGATCTTAGCCATTCTGACTGATGAGAGGTAGAATCTCAGGGCTGTTTGGATTTGCATTACTCTGATGACTAAGAATGTTGAACATTTATTTAGGTGCTTCTCAGCCGTTCACGTTTCCTCACTTGAGAATTCTTTATTTAAATCTGTTCCCCATTTTTTAATAGGGTTATTTGGTTCTCTGAAGTTTATCTTCTTGAGTTCTTTGTATATGTTGGATATTAGCCCTCTATCAGATGTAGGATTGATAAAGATCTTATCCCAATATGTTGGTTGCCATTTTGTCCTATTGACAGTGCACTTTGCCTTACAGAAGCTTTGCAATTTTATGAGGTCTTATTAGTCAATTCTTGATCTTAGAGCATAAGCCATGGGTATTCTGTTCAAGAACTTTTCTCCTGTGACCATGTGTTTAAGATTTTTCCCCACTTTCTCTTCTATTAGAGTCAGTGTATCTGGTGTTATGTGGAGGTCCTTGATCCACTTGGATTTGAGCTTTGTACAGGGAGATAAGAATGGATCAATTCGCATTCTTCTATATGTTGACTGCCACTTGAACTAGCACTGTATCTTGAAAATGCTGTCTTTCTTCCACTGAATGGTTTTAGCTCCTTTGTCAAATATCAAGTGTGTAGGTTCATTTCTGAGTCTTCAGTTCTATTCCATTGATCCACCTGCTTGTCATTGTACCAATAACATGCAGTTTTTACCACTACTGCTCTGTAGTATAGCTTGAGGTCAGGAATGGTGATCCCCCCAGAAGTTCTTTTATTGTTGAAAATGGTTTTAGCTATCCAGGGACTTTTTGTTATTCCAGATATATTTGAGAATTTCTCTATCTCTGTGAAGAATTTGGTTGGAATTTCGATGGAGATTGCATTGAAACTGTAGATTGCTTCTGGTAAAGTGGCCATTTTTACTATGTTAATCCTGCTGATCCATGAGTATGGGAGACCTTTCAATCTTCTCAGGTCTTCTTTGATTTCTTTCTTCAAAGACTTGAAGTTCTTGTCATATAGGTCTTTCACTTGTCACACAAAGACACAACAAAGAAAGAGAACTTCAGACCAATTTCCCTAATGAATACTACCTTAGTCAGGGTTTCTATTCCTGCCCAAACATCATGACCAAGAAGCAAGTTGGGGAGAAAAGAGTTTATTCAGTTTATACTTCCACATTGCTGTTCATCACCAAAGGAAATCAGGACACAGGAGCAGATGCAGAGACCATGGAGGGACTGGACGACTCTTACACAGTATCAAATTCAGCCACAGCACAAGGTACAACCTTGGCTATCTCTGGAACTTAGGCTCTGTGCTCTCAGAAAACACTTCACAGAATATTTCACATAAATGATGCTGGTCTCTTCTTAAACACTACTAATTTCTTAGCTCCAGCTAACCAGCATCAATAGTCCCAGTAACGCAAATGTTTTGCTTTAGTAGTTCTGGTATCTTGTTAATCATAATTGATTCTTCAGCCCAAGCTAACCAAAAACCACAGAATCTTCATAATCAAAATAGCAACAGTCCTGATAAGAGACTTTAATCTTCCCTCTGAAATTTCACAAGTCAGGCATCCATCTTCTGCACTGTTCTCAACATTATCTTCCAAGCTCCTACAGATCATCTAACAGAGCTCTTAACATCTCAATGGCTCAAAGTTCCAAAGTCCTTCCTCAGTCCTCACCAAAATATGGTTAGGTTATCACAGGAATACCCCACTCCTGCTACCAGTTTATCTTAGTCAGGGTTTCTATTCCTGCCCAAACTTCATGACCAAGAAGCAAGTTGGGGAGGAAAGGGTTTATTCAGCTTACATTTCCACATTGCTGTTCATCATCAAAGGAAGTCAGGAACACAAGCAGGTCAGGAAGCAAGAGCTGATGTAGAGGCCATGGAAGGATGTTGCTTACAGACTTGTTTGCTTGCTCTCTTATAGAAGATTAACATCCCAGGAATGGCCCCACCCACAATGGGCCCTCCCCGATCGATCATTAATTGAGAAAATGCCTTACAGATGGCACTCATGGAGGCCTTTCCTCAACTGAAGCTCCTTTCTCTGTGATAACTCCAACCTGTGTCAAATTGACACAAAAAACAAGCCCCTACAAATACTGATGCAAAAATACTCATAAAATTCTTGCAAACCGAATCCAAGAACAAAATCATTCACCACAATCAAGTAAGCTTCATCCCAGAGATGCAGGGATGCTTGGCATGGATATCCATCATCTTAATCCACTATATAAACAAACTTAACAAAAACCTACATGATCATCACATTAGATGCTGAAAATGCCTTTGACAAAATACAATACCCCTTCATGATAAAAAGTATTGGAGAGATCAGGAATTCAAGGCCTATACCTAAATATAATAAAAGCAATATACAGCAATCCAACAGCCAAAATCAAACTAAATGGAGAGAAAGTTGAAACAAACCCACTAAAATCAGGGACAAGACAAGGCTATTTATTCACTCTTTCCCTATCTATTCAATATCGTAATCAAAGTTCTGGCCAGAGCAATTAGGCAACAAAAGGAAGTCAAGGGAATACAAATTGGAAAGGAAGAAGTGACAATATCACTATGTGCAGATGATATAATAGTCTACATGAGTGACCAAAAAAAAAAAATCCACAAGAAAACACCAACAGCTGATAAGCAGTTTCAGCAAAGTGGCTGGATATAAAATTAACTCAAACAAATCAGTAGCTTTCCCCTACTCAAAGGATAAACAAACTGGGAACAAAATTAGGGAAACAATACCCTTCACAATATTCACATATAATATAAATATCTTGGTGCGACTCTTAACAGTTTATTTTTCTTAGCAATAGACAAACATATGAAGAGTAAATAACCTTGTTTCTCCTGCTGCAGTTTTTCAGGTGATACTCTTAGAGTAGTCATCAAGAAAGTGAGATACAAATTCACTTTTATGGCCTCATCTAGGAAGGTTAATACAGAGGAAGAATAGAGGAGTCATAATAACAGAAAGAACATCAAGGATATATGAAAACACTACAGTAAAACATGATTGTATGTGTTACACATTATATATAGTATAACTTTAGTAAACTGGCAAAATCATATATCATATCTATATAGATATAGATATAGATACAAGAGAATGACAGTTTAAATTATGTCTCTTGGAAACCCATAACTATAGAATTTCTAATAAAACATCTAGTGCCTGGCATTGTAACCCTCCATTCACAATGTTCAGAGGAATTTAAGAAACTCTAAAAATGATATAAGCTATTGACATTGACCTTGGTGTTTCACTACTTTACAGTAAAATCATATTGCTGAAGACACCACACATTTGGACACAAAAGTTGAATGAATAGATCTGGAACTGACCAGGATCCAAGCTCCCTAAGGACAAGTTCTCCTAGCATCTGAAGTTGTTATGCAAGATACTAAGAGAGAAAAGCAGACAGTAGTTCTACCCTACTGGAAAAACTACAAATCAAAAATAGTGACCAGCCTAGCAAGATATCTTGAAATGTATAATATTGGCCATATTCAGGGAGTAATAAACAGCCATCTACATGTAGTTAAGGCCTACTCAATAGGAAATAATCATGTCTAGTCCTGTAAATGAGTCAGCTACTTATGGAAATAAAGGAGAATCTACTACTACCATGTCCCTAAACCACTATAATTTCTAACTACATTCTAAATACTTATTCTTCTACCCACATATAAGTGTATCTCTCCCGTTTAATAAAAATACATTTTTTTGCAGAGGATGGAGACTGTTACAGAAATCTATAGTCTGTTGTTTACACAATATCAAAATAACATACCTGCAATGTAATCTGAGGCTCAGGAAACATCACAGAAGAGGTATTGGAATGATAATAAGAGCCATAGGACCAGGACATTTTCTGGACATGGCCAACAAGCTACACCAATGAGATCTCATTAGTTTGGTAGCCTAATAAATGGTGACAATACTAGTTGACAGGCAGGTATGGATGAGGAAAATTTCATAACATACTACTCTTAGGTGAAGAACTATAGGCCATCAATACCTAGGGAGAGAGTGAAAATCAGTCTTTTGTAGGAACAACCCCCTTTATATGTTATTCAATCGCAAATGGTAAGCCGTAAAAATGCATGTACTCAAGCAATACTAAATAGACATAGCAGGTAACACAGGCAGATAGACACACACACACACACACATACATACACACACACACAAACAAACAAACACAAAGAACAATAATAATTTTAAAGGCAAAAGCAGAGGTCAACAATTTGAGACAGGTTGTAGGATATGGGAAGAGTTGGAAGAAGAGATTGAGGAGTGGAAATATTACACAGTACACAAACATGAAATTTTCTCCAAAATAAAAAATAAAATATTAATCTAAAATAGAAATGTTTCAAATAAATAATTTAATGGTATATCCTAAGAAAATTTAAAAAGTGAGACAAATAAAGTTTAAATAAGCAAAGTAAAATAACAAAATAGAAATGAGTTTAACAGACAAGTTCAAGGGATTAACTTAACACATGAATAAGAGGAATCACAACAAACTATCTGAAAAAGAAACTAAAGAAATAATCCCACTTACAGTAGCAACCAAAGTTACACTTAGATGTGTGTTTATTCACAAAACTCATTACTCAATTTAATCTTCATAAAAATATTACACAGACTCTAGTTGATATGTCACAGCACACCATCCAAGATACCTGATCAGCATGCTTCCAGTTTGTAGTAGAACAGCATGACACCCTGGGGTCAATCCCTAGTCCTCAAAAAGGAAAAAAAATATAAAAGGAAGAGCAGAGTTATGAGATAGATGAGCTGGCAAAGACGCTGGCTGCCATGTCATACAACATGAATTCAGTTCCCAGAACCCACTGGTAAGATGAAAGAACTAACTTCTGAAAGTTGTCCTCTGACCTTCACATGCAGCATGTACATGAACACACACACACACACACAAATGTATAAATTTTGAAAAATATACAAGTTCATCAAAACTAATAGAAAATAAAATTGTAACCCTCAAGAGCAACAAATATAAGCATGACAACTGAAAGTTTCTGGAACCAAATCAAATATTAAGGTAAAGTAAGGAAATGTAATCACTGAATTGATACTTTGCCTAATAATTAATTTATTGACTGTAAAATTAATTATCATTGTAAAAATATTAGTTGTACAGAATCTGAATGAGACAGATGAAGGAACTTTACTACTTTCTGAATTTTACTATACATTAAATATATTTATAGTTAAAATAATAACAAAATTTAAAACTATGAAATAAATTTGCATTCTAAGACAAGTGCTAGAACAACAATATCCAATAATCATTAGATTAAGCAGAATTCAACACATCCTCCAAATGAAAGACTAATGGTTTATAGGTAAAATTGCATTTAAGTAGCTAAGTCCCTGATCTGATAGAGCCATCCCTTGATATCCATCAAGGATTAGTTTTATGGCCTACTAGGAATACAAAAATTACAAATAGTCAAGTTCCTTGTATAACAGTTTCCAATATTTCCATGAAACATTCATAAATTCTCACCTATAATTTAAGTAATCTCTGAATATTTTGCAATATAATTTTGTAAACAGTTGCAGTACATTGATTAGGGAAAATTGGCATGGGAAAAAATGTTCATGTTCAATATAAATGAACAATATGCAGTTTTGTTCTGTGGTTTGTAGACTTTGAGGATCCAGACTCTACAAATATGGAAGGCAAACTTGTGGTGAAACTAGACTCATATGAACACTTATACATTTCTCAAGGATAGAAAAGGTCTACAGCTTTCTACCATGGAACACAGGCCACATAAAAGATGAGCAAGTAGTACTGCTCTAAAGTTCCTCCGTAAACACGTAAACTTTAACAATTATAAATTAATTAAATTTTCATTTAGAAGTCAGGTGTGGGGACACAGGCCTTTAATCCCAGCATTTGAGAGACAGAAGCAAGCAGATCTCTGTGAGGTCAAGTCCAACCTGGTGTACAGCGACAGTTCTAGACAGTTAAGGCTACACATTTGGGACCCTGTCCCAAAATACTCCCCCCAAAATTTCATCTAGAATATATACCCCATATCTGTCTGACTGTATGGAGCTAATGAGGCCATTTTTTAAATGTCGAAATCTACACACACACACACACACACACACACACACACACACACACAACTATGTTATCTTAAAAGGGAATGGTAATCCAGAATGGGAAAGAAAATGCCTATAACAGATCAAAGGTTATGGTACAACAGTAAATTAAAGAAAACATTGGAGTTTGTGGTAAGAAGACAACACAACTCAGTAAGTTTGTAATGAGCAAAGAGAACTTATTCCACATGTTAATTGCAGGACCCTAGAGAGAACTGTAAAGTCCTGATGCTTGTAAACCTCAAAAAAGGCAACTGGCAAACTCTGGTTGGTTGAATGGTGCACTGAAACTAATCTAATATAAAACCAACTGGAAGTCCCTCGGGAAAGTGGAAGTTACATAGGAAAGGGAAAGTAATCCCTGTAAACAGGTCACACCTTTCAAATGAGACTATCCTTTGTGGAAGCCTGGTAATATAATGAGTAAATAATGAAATCACCAACATTTAACTATTTACACATTATACTGTTATATGGTGTGTGTGTGTGTGTGTGTGTGTGTGAGAGAGAGAGAGAGAGAGAGAGAGAGAGAGAGAGAGAGAGAGATGTAATAGACCGTCAGGAGTAATAGAAAGCAAAATTCATAATTTCCATCATGGTAGTTTCTTCAATAATGATAACAATGAGAAGTAAAGAGCTTTATACAGGTCAAGCGGGTTTCATATCCGGAGATGTGGTGTGAAATATCAAAAGTGTATAGTCATATGAATTTGTAGAAACACACATATGGATGAAAAGCACTTGAGGCACACATCCATTGAATTCCTTCTCATCAATGTGCCCTGGACAAGCCCCTTGAATTCATACCTGATTAAAAGAACAGGTTTTGAGAAGTGTTTTAGCTTTTGTAAATATGCAGGATAGCAATGTTTATTTAGAATGCTGAAGAACACTTTTGTTACTGTGGAAAGAAACTTTGTACCAACAGATGCCAAAGGTACCATAGATAGTGAAGAAAGCTGTGTTTCCCAGTCTTTCAGTGAATTTCCTGTGTGTTTCTGTTATAGCAAGTATGTTTCCTTTGGTCTTTTCTCAGAAACAGATGGGATCAAGGCGCAGATGTGTTATATACCATGATGTTTAAGAGGGAATTGATCTTTTATTTTATTTTTCTTTCTATAAGAATGAGAATAAAATGGGTACTTTGGTATATATTGCTCTTGAGTTCCCAAAAATAAAAAAAAATGCTCTTTAGTGAGAGGTTTTGGAGAACCCCAGGTCTCTGAAAATATTGAGTAAAATGTCTTTTTTGTTCAATAGTCAGTATATGAATAGAGAACTCACATCTGCCTTGCATGCAAAAGGCTATGTTGTGAGCCTTTCCCCACTATTGTAACTTAGTGAAAAGGAATTAGCCCCCAAATCCACTGTGCTTGGTTGGATTCATCTATAGAATTACTTTTCTTTATCAAGAGAAATGTTATCCAATCTTAACTCATAACCACAAATCTTTAGCTATAAGCCTGAATACATCTAGTCACAGGAAAAGTAAGGCTCACAACCTCTCCCCAGGGTGGTCCATTTTCTCCTTATGTCTCTCCTTCCACATCCTCATTACAACCTTGCTTCCTCCCTTCATTCTGCTGCAGGGACCCTGCTCTACCTGCCATCAATTTGCTGTTTCTGCAGTGACACAAAGTCCCTCGCATTTAGGAACGCTGTAGATGTCTCATTATATTTACCACCTGAACTATTCGAATTATTTTTTCTGTGTAACTACCTCCAGAGACTTCTTTGCATCACAAGATTTTTTTTTTTTTTTTTTTTACATCTTGGGACTATGAATTAGAAGTTAGTTCCTGTAAAAAGTCATTTGTTTCACCAACAATTTGTCTACAACTTGTCAATAAAGGACTGTTTTAGAAAATGCTAATAATCTTCCATGAAATATTATTATCACCTGTCCAGTACATTTTGAAAACAATAGAGTCTGTGCTCAAGTATTATTGTTGGTATTAAGTCAAATTAGCGTGTACAAAGTGAGCAGAAAAGTGCTGACATTTTCTAAGTTTGGATTAGAAGTGAAATTCGATTGTAGACAAGAAATTTCAGTACATTAAACCATTTCCCAATGTCTAAAACAGGGCTATAAGCTCTTCTTACTGAAATTTTATGGTTTCTTAAAATGTAATTCTGACATGCTTATGCCCCATTAAATGTGAAACTATAGCAAAAATTGGTTATGTTTTATTATTCTTTTATTTTGGAAACTTATGAACAGCACAATTTTATGTAATTTGGAAAACCCTCCTAGGCATTTTTCACAAATGGTTCTTTACTCACGAAAAGCAGAAAAAAACAAAGTGATTTTTAGTATTAGCAAACCTTTTAGTATGCTTCTATTTCCTTACCAAAATGTGAAGGCTTACTGGGAACTGCTTTTCTCAAGTCCATAAGTGAATATTTCCCCCAGAACAAGCCAGCACTCGTCTTACTTACATCACTTTACTCCATCTGCGCCTTCACATGTGTCTGAAACAGTGAAAAGAAGATTCTAGAAATTAAACAGCAGTCATTGTCTTGGACTTCCACAGCCTATACAAAGAATACAAAATCCATCTAGTTCAGTCCACAGAGTTGCACTTGAGTCAGACTTGTTTGTATCTGTTTTTCTGAAGGCCTTCTTGAAGAAGTAGACAAACTTTTTCAACTCATATCAGTTCACATGAATTGATGTGAAGGTCAATTCACATCCACTGATACTGAACACATTTCCTGTTATCAGAGACAGTGGTCCACTTCCACTTCTCATCCTTCTTCGGTCACATTTGACTCTTTCTATTATCCTTTCTTAGATAAGTCTTACACTGTGTAACTTAAAAATTTCTTGAGGCTGGTCTATTATCCAATATATGAAGTTTTGGAAAAATTAATTATAATTGATCAACTATTTTGAAATAAATATTTTAGTTGCACCTTTAATATATGAAGGAAAATTAATTGTATTTTCTTGGCCTGATATCAATTATATAAAGAGCATTACGCCCCACTCCTCCCTGTAGTACGATTGACAGTGAATGGTAGATGTGTGGAAGGGTTGTGACTTTCTTCAGTAGTGTATGAAACTAGTAAGTTTCTCATGCTCCTGAAAACTACCTGCTAGCCATGCAACTCAGAGGGTCACATCCACAAAGAATATGGAAGTAGGAGAAGAATTAGTTGGAAATAAGGGTATCAGTCATAGAAGGAGGGGAATGCGACAAGGTGACAACATTCATAAATAACTGGTTTGTTTAATATATATATATATATATATATATATATATATATATATATACATGAATACGTATGTGAAATTGTCAAGGAATAAAGAATCTAAAAACAAATATGAAAAAGAATAGAATATTAATGCTCTGAAATAAAAATATAAGCTAATAAATGATTTCTTAATATGAATAATATGACTAATTAGGTTTTAAGTTTTTTGTTTATTTGTTTTTCTACTACTATCTTGATTCTTAGGAGTTTTCTTACAGTGGACACAATCATTACAAATGTCGTATTAAATGAAGCCTGGGAAATAAGTCAGATAGGCAAATTCTCAATTTACAACCATGATACTCTGAGTTCAATAATCAGAATTCACGTAAAATATGAGCTGTGATGGCACATGTTTGTAATCATACCAGGGGAATAACAGAGACAAAGAGATCCTGGAGGATTGCCAGTCAGGTAACTTAACCTAATAAATAGTATCTGTGCCAATGCGAGATTTCATCACAAACTGCATGATGTATATTGCCTTTGAAAGCTGAGGTTATCCTCTTACCCCTACATTTAAGCAAACACATGTATACATGAACATACAATAGTAAATGTATAAACACATGTCCACAACACGAATTTTTTTCTAAGTTTTTTTATTTACATTTCAAATCATTTCCCCTTTCCTGTTTCCTCCTTCCCTGAAAGTCCCATAAGCCCACTTCCCTCCCTCTGTTACCCATTCAACCCCCTCTCCCTTCTCTGTCCTGGCATTCCCCTACATCCAGTCTTTCCAGGACCAGGGGTCTCTCCATCCATCATCTTGGAAATCTATTGATATGTGAATTGTGTCTAGGGTATACCGAGATTCTGGGTTAATATCCCCTTATCAGTGACTGCATACCATGTGTGTTCTTTTGTGATTGGGTTACCTCACAAGGATGATATTTTCCAGTTCTGACCACTTGCCTAGGAATTTCGTGAATTCATTGTTTTTAATTGCAGAGTAGTATTCCATTGTGTAAATATACCACATCTTCTGAATCCATTCCTCTGTTGAGGAACATCTGGGTTCTTTCCAGCTTCTGGTTATTATAAATATGACTGCTATAAACATAGTGGAGCCTGTGTCCTTATTGCATGCAGGAGAAGCCTCTGGGTATATGTCCAGGAGTGGTATAGCCGGATCCTCCGGGAGTGTCATGCCCAGTTTTCTGAGGAACTGCCAGACTGCTTTCCAGAGTGGTTGTACCAGCTTGCAAAACCACCAGCAGTGGAGGAGTGTTCCTCTTTCTCCACATCCTCGACAACAACTGCTGTCTGCTGTGTTTTTAATCTTAGCCATTTTGAGTGGTATGAGATGGAATCTCAGGGTTGTTTTGATTTGCATTTCCCTAATGACTAAGGATGTTGAACACTCTTTAGGTGCTTCTCAGCCATTGGATATTCTTCAAGTGAGAACTCCTTGTTTAACTCTGTACCCCATTTTTAAATAGGGTTACTTGGCTCTCTGGAGTCTAACTTCTTGAGTTCTTTGTATATATTGGATATTAGCCCTCTGTCGGATGTAGGGTTGGTAAAGATCATTTCCCAGTTAGTTGGTTGCCACTTTGTCTTTTTGACAGTGTCCTTTGCCTTACAGAAACTTTGTAATTTTATGAGGTCCCATTTGTCAATTCTTGATCTTAGAGCATAAGCTATTGGAGTTCTGTTCAGGAAATTCTCCCATGTGCCCATACGTTCAAGGTTTTTTCCTAGTTTCCTTTCTATTACTTTCAGTGTGTCTGGTTTTATGTGGAGGTCCTTGATCCACTTGGAATTGAGCTTAGTGCAAGGAGATAAGAATGGATCAATTTGCATTCTTCTGCATGTTGACCTCCAGTTGAACCAGCACCATTTGTTGAAAAGGCTATCGTTTTTCCACTGGATGGTTTTAGCTCCTTTGTCAAAGATCAAGTGACCATAGGAGTGTGGCTTCATTTCTGCGTCTTCAATTCTGTTCCATTGATTTACATGCCTGTCACTGTACCAATACCATGCAATTTTTAACACTATTGCTCTGTAGTATAGCTTGAGGTTCAGGATACTGATTCCCCCAGAAGTTCTTTTACTCTTGAGAATAGTTTTAGCTATCCTGGGTTTTCTGTTTTCTAACTCTAAGAAGAATTGCATTGGGATTTTGATGGGGATTGCATTGAATCTGTAGACTGCTTTGGCAAGATGGTCATTTTTACTATATTAATCCTGCCAATCCATGAGCATGGCAGAATTTTCCATCTTCTGAGGTCTTCTTCAATTTCTTTCTTCAGAGACTTGAAGTTCTTGTCATACAGATCTTTCACTTCTTTGGTTAGAGTCACACCAAGATACTTTATATTGTTTGTGGCTATCATTTAGGGTATCATTTCTCTTGTTTTTTCTCAGCTTGCTTATCCATTGAGTATAGGAAGGCTATTCACTTGCTTGAGTTGATTTTATATACCGCCACTTTGCTGTAGGAGTTCTCTGGTGGAGTTCTTTGGGTCGCTTAAGTATACTATCATATCGTCTGCAAACAGTGATAGTTTGACTTCTTCATTTCCTATTTGTATCCCTTTGACCTCCTTTTGTTGTCTAATTGCTCTAGCTAGAACTTCAAGTACTATCTTGATAAGATATGGAGAGAGAAGGCAGCCTTGTCTAGTCCCTGATTTTAGTGGGATTGCTTCAAGTTTCTCTCCATTTGGATTGATGTTGGCTACCGTTTTTGCTGTAAATTGCTTTTACTATGTTTAGATACGGGCCTCGAATTCCTGATCTTTCCAAGACCTTTAACATGAAAGGATGCTGAATTTTCTCAAATGCTTTCTCAGCATCTAATGAAATGACCATGTGTTTTTTTTCTTTGAGATTGTTTATGTAGTGGATTACATTGATGGACTTCCTTATATTCAACCATCCCTGCATCCCTGGGATGAAGCCTACTTGATCGTGGAAAATGATTGTTTTGATGTGTTTTTGGATTTGGTTGGCAAGAATTTTATTGACTATTTTTGCATCGATATTCATAAGAAAAATTGGCCTGAGATTCTCTTTCTTTGTCGGATCTTTGTGTGATTTTGGTGTTAGCGTAATTGTGGCTTCATAGAACGAGTTGGGCAGTGTTCCTTCTTTTTCCATTTTGTGGAACAGTTTGAAGAGTATTGGCGTTAGGTCTTCTTTGAAGGTCTGATAGAATTCTGCCCTAAAACCATCTGGACCTGTGCTTTTTTTGGTTGGAAGACTTCCAATGAGCACTTCTATTTCTTCAGGGGTTATAGGATGGTTTAGATGGTCTATTTGTTCCTGATTTAATTTTGGTATTTGGTATCTGTCTAGGAAATTGTCCATTTCCTCCAGATTTTCTAGTTGTGTTGAATACAGGTTTTTGTAGTAGGATCTGATGATTTTTTGAATTTCCTCAGTTTCTGTTGTTATCTCTTCCTTTTTGTTTCTGATTTTGTTAATTTGGATACTGTCTCTGTGCCCTCTGGCTAGTCTGGCTAAAGGCTTATCTATCTTGTTGATTTTCTCAAAGAACCAACTCCTCGTTTTGTTGATTCTTTGTATGATTTGTTTCTACTTGATTGATTTCAGCCCTGAGTTTGATGATTTCCTGCCTTCTACTCCTCTTGGGTATATTTGCTTCCTTTTGTTCCAGGGCTTTCAGGTGTGCCATTAAGCTGCTTGTGTATGCTGTCTCCCGTTTCTTTTTGGCGGCACTCAGGGCTATGAATTTTCCTCTTAGCACTGCTTTCATTGTGTCCCATAAATTAGGATATATTGTGCCCTCATTTTCATTAAATTTTAAGTCTTTGATTTCTTTCTTTATTTCCTCCTTGACCAAGTTATCATTGTTCTGCTTCCATGTGTATGTGAGCTTTCTGTTGTTTTTGTTGCTATTGAAGACCACCCTTATTCCATAGTGATCTGATAGGAGGCATGGGATTAGTTCGATCTTCTTATATCTGTTGAGGTCTGTTTTGTGACCAATTATATGGTCGCTTTTGTAGAAGGTACCAGGAGGTGCTGTGAAGAAGGTATATTCTTTTGCTTTAAGATGAAATGTTTTGTGTATGTATATATATATATAGATATATATATAGATATAGATATAGATATAGATATATAGATATATAGATATATATATATCTGTTGCTTCCATTTGTTCCAAGGCTTCAATTAGATTCACTGTGTCCCTGTTAATTTCTTTTTTTTTTTTTTTTTTTTTTTTTAATTTTATTTTATTTTATTTTTTTAATTTACATTCCAAATCACTTCCCCTTTCCCGTTTCCTCCCTCCCCGAAAGTCCCATAAGCCCCCTGATCCATTTCAGAGAGTGGGGTGTTGAAGTCACCCACTATTATTGTGTGAGGTGCAATGTGTGCTTTGAGCTTTAGTAAAGTTTCTTTTACGAATGAGGGTGCCCTTGCGTTTGGAGCATAGATATTCAGAATTGAGAGTTTTCTTGGTGGATTTTTCCTTTGATCAGTATGTAGTGTCCTTCTGTGTCTTTTTTGATGACTTTAGGTTGAAAGTCAATTTTATCTGATATTAGGATGGCTACTCCGGCTCGTTTCCTGGGACCATTTCCTTGTAAAATTATTTTCCAGCCTGTATGAGATCTGCCCACGATCTTCTGGCTTTCATAGTCTCTGGTGAGAAGTCTGATGTGATTCGGATAGTTCTTCCTTTATATGTTACTTGGCCTTTTTCTCTTAGTGCTTTTAATATTCTTTCTTTGTTTAGTACATTTAGTGTTTTGATTATTATGTGACGGGAGGTATTTCTGTTCTGTTCCATTCTGTTTGCAGTTCTGTAGGCTTCTTGTACGTTCATTGGCATCTCTCTCTTTAGGTTAGGGACATTTTCCTCCATAATTTTGTTGAAGATATTTACTGGTCCTTTAAGTTGCAAATCTTCACTCTCTTCTATACCTATAATCCTTAGGTTTGGACTTCTCATTGTGTCCTGGATTTCCTGGATGTTTTGGGTTACACATTTTTTGCATTTTGCATTTTCTTTGACTGTTGAGCCGATGCTTTCTATGGTATCTTCAGCACATGAGATTCTTTCTTCCATCTCTTGTATTCTATTGTTGATGTTTGCATCTATGACTCCTGATTTCTTCACAAGGTTTTCTATCTCCAAAGTTGTCTCCCGCTGTGATTTCTTAGTTGTTTCTACTTCCTTTTTTAGATCTTGGATGGATTTGCTGAGATCCTTCACTCGTTTATTTGTATTTTCCTGTATTTCTTTAAGATATTTTTTCATTTCCTCTTTCAGGATATCTGCTTGTTGACCCAAGTTCTCTGTATTTCTCTAAGCGATTTTTGTGTTTCCTCCTCATGGGCTTCCATCTGTTGATCCATATTCTCCTGCATTTCTTTAAGTGATTCTTGTGTTTCTTTTGTAAGGGCATCTACCCGTTGATTCATTTCTTTAAGTAATTTTTGTGTTGCCTCCCTATGGGCCTCCATCTGTTGACCCATATTCTTCTGCATTTCTTTAAGCGATTTTTGTGTTGCCTCCTTATGGGCCTTCATCAGTTGACCCATATTCTCCTGCATTTCTCTAAGTGATTTTTGTGTTTCCTTTGTAAGGGCTTTTACCTATTGATTCATGTTCTCCTGTATTTCTTTATGAGATTTATTTGTGTCCTTCTTGAAATCCTCTAATGGCATCATGAGAAGTGATTTTAAATCCAGATCTTGTCTTTCGGGTGTGATGGGGTATCCAGGACTTGTTGCTGTTGGAGAGTTGGGTTCAGATGGTGCCATATTACTATGATTTCTGTTAGTAATGTTCCTATGTTTGCCTTTTGGCATCTGGTTACCTCTGGTGTTAGTTGGTCCTGCTGTCACTGGCTGTTGGTTGGACCTCCTGTGAGCCTGCAAGGCTATTTCTCCACCCACCCTCCGGATTAAGGGGATTCCCCTGGCACTGATTGCTGGGGCCTGCCCTACTCCTGAGTGACTTTGGAATCCTGATGTGCCTTGACCCAAGTGATGTTATATTGGGGAATCCCTGCACATCCAAAGGCTCAGGGTAGTCGATCCCTGGAGCAGAGGTCACCAAGGGGAGGGTGGTAAGCTACCTCCATGTGCGGGTGCACTCTCTCCCAGTGTGGGTCCCTCTGCTGGGCAGATGTCCTACAACAGAGCTGGCATGTAGGTGACCACAAAACTACCCAGCTCTTGGGAGCAGGGAGCACACAAGCTGCCTGAATCCCAAGCGATATAATGCTTGATTGTCCCTGTGTCTGGAGGTCCCAATTGCCCTGTTGACGGAACAAAGATGGCGGAGT
Organism: Tokudaia tokunoshimensis; assembly: GCA_036184795.1. NCBI lineage: Eukaryota > Metazoa > Chordata > Mammalia > Rodentia > Muridae > Tokudaia > Tokudaia tokunoshimensis. Next base: position 120,450,503 of record BTHU01000014.1, read on the forward strand.
GCACTCTGCAATATTAAAGAATTTTAATCATAATTAACTACTTATTTATTAGTACAAGTTCATGTACTAATAAATTCACTATAGCTTCATCAAATAATTAGAAAAATTTTAGAAACTATTATTGACTAAAGAGTTATGTGTTTATCATTTTTTTCATATTTGGTGTGAACATGCTAAAATTTGGAGCTGCTATGTACTCCGAAATCTCATATGTGAAAGACAGTTAACAGTTTGGCACTGTTAGATATTGAAGCTTACTAGGAAGTATTGGGTTACTGAGTAAGTAGCTCACAATAATTAGTTTCTACTAAACTTTGTATTTGTTAGTCTCAAGGTGAATTCTTTCACCATGAATAACCACCATGGTAGGCTGTCTTGTCATAGTCACTAAAGCTGCAGGAACAAGAAAACACAAACAGCAACCACCAAAAAGGTGATCCAAATAAACCTGTCTTTATAACTTTAGTTTCCTAATAAGTTGAGTTTTTGGGATATTTACTGTAGTAACAGAAAATTTATTGACACACAAGGACATTTAAAATGAGATGGTGCTCTTTACTAAAACATATGATTCTTTTTGGTTGTCTTTATGTGTTCACTGTGGAATAGAAAAACCTTTTATAACATTCTCTAGTTTCAGTAGAAGTAATACCAAGGCGTCATGTTATTTTTATTGGGCTTCCTTTAAAAGCAGGACCAATGATGTTACCTAGCTGTGTGATGTTTTATTTATGAGATACTTGAGTAAAGTAACTGTATAAATTAAATAATATGAGTACTATTAATATTTTGAATATTGCTATATTAATGAAGATCAAACATACTCTTTATGACAGTTCCAATGATATTACTCATTGACTCATGACTATACACAAAATATCGTTATAGTGAGGAAATAAGCTACATGTTGGAAGACAACTATCTGTCAGTTATCCATCTAAGAGAGGATTAGTATCTATAAAGAACTCTCTATGAAGAATATCTGTAAATCTATAAAGAATCTGTTAAAAAGCTCCAAATCCAAATATAAAAAAGAAGACATTTAATTAATAAATGTAGTATTGAAATGAATAAACTGTTTTCAAATGAAAATATAAATTATCAACAAATTTTTTTAAAAAAATATTCAGCATCCTTAGCCATCATAGAAATGTAAGTTAGAATTGCATTGGTATTCAATGTCTTCCTAGAAAGAATGGCTCCATCATCAGCAAAATGTAAATGATCAGTGTGGTGAAGGAGAGACCCTACTAAGTGTTGGTGGGAATGTAAACTGCTGCTGCTGTTAGAAAAATAAGTATGGATGTCCCAGAAAAAAAAAAATCAAAGTATTGATAGAACTACCGTATAATTATCCCTGTGTATATAACCAAAGGATTCCAGGTCACAAGGATAATATCAATTTCATGTTTACCGATCTTTATTCACAATACATAAAATATAGAACTAGCAGAAATTTCCATCTTTAGATGAATGGATAAATAATGTGACTACTTATGTATATGTGTGTGATTTTTGTATATTTGCATACATAAATAATTGGATTTTACTGAGGTGAGAAAAACAGTGTGTGTGTGTATGTGTGTGCACGTGTGTGTGTGTGTGTGTGTGTGTAAAATGAAAGTATAAGAGGGTCAACTAAAGGGGAAGCAGGGGCCTTAAAGATGGGTACAGAAAACAAGAGGTAGAATTAAGTGTGTGTCATAAAAGCACAAGGGATCACTTGAGAAGAGGCAGTGTGCTAAAAGTAGGGAGAAATGACAATGAGAGAGGGAATTTGGATGTTGAACAAAGTATCATATATATATATGTATATATATATATATATATATACATATATATATACATACATGTATATATATATACACATACATATATATATATACATACATATATATATATATATATATATATATATATATATATATATATATATATGTCATAATGGAACCCACTTTTTTATCCTAAAATGAGAACACACACAAGCATGTGTATGCATATGTGCATATACATATATATATATATAAATTTGCTGTATATACCTATATATGTATGCACACAAGAATAAGATGTTGCTGTCTACATAACAACAATAAAAACAGAAAACCTGGAAACCAACACAGTGGCATGAATGGCTCTTGGGCAAGCTCTCGAGCTTTGGCAAGGCTGAAGATGCAACAATGTTGAGGCCTCAAAAGGAAGAGAAGGAAAGATGGTGTGGTTACCTATTTATAACATCCACCAGCAACATTTGCTTTTCTTTATTAATATCAAACACTTGTTTGCTCTTTAACAACACATGGCTTCTGTTTTGCTTTTTCTTTTTTTTTTCCAAGAAAATTAGTACTTTTTAAAATTTTTTTATTTTTTTTGTTGGATATATTCTTTATTTACATTACAAATGTTATTTCCTTTTCCAGTTTCCCCACTTCCTGAGTAACCCCTATCCCATCCTCCCTCCTCCTAATTCTATGAGGGTGTTACTCTACCCACCCCCTCCCATAGCCTGTCCTCAATTCCTCTACACTGGGGCAACTATCAGACTTTCATAGGGCCAAGGACCTCTTCTCCCCTTGATGCCTGACCAGGCAATCCTCTGTTATACATGCAGCTAGAGCCATGAATATCCTTTGGTTGATGACTTAGTCCCTGGGAGTTCTGGGGGATCTGGTAGGTTGATATTGTTGTTCTTCTTGTGAGGTTGCAAACCCCTTCAGCTCCTTTAGTCCTTTCTCTAATTCCTCCATTGGAGACCCCACACTCAGTCTAATGGTTGGCTTTGAGCTCTGTATTTGTAAAGCTCTGGCAAGGCCTCTCAGGAGATAGACATATCAGACTCCTTTCAGTAAGCATTTCGTGGCATCCACGATAGTGTCAGGGTCTGGTAACTGTATATGGGAAAAATCCCAGATGGTACAGTCTCTATATGGCCTTTCCTTCAGTCTCTGCTCTGCATTTTATCTACATATTTGCTACTGTGAATATTTTGTTCCCCTTCTCAGAAGAAACAGATCACCCACACTTTGGTCTTCATTCTTTTTGAGCTTCATGTGGTCTGTGAGTTGTGTCTTGGTTATTCAGAGCTTTTGTGCTAATACCCACTTATCAGTAAGTGTATACCATTCTTTTGTGATTGGATTACCTCACTCAGGATGGTATTTTCTAGCTCCATCCATTTGCCTAAGAATTTCATAAATACATTGTTCTTAATAGCTGAATAGTACTCCATTGTGTAAATATACCATGTTTTCTGTATCCATTCCTCAGTTGAAGGACATCTGGGTTCTTTCCAGCTTCTGGTTACAATGAATAAGGATGCTATGAACATAGTGGAGCATGAGTCCTTATTACATGTTGAAGAATGTTCTGGGTATATGCCCAAAAGTGGTATAGCTAGGTCCTCTGGTAGTACTGTGTCCAGTTTTCTGAGGAGACACCAAAGTGGTTTCCACAGTGGTTGTAGCAGCTTGCAATCCCACCAGCAGTGGAGGAGTGTTCCTCTTTCCACATCCTCTCCAGCATCTGCTGTTTCCTGAGTATTTGATCTTGGCCATTCTGAATGGTGTGAGATGGAATCTCAGGTTGTTTTGATTTTCATTTCCCTAATGACTAAGGATGTTGAACATCTCTTTAGGTGGTTCTCAGCCATTAGATATTCTTCAATTTTACTCAATTGATCTTGCTGCCTGCTACCATATAGTTTTTATCAATATTGCTCTGTAATACATCTTGAGATCAGTGATGGTGATTCCCCGCGAAGTTCTTTTATTGTTGAGAATAGTTTTTGCTATACTGGGTTTTGTGTTAGTCCAAATAAATTTGCAAATTGCTCCTTCTAACTCTATGAAGAATTGAGTTGGAATTTTGATGGAGATTACATAGAATCTCTAGATTGCTTTCAGCAAGATGGTCATTAATCCTGCCATTCCATGAGCATGGGAAATCTTTCCATCTTCGGAGAACTACTTCGATTTCTTTCTACAGGGACTTGAAGTTCTTTTCATACAATTTTTTTCACATGGTTGGTTATAATCACACCAAGATACTTTATCTTGTTTGTAACTATTGATTGTAAAGGGTGTCATTTCCCTAATTTCTTTCTCATCCTGTTTATCCTTTGAGTAGAGGAAGGTGACTAATTTGTTTGAGTTAATTTTATATCCAGCCACTTTGCTGAAGTTATTTATCAGCATTAGGAGTTCTCTGGTGAAATATTTGGGGTCACTTAAGTATACGATTATATCGTCTGCAAATAGTGATAATTTGTCTTCTTCCTTTCCAGGTTGTATTCCCTGGAAATCATTTTGTTGCCTAATTGCTGTAGCGAGAACTTCAAGTGCTATATTGAACAGATAGGAAGAGAGAGAGTGGGTGGTGTTGTCTAGTCCCTGATTTTAGTGAAATTCCTTCAAGTTTCTCTCCATTTAGTTTGATGTTTACTACTGGTTTGCTGTATAATGCTTTTGATTTGTTTAGGTAAGGACCTTGAATTTCTGATCTTTTCAAGACTTTTAACATGAAGAAATACTGAATATTGTCAAATGCTTTTTGAGCATCTAATGAGATGATCATGTGGTTTTCTTGAGTTTGTTTATGTAGTGGATTACATTGATGGATTTCCATATATTGAATCATCCCTGCATCCCTGGGATGAAGCTTACTTGATCGTGGTGAATGATCGTTCTGATGTGTTTTTGGATTCGGTTGGCAAGACTTTTGAGTATTTTTGCATCAATGTTCATAAGGGAAACTGGTCTGAAGTTCTCTTTCTTTGTTTGGTCTTTGTTAGGTTTAGGTATAAGTGTAATTATGGCTTCATAGAACCAATTGGATAGTGTTTCTTCTCTTTCTATTTTGTGGAATAGTTTAAAGAGTATTGGTATTAGGTCTTTTTGAAGGTCTGATAGAATTCTCCACTAAACCCATCTGGTCCTGGGCTTTTATTGGTTGGTAGACTATTAATGACTGCTTCTATTTCTTCAGGGGTTATGGGACTGTTTAGATGGTTTTTCTGATGCTGTTTTAACTTTTGTACCTGGTATTTGTATAGATTATCTATTTCACCCAGATTTTGTAGTAGGATCTGATGGTTTTATTTTTTTAATTTCCACAGTTTCCGTTGTTATGTCTCCCTTTTCCTTTCTGATTTTATTAATTTGGGTACTGTCTCTGTGGCCTCTGTTTAGTCTGGCTAAGGGTTTATCTATCTTGTAGATTTTCTCAAAGAACCAGCTCTTGGTTTTGTTGATCATTTGTATAGTTCTTTTTGTTTCTATTCGATTGATTTCAGCTATCTACTCCTCTTGGGTGTATTTGTTTCTTTTTGTTCTAGAGCTTTCAGGTGTGCTGTCAACCTGCTAGTGTAAGTTCACTCCAGTTTCTTTTTGGAGGAACTTAGAGCTATGAGTTTTCCTCTTACTGCTGCTTTCATTGTGTCCCATAAGTTTTGATATGATGCGTCTTCATTTTCATTAAATTCTAAAAAAAAGTCTTTAATTTCTTTCTTTATTTCTTCCTTGACCAAGTTGTCATTTAGTAGAGCATTGTTCAGCTTCCATTTGTATGTATGTTTTTTGTTGTTTTTGTTGGAATTTAAGACCAGCCTTAGACCATGGTGATCTGATAGGGTGCATGGGATTATTTCAGTCTTCTTGCATTTGTTGATGCCTCTTTTGTGACCAATTATATGGTCAATTTTGGAGAAGGTAGCATGGGGTGCTGAGAAGAAAGTATATTCTTTTGCTTTAAGATCAAATGTTCTATGAATATTTGTTATATCTATTTGGTTCATTACTTCGGTTAGTTTCACTGTGTCTCTGTTTAGTTTCTGTTTCTATGATCTGTCCATTGCTAAGAGTGGGGTCTCTCACTGTTATTTTATGGGAGCAATGTGTGATTGGAGCTTTAGCAAAGTTTCTCTTATGAATTCAGGTCCCCTTACATTTAGAGCATAGATGTTCAGAATTGAGAGTTCACCTTGGTAGATTTTTCCTTTGATCAGTATAAAGTGTCCTTCCTTGTTTTTTTTGACAACTTTTGGTTGAAAGTAGATTTTATTTGATATGAGAATGGCTACTCCAGTTTGTTTCTTGGGACCATTTGCTTGGAAAATTGTTTTCCAACCTTTTATTCTGAGGTGGAGTCTGTCTTTGTGCCTGAGATGAGTTTCCTGTATGCAGAAAAATGTTGGGTCCTGTTTATGTATCCAGTCTGTTATGTGTCTTTATTTGGGAATTGAGCCCATTGATGTGAAGAGATATTAAAGAAAAGTGATTGTTACTTCCTGTTATTTTTGTCATTAGAGATGGAATTATGTTTGTGTGGCTATCTTCTTTTGGGTTTGTTGGAAGATTACCTTCTTGCTTTTTCTAGGGTGTAGTTTCCCTCCCTGTGTTGGTATTTTCCATCTATTATTCTTTGTAAAGCTGGGTTTGTAAAAAGATAGTGTGTAAAATTTGGTTTGTAATGGAATATCTTATTTTCTCCTTCTATGGTAATTCAGAGTTGTGCTGGGTATAGTAGACTTTGCTGGCATTTATGTTCTCTTTGGGTCTATATGACATCTGCCAAGGATCTTCTAGCTTTCATAGTCTCTGGTGAGAAGTCTGGTGTAATTCTGATAGGTTTGGCTTTATATGTTACTTGTCCTTTTTCCCTTATTGCTTTTAATATTCTTTCTTTGTTTAGTGCATTTGGTGTTTTGATATGACAGCAGGAATTTCTATATTGGTCCAGTCTATTTGGAGTTCTGTAGGCAACTTGTATGTTCATGGGCATCTCTTTCTTTAGGTTAGGGAAGTTTTCTTCTATAATTTTGTTAAAGATGTTTACTGGACCTTTAAATTATAAATCTTGCTATCACCTATACCTATTATCCTTAGGTTTGGTCTTCTCATTGTGTCCTGCATTTCCTAGATGCTTTGGGTGAGGAGCTTTTTGCATTTTTCATTTTCTTTGACTGCTGTGTTATTTTTTTCTATGGTATCTTCTGCACCTGAGATTCTCTCTTCTATCTCTTATATTCTGTTGTTGATGCTTGCATCTATGACTCCTGATCCTTTTCCTAGGTTTTCTTGCTCCAGGGTTGTCTCCCTTTGTGATTTCTTCATTGTTTCTATTTTCAGTTATAAATCTTGGATTGTTTTGTTCATTTCCTTTGCCTGTTTGATTGAGTTTTCCTGTAATTCTTTAATGGTTTTTTGTGTTTCCTCTTTAAGGGCTTCTACATGTTTACCTATGTTTTCCTGTATTTCTTTCAGGGAGTTATTTATGTCCTTCTTAAAGTCCTCTATCATCATTATGAGAAGTGATTTTTAGATCCGAATATTGCTTTTTTGGTGTGATGGTATATCCAGGTCTTGCTATGGTGGGAGAATTGGGTTCTGATGATGCCATGTTCCCTTTGTTTCTGTTATTTATGTTCTTAGGCTTGGCTCGTGCCAACTGGTTATCTCTAATGCTACCTGCCCTCGCTATATGTGACTGTAACTTCTCCTTCCTATGATCCTGATTGTGTCAGAACTCCTCAAAGTCCAGCTGTCTTTGTGGTCCTATGATTCCGGGATCCTGTGATCCTGAGATCCTGGGTTTGTCAGAGTTCCTGGGAGTCAAGTTGCCTCTGGGGCCCTGGGATCTTGGTGTGACCAAGCTCCTGTGATCCTGTGATCCTGTGCTCCTGTGATCCTGTGAGCAGAGATTCTTCTGGGCGTTTGGGAGACTAGCTGTGGAATTCGATCCCAAGGTAAACCAGCCCAGACTTGTAGGAACCTGTGACACTGATAGGGCGAGGTTCCTGTGTCCCTGGGTCCTGCTGGTCACAGTTAACTCCCAGTGGTAATGGGACAGATGGTAAATCCTCCTCACTTCTGCTCCTATGTTCCTGGTTGTTTTAGAGTGCCTGGGAGCAGAGGTTCCTCTGGGTGTTGCAGGGCTGGCTGGGGAATTTGCTCCCATGGTAAACCAGCCCAGACTGGAAGGTGGCTTCTGTTTTTCTTGATGCAAACAGTTCTCAGTGTGTGTTTCCATTGTAAAAGGTTCAATTTCTATCCCCCAAATTATACTCTTGATTAAGGTCACTCTAATGTGAAATCTAAGAACACCACCATTCTGGATTTGTCAGAGTTTGCAAGAAGTGTGTTCTTTCTATATCCTTACTGGGTACCCTCATTTACTTTTTTCCTGCATATTAACCTGAAAGTCAATTCTAATAGTGTCTCTCATAAACCTCTACTTTTAAGCCATCCTCCTATTTGAGAACACTTGAGGTTTTTTTATTAAGTTAAATTAAATACAGATGGGTCTTCTATAATTCAAAGTATGTCAATACCTGACTAAATTTAATATAACTGCATCTACCGCCATCTGTCAGCACTTCAGTCAGTGTTAGACACAAGACGCATGTGTTTCTAGTCTATGCAAATATGATCTTTCATTGCTAGCTTTCCAAGTTCCTCTGTAGAATAAGGAATGAAAAGAAACTTAACTGAAAATCCTATGTGGGGATATTTTCGAAAATATAAAAACTAAGAAAACTGAATTCATTTCTTTTTCTAGAAAGTAAACTATTTTGAAGGAAAAAAGTAGAATCCAATAATAAAAATACCTATAGAAAATGGGTTCAGAATTATTATTTACTAGGATCCCTCAAAATAGTTGGTGAGAGAAAATAATAGGAATCTCCAGGCAGAATAGCAAGAAAGTTAAGAATATGTAAGACATGGAAGGCCCTCATATGCTAGATACCAGTATCACATGACCTAGAAATTAAACATGGAATCATTTTCTTAAAAGGAAGCCTAAAATTATAGGCAACCCAAATATCTTATAGAATTATACCTACTGATAGTACAAGAGATAACTCTAATTCAATCCTTAAAAGCTTCAGGAACACAGAAGTGAAATTGTACCATTCAATGAAAAAAAAAAAAAGAAAGAAAGAAATAGAAGTAGAATCTGGTTTTCCTTAATGAATAAAAGTTAGGAGCTCTCTAAATCTGGCTTCTGTATAGCAAAGGAAACACTCTGCAGAATGACAAGGTAGCCTACAGAATGAGAGAAAGATTCACCAGCTGCATGTTCAAAAAAATGTTGATATCTAAAACACAACTCAAAAAGAAAAGCATCAGAAAACTAAACAATGTAATCAAATATGGTGAAATATTTGGACAGAAAAAATGGTTAATACATACTGAAATGATTCAACATCACTATTATGGAAATTCAAACTTAAAACTATTTTGACATTCTATCACACTCCACTCAGAATAGCTATTGTCAAGAAATTAATATATAACAAACAACTGAGGATATGGAGAAAGGGGTATCCATAGTCACTGACTGTAGGAATGCAAACTGGCACATCCACTATGGAAACTAATGTATATGTTCCTCAAACAGAGCTACCATGTGACTTGAAAATTCTATTCCTGAGCATATATACAAAGGACTTTATATTCTACTACTGAGAATCTTGTTTATAGATGTTTATTCCTGCTCTAGTATCCAGTCACAATAGTTAACAAATCCAATGTCTTCCAACTGTCTAATGGATAATGAAATGTGGTAAATATTCACAATTGAATTTTATTCAGCTGTCAACAAAAATGAAATTATGAATTTTCCAATAAATCAATGAAAACTTATACTGAGTGATGTAAATCAGGCAAATAACACAAACAACTCTCATTTGCTCTCAATTGTGGATTTTACATTGGCATCTCTAATTCTATGCTTATAACTTAATATCTGTGTAGATGCTGGATATCTAGAAGGAGGATATTGGAGGGCAGATGCCTTATATCAATAACAATTTGATTTTTTTTGCAAATATCACTTCTCTGACCAATCTATTGAATTAAGGGGTTACAGCAGCATCTGAAGCCTTCTACCTGAGGTAAATCTATGCTCAGGCTATTCATGCCAGTAAGGAAGGTGGTGAAAAACTAAGACAATGTTAGAAGAAGAATACCAGCTGTGGCTGCACCAATAGACTGGCTTGGGTTTCAGGCAACACCACCAGGGAGTAGATCAATTATAAAGATTTACAGATAAAAGGGAACCAAAATTTGCACAATTGAAAAACAGACATTTGGGGATCATTTTTCAGCTTTCTTCACTAAATTACAGCTAACAGAAACTGAGGGTTCATATTATTGCCATGGCTACTTAGTCCTCCAATTATTTTTAAAATGATTTATTTGTCACCTACTTTTCATAACCCATAACAGGTGGTTTGCCTGTCACATGGACAACGTAGAATATTAACTAACCTCAGGGAAATCCCCTGTAGTGGACTGTAGCAACAATACATTTACCAAAGGAGAACATTGACAACATAAGAATCCCTGCAAAATTATTATGAATAAATTTACTTGGATGGTTTAAAAATATAATTTCATAGAGTCTGTTCCTGCGTTTTTGCCCTTGGGTCCCATAGGCACACTGTAGACCCAGCAAACAGCACCTGTTACCAATCAGTCAGTACTGGACTCCTCTCTGGCTTTGTTTTAATTTGTTTATTTGCTTGTGTATTTCTTTGTTTTACCTACTTCTTATATCAATTTCTAGTTTTGTTTTCATTTGTCTAATTTTTCCAACTATTTTAATTCATAATCTATGTGTGTGTGGAGAGGTGTTGCTTGAATGGGTGGTTTTCCACAGAAGCCAGAAGAGTACATCAAATCTCCTGGATGTACAAATGGTTATGAGCCATCTAATACAGATGCTGGCAAGTGAACTCTGGTCCTCTATTCCTCTTAGAGAAGAACAAGCACTCTTAATTGCTGAGCCATGCCTCTACCCTCAATTCATGATCTTAAAATAGTTGTCTTCTTAAAAATAAAAGGTTCCTGTTTATAGTCTAGGATGGTAGCTCATTCTTGTAATCTCAGGACTTGTAAGTTGGAAGACCTGACTGGGCTACAGAATCAGTTCCAGACAAGGCTTGATTGTGGAAATTATGCAACTGTGTCAAATTTGGCAGCGTAACAAACACAAACACAGATACACATGTATAGTGGAAAACATAAAATAAATAAAACTCTGGTAAATATAGCCAAAAATAAGAAAAACTTTACTAGTATAAGTTGTTATTGTAGAAAAGACACAGTAACTTAAAAGAGAAGCCAAATCAATCAAGGTTATGCTGCTTAAGAGGAAAGTTCTATCTTTAATTACATATGTTCATTACATAAAATATCTAATAATGGAAAAGTTGAATATCTCTTTTATTGAAATGTAAAATTATTTATTTTAAAACAAAGCAAAACCATCATATTTAAAATGATATATATTAAAAAAAACTATGTAATTCTACTGTGAACACTAATAAAAGGAAATACTATGGGGATTTCTTTCCTTATAAAACTATCCCCCTATGACCAGAGCAAAGCAGAATGGAGATGCTCTGAATCTGCCCCTGCCTCCTGGAAGTACTCCTCCTTCTGCAGTGTAGACAACTAGAGCCCAGAGTCTGACAGTCTGCTGGAACCCATAACAACAATCAAGCAAGTAAAAAATGCATGGAATATGAAGAAGAAAGAAATTGAACAGGTATTTCTCTGCACAGAAATGGTTTTGTTTGTCTGTAGAGCCCCTCTGAGACCCAGGCTAAGTATAGCTCTTCACAAGCAGAAGGCCAGAAGGCAATTGCCAGCTCATACAAGCCCACTGCCAGATGGAAAGATCTCTTGAGCATAGACACTGGAGAAGAGTGAAGTTTTTGGAAATGTCTTGCCTCAACAGTGGAACTAATTAACAAGAAAAAGGCTATCTGGATGTGTACTCCAAGAACGTACCAGACATCCCTGAATGAATCAAGAGCTTCTACGGAACTTCCTTTCCTGCCAAATCAAGAGTGATTGCAGACATGCAAACCACCATCTAGAATATGTTTTTACATAATGAAAGATAATATGCACAATTTGGGTAAAAATAAATCACTGTGAACCTCAGATGTAAGAGAAATGATGCAACTGGAAGGAAAGAACAATATATGATATAAGCAGGTGAGGAATAGAAAGATAATAAAGTGAATCTAGAAAGACAGCCAAAATTTCTGTCTTTTAATGTCTATGAAATTAACATGGAAACAGCAAAGTTACAAATTGGACAAGATCTCAGGAAAAGAAAAGTAGAAGTTATGAATAAAATCTATAGAAATTAAGAGCATAGAAAAGAGACTGAAACACCAACCTAGGTCATGGGATGGACCTAGGCCCCTTACACATTTTAGCAGATATGTAGCTTGTTCTTCATGTGGGTCCCCTAACAATTGAAGCAGGGCTGTCTCTGATATTCTTGTGAGCCTTTTGATCCCTTTCCCATAAGTGGGCTGCCTTCTCAGGCCTCTCTGGGAAAGGATGTGCTCAGTCATGAAGAGACTTGGTGTACCAGTGTGGGTAGGCCTCCCTGTGGGGGACCTCCCTTTCTCTGAGAACAAGGGGAGGGGAAATTGTGAGAGGAGTATGAGTGAGGGTTGCGAGGAGAGGGGGCTGCAATCAGGCTGTAAGGTGAGTAAATAAAGTAATTAATGTAGAAAAAAAAAGAAAAAGAAGTGGGAAGAAGCAAAACTCACTGTGAACCGAAAAGGCAACAGCCGGCAAGCAAAATGGTCTAGCAGAAGAACTCTAGCAAGAACCAGGGTGAGATTCAAGAAATAGGGGCCCAAAAAGGTTCTCAATGGATCAAAGATTTAAAGCCACAGAACCAAGACATTAGAAAATTCAAAGCATAATAAATATAAATAAACTGAGATCTTAATCTGGATAAAGAAAATGAGAATTTTTTTAAAGTTAATCTTCTTCAAAGTTAAAATAAATGTGTCTTGTCTTTTAAAATATTAAAAATATATATATCAATCTCATCATTTGGCATTTTTATTATGATAATACAATTATTTCTGCATCTTCAGGTTTAAATAATAGGAATAAATCACTATATATATTTTTATTGAGTTTATCTTTTACAAGCCTATAATTTTTCAATATTCTGAATATTTAAAGACATTTTAAATTGTTCATGAGTGTGTGTGTGTGTGTGTGTGTGTGTGTGTGTGTGTGTGTGTGTGGTGTGCATGTTCACAAAGGCAAGAAGAGAGTGCTGGATCCCCTGGAGCTCCAGATATAGGCTGCTGTGAGTCACCCAAATGAGTGCTGTCAATCAAACTCAGGCACTCAGAAAGAGCAGGAAATGCTCCTAACTGCTAAGCCATCTCTGCAGCCCTGATTTCTAAACCTTTGTTTACTTATTTTGATAAAGAATACTCTTATCTGCATAGATTTATAATGGCACCACTTATTACAATCTAATATGTAACGTTTGATAATAAAATATGTAGACGTTAAAAATTCTAAGATCACAATAATGAAGAGTCTATATGCTAGAAATAGTTGTACATACATATACATATGTATATATGTTTGCATGCATACATACATACATAAATACACAAATACATGTATTGAACATGGAGAGCGTCAGTTACTCAGCATGGCAATTTTAGTACCTACACAAAATTTTACTTACATAGAGAAAGCTTACTATATAAAGGAAAACTGTGACTTAAAGCTGGAAGTAAGATGTCAAACATCATGTTATTTTTGGAACCAGCCAATTCTCGCTTGTACTAAATGAAAAATGTCTTTGCAGGTAATTTGCATTTGCAGATTACATAGACAGAATTTTGGTATTTATTGTAACTATACTTAAAAAAAGTTTCGTAATGATGCTAGATATTTATTGGTCAAACAATTATAAGATGAAAATTAGGAATTAGTTTATTTCAAAAAATTCTATGACTGCTCGGCCATCCTGACAACTGATGTTTCAAAGAATTCTAAAGTGTTTCTTAAGTAGCAAAAAGTGGAGGAGGCTTTAGTACTTGGGAGAATGTTGTACATAGTAACAATAGGGATGAAAATTAATAAATTTCATGCAATAAAAATGTAGCACAATTGTAGTTATTTTAATAAGTAATGTCTCCAGACACAGACTGTTATAAATGGATTATTCTCTACAAACTATTGTTATAAAATGATGGACATATCATTTACATCATATTGCATGTTATAGGAAATTTAGAAATGACTGAAAACATATAAGAGAATGGACACAGGTTAAATACAAATACATGCCACTTTGTATTAGGAACTCATACATCTAATACATAGATGCCAACCAACAATCTATGGGAAATAGCCGAGTCCATGTTCTATGAAAAATTCCCAAAGGCAAATCTATTGAGTGTGATGTCACCAATGCAGCACTCAGGGGACAATTCTGTTTGCATGTATTCCTAATAAAAATGTAGAAATTCTAAAAACAAAACATACTAAAATGTATTATGATTATATGAACATCATACAGGAATATTAACTTAGCTCAATATTTGAAAAAAAATCAACAAATGGACTATAAAATTTTAATAGAGTGAAAGCTACACTAATTCAACAAATATGAAAATGGCAAGCTAAATAGATGTTAGAAAAATTCTCCAAGTAAAATAAAAATGTCAGGACATTTCTTGAAGCTCCTAAAAACTATCTGTAAAATTCTCAGCTCATAGTCTTCCCGCTGCCATTTGCACTGGGGAGTTGGGCAGCTCCACAGCCTGCCAGGAGAGAGTGATCTCCCAGCACCACTTTCACTTCTGATCATAGAGGTGACCATACCAGAAAGAGTTGGTCTCCCAGGAATATGGACACAGGATTACAGGACCACAGGAGGGACAAGCTCCAGCCAGAGACAGCAAGACCAACTAACACCCGAGATAACCAGATGGCAAAAGGCAAGCACAAGAAACCTACCAACAAAAACCAAGGCTACTTGGCAACATCAGAACCCAGTTCTCCCACCACAGCGAGTCCTGGATACCCCAACACACCAGAAAAGCAAGAGTTAGATTTAAAATCATATCTCATGATGCTGATAGAGGGCATCAAGAAGGACTTAAATAACTCTCTTAAGAAATACGGAAGAACATGGGTCAAAATGTAAAAGCCCTTAAAGAAGAATCACAAAAATCCCTTAAATAAATACAGGAGAGCATAGGTCAACAGACAGAAGGCCTTAAAGAGAAAACACAAAAAATCCCTTAGAATTACAGGAAAACACAACAATCAAGTAAAGGAACTGAACAAAACCATCCACAATCTAAAAATGGAAGTAGAAACAATGAAGAAATCACAAATGGAGACAACTCTGGAGATAGAAAATCTTGGAAAGAAATCAGGAGTCATAGATGCAAGCATCAACAACAGAATACAACAGATAGAAGAAAGAATCTCAGGTACTAAAGATTATCATAGACACCATTGACTCCACAGTCAAAGAAAATGCTAAAGGAAAAAGATTGTAACCCAAAACATCCAGGAAATCCAGGACACAATAATAAGGCCAAACCTAAAGATTATAGGTATAGAAATCAGCAAAGATTTACAACTTAAAGGGCCAGTAAATATCGTCAACAAAATTATAGAAGAAAACTTCCCTAACCTAAAGAAAGAGATGCCCAGGAACATACAAGAAGCCTACAGAACTCCAAACAGACTGGACCAGAACAGAAAGTCCTCCCAGCACATAATAATCAAAACACCAAATGCACTAAACAAAGAATGTTAAAAGCAGTAAGGGAAAAAAGGGCAAGTAACTTATAAAGGCAAACCTATCAGAATTACACCAGACTTCTCACCACAGATCATGAAAGCTAAAAGATCCTGGGCAGATCTCAGAGACCCTAAGAGAACACAAATGCCAGCCCAGACTACTATACCCAGCTAACCTCTCAATCACGATAGATGGAGAAACCAAGATATTCCATTATAAAACCAAATTTATACAATATCTTTCCACAAACCCAGCCCGACAAAGGATAATTGATGGAAAACGCCAACAAAAGGAGGGAAACTACACCCTAGAAAAAGCAAGAAAGTAATCTTCCAACAAACCCAAAAGAAGATAACCATACAAACATAAAAATAACATCAAAAATAACAGGAATCAACAATCGCTATTCCTTAATATCTCTTAACATCAATGGACTCAATTCCCCAATAAAAAGATATAAGCTAACAAACATACGTTTCATGTAAATCTTCAATTTTATCAGAAAATGTTTGTAATTCCTATTTCAATTAATTTAGTAATGTTTTTTATGTCTACCATTTTATCTGCATTGTTTTTCAAGATAATCTTCAATTTTAACATGTTTTTCTATATATTTCTTCTATTTTACCAGAAATGTTTTCCATGTAAATCTCTGATTTTATCACAAAATGTTTTTAATTCCACCTACAATTAATTTAGAAAGGTTTTTATGTTTACCATTTTATCTGTATAATTTTCCATGAAATAGTCAATTTTAATGTGTTTTTCTATATATTTCTTGAATTTTATCAGAAATATTTTCCATGTAAATATTCAATTTTACCATAAGATGTTTATAATTCCACTTTCAATCAACTTAGAATTATTTTTATGCCTATCATTTTATCTGTATACTTTTTCCATGATAACCTTCAATTTTTAACACATTTTCTATATATTTCTTCAATTTTATCAGAAATATTTTCCAAGTAAATCTTCAACCTTATCAGAAAATGTTTATAATTCCACTTTCAATCAACTTAGAAATACTTTTATGCCTACCATTATTATATCTATATAAAATTTTCCATGACAATCTCCAATTTTAATATGTTTTTCTACATTTTTCTACAATTTTATCAGAAATATTGTCCACATAAATCTTCAAATCTATCATAAAAATGTTTCTACTTCTTTTTCAATTAATTTAGCAATGTTTTTATGTCTACTGTTTTATTCTTTAATTTTCCATGAAAATTGCCAATTTTAACGTGTTTTTCTATGTATCTCTTCCATTTATCAGAAATATTTTCCATATAAATCTTCAATTTTACTGTAAAATGTTTTTACTTCCTTTTTCAATGAAAGAACATGCTTTTCAAAAAATATTCTCAGCTCATATGATATCCTTACTAAAACACTAAGAATTTTCTCCAATGTTTCATGAATAAGCACAAGGTATAAATCTTATGATTTCTACTTAATGTATGCTCAAGACACTTCCAAATTCTTTAAGGCATTAGAGGAAAAAAAAGAAAATACTGAAAAAGTGAAACTTTGTTTATTGGCAATATAATATTATAGGGAAATTCTTAAAAATTTACAAAAAAGCTAATGTTATTTTAGTTGCTCTTATAACATTGTCAAGATATGATCATCAATTTTATTTTCTAACCTAAAAAAATCAGTTGAAAATTTAATTAAAATAAGGGCACAATGTATTATTATGAAACTATCTACAAAATTTACAGAGATAATGTACATTGTACCTATGACATCTGTAAAATGAAATGTACAAAAGTTAAGTTTACGAACAGTTACATAAATCAAGAAGTCAATACTTCGACCCTTAACTCACATCAAAGAAACATCAATCAATATATATCAGATATTCAAGTGGAAAGTCAAAAATTTATAAGCTGTCTCTAATTGCAAGTATGAGTAGAGTCGTGGCTCTAACTCAGTATATAACATCTGTATCATGTATAGAGCCCTGGGATGAATACTCAGCCGGTGGGTTGGGGACACAAGAGAAAAACCTTGAAAATTTGTGCTCAACTGAAAATTTTACATGGGTCCCCTGCGCAAAGTAGATAAATGACAGATAAACATTGATAAACTGGACTGCATCAAAACTTAAAATATTAGATCTTTAAGGCAATATTTCAAAAAAAAAACAGAAAAAGAAGACTGGTTTATAGGTCTGTAGTATACATATGAAATGTAAAATGAGCCATCTCTACAAGAAGATATAAAAATTACTAGCAAGCACATTAAAAATGCTCAGGACTAGTAGTCATCAGGGAAATTCTAATTAAAAGCACAATGAGAAACAAAACCTATATTTAAAAGAAATGCACTATAATGTGGCTCAAAATATTCCCCGGATGCCGGGATGCTTAATCACTAGAAAATGCAAAAAAGCAAGAGGAAAATTTAGATTTTGTTTACAAAGTAATAAAAGCAAGGTGGAATTTACTCATCAAGAAAAGACATTTAGTTTACAAAAGCAGCATTTCCCCCGCCCCCCTTAATGTTGTAGTTAACTCAAGCAACATTGAAAATGTAGACTGTTTCCTTCAAGACAGGGAGGGAGCCCAGTGATGGGTGCTGGAGGTCATTCCCCGTTGTTCTGCTTGGACAGATCCAGTCATACTGACTCTGTTCAACACCGTGATGTCTGTGTCTGGGCCAATGATTTGAGGAAGAAAATTGCTAACAAAGATGAAGGAAGAAGAGGAAGTAAAGATTACCCCACTTTTATATTTTTACTTAGAAATGACAAATGATTGAACCAACTACTGTGATATGTCATGCCTAGGGAGCCTGTAATCAAGATTCATTTATTGTTTATTTATTTATTTGGCTTGCAATAGGGAATAAATTTTAGAAAAAGATTCAATTCTGTTTTTTTGGTTTTTGTTTGGTTTTGTTTTTTAAAACTCGTTGGTTTAATTTCTTCTGGTTGTTTTTTATAGACAAAAATGAGTTATTTTGCTAGTCTTGGGTTCTGTCTGAGAGATCCAGAAGAAGGTCAGTAACAGTCTAATGCATTCTGCATGGGTTGGAAGATACTGGTTAACTATGGTGGGCTGTTGAGATGAGGAAGCCATGCATTGGAATTCTGTAATAAATGAAAGGGAGAAGACAGACCTGGCGCATACTTAGTTCATTAGTCAGCATGGCGCTTATTGTGTGCTTTAACTGTGGTGGGGCCACAGGAGGTGCTCCGTTGTTAACTTTGCAGACAACTTTATCTGTGCAGTCCTCCTTCCCTCACCAATGACAGGCTAGGATTTGTTCTTCAGTCACAAGCTGATTTTCACTCTTTATTCCTATAGTCCTTCTTTCCCTTTGAAACTCTTACACATAAAGGACCCATCAGTGAGATGAGGGGA
Organism: Tokudaia tokunoshimensis; assembly: GCA_036184795.1. Taxonomy (NCBI): domain Eukaryota; kingdom Metazoa; phylum Chordata; class Mammalia; order Rodentia; family Muridae; genus Tokudaia; species Tokudaia tokunoshimensis. Next base: position 120,469,483 of record BTHU01000014.1, read on the forward strand.
TAAAAGTGTGACTTAGTAATTCAATTGTTTGTCTCAGTTCCACAAGGCTAAAGATAACTGAAACTTAGCAATCAAAGTTTAGGGTAAATATCAAGGAAAATGGAGAATTGATACCTCAATTTAAATCATCAATTCCTATCCCAACTTATAAAACTAAACATTAAATTCAAACTCCATTCGTGGTAGAATTTTAAAGAAATTTATGTAAGGCTGAGACTGGAAAGAGGAGGATAGAAGGCTGTGATAGGGATATGAAGAGAATTAAAAAATAAAAAGGGGTATTTCATGACACTATCTGAATATGAAATTAGTTCTCACATTCTTACAAAGCATTATTCAGAGATACATTCATTTCTTCCCTTTTATTTTCTGTACATGAAAATGTATTTTGGTTACTAAACTTAATTGTAAATCCTTTCTAACATTACATGAGTTAAGAAGCAAAAACATGAATGTTGTAAAGAGAGAAGTCAAGAACTGAACCTATGATAGTTTTTTATTAAAAATTTTATATTTTCTGTGAAAAAAACTGAATATTTTCCCTTATGAATAGAGTACAGATATGTTTATTGTTCAAAGACAAAACATGTTGCTTTGTCTTTGGCAACCTGATGAAACATTCAAATCTCCTGAAGTAGACTGTACCTATGCAAAATGATGAGATCAAAATAAAGGTATGGAAAATGAAAGGGTATAATTTGAAATATCAAATCGTTTCATATTTGGACTGCCTCTGAGATTAAATTGGAATGTGGCAAGAATTAAATATTTCTAATATGTTTAACAAGAATACACTTCAATACATTTTATATCACTTCTAGAATGTATCAACAGCCTCAGGTATATTTTCTATTTTCTTCTACCTTTAGAATTCAGCAACCTCCCTCATTATTGAAGAATATGAGAAAGCAATTAACCATGGAAATCAAAAGTTGAGTGTGTAGAAGAGCTTAACCTTTGCACTGAAAGAGGGAAATGTGTCTTTTTATCACTTCCCATTGCATGGAAGACAATGATTACAGTCACTTCAAGAAAAAGGGATAAGTCGATGTATAAACATTTTGCTACTTCAAGCACACTGGCATAGATGCTTTTATCTTTTGTCACATTGTTCTTAGCTTAAAGCATTCTGTGTCTTTGAACAGAAATCTTGACAGCTGATATTTTCTTCTTACTTCTACTCCAACTGCTAATTGCATATTTACAATCCTTCAATCAAGAGGAAAATAGAAAAAGATTAGAAACATTTTCTACCTGTCAACAAAACTATGTACTATAATGAAACATCTACTCATTAAGTATAGAGAACTTTGTAGCATCAATAATAAGTGTTATAAAGGGCACAAAGGTATTATTAATTCTGAAGGAATGCAAGGCCTGGAAAAACAATAAGTCATTTTGACAGTTGCTATGAAGACTATTACCAAATGTTATGTTTACTTGACTAGACTCAATTTATAAAATAAGACCTACAAAAAAATCTGCTGTATAATCAATTGAGATGTGCTATTATAAATAACTGCTAATGGACTGAAGCTCTGCTTTCCTTCTTAATGATTGAATTATAGCTGCCTTTTTAAAAAGAATTGCAGTAATTACTAGTATGGACATTTTGTGTTCATTTTAAAAATAACCTTAAACCAATGGAATAAAATTGTAGAGTACATTTAATGAAAACATAAATGTTTCCTTTTTAAAGTTGAATTAAGCTAAAGAGGCAAGTCTATTTAAATATAGTATGTGATTACTTCTCAGAGAGAATTCACAAAGGTATTTGTTTATTGTGCAAATCAAGGTACAACAGCAGTTTCAAATCCCTAAACATATCATTAATTAAATTTCTCTGTATATCTCTTATAAAAATTCAATTTAGAACCATCGAAAATATTTTGTATTTGATTGGATTTTGTTTAGTTTAAAAGAAAAATATTTAAAGTGCTTGATCATGTAAGGAATTTAAGTGTTTAGAGGTTTTTTAGACTATCATCAGGGGAGTTGTGCTATTTTTTTTAATTTTATGCTTGGTTTTGACAAATTCAAGTAGAATGTAGCTTTCAATAACAGCACTGGCTTCTTAAAATATAGATTATTTAATCCTGTATTCTACAGATATCTGTTTTTGTAATAATAGTGTCAACTTGTTAATGAACATTTGTACACAATAATGAACCCAAATTGTTGTGAAAATATAGGTTTAATTTATGATCGTAAGATCTTGGGAAATCTTTTGTAATTTTTACACGCATTGTATGTAGATGCATATATGTGTCTGTGTTTATATGTGCATTAGTATGTGAATGATATTATTACAAGTGAGAGGGAGACATCAAGACAGGAGTCTGGAAGAAGAATGGAAGATCTGAGTCTTGTTCCTATAATGTCATATATAAGAAAATGTACAGGTACATGTATAAGGCAGAACTCAGAAAAGGAGAACAAGTTTAAAACTCGTTCAATATTTAGATGACCAGGACTCCCAATCACCTGATCTCAGTGTAAAGAATTATCACAAACAGCTGGCAGAATGGCTAGGTGTGAAAGGAATGCAGAAGAAAGCAGAAACCTTTAATACAGTATATTGTTCTTAGGGTCTGAGATCAGTAGAAAATTGGAGATAAACAGTGCTTATAGGATGCCACAGGCCCAGAATTGAATGGCAGGAACAGAAACAGGCTTTGCATATATATTTTTTGGAAAGTGTGAAGCAGTTTCTTGGATTCCAGTTGGTACAGAGAAGGCAAGAACAGAAGAGACTGTTAGAAGAGCAGCATTGCCCCTTTTTAAGTGTGGTCACCTGCAGAGAAAGACACCTCAGAATGCAACCCATATCTGAAGCAAAATACCAGTAAAGAGGGAAAGCAGGGAAAGAAATCAGAGCTAAGGAACCCCAGGGAGCAATCCCGTGTTCCTAACATGTCAGAGTCAAGGGCACTTCATTGTTTAAAAACCTATCTAGGTAATAACTGACTCGTTCACACAGAAAATTCTCATACTAATAAAGCTGCTAACTTCTAACGTATAAATTAATATAATAATTTCCTCCTAAAGAGTACAACATAAAAAGGGAACAAACACAAAATCTTTGCAGTGGAAGAACATGACCACTACCATAGCAAGAAGATGAAGTTGAACACCATCTGTGGTAAGTCATGGTGTCAGAAGGTACCCTTGGTGTGACATAAAGAGAATGGCACTTTACTTCTGTGGTCTTCACCAAATACCTCTCAGCAAGAGTAAAAATGAGAAAATGCAAGGAAGATTCTGATTGATAGACCTGCTACTACTATTAGTCATGCATATCTCAAAACTGCCAAGGTCATTAAAAGCAAAGAAAGATTGAAGTCTACCACAGAGCAGGGGCATCAGAGAAGGAGAAACAGATATATACACTAGGGTGCATTGGGAGGATGATAAACAATGAAAGGACAGCAGCTATTATTTAAGATGATATAAATTAAAGATAATTACATGTAATGTATTAATATAGGTCTTCTGCTTATGACCAGTGTGTCACACTAACATAAAATGTTAAGCTGAACCTACTGAGTAAAACACAGATAGAAATTCACTGGATGATGTCATAAGTTTGCTAACTAACCATATTATAAAACAGTTGTCTTGTAAGATGTCTAAACCAAATAGCCTTTTGAAAGTTCACAAAAACTAAATTCAAATGTCACTGATTGATGGGAGTGTTTGAGATGAACTGCATGACCAAGGTAGTACAAGGCAAAAGAGTAAGGATAAGACTTCCTTCCTTCATGACATCAGTAAAACTAAATAAAAAGTGAAAATATAGAAGGGTACTATGAGAAAACTATGTAATATATATATATATTTAAAAAGTCAGACTTAAAACTTAGAATCAGCTCTAAAAATTTGAAAAAGAATCAAGCATCAAGAATCCAGAAAAGACTATCCTATCAGAGATTAAAACTAAACTTATAAGCATAATCCTACAGATAACTGGTAACTTAAACAAGGAAAGAGAAGCAAAAAGATAAACTTTTATTTAATTATCTTTAGTCGGTTTTTTTTACTTATTTTTTTTTATTTTCTAAGTTTTTTTTTATTTAGATTCAAAATCATTTCCCCTTTCTTGTTTCCTCCAACCCCGAAAATTCAATAAGCCCCCTTCCCTCCCTCTTTTCCCCATTCAACCCCCTCTCACTTCTCTGTCCTGGCATTCGCCTACATCCAGTCTTTCCAGGACCAGGGGTCTCTCCTTCCATCTTCTTGGAAATCTATTGATATGCGAATTGTGTCTAGGGTATTCCGAGATTCTGGGTTAATATCCCCTTATCAGTGACTGCATACCATGTGTGTTCTTTTGTGATGGGGTTATCTCACTAAGGATGATATTTTCAAATTCTGACCATTTGCCTAGGAATTTCGTGAATTCATTGTTTTTAATTGCAGAGTAGTATTCCATTGTGTAAATATACCACATCTTCTGAATCCATTCCTCCGTTGAGAGACATTTGGATTCTTTCCAGCTTCTGACTATTATAAATAAGGCTGCTATAAACATAGTGGAGCATATGTCCTTATTGCATGCAGGTAAAGCCTCTGGGTATATGCCCAGGAGAGATATAGCAGGATCCTCCAGGAGTGTCATGCCCAATTTTCTGAGGAACTGCCAGACAGCTTTCCAGAGTGGTTGAACCAGCCTGCAATTCCACCAGCAGTGGAGGAGTGTTCCTCTTTCTCCACATCCTCACCAACAACTGCTGTCTCCTGTGTTTTTGATCTTAGCCATTCTGACTGGTGTGAGATGGAATCTCAGGGTTGTTTTGATTTGCATTTCCCTAATGTCTAAGGATAATGAGCAACTCTTTAGGTGCTTCTCAGCCATTAGATATTCTTCAGGTGAGAACTCTTTGCTTAGCTCTGTACCCCATTTTTTAATAGGGTTACTTGGCTCTCTGGAGTTTAACTTCTTGAGTTCTTTGTATATATTGGATATTAGCCCTCTGTCAGATGTAGGGTTGGTAAAGATCATTTCCCAGTTAGTTGGTTGCCGCTTTGTCTTTTTGACAGTGTCTTTTGCCTTGCAAAAACTTTGTAATTTAATGAGGTCCCATTTGTCAGTTCTTGATCTTAGAGCATAAGCTATTGGAGTTCTATTCAGGAAATTCTCCCCTGTGCCCATATGTTCAAGGTTCTTCCCTAGTTTCCTTTCTATTAGTTTCAGTGTGTCTGATTTTATGTGGAGGTCCTTGATCCACTTGGAATTGAGCTTAGTGCAAGGAGATAAGAATGGGTCAATTTGCATTCTTCTCCATGTTGACCTCCAGTTGAGCCAGCACCATTTGTTGAAAAGGCTATCTTTTTTCCACTGGATGGCTTTAGCTCCTTTGTCAAAGATCTAGTGACCATAGGAGTGTGGATTCATTTCTGGGTCTTCAATTCTGTTCCATTGATCTACATGCCTGTCACTGTACCAATACCATGCGGTTTTTAACACTGTTGCTCTGTAGTACAGCTTGAGGTCCAGGATGCTGACTCCCCCAGACGTTCTTTTACTCTTGAGAATAGTTTTAGCTATCCTGGGTTTTCTGTTATTCCAGATGAATTTTTGAATTGCTCTTTTAACTCTATGAAGAATTGAGTTGGGATTTTGATGGGGATTGTATTGAATCAGTATATTGCTTTTGGCAAGATGGCAATTTTTACTATATTAATCCTGCTAATCCATGAGCATGGCAGATTTTTCCATCTTCTGAGGTCTTCTTCAATTTCATTCCTCAGAGACTTGAAGTTCTTGTCATACAGATCTTTCACTTGTTTGGTAAGAGTCACACCAAGATACTTTATATGGTTTGTGGCTATCGTGAAGGGCAGCTTAATGGCACACCTGAATGCCCTGTAACAAAAAGAAGCAAATACACCAAAGAGGAGTAGAAGGCAGGAAATCATCAAACTCAGGGCTGAAATCAATCAAGTAGAAACAAATAAAAGCATACAAAGAATCCACAAAACGAGGAGTTGGTTCTTTGAGAAAATCAACAAGATAGATAAGCCCTTAACCACACTAAACCGAGGGCACAGAGACAGTATCCAAATTAATAAAATCAGAAACGAAAAGAGAGAGATAACAACAGAAACTGAGGAAATTCAAAAAATCATCAGATCCTACTACAAAAGCCTGTATTCAACACAACTAGAAAATCTCAAGGAAATGGACAATTTCCTTGACAGATACCAAATACCAAAATTAAATCAGGATCAAATAGACCATCTAAACCGTCCTATAACCCCTGAAGAAATAGAAGTCGTCATTGGAAGTCTTCCAACCAAAAAAAGCACAGGTCCAGATGGTTTTAGTGCAGAATTCTATCAGACCTTCAAAGAAGACCTAACACCAATACTCTTCAAACTATTCCACAAAATAGAAACAGAAGGAACAGTGTACCCAACTCGTTCTATGAAGCCACAATTACGCTAATACCAAAACCACACAAAGATCCGACAAAGAAAGAGAATCTCAGGCCAATCTCTCTTATGAATATCGATGCAAAAATACTCAATAAAATTCTTGCCAACCGAATCCAAGAACACATCAAAACGATCATTCACCACGATCAAGTAGGCTTCATCCCAGGGATGCAGGGATGGTTCAATATAAGGAAATCCATCAATGTAATCCACTATATAAACAATCTCAAAGAAAAAAACCACATGGTCATCTCATTAGATGCTGAGAAAGTATTTGACAAAATTCAGCATCCTTTCATGCTAAAGGTCTTGGAAAGATCAGGAATTCGAGGCCCATATCTAAATATAGTAAAGGCAATTTACAGTAAACCGGTAGCCAGCATCAACCTAAATGGAGAGAAACTTGAAGCAATCCCACGAAAATCAGGGACTAGACAAGGCTGCCCTCTCTCTCCATATCTTTTCAATATAGCACTTGAAGTTCTAGCTAGAGCAATTAGACAACAAAAGGAGGTCAAAGGGATACAAATTGGAAAGGAAGAAGTCAAACTATCACTCTTTGCAGATGATATGATAGTATATTTAAGCGACCCAAAGAACTCCACCAGAGAACTCCTACAGCTGATAAACAACTTCAGCAAAGTGGCCGGATATAAAATCAACTCAAGCAAGTCAGTAGCCTTCCTATACTCAAAGGATAAGCAGGCTGAGAAAGAAATAAGAGAAATGATACCCTTCACTATAGCCACAAACCATATAAAGTATCTTGGTGTGACTTTAGTTGTTTTTTAAGGCCTATTCGTTATCCTTCTCCTAGTCTGCCCTCCCACAGTTCCTCATCCCATTCCTCCTCCTCTATCTTCAAGAGGATAACCCCACCCCCCATCCTACCAACTCCATTTTCCACACCCTACCTCACTCCACCCCACCCCATCCCACCCTGTCCTGCCTTCCCCTTCCCTAGAGATTCAAAGTTAGGTGCATCTTCTCCAACTGAGGCCAGACCAGGCAGTCTTCTGCTGTGTATGTGTCTGGGGCCTTATACCAACTAGTGTATACTGCCTGGTTGGTGACTCAATGTCTGAGAGATCTTGGGGGTCCAGGTTCGTGGAGACTGTTGGTCTTCCGATGGGGTCACACTCCACCACAACTTTTTAAATCAGGGAAAAGAAGGAAGTAAAAGAGGGGAGAGAATGAAAATTAGGCATAGTGAGGTAACCCAATCACAAAAGAACACACATGGTATACAGTCACGGATAAGGGGATATTAGCCCAGAATCTCGGAATACCCAAGACACAATTCACATATCAATAGATGTCCAAGAAGATGGAAGGAGAGACCCCTGGTCCTGGAAAGACTGGATGTAGGGGAATACCAGGACAGAGAAGCGAGAGGGTGTTGAATGGGGAAAAGAGGGAGGGAAGGGGGCTTATGGAACTTTAGGGGAAGGAGGAAACGTGAAAGGGGAAACCATTTGGAATGTAAATAAAAAACTTAGAAAAAAGAAAAAAGAAAATTAGGCATTGGAGTAAGCCCAAGGACCCCAAGAGAAGAGTTGGAGAAAGAGCTGAAGGATCTGAAGGAGTTTGAAACCCCATAGAGAGAACAACAATATTAGTTAACCAGATACTGCAGAGCTCCCAGGAACTCAACTACCAACAAAAGAATATACATGAGTGGGCCCATGGCTCCAGCTGCATATATAGCAGAGGGTTGCCTTATCGGGCACCAATCCAAGGGAGGCCTTTGGTTCTGTGAAGACTTGCTGCCCCATCACTGGAGGATGCTAGAGGGGTAAGGCAAGACTGAATAGGTGTGTGGAGGAGAACACTCTCAGAGGCAGAGAGGAGGGGGTGGGGTGGGAGGTTTACAGAGGGGAAACTGGGAAGGGAAGGGGAGCAACATTTGAAATGTAAATAAATAAAATAGCCAATTAAAAAGTTCAAAAAGTAAAAATAAAAAATAATCTAAAACTGTAGCTAATGAAGACAATAAAGAAGAAAAATAACCAAACCATAAACACTAGAAATCTAATTGAAGTAAATTTCTCCAAAACTGAGAAGTCCATCCCATATGCAGTCACCAAATCTAGACAATATTGCTGATGCCAAGAATCTTGCTGAAAGGAGCCTGATATAGCTGTCTCCTGAGAGGCTCTGCGAGAGCCTGACCAATACAGATATGGATGCTTGCAACCAACCTTTGCACTGAGCATGGGGACCCTAACAGCGGAGTTAGAGGAAGGACTGGAGGAGCTGAAGGACTTTGCAATCCCAGTATCAACCAACCAGACCCCTCAGAGCTCCCAGTGACAAAACCACCAACCAAAGAGTACACATGGAGCAACCCATGGTTCCAGCCACATACGTAGCAGAGGATGACATCTAACATCAATGGGAGGGGAAGCCCTTGGTCCTGTGAAGGCTCAATGCCCCATCATAGGGGAAGGCTAGAGAGGTGAGGCAGGAGTGGATAGGTGGGTAGGGGAACACCCTCATAGAAGCAGCAGGGAGGAGGAGTATATAGGGGACTTTGTAAAGGAGAAACCAGGAAGGGAGATAACACTTGAAATGTAAATGAATAAAAGAACCAATAAAAATACCAACAAAACAAGTAAGTTAAAAAAAAAAAGAGGAACTACATGATGAAATATCGCGTACCAGTAGTACTTGAGGATTGAACACCAAGCAGAGTCCACACAATTGCAGGCACATGAAGGGAATCCCAGCTGCTTGTGACCACAGCTCGCAAAGACAGAGATAAGAAGGGAGGAAGGAAAAAATGAAGGAAGGAAGAAAGGAAAGAAGGAAGGAAGGAAGGAAGGCAGGCAATAATATATAATATATATTTTAACTTCTGAGTCTTAAAATAACCTTTATTGGTGTAAGAATTATTTTGATCTGATTTTGGAAAGTGCAAATACAGGAGGCATTCTGTTTTATGTCTATAAAGAAACCACCACGAAGGGAAATAAAATGACAAGATCAGGGCACATGTCTTTACACTACTAAGTAATGACTACAGGGTCTTGCTGTATGCTGGGTGATTACTACTGAGCCTTCTCCCAGGCAAAGCTCTCAGGTGATGGAGAAGGCACTGACTTGAATCTTTGCAGCGTGATTATTTCACCATAACAGAGCCTTTCCCCACAGACTTTCTTCTTTCCAAGCCTAATATCAAACCATTTTTAATTCTAAAGATTTACTCATTTCTCTCATATGTACAAGAGGTTACAAAATATTGAAGTGTTTTTTCTCCTATTAATCTATCTTTTGTTACAGACAGTCCTAGCTAAGACTTCATGACGAATGAAAAAAAAAATCATTTTTGTTCTTTTATGGTTCCTTGTAGACCTAAGATACATGCAACTTTGAAAAATAGAGTGCATTGTAGATAGCAATGGACCCACTGTTACAAATACTCATGCTGGTCCGTCAACGGAGGAATGGATTCAGAAGATGTGGTATATTTACACAATGGAATACTACTCTGCAATTAAAAACAATGAATTCACGAAATTCCTAGGCAAATGGTCAGAACTTGAACATATCATCCTTAGTGAGGTAACCCAATCACAAAAAAACACACATGGTATGCAAGCACTGATAAGCGGATATTAACCCAGAATCTCGGAATACCCTAGACACAATTCGCATATCAATAGATTTCCAAGAAGATGGAAGGAGAGACCCCTGGTCCTGGAAAGACTGGATATAGGGGAATACCAGGACAGAGAAGCGAGAGGGGGTTGAATGGGGAGCAGAAGGAGGGAAGGGGGCTTATGGGAATTTCGGGTAGGGAGGAAACGGGAAAGGGGAAATCATTTGGAATATAAATAAAAAAACTTAGAAAAAATTTTAAAAAAATAAAAATAAAATAAAATAAAAACACAAATACTCATGCTGAACCCCCTTTGTTTCTCCAATCCATGGTTAACCCATAAAAAAAGAGAACACAAACACAGCACAGGGAGCACAGTGTAGAAGATACACAGAGTTTATTGTATAGAAAAGTGCAATACTCTCAAATGATGAGAGTGGACAATGGCCAAAGGGCCATTGTTGTGACCTTCATGTTAAGCAGGCTTTCAAATATTTCTAAAGCTTCTAGAATATGTGGTTTTCCTGGAGGTCTTTTCTCTGTCTAGTGGCAGTGTGTCCTTATCCTTTATGGAAAAGAAAAGAAAAAAACTGGTTGGTAGTAATCTTAGAATGTTTAGGGCTAGTGAAATAGGGTTAAACAGCTATAAGTGAACTTCTAGGAAGCTCAGGATGTCATAATTCTCCCAGTTGATTATCAGAGAGAGGTCTCGCCCAATGTACCCCAAGCCTGCTAATACCAAACTATCTCCCTAGAGCCATGACCTCAAAGAACATATGGTATTAAAACAAAAACAGTGAAAACTTGTAAGGATGGATTTTCAAAAGCATCATCATCTGCCACATTATAAATGATGTTCTATGACCTTTATGATTTAGTTTCTGATAAAACATGAGTAAATATTCATTGTACCTCTTTGATTTTTTTAATGAAGTTTTTTATTTACTTTATATCCTAATCACTGCTTCCCCTACCCCCTCTTATCCCAGTCCCTCTCTCTCACCTCCTTTCCCCATATTCACCTCTCCTCCTTCTCTCCTCAGAAAAGGGTAGGCCTCCCATGAACATCAACCAACCTTGGCATATAAAGTAGCAGTAAGACGAGATAAATTTTCTCCTACTGTGGCTAGACTAGTCAGTCCAGTTAGGGGAAAGGGATCTAGAGGCAGGCGAGGTAGTCAGACACAGTCCCTGCTCTTTCTGTTTAGGAATCTCACATGAACACTCACCTTCACAACTGTTACATACCTTCAGAGGGCCTAGATACATCTCATGCATGCTCTCTGGTTGGCATTCCAGTCTCTATGTGCCCCTATGGACCCAGTTTAGTTGATTCTGTAGGTTTTCTTGTGATGTTCTTGACCCCTCTGGCTCCTTCAATCTTTCCTCCTCCTCTTCTGTAGGATACCCCAAGCTCCATCTGTTGTTTGCCTGTGCACCTATTTCCATCAGTTTTTGGGTGACAGCAAGCAACAGAATGCTAAATCAAGAGAATGGCATCTTCACATGGATAGCAATGGTTTGTGTCATTTTCTTTGGTCTTCTCCCATTTGATGCCAGGCCTCAGTGATATTGAAACAAGCAGCCTACATCTCCAATTGTCAGACTCTGAGCAATGGTCCTAGAAGTTGAAAATTATACTTTATTTGCTAGGAATGATGAGTTCTCACTTCTGCAGTGACTATATGAACTGTGAAGGACTTGAACTTCATTCATCTTGCTCTGTTCACAGCCAGAGCAGAAAAGCAGTGGATATTCCTCTAAAATATTCTAAGAAAAGTAAAACGTAGCTGTTTCACAAAAATAAATCTGGGACATACAGTAAAATGCTCAAAGCCCACAAGGAAAACTGAGAGAAACTACTTTAAGAAAAGCAGGTACTGCTGAAAGTAGGAGACTTTAGAAGATAATGTTTTTGATTTATAGAAAATACTCGTAGAAGGGAGGAAAATAATCTAACTTTTTATCTCTGGTAGAATTTTAGGCACAATGCAAGCAGGAAATGAAGGTTACAAGCAGCCTACAACTGTACCCATAAACAGACAGTCTTCAAAGCCCAAAAATATCCTCTTCCCCCTTTTCTTTCTCTCCCCTCTCCCCCAAATCCCTCTTCTTCTCCCCTCCCTCTCTTTATCTCTCTTATGTGTATGTCTCCATTCCTTTCTCCCTCCCACAATCATATACTAAATTCAGATTTACATTTTTACATGACAAGGAATACAGACATTGACATTTTTGATCAGTTATGGAGCACTGTAATAGTCTCAGCCTGCTGGAAAAAAAATTTGATGTCACATGAGAGCTACCTTTAACTGTGGGTATAGAATGAATATTTAAATTATGGGTAAAAATTATACTGGGTTAGGAAAATACTATTAATAATAGAAGGTCTACAACATCACTAGCCATCAGTAGTTGGCTAAAGTTTTAGTACAAGATGTGAAATCCCTCCCACTGAACAGGCCTTAAATCCAACTAGACAGCTGTTAGTTACCCATAAGATAAAAGTGCCAATATTTCACTATTGAGAATATCTTTGTAGGCCAGTCATTGCTGTGGGTCATAGCCTTTAGAGCTGGATAGAACTACCAATTTCTCCCCTACCTTGGAAATTTGAATAACAACTTCCAATACTGTGAAAACTAGTCTTCAGGGAGGAGGCTTCCAAGACAGTTCAGTTTGGTTTTCCTAAGTACTGTGCCTGAAGTATGTAGTGTCTTCAGCAATAGAATATTACCTTCAAGTTTAGAAGAAAATGAAATGAAAATACCTTATATTTTTTGGGACTTTCTTGAACTCCCCTGAGCAACAATTCAAAGGCATGTGTTGCTAAATTCCCTTCTTTGGAAGACACATAAACAACATCTACCCAACTTTCTAAGGTCCCAGTGACTAGCTAATGTCTAGTCTAACAAACAGGGAAACCAATGAATGAATTTATTAGAACTATGGGTGAGGGATTGTGGGCAGGAACATAGATGACCTTAAAACAGCCACACTGGATGATGACTTTGCCATTGCTATGCAGAATGAGCCCCAAACCCTCATCCTTCCCTACCTATATTATCTACACTTTCCCCAAAGACCTAATTGCACACATGTGCAATTAGGGTAAACTTATATTCAACTGGTTGTCAAAGTAGCTGAATACATATGAGAGAGCCTCATTACCCTCCCAGCTACATCCTTTTAGAAAGGAAAGTAAACCTCTGCAGTGGACTCTTATGAGCAGGCAGGACTAGCAGAATTCCTGAAAATGAAAACAGTTTGACTTTGAGGATAGCCCTATAGTGAAGAAGGTTAACTATCTGGCACTGATGTTTTGTTAGTCTGTGGGTGACTCTTAGAAGGATCATTATTGTTCAACATGGCAAAACTATACATAAATAAACACACACACACACACACATATATATATATATAATTTAATATAAATTAAAGTAAACCTATAAAATGCTGTGTGCGCATGTGGTATTTTTGAGAACTAGTAGTGTTATCTTTCCCCCCTTCCCCCACTGCATTACAGTCCCTAATCCTCCCCAGTTATGCCCCTGGCCTCTTATTCCTCTCTTCATAATACCTGTCTCCTACTACCTACCCACTAGAGATCTTCCTCCTCACCTTATGGTCTCTTTCTGCTTCTGTGACTTCTGAACTTACTCCACATTATGTGCTCAAATAAAAGATTCATATCTAGGATTGAGTAATAAAATAGTACATATGATATTTACCTTTCTGGGTCTGGGTTTCCTACCTCAGTATGATATTTTGCAGTTCCATCCAATTTTCTGAAAATTCCATGATTTTAATATTTTTTTACAACTGCATAGAATGTTCTTGTGAATATGAACCATATTTGGATTCTCTTTTGCTTTGTTGAAGGACATTTAAGTTGTTTCCATTTTTGGAGATCTTCAAATGGCCGAAATGCAGACAATAAGTGAGTATTGGGTACCCAGTCTCAATTGATACATCTATAATGTAATCTCTACAATTGAGGCTGAGAGAAATCATGGAACATAGAGTGGAAAGATTTTAAGATACAGAGGAGCTACATAGTTACTTGTAGACAAGTTAGGGATGGTGAACACATGAAATCACAGCAATATTGTTACCTAATTACAACATGGAAAGTGGCAATGCCAACTGATATGCCAGTGTAGATGCATAAAGTTCACAAGATCCTACCCTGAAATGAAGAGCTATAAAGTCTATAGTATAGATAATTAATGGCTGATGAGGATAATCCCAGGAGAACTAGGGATAGGTTATCCAATCTCAAGTGGTCAGACCTAAACACATAATGGGCTCAGAAACTCATGGATATAATTTGTGTGTGTGTGTGTGTGTGTGTGTGTGTGTGTGTGTGTGTGTTTGACAGAAACAAAGTATACGTAGTAAAGTACTTATGTGCATAATAATGATAATTAAAGAACAAAATGTTATGAACTTGAGAAGGAGTAGGGAAAGTTGGAGAAGGGAAGGGAGGTGTAGAAATGACATAAACACAGTACTATTATGAAATTCTAAAGGAAAATAAAATTTTTTATTAAAATGTTTTTTAAAAATCTTTAAGCAAACACATGCAGAGAGAGGTGGGGAGAGAAACAGCTGCAATTCCAGCTTAAAAAAACATACTCTAAATAAAGTTTAAGGATCTGATTACCCCATTTTTACACGAAAAATAATGTCAACAAAGAATCTTAACATATAAAAAAAATATGGCTCTATCACATAAAAGATGAACAAAAATTGTTACCAAGGAAGTACATATTTGATTGAAAAAATTTTTAAGCCAATTGCTTTCAGAGACAAAAGAGAAAACATGGCCAAGTAGCTGAGAAATTCAGAGTACACACAGTGTGTGTACAAACAGAAACTATCAATGTGGCACTGAGTGGTCTAAGACGACCACAAATTGTAAAGTTAGAAAAGGTGTAAAACTGAAAGCAAAACTTACTGGATCTTTTCCGTAGTGGGTTTGAAGAGACAGAAAAAGAATCAGCAAACTTCAGACAGATCAACTGAAGTTGATCTAGATAAGGAAGTTACTCTAGATAAGGAAGACAAAGAAAGATCAAGGAAGATTATCAAAACATTAGGACCAGAACCAATTGGTACATGCGCCACTGCATCATAGGGATCCAAGGAACACTGGAGGAAATGAGGGAACAGGGGAATAGTTAAAGGAATAAGGCACTCTGAGCTCAATTTATATCAGGAAAATATACCTGCAGATATCTACATTCAACAAATGCAAAGATGACCATAAACATAATTTATTTGTTGTGGATTTAGTGAGGGGACATTCTATGATTTTCTATCCAGATCTTTCTGTTATGATCTTTAGACTCTAGAATATGCACCCAGTATGATAAGGAAATGATAAGGAAATAGTTGGCTGTGTACGAATTAAAATGTTGAGTAAATGTCCAAAACTTCCATATTTTATCCACTAAAATGCATCTTTTTTAGTTTCCAAACCCAGGTATTTTGACTAAGTAGACACTGATTTTCTCAATCTTGTGCACTCATTATTGGTTCATATTCTAGAAATTCATTTACCTCTAGAAAAGTTATAAAGGTCCAAAAAATGACTTTTCTCAATTTTTCACATCATAAATCTCTGTAACCAGTAAAAAAGGTAACATATGAAAGTAATCTAAGCACAGTGTTCAGATTATTACACTGTTTCACCAACCATAGCTCAGTCTTCATTGTTATATATTCTCTCTTCAAGTTAATGTGTGTGTGTTGCCATTTTGTCCTATTGACAATGTCCTTTCCCTTACAGAAACTTTGTAATTTTATGAACTTCCATTTGTCAATTCTTGATCTTAGAGCATAAGCTATTGGTGTTCTGTTCAGGAAAATTTCCCCTGTGTCCATGTGCTCAAGGCTCTTCCCCAGTTTCTTTTCTATTAGTTTCAGTGTGTCTGGCTTTATGTGGAGGTCCTTGATCCACTTGGACTTGAGCTTAGTACAAGGAGATAAGAATGGATTGATTTGCATTCTTCTGCATGCTAGCCACCAGGTAAACCAGCACAATTTTTTGAAAAGGCTATCTTTTTTCCACTGGATGGTTTTAGTTCCTTTGTAAAAGATAAACTGACCATAGGTATGTGGGTTCATTTCTGGGTCTTCAAATCTATTCTATTGATCTACCAGCCTGTCACTGTACCAAGACCACACAGTTTTTAACACTATTGCTTTATAGTACTGCTTGAGGTCTGGGATACTGATTCCCCCAGAAATTATTTTACTCTTGAGAATAGTTTTAGCTATCCTGACTTTTTTGTTATTCCAGATGAATTTTTGAATTGCTCTTTCTAACTCTATGAAGAATTAAGTTGGAATTTTGATGGGGATTGCATTGAATCTGTATATTGCTTTTGGCAAGATGGCCATTTTTACTATATTAATCCTGCCAATCCACGAGCATGGGAGATCTTTCCATCTTCTGAGGTCTTCTCCAATTTCTTTCTTCAGAAACTTGAAGTTCCTGTCATAATCTTTCATTTGTTTGGTTAGAGTCACACCAAGATACTTTATATTGTTTGTGACTATTGTGAAGGGTATTGTTTCCCTAATTTCTTTCTCAGCCTGTTTGTCCTTTGAGAATAGGAAGGCTACTGACTTGTTTGAGTTAGTTTTATATCCGGCCACTTTGCTGAAGTTGTTTATCAGCTGAAGGAGGTCTCTAGAGGAGTTTTTTGGGTCGCTTAAGTATACTATCATATCATCTGCAAATAGTGATAATTTGACTTCTTCCT
The DNA here is from genome assembly GCA_036184795.1 of Tokudaia tokunoshimensis. NCBI lineage: Eukaryota > Metazoa > Chordata > Mammalia > Rodentia > Muridae > Tokudaia > Tokudaia tokunoshimensis. The sequence goes on from BTHU01000014.1 coordinate 120,486,295, forward strand.
TTCTGAGTTGTATCCCTTTGACCTCCTTTTGTTGTCTAATTGCTATAGCTAGAATTTCAAGTACTATTTTGAATAGATATGGAGAGAGAGGGAAGCCTTGTCTAGTCCCTGATTTTAATGGATTTGCATCAAGTTTCTCGCCACTTAGTTTGATGTTGGCTACTGGTTTGCTGTATATTGCTTTTACTATATTTAGGTATGGGCCTTAAATTCCTGTTCTTTCCAAGACTTTTAACATGAAAGGATCAAATGTTTTCTCAGCATCTACTGAAATGACCATGTCATTTTTTTCTTTGAGTTTGTTTATGTAGTGAATTACATTGATGGATTTCCGTGTATTGAGCCATCCCTGCATCCCAGGAATGAAACCTAATTGATCATAGTGAATGATCATTTTGATGTGTTCTTGAATTCGGTTGGCTAGAATTTTATTGAGTATTTTTGCCTCAATATTCCTAACGGAAATTGGTCTGAAGTTCTCTTTCTTTGTTCGATCTTTGTGTGGTTTTGGTATCAGCATAATTGTGGCTTCATAGAATGAGTTGGGTAGGGTTCCTTATGTCTCAATTTTGTGGAATACTTTGAAGAGTATTGGTGCTAAGTCTTCTTTGAATGTCTGATAGAATTCTGCACTAAAACCATCTGGTTCTGTACTTTTTCTTTTTCTTTTTTTTTTTTTAAGTTGAGAGAATTTCAGTGACCGCTTCTATTTCTTTAGGGGTTATGGGACTGTTTAGATGGTCTATCTGATCCTGATTTAACTTTAATACTTGGTATCTGTCTCAGAAATTTTCCATTTCCTCCAGATTTTCTAGTTGTGTTGAGAATAGACTTTTGTAGAAGCATCTGATGATATTTTGAATTTCCTCACTTTCTGTTGTTACATCTCCCATTTCATTTCTGATTGTGTTAATTTGGTTACTGTCTCTGTGCCCTCTGGTTAGTCTGGCTAATAGTTTATCTATCTTGTTGATCTTCTCAAAGAACCAGCTCTTGGTTTTGTTGATTCTTTGTATAGTTCTTTTTGTTTCTACTTGGATGATTTCAGCCCCAAATTGGAAAAAGATCTTTACCAACCCTATATCCAACAGGGGGCTAATATCCAATATATACAAAAGAACTCAAGAAGTTAGACTCCAGAGAAACAAATAACCCTATTAAAAATGGGGATACAGAGCTAAACAAAGATTTTTTCACCTGAGGAATATCGAATGGCTGAGAAGGACCTAAAGAAATGTTCATTTCTTTAGTCATTAGCGAAATGCAAATCAAAACAACCTTGAGATTTCACCTTAAACCAGTCAGAATGTCTAAGATCAAAAACTCAGGAGACAGCAGGTGTTTGCAAGGATGTGGAGAAAGAGGAACACTCCTCCACTGTTGGTGGGATTGCAAGCTGGTACAACTACTCTGGAAATTAGTCTGGATGTTCATCAAAACACTGGGTATAATACTACAGGAGGACCCTGTTATACCACTCCTGGGCATATACCCAGAGGATTCTCCAGCATGTAATAAGGACACATGCTCCATTATGTTCATAGCAGCCCTATTTATAATAGCTGGAAGCTTGAAAGAACTCAAATGTCCCTCAACAGAGGAATTGATACAGAAATTGTATATTTATGCAATGGAATACTACTCAGCTATTAAAAACAATGAATTTATGAAATTCTTAGGCAAATGGCTGGAACTGAAAAGTATCATTCTAAGTGAGGTAACCCAATCACAAAAGAACACATATGGCATGCACTCACTAATAAGTGGATATTAGCCCAGAAACTTGGAATACCCAAAACACAATTCACATATCAAATGATGCCCAAGAAGAAGGAAGAACAAAGTATGGATACTCTGGTCCTTCTTATAAGGGGGAACAAAATACCCACAGAAGAAGATACAGCAACAAAGTGTGGAGCAGAATCTGATGGAAAGACCATCCAGAGACTACCCCCACCTAGTGATCCATCCCATATACAGTTACAAAACCCAGACACTATTATTGATACCCACAAGTACTTGCTGACCGGAGTCAGATATAGCTGTCACCTGGAACGCTTTGTTAGTGCATGACAAATACAGAAGGGAACATTCTCATCCAACCACTGAACTGAGCAGAGGGTCCCCAATGGGGGAACTAGAGAAAGGACCCAAGGAGCTGAAGGGTTTTGAAGTGCCATAGGGGAACAACAATATAAGCCACCCAGTACTCTCAGAGCTCCAAGTGACAAAAACATCAACTAGATATTACACATGGTGTTACCCATGGCTCCAGATGCATAGGCAGCAGAGGATGGACTTGTTGGAGATCAAACGGAGGAGAGGCCTTGGTCCTGGAAAGACTCGATGCAGCAGTGTAGGAGAATAACAGAACAGGGAAGCAGGAGGGGATTGATTGGGGAATGGGGGGGGAGGAGGAGGGGAGATGGCCTATGGGATTTTTGCGGGGGCATGACCAGGAAAGAGGTAATCATTTGAAATGTATGTAAAGAATATATAATAATAATAATAACAAAAATAATAATAATAATAATATTATTAATAGTAATAATAATAAAGAAAATTTGTCTGTGTGTGAGTATGCATTCTGAGAACTATAGCAGTTTGAGTTGTGAGAGATTTTGGAATCCTAAAATGTCAAACAGTTTAAGAATGTGTTTAATTTAAAAATAAAATCAGGGCTGGAGAGCAGAGTCATTGGTCAGGAGCACAATCTGCTCTTTCAGAGAACCCAAGTCTGTATCTCAGCATTCACAGGAAAGCTCACAACTCCTGGTAAATCCTTCTCATGGCATCAGATGCCCTCTACAGGGACCAGGACCACATATAGTGTACATATAGACCACATACAGATGCACATATAGTGCATCATGTAAAACATCCATAAGTATAAAATATTCATTATTTTTAATTTTTTAAAAATTAAAAATGCTATTTTAAAAGATTGTTTATGACTTTAATTTTTTCTAAAATTAAGTTTAAATGCTTCCTTTGTTTTCTCTGTTTAATGACAGTCATAAATTTGTAGAGCAGCTGGGTTACAGTGACGTAAATGGCAAACCTTAACAGTTAAATCTATGTGACTAAAGAAAAGAAAGAATTACCTGTCTTCATGGAGAGACAAATAGCCACTAATCCATTCAGTGTGTACATTACATTCTGCAACACACAATACTAGGCTTGACAGGAAGCCAAGTCTTTATTGAACTATACTCATCTATATGTCCTGGAGCCTTTTTCAGGAGTCTAAGCCAAGACTGAGTTATGAAGAACATATATTGAAATACTTATCAAAAGTGTACATTGTGTGTGTGTGTGTGAGAGAGAGAGAGAGAGAGAGAGAGAGAGAGAGAGAGAGAGAGAGAGAGAGAGAGAGAGAGAGAGAGAATGAGGGAAAGAGAGAGAGGCTATAGAAAAAATAAGTCATCCTTCTTATCAGGCTTTTAGCTAAACTCTCAATAATTTAAGTGGGTTGTTCCAAAACCCCTGTTACTTTAAGATTCTAAGTACAATAACTAACTTGAAATATTATAGCCTATATCTTACAATCTATCCTTCCTCTTCAACATTCTAAAATTAATCTGAATACTGAGTTAAGTTCAAATTTTATTTCAATCCTAAAGCATAGACTGTATTCATGTGAATTGTGAAAATGTCATTGATTGATATGGAACATTAAATAATCAATGTTTCAAAAGGATTGGAAGAGATGTTGCCTTGTGTTCATGTACATGATGTATTAAAATATGACAAGCCTTTAAAGTATTGCTGATGGAGAGGGTTGTTACACGTTTTTCTATATTCAAATTAACAAACGTGTGTTTAAATATATATGGGTTCATGTGCATATATAAATCCTTAGGAATGCATTTTATCATATACATTTGGTCTAAAAATAAAAAGGACAGAAAATTTGCAATTCAAAGACGACCACACTACATCAAGAAAATCAAAATTTGTAGGGTTATCTCCCTGGAAAGCAAGGGTAAGAAGGGGAGATAATTGCATTGCAATTCAAGTACAAAGCAGGAAACTCTATCTAAAAAATCACAGTCATCGTGTGTGTGAATAAAAATTTGCTATTGCTGAGAGACTGCGATTAAAAAATATAAAGTAGTATCAAGGAGAATATTGAAACTGACAGGCCAAATATGGAGAAACATTAACTGATTCTTTGAACCTCACAGGAGATAGCATCAAGGTTGAAAATGTGTTCATTTGGTTCCTTTTCCTAGGGAAAAAATAGGAAGAGGAAAGATTCCAGAGGGATGTAACTTTAAGGAAACCATAGCAATAAGCATGAGCCTCTGTCTCTTGGGTCTGAAACCAATCAAGTGTGGGTTAATAGGAAACAGGCTTTAGAAAAATGCAATAATTTTTCTCCTTTCTAAAAAATATTTGCTATAAGAGCATAATTTTGCTATGAACAAGTGCTTTTGTTATTTTAATCTAATAAAAGTTGTTGGAAAGAAGGTGCCAGAGAAAAAGGAAGAATTTCATCTGCTTGTGTTATGTCCTTATTGGATCATTCATACTCAACTCCCTCTGATGTGAACTACTAAAGAGGGAAAAACACAGTCTCCATGATGGTGTCTGTGTTTGAATCTATTCATGGGGAAACAAAACAAGCACTACCCTATTCGAATCCTCTTGCCTGTTTATAGTCATTTCTTGCCAAGTCATTCCATAGGCAAGATAGGACACCAACATTTAGTGTAGCACATGACAGGGACTTTACTGGTAATTAAAATACTTTGAAAATGGAGACCTTGATGTGTCACAGTGCACTACCAGGTTGTAATGAACAGCACATTGAGCAGATGGTGACAAGTATATGTTTTCCTAGGTCAGTTGTGATCAGGTCCTGTGTTCTTGTCCTTTCCCAATCTCTCTTATGCTTCTACAAATGCTGATGTGTGGACTATGCACTGCATCTTCTGAGCTGGGACATAGCTTTCTAGTTCTTAACATGCATAAGAACTAACCAGGTTCGTAAAGCAAACGGGACCTCCAATATGTGTGGAAATGCACATTTCTGTGTCGTATCTCAGACTTGTCATCATCAATAGGGGTGAGACTCATAGTGAAGCCTGGAGGCCTGCATTTCAATAAAGACTTTAGGTTATTCTTATGCACACCACTAACACAGCCATGACATCTCCAATTCCTCACAGCTAGAAGACTTTAAAGTGAAAGAACAGAGTTTATGCAAAAGTGTCTTCTCAACACTACCTTCTCTCATCACAGCTCCATAAGCTAGGTTATTTGGATTGCATTATGCTTTCTTTAGTACATTACTATCCAGTGTCCATCAGAGCCAAGGTATATTTCATTTAGAGTCACTGGATGTTTCAACTGTGCATAAATGTCCATCACAGATTAATTTAGTCTTTGAAATGTGAACAGCTTTCTTAGAATGCCTTAAAGACAGCACAGAAACTTTAGTTTGGTGGGGACATTTGTTAACCTAATAATGCTTTACTCGATTTAAAAATTTTTAATACTCTTGACTTACATGATTTCATGAGTAAGTTTGTTTCAGACTAGATCTTGTTTCTAGTTCTCGATTACAATATTTTTACAGTAAACATTTTTATGTTTTTTAATGAACAAGTAACTAACTTTTGGCCCATAAGACCAACAGTATTTCATATTTCACATGTATATTGCCCATTCTCTACATTAAGTCCCTATTGGCTCTTCCTTTTTATCTTTAAAAGTCAAATATCTAGCTTTCTAATTTTCATTTGGATTGGTGCAAGCATTGCTCAAAATTTTCCAACTCCATTTTTATGTCCCACAGAACAAAAGTGTCGCTAAATGCTTCTTTGCTCTGCTATCTGTAATGACACTGCCAATCAAATTGTACACAGCTTTCCCTTCTGCAACATAAACCACCTTAGTCAGACTCAAGCATGCTAGCTATTTTTTGCAAAGTTGACCTCTAGAAAGTAAAGGTGTGGGCTCTGTGGCTAACCAAGGAAATGTGCTGCAGGGATGATAGGTAAGCTTTTCTGTACAGTGGTTGATGTTTGAGGAAGCCAGTGTAGCCTGGAGGAAGGGGCCCCCATCTAGACATTTGTTTCTTTCCTGTCTTTGTATTATCAAGTCTGTGTCCATGGAAAGGTTGCTTAACCACATGGCAGCTAGATGTAGGTAAATATGCCAGATCCTAATCTCAAAAGGATGGTCAATAACACCCAAAATGGCATTTTAAAAGTGATGTGTATGTGTGTGTGTGTGTGTGTGTTTAACATCAAATTGAGCACTTCTAAGAACTATTTAAGTAGGATACCTTGAATTTTCCAAAGCCAAAGTCAGTTTCTGTCATTTATGTCAATCACATGATAAACTAACAGGGGCTTGGGAACTGGTGTTCTCCTTTCTTTTGTTTGGGCTTCTTGGTATCAATATTTGGTGAAGATTGTAAAAAGTGATAAATATACATCCTTTCCCTGGCGATTCTTCTATTGTAACAGACTGCACCTATTGAGGAAGAGCAGAGAGAAGAGTTTGACCAAGGTTATTTAGATCTAGGTACATTCCTTAGATAACCAGCTTTGACGTATTGTTCTAGGTGCATCTGCACACAATATGTAGGTTGTGCAGTCAGCACCAAGGTCAGACCACAAGACAATTCTATCACCTTATGTATTTGTCCAGTTTTCTTCTATAGATTAGCCCCTCCTCTTGTCCAGATTACTCCATTTACATTCCCAAGTCCTGGCAAGCAGTGGTTCATATTTGCCTTGTTTTGTCACTTCAGAAATGGTATGTGAATGAAAATAAAAGCTTAGTAACTTGACTTTTCATTCAGCATAATCACCTGAAGACTCACCCAAAAGTGGAATGTATTCATTATAATGTCTGTGGGAGCCTCTGTTTTCTTTGAAATTAGATGCTTTGTATTCTGTTTGCTTTGTTTCACTCATAAAAATCTAAGTATTTAGCTACATAAGAGGAGCTTTTAGAATCAATTTTCTTTATTTTAATGATGCCCAATTTATCAATATTTCTTTTATAGATCAGACTTTTGGTTAACAAATTTAAAAACTGCGTATAAATCTAAGAACAAAGGTGAAATAAAATTGCCTAGATGTATATAACATTATTATCAACAAAAAACATATTCCAAAGGGCCAGCAACAACAGCCAAAATCTTTTTACTATGTGAATCAAAAGGAACTTATAGTGCAAAATTAGCAAATAAAGATTATGTTTTTATAAGTTACCAATGAACAAGTGAAATTTAAGATGAAATAAAACACTAAACCCTATTTTATAATTGTACAAAAAGTAAATTGCTTATGGGTACATCCTATAAAACATGCAGAGAATTGATATGATAAATTTCAGAAAATATTAGTGAAAGAATTTAAAGAAGATTGGAATTAATATATCATGTTCACGAATGGAAAAATCATTTGGCTTCAGAACAATGCTAAATTGATATAGAACTGTAACATAATTATGTTCGAAATGCCTGAAAGGACTTTATAGACATGGACAACATTATTCTGTAACTGAAATACAAAGACTTAGAAGGGATGAAACCATTTTGTAAACAAAAATTCAAAACAACCACCTTTCAATTATTAGGATTAATGCCTACCCACAGTACTTTGCTTGTTATGTTGTTTTGCTTGTGTTAAGGCTCTATTGCTGGCCTACCAGCTTCCCATTGGCGACCTCTGTTCCAGGGATTGACTACACTGAGGAGACTGGTACCCAGGTTCTCCCCAATATAACATCGCTTGGGACACAGCCTGTTGGGCTTCCATCTGCGCCCAAGAGCGGAACAGCACTGAGGTCGTCTGGGCGCCAGCTCTGCTGTGGGCCATCTCCACTGCCGAGTGACCTGCGCCAAGAGAATGCAGAGTGCACTCCGCCATCTTTGCTCCAGCAATAGGGCAATTGAGACCTCCAGACACAGGGACAGTTAAGCATAATTTCGCTTGGGTCTCAGGCAGTTTGTGTGCACACTGCTCCAAAGACCTGGGCAGGTCTGCAGTAACTGATGCACCAGCTCTGCTGTGGGACTTCTGCCCTGCAGAGGGAACCCCCCTCTGGGAGAGATCAAACACCCCCGAACAGGGTGGGAACCTACCAGCCTCCCTTTGGTGACCTCTGCTCCGGGAATCCACTATGCTGAGCCTTTGGATGTGCAGGGATTCCCCAATATAACATCACTTGGGGCAAGGCACTCAAAGTCACTCAGGAGCAGGGCAGGCCCCAAAAATCGATGCCAGGGGAATCAAGGTAATCCAGGGGGGTCAGAAATAGCCTTGCAGGCTCACAGGAGGTCCAACCAACAGCCAGTGACAGCAGGACCAACTAACACCAGAGGTAACCAGATGGAAAAAGGCAAACGTAGGAACGTTACTAACAGAAATCGAAGTAATATGGCACCATATGAACCCAACTCTCCAACAGCAACAAGTCATGGATACCCCATCTCACCTGAAAGACAAGAGCTGGATTTAAAACTACATCTCATGATGCTATTAGAGGATTTCAAGAAGGACACAAATAAATCTCATAAAGAATTACAGGAGACCATGAATCAACAGTTAGAAGCCCTTACAAAGGAAACACAAAAATCGCTTAGAGAAATGCAGGAGAACATGGGTCAACAGATGGAGGCCCACAAGGGGGCAAAACAAAAATCGCTTAAAGAAATTAATCAACTGGTAATGCACTTTCAAAGGAATGACAAAAATCGCATAAAGAAATGCAGAAGGATATGGGTCAACAAATAGATGCCCATAGGGAGGTAACACAAAAATTGCTTAAAGAAATGAATCAACAGATAGATGCCTTTACAAAGGAAACATGAGAATTGCTTAAAGAAATGCAGGAGATGATAAATCAACAGATGGAAGCCCATAAGGGGGAAACACAAAAATCGCTTAGAGAAATACAGGAGAACTTGGGTCAACAGGCAGAAATCCTGAAAGAGGAAACGCAAAAATACCTTAAAGAAATAGAGGAAAATACAAACAAACAAGTGAAGGATCTCAGCAAATCCATCCAGGATCTAAAAAAGGAAGTAGAAACAACTAATAAATCACAAAGGGAGACAACTTTGGAGATAGAAAACCTTGGGAAGAAATCAGGAGTCATAGATGCAAACATCAACAATAGAATACAAGAGATGGAAGAAAGAATCTCAGGTGCTGAAGATACCATAGAAAGCATAAAATCAACAGTCAAAGAAAATGCAAAATGCAAAAAACGTGTAACCCAAAACATCCAGGAAATCCAGGACACAATGAGAAGACCAAACCTAAGGATTATAAGTATAGATGAGAGTGAAGATTTGCAACTTAAAGGGCCAGTAAACATCTTCAACAAAATTAGGGAGGAAAACTTCCCTAACCTAAAGAGAGAGATGCCGATGAATGTATAAGAAGACTACAGAACTCCAAACAGACTGGACCAGAACAGAAATACCTCCTGTCACATAATAATCAAAACACCAAATGTACTAAACAAAGAAAGAATATTAAAAGCAGTAAGAGAAAAAGACCAAGTAACACATAAAGGAAGACCAATCCGAAACACATCAGACTTCTCACCAAAAACTATGAAAGCCAGAAGATCCTGGGCAGATCTCATGCAGACACTAAGAGAACACAAATGCAAGCCTAAAATACTATACCCAACAAAACACTCAATCACCATAGATGGAGAGACCAAGATATTCCATGATAAAACCAAATTTTCACAATATCTTCCCACAAACCCAGCCCTGCAAAGGATAATAGATGGAAACCGCCAATACAAGGAGAGAAACAACACCCTGGAAAAAACGAGATAGTAACCTTCTTGCATCAAACCCAAAAGTAGATAACCACTCAAACATAAAGATAGTGTCAAGAATAGCAGGTGGCAATAATCACTATTCCTTAATCTCTCTTAATATCAATGGTCTCAATTCCCCAATAAAAAGACATAGACTAAAAGACTGGATATGTAAACAGGACCCAGCATTTTGCTGCATGCAGGAAACGCACCTCAGTGTCAAAGACAAACACTACCTCAGAGTAAAAGGCTGGAAAACAATTTTACAAGCAAATAGTCCCAGGAAACGAGCCAGAATAGCCATCCTAATATCAGATAAAATTGACTTTCAACCTAAAGTCATCAAAAAAGACACAGAAGGACACTACATACTGATCAAAGGAAAAATCCACTAAGAAGAATTCTCAATTCTGAATATCTCTGCTCCAAATGCAAGGGCACCCTCATTCGTAAAAGAAACTTTACTAAAGCTCAAAGCACACCTAGCTCCTCACACAATAATAGTGGGTGACTTCAACACCCCACTCTCTGAAATGGATCGTTCAGGAAAGTAGAAACTAAACAGGAACACAGTGAATCTAATTGAAGCCTTGGAACAAATGGAACTAACAGATATATATAGAACATTTCATCCTAGAGCTAAAGAATACACCTTCTTCTCAGCACCTCATGGTACCTTCTCCAAAATCGACAATATAATTGGTCAAAAATCAGACCTCAACAGATATAAGAAGATCAAACTAATCCCATGCCTCCTATCAGAGCATTATGGAATAAGGGTGGTCTTCAATGGCAACAAAAACAACAGTAAGCCCACACACACATGGAGGCTGAACAATGCTCTACTCAATGATAACTTGGTCAAGGAGTAAATAGAGAAAGAAATCAAAGACTTTTTAAAATTTAATGAAAATGAAGGCACAATATACCCTAATTTATGGGACACAATGAAAGCGGTGCTAAGAGGAAAATTCATAGCCCCCAGTGCTGCCAAAAAGAAATTGGAGACAGCATACACTAGCAGCTTAATGGCACACCTGAAAGCCCTGGAACAAAAAGAAGCAAATACACCAAAGAGGAGTAGAAGGCAGGAAATCATCAAACTCAGGGCTGAAATCAATCAAGTAGAAACAAATAAAACCATACAAAGAATCCACAAAACGAGGAGTTGGTTCTTTGAGAAAATCAACAAGATAGATAAGCCCTTAGCCAGACTAGCCAGAGGGCACAGAGACAGTATCCAAATTAACAAAATCAGAAACAAAAAGGGAGAGATAAGAACAGAAACTGAGGAAATTCAAAAAATCATCAGATCCTACTACAAAAGCCTGTATTCAACACAACTAGAAAATCTGGAGGAAATGGACAATTTCCTAGACAGATACCAAATACCAAAATTAAATCAGGATCAAATAGACCATCTAGACCGTCCTATAACCCCTGAAGAAATAGAAGTTGTCATTGGAAGTCTTCCAACCAAAAAAAGCTCATGTCCAGATGGTTTTAGTGCAGAATTCTATCAGACCTTCAAAGAAGACCTAACACCAATACTCTTCAAACTATTCCACAAAATAGAAACAGAAGGAACAGTGTACCCAACTCGTTCTATGAAGCCACAATTACGCTAATACCAAAAGCACACAAAGATCCGACAAAGAAAGAGAATCTCAGGCCAATCTCTCTTATGAATATCGATGCAAAAATACTCAATAAAATTCTTGCCAACCGAATCCAAGAACACATTAAAACGATCATTCACCACGATCAAGTAGGCTTCATCCCAGGGATGCAGGGATGGTTCAATATAAGGAAGTCCATCAATGTAGCCCACTACATAAACAATCTTGTTAATAGTTGGTAGCGTGGCTAGCAATCTGAGTCCTTTTTTTTCTTCAGCATATTCTAAGTGAGGCCATCTCTTAATTCAGTCCCTTTTCCCAATGGGTGTCTCTTGCAGACCCATAACCATTATAGGCTCCTGCATAGCCACGTCTGGAGCCCTTTGATCTGCCTGGTTATTGTCCACTGAGTCTTTTCCCTTTTTGACATCCTGGGTAGTGAATAACACTCACAGTTGCCAGCTTCATTAGGGCATCCAAAAGGTCCAAGATTTCCTATTTGTTTTCTCTGATGTGAGCAGTCCTCTCTTGGCCTATAGCCCTGTAGTCATGGGCTGTGGCAGAGTCATACCTGTTATCTGCATGGATGTTAATTTTCTTTCTGACTCCAAATTTCAAGGTCTTGGTGAGGGCAATTAGCTCCATGATGAGGGCTTTTCTATTTTACTGATGTTTCTCAAAGAACCAACACTTTCTTTTATAGATTCTCTCTCTCTCTCTCTCTTTCTCTCTCTCTCTCTCTCTCTCTCTCTCTCTCTCTCTCTCTCTCTCTCTCTCTCTCTCTCTCTCTCTCTTTGTCTCTTTTTTTCTTTTTTTATATTTTATTGATTTCAGCCCTCAGTTGATTGTTTTCTGTCATCCATTTGGATCTGCTTCTTTTTATTCTAAAGTTTCAGATGTGCTGTTAAGTTGCTAGTGTGAGAGTTCTCCAATATATTTATGAAAGGACTTAGTGCTATAAGCTTTCCTCTTAGTACAGCTTTTATCATGTCCTATAAGTTTTTGACTATGCTTTACATTCATGTTCATTTAATTTTAGAGAGTCTCTAATTTCTTTATTTTCTACTCAGTAAACATTCAGTAATGAGTTGTTTTGTTTCCCTGAGTTTGTAGGATTTCTATTGTTTCTGCTTTGTATAAATCCAACTTTAATTTATTGTTATCTGATAGGATACAGGGGATTGCTTCAATTTATTTGTATTTCTTAAGGCTTGATTTGTGGCCAAGTGTATGGTCAATCTTGGAGACTGTTCCATGCAGTGCTAAGAAAAAGATATATTCTTTTATGTTTGAAGGAAATGTTCCATAGATATCTGTTAACTCAATTTCCTATATAATGTCTATGATCTCTATTATTTTTCTGTTTAGTTTATGTCTGGGTGTCCTCTCCATTGGTTAGAGTTGGGTATTGAAGACTCTCACTATCAATGTGTGAGGGTCAATGTATGATTTAAGCTTTAGTAATATTTATTTGTTTGTTTCTATTTATACACACACACACACACACACAAACAGCCACACACAAATATGGGTACCCCTACATTTGGGACAGGGATGTTGAGAATTTAAATGTCATGCAATGAATTATTTTAACTGGAATGAGTATGAAGTGTCCTTCCTCATCTCTTTTGAGTAATTTTGTTTGAAGTCTGTATGGATAAATGTTAGAATAGGTACACCAGCTTGCTTCTTGAGGCCATTTACTTGGAAAATCTTTTTTATAAACTTTTGTTCTGAGATAATGTCTATCCTTGATATTGATGTGTGTTTTTGTATGCAGCAGAAGGAAGGATCTTGTTTTCACATCTATTTCTTAGTCTGTGTCTTTTTATTGTGGAATTGACTCCATTGATATTGAGAGATATCAGTGACCAATGATTGCTAGCTGCTGCTATTTCGTTGTAATTAGTGATGGTAGGTGCGTGTGTGTGTGTGTGTGTGTGTGTGTGTGTGTGTGTGTGTGTGTGTGTTCCTTCTTTGGATTATGCTAGTGTGAGATTATTTATTGCATGTGTTTTCATGGGTGTAGTTAACCTCCTTGGGTTTGACTTTACCTCCTAGTACTTTCTGTGACTATAGACAGACTGGGACATGAAGCATTAAGCTCTTGTTAACATGCCTTCACTGCCATAGTAGACTGTGCCCTAGAACTATGAAAACATTATGCTTAAGTTTCTTTGTCTGGGTGATTTATCCTAAAACCAAAAATACTAACCCAGGAAGACAAAAATAAAAGCCAGGGAATTATCATAGTTATCCATTGTCTAAAATCTCCAAATGATCTACTTTCAGTTTTTTTTTCTTTTGCAATTTTGAAGTTCTTATATGCTTATTTGTGAATCAGATCAAGACTATCTACTGTAATAAAGTTAAAAAGGAAAAAAGAAAAGGGAGTACTTGAATCATCTTTCCTCATGTATATTTTTATATCAAGTAAAGCAACATCAATAACATTTTCACATTCTTTATTTTAATATCTATGCTCCAGATATTGATTCCAGATATGATTGACAGGTTCATAGAACTAAATATCTAAGCCAGAAAATGGAAGGTGGAAAGGGCATATTCTTCTGTAAAATATTTTAGATGAAATGTATGCTCATGCTCATAAAAATTTGAGTTATATAAAACCTAACTAAGCCAATATTTTAAACATAACACATACTATGACAAACTTACTTATTTTTAGTTATAATTTGTGTAGGAAGATGTTTTTGTGATAATATGGATGTGACACACCTTCACAGTCAGAACTCTTAATATTGTTGTGTATTGAGAAGTTGAATTGTTTCATAATAACTGATTTACTACTCCAATATAAGGTTAACAATGTCTAATGTCTACTGTCAAATTTTTCAATAGATATCTTTTTCTAGGTAGGAAAAATAAAAACACAGAAAGCAAGGAAAACCTTTATGCACCACTAGAATTTTAAGATAGGGTTTTAAATGAAAATGAGAATATTTATATTCATATCCTTCCCCCTTCTCCCTTAAATCATTGTCCTTTTTATCATCTTACTTAGTGTTCAGTAAAACACCTGTCTATTCAGCAGCTGCTTATTTTTACTGGGCCCCATGCTTAACACTGTGAGAGTAGACAGTGGAGAAAAGGTCTATGATTCCTATGTCATATCACTGAAAAACATCTGCACATGGTGGTCTGAAATCTATAAATTTCCCATACCCTAATTCCTTTGAAGAGCAGATTATCATCTCAGTATCCTATCAATATTGAAGGTCACCAAATGCTTACTTCTCAGGCTCACACTACGAATCCATTCTATTCTTGTTCACATTCCTATTTTCTCTATTACTTCCTCCAGGAAGCCTGTTTGGACTATTTGACCAGTTTCAGTTTTATTTCTAGTCTCCTACTATTTTAAAGTAGTGATTCTCAGCCATACTCGTGCTGTGACCCTTTAGAGCAGTTCCTAATGCTGTGATGAAGCCCCCTAGCTACAAAATTATTTTTATTGCTACTTCATATCTATAATTTTGCTACTCTTCTAAATTGTGATAGAAATTTTTGATATGCAAGATATCTGATACGCCACCCCTGAGAAAGGGTTGTTTGATGCCTAAAGGGGTCACCTCCTACAAATCAAGAAGTACTTTTTAAAGGCATAATGTAAGCATTTTCCACCTTCTCTTTCTGGGTTTTTTCTCATGAAACCACACAACCTATGGCCCAGTTTTTCATGATTCTCCTGACTCTAGTTATATATTTCAGCCATTTAAACAACATCAATAGCTAGGTTAATAAAATGTCCCTAAACATTGCTTTTAATTAATTAAAATGAATTTAATTGATTAATTTGAATAATTAAGTCATGGTGACTTCAAGCCATCTTCAAACTCTGCAGACTGAAGAAAAAGTCACAAATGCTGTTGACTAAACCTGTAAACAGTATCAGAACTCAGAGTAAACTCATTACTTAGATGAAGCTGTCCTTGAACTGAGAGAGATCTGCCCCTCTCCCTATCCATTGGCCCCAAAGCCTGTGTTCAGAGGCATTTACCACCACATTGCTCAACAATATGATTTTTCAATGAAAATGGTCATTAAAAACAAAAGAGATGAAAAAATTTAGATCCCAGATTTAAATAAAAATCAGAAGACATCTACCAGAGCCTTTGATCATAAGACAGGGAATTCTAAGAGGAAAGTTTATATCTATAAATGTACATATTAGAAAGCTAGAGGAGGCATTATGGTTAAGTTCACGGACTACTCTTCCAGAAGACCTAGTTTTGATTCCCAGCACCCATATGAAGGCTTATAATCTTCCAGTAATTCCAGGGCCAGTATGGCCTCTTCTGGCCTCATGGGCATGTGGCACATACATGCAGGCAAACCAACACAAATTATATATTATATTTGTATGTTTATATAATTTGTATATATGTGTACATATATATATATACAAATTATATAGATATACAAATTATATATATATATGTATATATATATAAATCTTTTAAATGCTAGAAAAATAGCTAATAAATAACCCAATGATTCATTCCAAGGTAGTAGAAAAATAATAAAAAGCCAATCCCAAATCACACAGATGCCAACAAATAAAAAAGATTAGGAAAAAAATTAATAAAACCAAGTCTAAATAAAAACTACACAAAATCAACTAAATAAAGAGTCAGGTCTTTGAAAAATGATAAAAATTAACAAACCAATAGCCAATCTAACAAGAAAGTGGTAAAAAATGATATTAATGAAGTTAGAGACAAAAAAAAAATAAAAGTCTGCTGCTCTAGTGGACACCAGGGGCATCTAGAATATCATTAGGGAATTCTTCGCTACCTTTTGCTACATTTTTCCACTAGGACTGCCCAAATTTCAATGAATGTAGGTCATACTAAAATCATTTTTCTTTTCTTTAATATGTGATTTATAGACTAGAGAGATGACTCAGCAGTTAAGAACATGAAGTACTCTTGCAGAGGACCAGGGTTCAATTCCCAGCATCTACCTGGTAGCTGACAACCTTCTGTAACTTTAATTCAAGGGATCCAGCACCTTCTCCTGACCTCAGTGAGCACTAGGCCTGAATATGTGCACAGACAAACTTGTAGACAAAACACTTATATACAGAGAAAATAAAACTAAATGAATCTAAATTATTTTAAGTTCCAAAAAGAATACTTGATTTCATAAAGAAAACAATCTTATTTATACCATTGAATTTATGAGGTTGAGCACAAGATTCGGCTAAGGAAAAAAAAAAACAGTGGGAGAAGAAAGGCAAATATAATATTCTGGGAGTGATGGACATGAATTCAGATCTTGAAGATAAACAAAAACTCTGTCACTCAGGTTCTATATCTGGTTCCCAGAGTCCCAGAAGGAATATGATCAACCACAAAATAAGACAATATAACAAAGTGAAAACAAAGCCTAACTCTGTTCTAAAGATTCTTTTTCACCCTTTACTTTTGGCTGTCTACTTCAGTAGTAAGTTTGATACAGAAAATGTAATATATTTACACAATGAAATACTACTCAGCTATTAAAAACAATGGAATCATGAAATTCTTAGGCAAATGGGTGGAACTGGAAAATATCATCCTTAGTGAGGTAACCCAATCATAAAAGAACACAGTATGCACTCACTGATAAGTGGATATTAACCCAGGAGCTCAGAACAAACAAGTTACAATTCACACATCAAATGATGCCCAAGAAGAAGGAAGGAGAGGCCCCTAGTCCTGGAAAGGCTTGATGGAACAGTGTAGGGGACCAGGACAGGGAAGCAGGAGGTGGTTGATTGGGGAACAGGGGGAGGGGAGAGGGCTTATGGGACTTTTAGGAAGGGGGGAACCAGGAAAGGGGAAATCATTTGAAATGTAAATAAAGAATATATCAAAGGAAAAAAAAAAGAACAGTGGGAGAGGATGTGCCTAGTCCTGCAGTGATTTGATGTGTGGGGTGGGGGCAGGCTTGTGATAACCAGGGTGGCTCTCCCTCCTCAGAGGAGAAGGGGAGGGGAGATTGGGAAGAGGATCTGTGTGAGGGAGGGCTGATATTCAGAAGTAAAGTGCATAAAGAAATAAAATAAAATTTAAAAAGAAAAAAAAAGAAAAGAGAAAAATCCTACTGATGTCTAAAGTAAAGAGGGAGCAAATGGACAACCTTAAAACACTGAGTTTTCTTAGGTACCACAACCTATTAGCACAAATAAGCATTAATTATTCATCTAAAATTAATTTTCATATACATATCATGTTTTAACCGCTGCAATAATACAATGCAAACCTCTGTTATGAAGTAGTAACTAAAGATCAAACACTGAGATCTGTTCATAATTCAAATTACTTCCCTTTCTTGATATAATCTTATTTCCACTTCAGTTATAATATTCTGCCACCATTATAATTATTAGATAAATAGTACAATAAAGTCAAGGTGGGACCTTTGGCTGATAGATTCAGCCACTTGGAAACAACAGTCTAAAATTCAAAATGTCACATTTTTTTCCTTAGGGATATTATGTAGATTTTTGCCTAATAACAAGTAGAAATATCTTTAATAATTAAAAATGCAAATCTATCTTAAATCTATCTTAAATTTAATAAAGACAAAAAAGAATGTAGGCATATTTATCCACATAGATGTTAATCTCCAAAGGAGGGAGAAAGAAATGGGAATTGATATAAATGTTTGCAAGGATACATAGATAATAATTAAATCCAGGACTTTGATCTCAATACTGGGGAGATAAAGGCAGAGACAGATAGGATTTTTGTGAGCTAGAGACCAGCGTAATCTACAGAGCAAAAGCAGGTCAGTCTGAGCTACACAGAGAAACCCTGTTAATAATAATAATAATAATAATAATAATAGTTTTAAGTTATCAAAATGAAGGTGGTTATAACTTCTATAGCTGAGATAGTATTACAAATCCTCTATGAGAGAGGTCAAAATTAAACAGACTTAGATAGAAAGGGGACTGCTAAATTGGATCAATCTATATTTTTCAATGACATCAGACTGTCAAACAAAGAGCAAGCTATGTTGGGAGAGATACTCAAAGTTTGTGTTAGCAGGAAAGAAGAAAAGGCTTTGGACACCTTCTGAAATAGTAAATTTGATAGAGGCGGATACCCTGAAAATCGTGGCTGCAGATAGAAAGAAAGAAGTCAAGAAGACCAAACAGGACAGGTAACATGATTTGCTGATCCTACTACATAGGAAGACCCCTAAAACTGGTTGAGACAGTCTCTAGCCAGAACTTAAGGTGTACATAGCTAATGGATTTTATTGAATACAGAGTACTCAAGATTCATCATGCCATCTTTGCATATGGCATGAATGGAGATTTATATTGCAGTTTGATTATATGATCAAACTGACTTCTAAATAAAAACAATTGTCTTTCATCTGCTCAAACAAAGAGCAGGAAATTATCCTTAATGGACCTGTGCATCCTGCATGTTCCATACCATGTCTTTATAGAACTATATTGCTTCTAAGGTTTGTGTATTGCAGAGTAGAAGACCAGGAGGTCAACCCTGACAGAATTCACCCTGGAAGATGAACTAGATGGATGTAATGGTACCTGAACACAGGTAAACAGCCACATAGCAGAATGTGTTATCTTCAGTAATGATCTAGTCAGAGGAGAGCCTAGCTACATGGCCAAGGTATTTGTAAATATATTTTGAGTCTGAGTCTTATGTCTGGGAGCATGTGTCTGGGAGGAAGACCTGGAACCAGGCTTCTACAACTAAGTGGTATATAGGCATTATAATACATTGTTTAAGGAGTGATTAAAACAAAACACTATATATTCAGTAAGAATACAGTATTTTTCTAAAACATTTTATATAGAGTTGGTTGAACTGACATATGTGGAGGGCCAATCTTAAAGTGTATTTTTAAACTTTATTTTTAGAAATAGATATATAAGTAAATTGTGAACTCTTTTTACTCATTGTATGAATAAAATAAATTTAAGTGTATAGGTAAAATATATGTATGTGGAAACAGTTGCATTCCATGGTAGCTATGAACCTGATTTTTGAAGTAAGATTTCCTGAGGTCATAAGGCATAGCTCCAATTTTCTATCTCAGTTATGTTGAGGAATGTTACCTGATCATTATAATGGAGATGATAAGAATTTGTTTAAATAAATCTTAACAATTGTGTGCACTTTAGAAAATTTTGTGGACAGAATTTTTACACTGTGAATGAATTGGCCTCATGTGTGACTCATCTACATTTAATACCCAATAGTAAGCACTGTTATTGTTATATAGAATATTTATATTTTAAAAATCATATTATTAAAATCACTATTAAAATATACTTCAGAGAGAATGAAGGTCATGGAAGTAAATGCAAGAACTAAGATGCTGCCTTGCTTATATACATAGTATATAAGCCACCAGCAATTTGACTCCTGATACTGTCTGACATGATGACTCCATTAAGTTTTGGGGCACTAAAATAATGATATCCAAAGTTAATTTTGAGCATATATATATATCACCAGCTCAGGGAAAGTTTGATCAACTCAGTCTGTTTTGTGGAGTAGTGATCTCAAGGCTTTGCTACCCATCTCTCCTATGTTCCCTTAGATACTTCTTTAAACATACAAATCGTTCTGCTTCCTCTAACTCCATGGAAAGCATCAGTTCTAGAACACTGGTACCCAGACTTTACCATCCTCACTGTCCAGTTTGTTGATAGGCAGTTAGTTAGGCATTTTGCAGGAAAATTATTTTGTCCTAAATATTTTGTCTAATGAGCAAAGGTGAAGTTTCTCTTGCTCTTCAAATGAGAGCTTTTGTTTCCTGTTAGCCATCATTTCGTATTTTTAGAAATATGTGTATATGTTTATATCATAAAAACAATTGTTTTCTAATAGCGATGGAGAACATCTTTACTTATTACTAACTGTTTACATATCTTTCTTTGGCAAAATGTTAGATAATCAATCCAGAGGCTCTTCCACAGACCATTTTCCCTTTCTTGGCATTCCTTAGATGCCTGAAGTTCTTATCTAGGGTCCTGGGCCTGTGTTATTTTCCTCTTCTATGTTAGTTTGCCTATTGCTGTTGTTATTGTTCTGGTATTGTTTAGGCAGGTTTTTTGTTGGTATTTAATGGGTTGAGCTTCCCTGATATTTCTAAGAGACAAGTATCTCCCAGCAGACTTCCTCTTTCTCTAGCTTTATACTCCTTTTACCCCTCTTCCACAATGTTCTCTTTAGAGAAGTAGTTGTGTTTAAAATGTATCTGTTGTGTCTTTTTTTTAACTTGTTGAACACCCTGGTCCTAATAATGTTTTAGAGGATTCTTTGAGAATAATTTTTTCCTTGAGAAATTTTGTGTCAACTGTGATCACCCTTTTTCTTCCAATGTGTTATTACATTTCTTTAATTTTCTTGTCTCATTTCCTGACTAGAACCTCAGTTACAATGTTTGAATGAGAGTGGATGTCCTTTGTAATCCTCACTTATAAAGGACACCAGCAACTCATTGAGGAAGGTTATTCACTGTGGGTTTGGCATAGACGCTCAATATTAAGTGCACTTGCTTTCTCCTGGTTTTTGAGTGTTTTGACATAAAATAGTAAGGATATTTTCAAATGCATTTTCTGTGTTGAGATGGTTCTATAATGTTTTTCCTTCAGATGATAAGCTACTTTCAATTGTTAAAGCACCTTGCAGTCCACCAGTCAGAGGGTTTGATTTTTATATGGTTTGATGATGACTTAAAGGATTTTTCTAGAAGAGACCAGTTATAGTTACCTTTCCTAGTGACGATTTGGATTGAAATCGAATGAGCCAGGGACTGCTAAGTTCTCTTCTGTGTTGTAAACATTGATGAAGAATTAACATGAGTTGCCTTTAAATGCACCTCAGATTCCAATATGTTTTAGATGGATTATTTAGCTCCCACTTTAAGCTCTTCACTATTGATGTACATATTTGACCATAATATCTATTTATTTCCCAGTCACTTTGGTAGTTTGTATCTCTCTAGAAACTTTGCTTCTTGATTCAGGTTTCTCATAGTTCCCTGAACTTTCATTGACCTACCACATGATCTTCATAACGTCATGACGATGAGAAAGCAATATACCTCTGTAGAAGTTATCCCGTGAAATTTGGATTTTAACCTTTAACAGAGCTGGTAACTCGGGCATGGTGAGAAAAGACAACAAGTAGCAGTGAGTGCTAGGTCCTATCTGACAGGTGTGACCACTTGTCATACTTGTCCAGTGAGTCAAGGGAGATACTGAGCCTGGAATGCTGTGTGGCTAAACTACTTTTCAGTAGATTGGGTTCTGCTTGTGTTTTTGAACTATGAGATTTTAATATTTAGAATTAGTTTATATAAACACATTTTCATGATGTAAAGAGCATCTACATTTGTAGTGGCTATTTTTAGGACTTTTGAATTCCACCTCTGATTACTCTGTTTCTGCAACCTGATTTTATTTCTGGTATCATGCTTCCCTATTGCTTTAAATGTCTTATAATTTTTTTCTTAGAAAATGGCTATTTTGACAACATAGCATCTCTGACTACTAGTTCCGTATTAATGCACAACCTAATTATTTTTATTTGCTGTTTGGACAGTGACTGACTGAATTACTCCAGTTGTCTGTTTTCACTTGTTTTGTGATAAAATTTTGGTGCTGTGTCTAGATGAAGCACAGCACAGGACACACTCCAGTTACTCTGCAATGATAGGCAGTGTATTAGCAAAGCAGCATCTCCTCTTTCCTTGACCACACACAGCTATTAAGCTCCACTACATTGCAGGCTAGTAACTATACTATTTCAAAAGTTCCCCTGTGAAACTAATCCAATTAAATTCTGACTCTTTCCAGGTATAGTTACCAGGCTCAGTGTTTAGGATTTCTTCTGACCTCAAGAAGAGACCCGTGAACTCTAGCCAGATTAGAGTTCAGTTTAGCCCATGTAATGAGTAGCCTTCTACCACCATAGACTCTATTGTTCATAAAAATTCACCATACTAAAGATGGATCTCTATTATCTGTGGCAAATGAAGTTAGTTCTTTAGGGAATAATCTGGATGCTCTTTTGCAGTCAGATAAGATCTGAACCCAGGTTTTAACTAGAGCTTCTCTTGAGTGGCACACCAACTGCAAAAACAGAGTTCTCAGTGAAATGGGATGAGTCCCAGTTTAAATATCTGCTTCAAGCAAGCACCCACTGTCTCACAAATCAAGAGTGAAGATAACTAGGACCCAGGTGTTCTTGAAACCTTGAACCTGTTAGGAGGGCTCTTTTAAGTAAGTAGAGGCCAGACAAGCCTGTGGACCTCACTTTGTTCCTAAGCATTCCAGAGCTTTGCTGTGGCTAGGTTATAAGTAGCAAGATGAAAGACACAAACCACCTGCTCTTCCCAGGAAAAAGGCTCTCCAAAAAGGGACTTCATGGAAGGTAGACCTGTATTCTGGACCTTGACAGATTGAGGCAGTTTCTATTTGTAGAGCTACAAAGGAGTAGGTGACTGATCTTGGTCGAACCTCCACGTTCTTGCTTTACCTGTTGATTTCATAGATTATGTTTTCATTTTCATGCAATTACTGTTTCCAAAGGCACTCAATATCTCTCTCTTGGTGACTTTTAAATATGGCTCCTTGTTTCCACAGGAAACAATTCTACAAGCCCTTCGTATCAATGGGCTTGAAGTCCTAACCTCCTCTTTATTTCTCTCTCCCTCTTACCACCTTCACTGTTTTATATCATAACATTTATGGCCAATGAACATGAGGTGCCTAGTGATGTGTTAATAGATATTGATATCAAGAAGAAGCAAATGGAATAGGACCAAGTACAGTAATGCAAACCTCCAGTCCCAGCACTTCGGAGGCAGTGGCTAAGGCAAGAGGATCACAAATCTAAAATGAACATGGGCTGCATGGTAGCATCCAGGTAGCCTGGATGGCATTGTAAATATCATAAATAAATAAATAAATAAATAAATAAATAAATAAATAAGCAAGCAAATGAATAAATGTTTAAAGTAGACATGTTATTCAAGTGTGCAAGGCATACATATTTACATATGCAAGGCATAAATAAATAAATAATAAACAAAAGTTGTTGAAACTTGACATGTTATTCAAGCATGCAAGGCTGTTGCAACCAATGCCATACAGCTGGAGAAATGCAGTAGAAGTTGCAGTGAGATGGGAAAAATAGATATTCTTGACCCTCATTGGGTGAATATAGGTACATTGCACTCTATTGATTGAATTATTAGAATGATCTTTATACCCCAAATAAAATTATTTCATAGAAATTGAATCACTAAATCAGATGTCAATGTATGATCTTATACAATGATGATCATGTATCCATTTTTTAATTAAAACTTGAATGTAGGAAGTACGTTTTGGACTGCAGTACAGTGCAGTTTTTCTTCCTTATGGCCATTTCTGTTACATCTTTTGTGGTCTTTTGTGTTTGGCAGCACTGCCTCAGAGGTGATATAAAAGCGTATAGTATGGAGAGTAACTTTAGAGAAAGGGAGCTATCCTCCCCTTAAGAATATTGGCTTTGGGGGATATATGCTCACTCTGGGAAAAGAAGAATGCAGTAAATGATTCAAAAGAAAGTAGAAGCATAAGTCAAAACTTGTCAGAAGATAAAATTATAATGGCCCAAATTTTTCACATAGATTATACATCATTCTAATGGAGACCTCATAAATGACAGAGAAACTATGAATATGATTTCATAAAAATCAAATATAAAAGCCTTATTAAAAAACTTTCACACTGAAATGTGACAGAAGAGGTATACTAGATAATAAGTACATGTCCCAAAGATCAAGTTGCCTTTAGCATTCATGCTTCCTGTTGTACAATCAATACCATTTCCAACTTGAAATAACATTCATGGAATTGTGTCTTAAGCAGAGTGTAACTTTCCCATCAACTTACCAACAAGTGAGAAATAGACACCAAGAGGTTAAGTGATTTTCTTATGTTTCTCATGCTAAATTGGCTCCAAGTAATTTCAAATCCATTTTCTTTTAAAGAAAATCACAAATAGATGAGAATGTTCTAGAGACCTAATGTCAGGGTCAAATTTTCTAAGAAAAAGTAGAAGGAAACAAAAATGAACAGAAGTGCTGGGCTAAAATTTTCAGGCAGATATCTTGTGAATATTTTTAAGGTCTTAGAAAATTTTCCCAAGATAAGAAACACATTTAATTTATACCTAAAATAACATAACTCAGGACTCCATTTTTCACAGTTTTGTTTCCTTTTATTCACAATGCCAAAAGCACTGGTGAATAATTTTATTCAGATGGTTTTCTAAAACTTTGGCTGACTCTCAGCCCCAAAGCTGCAAGAACTGACATTTTAAGAAACTATCACCCAAAAGTGCTAAGTGCTGAATTGGAGTCTTCACATGATTAGATGCAAGCTCTAGTTTGATAATGAAACTCAAGCAGTTCAGGTTAGTGAAAATTTCACATGAACATTAAACTTAATGTCCAATGAAAACAGTCACTGAACTTGGGACATTAAACCTAAAGCCCCAACTTTATTTTATCATTGTGCTCATTTTAATAGTGTGCTTTCAATTTTATAATTGTGATATAAATATCTGGGTGATCTATGAAAACCACAATATGTCACAATCAACGTGTCCATTATTAGAAACAGGTTTTCTCTTCACACTCAAACTCTAAGTAAATTCCAGAGTTACAACTGTGTGTTTATCCATTGGGAAGCAATGATTTGTCTCTTCTATGTCAGACACTGTGATAGGCTCTGGAAACAGTTGGGTGAAACAAAACTTACCTACAGAGTTAAAAGAGCAGGCACTATCTTACAGTTTCGAACAACATAGGAGTGAGGAGTGAGTGCCAACTGTGACTACAGATTTCT
Source organism: Tokudaia tokunoshimensis (assembly GCA_036184795.1). Taxonomy (NCBI): domain Eukaryota; kingdom Metazoa; phylum Chordata; class Mammalia; order Rodentia; family Muridae; genus Tokudaia; species Tokudaia tokunoshimensis. The sequence continues at coordinate 120,511,618 of BTHU01000014.1, forward strand.
GGAAGATGGAGTGTTTTTTCCAGAGTGAAACTGAACAGTTGCAAAAAAGACCATGGTGGGGGTGGGCAGAGGGAAGACAATGGACCCCAGTTGTCACTTCAGTATTTCAGACAGAAGAAGCAAGGTATGAAGAAAGCCAAGCTTAGACACATGGGATTTCTGAAATCCCAGTAGATAGACACACATCAGAAGCATGCACTGCACAGCAAAGAGGTTGGAGATGGTGGGAACTGACAAGATCTTGGGTTCTGATGGGTTAAATTTCTCTTTGACATCTTAGGAGGGAATAGCACAGAGATTGAGCAGGGATGTGTGACACGGTCACATTACTTTCACAAAGACCCTCCTAGCCACAAAGTGACAATGGAAGGGAAGTGAGAAGGCATTTGAGACAGTAGGGATGTTACAACAGTAACAAGTTACTATTAGAAGCAAGGTGTTCTTAGGGATGAACAATATAATACATAGGGAAAAGCTGATGAGCTTGAAGATACAAAGAAAACAGAACTTTAGGTTTTGCTAAAGAGCAAGCAAAAGATGAAGATTGGTTGGAGGCTCCAGGGTGCAGATGCAAGGGAGAATGAAAGAGAAGAGTCAGTGTGGGAAATCCTGTTCATTTGATCCCAAAATGCCTTGATTTTTTTTTTTTAGGAAGGAACAGTAACTGGCAATATGATCTTAGGTGGAGGGATGTGCACCTGTAGACCTCTGAAGAATCTTTTACAGTCACATGCTCCAGAGTTTCATGAGTAGCTCGTCAATGACACTATCTGAACACACCTCAGTGTTAGAGCCCCAGTTTTTAAATACAGACCAAGAAAAGAAAAGCAAACTGTTAATGAGTGAAAATACTTAACAGACATGCCAAGCAGAGACAAGAGAATGAGAATGTATATACACACTGGCATGACACTCATTCCCAACCACAGACACGGTAAAGAGAACACACTGGCAACAGTCAGATACAAAACCAGGAGCAAAAGGCTTTGCAGAGACAGGAAATAATTGAGTTTTCCAAACAAGTGGAGAGAGACTTTCATTGATTAATCCCCTCATTCATTTGATCCCATATCTATTCAGCATGTGAAGTTAGCACAGGCATTCCCCACCAGAATTGCAGGTGCAGGAAAGCAAGCCTTGCCCTGGTGAAATACTCTGGCATATTTCACTCCAGGATCCTGAGGCACCGCTGGCTTATGGGAAAAGATTCTGTTTTCACTGTCTGCATTGAACAGAAAGGACCCTTCACAAACCTACTTAAGAGACTAGTTTTATTTATTCGACACTTGCACACTTAAACCTCTGATGCCAAGCATGATAGGTTATGATGTGTGTCTGGGTCCTTTAAGAAGTTGCTCATTATCTAAGCATTTAGATTTCTATCCAAGCTTCATTAGGCGTAATATATGTCATAAGAAACTATTGTAGAACAGGCCCTACAGGCTCTTTTCTCTGAAAACCTAATGTGGTATTATATTTTTTCAAAGACAATTACTCTTGGCTGCAATGGAAAGCAAAAAATTAAATAACATTTGAAAATTCACAAAATAAATCTAGAATAGACTTGGCTGCTCTGTTTTGCTTAGGTATTTAATAGTCTCAAAATTATCTTAACCTTGACATTAAAATTTGAAAACCTTATAATAAAATTGATTTAGAATAAGTTAGTACTTTTGCAGAATGAAGAATATAAAATAATATAGCCATACATGTACTTCCTTACCAGCCAATAATAGTCCTTTCTTACCTTACAATTTTAAGATTTTTTAAAAATTCTATGTATAGTCCCTCATTAGTTTAGCACCATTGTTGATTTAACGAAAATATTCTCTCTTTTAGGGTCTTTGTCTCCTTTAAATTTTACCCCACTCAGCTACCTAATCCAGAACATAAGAGTACACATCATTCCGAAATTCAAGGCAGACCACTGTGCTTACAGTCTGCACACCCCATTCAAAAATAGTGGCATTTCAGAATTCCATTCTGCTTCTCATCATCTTTACCTTCCTGAAATCCAATTTCAATTTTGCTCTAGAAATATAAGTTAGGCTGTGTTGCCAGCAAGTATTTCCTCCCTGTTATGGCGTTTCATGTGCTCTGTAGTCCAGACAGCTTGTCAGCTTGCATCTCACCCCCTGTCTTTACATGGCATTTTCATCATATTTAAACTTTTATTTTTGTTTCTGTTAGAGAAGAGAAAATTAAGTCCTGTGCCCAATAAACAGAAGCACCAAACCTGTGGTTGGATTTAGTGCTTTGACCTCTGTTCTTTTGATAATGAAGAGCAACCACATGCCACTTTAGAAAGCAAAGAATCAGTTCTTCTGCCTGTTTGCCTGTATAGTTCTGAATGTGTTATCCCCTCAATCTATTACCCCTGGGGACTAATCACACATAAACTGCAGAGTAGTGACAACCCGAAGCTAAGGTGTTATGTACAGTGGGTAGAGCTTAACTTGCAAGATGTCTGTTTTATAGCAATACTGGAAGGTCATAGACCTTGGGGCTAATAGTCCTCCTGGACATTTGTCACAGCTTGAGTGAAGCATGGTAGAGGGTACACAGAAGTCTCTGATTTAGTGTGTCAGGCTTCCCACACATTTTATAAAAAAATGTAAACAATTCACTAAAATTAAATATCTTGGGAATATTGATATTTTTTTTCAAGTGTAGTGAGGGTTGTAGAATGAGCATAGTAGAGAAAGGATTGTTTCCTAGGGTTAGAAACACCACATTTCTACTAAAACCCATCTCAAAGTAGGAAAGGAATAAAGACTTGTTTTTTAAAATGCCTATTATTTCAAGCCAAATTGAAAACTTTCCATCATTGTTTATATGAATAAGTGATATACATAATAAAGACACAAAGCAAGTGAATTTCAACGTAATATACAAAGCCTATCATATTTCATTTTAAAATCTAGTCAGGGTGACATCAAGGGAAGAAAGGAAAGCCATGGCATATGATATTGTATGGTTAACCGTGCTTTGACTCCAGGGCCTGAAGCAGCCCCAAAACAATCTCATGCAATTTAAACTGGAAGTGAGGAAGAGTGGCAGAGTCGTATGTATTTTTCTTTGCAAAAAGAGAAGCATACAGAAGGAATATGGGATTTGATTGGGTCGCTTTTCCCTTTAACTAAATGCAGTAGAAGCTCAGTGCCCCATGGGCTGTGACTAAAGGTTTCCTCAGATGTTAGCTTCCTTACAAAAGTCCTGTGCAAAAGACTAAGAAAAGCACACGACTGTGAGCACTGAAGATGCATGCTTATGGACAAGGAAGGGAAGATCCAAGACTCGAAAGCACGGATAGAAGGTGGTGTTGGTACCAAGGTCCCTATAGCGTGGGCCCAGAACAGCACAGGAAAACTCATCAGCAAAACACGGGTAGCAACAACCGTCTAAAAAAAAATGAAAAGTAGCAAAAATGAACTGAATAAAAATGAAAATAGATTGATACAGAAGAAAGTAGACACATTAAAATCGAGAGTAAAAATAATCAAATTGATGCCCCAGGTGCAAGGAAGGTTTAAAAAAATATTTTAGAGTTCCAAGAAGCATTTGAGAGCTGAATTAAACAGGCTAAATTAATCTTTGAGCAATTTTCTTACTGGGGAAAGATGAATTCATTTTTTTCACCTTGGTGAATTTATTAATCTCCCCATGGGCAAAAAAGTCATTTACATTTTTTAAGTACAGAAAGATGTGTGGGTTTTCAAAGCAGCTTTATAAGGTATGAGACATTATTACCAGTGTGTGAACAACCCAGTTTTTGAAGTCTACACTTGTGCATGATTTTATAAACCCTTGATACAAATCTTAATATTCAAAGCATTGCTTTCCCTGGCAAAGTAAACAGAGTGAAGTGGGAAGCCATGTAAAAATGTAGAAGGTGATTTATTAAATAAAGTGAGCATAGTACTGCATTGCACCCAATGCAGACCAATTCATCCTGTGTGGAGATAGAAGGATCCTGGATTATCTCAAAACTGCTTGCTCATCCACATCATCTCATTTACAAATATCCATTTTGTATCCTCTTTGCCCAAGCTTGTGTGGGTACACACACAGAGATATATACATGCACACACACATATATACACATGCACATACATTCAGAGAGGCAGAGAGGGAAAGGGAGAAGGGGGAAGCGGAGGGGAAAGAGAGAGAATTTAACAGTGCTTTTCTGTTTATTCCAGACATAAACAATCTTATTTGCCAAATTAGGCTGTAACTTGAACTTGCTACTAAGAAATTGAAAACACGTTTTAAATATAGAAATTTTGACTGAATATAATTCTTCAAGATAGTATAAATCTGAATTTATAATAACAATCAAGTTTCCAAATTTGGAAACAAGAAATCAGAATGCCTGGTAGTTGGAGGTTAGTGATGTGGTCTGAAGGTTAGTGTCCTCCCCAAGTTCATAGGATAGAATTTACTATGTGACAAGACATTATTAGACAATGCAAACTTGGGGTAAATGATTACATCACCAGTGCTGTTATTTCATAATGGGAGTACTGCCCTTAAAAAGAGTTTGAAGGGAGTCATCCTATCCCCTACCATTTAAGGACATAATAAGGTGATGATACATTTGAAGAACAGACCCTATTCCAACATCAAATCTACTAAGAGTAATATGGACCTCTCTAGCTTCCAGAAGTATAATCAACAAATTCCTATTGACTAAAATTTTCCAACCCTAACGAATTTTGTTCTAATAATTCAACTAGACAAGATAGTCCTACAATGAGTGTTGTGCACTATTCCTTAGTGTGTGTGTGTGTGTGTGTGTGTGACGTGAACTTAAAATATCCATAAATATGTAAAATTAACACGATGTATACTCAAAATTTTGGTAAAGAAATATTAAGTTTAAGTTTACTGGCACTAACAAAGAACCACAGGCTATGGTTTATATCCAAATAATGAAACCATTTTTAGGTAGTATTTAAATAACAGATCTGTCAAGAAGATGTGCTAAATCTGCCAATTAAAAGACACATTTGCTTCTGAAAGCTCTTTCTTCTTGGCATAGCACTAAGGGACTTGTACTCAGTACATGTATTCTTTATATCTGTCACCACAGTGACTCATACACCAAGATGGCCACAGACCAACTTATAAATTGTCACATTACAAGTGGAGCCGACACGCCGTCAGCATCTCCTGCACCAGTGTTCATTGGAAATGCTCACCTTAACCATCCGCTGCTAGAGCAAGTCCCACTCTTACATCTTATCTGCACTGAAGCAACTTCTCTGAATACATCTATTTTCAAATCTGAAATTAAATGATATTATTCCACTTCATTTTCCCAGTTTGCTGACTAATTTTTCTTAGGATTCAGATTTTGAAAAGTGTAAGTTATCCATGAACTACTGTTTAGAAATTTAAGAAGAATCTGTATGTGTGTGTGTAGGCATGTGCTGATTGTATTTTATGTATGCTATATATACCTTTAAGATAGCATTTTTTCCAGTAATCACAGTGACATACTGTCAGCCTGACACAAAAATGGTGTCAAAATTCCAATTCCCCAAACTCCAAGTCATTGCAAATATCAGGAAATGAGCTCAACCTAGACTATTGTAGGATTTTTTGGTAGTTAAATTAAAAACCAGAAGTTCACAGGCACTTGTGAGACTGGTTTACAGCAGGCAAAAGGAGTCATTTTCCATACCTCTGACAGAAGGGACTTTGTGCCAACAGGTGGCACCTAGCAGCATATCAAATGGGTGTTGGCTTCCAGGTTCCTCACTAGCACACTTAGTACCTGACACATTTCAAAGGCCATGCTAGCATCTTAGCTCTTCTCACCTCCTCTGCTCTCACCCTCAGCTCCCTTGCGCTCACAAGATTACCTCCCTCCAGGTACTCAATCTTCCTTAAAACCCTGCAAGTCATGAATTCATTGTTTTTAATTGCAGAGTAGTATTCCATTGTGTAAATATACCACATCTTCTGAATCCATTCCTCCATTGAGGGACATATGGGTTCTTTCCAGCTTCTGGCTATTATAAATAAGGCTGCTATGAACATAGTGGAGCATGTGTCCTTATTGCATGCCAGGAAGGTCTCTGGGTATATGCCCAGGAAAGGTATAACAGGATCCTCTGAAAGGGTCATGCCCAGTTTTCTCAGGAACTGCCAGACTGCTTTCCAGAGTGGTTGTACCAGCTTGCAATCCCACCAGCAGTGGAGGAGTGTTCCTCTTTCTCCACATCTTCTCCAACAACTGCTGTCTCCTATGTTTTTGATCTTAGCCATTCTGACTGGGGTGAGATGGAATCTCAGGGTTGTTTTGATTTGCATTTCCCTAATGACTAAGGATAATGAGCATCTCTTTAGGTGCTTCTCAGCCATTAGATATTCTTCAGGTGAGAACTCTTTGTTTAGCTCTGTACCCCATTTTTTTAATAGGGTTACTTGCCTCTCTGGAGTTTAACTTCTTGAGTTCTTTGTATATATTGGATATTAGCCCTCTGTCAGATGTAGGGTTGATAAAGATCATTTCCCAGTTAGTTGGATGCCGCCTTGTCTTTTTGACAGTGTCTTTTGCCTTGCAAAAACTTTGTAATTTAATGAGGTCCCATTTGTCAATTCTTGATCTTAGAGCTTAAGCTATTGGAGTTCTGTTCAGGAAATTCTCCCCTGTACCCATATGTTCAAGGTTCTTCCCTAGTTTCCTTTCTATTAGTTTCAGTGTGTCTGGTTTTATGTGGAAGTCCTTGATTCACCCATATGTTCAAGGTTCTTCCCTAGTTTCCTTTCTATTAGTTTCAGTGTGTCTGGTTTTATGTGGAAGTCCTTGATTCACTTGAAATTGAGCTTAGTGCAAGGAGATGCACTAAGATGATCTATCTGATCCCGATTTAACTTTGGTATTTATTATCTGTCTATAAAATTGTCCATTTCATCAAGATTTTCCAGATGTGTTGAGTATAGGCTTTTGTAGTAGGATCTGATGATTTTTTTGAATTTCCTCAGTTTCTATTGTTATATCTCCCTTTTGTTATATCTGATTTTGTTAATTTGGATATTGTCTCTGTGCCCTCTGGCTAGTCTAAGGTTTTATCTATCTTGTTGATTTTTTAAAAAGATCCAGCTCCTGGTTTTGTTTATTCTTTGTATAATTCTTTTTATTTCTACTTGGTTGTTTTCAGCCCTGAGTTTGATGATTTCCTGCCTTCTACTTCTCTTGGGTGTATTAGTTTCTTTCTGTTCTAGAGCTTTCAGGTGTGCTTTAAGCTACCAGTGTATGCTCTTTCCAGCTTCTTTTTGGAGGCACTCAGTGCTTTCCTTTTAGCACTGCTTTCATTGTGTCCCATAAATTTGGGTATGTTGTGATTTCATTTTCATTAAATTCTAAAAAATCTTTGATTTCTTTCCTTATTGCTTCCTTGAGCAAGGTATCATTGAGTAGAGCATTGTTCAGCTTCCATGTGTATGTAGACTTTCTGTTGTCTTTGTTGCTATTGAAGACCACCCTTACTCCATAGTGATCTGATAGGAAGCATGGGATTATTTCCTTCTTCTTATATCTGTTGCAGTCTGTTTTGTGACCAGTTATATGGTCAATTTTGGAGAAGGTACCATGAGGTGCTGAGAAGAAGGTATATTCTTTTGCTTTAGGATGAAAAGTTTTATACATATCTGTTAAATTCATTTGGACCAAAATTTCAATTAATTTTACTGTATCTCTGTTTAGTTTGTGTTTCCCTGATGAGTCCATTGAGAAGAGTGGGGTGTTGAACCCACCCACAATTTTTGTATAAGGTGCAATGTGTGCTTTGATTTTTAGTAAAATTTCTTTTATGAATGAGGGTGCCCTTGCATTTGGAGCATAGATGTTCAGAATTGACAGTTCTTCTTGGTAGATTTTACCTTTGATGAGAATGAAGTGTCCATCCATGTCTTTTTTATGACTTTTGGTTGAAAGTTAATTTTATCCTATATTATAACGCATATTCTATCTTGTTTCTTGGTACCATCTGCTTGGAAAATTGTTTTCCAGCCTTTTGCTCTGAGGTAGTGTTTGTCTTGGACACTCAGGTGCATTTCCTATATGCAGCCAATTGCTGGGTCCTGTTTATGTATCCAGTCTGTCTATGCCTTATTACTGGGGAATTAAATCCACTGATGTTAAGAGATATTAAGGAATAGTGATTATTGCTTCCTGTTATTTTTGATGTTAATTTTATATTTGTGTGGTTATCTTCTTTTGGGTGTTTTGAAAGAAGATTACTATCTTGCTTTTTCTAGGGTATTGTTGCCCTCCTTATATTGGCATTTTCCATCTATTATCCTTTGTAGAGCTAAATTTGGAAAGATATTGTGTAAATTTGGTTTTATCATGCAATATTTTGGTTTCTCTATGGTGATTGAGAGCTTTCCTGAGTATAGTAGTCTGAGCTGGCATTTGTGTTCCCTTAGGGTCTGTATGAGATCTGCCCAGGATCTTCTAACTTTCATGGTCTCTGGTGAGAAGTCTAGTGTAATTCTGATAGGTCTACCTTTATATGTTATTTGGTCTTTTTCCTCTTACTGCTTTTTAATACTCTTTCTTTGTTTAGTACATTTGGCATTTTGATTATTATGTGATTGGAGGAATTTCTGTTCTGATCCTGTCTGTTTGGAGTTCTGTAGGCTTCTTGAATGTTCATGGGTATCTCTCTCTTTAGGTTAGGAAAGTTTTCTTTTATAATTTTGTTGAAGATATTTACTGGCCCTTTAAGTTGTAAATCTTCACTTTCATCTATTCCTATAATCTTTAAGTTTGGTCCTCTCATTGTGTCCTGGATTTCCTGGAAGTTTTGGGTTACAAGCTTTTAGCATTTTGCATTTTCTTTGACTGTTGAGTCAATGATTTCTATGGTATCTTCAGCCCCTGAGATTCTTTCTTCTATCTTTTGTATTCTGTTGTTGTTTGCATCTGTGACTCATGATTTCTTTCCAAGGTTTTCTATCTTCAGAGTTATCTCCCTTTGTGATTTCTTAGTTGTTTCTATTTTCGTGTTTCGATCGATCCCGGATGATTTTATTCAGTTTCTTCACTTATTTGTTGTGTTTTTCTGTATTTCTTTAAGTGATTTTTGTGTTTCCTTTTTAAGGGCTTTTACCTGTTAACTCTTGTTCTCCTGTACTTCTTTAAAGGAGTTACTTATGTCCTTCTTGAAATCCTCTATCATATCATGAGGTGTGATTTTAAATCCAGATCTTGCTTTTCTGGTGTATTGGGGTATCCAGGACTTGCTGTTGTGGGAGAACTTGGTACAGATGGTGCCGTGTTGCCTTGGTTCTGTTAGTAATGTTCTTACATTATCTCTGGTGTTAGCTGGTGTTGCTGTCTCTGACTGTAGCATATCTGTCATACAAGGCTCTGTATCTGTGCTCCTTGGTGACCCATTCTCTCTGTGTACACCAGATTGTAGGTACTCCTGCGAGACCTGCTCTCTTGTGGTTGTATTTGGGTATGTAGCTCTGTGGCCCCAAAAACTCTGGGTGCAGGCCGTAATTGGAAGACTTCAGTCCCAGGCTGTTCCTAGACTCTTGTGTCCTCAAGGTTTCTGGCTGTTTCCTCTGAGCAGCATGGGTGGTCCTATCTGTTCTGTCTGGCCTCTCTGCACTCCTGTGTGGTTAAGCTGCCTCCCTAGACCACTTGGGTATGGCATGCTGTGCCAGAGGATGGACCCAAGCTTGAGACATAAACCTGTACCAAATTTTCTATATCCATTCCTCTGTTGAAGGACATCTGGATTCTTTCCAGTTTCTGGTTATTATAAATAATGCTGCTATAAACAAAATGGAGCATGTGTCCTTGTTATATGTTGGAGAATGTTTTGCATATATTTCCAGGAGTGGTAATTCTCCCCTCTCTTGCTGATAGCCCCAGTCATGTTCATGTTCAGTTCAATTTATTTCTTTCTCTCTCTTCACTGGACTCCTCCAGAAACCTCTCTTTCTCTCTCTCTCTCTCTCTCTCTCTCTCTCTCTCTCTCTCTCTCTCTCACACACACACACACACACACACACACACACACATACACACACACATACACACACACACACTTACACACATCTACAATAAATACCTTCCCTTTAACCATGCTATGCTGCTGTCCTGCCATCAGTTTATCTACATTGTTTCATGACCAATATTATTTCATAAACTATAAACTATAATTTAATCGACATAACACAGGATAGGCTTTTGGATGAATGGGTGGAAACGAAGAAGGAAGGAAGTAGGGGAAAAGAACAGATGAATGGATGGGTAGCTAATAGATTGAAGAAAATGTTGAAAATTTTTAAGAATTTACTCAACTGTAACTTCATGGCAATTTTTTTAAATACGCTGACCTTCCAACCAATTGATCTCACATAGATAAACTCAACCAACTGAAAGCCCACTGGTTCTATGTGTGTTGAGCATGTTTAATCTTCTTGTATTTATCCCAAACAATGCAACAATTATTGGATAACATTTATATAATAAATTATATGACAAATTAACCTGTTCTATTATTAATCTAGAAGTGGTTTCAAGTATATGAGTGGCTTTTCAATTATATACATGCTATGTATAAGACTTGAGAATCTGTGGGTTTCCATGCATTGACCTTCTGTTGAAGACATGGAAGGGAATTTTTACAAAGCTTTCAAAAGATAATTGATAGAATAGGTTAATAAAAATATTTCATATGCATTTTAGATACAAGGACTTAGAAAAATCTAGAAGTATTGGGGTCTAGATAAATCATTAAATGTAAAAATAAAACTTCCTTTTTGAAAAAGCATATATGAAAGGGTGTCATTTATCCCCAAATCCTTCTCCCCACTCCATACAACTTTCTTTAATCACACTCATAAATATCAGTATACATAGAAAGCACCCAGAACTTAAAGAGTGTGCTTTTGAATCCTGTAACTAAGCAAGATCAGTATCCCTCTAGGGTTTATAGTGTAAAGTGGTTATTAAGTTAATTTCTTGAATTGCATTGGATTGTTTAAAGCCCTTTGCCCTGCAGTAGCTTCTCTCTAGATTCATTCTTAGTAAGATCTTTAGCTGCTGCTCGCTAATGCCCAGTGTGGGTGTCACTTTCATGAAGCTGGCTCAGTTTCAGAAAACCACTAGATTCCTTCTATTTAACCCTTTTAAGCCTTGCTTTGAAAAAGTTTTACAACATGCTGCCTTTGTCCAGATGCCAATGTCTAAGGTCAATTACTAAAACATTAGTTAAGTTTGTCAACGTCATATTTTAACATGAAATTCCACAAACATATTCAAGCATAGCCATTATTTCTGCCTATAAGACTCTTGTTCATGTGCACAGATGTCTCCTAACCCTAACTACCCTCTGAAGTCTTTTATATCTCTTGTAACAATGTGAAAATTGACCGGCCATGTTTAGAATATCTCTCCCTTACTAAAATGAATTTGGACCTCAAATATCAATAATTATAAGAGTGATCAGACTTCTTCTTTAGTGCGTTTTTACTCTAGGATTGTTCTTCAGGATTTTATACTGAATGAATATATTATCTGATATTTATACCAGTGACATGGTCAGTTTTACAAAGATCTTTATTGTGGCTAAGACAGCATGCCACAAGGTGAACTTAAGAAAAGTATGAGGGTAAATACAATAGTTTGGCATAATAAAATTTCTGAAAATATTTGAGTATATATGAATTAAAAAATAAATAAATCTTGGTCTCAACTTCACCAATAACAATAGCAGGAAATTTATAAATGGTTTAAATTTCCAAGCTTTTTATAAAATGTTTTAATTCTGTACAATATAATGTCAATGAAGTAAAACTGTAAAAGAAAGCAAATTCCATTGCAGAACTAAATTTGTGCTATAAGATACTGGTGTGGGTTCTTTCAAAGTCCTAACTGCTTTACACATCATGTGAGACATAATACACTGGGGAAAATAGGAATAGAGTCAAAAGAGAGGCTGAGGCCAATTCACTCCAGTAAGGAACCAGCCACGCATCTCTGGCTATATGCAGAACAGTGTAGCCATCCCAAACACCATAGCAATACTGACTATGGAGGGCCAGGCAAACAACCTTAGCATGTTTTTTTAAATGAGTTTTGTATACAGCAGTGGAGAAAAGGCTGTAGAGACAATTACAGCTCAATTACCGAATGTAGTAGTAATGACATTTTCCTTTCAAGTTCTATTTGAGGTAGTTAAGTTCCATTCTAGTTCCTCTCATTTTTAAAGAGATGTAGTTTATGATATAAGAACATGTAGCAATAATAATTAAAGAAGAGGTCATAGATTTGAGGAGGAGTTGGAGACATGGAGGAAGTGGAAGGCAAGGCAGTTGGGGAGGGGTTGAAATGATAAAATACAGCACTATAGTGTAAATATTCAATAATAAATTAAATTGAAAATCATCATTTCTATTTTACTTTCCCTAGTTAAAACTGTTATTGTACATTCATTTTTAAAATAAAGACTCATCTGTTTTATTTAAGCAACATGCTTTCTTGTATCTTTTATTGTCCCATTCCAGGATAACTCATATTCCCAATGTGAGCTCAAGAAATGCACAATAAAGTGTGTCCATTTTTGTGGGCAGATGGGTGAGAAGATTAACTCAAATGTAAACCACATGCCTGAAGAGCTTCCATTGCAGAAGGTAGTTGCTCTTTAAAAATAGTTGCCTGGCATCTGGAGGCAGCCAGTCCATGGGTGGAATTCCTTTTGAATGATCCAGCTGTGGAGACTATGACCAGACAATGTTAGCATAGTCTCAAATAAGATTAAGTGTTAAGCCCTATAAGGACTTTATGTAAAAAGCGAGTCATTTCCTCTCAGCTGTTTCTCACATCATGGAGCTGGCTGAAGTTACATGAACTGAGATATTTCTAAATTACTTGGGTGAGCGACCTCCAATGTACGTACACATTCCACATTTGAGAAAACGAGAGATGGTAAAGATGTCAGACAGCTCTCTGCAGAGAGCATCTACCAGAATATTGTGGTCAATCACAATTTTTTCCCAGAGGATCCACTTGTGATCCACAGACCCTCTGGAAGGAGACAGTGGACTGTGTGTTCTGAAATGAATTCATTATTCCAAAAATTTGTCTGCTGAAGATATAAACCACACAGTGAGATTATGACCATTGAAGAGGCAATCAAGTTAAACTGAGGCTACATGAGTACATTCTACTTAGATCTGAGTGACAGCTACCTAATGAGGAAACCTGAGGACCAATGTGAAGGTGTGAAGACAGGTGAGTGTACACACACACATACACACACACCAGTGTGAAGATAGGTGAGTGTATACACACACACACACACACACACCAAAGGAAAGGATGTGGGACAACATGAAATGAAGATGTTCATATGAAGCTCCCATGCAGTAATAACAATTGTTTGGCAACAAACAAAGTCAACAGCCATGCTCAGACCTCAATCTACTCACAAGTCTGATTGGATATGATGTGTTGATAGACATTCAGCAGTTTGATTAAGAATCATAAAGTCTGTTCAAGAGTCATTGGTTATATTGCAGAAAGCCTTTATTTTGCTTGAGACCATCGCTAGTCAGACTTCAGAAGTCAGACACATATGGTTATGTTTTCAGATTTGGTGATGTTTTCAATCCAAATACTGTTAGATGAGATGGTTAATTTTCCTCAAGGCAAAACACCATTGGTGTGCATGACAGATGTACCAAAAACAGGAGGCATGAGAGACAGAATCATGAGGTGAGCCCTTAGAATACTCCAAAATAAAAGAAATTTGGACCTTTCACTTGTCTGAAGTAGAAAAATACTATCTGACAACAGTTGAAAAAGAATAAAAGGAATCATGTTAGCATGGTTGCATGCAGCTAATGCCTCCAAAACTCAAGCATAAGAGGAACCACAGCAGTATAGGAGACATATTTGGTTTGATGACCAAAGAAAGCTGCCTGCTCTGTTGTTCATTCCAAAGAAGCGAACAAACTCTATTTATAAAATGGAGTGGACAGTAAATGATTTCTGCTGCTTGCAGTGTTAAAGATGAGTGGGAACGGCTCACTTTCATTAGCATTGGTGTTTTTAATATGCATTGTGCACTGGGATTTTAATGTGCACTGGCATGTTGTTAATTGAGGATTTGTAATAACTTTCTATAGTCCTCTTCCCCCTCCCTCTCTCGCTCCAGCCCACTTCCCCCTCTCTCTCCCCATTTCTCTCATTCCCTCCTTTCCTTTTTCTTTCTCTCCTTTCCTTCCATCCTCTAATAGATAAGAGGCATATTTTCATCATGTATGCCAATGCTCTCCTTGCATAGCATACCTCTAAAAGTTGTATCTGTTTTCAGAGAGAGTGATGCCTTTAATAAGTGTAATTCCTGTCATAAAAGATACAGAATGATTATTCCAGACACTTCAGTTATGCTCCTTCCCTGGCATAAGTATGAACACACCTTTCCACCCTCAGAGGCCAGATTTGTTCTTGCTATGTTCTTATCCACATGGCGTCACACGTTATACCCCTGTCTGTATCTCTAGCCCTTTGTTTTTCATAATGTTCTGGAGAGCCTTCCTGCTTTGCATTCCTGAACCACATTCATTGTGTGTTTATCCTAAGTTTTTTTAATCAGTCATCATTTTATGGATTTGGACTGCTCACAATTTTGGCATCTTATGGTGATTATCTCATGTTGTGAATATCCGCATGCAAGCGCTCCCTTGGATATACTTTACTAAGTGGAATTTCATGATCATTTGATGGTTAACCTTGTAAGAAATATCCAGTCTTCTAAAGTCAGTATTACCCTTTTACATTCTTCCTAGAAATATATCAGTTCCAAGGCCAAGAGATTTTATTGCTAATGTTTTCAACTTTAGTATCCCAGTTAGTGAGTGCTGGACATCATCCTGCTTTGTCCACTGATGATTATAGATACTGAGTGTCCTTTAAAGTGTGTGATGGCAGTATGTAGGCTTTCCTTCTGGAAGCTACTGTTCATCTTACATCACTGAATTAATACTCTATTCACTGTTGAACTGTTAAAATCATGGCTGCAGGTTCTGATTACAATATCCATTGCAGATTATTTCTTCAACTTTGTGAATTTTTTTTTGTATTTTTAATTTCCTTAATAAAAATTTTAAAGCAGAAAATTATTTAATTTTGATAAATTTCAGCTTAACAACTTTTTTTTAACATTCCTATGAGGATGCTCTTCCAACCACCACTCACTCCTGCCTCACAGTTCTAGCATCCACTTATGCTAGGACACCAAGCCTCCACAGGACCATGGTCCTTCCCTTACACTGATGACAGATAAGGCCATCCTCTGACACATATGGAGCTGGAGCCATGGACCCCTCCATGTATATTCTTTGGTTGGTGGTTTCATCCCTAAGAACTCTGGGGAATCCGGTTAGTTGATAGTGTTGCTCTTCCTATGGGGTGGCAATCCCCTTCAGCTCCTTCATTCCTTCCCCTAACTCTTCCATTGGGGACTCCAGGCTCAGTTGGATGGTTGACTGTACCTGGATCTGTATTAGTCAGGTGATAGCAGAGCCTCTCAGGTAACAACTACAATGGCTAAGATCAATAATTCAGGCAACAGCAGATGCTGGTGAAGCTGTGGAGTAAAAGGAACACTCTTACATTCCTAGTAGATTTGCAAGCTAGTAAAACCACTGTGGAAGACAAAGTGATCCCTTGGGAAACTTGAAATAGTTCTACCTGTAGACTCAGATATACCACTACTGGGCATATATCCAAAAGATGCTCCACTATATCACAAGGACACATGCTCCACTATGTTAATATAAGCCTTTTTTATAATAACCATAGGTTGGAAACAATCCAGATGTCCCTCAATAGAATGTATTCAGAAAATGTTATATTTACACAATGGAGTATTACTCAGGAAAAATTACAATGACTTCTTGAAATTTGCAGACAAATGAATGGAACTAGAAATTTCATTATTTCAAATTGTTGTTTGGGGGCCCATAAATCCTTGGGGTTAGTTTATCTTATAAGCCTATAACCCCCCTTAGTCTATGGTATTTAGTTCTGGCAACCCAAACAAAGACATATTTCTAAGATAAAAGAAAGACATCAATGAAAGGAAATACAAGGGAGAAAGTAGGAATATGTGCATTGGTTGTAACATTAAAATATGTAAAAATTTTAAAATCAAAATTTGAAGTTGAAAGAGTAGCCAATAAAGAATACGGGTAAATAAATAAGAAATCACAGAAGTACCTCTATAGTAAAATACCAATCCTTCGGAAAAACCAAAGGAACTTCTTAAAAATAGAAAACAGAATAAACCCCAAAGAAAAGAAAGGCCAATAAACAAATTAAGCATATTAAAAACATAAAAAAATTACACTAAAGAACTCTGACATAGTAACCATCTAAATAAACACAATGTTACTCAGTGTGCTTGTTAAAGAGCCTTTAAGTAGTTCCATAAATCAAATTTAAGTCCCAGTTTAGTATAAAAAGCATATATAAAAAGTACTCTAGAAGTATAAAGAATGCTAAGTGGTGGGCAAACATACAATGGGAAACTAGAAATAAAATAAAATGGAATTTCAGACAATGTAAACTTTAGAGATGGAAGCACAGACACTTTAAAGTTTAAAAGCTAAAATGTACCATGATCTAACAGTTACAATGAGTATCTTTGCCAAACTAACCAAAGACTCTCTCGTAAAAGGAAAATGACAAACAAGAAATAGAAATTCACACTTGAAATAGATTTTAACTCATTAATTTCAGTCTAAACCTAGTTAAGTATGTCAAAGAAATTCTTATAGAAGACCGTAGCAACATGACTAGGTGTCAAGGAAAAACAGTTCAATATTTCACCAAAACTTCAAAGAGAAAAATAATTCCAACATCATATATATTACTCCAGCACATATAACACATTCTTTTATTAAGTAAATACACTTATGCTTTGATAGCTGATTCTAAAATACATAGATTGTAAGAGAAAAAAACTTTCCAATCTATGTTCCTAATAACCGATGAACCAAAGTTTAAATAAAATATTAGCCACAGAACAAATCCTGGCACATATATTCTAGCAGTAATTCATTCTACAGTGGTTAAAAAATTAAAAAATTAAATTTTAATTTAATTAATTTATTTATTTTATTTTAATTTAAATGCCCATTAAAAAATTGATGCTAATAAATATAAGAAATATTATAATTATATATGTGTTTTGAAAACTTTTGGTAAATTCAGCACTGTATAAACTCATAAATTTGTAACTGATACTCATTATAATATAATGTATAACTTTATCTTAGCACAAGTGCTTTCACATAGAAAATAATACAAGCATTCTCTTCAATTATATGTCCACAAGGCCACAGCTTTCATCATTGAGGTGGCAGTATTTGCCTATATGACTACTAAAAAAAAAAGTCAACTATTATCTGATCTATCTCCTGTAAATGAGAAATGAGATCTTCTGAATTACAAAGTAAAAATAGTATCCTTGAAAAACAGAACTTCACTTAAGATTGAAGAATAAAATATTAGGATATTAAAACAATATACATGAACAGCATACATGAACAGCAATCAACTGGAACAGGGATCAGCAATCAGTCTCTAAGAAGCTTCAGTCTGTTGGTTGCCATTTTGTCCTTTTGACAGTGTCCTTTGCCTTACAGAAGCTTTGCAATTTTATGAGGTCTCATTTGTCAATTCTTGATCTTAGAGCATAAGCTATTGGTGTTCTATTCAGGAAATTTTCCCCTCTGCCCATGTACTCCAGGTTCTTCCCCACTTTCTCCTCTATTAGATTCAGTGTACCTGGTTTTATGTGGAGGTCCTTGATCCACTTGGACTTGAGTTTTGTACAAGGAGATAAGAATAGATCTTTACCAATCCTATATCCAATAGAGGACTAATATTCAATATATACAAAGAACTGAAGAAGTTAGACTCCAGAGAACCAAATAACCCTACTAAAAATGGGATACAGAGCTAAACAAAGAATTCTCAACTGAGGAATACCAGATGGATGAGAAACACCGAAATAAATGTTCAACATCCTTAATCATCAGGGAAATGTAAATCCAAACAACCCTGAGATTCTACCTCACACCAGTCAGAATGACCAAAATCAAAAACTCAGGGGACAGAAGATGATGAAGAGAATGAGTAGAAAGAGGAACATTTCTCCATTGCTGGTGGGATTGCAAGTTGGTAAAACCACTCTGGAAATCAGTTTGGCAGTTCTTCAGAAAATTGGACATAGCACTACCTGAGGACAAAGCTATACCTCTCCTGGGAATGCACCCAGAAGAGGCTCAAACATGTAATAAGGACACATGTTCATAGCAGCCTTATTTATAATAGCCAGAAGCTGGAAAGAACCCAGATGTCCCTCAACAGAGGAATGGATACAGAAAATGTGGTACATTTTCACAATGGAGTACTACTCAGTTATTAAAAACAATGACTTCATGAAATTCTTAGGCAAATGGATGGAGCTAGAAAATATCAACCTGAGTGAGGTAACCCAATCACAAAAGAACGCACATGGTATGTACTCGTTGATAAGTGGATATTAGCCCAAAAACTCGGAATATCCAAGATACAACTCACAGACCACATGAAGCTCAAGATGAAGGAAGACCAAAGTGTGGATACTTTGATCTTTAGTGGAAGGTGGATCAAAATACCCATGGTTCATAGCCAACCAATAGACTGAGCATAGGGTCCCCAATAGAGCAGGTAGAGAAAAGACCCAAGGAGCTGAAGAGGTTTGCCGCCCCACAGGAGGAACAATAATATGTACCAACCCAGTAACCCCAGAGCTCCTAAGGACTAAACCACCAAACAAAGAGTACACATGTTGGGACCCATGGCTCCAGCTACATATGTAGCAGAGGATAGCCATTTCAGACATCAATGAGAGGAGAGGCCATTGATCCTGTGAAGCCTTGGTAATCCAGAGTAGGGGAATGCCAGTCAGGAAAGTCGGGGCAAGGGGGACAGGGGGAGGGGGAATGGGATGGGGGGGTTGGGAGGGATAATGAGGAAAGGGGATACCATTTAAAATGTAAATAAAGCAAATATCTAATAAAAAAAGAAGAAGCTTCAGGGAGTAGTGGGCTTTGAAGACCAAGAGCTCACATTCAATATTTTTATAGAAACTTATGTAACAGGAATGGAAGTAAATTATAAAAATTTTCTCCATAAAGTCAAAATATGATTATATAGGTTTTTATCTTAGGTATCACATGAGGTAAATACAAATTCCCTTCTTGGGAAAAAGATTGATTCTTCTTGACTGATGTTACTAATCTGAGCCATGGAAATCTATTGGAATTTTTCAAATGCGTTTCATAAATTATCTGTTGGTGAATAACAGAGTATGTAACTTGGCCCTTTCAAAGCTCTGAAAATCTTCTCACACAAATATCTGTTCCATTCATATATTACTGTCATTGGATGAACATAAAATCTCTTGTTTCCACACCAAATTCATTCTCTTATATTTGATGATATCTGTGAAAGTATTATTGCCTGAGCTCGTTCTATCTGCAAACCACAGAGGATCATTCTTCAGTCAGTCAAACTCAAGGCTGACTCCTGGAATAAAGCTATCCCATCATGACAACTATCTCCATTGTGCATAAAAAAGCATACTGCAATCTCAGTATCTTAAAACTCCTCATCTCCTCTCAGCTTCAATAATTTTGTAGTTTGAATAAATTTATCTAAGGGAGTTACCCAGCATGTGAAATTTTGCCATTTTCCACACTACATAATGACCGTAAGATAATTCAAGTTGTTAAGTTAATCAAGCTTTTTGTTTATATAACAAAAAATCCAGAGGGATATACCACAGGCTATTCTTTGCCAAGACACTTGATAATTCTAAGCTTCGACTATTAAAAACAAAGCTGTCATAAACGATTGCTATTTAGTTTTCATTTCTTTGTGTTAAGTGCTTAAGAATTTATTTTTTGAGTCACAGTCTTGTTTCACCTTTTAAAAACCTGTCAACTACTCTCCATATTCCTTACATACTCACTCTCATTGTATGAGAAACTCTTCCTTTGCTTCCTTTTTAACCACCCCAGTGGGGCTTTAGCTATGTTTAGGCTAATCACATTGTCCAGGCCAAGGCTGGCTACTGTTTACCTATGGTACTTGTTTGGAGTCAAATGATATATCCCATAGTCTCTTTGCCTTGGTAGGTATGAGCTGCCTGACCCATCGGATGTACAAAGCAGGCTTATTTGGGGGATTTTCTCATCTGTTCCTCCCTGGTATTATTCCCTAACTAGCTTTTCCAGGGCCCAATATGGTATGGGCAAGTCAAAAGCAGAGAACTCTATAATGTTGTCCCTTGGGTCTTAACTCCTGATTCAGCCCCTGCATTCTTCTTGGTATCAATCAGCATCTTGGTATGTTTTTTCTTTAATATGGCATCCTGTATTTCTAGCTGTAGGTAGTGGGAAGATTGTGGCATGGATGTTTACTCCCTCTGTTACCTACAATGTCCTCTACTCAGCAAACAACTGTTTGCTCTAAAAGGCTAATAGTCTTAATCAAGTTTCTTTTCTCAAGACACATTTCTTCATCTGCTGCAATCAAACACAATTTAATTAACTCTACATTCATTTTCTTTCCTTGGCTAACAAATGAGCTACTCAGAAACTTTTACCTAAGCTTCATTTAAATTGTTTTAAAGGATTAAAATAAATACTGCTTTGATGAAATGTATTTAAAATTCTTTTTTGTCTGTAATTTGTTTTCTCTGAAAGAGGAAATATTATAATGAGTAATTAACCAGGTGATGCTGTCACACTGCATTATTTGAGCATGTTTCTATGTAATAAGCACAATGCTTTGCTATATGATTTGTTAACAAAAATAATTTATATTTCTCTGAGCCTTAAACACATAGCATTTAATGTTTACTTTCCTTGTGTTGACATAGTAGGATACACTGTTAGTGGTAATAAATAAATAAATGATTAAAAGCCAACATACTTTACATGATGTGCCATTCAGAATTCTATCAAATTGTAACAAATTGTTCTCATTTGTAGATTTGTCATAAGGAAATCAGCTGTGATAAACAACATATCTTGTTTGTTTAGGTATCCAGCACTGCTATTGTAGCATGAGAGTAGCTATAGCTCAAAAGATGGGATGACTCATAAAACTTTATTGCAAACCTTAGAATCTTAACTAAAAATATTAAACACAAAAGAGTGACATCTGTGGATTCCAAAATAAAGCTTGACCTTGAACAAGAACTTTGTTCAATTAATCAACATGGATAAAAATTACTGAAGTGGTTCCCCTGGGAGCACAGAAGGATGAGGGTTGACTAAAAAGTTAGCTGCCTCAACTTTCTTGTGTGATTGTGTCTCAGTTCAGATATTGTTTTCATAACTCGATGCATTTGTCAAAATATCAAATTGTTCTTAAAGCTGTATGTTCATAATAAAACACTAGGAAAATTATAAGATGTTATTAGTGCAAATGAGATGACTCAAAAATAACATACATATTAAATTAGCATTGAAATGATATTTCTTGAATTTGATGGCTATATTATAGTTATTAAGAAGAGTGCCTTTTGCTTGTCTTGTCCTGGGAAGTCAACACTTGTTCACCCCAGAGATAGCACTGACAATACAACAAAGAAGTGATTTCACCAAAGTCTAGCCTGATGAGTCAATGAGTTTACTGGGGTGATCTATAGAAGCATGGATGACACTGCTTCAGTGGGAAGGCCAACTGATGATGGACAACTAATGGCTTATGGAGGCTTTGTTCCTGGAGCTCTGTGATTATCCTAGTTTTGTTTCTATGGCTGTGATAAATACCCTGAAAAAAATGCCCTTACAGAAAGTTTATTATAGTTCACCATTCTAGGTCACAGTCCGCCATAGTGGGAAGTCAAGGTATCAGGAACTTGAAACAGCTGCACATCTATAGTCAAGAACATAGAAAATATGTATACACATTGTTTACTTGCACTCTCTATTGTTATATAGATCAGGACCCAAAATCTGAGATGGAGACAGTCACTTTCAGGATGTATCTTTCCACATCAACTAAGATAATTAAGACAATCCCCTCACTTTACATATCCACAGGTCAACCTAATCTAGATGCCGTCATTAAGATTCCCTTCCTTGGGGATTACATAAAACCAGGTTGACAATTAGAAGTTGCCACTACACTCACCAGAAAGCTATCAGCAAATCTAAAGACTCTCTCCCCATCAATCATTTGCTCCTTTTATAATCTTAGAGAAGAACTCTGTGAATACTGTACCGTTCATAAGTTTCCCTGGGCCTTACAAGTTTTATTAGCTTCCTGTATGTAATGAATCTCCACCCCATCCCTTAAGACCAAAGGTTTAAATTTGGAGGAAATAACTACTCATTCATATATTCATATATCAAAATAACCATTCATGTTCAAAATAACAATGCCATTATTAGATGAATGAAATATTGGGGAATAAAATGTCATATTGCATACATCTACTTCTCAGAGTTTTGAAACAAGTTCTCATCTCTCTCTCTCTCTCTCTCTCTCTCTCTCTCTCTCTCTCTCTCTCTCTTCCCCTTGTGTATGCCTATACAAGTTCATATGAGTGTGGAAGAAATAATGAAATATTGTTTGAAAAACTCTTTAATTACAGAAACTTGGAGAAGTTAAATCATTTCAATAAATTTAAATTTTTCTAAATTAAATATTTAGAAAAATCATCAAGTTTAATTTAAAATCTTGGTGGAAATAAATTTAATGCAATAGTCAAGGTAACTGGACTTAAAATACACTTAGGGAGCCTGGTGAAAGCTGGGTGATGGGTCTTTATGAAGCAGCAGTGGCTATAGTTTAGTCTTATATCAACAATGGCTTATATGTATTTGTCTTTCCTTTGGACAAAAAAAATCTATTTTCTATAATAATAGAACTATGCAATTAATACAGAGAAGGTTTAAAAGTATGAATGGCTTCCAAACCACAGAACATCCAGTCCAAAAGAATGTCTGTTACTAAATCCTAAAACAAAGAACATTGGTATCTAAATACAAATTGATGTCATACTGATATACTTGCTTTGAAGTCCAGTAGCAGCTATTTAGCATAAACCAGATGTTAAGTGAGAACATGCACAACACATAATTTTACTTGACAAAGTTGACCACATGGTATGGAATGTTCACTTTGGGTTTAGTCATGAAGATATTGTTATACTAGTCTGACATGTATCTAGGATACCACATTTTTTAAAATTTAATCTCCATGGCTATAAGTTCCTTAAGATCATGGACCACTCAACGTATTTTTTTGTATCTTCAAGATATTCTCATACATCAGACCTTTAAAACATACTTGTTGATTAATTAGAAATCAGGTCAGTTCTTTTGTAATTTTTGGGGGAATATTTCTCAACAACCATGTTTTTTATAAAAGCATTACTCTAATATTATAATAACTAACTTTTATTAAATTTTCTCTTAGTGAATAAGAAAAGAATCTGAGATTTTTTTATTTTAAAATTATCTGTGTTAAACATTAATATTTCAAAGAGGAAAAATTAGAAACCAGATCAATTATGAAAGAAGACTTCATATGAAGGATGCTATATTGTACTTTCTTTACAGGGTCTGATGGTAAGACATGATCTCATTCTGGAGCTCAAGTTGGCCTCAAATTCATAGCAATTCTCCTCA
This sequence comes from Tokudaia tokunoshimensis, assembly GCA_036184795.1. Taxonomy (NCBI): domain Eukaryota; kingdom Metazoa; phylum Chordata; class Mammalia; order Rodentia; family Muridae; genus Tokudaia; species Tokudaia tokunoshimensis. The sequence continues at coordinate 120,535,354 of BTHU01000014.1, forward strand.
GTTTACTAGTTGCTGGGAATTTAGTCATGAAGCACTCTTCTCACCTCATCATTTAAAAAAAACTATAATACTACAATATGCTATAATAAGATCTATCTGTAAAATAAATAAAATCCATTGAATCACCAGAGACGGGAAACAAAAAAATGAGTTGGTGATAAAGGAATTTAATTCTCAAGAATGAGGGGGCAGAGTCCTTTGGGACTACACAATGTTGAAGCTGAGGCCTGACCATCAAATACTCAGCCTGCTGCTGATACTGTAGCTGTTTTTATAGGCTAGAAGTGATTGTTTATTGGCCTAACACACAAAGTCATTAATGATAAATTTTGCAGAAAAATAGTAAGTTTTGAATCCACTGCAGCAATTCAAGAGAAACAACCCATTTAACATGACTTATATTTCAAGTATTCCCTCATTTCATGTTCTTTCTTTATCATCCTATCAATTAGTTGTTGATCTTAGTGCCTGGGTCACAGTCTGAAGAAAGGTCATCATGCCTAGTCATCTGAAACCATTCCACAAAACTATCCAAGAGCATTCTGACTCTACCATGGGGAAAATGATTTCTGGTCTTGTAGTACAATGAAGGAAGCTATGGGACATAAGTACAAAGTCATTTTGAAAATAATAACTCAATAACTAAAAATAAATTGCTTTTAAAGTCATTTTAGTAAGAAGTAATTTGAGTTATGAGTGTAGCTCACCTGTCCCTCAAAGAGTTACAGGAGTATCTTCTGTGCTACATATATTTCAGTAGGTAGCAGAGAGGAGAGAGGCTATGTCTACATTCAGGAGTTGGACCTAGGAACATCTCAATGAGTAGTAGCCTAATATTCCCTGAAAAATAGTAAGCCTGAGATGACAGCTAGTCCAGTGTCAGGCAGGCCCAAATGGACAAACAGGAAGCAAGGCAGAGACTAGAAGATTCCAGGCTGTGACTATGGGCCCCAGGAGGAGTGAGCCTAAGACAAATGACCCTTGCAAGGGCACACCTAGGCATGTTGGGTGAGAAGTGACCCCCAGATTAACACCAGACTGGTTCCATAGAGTCTGGACAGGGAGCAAGTCTGAGATGACCACCAGCCCTGGGCTGTGCAGACCTGGGGGAGGGGTCTGATCATGGCCAAGCTGACCGCTGCCCAGCCCCATAATGTACAAGTGAGACAAAACAGTCCTGAAACTACTCCTGGGATCACCCCAGACACTCAGCAACCCTAGGCACCACTAAGAACCAGTAAGTGGAGAAGAAATGGAGGAGAAAGAGAAGCAGAAGGATGTGGGCACAGTAAAGAGAGGCAGAACTGGAGACTTGAAGGTAGTGAGGAGCAGCCTGGGAACATGGTGAGGTCCTGGCCTGTGCTGCCACCAGGGGTGACATGTGGGTCCATGTCCCTGCAGGAGCAGGAGTCTGTTACCACCATGGCCAGGTAGACGTCTCTGGTTTGGGTTGCTGCCTGCGGACATGTTGATGTCTGAGGGCTTTGAAAAACTGGCCCCACCCTGCTGGGCTTGGTAGTAGAGCTGGCCCTGTGGGAATGAGATCAGACAGAACTGATCCCACCTCCAGCAAGCTGCGGCACTCAGGAAAGCAGACCTTGCACATTTCGGGAACTGCAGGTGAACTGGCCCCGAGGATATGAGGGAATGACGGAGAGCTAGCCATACCACTACTCATCTCTCATGCAGTGGCATGGACAAGGGAGAAATCCCCTCCTCCCTTCTTACCCTTACCACCTGCAGCAGTCAGGAGGCCTGGCCCTGGAGTAATAAAAGCAGGAGAGTTGGCCTTGTCCCTCATGAGCTGCAGTACATGGGGGAGCAGGCGCTGTACCTCACCTAGGCAGCAAGTTGAGCTTCCCCTACGTGAGGAGATTGCAGTAGAGCAGTCCCCAGGGGCACAAGCACAGGAGCACAAACCCTGCCTCGTGCTTGGTGGGCAGAGACCCAGACCAAGGAGACACACCCTTCTCCCCTCCCTCATCCCTGGACATCTATGGCAAATAAAAGAACTGGATCCTGTGTCGTGAAAGTGGAATTACTGGCTAAGTCCCTTGCCAGATGCAACTCTTTGGACAGCAGGTCCTGCAGTTAGCCTGGGCGACAGGGTGGAGATAGATTTCATCAAGGAATTTGCTGGTGAGCCTGCTCCAAGGGCTTGATAGCAGGAGAGCAGGCAGGCTAACCAGCTCCGATACTTCCCAGGCCCAGATACAGGGCTTTGGACTGGCCTACCCCAATATCTACCCCATACATGAATTGCTGGAATAAATGTAGTGGCTGTCCCTATAGGTGCAAAACTATAGGATCTCCGTGACACATGGCAACAACAGGATGTCTGAGAGGAGTCCATGCGAGGATCCAGAATTGATAGTGTAACAGAAGCCAGAGGCCTCAAACCAGACCAATGACTATTGCAATGAACGTGTTCAAGAAAAGAAGTGTGGACAAGAGGGTATATTATGAAACATACTGTGAAACACTTCAGCTTCCACAATGAGATTATTTTTCTCTATTGGGAGTAGGAAGTTGCAAGGGTGGCAAAGGAATATCAAGAGAAGACAAGATGAGTTCCCACTCATCACTGGGGTGCATGATGGGAAATTCACACAGAACAAAAATAATTGTAAATGGAGCTCAGTTTGTGGTATTTGTTTATCACACAACAATAACTAATATGACAATAATGACATACATCTATAGTTCTATCATCAAGAAGGCGATGCAGGAGGATCAATAGTTCACAGCCATACTTGACGACCTACTACTTTATGGGACACCCGAGGTTAAATGAGCTCCAATAATTAAACTAACAAATGAACAGTGGTTTATTTTACAAAATGGGTGGCAAGTACACTCTTTCTCAGATAAGGCATTACTACTATTAAATTATTTTTAGAAAAGCAAATTTGATCCAGAGTAAAGCTTTTAAAATAATTCAATGCAGGTAACTAGTGATCACTTCTAGTAAATGCAAGCCACCAAATTAATGCTACATTTAAACATTAATTAGTATCAGATTCTTAAAGAGTACAAAGTACCTGCCCATGGAGACTTTAAAATTTTTTTAGTCCTACTTTTCTTCCTTTATTAGTTATTTCTCTAATCTCTGTGGGGAAAATACCTGATAGAGCAATTTAAAGGGAAAAAGAATTGTGTTGGGATCATAGTGGAAAACGAATGGGACTCTTCATCTATGGATTTTTATTTCAGAAACATAAATGGTACCAATTTACATCTGCTTATAATTCTCCATGAGGAAATATTCCTGCTTTGATTCTGGATATTCCTTCAGATATGAAATTAATCAGTGCATCATGGTTTCACCTTATTCTGAACTCCTAACTATCAATGATTTTTAGTAAGTACACTATCATATTATACATATAAAAACTGGATTCATTGGTTTATAGCTACACTATTGTTTGTTCTATACTGAGCAAAATCATCTTGATTGTTCCCAATTAGGTATCTGATGCATGTTTAAGTCAATAAACTAAAACTTTGATAAAAAAAAAACTCACTGGACAATCTTTGTTTTTGCTTCATATCAAGTTTTTACTAAGGATATTTTTCACTAACTCCAAAAATATGTGTCTATAGAGTCAGTAGGTAAAATATTAAAGGTTTTTTAAAAAATCACCTAGTTCACTTTTCTATTGTTTGTTGATAAACTTAATTTTCAATGATCCCACATTCAATTAGAACTTTAAACAAAAATAAGTGGAAATTCATTATTCTGAAAGCAACTGATTGATAGGCATCAGGTTCATTTTTGTAACAGTGATAAGAAACACAGGGAAAAAGTGTTTCTAGTTTCATAGATTGAAAACTATGGATGATAATAAAATGTGGAAAGCCCCACTTGCATTTAAGTCTAAACGTGGAGGATTTAAATCAGCTTCAGCTGATGCCGAGGGAAAAGTCCCCTAGAATTTTGATCATTAAATGAGTATTTCCAGATATTTTTAAAATAAGTGCTATAAATATAGATGAATCATCTTTTGCATTGCTTCAAAAGGAAAAGCCTTCAGAGAAACATATGAAGTTACTTTTAAAATCTTAGTATATTTATGTGGATAAATTACCTCCAAAGAAATGTTTTAAGCAGAGATTTATATTACTCTGTGATTTACCAGATGCACATTTCATCAGGCTGTTTTATGACCTTGGAGCAAGAAGTCATAGGTGCTGACTAGAACACACATTTAAAAGAAGATTCTGTGCTCTGGTCACAATCAATTCTACAGAAGTTAAATTAAGGCAAATGTTGCAGAGACAAACACACACTTCCATAATACCAATTGGCATAAGTCTAGTATCTTCTAATATCATTAAGGTGTTAGACCCCTGAGGGTAAGTCTGAAAAGAAAAATATTTTCCTTGCCTTTTCCTAATTTCCTAATATAAGAATATGAATAAGATTTAGAACATTATTTTTGTTTTGAGACCAAACACTTCTGCAATACTAAAGATATGATTATAGATAAAATCAACTCAACATTCTTTCTATATCTTAATTTCAAATAGAAATACCTGATGTGAGGCAGATGCTCACAACCAACCATGAGCGCAGGGTCTCTGACAGAGCAGTTAGACAAAGACCTTTAGAAGCTGAAGGGGTTTGCAACCTCATAGGAAGAACAATAATATCAACCAACCAGACCCCTCCAGAGCTCCCAGGGACTAACCCATCAAGCAAGGGGTACACATGGCTCTCTGCATACATAGCAGAGGATTGCCTTGTCAGGAATCAATAGGAGGAGAGGTCCTTGGTCCTATGAAGACTTGATAGATTCCCCCTATGTAGGGGATTCTAGGGCAGGGAGGTGGGAGTGGGTTGGTTAGAGGAACACCCTCATACAAGTAGGGGAAGGAGGTCTGGATAGGGACTATCCGGGAGGGGTGGAAACTGGGAAAGGGGATAACATTTGAAATGTAAATAATTTATCCAATAAAAAACTTTAATGTCCCTCAACAGAGGAATCGATTCAGAAGATGTGGTATATTTACAACAATGGAATACTACTCTGCAATTAAAAACAATGAATTCACGAAATTCCTAGGCAAATGGTCAGAACTTGAAAATATCATCCTTAGTGAGGTAACCCAATCACAAAAGAATACACATGGTATGCAGTCACTGATAAGGGGACATTAACCCAGAATCTCGGAATACCCAAGACACAATTCACATATCAATAGATTTCTAAGAAGATGGAAGGAGAGACCCCTGGTCCTGGAAAGACTGGATGTAGGGCAATGCCAGGACAGAGAAGCGAGAGGGGGTTGAATGGGGAACAGAGGGAGGGAAGGGGGCTTATGGGATTTCGGAGAGGGTGGAAACGGGAAAGGGGAAATCATTTGGAATGTAAATAAAAAAACTTAGAAAAAAAAACTTTAAAAAAAGAAATACCGGATGTGCATAAAATGTAATCCACAATCTATACATGTAATGACTATGCTAATAGAAATAGCTAACTAGTAAAAATAAATTTAGCATGGGCTAAATAATATCATTTCCATATACATATTCAGCATTAAAATTATTGATAAAGTATTTTATATTCTATTTTTGATTTGAGTCTTAAACTACTATGTATTTCACAACTACAATCTGTTCTTGTTTCCATGAACAAATCCTACTAATGTGGCAGGAACTAGCACACTGGACACAGTGTCAGCATCTTGACCAAGAGTTTTCCTGTAAGAATCCAATTTATTTAGTCTGCTATTTCCAGAAAATGTATGCTAACAAACACTTTCATTTTTCAAGTTTCCCCTGCTGGGATGTCAGGTTAAGACTCCATGAGCTGACTTCAAAGTTTCTATCACTAAGCTAACCTCAAAGGAGAATAGAGAGAATAGAGAGGCTACTGTTCTAGGAAAGATGGTAGGTTATGGGGGATCTCAGGCAAGCCAGGAGCCAAGTACTGATTGTAGTGAAAATTCTGGTTTCTTTAAAAAAAAAACACAGAAGTATTATAAGAATGTTTCCATTTTGATCCCAGGTGTGGGGCTGTGGGACTGCTTTGCAGCAACTATGATTTGCCTCATGCTCTAGCAGAGGCATGGTTTTGCCAGCTACAGACAGTTCCTATGATTATGTGACATTTGGGATTCTTGAACATTTTCAGAGGGTATATAAATTCTAGGACCCTGAGGCAGTATGGTTTGTAGGTTGGTGATTGTTGATTGTTGTCAGTTGTTGTTGGACATGATTTGTTAAGTTGTTATGCACAAAGAATAAACAACAAGAAGAAATTAGATAGCCTGATGGCAAAGATCAAACTTGCCCAAAGGAACAAGCAGCCCCTAACCAACAGGAAGTAGTCTAATGACAACATTACCCCCTTTCTGATCCCTGACTTTACTCAGGAATCTCTTTCCTTTCCTCTCTATTCTTCTTTCTCTCCTATCTAGTGATAGAGAGTGAAACTTTGGGGGAGAAAAGTTCGGAGAAAAAGAACCACAAGGTAGCAAACACTAACTAGAAGCAAAGAAGAAACAAGAAATTGTATTCAAAGATCTATCTCTATCTCTATCTCCCCCTCTATCCTTGTTTTCTCTCCTATCTAGTGAGAGGTGTTAAAAATAAAACCAGCAAGTAAACAATTGAATGAAGAGTTTATTTTCAAAAGCATTTTTAGGGAAAAACAAAACAAATAAACAAAGCAAAACAAACAAAGAAATTTCATGAAACTAGCGTTGTTATATAGCCAAAATGTAGGTGCTATAATGTGATTCCAGAACTATCATGTCTTAGCCAGTGTTTCCCATTGGTGATATTTCCCAGAAATGTCAGGAAAATCAGGCCCAATTGTGGTTGGTCTCAATTTCACAATCCCTTTCCTTCAATCACGTCCAGCTCTAAAACAAATTTTTCAAAGGTTAGCAGTACAGATTAAATTTTGCCAAGTTTATGCATAGTCCTTAAAATGCAATAGGTGTTGAGTGTTATGACATTGTTCTCTGAGAAAATTTCTGTCTCAGGCTAATATGTTTGGAACAGAATCTGAACTCAGACATTCCATTCTGAAGTCATTAACCTAAATATATGTTATACTAGCTCTTCAGGTACATATTCATATTTACACAAAAGTATTTGTATATGTATACATATAACTACATATGAAATCTTATTATTGCCTAAATGTTTGTGAGCAACCAGAGAATATTCTGGGGCAGAAGTAAATACAGCTGGGAGGGGGTCAGGTATGAGTGGCATATATCTCATGTAATGATCCAAACTCCTTGCTCCTTCTGTCTGTGAGGGAATGTATGTAGGCCTGACATTGTTGAAGCTCTTTAAAAGATGCTCATTGCTACTCTGATGAAGATGGCAGTGACTGTTGTTCTCAGATGACAGCATTTCATAGCATAGCTATCTTATTGCTCATGAATAACGAAACAACAAACTGATACAACATATAATGTGTATGTATATACATGAATTTATATCTTAAATACAGTTACTTCATTTGACACAATAATATTCCTTTCAAGACCCTAAAAAACTTTCCTTATCGTGATGCTTAGTGGGAGCAAAGCAACTGCTAAACAATAAGCTATTGGTATCACCCTTGGTCACATTTCAGAATTAAAGTTAATTTCTTATTGATAGAGATATGCATTTGTGATACAAAATTTGGGGGATTAAAGCTAAATCTAACCCAAAAGTCCCCTCCCTGAGGACTAGCAATCACAGCATCATAAGATACTATAGAAGCTGTCAATATAAAAAGAATAAGCCCTATCTGGGTATGATGCCAACAAAACAAAACAATGGCCATCAGGGCAAGACGTTTTCAAATGTGTAACTGTGGCCCTTATATCTTGTCAGTAGCCAATAGCTATCTAACTGGATATAAGTCTTGCTTAATAGGAAGGAATTCATTCCCTCTGTAAACCTAGCCAACTAGCCATGGCTGGCTAGGCCATAGACCCTAGAAGAGAACATATTATTACCAATTTCCAAGAAAAGTAAAATATCTAACTACATTCTCAATACTTAGATTTGTACCCACAAAAAAGTATAGCCCTCATTCCTCACCAAAGAAGTTTCTCTTTGCAGAAGATGGAGCTTTAAAGAAACCTACAATTAATTAAACTGCGGAGAGATGGGAAATGCAGAGAGACTGTGGGAAACACATTCCCAAACAATGCAGCACAACCCGCACACCTAAGGCTCAGAGAATATGGCAGAAGAGTGATAGAAAGAAGTCTACTGAGAGATTGTGTCTTTAATATATGACAGGGAAACTACACCCATGAATTTTCAACAATATTGCTTTCTAAATAGACCTGAAAAATGGCAATACCACTTGGCAAGGCAGTGAGGATGGGGAAAGCTCATGGGACCCCACCCCTAGTTGAAGGGCTATAGAAAATTAATGCTGACAGGAAGAGAATAAGGTTTCTCTTCAAGTAGTTGTCCAATACCAGTTCATCAGTACCAAAACAAGCACATATGAGTAACACTAAACAAAATAACTAGGTTGTATTTATGTATTTATACCTATGTCATTATGTAGCAATAATTTAAAAAATAAAATGAAGGGATGAACTTGAGAAGGAAATAGGAAGAGACATGGAAATAACTGGAGGGAGGAAGAAGGGAAAGAAAATAATGTAACCACAGGACACATATATAAAAATAAAATAAAATTGAAAAATTCATAAGAAATGAGCTGTTTTTACCCACAAATAATAGTGCCACTGTAGTATATTACAGATATCTTGCTGGGTTGACTATTGTCATTGTTCATAGGTTTCACAGCTGCATAGGACCACTGATTCTTTCCACCTTAACACAAGGCATAGTATGTTTTGATAATGTAAGAGATTGTCCTCGGGAATGAAACTTCCAAATCCTGTCAATCCAGCTTTCGCAAAATTTGGGGTCCAAAGTATTTGCAGTATTTTCTGCAGTGGGGTCTTACATTTCAAGTTTTAGGAGGCAAGGAAGGGCAATGACATCAGTCAATAGTGATTTTGGAATCTTGGATTCCAATGATCAATAATTTGAAAGCATGTTTCTCATGCCAAACACTGGAGCTTTTGTGAGATAGTTTATGGATTTTAGGGAGAGTTTTATCACATTTTGTTTTATTTTATGTGTGTGTGTGCGCGCGCGTGTGTGTGCATGTGTGTTCATATATAGTATTTGCATTTTTAAGCAAACTTAAGCAATATTTCCTATGGCTTTTTCAAACAACTTTAGTATTTATACTAAATACTAATTAGGAGTAGTATTTATCTCTCCTCCTTCCCTCTTCTTCTCTATTACTTTCTCTTCCATCCTCCAGATGTAGTCCATTCTTCCCATTTTCACCCTTTTCCCTTCATAGCACCTGTGTTGTTGTAGGTAGTCAGTACTCGTTTAATTGGACTTATGACTAAGTTGTTTTACAGTCATGTCTGATACTGAAAACCTACCCAAAGAGCAGATCCATGGATGGAGCTGTAACAGACCTTATAGGAGGACCTTCTACTCTCAGTTTTCCCGAACCAATATAATGTCTGCTTTCTAACTACTTAACCTGCATATATGGGTATCTCTCACCCCTTATCAATGAAGCTTCTTTTTGCAACAGGGGATACTACCACAGAGATCCACAATTGGCTATAATACAGAGGTATGGATTACTAAATCTATAATGCAAGCCCCACACCTAAGGCTCACTGGCCATCATGAAAGAGGAATCCAGAGGACAGGGATACCTGCTTCTAAATATTATCCTTTAGACATGAGAGAGAAACTGTACTCATGACATTTCAGCGTCATTGCCCGAACATGACTTATATAATGACAACATCAGTTGACATTCCAACATGGATAGGGGAAGAGCTGCAAGCCATCGGCTGCTTAGAGAAGCAAAATCATTCTTTTCTTGAAATGATGCCATCATAGATTAACAAATTCCAGTGGTTAGCCCTAAATAATTTATATAAGTGCAACACTAAATGAGAAGAATAAATTATACACTTATATGTGTGTAAATAATAATTATATAAGACATTGTGAACTTAAAAGGAGGGGCATGGAAAGTGTTGGAGGGGGAGAGAGAGGAGCAGAAACTATATAAATACAATACTGACACATTGCCTTGCTCTCTATCTTGTTATTTTCTATCTTGAATTATAATTTGTTGAACTTCTTTTTAATTTATTTTGTTTTGACTCCGCCATCTTTGCTCCAGTGGCCGGGAAGTTGGGACTGCCAGGCTCGGAGACAGACAGGCATAATATCTCTTGGGTCTCGGGCGGCTTGTGTGTATGCTGCTCCCAAGAGCTGGGCAGATCTGCAGTAACCAGCGCGCCAGCTCTGCTGTGGGACTTCTGCCTGGCAGAGGGACCCCCCGCACTGGGCAGGAGCCTACCAGCTTCCCTTCCGCGACCTCTGTTCCAGTAGACTGCACTGAAGAGACAGGTACCCAGGTTCTCCCCAATATAACATCGCTTGGGACAAGGCCTGTTGGGGCTTCCGTCTGCTCCCAAGAACGGGACAGCACTGTGGTCTTCTGGGCGCCAGATCTGCTGTAGGCCATCGCCTCTGCAGAGTGACCAGCGACACCAAGAGAGTGCAGAGTGCACTTCGCCATCTTTGCTCCAGTGGCCGGGAAGTTGGGACTGCCAGGCTTGGAGACAGACAGGTATAATATCGCTTGGGTCTCGGGCAGCTTGTGTGTACGCTGCTCCCAAGAGCTGGGCAGATCTGCAGTAACTAGCTTGCCAGCTCTGCTGTGGGACTTCTGCCTGGCAGAGGGACAACCCCTCCCCGCCATTCTGGAAGAGACCACACAACCCTGCACAGGGCAGGAGCCTACCAGCCTCCCTTTGGCGATCTCTGCTTCAGGAATCCACTACGCTAAGCCTTTGGATGTGCAAGGACTCCCCAATATAACATCACGTAGGGCAAGGCACGTCAGGGCTACAAAGTCACTCAGGAGCAGGGCAGGCCCCAGAAATCGGTGCCGGGGGGGATCCTGGTAATCCAGGGGGGCCAGAAATAGCTCTGCAGGCTCACAGGAGGTCCAACCAATAGCCAGTGACAGCAGGACCAACTAACATCAGAGGTAACCAGATGGAAAAAGGCAAACGTAGGAACGTTACTAACAGAAATCAAAGTAATATGGCACCATCTGAACCCAACTTTCCAACAACAGCAAGTCCTGGATACCCCACCACACCCGAAAGACAAGATCTGGATTTCAAATCACTTCTCATGATGCTATTAGAGGATCACAAGAAGGACACAAATCTAATAAAGAATTAAAGGAGACCATGAATCAACGGTTAGAAGCACTTACAAAGGAAACACAAAAATTGGTTAGAGAAATGCAGGAGAACATGGATCAAAAGATGGAGGCGCACAAGGAGACAACACAAAAATCGCTTAACGAGATGAATCAACGGGTAGATGCACTCACAAAGGGATCACAAAAATTGCATAAAGAAATGCAGAAGAATATGGGTCAACAGACAGATGCCCATAGAGAGGCAACACAAAAATTGTTTAAAGAAATGAATCAACGGATAGATGCCCTTACAAAGGAAACACGAGAACTGCATAAAGAAATGCAGGAGACGATGGATCAACAGATGGATTCCCATGAGGAGGAAACACAAAAATCACTCAGAGAAATGCAGGAGAATGTGGGTCAACAGGCAGAAATCCTGAAAGAGGAAACACAAAAATACCTTAAAGAAATAGAGGAAAATACAAACAAACAAGTGAAGGATCTCAGCAAATCCATTTAGGAACTAAAAAAGGAAGTAGAAACAACTAAGAAATCACAAAGGGAGACAACTTTGGAAATAGAAAACCTTGGGAAGAAATCAGGAGTCATAGATGCAAACATCAACAATAGAATACAAGAGATGGAAGAAAGAATCTCAGGTGCTGAAGATTCCATAGAAAGCATCGACTCAACAGTCAAAGAAAATGCAAAATGCAAAAAACGTGTAACTCAAAACATCCAGGAAATCCAGGACACAATGACAAGACCAAACTTAAGGATTATAGGTATAGATGAGAGTGAAGATTTACAACTTAAAGGGCCAGTAAACATCTTCACCAAAATTATGGAGGAAAACTTCCCTAACCTAAAGAGAGAGATGCCGATGAACGTACAAGAAGCCTACAGAACTCCAAACAGACTGGACCAGAACAGAAATACCTCCTGTCACATAATAATCAAAACACCAAATGTACTAAACAAAGAAAGAATATTAAAAGCAGTAAGAAAAAAGGGCCAAGTAACATACAAAGGAAGACCTATCCGAATCACATCAGACTTCTCACCAGAGACTATGAAAGCCAGAAGATCCTGGGCAGATCTCATGCAGACACTAAGAGAGCAAAAATACCAGCCTAGACTACTATACCCAGCAAAACTCTCAATCACCATAGATGGAGAGACCAAGATATTCCATGATAAAACCAAATTTTCACAATATCTTTCCACAAATCCAGCCCTGCAAAGGATAATAGGTGGAAACCGCCAATAAAGGGAAAGAAACAACACCCTGGAAAAAATGAGATAATAACCTTCTTGAATCAAACCCAAAAGTAGATAACCACTCAAACATAAAGATAGCGTCAAGAATGGCAGATGGCAATAATCACTATGCCTTAATCTCTCTTAATATCAATGGTCTCATTTCCCCAATTAAAAGATATAGACTAGCAGACTGGATATGTAAACAGGACCCAGCATTTTGCTGCATGCAGGAAACGCACCTCAGTGTCAAAGACAAACACTACCTCAGAGTAAAAGGCTGGAAAAAAATTTTACAAGCAAATGGCACCAAGAAACGAGCCGCAGTAGCCATCCTAATATCAGATAAAATTGATTTTCAACCTAAAGTCATCAAAAAAGACACAGAAGGACACTACATACTGATCAAGGGAAAAATCCACCATCAAGAACTCTCAATTCTGAATATCTATGCACCAAAAGCAAGGGCACACTCATTCATAAAAGAAACTTTACTAAAGCTCAAAGCACACATCGCACCACACACAATAATAGTGGGTGACTTCAACACCCCGCTCTATGAAATGGATCGTTCAGGAAAGCAGAAACTAAACAGGGACACAGAGAATCTAATAGAAGCCTTGGACCAAATGGAACTAACAGATATATATATATAGAGAACATTTCATCCTAGAGCTAAAGAATACACCTTCTTCTCAGCTCCTCATGGTACCTTCTCCAAAATTGACCATATAATTGGTCACAAATCAGACCTCAACAGATATAAGAAGATAGAACTAATCCCATGCCTCCTATCAGATAACTATGGAATAAGGGTGGTCTTCAATGGCAACAAAAACAAAAGAAAACCCACGTACACATGGGGGCTGAACAATGCTCTACTCGATAACTTGGTCAAGGTGGAAATAAAGAAAGAAATCAAAGACTTTTTGAAAGTTAATGAAAATGAAGGCACAACATACCCTAATTTATGGGACACAATGAAAGCAGTGCTAAGAGGAAAATTCATAGCCCTGAGTGCCGCCAAAAAGGAACAGGAGACAGCATACACTAACAGCTTAATAGCACACCTGAAAGCCCTGGAACAAAAAGAAGCAAATACACCAAAGAGGAGTAGAAGGCAGGAAATCATCAAACTCAGGGCTGAAATCAATCAACTAGAAACAAATAAAACCATACAAAGAATCAACAAAACGAGGAGTTGGTTCTTTGAGAAAATCAACAAGATAGATAAGCCCTTAGCCAGACTAGTCAGAGGGCACAGAGATAGTATCCAAATTAATAAAATCAGAAACAAAAAAGGAGAGATAACAAGAGAAACTGAGGAAATTCAAAAAATCATCAGATCCTACTACAAAAACCTGTATTCAACACAACTAGAAAATCTCGAGGAAATGGACAATTTCCTTGAAAGATACCAAATATCAAAATTAAATCAGGATCAAATAGACCACCTAAAGCGTCCTATAACCCCTGAAGAAATAGAAGTTGTCATTGGAAGTCTTCCAACCAAAAAAAGCACAGGTCCAGATGGTTTTAGTGCAGAATTCTATCAGACCTTCAAAGAAGACCTAACACCAATACTCTTCAAACTGTTCCACAAAATAGAAACAGAAGGAACACTACCCAACTCGTTCTATGAAGCCACAATTACACTAATATCAAAAGCACACAAAGATCCGACAAAGAAAGAGAATCTCAGGCTAAACTCTCTTATGAATATCGATGCAAAAATACTCAATAAAATTCTTGCCAACTGAATCCAAGAACACATCAAAACTATTATTCACTACAATCAAGTAGGATTCATCCCAGGGATGCAGGGATGGTTCAATATAAGGAAATCCATCAATGTAATCCACTACATAAACAATCTCAAAGAAAAAAACCACATGGTCATCTCATTAGATGCTGAGAAAGCATTTGGCAATATTCAGCATTCTTTCATGCTAAAGGTCTTGGAAAGATCAGGTATTCGAGGCCCATATCTAAACATAGTAAAAGCAATTTACAGCAAACCGGTAGCCAGCATCAATCTAAATGGAGAGAAACTTGAAGCAATCCCACTAAAATCAGGGACTAGAAAAGGCTGCCCTCTCTCTCCATATCTTTTCAATATAGTACTTGAACTTCTAGCTAGAGCAATTAGACAACAAAAAGAGGTCAAAGGGATACAAATTGGAAAGGAAGAAGTCAAACTATCACTATTTGCAGACGATATGATAGTATAATTAAGTGACCCAAAGAACTCCACCAGAGAACTTCTACAGCTGATAAAGGACTTCAGCAAAGTCGCCGGATATAAAATCAACTCAAGCAAGTCAGTAGCCTTCCCATACTCAAAGGATAAGCAGGCTGAGAAAGAAGTAAGAGAAATGATACCCTTCACGATAGCCACAAACCATATAAAGTATCTTGGTGTGACTCTAACCAAAGAAGTTAAAGATCTGTATGACAAGAACTTCAAGTCTCTGAAGAAAGAAATTGAAGAAGACCTCAGAAGATGGAAAAATCTGCCATGCTCATGGATTGGCAGAATTAATATAGTAAAAATGACCATCTTACCAAAAGTAATATATAGATTCAATGCAATCCCCATCAAAATCCCAACTCAATTCTTCATAGAGTTAGAAAGAGCAATTCAAAAATTCATCTGGAATAACAGAAAACCCAGGATAGCTAAAACTATTCTCAAGAGTAAAAGAACTTCTGGGGGAATCAGTATCCCAGACCTCAAGCTGTACTACAGAGCAATAGTGTTAAAAACCGCATGGTATTGGTACAGTGACAGGCATGTAGATCAATGGAACAGAATTGAAGACCCAGAAATGAATCCATACTCCTATGGTCACTTGATCTTTGACAAAGGAGCTAAAACCATCCAGTGGAAAAAAGATAGCCTTTTCAACAAATGGTGCTGGCTCAACTGGAGTTCAACATGCAGAAGAATGCAAATTGACCCATTCTTATCTCCTTGCACTAAGCTCAATTCCAAGTGGATCAAGGACCTCCACATAAAACCAGACACACTGAAACTAATAGAAAGGAAACTAGGGAAGAACCTTGAACATATGGGCACAGGGGAGAATTTCCTGAATAGAACTCCAATAGCTTATGCTCTAAGATCAGGAATAGACAAATGGGACCTCATTAAATTACAAAGTTTTTGCAAGGCAAAAGACACTGTCAAAAAGACAAAGCGGCAACCAACTAACTGGGAAATGATCTTTACCAACCCTACATCCGACAGAGGGCTAATATCCAATATATACAAAGAACTCAAGAAGTTAAACTCCAGAGAGGCAAGTAACCCTATTTAAAAAATGGGGTACAGAGCTAAAGAAAGAGTTCTCACCTGAGGAATATCTAATGGCTGAGAAGCACCTAAAGAGATGTTCATCATCCTTAGTCATTAGGGAAATGCAAATCAAAACAACCATGAGATTCCATCTCACACCAGTCAGAATGGCTAAGATCAAAAACACAGAGGACAGCAGCTGTTGGCGAGGATTTGGAGAAAGAGGAACACTCCTCCACTGCTGGTGGAATTGCAAGCTGGTACAACCACTCTGGAAAGCAGTCTGGCAGTTCCTCAGAAAACTGGGCCTGACACTCCCGGAGGATCTGGCTATACTACTCCTGGGCATATACCCAGAGGCTTTACCTTCATGCAATAAGGACACATGCTCCACTATGTTCATAGCAGCCTTATTTATAATAGCCAGAAGCTGGAAAGGACCCAGATGTCCCTCAATGGAGGTATGGATTCAGAAGATGTGGTATATCTACACAATGAAATACTAGTCTGCAATTAAAAACAATGAATTCACGAAATTCCTAGGCAAATGGTCAAAACTTGAAAATATCATCATTAGTGAGGTAACCCAATCACAAAAAGAACACTCATGGTATGCAGTCACTGATAAGGGGATATTAACCCAGAATCTCGGAATACCCTAGACTCATTCGCATATCAATAGATTTCTAAGAAAATGGAAGGGAGAGACCCCTGGTCCTGGAAAGACTGGATGTAGGGGAACACCAGGACAGAGAAAGGAGAGGGGGTTGAATGGAGAAAAGAGGGAGGGAAGGGGGCTTATGGGACTTTCGGGGAGGGAGTTAATGGGAAAGGGGAAATGATTTGGAATGTAAATAAAAAAAAACTTAGAAAATAAAAAAAAAAATTATTTTATTTCAAGACAGGACCTGAAAGGCCAGTGCTGAGCTTACAATCCTCCTGTCCCAGCCTTCTGGGTGCATAAATTATAGGTGTATACCATCATTCCCAGCTTTATCTCAGATCCTTAATCATACAATAAAGAAAATCAGACTCTGTAACTCATATTTGCCAATAGGTTCTGCATGGATAACTTTGTAAATGACCCAGTGACACAGATATAGCAGTTGCATTACACCCAAAGATGTAAATAAGAAAACAAAAGCTAAGAGATCCTGGACTTACTAAAGAACATGTGATCTACCTATGGCAGCAGAGGAAACATGATTTGCTATGTTTCATCATCTGTCATCTTAATTTTTTTTCTCCTTCACACTTCCCTGCCACTTACAGCATTTAAGATTTTCCTACACAATGTAAATAAAGATTTCAACTGTATGAAAGCAAAGGTATGTACTCAAATTGAAAGAACATCATCAGTAGTAAATATCCAGAAGCAGAAGCATTCCAATGTAAAACTGTGACAAAATCAACCTCTAGAAGTTGACAAAGTTCTCTCCTGTGTCACGCTTGCCTACAGCAACTTCTCTCTATTGACAGGCTGGGAAGCAGGACAAAATGTGTTTGGGGAATTCAGAATTGGAATGAGGAATATTTGAGAGGGCCAAAGTCATGCAACATGAGGAGAGTATGAAATTCAACTCTAATGTTCCAGTCGACAGTCACTGTCTCTGCTTTCATTGGGATTGACAGAAATACCAGGAATGACTTGTGCATTTTGTGGCCTTTGTGAATACTGTGTTTCCTTTCCATTGTTTCTGTCAAAAGTTGTAGAGAAAGAGACTGGTCTTCATTTCAGAATATTCTAAATCACACCAAACGACTTCAGCTGTGAATGGATAAAATAAAGACAAGCAATGATAAATAAACTCTTATATTTCTGGGTGGTTGAAGTGGTTCCAGCTGTTGGTCTAATTCTATCTATGCAGAAAACTGCTTTCAGCAAACTCAAACTAAATTGCTCAACTAACTTGAATGAATAAAATTTTACTGGAGAGCTGACAAAAAGTAGTTTGTAACAATTAGGTCAGAAATGTAACAAAGTAAATAGGAAGAGGAATTATATTTTTAAATGTTTTTAAATGTACTGAGAAAGGAAAGAGGCGTTCGCCAAAATTTAATATTAACTAATACTGAAAATTCATAGCTTCAAAGTTTTATTGGAAAGGCTCTCTCCATTCTTTAGCATTTAAACTCTGTTACATAATTGTGGAATTCATGTATTACAAATGGATTCACTCATTTGGTTTTCTCTATCTACAAACAGTCATCATTCTGAAGAATACACATATCTTAACGATGACATAATCAATGATGTCCTTTGATTTATGGAATCATGTTGACCCCTTATATCAATCAAAAGAAATTTTGTTAAATGAGCCTTATATCATATCCTAGAGTAAAACAAACTAAAATTTTGTCAAGTCTAGAAAATCAGAGTGTATAATGAAAACTTGTGAAACTTTAAGATTTTCGTTAAGATTTTCATTTAATTATAATTTTTCCTAGAGTATATTATTTCTATTTTCCCTCCCTCAACTCCTCTCAGACCCTCCCCACATCTCTATCCACTTAAATATTATGTTACCTCCCAGCAAAAAAAAAAGCAAAGCAAATACACACACACACACACACACACACACACACACACACACACACACACACACACACGCACAAAATGGAGTCTCCCAGGCATTTAGCTTGCTTTGGAGTATGGTTGATATACCTAGTGAGAAAACTGATTTTACTCTGTTCTGACAAATATTAATTGCAAATAGTGTTTACATTAGGAGGGAGAAATTCTGCCACTATTCTGAGAAAAGAACATGGAAAAAATGAGCCAAACAACATTCTGCTTTGTTCATAATCAATGCCTCACTCAACCCTCATCATGGAAGTTTCTTCTTCAGTAGATGGGAATGAATACAGAAACCACCAACAGGACAATGTGTAGAGAGTAGACACATAGAAGCACTTGGTCCTAAATGGAATGTCTTCAACAAATCCCTACCCTAAAGGGTCAAGAGTCTATGAGGGAGAGGAAGAAGAGACATTGTGAGAGCCAGAGGTGATGGATGACACCAAGGGTGTCTTCGAGACACATTATACTGATGCACATGTGAACTTAAGATACTGTTACAATAGGCACAGCACTTGCACAGGTTCAAGTCCTACAGGATTCCAGCACTGAGATGGAAAAGTGGACAGAGATTCCCACATGTAACAAAGCTTGAGATTTTCATGAATGAAAGTTAGAAAAGGACAATCACCCACTTCATTTTACAGATGATACACAGGGGGTAGGCACAGAATATCAAGTCATGCCATTGGTACTTGCAACTGTAAGAAGTGGACCCGGAACACCAGTATCCATCTGTGATGGTTTGGATATGCTTGGGACAGGGAGTGGCACAATTAGGGGGTGTGGCCTTGTTGGAATAGGTGTGTCACTGTGTGTGTGGGCTTTAGTACCCTAGTCTCAGCTTCCTGGAAGCAAATATTCTGCTAGCAGTCTTCAGATAAAGATATAGAACTCTCAGCTCCTCCTGCACCATGCCCACCTGGATGCTGCCATGCTCTTGCCCTGATGATAGCATACTGAAGCTCTGAATCCATAAGCCAGCCTCAATTAAATGTTGTCATTTATAAGTGTTGCCTTGGTCATGGTGTCTGTTCACAGCACTAAAAACCTAGCTAAGCTCTGTACCCCATTTTTTAATAGGGTTACTTGCCTCTCTGGAGTCTAACTTCTTGAGTTCTTTGTATATATTGGATATTAGCCCTCTGTCGGATGTAAGGTTGGTAAAGATCATTTCCCAGTTAGTTGGTTGCCGCTTTGTCTTTTTGACAGTGTCTTTTGCCTTGCAAAAACTTTGTAATTTAGTGAGGTCCCATTTGTCAATTCTTGATCTTAGAGCATAAGCTATTGGAGTTCTATTCAGGAAATTCTCCCCTGTGCCCATGTGTTCAAGGTTCTTCCCTAGTTTCCTTTCTATGGGGTACAGAGCTAAACAAAGAGTTCTCACCTGAAGAATATCTAATGGCTGAGAAGCACCTAAAGAGATGTTCATCATCCTTAGTCATTAGGGAAATGCAAATCAAAACAACCCTGAGATTCCATCTCACACCAGTTAGGATGGCTAAGATCAAAAACACAGGAGACAGCAGTTGTTGGTGAGGATGTGGAGAAAAAGGAACACTCCTCCACTGCTGGCAGAATTGCAAGCTGGTACAACCACTCTGGAAAGCAGTCTGGCAGTTCCTCAAAAAACTGGGCATGACACTCCCGGAGGATCTGGCTATACCACTCCTGGGCATATACCCAGAGGCTCTACCTGCATGCAATAAGAACACATGCTCCACTATGTTCATAGCAGCCTTATTTATAATAGCCAGAAGCTGGAAAGAACCCAGATGTCCCTCAACGGAGGAATGGATTCAGAAGATGTGGTATATCTACACAATGGAATACTACTCTGCAATTAAAATCAATGAATTCATGAAATTCCTAGGCAAATGATCAGAACTTGAAAATATCATCCTTAGTGAGGTAACCCAATCACAAAAGAACACACATGGTATGCAGTCACTGATAAGGGGATATTAACCCAGAATCTCGGAATACCCTAGACACAATTCGCATATCAATAGATTTCTAAGAAGATGGAAGGAGAGACCCCTGGTCCTGGAAAGACTGGATGTAGGGGAACGCCAGGACAGAGTAAGGAGAGGGGGTTGAATGGAGAAAAGAGGGAGGGAAGGGGGCTTATGGGACTTTCGGGGAGGGAGTTAATGGGAAAGGGGAAATGATTTGGAATGTAAATAAAAAATAACTTAGAAAATAAAAAAAAAAAAAACCTCGCTAAGGCACCATCAGTCACCAGTGATCCTCATAGGTGTTACATCATGCTTTTCCATGAATGTGCCTTCACAGTAGCCTATCTTTACCTGCTGAACATCAACCTTGGTTTTCCTCAAAATTCTATTTGTGAAATAGCAGCCTCAGAGACAGCCAGATGTTTGCTAAAATGCAAACTCTTGGGTCCACTTCTAGACCCATTAAAGCAGAGTCAGAATTTGATTGCCTACATACTGTTCATGAATCATTGTCTTCAATCAGGCTTAATCCACCTTGGCTTATTATATCCCAAGTTATATCTTAAAAATAAAAATTAAAAAATCAACTACACAAGGGGATAAGCAAACAAAAAACAGAGGAGATTCTTTTAAAGACATACTTTATTTTTTTTGTATAATGATGCAATTGACATAGTAAATAATACCATTTTAAAATGATTTGATGTCATTTTAAATGGAAAAATATGAAAATCCCTTTCCTAATAACAATTTTTTAAGAATCACATATTCCCAGAAGTGGTGGCGCATGCCTTTAATCCCAGCACTTGGGAGGCAGAGGCAGGCTGATTTCTTTTTTTTTTTTATTTACATTCCAAATCATTTCACCTTTCCCATTTCCTCCCTCCCTGAAAGTCCCATAAGCCCCCTTCCCTCCCTCTTTTCTCCATTCAACCCCCTCTCGTTTCTCTGTCCTGGTGTTCCCCTACATCCAGTCTTTCCAGGACCAGGGGTCTCTCCTTCCATCTTCTTAGAAATCTATTGATATGTGAATTGTGTCTAGGGTATTCTGAGATTCTGGGTTAGTATCCCCTTATCAGTGACTGCATACCATGTGTGTTCTTTTGTGATTGGGTTACCTCACTAAGGATGATATTTTCAAGTTCTGACCATTTACCTAGTAATTTCGTGAATTCATTGTTTTTAATTGCAGAGTAGTATTCCATTGTGTAGATATACCACATCTTCTGAATCCATTCCTCCATTGAGGGACAACAGAACTCCAATAGCTTATGCTCTAAGATCAAGAATAGACAAATGGACCTCATTAAATTACAAAATTTTTGCAAGGCAAAAGACACTGTCAAAAAGACAAAGCAGCAACCAACTAACTGGGAAATGATCTTTACCAACCTTACATCCAACAGAGGGCTAATATCCAATATATACAAAGAACTCAAGAAGTTAAACTCCAGAGAGGCAAGTAACCCTATTAAAAATGGGGTACAGAACTAAACAAAGAGTTCTCACCTGAAGAATACCTAATGGCTGAGAAGCACCTAAAGAGATGTTCATCATCCTTAGTCATTAGGGAAATGCAAATCAAAACAACCCTGAGATTCCATCTCACACCAGTCAGGATGGCTAAGATCAAAAACACAGAGACAGCAGTTGTTGGCAAGGATGTGGAGAAATAGGAGCACTCCTCCAGTGCTGGTGGAATTGCAAGCTGGTACAACCAGTCTGGAAAGCAGTCTGGCGGTTCCTCCGAAAACTGGGCGTGACACTCCCAGAGGATCCGGCTATACCACTCCTGGGCGTATACCCAGAGGCTTTACCTGCATGCAATAAGGACACATGCTCCACTATGTTCATAGCAGCCTTATTTATGATTTCTGAGTTTGAGACCAGCCTGGTCTACAGAGTAAGTTCCAGGACATCCAGGGCTATACAGATAAAACCTGTCTCAAAAAAATGACAACAACAAAAATGAATCACATATTCTAAAAGAGTCAATAAATCCATGTATTCAGTTACTAGCCATACCTAATTCTATTGCACTATAGAGTTAAAAACAAAGCCCAGATATTACAATCACTGCCTCAAAGGGATAGCACATGTTGGACTCTTTTGGAATTAAAAACTTCTTCATGTTATGTCAATAAACAGAAACTTGAACTCACATTTTACCATGGGAGTACAAGGGGAACAGACATCTATGATAATGTGAAACAAGAAAACAGTTAACTGTATATCTTCTTCCTGATTCATGACAAAACAGAATGGTGTCCCTAGTCCAGTTAAAAGTAATATGTCAGTACCCTTGTTTTAATTTTTTTGAGGAACCCATACAAGTCTTGCTACAAGGGGGAACTGAGGACAGATAGGCAACATGCTTCATAACATGCTTGAGCTCAGTGAGATGCTAATTTGCAAATCAAGTGTAAAAGTGGCAAGTGTATACATGTCCTAAAAGGCTGCAATGGGGACCCAGAATCAGATTTCTATTTCTGTAAGAGATTCATTAAATGTCATTAATACCATAGACAGAAGGACAGATAGCAGCATGGTGGGGCCTCAGAGAAAAGACCACATAGCAAAGTAAAGAATCCACAAATAATTTATAGGAAGGGAGGGGTTTTGTTCCATGTGATTGATAGGTGGTCTGTAGCACTGGCTCGCAATCAAACTTTCTCCAAGGCATGGCTGGCAGGGCTGTCTGTTAGTCTGGAGCTCTGTATTGAGATTCAGCTATGAGGGTGGAGAGAGCAAGAATCTAGAACACGTTGATACAAGAACTTGAAGAAATAATGTAGTTCTGACTAACAGTTATGCTTTGGTACATATATGTGCACATGTGAACATGTTAATGTGCACACGTGTACATTAATGTGCACATGTGAACATGTTAATGTGCACATGTGTACATGTTAATGTGCACATGTATTTGTGTCTGTACTTGTGTCTCTGTTAGTAAGAACCAGAGCATTTCTTTACACAGCATCGAAACCTAGTTTCAGTGCCTGATTTCCCCTCTCCACTGTCTCCCATGAAAATATTTTAAACACCAGTTGGGCCAATTTTACAATGTGGGGCTCTGGTTATAAATCTTAGTAAAATTTAGTCAATATTTACACATTAAAAGAATTCACACCAATGATTTTCATTCTATAACTTCAAAAGTAGTTTTTTGTATTGCTTCATGGATGGGTGGATATGTGAGGAAAAAAATGTTGGTTAAGGAAGCTGACAGTTGGTTTAGTTTAGGGGTCCAAGGTACAATTCCCAGCAACAAAAAGAAGCATTGGAAACCAACAAAGAATCTGCAAATAGAGAGTGCATTAAATGAAAACTAAACAGTGTATCTGTTCTCTTTTAAAATAGTTTGAGAAAGAATGTTTCTCCCAAATCCATATAGTGCAACTTAAAAATCATATGAACCCAAACAATTTATAGATAAAAGTATAAGAATAATGAGCTAATGTCAGCACTAGAAACTTTCTAGACGTATTTTTAAATTAAGTAATGGAATAATAAGGTAATGGTGAAATGTTTTATTATAAGTGACAAATTAAAATCAAGGATGAATTCAAGTCTATGAGCACAGCCTCATACAAACTGATGGAAAGATTAATGATATTTGAACTGCTGAGCAGTGATGGCGCACGCCTTTAATCCCAGCACTTGGGGGACAGAGGCAGGCAGATTTCTGAGTTCAAAGCCAGCCTGGTCTACAGTGAGTTCAAGGACAGCCAGGGCTACACAGAGAAACCCTGTCTTGAAAAACCAAATATATATATATTTGAGCTTCTGCATGAAATTTTCTATTTCTGTAATTCTGTAATACTTTTCATTTGCCTCAAATCTATTCTAGCTTTTATGACAAGTTCATTTTACAAAGTGCAGATAATTTCAGAAGAGAAGATGATCAGGCAACCAACTATCGAAAACACTAGCCCATCACTCTGAGAACTAAGGAAAATGCAGCTGCTCACCCATCAATCAGAACTCCAGGGAAAGAGATTTCAAATCCTAATTTGTAGGTTTTTCTACTTATTCTTTCAAACTGCTCATTGGTTAGTTGAGTCAGAGATATAATTTCCCAGAAACAATGTTGTCAAAGTCAAAAAGCACAGCCAAGAAGATAGTCCTGCCCCCCAGGAGACAGCTGCTGCAAATACTTACACATGAAACAGAAGAACAGAAAATCCTGATCTGCAGACAGCCCCAAGACTGTAGCATCATCTAGGATAGAACCCCTCTGTTGGGAAAGACGCTTGCCACTTCCTTCACTGAAATGTGTCTGAATATAGAGCTCTGAGGAGAGTAAAAAGCCAGCTGTATTTTCAGTTTAAAAAAACAAAATCTCTGATAATTTTACTTTCCCAACCCATTTACTCATGCAATGGATCTTGCTCTCAGGACCAGTGCAGCATGGTATCTGCGCTTCTTGTTTGACATGGAACAGCAAGTGATTATCCCACATCATCTGTTTCCTTTTGCTATAGAATAAGCTCCTTGAGTGAGAGTCTGTGTTTCTACATCACAATCTCTGTACATGGCAGACAAATGGATGTTGATAGTTGAATATATTTCTATTCATTGTTGGACTCTAGGCTCAAATCTAGCACCAATAAGAGAAGTACTTTTATCTAGTATTAGCAATTTATAATCTGAAAATATTTTGATTTGTGGGCTTGTGGTCATCATTATTAATTTCTGTTAGTAAAGGTCTAACTATGTAACCCAAGCTTGCCTCAAATTCACTATCCTCCTTCCTAAGGACTTACAGGCACATGTTACCATGAAACGTATCCTAATTATTTTATAATTTATTTGTTAGTAATGCTATTAGCTTTTCAGTTTCTTCTATGTTACATGGATGAACATTTGCTTGTATATACATACACACACACACACACACACACACACACATATATATGTAATACATGTATGTATATATATGACTTATATATTGCCAAGGACCAGACTTCCCTTGGAGAGGGGGTCCTGAGGAAAAGGTGTTTGGAAGCAGGGAAAGACTGAAAATCAATCATGGGTACAAGCTGACAGCACTATGTTCTACTTTGACTAGTTTGCTCTGCAGACGACGGATAGCTCAGCTCTTGCATACCAAAGCCAAGCCTTTTATTTACATATCAATTCAATCATTACCAAGGTTCCCTTTGGATTATATCACAACTCAGTATTTTATGATCTTAGCCCCTTGATTCTTAGAAAGAGACAGCAACTACATTTTTTAGACATAGTAAATGAACTCAGACATCTGCTTGCCTTTGCAAACACAATCAATAAGTTTAGCTGAGTGGGATCCCATCCTGAGATTACCATTCCCCAAGTCTCTTTCCCTCTTTCCTTAATATTTTTTTCTGACAATCTGACCCATTAGTGTAGCTGTCTCTGTTCTTTTTGGTCCATGAAGCCTCTCATACAATTCATATTGCACCCTTATATTGTGCATACTTGAACTCATGTTTTCAGAGATCTTTCTCTACAGCCTTGGGGACTGTCCTGAAGGTCACCACATTGACCGTTTTTCTGAGGAATGCGTTCTCACCTCCTGTTTCTAATTATCATGGAGTCATTACTCTTAACAGGAAAAGAATTCCCTGAAGGAGAAACATGAAAATATGTACATTATAATACAAACAAACATTATGCTTAGCAACCGTCAACAATCAAGGAGGCCCATGCCCTGCTAGCTCTGCTCCAGAGGCAGGAACTGTGTCACAATGTCCATTCTGCAGTCTCACACGACTTGGTAATATATTCCATATACAATATATGGTCTATCCTGTTATTTACTTATTCTACGATCTCTAACAATTATGCTCTATAACACATAAAAGAACATAACTTAAATCCTTAGCTGAAATTTAAACAATGATAAAAATCTAAAAGGAAAATCAAAGTTGTCATTTACTCCAAATTCAGCCCCTTTTGAACTTTTGTACATAATAACGTATTTTATGTACACTCTGATTATCAGGCTAGCTATATAACCTGAAAATATTAACAGAAAAATAATAGAAATAATTTCCATTTCATTTGTATGTTATTCAGAATATCATGTTGATATTTTACCCCAATATGCTCCTAGCATGAAGACTTTTGCTAAGTAGGCACATACTGCCAAGTGTGCCAAGCAGGTATCCTGTATATGCCACCTGCCCATCAGTCATGGTGCCCTCTAAGTTGTTGCACTGACTGGCACAGCATCACAGTGTGTGTGCTGTTATGCTACAACATGGCGGTACATGAACAAACATCTGCTCACCCCACATAGGGAATCAATGACAGACCAAAGTTGAACAGCACTGAGGATGAACTTGCTGTAACAACAAGTTTTGTAAAGTTGATGCAGAGGAATATGGGGGAGGGTTTGTTTACAGGAGCAGAAAGGACTTACTGGGAGCTGCTTCACCAAAGTCTACCCCAGTATGTGTGTTAGCTCATGGGAGGTGGGACCCTGGAGATCACTCAACTATTTGAAGACAGTTCAACAAGTTGAAGAGTGTCCCTTTCAGCAGGTCAGCTTGTCTAAGAGTACTTTGCAGCAGTCCTTTTTGATCACATGAGTTTAGGGAGAGAGGAAACTAGTAAATATGGTCAGTTTCAGGGACTTTCTGAAGCTTTTTGCATGTTTACTACATGAGTTTTAACAATTTACCCTACAGGACAAAACATTTCACCATTATTTTAGATATATTGTGTCTTCAGGAGCTTCCATGAAGAATGAAACTTTCATCTATGTGGCAATTGTTACAAAATAAAAGTCCAAGAAATGGTTGCCTAGCAGCTTGTCACTGTAACCTACTGTCTAAGCTTCATCTCACTTCATGTCAACATTTAGCCATTATTTAACTCTGTATCACAAGGATGGGGAATAGATTAAAGTAAAATAATTTGAAAGAGGAAACACAAATTGTAATATGAGGTATTATGCTGAAATTTTATTAATGTTATTTTAATTAAACTCTAACTGTTCCAAATTTTAAATGCAATTCAGTTTAAAAGTATAGATAGATAGATAGATAGATAGATAGATAGATAGATAGATAGATAGATAGATAGATAGATATAGATATAGATATATACTTTTAAATGCTAGGATCACAAACAAAAATATAAGAACACATAGCTACAGCTATAACTATAGCTATAGATATATATAGATAGATATAAATGATATAGATATAGAATGTGTATATATACATATATACATATTATATACAAATAAATATATATATGCACATGTGTGTGTTTGTGTGAGTGTATTCACATCTATCCTTGTATTCAACTAAGGTTCTTGAAATGTAGTGTTTATAAATAAAAGAAAACCACCATGTTTTCCAGAAACAGGAAAAATTAGTGTTATCCTTTTGGTTATTTACTTCTATTTCTTTGGTGCCTTGTAATATTAATTTGTTTAAATGGTAACACTAAAAATCTTCTCTGTGTTAGTAATATACTGTTGGTTCTTTATTAATGACTCCATTTGATTCTCATTTGTTTTCCCACATTCAAAATAAGCAAACATTATCATTAGTGTAATTTTATATGAAATGATTTTATTATATTGAATTCTGTATTTAAATTCTAATAATTGCTATCAATGAAAGCAAACATATCTTTGATCAATCAAATTCCTGCTAGTAATTTTATTACATTTAGTAATGATCTCTGTCAGCTTTCAGAGATAGATTTCTGGTGAAATATGTTTCAAATATTGCAAATTTTATCTGAACATGAATACTATTTTAGAATCATTTCTCAAACTAAGAGAAACTGAATGTAACATTCTTGGCAACCTGGATTCTTGGAAATCAAATTGTCAGGATAAATGCCAAATTTGATTTTTATTTTAAATTATATAGCTTCTTTTTGTCTACAAATGCTTTTCATTCATTAACTAATTATTTTGAGGACTACTGAGCTAACTATCCACATAGGATGATTCCATGTATGTACCAAAATTTATATGAATATTAAAAACACATATGTGGCTGTATTCACTTTAAAATAACAAATATGGTTTCACATATAGCTATTGTACAATATATTCATACCAATCGCTATACCGTTAATTTCTTCTGTGTTAGTAATTGGCTGAGACATGGCTAAAACCCAGCAAATCTGACAAAACTCCCCAGGCTTTCTCACATTACTCTATTGGTATGGGGAAATAATGACTTCAACATTTTATTTCTATGTCTGAAAGAATGATGGTATCGTTATCAGAATTAGGAAACTCACAAAGAGAAACAATAGTTTAGAAGATGGAGAAATTTTTTATTTTGAAAATATAATATTTATTTGAGGCATATAGTGAGCTAGACATTTATAGTAAAAATAGCATAAAGGAAGTTCAAACTAGAGTTAGAACTTTCAAAACATTACCAAATTCACTGATGAGACTTTCTAGATAGCAAAGTAATTGTAACATCACCAGGAAATGTGCCTCCTTTTGCAATTGTCTCTATCTTCATGTTAAAAACAAGGAAATAAATAAAATGACTGACTAAACTATCAATTAAGAAGATACCTACATGGAAATAAAATTTAATCAAACACAATCATTAGTTATGCTTGCTCAGTAAAACAAACAAAAAACAACAAACAAAAGACAGTGCTTCATAAAGTGCTTACAGTCTCTTTGCTATGTGGTTACAAGTGTTCATTTCCATTACCATAATCAATTAAAATGAGTGAAATGTCCCTCTAAAGTACAGTTAACATGTACAAATGAGAGGGTGATTATTGCAATCCCTGAAACTACTCCAATTTTCCAATGATATCACTGAGGTATTCTATATATTTTATTATCTTCATATCTATGGTTTGAATATAAAATTTCTTCTGGAGTGATAAGAGAGTCTTTGTTCTGAGAGTTTATGCATGATCGACCTCCAGCTGATTTACCTTACTTCAGTGAATAAAATCTCACAGCACCAAGGAAATCAACTAGAAAGCAGCTCATTAGTGGGTTGTTTTTCCCCTTGGAATATTTGATGCACAAAAAGTAGATGAAGAGGTACTCCAAATACAGTGTGACCAAGATTTCAAACAATCCTTTCTCGGTATCATTAAACAAAATTTTTTCTCTGGTTTCCCCAATGGTAAATGAAATTAAAGTATTTAAATAGAGGACATTAAGAAACAAGAATTTTTTATGTTAACGTGAATGCTAGAGTCAAAAAGCAAACCTTTGGAGCAGAATAGGGATATGAGATGGGACATAGAAGGGGTTGGAGGGAGATTTAACAAAACTAAAGATGGTCAAAGAATCCATATGAATTTCTATTATTTTGTAAACTAATTTATTTTATTTGTTTTTCTTAGATATTTTCTTTATTTACACAGAGTTAGAATTGAGGCACCTGCATGGGTGGAAAAGGGGGAAAATAAAGAAAAAAGAAACATGTCCCAGGTATAGGATCCTTTCCCATGAGTTTTTGAGAAGGAGGGTCTCAGAGGCCCCCAAATAATTTTATTGCTATTGCTTTTGGTTGCTCACCAGAATTATATGATAACACCTATTTCTGAAGACAGCGTACATGTTGGTTACAAGATAGAGAGTAATGAAACTAGAACTAACTAACCTGGAAGCTTCGTCCATAAGAGCTAGATTTCATAGTTCCTGAAAGTACTCTGCGGGCTGTTAAAGGAGAAAGGTTATTGACCACCTTCTTCTATTATAAATTACAAGATCTACAATACCAACCTGCTAGGCAAGATGTATGTACTAGTGCAATGGTGGCATGAGCGCTGTGGGGTTAAACAACTATTTCTTGATTGGATTTGAGGATTGCTCCACAGAAGATAATTCACACCTGGTACTGTAGATGTCATCAAAAATCCATGGCTGGGAGGTCATGGGCCAGGTCAGGGAGGGAAACCTACTATTGTCGGTTTGTTAAATGGACATGGTACCAACTGCCTTATAAATATTCATTTATACACCTATATACTAGTGCTGCTCATTGTCTCTGTCAGAGAGCCTTCTGTTTATAGTAGATAATGCTCAATGCAGAAACAGTGGCCAAACTGCTGAGACTAAACAACAGTTGAGAACCCAGGCCTAAACAACAATCTGATCAGTTTTGGAGGGATCCAAAACTCAAGGAATGATAAGAAAAATGAGACAAAAAGAATGTAAGGTCTGCATGTAAGAAAATATGCAGTAAAATACTGTTGTTTGTTTGTTTGTAGATGACATAGTCATTGGCCCCATTAGTTTACATCAGCAGTACTTACTTGAACCCATCAGCAGACATCATGGATGGGGGTGGAATTGAGGTCCCACTTCTCCATGAGTAGTTATAGGTGCATCATAACCCTGTGTGATGTGACCAGACTAAGTTTCCCCTACTCAAGTAAAGAACACTCCATACAAGCTCATGTAAGGAGTGAGGCACATACACATGAAAAGCGATATGATTCAGAATGATTCCTGGGAAAATGTTTTGCAAAAAGGAGAGGAGGTTCAGAGACGACAGTGTTGGGAAGGTGATCACAATACATCATGTGTATAAGCACCAAATTATGAAAGAATAAATGTTTAAAAGATTAACAAAACAAGTGTTTGGACAGACAAAGAGGCAGTTAAGTTTTCTGAAAGAGTCACACTCTAAATTGTTTGGAGTTGTGTCTTTATTTTCTAGAAACCCTATTTGTGGAAGAAAAACACCTTATGAAAATAGCAGGAGAAATTAAAGTGTGCAGTTGCTCTAAGATGAGGAAATCAAAGCTTTGTTTTGTATGCAGTGATGTTAATGATTTAACATGTAGCCCCTGCAGTTAGATGGTGCCGCTGGGGACCTTGTACTGGCTCTCCTACTTACTGGTTGGGTCAATTTACAACAATTCTTGTCACCTGTAACAACATTTGACTCCATAATTTGTAGTGTGGAGACAATGGTCTAGAAGGCCATCAAGTCCACTTTGAATTCTGTCCAATATGCCATTACAAATATAAGTTGTCCAGTAGCATTTATCCCATTCTTAGTAAACTCACAAAGAGGGGTCAAGTTGAAGAATGTTGTGTTTCGTTTGATAACACTAAAGAACATTGAGGAAACCAACTGCCTTTGATTTATTTTCTCCTGTGAAACAACAATGCCTTTATATTCTTGGGGTTTCTTTTCTCATACAATACAACATGGAAATAGCAAAAGAACACAGACAAAAATCTTTAAGGACCTGAGATCTGAAAAAGATTGCTTCCTTAAGCAAATTCTTGCTAGGTTCCTCTATGCTCTCTTCTTCAGTGAGTTCCAGTTACTACCTATAAAAACCTGGACAGGATCCAGTAGCAGAGTATTTACTTAGCATGTACAAGGCCGTGAATCCCATCCAAACACAGGAGGTAAAATATAAAAACGTGGGTAAATGCTAACATACTCTCTAAG
Source organism: Tokudaia tokunoshimensis (assembly GCA_036184795.1). Lineage (NCBI taxonomy): Eukaryota > Metazoa > Chordata > Mammalia > Rodentia > Muridae > Tokudaia > Tokudaia tokunoshimensis. The sequence continues at coordinate 120,567,102 of BTHU01000014.1, forward strand.
AATCTAAAGAGCTTTCCTTAATAATCTTACTATCCCTACCATTAAAGAATTTGTGTGCAAAAACTGGACACCAAAGCATTTTGCCTTTATTCCAGCCAACTACTAAAGAAAGTGCATTTGTGGAGAAGTCTGCTATTGATAAGGCAGATCAGAGAGAACAGATGGTTTCCTAAGCACTAGTCATCCACAGCCTCTTTTTCTAGTGTTTTCTTCTCTGATTCCATGGAAGCCCAGATTGATCTCATTCCTTCTTCATCATTTACCATCTCAAACATCCAATCACTGCTGAAAGAAGTTAAATCTGAGTCTGGTTCAAGCTAGGTCCTTTACTCTGCTGCATGAATATATATATATATATATATATATATATATATATATATATATATATATATATATATATATATATATCACTGAATAAAATTTGTCCTTACTACATTCATGTCTTCCTCTGTTTACTCTTAACAGACTTTGAGTGATGACCTCAACTTGGGGCTTTTACAACAATGGCTATAACTCTGGAAACACCTCCCTGAATCCTTGAGGATAAATTTTTTTTTCATACGCATTTTACTTGCATTCAAGCTGGCAGTCAGGAAAAAAAATGTATGAGGTATAAAAAGACACTTTTTTATACAATTCCCATCTATAAATTATTTCAAGTTTATTAGTGCCTGAGGCTAGTACCAAATAAACAGGAGCCTCCTTTTCACAATGCTATAAAGAGGGAACTGTAGAGGACTCATTTGATTCCCACCAAAGGTGTCTCTGGTCATGCTAGGACAAAGAACTTCATCTCGGAAAGTCTGAATCCTGGGTCCTTCAACATGAAAGCTGATAAGGCTGACTATAATGCTTTTTCAATATAGGGTTTTTTTTTTTGCCAGAAATTAAAGCCTCAAATATCTGGAGTACAGCTTAAGATACTTTCAGACCATTCCATTTTTGTTCTCTAAAACACTAATTTTTCAGTTTCCTCCTGCTTCCAATGGTTAGCATTCATTTGAGTTGCCACTGGAGTCAGGAGAAAGAGAATAACAGGGACCATCCTAAGGATGTTGTAGGGACCAACTGGAGACTGCTGGCATGAAGAGGCAGGTGAGAGTAGAGATGAAGCAAAGGACCCTGCTCTCCAGCTCTGACACCCCGCAAACAGCAGCAACATCTCTGACTGTCAGGGCTCAAGCCCTAGAACTTGAGGTTCAGGTATGAGGACCTGATGGCATGCAGTACAGTGTAAGATGGAAGTGTCAATCATTGTGATTTGATCAGTAAATAAGGCATAGAAATACAGAATTGTCATACCATATCTTATAAGAATATATCATTGTACCTTTGATCAAAATGTTCTCTTAATGTTTAATGACACATATTGTATACCAAACTCAACTGATTATATTGTACCCCACAATATATATAAACATAGTAATAGTTTTAAAAAGAGAATGTCTATACGACATCTAACACAATAGCCTGATTATTGAAATATTTTAACTTTAGATAATATTAATTGCCATATCCTAAAAGTTGTGTGCATAAAAATCATAAAAATGTGTGTTGTGCATTCTATTAATTGGCAATTATTTAAAGACATTGTTAAGTGAAATGTAACTCAACATGGGGATTTACAGAAGAAAAGAATAAGATCCCTTTATTGTGAAATTGCATAGAAGTAAATCTAAAACACAAGACAATTCCTGCATGTTCTCTTTAATAGACATCTTGAGAGGTTTGGAATAGAAAAATAATAGAAGAATGCAATCTATCCCCAGCAGGTGACCTGAGAACCCAGCCAAAGCATGTATTGTTAGAGTTGTTGAATGTGGACATTAAAATTATAAACAAAGGCACAGACATACTTTGTTTTAGTGTGGACACTATTACCATCACATTAACCTTTGTGGCACCTTTAACTTGCTTATTTCACAACAGTTTTACCTGTGGCTCCCTTCATATCAGCCTGAGACCTGCTCAGATATTTCTTGAAGCTCTGTAATGTATTATAGCCCGAGGGTGTGTCAAAATGGGCGTCTTCAGCACAGACAAGTACACCACCTTCTCTATCAGATCCTATTCATTTTGATTGCTATACTCAGTCCCATCAGCAAAACGGGGGAGGGGGCTGGAGTAAAGTGATTTTCTTTTTCTGCTGAGCCAATTTTTCTTCATATGTTCAGCAGTGCAGCAAAAGTTAATTCATTCTAAAGCACACGGATTTCCAGCAACATTGTCAATATTACTATGTTCCTTTGCAGCTCTGACCTAGCCAGTTTATTAGATGAAGGGAAAATACAGATGGCTGATTAGCAGGACTGCATTTTGTTATAGTAGAAAATAAAAGCTACTGAAGAGATTGTCTGAGGCCTTCTCTCTATGCCACACATAGGCTTCTGCTCGAGTTCAGTGGTTAGCCCTCTTTGTTGTTTTGGCTCACCCTCTTCCTGTTAGATAAGGTACTCCTAGCTCTTTAACATAAGACAGGGCATACTCCCCCATTTAAAATGCTTAAAAAGAAAACCTAGCAATCATTCCCATTTGGGCTTCAATGGAATTTAAAAGAAGTTCAATATGAAGTCTTTAGGGAATGTACTTCCACCAACAGGGTTTTGCACAAGGCAGAAAAAACAAAACAAGATGCTGCTTTCTGCATCTAGAAATGAATCCGTTTATGGTTCTAGAACAACAGAAGAGAAAACTACTAAGCAAGCATCTTTTGAAACCTGGAACCTCCACATTAGAACAAGCATAGCTATGGTCTCCTGAATTTCAGGGCAAGTAAAGTGACAGAGAAAGTGTGGCATGGCTGAACTCTTTGTTTCCTCTGCATGGACAGTGTAAGAAACCAATATGATCTTGAGTGAAGTACAGTGATAAGAAGCCAGGACACACAGATAAACTTTCAGAGACTTCCAGCTTATTAGCAAGATTATTTTTATTGATAACACACAACGCAGATAGATCTCTTTCAGTTAATGTGGCAATAAATAACAAAATAAGAATTGCAATTTAAAAATTTTATTCAATCCAAGGACCTTTTCTAGATGAAACTAGATATATGAAGGGTGTGCTCTTTACAGTGATTGATGCCCATTATGGTGGAACAGAGCTAGGTCACATAATGCACAGAGCTTTTCCACAGGTTCAACATGGTAGAAAACTGTGATCAATGTTCAGTGCATTTCATCTCTGTTGTGCCTTAGGGCCATAAAGGATGCAATTGTGTTTTGGATGCATTTTTGCCTCCAAAATGTTTATATTCTAGAAAAGACAAACATGAAACCATCACAACATCTATTTGTTTGAATAAATCATGTGTAAACATAGTGTTGATAAATTTGGCACATCAAATTTTTTGTGTGTTTCATGTTTTTGTAGAGGAGATGATGGTTTTCTTGCTTCAGTGGGAACTCTAGTTTCAAGACTCCAAATGAGTTCCAGGGCTAAAGAACTTGTGCTAGTAAATGACTGGTTAAGGTAAATTAATGCAAATTAACAAAATAAAACAACTCGAACTCAAAATAAAATTGTTGACCCATAATCAGTATGATACATGCTTATGATATAACAAAAAAGCATTTTGTAGCAATTACATTTTGTATACTTTGACATCTGTAATTTCCCATTGGGTCCCAGTTACTCTATGAAATAGATAAGACTAGGCACTTGACTGGATTCCATATGCAGTAGTCTTGTTGTTCTCCGAGTGAAGTTACACTCATCCATACATTGACTACTGATTGTGTTCTTACATTTTACCATAGCATACATAACATACTTTGTTGAGTTTTCATTGTTAGCCATTATCATACTTTTCTGTAGCCAAATGTAGGAAGAAATAACAGTAGGTCAATTGAATAAAAAGCAGAAATCTGTCATAGTAAAGGGAAGTGTAAAGTGTTTCATATATATTTCTTGGTGAATTGTGAAATAGGTGTGGTTTTGTTTGTCTGTGTTTTTAAGTGGCCTATTGTTAACCTATCAAGCCTATGGCAGAGGCTTGGTAAGATTTAAGATGCTTATGCATCAGAGTGAGAAAAACCCAGCATGAAAACACAGCTCGAGTGTTTATTATCTTGATGACACTAGGTAAGATAATGAATCTTTTTGTGACTTGCTTCTCCCAATTTAAAAACCAATCTAAGAAGAATTTCCTTGTATTACTTTATTTAAATGACACAGGGTATAAAATTCCTCCCCTTGAAGCAGGCATCTCTTCCTTCTACTACAAAAAGGCTCAGCAGCTAAAGGCAACAATGCAAAGAAGACTAAAGTTTACACAACAGAAGATAGTTCAGTTCTTAACTAAAGGTAAAATAGATTTAAAAAAAAAAGCAGAAACATAGGAGAGGAGAAAGAGAAGATAATTGAAAGTGAACCAAATCAAAGAAAGCGACTAAGCTGCAAAGCTCCTGAGAAACCTGACTCAATTCTGGGATACTTAAAATAATGATGACTAAGCCTTTTAATATATGCCCACATAGATCCAAGATTCACATGTAGAAACATTTAATTTAGAAACTAGGGAAATGCTACAATCTGGGTGAGCATAGACCAAGTTATCACAAGAAAATTTATTTCCATACATGAAGTTGGAATAAATCTACTTTAATGAAGGCTCCAATTGTCCTTTCCTAGATCAAACCATATGCAATTTAGAGAATTTTGATGTGCTTCATTTGAAAAACATCTTTAATGTCTCCACAAGGCAACTCCCTGAGATAGCACAAGCTTTTGGAACACCCACAAGAGAAGTGCGATTCAAATTAGTCCTCAAGCTGTTCAAATAAGGAGCTACAGCTGAAAGTATTGCAGTTCGACAGGGAGATACATGTATTTTAAAAGTTACTTATATCTACCAGATAAGCCTGAAAAAATGAACCAAAAAGTGAAACCCAAGTGAATAGTGTGGATTAACAAGTGAATTCTTCTAATCCTGGGAGCAAGACAAGATCACTGGGAAGATAAATAATTTTTGTTCAAATCTGGCGATTTCTGCCACCATTCTTCCTAAAAGTGGTCCCTAAAATGTTATTATTCTTGAGCATGGCACAATTTGGACTGAATTTCATTGCCTGATATGATTAATTTCTAACTGAACCTCCAGTTGTATTTCCTTCCCTTCCACTTCCAGGACACGCCATAACTCTATAATCAGAATATTTTGTTGAGCATCCTCATTTTCTATTCATGGTTGTCACCATAGTTTAACAAACAGAGGAGCACTGTGCTGGCATAATTGTCTGACTCAGGCATTCAAAAGTGCAGCTTAAGCTGCAATGCTAACTTTCAGACATAAGTGAATCACTTGACCTTGCTAGCCCAATTCTTGGAGTCAAGGGTTGCCTTGTTCATCTCTAAGGTCCTTTTCTACACAGTTATCCTATGATTCTATAATGTATTTCTAAGCAGTTTGCTTAATCACACAATTACTCAGTAGTCCTCCAGACCTGGAAGGGGATGATTACTTGCCAGGGGCATTTCATAGGGTATTTGTGAGTTAGCAGGAGGTCAGGTTTTAACCTCTGAGGTCCCTGAAATTCTGATTCTATTCTGGTTCCTCTACTGGCTGATTCCTGGCCCAATGTTCTACCCATCAGGAGAACATTACCTACTCTTGGAAGCAACCAGTTTCTAGTTCATTAATGGAGAGATAACAGGCACTAAAAATCAAGCTGTTTGAATAAATGATAAATATAAACCATTACGAACTTGTCCTCATAATAAAATAATTGCATACAGAATCATTGTAAAATAATCTTGCCATGAGAAATAGGAAAACAGAGGCATCATTTTGGTGCCCCCAAGTGGAGATCCTTGATGGCTGCAGTTAAAATACACCTTATAAAGTATTTCAGGGTATCTGGCAGACACACACATAGACCTTTGGCCCTCTTACTATTTTTCATGTTGTATAAATTCTAGAAGGTATTAGAAATTTTGGGTCTCTTCATGAACACTTTGCAGTTATCTAAGAAGAGACAGAGGTATATGACCACTTCCAATTTACTCTTCTGACTAACAGGGTTTGAATATCAAAGAAAAAATGATTTCAATGCATTCTCCAGTGATACCTTTAGCATCTCTTCTGTTCATTTGCACCAAATGTCCAGAAATTACTATTAACCTTGTTTACTTTGGACAAACATTTTGTTTCTTCTTCATTATTTTTAAACTTCATAGTATTGGTACATTTTTATATTTGGTATTTAAAACTTATGGGATTTATATTGACTAAACACAATGATATAATTAAATCATAAATCATATGCTGGACTAAGTAATAACTAAATCAAACCTCTTATTAGTCCCTGCTATAAGAAAGGTAATTTGTTAAGCAAACAATCCAACAACCCGAAAGAACAGTCAAACAGAAGCAGGTTGTTTATATGCTAGGAACAAGGACTCCCTTAAAATGTAACAGAAGATACAACACAGAAAAAAGAGAATCAGTACCACAAGGGGTACTCAGTAGTTCAGTCAAAATATCCTGAAATATATCTGAAAGAATTGTGTGCTTAAATGATAAATGAAAAGTTCAGACAATTTGGTTTCCAGAACACCAGGTACCTGTGTTCTGGGTTAAGATGTTCTAGGAAGGCTTTGCTAGGAGAAAAGGAAATTAGAGAAGATAAAGGGGAGCCATGGGGTGATGTTTTATGTTTCTAGGTTAGGAAATCATGTAAACAACCATAGCATGAAAGCTGAAAGATTTGCTTGAAGAATAATGGATTGTGCTAAAGCAAAATAGGAATTATAAATAACTATAGATGTTAGTTAAAAGTGAACATGTAAGCTATAAGCCATGAAGCAAAACTTTGGCTTTGACTAATATTCACATCACAAGTGTTCATCTCATAGGCTGGGATTAGTAAGATCACCACACTTTTGTCTCTCCTCCTTCTTCTCAGAGCTGCAACAGCCATTGCTAGGCAACCACTCCATTGTCTCTTACTAAGCACTGTGGGACCTTAGAGCCTGTCTCAATAGCTTTAGCAAAAACGATGCTTCAACAGGGTTGTCTCAAAAGATAAAACCAACCTGTGACTCCTGCACTAGCTTTGATGTTAAAAGTAGGAAGACCCACACCTAATAAGTATTGGTAAGCATTAGTCAGAACTGATCCTGCTTGAGACTGTGGCCAGCATTCGGTGACCATTTATCATACCAATCTAGAATTTCAATAATGGGTGTTCATGCATAGTACAATAAGCATTCATTGGGTGGTGGTGTGTGCCAAGTTATGTATTACAATCTGGGAGCCTCTAGGAAGGAAGATGAAGACAATGGATAGACCAGTTGAAGGCGTCAATAGGATCATGATGACATGAAGCTAAAGCTGAAAGGTACAACTATTACAGAAGGGAGAAAAGACTAAGCTGTGTTATAAGTAAACGAAAACTCCAAGGGACGAGTGCACAAAGGGAAAAATCCAATGGGCAAGATGAATTGTGTAAAATATACACTAATGAGACAGGGAAATAAGAGATGTTCATGAAGAAAACAGTAAAGTGTTGATCACAGAACTAGAAAAAAAAGATCAAGGAAAAGGGAAGTCTGCATTCTCAGAAGTTAATCGGTGAGTTTAAAAAATGCTGTGCTCTACCATTGAGCATAGTTCTTATGATATAATTTATTAGGCTTGACAATTAGAACATTACTGGTAGCATGAAGATATGATGTGTTTACATTGCAGAAACACAACACATAAATAGCCATTTAAATATTGGAGGAAGTGGTCATTGGAGTGCCTTCTCCCCAAAACACTCCATGACTATGCTGACAAGGGGCCAGCTGCTGAGATGTGAGCAGGAATGTGGCTGAGACCCAGCCAGAGAGTCTAGGAATTGATGAAAGAACATCCTGTTGTTCAAGGAGGAAGTAAGAGTCAGGCTAGTAATGGCCAAAAACAGAAGAAAGGTCGTCAGAGAGATGGCACTCTTAACCATCCTATCAAATTGTCCTTGCCTTCTTTTTTAGTATGATTTGAAAATTTCATAATAAAGATTTATTCATTGACAAAAATCTTACAATAGATTCTCATTGTGCTTTTCCTTTTGCTCATCTCTTACGAGATCCTCCCCACCTTCCTAAGTTCTCATTCTTCCTTCCTTTCTTCTCTCTCTCTCTCTCTCTCTCTCTCTCTCTCTCTCTCTCTCTCTCTCTCTCTCTCTCTCTCTCTCTTTCTCTCTCTCTCTCTCAGTCAAAAATCCAGAAACACACAAAAATCCTTACACACATACATTAAAAAACTCACAAAAAAATTTACAAAGCTAAAAATCAAAATGCAAAAGACCAATAAGACAAAATAAGTAAACATAAGGTCAAACAAAACATGAGACAAACTTCTACAAAAGTACCATTGAGTTTGGTTGTGTTGGCCATCTATTTATTACCGGACAGAAGTGTTGTTAATTTACCCAGTGAAATTCCATCAGAGAAAGTAAATTTTTCTTTATTATTCACGTGCCAATTGAAGATAGCTTCTTTTCTAGAGGTAGGAGCCCATGACCACTTTCCCCTCTGTGTATTGAAACCATTTCTGACTCTAATCTTTGCAGACCCTGTGTGTGCTGCCATGATATCTATGATTTCATAGATGCATTAGTCCTGTTGTGTCTGGGAGACACACATATGAGTATTGCATTTACCTCTTTTCAATCCTACACTACCCTTTCCAACTCCTCCTGTACCCCCATTGCCTCTCAGTTTCATGACTTTTTTTATTTAAATACAGAGAGAGAGAGAGAGAGAGAGAGAGAGAGAGAGAGAGAGAGAGAGAGAGAGAGGTGGGGGAGGGAGGAAGGGAGAGAGGGAGGGAGGGAGGGAGGGAGAGAAATCTGCTTTTAATGTGTGGTGTGTGTGTGTGTGTGTGTGTGTGTGTGTGTGTGTGTGTGTGTGTATGTGTGTGTGTGTGTTGTTATCAATGCTGTTGCTTTAGGAAACTCTGACTAGTACAAGGTTCAATAATATTGGCCTCTGTACACTGTGGACAAATCTTGGGTATTGCTATTTGTTCAGAGACAGTGGTTTAAAATTGATATCACTTAAATAACAAATACAAACAATGGAATAAATTATATTCTCGTGTTTTTTTCCAATACGGAAAATGAGCCAGAGAGAAATAATGGGGACCACAGGTGAAGAAAGATGGGTGTGATCTAAGGTTGTGGTAGTGAAGGTGGAGAGAGAAAATAGACATTTTTTTAATTAGTTGTATCACACCTACGTAAGGATCAGCTATAGGATAGGATAGGATAACTGTAGGATGGAGAGGAAAGTTTTCAGTCTAGTATGGTGGGAGGTAGGGCTGTTCCCTAGGAGAAGGAAGACTAGCATTGGAAGGAACAAGATCTGAAGGAAACTAGAGATGTGCTAAGTGTGAGGCAAACAACATTGAGATGGAGTTTAGCAGAGGAAGAATCAGAGGAGAGAATATTTAAATAAGAAGCATGTAATCAGGATGACTGTTGGAGTGATTGGAAATGTGATCACCAAGATAGAATATGCAGAGAAGCAAAGGGCACAGTGCCTGAGCACCCTCAGCCAGTAAGTTAGACACTAGAAGCATTAACAGCTTTGGACTTAAGGCAGTTCCTATCCAGAGTACCTGAGACAGAATCCATGTACAACACTACAAGATCTCATTGTAAGAGTCTCACCTAGACCGACTTCAGAGTTGTAATGGTCGAAATGTCAGCATGCAAAATGTTTAAAATGGTGTTTAGTTTATGTGAACAGCCAAGCCCATTTGCTGCTAGCTTTATTATCGTGAGACTAAGAAATGAAATAGAAAACCACATAGTTAACTGAATGTCCTGGAAGCTGCTCAAAGGGTGACTGGAGTTAAAGTCAGAGAACCCTGACTACTGAACAATACCAAAAATCCTCCTAGTGCTTGCAGACTGGACACTTTTACCCACCTAAACCTGATGAAATGTAAATATTGAAATTTTTCAAGTGCAAAAGGAATCCACCACTAATTTAGTACTCCTAACTTAATCACCCACTATGTGCGGCTCCTCAAATTAGATTCTTAGAATAAACAGGTCACAAGCATGTTGGCTTGCATGGGCTCACCATCTAATGAGGTGAATAGAGGAGGTATGGGCTTTGAAGTCTTCTGTGGAGCTGCATAAACATTAATATCAAGTTTGTGCTAGACTCTCTCTAATTTGGTTTTATACAGAGCAAAAGAAAATGTGTAAAATAGTAGAAATAAAGATGATGAGCAACTACTAAATGTAGAAGCCCTTGAAGGGTTAGAGTGGGGAAGGGGGAGGGAGAGAGAGGCAGAGGGGGAGGGAAGTGGGAGGGGGTGGAAGAGGGAGAGGAAGACTTCTACCAAAGAAAGGAGGCAAATTCCCAACATTGAAATAATCTTTCTACAATCTATGGTTACTAATTTGTATTTAAGATTTTACTCCTATATATCCAACTATAATGTCTTTATTCATGCTATTACAGAAAGCCCAATATCCAAAGGTGTTTTTACATCATAAAGCATCTTAGCACATTATTAGAGTAAATTAGCAAAAAATGAGAGATTAATCCTGTAAAGACCACACATCACACTGATTATAAGAGGCCAATAAAACAGAATTATTTCCTTTAATAGTTAAATGTCACTGAGGGAAATACACAACTATACCTTTTGCTCTGTAATGGAGTAGTCTTTATTTATTTCTTTATTTTCTAGTTCTATTGCTCAAAGTTTCCTTGGAATTTGTTTATCATGTGATATAGAGTGGCATAGTCCATTCCATGCCACTTTGTGCATGGTGAGACTGAAATAGGTAAAGAGGAGAATCAGACAGACAGCCCTGAAGAAACCAGCTGTCTCTTCACCACCTGAAATACACACTGCTTGCAAGAACTTTACTCAGAATCTTGATGATCAATTTTCTTTCTTCATCCGGTTACAGGTAAGGCAAGCCATGAGAGAGATTTGAGCAACTTGTCCTATAGTACAAGTTCCTGGAAGCCTGGGCAGGAGGTAAAAACATGAATTTCTAATCCATTGCTCAAGCCTGGGTCTTGCTGCTTTCTGCTCATCTGCTCGACAACAGTCTAGTGTATATTTAGATTTCTGTCTATAATCAGAAACTAAAGATGCAATTTCTTCTGTGTCTTAGAAAGAGTTCACTTGCAACATCATTAAAATGTATTTCAAGATGAGTTCAGGTCAAAGTATCAGGAGAATTATATAACAAACCCCTACCGTAGACTTCTGAGATATGTACTAATACTGCCCTCATGCTGGAGATCTGGAAGTGGGTGTAGACTCAGTTAACAAGTAGTTGGGCTCTGGTGATTTGAAGAGGAATGGTACCCACAGACTCATGTGTTTTCGAATGCTTTTCCCATAAAGAATGGCACAATTAGGAGATGTGGACTTGTTGGAGTATGTGTGGCATTGTTGGAATAGGTGTGATTTTGTTGGAGGAGGTGTGTCACTAGGCAGTGGCCTGTGAGGTCTCAGAAGTTCAAGTCATTCACTTCCTGCTGCCTGCTAATCAAGATGTAGAACTCTCAGTTTCTCTCCAGCACCATGTCTGCCTATAGACAGCCATATTTCTCACCATAACAATAATAGACTAAACCTCTGAAACTGTAGGCTAGCCACAGTTAAATATTTACCTTTCTATGCATTGCCATGGTAATGGCATTTCTATACAGCAATAGACACCCTAACTAAGACGGCAGTCAAGATGAACCCAAGAGGTTTGACCATGAGCACCAGTGTTTTGACCTGCTTCATCCCCCTGCCTCTTTATGGATCATATAAGATAAACTCCCTGTGCAGGTTTTTGCACCAACACACTGCATATGCCTCTCTGTGATGAAACAAAAATAACCAGATACCACTGAAGTCTTCAAAGACTATCAAAAATGCAAAGTTGTAAATTCAACAAATAGTTATCCTGTGAGTGCAAACAAGCAGAGGAACTATGAGAGATTTTCCCAAGTCAGCAAAAACTGACCACATCAGTCTTGGGAAGACAAAGAGCATGTCTTGTGGTAGTAGGGGTACTGACATAATACTGCTTAAGTTTAGATTCTAAATCCTCATACCTACTTGTCTAAATTCAATGACAATTCAGCACATCTTTGCCTTGGCTTCTCTATATGCTAAAGAAAAGCAACGGCTACTGTTTTCTGGAAAGCATTTATGTAACTCATATAAAAATTTAAGTTGCCCAGCATACAGGAAGACACTAAGGGTATGTTAACTATGATTCTTGAGAGTAGAGGAAGAGGAGGAGGAGAAGGAGAAGGGGAAGGGGAAGGGGAAGGGGAAGGGGAAGGGGAAGGGGAAGGGGAAGAGGAAGAGGAAGAAGAAGAAGAAGAAGAAGAAGAAGAAGAAGAAGAAGAAGAAGAAGAAGAAGAAGAAGAAGAAGAAGAAGAAGAAGAAGAAGAAGAAGAAGAGCAACAACTGTAAGCCTGACAATTGTCACCAACAGGAGGGTCTCTGGTTGTCCCTAACTCTGTAGCTCAGCATAAAGTAGAGATGGTGGGAATACTTAATTGTCTTTTTTGGCTCCCTTTGCACTTTATGGCTTGCATTGGTTCTAAGATATAGGAGTATAGATAGAGGGCCAGGTTTACTAATAAGTTTAGACTTCTTCTCAGTTTAGCTTCAGTATCTCCATTTTCTCAATTTTTCTAGTTTATAATGCAAATACTACATTATATCGCATACCTACTATAACTCTTTTATATCATTCATTATCTTAATAGCTATGGGGAGGGGCATGGGTAAACAAGTAAGTGGTGATAATCGATAGAGGAAGGGTACAAAAATAAACCAAAACCACTTCTTACCTCCTTGAACTCTCACAATCTTAGGCATGGCATATAAGTGGTATTGGAGGATGTGAAGGTTGTTTTTCTAGGAGGCAGATAACTTGGAAATAGATAAAGACGTAAGGAGCTGTCACAATACTGGGAAATCTTGTTGACATCCCTCCCTGTAAGGTATTCTCAAACCTTAGAGAAAACCATGCTGAAAGCAAAGCAGTGTCCTCTCAGGAAACACTGAAATAGACTATGGAATGTTCCAGATGATATGGCATTAAAGACTGACTGACAACATCTGAGAAGAAACTACTTGCTATGGAACCGAGGGAGGGTTCTGTCAGCCACTGGAATGGAAGCATTGAAGAATAGCTAGGATTTGGATGTGCAGAGGGGAAAGTAAGAGCATAAGCTGCTTGTGGAGTCTTGGCAGTGCCTATCATTTACCTTGAAAACAGATTACTGCCAAAGACACGGACGAGTAACAGTTAGCAACCAGAACAACAGGGACACACTGGAACTGCCCAGGCAAAATGGGAGCCACGGGTTTTAGGACACAGCTAGTGGCAAGGAAAAAATACTTCACTTTACCCATTAGGAAAACCCAGCATATTCATGAGATAACGTGATGTGCATAGTATTGGAAGGAGACTCTGTGTCCTCAAGTGAAGACAGTGCCCAGATCCAAGATCCAGTCTCTGTAGATACCAAATGATGATGCTGACAAACATTTCTAACCCTAATGATATTTCCTCACCTCTGAAAGGTGAGAGAACATGGGGATGAATACATGGTTTTCAAAATCATCTATAGCTCTAGCACTTTAAGATTTTAATTTTGTTATTGGGGACAGGAAGTGCAGCATGTGGAGAAATGTCCAGTGATTAAAAAGGCTTGCTGCTTCTGCAAAGGACCAGGATATGGTTCCATGTTCAAGTCACCTGTTATTTCAGCTGCAAGGGATCAGTGCCCTCTTCTGGACTTCCACAGGCACCAGCACTATTGTACACACACACACACACACACAATTTAAAATAAATTAAATATTAAAAAATATGTACTCTTTACAAAAGCAGAGACATCGACTCATTTCACCCTGAAAAACTGATTTCCTCAATTCTCTAATTTCTCCTAACCAATGTATATGTTTGCTCTAATATAAAATGTATGTATTCTTGTGATGAGGGGAAATGTCATGATCTTCAAAATCACAGAGTAAAATAAAATATTTGGGATGAAATAGAGAAAACCAATTCTAAATACGTGTAGTTTGCAATGAGGATGTTAACAGAACCATTTTGATTCTATCTGGGAAAATAAGTAATTTCTAGTATAAACTAATAAAGCTAATTTCTTATATGTATTAATACTGTAAGAGACAATATTTTACTTTTATCAAAGCTTGAATAAAGGGGAAAACATGAAGGAGATGGAATAAAAGACCTATCTTCCTGAAAAAGCACATAGTAAGTATGCCCTTCCAACCAAACATGAGGCTAGAAGGAGCTGAGGAAACACTAGGGTAGATGCTGTCCCACTGGGTGCTCACAATCTGCATGCTAAAGTCTGCTGTGTTTGTGTACTCAGAGATTGACTGACATTACTTGGTGACACAAATCATTGAAATGCTGGAAAAATTGCTTATGAGCCAACACAATTTCTGCATTATAATAACATGATTCTTCTATTTACTGACTATGAGCTAATTTGCATTAGAGAAACATGAAGAAGAATAGAAAACTCTGTCTGTGCAGTCCCATTTATCTCAGCATATTAACACTGAGTCCATGCATTCACTCATTCATTTGCTCATTCTACCCACCCCACGCACCTTCCATGTGCAAAATGCTGGGTTAAGCCTCAGAGGAGGCAGAAACATAAATGTAAATGACAATAAATTGTTATTTGTTCCAAAGCTTGATCGTAATTTCTTAGCAATGAATTCTCAGGTCAGAATGTGTAAGAATCAGACAGACTGAGATCATTTTGAGTTGGACACCAGAGCTGTTATCAGGACTCTCTCTGCCACATATGTAATATTCTGAAGTGGACCGAGGTACCTTTTCCCCTTTTCTTGTTAAAGTCGTTCTCTCAGACACTGATTTGTTTTGTGCTGTTTTCCATTCACATCACGATCCAATCAAACCACAGAATATAGGAAAGATCAGAGTAGTGCAGTCTAGCCATCTACAGTAATTCATAGAATATATGAGGCATTAAAATTTTCATTCTTCATTCCTATAAGAAAGGCTATAAAGGTAACTGAAAATGATGCAGAATATGAATTCATTCCTGAGACAATGATTGTAGCAAGAATAGAGAAAGACATAAACCAACAAACCATTTTTCCCCTAGCCTTAAACCCTTTTTTCAAAAACAGTTTGTGCCCATGTCAGGTCCACACTTTCACTTTTATCCTTGATCTCTTTGGCTATACTGTCATATAGATGGTGTACACACACACACACACACACACACACACACACACATACACACACCCCACACACACATACACACGGACTCAGAAAATTTTTCAAGTATTGGCTGACTGCATTTTTATCCAAAGAAATCTTAAAAGTATCCCTATAAGCACATAGGGAAATGTCTAAGGTTATATGAAGGAAACACAGAAACTAGATGGAATAATAAAAACTGTGACCAGAGAGTACACAGGAGGGGTGGAAGGCTCATCTGCTCTGTTCCACATTGCAAGATTGATCCTCTGGCTTATACATCCTTTAGTTGGGCATTTTTCTTCTAGAATAGACATTTTTTTGTATGTGTGTGTACTTGGCTTTTTTTTGTCTGTGTGGGGTTTCTGTGTGTGTGCCTCAGTGGTCATGTGAAGGTCAGAGGACAACTTCTCACCCCCTCGCTAACTGACCCTCAATTTTCAAGAGGTTCTCATTCCTCAGGCTCCCATCTTGCCATCAGGGCATGCAATGCTTACAGATGCATGCTCCACTGCAGCTGGCAATGTTGCAAACACTTCTACACACCGAGCCACCCTTAGGACTAAAACAAGATTTATATTCCATCCATGATTGTAGCTTTTATTGTTGTTTAACATAGTGAATCAGTAAATAATGATTCACAGACCAAAACAAATAAAAAAAAACCCACATATTTTCTACTTTCAATATTTGAGTCAAAAAACAATGAAATTCTGTCTTATAGGAAGACACAAGGAAGAAGAACTACATATCTGAACTAGCAATGGAAGTAATGTGATCAAGAAGAAGCTCAAGAACAAATATTCTTAAAGATACTTTTGTTTTCTTAGCAATGCATTGTCTTTTCGCTAGAAAGAGAACTTGGAAAAAAAGTTTTTGCCTTTATCACGACACTAACAAATTACATTTTAAAGAAGAAGCGAAAGTATTTCTGAGTTTTAATTTTAAATGAAACTGATTCCTAGAAGACTGGCAGACACAAAGGTGCCTATGTTGCATGACCCTCCACACACAGCATGGCAAACATTTTCCAAGTGGGTGGACAGATGAGAGCACTTTGTATAATATGTTATACTTAGAAATGGTAGGACCTCAGCCTTGGCTGTCTACTTTTTATTCATTGTTTCTATGGTGTTTCTTGGTTTAAACTCTACTCAATTGGCACTCTGCCATCTTTGCTCCGGCACGGAGAGTACCAACCTCCCCTTGGCGACCTCTGCTCCGGGGATCGACTACACTGAGCATACAGGTACCCAGGGACCCCCTAATATAAAATCGCTTGGGACACAGCCTGTTGGGCTTCCATCTGCGCCCAAGAGCAGGGCAGTTCTGCGGTCATCTGGGAGCCAGCTCTGCTGTGGGCCATCTGCACTGCAGAGTGATCTGCACTGAGAGGGTGCACAGTGCACTCTGCCATCTTTGTTCCTGGAACAGAGCAGTTGGGACCACCAGGCACAGGGACAATCAAGCATAATATCGCTTGGGTCTCAGCCAGCTGGTGTGCTCCCTGCTCCCAAGAGCTGGGCAGGTCTGCAGTCACCTCCACGACAGCTCAGCTGTGGGGCATCTGCCCTGCAGAGGGACCCCCCTCCCCCACACTGGGAGAGAGCGCACCCTCAAAGGGCTGGAGTGCACCAGCTTCCCCTTGGCAACCTCTGAAAATGAAGGCACAACAAAGCCTAATTTATGGGACACAATAAAAGCAGTGCTAAGAGGAAAATTCATAGCCCTGAGTGCCACCAAAAAGAAACAGGAGACAGCATACACTAACAGCTTAATGACACACCCGAAAGCCCTGGAACAAAAAGAAGCAAATACACCAAAGAGGAGTAGAAGGCAGGAAATCATCAAACTCAGGGCTGAAATCAATCAAGTAGAAACAAATAAAACCATACAAAGAATCAACAAAACGAGGAGTTGGTTCTTTGAGAAAATCAACAAGATAGATAAGCCCTTAGCCAGACTAACCAGAGAGCACAGAGACAGTATCCAAATTAACAAAATCAGAAACGAAAAGGGAGAGATAACAACAGAAACTGAGGAAATTCAAAAAATAATCAGATCCTACTACAAAAGTCTGTATTCAACACAACTAGAAAATCTGGAGGAAATGGACAATATCCTAGACAGATACCAAATACCAAAATTAAATCAGGATCAAATAGAGCATCTAAACCATCCTATAACCCCTGAAGAAATAGAAGTGGTCATTGGAAGTCTTCCAACCAAAAAAAGCACAGGTCCAGATGGTTTTAGTGCAGAATTCTATCAGACCGTCAAAGAAGACCTAACACCAATACTCTTCAAACTATTCCACAAAATAGAAACAGAAGGAACACTACCCAACTCATTGTATGAAGCCACAATTACGCTAATACAAAAATCACACAAAGATCCGACAAAGAAAGAGAATCTCAGGCCAATCTCTCTTACAAATATCGATGCAAAAATACTCAATAAAATTCTTACCAACCGAATCCAAGAACACATCAAAACAATCATTCACCACAATCAAATAGGCTTCATCCCAGGGATGCAGGGGTGGTTCTATATAAGGAAATCCATCAATGTAATCCACTATATAAACAATCTCAAAGAAAAAAACCACATGGTCATTTCATTAGATGCTGAGAAAGCATTTGACAAAATTCAGCATCCTTTCATGTTAAAGGTCTTGGAAAGATCAGGAATTCGAGGCCCATATCTAAACATAGTAAAAGCAATTTACAGTAAACCGGTAGCCAACATCAAACTAAACGGAGAGAAACTTGAAGCAATCCCACTAAAATCAGGGACTAGACAGGCTGCCCTCTCTCTACATATCTTTTCAATACAGTACTTGAAGTTCTGGCTAGAGCAATTAGACAACAAAAGGAGGTCAAAGGGATACAAATTGGAAAGGAAGAAGTCAAATTATCACTATTTGCAGACGATACGATAGTATACTTAAGCGACCCAAAGAACTCCATCAGAGAACTCCTACAGCCGATAAACAACTTCAGCAAAGTGGCTGGATATAAAATCAACTCAAGCAAGTCAGTAGCCTTCCTCTACTCAAAAGATAAGAAGGCTGAGAAAGAAATAAAAGAAATGATACCCTTCATGATAGCCACAAACAATATAAAGTATCTTGGTATGACTCTAACCAAAAAAGTGAAAGGGCTGTATGACAAGAACTTCAAGTCTCTGAAGAAAGAAATTGAAGAAGACCTCAGAAGATGGAAAAATCTGCCATGCTCATGGATTGGCAGGAATAATATAGTAAAAATGACCATGTTGCCAAAAGCAATATACAGATTCAATGCAAACCCCATCAAAATCCCAACTCAATTCTTCATAGAGTTAGAAAGAGCAATTCAAAAATTCATCTAGAATAACAGAAAACCCAGGATAGCTAAAACTATTCTCAAGAGTAAAAGAACTTCTGGGGGAATCAGTATCCCAGACCTCAAGCTGTACTACAGAGCAATAGTGTTAAAAACTGCGTGGTATTTGTACAGTGACAGGCATGTAGATCAATGGAACAGAATTGAAGACCCAGAAATGAATTCACACTCCTATGGTCACTTGATCTTTGACAAAGGAGCTAAAACCATCCAGTGGAAAAAAAGAAAGCCTTTTCAACAAATGGTGCTGGCTCAACTGGAGGTCAACATGCAGAAGAATGCAAATTGATCCATTCTTATCTCCTTGCACTAACCTCAATTCCAAGTGGATCAAGGACCTCCACATAAAACCAGACACACTGAAACTAATAGAAAGGAAACTAGGGAAGAACCTTGAACATATGGGCACAGTGGAGAATTTCCTGAACAGAACTCCAATAGCTTATGCTCTAAGATCAAGAATTGACAAATGGGACCTCATAAAATTACAAAGTTTTTGCAAGGCAAAAGACACTGTCAAAAGGACAAAGTGGCAACCAACAAACTGGGAAATGATCTTTACCAACCCTACATCCGACAGAGGGCTAATATTCAATATATACAAAGAACTCAAAAAGTTAGTCTCCAGAGAGCCAAGTAACCCTATTAAAAATGGGGTACAAACTAAACAAAGAGTTCTCACCTGAAGAATACCTAATGGCTGAGAAGCACCTAAAGAGATGTTCATCATCCTTAGTCATTAAGGAAATGCAAATCAAAACAACCCTGAGATTCCATCTCACACCAGTTAGCATGGCTAAGATCAAAAACACAGGAGACAGCAGTTGTTGGCCTAGGATGTAGAGAAAGAGGAACACTCCTCCACTGCTGGTGGAATTGCAGGCTGGTACAACCACTCTGGAAAGCAGTCTGGGGTTTCCTCAGAAAACTGGGCATGACACTCCTAGAGGATCCTGCTATACCACTCCTGGGCATATACCCAGAGGCTTCCCCTGCATGCAATAAGGACACATGCTCCACTATGTTCATAGCAGCCTTATTTATAATAGCCAGAAGCTGGAAAGAACCCAGATATCCCTCAACGGAGGAATGGATTCAGAAGATGTGGCATATATACAACAATGGAATACTACTCTGCAATTAAAAACAATTAATTTATGAAATTCCTAGGCAAATGGTCAGAACTTGAAAATATCATCCTTAGTGAGGTAACCCAATCACAAAAGAACACACATAGTATGCAGTCACTGATAAGGGGATATTAACCCAGAATCTCAGAATACCCTTGTCACAATTCGAATATCAATAGATTTCCAAGAAGATGGAAGGAGAGACCCCTGGTCCTGGAAAGACTGGATGTAGGGGAATGCCAGGACAGAGAAGCGAGAGGGGGTTGAATGGGGAACAGAGGGGTGGAAGGGGGCTTATTGGACTTTCGGGGAGGGAGGAAACGGGAAAGGGGAAATGATTTTGAATGTAAATAAAAAAACTTAGAAAATAAAAAAAACTCTACTCAATTGCTGAATAAACTAGTAAATTTCAACCCACTATTTTGTCTCTGTAAGCCACAATTCCTTTGATTGTAAAGAAGAATGATAAATCTAGCAGTTTTTAATCACAAGAAGAAATACGGATCACACTTTGGGTCTTCCTCTGGACCTCCTTTTCCTTTGGCTATTCTCCATTTTTGTATCTGCAGTTTTTTCAGACAGGAGCAATTATGGGTCAGAGTTTTTGACTGTGGAATGACAACCCCATCTCTCACTTGATACCCTATCTTTCTGCTGAAGATAAGCTCTACCAGTTTCCTCTAAGAGTCTCTCAGTTCCCAGGTCTATGGTACATTCTGGAGTGTCCCCCTCCCCTCCTACCTCCTGAGGTTGCCTGTTTCCATTCTTTCTGTTGACCTTCAGGGCTTCAGTCCTTTTCCCCCACCCAATACCTAATCATGTTCCCCTCTTCCCCTACCTGTCCTCTTTCTCACCCAAGACCCTCACTCGCTTCCCCTTCCAAGTGGGATTGGGTCATCCTCACTTTAACAAGTATCCTGTGCATTCTGGACATTTTTTGGCTAATATCCACTTACTAGTGAGTACATACCATTCATGTCCTTTGGATCTGAGTTACCTCACTCAGGATGATATTTTCTAGTTCCATTTATTTGCCTGCAAAACTCAGGACATCCTCATTCTTAATAGCTGAGTAGTATTCCATTGTGTAAATGAACCACATTTTCTGAATCCATTCTTCTGTTGTTGAACATCTAGGTTGCTTCCAGTTTCTGGCTATCACAAAAAAAGGTCATTACATAGTGGAGCATGCATCCTAGGGCATAATGGGTCTTCTTTGGGGTTCATGCCCAAGAGTGGTATAGCTGGGTCTTTAGGTAGATCTATTTCCAGTTTTCTGAGGAATTTCAAGATTGTTTTCCAGACTGGTTGTACCAGTTTGCAATCCCACCAGCAATAAGGGAGTGTTCCTCTTTCTTCACATCCTCACTAACATATGCTGTCACCTGAGGTCCAGCACCAGGCCCAAAGTGGGATCCAGCATAATGGGAGGCCCCAAGGCCTGACACTACTACTGAGGCTATGGAGTGCTCATAAAAAGTGGCCTATCATGACTGCCCTCCAAAAGACCAAATAAGCAGCTAAAAGAGTCAGATGCAGATATTTACACACAACCAATGGACAGAAGCTGGGGACCCCTGTGGTTCAATTAGGGAAAAGCTGGAAGAAGCTGAGGAGGAGGGGGACCCTATAGAAAGACCAGCAGTCTCAATTATCCTGGACCCCTGAGATGTCTCAGACACTGGACCACCAACCAGGCAGCATATACCAGCTGATATGAGGCCACCCAACACATATATAGCAGAGGACTGCTGGATCTGGGTTCAGTCAGTGAAGATGCACCTAACCCTCAAGAGACTAGAGACCCCAGGGAGTGGGGAGGTCTGGTGGGGTGGGGACACCTTCATGGAGATGGGGTAGTGGGAGGAGGTATGAAATGTGGAAGTTATATAGTGGACCAAGAGGGGTTTGTAAAAATGAAGTGAGGTCACCATACTGGTTCCATCAGTGACATCTTGTGAGAGTTTACCAGTTGTCCCTGGTCTCAGTGACCAGTAGTCACTGTAGTCCTTGGCATGTTAACTGCAAATGGTAAATAATTAAGACACCTCCCTCTTTGGGTTAGTTGTAAGTGTTCATTGTTTGTTTAGCATATAATAAAAACTCCATCTCATTTTATTTAAGATTTGAAACCATTGATACTCAGGTGATATGTAAAATGGGTAACATTAAAATGTAAAGGTCACATACTACAAATTAAAGCAAACAAAGAGAAAAATGTGAATTCACAGTTTTGAAACATTTCTTTTACCGTTGGAGAGGATGGAGATGGAAAAACATATGACTTGAGAAATTGACTTAGTAACATAGTGGAAGAACTGAAAGACAAATGGGAAATTTGAGAAAAACTGGATGGAGGAAGACAGAAAACCTCATGATAAAGTGATCGTTATGAATCAAGCACTCAGAGTGAAACAGTTAGATCACAAACTTTTCCAGAAGAGTTGCTCTGTTCTCAATTATACTAGTGCTGTGCTGCAGACAGGAGTCCAAAACACTGCATGGAGGTAGGCATCAGGGAACCTTGTCCAGCAAGGACACGCATGCCGTTATTGAAGCTCTTTGGACCACAATAATAAAAAGTCAGCCAGCTTTCACTCATTGCTATTATTGTTTATAGTTTTCCAGAAGAAAATCACCCATTGCTCAATATAGAGTTCATTAGCTGCCCCTCTGCTATTAGCGTCCCATGAACACAAGATGAAATGTGTCTATCCAAGGGATTGAGGATATCAAAACATTATTTAGAGGAAATGATCATGGGTGCTAATTGGGAATCTCAGCTCCTACTAACTACCTTAATAAACTCAAGGTGTTCTAATATTTAGATATTCAAAATAGCATTATTTTGAAACCAAAGTCCAAAAGCAAGGCTGCAGGTAAATTTTTACTTTGATATCATAGTAAACATATTCCCTAAAATCATTTAGCAGATTGATAGACTTAGGAATTAAACAGAGCTTGGCTAGTAAAACTTTAGTTTCAGATAGACATAAAATGCTATCAATGTTATTATTATTATCACCATTATTTTCATCATTATCATTATTATTATACCTCAAATACTTAACAGAAATATTTATGCTAAACAATATTCATTGTTTATACAAATTTCAAATTCCATTTATGGGAGTCTTACTTTATCTGTCAACCTTCCAAATACCACAAGATTCATATGATAAGCATGTAACCAGTCTCTACTAGACTACCAGTCCAATATGTTGCAAATATTGGAAAATGGTAGGAATTCTTGTAACATGCATGTGCACATATTTACATGCTATGTTAATTGTGTAAAGATCAGGCAACAACTTTAGAAAATCAGTTCTTACCTTCTACTGTAGGATCTAGGGATCAAAATCAACTCATTAGGTTTGCATGCTAAGTGCTCTTACCTGCATCTCTATCTTGTCCACCCATAATTAGATATTTTTGAGAAGTATAATAAAATGATGGAATTTCTAGGACCTATGAAATTTGGATCTAACTCTGAAAATGGTAACAAACAAAATATTTACTAAAATCAAAATGAAAACCACTGTCTTTGAGTTTAAATTTTAGTTCAGAAAACAACCAATAAATAAATAACATAGAAAAAACAATAATAATGTATATGGGGTGATGAAATACATAGAGGAAAGGGTAATAAGCTAGAAAATGGCAACAAGAAAAAGGACTGGCTATAGGTGCCATAACACTATGAAAGGACATTGCAGCAACAATTGAAGAAGGTGAGGCCAAGGGCTCCATGGGAGCTAGACAAGAGAGAACCACTGATAGAAAATTAAAGGCCTAATTTTGGCTGCTGGGAACAGCAGGGAGTCCAGAGTGGCAGGAGTTTGGAAGCAGTGACGAACAGCCAGGAAGAAGGATGCTAAGACCTTGCAGGTTTCTACAAATGCTGGGTTTCCCCAAAATGAGACAATTGGAGGATTTCAAAGAGACAGAATGAGTCTGTATGGTTTAAGTGTTACATAGACAAGGGAGGAAGTCTAGCTCAGGCTAACTCATTCATTCAGGAGACACAGGGGTTTCTCCAGAATGAAAAGCATCTGGACCCCTGCAAACAATACAACAGATTTGAAAACTAGGGAATATGTAATGTGACAGGAAGAGGAGAGCAGCAACACTAGGATTTGCTGTGTCAACAACAGCAAAGGTTGGGTTGTCAATTAAGATAAGAAAGATTTTAAGTGAGAAAGGCACAGACATCTCATGAGAAATGCCTTGTACTCAGCTTAGAGCACAGAGAGACCAGGGCTGGAGACAGAAACATGTAACTTAATGCAGCAGAAACTATGAAAGTAGAAGAGAGCACCTGGGGAGTAAAGGCTAGAGAGGAAAAAAAAAGTCCAATAAATGAGCATAGGACACTTGAAGGCAAAGAGTTTTGAAAACTGATCCAAGATCCACAAGGAAGTCAAAGAAGGAACTATGGGGAACACAAGAAAGAACCCAAATGGAAATGCTGGAGAATGCCTTGGCTTGCAAGCATGGTAAAGCAATGTCTCCAAGAAGGTGCCATTGACATTGACTATCAGAGATAATAGACTCTGATATTAGGTCAAGATAACAAAAGCCACTTAGGGCCTTTATAAAAATGGAGTCTTCAAACTTAAGAGACTAAAGTCATGATGTGGTTGATTTCAAAGGAGAACTGAAGAAGTGAACATACTATAGACAACTCATGGAGCCTAACCAAAAGGAGAAACAAGGACACAGGGTTCAAAGTAGAAGAGAACATGAGAGGAGGAGGCTCCTTTTCTTTTTCGTTTACGTAATTGAAACATCAAAATGCTTATGAATTGATGGGAGTAGTCCATGGAACAGAGAAATGTGCGCTTGCGATAAGAGAAAAGAAGGAACAGACAACAGAGGAAAAAATTTAATACAGTCTGATTAAACACAATAATTTCAAATCTTCCATCTTTGTTCTAGCAACAGTACAGTAGGCAGATTCTAAATATTTAATAGCATGTGAGTGGGCAACTGTGTCAATGAGTAAGTGCTCAATAAGATGCTTCTCAGCTTCCATTGGGGTTTCTATCCCAGCAAGCCCATGAACAGTTGAAAATAGGGTAATTTAGAAATGCATTTACTACACCTACCCTGCAAAGTAACGTAGTTTAATATCACAGGGCACTGCAGGTTGCTGGTTGTTTCATATGCCTGATAGAAGCATAACTTCCTACTGATTCTACTAGACATCACAGGACAGGATCATCTCAAGAAAAGATCAAAATACCAAAACTGAAGTAGTTTCGCTGAATATGAATCCTTTTGCTCCATTATAAAGCTAAGAAACTATAAGTTGAATCATATTAAGTTGGGTACCATCTGTAAATACATATAAGCATTATATATGTAAACATTATACATATACACATATAGGGTTGTAGTGTACATTCTGAAATAAATGACAAGTATAAAAGAGTCAGAGGTCTTTTACTACACAAGGCATTCCCTTCCTGTGTCTTCAAAAACAAACAAACAAACAAAAAAAAAACCATGGTGGCAGGCAAAAGTCACCTCTAAAATCCAGAATCTAGGTTCCCCTTCATTCCCAGTGTCCCCAATGAGACATGCTTAAACTAGTCAAGATATGCACCTCTAGCAAAGACTGTCAACTGAATTTCTCAGGTGAGTGAATAGGGGTGATTTGAAAGTAGCATTGGGGAGACAGCTTTGGGTACATAAACAGAAAATGATAGTAGAGACTGATCAAGAAGACAACTTTTCTTCCTCACTGGTGGAAATCCCCAGTCCTCAGGGGGCTTGCCTCTCTTGGTGAGACAACATTCATGGAGAGCATAGAAGGCAGGAGAGCAAGGAAGGGTGCTCTTCACTGCAGAGACTAGGAAACAGCACTGTTGATCATTCCTGCAGCCATGTCCCATGGAGCAAATAAAACAAGGCCTTTATTGGAAAAACCGTATCCATATTCATATGAAAAAGACATCCTCACATGCAGAAACAGTCACATTCCACATCTACCGAGGATCATGTTTCCTCTTGTGCTGCATATTCAAAACCTATAAGACAGAGAGACCTCTGGGCTTCTTACTGGAGGTCCCCTAAAAGTGTGAATATCAGTGAGTCCATCATTTGGACTGATTTCTTGCAGGGCAGGAAGGCTTACTTGAAATAATGAAAAGAGATTTAACTGATCACAGCACTCAGGAGGTAGAGACTGAAGGATCAGTATTTTAAGATCATTTTCAACCACATAGTGAGTTCAAGACTAGTTTGGAATACATGCACCCCTGTCTTAGAAAAGAAAGAAAGAAAAGAAAAACAAACAAATGAACAAAAAACCCAAACAAAACAATGCTGAGGCACTGTTAGGTCATGTAAAGAAATGTTCCACTTACCAATCACATAGGTAATTGTAAGAAAAAGCATCTGCTTAGCAGGTGACATCACCCAGACAAGATAATTCCTAAATCCACAGGCATTACATATAAACAAATAAAGACAGATCAGAAGTTTACATTATCTCCAGGAGATAAACTTGAACAGTGAAATCTGCCTTTCAGTTGGTTATTGATTATTATCTAAAGAAGTAGAGACTTGTAAACCCAAAGAAACTTGCAGCAGTTTGGGAACATTTAAATGTGCAATATACTCTGAAATAAGTACTAACACATTTGGTCACAAGGGATAATTTCCCAGGGAAAGAATGCACCTTGACTGGCAATCCACCCACAACTTATGATGAGAATATCAGTTCCCATACATTGTTAGATAATTTATTAGTTTTGAGTTGAACAAATTACACAGGCTTGGAGCAAGTCATTCCATTTTCTTTTCTCATTATATTTAGCTTCGTTTGTGCCATCTCTGATATTAGCAATCATATTTTCAATAGAATTTGAGCAATATTATTTCAATTTCAATGGGCAAACAAGTGACATAACCATTCTTGGCTGCAGTATAATCTTCTTAGCTTTAATTATTGTTCCCTAGAATACTATCTTTCTAGCTTCTGGATTTTTAAAAATATCTTTCTATTTTCTATTCTAAAGCAGTTCCTTTTAGTTGAGAAGGAAAAGGGTACTTACATATATGTCATTCTTTTGAAACTGTACTTTATCATTTCAATTGTTATTGTACCCAACCCATTAGGTATTGGAATATAATATTGTACAATCATAAAAGAAACAGAGTTTTAGAAAGCCACAGAACTGACATAAATCATCAAGTAGGATGAATTTTGAATCAAACATTAAAAACTGTGGAAACTATGAAATAGGTCTCTCTTTTTTGTTACGTTTTGGATGGTAAAGGAATGCTTAGTTCTATTTGTGGCTCCTTCATATAAGAGAGATATGAATCACTCTGTGATGATTAATGTCCAAGCATCTTGGGATAATAAATAATGGCTGTGCTTTAATAATGATTTTCTGCCAAGCCAGAGACAGCACGTAGGGTCCAGCTGCCCTGCCAGCTCTCATTGCTTAGTAAGGCCTGACTGGACGTTGCACAGGGGCTTCTGCAGCTGCACTTGGATGCAGCAAGGCATAACTTCATGCTCAATAGTAATGTTTTAAAGAAGTAAGGATGAAGGTAGCTCGAAGCCCTGTGTCTCCTGGGAATAGAGAGACATGGAAAGTTGTAGCAACTCAGTTTTAACCCATGCTCTGTCTCTAAGCGCATCTTAAACATATATTCATATATTCATTCTGCATTTCACATTCCTTGTGGTTCAAAAGCACCTAATTTCAATTGCTATGTGACTAAATGGTCATTGTGTTACATTTTTATGCTAAATGTTGACAACGTGATTAAGTACATGAGCAAGTAGTTTAGGTGGCTGTGAAGCTAAGGGAGAACACATTGGTTTTGCTTTGTGCAGGGCTGAATGTCAGATCTGTAATTTTGCACATAAACAAGGGCTCTTCCTGAGTTACATCTCCAGACTGACTTTTGAAAATAAGGTTGAGTGCCTTTGTAAGAGGAAGTAATGAGCCTCTTCTGAAAGTCTATTAAAGATGAATAGACTTTTATCTGTGTTACAGGGGGGAAATGGGGAATGGAGAAAGGGAGAACAGTAGAGTTGGCAAAGTAGAAAAACTACAAAAGCAGCCCTGGCAGTTGTGTCTATGAAAGCTCCCTAAGTTCTTCTCACTGCCCTTGTCCAGCATAGACTACTGCTCCTGCAGAGGTGGGAAATAGGTGTGCTGCCTTTGGGAATTTGGTGGAACAAGTGGAGGAACTGTTAGAATTTATTCAAGTCTTTATCAACTAATATTGGCACCTAGCTAAGAAGGAGTCTGTATAGGGCCCAGTCAAGAATTCTTTGCACATATACAAATGTATATATATATTGTTCATATACCATTAATGAATTGTTTCTGCTTTTAGATACCATATATAATATACACATGCATTGCACACACATACCCACATTATACTGCTGAAGAAGCTGATAACTAATATAAAACTTCCGCTATAATGTTATTAAGTTTTGAAACCTGCATTTGAATTCACAACTGTCAATTTCTTGGTATCTAGATTATTGTGGAAACATGTCAGCATTCCAGATATGGTCAAACTTCGACTCTGCTGAATTCCTAAAATGTACTTGTCTGTGAATGCAGTTTCTAGAAGGCATAGAGGCCAAGCTCACACTTCTGGAGGCTAACCAGTACTATTTATAAGTCAGGACTACATATAAATTAGCCACACTTTGGCTTTGCCTTTTTTAGAACTCACATCTACCCAAAAATCTAGTGCTTGGGATGTCTGTTCCATAAAAATGACACCAAAACTAAAGTATTCTCCCTTACTCTAGAATCACAGGATTTTCTCTCTTGCACAGAACAGACCTCTATTTTACTCTACATTATTATGAGTCACCATTTTTATGTGTGTATCACCTTTATCTTATCCTTCTCTTGTAGAAAACTAGTTTTTCTCCTTAGAACTATATAAATTATATGTAGTTATTATATAATCAGCATTCCCCATGAACATTGGTCTACAGCTTCAATTAAGGTAGAGTTACTGGGTAAAACATCATGAAATTCTTAGGCTTTGAAACCTATTGAAAAATATTCTGAGAATATTCTGGGTTCATTGTTTTGGTATGAGCTGTGCCTATGACCACTGGTTTTATTGCATGCATCAACATGCATTATCTCACTTTACGTCTTTCAAATTTGACAAATAAAAATATTATAATCTTTTTACTCCTTGATTTCATTTAAATAATCATGTACATAGCTCCACATTTTTGCATATTTATTTTTATATATCATGTTTTTTAAATTGCTCATTAATCATGTAATTTGAAATCTCATATTACAATTTGTCACTATTCATTATATCTTTACAATTAAAGTAATTGAGAGCAAGTTATAATTTATAAATTAGATGTTTCTACAAATTTATATATATATGTCATTATATAAATTTAAAACTATGAGTATACTTTCCTTTAAATGTTTGTCTATTGATGCAAAAAATTATGAATCAGACAATGAAAAGTCCAGTTGTATATGGTCAATGAAAACTTATAAGTATTTGGAATAGAAATTGGGAACATGGAAGGAGAGGCTTCTTTCAAGGAAGCCTCAAGTAGGGAATCTGGAAGAGAATATTCTTGAAAAAGTCTAGAAAGGTTGGCAGTTCCCTGGGGAAGAGGAACTTGATGTACATTACAAGTTCTCTTGGTCTCTAGGTGGGGGATCCTAGAGAGGAGTGATGCAGAGGGTATTGGGCTTAGGGCCATGTATATCAAAATGGTCAGCAAATGGCATAATGACAGTGCCTTAACATGTTCCAGGTATATGGCTTGTGAATTGATAAGACTCTTTCCAGTCTGAGTAACACAGGAGTCTCCTTCCCAAATACAAACTACCCATTTGCTGTCAGTTACAATTTTCTTATATCTAATTGCTTTGAAGCTGTTTTTCCCTGGCTAATTATTTTCTGTTGAAAACGATGCAATATTTTGTGACACTATTCCTAAAGAGACTTGAACAAATATTCACATGTCCTATGTAAGGAACAGATGACAGACCAAAATAAGGATATCTTCTAAAGTTCCATTTGGAGAACAAGTGGGTTTTACTGGAGTGACTTACATGATTTGTAAGTCATGATTTGTGTGAGGAGTTACTTACAAGAGAAATGGCTCAAAGAAAGCTGTATTTTTCAAAGCCTACCTTATTATTAGTGCTCAAGAAACATAGAGCCTAGGACTCACTGTGTGACTTACAGGAAGCTCAACAAATTGAAGAG
The DNA here is from genome assembly GCA_036184795.1 of Tokudaia tokunoshimensis. Classification (NCBI taxonomy): domain Eukaryota; kingdom Metazoa; phylum Chordata; class Mammalia; order Rodentia; family Muridae; genus Tokudaia; species Tokudaia tokunoshimensis. Next base: position 120,597,108 of record BTHU01000014.1, read on the forward strand.
AATGCTCTAGGCTGTTCTTTCTTCCAGGCAGTTTTGTTGGTCTCTGCTTCTTCTGGAAAGCTATGCTGATTTCAGGCTTCTCAGCAATCCTCTCTGCTTATGTAACCTTGATGAGGGAGGGGGCTTGCACATCTCATCAGCTTCAGGGGCTTTCTGAAACTCGTATGTTGTTTACTTCTTGAGACTTAATCTCTTTTATAATTTCCTTTAGAACGTTCAGGGACTTAATGAGCTTTGTAAGAAATTGTTATGCAGCATACACATAAAATATGCTTCCTGTGTTCTGGCCAGAGGTACATAGCTTACATGGATTATTTTATTAATGTTCCCAGAAATTTTCTAAGGAAATTGCTATTACTATCTCAAATTTTGTTCTGGGTAAACTGAGCCTTGGCAATTAAATAAACTTTAAAATTGCCCTTTGATCCACCAATGGAGCTTTGAGCTCTGACCTTAACCAGAAAATCAGTTATTTGCTGAAGTGTTAACTTCTCCTACTCTCTGCCATGGTTCCCTGACTCTCAAAACTGACAGTACTCAATGACATTTTTAATCCTATATCCATGCACATACATATATACACATACATACATACATACATACTAGTATAGTTTTGAGTACTCCGACTTTCTTTCTCCTGTCCTATTCTCTTTCCCTTATAATACTTGTTTCAGTGTGTTTGTTCATTTATGACACATGGTCCCACATTGCAGTTAAGAATGGCCTGGAACTTACTATATAGCTCATGTTCTCCTTAAACTTGTAGTAACCACCCTATTTCAGTCTCCCACATGCTAGGGTTATAGTTACAAGCTACAGTGCTTCTTGTAGTCCCCTAACTCTTTTTTTTTATTTTTTTTTTAATTTACATTCCAAATCACTTCCCCTTTCCCGTTTCCTCCCTCCCCGAAAGTCCCATAAGCCCCCTTCCCTCCCTCTTTTCTCCATTCAACCCCCTCTCGTTACTCTGTCCTGGCGTTCCCCTACATCCAGTCTTTCCAGGACCAGGGGTCTCTCCTTCCATCTTTTTAGAAATCTATTGATATGCGGATTGTGTCTAGGGTATTCCGAGATTCTGGGTCAATATCCCCTTATCAGTGACTGCATACCATGTGTGTTCTTTTGTGATTGGGTTACCTCACTAAGGATGATATTTTCAAGTTCTGACCATTTGCCTAGGAATTTCGTGAACTCATTGTTTTTAATTGCAGAGTAGTATTCCATTGTGCAGATATACCACATCTTCTGAATCCATTCCTCCATTGAGGGACATCTGGGTTCTTTCCAGCTTCTGGCTATTATAAATAAGGCTGCTATGAACATAGTGGAGCATGTGTCCTTATTGCATGCAGGTAAAGTCTCTGGGTATATGCCCAGGAGTGGTATAGCCGGATCCTCCGGGAGTGTCATGCCCAGTTTTCTGAGGAGCCGCCAGACTGCTTTCCAGAGTGGTTGTACCAGCCTGCAATTCCACCAGCAGTGGAGGAGTGTTCCTCTTCTCCACATCCTCGCCAACAACTGCTGTCTCCTGTGTTTTTGATCTTAGCCATCCTGACTGGTGTGAGATGGAATCTCAGGGTTGTTTTGATTTGCATTTCCCTAATAACTAAGGATGATGAACATCTCTTTAGGTGCTTCTCAGCCATTAGATATTCTTCAGGTGAGAACTCTTTGTGTAGCTCTGTACCCCATTTTTTAATAGGGTTACTTGCCTCTCTGGAGTTTAACTTCTTGAGTTCTTTGTATATCTTGAATGACTGTCAATCAATCCCTGCCCCTGCTGTTGCATTGTGAGAATCACAGCATCCATAACTGGTTAGCAGAAATCAAAATCTTAACAATGGGTGACGGGAAAGGGAAGCAGACTGGAGCAACTCCACTCAAATGTCCAGGGTGGGTGGGGTGGCATGAAGAGCTATGGATCTTAACATTGGTGGCAAGAACAGAAATAGATATGAACAACCATGTTCAACTGTTGAGGTGGCTCTATGGATGAAAAAGCCATGGACAGTACTCTCTCTCTTTCTCAGGAAGGGTGTTGCATACTAGAAAAGATAGTACTATTTTTCCAAATTCTTTCCAATGAGCAAGATAGTCTATTTTAATTGTGGTTTCAGACCTTAATCTACAGATATTTGTTGATTCCACAACTCCATAGTCTCTGGAAAGAGAAAAGATCATATTATGGCATTATCATGTTTTCCTATACTAGAATTCTATATCTACAAAGCTTCATGAGTATTTTGCTGGGAATCTAAAAGAATGTACAGTATGATAGCAAGGTAGATACCATTGTAAGAGTCTCAAGCTCTCCTTGACTAAGCTAGTCAGGAGTTCATCAAGATGCATTTTAAATGAACTCCTCAGCTGTTAACAAACACCCCTTGTCCCTCCATTTGATTCCAGTACCTAGTTCTCTAGAACCTTGAAAAAGGGGTCGTTTTTATTTTAGCCATTCTGACTGGTGTGAGGTGAAATCTCAGGGTTGTTTTGATTTGCATTTCCCTAATAACTAAGGACGTTGAACATTTCTTTAGGTGCTTCTTGGCCATTCAATATTCCTTAGTTGAAAATTCTTTGTTTACCTCTGTAACCCATTTTAATAGGGTTATTTGATTCTCTAGAGTCCAACTAGATGACAGGAGATGCTGATGAAGATGTGGAGAAAGAGGAACTCTCCTCCAATAATGGTGAGATTGCAAGCTGGTACAACCACTCTGGAAACCACTTTGGCAGCTCCTCAGAAAACTGGACATAGTACTACCTGAGGACCCAGCTATACCACACCTGGGCATATACCCAGAAGATGCTCCAACATGTAATATGGACACATGCTCCACTATGTTCATAGCAACCTTATTAATAATAGCCAGAAGCTAGAAAGAACCCAGATGTCCCTCAACTGAGGAATGGATACAGAAAACATCGTACATTTTCACAATGGAGTACTACTCAGCTATTAAAAACAATGACTTCATGAAATTCTTAGGCAAATAGATGGAGCTAGAAAATATCATCTTGAGTGAGGTAATCCAATCACAAAAGAGCACACATGGTATGCACTCCCTGATAAGTGGATATTAGCCCAAAAGCTCTGAATACCCAAGATATAATTCACAGACCATGTGAAACTCAAGAAGAAGGAAGACCAAAGTGTGGGTGCTTCCGTTCTTCTGAGAAGGGGAACAAAATATTCAGAGGAGCAAATATGTAGATAAAGTGTAGAGAAGAGACTGAAGGAAAGTTCATCCAGAGACTGTCCCACCTGGGGATTCATCCTATATACAGTCACCAAATTCCGACACTGTTATGAATGGCAAGAAATGCTTGCCGAGAGGAGCCTGATGTGACAGTCTAATGAGGGGCCTGCTAGAGCCTTACAAATACAGAGGCAGATGCCAATCATTGGACTGAGTGTGGGGTCCCCAGTGGAGGAGTTAGAGAAAGGACTAAAGGAGTTGAGGGGGTTTGCACTCATAGGAAGAACAACAATATCAACCAACCAGACCCCTCAGAGCTCCCAAGGACTAAGACATCAACCAAGGGGTACACATGATTCCAGCTGCATATGTAGTAGTGCCTTGTCAGGCACCAAAGGGAGGAGAGACCCTTGATCTTATGAAGGCTCGATAGATGCCCCAGTGTAGGGGAATCGAGGGCATGGAGGGGGAGTGGGGTGAGTGGAGAAACACCCTCATAGAAGCAGGGGGAGGGAGGATGGGATAGGAGCTTTCCAGGAAGGGGGGGGGACTGGAAAAGGGATAACATTTGAAATGTAAATAATCTATCCAATAAAAAAAAAGAAAAAGAAAAGGAGTCTTTTTATTACCCAATTCTAGAGTTCAAAAACAACTAAAAGTGTATTTTTTTCCGATTACCACAAAATAGTTTTGTCACTTAAAACCTAGCTTCCCTGTGGGATTGCTACTCTGTAGGCATTTTGAGAAATGGGAAAATTGTTTTTGAATCTTGAGTAAATCGAAGTGACACTGAATATGAGTGACCTTAGAATCTTCATGATTTGTTTAAATACATACATTGATAATTTTAGAATTGGAAATCACTATACTGGCTATGTTTTCGGTTGACGTTTTGGTTAATGTAATGTTCAAGCTCAATGTTTCAGTCATAGGTGATTGTCCATGTCTCTGTCTTATTTTTCCATGGAGATTTTCATTGAATCACTCTCAGTTAATTTTTAAAGCATATTCTTGCTTATTTATAGTCATATAGTGCATTCTAAATTAAATTTCCAAAAATATAGGGGTTCACATTAAAGCACTTGTAATTAAAGATATGTTTTATATAATTTTTAAACTTTAATAAGATTGCATTAGTAACTATTGTTATTCAATTCACATCCCACATCTTTTCTTACCTAAATTAAAACCTTATTGGGGGCATTCAGTCAAGCTGTAAGTGTTTTCTCTAGCGAACTACCAATTCATTTCCCCCACAGCATGTTCTAATTTGTGCTTCTAGTGGTTTATAGAAGCATATGGAGACCAACTGCGGTTATGTTTTGAGATTTTCTCTACAAAGCAAGGTAATTGCTTTTGTTTTGCTGATTGCTCTTGAAGAGAGTTTCAAACCTTTTCAACTCTGTCTTTATCCCCCAGGTTTTTAATTGCAGACCCTCTTCTGTCTTGTCAGGTGGATTTCTCAGGAAGAGCTCATAGAATAGGGCAGCTTAATCTGTCCAGAAAGTCTATGATCTTTAGGAAGTATTAGCCCCTTGCTCATAACTGACAAATTGTTCCCAGGTATCAGACATCATCAGACTTGTTTTTTCCATAGTGCTATGAACACAAAAGCAGAAGAGGAATAAAAGGTAACAAGCCTTTTGTAACATAAAAGAGAAAGCGAGATTGGCATATCCTTTGCTTAGGCTTTCTTTTAGATGGGGAGAGGGAATGTAGTGGCAAAAGATGTAATAATACAAGCATCTTTCTGATTGATTAAAGCAGTGAAGTGTGTTCTTTGGTTCATAAATAATGCTCTATTACTTTTCTTCAAAGACAACTAAACCTTGACAGACTGACCTTTTCCCGGGCCTGAGCTGTTTCAATGCCATAAATTATACTGTAAAATGAGTGGAGATGCAACTGAGGAGTGTGTGACAAAATAAGATTAAAGATTACTACACACAAAAGATTGTTGTTTTATTAATGGATTCCTGTCAATGGATGAAAAATTCTCAGTCTTCCACTGGATCCTGAGATCATGTAAGGTAGCGAATTAGGAGGGCATTTTCTAAGAGCTATACATATCCAAACAATATCCCAATTAGTATGTTTCTCCCTCCTGAATTGCATTGTCTCCTGAAATGAATGTTGCTATTGTAGAAGAAGACTGTACCACCCACTGTCATTTACTCTCAGAGGCTGGCTTCTGTTGTACACATTGACTAGCTCCCACACTATAAACACACATTTTGAATTAGAGGAAACATTTTGCAGAACAGAAGCTTCTATGTTGTCTTCATCAGTGTGTTGAGAACTGCCAAGCAAGAGAGCATATGGTAATGTAGTAATTCTGAAACCATTAATTTATCTGGTGAGCATTCAATCTGACAAAGCCATCCATGTCACTTTAAAAAAAAAAATAACCACATGGCAACTGAAGCTGTGAGCAGGGCCCTGGCATTCTGTTTCAGTACACATTTCTAATTTTATGAATTAAAAAAAATCTTTTATAACATCATTTAAAATCCAATGAAGGTTATATATCATGTCTACTTAAAGGACTGGGCATGTGATGAGTGTTGAGAACTGTTAGAATCTAAATGCTGTCTGAATGCAATAGATTATTTCCTCCCATCTTTTTCTTGGATTGTTTTGGCTGTTGTTTTAATTGTACCTGCCCAATTTGTCATTAAAAGTATGACTGTATATTTAAAAAACTTTCTGTGGCCTCTCTGCAAGTGTAACTGCAATCATAAACAAACAAGCAAACAAATTAAAGTATGTAGACCATGTTAGCAAAACATAGTAAAAAAGAGAACAAGAAAGAAAAGGGGGAATTAAAAAGTATCATGAAATATATTTCAAACAATAAATTTCAACTCTAAAATTCATGCAGGATTTAAGGTCCTTTATCCTGTGGCAGACAAAATGAACTAATACAGATCTGAAAAATAAAATGTCACCCTACAGAATTGAATTAAAGTTTTCAAAACTTTGCTTGGCATTTGATCTAGGATGGCGCACTTCAGCAGTAACACGGCTCCTTGTTAGATAGGGCATATGCTCAGCATGGCATGCTGCTATAAATCATGCCTTGTCACCAAGAAAAATAGATACACTGGCTCTGCACCGCTTTGTCATTCTTTATAACTAGAAACAGGGTATCAGTGCTTCTTTCATTAGAGTAAGAACAAGAATGGATGCCTTAATTCATACGCACCATTGTAAAGATGAGTGTTAGGAAGTCAACTGACAAAACAATGAGATTAATGTGCCAACGAGCATCCGTCTACTTCCCAGACAAACACAAAATTCTGGTTAATGCACATGGAGGGACATGATGTTGTGCGGCAATGTTTGCATGTCTTTTCATTTTGTATAGAAAACAGTGCTTTTTACCTACTCTCTCCAGTATGCAGTCTGTTCACATAGTGTGTAAACCATAAGAGGAGTGATCCAAGTGTTCTAATTTTGCATTGGTCATAGTACAAATCAAAGATGTTAAATCACATGGGTTTTATACCTTGATTCATCTTTGGGGGAGGCAATATAAAGATATAGATACTATGTTGCTCCCATGCTTTCTGAATTCTTCTAGAATACTTTATAGGATGTGATATTTTTACCCTATGAGATATCAGGCAGTGCAGAAGGGAATAGCATGTATGAAGAATCTTCATATTCTAATTGGACTTTAAAAACACCCACAGTGGTGTACACTGTAATCTAAAAGACATGATGCAGGAGCAAGAGGATCATAGGTCAAGATCATCCTTGGCTGTGCAGTGAGTTTTAGCTAGCCTGGCATGCATGAGACTATAAGCTCTAGAGAGGAGAAAAGATGATGGGAAAAGATAGGAGAAAAGGTGAGGGGTAGAGAAGAAGAGGAAAAGGAAGTAGAGGGAGGAGTAGACAGGGAGAACCATATTGTATAAGTCAGAACAGTAGTGATTTCAAATGCAGACACCAGGTTTCTGTGCACCTGTTATGGTAGCACCTAATGACATATTGAAAGTCAAACACTTTTTCTATAACAGGTACTCATCTGAGCTACTATTTTGCTTTATCATAAAAAAAGGAATTCCTGTATTACCTCTTTTGTAATGGGGAGAAGCTATATATTTATCAGCAAATAAGTACTCAATTGCAAGTTGGCACCCTCAATCAACTGTGGTCCCTGGAGCCCTCGCAATTCTTGTGGGGAAGACTACTTCTTTTTTTTTTTCTTTTCGAGACAGGGTTCCTCTGTGTAGCCCTGGCTGTCCTGGAACTCACTCTGTAGACCAGGCTGGCCTCGAACTCAGAAATCCTCCTGCCTCTGCCTCCCAAGTGCTGGGATTAAAGGTGTGCGCCACCACCTCCTGGCTCGGAAGACTACTTCTTGAAGGCACTGTTCTTCCACAAAGAAGGTTATTCTTCAACTAACTCTAAACTTTCTTTTAATAGAAAATTCTTCCTGCTGCTAAATGCTCAGACTTAAATTTCAAACTTGGCAAGACTGAAGCCAAATTTAAATCTCACAAGAAGAGATTATCTTAAAACCTAGCAACTAAGATTCTGGTTCCACATAGTAGCTAACTCATGAGTCCTACTGTAGAGAGCCATTGTAAGCCTCTAGGCAAAATTCAGCTGCCTGCATTTCACCGACACTGAGGAACTGAGGAACTCCAGCCACACCTCCTCCCACCTGACAGATGTCAGAGCCCCTCTGGCACTACAGTTTCCTGCGAGTCAAGTCTCCATCTCCTGCTGTGTGCAGACCCTGTGATCTTTGTTATGGCAACATCTCTCAGCCTGCCAGAGACCTGCTGAGAAGACTCTGCGCTTTGGGAGGGAGGGTCACACCCACAGCACATATATTGTCGCTCTTGTCCCCAAAAAAATACAGAAAGATTTTGTACAACCATGCACTAATGTCTCTGTGTGTTCTTTTCTCTCAACCCCCATAGTTTCACTCTTCAGCTCTCCCCCACGTAGAACCCACTCGTGAGCAATTCCTGGGAAGTTCCATCCTACTCCAAGTATCTGCTCCTGAGAAGCTCAGTTCACTTGAGTTCTTCAGAGTCACTTTCTAGTAAGAATCAGTGCAAACTACTTCCAGCTACTCCTGGTAGATACACCAAGTTATAGAAAACATTTTATGTCTGCTTAAACATCAACACATACTTATATGCTTTACTCACAACCACCTTGGATTTTTGTCTTCGAGAAAACTAATACATTACTAATACAAACATTGCATGTGTCTAAAGTCAGAATTAAAACATCCCCTTATCCATAACACTCTCTGACATTGTAAGGAATATCAGCATATTAGAGAAGCAAACCAGTCAGAAGTTATTATACCTTGAAGAGTTAGATTTTTCAAAAAAGTAAAAAAAAAAAAATAGCTCAAGGAAAATATCAGGTGCTTTTGCCAAGAGAATGTCTCTGGATATGTTTCTAATTTACATTCCCTCATTTAAGTCTATACTACACTCTCAGCCACTTACAAACCTTTTGTTATTAGCTTGATAAAACCAACTCAAATAGTCAGCAATTTAAGTTCAGCATATCAGAGGAAAAAGATTAAGCCTACCTTAGGATAGACACACAAAGCCAAAAAAACAATAATATAACAAAAAATTCAAATAGCTTTATCAGAGATGTGGAAAGTCAGTCAAAGGCAATGAAATTTAGTGTCGTAGAAAATACATTGACAAACAAGACAAGATAAAACTTATCATTTAAACATAATCAATAAAGTTTTTAAAAAAAGAAGACAGAAGCTACAGCCTGAAATGCAAAAATAAAATTAAAAAAAAAACCTCATGATAAAACAAAAACAAAAAACCTTTAAAGAAGTATAGAATGATAGCTCAGTGGTTATGATCCAGTACTGACTACACTTATAGAGGATCCAAGTTTGGTTCCAAGCATCCCAAGCACCCATGGATGGCAGTTCAGAATAACAAACAACTCCAACTTTAAGGGGCTGACATCCAACTCTGGGGCTCACAGGTGCTATGCTCCTATGTATATACCCATACTTCAATATACACATGCATGCATATTTAAAAAATAACATAAAATTTAAAAAACCTTGAATTTAATTACTCCAGTAATTAAATTCTACCTGATAAAAACAACCAAATAATATATGAATGTTTCAGTTGTGTAGTTATAAAGAAAAGTATATAAGAGCAATGTTCAACTAACTGATAAGAATTTTTTATTGTTATATCTATCATTTTTCCATTAATTTATTTATTCACTTTACACCCTGATCACAGCCTCCCCTCTTCTCCTAGTGGCGCCTCACAGAGCCTCTTCCCCATCCTCTTTTCCTCTGAGAAGTGGGAGGACCCCCTAGGTACCAACCTGCCCTGGCACATCAAGTCACTGGAGTACTAAGCCTATCCTCTCCCACTGAGGCCAATAGGAGTTCCCAGAACTAGGTGACCCAGTTAGGGGAATCAGATCCACAGGCAGGTAACAAAGCCAGGGCAACCTATGCCAGTTGCCTGAAGATCAAGCTGCATGTCTGCTACATATGTGCAGGAGGCCTAGGTCCAACCCTTCTATGTTCTTTGGTTGATGGTTCATTCTCTGAAGGCCCCAACTGTCCATGTTAGTTGACTCTTTTGATTTACTTGTGGAGTCTCTATCCCTTCTGGGTTCCTCAATCCTTCTCCTAACTCTTCCACAAGACTCCCCAAGCTCTGTCTAATGTTTGGCTGTGAGTTTATGTATCTGTTTTGGTTAGCTGCTGGGTGGAGCCTCTAAGAGGATAGTAATTAATGCAAGGCTCCTATCTGCAAGCATAACAAAATATCATTAATAGTGTCAGGTTTTAGTTCTTGCCCATAGGATGGCTCTCAATTTGAACTAGTCATTGGTTGGCCATTCCTTCAGTCTCTGCTCCATTTTTGTCCCTGAACTTCTTAGAGGTAGGACACATTTTGGGTCGAAGGTTTTGTGGTTAGATTGTTCACCAAATTTTTAAGTATGTAAAAAAAATTAGTTAATCTATAGTGAGTTTAAAAAATTCACTCAGCACATTTAGCTGCAATAAGAAAGATCTGCTTGAGGCACTGGATAAATGATGAAACTATTTCCAGGATGAGACCTCAACAAATGCTAAATGAGAGAACCCAAGAACATACAAATCTACAGCACAGCCTGAGCCTGTGTTTAGCCTTCTGACGTCTGTCATTTATGACTTCAAAGCTTGTTAGAATCTAAAAAGCACTTTAAAATGTGCTTCTTTATTTCTATGTAATAGCTTTTGAACATTAGACATGTTTTATCTCTTAGTAATCAACAGCAAAAAGGTAACAAACCCAAGTCTTAGTAATACACAAAACAAAATAATTTAATATACCATGCATTGAATAATAATCAATGTGTAGTCAATGTTTTAAGAGATTTGTGAGATTAATTAATCCTTGGACAAGCACATTAATAATAAAAGTTTGCATTGCTTTTGATTTTTTCTTCTTGTTTAGAACTGTTCATCCTTATTTATCATTAAAACAAGCCGCTAGTTGCTACTCCAGCATCTGAGATCATGTGATCCATAATCTTCATCTCTAGGCCTACTAATGCTATAGAAAATTTCTTTTCAAGCATGCAAATAAAGAGAAAACAAATATATGAACATTAGGACTCACTAAAGAAGTATAAATTTAATATAAGAACCATTTTTCAGCTATCACCTAGGCCTTCAGAGGTCTGTGTTCCTTGAAAAAATTACAGAAGCCTTTATTGTAAAGACCTGGTTGAGCTGCATCCAGTGTTCAGATGGAAAGTCTGGATAAAGAGACCGGAGAGAGGATTGAAGGCACAAATAAAGAACAAACTAGGACAGAGACCTAAATGAGCACAGCATGATCAAAGTTAGTTTAAGCCACGCTTAAGCAAGGGATGAAAAGCCTAAGGACTGAGGTGAGAGTCACTACTAAAAGTCTTTGATCTAATGGGCAGAGTGCACCACTTGATGTAGTTCAACCATTTAGGACTTTGGGGGGAGAAATCAACGAAGATATGCAAATGAAATAAATCACACTGTTGTTAGGTGCAATGGAAAGAACAACTTGGAAGATCACTGTAGCTGTCAGGATGAGGTAAAAGAGGACAAATGCCACATCTACTTGGGGCAGTAAGAGATGGAGCCAAAATAAAACACTGAAGGTAAAAATCTGTGATTAATTGTAGATTGCCTGTGAAGAGCATAAGAAATGGAGATATGTGAAATAAACACAGGATGCCTAACCAAAGAGCTTGCATTTATTGATATTAAAGAAAAGAAGAAAAACGTATTTGAGACTGATGAATGTTCTCTCAGCTTTGGACTTATAATGATTATAATGATGGTAGAAAATAGTTATAGGAGTCCACCAAGCAGCTGGATATAGGTCTCAGTTTATGCGAGGAATCTCGTAGTGAGTTATACCTACGAGTCATGAACAGAGAAGAAGGCAGAATCTGAGGTGCAGGAAAGAATGATATGCTGGTATGCAGAATGGTATGCAGAGAATGCTGGACCTTTTAAAGAGTAAATGTGACATACCTCCTATGGAGAATTAGAAACAAAGATGGCTGGAAACTACTAAAACAATTTTTCCATTTGCAGTCTGTTCTTATATCTAATTCACCAGGTAGAAATGTTACATAACTTCTCATCAAGTGTAGTGACTTTTAACATTTTGGACATATTAGCTGCTCTTTACATAAATGGAGTTCAGCTTTCCCTGAATGATTTGTAGTCCTAAGGTCTCTATTTTGATGTGTCAAAGTTTATTCAATTTTCCAATTTGAAAATCTCAACAATTCCACACATTTTTTTGTCTCCTGCACCTAACTAATGTAGCTATCTACTGAAGTAAAGCAAATCTACTATTTTGTTTAGATAAAGCATTTAACTTCATACATCTTATGAATTCAATTTCCCCCAAGTCATTGTTGTCCAGACGTCCTCCTAAACTTAATAACTGACATTTCCTAAGCTTAATTAGTGACATTTAGGGTCATAGATGCTGCTCTGTTTAGTGTTTAGAAATATTTACTTCAAGTAACATCTGTCATATTTAGCCAATCAATAGATATGTTTGATCCTAAAGGCAAGGAAACATTTATTCTGATTATCATTAAAGAATAATGACTATGCTTTGCCTATTTTCCTATAATTATACTTTTGATTCTGTTTACCTATTTTTCTATAATTATACCTTTGATTGTTGTCTCACATTGACAACCCTGTTTTACAATTGGACAAACTGGGTTAATTAAGGTGAACAAAAGCTGAGTAGAATCCACACATGGCAATGGAGTCTCATCTGAATCCTACTCTGGCAAAACATTTCCTGAAGAAAAGGGAAGCTGTATGTCACATGGCATGGAAGACTTCAATTCACTTTTTGTTGACATCATCTCATGGCCCTGAGACCTCATTTTGAAGTTACTTTTGCTTTGTTATGCTAACTACCTAGAGCAATTATACATGAAATAATCAAGAGACCACATGTGCACATGCAAAGAGAATGCAATCTCGGACTTCCATAGGGAAATTCAAGCTCAGGAATTAAAGTAGAAGTTGAAATATGTAATCCTCATGAGTCAGCCTTTGAAACTTCTGATGCCCTTAATTACACAGCAGGGAACAAAGTTATGTTTGTAAAGAATATACAGGCACTGACTGTGAAAAAAAATCTTATTTATTCCCAATTCTAATGTAATTCTCCTTCAGAAAAGAATCCCAAACATATTTTTTCATTATTTTATACAATTAGCTCATGCTTTAAACTCGAAGGAAGAGTACAAATAGGACTTTGGGAGTTTGTGGATCAAATTATCTACCTAATCTTTGTAGCTAAATTAAGAACAAATTAAACACATTGTCTAGTTTCTAATGTGAAAGTATGAAGCATGCATAAAAAATATTTATAGGGGTGATTTCAAGCTTATACATTTTTTCACTAATATGTAATTACAAGTACAATAGGCATGTATTATAAAAAAAAGAAGCCAACACAATGCTTTAATAGCATTCATAGGTCTTTCTTCTACATGGAGCTACAAGCACGTGGCCATGGAAACTCAGGAGCCACAGAGGAAAGGTAAACCCAAAGCAAGCAGCCATCATCAGCAGAATGAAGTCACCATAGTTATGAAATGTTGCTGTGTGCGCATTAGCACATGTCGACTTGTTGTGAATTTACTGAGTCAACAGGAAAAACAATGAAGGACCTAGCAAAATTCTTACAGGATGTGAGATAGAAATGAAAACATATTGGTACAGCAGCAAGCTAAAAACAATAGAAGCAAGTTTATCCTGTGGGGAAAAAAATGGACAGTTTCATCTGAAGACTTGGTCTATGCCCGTGGAGTTGATCTTTGGTTAGGACCAAATTAATGAGTGAGACTTCCACCCAGTTTTTGTCATTTCTACAGTGGGGATGGAGTTATTTGCAATATAGACCCAAGAGTCCATCTATTCTTATGTCAGTAAAACTCAAGATATTCAGCGGTGCTAGTTAGCTTCCAGGCTCTTCTGGTACTTCTGGGCAGGAACTCATGTTCATGAAACCAATTTGATGAACTATCCTGCAACTGGACACAGGAGATCCAGACACTTAGGATAAGGCTACCAGTCTAAAGTGAGTTCTCTTCTGATCGCCAGGTTCATGGCCAGGTTCAGGTGAATGCCTTAAGGAGCATGTTGGCTCTCTTAGATAGTCAAAGGGGAAATACGAATTATTTTTATTAACTCCAAAAATTAAATGCCTATTGAATACAGAAGCGATAGGATGCAGAAGTACGGTACAGATTCTGAAATCAGAGTAGCTGAGTTCAAATCAGAACTCTGTATTTTACTAACTGTGATAGTGTAGGCAAAAATAAATTCACTTTCTTTGCATCACAGTGCCTCATGGGTAAAGTGGATCTATAAAGAGTCCTACATCTCTGGGGTATAGGAAGATTACTAGTTAACATATGGAAAGCATGAGAACAGTGCCTGGCATGAGTCAAGTGATTGAACAACATCTGCCACTTTCTTTATCGTCTTTGTTCTCACAGATTATATGAGATCATACTGAAAACTGGAAATAGCTATTTTCAACGTGCTATTTTTCTCACAACCTTTCTGGCTTTCTGATAAATCTGGGTTTCAATCTTGTTCCTTTTTCTTACAACATTATAAATGCCTCTTCTATTCGTCTGCCATCTGTCTAGGCTCACCATGTTTTAAAATATTATACCTTTATACAGTTTTCATGTTCTCCTATATTTTGGTTAACTCTCTAATCCACTTCTCTATAATCTGTGGGAATGTCTCAGAATTCATTGTGAATCATTCTTCACAAAGTTAATCAACTTTTTTCCTTGAATAAACCTGTTTTTGTATTGTTTATCAATATTTTTGAATTGTGCTTCTTTTTACAAAATAATATAAAGTAGAATTTCAAATACAGTTAACAGTCACAATGTTTTCAAAATTGTATAGCAACAGAGACAGAGAAAGACAGAGAGACAGAGAGATAGAGACAGAGAGAAGGCTGTGGTAATCTGTAGGTCAATAAAATATCTAGGTTGAGAGGTCAATGTATAGATGGGCAATGGATGAGAAAGATAAGTGTTCAGTAAATTCAAAGGACAACAGCAGAGTGAGCTGTCTATGAAAAGGAAGAATGTGTTCTGGGAGATGCAAAAGGTGGCAATTTAAAGTGAGGAATTAAAAGAGGTAAAACTGATGTATTGCGAAATGTGGTATTTTGTGCTGCATGAACCTGACATGAGTGCTACCGTGGTCTACAGAGCCCCTTCCTTTGTAATTTCAGATTAGGTTTGGGCAAAAAAGAAAATTTGTCTGAAATGTAGATGATAGAAATGAATCAGTAGCTAGGGTCCTCTTAAGGCCCTTGAAGATGAGAGCTTCTGAGAGTCCTCACTCACTCCATTCTACATCCAGTTTCTTCTCTTCCCACTCTGTTCTGTGAACCCTCATGCACATCAGACCCTAATGCAGGGCTTCCTGCTACTCGTGAGGTTCCACTCCACAAAGGATGCATTAAAGGTCAGGAGGGCTGCTGAGGATCTGGGCCATTCTACTCAACTCTCAAACCATCATTCTGAGACATTTTGTACAATAGTGTGGCCATTTTCTAAAATGAGTAGCTTATGTCACAACACATGAAGAGCTTGTGCCCTCAATCAGTACTGCACACCAATAGACTTTAGAGTTTTGCCTCAACATCATAGAAAATAACAAAATGATAAGTCACATTAGAATATGGAAATTGGAGGTTTGCTACACTACATCTGCCATTTCTAGAGCAGTGGCCAGTATATATTAAGGTCTAAGTAAATACTGAGTACATCAATCAATGGCTGTTATCAGTGGCATGACAAGCTCTTATGTCAGTAAATGGAAAAGACTGTTCTTTAGGTCCAGTTGTCTCTTTCAAAACAAAGTATAAAACAAAACAGAGTTCACATAGTGTATTGAAACCACATAAAGACCCCAACATAGTGTCTACTAGAGAAGCTTAGCCTATAGGAGAGCACAGTCCTATGGAAAATGATATGATAGAAATTTTATGTCTCTCACCTTTAAAAAAAAGAAAATTGTTTAATATATTTCTGTCATGGAATTCTTTATCGTTGTTGCTTTTTCTTTCTTAGGCAAGAAATGGTCCGAAAGATTTTCTCCACCATTCAGGAAAATCATTTTCAGCTATAAATATTAATGAGTTTAGTAATAAATTACACACTTGAATGGCATTTTATTACTTAAAACTAAAATATTAAAAACCTTATTTGAAATGCACAGAGAAATCATGTAATTTAAATCACCTTAGACTTGGAAATAGACCAGAAGCCAATGCTTAGGAAGAAGTGTAATTTTTTAATATATGCATTTTGGTAATAGGGCAACATATTCCACACAAAAAAAAATTCTGAAAAGAAAGTGGACAGTCTTCTGTTGTAGTGTATTTTTCTTCAGATAAGCAAACTCTTTATTTGCTTCCTTGGAACATCCTTAAAAATTAATAACATGAACGCTGAAGTCAGACTGGTCACTTTTGAACCTTTAAAGTGAGGTTTTCCTCCCTCTAAAAATGAATTTACTCACAATGTTTTAAGCCAAGATTGAAATTTTCTCCATATTAAATCCCTACAGATTGCCTACAAGAAATGTGCACTTACCAGCATGTCTCCAGGTCATGTTTCCTCCTTTGGGAAATTTGGAATTAATAATTCAAGCCTTGACATTAATTTATTTCTCAACCATATAATAGATGAATTCCTCAGATTAATTCTATTTGATCATTTTAGATACAGAAATAATAGTTTTATTCAGAAATCAATCTGTGTCACTCATGATACCTTCAATCAATGTTTATCATGACAGAGACTTTAAACATTCCTCTTGCTGTCAATAATAAACCATGAATTTCTCAATTTGAATTAGGTAGAAAAATATTCATAATATGTCCAAAATGCTGAAAGTAGTAGGAAGTTAGTCTATTTTAGGTAAAATGAAATAGATATTAATTTGGTAAAATGTCCTTCACCATTCTCAATAGAGCTGATTTTTTTCTACCACATCCCCATTAAGAACTTTCAGAGACTGGCTTTTGTACAAATAAAACCATGGTTTCCATATCTTGATGGGCAAGTACTTGTAGAATTTACTTCAAACATTCTTTGGGGGCTAATTCAAATCTTTCTTGCTTAGTCTCATATATAATATTCCGACCTGGTCTCTTTCCACTGATGAAGAAGCCCAAATAAACATTGCCAAGGTATCTACACCACAAGAGGATGCCCTGAAGAAGTCTCCTTTTCAGCAATAAACATCTTCCATACTTGAAGACTACCAAGTACAACCTTCAGTTTTACACAATGTCTTTTTTCTCTTCCTGACATGTCCACTGACTCCACAGTGTGTATCTTTCCAGTTATCTCCCTGAGCCTCTTACAGACCCATCAACAGGCCTGCCCAGATCTAGGACTTTAATGAAGAGGATTCTGGTCTTCTGAACTTACTCAAATCCCTGCTTATATAAGTAGATGAATATTCCATTGACAATTCCAAACCAATTGAATTGACTTGAAACTAAGAGCCAAGGTTATCTGGAGCTAGAGAAATATGCCTTCACAGGAAGGATTCTAGTACAGCTGTAGATCAGTTAGCAAGATCTGTTAATCGCTGTGGGAAAAGGTTAAAAGAAAAATCACACATCTTTAAGAATCCTCACAATAATCCTAAAAATTATCTCATTGATGAAAAAGTGAAGCAAGACCGCCTGATCATGTGAAACACACACGGTGCCGCTGGTTGTTTACCCTTTAAAGGGACATCACATTTATAAGTGGAAGCACAGAGGACCCGAAACACAAACCACTATCAGAAATTTGGTACAAATCCCTGTCCCTCAAGTACCAGATTTCAGATCATGACAGCATGCATTCTCACAGGAGATCTTGCCACTAGCATTGAAAACATCCATTTCTATATTGATACCTTAAAAGATATGTATCACTTTCAGAACATATGCTGAAAAGTATACATTAAGGAAAAGTCCAAGTGCTCGGAGAAAATAAGGTAACCTATGTTCAGCCCTTGTCTATGAGAATAAACAGGCAGCACATATATTTTCCCAATATTAAATCACTCTGTAAATGTAATGTGGTATGACAAATTTTTACTTTATCTGCTTTTTATGTAAGTCCAACATTTACTGAAACATGAAAGTTTTGCTATATTATAAGCCAATTATCTGTATGAAATGACCGTAATTCATTGCCTAAATCTTGTATCATTAGACATTTAGGGAATCTCTGCCTTTTACTACTATAAATAAAAAATTTAATAAGTGTCCTTGTACATAAATAATTTATGCCTTACAGTCTATGTAGACAGACATCCAGGGCAGAGAAGTTGCTTTATGTGATTTCACACTCTGAAAAGCAATAGATTTTAATGCATCTACTCCAGTAACCCTAAACCTCAAGCACTAATGGACTCAGATAATCCCTTACTGTGAGGAGCAACTCTGTGCATGGGAACACCAACTTTAGGCTGCATCATTATATGATTGTCACAATTATTATTTCCTCACATTAGATAATCAAAAGTACCTACAGTAGCAAGAAATGAGGCTCAGTAGCAGAGTAATTACCTAGGCCAAGTCCAGTTCCCGAAAAGAATGCTTTTTTGTTGGTTATTTTATTTATTTACATTTCAAATATTATCCTCCCTTCCTGGTCTCCCCTACTCAAACCCCCTATCCCATACCTCCTCCCTCTGATTCTATGAGGGTGCTCCTCATCCACTCATCCACTCCTTCCTCACCGCCCTAGCATTCCCCTACGCTGGGGCATCAAACCTCCACAGGACCAAGGTTCTCTTCTCCCATTGATGCCATATAAGGCAATCCTCTGCTGCCATATGCAGCTGGAGCCGTGGGTCCATCAATGTGTTCTTCGTTTGGTGGTTTAGTCCCTGCGAGTTCTGATAGGTCTAGTTGGTCGATATTGTTGTTCTTCCTATGGGGTTGCAAGCCCCTTCAGCTCCTTCAGTCCTTCCCCTAACTTCTCCATTTGGGTCCCTGTGCTCAACCTCATGGTTGACTGCAAGCATTCACATCTATATTGGTCAGGTTCTGGTAGAGCCTCTCAGAAGACAGCTATAAGAGGCTCCTATCAGCAGAGCACTTCTTGACATCAGCAAAAGTGTCTGGGTTTGGTGTCTGGGTGTAGGATGGATCCCCAGGTAGGGCAGTCTCTGGATGGCCTTTCCTTCAGTCTCTGCTCCACTCTTTGTCCTTGTAGTTCCTTTAGACAGGAACAATTCTAGGTTAAAATTTCTGAGATGGATAGGTGACCCTATCCCTCAACCGGGGGCCATGCCTAACCTCTGGATATGGTCTCTACAGGTTCTCATTCCCCTTTGTTGGGTATTTTGGCTACTGTCATCCCCATTGGATCCTGGGAGTCTCTTGCTTTCCTGGCATCTGGGACTTTCTGGTTGCTATCCCAGTTTCCCATCCCCCATTGCTACACACCTCTGTTCAATTTTCTGACCCTCTGTACATCTCCCTCATCTCCTCCTACATCTGATCCTGCTCCCCATTTTCCCCTTCCCCTCCTCTCTTCCTCCCAAGTCCCTCCCACCCTCTTCCTTCCATGATTATTTTGTTCCCCCTTCTAAACAGGACTGAAGCATGAAACAAATAAGCAAGTAAAACTGCCTACAGATACTGCCAAATGTCCCAGGTTGTTGTGATAGGGCTTAGGTAACTGAAAAGGTCCCATTAGCCTCTTACATGGATCAGTCACTGATCCAAGGCAGTAGACTAATGCAGCCACCATTTATGAATCAATATTTATACTAACCTGATTTTAGAGAAAGAAAGAAAGACCTGTGTGTGGGGGGGGGGAGGTAAGTGGGCACATCATTTATAAAAACTAGAAGTGGTCCATAAAACAGTATAAAGGAGCTTGGGGTTGCATAGATTTTTGAGTGGGGGAGAACCCGGAAAGGGAACAACATTTGAATTGTAAATAAAGAATTTATCTAATAAAAAGAAAATACAATATTTTCCTGAACATCTAAACATACATCAAATGTGGAAAATGGTGGACTGGTTTTTATGTTCAAATGACCAAACTGAATAAGTAAAAGGCAGCCTTTCAATCGCCTACAGTATAGGACACGTCACTGCAAACAGGTGAAAAAGAGAAGACAAAGCCTTGAATAGAGACAGATTGATGTATAAAGAAAATGGAGAAGAGGTTAATGAATTATTTCTAAATCAATATAATGTAATAAAATTCTCTCATCTGTGAAAATGGGAAATTTGCATTTATGCTCAGTGAAATATAGATGAACAGTGATTGCGGTTATTACACCTGTCACAGTGAAAAAAGCCAGGTCACATTATCTACTAGTTACATTTCTCCAAAACTGATTAACCTTAATACATTTCTGCCTTCACTGATCTTACGAAGTTTACTGAATATAGCATGTCTTGATTAAAATTGCCCACATCTTAATTTAAGTCATTCTTTCCTGTAATGCCTGTATCTTTAACTATTTCTTTAAATTAACTGTTTAACTAATAAGAATAATGCAATTTCTTGGTCACAATACTTAAAAGCTCAAATAGGCATCCCTTGAGGTAAAATTTTCAAAAAGATAAAAGGAAAATATGAAAACAATGATGTCTTTGTCATCTTCAGCTCTTTAGGGAAGAAATTATTTCAATGAAAAAGATGTCATTATTTTTAAAATTATGGAGAAAAAATTTCCTGTGTTATTTGTTGCACTTTGCAAATATTCCATGCTGCCTGTTCTTCCCAGGCCCATTCAATGTAAAGGCCTATCCTCTGAATAAAATCCTTGAATCAATGCTTTACTAGGCTTGTAAGATGCTTCCTAATCTATACCACTTTCTTGATTGTATTCAAGAATCATAAGATGTTAGAGCTTCCTGTAGATACTTTGTGAGGAAAATTGCCATCATTATTATCATTAAAATAACTCTTGTGATAAAAAATAATTAAAACTGATGTAATTGAGTGTGATTTTGTTAATTGGCCACACAACAATTTTATTTTTCTAACAGGAGGTCTGATTTTACCATTAAGAGAAACAAAAAATATCCAATTACCCAGCTGTTCTTCTATAATTTATGAAGAACATTGAAAGCTCTTGTCTTTAGACTTGGGTTAAATCTAGTGCTATAGTTGTCAAACAACTAAAGTGTTTGGGGATTTTTTTTCATAAATCTATATGTAATTAAAATTTAAAAATTTGAAAGTAAAATTAAAAAATTTGAAGGTCAAAAGGAAGTATTTTAAGTACCACAAATGACACGGGATCTTCTAATAAGACTTGTTTGCTAAAATAGTTGCTTCTGCACATATGTTACCCTTGTAGAAAGTAAAATGTCATTATCAAATATATACCAGGTTTAAATCAATAATTTTTTAATGTTCCAGTATAACAATTGTAACTTTTAATTATCTTGAGCTATGACTCTAATAGTCTTGCCATTATCATGACACAGATCAAGCTGAACAAGAACTCTTTATTCTCCCACCTCAGCCCCTTGGGTTCTGGAATTACAGGGTGGACAATGATACTCAGCCTATGCTTTTGGTGGTGGTGGTGGTGGTGGTGGTGCATGTCTGTGTGAGTGTGTGAATGTGTGCATGTGTGGGTGTGTTTAATGTGTTTTTCATACTGGAGATTGAGCTCAAGAACTTGAGGATGTGGGCCTGGATTTCTACTAATTTGTATTTCAAGCCCTATCCTTTTAATAATCTTTCAGGCATGGTTTTTGCTAAATTACATAGTAAATTCATTTTCTATATGTGCATACATGAAATATAAAATAGATATATGTTCTTAATTTTTTGAATCATAATTGTTAACTCATATAATAGTGTATAGCATATTAATCTACACTTCCACCTTCTACCACTTACATGTACACACACGGAGACAAACGCATACATGTTCATCACACAAACACACACTCATCATACAAACACACACTCATTACACAAACACACACACATGTATGCACCACACATTGCACTAATTTCTTCTGTGGATCAATTAAAAGAAATGAGGGTATTATATAAGTTTATGATGAATAAAATATTGATGCATTGAAACTATATTGAAATGGTAAATATTTTGTTTGGATGAACAAATAAGAGCTTGCCTTGATTAGGTTTGTCATATGTAATATAACTGACCAAACATAGTAGTCACAGATTTGGTTTAGAAGAAAATTGCTTCTGCCAAGTTTCCTTTAGTATAGAATACAAAGAATTCTAATAAGATGCACACATTCTTTTCCCCTCCCTCTCTCCTTCCCTCCCTCCTTCCCTTCCCTCTCTTTTCCCCTCCCTCTCCTTCCCTCCCTCCTTCCCTTCCCTCTCTTTCTCTTTCTCTTTCTCTTTTTCTCCCTCTCTCTCTGTCTTTCTCTTATATGGCAGATATCCTGTTTTTACAGAACACTGAAATAGTCAAACCTGAGTTCTTAAAATATCTTCAGAGTGCCTTTGATTAATCTGAAACTTGTGGACTATAAGGGGAAAGTGCATTATAAAGTGATAAATGCCTCTGTCTGTTATGAGGCAAATTCTATAAGGAATAAGCAAGAATAAGCACAAATCTAGTTGTTTTTAGAACCTGCTGAGATGCCCTTTCCTGGCAGCAGATCCAGAAGTGTGTAGCAGAATAAATGTGCTATTTTCTTTCTCGTGCCTGGAGATTACGTTCATCGTATAGGTAACTTCATCATTTTCTTCCATTGTTTGTAAGTCTAGGACAATTGCTAATGTCATATTTTTTCTCAACTATTCTTAGGCATCAATTCAATTTGTTTACACACACAAAAAAAATGGAAGGAAATAGTAATCCACTACCCAGTGCCAACCTTTCTCCTTGGCCAAGATGATTCATCGGAAGGCAAATACTTTTTTCCTGCGGCATTAATATAAGGTTGTCAACATTCATCACTTCTAATGCAAGTGGTAGTCATGATCATCAGAGAACATGGGAAACAAACACGGATTGTTTAAAGCAGGTCTCCAGGTCAGTCTCCACAATCCACCAAGAATATTTGCAGACAGATGAAATTGCTTAGAATTTGTGAGTAATCTTTTATAGTGTCCTTCTGTAGCCCAACTGTATCTTTGTAATTTGATGTGACCAAAGCAAGGTTTTGAGTGGTTTGGCTTACAAGCAGGTCAACAGTTTTCTCTTACAGTCCAGGCTACAATTAAATTCAAGATCCTCAGCCTCCTAGATGCTGGAATTTCAGCTGTGCACCAACACAAAGTCACAGTGGAGCAGGTTATGTAAACAATAACTCAATCACCCTGCGACTCAAATGACTGTATCCCCTCAGCATTGTCTCCACAAGAAGGGTTGATTAACTTCTGCTTTGGTGCAAAATGACAATAAAAATATATCTGGCCCTCATGTTTTCTTATAGAAAGAAAGCATGGTGTAGAGTTTGAAAAAAACATTTTAACTTGGACATTTTTAGTGAAAGATTCATTTGTTGAACAGATATAAGAAAGGGAGCATTAAAAAATTTTAGCTGATTTCCATCCAGTTGCCAACTGGTTGCTTACATAAAAACAAGAAACTCCAAGTCTAGAAACCTTAGATAAAAACTGAAAGAAAACTTTAAAGGCAAGACAAAATAGCATCTTTCTATAAGAAAGAAGTGAAAAATGTTTAAAACTTAATAATGCAGATACCAAAAAAAGAGAGAAGGTTCCCTTTTTTCCTAGAACAAAAGACAATCTATAGATTAAATCCTCAGAAAATTGTTTGATAGAGAAGAGCAGTTTGCAATGCTGTCACATGGTTTTAAATAACAGCATTGGATTAAGAGAAGCACCAGAGACTTTTCACGGCACTTTTTTTCCATGTTAGAAAAGTCATGTCAGCCCTGTAGGCAGACTAAATGACTTCACAAACCACATCCTCATTACTCAGAACTCGATCCCACCTTTCAGTAATTCAGTACTATTAGCTCTGTCCCCAATTTCTTCCGTTGAAACCACTGCATGTGCTCTTACTGGCCCAGTGACCACCACTGATGCTAATCAGACCTCTCATTTTCTTAACTAGGGATGTTTAACATGAAGTAGGTCAAACAAGAGGAGGAAATTATAAGTGAGGAGTGGGCCAATGTGTGCTAGAAATATGACATTCATATATACTCATGGGCTCTTCCATTATACAGCAACTATTCAAGTAGCATTTGAAATACTTGTCTGATTTCCTGGTTCTAATCTCATAATGATGTTTGCAGTGCTGGTGAATTCTTGGCATTTTGATACTCCTAAGGCAGTTTACAACTCCTGTACAAACACCTCTTGCTCATGGTCCTGTCTGCGGCAGATATGACTTATTAGATTTGAGATGGCAAAGAAATTGTCACTCATTTCGACCAATGATGTGAATGGAGTTACTTAGTGAAAACAAGGATATTCCTCTTGCTCATATCAAGCATGTGATACTTGCTCATCTTCCTTTCCTTGCATAAAAGGCAAATGTGTCAAAACCCTCTGGAATCTTTTTCACTTCAGATTCAGGATGTCACTTTTTAATTCAGGGTGGATACCAGCATTATCTGTCTACTGTTACCAGGGTCTCTGTACTTCCATAGTCAGCAACAACCAACAGAGGAGCAGTTTTTCTATTACCCATTCCTCTATGTACCACATCCTACTTATTTACTTACTTCAGTTGTTCCCATAATATTTGTTATGCCTGGATCTCTATTAATGATACCAAGGTATAAAAGGACAGTTTCTACACATAAAGCTATTTTTAAATGCTACTTCTGTCAAATGTTCACGCAGAACTCAGGGATTCATGAATAAATAAAAACAAACTTTAAGATACATTGTCAAATGAATTACAGATATATTAAGAGAAAGGGAAATAAGATTTTATTAGATACTAATAACAAGGCTATGTACCTAATAATTCAAGATACCTTTCAAATGACCTTTCAACTGATCTAGCTTAAGTATGTTTATCACTGCAATGTTTGGATCTTGGTTATTAAGCATATGGAAGGGAAGTAAGGATCCTGTGCCCTCATTCTTTGGTATAGAGAATCACTTATACAAAGATTCACACAGAGAAATGGCTAAACATTTTAAGTTTAGACATCACAACTCTTACTTCAAAATGTGTTATTAAAATAATTTTAAAAGCATCTTTCTCCAAGCTATAGCCAGAGGAGTCCACCTGATTCTCCCCTTTTCACATGCCTTCCAAACACCCCAGATGAAGCCTAATCCCATATTCAGGGCTCCGGACAAGTCTGACCAACATTGTCTGATGCACAAACAGCCTCTAGGCTTCCATTCTGCCTATCCATGAACTACCGGCAGCCTTCCTATGCCACATTCAATCTTTCCAGTCAAAGTCTGCACATTATTTCCCAGAGCCTATCTTGGTGAGTCCACCTGATGCCCTCTCCCCAGGCTCTGAATTCCAGACTTGGACCAGGAGGCATATATCACCTCAATCCCTTGTGTCCACCTGACTTCATTTTACCCAAGCCGTACCACCCTATGGGCTCAATGCATCTACGAATCCTCATATCTTCCTGAAGAGTCTATGCCCAGATAAAACCAAACAAAAGAAGTTCAAATGCCCAGATATCATTGAAAAAAAAAACTCAAGATTATAAAAGATCAAGCCAATATCACCCTCTGTAAACCTACCCATTCTATACAAAAGTTTGCCAATAAAAAAAAAATCTATATAAATGAAGCCTGGTACACACAGAATTAAAGAAAAATCTTAAACTTCATCAAAGAATTCAAGGAGTTTAAAGAAGACCCAGAAAAACATCTAAGTGAATTTAAAAGAATGAACTTAAAGAGAATAAATTCATGATCGATGGCCAAGAAAACACAAGGCTGATGGAAATAGCAAAACACAACCTAGAATTTGAAAATCAAATTCAATTAAGGGACAAAAATATTACAAAGGACTCAAGCTGAAATTAAGATGGAAATAAAAAAGAAGAATCCCAATTAGAAAACTCAAAGGACAGCTTTACAAATTGAATGAAACAAGCAAAAGATAGGATATCAGGACTTGAAGATAATGGGGAGAGTCTAATCAAATAAGCAGGGACTGTGAAAAACATTTTATAACTCACAGGAAATCAACATACAGGAAATTCAGAATACCATAAAAAAGATCAAACCTCTGCATTTTAGAAATAAATGAAAGTGAAGAATAGCATATCAATAGACCAGATCTGAATAGGATCATTAAAGAAAATTTAACCCATAGAGATAAAATAAGTACACAAGATACCAAATAGAAAAAAATGAACTACTGAAATGTGTATATGTATGAAGGTAATGTAAAGGAAAATGTTAAATAATTAAATAATGGAGATGACAGAACCCCAGTTCTGTCACCAAATGAAGCCAGCAGTTCTTGGATTGGGTAACATATAACTGAGTTATTAGAAAAAGAGATTCCAAGGGTATTTCCAATCAACATGGACTGCTCTCAAAACTCTAGGTTGCTCTGCAGAAAAGAACAGCAAGGCCACATGATAACACCTACACAATCATTGACCATGGAGATGCCATGCTAGTTACCTTTCTGGAACCTTCATCATAGTGTTCTAGCATCTTTGGTACAGGAAGGTACTCTACAGGTTACCAAAAGAAAAATGAAAACACCAAGATAACCACAAACCTTTTGATCTACAATGGCATCCTTTCTGAAAAGTAGACTAGGGTGATGGTAGCACAAAGCTCATGGGAGTAACCAGTCAATAATTGATTTGACTTATGTTTACTCTGTAAGATGGAATCAATACCCAATACTGCTTAGGTGACCAAGAATTAGAGAGCAGATAGCCCAGGGATACTATTTATTTAAAGAAATATGTAGTAACAAAATGATTCCTAATGCATTCTGCTATATTAATAAATCAGTGCATTGCTCAGATATCAGAAAAGCATCCTCCTGTGGCAGATGGGAAAAAATAGAGATTCACAGCCAGACATTATGAAGAGAGTGAGATACTTTGGAACACTTGAGCCCTAAATGGGATGTCTCCATCAAATCTCTCTCCTCAGGGCTTAGGGAACCATCTAGAAGTCAGAAAGAGTATAAGAGCCAAAGGGGATAGAGGAAATCAAGAGAACAAGTCCCACTAAATCTATTTGACAGCAGGTCAAATGAACACACATATACTGGGGCAGCATGCACAGAGTATGCAGGGGTCTGTGTCAGGTGCTCTGCACATATATTTTGACTTCCAGATAGTGTCTTTATGAGAGTGCTGAGTTTGTGAATGAATTGGGTCTCAGATTCATGTTCCATCTCTGGAGCTCTTTCCTTCTCTTCATCTTGCTAACCTCCATTGTGATTGATATATATATATATGTGTGTGTGTGTGTGTGTGTGTGTGTGTGTGTGTGTGTGTGTGTGTGTATGTGCATATGTGTGTGTGTCTGTGTGTGTATGTGTGTATGCATGCATATATATGTGTGTGTGTGTGTTTATGTGTGTATGTATGTATGTATATATATATACATATATATGCATATAATGCATATATATTACCTTAGAAGCCTGTTCTCACTCTTCCCCTCTTCTCTTTCCACCATTGCCTTTGCCCTTTCCCCTCTCAATAAACCTCATGTGGAACTGTTTGGCCTGGTGTGATATTTCTGGAGCCGCCACTACCCGCGGCACCCCAACATTGGTGCCAAAACTCCGGAGTCGCTACGCACGGGAGCTGCAGACCCAGGTGACCAGCGGTCGCCAGATTGCCATCCAGTGTGACTAAGCTGCCGCTGCCATAAGAGAACCAACGCCATCGCCATCACCGCCTGCAGCCACTACTACACTACATGGACTCCATCTGTTAACACCTGCCATCATCCACCACATGGATTCCCACCACTGCTCAGACCATAGCTGTTGCCACCGCTGCAAGACTCACAGGCTTCTACCATGTGAGCTGTGCACTGCAGCCTACCACGTGGAATTGCCTCCTAGCCAACCAACCAAACGGTTCCACATTTCCTACTACCAGACTGCAAATTCCTGCAAACACACACCGGCTATATTAACTGGTAAGGAGTTTCTCCTGTTGACCGGAGGGACCCTTAGGCCCAGATAAGGCCTGGCCAGCCTCTTTTGGGCTAAGGGTTGGCTTTCAATGCCCAGTCCATACGACTGGTCTCCTGGCTGACATTCGTGTTAGGACATAGAGCCCTTGGGTGACTCCCCCTCTAGAAAGCAATCTAAAATTCCCTTTAGCTCTTGCAGCTGCCGAAAATTCTGGACCAGGAATGTTGCTGCAGGGCCCCTAGATTTTCTTGTGACGACCTGAATTTCTAACTTAGCCATAACCATGTAGCTAATAGTCCTCTGGGACACTGTTACAGATTATTTAGCAACTCCCCTCTCACCGGATGGGCACTAACTTGTCTTTGACCGTACCTCCAGGCACCTCACTGCGATGTCTCCTGGAAAATCTCAAATCTCTAAAACTAATGTCCAATTTGAGGTGCTCAAAACTGATACACTTCTGCAATAACATCTGGCTTCAATACCCTTTAGATAATAATTCCAAATGGCCACCTAGTGGTACTCTAGACCCAATTGTTTTAAGAGATCTCCATACATACTGCCAGCATTCCAGTAAATGGAAGAAGGTTTTATATGTTCAAGCTTTCATCTATCTCCCCTCTAAACCCTCCCTCTGCTCTTCATGTCCCCCAACCCAACTTTTCTTAGCCATGAAACCTACCCACCTTTCACTAGATGACAATAAGCTTGATCCCGCCAACGAGCCACCTCCCATCTGCCGCAGATCTGCCGCCATGCCTGCGAAAACCCAAACTGCCACCTCAGTTTCTCTTTCTCACCAGGTCCTGGAGCCCACTAACTTGACCTATCCAAACCCCTCCCCTCCTTCTGTGCTAGCTACAGGTCACTCCAAATGCCCTGAACTGGCGTTGACCTTTACCCCTCCTATCACACGTTCTAAGGCTACAGCCAAACCCCAAAGTCCTTTTCCTCCTCCAAGAACACCTGACCCAGCACCAGTCCTTCCTTTAAAGGAAATGGCTGGAGTTGATGGTCTGGTCAGAGTACATGTTCCTTTCTCACCAAGTGAAATTTCTCAAATAGAAAGCAGACCGGGTTCCTATACTTCTAACTCTTCCAGCTTTATTAAAGAGTTCCAGTACATCACTCAGTCTTATAGCTTGACTTTCCATGATGTTCATAAGATTCTTACTAATAATTTACTTCCTGATGAACGCAGGTAAGTTTGGGTAGAGGCGAGAATGTATGCACATGAAATTCACGAAACAGACACAACATATCCAATCGGATCTGAGGCAGTGCCTGACCAGGATCCCTGATGGAATTACAATTCCACAGGTGGTATTTTAGCCAGAGACAGGTTTATTACATGCCTTCTGGCCAGACTTAGAAAAGCTGCCTTAAAGCCAGTAAATTTTGAAAAACCCCAGGAGGTTGTCCAGGACAAGCAGAAGAACCCATCCCAGTTTTTAGAACACCTCACAAAGGCTTTGTTACAATATACTAATCTGGACCCTGAAAATCCAGAAGGTAAGCAACTTCTGATGACCTACTTTTTTCCCCAGAGCTACCCCAACATAAAAGCTAAACTTAGGCTCTTGGAGAGGGGGCCCTTAACTCCACAGGCAGAAGTGTTAGCGCTGGCCTTCAAGGTGCACCATGAGAGAGATGAGAAAGCCCAAAAACAAAAGTACCACATTCTGGCAAAGGCTGTTCAACCAGCTCCAACCACTACCCCAGACCCCTGGCCTTTTAAGGCTCAGGATCCACCAGCTCCCTGCTATAGATGTGGTCAACAAGGTAACTGGGCAATGGCTTGCCCTAATCCCCGCAAACCAAGAGAACCATGTCCTAAGTGCCGTCAGGAGGGACATTGCCTGTTGACTGCCCTTGTGTTGCGCAGAACAGAGGGACATCCCATTCAGGTACCCCTCCAGCTGACCTCCTAGGCTTGGCTATAGAGGACTGAATGGGCCGGAGCTCCTCGCCTCGACCATGTCCATCACCAGCAGGGAGCTCTGGGTAGCTCTTATGGTATGTGGGCAGCCCATCTCCTTCCTCTTGGACACCGGGGCCACTCAGTCCTGACAGAGTTTTGGAGACCTACTTCACCTTCACATTTTCCTATTGTTGGGGTAGGAGGACAACCTTATCTTCCTCATCAGACCCCACCACTTAGTTGCACTTTTAGGGGTGTACCCTTCACCCATTCATTTTTGGATAGTGCTGACTTGTCCTGTTCCCTTATTGGAAAGGATCTTTTAGCTAAGTTGTGGGCCTCCATTTCCTTTACTCTTCCCACGCGCCTGAACCCAAGCTCACCAGCAGTTCCTCTGCTTCTCCTTCTAGCCAGTCAACCTACAGACACTAACATGCTGTTTCCTGTACCAGCGTCTCAGGTGGACCCCAGAGTTTGGGTCATCCACAACCCCTCTGTTGCTAAACATCATTCTACAGTTGTCATCCAGTTACTGGACTCTACCAGGTACATCACCCAAGCTCAATACTCTCTCTCTCTCTCTCTCTCCAGAGCCGCAGGGGACTTAAGCTTTTCATTTCTGACCTCTTAAGAAAAAAAACTCCTTCGCCCCACTTCTTCCTCCCTCAACACCCCTATACTAGTAGTTAAGAAACCTAAGACCTCAGGTACATTAATTCTGCAGTGGACCCCCTCCATCCTGTTGTAGCTAACTCCTACAGACTTCTTTCCACTATCCTCTCAGGAACTTCTCGTTTCTCAGTCCTAGATCTCAAGGACACATTTTTCTCTATCTTTCTCAATGCCCAGTCACAGAACATATTTGCTTTACCTGGACAGATCCTGACACCCAGTTTTCTACCCAACTTACCTGGACTATTATGCTTCAGGGATTCCGGGTCAGCCCACACCTATTTGGCCAGGCCCTGACTTCTGACTTACTCTCTTTATCTCTCCCTAAATCTAAGATTCTTCTTTATGTAGACTATGTCCTCCGCTGTAACCCGTCTCTAGAGATTAGCCAAACTGACACCTGTGCTCTTCTAAATTTTCTTTCCAGTAAGGCTACAGGGTCTCACCTTCTAAAGTCCAACTGTCCTCTCTCAGGTTACCTATTTGGGACTAACAATTACCCCAATCCACCTTAAATAGAAAGAATCTGATTCAGTCTCTAACTGTTCCTTCTACAAAGGAAGAGATTTCATCATTCCTAGGAATGACTAGCTTTTAATTTTCCTGGGTTCCTTCCTTTTCCCTCCTCTCTCGACCCTTATAGGAATCATAGTTAGGCCCCACCCACAAACCACTTCTCAAACCTTTCAGAGGCTCCAACAGGCTCTCCTTAAGGCCTCAGCCATACATCTCCCTGACCTGACTCATCCTTTTTCCCTCTATGTAACTGTAAAGGAGGGATTTGCCCTTGGAATCTTAGGTCACTTTCTTTTGCACCTGTAGCATACTTGTCAAAAAGACTAGATTTAACCATCCAGGGATGAGCACCTTGTATTCCTACCTTAGCAGTCACTGAACTCCTTATTCGAAAGTCAAAGAAACTAACCTTGGGGTTGCCCATAACTGTTCTCTCTTCTCATAACCTGTCTCAGCTCCTAACTTACAAAGGCTTGCAGATTCTACCTCCCTCCAGAGTTCTTTCTCTTCAGGTAGTGCTAATAGAAGATTCCACACTCATCTTCCAATCATGCATCCCTCTTAATATTTCCAATCTTCTTCCCCGACCTAATACTAACCACTCCCTGTCTCACTCCTGCACTGAGACTTTAGAACAACTATTACCTCATCCTTCATACATACAGGAGGGCACATTGCCTCAAGCCATCTATACCTGGTACACAGATGGAAGCTCCTTTCTATATGAAGGGGCCAGAAAAGCTGGCTATGCCATAGTGTCAGACACCGAGGTGGTGGAGGCGCAGGCCCTTCCTGTACACACCACTTATCAACAGGCTGAGCTAATAGCCCTCACCCGAGTCTTTCAACTGGCATAGGGACAATCCCTCAACATCTACACAGATTCCAAATATGCTTTCCATATCCTGCTGTCCCACACCACTATCTGGAAGGAGCACGGGTTACTTACTACAAAAGGAGGCTCAGTAACTAATGCAAACCACATTCTGGCCATGTAAAGGCCTTCCATCGCCCCACAGCTATGGGGATAGTACACTGCAGATCCCACCAGACGGATGGCTCTATTGTCTCCAAGGAAAACAACCAAGCTGATGAGGCAGCTATAGCTGCAGCCCTTAGGGACCTAAACTCAGCTCACATTCCCTGGGATATCCTTACTCTGCAACCCACATCTCTACCTTCACTCCCTGACACTCGCCAAACTCTATCCTATCTTCACCAACTCTTTCATCCTAACAGCCGAGCATTGTCTTCTTTTGTTAAGACCCACCTACAGCCTACTCCTGAGGACTTACTTAAGTTTCTTAAAATCTATCACTGCTTCTTGTAAAATCTGTCAGATGCCAGACTCCAACTCGAGATATCGTAGCACCCCTTTTCCTACCCATCAGGCTAGAGGTTCTCTTCCTGAAACCAACTGACAACTTGACTTTACCCACATGCCTACTGCCAAACGTGTCAAGTACCTCCTAGTCTTTGGGGACACCTTCTCAGGGTGGATGGAAGCATTTCCCACAACTATCAAAAGGGCTCAGAGAGTCTCTGATCTCCTCCTCCAAGAGATCATCCCCCGATTTGGTGTCCCAGCCTCCCTTCAGTTAGACAATAGTCCTGAATTTGCTTCCCAGATTTCTCAAATTCTATCTAAGTCCTTAGACATTCCCTGGCATTTTCACATTCCCTGCCACCCTCAATCTTCAGGTAAGGTAGAAAGAACTAAAACTCTTTAAAAACCACTCTTGCTAAGCTGTCACAGGAACTTCACCATGACTGGGTATAACTTCTACCTCTGGCTCTATTCAGGCTACGAGCTCTCCCCAAGCAACCTCTCCTCATCTCACCCTTTGAACTCATGTATGGATGTCCATTCTTAACTCCTGGTCATTTGCCTAAGTGCTCTCCCCTCCCAGACCACCTACTCACCCCATTACTATGCCACCTCCATTTTCTCCTATGGAACTTTGCTGACCACCACCTACTGAGGCCACAGACTGTCTCCTGTCCACTGCCTGTCAACATTGGAGACCAAGACTTTCTATCCCCTCCAGATCATTGGCCCTCACCTCTCTCTTCCAAATGGCAGGGCCCTTTTAAGGTAATTCTCGCGACCCCTACAACTGCTAAGCTCGAAGAACTCTCTTATTGGGTCCACCTGTCTCACCTTAAACCTTTCATCCCTTCACCTAAACATGACTCTTTTTCATACACATCGACCCTAACAGGACTGTGCTCTGTTAAGCTCTGGAGGACATCGAGATCACCCACCTTGTCCCCAGTCCCAGAAAATGAAACTCCACTCCACTCCAGCAGCCAAGCTCAACCTCACTGGATTGGACATGGGTTTCCTGTTCTCCCCTTGCTGTTCTTCATTTCCATACAGGGCAGTCCTTATATCTGGACATTCAAGGTTCAAGAAACCCCCACAGATAATAAACAGTCTTTCCAAATAGGTTCAGGAAACTGCTCCATAGCTGGATGCCAGGAACCGATCCAAAACGCTATCATCCCTGTATCTGTTAACCCGTCTAAATATTATGATCGCTATACTTGCTTTCTCTTTGACCAGACAAAATATTATTGTAGAAAATGACCAGATGAATATGGGGCTGCCCATATTGGTCTTGCCAGATACATATGCTAGGATCACGGATAAATCATTTCTTCTATTAACACCGCAAGAAACTTTTCTTCTGCATACAAGACCTGTGAGATTCCAGGTGGGAGACAGGAGTTGTTGGTAAGCTCTACCGTAAAAATCAGCCCAGTTCTCAGGTAAGTACTATCCATACTCACAGAAAAAATATCTCAATTGCCCAACTCGTAGATATCAGGAAAGTAGGGGAGATAATCAAACATTCCTCCAAGGTCCTTACTTCTTTGACAGCACCCCTCATAAATGGCACTAACTTGTCGTTTCGCCTTTTGCTTCAGACCTTGATCTCGGTGTACCAACTCCTTAATGTCACCAGGACTGGTTGCTTTAAAGATTGCTGGTTATGCATAACCCCTGGGATCAACTTATAATTGTCACTTACAGCCTCTCCGGTGATACTGCCAAGTAACTTTACCTCTCCTTTTGTCGGCTGTCCTGACTCCAATATTGCCATGACTCCATACCTTACCTCTGACCCTCTCTTTGGCATGGCAAACGGTTTTAAGACCTCTGGGACACATTCTGTATTAACACTAAGCTCCCTAGACTGCAATGGAACCATAGCCCTTGATATATCATCTCTGCCACAATGCCCTGCATTCCAGAACACATCAGTTCTTTGTGGTACCAAGGTATGTCATTGCCTACCAGCCAGCTTGTCAGGAGTTTGCATGTTGGTACTCCTTTTCCCTGAATTGGGAGTAATCCAGGGAAATGAGCCCCTGCCAATCCCAGTTGTAAGTATGATAGCTGCCCGACATAAGAGGGCAGTTCAGGTTGTACCACTCTTGATCGCTACAGGAATAGCCATAGGTGTTGGCACAGGAGTTGTAGAGATAACGACTTCCATGTCCTAATAAAATATATTCACTTCTCTGTTTAAAAGCCATCTTCAAGGAATGACTGAAACCATGGTTACTATCTAGAAACAGATCAATTCATTGGCAGTTGTGGTGCTTCAGAACCAACAGGGCCTAGATGTCCTGATAGCTAAAGAAGGTGGCCTTTGCCTGTTCCTTCAAGAAGAAAGCTGTATCTACATCAACCAGTCTTAGATAGTGAGAAATAAAATGCAGGAGCTACAGTCAGACATAAAGAATTTCAGGGATCATGAGACCTCCAGTCCTGGAATTTTCGGAAACCCTATATGGAAGTGGATACTCCCTTTTGTAACACCTTTTCTAGTCATCTTCCTGGTCTTATTATTTGCTCCCTGCCTCATTAATCTTGTTCCTACATTCCTCCAATGGCAAATACAAAAAATTTCTAACCAAACTATTAATCAGTTCCTGTCACAAGATTACCAGTCGCTGCCCACAGAAGAGCCTCTGTTCACAGAGGTATCTAATGCAAAAATTTACCAAGTGGATCCTGATGGTAAAAGTCAGCTACATCCCAAAATTGACAACACCCCTAGACAGCAAGAAGCAGTTTAAGAGACACTGCACCCTCATTCCCTTTCACCATCAACTTCCCCCTCCTCTTTTTCCTTCTCTTTATAATAAGAATGGAGGAATGTTGGTATCAGGACCTACAAAACCTGTGATATCACAAAGGCAGCAGTGCGACCTGTACACCTGTTGCCAATGCAATAGCCACCATATTCCCAGAATCCATTGGGCTCACTTTTACCTGCTACCACATCACCATCCATATATATAAGAGGAGCACCTACCCTCCCTCCCCTCTTCTCTTTCCACTGTCACTTTTGCCCTTTCCCCTCTCAATAAACCTCACACGGAACTGTTAAAAAAGAAGAAGAAGAAGCCTATTCTCTTCTAAGGAAAGATAGAAAGCAAGCAAATCTAGATGGGAGGGGAGGTAAAGAGGAACTGCTAGAATTAAAGGGCTAGAAAACAGTGATCAAGATATATTATATGAGAAAAAAATTATTTTCAATGAAATGAAAAATTAAAAGTCTAAAACACGTAAGTGACTTAAAGACACAAGTCAAAAATTTGGGCAAGAATAAACTGAAACCAAATCGTTTGCTAAGAAAAAGAATATTGGAGTAAAAATTAATGAATAAAAACAATGCAAACATCAACAAATCTACATGCTGTTTTTGTAAGAAGATAAAGAGATCAAAAGATTGTTAGCAAAATTAACTAAAAAAGAGGACTCACATCAACAGAATCAGAACAGATTTCAAAATAAAAAGACAAAGTAGATGAAGATGATGATGATAATAAAGAAGAAGAATATGATAATGATGAAGAAGAAGAACAAGAAGAAAACTATCACAAGAGAATACTTGAAAATGTGTACTCCATTAAACTGGAAAAACCTAAAAGAAATGGATCAATTACTAGAATCTGCCAAACCACCAAAGTTAAACCAAGAAGAAGAAAATAACCTAAACAGACCAAGGACAAATGATAAAAATCAAAATAGTAGCAAAAACCTTCATACTAAAATAAAGCCTAGACCCATAAGGATTCAAAAAAGAATTCAACCATAATGTCAAAGAAAAAAAAACCTTTTTAAACTGCTAAAAAAGATATAGAAGAAAAACCAACAAATTAAAAAAAACATAAAAAAGATATAGAAGGAATATTCTCATACTCGTTCGTTGAAGCCAGTAACACTCGAACACCAAAACCAGTTTTTAAAAAAAAAAAAAAGGAAAAACAACAAAAAAAAACTTATAAGCCAATAAACCTAATAAACGTGCCTCCAAAAAGAAACTGGAGAGAGCATACATTAGCACTTTAATGGCACATATGAAAGCCCTAGAACAAAAAGAGGAAATACACCCAAGAGGAGTAAAAGGCAGGAAATCATCAAACTCGGGACTGATATCAATCAAATAGAAACAAATAGAACCATATAAAGAATCAACAAAACTAGGAGTTGGTTCTTTGAGAAAATCAACAAGATAGATAAGCCCTTAGCCAAACTAGTCAGAGGGCACAGAGATAGTATCCAAATTAACAAAATCAGAAATGAAAAGGGGGATATAACAAGAGAAAATGAATAAATTCCAAAATCATCAGATACTATTACAAAAACCTGTATTCAACACAACTAGATAATCTTGAGGAAATGGACAATTTCCTTGACAGATACCAAGTACCAAAATTAAATCAGGATCAAATAGACCATCTAGACCGTCCTATAACCACTGAAGAAATAGAAGTGGTCATTGGAAGACTGCCAACCAAAAAAAGCACAGGACCAGATGGTTTTAGTGCAGAATTCTATCAGACCTTCAAAGTAGACCTAACACCAATACTCTTCAAACTATTCCACAAAATAGAAACAGAAGGAACACTACCCAACTGGTTCTATGAAGGCATAATTACACTGATACCAAAATCACGCAAAGATCCGACAAAGAAAGAGAATTTCAGACCAATTTCTCTTAGGAATATCATTGAAAAATACTCAATAGAATTCTTGC
Source organism: Tokudaia tokunoshimensis (assembly GCA_036184795.1). NCBI lineage: Eukaryota > Metazoa > Chordata > Mammalia > Rodentia > Muridae > Tokudaia > Tokudaia tokunoshimensis. The sequence goes on from BTHU01000014.1 coordinate 120,634,107, forward strand.
CAACCGAATCCAAGAACATATCAAAACGATCATTCACCATGATCAAGTAGGCTTCATCCCAGGGATGCAGGGATGGTTCAAAATAAGGAAGTCCATCAATGTAATCCACTACATAAACAATCTCAAAGAAAAAAACCACATGGTCATTTCATTAGATGCGGAGAAAGCATTTGACAAAATTCAGCATCTTTTCATGTTAAAGGTATTGAAAACATAAGGAATTTGAGGCCCATATCTAAACATAGTAAAAGCAATTTACAGCAAACCGGTACCCAACATCAATCTAAATGGAGAGAAAGTTGAAGCAATCCCACTAAAATCAGGGACTAGACAAGGGTGCCCTCTCTTTCCATATCTTTTCAATATAGTACTTGAAGTTCTAACTAGAGCAATTAGACAACAAAAGGAGGTCAAAGGAATACAAATTGGAAAGGACGAAGTCAAACTATCACTATTTGCAGACGATGTGATAGTATACTTAAATGACCCAAAGAACTCCACCAGAGAACTCCTACAGCTGATAAAGGACTTCAGCAAAGTGGCCGGATATAAAATCAACTCAAGCAAATCAATAACCTTCCTATAGTCAAAGGATAAGCAGGCTGAGAAAGAAATAAGAGAATTGATAACCATCACGATAGCCACAAACAATATAAACTATCTTGGTGTGACTCTAACCAAAGAAGTAAAAGACGTGTATGACAAGAACTTCAAGTCTCTGAAGAAACAAATTGAAGAAGACCTCAGAAGATGGAAAAATCTTCAATGCTCATGGATTGGCAGGATTAATATAGTAAAAATGACCATCTTGCCAAAATCAATATACAGATTCAATGCAATCCCCATCAAAATCCCAACTCAATTCTTCATAGAGTTGGAAAGAGCAATTCAAAAATTCATCTGGAATAACAGAAAACCCAGGATAGCTAAAACTATTCTCAAGAGTTAAAGAACTTCTGGGGGAATCAGTATCCCGGACCTAAAGCTGTACTATAGAGCAAAACTGTTAAAAACTACTTGGTATTGGTACAGTAACAGAATGTAGATCAATGGAACAGAATTGAAGACCCAAAAATGAATCCACACTCCTATGGTGACTTGATATTTGACAAAGGAGATAAAACCATCCAGTGGAAAAAAGATAGCCTTTCAACAAATGGTGCTGGCTCAACTGGAGGTCAACATGCACAAGAATGCAAATCGATCCATTCTTTTTTTAAAAAAAGATATTATTTTCTAAGTTTTTTTTTAACTTACATTCCAAATCATTTCCCCTTTCCCGTTTCCTCCCTCTCCGAAAGTCCCAAAAGCCCCCTTCCCTCCCTCTTTTCCTCATTCAACCCCCTCCCGTTTCTCTGTCCTGGCGTTCCCCTACATCCAGTCTTTCCAGGACCAGGGGTCTCTCCTTCCATCTTCTTAGAAATCTATTGATATGCGAAATGTGTCTAGGGTATTCCGAGATTCTGGGCTAATATCCCCTTATCACTGACTGCATAGCATGTGTATTCTTTTGTGATTGGTTTACCTCACGAAGGTTGATATTTCCAAGTTCTGACCATTTGCCTAGGAATTTCGTGAATTCATTGTTTTTAATTGCAGAGTAGTATTCCATTGTGTAGATATACCACATCTTGTGAATCCATTCTTCCGTTGAGGGACATCTGGGTTCTTTCCAGCTTCTGGCTATTATAAATAAGGCTGCTATGAACATAGTGGAGCATGTGTCCTTATTGCATGCAGGTAAAGCCTCTGGGTATATGCCCAGGAGTGGTATAGCTGGATCCTCCAGGAGTGTCATGCCCAGTTTTCTGAGGAACCGCCAGACTGCTTTCCAGAGTGGTTGTACCAGCTTGCAATTCCACCAGCAGTGGAGGAGTGTTCCACTTTCTCCACATCCTCGCCAACAACTGCTGTCTCCTGTGTTTTTGATCTTAGCCATTCTGACTGGTGTGAGATGGAATCTCAGGGTTGTTTTGATTTGCATTTCCTAATGACTAAGGATGATGAACATCTCTTTAGATGCTTCTCAGCCATTAGATATTCCTCACGTGAGAACTCTTTGTTTGGCTCTGTACCCCATTTTTTAAATAGGGTTACTTGGCTCTCTGGAGTTTAACTTCTTGAGTTCTTTGTATATATTGGATATTAGCCCTCTGTCGGATATACGGTTGGTAAAGATCATTTCCCAGTTAGTTGGTTGCCGCTTTGTCTTTTTGACAATGTCTTTTGCCTTGCAAAAACTTTGTAATTTAATGAAGTCCCATTTGTCTATTCTTGATCTTAGAGCATAAGCTATTGGAGTTCTGTTCAGGAGATTCTCCCCTGTGCCCATATGTTCAAGGTTCTTCCCTAGTTTCCTTTCTATTAGTTTCAGTGTGTCTGGTTTTATGTGGAGGTCCTTGATCCACTTGGAATTGAGCTTAGTGCAAGGAGATAAGAATGGGTCAATTTGCATTCTTCTGCATGTTGACCTCCAGTTGAGCCAGCACCATTTGTTGAAAAGGCTATCCTTTTTCCACTGGATGGTTTTAACTCCTTTGTCAAAGATCAAGTGACCATAGGAGTATGGATTCATTTCTGGGTCTTCAATTCTGTTCCATTGATCTAATTGCCTGTCACTGTACAAATACCATGCATTTTTTAACACTATTGCTCTGTAGTACAGCTTGAGGTCCGGGATACTGATTCCCCCAGAGGTTCTTTTACTCTTGAGAATAGTTTTAGCTCTCCTGGGTTTTCTGTTATTCCAGATGAATTTTGAATTGCTCTTTCTAACTCTATGAAGAATTGAGTTGGGATTTTGATGGGGATTGCATTGAATCTGGATATTACTTTTGGTAAGATGATCATTTTTACTATATTAATCCTGCCAATCCATGAGCATGGCAGATTTTTCCATCTTCTGAGGTCTTCTTCAATTTCTTTCTTCAGAGACTTGAAGTTCTTATCATACAGATCTTTCACTTGCTTGGTTAGAGTCATGCCAAGATATTTTATATGGTTTGTGGCTATCGTGAAGGGTATCATTTCTCTTACTTCATTCTCAGCCTGCTTATCCTTTGAGTATAGGAAGGCTACTGACTTGCTTGAGTTGATTTTATATCCGGCCACTTTGCTGAAGTTGTTTATCAGCTGTAGGAGTTCTCTGGTGGAGTTCTTTGGGTCGCTTAAGTATACTATCTTATCGTCTGCAAATAGTGATAGTTTGACTTCTTCTTTTCCAATTTGTATCCCTTTGACCTCTTTTTGTTGTCTAATTGCTCTAGCTAGAACTACAAGAACTATATTGAAAACATATGGAGAGAGAGGGCAGCCTTGTCTAGTCCCTGATTTTAGTGGGATTGCTTCATGTTTCTCTCCATTTAGATTGATGCTGGCTACTGGTTTGCTGTAAATTGCTTTTACTATGTTTAGATATGGGCCTTGAATTCCTGTTCTTTCCAAGACCTTTAGCATGAAAGGATGCTGAATTTTGTCAAATGCTTTCTCAGCATCTAATGAGATGACCATGTGATTTTTTTCTTTGAGTTTGTTTATATAGTGGATTACATTGATGGATTTCCTTATATTGAATCATCCCTGCATCCCTGGGATGAAGCCTACTTGATCGTGGTGAATGATCGTTTTGATGTGTTCTTGGATTCGGTTGGCAAGAATTTTATTGAGTATTTTTGCATCGAAATTTGTAAGAGAGATTGGCCTGAGATTCTCTTTCTTTGTCGGATCTTTGTGTGCTTTTGGTATTAGTGTAATTGTGGCTTCATAGAACCAGTTGGGTAGTGTTCCTTCTGTTTCTATTTTGTGGAACAGTTTGAAGAGTATTGGTGTTAGGTCTTCTTTGAAGGTCTGATAGAATTCTGCACTAAAACCATCTGGATCTGTGCTTTTTTTGGTTGGAAGACTTCCAATGACAACTTCTATTTCTTCAGGGGTTATAGGATGGTTTAGATGGTCTATTTGATCCTGAATTAATTTTGGTATTTGATATCTGTCTAGGAAATTGTCCATTTCCTCGAGATTTTCTACTTGTGTTGAATACAGGTTTTTGTAGTAGGATCTGATGATTTTTTGAATTTCCTCAGTTTCTTTTGTTATCTCTCCCTTTATATTTCTGATTTTATTAATTTGGATACTGTCTCTGTGCCCTCTGGCTAGTCTGGCTAAGGGCTTATCTATCTTGTTGATTTTCTCAAAGAACCAACTCCTCGTTTTGTTAATTCTTTGTATGGTTTTATTTGTTTCTACTTGATTGATTTCAGCCCTGAGTTTGATGATTTCCTGCCTTCTTCTCCTCTTGGGTGTGTTTGCTTCTTTCTGTTCCAGGGCTTTCAGGTGTGCCATTAAGCTGTTAGTGTATGCTGTCTCCCATTTCTTTTTGGCGGCACTCAGGGCTATGAATTTTCCTCTTAGCACTGCTTTCATTATGTCCCATAAATTAGGGTATGTTGTGCCTTCATTTTCATTAACTTTCAAAAAGTCTTTGATTTCTTTCTTTATTTCCACCTTGACCAAGTTATCATTGAGTAGAGCATTGTTCAGCCTCCATGTGTACGTGGGTTTTCTTCTGTTTTTGTTGCTATTGAAGACCACCCTTATTCCATAGTGATCTGATAGGAGGCATGGTTTTAGTTCTATCTTCTTATATCTGTTGAGGTCTGATTTGTGACCAATTATATGGTCAATTTTGGAGAAGGTACCATGAGGAGTTGAGAAGAAGGTGTATTCTTTAGCTCTAGGATGAAATGTTCTATATATATCTGTTAGTTCCATTTGGTCCAAGGCTTCAATTAGATTCACTGTGTCCCTGTTTAGTTTCTGCTTTCCTGAACGAACCATTTCAGAGAGCGGAGTGTTGAAGTCACCCACTATTATTGTGTGCGGTGCGATGTGTGATTTGTGCTTTAGTAAAGTTTCTTTTACGAATGAGGGTGCTCTTGCATTTGGAGCATAGATATTCAGAATTGAGAGTTCTTATTGGTGGATTTTTCCCTTGATCAATATGTAGTGTCCTTCTGTGTCTTTTTTGGTGACTTTAGGTTGAAAATCAATTTTATCTGATATTAGGATGGCTACTGCGGCTCGTTTCTTGGTGCCATTTGCTTGTAAAATTGTTTTCCAGCCTTTTACTCTGAGGTAGTGTTTGTCTTTGACACTGAGGTGCGTTTCCTGCATGCAGCAAAATGCTGGGTCCTGTTTACATATCCAGTCTGCTAGTCTATGTCTTTTTATTGGGGAATTGAGACCATTGATATTAAGAGAGATTAAGGAATAGTGATTATTGCCACCTGCCATTCTTGATGCTATCCTTATGTTTGAGTGGTTATCTACTTTTGGGTTTGATGCAAGAAGGTTACTATCTCATTCTTTCCGGGGTGTTGTTTCTCTCCCTGTATTGGCGGTTTCCACCTATTGTCTTTTGCAGGGCTGGATTTGTGGAAAGATATTGTGAAAATCTGGTTTTATCATGGAATATCTTGGTCTCTCCATCTATGGTAATTGAGAATTTTGCTGGGTATAGTAGTCTAGGCTGGCATTTGTGCTCTCTTAGTGTCTGCATGAGATCTGCCCAGGATCTTCTGGCTTTCATAGTCTCTGGTGAGAAGTCTGATGTGATTCGAATAGGTCTTCCTTTGTATGTTACTTGGCCCTTTTCTCTTACTGCTTTTAATATTCTTTCTTTGTTTCGTACATTTGGTGTTTTGATTATTATGTGAAGGGAGGTATTTCTGTTCTGGTCCAGTCTGTTTGGAGTTCTGTAGGCTTCTTGTACATTCATCGGCATCTCTCTCTTTAGGTTAGGGAAGTTTTCCTCCATAATTTTGTTGAAGATGTTTACTGGCCCTTTAAATTGCAAATCTTCACTCTCATTTATACCTATAATCCTTAGGTTTGGTCTTCTCATTGTGTCCTGGATTTCCTGGATGTTCTGGGTTACACGTTTTTTGCATTTTTCATTTTCTTTGACTGTTGAGTCGATGCTTTCTATGGTATCTTCAGCACCTGAGATTCTTTCTTCCATCTCTTGTATTCTATTTTTGATGTTTGCATCTTTGACTCCTGATTTCTTCCCAAGGTTTTTTATCTCCAAAGTTGTATCCCTTTGTGATTTATTAGTTGTTTCTACTTCCTTTTTTAGATCCTGGATGGATTTGCTGAGATCCTTCACTTGTTTGTTTGTATTTTCCTCTATTTCTTTAAGGTATTTTCGCATTACCGCTTTCAGGATTTCTGCCTGTTGACCCACGTTCTCCTGCATTTCTCTGAGCGATTTTTGTGTTTCCTTCTCATGGGATTCCATCTGTTGATCCGTCGTCTCCTGCATTTCTTTAAGCAGTTCTCGTGTTTCCTTTGTAAGGGCATCTATCCGTTGATTCATTTCTTTAAGCACTTTTTTTGTTGCCTCCCTATGGGTATCCGTCTGTTGTCCCATATTCTTCTGCATTTCTTTATGCAATTTTTGCGATTCCTTTGAAAGTGCATCTACCCGTTGATTCATTTCTTTAAGCGATTTTTGTGTTGTCTCCTTGTGCGCCTCCATCTTTTGATCCATGTTCTCCTGCATTTCTCTAAGCGATTTTTGTGTTTCCTTTGTAAGGGCTTCTAACCGTTGATTCATGGTCTCCTGTAATTCTTTATTAGATTTATTTGTGTCCTTCTTGTGATCCTCTAATAGCATCATGAGAAGTGATTTGAAATCCAGATCTTGTCTTTCGGGTGTGGTGGGGTATCCAGGACTTGCTGCTGTTGGAGAGTTGGGTTCGGATGGTGCTATATTATTTTGATTTCTGTTAGTAACGTTCCTATGTTTGCCTTTTGCCATCTGGTTACCTCTGATGTTAGTTGGTCCTGCTGTCACTGGCTGTTGGTAGGACTTCCTGTGAGCTTGCAAAGCTATTTCTGGCCCCCCTGGATTACCAGGATTCCCCTGGCACCGATTTCTGGGGCCTACCATGCTCCTGAGTGACTTTGGAGCCCTGATGTGCCTTGCCCCAAGTGATGTTATATTGGGGAGTCGCTGCACATCCAAAGCCTCGGCGTAATGGATTCCCATAGCAGAGATCGCCAAAGGGAGTCTGGTAGGCTCCTGCCCTGTGCAGGTGTGTGTGATCTCTCCCAGAGTGGGGGGGAGGGGGCGTCCCTCTGCAAGGCAGAAGTCCCACAGCAGAGCTGGCATGCTGGTTACTGCAGATCTGCCCAGCTCTTGGGAGCAGCGTACACACAAGCCGCCCGAGACCCAAGAGATATTATGCCTTACTGTCTCCGGGCCTGGCTGTCCCAACTTCCCAGTCACTGGAGGAAAGATGGCGGAGTGCACTCTGCACTCTCTCGGTGGCGCTGGTCGCCCTGCAGAGGGGATGGGCTACAGCAGAACTGGTGCCCAGATGACCACAGCACTGTCCCGTTCTTGGGAGCAGACGGAAGCCCCAACAGGCCGTGTCCCAAGCGATGTTATATTGGGGAGAACCTGGGTACCTGTCTCTTCAGTGCAGTCTACCGGAACAGAGGTTGAGGAAGGGAAGCTGGTAGGCTCCCGCCCAGTGCGGGGGGGTCCCTCTGCCAGGCAGAAGTCCCACAGCAGAGCTGGCGCGCTGGTTACTGCAGATCTGCCCAGCTCTTGGGAGCACCATACACACAAGCCGCCCGAGACCCAAGCGATATTATGCCTGTCTGTCTCCGAGCCTGGCAGTGAAATCGATCCATTCTTATCTCCTTGTACTAAGCTCAACTCCAAGTGGATCAAGGATCTCCACATAAAACCAGACACACTGAAACTAATAGAAAAGAAGAAGCTGGGGAAGAGACCTGAACACTTGGGCAAAGGGGTAATTTTCCTGAACAGAACACCAATAGCTTATGCTCTAAGATCAAGAATTGACAAATGGGACCTCATAAAATTACAAACTTTCTGTAAAGCAAAGGACACTGTCAAAAGGACAAAGCGGCAACCAACAAATTGGGAAAAGATCTTTACCAACCCTACATCTGACAGAGGGCTAATATCCAATATATACAAAGAACTCAAGAAGTTAGACTCCAGAGAGCCAAATAACCCTATTAAAAAATGGGGTACAGAGCTAAACAAAGAATTTTCACCTGAAGAATATCAAAAAGCTGAGAAGTACCTAAAGAAATGTTCAACATCCTTAGTCATTAGGGAAATCAAAACAACCCTGAGATTCCATCTCACACCAGTCAGAATGGCTAAGATCAAAAACACAGGAGACAGCAGTTGTTGGTGAGGATGTGGAGAAAGAGGAACACTCCTCCACTGCTGGTGGAATTGCAAGCTGGTACAAGCACTCTGGAAAGCAGTCTGGCAGTTCCTCAGAAAACTGGGCATGATACTCCAGGAGGATTCTGTTATACCACTCCTGGGCATATATCCAGAGGCCTCCCTGGCATGCAATAAGGACACATGCTCCACTATGTTTATAGCAGCCTTATTTATAATAGCCAGAAGCTAGAAAGAACCCAGATGTCCCTCAATGGAGGAATGGATACAGAAGATGTGGTATATTTACACAATGGAATACTACTCTGCATTTAAAAACAATGAATTCATTAAATTCTTAGGCAAATGGTCAGAACTGGAAAATACCATCCTTAGTGAGGTAACCCAGTCACAAAAGAACACACATGGTAAGCAGTTATTGATAAGGAGATATTAACCCAGAAGCTCAGAATACCCAACAAACATTTCACATATCAATTGATTTCAAAGAATAAGGAAGGAGAGACCCCTGGTCCAGGAAAGACTGGATGTATCAGTGTAGGGGAATACCAGGAAAGAGAAGTTGGAGGGGGTTGAATAGGGAACAGGGGGAGGGAAGAGGGCTTATGGGACTTTCGGAGAGAGGGGAACCAGGAAAGGGAAAATCATTGGGAATGTAAATAAAAAATATAGAGAAAAAAATAAGAAGAAAAGCAATGAAAAACAACAAAAAAACTTATAATCCAATAATCCTAATAAACATGCACTAAAAATGTTCAATAAAATACTTGCAAACTAGCCGGGCAGTGGTGGTGCATGCCTTTAATCCCAGCACTTGGGAGGCAGAGACAATCAGATTTCTGAGTTTGAGACCAGCCTGGTCTACAGAGTGAGTTCTAGGACAGCCAGGGCTATACAGAGAAACCCTGTCTCAAAAAACCAAAAATAAATAAATAAATAAATAAATAAATAAATAAATAAATACTTGCAAACTAAATACAGATGTGAATCGAAAAGATTACCTACGATGATCAAGTTGACTTTACCCATGTGTTTCAGGGATGGTTCAATATGCACGATTCAATAAGTGCAATAAATCACATAAATGTACTTAATGACAAAAATCACATGATCATCTCAACCAAAGCAGGAAAAAACTCTTACAAAATCTAATATGTCTTCATGATGTAAATTCCCGAGAGAATTGGACTAGAGAAAACACTTCTCAACACAGCAACATTTGTATATGAGAAACAATCCTGAGCAAAAAGAAAAAAAGTTAGTGAGATCAACATTTCAGATCTTCATGTATATTGCAGAGCCATAGCAATAAAAATAATATTGTTCTGGCACAAAATAGACATGTAGACAAAATGAAAGTTCAAAGCATAATTACATGTAAATTCAGCCATTTGATATTCTACAAAGATGTCAAAAACATACACTGGAGGAAAAAGTGAATTTTCAGCAAATGGTGTTGTTAAAATAATAAAATTAGAGTCACAAAAATTAACTCCAAAACTGCTAATAAAACAAAACAAAATTATCCTAAGTAACTACAATGAAAGAACAATAGGCCATGGTTTGAAAGAGATTAAGGGCAGATGCCTTAGTTTGACTATCATTGCTGTGAAGAAACACCATGACCAAGACAACTCTTACAAAGTCAAGCGTTTACTTGGGGTTGACTTGCAGTTTCACAGGTTCAGTCCATTACCATCATGGTGGAAAGCATGGTATCATGCAGGCAGACCTGGTGCTGTAGATGCCAAGAGTTCTCCATTTTATCTACAGTCAGCAGAAGGGGACTGTCCTCCCTGTCCTCCACAGGGAGTCAAGAGGAGACTGTCTTCCACACTGGGTGAAGCTTGAGCACTAGGAAACCTCAAAACCCACCTATACAGTGACACACTTCCTCCAGCAAGACCACACCTCCTAATAGTGCCACTTCTCATGGCCAAGCATGTTCAAATCACCACATAGGAGTACAGGAGATGCTTTGGAGAGAAGAAAAGGAATGGAGAAATTATGTTAACTATAATCTCAAAAAGTAAAAAGAAATCTTAAAGTGAAAAAAAAATAAGAATATGATAAAACAATAAATTACCACATAAATCACGAGATGTAATAGTTTTTAAGAATTTTCTACATTTACTCATTAACAGTGTCTGCTGCAAATTCCCTCCTCTCTTCTAGTTATGAAAATTACTCTGACTTGTGTTCTGGTGATCCTTTCACTCCTATGTGCTTCTGAGCATTTCTAAACTCCATAAACATCTTCCCAGTGTTCTTAGTGCTATTATAAAACATAACACAATAACAATTACTCTATAATACCCAATACATACCCAATTTATCCAGCTTTTCTCCAAGTTCATTTATAGTTATTTTGTTTGAATAAGAATCTTAGCAAAGTCTTAATGCTAACTACTGCTACATTCATTAATAAATTTTTAAACATTAAATTAAGGGTCTAGCATAGTAGTACATGTCTGTAATCCTCCTGAATGACAATTCAGGAGTTAGAGGTAGATGGATCTGTGTAAGTTCAAGGTTATCCTGGTCTACACAATAAATTCCTGTCAGCCTGGCATATATAGAGAGGAAACCCTGTGTCAAAAAACAACCAAAAAACTTTATTTAAATTAATATCTGGTACAGCTCAGTGATACTTTGTTTACTATAGGTGAGGCCCTGGGTCCAATCTTTAGCAAAATAAAAACCACTGAATTAAAAGCTTCTAGTTGTGAAATCATATCTTCCTGAGTTTTTCCCCTTGTTTTCCCTGAGAACTTCCCCTCTCAGAACCACTTCACCTTTGACCTTTCTAGTACTTTAGTCTAAGAAGATCCCCTACACCAGAGAAACAGAAGAAAAAGACAAAGCACAGAAAGACATGAGAAAGAAAAAAAATATTTTAGAACAGGATTTGTAAGTAAAAAAAATGTTCTTTAGTAAAAATCTGACTTTCTAAAAATATAAGGAGGCAAAGAAGATAACCTGATCATCTATGTTTGCTATCTCTCCAGTGCTTTTTCTTGTAGAACCAAAGTTACGTTAGAGCTTTTAGCATTCAGCTTTTCCTCTGTAATAAATGTGTATACCATGCTTATTATATCAGGATACATAGACGTACAGGTATTGATTGGACAATGAGCAAACACTAACTGCCGTCATTGATTTATAACGGACTTCATCCCAACAAAATACAACCTAAGTCAAAAATCCTGTCAGTCAAAATTCATTTAAGTAACTTAATCCACCAAACACCCTTGCTTAGCAACAATGTATTCTGCAGTCTCAGCACCAAGACTGGGCCTCAGGAGCATACCACATACATTTAGTCTACAAAAGATTAACATTCTAAGTATGATTTTTATTGAGTACCATTTTGTAACATCATTGAAGTTGGCCAATTATTAGATATCATAAGCTTAATAAATTGATGGATATCACCATGATTATAAAAAGCCATGAAAACATTTTACTGGTATGCAGAATTTTAAGAGGGTCTCCAAGATTTCTTCCCTCTGATCTTTGTAATTCCCACTGCTTAAACCCTAACAGATAATGTAATAGTTACTCTTTAGGAACCTATGTTAAAGTAGAATTAAAGATGGAAGATTTACAACCATTATTATTTTACAGAGATGGTTGACAGCTATGTGCTTCTTTGCTGACAGAAAGGAAAAAAAAAAAAACCTCCCATTCACCTTCAGAAGTACCAAGGCAAAAACTGTTTCCACCTCTAAAAAAGGGAGATTTCCCTTCCACTCAACAATAAAATAAGCACCTTTTACCTATACCAATCAAGATTCCAACCCCTTGATTGTAGTCATTTGAGGCCCTGAGTCAAAGGTCCAGCCAGTGCAATCCCCTGGTCCATGAAAACTGAGATGGATAATGAATATGTATTGCCCACAGAAGTTCAACCTGTGGTAATTTCATAAATTGCAGTGAAAATACTACATAGTATGCTTATAGGTATATGACAAGAATAATAAATGCTAGTCAGCCTTGAGCCAAGAGATAGGCATTGTCAGAAGCAATGTAAGGAATAACCACTTGCTTAATGAAGGGAACAGAGTGGAGTGTCTCCTTTGATGCCAAAATTATAGTCTTTGTTTTCCTTCTTGCTAACAAACCCTTGATTATGTTGAACATGTGGGTATGTCCAGGCAGCAGCCTTGGAGGGTGGCTTTCCTTGTATCCATCATGATGGCCTCATTACCTTACCTGTAAGTACAATGAAATTCTAAACAGTGAGAAAGGGATATCACTGAGTTCTCATTGTTGACAACCCATGTGAGGAAATATTCCTTTACTCTTTGAGATGACCAGAGTGTGGTTGTTTCTGCTGTCCTGGGGTAAGACCAGGGGTATAAGGAAACAATCTAAAATGCTGAGCTAGGTAGAATAGTTTTTGAAAAGGAAATAAAAGGTCTTGACCATGTCATTGACCTCTCTAATTAAGAAAGCAGTAAGTCACCCTCCCATAAAAGTTATTGCTGTTGGAGTTAATAAAGAAGGTAAGCCATTTAACTCTCTTTCATGTTACTTTAGTAATAAAATAACTTAGTACTTAAATATTCTCATTGAGACTTTTGTGCAGAATTTTATACTGTGTATGCAGAAAGAACACATACTATATTAGTGTTTATTAAGAGGTTAAATTGCCATAACTCTGCCTTGATCAATTTAGAACCATGTTCAGTAACCTGACACTGGATTCAACCAGACTGAAGGGACTATACCATTGAACCTATAGCTGGGCTGCCTTTGCTTAATGTGTACACACACACACACACACACACACACACACACACACACACACACACACACTTTCTTCCAATTCCCTATAATAGATTTTCAGTGTAAACATATTTAAACCTCCACGATGTCAATTGAAATTTAAGGCTCATCACACACAAATACATACACACATCAAGTATTTCATATATAGTCTTATATACGTAAAGAATGTACTTTTTTACCACTAACTGAAATCCAATTTGTTTCTTTGGAGTATGTTTCCTTTCAACTTTCTCAAAACTTATATTTAAAACCCACGGGTCATGGAGTAACTGTGCATCTCAGCATCGCTGGTGTTCTCAAACTAGCCCTCCTGATTAAGATCCCATGGGACCAGTTCCCAGACTTTGTCTTGCCTCCTTCTCATTTTCTCTTGCTCTTCATGACTCACTGTCATTTTCAAACTACTTGTCATTTAAGTCTTGGTATGCATACAGGCAATTCTTCTGACATTCTAGCTCTCAAGCTTTCTTTCTTTCATTCTGCCCTTAATCTTATCGCTATGACTTCCTTTCATGGAGATTGTCCTCATCAATAGTAAACTACCTCATAATGACAGTTCCATGAATCCCTCTCTCTGAGCCCTGCATCCTTCCAGCTCACTTCCTCTAGCACTGCATTTCAACATTGCCTACTAGGACTTTCATTACATTAATACAATCTGTTTTCACTGTCTCAACTGTATTATCTCTTGTCATTTTTCCTTATCCAGATGACGGTCCATAGACAAATAATTTTAAATACCCCAGGTATAGTTACCCAAGGCCTCTGCTCTTCAGTCTTTTATTTTTGTTGCTTTATGACAAAGCCACACGGCTGGATAAAGTCAATCTCTCTTTTTGTTTCCTATATAACAAAATCACACACTTAAATGAGAGACCAGCCAGGCTAGCTGGCACCATTTGGAACTGATGCCTATAAATGCTAAATGTGTTCATTTTAATACCCAATGAAATACAATATGGGACTATGATACTATAATGTGGTACTGTAATCAATGGATCCATTTACTGTCTCACTGTGATGGCTTACTCTTTTACATTTGCTATTTGCTCCTCAAACTTCCTATAGCTCTCTATACCTCATACTGATGATTTTGTTTCTTACCAGACAATTTAAGCAGTAAGTTATTTCAAGTGAAAAAAAGACTAGGTAAGTCCCTGATAAAGAGTAAACCCTGGAAGCCAGGAATGGGGATGAAATCTTCTTGAAAGCAAAATATTATCAACAAGGTTGTGAAGAATTATAAATGAGACAGGAGAAAACTCAGGAACTGAGCCTGCTGGAGTCTAAACTAAACTCTAAGTCATTTTGGTTAGGTTTTGGGTATTTTTTGTTTTGGTTTTGATCTTTTTTTGTTTTTTGGTTTTTTTTTTTGTTTTTTTGTTTTGTTCTGGGGGTTTTTGGCTTGTTTGTTTGTTTGTTGTTGTTGTTTATCAAAGATCATCAAAAGAGAAGTTACCACAGAGAGTCTATCGCTGTAAAAAATCTAACCAGGCCATATTATGGAGGAATGATGAAGACGTTGAAACTTTAGAGGTTGAATGCTGTAATCAGATTTTAAGAAGTAATTCTGATGGAAGTCCGGAGGACAGTTGTGCTGAGAGTAAAGTTGATGGTACAGGGCCTAGCGCAAGAAATTTCAGGGATCAAAATAACAACAACTGTGAGAGAAACCATTCTTTTGATACTCTGGCAAAGCGTCTGACATCAGGCAATTTGTGGCAGTGAAGTTTCCACATGTAGAGGCTGACAGAGACCATTTTATAAATCTGTAAAAGTGAAGCATGAGTTACAGGGAGACCCCGAGATGCTGGAGATGCCAAAGCCATAAGACATCTTTCAGGAGAACTGTATACAGGGAGTGTGAGCAGCCAAGAGATGTATGTGCATTGTAGGCAGCAAGGCCCTTTGAAACTAAGGACCCAGATTATGGATATTAAGATACAGAATTTGGGAATCGCCTTGTTGGGTTTCTTCCTTGATATAATCCTATCTTCCCCTTTTCAATGGAAAAGTATTTTTGTATCATTGAATGTTGAAAGTATTTAATTTTCTTCCTCCTTTTATAGGGTGTTATAGTTAAGTTGTTGCCTGGATTATCAGGAGACACACTGATCTTTGGAGATTTGAAAAGTAGTCAGACATCTAAAATAGTATAAAGACTTTTAAATTTGGTCTAAATTCATTTTTGCATTATGATATGGCCATGAGCTTATGGGGCCTAGAGACTGGAAGATGGATGTTCGAATGAGAAACTTCCCAAATAGACTCATGTACTAGAACACGTATTTCTGGCTGGCAGCACTGTTTGAGAAGGTTGAGAACATTTGGAAAGTACGGCATTGCTGAAGGAGGTGCCTCACTGGCACTGGCTTTGAGAGGTCATAGCTTTGATCCAGCTTCAGTTTCCTTTCGCTGCTTCATGTTTATGGTTGGAGATGTGATCTCTCAGCTTCCTACTCTTGCCCCCAGATGGAATGCCCAAATAAATTGTTCTATAAGTCAGTTTTGGTTAATAATTAAGCACAACAACAAAAAGTACTTAATAAAGTGTGTATTACTTAACTCTCTCAAGAAGGATTAGATTATACAGACTGATGTTGAGAGATGCTTTCCAGGTGCAAACCTATACCTTGTCAAAGGAACATATCACTTATAATATTTTTCAATAATATATTCAATGTTCATCATTTAATGAAATGCATATGAAAAGGCAAGGTTATGTGAATATATAAGAAAATAAATTCACAGTGAAGCTACAGAGCAGTATTACTAGGCATGAAATATTGAAAAAATATGCTTAAATATTTTAAAAATTAAAAAATCAGAATTACAACAGAACACTGTAAATGACAAAGTTTAATAAAAAAATTTTAAACCTGAAAAATATCCAATTCAGAGGGTAAGTTGAATAGCACATTGAACAGTGTTGATTATAATATTGTTGAACTAGAAAACTGGCAAAAGTAAAAAAGTCTTTACATATCCTTTATGTATAAGAAACATATCTTTATAAAATTATTGAAAACTAAGAACACAGAAAATATTACTATGTTAGAAAGAGCAAAAGAAATAAATCTAAAATTTCCAAGACTTTAATTTCCTGAGAAACATCAAAAGCCACAAGAAACAAGAGAGATTTAATTATGTCACACAAAATAACAAATATGTGATTTCATTTTTAGGAAAAAAATTATAACTATGCTACTTCCATTTTAGTAGATGTTCAAAATTATTTTTAAAATAATTCAAAATAACGGCAGAAAGTAGAGAGAAATAAAACATATAATGGCTGGAAAATGTGATGCTTAAGGTTAATTATCAACTAAATTGAATTAAGAAATGCCTAGGATATTAATGAAACAGACTGTCAGATATGTAAGTGAGGGTGTTTCCAAATAGACTTAACAAGTTAGAGAAGATTCCCCCTGAATTTTTGTAGCAACATGAGATTGGACTAAATAAACAGAGAAAGGGGAGAAAGCCAGATAAGCAAGGACATTCTCCTTTCTCTGCTTCCTGGTCACCACTACAGAGGAAGTACCATGATTACTTCTATGCCATGAGTCTGTGTTCCTCTGAACAGCAAGCCAAATGAACTTCTTCCCCATTAAGTTACTTTTTTGTCAAATATTTGGTCACTCCAATGAAAAAAACTTAATACAAAGAGGACAATACATTAAACCCCAATACATTAGCAATTCACAATACCAACTAAATAATTCTGCTTCATTTTTTAGGCCAAAATAATTCTGAGAAGGAAACATTTATAACATGACCATCTGCAAAACTTACAAAAAAATATTTTTTAATGTGACTATAATAGATGTAGCTCATTTCCATCATGAAAATCTATAGAGATATGACTAAAATCTGTTTTCTTAAAAGGATAGTAATGTCTGGCATGCTTTGAATCTAATTTTGTAGCTCAGGCAAAGCAGATGGGACATTAGCAGAATTATTAGGAATGTAAGCATGGGATTCAATTTGATGACAGCATAAATGCCCACTGTGTGACTGGGAAGGTATCTAAAGCCATATGGTTTTGCATAATTGTTTTTCCTCATCATTTGGACTTTAAAATCAAAATGAAAATTTTCCTGGGACATGTATTTTAAGCATTTTGAGTATATTTTCTAAAATTTACAGTATGCCAAAAAATGTCCTATAAATGAAATATAACGGAAGCTAGATGACCACACTGATAGAAAACACTTGAGTTTTATTGTAACAAAGGAAGGTGAACTAGCAAGGTGACCTGCAGTTTTTCTCTTGGGTATAGGAACACAGAAGCAAAAGCCTTACTAGGACCAAAGACATACATGAGGCAGAAACATAAAGTAAAACTTTTTTAGTCTACTCATTTGAACAGGTATTTAAGGGAACTCATATGTAGACTTTCCCAAGGTTGTTTCCTTTGGAGGGTCATTTTTCCAAGGTTTAACTTGGGGATGATTGATTTATCTAGCAATTTTTAAAAACTACAAAGCTCTAAAAAAAATGTAAAAACACATTTTTTAAGGTTTCCAAAGAACCAATTAGATTGAAGGAGGTTCATCTTGTCTTTCTAATGGATTAGACTCCCTCTATGAGCTGTATTCCTGAGTACCCTATTGTACTTCATTGCATCTAAAAGCAAATTACCTAAAGTTGGAGCTTCAGAATCTAGGAAAGAATATAGAAAAGGATGCCAACAAGGCACTTCAGAATAGTCTAGGCTGAAAGCTGAATAAAAGCAATATGGACTTTAATGGGGACTTTTGGTAATATTCCCTCTAAGTAAGATGAGTCTCCTAGCCAAGCATCGATCTGATTGGTATGTTTCACCTTTATAGAGCACTGGGAGCTCCAAGAGGAATAAAGACAGAGCATAATTCACAGAGGTTTAGCAATGACTGGAGGGTCTAGGAAATGAAAGAAGGGCCACTATCACTTTGAAGAGATCTTCCGAGGCAAGAGGGATGAATAATTTTACTAGCCAACTTTGAGAAGTTAGTGGGTAACTGGAATAGTATAATAAAGTCATAATTGGATTTTATTGGTTAAAGATTAAAATCTTTCTCAGCCTTGAAGCCTGGGAAAGTACTGTTTAAGGATAGGGAAAACATGAGAGCCCGTTAATATCACAGCTAGGATGTATGTAATTGCTGTAGTCAATACTTGGGGGTTAGTTGGGAAAGCCTATTACCAGAAAGGTGGAATGAAATATTTGGTGATGGGAGTTCCATCAGTACTCCAAGTCAGAGGCCAGTTCTCCTGAATCTCTTGTTAAAACAGAAAGTAGTAGAGAGAAGTTATGAACTTAACACGACTTCAACATTTTTCTGAGGCTCCATCCCAGTAATGGTGATGATTGAGTTAGATGTCAATTGGAAAACAGAGTTTCCTCATCCCAGTAACACCTGAGTTTGCTCATCCCGGTAACATCTGAGCTTGTCCTTCATTGTCCTATTGTGTTACAGTGATGTAACAGAACAAGTCTTGAGAGAATATTTGATATTTGAACAACTCTTCTAGAGACAAGGCTTCTATTTGTCAGCTTATTCCCTCCAGAATAAAAAGGAGTTATTTGGGGATATCAAGTCACAAGGGAAGTCTGTATGAACTTCTACATTGTTTCTCTCTCTCTCTCTCTCTCTCATATTAAACAGAATCTTGAGCCTATAGAAAAAGTCCCCACCTAACACTGTTTCTGCCTCTTTCATGTTTCCACATTAAATGTATTTATTCTTGCATCCTTTGTTCTATAAAATTACAAAACTTCAAGAAACTATTTCAAGATTAAAGTAGAGATTTGGCGCAGTCTAAATCTGTTTTCCTGAGTCATAGTCACACAAAATGGCCCTAGAATAAATTATCTCTTATTCCCTTTAAGATAAAAGCCATGGATTTGACATCAACATCAACTAAAAGGCCTATGATCTAATTAAATCATGATAATATAATTATAACCAAGGAGGGCTTATTCCAGAAATGCAAAAGCAGTTCAATATTTATGGATAAATCAAGTTCATATTTAGTTGTCTCTTTCTTTTATTGTTGCATGAAGTAGTCTTAGAAGCCATTGAAGATGAACCTGTTCCTCATGGCTAGTCTTGGATCTCAACTTCCAATTCCCTGCTAATTCCAAAACAAGGAAGCATCACAACTTCCCCTTAAGATTTAAATTACCATAGAAAAAGTTGGCAGTTTCAAGACTCTATATCCCCCTTGATAAAAAGAATAGAATGTGATTACAACCTCTGGTTCTGGGTGAAGATAAGATATTCTGGTCTGCTCTGAAGATTAAAATGCTATACTATTGTGTTCTCCCTTAAAGAGTTAATCCAGATGACCCTGTCAATGTACTGGCTAGCATATTGCCCCACAGAAAAGCTGATCATTTGAAGACATGTGAAGAACTTGGGAGGAATAATTCTCTCCTGGATGAGATTCCTTTTAATAACTGAAAGACTAATCAATATTTCGGAGATGTAAAACTTCTAGAGTGATTAGTATAAAGGAAGACTAACCCTATAATTCTAATTCATAACTCAAAGCTCTCTGTTTTCTTTCTGTTTGACTCATTTTTAAATTCTGCACCAAGTGCTTTTCCTGCCACTCTGGACTTTTTCACTTCTCTGAGACCCTGCCCCTTTCCACACACAACTGCATGCTGACCTCTAGTGCAGAATATGCCCACTTTCTTGGGCCCAAGATCAAAAGGCATATTTTTCTCTCTTCCTCTTCTCTGCCTCCCTTCTGGCACCTAAGGAGAATTTTCACTTACCTTCCCTGTTGTTTGCCTAATAAAAAATTGTTCTTGAGCTTTATTCTAAGACTGCTTTTAAAATTTTTCTTAAGGAGGCTAAAATCCACCCTCATTTCACTGATAACAGTATCAGTCATCAAGATAGAACATATTTATGATGTGCTGAATAAATTCTTGTCAGTGTTACTGATTTAACATCTGTTGTCCATTACCTTCAAACAAGTATGCATATACATACATATATATCCCATATATACATGCCCACTTTCTTGGGCCCAAGATCAAGATCATATATACATGGTACGTGTGTATACATATGTATAATATATATTACATATAAGAAAACGCTTAAATAATTTAATTAATTAAATCAGATAAAAGACAAATATGTCTAGGATATCCTAAAAAGTAAGGTGAAGGCAGTTAATAAATCTTAGCACACAGTGAAATTAAAGTTCAGTAAACTGTGATGAGAAAATAAAAACCTTTAACCAAGAACCTACAATGAGCTTCATAAGTTTTCACCAAAGGAAACCTACTACTGAAGATGTGTGTGTGTGTGTGTGTGTGTGTGTGTGTGTGTGTGTGTGTATAAAAGGAATCTAAATGGAGTGGCCAAATAATAGGGGAAACAATGTCCCAGCTAGACATTTTAATCCACAGTAAAATGTCTAGTACCAGGAATGTGTTGCATTTTTTTAAATCATTGGCCAAAGGGGTCAACAGAACCACACAAGCACCACATGTTACTTCTATGGGCTACTGGTTGCTCTCCACAACAAAGCCCTGTTGCTAAATACAGCGCTTATATCATTGGAAATGGAGAGATCAAGCTGGTGCCTGACGAGAAGCTTTACCATACTTCATGATACTGCTAGGTATACTACATACTACCAGCAGAAAATGGAAATCATCAATATCATCCAGCTACAAACCCTGTGACCAACAACAGTGACCAGCTGTAAGATATATAGGTATAATAGTGACACAAATGTTATGAGATTAACCAATCTCTTTTTAAATGGAATTCAAATCTTATTTCATGAAATGGAACCCTTACAGAGACCAAGAACCTGAAACTGGATAGTCCAAGGTCTAGAGTAAAAGCTCACACTACCATTCAAAAAACAAAAAGAGCTCTTAATGATATTCTACTGTACAAATGCAGAGACCCACAGCCAGACAGAAATTATGCAGAGAATAAGACACTTTATGACACTGACTGTGAGTCCTAAAAACCAGATGTTTCCATCAAATCCCCCCCTTGGGGCTCAGAGAACACTGGGAAAGAGGAGGTGAACGAAATAGGTGAGCCAGAGAGGATGGAGGATATCAAGAGAACAAAGTCCTCTAAATCAACATGATCAAAGTTCAGATGAACTCTCAAAGACTAAGGTAGTATGCACAGGGCCTGCATCAAGTCCTCTGTGTGTCATATAATTTTTTCTTAACCATTTTTATTACAGATATACATCTTTTAGGAGTAAAAGAAAATAATTACTCTACCACCACCAAGAAAAGATGGAGTGTACCACATCCTTTTCAACACTTGATATTTTCTGCTACTGGAAAAGGTCTCAGAAAATGGAGAGGTCTCCCATGCTCATGGATTGGCAGAATTAACACATGCCCATCCTACCAAAGGCAATCTACAGATTCAATGCAATCCCCATCTCAGTCCCAGCACAATTCTTCAAAGACAAGGAAAGAGAAATTCTCAAATTCATCTGGAAAGGCAAAAATCCAGAATAGCAAAATTACACTTAACAATAAAAGAGTGACTGGCAAAATCACCATCCCTGGCCTCAAGATTTACTACAGACAATAGTGATAAAACCTGCATGATACTGGTACAGAAACAGACACACTGATCAATGCAATAGAATAGAGGACCCAGAAATAAAATCACACACTTACGGGCACTTGATCTTTGACAAAGAAGCCAAACATATACAGTGGAAGAAATAAAGTGCCTTGAACAAATGTTTCTGGTCTAACTCGCTGTCTATATGTAGAAAAATGAAAATAGACCCATATTTGTCACCTTGCACAAAGCTCAAATCCACGTGGATCAAGGACCTCAACATAAAACCTGATACACTGAATCTAATAGAAGAGAAAGAGGAAGTGAGCCTTGACCTCATTGGCACAGGAGGATATTTCCTAAACAGAACTTCAGTGGCTCACACTCAAGTGTGATCAAGAATTGATAAATCGGACCTCATGAAACTGGAAAGCTTCTGTAAGGCAAAAGACATAACCAATAAAACAAACCAGCAACCTACAGATTGGGGAAAAATATCTTCACTAACCTGACATCCCATACAGGGTTAGTATCCAAAGTACATAAAGAACTCAAGAAGCTAACCACCAAAAAACCAAAAAACACAATAAAAAAAATGGGGTATAGACCTAAACCAAGAATTCACAACAGAATAATCTAGAATGGCTGAGAAACATCTAAAGAAATGTTCAAAGTCCTTAGTGATCAGAGAAATGCAAATCAAAATGACTCTGAGATTTCACCTTACACCAATCAGAATGACTAAGATCAAAACCTCAAGTGACAACACATGTTGGAGATAATGTAGAGAAAGAGGAACACTCCTCCATTGCTGGTGGGATTTTAAACTGGTACAACACTCTGAAAATCAACCTGGAGGTTCCTCAGAAAATTGGAAATAGATCTACCTGAAGATCCAGCTATACCACTCTCGGGAATATACCCAAAAGATGCCCCACCATGGCACAGGGGCACATTTTCCACTATGTTCATAGTGGTTTTATTTGTGATAGCCAGAAGCTGGAAACAGCCCAGATGTCCCACGACAGAAGAATGGATGCAGAAAATGTAGTTCATTTACACAATTGAATACTACTCAGCTATTAAGAACTAGGACATCCTCAGTATTGCAGGCAAATGGATGGAATTAGAAAATATCATCCTGAGGTAACTCAGACCCAAATGAACAAGCATGGTATGTCCTCACTAATAAGTGGATGTTAAAAAGTACAGAGTACTGGAGATACAGTCCACAGAACTCAAAAAGGTCAACAAGATGAAGTGCCCAAGTGAGGACACCTCAGTCCCACTAGGGGGGAAATCAAAGCAATCACAAATGGGGAGGGAGGGAGGGAGAGACCTGGGAGAAAAAAATGGACAGGGAAGGGGGAGAGAGTTGGGGGAGAGGGGAACTTTATCTGGTATTGGGTGAAGGAAAAGGACTAAAGTCCTGAGGGCCAGCAGAAAGAATGAAACAGGCAACCTCGGGAGATAGGAGGTTGGGCAGACCCTCGAAAATGCACCAGAGATCTGGGAGGTGAGAGACTCTCAGGACTCAAAGGGAGGGATCTTCGATGAAATGATTGACAGTAGGGAGAGGGAACTTATAGAGCTCACCTCCAGCAGTAAGACAGGGCATCAAATGAGGGAGAGGGGGGCCATCCCACAGTCACAACTCTGACCCATAATTGTTCCTCTCTGAAAGAATTACAGGGATGGAAATGGAGAGGAGTCTGAGAAAAAGAAGGTTGAGAGACAGACCCAAAGTGGGATCCAGCTCAACGGGAGGTCCCAAGTCCTGACACTATTAGTGAGGCTATGGCGCGCTCACAAAAAGGGACTGAACATGACTGCACTACAGAAGACCCAACGAGCAGCTGAAAGAGTCAGATGCAGATATTTACACACAACCAATGGACAGAAGATGCTGACCCCTTTGGTTCAATTAGGGAAAAGCTGTAAGAAGCTGAGGAGGAGGGCAACCCTGTAGGAGGACCAGCAGTCTCAATTAATCTGGAACCCCGAGATCTCTCAGATACTAGAACAACAACCAGGCAGCATACACCAGATGATATGAGGCTCCCAACACAGCAGAGGACTTCCAGGTCTGGGTTTGGTCAGAGAAGATTCACCTAACCCTCAAGAGACTGGAGGACCCAGGGAGTTTAGAGGTCTGGAAGGGTGGGGATGGGGAGTGAGGACATCCTTGTGGATACAGGAGGCAGGGAGGAAGTATGGGATGTGGAACAGTTGGAGGGTGGACCTGGAGGGGAATAAAATCTGGAGTTTTAAATAAATAAATTAATAAATAAATAAATAAATAAATAAATAAATACTATGATGTAACATTAATTAAGACATATTATTGATGTGAAAATAAATGATCAGACAAAGCAGAATGCCATGAAATCTTTTCAATAATGTATGAATGTTCATTTTAGGGCTAGTGCATGCTTCAGACATCTGGGAAGGATGGATCATTTTTCATGAATGATGGTAAAAAAAACCTGAAATTTCATATGAAAAAAGTTAACTTTGACCCTATCTTACATCATACTCAATTCTAGGTCAATTATGGATTAAGCTGTGAGCAATCCTCAATACAACTTTTAGGAGATAAGCATCTCTAGTGAAAACTGGGAATATTTTTCTCATAGTACATAAAAAATGCTATATATTAGACAAAATTGGCTTTTTAAAAGAAGGATTTTATTAAAATTCAAAAACTCACTTCCTCAGAAGAACCATCAACAGAGTTTAAAGGTGGATGACAGACTGTAGAAACATAATCACCAAACATTAGAGTTCAGAAGGTCCCTCCAAAGGGATTCTAAGTTCCTGTGTCCCTGTCTTAGGGTTTTACTACTGTGAACAGACACCATGACCAAGAAAAATCTTATAAATAACAATATTTAATTGGGGCTGGCTTATAGTCCATTGTCATCCAGGTGAAAACATGGCAGCATCCAGGCAGGCATGGTACAGGAGGAGCTGAGAGTTCTTCTACATCTTCATCTGAAGGCAGTCAGGAACAGACAGGGTATCCTCAGGCAGCTAGGAGGAAGATCTCCAAGTGAACCCCCACAGTAACACAGTTCTTCTAACAAGACCACACCTTCTAATAGTGCCACTCCCTGGAACAAACATATACAAACCATCACAGACCCCATACAAGGTTTTGACCTGGAGCACATAATTATAGCAAAAGTAGAGACAATTTACTAAGAAAAAGATACATTTCCAAGGACAGCATCAAACCAGTGGAAAATCAAAGTACACAACTTTAACAGCAATGCTATATAAGGGAACAGTTTTTGCATTGCATAGTCAGGGCTTTCCAGGTCATTTATAAAGGACAGAAATTTCTGCTCGTGCTCTCTCTACATGTGTTCTATGCATAATTTCAGACATTATGTCTCATTAGCTTCTTAAGTCTGTACAGAGGGCTCTGCATTTTAGTATTATGATTAGACATGGTGTATTAGTTAGTGTTTCATTTTTGTTAACAGACACCATGACTGAGGCAACTCTTAAAAGGAACAACATTTCATTGGGGCTGGCTTACAGGTTCTGAAGCTCAATCCATTATCATCAAGGCAGGAGCATGGCAGAATCCATGCAGATATGGGACTGCCAAAAGTTCTACATCTTGTAGCAAAGGCAGACAAGAGCAGACTGTCTCTTCTGCCCTGGGTTGTGCTTTAAAGCCCAACCCCACAGTGACACACTTCCTCCATGAAGGCCACACCTACTCCAACAAAGCCATGTCTTCTAATAGTGCTACTCTTTGTTCCAAGCATATTCCAACCACCACACATGGGTTACCTTCAGACACTGAAGTATCTGCAGGCTTATACCAGTGGCTATGTTTGGGTTTATCGGGAGTGAAGAATAATGGATAAGGTTTCTTGTTTTCTAATTGGTTATTTTCTTAACAAAAGTTTTCAATATTTATTCAAGGTCTTCAAGATTTCATTCTGTGTCCTATTCTCTCACCACAGGAGAATGTGGGTAGCATATACGACCAGCCAAAGACTCATAAGTAGACTATGTAAATAACACATTTTGGTAGGATATATGAAACCTAGCTGAAAAAATGGCAAGAAACCAAGAAACTTGAAAGGCTATACAGGATAGCTCTGAATGGTCAACTTACTAGTTTACTAAAGAAACAAAATTCACACTCACTAGAAAGTTTGAAACTGAAGAAAAAAAAACTAATATCTTTGGAAAGATGGGAACATCTACATACTACTAAAGGAATCTCAAATAATACAAATAAATGATAAGAATTGACTTTCTGTCTCAGAATTGAATATGGCACACTTGTTGACCCAGAAATCAATTCCTAGAAATGCATTCTACATAAAAGGCTCCCTACTCTCTTACAATAAAGTTTATGGAAGACTAAGAACTCAAAAGTGGAACCAATTCAACTGCCTGTCAGCTGCAAAATGGAAGATCAAATTACATACTCTTATAGAAGAATTCTCTAAAGAAATAGAAAACAATTATAATATAGCTATGTGCAGGAAAGTAAGTGAATTCTACAAGCAGTGTTAACAGAATGAAAAACATTTTATGCAGAGATGTTACTGAAATTCAAATCTAAATGGCAGCATTGTAATTGAAGGTGGGGTTACTCTAGAGGAGAGAACATGCCTGCAGAAAACGGTGGAAAATGTGAAAGGTCTGGGAGACCTATGACATTGTACTATCTGACCAATACAATAGCTACACCCTCTTCTTTGTATGGCAACCCATCAAACTGCACATTGTCATTCACTCTCTTTCCCTGTGAATTATTTCTAACTTCAAAATAGCTTGTAAATTACAGAGTATGTGGAAGGGAATATTCAGATGTACCTCTATTGTTACAGACTACTTAGTAATGCAGAAACCCATGTAGTCTGAATGCCATTGCTAATGTCCACTCTTCAAGTATCATCCACCCCCACCTCATCAAAGGTATTATGCTAAGAATTCTCTATGTTTCTCCTTTGATAGATCACTTTCATTAAGAGCATCTCAAATAAATATTTTTTATTGGAAAACTATGTGAACTTGACACAAATTCCCCTACTAGCTAATGACCTGTCTTCCCTACTACATACAGTATGTTTCCTGTAAATAGCTATATATTCTTCTTATCCTTTCACACACACACACAAACACACACACACACACAACTTTGATCATATTCTCCCCCATTATCTTCTCTTACTTCACACCAATGCCCCTCACTCCGCCAAAAATTTTCCTTCTGTTTTCATGTCTACATTGTTTGTGACCTATGCATTTAATTAAGACTGTCTGTATCAGCATGAATGAAGAACTATATATTCTTATTTTATCCACTTTTTCTCCTCTTATTTATGAGAGCCCTCCCTAGTAATCTTTCTCTTTATTACTGCATAAAAATCTTGTGTCAATGCCATTATTGACCTACCTAATGACTTTGTAATGACAGTCATCCTCACCTCATCCTATCCTCACCACTGTATAGAATCAATATGAAATATTCTCTTTCTTCTACTGGCTTCCAATCACTTCACACAACCCCACACTTCACCTCTATCCTCAAGGTCTCACCCAGTACTATGGCTTTCAATACCATCCATATATAGAAATTCTCTCTCATACTTATGTCTTTGGCTTATGCCTGTTTC
Organism: Tokudaia tokunoshimensis; assembly: GCA_036184795.1. Lineage (NCBI taxonomy): Eukaryota > Metazoa > Chordata > Mammalia > Rodentia > Muridae > Tokudaia > Tokudaia tokunoshimensis. Next base: position 120,661,337 of record BTHU01000014.1, read on the forward strand.
CTGGACTTCAACAATATAGCTCCAATTTGATTTCTTCTTCATTTCTATTTTTTTCTAAGATACACATGTATATGTACTTACACCTATAGGATAACCTCAGCTGTCTTCCTTGGAAAGTCATCTGCCTCCTTTGAAATAGGATCCTGTAGACCTGGAGTTCAGTGATTAGTCTAACCGGGATGACCTAGTGAATTGCAGAGATTCTCCTCTGTTTCAATGATGCTGTGATTATATATATATCTGCCAGTATTTCTCACCTGGGTTTTGACAGTACCCTGGGAATTGTTTCCTGTCATAATTTGCCTCCTTCTAAGTACTGAGAAATAGCATCCAAGGAAATGGTTTGTAAACTTTTTATAAGAACAGATTGCAGATTTGTTTAGATGTTTTGATGGCTTCCTACATCTCAGAATGAAAAACAAAGTCTCTCCTGTAGCCAGGTAGGGCCTGCTGTGGAGGGATAAGTGCACCAACTAACCCATAAAACTTTCAACCAAAAATCTCTCCTGTTTAAAAATTATGCAGATATGGAGAAGAGACTGAAGGAAAAAACAACAAATAACCATACAACTTGAAACCCACCCCATGGGCAAGCACCAATCCCTGACATTATTAATGACAGTCTGTTATGCTTTCAGACTGAAGCCTAGTATAATTTTCCTCTGAGAGGCTCTACCCAACAGTGGCAAAAATGATGTAGAGAGCCACAGCCCAGCATTACACAGAGATCAGGAACATTTATGGAAGAATTGAAGGAAGGATCAGAGGCCCTGAAGGTGATGGGAACCCCCACAGGAAGACCAACAGAGTCAACTAAGCTAGAACTCTGAAAGCGCTCAGAGACTGAGACACCATCCAAAGAACATAAGGTCCCTGGCACATATGTAGCAGACATGCAGCTCAGTCTTCATAGCTGCCTTGTCTGTCCTCGGTGGGAGATGTGGCTAATCTAGCAAATGCTTGATGTGCTGGGGTAGGGGGAAAACAAAGTGACCCCACCCTCTCAGAGGAGTACAGGAGATGCCAAGCCTGGTATGGTTCTAGTAGAGACAGAGAATGGTTCCTATCTCTGGGACAGAGCCTGATGTGAGCCTCCATGAGTATAATTTGCTGCTGTGGGCGTAAAGCTTGTTTGTATAATATTGTGCATATTTTTCATTCCTCCTCCAAGGAATGTCCTTTCTTTTAACATTAATGATTCTATGACAATCTGAGACAGCATGAGTCCAGGAGGTAAAGGTGTAGCTAATGTCTTAGTCAATAGTAAACAATGGGACCTTCAGGACAGCCCTTAAAGCTGTGGAAAGAACTCTAAAAACATGAGTTCAAAATATATATAAATTCTCAACTATACAAAAAATAAGGATGCAGACCTTCCTTTGAGCCCACTTCCCTACCCAGAGCAGATCAACAGACTAGCTGATACTTTCCCAAACACTGCAACATGCATGCTTCCCAGGAGGTCTGCAATGATCAAGGACACAGGTAAGAATTTCATCCAAACATTCACAGAGCCCAGATGATGCAGAAACTACCCCATTTCCCCCACCCCAAGCTCCACCTTCCTTCCAGCCCATGTTTCCACCTGGGCCAGATCATCTACTTGGCAGAAACAGGCCCAAATGCTATAGCCTGCAAGCCTCTTAAGGATGTCTGTAGTAACCAAGAGCACAGTAGGTTCACAGTAACAAATGGACACAGGAGGCCTGTTCTAAATAGAAACACAGGAGGCCAACTCTAACTAGAGACAACACTGTCTATGTCCAAGGAGACCAGTTCCAGTCAGAGACACCCAGGCCAGTTAACACCTGAGAGAACCAGATAGCCAAAGCAAGCACAAGATCATAAGTAACAGAACTCAATGTAATTCACGACCATCAGAACCCAGTTCTCCCACCACAGCAAGCCCTAGCTACCCTAATACTAATGAAAAGCAAGATAATGACCTAAAATCTCATATCATGAAGATGATAGAGACCTTTTAGTAGGATATAAAGAACTCCCTTGAAGAAATACAGAAAAACACAGGCAAACAGGAAGAAGCCCTTAAAGAAGAAACAAATAAATCCCTTAAAGAAATATAGGAAAATAAAATCAAGCAGGTGAAGGAATTAAACAAAATGGTCCAAGAACTAAAAATGAAAATAGAAACAATAAAGAAAACACAAAGGGACCAACCCTGAAGATGGACAGCTTAGGAAAGAGATCAAGAGCTACAGATGCAAGTACCACAAATGGAATACAAGAGATAGAAGAGAGAATCTCACATATAGAAGATACCTTAGAAAACATTGACAACTGGTCAAAGAAAATGCTAAGTAGTATAAAAATGTTCCTAACCCAAAATAACCAGCAAATTCAGGACACAATGAAAAGACTGAACCTAAGAATAATAGGAATAGAAGAGGGTGAAGAATCCCAGCTCAAAGCACCAGAAAACATCTTCAACAAATCATAGAAGAAAACTTTCCTAACCTAAAGAAAGAGATGAAAATTAATGTACAAGAAGCCTACAGAACATCAAATATATTCAAACAGAAAATCCTTCTGTTACATAACAATCAAAACAGTAAATGCATAGATCAAAGAAATGATATTAAAAGCTATAAGGAAAAAAGGCAAAGTAGCACATAAAGGCAGACTTATCAGAATCACACCAGACTTCTCAACAGACACTCTAAAAGCATGGACAGATGTCATCCAGGCCCTAAAAAACCACAAATACCAGCCAAGGCTACTATACCCAGCAAAACTCTCAATTAACATAGATGGAAAAACCAAGATATTCCATGACAAAATCAAATTTAAACAATATATTTCTGCTAATGCAGCACTACAGAGGATACTGGAATGAAATCTCCAATGTAAGGATGGTATCTACACCCAAGAAAACACAAGAAACTAAACAGTTCACAAAAACCAAAAGAAGAGAATCATATACTCATAATAAAAATAACAGGAACTAACAATCATCTATCTTTAATATTTCTCAACATCAATGGACTAAATCCACACACCCCGAAAAAAGACACAGTCTAAAAGGCTGGATACCTAAACAGCATCAGAACTTTGCTACATACAAGAAAGACATCTCAGTGACAAAGATAGACACTACCTCAGAGTAAAAGGCTAGAAAAAAGATTTCCAAGTAAATGATTCCAAGAAACAAGCTGAAGTTGCCATTCTAATATCCAATAATACCCAATAAATTTTCAAACAAAAGTTATCAAGAAAAGATAAGGAAGAGTACTTCATATTAATTAAAGGAAAAATCCACCAAAAGAAAGTTTCAGTCTTGAACATCTATGTCCCAAATGCAAGGGCACTCACATTTGTAAAAGGAACTTCACTACAACTCAAAACATACATTGAACCTCACACAATAATAGAGGGAAACTTCAACACCCCACTATGATGAATGGACAGGTCATTAAATCAGAAAATAAACAAAGGCACAGTGAAACTAACAAAAATTATGAATCAAATGGATTTAACATATCTACAGAACATTTCACCCTAAAAAGAAAAGAATATACCTTCTTCTCAGTACCTCACAGTACCTTCTCCAAAACTAATTATATAATCAGACATAAAACAAGCCTCAACAGATACAAGAAGATTGGAGTAATCCAATGCATTCCATCAGATCAGCACAGACTAAGGCTAGATTTCAATGACAACAAAAACAACAGAAACCCATGTAGTCATGGAAACAACAATTCTCTGTTCAATGTTAACTTGGTCAGAGAAGAAATAAAAAAAGAAATACAAGAATTTATAGAATTCAATGAAAATGAAGACACATCATACCCAAACTTAGGGGACACCATGAAAGCAGTGTTAAGAGGATAATTCATAGCATTAAGTGCCTTCATAAAGAAATTGAAGAGATCTCATACAAGCAACTTAACAGCACAGCTGAAATCTCTAGAACAGAAGGAAGCAAACTCACACAAGAGGAGTAAAGGGCAGGAAATAGTCAAACTTGGGGCTGAAATTAACCTGTTTATCAACAAAAAAAATATTACAAAGAATCAACAAAAACAAGAGCTGGTTCTTAGAGAAACTCAACAAGGTAGATAAACCCTTAGTCAAACTAGCTGAAGGACACAGAGACAGTATCCAAATTAACAAATCAAAAAGGAAAAGGGAGACATAACAACAGAACCTGAAAAAATTCAAAAAAAATCATCAGAATCTACTACAAAAGGCTATACTCTACAAAACTGTAAAATCTAGCTGAAATGGATGGTTTTCTAGACAGATACCACATACCAAAATTAAACCAAGATCAAATAAATTATCTAAAATGTCCCAAATCTCCTAAGGAAATAGAAATAGTCATCAAAAACCTCCCAACCAAAAAAAGCCCAGGACCAGATGGTTTTAGTGCAGAATTCTACCAGACCTTCAAGAAGACCTAATACCAATGCTCTTCAAACTATTTCACAAAATAAAAGTAGAAGCAACACTATCTAATTCATTCTTTAAATCCATAGTTACTCTGACACCTAAACCACACAACACCCCAACAAAGAAAGAAAACTTCAGACCAATCTCACTTAAGAATATGGATGCAAAACTACTCAATAAAATTCTCACAAAACAAATCCAAGAACACATTAAAACCATTATTCACTGCAATCAAGTAGGTTTCATCCTAGGGATGCAGGTATGGTTCAATATACAAAAAATATCAACATAATACACTATGAAAACAAATTCAAGAAAAAAAAACACATCATTAGATGCTGAAAACCCTTCAACAAAATACAGGACACATTCATATTCAAAGTCCTGGAGAGATCAGGAATTCATGGAGCATACCTAAGCATAATAAAATCAATACATAGCAAACCAACAACTAACATCAAATTAAATGGAGAGAAACTAGAAGAAATCCCACAAAAATCCAAGACAAGACAAGGTTGTCTACTCTTTCCCTATGTATCCAATATAGTACTTAAAGTTCTAGCTAGGGCAATTAAACAAAAGGATATAAAAGGGATACAAATTTGAAAGAAAGAAGCAAAGTATCACTATTTGCAGATGATATGATAGTATACATAAGTAACCTCAAAAGTTCCACCATAGAAGTAGTACATCTGATAAACAACTTCAGCAAAGTGCCAGGATATAAAATTAAATAAAAAAAAAATTGGTAGCCTTCTTTATGTAAATGATAAATAAGCTGAGAAAGAAACTGGGGAAAAAACATTCTTCACAATATCCACTAATAGAATAAAATATCTTAGTAACTCTTACCAAGCCAGTGAAAGAACTGTACAACAAGAACATTAAATCCCTGAAAAAAGAAATCAAAAAGGACCTCAGAAAATGGAAAGATTTCCCATACGCATAGATAGGTAAGATTAACATAGTGAAAAATGGCCATCTTACCAAAAGCAATCTGCAAATCAACACAATCTCTATCAAAATTTCAACACAATTTTCACAGACATGGAAAGAACAATTCTTAACTTCTTATGGAAAAACAAAAGACCCAGGATAGTCAAAACAATTCTTAATAATAAAAGAGTTTTCAGGGTAATCACCATTTCTGACTTCAAGCTGTACTAAAAAGCAATAATGGCAAAATCCACATGGTATTAATATGGAATAAAGACAGGTCAATCAATGGAATAGACTCAAAGACCCACAAGTAAACTTATATACCTATGGACACTTGATCTTTGACAAAGAAGTCAAAAACATACAGTGGATAAAAGAAAGCATCTTGAATAAATGGTGCTGGTCTAATTGGTAATCTATATGTAGGACAATGAGAATAGATTTATATTTATCACCTTGCACAAAGCTCAAGTCCAAGTGGATCAAGGACCTCAACATAAAACCAGATACACTGAATCTAATAGAAGAGAAATTGAGAAAGAGCCTTCAAACTTATTGGCATGGGGAAAATTTTTCTGAACCAATGGCTCAGGCTCTAGGATCAACAATTGATAAATGGGACCTCATGAAACTCAAAAGTTTTTGTAAGACAAAGGACATAGTCAATAGGATGAATTTGCAACCTACAGATTGGGGAAAAAAACTCTTCACCAACCCTACATCTCACAAAGGACTAATACGCAAAATATATAAATAACTCAAGAAGTTGACCTCCAACGACCCAAATAACCCAGTTCTAAAATGGAGTATAAAGCTAAACAGGGAATTCACAATGGAGGAATCTTGAATGGCTGAGAAGCACTTAAAGAAATGTTCAAAGTCCTTTTTCATTAAATAGATGCATATCAAAATGACCCTGTGATTCCACCTCAGACCAATCAGAATGGCTAAAACAAAAAACTCAAGTGACAGCACAATCTGGTGTGAATGTGGAGAGAAAGGAACAATCCTCAACTGCTGGTGTGTTTGCAAACTAATACAACCACTCTGGAAATCAATCTGGTAGTTTCTCAGATAATTGGAAATAATTCTACCTGAAGACCCAGCTATACCACTCTTGGGCATATACCCAAAAGATACCCCACCATACCACAAGGACACATGCTCCACTACATTCATAGCATCCTTATTTGTAAGAGCCTGAAGCTGGAAACAACCCAGTTGTCCTTCAACCAAAGAATAAAGAGTGGATACAGAAAATGTGGTTCATTTACACAATGGACATCATGAATTTTGCAGGCAAATGGATGAGACTAGAAAATATCCTAAGTGAGATAACTCAGACCCAAAGTGACATACATGGTATGCACTAACTGATAAGTGGATATTAGCCAATAAGTACAGAATACCTACAGACCATAAGAGGTATAATAAGCAGAAAAGTCCACATGAGGAAGCTTCAATCCCACTTAGATGGGGGAAGAAAATAATCATGAGAGCCAGAGATAGGGAGGGAGCTGGATGGGAAAGAGGAGGGGAAGGGAAAAAGGTGAATAGGATCAGATATGGGGAGGGAGTAACAGAAGAGAAGCTCAGAGAGCCAAGAGAATGAGTGGAAATAAGCAGCATCAAGGAGTGGGAGATAGGGAGCCCTCTAAAAAGTACCATAGACCTGGGAGGTAAGACTCATTGTGGGTAACCTTAGCCAAAATGCCCAACATTGGGGAAAGGGAACTCAAAGAGTCCACCTCTGGTAGATAGGCAGGGCCTCAAAATTTCTGACCCAGAATTGTTCTTGTCTAAAAGAGCTGGAGGGACAAAAATAGAGAAGAGACTGAAGGAAAGTATGTCCAATGACCAGCCCAGCTTGGGATCTACCTCATGGGGTGGGGTTGGGGGTCGGGGGGAACCAAGGCCTGACACTACTATGCTATCATATGCTTACAGATGGAAGCCTGTCATTGATGTACTCTGAGAGGCCTCTACCAATACCTGACTGAGACAGAAGCAGACACTTAGACTGAATCATTGGACTGAAGTTGGATACCTCTATGGTTGAATTAGGGGAAAGATTGGAGAATTTGAAAGAGAGAGCAACCCCATAGGAGGATCAGCAGTCTCAAATAACCCATACCCAAGGAAGCACCCAGAGGCTAAGCCTACATTGTCTGATTCAAGGCCCTTGGGCACATATGTAGCAGAGATCTACCTGCTGTGGCCTCAGTGGGAGAAGATTTGCTTAATCCTTTAGAGAATTGAGGCCCCAGGTCAGGGGGAGACATAGTGGAGAGGGAGGAACACCCTCTTGGAGTCATGTGGGAGGAGGAATGGGATGAAGAAGTGTGGGAAGAAGAGTGGGGGGGGGGGCAACAACTGAAATGTAAAATAAAATAATTAAGAAAAAAGATTGCAATATGAATTATGAGGGGCTTCATGAATCTAAAGAAACAATAGTAGCTAAACTATATGCCAGCTTATCAGAAAAATACAAAGACAGGGAGATACAAATGGAGATAGATTACTGAGTTCAGGATCAGCCTAGGACAGAGCAAAGTTAGGCTCAGGCATGCCAGAAATTGTAATTTCATTCCAGGGTCCCACCCAACTAGCTTAGTCTGTGATTAACAAAGGCACATAGATCTCTGAATTCTTTTGCAACGTTAGGAAATAAATGTTGCTATCTCCTAAGAATCAAAGGGCTGGGGTCATGTGATGCTGATTCATAAAATAAGATAAGATAATCAAAAGGAAAACCTGAAGAAAATGACTGGATTGATATGGAAAATAAAAGACTGGACCTGGGTTCTGCAGGAAATGAATTATCCAGAGAATTTTTTCAAATAAAAAAAAAGAGAGAGAGAGAACTGCTTGGAGAATTGAGGCACACACACGCACATGCTCATACACACACACACACACACACACACACACACACACACACACACATGCAAGCAAGCAGGACATGAACAGAGAGATCTCTTAGAATATCAAGCAAGATAGAGAAATTTCGAGAGAAAAAATAGAGCATAAAGAGAAGCAGACTGTAATATCTGTATCAAGCAGAACACATGTTGTCCACTTGAACCCACCATTTGACTTGTTTTCGGTACTGCTTCCAGACACTGCTTCTCTCACAACTCCTCTCTAAGTCAAGGTTGATTCTTGGCAGGGAGAGGGACGAAGAGAGGGAATCTGTGAGGGGAGCAGCATTTTGGGATATTAATTAATTAACTAATTAATTTTAAGAAAATATATAAAGTCTCTAGGAAGTGCCATTTCTCTCTATCCTCAACTCTTCCACTCCCACAATGTCTTCCTGTTTTTATTCACATATACAGTACACATGGACACTCCAGGGCTGTTTATCCTGCTCTTTCCTTTGTCAAACCATCAGTTTCCATTTATATGCAATTATTCCCCTCATTTCCATTTTAATCTTACACCTGAGTCTGTTATTTCAAACGCGGAATTCTTTTCCTTCTGCCTTAAATTCCTGATTCCTTTAGCCTAAGTTTTAGAGCACTTGTTATTTTTAAGATACCAAATAATTGCATTCCTTGTGGGTTTTTCTCCCATGTTTTCTACACCATTGGAATATAAGGCACAGGGCAGTAATTAGGTATGTTCAGCTGATGCATACCAAGTGGCCAATATACAGTAATGCTCAATAAATGCTTGTTAGATGAGGTAATTTATGTTAGACAAGAAGCTTCTAAACCCTTTGTCCATAAACTCAAGGACGAAAAGAGCCATTTTAAAATTACAAGAAAAGTTTGTATCTTTCTAACCAAAGAATGAAAAATAAAATGCATATTGATTTTTACGAATGTTGAAAATGAACCATGTATGAACATGACGAGAAAAATGAGAAGCCTTCTTACCCCATGCCTGGAGAACACGTTCTACCCCCCCCCACACACACACACACAAAATTCTCTTCCATAATTGGTCAAAATGAGGAACAAAGAAATACATTTAAATTTGGAAAAAAATATAACATGACATAATTATATGATGTTCAATAAGCAGTGAGCAGTGTTCAGTCACGTGACTTTTAAGAAATCTGATGGCTGATACATAGAAACAGCCCTCATCCTTCACAGGCTCAAGCACCACGAGCCTCTGTCCTGTGCAATGTGCTGAGCTCACCTGCAGCCCCACAGCCTGATTATTTCAATAAGACGCATCATTAGCACACTTGTAAGCATAATTTACCTAACTGCAGAATGTTGGCTTTTATCTGAAGCTTTCTAAATCTAAGTTATTTTCCTAGAAATGTTCAAACATAATGACAAGCTAATCTAGGAAAGCATCTCCTCCCTGACACTGGGTATTTGGAAGTAAATAACAAGATGCACACCAGTACCAGCCATCTCACTAGCCTCAGACTTCAGGCAGGCTGAGGCCACCTTATAAACCTGGCTTGCTTTAGGGCACTCTTTAATTTACCAAACAACAAGAACTCCCCTGTGCCTGATTTTCTCAAAATCTTTACCTAAGATCTCTGGAACCAAAGCTATGCTTTGATCAGAAATGGAGTGTTACAGCCAGGACTCTGCTGAGAAAATCAAAGAGAGACCAACATCTATCCTCCATGAAAAATGCATGAGCAGATCCATCTTTAACTCCTCCAAGAGAGAGTGAAGGATGAAAAGAGCATGTTGCTCTAAATTTAAAAAGAAATCTAAGTTAAGGCCACTGTGTTTAAAGAACAGAATGGCACCCACCTGTACAGGCATTTGATACCACCATCTACAGTGCAGAATCAAATTCCTAAGTGTGGCAGTGACAGCCAAATACTGAACAGCAATTCCGTCATTGATTTCTTAGAGGAAAAACTTTATCAGCACACTACATGAAGTGTTAGAAATACTAGGTATAGAAATAAGTAATAATTTATCACCCATGTGATGAAAGAAGAGATAAAACATTCTAGCTCAGAACGGGAAAAAGTTGGGTCAGCCTATCACACACACACACACACAAACAGGAAATAAAGAAATAGAAGTCACTGTGAAGGAGAATTTCCAATTGCACATGAGGACAATACAGTCCTAAGTACTGTCATGGCAAGTTGTCTGCAGTTAGTCTTGGGTGAGGCCTCCTTGTGGGAAAGGACAAGATACACTGCTGGGAAAAGACATGGACTTGATTTTCAACCTGTTATTTGCCAGACTTAGCAATTTGCACTTTACCAAAGGGTAGGAAAAGCCTAGAAATTCTACCTCAGGAATGTTATGACCTGGTTTGCATTGAATGACGGGGGGGGGGGGGCAGATAGAGAGAACTATGAACTGCCTAGAACTGTATCTTAGAGCAGGAAGAGCAACTAGGATGCTGAAATATTGGAAGTAAAATGTCATTTGAAAAATAAACCAGCAACATATACACTTGGAAAGCTGAGAGTGTGCTCCAAATGAGGGGTAGGCAATAGACTGAACAGACTCCAGTAACTACGTGTATATGGAGAGGGGCCTGGAGAAAGGTGGGACTTAGGCTGACCTTGGCAGTCTGGATTAGGTACCTGGATGTACTGGTATCCCTAAAAAATTAAGATAATGAAAAACTTTGGAGGGAAATATATAGAGTCCATTTTTGACAGGTTGAAATTGAAGGGTGCCTCGGACCATGAGAAGGGGGTGATCAGCCAGCTGCTGTTCAAATAATTGTAAAGCTGTGAATTCTGCATAATAAATTAAATTAGGAGTCACCAGGTTTAGATTCGTATACTATGGTGAGTTGGTGAATGCAGAAAATGAGTGTACTCCGGGGAAAAACTGACATATTGTGTTTGGACCAAAAAGGAAAAGTCTATCAGAACAGAATAATCTACATGACAGCCCTGCATCTATGGCTGTTTCGGGTGAAAAACAAACAAACAAACAAACAAACAAAAAAGAGATACCAGGTGTTCTTCTGTGAAACAGTCTTTCTTAGAAATGGTTGCCTGGACTGGAACAATTTTAATATTAATCAACACATTAGCTCAGAAGGGGAAAATTTTTGCAGGGACTCACTCCTAGACAAGAAACTAATGACTGCTGGGGAAAAGAGAATTATCCTTGAAAGGGATGAGCCGCCTTATTAGCTGCCCTATTCAGACAGATCAGCCATGAAACCATATACACACAAACAATAAAAACAGACTCAGTAGGTTGTATATATTTATTTGTTGTATATATATGTATATATATATATATATACATATATGCATAGGCATGTGAGCAATTGCTCTCCTGCATGACTGTGTATCTCTCTCTCTTTCTCTCTCTCTCTCTCTCTCTCTCTCTCTCTGTGTGTGTGTGTGTGTGTGTGTAATAATCGAAGAAAGGCTATCAACTTATCAACTTGAGACACAGGGGGCATGGGAGCAGTTCAAATAAAGGTAGCTAGGAGAGTCTGGAGTGAAGAAATGGAGGAGAAATGATATATTTCTACTTCAATTAAAAAATGTTTTAAAAAATGAATGTGACGTCATGAGACAGAAGAAACATGGCAGCCTGGGCTAGGGGTGTGTGAAGATAAAGTAAAGCAAAACAGAACAGTCAGATATGGTTGGTTAACTACCTGATGAAGCCTATGATAACTTTGGTTACTGCAGTGTAGCATCATGTACCTGCATGGAGAGTTGGGAAAAGAAGTCCGTATGCAGGGTATAGGTGATGGAGGGCAGAAGGGGAAAGGTGTGCACCATTGGAAGAAGCTGGCCTTGGCACATGGGAGAAGTGGCATAGCTGGTCCCAGAGCATGTGATTTTACAGTGTAATTTCATAACGGTTGGGGGAATATGTAGATAAATTTCAGAGGCCATTTATGTGCAGAATGAATGACAGAGCAAGGTGACTACAAAGAGACCCACGACTGAGTGACAGAGTAGGGAAAGATGCTCACTGGATAGGAGCAAAGTGAAAGCAGCAAGCAACACCCTAATTAGCAATCACCATAAGAGTGGATAAAACAAGTTAATGAAAGACAGTGCACCAAATCTAATGTCTCCACTGCATCTAAAAAAAAAAAAAACAAGAAACAAAACCCAACAAACAGAAACAAGTATTCCAGTGGGCAATGTGGGCAAAGCAGTGATTGCAATGTGAAGTTAGAGTCAAGGCCACACAGCACCTACAGCAAAGGGTCTGAGCCCAACCTATCCACAGACCTACACGTCTCAGTCTTGTTACTTTCCACCTATTAGTACTGGCTGTTGCCAAGACCATCCCTGTATTTTTACCAAGCCAAGTCTGTGGCTAGATACTTGACCAAAAAAAAAAAAGAAAAGAAAAGAAAAAAACAGCAGAAAGGTCTTGCCTCCATGCTGGTGTGCCCCCAGGGCAACCAAAGAAGCAAGATTTGTCTTGTTGATAACTCCAGTTGTCACTCTCGGGGCACACACACACAAAAAAAGGAAAATTCTGCTCTTCCTGGAAATTGGCAGTTGTCCCCATTTCAGCTCCAACATGTTTCTTTCAGAGCAGCCTAGCAAGCTAAGAAATCGCTGGGCAGTGCTCAGCCCAGAGCAGCTTCCAGCCCTCCCAGCTTCTTAGAGCAAGGAACAGGATCGGGGAGCTTGGCGGTGACTCCTCTCTGCTCCAGGTCCATGGAAGTGAATGCTTTTCACATATGCTTTTTAACATACTTCTATGTGTCTGCATTTTAATGTATAATTTACTTTTCAAAAAGCAATTTCCCTCCCACTTTGTCAAATTATATGAATACATGTATATAGTCTCTGCATCAAATTGTATATATTTTCTACATATTTCATGTGCTATAAACAATTTCCCAATTACATAATACATGCTACAAGATAAGTAATTAGCTGAGCAAACTCGTGACTGAAAAATGCATCTTTCTCAAACAAATTAAATGGTGTTATTATGACTAATCACCGCCTTACAGAATTGTCTATTTCCAGCTGTATAGTTAATTTTCTGACTCACTACTGTTATTGACTTCACATTTTTTCTGTCTTGGAAAAAAATAGAAATTAGATAAATTTGGTCAAATCTCTTGATTTTTTTTACTGACAATATTTCTGCCAAAACAGTCTTTTTCTCCCTCCTCCCACAATCTACTGGGCCACTGACATTAAGAATCCAGGACTGTCACATAAGGAGTCAGCAAGTCATATCAGCATTCAGTAGGCTAAACCAAGAGGACTGCAAACTTGAAGTCAGCTCAGGCTACACAGGGAGGCCAGAACTTCCATGCCCTCCCCCAATTCAAGCATCTGAGAAAATAAAGCACTATGATTCTGTTAAGAACAAAAGACCATTCTAAAATTTAACCCCTTCTTCCCTCCACACTTTTCTCTCTTCCATGTTTCTTCGTTTCTTTCAATGGATAATATGTGTGTTTGCTAGTTAGAGACTATGCCGGTTACCAAGAGCAGACAGGGAAAATAGTTAGAGCACGTGACCATTGGGAAACAAGAGAGAGTAGCCGGTAGCACCCTTAAGCACAGGCTAGGCATGGTCAATACAGAATTGTGCTGTGAATTTTCTGGGACTGGACTTGTTCTAGTTGGAGGCTTTGATTACTGCTTCACTCCCCTCCTGTGTTAGGACTGGTTCTTAGTCTCTACTTACTTGAACTTAGTGGTTTGGACTAGTCAAGAAATTCATTCATTCCCTTTAGATTTTCAACATAATGGAGTACAGGTTTTTAAAGTATTTCCATACAGTGTTCTGAATTTCTTGGTGTCTGTTGTAATGCTTGTTCACTTGTTCCCTTCTTCTTCTATTGTCTGCTCCCTCTGTTTCGTTTAATTAGTTGGGCCAAGGATTTGTTAATATTGTCTATCTTTTCAAAGAACCAGATCTTAGATACACTGATTATTATATATTATTTATATTATTTTATTGTTTCTCTTTCACTAATTTATTTTTTATTAGCATTTCTTGTTATGTACTGGAATTAAGTTTAGTTTGGACTTGTTTTTTCTGAATTCTTTAGCTGTATTATTAAGTCATTTACTTGTCCTTAATCTAATTTTTCTTTTTTTCCATTAGTTTATTTTTTATTCATTTTACATCCTGCTCACAGTACTCCCCTCACATGGCCCTTTCCCACCCTACCCCACCCCTTCACCTCTGAGAAGCAGTCAGTCACCACTGGGTACAAACCCACCTTGGCACCTCAAGTCACTGCAAGACTAGATGCATTCTCTCCCACTGAGGTCAGACAAGACAGTCTAGTTAGGGGGAAAGTCTCCACAGGCAGGCAACAGAGTTAGGGTAAGCCCCTGCTCCAGTTGTTGGGAGACCCACGTGAAGACCAAGTTGCACATCTGCTACATATATGCAGGAGTCATATAGGTCCAGCCCTTTATGCTGTTTGGTTGGTGGTTCAGTCTCTAGGAATCCACAAGGGTCCAGGTTAGCTGGCCCTGATGGTCTTCTTGTTGAGTCCCTACACCCTCCAGGTCCCTTAATCCTTCTAACAACTCTTCCACAAGACCTCTGAGCTCAGTTTAATGTTTGACTGTAGGTCTTTTGATGAGTTATTGGGTGGAACCTCCCAGAATGCAGTTAAGCAAGGTTCCTGTCTAAAACTGAAACAAAGAATAAGTAATAGTGTCATGGACTGATTCTTGTCCATGGGATGGCTCTCAAGTTGGGCCAGTCACTGCTTGGTCATTCCCCCAGTGATATCTTTGTCCCTGCACTTCTTGTAGGCAGAACAAATTTTGCATCAAAGGTCTTGTGGGTTGGTCTCCTTTTGCCTCCACTAGGAGTCCTGTCTGGCTACAGGAGGTAGCCACTTCAGATTCCAGACCTCCCACTGCTAGGAGTCTCAGCTAGATTCACCCTCTTAGACTCCTTGTCACATTGCCATCGCAGGTGACTAACACATTCTAGAGATGTTCTCCCATGCTGCCTTCCCCCATCAATTTCTGTTCCCTCTCCTGACCCCCTCTTTTGAGCTCTACCTACGTCTGATTCCCCACCCACTCCCCTCCCTATGCCCTCTCTTACCTAATTCTATTCTAACCATACCACAAGATGGAATCTCAGGGTCATTTTGATTTGCATTTCTCTGATGACTAAGGACATTGAACTTTAAGAATTTCTTGGCCATTCTCCTGTTGAGACTTCTGTTTAGCTCTCTGCTCAATTTTTTAACTGGGGTATCTGGGTTGATGGTATCTAACTTCTTGATTTCTTTATATATTTTGGATATTGGCCCTCTGTCAGAATAGGGTTGGTGAAGATCTTTTCCCAATATGTAGAGAGCCTTATTGGGGTGCCATGCTACTGGGCAGGAACTTGACATTGACCAAGGTGAAGTTCCTCTCCCAGCCTTTGAGCAGGAATTCCTGTGTTAGCCATAATTCCCTCCTCCAATCCCCCCCCCAGGATGGAGCACTCAGACTAAGGTGAAGTTCATTGTTCCTCCAGGTCTACAAATTCCTGAATTAAACAGGTAACACACCCAGTCTCCTGAGCAGGAGAGTCAATGCCCAGTGAACAGCCAGATCAGTTCCCTGGAACATACCCTGGAATTTGGGGGAAGGGTCTTGCCTGGAACCTTAAAATTCTGAGTCCTCCACTAAACCTTGAGACTTTGAGCAGCAGGTGTTATCTTAGTCACCATCTCTTTTCACCGCCTTCCCATACATCCCCAGTTTCCCTCCCAGGTAACTTGTTCGATGTAACTGTAGGCAGTTACACCAATCTACAGGGTGCTGTTCTGTCCTCTTGATGGTATTTTGTTGTTGTTGTTGGTTGGTTGCTTGGTTTTTTGTTTTGTTTTATTTTGTTTTGTTTTGCCTTACAGAAGCTTTTCAGTTTTATGAGGTCCCATTTATCAATTGCTGATCTTAGAGTCTGAGCCATTGGTGTTCTGTTCAGGAAAATGTCTCCTGAACCATTCATTCAAAGCTATTTTCTAATTTCTCTTCCATTGGGATTTAGTGTGTTGGTTTTATGTTGAGATTTTTGATGCATTTGGATTTGAGTTTTGTGCAGAGACATGAATCTATTTTTCATGTTGAGATTTTTGATGCATTTGAATTTGAGTTTTGTGCAGACATGGATCTATTTGCATTCTTCTATATGCAGACATCCAGTTAGTGCAGCACCATTTGTTAAAGATGATTTATTTCCATTCTACAGTTTTGCCTTCTTTGTCAAAACTTAAGCCTCAGTATGTATGTGGTTTTGTTTCTGGGTCTTCAATTCTTTTGCACTGATCGACCTGTTTGTTTCTATACCAGGGCTATGCAGTTTTTATTACTATTGCTCTGTAGAACAGGTTGATCTAATTTTTCAATGGTAGGGGGAGTGCGGTTTAAGAGGGAAGATACTTGGGAGGAGTGGGAGGGATAGAAATGATGTTATTTGTTTCCATTCAAAGTATATTTTTTAAAAAAGAAAAAAGAAACTTTTTTCAAGAAAAAGAGATCATGAATTTGAGGTATAGCAAAGGTAATTCAATGGAGGGATTGAGTAGGGGAAAGAGAGAGAAGGATATGATGTTTTTATATTACAGTCTCAAAAAATAAAAACTCTTGCAAAAATAGAAAAATAAGAGAGAAATGAGGGAAAGAAGGAGGAAGGTGAGTGAATGAGGGAAAGATCGAGAAACAGCAGTACTGTAAGGGCTGTGTCTAGAATGATAATGTGATATGATCAGGCAAAAAATAAATAAACAAGAAGTATGTCAATATTCACAATCGCTTAGTATAAAATAGCTCCAAATTGAAAATAATTCAATTGTTCATTACTTAATAAAGAACTAAATATAATAATAGTATTTCCTTGTAGTGAAATATTGTGCACCACTATAAAAATGATGCCCTTGACACAAGCAGGGTGAACCATGCAACACTACATTTGAGGGAGGAAGCTGGTCACAAATTAGCATATGTTTATGAATTCATCTGCTTTACATATCCAGAAGAAGAATCTATAGAAGAAGAATATAGACTAGTGTCCTGTATGGATACACAGTTATTGCCAAGGTATGAAAGCTATTTCTGGTGGGATGAAAAAGTTCAAAGATTAAGCCCTAGAAATGTTTACATATCCCCACAAATGTGCTGAAACATTGCATTCTGAGCTTTACAGCCAGGAATTATCTGGTTTTTAATAACATGTCACTGGAATAGTTATTTGGGAGAACAAAACATATGGAAGTGTAAAGGGAAGTCCCTGGGCTGAAATCCTGTGAGGTAAAAGCACCATTCATCATTACCCAGGTATGTTAACAGATGCATGACAGTGGAATGGCTGAGGGAAAAGTTTGCTCTCTGCCTCATTAGTGAGTGGAAGTCATTGGTGCTCAACACAGAGACAACACAAAGTTCTCAGCAGGCTGAACTGTTGTGACTAGGATCAGGAAAGAGAACAGAAACTTGAAGAACGACAAAGAGGAAGAGGGACTAGTGACGT
Source organism: Tokudaia tokunoshimensis (assembly GCA_036184795.1). Taxonomy (NCBI): domain Eukaryota; kingdom Metazoa; phylum Chordata; class Mammalia; order Rodentia; family Muridae; genus Tokudaia; species Tokudaia tokunoshimensis. The sequence goes on from BTHU01000014.1 coordinate 120,679,081, forward strand.
AGAAATGGGTCTATTGTCTGCTAAAGCTACAACTGTCCCCACATAATGTTCTCTGGACACAGAACAGTGTTTGCAAGTGTAAATGAGGTTTAAACAAGAGGAATTCTCATACCTAAAGGAACAGTTCTTGAATACCACACATTAGTCAGTTACTCAAAAGACCCAATCGACCTGTGGTTCAGAAAGATTCTGTTTTAAACTGTCTGTGTCTTTATCTGAAGAGTTCTAAGAACACTGCCTATCTGCAACACTGTTTACTTGGTTTCTAGGCTAGAAAACTCTTCTGGAACCTCGGCAGAGGTGATTGGCTATTGATAATGACAGTAGGATAAAGAATCTGCACAGAAAACAGCATAAGACACCTTTGTCCTGTAGCAGAGTCCCTCAAGTGTAGGTGGGGGAGCACTCCATCCACATCCATCCCAGCTTTTGCATAATTAAAGCAAACCTCTGGGTCCCTGCTGCAGAGCTGTGAGTTGGGATTCCTGAAGATGACGGTGGGTGGTGATCTGCAGTTGAGGAAGTGGAGCCCATGGCTGCTGGCCATCCAACGCTTCAGCAACTCTTAGAAGACTTAGGAAGGAAAGCATGAGAAACAGAGCTGTCTGCTGCAGGGACACGTGCTTTCCACATCACACTAATCACTAGCAGAATCTATTCTCCAGTTACGTCTGCCAGGGATGGTGTCTACCAGAAATCCAACCGAAGGTACTCAGCTTCCTGATAGAAACTGAGGTTGAATCGCTTCTCCGGTCTTTTGGCTAAGATCAAGTGTAGAAATTGAGGTTGGACCTAATGCCTTGTACAACATAAACACCATGAAAATCGTTGTCAGGCTGCTGTTCCAGAGTAACAAGTAACATTTCCTGTAGACATCCACCACAGGTGCAGCCATTGTAGGCCTAGCTACAGTTTTCTCCACAGTTGATCAACTCTGAATACATGGAGCCCACAGGTAGAGAGGACTAAAGACATTTATTTAATAAATAATGAGTCTGTGTATGTAGAAAATGATGTTTATCCATATGAAATCAAACAAATTACTTGTATATACAGGCCTTCTCTCCATAAAGATCATTCAGACAGGTCTCTCCTAATGTCTTGTTTATTCTGATCTTGTTTAAAGTGGGCACACTGCCTGCAAGCTGAAGCATTTTCTTCCTCTGCTGAATTCAATGTGCAGCTCTCCTTCTGCAGCCTGAATACATTTGTTCTTTCTGAACAATAAAAGCAAGCATGTTCAGGAAGAAAGGGCAACCCATTAGGGGAAAAATTGTATTTTCCAAACCAAGAACTGAGTTTCACTGTGGAACTGTGAATAAATGAGCTTGCAGCTGATTTGAGTGCACAGGAATTCCAATTTGAAGTTTCTAGAACCTTCCAAGGAATAAGATGAAATTACTGATTTTTTAAACCACAGACTGAAACTTCAATTATGACCCTGTGCTGATCTTCCTTTGGATAAGATTTTCTGAAGGTCACTTGGCCGAATTCTTGACACACTCAGTGTACACTTCTTAGATTGAATAAAACCATTTTCAAAGTCACTCCTGCTTATACATCAAAGACTGACAAACTCAGACTAATATATTTTCTATAATGTCACATGATAATATATGTTCCATTTCTAGTACGCTCTTATTCCTTCAGCAATACCCACAAAAACACTGGTGTCCCCAGTGACATGTTCACATAATGCTCAACACAAAACCGTCTTGTCCCTGATGATCCTGAAGCTAATTTCACCATGTCCCATCCACTCTTGGTCCTTACCGCTTCGTTACCTTGTCATTGGACAACACAACACAACTACCCATCATGCACCTCCTCCCACAATACTCTCTTTTTAAGATTCTGACTGATCACTCAGGAAGCAGCAAAGCAAGTGGTCTACCAACAGGAACACAAGGTTACTTCCCAAGACTTCTCTCAACCCTATACATTTCCTTCAGTCTTTTGAACAAGGCCCATGCTCACCTAGATGAAAGGCCTTTGTCACACAGTTCCTGCACAGGTCAGGCTTTCTCACCTCCACAGTCTAGCTATGGCATTTGCTCAGCCAGGGGTGCAGGGTGTTCCTGTTCCTCCTGGAAGTCTTGACCCTTCCTTGGCCTGAACACTGGTGATGAAAAATAGCCTCTCCCACAAGCTGATCCTAAGGTTTGAGTGACTTTGACAAGTTTTATTCAGCAAAGATGACCACAGAAGTGATGTTCATAGCCAGTGCTTTTTAATGACAAAGAGACATGATGCCCCCTCTCCTGGAGTCCCAACAAGCTTGTATCTTACTTGCAACAAATACATTTGGTAGGATAATATTTGGAAATCTTTCAAAGCTAACTCAAGTAAAGTGATGCTATTTTTCTGCCACCAAGAGACTTCTGCATGGCAGCCTCAGCAGCTTAGGCCTATATTCCCAACTAGTCCATAGGTGGAGGCAAAATCAGTTCAAGATCAGTGAAACAACTTGGTGTGACTCTTATCACTAGATAAAAAGTAAAAAGTGAACTGAGAGGTAGAATATTTGCCTAACTTCTGTGATTCCCACAGTTGAAACCCACACATGCACACAAGCAAAAGGCATCCATCACTTAAATGCCAACTTCTGCCGGTGTCTCCTCAACATACTGATGCTCATTTGGACAAGTTTAACTTTCCAGAAAGTTGAGGGGGTCTACAAGTTGTATTATGAATATTTTTCAAGAACACAACTGATATAGCTTTAAAGAGAGAATTATACCCTATGTGACTTTTTTCCTGAGTCTATAGCCCTAATAAAAATTCACACTACACTCACCCCATGTCTCCAGATGATGAAACTACCAGTCCTTACAACATCACCCATGTCAAGTATCTACTCTAGCCCCATACCAGTACCACTCGGTCATAGGTATCAGACATTCCTGCATGTTTTTTTTTAACAAATGTATCCACTTTCCACTAGGTTACACGTTTTTTGCATTTTGCATTTTCTTTGACTGTTGAGTCGATGCTTTCTATGGAATCTTCAGCACCTGAGATTCTTTCTTCCATCTCTTGTATTCTATTGTTTATGTTTGTATCTATGACTCCTGATTTCTTCCCAAGGTTTTCTATCTCCAAAGTTGTCTCCCTTTGTGATTTCTTAGTTGTTTCTACTTCCTTTTTTAGTTCCTGGATGGATTTGCTGAGATCCTTCACTTGTTTGTTTGTATTTTCCTGTATTTCTTTAAGGTATTTTTGCATTGCCTCTTTCAGGATTTCTTCCTGATGACCCACATTCTCCTGCATTTCTCTGAGTGATTTTTGTGTTTCCTCCTCATGGGAATCCATCTGTTGATCCATTGTCTCCTGCATTTCTTTAAGCAGTTCTCGTGTTTCCTTTGTAAGGGCATCTAACCGTTGATTCATTTCTTTAAACAATTTTTGTGTTGCCTCCTTATGGGCATCCGTCTGTTGACCCATATTCTTCTGCATTTCTTTATGCCAATTTTGTGATTCCTTTGGGAGTGCATCTACCCGTTGATTCATCTCCTTAAGCGATTTTTGTGTTGTCTCCTTGTGCGCCTCCATCTTTTGATCCATGTTCTCCCACATTTCTCTAAGCGATTTTTGTGTTTCCTTTGTAAGGGCTTCTAACCCTTGATTCATGGTCTCCTGTAACTCTTTATGAGTTTTATTGAAGACAGGAATAAACTTTACTGAGTTTAGTTCCATAGCTAGAAACCTTAAAATAGAGACAAACACATTTTGTTGAGAGAAGGATAGACGGATGGATAGATGGATGGACGGATGGGCAGACGGACGGATGGATGAATGGATGGATCGATGGATGGATGGATGGACTGATGGAAGGATGCATGGGCAGATGTGTGGGTGGATGGATAGATGGATGGATGAATGGATGCATAGATGAATGGATAGATGAATGTTTTGATGGATGGATGAATGGATGGATGAATAAATGGATGGATGGATGGATGGATGGATGGATGCATGGATGCATGGATGCATGCATGGATGGATGTTTTGATGGATGGTTTGATAGATTGTTTGATGGATTGATAGTTGGATGGGTGGGTGGGTGGGTGGATGGATGGATGGATAGATGGATGGTTTGATGGACAGATGAATTGATGAGCAGATGAATAGATAACTAGATGACTGAATGTCTTTACATATTCTTTGTTAGATTACTTACCCATTGGTTAGGGAAGGTAACTTAGGTTCTATAAGTACTTCAGTTGTTTGAAAATTAAAGATGGTATACAATGTTTTACAAAGGAATTATTTTCTTGCCATTTTTTTCCAAGAACCAATAGATAACTAAGTGGTCCTGAATTAATCTAAGTCCATCATAGATCTTCACTGTAATAAGGCACTCATTTCAAATAGGATACAATAGTTATACACACTACAAACAAAAACAAAATAACTGCAACACTATCAAGCATTTCCCAGGCGTATTTAACATGAACTCCTTGTCTTCCCTCAGAACACTGTACGGGAGGAATGTTAGATTTCCATGAGAAATATTTGGGATTACACTGGGTCTTAAAAATGTTAGGTATTTTTATTATCCTACAATTATAATAAAGGATCATTAAATTGACATTACTTGAAAGAGAACAAATGAAGCCAAATTAAGTCCCCAAATCATGGTGAATAGAAGGAGAGGGTTCAGCAAATGTGATAAGCTTTCTCTAATATGGATAAATTGTTGTTTGTATTCTGTGTAGAATTCCAAGTCCATGAGAGAATATGCTACAATTTTTTGATATATGCATGATTCATCATGGTAAGAAATGCCTGCAGAGGAAACTTTCATTTTAATATCATTTATGCAAATAATAAATTAGCATTGCACACTGTAATTAGGTGTCCAATAAAGTCTCAACTTTGAAATAAATTCAGAACATTAGAAAAAGGAAGGGCATTTCTAGATGCTTATGGTATCTCAAGTGAGAAATAAAAGTGACTAAGTCAGGGATGGAGAGGTGGCTGCATGGTTAAGGAAGGGTACTGCTCTTCCAGAGGATCGGCATTTGAGTCTTAGTAACCATATCAAGTGACTCCCAAACACTTTTGGCTTCCACAGACCCTCCGCAGCACAAACATACACATAATTTAAAATAAACAAACTGCAAGCATTTGGTTAGGTCAGAGGATAACTACTAAACTCTAAAGGTGCTTCAGCACCAAAGTGTGCCAGATGCCCTTTTAGACAAACAAATAAGCTTCTCCCAACCAGTGCTTTACCCAGAGTGGTTCCTAATACTGCAATCCTCAGATGTGATGTCAGGTCTCCTTTTGATCAGTGGCCAGTCTTGTTAGAGGAGGAGAAGCTGCCCAGATCACATTTGATACTCAACACACCTCTGTGTATTGTCTTCCCTCTGAAAGGAGAAAAGTGCCTACAAAGAAACAAACAAAAAAACAAAACCAAAAGTCTATCATTGTCTCTTTTGATAATCTTATCAAGACACATTTAACTAAGAAAAATAAATATAAATCAAGGAGACTTGGGATGCTTGTTCACATTTAGAGGAATTCTGGATTTTTTTTCTTTCTACCAAAATATTGTGCTATTTTGTATTCAAAGTCTGTATCAAAATTCTGCGGAATTTGAACATTGTTAGCCAGATCTAATAGTAAAAGATTCAATTCCTAGATTAACAAGGGCGAATTTAACAAACAACTAGAGATTGTATTTTCAAAGGACCACACATTCTAGTTTTCGGAAAAGTTTAACCTCTATTCACATTTTTATTTTATATATATGATCATTGTCTTCCACTCAATAATTTTCCTAATTTGTACTTACGCTCTGTCTTAGTAAAAATCAATTTTTCATTCAACCTTATTGAGGTATAATTAGCATATAATAAGTTGCACATTTTAAAAGTACAATTAATGAGTTTGACAAATGTGCTTTGGCTGCTATCCCAGGCAAGACATTAAGTGTTCTTGGCAAATATTCCAGAAACTTCCCTGGAGCATCACCCCTCCCTCAATCCTACCACCCCACAGATCCTTCAAGCCTGGTTTACCACCAATAGACTCATCACAGAGAGTCCCAGTCTGTATATTTTGGGTGTGTTCCAAAAGTTCTAACGTTAGAAGGTCTTCCTCCTCAAAGAGAGTGAGTTACCTGGGTTGACAAAAATTCTCCATTTCCCAGTATTTACTAATTTCACATTTAAGGCACAGCTAAAAGCTAATACTGGCGCTGATCACGTTCTGAACACAATCACTACGTAATAAAAAGGTCTAGATTTTAGGAATAGAGGCACTTTAGCTTATTCATCATATATGGGGGGATGATAAGAAAAGACTGAGAGATTTTTATCATCCTACAAAATTCCCCGTGCTTTCTCAGGTAAGCTCTCTGACTCTGAGCTACAGCCCAGCCGCAAGTGTGATATTAATAAATACATTATCTGTGACTGCTCTCACACTTTCTATCAATAGATTCATAAAACAATTTTATTCTCTTTTTTTAACCTGTAAAAATTAATTTCCACTCCTTGCTCTACTTCTACAATTAATAAGGGATTTTCATCATGGAAATTGTTAAATGCTCAAAATATTTCACATATTTATGTGTTATTTCCACCAGTATGTTCTCTGACAACCTAGTGCACTTGATGCAGAAGCCTTACAGGAGAACATCTTCAAATTCAACAGGTCATCCAAGGTCATTTATAGGTAGGAAATCATCTAAATGTTTTCTCTCTCATCCCTTTCAAAATTTCCACTTCTCAGCCAGAAGAAATAACTATAGGAAGCATTTGCAAACTTCCTGAGTATGTGACAGTTCTGGGTGTGTATGGGGGGTATATTATTATTATTAAAACGTGAATAGATTTTCTTGTCTGACTTGTCCAAACAGCCAGTAAGACCCTCCTACCATTACCCTGCCTCTATATTTGTAATGATTCTTTTTCTAGCTTTGAAACTTTTCCCTCTGACTCATCTTATTAGCTTATTTTTCACAGTTGGCTTTTTTTAGTCTTTGGGTTTTTTTTCGCAGCTATATCAGTGGAAACTAATAACATGTTTCTTAAAATAAAAGAAGCTGAAGCACGCGTGCGACAGTGCATTCTGATAGGTTCGCAGCAATTCACCTGCGTCTACAAACAAGAAGCAAGTTGTGCAGAGAGGGAAAGTGAGAGAAGAAAGAGCAGATCTTCCACTCAATGTCAACAGAATCCTTCGGCCCTGAATTGTTTCAGGACTAGGGGTAAAAAAGACAAGCAGCAATGCAGACACGGCTGTCAGTAGCACCATCCAAATCGCTCCCATATGGCTAATGTGTGTCAACAAAGCAGTCCTTGTTTAAGCAACATGACATAAAATTCTAGAAAGATGCTGCCAAAATCTCAATGAGTGCAATCTGCCCCCACACTTCAGGAAATTCAGAGCCTCCCTGAGCATGTGAATGGAAGAACAGGGGCTCTGGGCCTGGTGATATCCCTGGAAGTCAGGCGCATACCTGAGGCATACACAGCAGTCAGCATGCTTCAGTCCAAAGGCAGGAACAAGGAGAGTACCAGAAAGGCAAGAGAAAGCAGCCATTAGAACATGGGTGACCTGATATTAGCATCAGTCCAAATATGTGTTGTTAGCATTCTGTCTGAAGTCCACCCCACAGTTGCCTGGCAATGGCCAAGTATGCTCCTCTCCACAGTTACCAGGTAGGCCTGGACCACTAAAAAAAAGGGCTGCTTCCCCCTCCTCCCTCTCTTACTCCTTACTTGCTTGCTTTTCTCTTGCCCTCTTGAGCTCTTCCTTCTCCCCCTTCCCTTCTTCCCCTCTCTCCACCTGGTCATGGCCAGACCCTACTTCTCTACTCTCTCTCCCTCTCTCTGCCTTTCTCTGCCTCTACTACCCTCTTAACCACCACCCCTCATGCCCTGAATAAACTCTATTCTATACTATACTGTCATGTGGCTGGTCCCTCAGGAGGAACGGATGCCTCAGCATGGGCCCACTGAGGAACCCCCTTCTCCCATACCTCAACACACCCCATAGAACATATATTAATACATTACTCTTTATCTTTTTATAATCACAACAGATGTCATTAGATAAACACTACCTCATGATGGGTTGGTTAATATGAGGCCAAATTCAGCTCAACTTGTACTATCCCATCTCTCAAGGTAATTACCACTTCTGAGTGGTCATCATCTGCCAGGCAGGGCAATAGGCTCCTTGAGCACAGTAAGCCTCTGGCCAGTCACTCAGCGTAGGTTCTGCCACCATAACCTAATACAAGAGAAAGTGAAAACCTGCAGAGGTGAAAGGTAAAATGATTGTTAGGAAACTGTCGACAAATGACACAACAGAATTCCATCCCAAGTCTTCTGGTTCCAAAGTCAGGTTCTTCCAGGAGACTACATTGCTTCTTTTATACAACACAAAATTCCAATCTGATGCTACCAAGATGTTCCTAAATACAATGCATCCCTTTACTGTACCCAATCAGTTGTTGTCAGGTAGAAAGGGATCCATTCTTGCTCTAGCTGGCTTTCTACTGCATAACCAAAAATTACTTGGGGAGTTAAGGGTTTATTTAAGTTTATACTTATGTCCATTATGAAGGGATGTCAGGACAAGAACTCAAGACAAGAACCCAGACACATGAACTTAAGCAGAGCACATGGAAAAATCGCTGCTTACTGATTTGTCTTATCATATGTCTTGTTCAGCCTGCTCTCTTATATACCTCAGGACTGCCTGTCCAGGTATGACATCATCCATAGTGGGCTGAACCCTTCCACATCCATTATTAGTCAAGAAGATAACCATAGACTTGCCTACAAGCCAATCTGAGGGAAGCCTTTACCAAATACTTACCTTAAGACTTCACATGCCCTCTACAATAATTTTACAAATGAGTGTTCTCTGCAAGTTTGTGAGTGTTCAACTTAACATTCCTCAAAGGGAAATGATAAAGCATCATTGAACATGTTCTGCCACCTGGGTCTTCACTGTCTATGGCTGTTCATAAGCACAAGTGATTAGATGTTTTCCTAGGAACCATTTGTATGCAAGAACAAATGATCTCAGGTCAGGAGAAGAGTTAATAATCAAGATTTGTTTTCTTCATAGTTAAGGGCTTCACTAGGCACAATGCCACACTAGTAAGCCCACCACATGACTAAGGTAGGAAGATCTTTCACTGAAAGACAGTCTGAGCCATATAGCGATATTATGTCTCTAAACAAGGGCTTTCAATTTAAAGTCTTTGTAGTTTTTGAAGGAGAAATAGACGACATTCTTGTGAGTGAGCATAGGGGTTATCTATATTTAAATGTCTGAGTAAAGACTATTTCAAAATGTAAAAATGTCAGGAAATAGTCAACAACTGCTTTGCAGGATACTGACCTGGATAAAGAAACTCTTGTGACTACTTAGAAATTTCTGAGGCCCTTAACTAATAAGCTATCTCTGGAAGAATATAATCTTATGCTATAAACCTAAGTCCCTTGGTGCCATTGATTTCACCAGGGAGATATCAAATATGCCCAAGCTTCCTTGATAATTTCCACTCTGCTTTAAACTCCGGGAAGAAAGGCAGCAGGCCCTGCAAAGGTGTTACTTGCTCTCCATTTTTTGCCTATGTTCAGAATTGTGGTCCTGAACACAGTCCATGTTCCCCTGTGATTGGTGACAAGCCACCTCAGTTTGGATGATCTGAAACAGATGACAAAAGGCTAAAAATATTTCTAAATAATGCTAAAGCAGCAACAGCCCAGCTGAAGGCCAGCCAACTCATCAGGTTTGGTAAATCCTGCCGAGAAATATTAAAATAGTTTAACCTTTGGATCAGCTGACCTGTAATGCAATTTCATCAAACCAAGGCTTTTGCCCCAAATTGGAGGAACAAAAGACAGCCTTAGATTGTTCTCAAGATGCTCAGGGACAGGGAGTTCTTATCAAAGCCTCCCTGTCCTTCAAGCACATAGAAGGATATGATAGCAAACTTGAACAATCAACTGTGCTTTCAACAATCATTTTTCAGTTAGGATCTTACTTTTTTGCATTGCTCTTAACTGAATTATTTTGTTATATTTTAATAGGAACTAAATATGGGAAAGGAGTCACAGAACGGAGTGGGTTTCTTCTGAAGCATTTGTACCTATTGTAAGAAGCCTCATTCTCAGGACCAGCTGCTGCATCATCCCATGGAATCATTTCTACAGAAGCTAGAGCAGGGCTATCTCTGACCGTCTCTTCAGTAGTGAGATATTGATGGACAGAGATGACCACAAATAAGAAAAGCAAAAACAACAAATCAACATATCAGATCACAACTATGGTTGAACTCACTGACTAGGAAAACAATGGGCTCCACCTAAATGAGCAAGGGAAGCACACCCCTGCGCATCATGGGGAGAAGTCAGGGAAGGACCGCCAGCACTCCTCTAAGTAACTTCTCCACCTGAGAAACTTGATTTCATTCCATAAGATGGCCTGGTGTGGGATAAGGGCTCCACTTACAGTTCCTGATAGGGATACTGGCACAAAACAATCTGAGCCTTCCACCTTCTCAAATCACAGGTCTGAAACTCTCGGAAGTGCTGAGCTGACATTCATGCTGGGTATTTCCAACAGCTATATCTTATGAAAGCAGATTCATCTCTACAAAAGAAACTGCTGACATGAGTCCTTCAAGTCATTTGCATATGCTTAGTTTTTAAAAATGAGTTTGTAATCTTATCTGAAATCATCCCTAGTCATCAGGAGACTTATATCTTCTTCAGTTTGAGTCCAAGGGTGTTTCTCTCTGATCTTATGCAAAGGTTAACAGTTTTGTCTAATTCTGGTTCTAGTTTTCATAGGTAACTCAATTCACTTTTAACTGATGCTATTGCTGGTCTTGTATCTTCTCTCAGTGGCCAGGGTTTGCTTTACTCACACAGTGTCTTCCAGTGTTTTTCTGTTTTGTTTCGATTTGTTTTGTTTTGTTTCTATTCAGCAATTAAAATGTTCAACTTGATGAAGTTAGTGTGACTATGGAAGCTGTGAATTTTCACAGGGGACAAAATCCCCCATGAAAGCAAAATGTTCAGTGAAACTTAATCCAAATAGCTTTGTTAGACAATACCTGATTCCATTGAGCCTTGGGCAATGATTTGACTTCAGATGACCAACCCAAATGTAGTCTTCCTTAAAAATGAAGATCTTTTATTTAAGTAATAGCAACTGCTACAGATCCTGTCTTATGTCATATATGTGCTAAAGGATGAGAGATAGCATAGTTGGCAAAATGCTTGCCAACTAAGCAAGAGGACCTAGATTGAGATCGCCAGCATCCACCTAGTAAGCTAGGCATGGCTGCATGGTTGGAATCCCAGTGTTGAGAGGGTCAAAAGGAATATCCAAGGAGCGCAGCGGCCAGACAGCCTAGACAGGACAAAGCTCCAGTTCCAGACTCAAAAAGAAAGTGAAGAGCAATGAAGGAATGTATCAGACATCAGCTTCTGGGCTCTAAACACACATTCCTGTTTGCATATCACACACACACACACACACACACACATATGCACACACATAGAGGGGGGAGAGAGAGAGAGAGAGAAAGAGAGAGAGAGAGAGAGAGAGAGAGAGAGAGAGAGAGAGAGAGAGAGAGAGAGAGAGAGAGAGAGAGAAAGACTACAAGTTAAAGCAAAGTTATAAAGAGACAAAATCTGCTCTTTAGGTCATGCTCACAATTGAGAAGCAGCAGCAAAAAAAAAAGGAATTTCTGCTTTTGTTTCTAAACTTGCAGGATAAAGTACCCAGCAAACATATAACATGATTCTTAATGAGAAGCCTGTGCTGTCGCTCGCATTTAAATGTTTACTTGGTGCCCTGGGAAATGGTTCTAGAACGCCAAGGTGTTGACAAATTGCTAAGGACTGTGCTAAGCATCCTCATTAGCTCAAGCTTGAAGTAACTCACTGAACGGCCCCCAAGCTTCACAGTTGGTCGGCAGGGGATCTGTGCACTACAGCTATGACTTCCCAGCCCAAGGCAAAAGCGGCTGGGAAGAGACAAATGTGTGATGGCATTTGATCTGTGACTAAATTAAGCTTGATGGTGCAGCTGGGACTCTTCCTCTAGAAGCATCCATGCCTGTAATAATCATGTCTGAATGTGTTCTACCCTAACCTCATCCTTCTGCTTGTTCCTCCATCTCGCATGGTATCTTGTGTTGCTTCTGTAAAAATCAGCCCATTCACTAAGTCAGCAGATGTGCAGACACACACATATATTTTGCCAACAAAATATATTCATGTTACTTCACATTATTTTTCCACAAGCCTCAAAGCATCACTATCTCATTTAATAAGGAAAACATTGAAGTTCAAAAGCCTTAATCTCACCCACATAAATACCGCCAGAGATAAACCAGAGTTCCAGCTGACAAGCAAGTCTAAAGGTATAAACTTAAAGTCGGTCAGACAAACTTTTGCTACTCATAATTCTTCTCGGGGTTTGGAGAGTAGACCCAGGCATTAACAGCTCATGCGCTCTTACAGAGGCCTCAAGTTCAGCTCCCAGCACCCAATTCAGGCAGCTCACAAGTGCCTGTAAGTCCAGCTGCAATGCTTCTGATCTCTATGGACATCTACCCTTGTGTGCACACTCATACACATACACACACATAATTTAAAAGATAAAAGTAAACAGACACACTAATAAAAGAGTTACTCCTTTCAAATGATCTCATGAGAGCAAATAAGTTTGACAGAATGATTTTTATTAGGCATGTATATGTCATGGTTAAGGCTGAACTGACCTGACAGGGCTTGACTTCAGTAGCTGTCATTACACCATAGTGAGGTGCTAAGTGAGAGAAAGAGAACCACTACATGATCTTCAGTGGAAGATGGGAAACTTGAAAACAATAAATGGATGCTGAAATTGAATAATCACTTCACTATAGTGGTATGAAATGGCCAAATAATAGTTTATATAATAGGAAAGAATGTCGTGCATCCAAAGACAGCTATCTGTTCATCTCGCACATCCTCTGACTTGTGATAGCAGGCCAGTTGACCAAGGAGTCTCATCCTCACTGCCCTAGGATCTCCCACCTCTGATCCCCAACTCAGGCAATTCATTACCTCATGTCGTCCCCAGGCCTGGGACTTTGATTTCTGCTTCTCGCCCTGAGAATAGGGCATTGTCCTTTTATCTTTGGGTACTTTTAAAGGCTTAATGTGGTGGATGAAGCTCAATAAGATTTCCTAGAAGAGAGACCAAGCTTCAAGTTTCAAAGATCTGAGATAGTAAGACTTGGGTCACCTTAGATTAAGTGGGAACCCTGAAGATAGAGGCAACATTGTGACAAAAGAAGCATTGCCATATTTTCTGAAACTATTTTTCATAATTGTCAATTCTGAATTTTAATATCACAAAAGGAGACTGTTAAATTTATCCTTGCTTTATTAAACTTGGGCAAAACGTGATTTAATCTCTCAGTGTGGAAATTTCATCATCTGTTAAACAGAAAAAGTAGTCCTGCTGGCAAGGGATAAATAAGCTGGTATGTTAGGCTTGTTTCATCACCTGGCACACAGTAGTTTACAGAAGTAATTAATATAGTTGTTGTTGATATTGGTATGATAGTATCATTATTACTGGTATTCTCTGAATCTTAATGACTTTGAATAAGTCCTTGGGCTCTAATTTCCATCTTACTTTCTCAGTTAGATAACGACTATATATATATATATATATATGTATATATATATATATATATATATATATATATATACATATATATATATGTATATATATTTGTATATATGTATATATATACAAATATATATATGAAAATATATGTATATATAGAAAAATATAAAATAACATTAAAATTGGTTTTGTCTTGGGTCTTTGGGTTATCCAACTTCTGGGTCCTGGTCCTCCAAGCATTGTTAGGGTTGAGATACAGCTCGTTTCTTGGATCTCAAGTTGAACCCGCCATTGTAGGGGTCACCTTGTTGATCACTCCCACAATTTCTGTGCAACCTATACCACAGCACATCCTGTAGGCAGAAAAAAGTACAAGACAAAGGTTTTTGTGGCTAGGTTGGTCCCAACCCCTCCACTGGAAGTCCTGCCTGGTTACAGGTGATGCACAATTTAGGCTCAGTATCCCCCAGTGCCAAGGTCACCCTCATAGATTCCTTGGAGTTTCTACTGCACTAGGTTTATAGCTCGCCCCAGAAATGGCTGCCCCTCGTTCCATTTGTCTCTTAGAATACTCTCTTCCTCCTCCATCCTAATCCTTCCTGTTCCCATCTCCACCTCCCCACTGAGGCCCATTCCCCCATCCACCTTCAATGGCTATTCTATTTCCCCTTCACAGTAAGATTCATTTTTTACCCCTTGAGCCCTCTTTGCTACTTAGCTTCTCTGTATTTGTGATAAAAAGCACAGCTATCTTCTATATGACGGCTAATACCCACTTACAAGTGGGTCTGGTTTACCTCAGTCAGGATAATCTTTTCTAGTTCCATCCATTTGCCTGCAAATTTCATGAGGTCATTGTTTTTTTTTTTTTTTTTTTTTTTTTTTTTTTTTTGGTTTTTCGAGACAGGGTTTCTCTGTGTAGCCTTGGCTGTCCTGGAACTCACTTTGTAGACCAGGCTGGCCTCGAACTCAGAAATCCTCCTGCCTCTGCCTCCCAAGTGCTGGGATTAAAGGCATGCGCCACCACCGCCCGGCAGGTCATTGTTTTTAACAGCTAAGTAATACTCCATTGTGTGAATGTATCACATTTTCTTCATCCTTTCTTTGAGTCACATCTAAATTGTTTCAAGTTTCTAGACTGCTATGAACATAGATGAGCAAGTGTCCTTGTAGCAGGATGGAACATCTTTTGGATATATGCCCAGGAGTGGTATAGCCAGGTCATGAGGTAGAACTATTCTCAATTTTCTGAGAAGCCATCATATTGATTTCCAAAGTGGTCATACAAGTTTGCATTCCCACCAGTGATGGAAGAGTGTTCCCTCTGTTCCACATTCTTACCACATGAGATGTCACTGGTATTTTTGATTTTAACCATTCTGACAGGTATAAAGTAGAATCTCAGAATCATTTTGATTTGCATTTCCCTGATGGCTACAATGTTGAACATATCTTTGTTTCATGTCCATTTGAGATTTCTCTATTGAGAAATTTATGTTTATGTATGTACCCCATTTTTAATTGGATTGTTTGGCTTGATGATGTCTAGTTTCTTGAATTCTTTATATATTTTTAACATTAGCCCTCTGTCAGATGTAGGGTTGGGGAAGAATTTTCCTACTCTGTAGGCTTCTATTTGTCCTATTGACAGGGTCCTTTGCCATTCAGAAACTTTTCAGTTTCGTGAGCACCCATTTATTAATTGTTGATGTTAGTGCCTGTGCCTTTGTGATTGTTTTTTTATTTAGGAAGTTGTCTCTTGTGCCAGTGCATTTAAAGCTATTTCCCACATTTTCTTCTATCAGATTTAATGTATCTTGTTTTATGTTGAGGTTTTTTTTTCCACTTGGACTTGAGTTTTGAAACTTCTAAGATCTTAGATCACTCAATTTTTAAAAAATTTAACTTACTATCCAGAACATGGGAATTTCAGGCCAACTATATATCATATACCTTTATATCTTTATATTCTAATGCTATATGCACAACTGAATATTATAGTGTATGCAGTATATAATGGAAAATTAGGAGCCAATTGAATTTTGTTCTTTAAACCTTTTAAAGCAATAACCCAAGCCCACACAATGTAATAAAAAAAATTCTTGTTTGACTTTACACAGATAGTACATTAAGTTTGAAAGATATTAGAATAGTTTCTTGGAAATGTAAGGCTTTCTCACCAATATTTATTGCCATCTTGAAGTATGTGAATTCTCTAATGTTATGATTCTATAAAGGAAATAACACTAAATTTAACTGAGAACCAAATATGTTGATATAAAAGGCAATTTTTCATCTATCATCATTCTCCTCTTATTCTTAAAATATTACATTTTCACTTATCTACTTTCAAACAAACCCAAAATAATAGTTTTTCTGACTGATTGATTATAGGAATCTTTCTCACATACTCCACCTGAAGTGTGACATTTTAAATTGCATACTCCTTTCATTTGCAATGTTTAAGGAAATTTTTAGTTTGTTCCGCAATTTTTCATTTAGAGGTGGAACATCATATTTGTATGGATTCCATTGAAACATGTATAAATCAAGAAGTATTATCACACTTTGCTCTGCAGCAATGGTCTTAGAGAAGCATATCTAAGAACATACACATGGGATCCTACCTGGTGTTTCAGGGTAACGTAATGTGAGGATACCTGCCTCCACAGAATGTGCTCAGAAGACTCCCTCATTCGGGACAATAACCTCTTCTGTTTTCATTTCCTTGAACATAACTTTTCTTACTCATCTTTATTTGTCCTTCCTCTTTCCTCATGAAACTGTGGATCTTGGGAATCCCTACATCCCAGCTCTGTCCTTTTGCTAATGTTAAACATTCTCAACCACTCTTAGCTTCTGCTACCACTTCCACAATAACAGACTCTCATGCCATGTCCCTATTTGCACATGCTCATGAACTACAGGTCTCTCTATCCATTCACTAGTAGGAATCTGTGTTCGTTACCTTTCTTGTTTTTGTGACCAAATTCCTTAAAAGGCAATTAAAGGAGGAAGTGCTTGTCTCAGCTTCCTGTTGGGAGATACAGTCCATCACAGTGATACAATGGTGTTACCAC
The DNA here is from genome assembly GCA_036184795.1 of Tokudaia tokunoshimensis. Taxonomy (NCBI): domain Eukaryota; kingdom Metazoa; phylum Chordata; class Mammalia; order Rodentia; family Muridae; genus Tokudaia; species Tokudaia tokunoshimensis. The sequence continues at coordinate 120,695,832 of BTHU01000014.1, forward strand.
TGGCATGAGAAAGGTGGTCACATTTCATCTGTGACCAGGATAAAGAGAGAAGTGAACATTGATAATCATGTTACTCTCTCCTTTTTATTCAGTCCATGAAGTGGTGCCACCCACATTTAAGATGTGTTTTCCCACCTCATTTAACTTGATCTAGGAACTCCTTCACTCTCAGTAGACCACTGTTCTCTCAGAACCCAAACAGAGGCTGAGGTGCAGTAGCATTTCAATGAGTGTTTTTAGCAGTTGCTATACAGCTTACTCTTTCAGGATTCCATCGCTAGTCTTGTGGTACCTGGATATTCAAAACAAAGCGATGCTTATTTCCTCACTCTTATTCATCTAATATTTTCATCTTCCCCGTATCACAGTAACCCTATTCACATCCATACATCTACCATTCACAGGCCCTTTCTGCAGATAAGTCAACCTTATTGAATAACTTGCTGTATGAAAAATAACTTTACCTGGGGGAAAGGATAGTATTCCTTCAGCATGTACCTCTGCACTACTTGCCTACAAAGAACTCTGATGTATTATTCAGTTTTCCATCCCTGAAACTATATAGTATGTACAAGTTAAGTAGAACCAAGGTTCATTGTGACTCACTGTATCAAAGACTGCTATCCCCCCCACCCCACCCCCACACACACTGCTGCTCATCTCATAGTGGCTGATGAGAAGAATATAGTGGGGATAGGGTGTCCTAACACCTCTCTTAGGAACATACCCTCAATAACCTACCATCTCACTAGGCCCAGCCTTCTTTTAAAAAAGGGGGGAGGGGGTTCTACCAGCTCGCAATCAGGTCAGCCTGGAGACTAAGCTTTTAACACATGGACCTTTGGGGTATATTTAAAATTCAAAGTGTAATATCTAAAAAATGAGAAACATATTTACACTGCTATTTCATTTTCTCTAAGAAATTGAGTGAGTTGTATTTTATTTTATTTTATTTTATTTTGTTCCCCACATGATGAACATTAGTTTCCAAATATTTCCCAACTGAATAGCAAAGGATCGTTTTAGAAGGTATACTAATTCCAAATTGATCTGCAGCTATGGCTGGCATAGGTACATCCATTTATATTAACTGTAGTTTCTTTACCTATGGTCCAAATACTATAAATGAGACAGGAAATAAGATGGATGTCTAGCATGCCAGCAGCCTGAACAAGAATACAACATCTTTAAACTGTGAGATTGAACTTGTGCTCACCCACTTCTTTTCTGAGAGAAATTCAGTAGCATCCCATCCACTTAATTGCTTCTTGTGGTCTTTGCATGCAGAATGAAGATCCATGTAATTCATAACAAAAGTTTAACCCTGTGAAAGCAAAAAGTTCCAGCAATTGTTAACAGAGTGTTTAAAAAAAACGGTTCACACTATTTTTGTCTAATAAAATTCTACCTCTGTCAAACAAGGAAGAAGGCGTGTGCCAAGAAATACACACCCTGCCACTTTTTATGATTTTGGAAGCCATTAAGTAACTAGAAAAAAAAATGTGAAATGTAGCCAAGTAGGAGAGAAAGGGGTCTCTGTGTCTTTAAGCCAGGAAGAAAAATGAAGGCCAATCATTCTGAACGTGTTGCTTTAGTCATCTGGTTTCATTCTATTAATGACCTTTAACATCTGCAAAAATATTGTGAAAAGCTAATTTTGTTTGTACTGAGGTGGGGCAGAACAGTTTCTGGCTGTCACTCGAGGATGTGCTATAAAATAAAATTGTCATTCGGGGAGCTTGACAAAAGCCTACTGTACAGATTCAGTTTATTTACAACACCCTGGAATGAAAAGAAAACAGAATTTTACAACACACCGGGATTGGGAAAATGAATAGTGTGTGTGTGTGTGTGTGTGTGTGTGTGTGTGTGTGTGTGTGTGTGTATGTGTTTGTGTGTGTATATGTTTTTGTGTATGTCTGTGTCTGTAATCCATACTACATACAAATACATACAAATAGCTCCCCATGGACAAGGTTATTTTTATAATGTTTCAAGTCATGCAATAGAAATTCTAACCAGCAAAGCTTCTTAATCCATGCTATGCTGTTAAAATGTGAGTATTCTTCAGCAAACCACATTGGATTTCTTTCAGGACCTCAAGAAAGGAAAAAATGCCCTCCTTTCCTCATTCTGACAAACTTTATGCTTCAATTAATGAAGTAGGAATCATTGGAAAAGAGGCAGTGTCATAGAGCTTAATGTACTAGCTCTCCATCCTTAAAGTTCAAGACTAAATTTCTGCCAAGATGCCATGTAAAAGAATAAATGTGGTCACACTGGCTTCATCTTTAGCATTCACATATTCTCAGTTGTAGGGTCCAGTTTTGTGACTGATTTTTCTGACTCTACTACACAGTTTTTTCAGGTCAAAAGAATGAAGGGATTTCCTATTCAGAAGATGGACAACATCATGTGCTCAACTCAGAGATGGCAAAACACTGATTCCTAACCAGGGCCTCATGGGTAAATCCTCATAGCCATTTAGCCAAATTTCTCATCTAACACTTAAGCTTCATGATAACACATCCACTAAAGGCTAAACACTGAGTTATGATGACTTTTAAGGAAAGGTGTCAACTGCCTTCAACATCAGCAAACTATTTTGACAATGGCTAATATTTCAACTGTTTTCAGACCTCAGCTTACAAGTTCCTTCTTCTTGGCTTTTTCCTTGAGGTCTCAAAGACTTTTTTCTGTATTGCCTTCCTCCTTATATTTAAAAACAGGATAATATGTCCAGTTCTATCAACAGACAAACCTATGGCATGATGTACGACTCACCCACTGTCAATGATTGAGCAATTTATAAATAGACAGAAGTATGGGGCAGGTCTCAGAAAGGAAACAAAACCAGAGAAAAGAGACAGATGATAAGTAGAGAGCTACATGTACTCAGTTATCTTAAAAATGGTCAGCCAGTTAGACCAGCACCATTTCTTGAAGATGCTTTCTTTTTTTCATTGTATATGTTTGGCTTCTTTATCAAAGATAAAGTGCCTGTAAGTATATTATTTTATTTCTGGATCTTCAATTCTATTATATTGATCAATGTGTCTGCCTCTGTACCAATACCATGCAGTTTTTATCACTATTGCTCTGTAGTAAAGCTTGAGGTCAGGGATGGTGATTCTCCAAGCCATTCTTTATTGTTAAGTATTGTTTTCACTATTGTAGGTTTTTTGCCTTTCCGGCTGAATTTGATAATTTCTCTTTCCATGTCTTTCAAGAATTGGGTTGGGATTTTGATGGGGATTGCATTGAATCTGGAGATTGCCTTTGGTAGGATGGTCATTTTACTGTGTTAATTCTGCCAAACCATGAACATGGGAGGTCTCTCCATTTTCTGAGATCTTCTATTTCTTTCTTCAGAGACTTGAAGTTGCTGTTGTATGGATCGTTCACTTCTTTGGTTAGAGTTACCCCCAAGATATTTCATAGTATTTGTGACTACTGGGAAGGGGGATGTTTCCTTAATTTCCTATTGGAAATAGATCTACCTGAAGACCCAGCAATACCACTCTTGGGAATATACCCAAAAGATACCCACAGGGGCATGTATTCTACAATGTTCATAGCTGCCTCCCTTGTGATAGCCAGAAGATGGAAACAACCCAGATGTCCCACAACAGAAAAATGGATTAAGAAAATGTGGTTGATTTACACAATGGGATACTACTCAGCTATTAAGAGTGAGGACATCCTGAGTTTTTCAGGCAAATGGATAGAACTAGAAAATATCCTGAGTGAAGTAACTCAGACACACACAAAAAAGGCATTCAAAGTATGTGCTCACTAAGAGGATATTAGCCAAAAAAAAAGTGCCTAATACCCAAGATACAGCCCATAGAACTCAAAAAGGTCAAAAAGCTAAAGGGCCCAAGGGAGGATGCCTCAATCCTATTTGGGAGGCAGAAGAAACCAACCACAATTCTAGAGGGAGGGACATGGGAGGGAGAGGGGAACATGATCTGGTATTGGGCGAAAGAAAAGGACTGAAATCCCTGAGGGCAAGCAGAAAGAAGTGAGGTAGGAGGTTGGGGGGACCCTCCAAAATGCACCAGAGACCTGGGAGGTGACAGACTCTCAGGACTCAAAGGGAGGGATCCTAGATGAAATTCCTTACAATGGGGAGAGGGAACTTATAGAGTCCACCTCCAGCAGAAAGACAGGGCATCAAGTGAGGGATGGGGTTGCCATCCACAGCCATAACTCTGACCCATAATTTTTTCTGTCTGAAAGAACTGCAGGGAAGGAAATGGAGAGGAACCTGAGGAAAAGAAGGTCCAGAGACAGGGCCAAAGTGGGATCCAGCTTAATTGGAGGCCCCAAGACCTGACATTATTACAGAGGCTTTGGAGAGCTCACAAAAAGGGACCTATCATGACTTTCCCCCAAAAGACCCAACAAGCAGCTGAAAGAGTCAGATGCAGATAATTACACCCAACCAATGGACAGAAGCTGCTGACCCCTGTGATTGAATTAGGAGAAAGTTGGAAGAAGTTGAGAAGGAGGGTGACCCTGTAGGAGGACCAGCAGTCTCAATTAACCTGGACCCCCAAGATCTCTCAGACACTGGACCACAAACCAGGCAGCATATACCAGCTGATATTAGGCCCCAACACATATACAGCAGAGGACTGCTGGGTCTGAGTTTTGTCAGAGAGGATACACCTAACCCTCAAGAGACTGGAGACCACAGGAGTTTAGAGGCCTGGTGGGGTCGGAGTGGGTATCAGGGACATCTTCGTGGAGACAGGGGGCAGAGTAGGTATGGGATGTGGAACAGTTGGAGGGTGGACTGGGAGGGGAATAAAATTTGGACTTTAAAAAAATAATTAATTAATTAAAAAATGGTCAGAGTTCCTATAAACTATCCCTTCACTGTCTGGATAATTATTATTTGGGGATTTAAAATGTGGACTCACTGGCTTAGGCAGAACTCCCAGCTAGATATCATGGTATCCACAGTGGTAATTTTAAGGACCATCACTGCTCTTACCTTCACACAACGTATCTTAGATTTTGAGTTATTCAGTTTGACTTCTCATTCTAATACTATCTCTGAGCATACCATCATATTCCTCTCCCAGCATCCTGCCTGAACCTCCAAAGCATGAGAAAGGAAAGGAAGCAAACTCTTCCCACCTAAACTCAATCGTCTTTCTGCTCGCTAGTCTTCAGTCAGCCTCACTCTGGATTCTAACTAATGAAGAAAGCTTTCCTCAGTGGTGCTGAACAAAATCAGCTAATGGAGAATTCTATGCATGACTGGGAAGGGACAGGGATCTGTCAGCAGCCTTCAAGGCAGTTAACATACGCTCGTGATGAATAAAGCTTTATTTTTTTTATTTTATTTTATTTTTTTAATTTACATTCCAAATCACTTCCCCTTTCCCGTTTCCTCCCTCCCCGAAAGTCCCATAAGCCCCCTTCCCTCCCTCTTTTCTCCGTTCAACCCCCTCTCATTACTCTGTCCTGGCGTTCCCCTACATCCAGTCTTTCCAGGACCGGGGTCTCTCCCATCTTTTTAGAAATCTATTGATATGCTGATTGTGTCTAGGGTATTCTGAGATTCTGGGTCAATATCCCCTTATCAGTGACTGCATACCATGTGTGATCTTTTGTGATTGGGTTACCTCACTAAGGATGATATTTTCAAGTTCTGACCATTTGCCTAGGAATTTCGTGAATTCATTGTTTTTAATTGCAGAGTAGTATTCCATTGTGTAAATATACCACATCTTCTGAATCCATTGCAAGGCATAAAGCTTTATTTTAACCTTCCCTTTCTGGAGGCTGGTTCTTACCCAACTCCGTTATCATAGCTCTGCTCTTCCACATCAGCACAATGAATGAGTGAACTTCAGATTGATGTATTTTCTTTTCATCTCCAAATATGTACAGTTCCATAATGGGCCATCTGTCATTTTGCGATTCAATGTAGACTACAGTGCCCTAAAGTTTTGTTGTCATAGCAACCACACCAAAGTCTCCAAAGCAAACGATAATGATGCTTGAGCTAACGTTATGCTCAACAAGGGGTATCAGTTAAATTTTACTGAAATTTAAGTTTCTAATCACATGGCCTGTTTAGGATTAATGCTTAACCTGTACATTTCAAACTTCCATGAACCTCATTACAATATTATTTTAAAGGAAAGAACAAGAATCTCCTACAAGCTGTGATTTTTTTCCCACACTTTAGATCATTCAGAGGGAAAGCAAGTCTCCATTTGAATTCTAGAGAGAGGCTCAGATGTAGCAATCAAACCTCCCTTTTCACTTTCGTGAAGACCAATTTTAGAAGAGCCGAGAAAAAAAATCAGTTCATTGTTCATATTCTTGTCTGCTATCTCTTCGTATTCCAGAGCCTCTGTGGCACATTACTGCAGGATAAAGGAACCATGAATGTATTCTGTGATGAAGAGAAAAGCAGGGCCTTTAATCTTGATTGACTTCATTCCTTTTCTTCACAGACTGTCTTTTCCTTATCTTTAACTTCATTCTGCCCCACAGTCAAAGGTCTGATATGTTTTCTGTTGTCTTTACTTTCAGGGTTTCTCCATTTGCACAGAAGGCATGTCTGCATGACTCTGAGTTCTACTACTATCTCTACTTTACAAATAACACTGCATAGAACATCTTTAAATTATTCACTTAGGATACTGTTATCAAGTATAATTAATAGTTCCAAAATATAAAAACTGTATCATAAGCAAGTTATTCCATTTTCATATTTCCCCCAGTGGAGTTTCACTGCTCAGTTCAGGCTGACCTATAACTCGCTATGAAGCCTTGGCTGGGCTTTTCTGGTCCTTCAGCCTCAGGGTCCATTGGGTTATGATTGATTACGGAAGTGCCACCACATCAGGGGTTCACACCAATCACTGCTTTCGTTCTTCAGTGACTGCTCTGTGAGACACTGACTGCTAGGATTTCAGGCCAAACACTACCCAGCCTGGTTATTTTAAAGTTTGAATCCCTCATATTTTCTGCCATTGCCCTTGTATTCTTTATCTTTTCCCTTTCAACTCACTAAAAAAAAAAGTAATTTTGCTATTTCCTCTTCTAGTAGCTTTGTAAATATCCTATTTAAGAAATCCCTCAAGATTTTCTGAACCCAGTGGCCTTCTGATAAGAAATGATAGCTTCCAGTATGCCAGTGTCTGTCCCCCAGGTATCTCCCTTGGTGACCTGCTACACACAGTCCATGACACTTAGTAAAGTAGAACCCTTCTTATGAAGACATTTTCCATATTGTAGTTACCTCAAGTTTTCTATATGAAAACAGGCTGAGCAAATCATGACCAACAAGCCAGTAAAAAGTTCCCCTCCATGGCATCGGCTCCTGCCTCCAGGATGTTGTCCCTTTAAGTTACAATAACATGGAAATATAAGCCAAAAAAAACCGTCTTTCCTCCCAAACTTACTTCTGGTCATAGTGTTTCATCACAGCTATAGACAATAAGGTAGAGAAAGAAACCCAGGACTGACTTCTGGCCTCCTCATATACAATCATAAATATGTACATACACCTTCCTGTTCATGTACATATAACACATGAACAAAAATGCAAAATACAAAACAAAGTGTGTGATAAATCCAATTCTTCCCAATATGATGTGGTTTGCTTCCAGTCTGTACCCAATTTTGAGTAACCCTATTGATACCACCAACAAGGACTAAGATGCTGGGTCCCAGAGATTACTGTACATTTCTTCATATGGAAACTGTGTGCCATGGAGAGGCCTCTTTGGACTCCCTTTGCCAGGAATACATCTGTGGGAAAGCAAACACAATTCAGCCTATAGCATAATGTATACTTTATTAAGTCCAAGGAAATTTCAGAGGATGCATTGTCATCAATAAATCTGAGTCATATAAGGTGGCACACAGTTATAGTCCCTAGGAACATGAAACTGAAGCAGAAAGCTATGAGTTCAAGATAAGCCAGGGTTATATAATGAGAATCTGTCAAAAATAAATTTTTTGAATTGTAAAAGATCAATAAGGAAAAAAGGAAAGAGAATGGGGGGGTCTAAAAAAATGTCAGTACATTGAAAGTGTAAGGACATTTTTTTTAAAAGTTTATTATTACATAATTATTATGTAAGTACACTGTAGCTGTCTTCAGACACTCCAGAAGAGGGAGTCAGATTTCGTTTATGGATGATTGTAAGCCACCATGTGGTTGCTGGGATTTGAACTCAGGACCTTCGGAAGAGCAGCAGTGAGTACTCTTAACCGCTGAGCCATCTCTCCAGCCCCTGGACATTTTTTATTAGATATTTTCTTCATTTATATTTCAAATGTTTCCTCACTTTCTCTCCGAAAACCCTCTATCCCAAAACCCCTCCCCTGCTCACCAATCCACCCACTTCCCCTTCCCCCTTCTAGCTCCTCCAGTGGGAACCCTGTGCTCCTTGGTATAAAATAGCTACTTCAGCAGACTGCATGAGGAAATACATTCACTTCAAAAGTGTCCATTATTTTTTAAACAGGAAATAAAGTTGACACTTGCCTTCAGTTTATTTTGGAAAATTCCATGATGCTTTCTCTATTTTTACAAACTATTTAATGGAACCCTTACATCATGAGTCTTAAACTCTTATGCATCTGAAATGAAGAACTACTTAAAATCTCAAAGATAAAAGTTGCTTCTGACGAAGTTTGCCTCCTCTGTCTTCATGTAGATGTCCTTATTCACCTTGAACATCCCAGAATCTTCACACAGGTAGATGCTTGAAGTGGTGGGCCGAGAGTCCACTAAGAAAGTGGGTCATGCCTACTCCATGGTGTGTGTGTTCAGGCTCCTGGCCATACAAGAAGAGGATGCTAATGAAACAAAGCACACATTCAAAAGAAAATCTATGCAATTTGTAGAACCAGTTGGTGTGTAGAGAATAAAAAAACCTAATATTTGTAGACTGCTTATGCATCCTGAAGAAGAGAGATAGCAAAGGTCTCCACATGACAGAACCCTAGGTTTTGCAGTTTTTGTGATGATGAGAGGGGTAAACTAACAGTGCATTTCACCAAGAAAGTTATCTCTAAATTCTCTGTCACAGAATCCTATAAAACTCTTTATTGTGAGGCTATACAAGCCTGCTCTCCATCTCTGTAGAACCAGTCTGTCATCTATTATTTATCTATGTATCTATCGATCTACCTATTTCTCCGTCCGTCTATCTATCTATCTATCTATCTATCTATCTATCTATCTATCTATCTATCCTCTTCCATTATAAGTCTAACACAGATGAGGCTATTCACTGATGCTGAAATCAGAAACATTTGGATAAAATGATTGATATGCAATTGTATATGTTTATCTGAGCCCCTAAGTTCAGTGCACCTGTAGGTATGTGTGTGCAAGTGAAAAACTCAGAAGTCACTCTTTTATGTAGATAAGCATAGCTAAAGTTAACAAAATGATGTATGCATTCATCCTCTCCTTGAAAATCTATGCTTGGAGAGCGAACCATGAGCAGCATAAGACACCGGTTAACCTGAATACCTAGCTCTCCATTCTGAAAGAGAAAATAAAGGCTGCTTTACGCATTCATCTCGATGCCTCAGTCACTTGAAGTGGATAATCAGCTTAGTGCTATGGAATGATGTTGAATGTGTTGATTTCTCTTTGGTATTGATTGCTGTGCTCTGACCTACTGTTCTCACTATTATGCACCAACCAGCATCTGGTATCTTTGTCTCTCTATCCGCACGTCAGGTGATCGGCCTTTTAATGTTTTTTTTTCCTCATTGTATGTAGTTCCTGGTGCATCTGTGTGAACTTCAAGCATAATTTATTGGCTTAAATAACAGCTTCTATTTTAAAATGTTTTAAAAAAAAACTAAAGGTTTTGCACAGAAATTCCCCCTGAAATGCAATGGCAGATCATTCTAGAGTATGTTTGAGTCAAGTGCCATTTTATACTTTAGCTAACACTTCAGTTCCTCAGTAGAGAAACGTGAGATTGTCAGTTTTAAGTGAACCATGACATAGATGTGGCAACAAAAATGGATGTATGTGTTTGCAGAATAACAGTGAGAACAAGAACTGTTGTTGTCTGCTTCTGCTAAGGAACATACACTCGTGGATGGTTGTAAAGCTTTTTCTCTGTCCACCCACCTGCCTGCCTGTCTGGCAAAACAGGATTTCCAGGCAAATAAGCACAAAACTGACTCTGTGATGGGGGTCCCCAAGCCCAGGCCTCCCTTTGCTTGCTCCAGCATCTGCAAAGCTCCTAAGGAGGGCAGTTTGCAAATTTTATCCTTGTGAACAGTACCCATCAAGTCAAAACCATGACTCCAAATTGGCCAAGCCAAGTCCCACGCTTTGTAAGTGAAGAAGCCTATGGCAGTCTGCTTTCGTGGTTCATACTTCATAAAACAGTCAACTGAACGATGGACTGTTCACAATCTTTTGACCTAAGGAGTTCCATCCAGCCCCACGCTGGCCAAACAGCCAAAGTCCTGAGTCCCTTTAGGATGAATCTTATGCCTAGCTGCCTGGTGAGCCTGGAGCACCAGCTCTTCGACAGATGGTACTCTTTACTACTTAGAGCTACTTCTTCTGAGAACCTAGAACATCCCTGTAAGAAGGTGTGATTTGAATGAATGTATGACTTAAAAATCGAATCCTCAGGAGCTGGAGAGATGGCTCAGTGGCTAAGAACACTTACTGTTCTTGCAGAGGAACTGGGTTTAGATTCCAGCACCTATATGGTGGCTCACAACCATCCTCAACTCCAGTCCTGATGGATTCATTGTCTTCTTATACAAAACATATATGCGTACAATAGAAAAAATAAATTTTAATTTTTAAAATTATAACCTGTAGATATGAGTTACATCTGGGAACATGACACTATGCTGTTTAAACCAGAACAAATGTAGTAGGTGTTCATATGCTTAATCTATAACAGACATATGCTGAATATAATTTTTATTGTGTGCTACCTACCACTTGATGTGAGCATGTGACCACTCTGACAGAGTAACTTTGCTTTGTCAAATCTTTTAAAGAATCCAAATACTCTTTTGCATAATCCCTGGTTAGCTTATGTTCTCCTTTGCTCTTGTCTTCCCTCATTATTCTTTGGCTTTTTGATAATAAGCATTCTCAACACAGTGAGATGACGTCATTGCATTTTGATGTGCATTTCCCCAGTGACTAATGATGATGAAAAGAATGCTACTTTTAAAAGTAAAACTACACACTATACCATTTCCAAAATATATTCATCATGATCTGGACCTTTCTTTCCCCTGGAACCAGCTTTAAGACACCAAGTCATTTATTATCTGATTTTTCACACCATCCAGAGCTCTACAGACAAAATCAAATTCTTGTTTTTTCATCGCCTACTCTTTAGGAATCCATGCTTCCAGCCTTGACTGGGTATCCAGAAGCAAAGTAAAACCTGTGAGGTCAGTGTTAACATGTCCTTATGCTCAGTCTTGCAAAACAGGTGTCTTTCCCTTCTTTTTTCTATGCCTCCAGATTCCCTAGAGTTAAGGTATAGGCTCTGTTTTCCTGCTTGTGTCTTGGATGAGCAGTGGGAATTTAGGCAATTCATATGTTACTTCTAAGCTTCATTGTAAACTTAGGTAATTTATGTGTTGTTTCTGAACTTCAGGTTTTTGTGGGAGGGGAAAATGAAGGAATAATGCTTGCTTCAGAGAGCTGTTAGGCAAAATCAAATACAACAGTTGGAAAAGTACTTAATAAATATTGTACACACACTTCTATATGCATCTCATAGCTGGAACTCCTTCTTGACGTGGGCAGGCCTCCTCCTTTTCTTACACCAAATGCCCTTGAAAACCTCTTCTTCAGTCGTATCCACAGATGTCCTCATGCACTGTTTCTTATTCTTCCATTTTATAAAGGAAGTTCCATTCTCAGAATCAAAGTGAACACAGTCACAACTAGTCACTGTGCTTTGCATTTTGGTCTTGTGGGAAACAGAGTTATAAATCCCACCTTAGCTAGCATAAATATGCAGTTGAGTTAATAATGGTATCATCACAATATGTAGAAAACGAGAATCCATACAGTGAGAGGCCAGTGACTGAGAGGGCATATCATGACTGCACTTTACTAAGTGAAAGTGAGCATTTTGGGGAGTAAAGAGTCAGCTCCCACCCTTCCCCTACCCGCCCCCACACAGTTATCACGCCAGCCCTCATTCCCTCTTGGCGCTGTTAGCTTCTCATAATGTAAAACATTTCTTCATTTCCAGCAGATAATACTTTCAGTGAAAAGGTAATTTTTTTGAAGTCTATTACTCGCATTCTTAGTGAACAGCACAATGTAGCATTTTGTTCTAATATGCTATTGAAATTGTTTGAGTAGGTACAGCACGGAATCAAATACAGAATGTCAAAATGGTTTCCATTAACTATGCGCATTCGCGCCGCTTCCCCTAATGGCCACGTTTTTGTTCTTTTTCCTTCATCTTTGCATCTATAAGATGAAGTGATTCAGTTGATGTAGCTGAAAAGTACAAGGAAAAGGTAGAGAGGAAATTACAAAAGCATCAAGCCACAATTCCACCCACATGCTTTATTCTATAATGAAGTTTAATAATGACAGAAAGTGTCTGGAGTTAAACATCAGTCATTTCGGCAATTGTAGTTAATGTGAATATCTCATACTGAGTAATGTTTTATAAAAACATGGCAGGGACTGTGGTCTACATTGAGCTGAAATGTCATAATGAAATCTTAACTAGATACTATTATTATAATACATATTATGCTAAGAGAAATTTATTTCAACTTGAGAAGATCAAATAAGTGCTATGTTTCTTTCAACAATGTAAGTTCAGAGAAAAATCATTTTGCTTGGAAGAAAGTTTTCCTCCTATGATATATATACCCATTTCTTATAGTAAATGTGCTGATGTTTCTTCCTGGTCAACATACAATGAAAAGAAAATTGTTGATTTTTTCCTTGATGTAAAATTATTTCTGGAAATAAATTGATTTTTTGGTCCTTATTTAGTATAGTTCCATACGTATTGCTCCAGAATCTGTTTTGAAGAAGAAAGGACATTCCTGGAGGGTAAAGTCTAGCTCCAACCCTTCACCAGGCCTGTGAGCAAAGTGTCAAGCTTTGGACTCAGGTAGCCATGTTTGCTGAGTCATTCTGTAGCAACTGGTTTCAGTTTGTTCCTGATGGTTCTGGCCAGCTGATGACTGCAAGACCACACCCTCTCAGGCCTGAACACTTTCATCTTCCAAGGCTTATTCACTTTCCTCCCCACCCACAGCAGTCACTGTCCATGTCAAAAAGGCTTCCACAGCCTCAGGAACCTGAGGCCCATGTTGTACTTTAAAATCCCATCAGAAAAGAAAGATAGTGGAGTATGTATTTTCACTTCTGATTTGTCCTATCTTCCTAAATGTAGTAGACAGAAGGAACGATTGAGACAACTCTGCTGCCCATAGCCCAGCATTTCTCTAATACCCATGGCTCCTTTAAGAGTGACAGAACTGATAAGAGCAACAGACGGAAGAAACTCCTTTTGCTGTGTGTATATTTGGCTAACTTTCCTCCCACACTGCCTCTTGATGTTTTTCCTTGCTAATACCGGTTCCTAAGGTATTTTCTATTTATATGTCAACATTTTCATGAATGTTACTAAGCACATCTGAGCCCATGAAACACCTAGGACATTTAGTCTTGCCACCAGATGGCAGTAGAATACCATTCAGATTTTATAAGGAAACCAATGGGCCCAGGAGACTTTGGATAAGTACTACCCGCTATGCTATCCCCAGAAATGGGATGTCTATAGAATATTCAAGAACAATATATTTGTCAAAGGATCTATTGCTATGGCAAAAGATGTGTTTAGCTACTGTTCGTACTGTTATACTACAACTACATATCAAAGCATAGTAATTTTCTGAATTCATGATTTATTATCAATCACAGTTCCCAGGATTGTTTCTCAGAATTGGGCTCTTCAGATATGATCTTCTGTTACTCAAGATAAAGGTGATATTGTACCAGTAGCTGCTTTTAGATAAGACTATGCCAAGAGGCTGGGGTTTCCAAGATGACCTCCCATGTTCCCATGTGACTCTCATACAAATTGTACTGTAGCTTGGTAACCAGCTGATCATTTAAATGTGCACAAGGCCTCTGTTTTCCTCAAATGTCTTTCATTAACCTAGCCAAATAATGAGTGGGGGCAGAATGGACCATTCCAACAGATTTAGAAAAGAATCCACAGATCCACAAAACACAATGTCAGAAATTCTCCAGATGCAATATACATAAATCTGTATCTCCTTTTTCTAGTAAATTACAAATAAGTCAAATGGTGCTGACAAAGTCCATAAAATTCAGGGGAAAAAATGAGTGTTTAGCTTCTCAGCAGTGTGCTTTAATGTGCACAGTAGGACACAAAACTCAAGGTCTGGCCTTATGACTGCAGGATTTAAAATTCAATTTATTAAGAGTACTCACGATCAAATAATCTCAGGGGATAATTAAACTGACACAAGATAAAGGCAAGGCAAAGTTTATAACTCAGTGATAGGATTCTGCCCTATAAGGTCTTAGGTTCAGTTCTCAGGACTGCAAAATGAAAACAAGGGAGATGCTAGGTACAAGTTCAGCAGTTTACAAAAATAGACCTACCTACCTAGTGTATCAGTGAAAGGTACTTACCAACTCAATCTTGTAAAGAAATATCCCCCCACACCCACAAAAACAGACTATGAAGTCAGAGGTCTTTTTATGAGCACAATTCTGGAAGACAGAAGCTGAATATTCTCAAGGGATATTTCCATTAAGCCTAATGAATCCCCCTTCGCTCATCTATAAGCATGCCTATCTTAAGAACTGCCTCAGTCCTTGCAATGCAGACTCATCACCTCTCAATGAGTACAGAGAAATGCCAGTATGGTATGGATTTCACCAGAAAAGATTACAAATAAAGAACAAAAGTCCAAACTTTCTCCACTTGCAACAAGTAGAGAATTACTGCTATTCCAACAAGTCAGTAATTTTTTTCCCAAGATGATATTTATACTTAGCATACTTGATTCTCAAAGATCTGTTGATACACCGTGTTGGTTCAGTAATGAGGGTACTTCCATTATTGATCTGATAATCCTCATGGCTCTCAGACTGCTGTAGCCAAATTATGCTTTTGTTGTTCAGTTAACATTTGCCAGTGGATGAACCTAAGACTGGAATCCATCAACAATCCCAAATACATTTCCCAACATTAAACCTAAACAAGGCCTTCCATCTTCTGAGGCATTTCATTAAATCACTTATACACAAAATTGATCAACTATGAAAATGTAACTGATACATACTGCCATTAATTCTGGTCTGCTGGAGAACTAGAGACAAAATGGAGAAAGACATTGCTGACACTCACCAATAAGAATCTGTAGTTTTGATTGGATACTTAATAGAACAAATGTGTGATCTGAGAAGTTAATTATATGTATGAATTGTGTAATTATAAAATCCTTGTAGCTCTTACTTTCAAAATTCAACTTTTATAAGAAGAATGAAACTTTTCTGAAATGAATGATTTTTCCTCCTGTACATGGCCTGAATTAAGTGTTCCATTAGATGAGAACACTGAAATATTCTCATGTTTAGTTGGGGTAGGAAGTGGTGTTTGTCATATGTAAAACAGATTTATTTCTTTAGTACTAGATACCTCATGTGTCAATATCAAAATGCCACTTCTCTAAAACATTGCTAGACTGTTTACACAGTAATTGGTTATTAACACTGACTGCATTTCGAATCACATAGTTTATTTTAGGAACACAATTTTAAGTGTATGTTTCACAAGAAAGCATGTGTTGTTTGAACAGTCCACTATCACCCAAAACTCAACATGCTGACTTTGAGTCTGTCACTAAGCCTGCAAAAGCTAGAAGTCTCTCAGAGCAAACTGAGATACCAGAGAAGTGGGAGTGACAGAAGACTTGAGCCTCTGCCAACTGCTTGAAAGGAAAAATTCTTATGTTGCATGTAATGATTTCCCCTTGAGCCACTATTTATTTTGCTAAAGGAGATTAAATGTTGAGCACATGCTAGGTATAGAAAAAAAACTTGTCTTTCCTTTCTTCCTTCCTCAGCCCACCCTCAAACTTAGTGTAATTTGCCAAACACTCTACGGTTCTGGCATCAATACTGCACCCCAGCCCTCCAAGCCTGAACTTGATCTCTTCCCAGTCTCTCACTACCAATAGCCAGTCTTTACCATGCCCCACCGGTCAACCTCTGAATGTTTCAATGCCATACCTCTGTGTTTTGTTTAACATCATATTCCGATCTTATGTTGGAAGCCCAATAACAGCAGGTTTTGATCAGCAACATGTTTGGAAATGTTCTCCCATGATGCATTATAGGCTGACCTTGGTAGTCTGGATCTGAAAAGTTTCTTATTGGTGCCTCTCTGGTCCCCAGCACTATCCACCTGTAGTCTTGGAAGATGACTTTAAAAAAATAATAACAACTTTTAAATAACTTATTTTTAAAAATTAAATTCTGCCTATTCCAACATTGCTGAGAAATTAACCTTTTCAGAGGGCCTGAAGTAAGGGAAGAAGTTAAACATCTAAACAAATGAAAAAGGTTAACAGTTGCATTCTGATATCCAAAGAAAACCTTAGCAGAACATTCTTCAAAGTAATTCTTAAGATAATTTCCTCAAGAAATAAGGAAAGAAGAGAGGAATGGATGAGGGAAAGAAGGAAGGGAGGAAGAGAAGTTATTTGAATTGTCAAACTATTGTCATGGTATATTCCATTCTTGAATATAAACTGGATATTACCATATAGAAAGTTCTGATCATTCTATAGTTTAAAAATATGATTAAGTTGAAACATGTTATTTTCCAAAAAACCAAACAAACAAAAAAGCCCTGTTAAAAACCAGGAGTTCGGACTGAGAGATAGCTCAGCAGCTAAGAGCACTAACTGTTCTTTCGAAGATCCTGAGTTCAAATCCCAACAACCACATGGTGGCTCACAACCATCCATAACAAAATCTGACTTCCTCTTCTGGAGTGTCTGAAGTGTACTTACATATAATAAATAAATAAACCTTTGGGTTGGAGTGAGCAGGGCTAGAGCAAGTGGGTACCAGAGAAAGCAATCATCCGTAATAAGATCTGACACCCTCTTCTGGAGTGTCTGAAGACAGCTACAATGTACTTGCATATAATAAATAAATAAATCTTTAAAAAAAAACCTGGAGTTACTTTTTATGGCAAGCAATCTTGCTTCAAAAATTTTAGCTCTATAATCTTTGTAAATGATACTTTAATAAGACTTAAAATAGGCACAAACAAACATTCAGTCAACAAAGACTTATTCTTGTGTTAATATTATTCATAGATGTCTGTGGAAGATTAAATCCAAAGTTTTTATTCTGCTACATATGATATTTTACTGTTTGTAGTTTCCAAATTTCCTCCCTCATACCAGTACCAAGTAGTCCATTGATCATGTTCTGAAGCTCCAATTCCATCTCTGCCAGTGACTACAAGTTGGTCTGGACAAAGAACTCAGTCTCTCTGCCCTCATCCTCTTGTTTTTGGAACAGATGGTAAGAGTGCATTTGCTTCCTGGTGTAGGTTTCTGGATGTTAATGCCAGTCAATTGACTCCAGTTCTCTAGGAAGAAAGACTTCCTGCATTTTACCCTATCACAGTGACTCTAATGTAAGAATACATAGTGAGCAAGCTAGGTTGAAGGGAACAGGGAAGGCAGAGTATCCTGCAGGAAGCATTCATAAAGGTAGTGTGTCCAGTCAGAGCATGTTTGGCGTGCCTGAGCCCCCAAAAGACAGAAGCAGAGATTGAGTAAGAGTGAGAGGAGGCACACTTCACTTCAATATAATGGACTTTCCATCAACTGTTCTATGAAAGATTTATGAAGACTTTCTTAAGAAATAAGCATCTATCATTCAGGTTTAGGATATTTCTATTTAACTGGAGCATCAAGAAGATACAAGAGAACATTCAGCATCAGAGTTCTTACATGACTTGGCTTCTAAGTTTCCAATCCTGAGGTGTCACCAATTTGGGACATCATGGCTCACTCAGGACATACATGAATACTTTTACTTCTTCCCATATGCACTCTTAAGGCCTGGGTCTAAGAAAGATTTAGTCATATGGACTGTTCTTTGCAAAATAACTTAAATGGTCCTCAGTGCAACACATTGAATCATAATCTAAAAAGGAGATTACATAGAGAGCCACATCCCCGGAGCAGAACCCAGAAAGCTTGTTAGCTGCTGCTTAACTTCTGAATCTTCAACAAGATCAGGCTCCCAGAACTCTCAATAAATCAATGAATCCTTAAAGAGTTATGATTTTACTCATAGCACCCATTGTGAGACACATAAAACAATCACTGTAATTCTAACATCAGAATTTAATCATACATTAAGACTAAACACATAGCCTAAACTATTTCAAACCTAAGCTGTTGATATGACACAGAAGCAAATACATCTAAAAACCTACATTCTCTTATAAAACAGATTTGTGAGGTGCTGGAAATGCTGCAATCATTTATAGCTCCCTTCAGAATGGACACTTACTTATAAATGAATGGGCGTGTAATAATGCAACAGCGCCTTCATCAATCTCTGCACTGCATAGCAGTCTGCAATACATCTGATGAGAAATGTGTTTACTCTTTCAGGATTAAAAATAGAAAAACACAATAGACCAAGTTCATTGGCAGGATCAGGTGGCCACTTAGTCTGTAATAGAATCAGGAAATGAAAGTGCCCTGTAGTTTGGTAAAAACTCAGTGAGAACCTGGTTTTAGCCAATACAAGTCATGTGGGTGAGTTTCCTCAATTGCTAGCACTAAGAAAAATTAACTCTGTCCCTCCTTTTAATCAGCTAAATATTTATTCAAATTCTCAGCTTGTTATTTCTTCATTAACAAGGTTTCTCCTGCTGCTCTGCAGAATATGTGAGGAACTTCACAAATGTCAGAAGCACTCAAGCTGAATGAAGTAGGGGAAGTGGTAAAGGGCTCATAACCAAGTGGAAGTACAACAGTGGCACATCTCAAGCTGGGAAATAATCGATCAGTACAGAGGGCTCTTTCCCATGGAATAATGCTGCTATCTACTCTCACTTCATGATGTTTTACTCATCAAATCTCAGCACAGTGTGTGTCTGTGTTAACCCTCAGTTTGTAAATGATGATTTGCATTCTAATCCTCAGAACAGAGGAAAGAGGGTACAATTTTTGAAGAGAAGCTCCTTTGTGAAGAAAGAGGAGCCAAGTAAATTAATCAAAGTGTTCTCAGGAAAGAATTAGCTCTCTAGGACCTGCTCAGTGGCACAGGAGAAACTGTCCTGACAGAAAGATTCAGCCTGCCGACACTTTGCTTCAGGCAGGGACAGACATGACAGCTTTCATATTTCCAAAAGCTTCGGTTTGCTATGTCTTTAGGAATATCTCACTGGCCTGTCTGTCTGTGCCTTTTATAAAGAAGAATGTGTGTTCTCTTAAAATAACAGATCTTTTGCCTTTAATTTTTGTGGTTCAATACCTATCATGGTTAGAAAATGATCTCCAATCCCTGGTCCTGACATCACATTTTAACCCATTAGCTTTTTCATGTAGTCCTATGTTATCTTTAACACCAGAGGTCAATGAGAAATAATGTCCTCATCAATTATTTTTGAACTGTTACTTTCTATCACTACAGGCATGTATTACAATCTAACTGTTCCTGGTTGTCCTTTGTTTTAATTGGTAAACATGGGATAAGCCTATCAAGATTACTATTTTGGGTTGGGGATTTAGCTCAGTAGTAGAGCACTTGCCTAGCAAGCGCAAGGCCCTGGGTTCAGTCCTCAGCTCTGAAAAAAGAAAAAAAAACAAAATAAAAAAAAAATAAAATAAAACATTATTCGAAAAAAAAGACTACTATTTCTCCATAAAATATGATATAATACTTGTAAATGTTTACAAAATCACAAAGAAGAAAATGGTACAGTGTGTAAGGATAGAAATGAACCTACAGTAAGTTTATGATGGCTATGCATATCTTTCTCAATTAAGAAATTCTAACCATATTATTCTTATTGTAAATATAAGTAAACTTTCCATGTTAGGAAAATGCCACTAAAGTAATCATCAATCTTACCAAGCTTTGAGAAGTATATTTTCAAATGGCCTGGTAAGATATGCTAACTTGTGGAGAGATATGCTAACTTGTGGAGAGATATGCTAACTGGTGCAGTAGTGGCACAAATGCTATAGGAAAAACTAATCACTATCTTATTTGATTGAAGAACATTCCATAAAAATGGAATACATTCATAAAAAGGGAAATTGCATGCTTGGCACCACTAATGGAGCCAAGAATGCACAGTTTAGTCAAAGATCTTAGGAAAATCCTACTACTATTACTTTGATAATTTGACTTACTAAGACACTGCCTCTTAAGTACTTTCTTTGCACCAATAGACCACTTCACTGACTGCTCTTCCAGAGGTCCTGAGTTCAATTTCCAGCCACCATATGGTGGCTCACAACCATCTGTAGTGTGACCCAATACTCTCTTCTGGTGTGTTTGAATATAGCAACAGTATATTCATAAATAAGTTATTTAAAAAAAAAACTCCTGTGACATGTGAAGGAGTGAGGAGCTAGTCACCCAGTGCCTTTTGCCATCAGTTGTTGGTGCTGATTATCATGTAAAAAACTATAACCACCTACCAGGAGATGCCAGGCAGAAGTGCAAGATGAAGCATCAGGATGAGTGGAAAATCTACAACTCTATAACACAGCAGTGTTTCAGTGAACAGATACTCTCATGCCACATAATAAGTGCTGTGCAGAAGCTGGCTTCTATTGTCAAATGAGTTCCTCAAGGCAGCTGAGCACAGATTTCTTACTTTGTATGGAAATTCTATGGACAGTTTAATAGTAGGGAGCAGAGCATGGAATTCTTTGTAACACTCAACCATGATATGATTTTTTTTAATGCCTCCTCCTAAGTAAGTCTTTTAAAATATGTGTTTGAATATAGCACTTAAAAGGAAGCTATTAAGGGAAACATGGGGTGTCTGTGATGGGGACAGATCATCTCTGACAGCCTGTAACTTTTGAATTCCTGGAAAAGAAAACCAGGAATCATTCAGCAAGTTTAGCATGCAGATAAATTTTATGCCACATTGTTCTTCTATCCCATTCCTCTTCTCTCCTCTGCCTTCTGGGCTCTTTCATTCCAAATGTTCTTAGAAGGTTCTCTCATGTCAACATCATAGAAGACCTATCAGCACATGAGGAGAGGGGAGGCTTGCTGTTAATTACAGGCACTATATGTATTTTTACACTCTTTTGAATTGCAATGTTGTGACACTCTGGGAAAAACTTTGAGCTTTCAAAGCTGCATTTCAGGGAGGTCCTCAGAAAACCCGTGAAATGGATTTGAATCTTCCCCTGCGTTCAGATTTCGGCCTGTGACCTTCCATCCACATTCCATGAATAGAACATTGTCCTCAAAGGGCAGAGGCTCAATAACTGGGCATTTTCTGGGTCCCTGAATTCGTACAATAAGATATCAACTTCAATCTGTGAGCACAATGCTCCAGTGACTGCCAGGAATGGTTGCAATATTGATGCCTTTCAACATAGATCACATCATTCACCAGGCCAAGCTCAATAAAATGATACTGTACTTAACAAGTTTTATAACACAAAGTTACTTTAAAACATAGAACTAATCAGGGTGAAGCCTGTTTAGACATGTCAGTCCCACATTTAATTGTCAATAAATAAACAAAGATTTGCTTCAGCTATTGTCATGTATATCAAGTGAGCCATTAATCCAAACTAATGAAGCTTAAGATATATGACAGACACATTTTATGGAGCCTCTTCTTAATGATATGTTTGCTTTTCATTTCAATGCCAAGAAAGCCCATTATCAAGAAAGCAGCACATTGTGGTCCAAACGCATTGAAATCTCCAGCACTCGTTTTTTGTTCTGAGTTCACAATGAGCAGTGCTTACCCTTACATATTCATGTGCTGTTGAAGCTGAAAAGCATGAGTTAGACATGCATACAAGGTGGGGAGGAGGGAGAGGGACAATACCATGCATGCAAGCATCCTGTTCTATTGTGAGGTTCCACTAGTCCAATTTTCAAGCTCACCTGGAAAGAAAAAGGAAACTAATTCAAGTCCATTTCACATACCCAGCCATTTTGAAAACCATGAGTAAGTATCCTAAACACAATGCATCCTGATAACTGAAGACCATCCTAAATCCCTAAGGAGTACAAAACCAGAATGCTAAACTGCCAACAAATAGCTTCCGAAATTAAAAGTAAGCATTGTACAATTATTTTGGTGTTATTGTTATGAGTAATGCTTTGAAAGCTTTGATAATTTGCAAACATAAAGTAATTAATTTTTATTTTGTCTTTAGTTTGGAGGACTATAATGCAAACAAATTTATATCTCTTGATTTTATGCCTGATGACATGAAAATTGGGAACAGTGGACCACTTTTTGGTCTAATGTTGCCAAGACATTTTGCTGCAAGCACTGATGACCAATGGAAAATGTAGCTGCATTGCAGTTTTATATGCTAAAATCCAGAGAGCTGCACTTTTAACTGGGTCAGATTGCAAGAGTACAGAACCTGTACATGGGTAGGGAAGAGTAAAATATTATTATTAAATACTGTTTGAGAATGTTTTGGTGCACTGTGTATTTAAACACTGATTTCTGTACCCAGAGATCTGATGGCAGTCCAAATTTTGGAATTGTCATTATTATGAAGTATGGCTCAGTATTTTCTTAAATATTATTCTCCATCACATTATCATTGGTTAAATAAAGAGATGAACAGCCAGTAGCTGGACAGGAAAAGAAAAGGTAGAGCTTCTAGGCCCAGAGGGGAGAGTGGTTCTCAGGTGGATGAAGGAGGCACCAGGGCAAGACTAATGTGGCAGGTAATGGGTCATGTGGTTGGGAAGTATGCCAGACCAGCATTGTCAGGCTAGATTAGGCCAGCTGTCATGTCAGAAGCCTTAAATAAGTAAAAAGTTCTCCTTGGAATTATTTAAAGCAATGGCAGGCATAGGAACAGCCTTACATTTTCAAAATATGGCCTGGAATCATAACTCTATTGATCAACAGATTTCCAGATCTCTCAGAGAAACTTCTTCACAGTGGGAAGTTCTGACTACCGGGTGAGTCTATGAAAGAAATCCTGCAGTGGACACAGAGGGTCTATAATGCATTTGCTAGATACTCCTTACTCTCCTTCCCCTGCTTGCTCTGATAAGCATGAAGTAATCATTCCACTTTTTAGTACTTTTGCTTCTCTGTCTTCAGAGTATTCAGAAAGAATCTTGTAAATCTGTAAGTCCATTCCTTCCTTACTTCTCTACTCAACTGAACTAAAGCAAACTCCAGTTCATTTGCTCAAGACATAACATCATTTCACTTTCCTCCTCATCATTGGTAGACATTGCCGAAAGATGTCCAAGTAGCAGGAAAATGGTACTCCAGGTCCCAACAATGTCAACACCATGCTGTTGGACTTTCGGGCTCCAGATTATGAGGGAAAATCATTTCTAATGGTTAAATCACCAAGCCTCCTAGAGTTTGGCAAGGCACCCCATCTTACTAAGACAGTGTTAAATTCTATGATCACAACTAAATATCAAAGATACTTTTGCATTCACAGTTGCTGAAGCCTTTGGTAACTCTTCTCTGAGACTCCTCCTGATTATTCAACCTCTTTTAAACACCTGCAACCCTGCAATTTTCAGTCCTCACAAGTTACTTCCAAGTAACTTTATACAAAAGACAATAACCTTTCTCACTCTACCTTTAAGAAAAATAGTTCCAAAGAGAGTGTCCCGTTTATACAATAGTCAAAATATAGATAAAAGAGTCCTGTCACTTCCCAAGGAGAGCTAGTATCATCAAGGCTCACAGAACTCCTTTTGTTGTGAAGATTTAACTACCGTTTATAACCAACTGAACATGTTCCTTTAGAGATATCTGCTATCTATATTCACACTAAATATCACTTATTGAGATCCCTCAATATATACCTGGTTGGGATCTTAATCACCAAATCCCCTGCATCTAGACTGACAAGGTTTTCTCTATCACAGTCTCACTCTGGGAATAAACAGAAGAAAGTTAAACCCTTAGCTCCTGACTATAATTATTTTATACTAGCATTTCACTTATTCTATGCCAGTCACACCAAATACTTCATATTATTATTCAGTATTACAGGATTACCTTAAAAGTTCTCTTATTCCCACTTTACAGAAAAGGAAGCTGGGTCTAGGAGTTTTACAACCTTGTTACACTTATGCTGGCTGGTATGCAAATTAGGATTCTGAGACAGATTGTCTGGGTCGGGTAATAATCATGTCACTAGTTCTTCATTGTTTTTCTGGATAAATGTAGCACTGTGAGTTTCTATCCTCCTCATTTGGACATACATAATAATATTTTTCCAAAAGAGTGGAAGAATCATAGAATGGCATTATCACTACACCCGATGGTATAGGACTGTCATCCCTACTACTCAGGAAGCTAAAAAAGGAAGGTCAAAAACTCAAGATCAACCAGTTCATGGCAAGCCTGAACAACATAACAAAACCCTGTCTCAAAACTACAAAGAAAAACTTATTGCCAGTGGTAGAGTTCTTCCCTAACTTGCAAAGATAAAGCTCAAGTTCAATGCACAATACAACAAAGGTATAATAAGATTTAAAATACACCATTGTCATAGACACATCATTCAGCATCCCTCTATACCTTCTCTTTTCTGTGTCATGTAATGTCAATACATAGTTCTACAAGTTTCTAGGGTAATAGTGCATCCACTTATCAGGCAGTGACCCCAAAGTTCATTTCAGAAAAAATGATAAAGTTAAGCTTGCAATAAAACTTAAAATTGACAGCAAAGAACATAAGCAGACTATGAAGATCTGATAAGAAATGATGGGCCACAGAATAAATTTTTAAAACTTATAAAAGGAAATGAAAATAAAAACAACACAAAACCTCTGAGCCACATTGAAAGCAGTCCTAAGAGGAAAATTTATGTCTAAGTATCTATATTTAAAAAAAATACACAAATCAGATTTCCATGGGAGGCCTGCTTTTTTTTTAATAGAAAAGAATAGGAATAAGTGGGGAGGTAAAGGGGAGAAAAGGAGGGTCTGGGAATAGAGGAAAGAGGGAGAACTGTTGTCAGGATATAAAAATGAAACAAAAAGTAAATAAATAATTGATGATAATAATAATTAATAATGACAACAAAAATAATAATAACAATAATGAAAAGACCACAAGTAAATGACTTAAAAATAGCAGTCTAGAACTTGGAAAAGAAAGAGCAAACCAAATTCAAATTTATTAGACAACAAGAAATATAACTGAGGGGAAATCAAAAACTAATACACTAAGAGATAGTTCTTTGAGTAGATAAACAAGCTGGATAGACCTTTGGCCCAACAAATAAAATAGTAAGCAAGAGAGAACCAAAATTAACAGAATCAGAAATGAACAGGGAAACATTACAACAGATACCAAAGAAATTAATATTAAACGTGTTCTCCATAAAGCTGAAAAATCCAAAAGAAAGAAATTATTGTCTTCATTCCATAACCACTGAAGTTAAACCAAGAAGAGATCAATATCCCAAACAGATTCATAACAGACGAGAAGATTAAACTGTAATAAAAAACCTTCTGACAAAAAAAAAATCAAATCACAACCCTAGATGAATTCAAAGCAGAATTCTATCAGATTTTAAAGAAGATCTGCAGCCAGTCCTTCTTAAAATGTTTTTTAAAAGAAAATACAGAGAAAGGAGTGGAGCACTCTCTATTTCTAAAAGCCAAGATTACAAGAGGCAAAACAAGTAATGACACACCACCACCACCAACAACAACAACAAAAATCTACAGGCCCATATCCCTGATGATCAAAGATTCAAAAATCCTCAACAAAATAATTGAAAACTGAACACAGTCTTAACTTAAAGACTGTGCATCTTAACCAAGTTTGATTTATCCCAGAGATGCAGGAATTTTTCAACATATAAAAGTTAATAAATGTAATAAATTGCATAAATGGACTTAAGACCAAATGTTCATGATCATCTTAATAAGCATGGAGAGCACCTTTGATATAATTTAGCATCCTTTGTGATAAAATCCTAGTCATAGAAGGACCACGATGAACTGAACATACCTCAACATAATAAAAGATACACAGGACAAACCACAGCCAAATCATTCTAAATGGAAGAAAACTTTCAATGACCCCATTAAAATCAGGAAAAAGACAAGGCTATCCACTACTCCAAATTTTTTTCATCATTGTACTCAAAACACTAGCTATAGTAATAACACAAGAGAAAAATAAATTCAAAAGATAGAAATAGGAAAAGAAGTCAAATTTACTCTTACATGCAAATGGCATGATAGTATACATAAGATACCCCCAAAAATATTCTATCAGAAAACTTCTAGATGTTATCGACAAGTTCAACAAAATGGAAGGTTACAAACTCACTTTGCATGATCCAAAGGTTCTATATAGCAATAGCAAGCAGACAAAAAAAGATCATAGATGCACTCCCATTTACAGTAGCCTCAAAAGAAATAAAATATTTAAAAATAAACCTAGCCAAAGAGGTAAAAGTCTTCTACAATAAAAACATTAAATCTTTCAAGAAAGAGATTGAGAAAGGCACTATGGAGAAGAAAGACATCCCACACTTTAAAACAATTTTGGGGTCTGGATAGATGGCTCAGTGGCTAAGAGTCACTGGTTGTTCTTCCAGGAGACCTGGACTCAATTCTGAGTACCTACAGGGCATCTCACAGCTGTCTGTAACTAGAGCCCCATGAGAGCTGATGTCCTCTTCTAACCCCAGCAGAACTCCATCCACATACTGTTCATATGTACATTCAAGTAAAACACCCATACATATGAAATAAAATACTAATTTTTTTCAAAAGTTGGTCAGGAAGAGGATAGAGAAGTGGTTCAGTTGGTAGAGTACTTGCCTATTATGAATCCTCAGTACCACATAAATCTGATATTGTGGCATATGCCTATAACCTGAACATTTAGAAGGAGACAGCAAGATCAGAAGTTGGAGATCTACATTGGCTACAAAAGAAGTTTGAGACCCATCTGGGCTAGATGCCCTATCTCAAACAAACAAATGAAACAAAGCAAAACAAAACAAAACAAAAATCAAATACAATGGCCAAAAATTTTTCCTCAAGAAGAATAGGACTCTACAACTAAAACAATCAATAATAACAATTGTATGGTATGCGTAGACAACCCAAAAGTAAAGGAAGATTATAGTTGAAATTGCAATCTTCTTTAATATTAAACAAGAAAGTGTTCAGTGCAATAGGAGATACCAGTGTGGCCAAGAAAATGACTTATAAGGAATTCTGCTGAATGATCTCAATCATTCAAGCATTTTTAATGATACCAATAGATAATGTTTAGTGACATTTAAAGGACAAAGAGAATTTGGTAAGTACATATAAAATTTTAGAACATCAAATAGTAGATTTGGGAGAAATCATAGAGTAAGACTGCTATTTTCCAACTTAATTGTAGTCTTTCTTGAGTTGAGGTTCATGGGGCTAAAATCATTATGTAAATGTGACTTCTGTGCATTAGTTCACATCTTAATCCTTTATACAAAGTAGAAATGGGCTCACATTGAAGAACTCAGGTAGATCTAACCTTTATCAAGAAATCAAAATTTTAGTATTTTTTACAACTGAATGACCATATCCCTTTTAACCTGGAACATGCCTAATTCTCACCTGTTATCTTTGGGTGCTTATTGACAGCATTTTTTTCATCTTCAGAGAAGTCAAAAAAGAATAATAAATATGTGAATACTCTGTTAATAACATGCCCCTTATATAATTAGTTTATGAATTCATCTTTATAATATTTTTGTCAAAAATTAAGCCTATTTAATAAGGAGAAAGAAAAATGAAACAAGCCCAAATTATGATGCATCATGGAAAAAATTGCTTCAGTGTTCTTTTTAAAATGTCAGTGTTATCTAAAAGCCATTTGAAAAAAGATGGAAATTTAACTGCTATAGAAGCATCCTAAAATGTATGCGTATGTGAAAGAAATGCAAATGGAGTCACCAAATAATAGAGGAAACAATGCCCCATCTACACATCTTGTGTCACTAATTAAAACCTTCAGTGCCAGGAATGACTTACATCTTGTAGAGTCATTGGCCAAAAGATGTCCCATGGAAGCCAGCAAACATCACAAGTTATTGCCAAAGCTATTGGTTACTCTCTACAGGCTTTTGATAAGATCACATTGATGAAGACAACACTTATCAAACACAGATAAGTTGAACTGGTGCCTAACTAGAGACTTTATCCACTGACAAGTGTTCATGGACCTGGAAGGTACTCTGCATGCTACCATAGGAGACAGGTAATCATCAGTCCAACTACAAACCTGCAACCTACATCAGGGATTGGCCTGTAAGGTATTCCAGTGCAACAGTGGCACAAATGCTCTGGGAGAAACCAACCATATTTTGATTGGATTTAAGGTCCATTCAGTAAAATGGAGCCCATACTTAACACTTCGAAAGGGACCAAGAACTTCCTTCTATATATGCCATTGGACTAAGGGAAAACAAAACACTACAACTCTGGTAAAGGTAAAGTAATGAAATAACTTCTAATGACATTCTGCTATACTCACAGATCAGTGCCTCATTCAGCCATTACCAAAGAAGCTTCCTCTTGCAGTAGATGGGAACTAACATAGAGACCCACAACTGGACTATGTGCAAAAAGTGAGAGACTTTGGAGCACTCAATCTTAAATGGTGTGTCTTCATCAAAGCCTCAAGGCTCAAGGATCTATTCTGAAGAGGAAGTAGAAAGACTTTAAGAGTCAGAGATAATGGAGAACTGTCTTCCAGACACAAGACTGATGCACATATGAACTCATAGATACTGTGGTAATGTGCATATATCTGCACAGATTAAGCTAGATGAAGTTTCAGCACTGAGAAGGGAAGAGGACATGGGGTTCCACCCTTAATCAAGAAGCTATCTGCAACCTGCTGACAAGGGGAAAATCAGTTTTCTCCAGTGAAGTGACACTGGGTATATCAGCCACACTCCAGGGCAGGATCCATGCCCAGGCATAGTTGACCACCACAGAAGGAACTCAGTGGTGTTTTTGTGGAGTTTTTGTTTCATGCTGTTTTATTTTGACATGTTTTATCTTATTGGCAGTTTGCTGGGTTGATTTTTTCACTTTTGTGTTTTTTGGGCAAGAGTTGTGTTTCTTGTTCTTTTGTTGTTGTTATTTATTTTTGAAAGAGGGGAAAACAAAGTTGAGGTGAAAAGGAGGGATTGCGGGAGGGGAAAACATGATCAAATATATTGCATTTTTTTTTTCAAAAACAAGGGAAGAAGCATTCTTTGAGGTGAGTGGTGTTTTGCCACTAGGATTATTTGGACTAACCAGTTCAGGGTGCTTAGTTAATCTCTGGGGCAAAACTAGATGTTCCCTTTGACAATCTGCAACTCCTTGCAGCTGTCCCCAGTGTTCACTTTTTTCACCATCTTACAAATATGGCTGCATTGCTCAGCCTCAAAGATTAAAGCATGATGAGGGCAGAACATTATAATGTATAAACGAAATAAAATGTTAGTGTTATTAAGGAAAAAAAATCTTTCATGGCACTAGCCAAATTTTTGATGCAGTGGAGAATACTCCTTTTTTGGAGAAAACTATTTCTACATTTAGAAAACCCATAGCTAACTCTTGCTGTATGGTTATTTCTGTTTTTAAACTGGAATATTTAGACCACGGTGTTTCACATAATCATTGACATATTTGGATATAAGTCTATGCATTTCCTACATGATCCATTTTGCATTCTTCTTCTCCAAGGAGTTTCTGTTTTAACCGAGTAATTCTTTAATCACATCTCATCCTTAATATTTCTGACTCAATGTATGTATTTACTAATATGACTGCTGTACAGTTTGTAGCAAGAATATGTACAATAACTTTGCACAAGGTGCTTTCAAGTGAGATCCTCGTCCTGTATAGCACATGTTTCTTCCTCCATACCATTCTTTGTCTCATTGCTATTACACTTACAGTGTACAGTATTGCTTTTGATCGAAATTGACAACAATATTTTAAGGAAATAAAAAATATCGGAGGAAATGACATTTTATATTTTTCTCTTCATATTTACCATATCTGGCATTATTTTGTTAGAAAACTGTTTCCACTTGGTATCATTTCCCTCCAGCCAGGAGAACTTTCTTCCACACTGCTTATAGTGCAAGATTATTGGCAATGAATTCTCTCAGCTGTAGTTTTATTGAAATAAAAATGGGTTTTCCAAGGAACATTTTAAGGGAATACGGAATTTCAGTTTGACAGTCCCCTCCTCTGACATTTGGAAACTGTGTACTATTGTCATCTGGATTGCAAATTTTTCATAAGAACTCTGAAATTATTTTCATCTGTTCTCCTACGGACAGCGATCCCTGATAGGGGGCAATTTTCTCCCCAAGGGAAATGGACAGCATCAGCAGACATTTTGATGGCCACTGTGGGCTGTTGTTACTGCCATCTAGTGGGCAAAGACGAAGGATGTTGCTAAAAATCCTTCACTATACAAGAATGCTCCCTTAATCAAAGAATTTTCTGCACATTTCCTACAGCGCTGAAGCTGAGGACCCTTGCATGTGTGGAAAGTGTGTCCATTTTAATAAAAATCATTTCCATATTTTTGTCTTTCTCACTAACTTTAAAAACATCTGATTGTGATGAATTTTTCTTCACGTATTTAAGCCTAATCCTTTCCATTAAGATTAGAAATATTTTGGTCATTATCTACAAGTATTTCTTCTACCCACCATCTCTTCTCTTTCTGAGACTCTATTAGACATATTCTGGCCACTCGTTCTTAGCTCACACATGCTTAAGAAGGCCATTCAGCCATTCCTCCATTCCCTCTACACTCTCCTCTTTCCTTCTGGATTAGATTTCTATAGTGTCAAGCTCACTTTAACTACTTGCTTTATTTTTTCAAATAATATGCAGTAAATTCAATATTTAGAATCTGAAATTTTCATTTGGTTCTATTTTCTAACATCCGTGTCTTTTGTCATGTTCATCTTTTAACCTATATACACTTAAACATTGTCATAAACACTGTTTTAAAATTTCTCTTTGTGAATAGAAGGATGAAGAACGGTTCATCATTGGGCACAGTTACAGTTAGACAGGAATTCAGAATGCTGTCCTACTAAGATAACTATAGATTACATATTTTCCATATAGCATGTACTATTTACCTTGTGTTACCATCTTCTGTTTCCCTTTCCCTGCTCCCATTCATTCTTTCTTTCATTCCAAACAGTTTCCCTTCTAGACACTTAATATGAGAGAAAATGTGAGATTTGTTTTTCTGGGTCTGGCTAATTGGATTTAATTTAAAAATCTACAGTTTGAGCCATTTTCTTGCAAATGACATAATTTAACTTTCTTTTATTACTGAAAAATTCACATTATGTATATTGACCTTGTTTTCTCTATTCATTCATCTTTTGGTGTATGTCTAGTCTGAGTACACAATCATTATTAATAGTGCTGCAATAAATGTGAATATGAAGGCATTTCCTTTGCATGATGACTTCAGGATATGTTTGTCTGGGTCTATTTCAATGTGTGTGAGCATGTGTGCAGTGTATGTGCATGTCTATGTGGGTATATGCAGTTATGAATGTGTGTGTGGATATGTATGAGTATGCATGCATGTGAAGGCCAAGGATCAATATCAGATGTCTTGCTTAAGTTGATCTCCATCTTAGTTTTTGAGTCAGCCTCTCTCATTTAATTTAGAGCTGACTGCTCAGGGAACTCAATAGTTCTCTTTCTGCTACCGCCAGCTCTGAAGATACAGACTTGTACCACTATGCCTGACTTATACTTGAATTCTAAAGATCTGAACTCTTATCCCTCTGCTTGCACAGAAGGCACATTACCAAGTCAACCATCTCCTGAATCCCACAATCTAGGTCTGTTTTGATTTAACAAGTCAGATTTCTTTTTTTACTTTCTTGGTATCTAATCATTTTACTGAAAGCTGATACTGTGGATGTTGTACTTTAGAGGATCTGAATTTTTTATAGCCTTTAAAGAACTTGGAACTTGTCTTAGTAAGGTGGTGACTGCACATCTACTGAATCCTTTCAAGATCTGTTGGCAAGCTGACCAGGGAGGTCTAAAGAGCTTTTACTCTAATATGTTAAGCACTGTGGAGGTAGGACTAGTCTGAGATCACTACTTAATATCCAGGTAAATACACTCTATTCAGGTTAGCTGGAAAGTGAAGTCCTCCAGTTTGTGAAAGTTCTCCTAACTTTTCACCCATATACTTCTCTGGCCATTTTATCTTGGGCGTGTAAGACATGACAGTTCGCAAAGTATTAATAAAATTCACATGAATACTCCTGAGCTCCATTGTTTCAGTGTCTCCTTTCTTTCTGTAACTCTGCTTCACTTCTAGTTGCGTCTGTTCCCTCATCTGTGATCTTCGGCAGTGCTAGGTTCACTTTATCTGTTTTACTTCTTTCTACACATACCCTATATGTCTTTCTGGGCAATGCCCAAAAGATGTTTATAGATTTGATTAACTTTTGGAGAGATGCTCATGGGGATGTGGTGATTCCACACCTTTTAGATAATCCAATTGATGAGGTACAGGCTTTTAAAGTATGTTCTTGTAATTCTCTGAATTTCCTCAATGTCTGTTGTTATAGCTCCCTTTTCACTTCTGATTTTGTTAATCTGTGTACTCTTTCTCTAACTTTAGTTAATTTGGATAAAGTCTGATGAGCTTACTGGTCTTTTCAAAGAACCTACTTTGTGTTTCTATTTTATTGATTTCCATCTTGAGTTTGGTGCTTTCGTTTCACCTATTTTTTTGGGGGGGGGATATGATTTCTTCTTTTGGTTCTAGAGCTTTCAGGTATGCTCTTAAGTTGCTAGCATGAGATTTCTCTCACATTTTTTTTAAATGAAGATACTCAGTGCTATAAACTCTCCCTTAGAACATCTTTCATTGTGTTCCCAAAGTTTGTGTATATTCTACATTCATTTTCACTGAATTCTACAAACTTTTCAATTTCTTAATTTCTCTCTTGACACACTTTTTTTTCATTCCATAAAGAGTTGTTCAATTTCTATGACTTTGTAAAGGTTCAATATTCTTGTTCCTGTAAGACTTGCTTTGTGTTTTATTGTGTGGTCAATTTTGGAAATTTTCATGAGGTGCAGAGAAGAAGGTATATTCTTTTGTGTTTAGGTGAAATGTTCTGT
Source organism: Tokudaia tokunoshimensis (assembly GCA_036184795.1). NCBI lineage: Eukaryota > Metazoa > Chordata > Mammalia > Rodentia > Muridae > Tokudaia > Tokudaia tokunoshimensis. The sequence continues at coordinate 120,729,289 of BTHU01000014.1, forward strand.
AAACACCTATTAGGTCTATTTGATTTTAAATGTCAGTTAGCTCCAGCATTTCTGTGGTTAGTTTTCATTTGGATAGCCTTCCTACTGGTGAGAGGGGGGTGCTGAATTCTACAACTAACTAGTGTGCGAGGGTCACTACTGAAGTCTCCCACAATCAGTGTGTGAAGGTCAATATATAGTTTAAGCTGTAACAGTGTTTCTTTTACAAACCTAGGTACCCTTGTGTTTCGGATTTAGATGTTATAAGTTGAAATGTCATCTTGTTGGATTTTTCCTTTGATAAGTATGTAGTATCATTTCCATCTCTTCTGATTAGTTTTCATTTGAAGTCTATTTTGCTAGATATTTATGGCCATAACAGTTTTATTTAGGTCATATTTCTTGGAATATCTTTTTTCCAGCTATTTACCATGAGATAATATTAAACCTTGAAGTATGTTCTTGGAAGGCAGCAGAAATGTGGATTCTGTTTCTGCATCCGTTCTGTAAGTCAGTGTGTTTCTATTGGGGAACTGGATCCATTGATATCAATGACCAGTGATTAATTCCTGTTATTTTGTTGACATTGGTGGTGGTGGTGGTGGCGGTGGTGGTGGTAGTGGTGGTATGAGTGTGTGTGTGTGGAGTGTATATTTGTGCATGTGTGTATGCATGCATGCCCACACACATATATGTATTTGGTTTATTTTTTAATTTTGATTGTCTGGGATTGTTTATTCTCTGTGTTTTTATGGTTGCAGTCAACTTCCTAAGATTAGTAGTTTTTTGTTGCTGTAGTTGTCATCATCATAGTTGTCATTGTTGGAGTTGTTATTTTCTACCGCCTTCTATAGGGCTAGATTTGAAGATAAAATTTGCTTGTTTAGATTTATCATGGAATATCTTATTTTCTCATCTATGGTGATAGGAAGTTTTTCTGGGTATAGTAATCTGGACTGGCATTTGTGGTCTCTTAAATTCTGCAGTGTTTTAGTAAATCCCCAACCCAAATGTAAAAAAAAAAAAAAACACAACCTAGTTATTTTATTTATAAGCTGTATGCCTTGATTGGGGAGATCTATCACTACACTAATCTGTTCCCTAGCTATGAGATCCCTTACTACTTGTGTCTTCTCCAGGCCATGCAGTTTTGCTCCATCTTTATTCCACCTCTTCTTCCTCTGTCCTTCCCCTTCTCTTCCTCCTCTCTCTAAGACCTCCAGTTCCACTTTTCCCTTCCACTGTGAAATCACAGGCTCTAGCCTTTACTTGACCACTTAGAATGGAAAGAAGGTTTACATGAAGTCACCTGAGTATGTGATCCACCCTTTGTCAGGGCAGCCAGCCCCTCTTGAGGAAGCAGAATTAACATCAGAATACAAACAGCACCAAGGCAACCTACTATATTTCTTCCCTTTTGTCCAATTAAAATGCTCTTTTCTATCAGATATAAATTGAGCAAAACCACTGCAATTATGCAAATTATACAGGATAAGGTACACTTAAGACCCAGTCCATCATATTTGTCAATTTAGATAAAGCATCCTACCATGTATCTTTTTTAATTATTATTTTATTTTCTATATTCTTTATTTACATTCCAAATGATTTCCCCTTTCCCAGTTCCCCCCTCCCCGAAAGTCCCATAAGCCCTCTTCCCTCCACCTGTTCAACATTTAACTAAGAATTTCATGAATTCATTGTTTTTAATTGCTGAGTAGTATTCCATTGTATAAATATACATGGAAAATATCTCTGATAAAATTGAAGAAATATATAGAAAAATACGTTAAGATTGACTATATCATGGAAAAATTATATAGATAAAATGGTAAGCATAAAAATATTCCTAAGTTGATTGAAGGTGGAATTATAAACATTTTCTGATAAAACTGAAAATCTTCAAGGAAAATATTTCTGATAAAACTCAAGAAATACATAGAAAAACACGTTAAAACTGACTCTTTCATGAAAAATTATACAGATAAGATAGTAGGCATAAAAATATTCCTAAATTGATTGAAAGTAGAAGTAAATAAAACACATATTCTGAATCCATTCCTCCGCTGAGGGACATCTGGGTTCATTCCAGCTTCTGGCTATTATAAATAAGGCTGCTATGAACATAGTGGAGCATGTGTCTTTATTGCATGCAGGGGAAGCCTCTGGGTATATGCCCAGGAGTGGTATAGCCGGATCCTCCTGGAGTGTCATGCCCAGTTTTCTGAGGAACCGCCAGACAGCTTTCCAGAGTGGTTGTACCAGCTTGCAATTCCACCAGCAGTGGAGGAGTGTTCCTCTTTCTCCACATCCTCACCAACAACTGCTGTCTCCTGTGTTTTTGATCTTAGCCATCCTGACTGGTGTGAGATGGAATCTCAGGGTTGTTTTGATTTGCATTTCCCTAATGCCTAAGGATCATGAACATTTCTTTAGGTGCTTCTCAGCCATTAGATATTCTTCAGGTGAGAACACTTTGTTTAGCTCTGTACCCCATTTTTAATAGGGTTACTTGCCTCTCTGGAGTTTAACTTCTTGAGTTCTTTGTATATATTGGATATTAGCCCTCGGTCGGATGTAGGGTTGGCAAAGATCATTTCCCAGTTAGTTGGTTGCCGCTTTGTCCTTTTGACAGAAGATGTGGTATATTTACACAATGGAATACTACTCTGCAATTAAAAACAATGAACTCACAAAATTCCTAGACAAATGGTCAGAACTTGAAAATATCATCCTTAGTGAGGTAACCCAATCACAAAAGAACACACATGGTATGCAGTCACTGATAAGCGGATATTAACCCAGAATCTCAGAATACCCTAGACACAATTTGCATATCAATAGATTTCCAAGAAGATGGAAGGAGAGACCCCTGGTCCTGGAAAGACTGGATGTAGGGGAACGCCAGGACAGAGAAACGAGAGGGGGTTGAATGGAGAAAAGAGGGAGGGAAGGGGGCTTATGGGACTTTCGGGGAGGGAGGAAAAGGGAAAGGGGAAATGATTTTGAATGTAAATAAAAAAACTTAGAAAACAAAAAAAAATTCAGAATATTAAAAAAAAGAAAGTAAAAGTAAAAATATTTTCTGATAAAATTGAAGATTTACATGGAAAATATCTCTGATAAATTGAAGAAATTTATATAGATAATTTGTGAGAATTAAAATATTCCTAAGTTGATTGAAAGTACAATTATAAACTTTTTATGATCAAATTGAAGATTTACATAGAAAACATTTCTGATAAAATTGAAAAAAATATATGTAAAAACATTAAAATTGAAGATTATCATGGAAAATTATGCAGATAAAATGGTAGGCATAAAAATATTTCTAAGTTGATTGAAAGTGAAATTATAAATATTTTCTGATAAAATCGAAGATTAACCGGGAAAAATGTCTCTGATAAAATTGAAAAAATAAATAAAAAACGCGTTAAGATTGACTATTTCATTGTGTCCTGGATTTCCTGGATGTTTTGGGTTACACGTTTTTTGCATTTTGCATTTTCTTTGACTGTTGAGTCGATGCTTTCTATGGAATCTTCAGCACCTGAGATTCTTTCTTCCATCTCTTGTATTCTATTGTTGATGTTTGCATCTATGACTCCTGATTTCTTCCCAAGGTTTTCTATCTCCAAAGTTGTCTCCCTTTGTGATTTCTTAGTTGTTTCTACTTCCTTTTTTAGTTCCTGGATGGATTTGCTGAGATCCTTCACTTGTTTGTTTGTATTTTCCTGAATTTCTTTAAGGTATTTTTGCATTACCTCTTTCAGGATTTCTGCCTGTTGACCCACGTTCTCCTGCATTTCTCTGAGCGATTTTTGTGTTTCCTCCTCATGGGATTCCATCTGTTGATCCATCGTCTCCTGCATTTCTTTAAGCAGTTCTCGTGTTTCCTTTGTAAGGGCATCTAACCGTTGATTCATTTCTTTAAGCAATTTTTGTGTTGCCTCCTTATGGGCATCCGTCTGTTGACCCATATTCTTCTTCATTTCTTTATGCAATTTTTGTGATTCCTTTGTGAGTGCATCTACCCGTTGATTCATTTCTTTAAGCGATTTTTGTGTAATGATCTTTAGCAACCCTACATCCGACAGAGGGCTAATATCCAATATATACAAAGAACTCAAGAAGTTAAACTCCAGAGAGGCAAATAACCCTATTAAAAAATGGGGTACAGAGCTAAACAAAGAGTTCTCACCTGAAGAATATCTAATGGCTGAGAAGCACCTAAAGAGATGTTCATCATCCTTAGGCATTAGGGAAATGCAAATCAAAACAACCCTGAGATTCCATCTCACACCAGTCAGAATGGCTAAGATCAAAAACACAGGAGACAGCAGTTGTTGGCGAGGATGTGGAGAAAGAGGAACACTCCTCCTCTGCTGGTGGGATTGCAAGCTGGTACAACCACTCTGGAAAGCAGTCTGGTGGTTCCTCAGAAAACTGGGCATGACACTCCTGGAGAATCCTGCTATACCACTCCTGGGCATATACCCAGAGGCTTTGCCTGCATGCAATAAGGACACATGCTCCACTATGTTCACAGCAGCCTTATTTATAATAGCCAGAAGCTGTAAAGAACCCAGATGTCCCTCAACAGAGGAATGGATTCAGAAGATGTGGTATATTTACACAATGGAATACTACTCTGCAATTAAAAACAATGAATTCACGAAATTCCTAGGCAAATGGTCAGATCTTGAAAATATCATCCTTAGTGAGGTAACTCAATCACAAAAGAACACACATGGTATGCAGTCACTGATAAGGGGATATTAACCCAGAATCTCAGAATACCCTAGACACAATTCGCATATCAATAGATTTCTAAGAAGATGGAAGGAGAAACCCCTGGTCCTGGAAAGATTGGATGTAGGGGAACGCCAGGACAGAGAAACGAGAGGGGGTTGAATGGAGAAAAGAGGGAGGGAAGGGGGCTTTTGGGACTTTCGGGGAGGGAGGAAACGGGAAAAGGGAAATGATTTGGAATGTAAGTAAAAAAAAACTTAGAAAATAAAAAAAAAGATTGAGTATTTCATAGGAAAATTATACAGATAAAATGGTAGGCATAAAAATATTCTTATGTTTTTTGAAAGTGGAATTATAAACACTTTCTGATAAAATTGAAGATCTACAAGGAAATTATTCCTGAAATAATTCAAGAAATAGAGAAACATGTTAAAACTGACTATTACATGGAAAATTATACAGATAAAATGGATGGAATAAAAATGTTCCTAAGTTGATTGAAAGTAAAATTATAGACATTGTTTGATAAAACTGAATATCCACATGGAAAATATTTCTGACAAAATTGAAGAAAAATACAGAGAAACGTTAAAACTGAAGATTATCATGGACAATTATACTGACAAAATGGTAGGCACAAAAACATTCCTAAATTGATTGAAAGTGGAACTACAAACACCCCCCCCACCACGAAACCAAAGATCTACATGAAAAACACCTCCGACAAAATCGAAGAAATATACAGAAAAAAAATGTTAAAATTAAAGATTATCATGGAAAATAATACAGTCAAAATGATAGACACAAAAAGCATTACTGAATTGAAAGAGGAGTCAAAAACATTTTCTGATAAAATCAAAGATCCACATGAAAAACATCTCTGTTAGACTATGTTTTTTGTTGGGGAATTGAGTCTATTGACATTATAAGATATGAAGGAATAGTGATTGTTGCTTCCTGTTATTTTTAATGTTCTTTTATGTTTGTGTGGTTACTTTCTTTTGGGTTTGTTGGAAAAAAGATTACTTTCTTGCTTTTTCTAGGGTGTAGTTTCCCTCCTCATGTTGGCATTTTCCATCTATCATCCTTTGTAGGGCTGTATTTGTCAAAAGATAATGTGTAAATTTGGTTTTATCATGGAATATCTTGGTTTCTCCATCTATGGTAATTGAGAGTTTTGCTGTGTATAGTGATCTGGGCTGGCATTTGTGTTCTCTTAGGGTCTGTATGAGATCTGCCCAGGATCTTCTGGCTTTCATCGTCTCTGGTGAGAAGTCTGGTGTAATTCTGATAGGCCTGCCTTTTTAGTTTACTTGACCTTTTTCTCTTACTGCTTTTAATATTCTTTCTTTGTTTAGTGCATTTGGTGTTTTGATTATTATGTGCCGGGAGGACTTTATGGCCTGGTCCAGTCTGTTTGAAGTTCTGTAGGCTTCTTGTATGTTCATGGACATCTCTTTCTTTAGGTTAAGGAAGTTTTCTTCTATAATTTTATTGAAGATATTTACTGGTCCTTTAAGTTGGAAAACTTCACTCTCTTCTATACCTATAATCCTTAGGTTTGGTCTTCTCATTGTGTCCTGGATTTCCTGGATGTTTTGACTCAGGAGTTTTTTGCATTTTGCTTTTTCTTTAACTGTTGAGTTAATGTTTTCTATGGTATCTTCAGCCCCTGAGATTCTTTCTTCTATCTCTTGTATTCTGTTGTTGATGCTTCCATCTATGACTCCTGAATTCTTTCCAAGATTTTCTATCTCCAGAGATGTCTCACTTTGTGATTTCTTTATTGTTTCTACTTCCAGTTTTAGATCCTGGATGGTTTTGTTCAGTTCTTTCACTTGTTTGTTTGTGTTCTCCTGTAATTCATTCAGGGATTTTTGTGTTTCCTCTTTAATGGCCTCTACCTGCTCACCCATGCTCCCCTGTATTTCTTTCAGGGATTTTTGTGTTTCCTCTTTAAGGGCCTTTACCATTTGATCCATGTTCTCCTGTATTTCATTAAGGGAGTTATTTATGTCCTTCTTGATGTCCTCTAAAAGCATCGTGAGAAGAGACTTTAAATCCAACTCTTCCTTTTCCGGTGTGCTGGGGCATCCGGGACTTGCTGTGGTGGGAGAACTGGGCTCTGATGTTGCCAAGTAGCCTTGGTTTCTGTTGGTAAGGTTCTTGTGCTTGCCTTTCGCCATCTGGTTATCTCTGGTGTTAGTTGGTCTTGTCTCTAACTGGAGCTTGCCCCTCCTATGGCCCTGTAAACCTGTGTCTGTACTCCTGGGAGACCAACTTCTTCTGGCAGGGTCTGTGCAAGAGAAGACTGTGGAACTGTCTGGTTCCCTGCTGCAAATGGTTGCTGGAAGGGAAAACTCCTGTCCTAGCTACTCTGATGATCATATGCCTTTTGCGCTCCTATCTGTACCCCTCCAGAGAGAAGGTGGAGGTCTCAACTCCCCGCTCTGTGGTGAAATTGCTGCTGAGAGATCACTCTCTCCTGGTGGGCTAAACACAGAAGGCTTTGGAGCTGCCTGGTTCCCTGCTGCAGATGGTGGCTGGAAGGAAAGACTCCTGTCCCAGCTGCTCCACTGATCTTATGCCCTGTGTGCTCCTAGCTGTACCCCTCCAGAGAGAAGGTGGAGATCTCACCTCTGCTCTCAGAAGTGAAATTGCTGCTGATAGATCATTCTCTCGCGGTGGGCTAAGCACCGAAGACTGTGGAGCTGCCTGGTTTCCTGCTGCAAAAAAAAAATGCCCTACCATGTATCTTAACTTAAAGAGCTAACCATTCTATACCTGAATTATATTCTGGTTTTAGCTTGTATTACCATCTGAAAACCATCCTCTTAAATCTGTATCATCTCTTTCAAGGCAAAACAACTTGAGTTTGACTATGAGACTGTAACTAGTCTTTAACCTTGTTAGAAATCCAAGAATGACTTAAATATAGGAAAATGTAGGAAGTACAAAACATAGCTTCCAAAACTTAACGAATTTGTAGAGATGGCTAACTATCTGAACAGTCTCTCATTCTTCAAAACTTTGAAGCATCAGTATTCAGCCTTCTGGCCCAGGATCATCTGACAGACCTTTGTAAGCAGAATTATGAAGAAATGCTTATCTTGTCTTGGGAGAGCTATCTGTTGAATTTTCTGCATAGTGTGTTTTTCCGTGACAGTATTTTTGTCCATAGATAAATTAAGCCACTCTTGTCCAGTGGCTATTTTGTCACAACTCCTGGAACAACTCCTTCTCAGCCTTGGCTCATAATTTCCTCTGGCTATTTAAATCTTTATTACCTTGTCAGTTTTTTAAATAAATTGCTTAGCTCTTGAGTAGCCAAGCCAATCCGAAGCTGCAGCCAGTTAATATCTCCAAGTAACTTCTAACAATCATTAAGAGTCGTTAAAATTTGTTTGTTCTGATTTGCACTTTTTACAGCCTAACCTTTTGCAGATTTATTCTATATCCTAGATAATCAATAGAATTTCCTCTTTGTATTTTTTCAGGAGCAATTTGCAATCCTCAGCAAGGCAAGGTAGTGTGTGCTTTCCACTGCTGTAAGTGATACCTTCCCCATAAGTTAATGGCTACATCAGCCACGTATGGCCATAATTTTCCTATCTGACCTTCAGCTACAATACATTTAAGCCATCTAGTGCTTTGCTGTATTTGGTATAAAGTCCCAACTCCTTGAAATTGGATGTCTACTTCTTGAAGTGTCCAACTTGCAGGCCAAGACTTTGGCGAGATAATGGTGACATCTGCTCCATTGTCAACCATTCCTTCAATCTCAATATTACTTACTAGTATTCTTGGGCCTTTGATCCTCTATAGAATTTGCCAAAATATTTGTTTTGGTCCCCTTTTAGATTTTTTTGAATTGTCTATAGAATTTGCTTCAGCCCTCTTATCTGGTCTCACATCCTCACTTTTAGAGCAGTGATGTTTAATTGTCCTGAGGAAGAGAATTCTCATTGCCTGGCATTGGGGTCTACAAGAGCCCCCCCAGGAGTTTTTTGGTAACATGTTACCCCATTTTTCTATTGTTGCTCTACATTCCCTAGTCAAATGTTGGCCTTTGCCACATCTTTTACATATTCCAGATGCATAGGCTCCCTTTTATGATTAATTTGCTTTTCCCTGCAGTTTATTCTGAGATGACCCTGCTCACCACAATTAAAATATTTGAAATTTGAGGTCACCTCAAGACCTCTAATGGTAAATTCTCCTGCTAAGGTCAGGCAAACGAAGTCTATCATCAGCCGTATATCTAATTCACTCATCTATTGATGTTGAACTTTCTCTCAATGGTCTAATTACTTCCTTGCATTCATCATTGGAATTTTGAAGTGCGAAAGACTCAATTGTTGCCTTTCTTGCTCATGGATCTGATACACTCCTTTCCACTACTGAAGTCAACCTTTGCAAGAAGTCATGGAATGTTTCTTTTGAACCACTTGAGGAAATAATTCCCTGATTCTGCAACTCTGCCCCAGGATTTAAGGCTTCCAAGCAACATAATGCCAAGGTTTCTTCATCATATACAGTTTGCATCTCTATCTCAGCAAATCAACCTTAACCAAGAAGCTGATCTTTGGAAATATCTCTACCCCTGACTCTATTTTGTCATGCTATCTCCTTCTGTTCTTTCTCTATTATGAGAACCATCTGTCCAGGCCCTTCTGGCTTTTAGAGTCTCCATTGAGAAGTAGGATATAATTATAAGAAGTCTGCCTTTATATTTCCTTGATTTTTTTTTTCTTGCAGTTTTTAATATCTTTCTTTGTTCTGTATGAATAGTCCATGCTAAGGGCAACTTCTATTATGGTTCAATCTATTCGGTGTTCTCTATGCTTCCTGTACTCTTTTATAGGAATCTCCTTCTTTAGGTTAGGAAATTTTTCTTCTATGATTTTTTTGAAAGCATTTTCTGAGAGTTTGAGCTGCGTTTCTTCTCCTTCTATTATTAATTTTTTACTGGTGTTCCAGATTTCCTAGATGTTTTGTATCAGTAACTTTTTTAGACTTACTATTTTCTTTGACCAATGTATCAGTTCCTTTTATTGTGTCTTGAATATCCGAGATTCTCTCTTCCACTTCTTTGCATGCTATTGGTGAAGTTTGACTCTGTAGCTACTGTTTGAATTCCTAAATTTTTCATTTCCAGAATTCTGTGTTTGGGTTTTATTTATTGATCTTTTTGCCATTTTCAGTTCTTAAACAGTTTTATGTATTTTCTTCCACTGTTTAATTGTGGGGTTTTTTCTGTATTTCTTTAAGGAATTTATTCATTTCCTCTTTAAGAGCCTCTATCATCTTTATAAAGACTATTTTAAAGTCTTTTTCTTGTACTTAGTCTATAAAATATCTTACCTAACAGTTTCTGGGAAGCTTAGCCATCCAAGGTTATTCCAGACAGACACTGTACCTCAGCTAACATTCCCAACAATTGTGTGAAGCTGCATTATTGCTGCTGTTTTTCAGATAAGGAAGGCAAAACACAAGGACATATGACTTACCCACAACATTCAGCTTAAAACATAAGGACATATGACTTACCCACAACATTCAGCTTAAAAGACAAGGACATATGACTTACCCACAACATTCAGCTTAAACTTGGCAGAATCCCTTCTTTAACTCATGTCTGTAGCCAATGAAGACCTTTCACCAGGTTAGTAAGGACTTTGCATATTTGATTTGCAAATTTTTTTCTCTAAAATCTGCAAAAATGCTTGTAAGATTCTGGAAATTTATATTTATAACATCACATTAAGGGTGGTTCTTACCACTGGTTTGTTGTTGTTTTGTTTTGTTTTGTTTTTGCAATGATATAAACACTTTGCATACTAGTTCTTCATTATTTTTTCCAGTAGTTTGCATTATTTTTCTCTTATCTGATTGAAATAATAATTGGTTATATTTATATAATTTCCTTCACTCATTTCACTTACCAAAGTTAAACCAAGATCAGATAACCAATTTAAACAGACCTATGAACTCTAGTGAGATAGAAGCCATCATTAAAAGTTTTTTTAACTAAAAAAGAAGCCCAGAACTCGATGTTTTAGTGCAGAATTCTACAAGACTTTCAAAGAAAAGTTAATTCTAACACTCTTCAAATTATTCCACAAAATGAAAAGAGGAGGATCGTTGCCCAGATTATTTTAGGAGACCATAGTTACCCTGATAACCAAACCACATAAAACCAAACAAAGAGAATTACAGATCAGTTTCCCTTGTGAATATAGATACTAAAATACATATTCTTCTTATTCTGCCAAATGTACATTATATTAAACCAACTTCCAATGCCTTATCATACTTAAAGATGATTTATTTTTTAACCCTCATCAGAGAAGCTGCTTTCTGAAGTAGATGTCTATTAACACAAAGACCCACAACTGGGCAAAGCGCATAAAATGAAAGACTTTAAATTTCTCAGCCATAATGAGACATCTATATTAGCCTCATTCCAAGGCGCCGGGATCATTGTGCAAGAAGGGGTAGAAAGAGTCTAAGAAGCACAGGCAGTGGATGACTGCAAGGAAACTGTGTCTTCTTTAAAGAGGAGGGAAGCTCTACATATGTACTCACAGCAGTTGTGATAGCATGCACAAGACCTGTGCAAGTTCATGTCAGACCAAATTTCAGCATGGAGATGGGAGGTGGGCCTGAAGTTCCCTGACCCCTCCCCCTAGCTAAGGAACTGCTGACATTTGATAACTTCTTAAAGAGGGACAGCGAGTTTTCTCTAAATGTGCATCTCCCAACAAGTCAATCATACTCCAGGGGAATGCCACATATCCAAGAATGCTGAGACAGCACAAATTTAAGTTTGATATTATTTAAGGAGAAAATTCTGGGTAGGTAGGGAATGGGAAAGGGATATTGAAGAATTTGGGGTTACATATGAACAAAACACACTGTAAGTAATTCTCAAAGAGGGCTGATATCCAAAATAAGTAAAGAACTCAAGAAGTTAGACACCAATAACCCAAATAAAAATGGGGTACAGAACTAAACAGAAAATTCTCAACAGAGGAATCTCAAATTGCTAAGAAGCACCTAAACAGATGTTCAACATCCTCAGTAATCAGGGTAATACAAATAAGAATGACTCTGAGATTCCATGTTAAATCCATCTAATAAAAGTTAAGATCTAAACCTCAAAGGACAGCACATGCTGACAAGAATGTGGAGCAAAGGGAATATCCTCAACTTCTAGTGAGAGTATAAACTTGTACATCCACTCTGGAAATCAATTTGGCAATTTGTGAGAAAACTGAGAATAGAACTGCCTCAAGACCCTGCTATACCACTCCTGGGGATATATCAAAAAGATGCTCTACTATACCACAAGGATACTTGCTTAGCTGTGTTTATAGTCAGCTTTACTTATAATAGCAAGAAACTGGAAACAACCTAGATGTCCCTCAACTGAAAAATGGATAAATAAAATGTGGTTCATTTACACAATGGAATACTATGCAGCCATTAAAAACAAGGACATCATACATTTTGCCAGAAAATGGATGGTACTAGAAAATATCTGTGGTAACCTACACCCTAAATACATGCATGGTATGTACTCACTTATAAGTAGATATGAGCCATGAACTACAGGTTAATCACACTATAATCAACAGACTCAAAGAAGCCAAATAAGAAAGAAAGACTAAGGGAGAATGGTTAAATCTTTCTCAAAAGGTGAAACAAAATAAATATGGGAGGTCAATGGAAGGAGGGAACTGGGTGGGAGAGGGGATGGGGAGGGGAGCAAAGTGGGGGAATCAGATGTAGAGAGAGGAGGCAAATGACAAGAGAAATCAACATTGGGTGGTCACAATCTCCAGAACATGCCAAAGACCTAGGATGGTGGTGGGAGGTCTCAAGAGGTCTATTGGAACAACTCTAGCTGAGACTTCTAGCAATAGAGGATATAGATCCAAAAGTGGACACTTCCTGTAGCCAGGCAGGACTCCCAGTGGAGAGATAAGGACAACAACCTACCCCCAAAACCTTCAACCCAAACTGTGTCCTGCCTACAAGATGTGCAGGCACAAAGATAGAGCAGAGATAGAAGGAATGGTCAACCAATGACTGTCCCAAATTGAGACATATCCCATGGACAAGAACCAATCGCTCACACTATTAATGATACTCTGGTATGCTTACAGATAGGAATCTTGTATAACTGTCTTTGGAGATAATCCATCCAGCAGCCAATTGAAAGAGATGCAGAAACCCATAGCCAAACATTAGATGGAACTCAAGGAAGGGTTGGGAGAAGGATTGAGGGACCCAAAAAGGACAGGAACTCCACAGGAGGACCAAAAGTGCCAACTAACCTGGACCCTTTGTGCTCCCAGAGACAGAATCACCAAGCAGAGAGTGAGCTCAGACTGGACCTAGGCCCCCTGCATATATGGGACAGATGAGCAGCTTGTCCCTAACAACAGGAATGGGGGCTCTCGTTAAATCTGTTCTTTGGCCACCTGCAAATTCCATTCCCCTAAATATACTGCTGTGCCTGGCTTCAGTGAGAAAGGATATGCCTAGTCCTTCAGAGACCAGATGTGCTGGAGATGAGGGGATGGGATATGGGAAGGATACCTACAGAAAGGATCCCCCTTATTAAAGAAGAAGGGGAAGGAGGAACAGGGGGAGGTTCTGCATGAGGGGGTATTTGGAGGAAAAGGGAAGATAATATTGGTACGTAAAGTGAATAAAAATATTTTCAATAAAAACATGAATAAAATATTTTTAAAGAAAATTTCTGTCTAGGAGAGAGTTTAAAATAAGACTTATGCACTTACAATCAAGAATTTTTAAGTTTATATTAAAATGTATAAAATTTAAAAATGTTTTAAGTATAAAAAACTGTTAGATTTTCTGAAACTCCTTTTATTTTGTTTTAATAGATCAAATGTGTATAACCAAAGTTCTTTGCCTTTTCTCTCTCTTCTGCACTCTCACAGGTAGCACTGTTCTAAAAGTTGTTGGTGATTGTGGCCACAGTGTGTTTCCTTTCTTCATACTAACAAATTGACATATTGCTGGTACTGGCTGCAATTCTGTTCTTTGGAGTGAGATTTGCTCTGGGGCTAAGGATACACTGGGAAGAAAGACAGGGATTCCTACTCCGGAGAAAAGGTACTTACATTATAGTTAGGGGAGTGATAGAACAAGCCATACACTTAAATCACTATATTCTAGTACCTTAGAAGATATTGAATAAAATATAGCAGGGAGACAAGAGTTTAGACAGACTTTGACAATGCAGAAGAAGGAAGGGAGTCCCTGAGAGAGGAAAGGGGCTCAGCACTTATGCATGACCAAATGACTAACCTTACATATGAACATGGATGTTACATTTCTACTATCAGTGAAAGGATTGGTGGGTAAATGTGCTGCTGGGATATCTGTACATGCTATGAGGTATTGAAATATTGGAATATTTTTATAAAAGATATTCTCATAAATGAAAACTTTTACCACTTTCTCACAGAAATCAATTGTAAGTTCTCTGCACTTACTCATATTGATCTCCTTATAGATCTGATTTGTCTAATAGCTATTCATTCTTTGTTTATTGGGTATTATACTCATTGTGTGAGTCTTCATACTATCCTATAGTGCACATATATTGAAATATATGACATTGGAGCCTTTAAACAGAAAAATTAGCTATAGTAAATTATACTGTAAGGTTACATGATAGGTACAGCATTTAAACTATTAGATGTTGCCAAATTGCTACAAACCATAATTTACAGCACAGTTTTCCATAGCAAATTATAAACTAGTTCTGAAGCAATCACAATAATTTTGGCTGTCCAAAATTATTGAACACCATGTAACCCTTATGGTGTCTTTAGGCCAACATTAAATGAAGTGCTGTGTTTTTACCAATTAACATCATATTTATCCAAAAGTCAGAAAAGATAACCATGTCATAATACATATCACTGAAAGACTGGTGCCTCAATGAGCTTTTCCACAGGAAATAACTGAAAATCAATGTCAAAAAAAGCCATTAGTCAGAGGCAGGAGGATTTCTGAGTTCGAGGCCAGCCTGGTCTACAAAGTGAGTTCCAGGACAGCCAAGGCTACACAGAGAAACCCTGTCTCGAAAAACAAAAAAAAAAAAAAAACAAAAACAAAAAAAGCCGTTAGTCATTGCTTTTTTGAGTATTCTATTTTTATTGATAGATCTTAATTTTTTAAATTATTTTTTATTTTATGTATTTGTGTATTTTGCCTGCATGTATGTCTGTATACCATGTAAGTGCAATGGTTCTGGCATATCAGAAGAGAGTCTCAGAGGCCCAAGAACTGGAATTAAAGATGGTTTTGAGGGGTTTTTTAGGCCCTGAGAACTGAAGCCAAGACCTCTGAAGAGCAACAATTATTAACTGCTGATCTATCTCTCCAGCCCAGTATTCTAAAATTATATATATATATGTCATGATTATTAAAGAACTTTAGGATGCACATTAAATGTTTTAAATATACAAAATAAGTCTTATGAATATGAATATTCAATAAAAGTTAGGGACTTTTAAATTCTCACCTTAAGGAAAGATTAGTCAATGAGTACAAAGTTAAAATTAGCTATAAATACTAGTGCTGGCCCTATTACATAGACTGTGACTATATTAACAAATATGTGTACCTTGCATAGCTATAAGATGGGACTTGGGGTAGTCTCCAGAAAAAGTGATGAATGTTTGAGGGAGAAGGTGTTAATTTTAGTCATTGCTCTCATTGGATTGTCATATAATCTACACCGTATGGTACCATACATGCATACAATTGTTAAATGTACTTAACATGGGACCAGAGAGATGGATCAGTGATTATGAATACTTAGTGCTCTTCCAGAGGACCTAGCCCCAGTTCCTAGCACACATGGTAATTTATAAGCATCTATAATTTTAGTTTCAGAGAAATTCTGAGCCTCTGGCCTTGGTAGGCATTGTGCTGATTATATATAAGCTGATCAGAACTTTCAAGGGATGTTCTGAGAGTTTGATGTCCAAGTGCTGCATTTTGGCCCTACAGCAGTTCTTTGTCACATTAGGGTAATTCATTCTCATTCTGCCTTGAAAGCAGCATGATATCTATATATGAACACTGCCATGGAATCCATGTAGTTGAATACACTTGTAGCCTGGCTACTTCCACTTGAAATTACGGTATCTGTTACTTCTTTCTACAAATGCCACACAAACTGCCTATTCACAAAAGAACCGTCCTACTTAAATCACAATTCTATTCTTGATCCATGTAATTTAAAATAGTTTTGCGATGAATTTTGTTTGTCCCAAAATTTCACTTTCTCTACTATTTCCAAACTTTTGTGTAATCATGAAAAGAACCTTCCTATTTTTTAATAGAAGCATTTTCATACATTTTTTAACAAAAAGGCCACAGAGTATCTTTCCATTAGTGAAAAAAAAAACAAAGAAGGGTTTTCAGCCTAGAAATGTCAGGCACCATTACTTTCTGGATGGTATGAAAATGCTGCATCTGTTGATGTCAAAGACAGCCATGTGTCTGCATATGAGCATCAGTGACTCTGGTCCCTCTGCAGCCCCTGGCAGATGATAGATAAGGACTGCCTTCATGAATGGCCAACATAAACACCAGGACATGAGTTAAAAATTATGGACATTTTATAATAAATACAATCCAAACTGACTTTTAAAATGTTATGTCATTACAATGCTGTTACAATGATGTCATCTTGCAAAGAACTAAGGAATAGCAGGAACGGTTTTACTTTCAACAGTATTAAACTGCAATTGTAAATTTCACTTCTGGAGAGACAGACAGACAGACTGACATGACAGACATGACAGAAAGACAGATTTAATAATGGGCACTAGACATTCAGATACACACACACACACACATTTCAAAGGACATATACTGAGCTGTTTTCTATACAGACATATAGAAACTTCAGTTTCTACCTATGAAGTCTACTACATATGAAGCTTATGTGCATATGATTGAAAACCAAACACAAATAAGATATTCACAATATCATTCATAAACAAAAGCAAGCAATTTAATTAATGAACTACAGCTGAGAGGATTAAATTATCTTCGAGTTTTCCATGACTTCTGACTATAAACACATTGTTCAGGCTCTATGTATCAGATATCATTCAATAAAGACAGTAATCCTAGGCCTTACTCAATCCTAATTGCAATAGAACAGAGACTTGTTTATGGAAAGAACATACATTTGTGACTGAAGGGAAGCTGCAATCAAGGATACTTCAAGTTGAAGACTTATTCTGTCCTGATAAGTCTCATCATGGTATCCTACACAGTCATATATGTTTCCAACCAAGACACATGGCTCCCCACAATGACTGACTTCCAAGATAAACCCAACAGTTTCATTAGCTCCAATGGAAATTTTAAAAAAGATAAACTGGAACAGCATGAGTCATATATATATATTTCCCTAGGCTATGGTCAATGACACCCTGGCTGTCCCAACTTAAAACAATTGCCTCCCTGTTACCCAGTCACTGTGAGGAGGAAAGATGCCAACTGCAACATGGCAGCATCCGCAGGATCCTGTAGCAGAAGTCACTTTCCTAATAAGAGAGTGTTTTCCCAAGAGGCTGGGAAGCCATCTGGCAAAACTACTGTTTTGTCCAAAGAGACAAATGCACTCTTCCAAATTACAGGTCACCAAGTAAATGTTCATGCAAATATTCTAAATTAAATTTCTAGACCAATTAGTAGGGTATTTAAGTAGAGAAATTGGAAAAATAACTAAAATTTATTGAACACAAGTTAGTTTCACCTAGGCACCCCTTTACAGTTCAATTTAAACTGAGTCAGATCACAATTATCTGGTCTAGAGAAATAAAAATTTCATATCTTCTCTGCTCTATAATCTTATTTACTTCCAATTTCATTCTTTAGCAATCTACTTCAACAATTTTCTTCCCCCAGTTACCTTGAAAATATAAAAATCAGAAATGCATTAGAAACTTCATATGGTATTTCATAGACATTATTAGTAAATGTGTCTATCTTGTAAAAGGTACACTGTCTATGGTTTCAAGGACATTTATTCTCATTCACTGCAGGCTCATTTGTTGAGGGTGATGTCACCAGGATCATGAGACATATTATGAAAAGAGGGTTTATAGGTGGGAAATTCACCCTCTTTAGCTGAATTATAGATTATTTATTTTAAATATACTCCTCACTGGGAAAAAATTTACAAAGTTAGTGTGAAATAGTCAATAACTTCTCAGTGTTTTGCAAATGAAAATGTAGTGAGAGAAAAATAAGTGTTCTTTAAAAAGCAAAAGGAGGATGACAGTTAATTTTGTAAGTCAACTTGACTGGGCCATGGATTGCCCAGATATCTGAACAAACACTATTCCTGGGTGAGCTTGTGTAGTGACATCTGAATTGCTGGTCTGAGAACAGATGTCTACTTTTAGTAAGGATTCAAACCAGACAGCCTTCAAATCTGTTGAAGGAAAAGAAAAGTTGAATTCTGACTCTCCTCACATCCTGTCCACTATTGCCTCCATTTTCCTCCCCTCCTCTTAGAAGTTTTATATCACCAAGGGAAATCTGGTTTTCTATTTTCTTTTATAAAAATGTGTTGAGTTCCTTATGTGTATGTGTTTGTGTCTTTACATGTGTATGTAGAGAAGTGCCCAGAGAGGCCAGAAAGCAGCACTGATCGCTTGGAGGTGAAATTACAGTCATGCTCTCAACATGGGTTCTGGGAAGCCAACTCCAAGTCTCTGCAAAAATGCCTTTAACCACTAATCCATGTCTCCAGCCTAGAAACCAAGTTTTCAAGACTTTAGAATTGGATTTCAGCTCACACCACTGGATTCTTCATGTCTACAGTCAGTAGAAACAGATCATGCAATTCCTCAGGCTACATAACCCAATGAGCTAATTCTTTATAATGTAACTCATTTTCTTGGTACTATTGGTACCTGTTTTTATGCATTTACACTATAAGATACTCACTAGGCCATGTAGTGTTAATATATACATTTTAGCTGGCAAGACAACAAAACATCTCTGTGATTAAAGGCCCTTGACTTTTGAGTCTTTGAAAGCCTGAGCAAGGACCATGTAGCCGAGGTGAAGGTGGAAGGAAAGAACCAAGCCCATGTCATTGTCCTTGAACTTCTACATATGTGATGAGGAACTCAGTGCCTACACAAATATCATGAGCACACATCGAGTGACAAAGAAGTTTAAAAATACATTGTTAAATAAAGGTCTACACTGAGGTCATATTTAGTAAGTCAAGTAATCCTTAACCAGTAAGACTGAGAAGCAGCAAATGTGGGCTAAACACCTACCTTAACACCTGAAAAGAAAGCCAGGAAAGCCAAGTTCTGTTTCCACATCTGGTTTTTTGTTTGCTGACTGCTTCAGGAGAGTTCACAAATTATTGTTTCAAATAGAAAGTGTTCATTTGCAGACATCTCTAACCTTAATTTTCTGATTTTTCTCCAGGGATGAGTGGATTTTCTCAGGGATGAGGAATATCTATGAACACAGAGAGAGTGAAAACCTCACTTGCAACACTCTGGGCCAATTTCCCTCCCTTTGCAGTTCTATCAAAGACCACGATCAAGAAAGGAATGCACCAGGTGCCATTCTTCCTCTCTGATCAACTCACTTTTTTTTTCTGTTTTTATGCTCTCTTGAGCACTGCATAATAAACTTGTGTAATGACTCTAAAACTACTAGGCAAATATATTTAACAAGCTCCTGTCCTTGTTGATAGAGAGGAAATATAATCACTATCTGATTGGCTCCAAGGAAATGTGCTAATGCTAATGAGCATTGGTAGAAATATTAGTCTATGGCACCATGGATGCTAAGCCACCGTTGACCACCTCCTCACAGCTATTCAAGAAATAATAGCTGTGATGGAGAAACAGCAAGCTGCTTCAGGCTTCCCCAGGAAGTTAGAATGATATGTACTCTAGAGTGTGCCCTAGGCCCAACCCTTCATGTTTCACTAAAGCAGAACACTGGGGTAAGACCAACCTAAACCCTTTTATTTTCAACTAACAAGTTCAACCTATAACCTGTCAGAACATATTTAACACTTTCAAGGCAGCAGTGGCAAAATATTCAAGAGTTCCCCCAAAGCAGAAGTTGAAGGACTTACAAAGACCCAGAAATACTTAACCATGACCTTTCTCTCATCCCACACCCTACTAGGGCATGCTATCCTAGCAGCAAGGATATCCTTCCTACTCCAAAGTAGCAACGATTCTGTGAAATTACTGTTCTTGTTTGATTCACGTTGCTGTGATTAAAAAAAAAAAACAAGCAAACAAAAACAATCCCTCTAGTCAAAGCAATGTAGTGGAAAGGGGGTTTATTTCAGTTTACAGGTCACAGTCTATTATTGAAAGAAAACAGAAAATTGAAGCAGAAGCCATTGGTGGAATGTTGCTTAATCTCCCTCACAAGCTCATGCTTAGCTAGTTCTCTTACAAGGCCCATTACTATCTGCCTGGGGAATGGTTCTGTTCACATGGAGTGGCACCCTTCCATATCAGTTAATCACCAAGATAATTTTCAGAGATGTGGCCAAGGCAGTCTGGATAATCCCTCAACTGAGACTTGTAGAAATTAGGCTCTGCTTTTTCCTCACAGTCTCATATCTAAGAAATAAGACTCAGACTCAAAATATATTTACAAATACTTTAGCCATATTGCTAGGCTCTTCTCTTACTAAAGATAGATCAAAATACCCCATTTAGTCTGGCCTACATTCTGCCATGTGGCTACTTATCTGTGCTCATGTACCATGTGTTTGACTCATCACATCTTTCCAGCACATTATCTTCTGCCTAGTTCTATCCCAGCATTTTTTTCTCCTCCTGGATGTCCTACCCAGCTTCTATTTATTGCCTAAGGCATAGGCCATAGATTTTTAATTCTCAGGTGATATACACACACACACACACATACAACACACAAGATATTCTCTCTAAGAGACTCCTTTCTCAGATGACTCTAGGCTACATAAAATAGACAGTTGAAGCAACAGGAACACTTCCTAATCCATTTTTCTACTTTATTTTCCTCCTTAGCAATGGTTACTCTCACACATATGACTCACCCTATCAATTTGTTTTTGTTTGTCACAAGCATTAGGTGATAAGCTTTTAAAGCACATTTTTAATCCTCATTCAGTAGGTATCTTAAGGGCTACATTTTGTCTCATAACTACTTCAAGAAGATGATATTGTTACTTCTTTTCTAATATAAGGAAATCTCAGAAGCCTCAGAAAAAAATAATGCCACTGCTGCATATTGCCTCCAAGATTTCTAGTCCAAGACAATCTTTTCTCCAACTTCGGAACACAGTCAAAGACGAGATGAGTGGGGTGAAGCAAGACAAAGGAAAGAGCTGTGAGAACATAATGTTCTAAAGAGCAACAGTCCCAAGGGGAATACACATCTTAGGATGAAATTCCATGTGATCCATGGGACTCCTAGACTTTGATACAGATGCTATGCTTGTTGAAAAGAAGGTAGAGAATGATTGAAGCTGCTATATTAAAAATCTGGAGTGTTATTTTTTTAATTAGAGATGAGGTCTTTTCTGATTGACTGCCAAGTCTTGCATAAAATCTAGGATAGATGCAGCAGAGAGACACTGCACTTTATCTTATCTACCTTTTACAATATGAATGACAGGATGATATGAAGTGCATGTGTATTGGTATAGCATCACAACTACATTGGAATTCAAGAAATAGTGTGCCAAGAAACAGTTCTTTACCTTAATCCAGTAGCTCCATGTGGCAGGATTGGGAAGAAAGGAAGAAGAAATGAACAAAACATTAATTTTATACATGCTACAGGTTATTTTCCTTGGTTCAGAACACTATATTCATGAATACATAATTTAGGCTTTGTTGTTGGTTTTTAATATTATCCTCTCTAAAACCAAAGAAACTTGAAAACCAATAGAGTTAATGGTGAGATGATTCACTGCTTTCAGAATACAATAAAAAGGTGACAAATACAATGGGATGATGAATATATTTGCATTAATAGTGGTATATATAAGAGTATATTATTATATTGATACATACTGAGAATGTTGATACTGAGTTGAATCAAGAAAAATCACAAAAGTATCCAGGGAGAAAGCTGTTAACTAAGGAATGACTTAAGAAGTATAAATATAATGAGATATAACGTATTTCAACATATGTCCGCCCCCCCCCACACCAGAAAATAAACCTCTTGTTTTTGCATCGATCTGCATCTCCGTGTCTCACTCGAGGGGCATCTCGAAGTAAGTACCACTGACCAAGGATCTGGGGGTCTTACATTTGGGGGCTTCATCCAGGATTCAAGGGGAAGCCCTGAGCAACCACCAACTAGACTGATAGAAGGGAAAGACCAAGCTCAGCAACAGGCGCCAACTTGTGTTTTTCAGTGTTTGTCTCTCTTGCTTTCACTTTTGACTTGCTCTGGTCTGGTGTGGTCAATTGTGGCAGGCAGACATGTCTTAACTCTGTGATCATGGGGAGTCTGGAGGTTGCTTCAGGACTCCCGGAGGGAGTTGAGAGAACTCCGCTCTTTTTGGAAACATCAAACACAGTGTTTTGGGAGCGAAGTCTTGCTATGACCTGGTTTCTGCACTACTGGAAGCAGCAAACTGTGTGTTGATTGTCTTTCTCTCTGTTCTTGGACCTGGACTGTATGCACCCATGGCTGGGGCAAACTGTCTGTGTGTTTATTGTCTTTCTCTGTGTTTGTTGGTGTTGGTTATCTCGTTCTGTGTTCTTGGACTGGGACTGATGATATTTTTGGACATTGGACAGACTGAATCTACCCCGTTAAACACCCTAGTTAACCACTGGAGGAGAAAACTTGTCAGTAGTAGTAAAGAAAGGAAAGTTAGTTACTCTCTGCTTCTCTGAATGGCCCACCTTCAGAGTAGGAACCTTTGACTTGCAGCCGATCAAAGCAGTAGAGGAAAGAGTCTTTAGGCCAGGATCCCTCGGGCACTCAGACCAAGTGACTTATATAGATACCTGGAAGAATCTGGTGGAGGACTGCCCCCCCCCACCCCCATGGATAAAATCCTTTCTTTCCCCCAACACTCTCCTCACTGGTTCTGGTCTTCAAGACAAAGAAAACACGGGAGGAAGGATCCAGACCTGAGAAGAAGTTGATCCTCCAAGATCCTTCAAGAGCAAACATGCTGCTCCAAGACACTCTTCCTTCATAGCACCCTACCCTTGTCCCCATGGCCCCACCAGTGCCAAGACCAGCTCAGGGATCCTCAACCCATACGGGAGCAGGGCCATTGTATCCCCTTTACTGAAGGGAGGAGCAGGAGGAGACCCCCAACTTCCCGGTCCCACCATGGGGAACCAAAGTCTGAGAGCCATCTCTTGTGATACCATTGGTTCTCCCACTGAGGGCGTATGAATGTCTAGAAAAGGGCAATCGGGCTATGCAATATTGTCCCTTCTCTTAGGTTAACTTTACGACTGGTAGGCCCAACACCCCACCCCCCTTCAGAAGCTCAGGCAAGCAGTCAAGGGATCTAAGGTACAGACCTTATAGAACAGTAACTAAGGTATGTCAGCAAGTAAATGCTTATACAGCAAAAGAGCAAACAGGGCAAGAAACCTAGGGAAGAGCAGCCTGGGGTTTATTTGGAGGTCAATTTTTAAAGAAGATAAGCCAGGAAAATATGGTTACAGATACTTTCTAGTTTTTGTAGATACTTTCTCTGGATAAGTTGAGGCTTTCCCCACAAAGCAGGAAACAGCTACCACAGTAACCAAGAAGATATTAGAGGAAATTTTCCTGAGGTTCAGAGTGCCCAAGTTAATTGGATCAGACAAAATCTGCTTTTGTCTCTAAGGTAAGTCAGGGATTGGCAGAGATCTAATTGGAAGCTCTATTGTGTGTACCATCCCCAGAGATCAGGGAAGATAGACAGAATGAACAGAACCCTAAAAGAGACCTTAAGTAAATTGTCCTTGGAGACTGGTGCTGACTGGGTGGTGTTCCTTCCCCTGGCTTTGTTCCGAGTCTGGAACATATCGTACCGTTTTAACCTGACCCCTTTTAAGATCCTGTATGGGACCCCCACTCCCCTGATCCCAGCTCTTGACACCCTGCCTCCAGAATAATGACTTTTCAGGCTGATGGGGTCTTATGGCTCAATTGCAAGCTTTTCATATCAGCACCAGTAATTGTGGCCGAAACTTAGTGCCCTGAATAATACATAGGCTTTCCACAGAGGTCTCTGATCTGGCTGGGTGTGAGAATTCTGGCAGAGGGAAAAGGGTGGGAGCAGGGGGGGAAGTCACTTCCACCACCACAGCTGATTCCACCTCTGTCTTTCCCTTGTCACCATCTTGGTTACCCAAGACGCCCTGCTCTGAGTCAGGTCAGGCTAGGCCAACAAAAGGTTGACTAGCCTGGAAGGAGTGAGGCAGAGCCACAGGTGATGTCTCTGGAGAGCTGACCTCTTCCCAAGTGTTACAGCTCTTATGACAGAAGCTCTCAGACAATGAAGTAGTTCTCGCACCCCTTTGATGATGATTTAAAGGATTTATAGGTAGTTTTGGTGGTGATTCAGGGTTTGACAGCAGGTACTTCTCATTGGCTTGGACTGAGAGCTTGGGGAAACCTTATTTACATGTGAGAAGGCTTGGTGCTGCTCCTATGTGATTGATAGCCACACACCTCTCCTGCAGGGGGCTGTGGGGGCTGTAACTGTGACAGGAGCCAGGGTTCCAGGGAGCATGACCAAACTCCTTCTGTCCCATGTTCCATGTAGGCAGAAGCTGCCTACCAGGTCACAGGGGTTCAAGGTCGGTGCTCGACCTGGGACCAGGCTACCTGTGCACAGCTCACCTCCTGACAATTGGGTATATGTTAAGAGGCATCATGCTGAAAACTTGGAAGCAAAGTGGAGAGGGCTGTTCCTGGTGTTGTTGACTACCCAGACCTCTGATAAAGTGGATGGTATAACTGCCTGGGTTCGTGTAACTCATGTTGAGCCAGCACCTGAACCCAACGCCAGCTGGATAGCAGTCAGACACCCAAGCAACCCCCTACTGCAAGGTCAGAGAAATCATGAGATGGTTATGGTGTATCTTTCAGCGCTGAGCCTCGGCAGCCCCCACAACCCTACCACGATAACTTGGCAGGTACTCTTGGCCACTGAGCATGTGGCTTGGCCCATTAAAAAGAATCACTCAAATTGGATCTGGTGGCTGAAACTTGTCTTTGATCTCTGCGATTTAGAGGGCCTTGACTCCTGGGGTGTCCCTGCCCTGGAGACACAGGGCAGGGGGGATTGCCCGAATGTGGGGGATTAGGGATGTGTGAATCTAAACCAACACCCAGAAGTGGCCTTGGAGGGTAGAACTTAGGGTGCAGACACCCAAAGTTGAGGAGTTTCCTGTGAGAAACCCCCATATATGTGTGCACCTAAGATGGGAAAAGCCAGCAGCAGGCCCATCAGTGTGAAGGAGCCAACCACTTTTTCTGTGCTACCTGGGGGTGTGAAACATCAGGAAGCACATACTGTAGACCATTCTGGGGGTAGTTAAGGATTCAATGGCTAAGTGAGAGAAGGTCTAGCCAAGCAGAAGAGAGAAAGAGAACAGAGTCAGGGCTGATTCAGAGTTTTGGTTTAACTCCTCCCCTTGGTTAACTACCCTCATATGCACCTTGTTAGGACCCCTAATTGTTCTCCTGCTATTGTTGACCTTTGGACCCTGCATATTGATCAAGCTTAAAGCCTTCATAAAAGAGAGAATAGAAGCAGTGCAGCTGATGGTCTTGTGCCAACAATATGAGACCCTGAGGACAGGTCCTGAAAAATATGAGTTAGTTATCCAAGACCCCTGAGTGTAGCTCCAGGTTTGGAGCTTGTACAAGAAAAGGGGGGAATAAGGGACCCTAAGGAGTTTTTCAGTCCCACACCCTCCTCACAGTTTTCCCCTCCCACCTGAAGTCACGGCTAGGCTAAGTTCCATTCTCCACCCACAGGAACATTCTTAAGTAAAAAATTTCTCAGAATGTACTGACTGATAGTTGCCTGCCCCTCTGGAAAGCCCCAGGTAGAGTTCAAATGTGGGTCATGCTTGCTAGCTAATAGATTTAAAGGTCAATATACTTAGCCAATAAGTTTGAACTATAACCTTGCTAACATAACCTGTGCCCCTAAAAAGTATAAAAACTGCTTGTGATAGCCATTCAGGGTCTCCTTAGTAACTCACCTTGAGGGACTAATTGAAGGTCGACCCTGACACACAGGAAAATAAACCACTTGCTTTTGAAAAAAAAAAGATTATATATTCTTTGAAATCATGTCAATTTTTATTCACTGTTGTTTTATAATTTTATACATACACATTAAGGCCACCTTATTCCCTCCCTTCTTATTCCTTCCATTTAGTCACTTATCAACTAATGTCTACAGATTCCTGGAATGACAACATATTCCAGCATGAGAACCAACCGTTTTGAGTAAAGCAAGCTTACTTGGTTCAGTAGAACTAACGTATCTACCAAAGTCCTTAAGGAATCTCTTTTGGTTGTATTAAAGTCTCCACTACTCAGTATCATCACTTACAAGTGAGACAAACATAATATAGCTCCTTCAGAAAGTAAGTGCATACAAATATGAAAAGGGACCAGGAAAGAGGCTTACATACATCTAGAGCTCTGAAACACCTAGAAGCAGGGAAAGTGTGTCCTTTTGGAAAGGAAAGCTTTTTTTTAATTAATCATTCCATTTGTTTACATCTCAAATGATATCCCACTTCCCAGTGACCCCTCCACAAACTCAACATCCCACTTCCTCCCTCCCCCCTCACCTTTGCTTCTATGACATGATCACCCACCCACACTCTCCTGCCCCACCACTCCAGCATCCACCTACACTGGGGCATCAAACCTCCACAGTACCATGGACCTCTTCTCCCATTGATGTCAGACAAGGCCATCCTCTTCTACCTATGTATCTGGAGCCATGGACCTCTCTCTGTACACTCCTTGGTTTGTGCGCTAGTCACTGGGAGCACTGGGTAGTCTAGCCAGTTGGTGTTGTTCTTCCTATGAGGTTGTAATCCCCCTCAGCTCCTCCAGTCCTTCTTCCAGCTCCCTTACCAGGATCTCTGAGCTCAGTTTGATGATTGGCTCCAAGCATCATCATCTGCATTGGTCAGTTGCTGGCTGAACCTCCCAAAGAGGATCCACACCAGGTTCCTGTCAGCAAGTGCCTCTTGGCAAGAACGAGTCTGCAGACAGGATGTATCCCCAGGTTGGGCAGTCCCTGAATGTCACTTCCTTCAGTTTCTGCTCCATCTTTTGTCCCTGTCCTTCCTTTAGGCAGAAGCATTTCTGGGTTAAAAACTTTGAGATGGGTGTGTAGCCCCATCCCCTCGACCAGGGGTGGTGCCAATCTACTTGAGGTGGTCACTACAAATTCTATATCCCCTTCTCTGTTTAAATCAACCCTGTTAGGTCCTGGAAGTCTCTCTTTCCCTGGGGTCTGGAACTCTCCAGTGGCTATATCCATTCCTTCATTCTTCCCTCCCCCTACATATTTTTATTCGATGTCCTGACCCTCTATACCTCTCTCCTCCAATGTCAGATAC
Organism: Tokudaia tokunoshimensis; assembly: GCA_036184795.1. Taxonomy (NCBI): domain Eukaryota; kingdom Metazoa; phylum Chordata; class Mammalia; order Rodentia; family Muridae; genus Tokudaia; species Tokudaia tokunoshimensis. Next base: position 120,756,699 of record BTHU01000014.1, read on the forward strand.
TGCCACCTTTATTTCCTCCCTTTCCTCTCTCCCTCACAGGTCTGCCTCCCTTTAGCATCCTGTCCCCCCCCCCCCCGCTCAATGAAAGACTGAAGCATACACACCCTGTCTTCCTTCCTTCTAAGGTTCATATGATCTATGGATTGTATCATGGGCATTGTGAGTTTTGGGGCTAATATCCACTTATCAGTGAGTACATACAGTGTGTGTTCTTTTGTGTCTGGGTTACCTCACTGAGGATGATATTTTCTAGCTCTATCCACTTGCCTAAGAATTTCATGAAGTCATTGTTTTTAATAGCTGAGTACTACTCCGTTGTGTAAATGTACCACATTTTCTGTATCCATTCTTCTGTTAAGGGACATCTGGATTGTTCCAGCTTCTGGCTATTATAAAGAAGGCTGCTATAAACACAGTGGAGCTTTTATTCTTATATGTTTGAGCATCTTTTGGGTATATGCCCCGGAATGGTGTAGTTGGGTCTTCAGGTAGAACTATTTCCAATTTTCTGAGGAACCACAAGACTGATTTCCAGAGTGATTGTATCAACTTGCAATCCCATCAGCAATGGAGAAGTGTTCCTTTTTCTACACATCTTTGCCAGCATCTACTGTCACCTGAGTTTTTGATCTTAGCCATTCTGACTGGTATGAAGTAGAATCTCAGGGTCACTTTGATTTGCATTTCTCTGATGACTAAGGATGTAGAACATTTCTTTAGGTGCTTCTCAGCCATTCAAGTTTCCTCAGTTGAGAATTAGTTTAGCTCTGTTCCCCATTTTTAATAGGGTCATTTCATTCTCTGGAGTCTAACTTCTTGAGCTCTTTGTATATATTGGATACTAGCCCTCTATCAGATGTAGGGTTGGTAAAGATATATTCGTAATCTGTTGGTTGCCATTTTGTCCTACTGACAGTGTCCTTTGCCTTACAGAAGCTTTGCAATTTTATGAGATCCCATCTGTCCATTGTTGATCTGATAGCATAAGTCATTGGTGTTCTCTTTAGGAAATTTTCCTTGTGCCCATGTGTTTGAGGCTCTTCCCCACTTTCTCTTCTATTAGGTTCATCATATTTGGTTTTATGTGGAGGTCCTTAATCCACTTGGACTTGAGCTTTGTACAAGAAGATAAGAATGAATCAATTTGCATTTTTCTACATGCAGACCACCAGTTGAACCAATGACATTGGTTGAAAATGCTGTCTTTATTCCACTGGATGGTTTTAGCTCCTTTGTCAAAGATCAAATGACCAAAAGTGTGTGGGTTCACTTCTGGGTCTTTAATTCTATTCCATTGATCTACCTGTCTGTCACTGTACCAACACCATGCAGAGTTTTTTTGTTTTTGTTTTTGTTTTTGTTTTTTGTTTGTTTGGGTTTTTTTTGTCACTTTTGCTCTGTAATATAGCTTGAGGTCAAGGATGGTGATTCCCCCAGAAGTTCTTTTATTGTTGAGAATAGTTTTCACTATCCTGGGTTTTTTGTTATTCCAAATGAATTTGCAGATTGCTCTTTCTAGCTCTACAAGGAATTTATTTGGAATTTTGGTGGAAATTGCATTGAATCTGTAGATTGCTTTCAGCAAGATGGCTATTTTTACCATATTAATCCTGCCAATCCACAAGCATGGATGATCTTTCCATCTTCTGAGATCTTCTTCAATTTCTTTCTTCAGAGACTTGAAGTTCTTGTCATACAGATCATTCACTTGCTTGGTTAGAGTCACAATAAGATATTTTATATTATTTGTGACTATTGGGAAGGGTATTGTTTCCTTAATTTCTTTCTCAGCCCATTAATCCTTTGAGTAGAGGAAGGCTACTGATTAGAACTTCAGACCATTTCCCATTATGGATATCAATGCAAAAATACTCAATAAAATTCTCACAACACTTAATCTGAAAACACATAAAAATAATCATTTACCATGATCAAGTAAGCTTCATCCCAGGAATGTAGGGATTGTTCAATATATGGAAATCCATCAATGTAGTCCACTATATAAGCAAACTCAAAAGATAAAAACCACACGATCATCTCATTAGACACTGAAAAAGGCTTTGACAAAATACAACACCACTTTATGTTAAAAGTATTGGAGAGATCAGGAATTCAAGGTCCATACCTAAATATAATAAAAGTAACATATAGCAAACCAATAGCCAACACAAAACTAAATGGAGAGAAACTCAAAGCAATCCCATTAAAATCAGGGACAAGACAAGGTTGCCCACTCTCTCCCTACCTATTCAATATAGTACTTGAAGTTCTAGCTAGAACAATTAGACAACAAAAGGAGATCAAAGGGATACAAACTGGGAAGGAGGAAGTCAAGATATCACTATTTGCAGATAATATGACTGTATACATAAGCAATCCCAAAAATTCTATGAGAGTGCACCTACTGCTGATAAACAACTTCAGCAAAGTGGCTGGATATAAAATTAGCTCTAAAAGTAACTTTTATTCACCTGATGCAATTGTCATCTAAGAGGATTACTTCTCATAAGCTCATCCTTTCTAGTTATTTCTGAACTCTGAATGACTGGTTCAACTCAGCTATTCTGACCCAAACTCCCCTCTATGCTGATTGTTGCAATGTGGTTTCTCTCAGCTTCTCACTGAATTGCTCTGCTTGGCCTCAAACTACCTCTGATAATTTCTTCTAATCTTTTGGCTCCTTCTTATGATCCGCTTCAAATGCCTCTGCTGACCTGCACAGAACTGTGTAAACTCAGGAACTAACTCAACTCCACTGCACTCACTGCATTGCACTCACTACTACATTGCATTCGCTGCACTGCATTCACCACACTGCACTCAGCACACTGTGCTCACTGCACTCACTACGCTGCACTCACCTCACTGCACTCACTGCACTGTGACTCCCAACTCACTCATTAAAAGCATGTATCTCCTAAGAAAGTCAAATCATATTGGTGAAGACAGAAGCATAGTAAAGTTAGTGAAGAGAGCCAAATGCTATACTCATCTTCTATACACAGGAAGCTGTAGAGGGTATGGAAGGCTCGTACCACCAATATTGGATTATGAACCAGGAAGAATAAATATTTTGTAGTGACCCCAACTTGGGTTTGGAAGAAATATTTTCCACATATAACTGTAAACATAGACAAGTTATTTGACCTCTCTGAATGTCACCATGCAATGCAGTCTTAGTCAATATATGTTGTAAAATTATATAAATTTCTCAAGACCTGAGGAAAAAAGAAAAATAACCAAAACCTAGAGTATTTCCAGACAAAGGTGGATACAAAAAAGAATCTATTACATACAGGAAAGCACCAACAAAGGAAGGTATCTTTAGTAAAATGTTAAAAATCTCCCTGGGATTCAGGCTTCTAATTTTTCTTCCCTTTTGTGTGTTGGTGCTTGAGGCAATTAGATGAGAAATTACCTTTTGAGTATCATCCAAAGGGAAAAGTGGAGCAATCCATAAAAATTTACTGATAAACTGTTTTTTCCTGCATAGCAAAGTTACTGTTTTAAATCAAACATTAGCATTAATAAAAAATACCTTAAATTCCTCTTATATTTCATTGTTGTGCTGGTCCTGTAGCATGTTGAAATGTCAGCTTCTCCCAGACCTTCAAAGACATGAACAACTCTGCTTCCTTCCAAATCTTAGTTCATCTGAGCAATGTCCTTTATTTCTAAGTACATATTTTATTATTCCCTCCAAAGATAAACCACACATAGGAGATCAAATAAAATCTCCCAGTGACCCATTGAAACATGTGACTCTAAACATACAAAATGACCAACTTAAAAATTGCACATCAAAATGAATAAAAACAAAAACTCCTTTTCCTTTTCAGTGACAAATGTATAAGAAAAATAATTATCTGACCACATATGGCATAACTTCCCACACAGCACCCTGAACATTTGAACAGCAGCAGTAACAGCATTTAGTCTTGAGAGGAGATGTAATGGCTCTTCTTGGTGTTGACTTGAATACATTTGGATTTAACTAAATCCCAAGCCTCTGAATACACCAATGAGAGTTTTCTCTTAATTGAGTTATTTAAAGCAAGAATACCCATGATGAATACAGATCTTGTGAGGTAGGAAGACCCACCTTACATCTGGGCCACACCTTCCAGTGGAAGCCCATATAAAGAAAGAGAAGCTTGTTCTCTCTTGCTTGTTCTTGCTTCAGTTCATTCTTTTGTTGGCATTAGTGCCTTCTTCTTTTGTGTTCCAGAATATACTGACCCACTGAAAAATCCATCCTCATGGACACAATGACTACTGGATTCCAGATATGTGTGTATATAATTCCACATGTGTATGGAATGTCAGTCAGCAAGCCCCTATAAGATTGCAATCTCTTCCACTCTTCAGGCATGCGACCAATTACTCACTCCAAGAACTCCTCAACCCCACTGTTCTGCTGAGAGATCATCCCACCTGTACAACTTCAGTAACAGCGTAAAATGGACATACTGGAGAATATTCAAAAGAAGACCAGCCACTGCACTGCACAATTCCCATCTTGTAAGGTAGGTAACGAGCAGAGTTTATTGTGCTAAGAGAACCCTCCTCTCAATCCCTCTGTGACTCACTATTTATCCTATCCCAGATAACTGTGCCACCCTCCCTCTTTCTTCAAGCCTCTAACACAGAGCAGGCTACTGTTATATCATCACACTATGGCAATGTTTTACGGTTACCCTGAAGAGGTGATTTCAGGAACTCCATCACTGTTACTTAGAAGGTGTAGTCTTCACAGTAGTTTTATAAATGTACCACTTCACAGGATCTACACACAAATGGTTTAGACATGCACCTCATCAGGACCTAACAGCAGGGAGCACAATCATGGTCAACTAGAGATCACAGGCCCCTCCATCAGTACACTTGATAGCACTGGGAACCTCTAAGCATGTCATTATCATGCATGCGCTTTTACATAAGGATCAGCTGAGAATCAGTGGCAAATCAAATCTTTAGCATAGCATTGTAGAAGCTCCTATGTTAAATAAACCTTTAAATCTTTAATAAGGTAAAGTAGAGATTATTTTAAACTACCATCTCTCCAATAAAGTTTTTAAATTAAACACAGATGCTCATTTAAGTGTGTGTGCGTGTGTGTGTGTGTGTGTGTGTGTACATGCGTTCTCTCATTCACTCACTCACTTATGAAATTGTAGATGTGCCAAGAGCACCAATTTTCTTGGCAATTGGTCATAAAAGAATTCATCTTGAAAATTGTACCCGTGGATGGTGAAATTGTAAGTGATGTAGATAGCATGGGTGAAATCCTGTGGATTGCCTCATAAATTGCAAACACGGAAATATGAAGGGAAAGGGGTAAGATTATTTCCCAGCAAGCTAAATGTACAAACATCAGCAAGATGTGAATGACAGTCTGGTCAATCAGAGCATGCAGTGACGATGCACGGAAACAGCTGGGCAGCTAAGTCACATTGGTATGAAGTGGAATCTTCCATCTAGGGCCACATCTCTCCAAATTTTTTAGTAAAAAATGTAAGAAGCCATGGAAGTATTTAAAATTGGAGAGAGAAAGGGTTGGCTTTCTAATATGTGGATTCCTAACCCTCAGAGATCTTAACCACAGAGAATTTCTTAAAATCTTTGCTTGAGGGCAGGGAACTGTCTTCGTTTGTTTTCACCCTTATTTCTAACTCATAGTTTTGAGTCCAACATCAAGGTCAGCATCCCAACTATTTCAGTTTTAGTAGTACATATTTAATCATATTGTATTAGGCAGCGATACTTCAAACAATATTTTTGATTTTAAAAAATGTCTAGGTAAAGTAGCAATGTAATGCAATGTGCAAATTGCCATGTATAAGCCATGACAACAGAGAGGAAGTTTGAACATACTGAATCTCTACAACACACAATATAACTTTCCTTACTTTTTAAATATTTTTTCTTTATGTTTTTTATCCTTTGAAATGGTCATAACTGTATACAATATGCCATTCTTTTTGGGTTTTGCTTTTATCTGTTTGTTTGGTTGGTTGGTTTTGGGTTTTGGAAACTGGTTTTCTCTTGTGTAGCCCTTGGCTGTCCTGGGGCTCACTCTGTAAACCAGGCTGGTCTCAAACTCAGAGATCCACCTTCCTTTGAACTCAGAGATCCACCATCCTTTGAACTCAGAGATCTACCTTCCTTTACCTTCCAAGTGCTGGGATTAAAAGATGTGCACCACCACCAGATATCTGTGTATATAATATAATATAATATAATATAATATAAATCATGCCCCAACTCCCTCTCTTTACCTACCCCAGTCCAAATATCCCAAATATATCTCCCATCCCACTTCAAGGCCCCACCCTAACTGAGGGTCAGCTGGATGCTACAGGCAGGAGACACTTTTCTTAGAGGAAATGTGATTGACTATTCCCCATGGCTAACCCAGAGCCATGCGCATATACACAGGCAGCATTCATTAGAGTTGGTAGGTTATAAATCTTTTCCTTCTTAATGCCAAAACAAACACGCAATATGGGAATCATTTACTCCCAATATTATGGGAGCTTCATTATTTGAAATGCGAGTGTGATTTTTATGTACTTTTTGGTATTCATTCCATTGGATTGCAAGTCAACAAAACATAGGACATTTTAAAGCAAGCAAATAACAAAGTTGTCACTATGAATGTAGCAAGCACTCACTCTGCTACTTAATGGAAGCAAGGCAGTTACAGAGAAAGCTGGAAGCAGGCCTATTGGCTGATAAAGGTCACCTATCCGCGGAAATAAGTAGAAAAATGTTTCAATTGTTATTCTCATTCACGCTTTTGGTAAATATGCCATTGTTCTTCCTCCATCTCTCAAAGCAACCTCCCAGAAACCAAAAGAGAAGGAAAAATTCATGGAGCAGCTACTGGACTATATAGCTTATAGCAAATGATTCTTCAATCCTGACAGTGATTTTTTTCTCTTCTTTACGTGTTTTTGTTTCTTTGTTTGCTTGCTTGATTTTATGGTTGTTTTTATTGGGAGGAGGGCTTTCTGGAGATTCCAGAGCAACAAATGATAGTGGCCTAGATGCAGGGGCAGCATCAGAGACACCAAAAACTGAGTCTCAGCCCTTCAGGGCAGGCATGACAGTAAGAGCCAACCCAGGTGGGAAGGAGTTTGACAACCATCATGAAAACAGAGGAATTAATGCACACTGTCAAAACCTGACAGCACACAAGAGATATCTGCATCACTTTGGGAGGTAAAGTTTGCAGAGAACAGTGTGTGTGGGTATGTGTTCATGTGTGTGCAGGCGCATGTTTGTGTGTTCACATGCATGTGCATATGTGTGTAATTGTGTGTGGAGAGCAGAGGTCCACCTTCAGAAGTGATCACCTTGTTTTGGGGTACAAGATCTCTCTTTGGCCTGGAGTTAAGTGCATAGGCTAGTCTGACTGCCAGTCAACCCAAGGGATGGTCCTGTCTGCACCTGTTCATTGCTGGGTTCCAAGAATACACTGCCATGACTAGTCTTTTTAACATGAGTTACAAGAATCAAACCCACATCAAATTGAACTACAACACTAGCCTAGAATCTGTAACTTTGTAAGAAGAAGTAAAGAAATAACTTATGGGAATAACATCTATTGCAAGAGGAAATACAATCAAATCTGACACATTGATGGTTTAAAGCATATATTACAGCTACCTGAAAGCTAGTGGATAACTGGAAAATCTGAACTCTTTACACAGCAAGATAAAGGACTAATTGAAAGTTGGTACTCCTTAAGGACAGTTTATTCAGCCTGTAGTCATTTCTGATCATCTTCATATTTGTTTAAATCAAACTTTCAAAGTAAGAGCCTGGAAGAAGTTTGTGTTGTCTCATAGCTTCCCAATTTAAAGTCCATCTGATTCAAAGCCCATTGCCAGTTATGACAAAGTTCTAGAGGAAGGAAAAATCACAATGTAGATGCTGCTGGGGATGTTACCTGCCAGAGGACCCTCGGGATTCTTAAGACTATAGCACCACGCATTCATCAGCTCATTCATCCATTTATTCAACAAGATATACTTCTTGCATACATTTCTAATATGGCTAGGGTGAAATGGACAGAAGGAGCACGGAGCACATCAAAAGATAATTTATGTTAAAAATCCTTTGAAATGTGCCAAATGCCAAAGTTGATGGTGATGGTAATGCAATCACAGCCTATTGGGGAAAAGCTCCTTAAGTAAAGGAAAATCAATTCTATTTAAGTATAGAAAAGAGATCATTTGTTATCCTTTTTTTTAAAAAAGATTTTCAGCTAAGGAATTCTACACAGGATCTACTTTTCCATTTCAGGTCAGTTAATATGTAATTATAAGAGGATGCTTTGTTTTAATGAGAATTGGGCAACAAGAAGACATACCTTGATGTGGAGAAGCCTTAATTGGAATCAGCTATTTGAATGCTTCCAGGCATCACTCAAAAGAGACTACAACTTTCCTGTTTACAGACACTCCCAAACTTCCCGACTCCTAAACAAGCTGGTTGTCATCAATCAGGTCTCATGAGGCAATTGCATCAAAACTGACAAATAAGTGTAATTATCTAGGATAAAAGGGAAACACAAAGGGAGACCCACTTATGAGAGGATAGGGTCTGGTAGTGGCATCATTATCATCACGTTTGCGCATGAACCCACAGTTACTATTCATGATGTCTGCTCTCAGCTGACTCATGTAAGTAGTTATTTTGACTGATGTCAAAATGTTTTGAAGTGCTTAAAGCCTGTCATTGAAATAAAAGGTTATGTTGAATACAGGAGGATGTAGAAACAATAGAGAAGTACATGCCCTGATGCTAATGAGGTGAACACTGCCACTGGAGGATGCAATGCAAATCGATATTTTCTTTGGAAGCAATGACAGAATGCACTGCATTGACAAGGATAATTCTTATGTCCTTGCATATATCTGAAACTAGAGTGTCTTCTTGTTGAGCAATGTGAAAAACATCTGGCTCATCACACAGTTCACCCCCTTCAAACACACTAAAAAAGCATAATGAAAAGATGGGAGGGGAGAGCTAGCTTGGAATTCCCCAGGATTATAAATGAAGGGACACTGTTTAATTAATGACTTTTTCCCTGTGTAGAACTATAATGATGTCTCTTACAATCATCAAGCTACCAAGCTAATATCATGTAACCAGTGAGGGGCAGTGGAGAGCAGAGGATCAGTGTAAAACAAAAGCGCTACTCGTGCAGAGAGAAGAGATGGGACAGAGGCCATAAAGGATAAACCTACAAAATTAGGGATGTGTTGTGTGATGCTATTCCTGGGGAAACATGAACAAATGTGTGCTCATCCCAGAGAGGGAACCAGTGGCAGACCAAAGTATGAAAGACATCAAAGTCCAGTTTGGTGGCAAGTTTTACTAGGGTTACTTATAGGAGTTAGGCAGATCTGCTGGTCTCTGCTTCCTCCAGGTAACTTGGCTTGTCTGAGACAGATTCTCAGCAGTCTTTATTGCTTCTGTACTTAGATTCTCCATCAGAGATGGAGCAACCTAGAGAATTTGGTCAATTTCAAGGTCTTCTGAATCTATATTGCAGTGTTTGTTTCTTAAGCATAAGAAGTTTCCCTGTAGGGTGGAACCTTTCACCTCCTTTTAGCCTGTTGTTTCCTCCCCTCCCCTGTAAACATCTTGCGAATTAATGAGCTTCTTTTCAGGTCGAGCAGTTTTTATCTAGGAGCAAAGTGAAACATGTGTTTCCTAGCCATGCAGATTTCATACAAGTGGGTGTTTTGTCCTACAAGTATTGGATTAACATGTTTCTCTAGGTGAGAAATAGCAAAAGCTGAAAGAGAAGCTTTGGTCCTCAAACTCCTGGGCACCCAGATGCCTCTGGGAACCTCAAGGAGTTGGGAACAGGGACCATGGGCCTGCAATAAGCCAGCAACAGGCAGAGGGGGATATGTGGGGCGGGGGGCGAGGGGGAAGTCTGCCTTAGCTCATGGTGCCCAGGAGTGCAGAAGGGTTCTCTGTGGGAGACTTAGGTGTGTCTCTGTATATAGCAAAGCCTCCTTCCTGCTGTGGTTCTTGATGGAGACAGTCCTTGCTTGTCCAAAGTGTTGATTCGTAGCAGATGACTTACTCAGAGTTAACCAGAGATTAAATACTTTTTGCAAAAAGGTAGACCTAGGAAGGGAGGCTTATTGACTAAACACTCAAGGTCCCTAGATACCTCATTAGCATGGAGAACTCTAGGTTCTATGTTATGGTCCTCTTAGTGGGTTGTTGTAGTCATGGACTCCAAGATAGTAAACTGGTGTGGAGCTAGTCAGAACTCCTGCCATTCTTAACTAAGAGTTTTATCAAGGTTCTGAACTTTGTTACTGCCTTACTAGTTCTTCTGTCTGTTGGTACAGTCCACTGCCCAACATCCCTCCAGTTCCCCAATGTCCCAATAAAAGCCTACCTATAGTATACCCTGACTTCTACTGCTTAAAAACAATGGTGCTTTCTCACTTGACCTCCATATGCTATACTATATTATCTTCTCTCTTGGGAACCATGAGTAGACTATAATAATTTTGCAGAACATGTTCTTATTTCTCTTTTCGTCTGCCTCTGATCCTACCACATCTTCTCCAAGGCAGTATAGCTATAGTAGTACAACCCAAAAGGAAAATCTGAATGCACTCAAGTCTCAATTAACCAACTCATTATAATGGGCAAGGATAACACTATAATAATGTTGCTAAGATATTTAGTCACTCAAAGATGAAAAATCACAAAGAAGAGAACAAAATAGTATAATGTCTCTTTCTACCAGGTTTGCAGACAAGTAGCATACCTGTTTGATCTGATTTTGATTTTTCGTTTTATTCTTCCTGCCCTTCATCTGGCAGAGATAATGACTAACAATGAACTATTACATGCTTAAAACCCATGTAGAGAAAAAGGTAGAAGAATCAAAGAAGTATTTAATCCTAAAATTACATAAGTAATAATTTTATATTTTGGTTAATTTAAATAATTGCATTTTGGTAAGAAAAATGACACGGCCCTGTTCATAACAGACATTCAGGAAATGGCCATTTTGGTAAATGAAAGAACTGACTGGGATTTTTAATGCAAAAAGAATCAATAAATTATTACTGATTGTTGGGAGGAAAGTTTGTACAATATATGTCATTTTAAAATACATTACATTCAAGAAAATAAGACATTTCCTTTGATGTGCATTCATCTGTTAAGAATCCCAGAACTGGCCCTCCGGTTTCAGTCTCTGGCTTGGGTTTATCCTCTGGCACATCATGTTATATCCAAGTGGCAGAGGGAGACAGCTTAATCACCCAGGAGTGCGGAGAAACTGACTTGCACAGGTAAAAACACGCCTGATGCTCAGAGGTTCATGCCTGGAACCCTCTGGCAGAATCCCTCCAGTTTCCTTCTCCAGCTTGGGACCACTCTCTGCCACCATGTGTCATATCCAAGTGGCGCACAGAGGTAGCTAACCACTCTGGAATACAGAAAGACTGGACAGCACAGGTAGGACCACCTTTAGCCAGACTAAACAGAGGGCACAGAGACAGTATCAAAATTAACAAAGTCAGAAATGAAAAGGGAGATATAACAACAGAAATTGAGGAAATTCAAAAATCATCATATCCTACTACAAAAGCCTATACTCAACACAACTGGAAAATCTTGATGAAATGTACAATTTCATAGATAGATAACAAATACCAAAGTTAAATCAGGATCAAATAGACCATCTAAACAGTCCCATTACCACTAAAGAAATAAAAGTGGTCATTGAAAGTCTCCAAACCAAAAAAAGCACAGGACCAGATGGTTTTAGTGCAGAATTCTATCAGACCTTCAAAGAAGACCTAACACCAATACTCTTCAAATTTTTCCACAAAATAGAAACAGAAGGAACACTACCCAACTTGTTCTATGAAGACACAATTACGCAGATACCAAAACCACACAGGGATCCAACAAAGAATGAGAACTTCAGACCAATTTCCCTTATGAATATTGATGCAAAAATACTCAATAAAAGTCTTGCCAACTGAATCCAAGAACACATCAAAACAATCATTCACCACGATCAAGTACGCTTCATCCCAGGGATGCAGGGATGGTTTAATATACAGGAATCCATCAATGTAATGCACTACATAAACAAACTAAAAACACACACACACACACATGGTCATTTCTTTAGAAGCTGAAAAAGCATTTGACAAAATTCAGCATTCTTTCATGCTAAAAGTCTTGGAAAGATCAGGAATTCAAGACCCAGACCTAAAAGTAGTAAAAGCAAAACATAACAAACCAGTAGCCAACATCAAACTAAATAGAGAGAAACTTGAAGCAATCCCACTAAAATCAGGGACTAGACAAGGCTGCCCTCTCTCTGCATATCTATTCAATATAGTACTTGAATTTCCAGCTAGAGCAATTAGACAACAAAAAGAGGTCAAAGGGATACAAATTGGAAAGGAAGAAGTCAAGCTATCACTATTTGCAGATGATATGATAGTATACTAAAAAATTCCACCAGAGAACTCCTACAACTGGTAAACAACTTCAGCAATGTTGCCGGATATAAAATTAACTCAAACAAATCAGTAGTCTTCCTATACTCAAAGGATAAACAGGATGAGAATGAAATTAGGGAAATGACACCCTTCAAAATAGTCACAAGTAATATAAAGTATCTTGATGTGACTCTAGCTAAACAAGTGAAAGATTTGTACGACAAGAACTTCAAGTCTCTGAAGAAAGAAATCAAAGAAGACCTCAGAAGATAGAAAGATCTCCCATGCTCATGAATTGGCAGAATTAATATAGTAAAAATAGCCATTTGCCAAAAACAATATACAGATTTATTGCAATCCCCATCAAAATCCCAACTCAATTCTTTATAGAGTTAGAAAGAGCAATTCTCAAATTCATCTGGAATAACAAAAAATCCAGGATAGCGAAAACTATTCTCAAGAGTAAAAGAAACTCTGGGGAAATCAGTATCCCAGACCTCAAGCAGTACTATAGAGCAATAGTGTTAAAAATCAGCGTGGAATTGGTACAATGACAGACAGGTAGATGAATGGAATAGAATTCAAGACCCAGAAATGAACCCACATAACCTAGGGCCACTTGATCTTTTTCAAAGGAGCTAAATCCATTCTTTGGAAAAAAAGATAGCCTTTTCAGAAAAAAATGCTGCTGGCTCAACTGGAGGTCAACATGCAGAAGAATGCAAATCAATCCATTCTTATCTCCTTATACTAAGCTTAAGTCCAAGTGGATCAAGGACCTCCACATAAAACCAGACACACTGAAACTAATAGAAAAGAAACTGGGGAAGAGCCTTGAACACATGGGCACAGGGGAAAATATCCTGAACAGAATGTCAATAGCCTATGCCCTGAGATCAAGAACTGACAAATGAGACCTCATAAAATTACAAAGTTTCTGTAAGGCAAAGTACACTGTCAATAGGACAAAGCAGCAATCAAAAAATTGGGAAAAGGTTCTTTATCAACCCTACATCCGACAGAGGGCTAATATCCAATATATAGAAAGAACTCAAGAAGTTACACTCCAGAAAACTAAATAACCCTATTAAAAATGGGGTACAGAGCTAAACAAACAATTTTCAACTGAGGAATAACGAATGAATGAGAAGCACCTAAAGAAATGTTCAACATCCTTAGTCATTAGGGAAATACAAATCGAAACAACACTGAGATTTCATCTCACACTGGTCAGAATGGGTAAGATAAAAAACTCAGGAGACAGCAGGTGCTGAAGAGGTTCTGGAGAAAAAGGAACACTCCTCCATTGCTGGTGGGATTGCAAGCTGATACAACCACTCTGGAAATCTTTTTGGTGTTTCCTCAGAAAACTGGGCATAATACTCCTGGATGATCCTGATATACAACTCTTGGGCATGTACCTTGAGGATTCTCCAGAATGTAATAAGGACACATGCTCCACTATTTTCATAGCAGCCCTATTTATAATAGCCAGAAGCTGGAAAGAACGCAGATGTCCCTCAACGGAGGAATGGATACAGATAATGTGGTATATATACACAATGGAGTACTATTCAGCCATTAAAAACTACGAATTCCTGAAATTTTTCGACAAATGGATAGAACTGGAAAATATCATCCTGAGTGAGGTAACCCAATCACAAAAGAACACACATGGTATGCACTCACTGATAAGTGGATATTACTCTAGAAGCTTGGAATAACCAAGACACATTCACATATCAAATGATGCCCAAGAAGGAGGAAGAACAAAATATGGATACTTGGGTATCCAAGTCCTTTGTAGAAAGGGGAACAAAATACCCACAGAAGGAGATACGGAGACAAAAGGTGGAGCAGAGTATGAGGGAAAGACCATCCAGAGACTACCCCACCCAGGGATCCACACCATATACAGTTACAAAACCCAGACACTATTATCAATGCCCACAAGTGCTTGCTGACTGGAGCTGGATATAGCTGTCACCTGGAAGGCTCTGCTAGTGCATGGTAAATACAGAGGGGGACACTCTCAGCCAGCCATTGAATTGAGCACAGGGTCCCCAAAAAAGGAGCTAGAGAAAGGACCCAAGGAGCTGAAGGGGTTTGCAGTGTCACAGGAGGAATAACAATATGAGTCACCCAGTACTCCCAGAGCTCCCAGGGACAAAACCATCAACCAAAGAGTACACATGGAGTTACTCATGGCTCCAGACACATAAGCAGCAGAGGATGATCTTGTTAGACACCAAAGGGAGGAGAGACTCTTGGTCCTGGAAAGAATTGATGCCATAGTGTAGAGGAATACCAGGACAAGGATGCAGGGAAGGGTTGACTAGGGAAGGGGAGATGGCTTAAGTGATTTTCGGGGGATGAGGGAATCAGGATAGGGTACAACATTTGAAATGTAAATAAAGAATATATCTAATCACTCCGCCATCTTTGCTCCACCATCAGGGCAGTTCGGACCTCCAGATGCAGAGACAGGCAGGCATAATAATAATTGGGTCTCAGGCAGCTTGTGCATACCCTGCTCCCAAGAGCTGGGCAGGTCTGCAGTGACCGACGCGCCAGCCCTTCTGTGGGACTTCTGCCCTGCAGAAGGACCCCCCTCCCCCCCTCTGGGAGAGATCACATACCCCTGCACAGGGCGGGAGCCTACCAGCCTCCCTTTGGTGACCTCTGCTCGGGGAATCCACTACACTGAGCGTTTGGATGTGCAGGGATTCCCCAATATAACATCACTTGGGGCAAGGCACATCAGGGCTCCAAAGTCACTCAGGAGCAGGGCAGGCCCCAAAAATCAGTGCCAGGGGAATCCCGTTAATCCAGGGGGGTCAGAAATAGCTGTGCAGGCTCACAGGAGGTCCAATCAACAGCCAGTGACAGCAGGACCAACTAACACCAGATGTAACCAGATTGCAAAAGGCAAACGTAGGAAAGTTACTAACAGAAATCAAAGTAATATGGCACCATCCGAACCCAACTCTCCAACAGCAGCAAGTCCTGGATACCAGATCACACCCGAAAGACAAGATCTAGATTTAAAATCACTTCTCATGATGCTATTAGAGGATTTCAAGAAGGACACAAATAAATCTAATAAAGAATTACAGGAGATCATGAATCAACAGTTAGAAGCCCTTACAAAGGAAACACAAAAATCGCTTAGAGAAATGCAGGAGAACATGGATCAACGATAGAGGCCCACAAGGAGGCAACACAAAAATCGCTTAAAGAAATGAATCAACGGGTAGATGTACTTTAAAAGGAATCACAAAAATCGCATAAAGAAATGCAGAAGAATATGGGTCAACAGATGGAGGCCCGTAGGGAGGCAACACAAAAATTGCTTAAACAAATGAATCAACAGATAGATGCCCTTACAAAGGAAACACAAGAATTGCTTAAAGAAATGCAGGAGATAATGGATCAACAGATGGAATCCCATGAAGAGGAAACACAAAAATCGATCAGAGAAATGCAGGAGAACGTGGGTCAAAGCAGCAACCAACTAACTGGGAAATGATCTTTACCAACCCTACATCCGACAGAGGGCTAATATCCAATATATACAAAGAACTCAAGAAGTTAAACTCCAGAGAGGCAAGTAACCCTATTAAAAAATGGGGTACAGAGCTAAACAAAGAGTTCTCACCTGAAGAATATCTAATGGCTGAGAAGCACCTAAAGAGATGTTCATCATCCTTAGTCATTAGGGAAATGCAAATCAAAACAACCCTGAGATTCCATCTCACACCAGTCAGAATGGCTAAGATCAAAAACACAGGAGACAGCAGTTGTTGGTGAGGATGTGGAGAAAGAGGACACTCCTCCACTGCTGGTGGGGTTGCAAGCTGGTACAACCACTCTGGAAAGCTGTCTGGTGGTTCCTCAGAAAACTGGGCATGACACTCCCGGAGGATTCGGCTATACCACTCCTGGGCATATACCCAGAGGCTTTACCTGAATGCAATAAGGACACATGCTCCGCTATGTTCATAGCAGCCTTATTTATAATAGCAGAAGCTGGAGAGAACCCAGATGTCCCTCAACGGAGGAATGGATTCAGAAGATGTGGTATATTTTCACAATGGAATACTATTCTACAATTAAAAACAATGAATTCACGAAATTCCTAGGCAAATGGTCAGATCTTGAAAATATCATCCTTATTGAGGTAACCCAATCACAAAAGAACACATATGGTATGCAGTCACTGATAAGGTGATATTAACCCAGAATCTAGGAATACCCTAGACACAATTCGCGTATCAATAGATTTCCAAGAAGATGGAAGGAGAGACCCCTGGTCCTGGAAAGACTGGATGTAGGGGAATTCCAAGACAGAGAAGAGAGAGGGGGTTGAATGGGAAAAGAGGGAGGGAAGGGGGCTTATGGGACTTTCTGGGAGGGAGGAAATGGGAAAGGGGAAATGATTTTGAATGTAAATTAAAAAAACTTAGAACAAAAAAAAAAGAATATATCTAATTGAAAAAAGAAGACAGAACATAATAATAAGAATGAAAAAAAGAATCCCAGATCTGTGTTTACGGTTTAATCCAACCATCTTTATCCATCTACATGCATGAATGTCTGAATATGCAAATTCATTCCACACATACTAAGGGTAGGCTGGATTTGCCCCTAAGGCTCCTGGGTTGGGAGTTTATACTCAATGGATTGATCTCTGATTTGGTTCTCTTAAGCAAGTTATGATAAAAAATAAACCTGACCCTAAATCACTCATGATCCTTCTTTGCATGTGGATGATGGTGTCTCCCTTAGGGAAAGGGAACGTAGATGTGAGCATGTGGAACTGCCCAAATTTGAACTTCCTTCTTCCAAAGTCTGAGCTAAATAATGAGTATGTGTATCTGTGTGTATACTTGTGTGTGTTTTTGTGTGGTGTGTGTGTGTATGTGTGTGTGTGTGTGTAATTCTGAGAATAAAAGGCAGAGGCTTGTACATGTTGGACAAACATTCTGACATTGAGTTAAATCTTCAGTCTCCAGATCTCCTTACTTAAGTGGCCACTTCAAATTCTGCAGGGTGTCTCATGTACTCTGTTGTCCATGAGCCAGTCAAATTAGTCTCTCTTTACAAATTTACCCAGTCTCCAATATTTTATTATAGTAACAAAATATTCTTTAATACAAGGCCTAATTTTTTCAGCTTGATGATATTACATAGTCTGAGGTATTTTTTTCAGAATAATTTCAGCAACTATACATACTGCATGCAGCAATATTCTAACTCTGTTTGCAATGCTAAGAAATTCAAGTTAGTTCAAAAGAGTAACTTATGTTGAGAGAGATCCAACTGGGAATTAAGATAGTGTGACATATGCACTCTTAGCAGATAAAAGTAGAAGAAAGAGACCAAAGATAAAGAAGAATATCAAGATGAATTGCATACCATCCTTTAAGATATATATTTTTTTCTTTCCTGTGGGAACCATCTCTAATGTACAAAGCAAGAAAGATATAATTTAAGATTTTAAACTAAAGCATGTGCACATGAAATCAGATAAAGTTAAAATGAAGTTTTCGTGCTCTCAAAGAATCCAAAAAGATGGCATGATTAGTCAAGTTCTTTTTCTCCTGCTAGCAACTGGTACCCAGAGTTTTTGTATGAGCACTGACAATGCTAGGGATGTCTGATTAGGTTGTCCACCTCTAGATTCATACAGTCCAGAGAGCTAATATATATGTCCATCTCTGGTTCTCTTTGATTAATGAATAATATTATTAATATGAGACCCATAAACAATTTCTCATGGGGCATTTAGCCTTGCCTTGTTATCGTCACAGACTCTCTCTTGTCTTTCTGCATGTCCTTTTCTCTGGTCATCAACAAGTCTGGCTAAAGAGTGTGAGCAACAGGTATTTATGGAGATGCATCACAGGATAAGAACACTTCTGTGAAAGCTTGAGGACCTCTAGCATCTATGTAAAAGCCATGCATGCTCACGCTTGTCTGTAACCCCAACATTAGGACATGGAGACAGTCAGATCTCAGGAACTCATTGACCAGCTAGGCTACCCCAAATGACAAGCTTTAGATCCAACTAGCATCTCAAGGGAATAAAAGGATAGTCTCAAGAGAATCAAGAGAAGACTAATAGATGAAGACACCTCAGATCCTTCTCTGGCATCTACATTCATATGCATGGGCACATACATGTGAATATGCACATACACATGCACACACACGCACACCATATATGGATAACACATCTATCATGCAATTACAAAAACATGTCAAGTTCATCCCTAGTCATAACAATGGCCTTAACTACACAAGGGAAGCTCCTCTTATCCAGCTCTTGGATTCTAACCTAGAAACTTCTGATCAAACCCTTTCAACCACTGAAAAATTACTCACAGTACCTCAGATGGGCCCTCCACCCAGGCCTTTGCAGACCATGTCCTCCAGCTTTGTTGTTCACTAACTAACTGTGGTTCCTTTAGGGCTGTGTTCCCACTATTTCATCTCAGTCACTTTGGTCTCTCTATCATCCCTAAAATCTCCAAGCCCTGCTTTGTCTTCCAGTGTTCCATCTCTTATACCTGGAATTACAGATTCTTGCTTCTAGGCCAAAGCATATAGGTATTCAATGCTAAGATCCTTGAGTAGTAGAGATGGATAGATCTCCACCACCACCATACCCAGTGTGTGTGTGTGTGTGTGTGTGTGTGTTACATGCTATAAGCATATCCACAGGTTCAGCAAAATCTTAGTAACTATATGTTAAATGACATTCTTGTGAATAGACACCTCATCATAAAAGCACTATTTCTGTGAGGTATGTCTTCTCAGATCTTCCCTGCCACTTCACTCTCATCATCCAGTTATTCATTGCCTTTGGAGAACTTCTGGACCTAATGAACAGTGTCCCCCAAAGCTCTTGTGAAATCCATGACCCCCTCTAGTGGCTTTGCATAACTTCATGTTATAGTGTTTAAAAAAGCATTCACTTGAGCTTGTTCCCAGGGATAATTTTAGATATGCAAAACCTGGAAAAACAACTCCCATAGGAGTAGCTTGTGACCTCTAAATAGTATACAAATGACTCTTTATGTTGGTTTTCTTTTCCTTTCTTTTCTTTCCTTTTTTCTTTTCTTTTGAGGGAGGGAGGCTTCTCTGTGTAGCCCTGGCTGTACTGGAACCAAATCTGTAAAAAAGGCTGACCTCAAACTCATAGAGATTCTGCTGCCTCTTGAGTGCTGGAATCAAGGATGTGCACCGTGAATACCCAGCTTTAATACAGGCTCTTAAAAACTAATGTAAGTATGTTCTTTTACATTGTTGGTCAATGCTAAAGTACAAGCACATTCTGAAACAGCATAAAGCTTAAATCATTGTTTTCTAATAAAATTTTCTTTTAATTGTGAAGAAATAGCATAAAGGACCCTAGATTAACAAACATCAACCACATGTAGCTAAGCTCACTGACCCATTCTGATGTTAAAACATCTGTTAATAACTCTCAGTGATTGAAATTGTTCTTAATAGCTAAAGTTCTATCTTCCATGTTCCCATAGATTGCATCTTCTTTAGCCATGCTACACAAGATATTATATGCCTGCACTAAGTTCAAGAGACTTTTTTTCTTTTTTCCTCACTAAATGAACATATAATTTTTCTAAAAAGAAAAAAAATATGGACTATCTATGAGAAATCTTTCCAAAAAGAAAACAAAAAGGCTCAAATGTGTTTTTAATGATGATGGGATTGATGTTCTCTTGCAAGATGTCAGGAAAGGCTTCACCCAAAAGGATCCTGGATGACTCCAGCAAGAGTCTGTGGAATAAGAGGATTTCAAATGACAGGAGAAGTGACTCTTCAACAAATGCAAACACAGCTCAGGTCACCCAGGAAGCCACTTGAAAATGCTTCTTCTTATTTAAAAGTTACATTTAAATTTTGCTTTAAAGTATATGTGTGTTTTGCCTCCATGTAACTCTCTGTTTATGCAGTGCTCCCAAAGAACAGAATTGTAGATATAGACAGTTGTGAGCTACCATGTAAATACTAGGAACTGAACCCATGTCCTCTGAAAGAGCAAGAGTTGCTTTTAATCACTAAACCAGCCCTCCAAGCCTAAAGATTGCAATTTTAATCTCCTCCATATATTATTTTTCTGTGATATCAAAAAATCACATATCACACAGCATTGAAAGACTAGATCCTGTTTGGCATGGTGTTACAGAATACAAGTTCCAGCTATCAGAAGGGTGAGGCATGAGGATTGAGTGTTCAAAGCTAGCCTGAGTTTTACAGTGAGATCATTTGCCAAAGTAAGCAAAAAACAAACAAACAAAAAAAGATTGGAACCTAGTTTTAGATTGTAGGATGCAGCTTTCTCATCCCCAACACTACCTGCAATCCTTTTATATGAAGAAGGAGTCAACATGTTTACATTTTCTCACTGTTATTTTTGATTTTGCCTAGTCTGTATCCCTGAATAATAACTAAAGCAGAAGGAAAATTAAGACAGGTTATGCATAATCCATGAATATGGTAATGGTTTGAATAGCAATGGGCCCCATAGACTCATGTGTTTGAATATGCTTGGCCCTCAAGGATTGGGACTATTAAGAACTGTGGCCTTTCCTAGAAACAGTGTGTCACTGTGGAGATAGAGGTAGGCCTTGAGGTCTCAGATGGCCAAGCTAGACCTAGTGTGGTATTCATTTCTGCTGCATGCAGATCTAAATGTAGAATTCTTAGCTCCTTCTCCATGACCATGTCTGCCTAACGAAGATGGGATTGTTGTTCTCATGCAAGATGTTATGTTTCCCGCCATGATGATAATGGACTAAACCTCTTAAACTGTAAACCAGCCTCAATTACATGTTTTCCTTTATAAGAGTTGTCATGGTCACAGTGTCTCTTCACAGCACTAGGAACTTAAGACAACTATTAAAACTAGAAATGAGAAAATGTATAAAATACAAGTAAGTAATGTTTCATATGAGAATGGATAAGAGGAGATATTGAGATAAAACAAACCATGATGTATGAAAACTACTAATACAGATTAAATATTGGACAAACTAAGATGACTAACAACACTTAGCAGAGGGTTAAGGAAGTACAGTCATGAAACAATAACATGAGAGCCACTATGCATATCCAAAAGATGCCGCAATTTCATTGAAAAGATTCTTTTCAAAGGACCTCTGCCTCTAGAGGTTTATGCAAAGACAAATGCAAACCCTTACATAACTTTGTGTGATTAGCAACAATTTTATCTACCCCGCAAAGCTAAGGCACTATGCTTCTATGATGTAAGAAAGCATGGTAACTAATTTCAATATTCCAACCAAAAATATCTAGCAGTAGATGACTCCCATCTCCAGACAACAACAATAGAAATGCTTCCAGACACATAATAAAAGTTAACCTCCATTTTCTTATGTGGATACTAATTTCTAGTAGCTTTAATGTTGAGAATTTTTTTAAAAAAAAATTATGATTGTCTTTTAGAAGCAAAATAATATACTTGTTCAAAGTCCCAGACAGCTTTTATTCTCCCAAATTCATTCGCTTTAAGTATGGTGTTTGGGAAATTTTTTAAGTGAGATGAAACCTGCTATATGACTCGTCTTTGCAATTAGAAGATTATAAACTCCAGAGGTTAAAAGACAAGGGCCTTTTCATTATGAGGTAACAAATCAAAGGGCTGTCAATAAAATCAAAGCTTCCAGTTTTCAGAAGCACTAGTGAGCACCTTGGGGTACCAGTATCCCTATCCTTCAGGCCTCTGCGATGGAATATAATAGACAACATTACCAAATATTCCTTACCAAACTTCAGGCCTTTCTATGTCATTTTTTCCTCTCTAAATGTCTCATAAATATAATGCTAAGATATGATTAAATTTCCTTGATTAACCAATTTAAAATCAAGATGATCATTCATCTAAAATGAACAATTGTTTATATATAATGAGTCACTTGTATAAGAGACTGTTCATTATAAAATGTGCATATCCATTCCAGTGTTTGAAAACAGAAAGGAAAGCCTGAACATCCTTCAACCTCTTCATGTGATCTGACATAATACTAGCATTAAAGATATATTTAGTTAAGAAGGAAATAAAGCCATAAAATAAAAGTGTAGATTTTTCATTCAAGCTATTAGAAGCCTTGATCCAGAGTGTGGTTTAGGAAGCCTCTGTGCCATCGATTACAACATGCCTTAGTTTTATGAATTATAAGAGTCACAGGGGTGTCTATAACAGGAAAAAGCGTGCCATTTCTCCCTGGTCAGACAGTAGCAGAGGGTCAGCCATGGACCTGAACATTAAGACTGAAATACCAAGGGTCAGGATCAGGACACTGCCAATACCACAAACTGGTCCCCAAGTAGAATCAATAGAAATTCTATGACCTACAAGACAAAGAGCTCCATTCCCAATGTAAATGAAAAGAAATGAAGCAATAAGAATGAAGATTCAGCTATTTAACTTGGGTTTTTTGGTTGTTTCATTTCGGTGTTGGTGGTGTTGGTGGTGTTGGTATTGGTGGTGGTGGTGGTGGTGGTTTTGGTTTTGGTTTTGGTATTGGTTTTGAGACAGGGTCTCCTATAATCCAGGCTGACCTTGAATTCGTTATGTACCTGAGACTGGCTTTGAACCCCTGACCTTCCTGTAGCTATCTCCCAAATTCTGGGATTACAGGTGTGCAACATCACTCCAGACTTCCTTATCTAAATATAGATTATTTGTATATTATATATGGGGACACCCTGGGCAGAGCCTATGTAATATTTTGACAATTTAGAATAAACAATTATCTTGGATCATTCAAGTTCTATTTTTTGAAACAGGAGATGGGAGTGTGTGTGTGTGTGTGTGTGTGTGTGTGTGTGTGTGTGTGTGTGTGTGTGTGTGTGTGTGTCTGTGTGTCTGTGTGTCTGTGTGTCTGTGTGTTTGTGCCAGAAGCCAGCCCCAGTGAGAGGTGTTTCTTCTTGTGCTTCTTCTTGAGGCAGTGGAAGGGGAAAGAGCATCAGCAGGGGTAAGACTTTGTCTTATGAAATTCTGGGGTAAGATTTTGGGTTCCTGTATAATAAAAAGTTTACTTTATCTTGTTTGTAACTATTATGAAGGGTGTCATTTCCCTAATTTCTTTCTCAGCCTGTTTATCCTTTGAATATAGAAAGGCTACTGATTTGTTTGAGTTAATTTTATATCCGGCAACATTGCTGAAGTTGTTTATCAGTTGTAGGAGTTCTCTGGTGGAATTTTTTGGATTGTTTAAGTATACTATCATATCATCTGCAAATAGTGATAGTTTGACTTCTTCCTTTCCAATTTGTATTCCTTTGACCTCCTTTTGCTGTCTAATTGCTCTAGCTAGAACTTCAAGTACTATATTGAATAAATATGAAGAGAGAGGGCAGCCTTGTCTAGTCCCTGATTTTAGTGGGATTGCTTCAAATTTCTCTCCATTTAGTTTGATGTTGGCTATTGGTTTGCTGTATATTGCTTTTACTGTGTTTAGGTATGAGCCTTGAATTCCTGATCTTTCCAAGACTTTTAGCATGAAAGGATGCTGAATTTTGTCAAATGCTTTTTCAGCTTCTAATGAAATGACCATGTGGTTTTTTCTTTGAGTTTGTTTATGTAGTGGATTACATTGATGGATTTCTGTATATTGAACCATCCCTGCATCCCTGGGATGAAGCGTACTTGATCGTGGTGAATGATTGTTTTGATGTGTTCTTGAATTCGGTTGGCAAGACTTTTATTGAGTATTTTTACATCAATATTCGTAAGGGAAATTGGTCTGAAGTTCTCTTTCTTTGTTGGATCTTTGTGTGGTTTTGCACATGGAGTTACCCATGGCACCAGACACATAGGCAGTAGAGGATGGCCTTGTTGGGCATCAAAGGGAGGTGAGGCCCTTGGTCCTGGAAAGGCTAGATGCTTAAGTGTGGAGGAATGCTGGGACAGGGAAGAAGGAGAGGGTTGATTGGGGAACAGGGAAAGGGGAGATGGATTATGAGACTTTGGGGGGCGGGGGGACCCGGATAGGGGACATTTGAAATGTAAATTAAGAATATATCTAATAAAAAAACTTTTAAAAAAAGTTTTTTTTCTAAGTCTAAGTTACTATGCTATTGTAGTTGACCTGCCTTCTGTGTTCCTCTGAAGTCTGAGACTGCAGTCTCATGCACTTAGCACCTCATCCTAAAAGAGCAGGAGATTAAGTAAAGTATTAGTTGCTAGAGCCTTTTCCCTATTGTCCAGATGCCTCTTGCTTATCAGGCTAGGGGAAGGTTAGAACAATAAACTTCTATTGATCCAGGAGAAGAGAATAATACTCCCAGAAAGAAAAACTTTTACATAAGTGTATATGCACAATCTCACATAAGTTCATACACAGCTTCAAACATAACAGATTTCATTTACACATTTACACACAAATTCAGTAGGGCCCAGCTTGCATGCATTCTCACAGTTTCATACTTACACACACACAGGCATACATTATCACAATTACATACACATTCATACTTACATATGCATATGGATCAAAAGACCAAGCACCAGTGCAAGAAGAACTCACTCATTCTAGATGAAAAATGGACTCCAATATTTTTTGCATCGAGAAAGAAAAAGCTTCCACCCTTTTAATGCTAAATCAATTAGATCCATGTTTGTAAGAAAAAAACTTTGTTTCTTTTAATAAGACTAAGCCTGTCTTGTCCTTACCATGGGGCCTGTTCTGTCCTCTCCCTCTGCTCTCTGCAGTGTCTTCTTTTTTCCTGTTTCTCTCTGCATTCTGCACACAGCCCTCTTAGTTTTTTTTTTATGTTACCTCTACTATCTAAGTTATTCCACTCTGCATTCTCCATCTAATCTTGTTCTCTTCTGTCTAAAGATTTCTCTTCAGTTCAGTTCCTCTCTTGGCTCTGTTCCTCTCATCTCTATTCCTCTCACCTAAATTCTTCTGGTCTCCTCTTCTCTTTGTCCTCAGCCCTTAAACATCTTTTAGAATACATGATCATATGTTACAAAGTTCACCACAAGTTCACACAAAATCCCAAGTCATAAATTAAAATAGACGTTTTCAACAGAGAATGTTTGCATGCACATCCATTAGGAGTAATTATCTAGCTAAACATGTATCACTTGTCTTTCACAAGTTCATTGAAATTTTAAAACCATAACTAAGTTGTTAGTTAAGTTTTGTATAGATAAACCCAGTCAATATTTTATTTTCTGTCCTAGTACCTATAATAAATCCTAGTTCCCTTTTTATGGCCTTTTTGGTTAATTGTTTTACAACCTCTTGGAATGTGCTCTGAGTAGGAGAAAGTCTGGTTGCCATCAGAACAATTAACTGGTGACACTTGGGAGACTGGCAGAGTTCTCACTGCAGTTTTGGCTATCAGAAAATGACCTAGTAATAGTCCCATTTTAAAAGAGCTTAATAATCACAGATATAATTTTAGGAATTCTTATAGGATAATCATTAAAACTTAAGTCATCTATTTGTCTACGTAGCATCGCTATAAGACAGTACATCTCCATGTATCTGCAGATTTCTGCTCCAAAGGGTGTGCTATTATTTATTGATTATTATATATGTTTAATAATAACAGGAAAAGCATATAAAATAGCAGGAATCTTTCCTAAAATTAGTTCCTCACAGCCTTGCTTCATGAGGGCTCACCTGTCGCAGATTATATAATAATCTGAAGCAGGCCATTTCAGGATGATCTCCTGCTAGTATAATAGCTTGTCCCATTATGGCTCCTGATGTGTGTGTGTGTGTGTGTGTGTGTGTGTGTGTGTGTGTGTGTGTGTGTATGCTCTTGTGCTCATGCCCTAGATTAAATGAACTCTGTTTTTAAAGTACTATACTTTTGGATTTGTGCCTTCCATTGCAGTATGGTAGACCTACATGGACCTCCATCCTTAAAGAAAATGACTCTCCTCTCCCTGCAGCTGACACTTGCTAATAACTTCTCAGTGAGGGGTGGGACTTTATGTCTGTCTCCTTCCTCTACACTAGACTTTGTCTGCTTTGAGCTTGCATAGGTCTTTTACATGCTGTCACAACTGCTGTGAATCCACATGCATAACTGCCCCAGTGTTTACAGAAAACTTTCCTTGTAGGCATGCATACCCCCTCTTCCACAACAATGTTCCAGCCATGGGAGGAGGGGTTTAACATAGAAATCCCACTGGGGCTGAGTATCCACAGACTTTTATTCTCTGTACCTTGGTCAGCCATGGGTTTCTGTGTAAACAGACATCTACTATGAGAAGAAGCTCCTCTGATGAAGCCTGAGAGCCACACTAATCGGTAGATACAATAAGTTGTCAGGAGTCAGTTTAACACTGTGGTCATTTAGCAAAATAAGAGTGGTAGCCTCTCTTAGTTACAGGCTCTTGGCCCTGATAATGGTGTCAGGCATGGGTTTCATCTTGTAGATCAGGCCTGAATTACAATCAGAAAGTAGTTGATTACTTCCATGACAGTTGTTTCACTGTTATTCCAGTGGGTATGTCTTGCCAGGCCTGTCATCATTATAACCCTTAGAGTTCAGAGCTGGGTAAGACTAATGATTGCTTTTCTCTGCTGATAGCATGCCTAACACCTTCCAGCAATATGAAAGCAAGCTAGTAGGGAGGAAGAGTATACAGGCAGCAAAAATCTGACTTGATGAGTTTTTAAGAAACTGAAGACCAGGACACAAAGTTGGCTAAATAGGGAAAGAGGATAGATCACATAGGCATTGAGGGAAGGGGTCAAAATGATTGAAATACATTGTATAAAAATCTCGAAGAGTTCATAAAATTTGCCACAAAAATACTGTATTTTGATAGTTTTTTTATTTTAAAGCAAGCATACTATCTCTGAAGACTTGAACTTACAATTATTAGTATAAATAGACCCTAACTTTAACAGTCGTGTACCATTGAAATCCCTTTGTGCCCCACCCAAGACAATCAGCCCTACCCAAGACATTCAGCTCTCACATAGTCGAGGCTGTCTTCTATCTCTCCATCTCTCTATCATCCTTTCCTGTCTGAGTATACACTGAGCAACGCTGTCCAGTTTTTCCCCTATCTCTAGATGCTTTCTCTTACTCTGGCCTCACTGACACTATGTTCCCCCAGAATCCATGTGAAAAATCCCAGAGGATGGCACAAATTTTTTAATAGCAGAGACTGATTACTGAGGATCAGTGATCAGACACCATTGCCTACCGTGAGCACTCAGACTAGTGAGAAATTCTGTCAAAAATTAACGGGAATGGTGTAGCACTTAAGGAAGAGTGTCCTTTGATTCTCATCCTCACACACACACAAACATAGGGTGAGAGGAGCTCCAGATACATCTACAAGCTACCCTTCTCAGGTTTATAAAGCCATCAATAATTTGAGTTTAATTCAGGAAAATAATATTTTTTATCCAAAAGTACCTCTCCAACAGACTAAAATTATACCTTAATATAATCCAGGAATATTATGATTTATCAGCATATATTGTTTTCATATATAAAATATCACACAGTACCACATAAATGTGTACAATTGCTACATCTTAATATATGAAGATGGACTTAAGCAAGGATTCCCAGCCTAATACAATCTGCTCCGGCAGTTGCAATGAAAAATTCAACTGAAAGCATTACTAATAAATACTTCTCTCTAGGAGGAATAATGTATTGCTAAGCAACCATGGTTTTTTATTTTTAAAAATCTATTTGTCTCCCAATATATAGAGTCACATTGTTCGTCTTGTGAATAGCTGTAGTGGTAACTATTGTAGTTGTGGTTTGGCAGCAAAACCTCACTTTTAATATTTTAGTTAGGTCTGCTTAACATGTGAAATTGCCTCCACTGATCAGTACAACAGTTCCACAGTGACTGAACAGTTATTCTACCATTGTAGTGCTTCCCCAAGGCTGTAAATTTCATAAGCAAATGTGTATAAGTAGACCACATATTGACAATTTTATTCCCAATAAGTTCTTTGAATTCATTGCCCATCCCCACAATGTAGGCTCTGGGGGTGGAGCTCAGATCTTCAGAATTGGTGGCCAGTACCTTTGCCTACTGAGCCATCTTACTGGCCCAACATGTCCTTTTCTTAATGCATGGGTGCTAGACATAGAGACACAGGCATGAATGTAATCCTAGGGCTTGTGAAATTCAGCAGAATGATCATTAGCTCAAGGACAGCCTAGGATATATGGTGACATGCGGCTCTCCCTCCCAAAAAATAATTTTTAACCCAATAATTGTTTGCCTTCAAAATACTAGCCCTGGCTAGGATAATAACTACAACTATGATTAAAGAATTACTTTTTAATGTGAAAAATATCTCACTCTGAGAAGTAAAGTCAGAAAACTTCAGGAAGGTAGATGGGTTCTGTACTCACTCTACATATAACAGAACTTATCTTTGACTGTTTTCATAATTTCTAGCTCTAGGAAAGGCATTAATCTTTCAGTCAGTCATGTTAAAATGTCTCCATTCCTTGGTTGTTGCCATTCTAAATCTGGCTTCATTCTACAGTATATATAGAATATATCTGGCCATATATTCTGAATAGACTTTTTCTTTTTATTGATCTAAGTCACTCAGAAATTTATTTAAAAATTAATTACTTTAATGCTGCTTCTTCCAAGTCTCTCAAATATCCCTAGATCTTCAGCAAGATATGTTTTAAATTTTTATTTATACTATCCTGTGTATATGAATGCTGGGAGGGAAGTACTTTAGAGGAAAGTTCACCAGTTTCATAATAAAATTAAATGAGCATATTTACTGAAAAGAAATGGAAATTTATATACAAAAAGCCTTTTAGGAGTGGGGTTGAAGGCAGAAATTGACAAAGAAGAGTATGAAGTAAAGGTCTTGATCATTCCATAGTTGGATACATTTGTCAAAAGTTATCAAATGATGCAGTTAGAATTTGTTGATTTCTCTGAATGTAATTTTTAATTTTAAAAAGAAGCCATGGATATTTAATTTGCAATGCATATACAAAATATGTACAAAATTAGACAC
This sequence comes from Tokudaia tokunoshimensis, assembly GCA_036184795.1. Lineage (NCBI taxonomy): Eukaryota > Metazoa > Chordata > Mammalia > Rodentia > Muridae > Tokudaia > Tokudaia tokunoshimensis. The sequence goes on from BTHU01000014.1 coordinate 120,786,253, forward strand.
AATGCACATATGCTTTATGCTATGTATATAAAATGAATGTACTATGAATCATTTAGATATAAAAATTATTAATATTTGAACTCAAGGTAAAACTACCTGAAAATAGGTACACTGAGAAATGAGAACATGTTTTAAAGAAAATATAAGAAAAATCTTACAATAGAAAAATTTTAGCTAGTTTATGTGAATTCTTTCAGCTTCTTTCTTTGCTTAAAAATGATCAAAATGAAATACTGAGAAGAAGGTTTTTCTTTCTGTGTGATCTTGTTCATTTTTGACACTTTGACTCCAGTTTCTCCATTTTCGAGAGCAAGCTGATGCTGTAAGTTTTATCCACACCATGGTGGCATGAACTAATTCATGCATCTCTATCACACCTCATCTTCATACTCAGACCAACATAATCTCTCATATCCCTGGTATAATAGCCAAATAATTCCTAGTTTCCATTTAAACTGAGATGATATCCAAGGATTCCTAACTGTGCTGGTATCTCATCACTTACCTAGAAGTGGCCCAAAAGCCCAGAGCCTTGGTTACCAAGGTTACCAGCATCTTCTGATTTATATTATCATTCATTTGGACCTACAGATTTATCTAACTTTTCTGTAAATTACAGAATGTTTAGTATATGATACCAAAAAGCCATTATGTTTTTAATCCCCCACATTGTCATGACTTGAACCCACCTATTTTTTGTGGACATGGGGGTCATCTTGTATATGTAGACACAGACTCTCTCTGAATTGTGGCAGCAACTTACATAATTTATACTACACAGCATATAATCAATAATTCTCAGTGAGTTCATGATTTTGATTTCAAATTGAAATGTTTAAAGAGTATAAATTATACATCACAAATATTATTAATATTTGAGATTTAGTTATCACCACAAAGTGTGACTTATGGCATAGTCTAATTTACAGACCAGAAAATTTAGGCTTAATGAAGTTGAATAAATTTCCCAAGGTCAGACATCTGGCAAACAGTAGATTTGAGACTCAAACAGATAGTTCTTTGATTCTAGAGTCCACATTACCATATAAATTATTAAAATGAACTAAAAATGGAGGAACTGAATAAATGAATAATTAAGATATAAATCAAAGATAACTCTTTTAAACTCTCTAGTTACAACTCCCTTAGAATATGTGTTTTTCTTCTGTGTACTTAACTGAGCAAAAATGTTTCCAGTGCATTTCAGACTCAAGGAACATGTTTCTTATATTAAGAGTTCATACTGTTAATCCCACAGATGTGAGAAAGACAACTGACCCAAATCATGATCTAAAAATTAATTAAAGGAAACAATTAATTAGTTAATTAAAGCTTTCTTTTATTTGTATACATAGGCTTACTCTCCCTAAAGGTGGGGTTCAAGAGATCAGCATTGGACATAAGTAAGCTAAGAATTTTTATAGTTCAAAAGTAGGGGATTTTCAAATGTGGGATTTGGCAGACAAACAGTTGGGGTTACAGAAACAGAACGTAAGCATAAGAAGTTGTTCATAACAACCTCCTGAAGCAAAGACATTGTTGCAAAGTGGTTATTACAAGGTGATCATAACAATGTTTTGAAACAAAGACACAGTAGGTGTTTCCTGGAACAGGTATTACAGAACCATTTGTAGTTAAAGTTATAGGTGGAGCATAGCCCAATCCTTGAGAAACAGATTTAATCATAAACAGGAATGAATCCAGTTTGTTTTTATTTTAAGATAGCTTTTATCCTAAGATGGAGGCAACCTGGTTTATCAGTACAAATACCTGAAGTACTAGAGCAGTGCTGAAAAAAGTTGAGTTAAGTCAATAAAGTGATTGCCTTGCAAGCATGGGGATCTCAAATTGAGCCCTAGAACCCAGCTTTAAAAACAAAACAAACGGTGTATGCAGCTCCCAAGTGCTGGGCTGATCTGCAGTAACCAGCGCGCCAGCTCTGCTGTGGGACTTCTGCCTGGCAGAGGGACCCCGCACTGGGCGGGAGCCTACCAGCTTCCCTTCCGCGACCTCTGTTCCGGTAGACTGCACTGAAGAGACAGGTACCCAGGCTCTCCCCAATATAACATCACTTGGGACACGGCCTGTTGGGGCTTCCGCCTGCGCCCAAGAACGGGACAGCGCTGTGGTCGTCTGGGTGCCAGATCTGCAGGCCATCGCCTCTGCAGGGTGAGCGGCGCCACGGAGAGAGTGCAGAGTGCACTCCGCCATCTTTGCTCCAGTGGCCTGGAAGTTGGGACTGCCAGGCTCTGAGACAGACAGGCATAATAGCACTTGAGTCTCCAGCGGATTGTGTGTACGTGGCTCCCAAGAGCTGGGCAGATCTGCAGTAACCAGCGTGCTGGCTCTGCTGTGGGACTTCTGCCTGGCAGAGGGACGTCCCCTCACCCCCCCCAATCTAGGAGAGATCACACACCCCTGCACAGGGCAGGAGCCTACCAGCATCCCTTTGGCGACCTCTGCTCCAGGAATTCACTACGCTGAGCCTTTGAATGTGCAAGGACTCCCCAATATAACATCACTTGGGGCAAGGCACATCAGCGCCCCAAAGTCACTCAGGAGCAGGGCAGGCCCCAGAAATCTGTGCCAGGGGAATCCTGGTAAACCAGGGGGGGCCAGAAATAGCTTTGCAGGCTCACAGAAGGTCCAACCAACAGCCAGTGACAGCAGGACCAACTAACATCAGAGGTATCCAGATGGCAAAAGGCAAACGTAGGAATGTTACTAACAGAAATCAAAGTAATATGGGACCATCTGAACCCAACTCTCCAACAGCAGCAAGTCCTGGATACCCCACCACACCGGAAAGACAAGATCTGGATTTAAAATCACTTCTCATGATGCTATTAGAGGATCACAAGAAGGACACAAATAAATCTAATAAAGAATTACAAGAGACCATGAATCAACGGTTAGAAGCCCTTACAAAGGAAACACAACAATCGCTTAGAGAAATGCAGGAGAACATGGATCAACAGATGGAGGCACACAAGGAGACAACACAAAAATCGCTTAACGAGATGAATCAATGGGTAGATGCACTCACAAAGGAATCACAAAAATTGCATAAAGAAATGCAGAAGAATATGGGTCAACAGACGGATGCCCATAGGGAGGCAACACAAAAATTGCTTAAAGAAATGAATCAATGGTTAGATGCCCTTACAAAGGAAACACAAGAGCTGCTTAAAGAAATGCAGGAGACAATGGATCAACAGATGGATTCCCATGAGGAGGAAACACAAAAATCGCTCAGAGAAATGCAAGAGAACTTGGGTCAACAGGCAGAAATCCTGAAAGAGGTAATGCAAAAATACCTTAAAGAAATACAGGAAAATACAAACAAACAAGTGAAGGATCTCAGCAAATCCATCCAGGAACTAAAAAAGGAAGAAGAAACAACTAAGAAATCACAAAGGGAGACAACTTTGGAGATAGAAAACCTTGGGAAGAAATCAGGAGTCATAGTTGCAAACATCAACAATAGAATACAAGAGATGGAAGAAAGAATCTCAGGTGCTGAAGATTCCATAGAAAGCATTGACTCAACAGTCAAAGAAAATGCAAAATGCAAAAAACGTGTAAGGAAGGAGAGACCCCTGGTCCTGGAAAGACTGGATGTAGGGGAACGCCAGGACAGAGTAACGAGAGGGGGTTGAATGGAGAAAAGAGGGAGGGAAGGGGGTTTATGGGACTTTCGGGGAGGGAGGAAACAGGAAAGGGGAAATGATTTGGAATGTAAATTTAAAAAAAATAAAATAAAATAAAAAATAAAAAAAAAAGAAAGAAAGCATCGCCTCAATAGTCAAAGAAAATGCAAATGCAAAAAACATGTAACCCAAAACATCCAGGAAATCCAGGACACAATGAGAAGACCAAACCTAAGGATTATAGGTATAGATGAGAGTGAAGATTTGCAACTTAAAGGGCCAGTAAACATCTTCAACAAAATTATGGAGGAAAACTTCCCTAACCTAAAGAGAGAGACGCCGATGAACGTACAAGAAGTCATGATAAAACCAAATTTTCACAATATCTTTCCACAAATCCAGTCCTGCAACGGATAATAGGTGGAAACCTCCAATACAGGGAGAGAAACAACACCCTGGAAAAAATGAGATAATAACCTTCTTAAATCAAACCCAAAAGTAGATAACCACTCAAACATAAAGATAGCGTCAAGAATGGCAGATGGCAATAACCACTATGCCTTAATCTCTCTTAATATCAATGGTCTCAATTCCCCAATTAAAAGATAAGGACTAGCAGAGTGGATACGTAAACAGGACCCAGCATTTTGCTGCATGCAGGAAACGCACCTCAGTGTCAAAGACAAACACTACCTCAGAGTAAAAGGCTGGAAAAAATTTTACAAGCAAATGGCCCCAAGAAACGAGGTGGCGTAGCCATCCTAATATCAGATAAAATTGATTTTCAACCTAAAGTCATCAAAAAAGACACAGAAGGACACTACATACTGATCAAGGGGAAAATCCACCATCAAGAACCCTCAATTCTGAATATCTATGCTCCAAATGCAAGGGCACCCTCATTCGTAAAAGAAACTTTACTAAAACTCAAAGCACACATCGCACCGCACACAATAATAGTGGGTGACTTCAACACCCCGCTCTCTGAAATGGATCGTTCAGGAAAGCAGAAACTAAACAGGGACACAGTGAATCTAATCGAAGCCTTGGACCAAATGGAACTAACAGATATATATAGAACATTTCATCCTAGAGCTAAAGAATACACCTTCTTCTCAGCTCCTCATGGTACCTTCTCCAAAATTGACCGTATAATTGGTCACAAATCAGACCTCAACAGATATAAGAAGATAGAAATAATCCCATGCCTCCTATCAGATGACTATGGAATAAGGGTGGTCTTCAATGGCAACAAAAACAAAAGAAAGCCCACGTACACATGGAGGCTGAACAATGCTCTACTCAATGATAACTTGGTCAAGGTGGAAATAAAGAAAGAAATCAAAGACTTTTGAAAGTTAATGAAAATGAAGGCACAACATACCCTAATTTATGGGACACAATGAAAGCAGTGCTAAGAGGAAAATTCATAGCCCTGAGTGTCTCCAAAAAGAAACGGGAGTAAGCATACACTAACAGCTTAATGGCACACCTGAAAGCCCTGGAACAAAAAGAAGCAAATACACCAAAGAGGAGTAGAAGGCAGGAAATCATCAAACTCAGGGCTGAAATCAATCAAGTAGAAACAAATAAAACCATACAAAGAATCAACAAAACGAGGAGTTGGTTCTTTGAGAAAATCAACAAGATAGATAAGCCCTTAGCCAGACTAACCAGAGGGCACAGAGATAGTATCCAAATTAATAAAATCAGAAACGAAAAGGGAGAGATAACAACAGAAACTGAGGAAATTCAAAAAATCATCAGATCCTACTACAAAAACCTGTATTCATCACAACTAGAAAATCTTGAGGAAATGGACAATTTTCTTGACAGATACCAAATACCAAAATTAAATCAGGATCAAATAGACCATCTAAACCATCCTATAACCCCTGAAGAAATAGAAGTTGTCATTGGAAGTCTTCCAACCAAAAAAAGCATAGGTCCAGATGGTTTTAGTGCAGAATTCTATCAGACCTTCAAAGAAGACCTAACACCAATACTTTTGAAACTGTTCCACAAAATAGAAAGAGAAGGAACACTACCCAACTCGTTCTAGGAAGCCACAATTACACTAATACCAAAAGCACACAAAGATCCGACAAAGAAAGAGAATCTCAGGCCAATCTCTCTTACAAATCTCGATGCAAAAATACTCAATAAAATTCTTGCCAACTGAATCCAAGAACACATCAAAATGATCATTCACTACAATCAAGTAGGCTTCATCCCAGGGATGCAGGGATGGTTCAATATAAGGAAATCCATCAATGTAATCCACTATATAAACAATCTCAAAGAAAAAACCCACATGGTCATCTCATTAGATGCTGAGAAAGCATTTGACAAAATTCAGCATCCTTTCATGCTAAAGGTCTTGGAAAGATCAGGAATTCAAGGCCCATATCCAAACATAGTAAAAGCGATTTACAGCAAACCGGTAGCCAGCATCAATCTAAATGGAGAGAAACTTGAAGCAATCCCACTAAAATCAGGGACTAGACAAGGCTGCCCTCTCTCTCCATATCTTTTCAATATAGTACTTGAAGTTCTAGCTAGAGCAATTAGACAACAAAAAGAGGTCAAAGGGATACAAATTGGAAAGGAAGAAGTCAAACTATCACTATTTTCAGACGATATGATAGTATACTTAAGCGACCCAAAGAACTCCACCAGAGAACTCCTACAGCTGATAAACGACTTCAGCAAAGTGGCCGGGTATAAAATCAACTCAAGCAAGTCAGTAGCCTTCCTATACTCAAAGGATAAGCAGACTGAGAAAGAAGTAAGAGAAATGATACCCTTCACGATAGCCACAAACCATATAGAGTATCTTGGTGTGACTCTAACCAAACAAGTGAAAGATCTGTATGACAAGAACTTCAAGTCTCTGAAGAAAGAAATTGAAGAAGACCTCAGAAGATGGAAAAATCTGCCATGCTCATGGATTGGCAGGATTAATATAGTAAAAATGAGCATCTTACCAAAAGTAATATACAGATTCAATGCAATCCCCATCAAAATCCCAACTCAATTCTTCATAGAGTTAGAAAGAGCAATTCAAAAATTCATCTGGAATAACAGAAAACCCAGAATAGCTAAAACTATTCTCAAGAGTAAAAGAAACTCTGGGGGAATCAGTATCCCGGACCTCAAACGGTACTACAGAGCAATAGTGTTAAAAACCGCATGGTATTGGTACAGTGACAGGCATGTAGATCAATGGAACAGAATTGAAGACCCAGAAATGAATCCACACTCCTATGGTCACTTGATCTTTGACAAAGGAGCTAAAACCATCCAGTGGCAACCAACTAACTGGGAAATGATCTTTACCAACCTTACATCCGACAGAGGGCTAATATCCAATATATACAAGGAACTCAAGAAGTTAAACTCCAGAGAGGCAAGTAACCCTATTAAAACATGGGGTACAGAGCTAAACAAAGAGTTCTCACCTGAAGAATATCTAATGGCTGAGAAGCACCTAAAGAGATGTTCATCATCCTTAGTCATTAGGGAAATGCAAATCAAAACAACCCTGAGATTCCATCTCACACCAGTCAGGATGGCTAAGATCAAAAACACAGGAGACAGCAGTTGTTGGCAAGGATGTGGAGAAAGAGGAACACTCCTCCACTGCTGGTGGAATTGCAAGCTGGTACAACCACTCTGGAAAGCAGTCTGGTGGTTCCTCAGAAAACTGGGCATGACACTCCCGGAGGATCCGGCTATACCACTCCTGGGCATATACCCAGAGGCTTTACCTGCATGCAATAAGGACACATGCTCCACTATGTTCATAGCAGCCTTATTTATAATAGCCAGAAGCTGGAAAGAACCCAGATGTCCCTCAACGGAGGAATGGATTCAGAAGATGTGGTATATCTACACAATGGAACACTACTCTGCAATTAAAAACAATGAATTCACGAAATTCCTAGGCAAATGGTCAGAACTTGAAAATATCATCCTTAGTGAGGTAACCTAATCACAAAAGAACACACATGGTATGCAGTCACTGATAAGGGGATACTAACCCAGAATCTCGGAATACCCTAGACACAATTTGCATATCAATAGATTTCCAAGAAGATGGAAGGAGAGACCCCTGGTCCTGGAAAGACTGGATGTAGGGGAACGCCAGGACAGAGAAGCAAGAGTGGGTTGAATGGGGAAAAGAGGGAGGGAAGGGGGCTTATGGGACTTTCGGGGAGGAAGGAAACGGGAAAGGTGAAATAATTTGGAATGTAAATTAAATTTAAAAAAAAGAACTATGAAATAAAAACAAACAAATAGCTCTAATTCCAGTGCTGGGGACGCTAGCTCCCAGACAGTTTATCCTATATTGCAAGCTCTAAGACAATGAGAGAACCTGTCATAAACACCCAGTACACATGGTTGTCTGTGGCCTACATAAACATGCAAAGCAAAATTCAGATAATGTTTCCAGTTTGCAATATGATATTAATATCAAAAAATACTGAAAATAAAAGGCTTACTCAAATATGCTAAGGATGAATTCAGACTTAAAAAAAATAGGAAAATTATTTGAGGTTCTAAACTTCTCTATTATTTAAATTTATTGGTGAGAATTTCACTACTACTAAAATAATATCAGAGCATTTGTATTGTTGTGATAAAACACTATGTCCAAAAGCAGCTTGGGGAAGAGAGGGTTTATTTCAGTCCTACAGCACAGTTTATCACTAAAGAGAGCCAGATCAATATCTCAAATAGATCAGAAATTGAAGGCAAATCTGGAGACAGGAGTTGATGCAGAGGCCATGGAAGAGTGCTCCTTATTAAATTGCTCCTTGTGGCTTGCTTAGACTACTTTCATAAGGAGAGCCGTCCTCTCCTGTTGGTTGTGAGTCCCTCAGGGGGACTTATAGCATCCAAGACCACTAACCCAGGAGTGGCACCTCCAAAGTCAGCTGGACTCTCCCATATCAGTAGTCAATTAAGAAAATGCCCCAGGAGACAATCTTGTAGTGACAGTCAATTCCATCTCAATTCAACAATTGAGCTTCTCCTTTTCCAAATGACTCTAGCTTATGTTAGGTTGACACAAACCATGCCAGCTCAAGCCTATTTTATAAATTTACACATACAGGCACATGCTACATAACAGCATTTCAGTCCATGTATGTGGTCTTGATGTAAGAGTAGTGAAAAATTCCTGTTGCCTATTATTTTTACTGTACCTTTTCTGTTGATATATGTTAGATACACAATAACTACATACTACAATTACAAATTCCATATGTGTTTTGATCATACTTGCCTCCTCAATTCTGCCCTCAAATTACTTTACTTTGTTGCTTAATTCTTCAAGATCAATGGTGCTACCTAAGAATCACTAGATTTGTGGTTGTTACTGGGAACCAACCAGAGATGATCACTTAGACACAGTTTATAGCCAATTAAAAGTCTTAATTCTAGCCATCTTGGGCTGCACTATGGTATTCATTTGGGACCTAACTATAGCACTGCGTGTCCAGGGCACAGAATTTTTGAAGGCAGGAAAGCACCCTGGCATCTCGATAGGCAGCTGCAAAGGAGGCTTCAGGTAAGCAAGCAATTTGACAGAAGTTAAGTGGTTATCTGAAGGGGGAAGTTTACATAAGCAGGTGGTGAAACAGAAGTCAAGATAAGTGGCTTAGGGCATTTCCCTTGGCTTCTTAGAATAGAGTTGAGTAATGTTCCATAAGAGTCTCCATCAAGGAGATAAGATTATATAATTAAATCTGAAATGGGTTCTGTAAGAATACAAGATGCATAAACAATTCACTGTGCTGTCCTTCCATGTCACATGATCTTCCATTGACTTACCAGGGGTACACTCTTAAAGAAAATTGTCTTTCCCCACACATGCAGATAGCCATTTTCATCAGTGCCACAACTTGGGATGGAATCAAGTGTTCACCTCCACTTTCTATGCTGGGATTTTGTGTAGTTTAGGCTTGCACAGATTCTGTACAAGGTATTACAACCTCTGTGAGTTAATTTTTCCTTTCTTAAAATACTTTTTCTTTAGTTTTTGAAATTATAGAGTATTATGATATTTCTTTTTCCTTTATTTCCTCCAACCCCTCCCCTATAACACCCCCTTGTCTGAAATTGGGAAATCTCTCTCTCTCTCTCTCTCTCTCTCTCTCTCTCTCTCTCTCTCTCTCTCTCTCTCTCTCTCTCTCTCTCTCTTTCTCTCTCTCTCTCTCCCTCCCTCTCCCTCCCTCCCTCTCTCCCTCTCTCCCTCTCCCTCTCCCTCTCCCTCTCCCTCCCCTCCCCTCCCCCTCCCCCTCCCCCTGCCCCTCTCCCTCTCCTTCTCTCACTCCATTTCCCTCTCTCTACCCCTACCCCTGCCCCTCTCCCTCTCCTTCTCTGTCTCTCTCCCCCTCTCCCTCTCCCTCTCTCTCAAATGCATGGCCTCCTTTTCTTCAATTTTGTTACATATGTCATGGAGGCTACACCTATGAAGTCTTATCAGCATGGCTGTCTAAATAAGTGGTGTGGGAAACCCTACTTCTCTATAGCAGAGATTTCAAGATGAGAAATTGATGATCTGAGGGCTAGAAATGGTGTTCTGACATATTATGCATGAGTAACAACACCGATGAACTTGGTAACAAGGAAGAGGCAATGAGCATGACTCATAGCTCATGGGACTTCATCCTGAGACAGAGCTCATTGGTTTCTTAATGATTTCCTGTTAAGTGCTACATGAGTACATACATATACTTGTAGGTTGTCCTCAGTTATTTTCTTTTCTATTACATTTAATGGGAGCCATAATATGTCAGAACACCATTTCTAGCCCTCAGATCAATGATTTCTCATCTTAAAATCTCGGCTATTGAGAAGTAGAGTTTCCCAAACCCCTTCTGACTTTTCTTTTATCACCTTACTCAGACTTTGCTCCTTTCAAAATCTTTCTACCCTTTATTGTCTTTCCCTATTAAAAGTCTAGAAATCATTGGCTGGGGGAGATGGTGCAGTCAATAAAGTTCTTTCTTGCTATGTAAGCACCTGAATTCAGATCTTGAGCATCCAAGTAAAAGTTAAGCTTGAGAGTGCAGACCTCTAATTCCACCCAGCACTGGAAAACAGAGACATGAAGAATTTCAAGGGTTGGTTGGCCAACTGATCTAGAAAATTAGTGAGCTCCAGGTTCAGAGATGCTGTTTCAAAGAATAAGATGGAGAGTGATGGAGGACACCCAACATCAGCTTCTGTCCTCTACACAGATACGCATAGGTTTGTGCTCTAGCGCATGTACATACACACATATATCAAAGTAAATAAACAATGCCTACTGGTTATTTAAAGTCCAGCTCTAACATCCAATTAAGGTAAAATATTTCTGGAGTTCCACGCCCAGCATGGGTCTTCTCAGTTTTACTTTCATCTAATTTTGATGGATATGAAGCATACCTAGAGACAAAGGTTATTCTTCAAAGTCATGAGATCTTTGTTTGCTTGGTTGGAGTGGTTTATTCATGGCTCAACCAAGTTGACAATTTTTATACTAAGATAAACAAGTTGCATACATTTGTCACTATTCACAATTTGTCAGTTTAGTTGCTTCCAAACATACATATACATATGCATATATATATATTCACATATTATATATATATATATATATATATTCACATAGTATATATGCTATTAATGTTTATGTCTATTATATCATAAGTCCAGAGGCCATCAGAGTTCTGCAGGTAGACCAGTGTGAACTCAACCATGACGGAGCACAGATCAGGCTCTGTTACAACGCCTGGTATGCATCTTCCTCTAAACTAAGAGTTTAGGATTTTTTTTTCACTCACTAATGAATCTCCAGCATGGACACACATAGTAAATATTTGGTTAATATTGAAAATGAATGCATGATAGTGTCAATTTCAACAGCAAAGTGCAGAGTAATTGAAGCAACTGATCATCCACTTACTCTTATGCCCATCAACCCAAGTTTGCAAGCTCCAGGAGACTCTTGCTGTGAACCTGGTATGTGGTTGAGAATCACTTTTACTTCAGAAAAGAAAAACCTGACAGTACCCATTTCGATAACTGTTTTAGTGAAATGTCCTCCAAATTGTTTTCAACCCTGAAATTCACATTTACTGTATGGTTTTATAAGCTGCACCTGATTGAAACCAACTCAAAGCAAGGATATGTATGGTTACATAGAACAATGGGGTGTTTCCTGTTTCAGTCCTCTAGAAGGACATTCATGGTTCAGCTTGAGAAGCCTAAGGTAATTTGCAAAGTTAATGCTTTTGCCGGAGGAAAGGCTGGGGTGTTGTTAAAGGTGGCCTATCCCACATCTGTTGTCTGTTAATCCCTTCCCCGTGGCTGCCACCTTCTCCCACACCCTCATTCCCCTGTCTTATTCTATTCTCTTTTCTCTTGCTGTGTATTAACACAGAGCACACAATACTTACACACAGGGATCCCTCTGCATGTGCAGGCTGAGTTACAAATAAACTAAAAAAACCTGACTCATCATTTGTAACCCTTAGGAAAGCAATGACATCACAGATAAGATATGCTAAGGCAATATGTAAAATGGGAGCACTAAAATCTTTAAAAGAAGGGTGAAAATGTATTATTTTATAATCACCTGAGATGTGACAAAGATCTTTTCTAAAGTGTACAATTCCAAAGGAAAGCTTTAGCCAAAATCTTAGAGCAATTTCTTGTTTTCTTTTCTTTCAGGCCTTTTTTTTAAAAAGGATGCTTACTAAATTAAAATGAGTCTATAAAAATGTTCATGGGTAGCAAGAAGATAGCCAGGAAAATGTTCATCTACAAGCTGATCAGAGGAAAGTGTCTTATTTTTTAAGACAGGCACTGTATCAGGTTAAAGGTTGTTTGTAGGTGTCCTGGCAAACCCAGCTTCCCCCCACAGAATCAGCCCATCTGCCTAATCCATATTCAGGATTTTCAAAAATGGTAGTTTCTCAGGCATATGAGAGTCTGCAATGTACTTTGTGCAATGAAATAAAACGTGTTTTTAATATTTGGCCAGGACTTAAATCCTCAAGAGCCCAGATTTCAGAACAAATATTTCCACATTAATTGAAAATTTTATTGTCGAATATATTTCATGGTTTATTCATGTGAAGTAGCACTTCTTGTCTCCCCCATTCATTCGAATGACTTCATGGAGAAGCCAGAGGCTATTTTAGAAATTGGGGTGACATTTAAAATCAGGGTGACATTGTTTTTCTCACATGCAAAAATAATGATTTCTTCCTTTATGTGGAATATCTCCTCTACTGAGTAACCAGGATGATAATAATGTTATTCTGCTTAGTTCACAGAACAGCAAGGAGGATCCACAAAGATTTAACATGTGTGAATCTGCTCTATAAGCTGTAAAGAATTCAATTAATATTATAGATTGCTATCATTATTATTCATTCAAACTAAGACTCAGGCATTAAGGATTCATGGACTCCTAAAAGGGAAATTAATTTAAAGTGTAGAGAGAGACAGAGGTGGAAAGACAGACAGACAGACAGACAGACACATATACACACAGAGATGCACAAATAGAGAGAGAGAGATGGAAAGAGAGAGAGAGAGAGAGAGAGAGAGAGAGAGAGAGAGAGAGAGAGATCAGTTAAAACATGATTATGTGATCCAATCCAATAGACTGTGCTCAGATCTGGCTTCAGGAATTGCTGTCTGTTTGTAAAAGTCAGTGAACTCATAGGATTCAGTTTCTAAAACCTATAAAATATGAAACATAACAATATTTTTAACTGGTACTCCTAGTACTTGGTCACTCGTGTGAAGTGTTTGCCACATACTGAATGCTTGTTTATTAATGGTTGGAGTTTCAACTGAGTGTGAGTCAGCCAAGGGAAGTCTTTATCTTTTTCATACATGTATTTATTCATTCTTTAAACAACTGCTTCCTGATGGGTTCCACTCAAGACACAGAGCGTACAGCACAGACATTAGACAAAGGGCCTGCTCCCTAGACAACAAGCAAGCAATAAAAGTAACTTTAGAGAGAGACAAGCACTGCAAATAAATGGAGCTTAGTCACACATAGCTGGAGCACAGAGAGCTAGCAGCAGAGGTGTCTACTAGCCATGCAGATATCTGTGCATAGAACAGTTAGTGCCAAGAAGCAACCCTTGAAGTATATCTGAAACAAAAATATACCCTGTCGCATGCAGAAGATGAAAAGATCCCCCTGTGTCTTATAGAAGGATAATGGGAAGAGAGGTATGAGGTGAAGTTGAAAACTGGGATAGTCTACATCATATCATGTGGGCATCCTGAAAACAAGATCATCTTCTGGTACCATTAATGACTTTGAATCACATAGCAACTTGTGCAGTCTGGAAAATACTTGATGTTTAACAAATATTTATAATGATATATTCACAAAAGTACTTTTGAAATAAATATAAATTTCAAATTTTGAAATAAATAAATAAGTATCTGTCAAAATGGGAGGTAGGACTCTCAAAAGATACCTGTCAAGGGAAAATCAGAAATCAGCTATTCAGTCCATTCTCAAGACAGTGGTCTCTACTAAATATGGTTGAGATTCCTAGTACCAGCACCTCTGCTTATATTCATCATTCAAAGTCCATTAAGATGGTTGTTGTAACCATACATCAGTGGGTAAAACACTTATCTTAAACCTGAAGTGAACGTTTTCACATTGGGAATACAATACTTGGTGCTAAGGAACTAAGGGCTTTTTTATTTTATTCACTGCAAAGAATTAAAAGTCAGAATGACATTAGCCATTCTGACTGGTGTGAGATGGAATCTCAGGGTTGTTTTGATTTGCATTTCCCTAATGACTAAGGATGATGAACATCTCTTTAGGTGCTTCTCACCCATTAGATATTCTTCAGGTGAGAACTCTTTGTTTAGCTCTGTACCCCATTTTTTAATAGGGTTACTTGCCTCTCTGGAGTTTAACTTCTTGAGTTCTTTGTATATATTGGATATTAGCCCTCTGTCGGATGTAGGGTTGGTAAAGATCATTTCCCAGTTAGTTGGTAGCTGCTTTGTCTTTTTTTTTTTTAATTTAATTTTATTTTATTTTTTTAATTTACATTCCAAATCACTTCCCCTTTCCCGTTTCCTCCCTCCCCGAAAGTCCCATAAGCCCCCTTCCCTCCCTCTTTTCTCCGTTCAACCCCCTCTCATTACTCTGTCCTGGCGTTCCCCTACATCCAGTCTTTCCAGGACCAGGGGTCTCTCCTTCCATCTTTTTAGAAATCTATTGATATGCTGATTGTGTCTAGGGTATTCTGAGATTCTGGGTCAATATCCCCTTATCAGTGACTTCATACCATGTGTGATCTTTTGTGATTGGGTTACCTCACTAAGGATGATATTTTCAAGTTCTGACCATTTGCCTAGGAATTTCGTGAATTCATTGTTTTTAATTGCAGAGTAGTATTCCATTGTGTAAATATACCACATCTTCTGAATCCATTCCTCCGTTGAGGGACATCTGGGTTCTTTCCAGCTTCTGGCTATTATAAATAAGGCTGCTATGAATATAGTGGAGCATGTGTCCTTATTGCATGCAGGTAAAGTCTCTGGGTATATGCCCAGGAGTGGTATAGCCGGATCCTCCGGAAGTGTCATGCCCAGTTTTCTGAGGAGCCGCCAGACTGCTTTCCAGAGTGGTTGTACCAGCCTGCAATTCCACCAGCAGTGGAGGAGTGTTCCTCTTTCTCCACATCCTCGCCAACAACTGCTGTCTCCTGTGTTTTTGATCTTAGCCATCCTGACTGGTGTGAGATGGAATCTCAGGGTTGTTTTGATTTGCATTTCCCTAATGACTAAGGATGATGAACATCTCTTTAGGTGCTTCTCAGCCATTAGATATTCTTCAGGTGAGAACTCTTTGTGTAGCTCTGTACCCCATTTTTAATAGGGTTACTTGCCTCTCTGGAGTTTAACTTCTTGAGTTCTTTGTATATCTTGGATATTAGCCCTCTGTCGGATGTAAGGTTGGTAAAGATCATTTCCCAGTTAGTTGGTTGCCGCTTTGTCTTTTTGACGGTGTCTTTTGCCTTGCAAAAACTTTGTAATTTAATGAGGTCCCATTTGTCAATTCTTGATCTTAGAGCATAAGCTATTGGAGTTCTAATCAGGAAATTCTCCCCAGTGCCCATATGTTCAAGGCACTTCCCTAGTTTCCTTTCTATTAGTTTCAGTGTGTCTGGTTTTATGTGGAGGTCCTTGATCCACTTGGAATTGAGCTTAGTGGAAGGAGATAAGAATGGGTCAATTTGCATTCTTCTGCATGTTGACCTCCAGTTGAGCCAGCACCATTTGTTGAAAAGGCTATCTTTTTTCCACTGGATGGTTTTAGCTCCTTTGTCAAAGATCAAGTGACCATAGGAGTGTGGACTCATTTCTGGGTCTTCAATTCTATTCCATTGATCTACATGCCTGTCACTGTACCAATACCAAGGGAAATGCAAATCAAAACAACCCTGAGATTCCATCTCACACCACTCAGAATGGCTAAGATCAAAAACACAGGAGACAGCAGTTGTTGGCGAAGATGTGGAGAAAGAGGAACACTCCTCCACTGCTGGTGGAATTGCAAGCTGGTACAACCACTCTGGAAAGCAGTCTGGCGGTTCCTCAGAAAACTGGGCATGACACTCCCGGAGGATCCGTCTATACCACTCCTGAGCATATACCCAGAGGCTTTACCTGCATGCAATAAGGACACATGCTCCACTATGTTCATAGCAGCCTTATTTATAATAGCCAGAAGCTGGAAATAACCCAGATGTCCCTCAACGGAGGAATGGATTCAGAAGATGTGGTATATTTACACAATGGAATACTACTCTGCAATTAAAAACGATGAATTCACGAAATTCCTAGGCAAATGGTCAGAACTTGAAAATATCATCCTTAGTGAGGTAACCCAATCACAAAAGAACACACATGGTATGCAGTCACTGATAAGGGGATATTAACCCAGAATCTCAGAATACCCTAGACACAACTCGCATATCAATAGATTTCCAAGAAGATGGAAGGAGAGACCACTGGTCCTGGAAAGACTGGATGTAAGGGAATGCCAGGACAGAGAAGCAAGAGGGGGTTGAATGGGAGGGAAGGGGCCTTTGGGACTTTCGGCGAGGGAGGAAACGGGAAAGGGGAAATGATTTTGAATGTAAATAAAAAAACTTAGAAAAGAAAATAAAATAAAAAAAAAAGTTTATGACCATGCCTCAGTGACTTGTATGTATTATGTTAGGCTTGTATGTCTCTTTGCTCCTGCCATTACTCAAAAAGTGATTTTCAAGATATATATGTTATTGGAAATAAAATTAGAAGTTTGTTTCAGTTCTCATATAATGATCATATTGCCCCCTTTACTGTATTAGGATAATGGCAACCCATCCTGGGTAAGTTCTTCCTGATATATATGCAGTTTCTTCGGAAGATAAAACTGCCTCTTTCCAACCACCTTAGAGCCATTCTCCTCCAACTAACATTTAGGCTTGTAGATCCCATCTCTACTCTGTGGCATTAATGGTGTTTAACTTTTTTTTTTAAATCAGCCCATTCTCTAACAGTCAGAAGTAGTGGTTTTCAGACTAAGAAGACCCTGGAGCTCTTCAAAGGTGTTGTAGTCTTGAGGGCAAGGTTTCAAAATTAGGTATCTGTACGGGGTAGAGAGATGGATCAGTGGTTATGACAACTCACTGATTTTGCAAAAGACCTGGGTTTGACTCCCAGCACCCATGTGACAGCCCTTGATTGTATGTAACTATAGTCCCAAGGGGATAGCAACCTCGTCTGGCCTCTCCAGGACTATACATACACACAGGAAAAAACTCTCATTCATACACACACACACACACACACACACACACACACACATACACACACACACTACATATATATATATTGTGTGTATGCATATACATACATACATATACACATACATATATATACATGTATCTAGGATTTGTGAATTTCTTTGGACTCTCAGACAGGCAAGATTATCAGTGTAACAGTTTTTCTGTCTCCAAAGCAAATATAATTACAGACACTGAAAGTGCGAAGTAATACTCAGTTATACTGTGATTAGCCTAATCATCTCATTTGTAATTTATATTACTTTTTCTGGTGTCATCATAATGTAAACACAAAGTAAGCAAAGTGAGACATTTTATTAGAATAGCTTTGCACCTTAGAAAGGAAAGCAAGAAGTTGAAAAAACACAACTCCTCATACCAAACATCGGCTTAATTTTATGACTTAATGAAACACAGTCTTAAGGTATGTCTTTCTCTGGGATGTTACTCCACTCTGATAACTACACCGACACCTGAAGAACATCAGTTATCTTGTGTGGATAAATTAGTAAGTTATAAAAAGGAGTGAACGTCTAACTAGAGTTGGAAATAGATCCATGCTGTTTATCATTCAACACCTTCCACAGCTGTGATAATGTATTTGTGTGTTTGTGGCATAAACATGGGTTTGCCCATGCTGGCCTTCTGTTGGCAAATAAAGACAATGTTGAACTATTGGAAATTGATTTAACCAAGAGCAACAATGAATAAGTGTTCCCATTTTCCACATTCTCACCAGAATGTGCTGCCATTTGTTTTATTAATCTTAGCCGTTCTGACTAGAGTAAGATGAAATATCTGAACAGAGTTAATTTATACTTCACTGTGGCTTAGGACGCTGTACATACATTATATTTTCAGCCATTCGCTTTTCATCTCTGACAACTGTTTAGTTGGGTGTCCCATTTTATATATATATGCAGCCGCCCGCGGCTGCATTTGAACCAGGTATCTGGAAAGAGAAGCTGGGGATATATGGGAAGGCGACGAGAAAGAGACAGAGACCAGGACAACCCAATGCTGATCGAGATCCAAAGTTTAATGGGTGACTGAGAATTTAAGGTTAGGGGCGAGATCCTTCCCCCCAAGCAGGTGTCGGCTCCATAGCTCTGCTGCTCGGAGGCGGGATAGCCTACTTGTTAATTCAGGAAGCTTCAGATCTGGAAGAACAATGGACTACACCTTGGTCCGAGCACTCCACCCTAAGTGGGGGAGACTTGTGGCTCACTGAGGTCTGGAAATTCCCGCTCAGAAGGCTGAGTGGAGAGAGGGAACATATATATATGCATATATATCCGTAACTACAGACTGCAATCCATTTTAATAAATTTCCTACATACATACATATATATGTATATATATATGTATATAGATTTATTAAAATGGATTGCAGTCTGTAGTTATGCTAGTTCAACAATGGTTGTGTACCTATGGAAATCCAAGAATCCAGTAGTTATACAGTACACAAGGTTGGATGGCTCAGCTGGTCTTCAGAATACACTGAAATCCAAAAGAAATAGGCTCCAATGCAGTGAAGGAATAGCTTGGGCAGCAAGGGAAAGAGCCCGTTGGAAAAGAGAACAAGCTTCCTTCTTACATGTTCTTTTTATGTTGCAAGAAAAAGATAATGCCCAGATTAAAGATGTACTTTCCCACCTCAAAAGATCAAGAGTAAAAGTGTGTCTTCCCAGAATCACGCCGTTAGGTCCTGCTGACCTGCTTGTATCTTCCCGGGCTATCAGCCCCACTGGCTCAAATTCTCTAACCCTGTAAAATGAAAACTCCAGAGGCTTGTAATTTACTAGCCATATTTATAACAGTAAATCGTCAGCCCCAAAATGCTCACACAAAGAACTCAAAACTCAATTGATACAGATACAAGCTGCACACCAGATTGGACAGGTGTGCCCAGCATTATTCAATCGTCTATCTAAGAAATCCATAGTTACTTATGACCACGTGGTTCTGGCTCATCATCCTCTCCCTCAGGTACCATCTTCTCTCCTCATCTCCATCTCTCTCTCTCTCTCTCTCTCTCTCTCTCTCTCTCTCTCTCTCTCTCTCCCCCCCCCCAAAACTTTTACCTCTGCCTTCTTTTTTTGCTGCCCAATCACAGGCTCTAGTTTTATCTAAGATTTCACCTGACCTCACCTGAGTACAGAAAACAATCCATACTCCTGCTGACCTGGTGTGTGTGTGTGTATCATATATATGTGTATATATGACACACGTGCAGAGCACAGTCCAGTGTTTATGTCTTCCTATACTGTTTCCTGACTTTTTAAAGGTAGCATGTCTTCTAAGCAAAGTCATAGACGGCTGCTTACCAGGTTGAGAGCCCACCTCCTCAACCATTCAGCTGTAGATGACACTTGCTCCTATCTCTCCTAGCTTGACCTGTGGCATTTGGAGCAGATAGAAAACCTAGAACTCTCAGATTTAATTTGGCTAGGCTAGATGGTCCCCTACACTAGAGCTACAGATACAAAGGATGCACATCTTGTTTGTTCATCAAATAATTCACTCCCTTACCCCA
This sequence comes from Tokudaia tokunoshimensis, assembly GCA_036184795.1. Lineage (NCBI taxonomy): Eukaryota > Metazoa > Chordata > Mammalia > Rodentia > Muridae > Tokudaia > Tokudaia tokunoshimensis. The sequence continues at coordinate 120,806,322 of BTHU01000014.1, forward strand.
TCCTCAAAGGGGGGTTTTCAAAAGGTGAAATGAACAAACCTTGAGGACTCTGTGACTCAGCGAAACATCAGTCACAGGAGGGCAGACACAGCAGGTTTCCCCTCTATGTGAAGTATGTAAGATAATCAAACCCAGAAAGACATCTTATAACAAAGGGCTAATTGCAAAGGGCTAGAGAGTAGCCTTCCTCTTTTTTAATTGAAAGCAGAACGTGTCATTTAAAATGGGTATCCAAACAGAAGGATGTGCTCTTAAATGTAAAAACATGCAAACACATAGACATGCACACAAATGCTTTGCCTTTAGCATGTTATTGATTTTTAATTATGCTGCATGTTTTCATGTGTTCTTGTAGCAGACAAAAAGAATGTAATTGGTATAATTAGGTAAACTGATAGTAAGTTGGGTCTTTTTCACTTTAAATCTATGTTCTTACTTTTAAATTTATTTTAATTTTATGTTTTTTCCTCCTTCAACCCCTCCTAGATCCTGACCACACACCCCTTCCATTCAACTTTATATGATGCTTGCTTCTATCTCTCCTAGACTGACACTTGGCATTTGGTAGCCCACCTTCCTATATTACAGCAGTTCTAAGACTCTTATGAAGGAGCAGTTGTCCTTTCTATCTTTTGAGTAGTGTTTAGAGATTTATTGGGGAGATTTCTACAGAGCATATATCCAACTGCCATTTTCCTTAAGGAATACTGAATTAAAATGTCCTTTAAACCCCTCCCCTTTTTGGTATTACCACAAATCTTACAGTAATAATAATAGAGCTTTTTTTTTTAAAGTCTACCAGCCAAAATGGCTGCTTTGCTGAAACTGAACAAGAACGGTCTTGTGAGTAGCCTGCCAAGGTGCAGTCAACGGCTGAAACTGACAAGTCTTCACTAAATCTCTTCGCCTGCTTCAGCCTCTTAGGCCAAAGGTGGTGATGATTCTTTTGGGAGCTTAAGGTTGGCCTAGAGATTTTCGAGTTGCTCTGCTCGCTCTGTGGGAAGGACAAAGCGATGCTGCTCGGCAAAGCTATGCGAAGACCATCCTCTGGTGGCCACTGCGGGTATTGCCACTGTCCCTGACAGGCCAGCATCCCTCCACAGACAGCTTTGCCAACAGTAAAGCAGAGAAAGCTCTCACGGAGCTGCTCACTTCTATTTTCTTGCTCCAGATGCAAATCTGAGACATAAAGCCAGTCTGCTTTATAAAGCCAAAGGCTCACAGGAGATGCCTCTTCTCAAACTTTAGTGGGGGCTCAGATTGCTTAGTGTTGACTGATTCTTTAAAGCAGGCAGATGGAAACAATGCCGGGTTTAGAAACTGCAGGGCCCGTTGTTTTCCTGGCTGCTGTAGTCTTCATTGCCTTTCTGTAAACCCACAAACCACAGAGAAACACTTTTGGATGTCTTGTTTTCGGGGGATGAAGGCCTATCGGTAAATTACAGGGATCATCAGTAAGCTACAGGCTGCTTTTTTGGGGCGGGGGGGGGCGCTACGGTGCTGGTTACAAATTAATTAAGGCTTTGTGACAGTCAAACCTGTGAATTAAAGGTGGCTCAGTATTCATTCATACCAGTGACAAGAGCTGTTGAAAGCAGGCCTCTCCCACAGGCCACATGTTCTTTGTGTTTTATTACACATCACAGAATGAATTAAAACTAATGAGGCTGGCTTCTGTGGCTAATTTCTTTAATGATTGTGATTAATGTAAAGTTTAAAGGAGGCACCATATGAATATCTGTTGAATGTTATGCTAATGACAACATTTTAAGGTCACCTGGCTTCCAGAGATATCAGCCACAGGAATTATGACTTGGCATAATTCCTTTAAGATATAAGGAAGGTGAATATGAACTACCATGCTTTTTGGATTTGTGAACTACAACATTAAAGTTAAGACCACAACTGCTCAAATGCAGCAGTGCTATAATAGAGACAGAAGTATCCTGCAAAAACTTACTACGAGGGACTGGAGAGATGGCTCAGTGGTTAAGAACACTGACTACTCTTCCAGAGGTCCTGAGTTCAATTTCCAGCAACCACATGGTGGCTCACAACCATCTGTAATGGGATTTGATGCCCTTTTCTGGTGTGTCTCACTCACATAAGTAAAATGAATAAATCTTTTAAAAAAGTAAAAATTATCATGAATTGAAGTACAAACATTTATTTCAATTAAATAAAGTCACAATATTTAGTTTACCTACAGCAGTTACCACTATAAAGTTAATCAATGGTATAATTTACACTGAAGAGCAATTTGAATAATTTAATAGACTATATTTAATTCTAGCCATTAGATAAAATTTCAAATTCATGTTAATATAAAAATGTGTACCCTATTATTCCTTACTCTTTTTATCTAATATTATACTATTTGTGATGGCTATTCCTGGTTGTCCACGTGACTACATCTGGAATGAACTATGACCAGAAATGGAGGGCACACCTGTGATCTAGATCTTGAGGTTGGAAAACACAGATTTTTTGATCTGAATATTCAAGAATAGTGACCATGAAAACTTAAGTGCAGGCATGTTAATACACTCCTTTAATCCCAGCATTCAGGAGACACAGCCATCCATGCAGATCTCTGATTCCAACACCCATCTGCAGAACAGATTCCAGGACAGCCAAGCTTAGTCAGTGAAGTAGTTGGAAAACCGAAAGCTGGTGATAATGAAATAGAACAAGAGGGCCATGTTCCAGCTCCAGTAAGCAGCAGAACTGTGCAGCTTTGGCCATGTGGCTCGGGCTTTAGAGTTAAGAATAGAAGGGACTACTGGGACAATTGATGGTGGCTAGCTGGAGCTAAGAAATAAGTGGTGATTAAGAAAAGACAGGCATTACTGTGGTGACATCTTCTGGGAGGTATTTTCTAAGAGCACAAAGAAGCTGTGTTCCAGAGATAGTGAAGGCTGTCCTCATGCTACAGCTGGACTTGGTAATGTGTAAGAATTGACCAGAGAGCACTGGTTTGGAAGGCATGAAGGGGTCATGGAGAGCAGCTGAGGCTTAGCACTGTGAAAGACCAGAGAAGGCCATTAGTGAAGGTACAGCCTCAGTTGTAGTTGATAGCCCAGGACTGAAGGGGTCATGCAAAGGAGTTGAGGCTTGGTATCATGAAGAGAGCCCATGAGAGGTATTGGCAAAGGTCAGTTGCAGCAGAAGACTACAATGAATTGGAAGTACCAGTACCATGGGATGACCACCAGGAACAGCCACAGCAGCAGTGGAGTGGATCAACCAGAACTTAGAGTGCTACAGAGGGCAGAGCTGGAGAAGAGACCCATGGTCCTTTAGAGGATCTCAGAAGATCGTGTATGGATCCCAGACATTCAAACGACAAGGTGTAAAGTTTAAGTTGCCTTGGATACCCCCAAGATGCTAGAAATGTCAGAGCCTGCTGACAAGATGTCAGATGGGATACCTGCTGAAGAAAGTTGCTAATGGAGTGGAAACATCCCAAGAAAGGAAGTTTGTTGAATCAATAAAGATGAAAGGAGTTAAAGATATCAAGAGTGCTTTGACATCAGATGCAGATTACACGGAGATGCAGAATTTGCAGTTTGCCCAGTTTAGAGTTTTTCGTCTTGCTTTAGTCAAGAATTTCCTCACTATGACATTTTAGGATGGTAATGTATAGCCTGTATGTTGGAGGTATATTATCTTCTTTTTTATTGTAGAGGGGATTATAATTAACTAATTGACTGAATCTGAGAAGTGTAAGGGTTGATTCTGAGGCTCTGATCAGGAATGTGCATTGATTGATCAATAAAGATGCTAGTGGTCAGTGGCTGGGCAGAAGAAGCAGGTTCCCGCAGGCAGGCTAGCAGACACAGAAGGAGAAAAGATTTGCCATGCTTTGGGGACAGGGGGGTGGGGTGGGGTTGGGGGAGTGGAGAGTCACCAGCCATGTCTGATCTTGGGTGGAGTGACTTTCCCGACTGGGCCTGGTATAGCAGGTAAGAGATTAGAAATGCCACTAAGCTGAGGGCAGATTTGGGGTGCTGAGCTAGGACTAAAGGTAACTGAGCAGCTAAAGTTGAGGGTAGATTTAGAGGTGTAGAGCTGAGAGTGATAAGAAGAGTGTGCTAGCTGAGGAAGACTTAGAAGAGCCCAACCATTGAGCTAAAACATATTAAAATTAAATTAATGTATGTGTGCCTTTCTTCCAAGGATCTGAGGGAACCTGGGTAGAGCTGGTAGTGCAGTCCACACAGAGCTTAAAGCAGGTTTTAGGAAACTACACACTACACAGAAGAAACTTTAAACTTTGGACTTTTAACATTGTTGAAACTGTTATATACTATGGGACTTTTGAAATTGGGCTAAACATTTTGCATTATGCTATGGCTAGATATGGCCCTCATAGACTTATGTGTTTGAAAAGGCCTATGGGGGCCAGGGAGTGGAATGGGGTGATTTGAATATGCTTAGCCCAGGGAGTGGTACTATTAGGAGGTATGGCCTTGTTGGAGGAGATATATTTTTATTATGACACAGGCCTTGTGTCACTGTTGGGGTGGGCTTTGAAACCCTCCTCCTAGCTGTGTGGAAGCTGGTCTTCTCCTGTTTGCTTTCAGAACAAGATATGGAACTCTCAGCTCCTCCAGCATCATGCCTACTTGGATGCTGCCATGCTTCCTGCCATGATGATAATGGACTGAAGCTCAGAACCTGTAAGCCAGCCCCAATTAAATGTTGTCCTTTATAAGAATTGCCTTGGTGTCTCTTTACAGTAATGAAAACCTTAAAGTTAAATAATGTCACAATATTTAGTTTACCTCTAGTAGTTACCACCATTAAGCTAATAAATGGCATAATTTATACTGAAGAGAGATTTGAATAATTTAATAGACTATATTTAATTCTAGTCATTAGATGTAATTACAAATTCATAACAATATAAAGCATGTACCCTATCATTCTTTATTCTATTTATCTAATATTATATTACATATTACACATTTAATGAACAAAACTATAAAAAAATACCCTATCCTTTTCTTACCAAACAGTGTCAGAGACAATGAACCAGTTCACGCCCCCTGGGCAAAACTTGAATTTTCTAAATGAACTCATAAAAATAATAAACATTAAATATTTAAAATCTATTTATTTGGGCTAATTAAATGAATCCTATTATCTATATTCTGGTGTCCCTTTTGGTATCAATTAGATCTTGCTGAAATTTAATTTAATATGTCCAAAATAAAAATGAAATCAGATCTGGATTCCAAGTCTGTGACTCATGTAATTCCTGTTTCAAAGACTCCCTTCTTCATTGATGAAGGTGACCATTACCATGTGTCATGATAAAAATACACATCTGCTACTGTTTTGAGTCCAGGATGTTCCCTAAGGCTCACATGTTAAAGATTTGGTCCTCATAACTTGGAGTTATCAGGAGGTATTGAAATCTTTGGAAGGAGCCTACAGGGAGTCCTAGGATTGTTGGGGCATCCTTGAAGAGGATTGTGTGTCCCCAGTCCCATCCTTTATCACTCCTATATTGTAATCATGAGCCCAATAGGTTTCCTTTATGATAAGCTGTGCTATTATACAGGACATTACCATAAGCCTAGAGGCCACAGAACAACTGGCCATGGGCTGTTAGCTATCAAACTGTGAGCAAAAGTCAACCTCTCCTCTTCTTAAGTTATCATAGTGCTTTGTTGCAGCAATGAAATGACAGTGTGAAACTCTTAAAATGTTACTTTAATGGTAGCATTATAATATCAGGATTTCCTCCCCAAAGTACAATCCAAGTAAAGCCATAAGAAAACATCTGACAGAGCCACTCTGACAGCATTCCACCTGGTGTTACTCTGAGCCTTCCTCTGCATTCAGAACAAGTGAAAACCTATTCTCCTCCTCTGGCCTAAAGCTTCTTCCAGAATAGGAAGTCGTGTTACAGCCAAAGTAATGAATGGTTTGGCTGAAAGGGATACTGACCCGTAGGTTCACAGTGCTGCCCAATTCAGATTTGCTGTGTCTCACTATTGTGTCTGAAGCACAGTTCCATTCTGTTTTGCTGACATTGAAATTTTAGATACATAGGTGATGTGCCATTTTGTGAATATTTGCTAACTGCCTACTATGGGAGAAGTTAAGATAGGCATTTCAGTCCCCTATAAGCAATGTCACAAGATACAAATATAGGTGCTGTGCAAATACGTGGTCAAGGGGTAAGAGTCAATGTTAGGACCAACAGCAATAGTATTTACACACATTCTTTTATCCTTTCTCTGCCAAGAAGTCCCTGGTATCTTATTCAGAAAGGACTGAACCAGAAGGCATATAGAAGTGTATTTCAGCTCCATGGCAGTCAGACCACTGATGAGGAGAATGATGACCAGAGAAACATCAAAGTAGAGAAATGAATGCATGGTGTAGACAGCCCGCCATCTGCAGCAAACTGCCCAGCCCCTGTCTGCTAAGGATGATCTTTACATTGAAGTCTCCACATGCTCCCATGATTCCCAAGTACTGGGACCATCATACAAGTCAGAGCAACCCAATGTCACCTTTACACTATCTATTATAGCTATACTCAAAGAAATATGTTTGCAAAGTAAGAGAATTGAAAGTTGGGAGAAAAACACAAACCCAGAACAAGAACCAAAGGCAAGTTTTACAGCTGAAAAATAGAGTTCTAGAACTAGATATTTTATCAAGTATACTAGAAAGAAGAATAAAAATGCATTCAATAACAATAACAAAAAGTTATTACATTCTCAATCTGAAGTACAAAAAAAATTTTTTATGAAAAGAACTTCTAGGAATGAAACACAATTTCAAAAGGTCCAATATGCTGGCATGTGACATCCCACAGGGAGAGAATAGTAACATAATGGAAGAGGGAAAAAGCAAAAAAGAAGGAAATGCTGACAAAAAAGTGACCCTCTCATATTTTACAGAAATTACATATTTACATTACATGTGTATAGAAGTATTAGAGTCAAAAGCATCCACAATCAAGACAAAGTGGAGAAATCAATGTCCAAGCCAGCACATCAGAATCAAGTTAGTTATACTGCTATAACAACGATAATCATGAAAAAGCCAGAAAAATGTGGTCTATAACAAAGGAGCAGTTACCAGGAGGGGCACACACTTCTTCATGGGAAAAACATGAGTGTCCGTAAAATGTTGAACAAAAGGAAGACATGTTAAGGCCTTGTCAATCCAGATAATATGTACTGGATGAAAACACGCTTGGAAGTAACTTTCATTCAAGACATGAGATATAAGGGGGAAAAAGACCGATGCTATACCTAAAATCAGCTGGAAGAAAGCAGAGAGGAGAGACCACAATAGTAGAAAATTCAACTCTTGGGGAATTACAAAGCATCTGAAATAGTATCAGTGTGTAAGTACAGATAAAAACTGTTCCTGTTCATCTAAACTTGTAGTAGCACAATTGATCATTAAATTTCTATTCATTTAAATAGACTGTTAGAAACAAAATTGCAGGATATTTATAATGCATACTTATGGCAACTATAAAGTGAAGAACAGAGTTAAGTGGGCATATGTTTTGTAAGGTTCTTACATTTTACAAGGGGAAGTAAAATATTAAAATGTAAAAAGTAAAAAGGAATATTTTAATCATTTTCAAGTAATATCACAAGATATGGCTTAAAATCCAATTATTGAGGAAATCCAAACACATGCAACTATTCAAATAAAAGATAAGAAGGCTGGCACAGAGGAACAACTGGGAATAAGTCTTTGATCGTATCAACAGTTACATTAAATACTAGAGGAATAAAAATTCCGATTAAAAAGAGAGATGTGGAACTTGGAAGATGGCCCAACAGCTGAGGACTATCAGTGCTCTTCTGGTATCTACACTGAGCAGTTCACAAACATCTACATGTTCAACTCCAGGGGATCCATGCACTCCTACAGCATCCCTGGACACCTGCATATACCCACATGCGCGCATGAGCGCGCACGCACACACACAAGCACACACACACACACACACACACACACGCAAAATAACTAAAAGTAAACAATTAGGTCTGTAGCTTAGTGTTACAGCACTTGCCTCTTATATGTGAAACCCCGAGTTCAATCACTAGTACCAAAAAGAAAGAGCAGAAAGGAAGAGTGGAAGGCCAACGGGAAGAAATCTGAATAGCTACTAAAGCAAAAGCCAACTCTACATTTTCTATAATAGATGAACTTCAACATAAAGATACGGATAGGTTGAGTAAAGATTTATGTACACGGTAACCATAATACACTGTAATGACTAACAGATGATGCAAACCTCAAGAGAAAAATAATTATCAAAAATATAGGAGAACATTTTACAATTAAGAGAAAATTAATTAGACTTGGCAATTATATGTGAATGTACCTGAAGATGGACTATAAAATTATAACTAACAAAAATTAACAAACACAAAGTGGTAACTCTATGATCTATGTTCTAAATAGGAACTAGAAAATGTGTGGGTGTGGGTGAGATGGTTTGAATAAGAATAGAACTCATAAGGTCAAATGTTTGAATATGTGGACCCCAGCTAATGGCACTATTTGGAAAAGATTAGGTGTAGCTGTGATGGAGGAAGTACCTTAGTAGGGGTGCACTTGAGTTTTGAAAGTCCAGGTCATTCCCAATATGTGTGTGTGTGTGTGTGTGTGTGTGTGTGTGTGTGTGTGTGTGTGTGTGTGTCTGTGTGTGTGTGTGTGTGTCTGTGTGTGTCTGTGTCTGTGTGTGTATCTGTGTGTGTGTGTATGTGTCTGTGTGTGTGCCTGTGTCTGAGTGTGTATGCCTGTGTGTGTGTCTGTGTGTGTGTCTCTGTGTCTGTGTGTGTGTGTGTCTGTGTGTCTGTGTGTGTCTGTGTCTGTGTCTGTGTGTGTATCTGTGTGTGTGTGTGTATGTGTCTGTGTGTGTGCCTGTGTCTGAGTGTGTGTGTCTGTGTGTCTGTATGTGTCTGTGTGTCTGTGTGTGTGTCTCTGTGTCTGTGTGTGTGTGTGTGTGTGTGTGTGTGTGTGCCTCTCTGCCTTGTACTTGTTATTGGGCTGTAAGCCCTCAGCTCTTGTCCAGTACTTTCCCACCTGCTGCCATGCTGCCCACCATGACAGTCTCTGACTCGCCCTGTGAAACTATCAACCCCAATGAATGCTTTCTTCTAAGTTGCCTTGATGTCTGGTAGCAATAGAAAAGTAACTAAGAGAATATCATATTCCTGAATCACATGATTAATCATCTTTATAGAACCTTATATCCAACAAGAACATAATACTTATTCCTAACATTATTTACATTAACTTAGCAGATCATTGGAGTAGAATACGTTCCAAAAATAGACATGTGTGTGTGTGATTAATACAAATGTGTCAATAGAACTTAATGGCCAAAGAAAAACCTTAAAGAATGGTATAAAAACAAATGGGTACTTTAATTTTCAGGATAGTGACAAGACCTAATATGCTCTTTTTAGGCTATGACATACACATTTTAAATTAATCATAGAACTAAATAGGAAATTTGAAGCCATAAAATTTTGTACAATTCAGTAAGATAACCCAGTAAAATCATTACTAAAACATCTTAAAAAATACTACAGAAGAAGATGTCCAGAGACCTGATAAATATTTGTACAGGAAAGATACTGGTTGACTTTGGAAGATCAAGTATTGAGCAGATCTAAGGGCAAATGTACATATATTGGGGTATGTTACACCTTAAGATTTATAATTTTCTGAGGCTTTTTCCAGTACAAGCCTGGGAAATTGCAAAGGAAGACAGTCAAGAGAGGGGGTTAAGGAGGAGGAGGGAGAGGAAGGGGAGGAAAAGAAAGACAGAAAGTAAGAGAGAGAGAGAGAGAGAGAGAGAGAGGTGATCTGCAAAAAGCAAGGGATACAATGTAGTAAGATGAAAGAGTCTAAAATGACTTGCAAGGGGGGGCCTTCAAAGTGCCAAAAGTAGACCAAACATTTCTACACTTTCACCTTGAAGAATATGGTGCCTGATTATGGACAAGTAACAGCTATGTAACTACAGTGCGGGGCTCTCCTGGCATGGGTTTGACAGACTTACTGTATCAGAATCATTGAACAATGGCAGGACTAGATTCCAAAATGATTGTGTTAGTGTCAGGTGGTGCCAAGAGGGGAGAAAATCCATCCCTTTTAAGGGGGGGCTGTTGAAATGCTTTTGAAAAGCTTCCCCAAATGGGCAAATTGCAAATGACAGAAATGCTGTGCCTTTAGCAGTAGCTGATAGGCCTGGTGAACAGCAGGAAAGTAATTAAGCCATAAGCACAATGCTTCGGGAGGCATCATGTGAGACTTTCAATATTATTATTTCTTAATCCTCATTCCAAAGATCAAGACAGTTATTTTATTTGATATAGTCTTAAAAATGCACTTAAAAAGTATTAACATGTTGCTCTTATATATGAAGGAACATGTATGTAAATGAAATCATTGAGATGTGTTGCTACGACTATTTATCTTTAAAAAATACCATACCATGATGAAAGATAGATATCAGAAGTTGAAATTTTTAATTAAAATAATTCAATTCTTCTTACTTTCTGACTAGTTTCAGCTAGTTGTTAAAAATGCAAATAATAGTAAGTTGATTGTCTGGCCTGTATACATCATTTGAGTCATAGTCACAGCTGATATGTGTCATAATTCTTCACACATTTGATGGTAGAAATAATTAATGAGTAGTTGTTTAAAAAAAACTAATGTCTGAGAATGTGGTAGAAGTGAGAGGAATCTCAAGAGACTTGATGACTAAATGGAATTTTAGATTTGAAAAGGGGTGCTTGGGAGCAGTGGGGAGATGGCTCAGTCAGTGAAATGTTTGCAGTGTAAGCACAGAGACCTGAATTCAGACACACAGCACTCAAGGGAGAGATCCTGCTGGGCCTATGTTCTGTAATCTCAGTGCTGGGGAGACACAGTGGGAGGATCCCTGAGTCCTGTCTCAACAAGATAGAGAACACTGGAGGAATATGCTTACAGCAGCTGTGGGCTCCACATGCACACATGCCTGTTTACATGCAATAATTTAAATAAATCTTAAAAGGAAAAAGACGCTGGGAAAATAAGATGGATCAAGTATGGGCTTTGATAATAATAATAATGTACCTGTCTTTGTTCATTTGTTGTGACAATGGGTATCGGAGAAATATAAAATGTCAAAAGTAGGAGAAAGTAGGTAAGGAGTTCAAAGGAACGTCTGTATTACCTTGCAAATATTCTGTAAATTAAATACAATTCTACATTTGATCTTGGCCAAAAGTTGGAGAAGCTATAAACATGATGTGAAAATAATTATGTAAGTTGAAAAAATATCAAAGGATAATTCAGGAGAAAAAAATTGCAGCATAAAAAATAATAAAAGGTTAGTATTCAGTGTTAGCCTACACATTGTACCACAAAGTCCCACAACTGTGGGCCAACACAAAGGCTTAGCATTGATCAAGCAGATGCCATGACTGCCTACTATCCACTCTACTAGCAAATTAAGCATTGACCATACTGTGGTTACAACTAAAGAATCCTCGCTGTCTGCAGTGCTGTCAGAGCTAACAGTTAGCTCATCCTCTGCAGAAAACATGTAATATTCCTTGAAATCACACGTGTTCATACTCAGATATCCAAACTCTGCTCTTCTTAGCTCCTCTAGGAATCAGAAACACCCATTGCTGTATGGTCTGTGGTAAAGAAAATTGTGAAACTATGCATACATTTACAAATAAGACAATGGTTGCAAATAAAACACTGATAGTGTGTGTGTGCTACATACATACGATGGATGAACCAGTGTAGCATCAAAATCATGAAGATTTATGTGTACTAACATGGTCAATTCCCCCTAGAGTTTTCAGAGGAAAGAAACACAAGCTGTAACATAGTAAGTTTATTGTTTTCACTTTTTTAAAAAATGCAGACAAAAAAATGCCACTAAATTATTTTATCTGTAAACCAAAACATATGTAAATATATACTGTGAATATTTTGAATAAAATTTGAATATTTAAATACCTCTCCATTTTTATGTACATACATATTACATGGAAAGTAATGTGGATTATGTGTGCCACCTCCTTGTCAGCAGTGAGTAAGCTCAGAGAGGGATGATGAAGCAAGCTTTCTGGTCTGAGAGGATAAAGGTTAGCTACTGGTGTGTCCTGTCATGTGTCTGCTGACTTCCAGAAGATAAATATACCCACTGCGGATGATTTCATGGCTCCCAAAATTCCTAAAACTTTAACAGTCTCTCCTAAAACGTTATACCTCACTAACTCTAGCTAATTTTCTTTCTTAAATTGTGTAATTTATATATATATATATGAATGATCCAAGGACACTCCAGAGGCAGAAACCAAAATATCATATTAAAACCTTTAAAGGCCAAATAGTTCTCTAGTGTCACTTAAAATGTCTTAAGTTAGCAAATGCTCAGCTAAGCTATGTGGCTGGTGGACAGCATCTTCCTGACAATAGGGATAGATGATCCTGAAATGCCTTTAAATGAACGTCTTATCTGCTTCATCACCCATAAGCTTCCTGGCCCCTGAATGAAGGGTGAGATAATTAAGGATACTGAATTAATTTCCTACTCTCGTGCAACAAAGTAGCACATACCACATACGGAGCAACTTAACACCATATGGATTTATTTTCTTTCAGTTCTGTAATTCACAAGGCTGAAATGGGCCTCACTGTGAGGCTAGAGAATAAGAGAGAGTGAGGTCCAAAAGGCCTCACACAAAGGCTATAAAATTAACATATGAAAGAAACCAGTTGGCAAAGAACACTAGACTCCCCCACCCAAATGCAGATGTGAATTAGTTAGGAGCTCTCCTAAGAGCTTGCATTATGCAAATGACCCGTAAAAGTCCCAAAGCTTTATGGAGAGTCTCCATTCCGCCTTTCCCCTTCTTCCTACTTCAGCACACTTCTCCCTTAAAAGACTCCCCATCCTTACAAACCATCCCTGCTTCTGCTGCAGTTCACAAGTCCCTGTCCAGATCCTTGTTCTGGAACAAAAGAATTTGGAAATCCAGGTATGTACCCACTGAACCCCAATATCTGCAAGTGTCCACTGCCTCAGTGAGCACATTCCTTTCTGGGGGTTTTGGGGAAGAATTCACTACTTTTCCATCTTCTAGAAGCTTCGCACATTCCTAGCCCTTTCTTAGTGCGCATGCCAGAGTGCTGAATGGAAGAGGCTGCCCCTTCGAAGCTTGAGATGGAATTTCCAGAGGGGCTCCTAAATGTAAAGCTCTGGCATTCCCTCCTTTTTAATCCTCTAACACAGCAGGGAATGCAATGATTCATGCAGATGTGAATACCAAAGGCATAGCAAGGATATGAGGACAAACACGATAAGCAAATGAAGAATTGGTGTTGTATTTAGAAAGAGCCAGGAAAAGAAGGGTGTGGTTAGAGGGTCCACCTGTTTACAGACCCAAAGGCCGATGATGGAACACTCACTTGCAACCACAATGAGCAGGATTCCAGAAGCTGATCAGAAGGAGAAAACAAAAATAGTATTATTCCTTCTATATAGTGAAGGGATTTGCTCATTCTCTACAACAGGACTCAGCATTTAAAAGTGCTTGCTGCTCCGCCAGAGAGCCTGAGTTGGGCCCCTCATGATTGCCTGCAACCACAGTCGCAGGGAATTCAGAACGCATAAAAAATTACTTTTTCAAAAATTCTATAACGTTTTTATTGTAATTTTACGTGTATAAGCGTTTGTTTGCATATATGCCTGTGCACCATGTGTGTGCCTGTTGCCCACAGAGGCCAGTAAAGGGGATTAAATCCCTGGAATTGGAGTTACAGTTAGTTGTGAGTGAGCACCATGTGGGTGCTGGAATCCAACCCTGGTCCTCTGGAAAAGCAAGCAGTGCTCTTAACCACTGAGCCATTGATCGATTCAGAGCCTAATTGACTATTATGATTGAGCCAACTTATATCAATACCATAATAAATCCTAAGCAAATTAATTAGACTCTCCTATAGAATTCAGTCCTATAATAAGTTGGTTAAAGTGCTCAAAGATTTTCAAGTTTGTTGATCATTAAACCTGTCAAACAGAACAGATCAAAAAAGTCCTGGAGTTAGGACTGGTACACTTGTGAGGCCCAGAGGCTCATCTAGTCTCTGGGTCCCTGAACTGTGACTGCAGGAGTAATTACATCAAAGGTTGTTGTACTAGATCTTTTGTGGGCCAAAAGCCTGTATGGCCATAGTGTCTAATAATCCCCATAGAGACAGAGATGGATCGGACTGGGGTGGCTTGGAAATAAAAAAAAAAAAAAAAAGACAGGCAAGTGGACACACAGAAAAACCAGGGACGGGTACACTGAGATCTCTGATGAAAAAGCCTCCACATCCCAAAAGTTCAGTGTGTTTATTAAATAGAGTTAAACAGAGAGTCCAGGTTATTGCATACAGCTAAAGAAGTAGGCAGAGTTATTACTTACAGGTAAACAAGGAAGTATGATGTGCAGTTGAATAAAAGAGACAGGTTTAGACAGTCCAGTAGGAGCAATCTTGTAGGAAAGTAGTCTTCTGCCATGAATGACTAGGGGGAAGAAAGCTCTGGTGGACACTCTCTGCACACACTATCAACACCCACTCATGGATCAGAAGGGAAAGCGCTGCCATTTCCCTCTGAGCTTTACCCCTGAGGAGAAGACTTTACCATTCCTCCATGGGTCTGAGGCTATGGAGTCCTTGATATGGTCATGACCATGTCAACATTACTTATTCACTCATTAAGTAAATAACCTGAAATATGTCCTTTCCTTCCATTCTCTATTTTATTGCTCTTACAATTTTGAAAGAGACAAAAGTACTAAAATTATTTTTAATGCAAGTATAAAGGGCTTTCTCTAGAAAGCTAATAGGAACCTATGAATATCTCTGTCCTTATAAAAGAAAAGAGCAGCCAGCCAGGCACTGGTGACACAGGCCTTTAATCTTAAGACATCAAAGACAGAGATACATGGATCTCTGTGAGTTCAAGGCTAGCCATGCCTACAAAGCTAGTTCCAGGTCAACCAAGGCTCAAAGGAACCCTGTCTTAAAAGCAAGAAAGAGAGAGAAGGGTTGGGGGAAGGAGAGGAGGAGGGGGGAGGGGGAAGGAGAGGGGAAGAAGGAGAGAGAGAGGAAGGAAGGAAGGAAGGAAGGAAGGAAGGAAGGAAGGAAGGAAGGAAAAATGAACAAGTTTCTTGCCAAAGTAGGCCATAATGTGATATGTTTTGTTATATTAATGAAAAAAATTCCATTTCTACCTCTGCTATCTCCAGTTTTGTTTTCTTTCAACAAAGAACTTCTTTAAGGAGAAAGTAATTTGATGAGCTACAGAGGCAGAGTAAAGGGAAAAGATAACAGATTCAAAATAATTTTAATTTCCTCTGGTAAATATAGCCTGCTTTTAGATCTAAAGCCTGGGTATGCTTTTTGTCCCCTGAGGTAAGAAAGAAGTATATCTAGTGATTCATTTACAAAGAGACAATATTTGCTCTTGTGTTTCAAAAGAAATGCATTTTAAGTAAGCTGATATGTATATTACTTGAGCGATGTTATATTCTCGATTCTGGAAGCATTTGGAGAAAAATAGTGTAATTCAAAGTCTCATTTTCCCCAAAGGAACAATTTTATAATCAGATGGCTAACTAGAAAATGTTCACAGTTAGATATAATAAAGCTGGAAAGGAGGAAAATAGGCTGGGAGTCTGGTTAGAAATGGGAGGGTGGAGGAACGAGGCGTTCTTGTGACCTACTGCAATTTGGTTTTCTCTTTTTGTTGGAATGAATATCGAATTCAAGGAGGCACAATTACAAATTCTTATAAAAATGTTATGAGTAATTTTTAATATTTGTTTTCTCCTGTCTGAGGCTTCCAGCAGCATCAGAAGGAGTCGCAGAAGAGCTCAGGGTGATGTCACCGTGGTCAGTCATTTGGAATCTATAAGCTTTAATTTAATCAGGACAAATACCACAAATAATCTGCATGGCTGTGCTTGTGAAAAATGTATTGTCATTGTCCCATTAGTAGCATTTCCATCACATAAAGTAATAGGAATAAAGAGACCTCATGCACAGAACCACTTGAAAAGAAAACAAGTGTAGTGTATGGGCATATTGACTAATTAAAGCTTATAAGCCATATGACTTGAAATGTTAAATCTAGATTATTTTAGATGGCTTTAATGTTTAACATGGAACATAAAGGAAAAACAGGATATTTATTAAAGTCATTATAATCAAAATATACAAAAACCAACACTATGAATAGTTTCCTCAAATCGTTTCTTCAAATTAAAAAAAAAATGATGGAATGAATAAAAGTCGATCTCTATGTACATTTCTCAGCAAAACAATTGGATCTTATTAATTTATTAATAATAAATCAATTCTGATAACTACTATAGTATTGTACAGTTTACAAGGTACATAAAAGCACTGGAAAGATGATTATATCTGAAAGACTCTAGCAGCCTGAGCATGGCAGAGATAGCGCTAACAGGTCTTGCCCTTTACCCTTTCCCCCCTTTCTAAACTGTTAGATTACATTCTTTTATTTGGCACCAGACTCATTCCTAAGACTAATCACCAAGGTTCAACTATCAAAACATCAAGGCCCAGCAATCAAAACTCATTATTTTGACTAACCTAATTAAAATATCTAATCAGAATTTAACACATCCTAGCTCATTCTAACACAAACCTCTAATGATGTGTTTGGGAAGAAGACTGCTAGGCTTACAGACCAGCTTAGGCTCACAAAGAGGAGTTCCTGGGGCAGCACAGCCATGCCTTCCCTGGATGATTACATGGCTACAGCTCATGGCTTTCTCCAACCATCACCTCATCTTTCTCTCACTCCAGTGGGAACCTCACAGCTCCAGGTTCTTCTTTCAGAGACTCAGTATTTATGTCTTCCCTGATGGATGGTTTGAGGCTGTTCTGTTTTTGTTGTTATTTTAAAATATCCTAATTATTGAATACAGAACCCCAAAAATCATTACTTTGGGACAGATGACAAGTTCCAAAGGTCTTTTGTAAAGGTGTGGTTCTCCGTTGTCCGTATTGAGAGGTGCTGTGGCCCTGGAAGAGAGGGGACCTATGGGAGGATTTTAATCCTTTGAGAGTGTGCCCTCAAAAGGGGACAGCGGAATCCGACTTCTTCTCTCTGGTTCCTGGATTAAGTTAACATTTTACCTTTGTCTTAGTTACTATTCTGTTGCTCTGAAGATACACCATGACCAAGAGAACTCATTTAAAAAGGCATTTTATTAGGGTCTGGCTTACAGTTTTAGAGGGCAATCCATTATCAGCATAGCAGGGAATGGGGGCAGCAGACAGGCAGTTGCTGAAAGCTGCATCCTGACCCAGAGGCAGAAAGGGAGAGAGAGAGAGAGAGAGAGAGAGAGAGAGAGAGAGAGAGAGAGAGAGAGAGAGAGAGAGAGAGAGAAACAGAGACAGAGAGACAGAGACAGACAGAGAGAGAGAGACAGAGAGAGAGGCAGAGAGACAGCGACAGACAGAGACAGAGACAGACAAAGAGACACAGAAAGAAACAGAAAGAGAGAAAGCCTGGCTTGTGTTTCTGAAACCTCAAAGCCTTCTCCCAGTGACACACCTCCTCCAACAAGGTCACACCTATTCCAAGAAGGCCACATTTCCTAATCCTTCCCAATAGTGCTACTCCCCCAGTAATCAAGTTTTCATACCCATGAGCCTATGGGAGTCATTCCTATTCAAACTATCACAGTCTTGAAATAGTAAAACATCCAGTGTGAACATGATTGCGTTTGGGGAGGAGCAACTGTGTTAACAGGTATGAAGACTGTAGAGAGCATGGGTTATGCTTTGGCAAAGGAATGAGAAAGTTTCCTTGACACACGCATATCATGTTAAGCACATGTTTTGCTGCTGTGCCAATGAGCATGGGTAGTAGCTGATTATCTGTGCTTAGGAGTTTTTAACCTTATCAAACTGTATGACAAAAACTGTTACCACAAAACTTTCTCCCTAACCTATCACTTGTCCTTATTAACCCTTTTGCTAACTTCCCCAGCTACAATCTTAGAATATTCAATGGAGAGGTCTGACCCAGGATGGAAAGGATTTGTCTGCTGCCCTCCCTTAGGAAATAATTACGCAGTCATATCTACAATGGCCTGATGACCAGGAGTTACAGATTGGCAATTTCTGCTTCCAAATGACAATGCATTACTTGTCACTTCTTGAACCTAAGCCATTCATATCAACTCTGGGAGTTGACATGTTTAAAAAATAGATTTTCCCTTGTGTTTTCTTCCCATCAGATTTGTTTGTGTTATTTCTGAGAAAAGTGCCTTGGGAAAGAAATATTGGTTGAGTAACCAGAACGGTCCTCTCAGATGGAACACAATCCTGGCTGGTTGGACACTTAGATGGTAATAAAATGAAGAGTGGGGTGACTGAAGGAAGGACAGAGGAAAATTTGAAAATGTGGCCAAACAAAAAAAGACTGTCTAAAAACTGGAGATGAATTTTTGAAAGTGTATTGCTACCCAAGGTAGAATCCCAACTTTCTACATTGTATCAGATCTTCCCTGTTTGCAAAGGTACATGTGTAACAAATGTTCCACGACAAGCTAAAAAATGGGAAACTGACATCTTCTAATAGGAACAATCTAAATGAACATCAAACCAGGAATAAATGAAATGTAAACATAAATAAGAATAGTGCAGGTATGGGAATCATGTTAGGGAAAAGAGTCAATCAAATTATGTATGGACTGAAATAAATGATAGAATACCACTGTGCAAGGTGGGGCCAGAGAGATGGCTCAGAAGTTATGAGCGCTGCTGCTTAAGACCTGGATTTGTTTCCCACAATCACATGGCGGTGGCTCACAATTGTTTTTTATGTCCTCTTATGTCCTTTGTGGGTATCAGGCATAGACATATATGCAGGAAAATACACCTGAACACATAAAATAAGAGTATACAGAGAGGTTATACACAGTCATAAACTGCATTCCAGTCAAGCAGCCCACTTCTCACAAGAGACACTCCTGGGTAACTGGTGTCCGACAAACTTAGAGTAGGATTAAAGGGGCTTTAGTCTTGTTACAGCTCTCCTCTTGAACAAACAGGATAAGCAATATAATATATGACATGTTACATATTTACATATACACATGTGTAACATATATATATACATATGTACACATATATACGCATGTAACATATATGTATATACATATGTATACATATATACATACAATATGACATTACAGGATAAGCAATATAATAAATGACATGTTACATATTTACATATACACATGTGTAACATATATGTATATAGACATATGTACACATATATACACATGTAACATATATGTATATACATATGTATACATATATACATACAATATGACATTACAGGATAAGCAATATAAGAATATAATACAGTTTTGTTTTATTCTTTATGGTGGAAAGTGGTTTTTAACTATCATTCACACTTCTTACAAATTTTAAATGGATAAAAATTATTATTCAAAATAATGATAAGAATATACTCCAGGGGTTAGTGCAATTTGCAGTAATTTGTTTGGACTGAGGTATTGTGAAAGAGTGGTAAGCCAGTCTGCATTAGCTGAGGAAATGTCCCTTCTTGAGCTAGGCCTGAAGTGATTTCATCATGCTGTGTAGGCTGGGGTCTATGGAGGCAGACAAAGTGTAAGAGATCCCTAGATTGCACAGCTCAGCAAACAAAGGACCATGCACAAAAGTCCCGTAGTGGGGAGGTTGAAATCTTAAGCCCTTGACTTACAGGCTGTATCACCGGAGTCTGAGTTCCAAACACCCAAGCCCATCACCCAGCCATACACATAGCCTCTCTGCACCTTTGGAGCAAAGTGCTAAACTACCTTAAAATTCTCAAAGTAAAGAAGAGTCACCATATAGACTGATAAAATGAAATGATCAAAACAAAAAGTTACTCTTGTTCCTGATATCCGTTTATGGTGAATGGCTTCTGTCACTCTTGGTGCTGAGGATTTAGCTAGTGACTTTGATGACACTTGGAAAATAAAGCTGCGTAAGCGGACTCAATCCAACAATTTCAGAAGCATTTTGCCTCAACCAGAACATAAGAATACCCTTCCTATAAAGATGCGGAACGGGATGATTTTTCCTTCTGAGCCTTTGATATGTCCTGTGTCATCTCCTAACCTCAAACCCCAGCCTGTGAAAACTGGGTTTGAGTTGGTGAGTAAATGAGTGGGTGGTGCTCGTGGAAACAAACAAAAAAACTTTAAATCCATTTTAACTTCTAAAATAAAAACTCTTTTTTACTTTACTTTCAGAGTGGAAGGAAAAAAGACAAATCAGAAAAGCTTGAAACACATACTATAGCACTTGTGTGTATACTCTGATAGTAGGATTTCCCTGGTGTCAGTCAATGGAGAGTTTATATTCAAGCTGTCTGAGATTCTGCACTGGCTCCATGATCCCATCCTGCCTCGCTACAAAAGCGAAATGAGGCCAGATCTTTTCTTATCATCTAGGATTCCTGGGGGAAGATTGAGGCATCGTTTATGGCTTTGAGGTAAATGTGTGGCTTTCATTAGCATTAATGGGAGCACTTCACATAGAAAGAACACACTCCGGGATTTTTAAATGCTTGAATGATGATCTGCACAAAGCCGGAAGAGCCTTTCTGATTTCCACAGCTCTGCCCACAGCGGCCGCACTTGGATTACGAAGCACAGTAGGCTGTCCTTTTAAGACGCTTTGTCCATTTAGTCGCTTTAGAATGCCTGCGCAGAGAAAGATGTTCTGGAAATGTCGCACCGGGTACGGGTTGTCTATCCAGCATGGAGGGTGAAAGCTTTCAGGCAGTCCTCTTGTTCCACCCTTTCTTGTGAAAAGAAAGACTCTACTAATTGAAAAAGCAACTTGGGGCTCTGCTTTTCATTCATTCTTTCTTTTTTTTTCCTTTTTTTTTTTTTAAAAAAAACCCCGATAGCTTCAAAGCAAAAGCAAAATAACAGTATTGCTCGTGTCTGGAAAGGCTGGAGAAAACCTGCTGAAATACGTGGACCCAACAAGCTGGGTACACTTTTCTCCTATATTTAACAAAGAAATAGAATCCCACTTACCTACCCACTCCTCTGTGTGTGTGTGTGTGTGTGTGTGTGTGTGTGTGTGTGTGTGTGTGTGTGTGTATGCTTGTGCATTTATGTGTGTGCATGCATGAAGAGACCAAAGATCGACTGCAAGCGTCGTTCCTCAGGTGCTATCCACCTTGAGTTTTAGGAAAGGGCCTCTCTGTTGGGCCTGGGGCTCACTGTTTAGGCTGATGGCTGACTAGTGAGACCCATGGATCTGGCTGTCTGTACCTTCCCGGTGCTGGGAATACGAGTGTGCACCCACACCCAGCTTGTTCTAGAGCAGCGGTTCTCAATCTGTGGGTTGTGACCCCATTGGGAGTCGAACAACACATTCAAAGCAGTCACCTATCAGATATCCTGCATATCAGATTTTACTTTATCATTTTTAATGGTAGTAAAATTATAGTTATGAAGTAGCAATGAAAATGATTTTATGGGGTGAGGGGAAGTCACCACAGCATGTGGAACTATGCTAAAGAGTCCCAGCATCAGAGGGTTCCCAGAATCACACTCAGCAACTTGTGTTTGAAAGGAAAGTTCTTTACACAGAGAGCTATCTCCCCAGCCCCAAGATGGGGGCCAGGAAAAAGTGGAGGCCTGCCTGGCTGTGGGAAGCTAAGGGAGCAACAAGGAGGCTCTGAGGGTGTTGCTGACCCTGACCATCCTCTTCAAAACACATTTAAAACTAGAAACAAGGTCAGCCGCAGGTCAAGCACTTTTAATCAAGAAGACATTCCCAACCCCAGTGTTTGACCTGCAGTGATCCTGTTGCCTGTAGGCTGCAAAGCAAATGAGGGGGTGGTATGGTTTTGAGATAGTCTTAAAGGCTATGAAATCCCTGGGTATTTTTCATATTGCAAATATTCTTACCATAAAAGCATGGATTCAGCAATGATTCCTAAGAAAAGATAAGGAGTGGGGGATATCTATACCCAGGTCAACAGACAGATATTGTTTTACATTCCCAAACTGTATGCTTGCAATTAGTTGTAACAGAAGTTTGTGTCTGGTAATAAAATCAGACAGCAAAATGTACAGAGGAACAGTCTGCATGAGGACAGCCAGGGCTGAAGGAGCAGCTCTTACCTCTGTTTGTGGAGCTTAACTGCTACCTGAGAAGGTCATCCAGGAGGATTAATATTACAAATCAGCAAATATCTCTCCCTACAAAGTAAGCTGAGGTCCTGTGCACTCCGGTGTCCTGACGTATCTACTCATTGCACAAGCCACTTCCCAGACTGAGGTACCAGCTCTAAGGTAGGGGTGCATTGAGCACTTACTCCATCTGCCTACCTGCCTGAGACAGGACTTCCCAACACTGATTTTTATCATCCCAGTTCACTATAAATAAAGTACAGATCCCACATCCAGATAGTATCTACTGTGGTCAAGTCTACTGTAGACATTGGTGCTGCTTTTTAGGGTCTATGACTGTGTCTTATTCTGCCGATAGAGTCTCCAACTGCTGGTTGCAGTGACTGCTATTCAACTGCTCCATTATTAAACTATAAAATTGATCCCTTATCTGTGTCAATAGATTTAGGGTTTAATAGTTCACCTTTCAAAGTGCCCAGTCTTGCCTTGTTCCCTAACTTCTCCATACTCATCCTGTGCATGCTTGGATTCAGCTAACAAAGTTCGTTCATCCCCAGTGCTAGGCTCCCAGATACCAACCACATCTTTCCCCTTGATGTTCTCACATCGGGATCTTTTCATCTCACCTTTTTTTAACTGCATCTCCCTTCTTTAGCTTTCAAGTTCAAGACCACTTCCTTCAAAACACCTTTTCCACCTAGAGATGTCCATTCACTTTCTTGAACTAGAAGTTTATTCTATTCACGTGGCTTTTAGAAAAGAATATGGATTATTATGGAGTGTGCTGAGAAGAAGGAATGGGTTTTTTAAAGTGTGTTTGTGAATGGGTGTGTGGGTGGGAAGTCTGTGCCTGTGTGTTCCTGCCTGTGGAGCCCAAAGTTGATGTGAATGTTCTCCTCAATCACTCTCCACCTTACTTTTTGAGAGAGGTTCTCTCGCTGAAACTGAAGCTCACAGAGTGGGCTAGACTGGCTTTCCAGAAAGCCCTCTCCCACCCTTCACCCCCCACCCCCCAACCCCCCGATACCCTTCTGCCTTCCTAGTACTGGAATTATAGGCACGTGCTCTAGGTTTTTATGTGAGTTTTGCACATCCAAAGCAGGTTCTTAAGCTTGCATTGCAGGTACTTTATTGACCGAGCCATCTCCCTCTACCTCCAGGACAGGGTTTTCTTTGGCATCAATACAGTTCCAGCAACACAGTCAGAGATCAATAAGCATTACTGAATAAATGGCTGATAGCACTGCATCTGTGCTCTTCCCTTCCAAGGAGATGTCAGAACATTAACTGTAACATTTAATACACAGCAATAGAAGAGTATGCAATATTAGCAGCCTTTCCGATATCATCTATATCCACTGTCTCTATAGCCTTTCTATTGGCCAATAAACCCTGCACTGGATGACACAAATCTGCTTACTAAAACTTCAGTTCATGTAGGACTGTGCACATGTTAAAGACAATAGCAATATGTATGATAAGCTTTAGGTCATACTGTCATAAGCTTTACTGACCTCAAGTATCGAGCAAACCCAATTTTATCCTGTTTCCTGTTTCATTGTGATTCTAAAAACATCTTGGTGAACAATAATACCTCCTGTCACTTATGGAGCCCCACCATCAGTACTGCTCTTTGTAAATCTCTACATCTCTAAAACCAGGACAATATACATATCGATCGCTTCATACCCATGTATCACTTCATAATAAGGCAATATTGTCCAATAGGGTGTGATTTATTCCAATGCCAGGGGAAAGAATTGAAGGGACCATTGTTAGGTAATGCTTATATTCTAGATAACCTCCCACAGAGCAACATCCTGTCCAAAGAAGGACTTGTCCTGTGTAAGGAAATGAGACTTTTAATCCCCAAGTGGCCGTTAAGTCCCCTTGTCATTTAGTTCTGTACTCAGTGTGCTGTGGCAGAGCCCTGCCCATTTCCTCACTATGCAGTTCGGTCATTAAGTCATTGTTGAGTGTTTCAAAAGTAGGGAAAACACTATCTAAAATCTAGATAAAGCAGTTTCACATTTTAATCCAGTAGCCTACGTTCGCATACACCAAGATACTGTCCACTTCATCTGTCCACTCTCCTGCTAGAGTGGAAACACTAGGGGAAGTCTGTGAGAAGCTTGTTAGTGCCATGTAGCTGGTGACTGAAAAGCAGCTGGAAACCTCCCTCTTTGGGGTGTAAAGACTGTTCTGCCCACATGAAGGTGAAGGAAGTAGTCTATGGAATCCACAGCAACAAGTGTTGACATGTGTCGAGCCCTGGAAGTCCAGATAGCTGCAGGTCACTGAGAGTGGCAACCTTTGACTTCTTTCTTATCTAAGTGTCTCTTGAGAACATAATTCTTTCTACTTCCTTTTGAGATGAAAAATGCTACTAGTGATCATTAACTTAAAACTGAAATATTAACCGACTAAAAAACAATGGTATTGTGTAGAAAGTTTGTTATGGTGTGAGGGGATATTCCAGTCTTACCCTTGTAGAAAATAACATTTACCTTAGTATACGGATGAGATTGCTGCTGTTACTGGAGAGAAAGAGGTCACCACAGAGGTCATTGTGAGGTCTATAGGCCAGAGACGGAAGCAGCTGGGGGCAGGAGGAGGTGGGGAGGAAAGGAACCAGCACTACAGAGGAAGAGAAGAAGGAGTCCTCAGAGAAGTCCATTGAAAGACTAGGAGCCAGAGACAGGCATATTACACTGACTTTGAAGCCAGTTGGTAAACCTCATGAGTTTCAGGACACCCAAGGTCAGAAAGACATAGAGATAGAGACAGAGACAAAGACAGACAGAGACAGAGATAATGTGAGACCTTGTCTCAAAACACAAAATGTAAAACAACCTCAAGTCTGCGTTCCATGCACATGAAAGAGTTTCTGTGATGAGAAAAGTAGCAGAAGCTCAGAACCATTGAGTTAGAATGTTGCCTGAGGCTCTTCTGGGAAGACAAGGATAAATTTCTCAGCAGAAATGGGTAAAGGAGGAACATGGTATCACTCAGCTGACCCTAAGGGATACCTCATTGATGTGGGCACTGGGGACCACACACAAGACCTTAATGCTGCCTCTCTATTGGAATCAAAAGCAACAAGTGCTGACATTTGCGTAAGCATAGCAAGTCCAGATAGCCATACAAAGAAGGGCCCTATAAGTATTAAGGATATTCTCTTGCCATATTGGCTAGGACACTTCCTTTGTGAGGGAAAACTGAGCTATTACTCATTATAAAAATTTCTCACATGCAAATAATAATTCTGAATTCCTTTACCAGATCAAATGTCAAAAACAGTCACACAATTCTCTCTCTTTCTCTCTCTCTCTCTCTCTCTCTCTCTCTCTCTCTCTCTCTCTCTCTCTCTCTCTCTCCCCTTTTTAAATGATATGTCATCTCATTTCCTTATTTGTAGAAGTCAAAGAATCTCCAAGGAAATCCCTGTCCCTGAAACTTCCAAACATTCCAAGTTTAGTT
Source organism: Tokudaia tokunoshimensis (assembly GCA_036184795.1). Taxonomy (NCBI): domain Eukaryota; kingdom Metazoa; phylum Chordata; class Mammalia; order Rodentia; family Muridae; genus Tokudaia; species Tokudaia tokunoshimensis. The sequence continues at coordinate 120,832,070 of BTHU01000014.1, forward strand.
CAGGAGGAGTCAGGATGTCACTCCAGTGTCCTAGCTTCCAGGATCATCAGAGTTACTCACAGGTAGAATAGACATTTGAAGCTGGGGGGGCAGGGGGGGCAGATGACAGACCCTGACGGGATTCCATCCTCAGACTTGAAAATGCCATACCAATCTGACTCCACAACCATCTCAGGATTAAGATTCATCAGGGGCCACCAGTCAGCCAGGTCCTGCCTGCATGGCATGTTGCTTTGCTGATGCCCTTCGCAAATAATGGACTCTCATGGGTCTCCCATGAACTAGCAAACTTGGGTAAGACTTTCAGCTCCTTCATCTCAGAAGAACTGTAATTCATTACATGAAGACCTTGAGTTCCTTCCCACAGTGGCCCTGCCAGAGGAAGGAAAGTCTTTATTAGGATCCCTTACCCAATAGGAGCACAGCAGCCTCCATTTGTGTCTTTAAAAGACTGAAAAATGAGAGAAATTGTGCCTTTAAATGATTTGTTCTACTAGGAGAAGCACCATGCATAGACAAGTTTTTAAACTGCCTTCACAGGCAACAGAACAGAATAGCATAACAAATTACATTGACTTCTCATTTCAACTCAACTCATCATTCAGGAACTATTTCATACTCTTTTGCTACAATGCTCACATCCAGGAACTTACTCTAGGTTGATTCTTCTCAAGGGATATGGTTTCTCTTGGTCCCTAGTATAAGAGAAGAAATTAGTGGTGAGAAACTTGTTAGGGGATGTTGCTGCCTAGGGGAATGTGGTGGTGGAGGTACTGGTAGTGGTGGTGGTGGAAGTGGTGGTGGTCATCATTGTCTACAACACCAGAATCCCTGATTAACACGTATGAGACACTTACTCAGGGAAGCTAGAATGTATGTCTTCTTCCCAGGTGGTCATCTTTGCTATGCCTTAAGTAAGGCTTTGTTCTCATACCCTGTGCACTGAAACTTGTCCTTTAGTGCAATTGCTACCTTTACATAGCACAACGCCTGGGCCTCTAATCAGGTTCAACATACAGTTGTTGAATCCACTGCAAACTACCAACTGCAAGTGCATGTACAGGGCTTCCCTGATATGTTTAGATGTACTTGTAAGTAGTGCAGTTAAAAACAGCAAGTACCTACTCAAATAGCCTTTTGACTGATAAATTTAATGAATGACTTGGTGTTTATGTTTTGAGTCAATAGGTGAAGAAATGGAGCCCCATCATGCTTAAGCACAATGCCAAGAACCACACACAGTTGGCTGAGCTCAGACCTATACTTGAAATCAGTAGGTCTGATTTCAGGAGCTGGGGAAACAGCTTAGTGAGTAAAATGCTTGCTAGATACATATAAGGACCACAGTTCAGCTCTCCAGTACTCACATAAAAGCCAGATATGGTAGCATACTACTGCTACCCTAGCTAGGGTAAATCTCAGGGGCTCACTGGCTGGCCAGTCTAGCAGAAACAGAGAGCTCCAACTTCAGTGCAGATACACTGTTTCAAAAAATAAGATGGAAAAGTGATGAAGGAATACATCAATCTCTGGATTCCACATGTCACCCACGCACATGCACACACATGCATGTGTATCTGCTCACACAAAGACCTCAAGTCTTGTCTTCTTGCCTCACAAGATGTTGATAGGAATTAATGGTACCAGGGAAGGATTGTTTCATTAACAGAATTTCATGACCCATAGGAAAAATATCCTAAATAATTTCAAAAATACAAACACTTTATCCTTGATCTTGCATCTTTTTTATACTTATGTATTTTGTCAGAAAGAGAGAAGTTTCCCCTCACTAAATCAGAGTATGGGATTTAGAAATCCAGGCTGGTGGGATAGTTCAGTAGACAAGCCTGACAACATGAGTTTGATTCCCCACGTAAAATATAAGCCAGATGCAATGGCATACATCTGTAATCCCAGCAGTCCTATAGAGAGAGAGAAGGCAGAGACAGGAGCGTTGCCTAGAAACTCACAGGCCAACTAGCCTAGAGTTCTCAGGGAAAGAAAAACATTAGGAGAGCCCTGCTTCGACACAAAGTAGATGTGAAGGACTGACTCTATCAAAGCTACCCTTTAAACTACACATGTGTACTATCGTATTATAGTGCCCACACTCACTTATGTCGCACACACAATACTACTACTACTACTACTACTACTACTACTAATAATAATAATAATAATAATAATAATAATAATAATAATTAAATAAATAAAATGCTTTCTGTTGTTTTTTTTTTTAAAAAGAGCCCCAGCAAGAAAATCCCAAATACATGTACATTTGAGAAACACTAAATGACTCAGTAGGCTCTGTGTATGTGAGTGTGTGTGTGTGTGTGTGTGTGTGTGTGTGTGTAAAACAATAATAAAGAAGTTGTGAATTTAAGATAGATGAGGTGAGAGGTGAGAGAGAGGTGGAGATGATATAAATACACTATTCATGTATGGAATTCTCTAAGATACATAAATTAAAAAGCAAAAGAAGTAACCCTAGTTTCTTGTTCTGTCATCCTATTTGGCTTGTTGAAAGAGAGAAAGAGAAAGAAAGAAAGAAAGAAAGAAAGAAAGAAAGAAAGAAAGAAAGAAAGAAAGAAAGAAAGAAAGAAAGAAAGAGGAAGGAAGGAAGGAAGGAAGGAAGGAAGGAAGGAAGGAAGGAAGGAAGGAGAGGAAGGAAGGAAAGGAAGAAAGGAAGGAAGGAAGGGAAGTCTGCCTCATACATTGTTTATTCCCTTTGAAGTAATTTTCATAATACAATGGAATATCATTTCATAAATGCAAATACAGTCAGCAATAAAAACACAGACGGCCTCCAACAATAGTATCAAACTGTGTCCTTTTGCCAAAGGCAACAGCAATAAAGATGAAATCCCTCCTCAGGGAGGCTCCAGAATCTGAGGAGAGCTGGAAAGCAAAGGTTGGAACTGCATTGAAAGAGAGAGAGGTACAGAGAGTCAGGAAATCAAATAAAAATAGGTGACAGAGGGGATGAGGAACTGGGGATAGCCACTGGAGAGTCCCAGACACCAGAGAAACGTGAGGCTCTCAGGACCCAATGGGATTGACGTTAGCTGTAATACTCAGAGAAGGGGGAAATAGAACCTGTGGAGACCACCGCCAGTAGACAGGCATAGATCCTGGTTGAGGGATGGGTTCACCCACCCATCTCAAAGTTTTTTAATCCAGAAATGTTCCTGTCCGAAGGAAAAAACAGAGACAAAAACGAACACAGGCTGAAGGAAGGGCCATCATGTCTGCAGACACCAAACCCAACACTGTTGCTGTGGTCTAGAGGCGCTTGCTGACTGTAACCAAGTGTGGCAGTTTCTGGAGAGGTCCAGCCAGCAACTGACCCATGTAGATGTGCATCCATGGAGCCAATCATTAGACTGAACTTAGGGAACCTGGTGGGGGAGCTGGCAGAAGGACTGGAGGAGCAGAGGCAGATTGCAACCCCATAGGAAGAACAACACAGGCTGGCCTGACTACATTTCTCCCAAAGTCTAGACTACCAATTAAGAAATGTACCTTGAGGGATTCATGGCTCCAGGTACATATTGTAAGGAGTAAATGTAAGCAATATAAAAGAAATTACAAATGTAACCCAGTCCAGAGATGTGAGTGTGAAATGTGATAAATGTAAATGCCCTGACTCAGTGAACACCTCAATTTTAATTGGCTAAAAAGATACCATGAAGACCAAGTCTGGAGAGTATGTGTGGAGAGTGATAAGCCTAGTGTTAGATAAGGTGATGCTGAAGGCCTGAGCTGAAAGAGACTTAAAAACCTTGGTCTGACAACTAAGGTTTTGCTCATTCCTGAGAGCTCCAATGCAGACTCCTCATGTTGAGACTGACTCATTCCCAGAGCCAGTGCACAGGTTCCAGACACCCCAACTCTGGACTGAGGCTCCAGTGGGTATCCAAAGCACAGTGAGAAAATGCTGTGAGCTTTGCCTGTACTTCCATTCAAACTAGGCTTACCAGACCAGAGGAGAGAGTATGTGTGTGTGAATGAATGTGATCCCTTTTCGATTTATATTTGTTCATTGTTACTTATGAATAAATACTAGTGTAACTTGACCTACCAAGTCACAGGCACCTTCTTTCTCTCACTCTCGGCTCCATCCCTAAACCTGACTCAAAGCACATATGTAGTGGAGTATGGCCTTGCCTGACACCAACAGGAGGGGACCCTTGGTCCTGGGGAGGTTTGATGCCCTAGAGTAGGGAGATGCTGGAGTGGTGGGGCAGTAGAGCATGGATTGTTGGGGGAGTACTCTCATACAGGCAAAAGGAGGGGGGAGGGCAGATGTGGGATGTGGGGTTGGTGGAGGGGTAACCAAGAAGTGGGGTATCATTTGAGATGTAAACTAATGGAATGATTAATAAAGAAAGAAAGACAAACGGCACTATCAATTTACATAATGTATTTCCAATGTGTAGTTGTGAAGCCGCCAGTGATGGCAATTGTCCTGCCCACACCTGCAGTGCTGCCCTCAGGGTGTCCTGCTCACCTGCTGCTCAAGCAAGACAGTGCTGCTTAGGTTACCCCAGCATTTTGTAAATAAGAAACACTCCTTGCCCTCCAGAAGCACTCAGTTCTGCACTTGAGAAGACCAGTTTACTCACACGGAGATCCTGGATGCATTTCCTCTCATGGAGCCAGAAAAAGGCAAGGGTGGAAGACTTTGACTACTTGCTGGAGCCTGTTTTTTCCCAAACAGCCTTTGCAATTCTGAGTATGTATGAGGCTGAGCCTGAAAGCAGAACAGTTTCCTTTTTACAATAATTTCTCTCTCTCTGTCTCTCTGTCTCTGCCTCTGTCTGTCTCTGTCTCTCTGTCTCTCTCTCTCTCTCTCTCTCTCTCTCTCTCTCTCTCTCTCTCTCTCTCTCTCTCCCTCCCCTCTTCTCTTCTCTCTTTCTAAATATTCTAAATATATTCATTGAATACTAAACTGTGTATATTATATTTTTATACATGGCATTTCATTCAAATATAATTTGTTCAAACAAATATTTGAAAGAAAAACTACTAAATGAGTGAAATTCAAGGGTACAGTTTTGACCCCAGTCTCCTGCTAGGAAAGGGTGGCTTTCTTGATCACCATGAAGAAGCCAACTGTATGATTTAAATAGTGTTTCTCCTATAACTGAGTTTGACACACATTTTTAAATCTCTTGGAACCAAATTGGAATAGAATTTCACAGAAAAGCTCCCATTGAGGTTGGCTGAATTCCAATATAATTTGAAAGCAATTAAATTTTCTCCAACAAATTGTTCTGTAGTTCTTAGAAATAAGCCAGGCCAAAAGAAGCATATCAAGCAGATATGGACTTTAACATCTCTAAAAACTTTCCTGAATTCTACCAAACAAAGCTTCAGTGGGTGGAAACTTTTTCCACTGTAAGAAATGGGATTTTCTTCAAACCCATAGCACCATTTCCAAATGGACCAGCCTGCATAGCCAGGGAGATACAGCCCCTAGGACTCTGTATTAAAGCATCTATGTAGGATACAGGATGAGATGTCCCACTTAAAATCCTTTCTTCTATGTTGTTTCTGACTTTCTTAAAAATGTTTGAAGTGTCAGACACAACTCTCCCTTACTACATCTGAGAACAACAGCTCTACCTCACTGCATGAGTGACAGGTATGATGCCATTCCGAATAACACAGAAAATGGTGTAGACAGAAGGAAGGACATAAAAGTTAACAATAACGAGAAGTTGTGCACAGCCTGAGAGCCCTGACTCACCATTTCACACCTTAATGTTTCCATAGCTCTGTATCTTTGTAAACAGATGAAATAATCTATTCAAGTAACATAGGTTGCATCTGTCATTTAAATATTTCCTATCTTACTATATTCCAAGAGAAGTATGTGGACAGAGTTCCCAAGAACACAGATTTTCTGAATGTCGATTTATGCAATTACCTTGTTGGTGTTACATTTGTGGAATTAAGACTTGAAAAGCATTAATGATTCCTTATCAATTAACCACTTCTAATTACTTAAAATAGAGAAATAAAGTGGAAAAATAAGATTTCAGAGGAATTACTGCAATAAGGTAATAACTGATATTAGGCTACTCCAATGTTCTTTTCATTTTAATAAATGTTTCATTTTATTTTTATTAGTTCATGTTAATTACACAGAGTAATGGATTACATTCTGACATTGCTGTACTCATATGCAGTAGATACGATCCCAATTAGCCCCATCACTCTTCTTTCTCTCACTCCTTTTTTTCTTTTTCCTTCCACATTCCCAAGAGGTTTCATTGACTTTCATATCCTTCCTCTTGCCCAGATTCCACATATGGTGCCCTTTTCTTTGGGAGGCCCAGCTTATTTTGTTTAACTTCATGGTCTTCAGTTATAGTCATTGTCCTGCAAATGACAAAACTGTGTTCTTCTTTGTCCATATATACCACAGTTTTGCCACCTAGGCTGATTCCATCGATTATCATTGTACAAAGTTTCATGAAAAATGTATGGATATGGGCATCTTTATGGTGTGATTACTCGGATTCATTGGGTATTGTGGTGGTTTGAATAGGTATGGCCACCATAGACTCATGTGTCTGAATGTGTGACTCATGGGGAGTGGCACTATTAGGGGGTGTGGTTTTGTTGGAATAGGTGTGGATTCCTTGATAGAGAAAGCCTGTCATTGTGGAGGCAGACTTTTCATTTAAGCTTAAGTTCTGCGCAGTATTACAGCCTCATTCGGACCAAGAGGTAGCTGCTCACTCTTCCAGCACTGTCTCCCTGGATGCCACCATGCTTCCTGCTAGGATAATGGACTAAACCTCTAAAACACTAAACCAGCCCCAATTAAATGGTTTCCTTATTAAGAGTTGCTGGACTCCGCCATCTTTGCTCCAGTGTCCAGGTAGTTGGGACCACCAGGCTCAGAGACAGACAGGCATAATATCGCTTCAGTATCAGGCAGCATGTGTGTAACCTGCTCCAAGAGCTGGGCAAATCTGCAGTAACCAGCGCGCCAGCTCTGCTGTGGGACTTCTGCCTGGCAGAGGGACGCCCCCTCCCCCCCCCCAGGAGAGATCACACACCCCTGCACAGGGCAGGAGCCTACCAGCCTCCCTTTGGTGACCTCTGTTCCTGGATCGACTGCACTGAAGAGACAGGTACCCAGGTTCTCCTCAATATAACATCGCTTGGGACACGGCCTGTTGGGGCTTCCATCTGCTCCCAAGAGCAGGACAGCACTGTGGTCTTCTGGGCGCCAGCTCTGCTGTGGGCCATCCCCCCTGCAGGGTGACCTGCACTGCCTAGAGAGTGCAGAGTGCACTCCGCCATCTCTGCTCCAGCACCAGGGCAGCTGGGACCTCCAGGCTCAGAGACAGACAGGCATAATATCGCTTGGGTCTCAGGGAGCTTGTGTGTACCCTGCTCCCAAGAGCTGGGCAGATCTGCAGTAATCGACATGCCAGCTCTGCTGTGGGACTTCTGCCTTGTAGAGGGACCCCACCTCCGCCTCCTCTGGGAGAGATCACAAACCCCTGCACAGGGCGGGAGCCTACCAGCCTCCCTTTGGCGACCTCTTCTCCAGGAATCCACTATGCTGAGCCTTTGGATGTGCAGGGACTCCCCAATATAACATCACTTGGAGCAAGGCATATCAGGGCTCCAAAGTCACTCAGGAGCAGGGCAGGCCCCAGAAATCGGTGCCAGGGGAATGCCGGTAATCCAGGGGGGCCAGAAATAGCCTTGCAGGCTCACAGGAGGTCCAACCAACAGCCAGTGACAGCAGGACCAACTAACACCACAGGTAACCAGATGGCAAAAGGCAAACGTAGGAACGTTACTAACAGAAATCAAAGTAATATGGCACCATCCAAACCCAACTCTCCAACAGCAGCAAGTCCTGGATACCCCACCACACCCGAAAGACAAGATCTGGATTTCAAATCACTTCTCATGATGCTATTACAGGATCACAAGAAGGACACAAATAAATCTAATAAAGAATTACAGGAGACCATGAATCAACGGTTAGAAGCCCTTACAAAGGAAACACAAAAATTGCTTAGAGAAATGCAGGAGAACATGGATCAACAGATGGAGGCCCACAAGGAGACAACACAAAAATCGCTTAACGAGATGAATCAACGGGTAGATGCACTCACAAAGGAATCACAAAAATTGCATAAAGAAATGCAGAAGAATATGGGTCAACAGACGGATGCCCATAGGGAGGCAACACAAAAATTGCTTAAAGAAATGAATCAACGGATAGATGCCCTTACAAAGGAAACATGAGAACTGCTTAAAGAAATGCAGGAGACGATGGATCAACAGATGGAAGCCCATGAGGAGGAAACACAAAAATCGCTTAGAGAAATACAGGAGAACTTGGGTCAACAGGCAGAAATCCTGAAAGAGGTAATGCAAAAATACCTTAAAGAAATACAGGAAAATACAAACAAACAAGTGAAGGATCTCAGGAAATCCATCCAGGACCTAAAAAAGGAAGTAGAAACAACTAAGAAATCACAAAGGGAGAAAACTTTGGAGATAGAAAACCTTGGGAAGAAATTAGGAGTCATAAACATCAACAATAGAATACAAGAGATGGAAGAAAGAATCTCAGGTGCTGAAGATTCCATAGAAAGCATCGACTCAACAGTAAAAGAAAATGAAAAATGTAAAAAAACGTGTAACCCAAAACATCCAGGAAATCCAGGACACAATGAGAAGACCAAACCTAAGGATTATAGGTATAGATGAGAGTGAAGATTTGCAACTTAAAGGGCCAGTAAACATCTTCAACAAAATTATGGAGGAAAACTTCCCTAACCTAAAGAGAGAGATGCCGATGAATGTACAAGAAACCTACAGAACTCCAAACAGACTGGACCAGAACAGAAATACCTCCCGTCACATAATAATCAAAACACCAAATGTTCTAAACAAAGAAAGAATACTAAAAGCAGTAAGAGAAAAGGGCCAAGTAACATACAAAGGAAGACCTATCCGAATCACATCAGACTTCTCACCAGGGACTATGAAAGCCAGAAGATCCTGGACAGATCTCATGCAGACACTAAGACAGCACAAATGCCAGCCTAGACTACTATACCCAGCAAAACTCTCAATCACCATAGATGGAGAGACCAAGATATTCCATGATAAAACCAAATTTTCACAATATCTTTCCACAAACCCAGCCCTGCAACGGATAATAGGTGGAAACTTCCAATACAGGGAGAGAAACAACACCCTGGAATAAATGAGATAGTAACCTCCTTGCATCAACCCAAAAGTAGATAACCACTCAAACATAAAGATAGCATGAAGAATGGCAGGTGGCAATAATCACTATTGCTTAATCTCTCTTAATATCAATGGTCTCAATTCCCCAATAAAAAGACATAGACTAACAGACTGGATATGTAAACAGGACCAAGCATTTTGCGGCATGCAGGAAACACACCTCAGTGTCAAAGACAAACGCTACCACAGAGTAAAAGGCTGGAAAACAATTTTACAAGCAAATGGTCCCAAGAAACAAGCCGGAGTAGCCATCCTAATATCAGATAAAATTGATTTTCAACCTAAAGTCATCAAAAAAGACACAGAAGGACACTACATACTGATCAAGGGAAAAATCTACCAAGAAGAACTCTCAATTCTGAATATCTATGATCCAAATGCAAGGGCATCCTCATTCATAAAAGAAACTTTACTAAAGCTCAAAGCACACATTGCACCTCACACAATAATAGTGGGTGACTTCAAAATCCCGCTCTCTGAAATGGATTGTTCAGGAAAGCAGAAACTAAACAGGGATACAGTGAATCTAATTGAAGCCTTGGACCAAATGGAACTAACAGATATATATATTAGAACATTTCATCCTAGAGCAAAAGAATACACCTTCTTCTCAGCACCTCATGGTACCTTCTCCAAAATCAACCATATAATTGGTCACAAATCAGACCTCAACAGATATAAGAAGATAGAACTAATCCCATGCCTCCTATCAAATCACTATGGAGTAAGGGTGGTCTTCAATGGCAACAAATACAACAGAAAACCCACATACACATGGAGACTGAACAATGCTCTACTCAATAATAACTTGGTCAATGTGGAAATAAAGAAAGAAATCAAAGACTTTTTGAAATTTAATGAAAATGAAGGCACAACATATCCTAATTTATGGGACACAATGAAAGCAGTGCTAAGAGGAAAATTCATAGCCCTGAGTGCCTCCAAAAAGAAACGGGAGACAGCATACACTAGCAGCTTAATGGCACACCTGAAAGCCCTGGAACAAAAAGAAGCAAATACACCAAAGAGGAGTAGAAGGCAGGAAATCATCAAACTCAGGGCTGAAATCAATCAAGTAGAAACCAATAAAACCATACAAAGAATCAACAAAACAAGGAGTTGGTTCTTTGAGAAAATCAGCAAGATAGATAAGCCCTTAGCCAGACTAGCCAGAGGGCACAGAGACAGTATCCAAATTAATAAAATCAGAAACAAAAAGGGAGAGATAACAACAGAAACTGAGGAAATTCAAAAAATCATCAGATTCTACTACAAAGGCCTGTATTCAACATAACTAGAAAATCTCGAGGAAATGGAAAATTTCCTTGACAGATACCAAATACCAAAATTAAAGCAGGATCAAAAGGACCATCTAAACCGTCCTATAACCCCTGAAGAAATAGAAGTCGTCATTGGAAGTCTTCCAACCAAAAAAAGCACAGGTCCAGATGGTTTTAGTGCAGAATTTTATCAGACCTTCAAAGAAGACCTAACACCAATACTCTTCAAACAATTCCACAAAATAGAAACAGAAGGAACACTACCCAACTCGTTCTATGAAGCCACAATTACACTAATACCAAAAGCACACAAAGATCCGACAAAGAAAGAGAATCTCAGGCCAATCTCTCTTATGAATATCGATGCAAAAATACTCAATAAAATTCTTGCCAACCGAATCCAAGAACACATCAAAACGATCATTCACCACGATCAAGTAGGCTTCATCCCAGGGATGCAGGGATGGTTCAATATAAGGAAATCCATCAATGTAATCCACTATATAAGCAATCTCAAAGAAAAAAAAAACATGGTCATCTCATTAGATGCTGAGAAAGCATTTGACAAAATTCAGCATCCTTTCATGCTAAAGGTCTTGGAAAGATCAGGAATTCGAGGCCCATATCTAAACAATAAAAGCAATTTACAGCAAACCGGTAGCCAACATCAATCTAAATGCAGAGAAACTTGAAGCAATCCCACTAAAATCAGGGACTAGACAAGGCTGCCCTCTCTCTCCATATCTTTTTAATATAGTACTTGAAGTACTAGCTAGAGCAGTTAGACAAAAAAAGGGGTCAAAGGGATACAAATTGGAAAGGAAGAAGTCAAACTATCACTATTTGCAGACAATATCATAGTATACTTAAGCGACCCAAAGAACTCCACCAGAGAACTCCTACAGCTGATAAACCACTTCAGTAAAGTGGCCGGATATAAAATCAACTCAAGCAAGTCAGTAGCCTCCCTATACTCAAAGGATAAGCAGGCTGAGAAAGAAGTAAGAGAAATGATACCCTTCACGATAGCTAAAAACCATATAAAGTATCTTGGTGTGACTCTAACCAAACAAGGGAAAGATATGTATGACAAGAACTTCAAGTCTCTGAAGAAAGAAATTGAAGAAGACCTCAGAAGATGGAAAAATCTGCCATGCTCATGGATTGGCAGGATAAATATAGTAAAAATGACTTGCCAAAAGCAATATACAGATTCAATGCAATCCCCATCAAAATCCCAACTCAATTCTTCATAGAGTTAGAAAGACCAATTCAAAAATTCATCTGGAATTACAGAAAACCCAGGACAGCGAAAACTATTCTCAAGAGTAAAAGAACCTCTGGGGGAATCAGTATCCCAGACCTCAAGCTGTACTACAGAGCAATAGTGTTAAAAACTGCATGGTATTTGTACAGTGACAGCATGTAGATCAATGGAACAGAATTGAAGACCCAGAAATGAATCCACACTCCTATGGTCACTTGATCTTTGACAAAGGAGCTAAAACTATCCAGTGGAAAAAAGATAGCCTTTTCAACAAGTGGTGCTGGCTCAACATTCAGAAGAATGCAAATTGACCCATCCTTATCTCCTTGCACTAAGCTCAATTCCAAGTGGATCAAGGACCTCCACATAAAAGCAGACACACTGAAACTAATAGAAAGGAAACTAGGGAAGAACCTTGAACATATGGGCACAGAGGAGAATTTCCTGAATAGAACTCCAATACCTTATGCTCTAAGATCAAGAATTGACAAATGGGACCTCATTAAATTACAAAGTTTTTGCAAGGCAAAAGACACTGTCAAAAAGACAAAGCGGCAACCAACTAACTGGGAAATGATCTTTACCAACCCTACATCCGACAGAGGGATATATCCAATATATACAAAGAACTCAAGAAGTTAAACTCCAGAGAGGCAAGTAACCCTATTAAAAAATGGGGTACAGAGCTAAACAAAGAGTTCTCACCTGAAGAATATCTAATGGCTGAGAAGCACCTAAAGAGATGTTCATCATCCTTAGTCATTAGGGAAATGCAAATCAAAACAACCCTGAGATTCCATCTCACACCAGTCAGAATGACTAAGATCAAAAACATAGGAGACAGCAGTTGTTGGCGAGGATGTGGAGAAAGAGGAACACTCCTCCACTGCTGGTGGAATTGCAAGCTGGTACAACCACTCTGGCAAGCAGTCTGGTGGTTCCTCAGAAAACTGGGCATGACACTCTCAGAGGATCCGGCTATACCACTCCTGGGCATATACCCAGAGGCTTTACCTGCATGCAATAAGGACACATGCTCCACTATGTTCATAGCAGCCTTATTTATAATAGCCAGAAGCTGGAAAGTACCCAGATGTCCCTCAGTGGAGGAATGGATTCATAAGATGTGGTATATTTACACAATGGAATACTACTCTGCAATTAAAACAATGAATTCACGAAATTCCTAGGCATATGGTCAGTACTTGACAATATCATCCTTAGTGAGGTAACCCAATCACAAAAGAACACACATGGTATGCAGTCACTGATAAGGGGATATTAACCCAGAATCTCGGAATACCCTAGACACAATTTGCATATCAATAGATTTCCAAGAAGATGGAAGGAGAGACCCCTGGTCCTGGAAAGACTGAATGTAGGGGAATGCCAGGACAGAGAAGCGAGAGGGGGTTGAATGGGGAAAAGAGGGAGGGAGGGGGGCTTATGGGACTTTCGGGGAGGGAGGAAACAGGAAAGGGGAAATGATTTTGAATGTAAATAAAAAAAACTTAGAAAAACAAACAAACAAAAAAAAAGAGTTGCTGTAGTCATGGTGTCTCTTCACAGCAATGAAATGCTAAGACAAGTATTTACTCAAAAATGGTTTACAAGTGGTATATAGTAGTTCTATTTTTAATTTTTTGGGAAACCCTCATAGGGATTTACATGGTGGCTGGACTTATTCACATTCTGCAGTGATTTGAATGAGAAATGTTTCTCATAGGCTCAACTATCTTAACTTTTGATTTTTATTGGTAGGGACATTTAGAGGGCCTAGTCTTCCTGGAGGAAGTACATCACTGGAGGCAGGCTTTGAGAGCTCATGGTCTCACCCTACTTCCAATTTGTTCTTTCTGCCTCACACTTGCATTTGAAGATGAGAGCATTCAGTGCCCTGTCTTCACTGTCATGCTTCCCTGCCATGGTTGACTCTTATTCTGCTAGAGTTGTAAACCCAAACTAACCTTTCTTCTCCAAGTTGCATTGTGTATAGAAAAGCTACAGACTTTGTAAGTTGGTTTTGTATCCCACAACAATATGGCAAGTGTTCATCAGATTTTAGACTCTTTACGCTGAGGCTTTTAGAGTATTTTCTGTATAGAACCATGTCGCCCACCAACAGTTATCAGCCAACCTGTTTCTTTCATGTGTGTATCACTTTATTCTCTTGTATCATGACTGTGGCTATGAAATTAAACATTTAAGTGAATATGACTGAAGATAGTGGACACCCTTGTCTCATTCCTAATTTTTAAAAAAGTTTTTCATTTAGCATAGTATTATTAACATTCAATACTTGGTTTTTGGTTTGTCACATATAGATATTACTATTAGGGTTATGTCCCTAGTTTCATCAGGGGTTTGCTCATGAAGTGATACACTCTTGGCTAACTCTTGAAGGAGTGTATGTGAGTTCTTTGAGATTTTCCAATTATTTCAAATAATTTTCAAAACACAACCTAATGGCTCCCTAGATTTCAGTGAAAGGTTGTGATAACCCTTTCTGTTTGAACTGTATTAATTTGGTTCATTTCTCCATTTCTTTTGGTTAATTCACCTAAGAGTTTGTCAATCTTGTTAATCCTTCCCCAAAAACAGACTATATGTTTCATTAAACTTGATATGGGCATTTTATTTCTCATCTCACTAATTTCATCTTTGATAGTTCTTACTCCCTTCTACTACTTGGGGATTTGGCTTATTCTTATTTTTCTAAAAACTTGGGGCACGTTTAATTTAGTTTCTTTATATCATTTTGATTTTAATGAAGGTATTTATACCTATAAATTTCCTTCTTCAAAATACTTTTGCAATATCCCACAGATATGTTATATTTTTATTTGATTCAAGGTATATTTGCTTTATCCCTTATTGATTTTTTTCCCCGTGACTAATTGATTGTTCAAAAGCAACTTCAATCTTCACACTATATAACATTACAAAATTGTATGTGTTGTTTATGGTTCTCTTGCTATGATTTATGATGGTATCCCTTGTGATATATTACAAACAAAATGGTTTTTGTTTTTCATTTAAGACTTTTCCCCCTTTGGACAGGATCCTACATAGACAGGCATAAGTGTTAATTTTGAAAACTTGACAAAGTCTAGAATCGCTTCAGAAAGAAGTCTCAATGAGAAATTGTCTAGATTAATTTGGCATAGGGGCATACCTATTGGGTTAGTTGAGCTAATTGAGGCGTGAAGATGCACCCTAAATTTCATAGGGTGACCCTGGACTGAATGAAAAGGAAAAAATACTCTGATCACGTGTATGCATGCATCAGCCCATGCCTCTCTGCTCCCAACTGTGGGTGTATTTTGCCTAGCCACTCTAAGTTGCTACTACCTTGACTCCTCCACAATGGTGACCCAGAATTGTGAGCCAGGTAAGCCTTTTATCTTTTAATCTGCTTTTGTCAGGCTATTTTATTAGAGACACAGAAAATGAAACTAAGATGACTTTGAATGATTTTTGTCATCCCAGTGCACACTCATGAGGGGCCTTAGGGGCAAGAAGAGACATTAGATCCCCTAGAAGTGAACTTACAGATGGTTGTTAGTCAGTGTGTGTGTGCTAGAATCAAACCCAAGTCCTCTGGAAGAACACCCAGTACTTTCAACTGCTGAGCCATCTCTCTATCTCCAATATAGCTACACCTTCAGCTATACTTTTTGTGAGTCAACCTACATGCCCAGGCTTTCTGTCTTTCTTTGTTGTCAACTCTAATGGAAGCAGGATTCTACCCTTCCCTGCCCTCTTTTGCCATATGATCCTATATCAGTGTGGTGTTTCTTTTATAAATCTAACATTTATTGTTTCTAGGTTTCACCCAGTCTTTACCATCTACTATTGACTCTTATATGGAAGGGAGACTTTCCCTTTCATGGGACCAACATCTATCTCTCTGTGGTCACACATCTAGGGTTTTGATCCAAATGTATGAAGAGGTAAAAGAAGTACTGGGTGACTATAACCTACCATTTCCTTTCCAGTAACCAACCTTCCCTTTTAAATTATCAAAGAGTAAGTGTCATTGTGGTAGTATAGAATATCCTTCGGGTATATGCCCAGAAGGAGTGCAATTTGGTCTTGAGGTTGGTCAATTCCCAATTTTCAGAGGAACCACCATATTCATTTCCAAAAGTGTCTGTATAAATTTGCATTCCTACCAGCGATTGAGGAGTGTTCCCCTTGCTCTACATCCTTGCCAATATGAGCTGCCACTTATGTTTTTTATTTTAGCCATTTTGACAGGTATCAGAAGGAATCTCAGAGTTGCTTTGACTTGCATTTATGTTGAACTTTTTCATCAAGTGCTTCTCAGCCATATGAGATTCCTCTGCTGTGAATTTTCTGTTTATATCTGTACCCATTTTTAATTGATTTACTTGGTTTGTTGATGTCTAGCTTCCTGAGTTCTCTATATATTTTAGAAATTAGCCCTCTGTCAGATGTGGAGCTGGTGAAAATCTTTTCCCATTTTTTAGGCCGCCATTTTATTCTATAGTCAGTGTCATTTGCCTTCCAGAAGCTTTTCAGTTTTATGAGATTGCATTTATTAATTGTTGCTCTTAGTGCCTGGACTCTTGGTGTTATGTTCAGAAAGTTGACTCTTGTACCAATGCGTTCTAGGCTATTCCCTCTTTATCTTCTATTAGGTTTAGTATATCTGGTTTTATATTGCGGTCTTTGACCCACTTGGACTTGAGTTTTGTGAAGGGTGATAGATACAGATACACTTGCATTCTTCTACATGCTGACATCTAGTTATATCGGCACCATTTATTTAAGATGCTTTCTTTTGTTTCCATTGTATAATTTTCACTTTTGTTTTTTAATCTCAACTATGTTCATAGCAGCTTTCTTTATAATAGACAGAAACTGGGAATAACCTAGATGTCCCTCAAACAAAAAATAGATAAAGAAAATGTGATATTTGACACAATGGAGTATTACTTAGCTGTCAAAAAAAATCATCATGAAAATTTCAGGTAAACGAATAGAACTAGGAAAAAAAATCATCTTGAGTGAAGTATCCTAGAACCAGAAAGACAAAAATGGTATGTCTTATAAGTAATTAGTAGCTATAAAATAAAATCATGCTACAGTCTACAGACCCTAATAGGTTTAATAACAAGGAGGGTTTAAGGGAGGATACATGAATATCCCTGGGTAGAGATGAGAACTGAACAGGCCATGTGAAGGAGGCTAGAAGGAGAAACACCTGGAATTTTGAGGCATCTTGGGGATGAGGTAGAAATCTAGGGAAACTCCCAGATATCTATGAGGATAACTCTAGATAAGACTCCTAGTAATAAAGGATACAGAGCCTGAACCAGTCATCTGTAACTAGGCAAGACTTCCAGTGGAGGGACTGGTTCACCAACCCAACCACAAAACCCATCAGCCTACAATTTGTACTGATTGCAAGATGTGCTGGAGTAAAGAAGGCACAGAAGTCATTTATAGGGTACGTAGACCAGGCCATCAGAGGAATGGGCATAGGACTGCTGAGGTGGAGTGTGCTCAAATCCAGGAATTACAAGAGTAAAGCTAACTACTTCCCTGTTTCCATGCCTGTCTTGGGGCAGGTAATCACGACTCCCAACTAGATGATCAAGCAGTCAGTCACAAAACATAGCACCTGGAATTCTTTCACATTGAAATAGAGCATTTCTGGTGTCTTAGCCTCAGGCAATAGAATATATTGATTCATATAGTTCCTCTTCACATGGAATAAGGCACCAAGGATCATCTGAGATGGGCTGTCTTTACTAAGTTATAACACTTGGGGGAGGACTCTCTCACCTGAAGTACTCATCATTGGACCTTGGACCCACCTTCCTGGCCTTCACACACAGAAGCTCACCTCAGAGCTCTGGTTCCTGACATTGGCACTGATACAGCAGCTGCAGGACCCAGGACACTGGACACCTGGATCTCTCTTTCCTTTTCTAAGAGCTGTGACAATTCTGGCATTCCTGGCCAGACTGGAGCCCTGGCTACCCTATTCATCCCAGACTCTGCTTCACCCTCCTTCTCTGGCATGCAGCAATGTCTGACTCCCCAAAGGGAAGAGGTAAGATGTTGAGCCAACTGTTTCTGGACCTTTCCCTGCCCTCTCTGAGGCAGTAAGGTGCTTAAGCACCTCACCAAGACAGGTGAAATATGAAACCACAATTGTGGACATTGCTAACCAATGACCAGAGCAGCTTGAGACCCGTGTCATGAGAGGAAGTCCATACCTGACACTGACTTGATGGCCAGGAACCAGAGTCCAGATAGTTCAGAAATCTAGAATAGAATCAAACACTTCCAGCAAACAGAAAAAAAAAAGTCAATGAAATGATTCCTAGTGATATTCTGCTATAGTCATAGACAGGAACCTTATATAATCCTCATCAGAGAGGCTCCATCCAGCTATTGATGGAAACAGATGTATAATCCCACAGCCATACATTATGTAGTGTTTGATGAATCCTTTGGAAGAGGGAGGGGAAGAATTGTAGGAGTCAGAGAGGTCAAGAAAACAGCACATAGACTCAGATAACCAGGGCTCATAGGGGCTCGCAAAGACTGAACAGGCAACCCTGGAAGCCTGCATGGGTTTGACCTAGGTCTTCTGCATATGTTACAGTTGTTTAGCTTGGTGCTCTTGTGGGACTCTTGGTAGAAGCGGGCACTGCTTCTGACTCTTTTGCCTGCTTTTGGGACCCTTTCCTCCTACTGGGGTGTATCATCTAGCTTTATAAATGGAAGTACTGTTTTACAATGACTTGATATGCCATGCTTGGTTGAAATACTAGATAGGGTTTTGTACCTCTGAGTCCACACGTGTACATTCCTGTGTACACATGGAAACTGACTTAGGAACACATGTGAAATTCAGAAACATTTATTCCAGAATATCTTCCAACTTAATGCACTGAGAACATTTTATTTGAAATATGACCCCCCAAATCTTTTCCCTCTCCTATAAAAGCTTATGAGGATTAATCTTCCAGTCCTGAACCAGGACTGTGAGCAGGAGGACATAAATTCCTTTTCCTTTAGTTGACTTTGACATGCCACTAAGAAGTTAGATGTGCTAATTCTACAAGAAAACTGTTTTTGATGTTTGAAAAAAAACATTATTTTCATATTCAAGAGAGTCAAATGAGTCCAAGTAGCATAAATATGGATTTATGCCCCAAAACATCACAGGAAGAATGCTAAAGGTCGAGAAGAATTCAGAAAGCAGCAAAAGAAAAACAACCTGTCACTCAGAAGAGAATATACTTGATAACACCACACCAGAACCAGTGGGCCATCCTTTGTTTGATAAAGACGTGAATGAAGACATTATATCCAGCAAAACCAAGTTTCATAGTGAAATGAAGACTTTATGTTTAAACAAAAACCATAAAAACTTCCTGTAGTCTTGCCCCAAAGCAATGCTAACGGAAGATCCTCAGCTTGAAGCCAACTGATATCAGACACTGATCAGAACCTTTATTAAAACAACAGCAAAACACCAGAAAATGTAATCAGGTCACTATAAAGGAGTACTGAATGGGCATGTCTTACTTATATCATCTCTTAAAGACAATTATATAAGACAATACTGTATTATTGTATGATTAGACCTACAACACACACATACACCGCACTTGACAATCACAGCACATGGGAACAAAGCACAGCATATGGGAACAAAGCAAAGCTAGAGTGAAAAAATGACATAATCAGTAACTTGAACCCCTGCAATCAAATGAACATAAGGAGATTGACAAATAAGACTAAGAAACTGTGTAAATATGTATTTACTCTCCTTTCTTAGATTCTTTAGTATGTATATAATTATACAGATTGATAATCCTATAATATATTGTTGATACATCTACAAATGATGTAAGATAATATCTTTGGTCATATGACAAGGATAACATATATATACGTGTATATATATATATATATATATATATATATATATATGTATATATATATGACAATTATAGCACAAAAAGGGAGCCATGGGGCTATTTTGGAATAACTAAGTAGATCATAATATTCAAGTTGGCATAAAATCTAAAATCAATTCTCAGTAACTAGTATATAGATACTCTAGTTTCTGATATATATATTCCTAGAACACTAAGAATATAAACTCAAATAGGAACAATTTAACAGTAATTAGACAGTTATAAATATATATACCCTTAACAACAGAGTTCTAAAATGCACAAATAAAATAATAAATAATCTAACAATAGTAGCTCAAGACTTCAATATTCACTTTCAATAATAAGCAGAAGATTGACAAGGAAATAGAAGAGTTAACCAAAGATGTAAATCAAGTAGAATAAATAAACATCTATAAAAGACACTACACAAATGGAAAACAAGGATCTTTGTCCAATATCGCCATATCATTCTCCATGAAACACAAGAAAGCCTACATAATTTCAAAGGATTCAGATAATACTAAATATATTGCTGACCCACAAAATGTGAAATCTTCAATGAATAGGAAAACTTAGAAACTCAGAAATATGTACAAAATGAACATCACATGTCTAAGGGACAATTGGATTCAACTTAACACTGAAAATTAGGGAGAATAAATTGAAGTGAAAGAAAATTTTAAAGTATCATTTCAAAATCTATAGGCAGCTGCTGAAAGTGCTTAAGAAAAACTTACGACTGCAAATGTCCTGATCTGAAACAAACATATCAATGAAATAACCTAATTTACCCCTTAAGATAATGGAAACAGTAGAGTTCAGATGCAATAAGCATCAATTAGTGAAAGAAAATGCAAGACTACATCAGAAACACAATTGGAAAAACCAACAAAATCCAACTTCACTTCTTTAGAATGATTATCAGAATTGTCTTTGGATAAACTGAATAATTACAAACAGAAAAGACTCCTAGGAAAATAGTTCAGTGGGTGGTGGCACTTGCTGCCGAGCCTGATGATCAACTTTGAATCCTATCCCTAGGACCTGCATGGTAAAAAGAGAGAGCCAACTCCTGAAAGTTGTTCTCTGACCATCATGGGCACCTTGTGGCATGTGTGTATTCACACACATACAAACACAAACATTTCTTTCACATGTAAATACTGAAATTGTCTTGACTGACAAACCTTTTGAGACAATATCCCCTCACACACCATTAAGGTCATTAATGACCACAGCTCAGATATGCTTTTATATGGAAAGGCATTTCTGCTTGTTGCCTTTACCCTAAATCTCATTACTTGTAGAAGTCACCATATATTCCTAGCTAATGGCTTCCCTCACTTCTGTTCCAGAAGGCTCAGATCTCATTGCAAAACTTTGGATTTTCTTTCCCAGTCATCATCAAAGTAATATAGATTTGAGAATTAGTTATTTAAAGTTTTATTGATAGACAAATTAGACTTTCAGTTCCATTCATATAAATACACACTAATGTTTCTATTCTGAATCAGTTGCAATTAGCACTTGATGGGGTTTTCATACATAAAAATATAGCTTGGGCTTAGTGGCACATATCAGTTCCAAAAGAGTTAGGCAGATCTCTGTGAGATTAAAGCCAGTCTGGTCTACACAGAGATGTGCAAGACTGCCAGAGCTACATGGTGAAAGCTTCTCTCAGAAAACGGGAGCCAAAAAGATAAAAAAGAATATAAAGAGCCGGGCGGTGGGTGGCGCACGCCTTTAATCCCAGCACTTGGGAGGCAGAGGCAGGAGGATTTCTGAGTTCGAGGCCAGCCTGGTCTACAAAGTGAGTTCCAGGACAGCCAGGGCTACACAGAGAAACCCTGTCTTGAAAAACCAAAAAAAAAAAAAAGAATATTAAGCTTCAGTTAAAGTACCTTTAATTTGCCAGATGTAACTGTCATCTCAGAGGCTTACTGCTGAATAAAATCACCCTTTCTACTTCTTTCTGAACTCTGAATGGCTGATTCAAATCAGCTGTTCTGATTCAACCTCCTCTCCAAGGTGACTAATTCAAACTGGAGTCTCTTGGCTTCTCACTGAATTGCTCTGATTGGAAAAAACTGCCTCTTGAGTTCCACAAATTGAGCTGTATTGACTGCAGGAACTGAACAGAACTGAACAAAACTGCACAAACTCAACTGCACTCAACTGCATTCAATTCAACTGCACCCAACTTCACTCAACTGAACAACACTGTGTTGCCTGAACTCAACTGAACCAGACTCTTTGAAGTTCTCTCACCCCACTCCCTGTCCTGTTCTCCTTAGAGTTGGTTGTATCCTATCTCTGATTTATTCTGTCAAATCTTTCTCTGATTTGTAACTTTGTCTATCCCTCAATTATACCCCACTCTTAGCTGCTTCCTTCTGCAAACTAACATTACCTTCATTGTTTCAGATTAAGGGTGTACACTAAGGGCATATCTGTATTGCAGCCAAAGAGATTATAGGTGTGTCATTCAGGCTGGATCACACAGACCTAGAAAGTCTTTGGATGTGATCTCCTTCCAGAGCATCCATGTTGCTGTATTAAAATTGCTCTACAAAACTCACCATGGCTACTAATCTTAAATCATCATTTAAGAAAAAAAACCCTAAATTTGGTTGCTTAATGAAATTCTTAGGACAGCTAGATATCACTCTGGAAGACAATTATATTAGTTTTGTTGTTACATTTCATTTTCCACTTTATATGTTTCAGAGTAAAATGTATGAAGACTATAGGAAGGATGAGACATGAAAATACAAGTCCAGGTCAGCTCTCTAGGAGTGGAGACATCGACCCCTATGTACGACTATGTCCCAAGCACTCTACTACCAAAGTAGCACCAGGAGAACCATTTAACTGGCCACCCATGAAGGCCTTTCGATCCAGTCCATTAGCTATAAACTATGACATCCCCATAGCCATGGCTGAACATGGATTTCATAGTGCTAGCTTGGAAGATATAAAGATTCCAAGTTTTGGGTTCATTTTGTTTGTTTAACCTATATTTTAACATTTTCATTTTAGTCAATACTAAAAGCTTCAAAAAGGCAGGATCCAGGCCCTCTCTCTGTCATCAGAGGCCCTACATGTGGCTGTTCTGTTGTGTTCCAGGGATACTGACGCTTGCTGAATCCCACTTCCCTCATGACCACCATGGCTCTGGTTTTCCTTCCTGCCCAAGACTCTACGTTGAACTTCTTTTGCTTCTGTTTTCAAGGAGATCTCTTGTGATTTTTATTTGTATTGTTTCCCTTTACCCAACAGATCTAAAACTTCTGAATGGGTGCTTATGCCAGCTACCAGCACACAATCCCTCCAAACTGAGATTGTTATTTTGAAGTTGTTTCTTTTTGCACCAATTAAAACAGCCAATAAGATTTATTTGGGAAGTTCTTGATTTCTTCCATTATCTCTACCACTTTACAGCATTCTGTCACATTGAACTGAGATATGACTAAGGATGAGAATAATTGAGAAGAAGGGTAAGGTTGACCCTTATCTTACCTCACCACAGAAGTGCAATCTATAATGTATTTTGAAGACTTACAAAGTGCACAATACTAAATTAACATAGTATACTAATGGATTTATATTTCTGTTATGGAAACAAAGCTATTACTGGTATGCTGTCCCCATTTTTCTTCCTATCTATTTTTATGCTATTCTTAACTCCTTAGAAGCCATACTTTCAAGATATGCTTTAACTATATTAGGTTCAATTAAATTCTTTTTAAAAAAATAATATATAAAGCATTTTTGCATTACCATCAAATTTTTTCCATGACAAACCAGTTTGACATTAAATTTGGTGCAATTATTGAAAACAAACACGAGATAATTTTTATGATTCCTTCGTATTGTATTTTGATATTCTAAGTTGTTGTAGATCAAAACTCTTACTTTATTAACAAGAGGTACACTAGTGAGCATATTTTCTAATACAGAGAGGAAATAAATGACTTGGCTCTGGGAATGTGTTTTTCTTATCATGTTGATATATGATACAGTCATATTAATAAGTCTGAAAACTACTTTCATTCTTTCTACACATAAGCAACAAGCAGTATGTGCAAAAGTATGAATTCCAGAAGCTGTGGTGTGTGCATACACACTGACTTTCTTTACAATGAACAGCCACTTCTAATATTTCATAACAGCATGTATACAGACAATGGTCACAGATATCCATCTAAACTGCAGTAACTGAAGATAATGCAGGCTTGAGGTTAAAACGAAGCTGCCACTCAAGGGCTTACACTCCTCACCAAAGAACTTCGTGGGGCCACTGTCTTCCTCCTTCAGGCAAAGAGAACAAAGCAGTTAGGTTTGTTGCATTCTTCCATAGCGTCTGAAAAACCTTTCTAAAATCCAACTAAAGATAGGAGAAATTAAACACGAGGGAATGCAGAAATTTTAAAATATCTTCACAGGTTTGCTATCTGTGTTATTTTCTAACAAAGACACCATAATTTTATTTCTCTGTTAGACTTAATTAGAATACAATGTCAAAGTCACAGATATTTTCAACCAAATTGATGCTAGAACTATATTATCAATTAAATACTTACATGTAGGTTTTAATAAAAATAAGGCTTTAAATTGCTTAGAAGTTCATGTGTTATAAACATGATGGATAGTAACCATTTCTTGCTGGTCATAAAGCATCTTAAAGGTCCTACTAATCACATGGTTAAGTATAGAATAATTTATTGGACAATACTTTGGGGACATAATAAACCACAGGTTTCCCAATGTCATGGTTTGAAAGAGAATGGTCCCCACAGGCTCATGTGTTTAAATGCTTGGTTTCCAGTTGGAGGAACTATTTAGGAAGGATTAGGAGGTGTGTAGAAACAGGCTTTGAGGTTTTTATACTCAGTTTTCTCTGCCTCATTGTATATCAACGTATAGGTTCTTAACTACACTACAGTGTCACGCCTGCCTGACCACTGCCCCTAGTCCTCTGGAACCATGATCCCCAAATTTCATACTTTCTTTTATAAGTTGCTTTGGACATGGTGTTTTGTTATAGCAATTGAAAAGTAACTAAGACATTCATTTAGAGAAAAAAAATGTCAGCTAAGACTTGAATCCTACATCTTACTGGGATGTAGATATTGATACTTGTTTGCAGATGCCCAATGTCATAGTTTCAGACAAATATGCCTCAGTGGTACAGCACTTCCCAAGTATGTCATTCAATCTCTCAGCACCACAAAATGAAAAGCTAAGGATTCAATATACTTATTGAGAAATAATATTTCTAGAAATTTATAACAAAGACAAAACCACCATGCTAATCTTAGGTGCAAGAATATTCACCACCACCACCACAGTTAAAACTGTAAACACTGACGCAACAAAATGCATTAGAACAATCTATATGGTATCCCTATCTGCCAGTCCATATGCCTGTACATACTTGCAAGTCATGTAAGCATATAGGTAGTTTATAAAACAAGGGTTTATAGCATTGGGGTATATAGTTCCAAACTATATTTCAAACAAATAATGTCATGCTACAGCCTTTAATAATATTTCAAATTGACATAGTAAATTGACACATTAACCATATAACACATGGTGTTCTGAAATATATTGCATAAATATATTGAAATATATGCATAAATCAAGCTGAACTGTAGATGCCTTACCTCACATTGTTGCCATTTTGTTGGGAGAACATTTAAAATCTATTATTTCCATTTTCCAATCATATATAATTTTAAACTACAGTCATTATGACATTTTCTTTAACACATTCTTAATTTAAACTTTATAATATTGGTCAATATCTTCTGACTCCTTCTCCCATCATATCTATAATATTGAACCTCAGAGATCTGATTTTTCGAGGGTAAAATAAGATATTGTCAAGATACATATTTTAACAACAATAAACACATGGATTACAAATTAAAATACATGAAACTGATTGCTAATCAAATCAATGTACTGCATTTCAGAGTTAAGAGGAATTTAATCAATATACATTCATTTTTGTGCAAAGGAAACAATGAAATTGAATCTTTCCCAAAATGTGTTCCTAACATTTACCAAAAGCTGGTTGGGAAAAAATATGTCCCAAAACCCAATAAGGACTCTGGTAATAGAGTTCTTTAACTCAGAATCATCAGAATCTCTTTGCTAACTTGCACTGCAAATGTCTAAATGGACACTATATTCAGAATGGGGACAATCTTTTCTGACTTAAGAGATCTCCCCATGGACCAGACCTTTATCGAATTCATTCGGGATAGGTTGGTTTACAGACATTATCTAAAGCTCATAAAAGAAAATTTTATTTGAAGAATATCCTAATTTCTAATAAATTTTAACCCCCAAACATCAACTAACAAAATATGAATCCGTGATATTCCATCAGTTTGGGATTCAGATCTTACTTCATATGAAAGGGACTGAAGCATGTGTCCACAGTGCAGAGGCTTACATGTTTACTGGTATCCTATTAGTTTCTGACGTTCTAGGAGCATGACTGAAAGGTTCTCAGCAAATGCCTACAAAATTCTAATTTATCTTGGTGTACAATGTGCTGGTAAATTAGGATGCTCACTTTGCTAAAACTTGCCCATAGAGGAAGCTAGAAATAATAACTGCTATGTTGTTGCTGTTGTTGTTAAGATTTTCATTATCTCTGTCTTTCCAAAAAGTAAGATGATACCTTCTAGGTGCTGGGGATATAGTTCATTTGGTAAAGACCTTATTTTGCAAGCATGAGGTATGAGAGTTTTTCGATTCCCAGAACCCAGTAAAAAAAAAAAATCCCAAGTTTGGTATTGTGCACGTATAAACCAGCATTGGGGTGGCAGAGACAGGTGATCCCTTGGGTTCATTGGCCAGTCAGTTGCAGGCAGTAAGATCCTTTCTTAATAAGGAACTCAACAACTAAGAGACACTCCACGCTGATATCTGGCACCCTGTGAGGCCTGAGATCACAGTCCCTGCCTTTCATGGTTTATGAGAATGGAATGTTGCCAGGGACAATGTGTTGAGCACACTACCCCCAGGCTGGAAGCCCTCCTACCATTAACCATCTCACCTGATGTTCTGTGCACCAAAATAAATGTGAAACAAGGCTCATTATTTTACAACGTGATAACAGATGTTTGAAATGTTCTGTATTTCAGAGAGTTCTAAAGGGATGAAAATATGAGAGGACTCATCTGGGCCATTTCAAAAGTACTCACCATGCTACCTGACCCAAAGCAAATGCTCCAAAGAAGTGTGTGCACATTGCATACACATGCACATGCATAAAAACTATGGCGAAAACAACAACAGCAGGTGTTCCTGTTTAACTTTTGTATTTGTATCAAAATTATATTTAGGCCATTTAAACCATTAAATAAGTAAAAATGTTTGCTATGAAGACTACCTGTCCTCGGTCCCACATGTCAGCAACTTTCTAATCAGTTCATACCATGGGAAGATTTTATGAACATCCCAGA
Source organism: Tokudaia tokunoshimensis (assembly GCA_036184795.1). Lineage (NCBI taxonomy): Eukaryota > Metazoa > Chordata > Mammalia > Rodentia > Muridae > Tokudaia > Tokudaia tokunoshimensis. Next base: position 120,859,347 of record BTHU01000014.1, read on the forward strand.
TCATGATCCTCTAAGTCTATCATCCAATTTGCTTAAGTGTTAGCTGTTAACTTCCTCAATGGCAAGGGAAGATTTGAAGGTCTTTCCCCTTGTCAGTCTCCCCCCACCTCCTTGTCAAAAAAGACACACCACCTGGGACAAGCACATAAGTCCTTACCACATCCCACCTTGCAAATATATTTATACTAAAATTTGGTTGAATAGATTATTTTATAGTATAGTAATGATAAATATCATTCAGAATGAAACTATGTGTTTCATTACAATTTTTTGACCTGCATGTTGCTTTCTCTAAGTTGAATAATCATCTTGGATTTTTTTTTATACTTAGTTGAATTCAATGCTACTAATTGCCCTACTTGCTTCAAAAGATTAAAGCATATCTTGTGGCTGAGAGAGTGGGTACATCTTTAATCCCAGCACTTGTGAGGCAGATAGAGGTAGGTCTCTTCAGTTCAAGGCCTGCCAGGCTTCACAGTGAGCCCCTGTCTCTGCATTTGCATCTCTGAGAAAACTTCTTACAGAAGCTCATATTCAACTCATTCACATTTTCACAGACTGATTTCTGTCTCAGATCTCATTCCACTGCTATCCTGGGCATGCGCCTTGTTGGTCACCAGACACTGTCCTAGAGCCTGGGTGGAGATGAAGAAAACAGAAGTGTTGAGTTCTCAGGAACTCGCTCCTCCACCCTGGTTTCCCTACCATCAGCTCTAGACCACTCTCTCCACAGGGTTTTCCAGGCATCTGTGAGGCCTTTGGAGGGGATTTTAAGGTATGACTGCTTCTCAAATGGTATTCAACCAACACAGCTAACACTAGCTTCTTTGCCCTCCAATGTCCAGAGGTATCTGCAGCAAATTTGCAGACCTCTGAGTCCATCACAGAAACCTCTGCTACCTCCATCAACACACCCCATCACCACACATCACCACGCCACCACATGCTTCCAGCCTCTAGAGTGCTGCAGCCTGTGACTTTCCTCTTGCTTTCTCATCCTTGAGAGTTTGTACACTTAAAGAAATTCTCTTTTCTGTTATTTTAATGCAATTTGTGGTAAAAAAATATGCCAATGCTCAATCAGTGATCATTATTTGTGACAAACATTCCCTTTGATGCATTCTGTGTATTTTCTAAATCTTTCTGATATTGGGTCATCAGAACATGAACCTAAAGAAATGACAAACAGAGGTAATCAGGCTTGCATTCTCTGCTTTGGGATGTCTTCCAAACCATCTTGTCTAAATATAAACAGAAAAAACTAAAATGTAGAGAGAATTTTCTGTTCTTCAATAATGACCTGGAAGTATGACCACATTCTAAAGTCTGTTAAATCATCAATTCTTTCAATATAATTACAACAGATGTTATCTTTCACATGCCTATTTTGAAGTTTAATTTGTTTTTTACTAAGAGACCCCAGGGAAATGAGGAGAATTGAGATCCCTTTAGGGAATTTCCTGAAAAGCTATGAACAATACAATTGCACGTGTGTGCACTTCCTACCCCCCAGAGGCAGCGGAAGGTCAGAAGCTGACTTCAGGGGTGCAAAAGGTCTGACTCAGCTAACTGACTATCTTAAAAGTGTCCCTTTTAAGAACAACAATTCAAAATGGAGTCTCCAAAATGGGAACTATTAAGAAATGGTGACGTGGGGGGTAGTGATGGCCAGCAGCTAAAGTACCTGCTCTTGAGAGGACCTAGAACATGGTGGATCATAAAACCACTCCAAAAGTCAGTTCAGGGAATCCAAATTCCTCCTCTGACACCAAAAGTACCTGGCATACCCATAGCACACACACATATACAACACCAGGCACACACATAGTACATACATATACATGAGCATCAGGCACACACATAGTACACACACATACATGAGCACCAGGCACACATATAGTATATACACATACCTGAGCACCAGGCACACACATAGTGCACACACATACATGAGCACCAGGCACACACATAGTACATACACATACATGAGCATCAGGCACACACATAGTACACACACATACCTGAGCACCAGGCACACACATAGTGCACACACATACGAGTAGGCAAAACACTCCCACACACAAAATAAATAAATCTAAAAAATGTTTAACTTAAAAATCTAAAAGAAATAGTGATGTGCTAAGAACAAGAACCATTTTTAAGTGGCCATTTTCCCTGGTACTAGGGGCACATCTTTGAGTGCATTGTACAAGTTCCTTCCTTGTGAACTTAGCTGCACCCACCTGCCCTAGCTCTAGCCTAAAACCTACTTCAGAGAGCTCTGAGCAGGAGTGCATAAAAAAAGAAGGCTGGAACTCAGTGTGTGTCTATTGTAAGCAATGGTTGCTAGTTATCCGACTTTCCCATAGCTACTTAAATACAGAAAGGAAAACAAAGGAATATCAAAGAAGAGAAAGGGAGTGATCAGGAGTGGCAATCTTTTGAATACTCCAAGGAAAGATGCTGGAGAACCAGACTCTGGGTTTAGAGATTCAAGTGCATCAGAAATAAGGACAGCAGACAGCACAGCAAATGAGTTAACACTCTATAGAGTACCCACTGGTGAAACTGAGTAAGAATGATTCAAATTAGAAATACATAAAATTATCACAACTGACAAATACTACTACTACGGTTTAGCTAGACAACTCAAGAAAAAAAGAAAGCAGCTGAACGTCATTAGGCACTAAATGAAAGGATCATTAGAAAAGCAGGGACAACCTAACAAATTATGTTTTCCACAAAACACTAATCAACATAAAAACAAAATGGAAAAAGATACTAGTCAACAACTAGTCAATATGGACCGTAACAGCGATCATGGTACAGTGAGCGCTCATGTTTCTTGAATGCTAATCTGCTTAGCATTGCCTTTAGACTCACAAACAGCTTAGTCCTTAGCCTTCAAACAGCTCCAGGAACTTAAACCACAGATATCTCCACCTCATTTATGAAGGCTAAATGACTACTGATAATCTGCCCAAGTCGGGGAGACAGTAGAGAGGCTTGCTCGCCAGCACTGCATCCAGCCATACCCCCTGTTGGTTCTGCCAAATGTACCAGCAGAGTATCCACAGTGAATGAACAAAATACATAAAACATAGTCTTAAAAATGCACAGGACATAAAAACTATAGTGATTGTACTGAACAGATATCTACCCTTTGTTCCTCAGTATTATAAAGAAATACACTCTCGTGATATGCCATACAAGCCTCACGCTCTGGTAGTTTTCTTCCTTCTGTTTTCTTGTATTGTGATATTCTCTCTTGTTGTTACTTCTAGTCTTCTAACAAAATGATTCCATAGTTTATCTGGAAATTTTAAAGATGTGAGAACAGCTAGACGAGGCTGGTAAGGGATCTTGTGTACACTGATGTCACAAGCTGTACTGCTGGTGCTCATCACTAGACAGAATAACATAGCAGTATGAGGGAGACAAGGACCACAGGACTCTGTAATACGAGCGTCATCTGTGTGCACACTGGCAACGATGAGAACTTCCTAAGGACTCCATGCTTGTAAAAGTGAAGACAGCTGGAAATGTGGCTTGTTGGAACATGAATTGACACAACTCTTGAGGACAGTAATTTTTCTCTGGATTAAAATAGGACTCTGCTAATTTATTAACAAAATTAGCCACTAACTAGGCCACAGTATAGTTGGTTATAGCAGAACATTGGAAGTTACCCAGGTATAAATACATTTTAGAACATGGAGAAGGAGAGATGGTTTAGTGGCTAAGAGCACTTGTTACTCTCTCAAGGATGGAGGTTCAGCTCCGAGTATCCACAGGACAGTTCACAAACATCCCTAACTCCATTTCCAAGGGAATCCAATGATGAACACCAGAATTCATGTGATACACACACATGCATACAGATAACACACTCACACACATAAAATTAAACGAACAAAATTTACAAATTAAAAAACAACCTACACTTAGCAAACACTTAAATTATGATATACAGCTATTCAATAAGAAGACATCATCAAAGCAGCAGACAAGTAACATACACAGAATGATTCCATATGGAACACTACAAGTGCACATGCAATATTCCTTCCATACTTATACTGCAGAACAAATGTTAACATTTAGATTTTGTTTTCTCATTGTTGCTTCCCCGCCAGCCCGAGACACACGTGGCTACAGCTTCTATTAAGTGAGGGGAAAGTATCACACTAACTCTATCACCGTCACACCAAGCACACCATGCTACCTCACATACATGCTGCAGGGCCTCCAGCCACGCCAGGGCACCTGGGGCTGATGATGGCAGCTGCTGCGGACAGTGGAGTTCCAGGGACGTGTGTCACTGCTTTATCGAATGCTATGGTTGCTTGAATTTTTAAGCCATGCATGTCTGTCAATTATATTTGGAGTCGTGGAAACTAGGGCAAAGAAATAACTCAGTGGCTAGCCTGCTCTAGCATAGACTAGGGAGGGAAAGGAGATAAACCAAGGGTGGAAGGCAGACTGGATGACAAAAACTCATATAGTAAGCATATGTGACTTAGTGAACCCGCAGAGGAATTAGCAAGTTGTCCCATCAAGTGAAAACATACATGCTCCCTACCCACTCAGATTATCTCCTTTCCAGGGAATTACTGAAAAGAGAAGGCAGAAATCCATAGATGCTGTTCAATAGCTCACTGTCAGTGGTTAACCCCACGGGGACCTGAATGGCTGTACTGGTTGTGACCTTAAGCAAGCTACTCATTCCTTCTCTGCCTCAGTTTATCTCTAAAATAAAGGTCAGAGTACATGTCTCACCAAGTGTTGGGAGCATTAAGTGAGATTCTGTATAGCCCAGAGTCTGAAGCCATCACTCGAGAGCATTTATATAGAATTATCCACTCTGTAGGATAAACTTTACTAATAATCTCCACCTCATTCTGCGCTGCAGTTATGGAACACTCGACTTAGCTCTTAAAATTATTCAGAAGTAAGCCTATGTGATATAGTGTGACAGTCTCTCAATCTCAATTAGTGCTACACTAATTAGCAAAGCCATTTTATACGAGACAGTGAGTCACATTTCTCTTCCTCCTCCTCACTCCCTGGTGTGCCATAAGGGTGATTGAGTGTCTAATTACTTCTTAATTGAAAGCACATATACTTCATTTTTCACTAGTTCAAGCTTAATTCTTTTAGTCCAGAAATCAAAGTCTATGAACTTAAGTTGAATTGGGATTTGGGCAGCCATTATGAGAAAGGGTTTGTTTGTACTGTGTCCCATTATACGGAAAGGTTGGTTTTCGCCTTATTTGCTGACATATTTCTCAACCAGAAAAATCTCTATATAATCTTAATAAAAATTTCAGATTCTGTCAAAAGTACTAGGCATAGATTGTTGAAGGTCTGTTATGAAAACAATTAACTTGAATTTTAAGTAAAATTAAAAGAGTCAGAGAAGTAAACACACCTCTATTTGAATCTCTACCATTTAAACAATGAGGACAACAACAAAAGCCTCTAAAATTTCCAGTTAAAAGTAATCATTTGTCCTGGTCATATTTCCATTAAAACTATTTTTTTAAAGAGGAATAAACTCATTCAATTTTTTTAATACAAGAATGCTAATCCCATTCATTGTTTTTATTTTTTTATTATTTTCTAAGTTTTTTTATTTACATTCCAAATGATTTCCCCTTTCCTGTTTCCTCCCTCCCCGAAAGTCCCATAAGCCCCCTTCCCTCCCTCTGTTCCCCATTCAACCCCCTCTTGCTTCTCTGTCCTGGCATTCCCAGTCTTTCCAGGACCAGGGGTCTCTCCTTCCATCTTCTTGGAAATCTATTGATATGTGAATTGTCTAGGGTATTCCGAGATTCTGGTTAATATCCCCTTATCAGTGACTGCATACCATGTGTGTTCTTTTGTGATTGGGTTACCTCACTAAGGATGATATTTTCAAGTTCTGACCATTTGCCTAGGAATTTCGTGAATTCATTGGATTGCAAGCTGGTACAACCACTCTGGAAAGCAGTCTGGAGGTTCCTCGGAAAACTAGGCATGACACTCCCGAAGGGTCCTGCTATACCACTCCTGGGCATATACCCAGAGGCTTCCCCTGCATGCAATAAGGACACATGCTCCATTAAAACCATTTTAAATAGACGGCCTCTTAGTCGTGGAAGGCTCTTGTCAGCATTCACTGTCCTCTAACAAGATTTCTTCTATATATACTTGAATGGTCTAAATGTTCATGTCCTCCCAGTTCTTACAGGGTAGGTATTAGGAAGTAGAATCTGCAAGGGGAGGTTAGGTCACAGAGGCAGAGGACATGAGACTGGGATTAGTACACTCATGAAAGACACTCCACAGACCTAAGCAGTCCCTTCCCTTCCTTGTGTAGGAAGGAGTTGTTCTACATTCCAACCAACTCAGACACAGTCTTCTGTCACCTTATCCTGAGGTTGGCTACACATATCCAAAGCTACCCCACCCCTGGGATTTCACCACTAGAGGCCCAAATAGAGGAATTTACTAAGACCTTTTCCCTTTTTAGGAGAGGACTTCCACTCCATACAGAGGGTTCAGTGTGAATCCCTCTCTCTGCAGGGCTTCCAGTCTTTCCTCCCTGATGCAATGACATTTCTCTTCTACTTTGAGACTTCAGGTTCTCGACCTTTTAGTTCTGAGACATGGCCTTTAATGGCTGAACTATCCATCCAGCCCCGAGACTTCAGGTTTCTCAAGTACTTCCTGCATGTAAGCAATACACTATATAGTATTAGAAAATGGAGCATTGGTGGGATATGGATTGGCGCCCTTAACCTGGACCTTAATCTTCACATAAATGAGATTTTAAAAAAATTACTGACAAAGTAAATCAGGGGATCCAATCACTTTGACTTGATTCTCTACTTCCTCAGTAATGACTAATACCAGGCAGCATAGTACTGGCTAATGCAAACCAATTTTCCAAAACTCCTTTCAAAAGATTTCATAGTTAACAGGTAGAACACTAAAGTCACATGTTAATAATGTCACCTTTAATTATGGGCTGCAAAAAAAGGACAGGGAACCATCCCCAACAATGGAAGACATTGTCTGTCAGTTCCAATACTCTTTCCCACTGTGCTCATAGGGGAATACAAAATCTTTACCCCTCTCTAGACAGCTACTGCCAACTGACTGGAGCTGACAAATAAGTTTGGGCTCTGTTATCTGTGTTTTTCCATAGCAGGTTTATGTAGAATGCATGCACCAGTTTTACATAATCTGATGCTGTCTTTGCAAGCAGCAATGACAGATATGGAGACACTACTTCTGGAAGCTATCAGAAGGAAAATATGCAGGGACAGGCAATGAATTGGAACTGTGGGGTTAGGTGAGGGAGCCAAGGTCCTACATGGCCCACCTTTGAGCACCAGTCAGCAGAGAGCCAGGTCTGTATGAAAGAATACAATCAGAGTCCCTGAAACTGTTAATACACTTAAATGAAAAGAGAACACCCTGGGTCTGCCCTTCTTCTCCTAGAGACAGGAGGAAACAGAAGGTCCCTGGTCTCTATGAGCTAGCTGTGCTGATCCTCACAACTGGAAGTCTTCTAGAATCACAAAGAATGCTTTGGATCCCCTCACACTTACCAGTTAGCAACCTGTACAGCTCTCAGTTTAATCTGTGCAGAGGTGTATCTTATACCAAGGCTGTCTTAAACCCTGGCATAGTAAAAGTTCTTAGAAGTCTTACATAAAGAAAACCAAGCTAATATAATACTTTATGCATGAACTTAATTCCAGCACATAGGAATTCACACTTTAGTGGAGAATAACACTTACTCCTAACCACATCATGAGAAAAACCAAATTAACTACAAACTAAACAAATGTGAATCTCAACTCCAGTAAATAGAGAAAGACTGGTAATCCCGAGTTTACTTGGGAAAGACCTCATGGGGAAAACTGTGGCTCCTCAAATAGAAACTGTATTTAAATAGTCAGAAGTCAGTAGAATACTCAGGACTTCCCAATGGTGAGTTCCTGGGGTGTGGGCTGGGGGTGATTCTAAGAGGAAGAGCAGCTTAGCAACTCAATTCCTGTAGCCATCAAAGTACTCAGGAGCAGGCTAAGTTATAAATAGCTGACCTGATTTTCTAGGAAATTCTCTGGGTTTTTCTAACTAAGAAAACTGTTAAGCAAATTACTGATCCTATCTTGACTATGTATTCCCTTTAGGGTTTTCTATCAGAATGGAATGCTAGTGTGGGAGTCACATTCTATATGGTTGAGCGTGCTACAGATTCCTGCAGTAGCCAAGAGGAAATACCCTCTTAACATCCTGATCAAGGAGCATGTTATTTCTGAGCGATTCTGCACTCATTTTTAGCACTTTTGGAAATTTCCCCAAATTCTAGTTTTACCTTTTCTAGCTGAAGACTTACTATAAAACCCTATTAGCTTGAGCCCCCGCTTACTTCCCTCCTGCCTCCTCTCATGCCATGACACAGTTAGTCAAGAGAGAAGAACATTCATCAGACAAGCCCAGAACTCAAAGGCACCCAAGGGCTCTGCTGGAATATGCCCTGGTGAGGCCAGGTTCCCATCAACACCATACAGAAAGGAACTGGGACGATTCTGATCCACAGTACCACCAAAACCTACTCTAAGGACTAACCTTATCTATAGGACAAGTCTGCTTTAGAGCTCCTAGACGTAAATTCTTTCCTTGGCTGATATATGTTCTCTTAGCTGTCTAGTTAGATCCATTTCTACGTCAACAGGTGTCTTTTGAGCAATAGACGAACAGAACACATTTAGGCCACATGAACTGGCCAAGGTCATAACGCTCCTTGATGTTAAAAACCATGGAATTAATTGTATTTCAGGGATCAGAATATGTCAATGCTCAACAAACACAGTGGTTCTTGGCTACAAAACCTGTTCTTTCTTATCAAATGGTTTTTTAAATTGTCAGGTATGAAAAAAAAAGTAAATCACTTCAGAATTTTATACACAATTAATTATTAACATTTCTAAAAACATAAAAAGGTAAAGAGACGTATTTCAAAGCAGGAATTACTTGCCTCTTGCAGTAATCAGGAAGAGAGCCTATGCAGCTCTGATATCTTCACTCTCAAGCTAAGAATCATTTTATATCACATACTCAAAACCAAAGAGATGATTTAGGCACCCCTGGTGTTTAGGCATGTGATATCTCTTCCTGGTTGTGAACTTGACTACATCTGGAATGAACTACAATCCAGAAATGGAGGGCACATCTGTGATTTAGATCTTGAGGCTAGAACAGACTTCTGACCCAGATCTCGACATGGATTACTGAAATCATTCTGTAAGCTTCGAGAGAACTCTATGGGATCTAGTAAACAGAAAGCAGCCCTATCTGTGGAGCTTTTGCTGATCCTGGACACCATATTACATGGTTTGAGCCAAGTGCTGCTGACTGAAATGACTTTGATCTTTTCCTTCATCTTGGAGGGATAACGGGTTGGCTGCAATACTGAGATTGTCCTCACTTTCCACATAAGGTTCTCCCTTTCCCACAAGGCCTTGTGTTTTTCTACTGGAGAATTCCTTCTGGTTACAGAAGAAAACAGATATGAAACTGATGCTGGATATTGCCTCATCAAAGTTGAGAATACAAAACCATTAATTACAGAAACACATGTTGGGAAATTTTCAACATAATCAAGGATGGCTTCAAAGATCAAGAAAAAAATGGCAGCAATTCGCAAAAGGATTATTCTGGGATGTTTGCTAGTCTTTTCTTCTTTCTTTCTTTTTCTGTTTGTTGTTGCTGTTTTTAATGGAGGAAAGAACATTTAATGAGAGAAAGAAACATGTATAATTGGTGCTTGCAGAATATAAATCACTGTAGTGTATTACTGTCAGTGGGAACCTATGCATGGATTAATGATATTTGAGTCTTGGGTAATCTACTCTGTGACCAGTCCAATTGGCTTTTAAATTAGGCTAATACTTAATAAAAAAAGGCATATAACCATATTCCAGAAGATCACTACTAATATTGTGATATCAGGCATGATGTGTAAACTGCACTCCAAACCTGGTTTTATTATTCACTGTTGTTACTAAGATTTGGTTTTTCTGAACCCGATTTTTAAAAATTCAAAGACTAACTAAACTACAGAGATTGGTTCAGCAATTAGCTTTCAGAGGTCCTGGGTTTGGTTTCCAGCACCCACACCAGAATGCTCACAACCTCCTATAATACCAGTTCCAAAGATTCGACACCATCTGCTGGCCTCAATGGGCATCTGCACATATGTGGCATGCACTCACACACATACACAAATAAAAATGAACACTTTTTAAAAACTTCAACAAATAATGGACCTCATAGTAGCAATAGTCTCCCTGAAATGTGAACCATCACTGCTGAACCAAAGCATTCCTAGCACCTTAGTGAATTACATGCTAATTCCATAAACAACTACCAAATCCTCATTCATACTTTCAAGTGCTAATATAAAATGGTCTCAAATTCCTCATGGAAATAATAATTCTTCTTATCAAAGCCCTGCAGATGTCCAGAAATGGCACATTTTAAAAACATGCCACTTTAATTCCAAAACTAAAGTTATTTCAAAAAGCACAACTGAAATAAATCTGAATTATTTTAAGCATTTTTAAGAGAACAACTATCATGGAATTTCCCCCCCCCCTCTTTAGTTCTAAGAGCTTAAATGAAACATTCATGCATTAAATTCAAAGTCTGACTATCAAATAATTTCACTTTAATAAAAATTTGAATTATTGCCTTAGGGCATTATTAAATATCAAATAAAAAGAAAACATCCATAAGTCTGATTTCCCAATGTAACTTTATGTAGAACTAATGCTACTTTTGTATTAAGCATTTCAAGACACAAAAGGATAATAATGCATTTGTAAAAGGACAAAATCAGAATTAGAAATTCTGAAGGATTTTCCCCTTTGAAAATAAATAACTCAACTGTAACTACTTTAAAACTTAGAAAAAGTAAATAACATTGTTCTATTAAATAATTAAGCATCTAACATATACAAAATCTCAGAAGCAGCATGAGATTTCAGTATCTGTATATGATAAAGACAGATAGAGGGACAAAGGACACACAGAGCACAGTGATGAATGTTTAGATACTCAGAAGCAACTCTGATTTAGGACCAGATATGAATCAAACACTCAAGGCAATAATCTCATGTCACTAGACGTGTCATTTACATTAATCATATTCACAGAGAGAATACCAGCTATAGTCTGGAAAGCCTAGTAAGTTACCTCCAACCAGTCCCTTTGCACCTCTCTATGCTTTTTTTTTTTTTAATTTAATTTTATTTTATTTTTTTAATTTACATTCCAAATCACTTCCCCTTTCCCGTTTCCTCCCTCCCCGAAAGTCCCATAAGCCCCCTTCCCTCCCTCTTTTCTCCGTTCAACCCCCTCTCATTACTCTGTCCTGGCGTTCCCCTACATCCAGTCTTTCCAGGACCAGGGGTCTCTCCTTCCATCTTTTTAGAAATCTATTGATATGCTGATTGTGTCTAGGGTATTCTGAGATTCTGGGTCAATATCCCCTTATCAGTGACTTCATACCATGTGTGATCTTTTGTGATTGGGTTACCTCACTAAGGATGATATTTTCAAGTTCTGACCATTTGCCTAGGAATTTCGTGAATTCATTGTTTTTAATTGCAGAGTAGTATTCCATTGTGTAAATATACCACATCTTCTGAATCCATTCCTCCGTTGAGGGACATCTGGGTTCTTTCCAGCTTCTGGCTATTATAAATAAGGCTGCTATGAATATAGTGGAGCATGTGTCCTTATTGCATGCAGGTAAAGTCTCTGGGTATATGCCCAGGAGTGGTATAGCCGGATCCTCCGGAAGTGTCATGCCCAGTTTTCTGAGGAGCCGCCAGACTGCTTTCCAGAGTGGTTGTACCAGCCTGCAATTCCACCAGCAGTGGAGGAGTGTTCCTCTTTCTCCACATCCTCGCCAACAACTGCTGTCTCCTGTGTTTTTGATCTTAGCCATCCTGACTGGTGTGAGATGGAATCTCAGGGTTGTTTTGATTTGCATTTCCCTAATGACTAAGGATGATGAACATCTCTTTAGGTGCTTCTCAGCCATTAGATATTCTTCAGGTGATCTCCACATAAAACCAGACACACTGAAACTAATAGAAGGGAAACTAGGGAAGAACCTTGAACATATGGGCACAGGGGAGAATTTCCTGAACAGAACTCCAATAGCTTATACTCTAAGATCAAGAATAGACAAATGGGACCTCATTAAATTACAAAGTTTTTGCAAGGCAAAAGACACCGTCAAAAAGACAAAGCGGCAACCAACTAACTGGGAAATGATCTTTACCAACCTTACATCCGACAGAGGGCTAATATCCAAGATATACAAAGAACTCAAGAAGTTAAACTCCAGAGAGGCAAGTAACCCTATTAAAAAATGGGGTACAGAGCTCCTCTCTATGCTCTTAAAGGGCCTTTTCCTGTAGGTCTATCCTCTCCTTCCGTAGGGTCTTTTCCCAACTGCCATTGCCACCTAGTGACTAACCTATTCGTCATTTAAAAAACAAAGCAAGGCACAGACAGGTCCAATCTATAAGTCAATCTTTCTTCCTTCATCTTGGAATACACAAAGCACCTGCTCGTCATAAAACTTGTCCCAGTGTGTGCTCTGGGTTGCAGCCTTCAAGGTTTAAAGTCTTCAACACTAAAATCTGTCCCAGAGAACAAACTGCTCAGCCACACGCTCTGCTCCCCTCGCCCCCCGCGACACACACACACACACACACATACACAGACAATTTGTGCTCAAAATAAAATCAATCTCGGTGTTCTGCTTCACCTGACCTGCTTTATCATAATAAATACATAGACATGCATGTGTAAAATATCGCAATGAATACTGTTAATCTGTGCACTTGAAGTGATAACAGCTGTTTTAGGAAGACCAATAAAGCCAGACAGCGTTGGTGGCGTGAAGGACCTGGAACTTTCCATTCTAGTGGGACTGAAAGTACTTTGAGAAACAACTGGGTAGCCATTTGTAAAGCTAAACAAACGCCCTTCTGAAACGTGTCCAGTTATCATACCTGCAGCCCCTTCTATGAACTCTAGCCACCCCATCCTTCATTGCTAAGCCACGCACATCACAGTAGAGACCCTCTCTGACCTCAGTCCAGGTGCTGTGAAGAAAGATGAGTGCAGTCAAGCTGTGTGCACCAACTTTTCAGCCTCACTGTTCAAGCAATGAATTGCTTTAGGCAGTGATTGGCATGGCTTTCTATTACCTCTACTATAAAGTCCCATGTAAGATTCCATAAACACTTAACAAAATAATCCCTCTGATCCATTCGAATGCCAATTTTCACTCTGTGACAAACATTTCCATATTTCACACCAACTAATTTTCTGATCTTGTCATACACCCACCACAGTCAGAATAAGTGCTTGATAATCACTTTGGACTTAGTTCATTTTAGTTCTTTGGCTTATCCATTTTGAACTTTGGCCTATAGCACACTTGGACTTTCTCATTTAAACATCTGAATTACTATACTTTCCCCATTCCTAGCAATGGTGTATTTGCTGGGGCTTCGTTATCTCAAGTTACAGGAAGGGGAAGATGAACCACTCTGGCCAGTTGAGAGATGAGAGCACATGAGGGCGGTGGCTCTATATGTATGTTCTGAGAAACTTCTAATCGACCTGAAGACTAGCCAGATACAACACACAATGTCTTATAGTGGGTTCAGAGTGAAACAAAACAATCCCAGCCCAAAGTATTTGAAATACAATAGGAAATAAGAAACACATAGATAGCTAAATGGAAAAGGGGTCAGGAAACGAAGTCAGCTGTAAGAGAAAAGCAGAGGATCCCTACATAAACTGATGTTTGAGCTGAGCTCTGGAAAGTTGAGAGGTCACATAGGCAAAAGGAAGGAGGTACGGTACAGAGTGAGCAGCATACTCCAGAAAACCGGTCTCCAGTATAGACTGAAAGTATAGACTGATGACATCATCACCTTTTGAAATCTCCATCAACAGCAGCTGGGTCGTGAGACTGTGAATTTTCAAGGCTTGAGTTTTCCACTCATCTGTGACTTCACAGTTGTGATATGTGACCAAGACAACTCACACATCAAGCCATACTCTCAATAGTTCATCACCAGGCCCAGCTCTGTCCTACTTCTTCAGGTAATGTTCTAGCAGAGGCGTCCCCATTGTGGGAAGCAGCTCTCTGCTACAATTTCTCTGGCCAATTCACACTTAGATGACTTACAAGGTAAGGAAAGAGTCTAATACATAGAAGTCTTTGCATTTTTTTATCTTTCCCATGTCTGTGAGCTCCCTAAGTGTAAGTAATAAATATGGTGGATTCTAAATGTTATTCAACAAAATAATATTATTTAAGGTAGCAAATATATGATACTTCAGTTAGAAATAAAAAGTGCTTCTAAGAAGTAAACAAAAGAGAGTAAAGGGACAGGAGCAATATAACCAAAGAGGTCATATATATGAAAATGTCACATACGAACCCATTATTCTGTACAGATAACATATGCTAATAGCAAAGACTTCTACAGGACACAGGCCTTTCATGCATGCCGGATCAGCCCTTCATACACCACTGAACAAGATGACCCTACACGGTGATAAACAGGAAGGCTAATTCTTCTAGGCCTCCTTTCGTGCTCTTGATCAGAGGAAGTGGCGGCTGCTCCATCTTCAGGAGATGACAAAGCGAATGCTGAAGAGACCACTGCAAATTCCTGCCTCTGCACCCCACGTGCCCTCCCGTAGGAAAGCCACTACTAAAGCAGAAATTGGGATCAAGGATTTCAAGTGAGAAAATAAAGGAAAACAAGATTTTTTTAAAAAATATATTGTATGAAATGAAAGGACCGCCAGACTTGTCACTAATGGAGCTGGAGGATGCACCATAATGCCCCACAGTGCCATGCATTTCAGTAGTCAGTCTCTAGAATGACATTGGGATGCTGGGCTAAGGTAGTTACTTCCTTGTCTAACCTCACATACCCTGATGCAGACGGACTTGTTCCCAGTCTTTCTGGCTACTGAAATGCCGCTCGGATGACTCTGTCACTCAGGGGCTGGGTAGGTCGGAAATTGTCTCCCAAAATCCCATCGCAGCCCTCAACAAGTTCTGCCCCCTTGACATGTGTCCTCAGCCTTCGAAATTCTTCTATCTGGAAAGAGAAGCAGAGTAAAGGAAATTAGTCCCTAGCGATACATACACAAGTTCAGGATTTCATAAGCAATTTCTAATATCCATACATTACAGTATTAAAGAAACAATGAAAGGTGAACCTCAAAAACAGAAAAACAGAGCTGGAAAAAAAGGCAGCCCAGTGGTTAAGAAAGCACACTGCCCTTGCAGAGGCCCCGAGGTCAGTGCCCAGCATCCACATTAGGGATATAATGTCTCCAGGAGTATTCTGTGCATGTGCGTGCAATTGCATGCTCATGCATGCATGCGCACATGCACACACAAACACACACACACACATTAAAATAATAATAAATCAAAAAATTTTAAACTTGCAAGACAGATTTGGTTGTTCCAGACCTAAGGATATCAGACAAGGTCCTTAAACAGAAGACAATGGTAATCTGGGTAATTCCCTGTCTACAGAAACCTACTAGATTTGTTAATGTGAAAATCCTACCACACAAAAATTTTGTGTCAGCTTGATACACACAGAGAAAAGGGGAGAACAAATGAGTAAATGCTCTGAAGCTTCCCAAGGATATTCCTGGCTGACCTACTCTGATGTCACAGCATGTGAGATGATTAGGTGTTAGATCAGCTATGAGACTGCATAGAATACTAAACCAAAATAAAAAAAAAAGCTTTGCCAGATATTCATCCGACAGAGCATTAGAGCCTAGAATATCTAAAACATTATCCCCCCTCCAAAAAAAAAGAAATAGAAAAAGAAAAAACCCCTAAATATTGAGAAGATAAAAAATAACCTAATCTGAAAGTGGCCTATGGGAACTGGAGAGACTGCTCAGCAATTGATGGTGCAAATTGCTCTTACTGAAAACCTACGTTTTGTTCCCAGCATTCCTATCAGTAGGTTCAAAACCACCCATAACTCCAGCTCCAGAGGGCATGACACCCTCTCCTGACCTCTGATGGCATCTACACTCACACTCACAAACCCACAAGCAGACACACGCATATCATTTTAAGATAAAATACTATTTAAGATGGGCTATGAACTAAACTGAGAATTCTCAAAAGAAGCAATATAAATGGCTATGAAGAATCTTAAGAAGCACTCAGCATCCTTAGCCATCAGGGAAATGTATATTAAAACCACTTTAAGATTCCACGTCACCCCATCCTGACACTATTAATGATACTTTGCTATGTTTGCAGACAGAAACCTAGATGTAACTGTTTCTTAAGAAGCCTTGTCTAGCAGCTGATGGAAACAGATGCAGAGACCCATAGCTAAACATCAGGCGGTGCTTGGGGAGTCTTGTGGAAGAATAGGGGATAGGTCTGAGTGAGTCAGAGGTGTCAAGGACACCACAAGAAGACCTACAGAGTCAACTAATCTGGGCCCATGGGGGCTCACAGAGATTGAACCACCAACTAAAGAGCGAGCCGAGGCAGGGCCTAGCCCCCACTACATTTGTAGCAGGTGTGCAGCTTGGTCTTCCTATGCTCCCCTAGCAACTGGAGACAGGGGCTATCTCTGTCTCTGTTACTTGACATTAGTTCCCCTTCCTGGACTGCCTGGTTGGGCCTCAGTGAGAGAGGAAGTGATTAGTCCTGATGGGACTAGATGTCCCAGGGTGGGTGGTACCCAAGGAGTCAATGGGGGAGGAGTCTGAAGGGGCAGGACTGGGAGGGGAGGAGTTCAGAAGGCTAAGATTGGGGTGTAATGTGAATAAAAATGAATAAATTATGAAAAATATTAAAAATTTTTAAAAAGATTCCATATCAATAATACAAATAAGCAGTATTTATTCACAGCACAAACACTAGTGTGGATATGGCAAGGGGGAATTTCTATGCACTGTTGGTGGGGGTCAGGGTGTAAACTAGTGCAGTCATTTTGGAAATAAGTCTAGAGGTTAAAAAACCCCACAGGATTATAAGTACAAAATGACCAAGCTATCACTAAAGGGTATATACCCAAAGAACTTTCTAGCCTGCTCCAGACACACTTGTCCCTTCATGTCCATTGCTGCTCGAGGTACACTAGCTAGACAATGAGATCATACCAAATGCCCATCAACCAATGAATGAACAAGGAAACTGTGGTCCATATACACAATGGGACATTACTCGATCATAAGGAACAATGACATCTGCAAATGAAACTGGAAAAATTGTACTGAGTGAGGTAACTCGGAGCCAGAGAGACACAGGAGGAGGATGGGCAGGCTGACATAAACTACTTATTATGAAAAAGTCTTATGGAAAAATATTATGGAAAAGTTCAGTATTAATAAGCTAATTTTAAAATATAACTTTAAAAGAAATGAGTTCAGACAGAGGCAACTTCAACGGGTGGACATTTCCACTCCCAGAGGATATGGGTTATTAGACAGAAAACAAACACCTCCCTACAAGTTATTGGTCAGGAAAGCACCCAGAAGTTCTAAAACCACAGAGGATCATATCATTGCTCCCGCTGCCCACTAGAACTGCATAGTAAGAACTTAATGCTGAACACACCACATGCGGAGACTGCAGGCCAACATCAAACTATCCAGAAAACGTCTTCCCTGCTTATTAGCCCTCACAGTGCTAGATGGTGCTCTATGCGTAGCTGAAAGGGTAAAACATTGTTGTTCTTATGCAGTGCAGGAGGATGAATGCTACAATCCTGACCTGCCAGGGAATGTCTGCCCACTGGTGTCATAGAGGTGCAGTCCTTAAAGGAGAACTAACTGCACATATGGCAATCAGTGCAGAGACACATGACTGGTGAAGGTGTGGGAAAGAAGGGGCCGAGTGCTCAGTCCTGCATGGGGCATCTTCAATAACCTCTCCCCACCCCCCTGCCCCACCAAGGCCCAAGGAGCATCACAGAAGAAGTAGAAAGAATGTAAAAGCTGGAAGACAAGGAAGAGAGCTGTGAAATGCTGCCTTCTGGACATGACATGGCTATTACATCATGAAGACAGCAGCTGTGGCTACCCACACGGACACACTTAAGATGAAGCTGTCCAATATAGATGGGGGTTGGTCCCAAGGCCCTTCACATTATTGAGGTGCTGCTGGCAGTTAATAGCTGTTCAGGAAGGAGAATCACTTTCCTTTGATGGTATGGCCACTAGTAGGTTTCCCATGCATTGATGAAAGGCCCTAGACCCATGCACATAGAAGAAGAAAAAAGAGGAGGAGAAAGGAAAAGAAGGGGAAGAGGAGGAAATTAAATTAGGAAAGGTGTTGGGGGAATGTGAGTAGTGTTGGAGGTTATGTATATGACTAAATTTCATTTTATATATAAGTATAAAATATTGATATAGATATATACATACATTCATGCATACATAGATGCATAGATATATATAAATAGATGCATACATGGTTAGGTACATTAATAGATAGATAGATAGATAGGTAAACATAGATGCAGAGATAGATACATAGATATATAGATAAATGATAGATACATACATAGATATATAGATACACAGATACATGGATGCATACATAGATACATAGATGCATAGATAAATACATAGATACACAGGTAGGTAGGTAGGTAGGTAGGTAGGTAGGTAGGTAGGTAGGTAGGTAAGTAGGTAGATAGATGAAAGATACATAGATACATAGATGAAGATAGATAACAGATCATTCATACATACATACATACATATATACATAATACATACATACATGGAACACCAACCCTGCTTCTCATCTACCCCTCTGGAGTATACAGACGTGAAATATGCCTCTGCTTCTCCCAAAGTGTAAGCCCTGATTCTTCTTGTAGCCATTTCCAGCCCATCTCCTCACTCTGATTGTCTTTCCAGGTTTTATGACTTGCCTGTGGCATGTGAAAAGATTTCCAGGGTTCTGAGGACCTCCATGTCAGGTCCTCTGGTTTGAGAGCCTCCTAAGAAACTATCATCTACCACATGTAAATGTGAGAAGAATTTGGTAGCCAGCAAAAATCCGATGTGCATTCCCCAAGCTCACCCCACATGCTACCCACATAACCTACAACATCTGGTACTTCACTAAAATACTCCACAACAATAAGAAATAACCATGTTCCACTCTTTTCACACAGAAGTATCTGTCTATCAAAATATTGTGGTTACAAAGGTCTGTAACACAAGAATCCGGTCTTCCTTTAAAGAGAAGCAATGAAAGAGATCAACTTCAAGGCTTCTAACTAAAAACCTAGACTAAAAAGGGGCCAGGCAATCTCTAAGTGATAGTAAAACCATACTCATGCATTCCCCTACATACCATACATTCTAATTCAGTCCACTCCCATATAGGCTGGAACACAGAGCGGAGGGAAATTAAATGATGGATTAGATTAGCGACCCGGTTACAAAGATGACTTGTAATGTTTCCTTTTTCCACATCTCCAAATACACATTGAGTTTTGTAAGAGAGGAAAGTCTGACCCAGCTGGAATTGCCCTCTTGATCTGCATGTTCACTATGCCTACAAGCTGTGCTGGCATAGCAGTGCCAGCCAAGCACATAAGCAACTACTAAACCTGCCTTCTTTACTGGTCCTTCCCAGGGTCTTAAGCAGTGCCCAGTGCTTGCAACACCTGAAAACTCCATGAGGATCCCCTCAGTGTTTGATTTTGCTTTTTCCTTAATTCTCCCCCTACAGGTGAAAACAGAAAGACCCTGGACAGCACAGAATAATACACTGTATTCAAAAAGAATACAGTGGTGAGGCTGTGGACTTGTAGGCAAATGCCTGTCATTATTTCTTGGCTTTGCTACCTGGGCCCCACATGACCAAATGACATCACCTCTTTATGCCCCAATATCCCCTGTGCAACAGAGATGACAATGAGGGCAGCATTCACAGGGGTGACATAAACAGTAGGAGGAGGAAAGAATCCATGCACAGACCGTTGGCATAGCTCCCGCAGCGTACCACTTTTGCTAATTACTAACCAGCCATCCACTGTGCAACTTCTTTGTACATCAAACCTTCAGCATTTTGGAGATGAATCTTTAGCTGAAATTGAAAGTGAATCAATCCACTGGGAAAGTGGATTGCCTCTCAGCATTCACTTTATCCACTTTAAGCCATACGAAGAGTCTATGCCAAAGTTCACAACCCATAAGCACATTATAGGAACTGTGTCATTTTTCACTGACTTCGAAGCTTATTTTAAAACTCGATTAATTTTATATTTTCTTCTAAGCTGAAAGCACAGCCTTCAAGCCCTGGGCCTCAGTCTAGAGCACATTATGTGAAAACAACTACTTGAGAGGAGATCTAGCCAAATGCTAGCCTCAAACATTGCCCTCTGTGGAAAACTGCTAACTGTATTGTGCTGTGCACTTACAAGTATCAAGGAGTTAGATCTTGAGTTAACTGCTCCCACCAAGAATACATAATACTAATAAAGGCCATAAGAAGACATTTTGGAGGATTATCTTGGTTTCTTTTCTGTTGCTGTGAAGACACCATGACCAATGTATGTAAGAGTTCATTGGGAGCTGAGATGGTTTGAATGAGAAAGGCCCAAATAGGTTTATTTACTTGAACACTTGGTTCCCAGTGGAAGTGTTTGGGAAGGATTAGGAGGTGTGCCCTTGTTGGAGGTGTGTCACTGTGGACAAGGCTTTGAGATTTCAAATGCCTATGCCATTCCCAGTTAGCTCTTTCTCTTCCTCGGACTTACAGGTAAGAACATATGCTTTCAGCTACTGTCAGTCACTCACAGTCATACACTCACAGTCAGAGACTGTAAGACCCCATAGACTCTTTCTTCTGTAAGTTGCTTTGGTCATAGAGTCTTCACAGTAATTGAAATGTAACTAAGATAAAGATGATGAACATGTTGATGGTCTTGATAGTGCCAATGGATCCACAGATATGTCCTTATTCCAAAACCTATCAAATGTATATATTCTTATGGCTATTTATGCCAAATATGCACAACTTCCTACATTAATCACATTTCAATAAAACAGTTCAAGGTCAGAGTAGCATCATGACTTATGACTATAATCCCAGTATTCAGGAGGCTTCTCATTTCTCAACTATGAGTGACTCTGTACAGGCTCCCTAATCTTGACATGTTTTCTTGAGTAAGAATTAGAGAAGAGAAAAAGCATCCTCTCTCCAAGCACATTGATGTTAATGTCTCTCTTATTCCCATCTATAGCCCACAGCAGCTTCAGCCCATCTGGCTTCCTCTCTGCTCCTGGGTAGCTGCTGATGAACTCCCTCCAGAAACAGAGGTCACTAAGGCTGCATCTAACACAGAAGCACTCTCATCACACAAGACAGAGGAATGCTCATACAAAGTGTCACAGAAGGTGCTGCAAGTGCCTAAAAGCAATGCATGTAGTATATAATACTCCCAGAGGACCAGAGGCTAAGCATGGAATTAAGAACTCAAAAACTTCACAGCAATACCTTTTTTTTATTGACTACCTGTTGCAATCACATGTATATTCGGTTAAACCCACAATTTTGATTCATTCTACCAGCTTTTTGTTCTGTTTTTACATGTATGTATACATGGCTATGGTTCCATTAAGCAATGCCTAGGGCTGCCCATTCCCCTCACACTCATGTTCTGAACCTCAGTGTTTGGAGCTAGAATACAAATCTAATACATGGTAGAGATGAGTGCAGAACAGGGTAACAAAACAGTACTTGAAGTGGCTCTCAAGAATGACAATGGGAACTTCCAGCTCCTATACCACCCCTACTTGGTTAGAAACTCAGGTAGAGCCCAGAGACCTCTAGAGGATGTGGGTGAACACTCAGGTCTGAGACCTGCAAGTACCTGAGTCTTTTTTTGTGTGCCGTGACTATGGAATACCTAATACTGGTGATGTAAAAATAATTAATCTGTTTCTCACAGCTCTGGAGGTTGGAAATTATAAGAGCAAGGAGCAGGCTCATGGCAACATCTTCACACAGCAAAAAAGTAGAAGAAACAAGAAAGGAAAGGAAATGCAAATCCCGCTCTACAAGGACTCATCAACACCATGGCCCTGGCTTTATTTTTTTTATAACTGTAACAATGCACAATGATGAAGACACTTTATAAAAGAAAGCATTTAATTTGGAGCTCACACTTCCAGAGAATTGGAGCATTTACTTGATCATCATAGCTGAGAGTATGGCTGCAGGCAAGCAGGGGTAGTGCTAGGGCAGGAGCCAAAAGTTTACATCCTGAGACACAACCATCAAGCACAGAGAGCTAAATGGAAATGGTGTTGATTGGTGGAACCTCAAACCCCAGCAACACACAGTAGTCAACAAGGTCCCACCTCTTAATCCATCTCCAAAAAGTTTCACCAATTGGACACCAAATATTTAAACATATGAGCAGGGGAGGGGGGGTACTCTCATACAAACCACATACAAACCGCAGGTCCCTAGCTATATCATAATGCAAAGTACATTTAGTCAAACTTCAGGAGTCCCTATTATCTTCTACAGTCTTAACATGCTTTAAAAGTCCAAAGTCTCATCTGAGCCTCAAGGTGATCTTAATTACAACCCACTATAAAATTAAAGCAAAAAGTAAATAAAATACTACCAAAGTACAATGGCACAAAATAAACATTGCCATTCCAAAAGCAAGGAATGAAGACAGAGTGAGGAAATACTGCACTGAAAACCAGTAGGGCAAACGCTAAATTCTATAACTCCATCTCCGATATCAGAGATGGTTCCATCCTTCCAACTTTGCTGAATGCTCTCCCAGGTGGACATCCCACAGCTCTGACATCATCAACATCCTTGGGTCTGCAATTCAATCCCGGCTTCAGTCTCACAGCTTCACACAATGGACTCTTGGAGCTGCCATGCAGGGATACCTCTGTCAACAAAGCAGGACTTAGCAGCTTTCCTTACCCAAGGAAGAAGATTCCACAACCATTTTGCTTTCCTTTCCTTCATTATCTAAAACCAGAACCATGTGATTGAGGGTACCAAATTGGGCTGCTTGCTTGGGATAAAGTCTGGCTCCCTCTGTTAATTATGTATTTGCTTTTTAGGTGGAGAATATTCTTTGGGCTTTTTTCCCCACAAGTTGCAGCATTGGCTGTGTGGAGTTTTGCCCTGAAGACATACATTACTCTATTCCATTCTGCATCTGGACCTTCCTTATCTCCTTCAGCATAAGCCTTGATTCCAACATAAAATTTCTTGATATTCTTTTTCTCCTCAAACTGTATGTTTTATATTTCAGTTTTCCCTGTTTGCCCCTTTTCGTTGATCTCCATAAGAGTTATCAGTAATAACTACTCAACAGAGTCAATATTTTGAGAGTAAATATTAGCTTGTCTTAAACTCTTCTCTGCCAACAAAATCAGTCCAATACTCTTCTTACATCTTGATCCTATAAACGAAGAAGGAGCCTTCATGACAAACCCCAGCTTTTAGTACAATCACATTGCCGACAACCAAATCTTGGAAGGGACCCATTAAACCCATAGACCTGAGGTTTTCCTTTTCCCTTCAATTTAACCTCAGACAGATTCTTAGGTCACAGGCAAAGGGCAACCACATTGCTCTCAGCACTATTGTCTTCTGAACTTCTACTATGATGGCCCGTTAAGCCTCATTTACAGAGTTTAACCACTTTCCTAGTCCAAGGTCCCAATGTCTTCCATTCCTCCAAAAAATAACATAGTCAGGCCTGTAACAGCAATAGCCCACTCTCTGGTACCAATCTCTGCCTTAGTTACTTTTCTATTGCTGACAGAACACCATGAATTATAAAGCTTCTAGTTTGGGGCTCACAATTCCAAAAAGATGGAGTCCTTGATCACCATGGTGATGGTGGAAAGCAGTGAGCATGAGCTGGCACGGGAGCAAGAGCTGAGCTCTTATATCATGATCTGTAAAGTAGGGGACAAATAGAGCTAACTGGGAATGGTGTTGGCTTTTGACACTTCAAAGCCCATCCCCAGTGATATACCTCCTCCAACAAGGCCAAAGTTTTTAAACACACCAACCTGCAGGGGCCATTCTCACTCAAACCACCAGAGTCATGGACATAGATTAAAAGTATTTCTGATATTCCAAATCAGCTGAATTCTTTCCATGAATGTCTATGGTATGGACCTTACACCATGGACAGTCTCAGTCCCATATAGAACAGTAAAATCCTCCAGACAGACGTCTGAGTTCCTAGCTTATTAGAATTCCTCATCTGTCCAAACAAGAGGTAAAGCCTGGGAAGAGCATGTGCTGAACACTCGCAATGCTCTGGCCTGATACCTGGCACCCAAAACATACATGACCTAGATCCTCCATATATATCCCACATATATGCTATTCTCTAACTCAGGCTCTCAGGTATAGGAACACTCTTAATTTTCTAACCATTTATATAAGATAGGGAAGGGACAGAGACAAGGTAAGATCAAGAGGAAAGTGTACCATTATCTCCCTTTGCTTGGTGGTACTGTTTTATGGAAAAATATGAGACAGGTAATAAGAGAATAGAGATAAGCTAAAAAATTGAAATAGATATGTGGCAGAAAAGACTGGTGAGGGTAAGAAAAGGATAGTTAACAACCAACACACTTCTCTTGATACGTGTTCTCATCTCTTGCTATATGACCGCTGTTCCACCAGCATATTCTAACAATGCTAGGCAGTTCTGTCTCCATTTTAATGACCACCAAAATAAAAGGCATAATAAAATTTCTATCATATTTGATGATGTTTGGTATTTCTCTTCCGTTTTGGAAATCTCATTCTAAGCAACAATTTAGATAAAAACGGTTTTTGCTGTTCTTCCTTGATTTCTAATAATTAGAGCCCTCTTATCTTAAAGTGATTAAATGGTTGTGAGATCATAAAAAGAAAATTTCTTTCATTCTAATCCACCCAAGCATCTTTTTCTCTCCAACATACAGCGCACTAGCCAGGAATCATATGAAAAAGTCACCTCCATGGAGGCTTCTGGTCATGAATCCTGGAGTCCTCAACACTGAGGGCAGGGCCACCCACACTGCAGGAGAAGCCCCCCCCCTCCTTCACTCCTTCACTGTAAGCTGCTGTGGACTTAGCAGGAGAGTGGCATGATTTAGTGCACTTTTTTTTCAGAGTTGCTGGTGAATACGAGGCATTCCAAGGCACCAACTGCTTCTGTGAGGCTGAACAGACCATGTGAGGTGGGATGCAGCCTACCTTCGTGAGACTCTGCCTGTTACCCTCTTATGGGTGTTTTATGGACCTGTGTCTTTCTCTCTTTTTCCTGTTCCTGTCCTTGTGTCCCGTTCTACCCTCTCTCCTTTAATGACACACACCTTCTTGATTTTTATTGGTCATACCCTCTCTCTTTGGACTTCTAATTTTTACTATCCTCTCTGGACTTCTTCAATTTTTTTTAACTTTACTTTCTATGGACCTCTATATAAGAAGCATCAAATGAAATATTCAAGTCAAAGACAGAAAACCACTCTAAAGTGCATTTTCATAGGCATGAACACATATTGTATACATGTGTGTTTGCACTTACACTGCTTCCCTCTCAAGAGATGCCACAGTACTCTGTGCTAAAAATAAGCCCATTTCCTGACAGATTAATGTGACTGGGAAATCAGCCATTCTCAAAGGAAGAGGAGACATTTCCTCCAAACACACGTGGTGTTGCCTTCTCCCAGCACAGTTTATATCCAGGTGTGACTTGGTGAATGAGGGTTAGACTTGATGTCCGGCCTTACTCAAACCCAGGTTCCCTTTGACACCAGAGAGAACCACAAACAATGGATTTGCCTCCATCTTAGAGTATAGTTTTAACTTTACAGTGAAACATTGTATCAAGTCTACACCACACCAGAGAATATTCACAATGGGGTTTGCCTTTCACAAGCCCAGAGCAGTACTGGCAAGCGATCTGATCCTCCTTGTGGTTTCAGATAGATCATAAATCTTTGACACACTGAGGTTAAACAAACTCATATAAAACTGTTACTTACTCTAGGTCAACAAAGTTGGAAGTTTATCTATTACTGAAGATACTGTTACTATTAAATCTCAAAATAAGGCACCATTATCCCAGGGTTCTATTTTCAGTATTTATTTTCTAATTTCCTCACTCCTTCCAGACAAACCTGTACTTTTCTGAAGTCATTCCTCAGTCCATCCAGTCTGGACTCACTGAAACACATTTCTACAACTGTAGCCTATATAGTCATTTTCCTTCCGGACCGAGAGCAGAACTTTTCAAAGTGAAGGTTATATTTCAATCTTTTGTCCCCTATGCCCAGTTTACAATCCAACATAGTTTACTTTAAGAACTAATAGATGAGGAAGAAGAATGGAGTTGCAATTTGTCCTATGGAAAATAAGAGCTGAAGGGGATGTGGTAAAAGTTCAAAACCCATGATAGGTGTCCAGAAGAGGATGAGTGGGGACTTTACACTGTTCCCTAGACAATCTGAAATAAGGATTAAAAATGCTAAGCATGAGATTTTAAAGAATGCTGAGAGTGCAAGAAACAGTCTTCCCCAGTAAAGAACACACAAATTGATTATGCAATATTAAATGGTCAGCCCTGGAAATGTACATACAAATAGCATTATGCAGAATAAGCAGGGTATATCTATGTATTGATGAATACATATGAACTTACATATTCATCTGCAACAATTTATGAAAAAGAAGCCATACACTTGAAAGAGCTGGGGGAGGAAGGCTAGCTATATGGGAGACTTTGAAGGGAGGAAATTACGTAATATAATCTCAACAAATAAAAATTTTTTAAAATGTAATAAATGAAAACAATACTAGCAAAGGAATCAATCTATAATTTAACTAACTTGAGCTTCTTAACTTCAAGAAATTATAAGCTATTTTAAAAAAATCATAAAACTTTCTGGAAGAAAACTTGGTTCTCACTATTTCTTAAGCAGTAGGAGGTTGGTCATAAAGGGAATATACAACTTTAGAGAGTATGACCCATAGATCTGGAAAGACAGAAACCTTGCAAACATCTCTGTACTGCACTGTAATCACGTCATTTTCTTTTCCCTATGAGTGGTCCTGTCAGTCACAGCCAGGACCACGCACACTCAGCCAGAGCTCTATCCACACATCACAGAGGTGCTGGTTCATGCTTTCCCAGCTAACTTCCCGCCAATGTTAGCATTCATTCATTCATTCATTCATTCATTCTTCTTCTTCTTCTTCTTCTTCTTCTTCTTCTTCTTCTTCTTCTTCTTCTTCTTCTTCTTCTTCCTCTTCTTCTTCTTCTCCTCCTCCTCTTCCTCCTTTTCCTCCTCCTCCTTCTCTTCCTCCTCCTCCTCCTCCTCCTTCTGTTTCCTCTTCCAGGTACATCTTGCTACAATACCTAGCCAAGTCTTAAACTCCTGGACTCAAATAATTTTATCACCTTAGCATCCCTGTGGATGTGGGTCCACACAGACGGCTTTCATTGGCATTTAGAGAATCTATGTGGAGAACCCAAGGACAGCAAGAGTAAATAAACCCAGGGAACAATCCAGAACTTCCCAGGGCTTTCTTTCTGGCTCTCTTACATACCCTCATACATCACAGTAACATGCATGTCAAGAAAGAATGATTATAGGCCTGTGAAATAATCAGCTGTCTCACTCTACTTCCAGAACTTTCTCTTTCCTATACCTGAAAAATCCGACATAAAGCAATGAGTAGACTAACCAAAAGTTTGGTTGTTTCACTGTGACTTCTGTTTACTCCACAAAAACTAACTTTTAGACTACAGATCATAAATAGTCATTGGGTTTCATTCATCTTGGACCTTTCTATTGCTTTCCCTGGCTCACAGCATTTAACTTTCATCTGAAAGCTATGGTGGCCTAATAATAGGAACTAAAGCATAAATCAGACATTTCCCTTTATAGAAAGGATATTTAACCTTGGAACTTCACTCTGAAAGATATAAAGGTGCATACTCACCTGCATTTGGGATATAGTTAAAGGGTATCGGAATAATATCCAGGTAACTCCTTCGCTGCAAGGTGGGATAGTAAGAGATCCTTCATAGACCCAGTAATCCCGCAGAAGAGGGTCTGTGCAAACACATGGGCATGTTATGAAAGGGCAAGTTGATGGACTTAAGATTCCAGCAGCAATTTTCAAAATGGCAATCAGTTCATATAACATTTCTCAAATGAATGCCATTTTTAAGTTAGAGCCTCATCTACAAATTCTTACACTACCACTTGTGAAGACAGTAATCAATGAAAAACCTGATTAATTCCCTTTTTATTTACAGAGATTTCTATCAATGGCTCATTACATATATCTAGCATATGTCTTAATATAGTTTGGAAACTGTTACCCATTTTTTATAATAGCTGATTCACAGCTGATTTCTATTGAACTATGTGTTGTCCAGTGTTCTTTGGAGTGGTATACATCAATTTATTGGGTCTTCTCAACAAACAAATGAGACATATTAGCCCCATTTTATATAAGAAAACTAAGTCACAGAAAGTTAGCAATTTATCCAAGATCACACAGCTACTAACTGGTGGAGGATTTGAACCTAAGCAAAGGCAATATTTTTAAACATACCGTTCTAGCAATCTCTAAATTGCTTTTTCAACAACATGTTACTAAAATCCTACTGTGATACAAGAAAACAAGTCACTTATTTGAACTCCTTAGCACTGCCTAAGAGAACTGGTGATTAAATATATACTAAGGAAGTGTTCAATATATGAGGGAAACTCGTTTTTGATAAAGCTGCTAAGTGTAGAGAGAAGATACAATGTATCAACATGGTTTAGTTTGGAACACTATGGAACAGCACATAATTTAAGCAGAGAAAAGTCGGGACTAAATCATAACTCCGAGTTATATTCAGGGTGTTTTATATATAATTATTACCTGTGTATAAAGACAATTAGAATATTTAAATAGTGATGCTGTAAGGAAGTAACCTTATAAAAGTAGATATAAAGTTTATTTCATTTTAGCAATAATCTCATTGTCTTGGAAGTATATCAGTTATTTGAGGATTGTGGGTTCTTTACACTGAGGTAGCCACTTTACATTTTACAAATGATGTCACTGAGAAAGTTCTTTCTGGAATAAGGAAGTAGAGGCAAGGGTTTCCTAACATTCAAAGGCTTTCCTGCCTTATCAACAGTGATCTGAAATTGCACCTGGTACAGAGAACAGAAATTCTAAAGAAATTTTTGTCAGCTAATAATAGATGCTTATGAACACTCAAGGAGAACAGGGAGGTTTTACACACACAGTTAAAGTTCATACAAGGTCATCAGATAAATGCTTACCTGGTAATAAAGTGTTAGGATTAAAACATGGTATTGTTTTGGATTTTCCCTGAAAAAAAAGAAAAATAATTCACTCCATTGTTAATATAAAGTTTATAAAAATTTCAAATAAAAATTATTAGAACTAAAGAGCTCGACATTTAAGTCTGTCTGACGATTTTACCAGCTCCCAATATTAGGGGGTTGACCACTCTTCTCATTGGAGTGAGATAGACTGGATCCAGTAAAATACACTTCCTATGAGACTGTGGCTGTTTGTTTTTTAATTTAAATTTAATTTATAATACCTGGTGTAGAATTGCAATTGGTGCCTGTTGCCCCTCAGAAACATTTTTACTAAAACAAATGCCATAGGAAAAGTTATCAGAGGAAGTCTCATCCTCACTTCCTGAACTCCATTCTGACATCAGGCACCCTTTGGCTGCCTTCCAGAAGATGGCCTTTGAGCCCTTGAAGTACCCCACCTGGACCCCTGGTAAGATGTTTTCCTATACCTGAAGGCTTGGGTCATTTAAGGTAGACTCCTGATGATCTTCAACCCTTCCCTTGGGACCTGTTCCACCAGTGTGAGCCAGTGTGTTTATCCTGAAAAGAAATGGTCTCCTGGCTTGACTCAGTGTTAGAGAACTAACAATAGGGCTTAAGAAGCCAGGGAAAATTGACTAGGCAATTCATGATAAATGATCAGTACCTGAAAATATCCCTAGACATCAAGGACATGAGAGTTCCCAGTTTACACTGGTGACACATCACCCTGGGACTACTAGGGACCCAGAAGGAACACTAGGAAGCTTGGCTCCAGGTCCTCCTAGGCAACATCACATGTCCCCTTCCCAGTATCGCCCGGTAATAAACCATAACCATTAACTTTAGCAGCTATTCAGAGTTCTATATGTCCTTCTAGAAAGTTATCAAGCCTAGAGATGGCCACTGAGAATTCAAATAAAACCATTAAATAATGATTTACCTTATATTGAATATCCTGGAGTATTTCAGTCACAGCCTTCAAGCCAACATGTTCCTTCCCTATCTGAAATACGTAAAGCACAAACCACAAACACATTTTTCATGTTTAGCTTTTACCCAAAATAACTACCAGATGCAAGGATCAAGTCCGCCTGAATGACCTTCTCGGGGACTAAATTACTTTTCTATTTATGCTCAGACAAATAACTAAAGGTAACACGTTTCAAAAGACTGAACAATATAATACCTGAGAATCTATCCAAATTCATGTTACTATAGATATTTATCATTTATGATTTCATAGGCAATATATAAAACCATGAAAGCTCCTATAGAAAAATAGCATAAGTAGCTGTGAATTAAAATTATGCAATATGTGTCTAAAGTCTTGCCTTCTTTAAAAGACAGACTCTCTAACTAGCCTTGAAATGTGGTCTGTAGACCAGACTGCCCTCAGACACCCGCCTGCCTCTATCTCTGCTTCCTAGGTGCTGGAATTAAGGCATGTATTACCATGCCCAGATTTTTAGCTTTTATCTACCTATTTTGCCCTGTATTCTTGCCTTTGACATTTAGAGAGCATTGCCATAAAAATTTAATCAAGGCTGAAATTTTTCATTAGCTCAGAAGTGGATCTATTGTTTCATATGTCAAAATTAAAATTAAAACATCTCTGGATTATCACTGATCACTATTCAATAGTCTCTTCTTCATGATTTTCAAAGCATTTATATATAATATATATTTATTTATATATTATATGATACATATTTATATATTATTTATAAAATATACATTTCTACTTTAAATACATATAATATATATATATGTATATATAAATATGTGTGTGTGTGTATTTAAAGTGATGTTCCAAAAAACTGTTACTCAAAATAAGTTTCTGTCACTTATGTCCTTGACTTTGTAAATGTCTAGTGGCATCTGACTGTCACTTTGAGCCTCCCTCCCGTGGCCCTGACAACAGGGAGGAAGAGCAGGGCTCAGGCGTCTCCTCAGACAGACAGGCACTGCTGTGCTAGGGTTTTTCTCTTTACAAATATGTCTGCAGGATGACCTGCAAGAAACTACAGAAGCTGGAAATATGCACAGCTTTGTTTCTCCTAACACTAACTGTGAAATGTGCAAGAGAAAAAAACAATGAACAGAAGAATGGCCAGTCAGCTCAAGGTAATCAAAAACTTTCCTGAGACTGGCTCTAAAAACAGAAAATAAAATTTCTAGAGCTTAAGTAAGCAAGCCCCCAACTAAGTGCTTCCTTTTACAAGTTGCCCTTGGTTATGGTGTCTCTTTACAGCAATAAAACAATAACTAAGACAATATGATAGATGATACATATTACTCGATTTTCTAGAAAAAAATCCAACATTTAAAATAAACTTGCAAATATATGCATGAATACAAAAGCCTGCATCTCAACCAGGAGCCTTCCCCGATCATCAAAAGAAATGGTATTTTCTTATTTTCATGATTTTAGGAGGAGGAGGGAGCTCTTAGAGGCATGAACACCTAATTTGGATCAATTTTCTCTTTAGGAATCTCCTGTCAGATCATAAACTCTGAGAAGAGTCCCCATCAGAACATTGTAAAGCCAAGCAATATTGGTCCAGCAGTGAGCTCTCCCACACAGCACTGACCAGCTTGCTTCTGTTTCTGACTCTGCCACATTTTAGCCCCATGATCTCAGACTGGTTACTAAGTTTTCAGGTCTGAGAGGTCACTCTTTCCGATCAAACCTTCACACTCGCCCAGCCCCTTCTCTCTCCCTCTGTTCTCTCCCTTTACTGTGTTAGCAGTCAGACATACTCAGCCCCTTGATTCATCTTTTCTCATTAAATTGAATGACATCTTTTCTACCTCTCAGGTCTCCAGTTCCTTTATCCCCCTAAATCACCTGCTCTCCAACTGATCATCACAACAATCTACTGAAATGTCCTTCCTCCTATGTGGATGGAGAATAACACCTCATGTGCTGTCCCACCCAATCCATGACATCCAGCCTTAAGTAGGTCTCCTGGCTGTTTCAAAGCCAAACCCTACACTCAGATTCTCTTACTCTGTAATACTGCTTTACATGTCTCAGAATAAGGAAGGACCCCAAACATGAGCTTCCCTCACTCCCTGCCCTCTCTTCACCTAAGAAAGTGGTTGTAGTGTGTGAGGCCTTAAATCCAAGTCGCCTGGGCAGACATCCTCCACTCTACACCCTCCTTCTCCTTTAAGATGCCTTTGCATGAACCGTCCCTTCCTTCTCTTTGTATTTTTTAAACTGTGTCTGTGCTAGTTCGCAGACCTTAAACCCACTACTGACTCTACTCTTTTGGCCTTTTCTTGTTTGAGTCAAGCCTTTAGAAATCATGTCAGCTGCCACTGTCCCCACTTCCTACTCTGGGGCTCCATTGCTGTGGCCAAGGCACCAGCCTGGGATGTGGAAACTTCAGCCCCTTTCTCCTCTGCTTCCTCTGACACTCATCAGCAACTCCTGAGTCTTTCCTCATAGCAAATGCACGGAGGTGAGAATATCTGCATATGTTCTGGGTCTTTCTGTGGCCACAAGCTTGCTCCTGGAAACACGAGGCTGGTCCCAGGAAGCTAAGTGTTCAATCCAGGGCCCCGTCAGTCCTCAGATTATTATACATATGCAGTATCAGACAATGGTAACAGCAAACAACCATACCTAATAAAACTCCAAATCCACCATGTACCACGTCTGTACATGAAGCTGTTCCTATCTCCCCAGATGATGATATCATGTTCCTTTGTGTTCCTAAGTTATTATCTTTATTCTTTTTTTTAAAGATTTATTTATTTATTTATTTATTTATTATATGTAAGTACACTGTAGCTGTCTTCAGACACTCCAGAATAAAGAGTCAGATCTCGTTACAGATGGTTGTGAGCCACCATGTCATTGCTGGATTTGAACTCAGGACCTTCGGAAAAACTGTCAGTGCTCTTAACCGCTGAGCCATCTCTCCAGCCCTATTATCCTTATTCTTATTCCTACATATGATATAATGTCTTCCACTGCCTCAACTTTGCCAACTTGATACTCCACTCCCTTTTCCTGGTTACAGAAAAAGGTCTTTCTTAAGTTAATTCTTCAAAACACTGAAAATTAAAAACATTTGCTGTCAACAGTTTGACATTTCTTTCTATCTATATGATAGTTGTAAAACTAAAGGAATATTGAGCTGCGCCTATGTAAATGTGAAGTAGAGATGGGAAGAGAATTCCATCTAAAGTGCAAGGATGTGTTTTAATTCTGTCTGTGGGCCTCGGATGCTCTGCATCTGAGACCAGAAGGCTGCTAAAATTCCCAAGGACCCTTTCACCTCTACTAAGTCTTAGCATGCCATGAAGTTGAGGATGAAGTTTAAAACTCACCTTAGGATATCTTTTAAATTTCTACTTCATAGCACATGGTTCCATTTTACGTGTTTGCTAAACCAAGTTGTAGTCTCTGCTGTCGCAGAGATCAATGCCCACTTAGACTGGCTAAATCTGCCATGGTCTCCACCTGTCTTTATTTTAGCATTGTTTTTTATAAAGCATTTCAAATAATCTTTGAGTGAAAATTATTAATAACAAAAGGACAAGGCAACTCACTACATGATTATAGTGTTGATTTTTCTTAGATTTTGTAGTAAGTTTGGGTCTAAAAAAATTTTTCTGAAATTCTTTTTCCAGAATAAAATGAAGTCTGACTTCAGGTGACATTTTCCACATTGTTTCTTCAAAGGCCCCAGATACCACTCTGAAGAAAACATCTAATATATAAATGAACTATTTTATACAAGAAATACAGCTCAACATTTGGGAACTGACTGTCAAATTATCAGCATTCACATGTGTTTAATTTGACCTCTAAGTAATAAAACTGAGAGTTTAAAAATATATTCTACACAATGACTAAGGGAACGCACCTCTCAACAATTCCACCTTACAGCAGAGAATTTACCTGAACAAAGAGTGCGATGATGGCGATGCCGTGAGGCTTCCCGACCGCCTCGTCAATGCTGCCGAACAGCGTGGAATTCCAGTGGATCAGGTGGAGCTGAAGGCACAAGACAGACCGACCACATCACTTAACACACTACTCAGAAAAGCAGGCACTGTCTGTCCTCCTCGCAGAATCCACATGGTATCAAGCGTAAAAGGGGGGTCACGACCAGTCATAAGCAGACTACCGCCCCGAGAGGCTGTCTGTAAGAGCGCTTCCCGTCTCTGTTCAGCTCAATGTGACTCAAGGATGATTTCACACAGGTTGAGCATCTTTCTGTAGGTCCTGGGGAGCCAAACACTATTCCTCATTGGGAGGATGGAGGCAGGGTGTGTGTGGCGCAGTGGTGGAGTGGTACTGTGCTTCTTCCCTGGCACCAACAGAATGGGGAGATTTGGATTAGGACCCGCATCATTATCCTGCATTTCCGGGAACAAATCTTAAAA
The DNA here is from genome assembly GCA_036184795.1 of Tokudaia tokunoshimensis. NCBI lineage: Eukaryota > Metazoa > Chordata > Mammalia > Rodentia > Muridae > Tokudaia > Tokudaia tokunoshimensis. The sequence goes on from BTHU01000014.1 coordinate 120,894,237, forward strand.
AGCCGTTCTCAAAGTCTGCTAGATTATCTCAACAGTCTGAGATTATCCAGAAACAGCAAACTATTGGATGGCAGAGGGGAGCTTCTTTTTTTTTTTCTTAAAGTTATGGTAAAGTAATGGATGCGGACCCACATTTCTAGAAAAAGACCATTTCCTTGACTACCAACAAAACCTCATCTGTGAGGCAACGGCAGACAATGCTGAGCCTGCACTGCTCGCCTCACAAAGCTCTGCCGCGCTCAGACGTACCCTCTAGAACATGCACTTGCTCCTACAGCTCCCACGCACACTGCAAGCAACCAAATCGGGTCCCCCACGTGACCTCCACAGCCCCCCCACCCCCATCCCTCACACCTTCCATACTACCTACACAAAATAAATAAGTGGAAATTGAAACACTTCCTCATTTAAAAAGCAATTCTTGCCAAAACCAAAAGCACACCTAAAGTTTGATCGTTGTGCATTTTAGCATCTTGAAATTTCCAAGAGAGACTGCCGTGAGGATGGCCTAGAGGTTCATTTCCAGCCGCTGAATTGGTCCACAGCCTTTTAGCTTAGTGTTTCATGGGACCCCTGCCTGTGAGAACAAGTGGGTCTCTGACTCCTGCACCTGCTCTCGGGACTCTTCCTACTGTTGGGTCGCCTTGCCCAACGTCGATATGATGCTTTTGCTTCATCTTATTGTATTTTATTTTGTCATATTTGTCTGTCGTTATCTTTTAGATGCCTGTTCTTTTGTAATGAGAGACAAAAGGGGAGTGGATCCAGGTGGGAAGGAACTGAGAAGGGTAGAGGGAGGAGAACCTATAATCAGGATACATTGTATGAGAAAAAGAGTATATTTTTGAAAAAAAAAAATTAAAGAACCAACTGACCACTAGAGGGAGGTAAGAAAGTCAATACTGAAGAACCAGTACTGAAAGGCCAGGCTGCGCATCCTCACTGGGATTAACTCTCGAGGCATGGCCTTTCTGAACGCAGCCTCATGTCACCTCCCAATTAATAATAAAATGCTGAATAATTTTGATCTTTATTCTGTGTAGGCAGCAATGACTTTCCAAAACCCCGTGGTACAGATAAGGGCTGGTGGCTCCCACTCATCAAACAAAGCTCTGAGCCCTCCATTAGAAGGGATTTTATTCATCACATCACAGACTTTAAAAGTCATTTTCTCATATATATAATGGGACACTTTTTTCCAGAAATGAAATATTAATAAACGTTTTTAAAGCATGACTTTTTGTTTTCTGTTTGTTTGACATGTGGAGTCTGGTTTGATTGTCTTCTCAACTCAGTTGAACCATCACTCACACCTGCCCCTCAGAATTTTGCAAATTCCTTTAAGCATTTTAACAACCTCAAGGCTCCGTGCTCTCAATGTGTGCATAGTGCATGGTGATTATTTCAAGAAGTGCAGCACACTGAGCAGTTAAAGGGGGACTTTCCAGTAAAGGAGATCAAGACCAGCTTACAGCTCCGTCACACTGACAGTAGGTGTCTCGATATGTAATGAAGATGGCACTGTGCCTCTGTGCTCCTCCCCCCGAGCAACCCTTAATAACAATGTAATCATGATTAGAATGTCAGGCAGAACACCTGGCCAGGACATCTCAGAACTGTCAAGACCATCGAGTAGAAAATGAGAAAATGTCACAGACAAGAGAAACTGAAGAACAAAAGGGTGCTGACAGTAGTAAGATTTCATAAATGAGATTTAGAGACAGAAGGAAATTCCATAGAAATTAAGGAAATATGAATGAGATATAGACTTAATAATGTATCCATGTTAGCCCACTAATTCTAACCGATGTATGGCGATAGGAGAAAATTGCTATGTGGCACACAGAAGTTTTTTATATTATGTTCATAACTTTTCGGCAAATCTCAAACTGTTGTAAAAAATGATGATTTTTTTTTTGTTTCTCTTAAAGGAAAATAAGGGAAAGCCTACCATTTCAGCCATCCCAAGATAAAACAGACGGCGGCTCTCTATGGTCTCCACATGTCAAGCACAATAGTTCAAACTTAAAGTAGCAAGAAAATCTCTACCACCTATTCTCATTTGTCCCTAAGACCTGGTGGCTCAGGACCAAGAAGACTGTCATCTCAAAGTCGAGAAGCATTCCACACTCTGATACCAAAGGACCCTTCTGGTCCTGAGACTTTATCTTCTCCTGGAGATGTATTTCCTCTTACAGGAAGGAAACAATGGGAGAGTCCATTTCCCCACGGAAGGAGATTAGATGGCTAACTCAAGTTCCAGCCCTGGTTCCGACTGGCCAGCCTGGGCTGTCCCCCACAGCTGGAACCGGATGCATGATCTGCAGGCACAGCACACTGCACTCTTGCTGCTTCTCAACTCCAGGCTTGTTCTGGTCCTCGAGGGCTTCCCTGCTCCATCCATACTCCTCCTGTGAGGTACACTGTCACAGCCTGCCGGCCTGGAAAGCTGCAGCGACAGATACTCACTTTCTCAAAGTTCCAGAGGCTGGAAGTGAGAGAATGAGGTGCTGGCAGAATGGTCTCCACGTGACCTTTCTGTCCCTGGCTTGCAAATGACCTTCTCCCTGACGTCACATGGTATCCCACACATGTGTGTCTATGTCCTAATCATTACTTCTTACAAGAACACGGTTATACTGGATGAGGGTCGGTACATAAGAGTCCTTTCTTAGTTACCTCTATAGAGTTCTAAATACACTCATAATCGCATGCACTGGCACCCGTACTTGACTTTGGAGGGACACAATTTTGTTCATAACCTTGTCCATCTATCTATCTCACCTGAGGTAAGCAAGCTCAATGTAGCTGCAACCAATCTGAGTTGCAAGCACCATGCCTGTCCCGAGCAGCCGTCATGTGTTCTCCTGCAGCACGATTTCCAGCTTACAGGCTACATCCTAGACTGACATGTGGAGCTCAACGACCAGACCTTGACACTGTCACCACAAGGAAAGTGCCGGAAAGCTTTACTGCCACTTGAGATTAACATAGTAACTACAGCATATGTAAAGCCAGTTTTCACTCCCTAAGGCCCCTCCCTCTCACCCAAGTCGTGGAGATCCACCAGTTTGCCTGCCCACTTCTGGCCACACCTCTGTCTGTCAGTCCTCCATGGTCCTTTATAATACTCCATCTGTCTGACACTTCAGTGTCCAGCACCTTCCGCCATTGGCAGCCAGGTTTTCTCATGGGATTTTCCCAGAACTCCGGCCCTTCCTGTCTTGCAACGATTTGTTTGCGTCTCAAGCTCTTGATTTATTCAGATTATCTTTGTCATCCCCGGCCCCTCCTTTACTCCTATAACTTTAGCAGCTCCTCCTTAGATTAAGGTCAGTTCAGTTCCCTGAATCAAAGTCATAGAAGTAGGAAGATCATCAAGGTACATGAAGAGCTAGAATCCCTTTGTGGGGACCCAAGTCTGGCGATGATATGAGTCAGGGAGTCAGACTGCAAGCTGCTTCAGATTTTGTCATAACTCTAATAGGGAAACACTAGAGGTTTTACCCCAGTCGTTGTTGTTATAATTTACTTCTTTACGCATTAGTGAGTTATTGTTATTCTGTACTGTGCCTGTTTCAGCCATCTGCTTGATGTCTCAGAACAAATACCCTCCTCAAATAAAGAGATTCTGTTAATATAAGAATGCGTAAATCCAATGTTTTGCAAAATGCATGTGTGTTGTGCCTCATTCTGAGGGAAATAGTTCAACAAAGGCATATTGAAACAGAAGAGTTTGAACTGAAATCCATACACTAAGACTATAGTTCACAAAGGGATGAAGCGACGGGAAGGGAAGTGATGCAGATTTTCCCTATCCTCTTAAGAGCTGGCTTCTGAGAGGTCCGAGAAGATAGATATTGTGAGGGTAAGGGCCTGAGGAGATGGACTTCAAAGGCAGACAGGGCAAAAAGGGCAGACTTGCTGAGGGGGGGCGTGTCTGGCTCCTACAGGGGCAGATGGAAAGGCTGCAACCTGAGCTCCTGCATCTCCAGACTCTCACAGGCAATACACACTCTCTCTTGCAGACCTTGGCTGGGAGTCACAGGCACAAGAGTCTCCTTTCAACCCTGCAACTGCAGCCCTGTGAACTTCACTAGTCACTCCCTCTTTTGAACATCAGGCTTTCTGTAACCTAAGGAGCACTGTACTTCATAAGTTCAGTCTATTCATACCTCTGGGTCTCACCGTGTGCCCTCTCCTCCAATATGCCCTTCCCATTTTTGCTGTCATCAGCATTGGTTAAATGGAGGCGACGAGGCCACTGAGAGGAAAGATGAAGTCTGAGGATGGAGAGCAGTGTTCCTAGCTTACAGTGCAGGCTATGTGTAGCAACAGTGCTGGCTACTGCTAAGAACTAGGTGGCTCGTTACTATGTCCACTGACAGGCTTTAAGTGGCTCATTGTGCACAGCTACCTAACTCTTTCAAAGGATAGAGGAATAAAGATGACCCTCTGGGCCAGGACAAAGCTGCCTCTAGTCCATGAGGGACACGGACAGTGTTTGCCTTGAAAATACATACTACAGTGGGTAGTCATGGACTACCTTGTACAGACTGAACACAAACTCTTCCTATGGCCAGCAAACACCTTGAGTCAAACGTTTGGCTTTCTCCTAGCATCAGTAGATCAGAAAAGCTCTTCTCTGACAATCAAACCCAGCCCTCCTCACTTGTTACTATTTCCCACCCACTCAGGCCTCAGTGAGAGACATAAGGCTACAATACTCCAGCCAAGAGGGGTGCTGGATGGCCGGGTTGCAAGCCTGCTACCACATCGGACCACAGGCTGTTACACACGGCCATTGTAGCACACCCTTTTCTAGTTTCAGAGAAAACCCTCGACTGTGTTTTCAGTACAGGGCTTACAGCCTCTAATTTCCTGTAATTCAGTATGGGACTTTACAGTTAGTCCCTGGAATACATTAATCTTAATCTACTTAGCTCACAGTAGCAGATAAACTTGTCCACAGTTGTGAAACTCTGACACGCCATAATCTTATAGCCATTTGCTTGTCACTGGGAAAAGTAAGTCCGAAGAAGATTCCATGGCAGCTTAACATGGAAGCTATCTTCGAGATAAATGAGGTTTATTATTAACATAAATAACACGACAGTATTAAAGAACAAAAGAATGAGTCATGAGACTGGAAAAAGTTGTAAAATCTGAGAAGGCCACTGTGACTCAGCAGGCTTCCGACCCCTGCACGCCTGTAAGTCTTCTGGAGTCTCCTGTCTGCAAAAGCTTAAAGGCATTTCCTTTCAGATGTCTTCTTGTTACCACAAACAAAAGAGTTTTAGAACTGACACCGATTCCTGTGAACTCTGGCTGACACGAGCAGCTCACCAACCCTTATCTCCGCTCACCAACGTCTTTCCTGCCTCTACCCATTTGTGTTAGGGAGTCCCACTAATGTCTCTAGAGCCTGGATTTCACATTTCCTCTGTTCAAAATCTCTAATTACCTTTATTTCCTACTCCAAACAGACTTAAATATCCCTAATCCCTTCCTTTCCCCATTTAACGCATTGCTCAAGGCAAGGGTGACCCAGACTCCTCAGAACTGCTCCACACTATTCACCTTCCACCCACCTCATGCAAATCCTCTCTACTCTCTGCCTTACTCTACATTTGATAGAAAAACCGGCTGGATAAGGAGGTGAGCTATGAGACAGGAAGGCAGAAGGAGATGGAGCTACAAATGAGAACCCAAACTAATAGCTAGGGTTCCCACCAATACGCTATCAAAGGTAAAATGAGTTCACTTTTAGACTGGGCTTTATGATGTGAACTTGGTGCTTTATTCAAGACAGAGTCAGAATTAGAGCCACCTTAAGAGTATGGACTACAGATAGGGAGGTACTATCATGGTCCAGAGATGTCCCCAAAAGTTTGCATGCTGAGAACCTGGTCCCCAGTAGGCAGTGCTACTTTGGGAGGTGGAACTTAGCCAATGGAAGTGGGTTACCAGGACATGCCATGAGAAAACAGGCCTACAAATAAGTTTCTGCAGGGGATCAAGACTCCCGACTTCAGTTAGCACAAATGAGAAGAGTTTTCCAGAACATGGCCATGGCCATGTCAAAGCTGTGCTAGCAAATAGGCTTCAACAGCTGCGAAGAATGTGGGGAGGGGCCTAGGCATGCTCTTTTTTTTTAAGTTACGATGAAGCTGTTCAGAGACAAAGGCAGAATGTGAAGGCATCCACCAACATGAGGCAAAACCACCCATCCTAGGAAGTGGGCAGATCTGTCAGAAGACAGGAGCTAAAAGGCAGCTGATGTAAGTGCTGATCAACTGTAACAATAATAAGGAAAATTGGTGCCTACTGAATTTAAGCAAAATTCTCCTTGGACTTTCAATCTTCTTCTCATCAATTCTTATAGTAGTCCAGAGCAGAGTCTACGGGCCTCATACAAGCTGCTGTAAGTTTTGATAATCATAAGCCTTCACAGTGACCTCTGAACTCAGACATAACTGAATCTGGAAGATCTTCCTCCCCATCTCTCGGGTCATGAAGTACTTTCATTTGAGCTAGGCTACCACAGCAGACGTCCAGAGGACTCTAACATCAGGTACTGCTGTGTGTCCTGGGTTTGTTCAGCTGCCTTCCTTGATGCCAAAAGAAGCCAGCAATAGAGAGTGAGGTAGTCTCAGGCAGGCAGCCTGTCAGTCTCAGAAGCTCAGTATCTCACTTAACCTGGTCTTTACTAAGTCCCCAAACAGTCGTTTGCAAAACATCTGGAGGAGCCATGGATTTTATTTTCCATGGTGCTAGGGACCAAACCTAAGGCCTTATACATGTCAGGCATGCAGAGTTACAATTTTTAAGCAGGAAAAAATGTCCTTTTGAAATCAGAGATTGAAAGACAAAAAAGGTGTTAAGTACTGGAATATAAAACAAAGTGATGGGTAACAGATCAGAGTACTGCATAACAGGAAAGAGTTAAGTGGTGTTCCTCTCTGGATTTAATGCTGCACTTTAAAATTCACTATCAATATATGATGTGACCTTTAACCAAGAGGACATCTCAAGGTGTAGACAAATGTCACTGTGATGCAAAGAACAGAGAATGAGTTATCAGAAATTCTCTCTCAACATGACACCTACTTGTCATGGTTGCCTGAATGTAATGAGGAACCATGTCATACAGGTAATGGAGAAACAGGAGGCAATGCTGGAGAATAGCAAAACAGGATCTGTAGTTTTCTTTGGGCTAAGAATCTACCAGGTCAAAAGCACTCAACTGTCTATATAATTCATAAAAAGACTTTCCTTTGGAGCAACATGCTTTCCTCTCTGGACACTGACTTCCTTTTGTCTCCTTGCATATTGCTACCCTGTTAGGAGCAGGACATTGACAAACCAGTAGGATCTCTCCCAAAGTAAAGGTTCCTGTAGGAAATTCACCAGGAAAGGTGCAGAAAGTCTTATGCAAACCATCACATGAGTCAAAACAATGGAAAACTATGACATTTAAAAATATTTCATATTTCCTATAAAATTAAAAAAAAAACTAAAACTTATACAAAAAAAGATGGAGAGTGCTGGTAGTTAAATAGGTGCATAAGCCAAGTGTGGTGGCACACACTTTTAATCCCAGCATGCAGGCAACAGAGACAGGCAGATCTCCGTGAGTTCAAAGCTAGTCTGAACAACAGAGCAAGTTCCAGAACAGCCAAGGTTACATAGTTAAGACCCTGTCTCAGAAGAAAAAAAAATGTGCATAAATATACAAGAAAATTTAATTGTGTGGTGTTCTCCTTTTCCCCAGGAAATAGCCTGTTACTTCACAAAGACCTGATGTGTGGGTTGTGGATACAATTAATCTGCTGTAATGTAATCTATACTGTACTTATTATTTTGTATAGTATAGTAAAGAAGACAAAGTAAAGAGACCGTCAAAGCATCTGGGTGGTGTTGAATGTCACATAGGTTAGGTCTGTTCATTTGTTACAGGGAACACTTTCTCATGGGGACATAAGCCACACTTGACCAAGAAGTTCTAATGGCTCAATGGCTGCGTTCCTCCAAGTATTTTCTCCTAGAAATATTAGAAAAGCTACATCCATGAGGTCTCACCAAATTGGCTGCCTAAATAGGATCAGAACAAGAACAACCCAACGGACATGCCAGTGGGGAAGGGAGAAAGCTCACAAGGCCTCAAACCTAGAAAAAGAACCACAGGCAGCTAAGGAATGCCAAGAGCAGACTACATTGTTTCCTTAGGGACATTCCCCTAATTGTTATCCGATGCCATGTGGTCCTCCTTGTAATCATGATCATATACACACAAGCAGCACGAAGCAGAGTGAGTAGTCTGTGGTTGCATTTATAGATACATATGCATCAGTAACAAAGAGAACAAGGTCATGAATCTGAAGGAGTAAGAGAGAATATATGAGAGGAGAGGAAGTTAAAAAGAGAAAGAAAAAATGATATAACCATATTTTACTTTTTAATTAAAAAATAAAATAAAAGTTAATACCTGTAAGTCACTCACCTGACAAAAGGACTTCTTCTCAGTTACCTTGAGGTACCTAAGCTATGTGCTAAAGAGTTAAAAGAACTAACTATTCCTTTAATGGGATAATGTGTTTTTCATCCTACAGTCCTCATCCCTGACTGTAGTTCCTGTGAGCTACCATAAGATTCAGTCGAATCCTTACTTGGATCAACTCTGGGAAAACTTTTATTTCATCCTTTTTCTTTCAGATACTATCTAGAGCATGAGTATGTTTTCTCCAGTATTTGGGATTTCTTATTCTTTCTCTGGAGTTCCCCTCCCCATTATGTGGCTGCCTATCTACCATGTGGCTAACCTCCATGCTGGCTAACTCAAGGGCATGGCTTGTTTTTCCTTCTCTTCCCCATTCTCCTTTAGGCAGCCGTCAAGTTGTACCTGCCCTGGGGTTTTACTCTAGTAAAACTGTCTTGAAGCTTTCATTTAAGTCTTTCCAAAGAAGTGGGGTTGAAGAAGTCTGAACAGGTCAGAATTCAAAGAAAGAATGTCCATACAAAGACTAAACAGACAACAGAGTTTTTCTGTAGAGATAAAACAACTCCAGAAGAAATGGAGTATACAACAAGGAGGACCAGGGTGGTCCAGGGAAGACTGCATCAGAAACAACAGCACATCTGGCTGAGTAAGCCATCTTGTTGCCAGCTACATACTACATGAGCTGAGTTCACCACAATAGAGACCAAAATGGATCGTCTCCATTTTGTAATACACTGAGGACCACAAATGGTCCCTCTGCCTCCAGCTCCCCTAATACCTTTCTTCTGAATTGGCTCCCCTGGTTCTGTCCAGGTTTCATCTTTCAGCCTCTTTTCTTTCCTTCTCTTCACACATTGTTGGAGGGTGACCTTATCTACTCCATCACCTAGATGTCTAGGATTCCAAAATCAACATCTTCAACCCAAACAGACTCTTGAGACTAGGTCTCTGTGTTAAGCTGCTGTTTGTGTAAAAGCCCTCCTGCAGGGTGTTTTAACATTGATGTATCTCAGCCCTTACTGCTCCGCACTGCTGTGTTGGTTGTTTCTCAACTCTAACGGCAGAACCCAAACCAGACATCTGCTCCAACATGTCCTGTTTACAAACAGCCAAGAGTTACATCTCACCTTCTATCTCTACAAAGCTCCCAAATTTACCCTCTTAGCCAAGAATCATCCATTCCTTATTTGAGGTATCTAAATCATAATTACTATCCAAATCAAAGTGGAGTCTATGCCTCTAAAGCTAGTATCTCTCACCCACCCCCTTTCTCTTCCACTGTTTCCTCAGAAGCCATCTCTGCCCACAAAGCAGTGGATGGAATCCGCAACCTACAGTGTTCAAAGAAAATCTTTTCATAGTCATCAAGTGTGATAAATGTGACTTGATTTATACTATTTCAAGTATGCTGACAGTTACCGATGTGAGCTCCTTTTACTACCAGGAATGGATATAAAGCAACTTTAACTGGATTTCGAAACCTATCATGATTTTATTTCTCTGTGAAATACCACTGTCAGTTTCTGACCCAACTCCAAGTTTATAACCTTCATACTCTAACTAATAACTTCATTATTTAGAACAATATTTTAGACCCAATTATACCATTTACACTGAAATGAATTTACCTGGTAATGTTGAAAAGGGACAATACTTCACCTTAATTTTCACTTTATCTACAAGAATCTCATCAGTTAACATAGTATTCCTGGGGCTTTTTCAATTAGGATTATCCAAAACAAAAGTCAGAACCATTTTATTAGAAATAAGAAAGCCATACCCTGTAGGGAAGAGAGAATGACACACAGTCCTCATCTGAGCCATTACCTTAGTAGGTTGGACAACTTATTTAAAGCTTCTTGACTTGATTATTCAGTAGAAAATAGACATAAAAAGGACATATATATAATGGGTCAAATAAGATATGTCATGTGTCTGGCTTATACACAGTCTTCCGAAGCATTAACACGACTCTCACCACCCTCTGGGAATCACAGTAGAATGCATTTTGCATTAACCTCATGCTTGCAAGACAATACATGGATATAAAACTGCCCAACCGTATAACCCCTGTCTTCAGAATACTGTAAGAAGGGTGAGCTTTGACAGGTTAAACAGACATGACTACACACAGCAGCATGTGTAATAGAATTTTACCAAAATCATTCTCTGAGTTTGTTCACCTTCTCTATGACCACATGAAAATGAAGAAGGAGGCCTTCATCAGAAGACAAAAGCTCTGTATAAGCACACACATATGCTTTTCTAACAAAGTACTTCCTTATTTATATAAGTTTTGTAACTCACTTTAAAATCAAAACATGCTAATCCAACTCACTCGTTGCTCAAGAGCGTAGCACAAAGAACTATTCTTCAGCAAACACACGGTGAAACAATTATAGGTGCTTCTTCTACGAAGTAAAGGCGACTGGACTCCCTTCCCATCTGCTAACCCCCCACCCCCTGCTACCATGATTCTGGAGACTATGCAATGCTATAAACTAACTGTAAAGGATATTTCGTGAAAATGGAGCTTAAGAAATTACTGATCCAAAACACAGAATCCAGCTCTTTTTCAATGTTATGAGAAGCGACTGTATCAGGTAGAACTTGAACAGAAGCATTTATGGTTTTTAAAAAATAACATGGACAAAGAGATCAATGGGTATGAACCAGAAATCAGATAAGAAGTTTTACCTACATTTTCTAGCACTAAACTTCAATTCTGTGGAGATTATGATGATAGGGGGAAACATTTCTAGATGCTATACCTTATACACAATCCAAGATTCATCATTAGGGTGGAGATGTAGTCGAGCCACAGAGTGCAGAGCTGGCATATAAAAGGCCCTGTCAGCAACCCCTTCCCCAGAAAACAAGACTAGAACTTAATTAATGAATTTGCTGGGTGTGGTAGTACATGCCTGCATGCCAGCAATCCTGGAGTCCCAGTACTCAAGGAAAGGTCAGCCTGGGCTACATATCCAGACACAATCTCAACAAAACAAAGAGAAATCGCTATTATGATGATTGACATCAATGACAAAAGTGCTTAAAGTGTCCTAGGACTGGTACAAGTCAAGGTGGGGTCTCTGTGTCATAACCATTGGTTGTGTGATACATAAATTGTGCTTTAATCCTCTTAGCTATACAACCATTCTCTTAAAATCTACATCAACTTTTAATAACAAATGAAATGGAGAGAATGTGTGACTGTGTTTATAAGGTGAAAAAGAAGTTGGAAATGCCCTACCTTCTGGTGGCTCCATAGCTGTCATAGAAAAACTCATCACTACTGTATTTATAGTGATGCTAGCATTAAAAAAAATAACTGCAATGTCAATCATATAAAAGTATATGCAGTTATACAATATGTGATATCTGTTTAGGATAATAAGCTATTATTCAACTGCACTATACTAAAACTTTTTGTTCGATTTGAGTTTTTATTTTGTTATTGTTGTTGTGTAGTGTTGTTTGTTTGTTTGTTTCGTTGGTTGGTTGGTTGGTTGGTTTGTATGATGCTAAGGTTTGAACTCAGGGCCTTATACTATGCAGGTAAATAAATTCTCTTCTGCTGAGCCAGATCTGCAGTCCTTCATTGTTATGTTAGACAACAGTCCTTCCACTTACATTTTTCTAAGCTTACCATGAAGCATTCTGCTCTGTGAGGTCAGCTGAAGTTCTCTGGTGTTCACCAAGTCTCCTGACTATGTGTGTATGACTGATGTAGACCATCAGGGTTGGTGTGACTACACTCCAGTGTTCCCACCATAACATGCCCAGTGTGAGGCCACGCATGCCTCTACTCTTATTGAAGACTTCCCTTTTGTCTTAGAGAAATGGAATCAGTACAAAGCCTGAACTGTAACTATACATTGAGATGGAACATTTAGGAAAGGAAAGATTGGAGGGAAAATCTCTAGTGCACTGTGTAAAAGCATCACCTGTCAATAAAGAATGGTCAATAACAAAGCAGAAGAACAGGCAGGATAGCTGGCAGAGAGAGGAACTCTGGGAAAGAGTCAGGCGCAGGGAAGATTTGCCATGTTGACTCAGAACTCGGACATATGAAATCAAGGAGAGGTAACTAACCAGCCAAATGGCAAGCACAGAAGAGCATAAACAAGACAATTGAGTGATGAGCTAATTGGGAAGCAAGCCCAGCTTAAGCACATAAGCATTGTAAATAAATTTAAGCCTCTGTTGTCATTTTTCAGGAACTGTGGTGGACATAAAAAGCCCACAAAGTTACAAAGGACCTTCCTTGCTCTACAGTAATGAAATACAACAAATAATTCTACTTCCCATAATTCTAACAGAAAGCTGCGTATAGTGACATATGCCTGTAACCACAGTACTTGGGAGGTCAGGGCAGGAGGGTACATATTTAGGTAAGCCTGGGCCACATAATGAGAAGCTGTCTCCAAAAAAAGTAAGATAATTTAAAAGAAAGACGTATGGTGTACAGTTATTTTACCTTTGCTTCACTCTTGTAAAAAAACAAATATTTTTAGATCAATGGGCCCTTTAAGACTTCAGCAGTAACGAAAGCTTAATTAAAACATTATTTGACTAGTTAAATGGTAACCATAGTATAGGTACCACTTCAAGATATGGTGAGGTGTGGAGAAGCAGACATTTAGCTTATAGCAGTGGGTTTTTTAGACTTACAGACAATTTCTCTACGCTTCACCCTACCAAGCAACAGTTTGTATAGCCTGCAAGGTACGAACCAGGTATATGTATAAGAGAGATTGCTCTCTCGGCTTCTCCCAGCTCTCTCTATCCATCTACTGTTCTCTCTCTTACTCCTTCTCCTTCCTCTTCCTCTTCCTCCTCTCTCTCTCTCTCTCTCTCTCTCTCTCTCTCTCTCTCTCTCTCTCTCTTTCTCTGTCCCCACATGTTTCTTGGCAGCCTCTTCCTCTCTTCCTCTGTTTCTTCTCTCTCTGTCCTCTGTTGCCCCCTGTCTCTACCCCCTTCCCTTCCCCAACAAATCAATTTTCTTCACACTAGGTCTGTCACATGGCTTGACTGTTCAGGGAAACACCTTGACTGAGCCTGCATTGTACAGCATTTTACAAAACACAACACAATTAAGGAAAATACCATTAGAACAAATAAAAATTAAATGATACAAATATCTACTAGAAAAAACTGTCCATTGAGTGCATAACTAGACAGTGGCCCTGAAAGACGTCACACCTGTGAAACTGGAATGAGTTCCATACTCGTTGTTGGAGACCTTCTGTTTCCGTCATCTATTAAACTTACCCTAAAAGTAAAACAAATTGAACACAGGTGTGCACACGTTACACTCAGGAAAGTCAGGCAGTGGGAGGGTTAGAAGCTTAAAACCAGCCTGGGACTACACAGGCAACACCCAGTCTCAGAAAGCAAGAATGAAATAAAATGAAGAATAAAAACTGTACAAAAAACTAGGTAACTTGGCCTGTGTGGAGCACTGCAAACAATACCACCAAGAAAGTAAAAAATTTAAGCTAGGAAATGAGAGAAAACGCTTGTAAAATCATTTGTCTGATAAAGTTTTACAACTCAACAAGACAACCTGTTTTTCTCTTTTCTTTCTCCTCTCTCTCTCTCTCTCTCTCTCTCTCTCTCTCTCTCTCTCTCTCTCTTTCTTCTTCTTCTCCTCCTCCTCCTCCTCCTTCTTCTTCTTCTTCTTCTTCTTCTCTTCTCTTTCATAGTAGTATTGGGGTTAAACTCAGGTCCTCACACATTATGCAAGTGTTTTACAAGATTTATCCCAGCCCAGTTCAATGTTCTAAAGTATGACGAGTCGTTGTATTGAAAGGTATATAAACAGTCAGTAAACACATGAAAAGGTGTTCAATATAATGTAACCATCAGAAAAATGTTACTCAAAGTCATCATCCTGTATTACTTCTCACGTTGTAGAATGGCTATAGTCAACAATCTAATGGCATGTTAGTCAGGATGCAGAGAAATCAGAATCTGCATACACTACTCCACTCACAAGACTGTAAATGGAAAAGACACCAGTGACCTTGGGAAGGAGAAGAGCAGTTTCTAAAATGGAAACGGAATTGGCATGTACTGACTGATTCTATGACAACTTGTTACAAGCTAGATTCATCAGTGAAGAAGGAGCCCCAACTGAGATGATCCCTCCAAAAGATCCAGCTGTAAAGCTTTTTCTTAATTAGTGATCAGTAGAGAAGGCCCTAGCTCATTATGGGTGATGCCATCCCTGGGCTGGCTGTCCTGTGTTCTATAAGAAAGGAGGCTGGGTGAGTCAGGTGAAGCAAGCCAGTAGCACCCTCCATGGCTTCGACATCAGCTCCTGATCCAGATTCCTGCCCTGCCTGGATTCCTGTCCTGATTTCCTTTGGTGATGAACAGCAATCTGAAAATGTAAGCTGAAGAAACCCTTTCCTCCCCCAAAATGCTTTTTGGTCAGAGTGTTTCACTGCAGTGATAGAAATCCTAACTAAGACAGCATATGACCCAGAAACTCCAGTTCCAAGTATATAAACCCAAGAGAAATAGAAATATGTACACGGAGAAATATTCATAAGCCACTTTATGCACAAGAGCCACAAAATAGAAACTCAAATATCCAAGAGCTACTAAGTAAGTCATCAAAGCATGTCTACCCAACAAAACCCAAGGGACGATGTGTTAGGAACTCCCCCTTTCTTAGGCTAAATGACAAAATTCAGAAAACTCCTCAGAGGCACAATCCCTCTCCTGTAAACTTTCTAAGCAGGCAACTCTAGGAGAAAGAAACTCAGCCTTAGACTCCAGGAAGAAGGGATTGAAAATGACTGCTTCAGGGCTGGGGGTAAAAAAAGTTTTCTAAAATTGTGATACAGGCTGTGTGTGTACTAAGCCACTGACTAGCCATTTGTGTGAACTGCAAGAGAATACAAGCCCTTCTCTCACTTCGAAGAACTAATCATCAGGACAGATGCTCGCAGATATCAGCGTTTCCCAAAACAAATGGAAAAAAACAGACAGTGAAGGAGGGGAAACAGCTGATGGGCATCACAGCCGAGTAGCTGCATCACCCAGCACTGGGCCTGTCCTTGATAAGTTCTGTATATGCTGTGGCAGAGTAGGATGGGTATTTAGATATCCTTTGCTGGCCTCCACACATATGCATAGATGCACACATATGTGCATATATTACACATGCATATAAATACAACCAGGAGAGGGCAGAAGTAAAGAAAAACCCTATCATCAAATGCCATCTTAAGGTCATATGCCTAAATATTAAAATATCAAATCTTTTATACCCTCATAAATATTTCCTAAAAACCTATCTATGGATTATATTAGCAGTAATTTGTTATTCAGAGGTGCTTAATAAATATCAAAAAAAGAACTAATTGTGGGTGTGACTGAGAATAATATGCTACTATGGTAGCATCATTCATACTGTGGCAGCTAGGCATGTGGAACAGCCTTTACCTTAGGATCAAGACTCCTTTTGGCAAAGTCTTACATGGTTAAGCTTGCTAAGCAACATTCCATATGCCTGTGATACCAATAAGCAATGGTAACAGGACACCACTTAATACTGTAACCGTCACCAATGACATTGGATAAAGAAAGGACACTGTGTTCCTGGAGTTATCGCTTCCATAGAGCCTGATTGAAAGAGGTAAATGAGTGAATATTAGTCACCGGCATAAATCCAGTCTGCTCTGCTCTGAGGTACATATCTATAATCCCAGTCCCTTCCTGGGCATTTTACAAAATGAATGGCAACTGTCAGATTCAAAACATGTCAAACTCTACATCCTGATTTTACATGGAAGCCGTGTCCAAAAACTCCACCATTCTTCCCATTCCCAAGTCATAAGTTCTACTTCCCTCTGACCTCCAAATATTCTAAAGCCGTAATGGACTCTGATGGTCCTTCTCTCCCCACCATTATACTTTGCTCCCCCTTTCCTCTTTGCCAAGGCCACCATCCAATTGGAGGTCATGTAAACAGTCACACCTGTATTTTAACAATGATCCTTTAAAATATGTCACCTTCCTTAACCAAGGAAATCATTGGACTAAAGGTAAAGTCTTCTGGGTGCAGTGATTCTATAGATTTGTCTATGAAACTTACCAGTACTGAAAACTATCTGGAACAAACATAATAGTTGCCCAATAAATGTTTCGTTGGTGAATAAAGAACTCGTAGCTGAAATATTGCACAGCAATGCCCCACAGCTCTTAGTTAGACTCCACTTACAAACCAAACATCTGACCACAGATTTTTTCAGTGAAACCCTGACAGTCACACTTCCATTCTCTGTCCCTAACCAGCCATTCTAAGTTCATTTCCAGGTATCTAATTTCTATATATGCTAAAACCCAACTAGAGTAGATTATTATGAAATAGCTATATTCCTGCATTTATACATTTGCAGCAATATATAACTATATAGCTGCACATATTTCATATATAGTTATGTTTATATCAATAAATTTCTGCAGAAGGATATAGTAAAAAAACAGCTAAAGAAGGAGGAAAGCTGGGGTTTACCTCCCTGTTTATGTAGCATGTGAATAGAGGCCCAAAGTCACTGAAGTAGCAAATCATCTAGCTCTCTAGTGGAAAGCACTCTAGATAGCAAACAGGAAGTCTCCAAAGTGGGAAAATGACCTCCCTGTCACCTTCGTGGCCTTAGTACCTGGCACCATGCCCAGAACTCTCTCATCTATTCTTCACTCTTTTACCTACTTGTTTTATTTACTTAAAACTCACTATCTGCCAAGAATTGCTGTTATGTTAGATGTCAAGACAAACCACTACGTATGAAAAATTCATAGGATCTGAGTTTATTTTAAATTTGATGCCAATCACAACACCAGCATGACTATTTGACCTTCAAAACTTTCTTCTGATTCTCTTGGTCTCCATGTAGCTGCATCATTAATAACATTGTTCCCCCCAGGACCTCACACCCAAAACACAACTTATAAAAAATATCACATACATGCTTATTGGGCATCATGCCAAAAATGACTTCAAATATTTGATCAGCCTTTATCCTATCTTTTTCTTAGCTTCTCCATAACAGAAGGTTTGAAGAGAAGAGTGACATCATTTGCCATCCTCTCAAATCTCCACATCCCACGGGACACAACACTCACTTACTTGGAAAACCTACAATCTTCTGAAGTCAACCCCCCGCCCTGTAAGGAGTCCTCCATCTGGAATCAAGAAGCAAGACTCTAATTGCCAGAATATTTTTCTCCCTGGACCAGGACCACTAGCAAGACAAGTTTCTAATCATTTTAAATAAAATTCTGTATTGCTTGACACAAAACTGATTTTCACTTCTAAGTCAAAATTAGGTCTCTCTTAAATATTGATATAGGCCAATGTAGGAAACCTAGTTGCTTCTTTGATTGATTTTTATTTTCTTCCCTTTTTAAAAAATATATAAAAACATTAAAGTTATTAGACTTCCCTTTACTGGGCACATGACAAAATATAGATACTGTGTAGGAAAATACCATAGGTCGTAGAAGTAGATAAACAGAGACTCTGGAAGCAGCTGCCAACAACAGCAAGTGGTAGTGATTTTAGAAAACAAAGGTATCAAGATAAAGCCCTTCAAAAAGCATCACCAAATGAGAAATACAAATTTTCCTGTGGAGATTAATAAATGAAGATGCTTAGACTGAAAAAAAAGAGGGAACATTCTAAAGCTGAATCCCCCCTTTACAATCCAAATCAAATGCAATTAACAATAAATAAGGACTACAGTTAATGATTTTATTGAATTAATCCACACTGTTACACAGTAAGTCATTACTATCCTACTTAAGACTCAAATTATATATGACTTCCCACATGTTTATGTCTTTACCATATAGGTGACCAAGGACATCTTATCAATACCCAAGGGGCTAGGAACTCATACTATTATTCTTTGTGTAATTTGAAAGTTGGAAGATCTAAAAGCATGGCAGACAGTTACTCGATAACAATGGTTCTACTGTTAAAACCTACTGACTCATTCATTCATTCAGCAGCTCTAACCATTGTCTCCCTACTCATTTTTCCCTATTACATAACTATTATCCCTCATCCCAAAATCTGAACTCCAAAATCCAAAACCTTTTCAAACTAATATGACATTGCCAGTAGAAGATGCCACACCATGAACCTTTGTTTCATGTATATTAAAAATACAGTAAAAGTGCAACTTTAAGCTGTGTATATAAAGTGTGTATGGAATGTGTGTGAATCTCCTGTTTAGACTTGTGTACAGACCCATCGTATCTCCCTGTTGGATGCACATGTTCCAAAAGCTCACATTAGAAGCACTTCTGGTGGCCACTATTTTGGATTAGGGATGCTACATCTATAAGGATTCCACTACTCATTTCAGGAAAGTTCCATTGTTTGTGTTCCATCTCTTAACATCCTCGTTGCTTGTTCTAGTCTGTCTAGCTTATATATCTTCTACCACATCACACACACCCCTCATCTTCCCTGACCTTTGCCCTTTCCCATTCCTCCACCCAAATCTCACCCTGACAATCTACCTACTTATAAGTACCTGTACCTCTGAGTACCCTCCAGAAAATAGAATTTAATTCTCAGCATCTCAAGAATATCCAAGGCCCCTTCTCATCCTGGATAGAGTTTAAAATGTCTACCCTAAATAATGCTACTCCTTAGCCCAGAAGCAGCCTTCCCAGTCTTATTTATGGAGCAAGCTCCTATTCCACTATTAAGACCTAGTTCTGAAATCCATTTATGGTGGCTTGAATACACTTGGCCCATGGGAAGTGGCACTATTAGAAGGTGTGGCATTATTGGAGGATGTGTGACCTTGTTAGAAGAAGTATGTCACTGTGCGGGTGAGCTTTGAGGTTCCAATGCTTAAACTCCACCAAGGACTGAAGAGACCCTCCTCCCAGCTGCCTTCAAATCAAGATGTGGAACTTTTGGCTCCTCCAACACCAAACCTGCCTGGACACTGCCATGCTTCCCACCATGATGATAATCGACTGAACCTTTAAAACTGCAAGACAGCCCCTACTAAATGTTTACTTTTATAAGAGTTATGTTGCTTATAGTGCCTTTCAACAGCAATGAAAGAAATCCAAACTAAGACACCATTCTTTTGTTGTTTTCTCTGAGCCTAGCAGAATTCTATCATTCCATAATCTTTTGCACTCACATCCTAAAAGCCTTTTTCAAACAAGCAGCCATTTTGAATATGTCTGCCACCCTGTGGAGAATGAGCATTTCTTTGTCATCCTTGTCAACCCCAGGCACAGCAGTGAACACACAGCCATTACTTTCTAAGCCAAATCATAGTTTGCTCTACAATATCATTTAACAACAGTCTAGGTGTCAAATATGTTTCTTTCTTGTTACACAAGAGCCACTGGAAACAAATATTGTCTTCTTGTGTATCATATTTCTAATGGATGATGCACTGAACACACATACAAACAGGTGTTCACCCAGTGCATCAGCTACTCCAGTGTCTTCCTTCCTAATAGACACAAGCATCCAAAACACTTCTCCTCTTACTGCTACAGTTTGAATCTGGCACATTCTCCACAGGCTTATGGTCTCAGGGCTTATTCCCAGCTAGCTCTGTCAGGGAGGTGTAGAAGCTTCAGGAGATGAAGGCTGGCTGATGGAAGTGGAGGACTGCAGTGGACCTTTAAAAGTTAGGCCTGGACTTTAATTCCTGCTTCTTGGTCCCCCAGGGTGTGAACAGTCTCTGTCAAGCCCTCCTGTTTCCACACCCTTCCCACCAGGATGGATTGAGACCCTCTGAAACCCCAATCCAGAATAAATCTGTCCACCTTCAGCATACTTCTGTCAGGTGCTGTGGTTACAGGAATGCAAAAGTAACTAAGGCGTGAGTTGCCTGCATGGAAGATGCTTCCAAACCACAAACACTCCTAAGGAAAGAGCCTGACAGTGTTGGGCTGCGAAAGGTGACAAAGAGCCAAGAACATCGTGATCCTCCTTCCGTTGTGACTTACCCTGCAGCCATACACAGGAGACCTTAATCAGTAGAGTAAGCATCTCAACAGTACATCAGGGTTGGTGAGTCCATTGTAAACAAAGCCCGCTGATAAAAATCTGAAGTATCTGTTCTCTGGAACAAGGTCGATATGTGGTATTCATTTCTAAAATCACTACAAAATATTTCCACTGCTGTACCACCCAAATTAAGAGGAGGATTGGTGACTTAAGTCCGGGACAAAGGCTACAGTTGCTATAAAATGTGACAACCATAAAGTACCCATTGTTAGTACCCAGAGTTCAGTGATTGGCCCAGGCTCAGACAGTGGACTGGGTAAAACCTACCTAATAGATTAGAAAGAAGAAGAAGTTAAACTCCAGAGAGGCAAGTAACCCTATTAAAAAATGGGGTACAGAGCTACACAAAGAGTTCTCACCTGAAGAATATCTAATGGCTGAGAAGCACCTAAAGAGATGTTCATCATCCTTAGTCATTAGGGAAATGCAAATCAAAACAACCCTGAGATTCCATCTCACACCAGTCAGGATGGCTAAGATCAAAAACACTGGAGACAGCAGTTGTTGGTGAGGATGTGGAGAAAGAGGAACACTCCTCCACTGCTGGTGGAATTGCAGGCTGGTACAACCACTCTGGAAAGCAGTCTGGCGGTTCCTCAGAAAACTGGGCATGACACTCCCGGAGGATCCGGCTATACCACTCCTGGGCATATACCCAGAGACTTTACCTGCATGCAATAAGGACACATGCTCCACTATGTTCATAGCAGCCTTATTTATAATAGCCAGAAGCTGGAAAGAACCCAGATGTCCCTCAACGGAGGAATGGATTCAGAAGATGTGGTATATCTACACAATGGAATACTACTGTGCAATTGAAAACAATGAATTCACAAAATTCCTAGGCAAATGGTCAGAACTTGAAAATATCATCCTTAGTGAGGTAACCCAATCACAAAAGAACACACATGGTATGCAGTCACTGATAAGGGGATATTGACCCAGAATCTCGGAATACCCTAGACACAATCCGCATATCAATAGATTTCTAAAAAGATGGAAGGAGAGACCCCTGGTCCTGGAAAGACTGGATGTAGGGGAACGCCAGGACAGAGTAACGAGAGGGGGTTGAATGGAGAAAAGAGGGAGGGAAGGGGGCTTATGGGACTTTCGGGGAGGGAGGAAACGGGAAAGGGGAAGTGATTTGGAATGTAAATTAAAAAAATAAAAAAAAAAAGAAAAAGAAAACGCGTGGAATTAGAGGGGGAAACTTGGTATACAGTCTAAGGTTTGATTTTTGTGAGTATAAATAATATATTAACAAGTGAGAAGTCTGGATTTTGTCCAAACCACTCTGCTATAAGTGCTTTGATAAAAAAAAAAAAAAGAAAGAAGAAACAGGAAAGCTAAATCCTAGCCGGTCTCTGCCCACCCCACCCCCAAATCTTTTTAAAGGGATGTCAGGGCTCACAGATGGTTAAGATGAGCCAGTCTTTGCTGCCTCCCTAATGCAGTGGTCTTCTCTCCAGTATCTAGAGCCATGGAGCCTAACAGAGTGAGTGAAGAGCATGATCCTGAGAGGGTGAGTGGAAAAATCTGAGGAATTAGCACCATTAACAGGAAACACATCTTCCCTGTTCCTGGTTTCTACAGTAAGAGATTTTCTTTCCCCCTAAACAAAGCCGGCCCTCTTCTCTACTTCTCCACCCCAAATAGTTCTTTCCTCCTCCTTTTTGTCTCTTTTAAACTTGTGTGAAATTTGAGCTACTCTTAGGAAATTAACTAATTAGCCCTACCCTCCCTCCTGCGTATAAACTAACTGTCCAGGCACACTGTTTAATCACCTCCAGTCCCTTTCCTGTCTCACACTGCGCTGTCTCCAGCATATTTCCTCTCATCACAAAGGTTATGTTTTTTACAGCCCATTCAGAGACTCTCATAATGCCTTTACTTCTTTACAGTGCAGAGAACAGGGGGCCGGGATGGGACACTCAATCCTCACTAAACTCACCAATGTAGTGTTCTCAAGGAATATTCCTGGGAAATTCCAGAGCCTACCAAACAGTTCCACTAAATAACTCTTTTCATGTAGAGGTCTTTGACTTATTAGACTGGGTTCAGAGAACTTACTTTCTGTGGAGTCTCCAAATACAGACAATAGTAAATGGGAAAAGGCCTCCTGATATAGATCGGGTCATACGTATCTTCCAGTTATAGTTAATGTCTGTATTTAACTTGAAACTTGGGTTTCTTTATTTTTTTTTAGTTCTTTTGAGCTTCTTAATAACAGAGTAACCCACAGTCCTAAGTTACTGATTTACATTGAATACATCTGACTATGTTCATGGAATGCTTTTAGAAACCATCAAATAAATTCCTGACTCTTACACTATTATTTTCTTTATAGTGTTGGAAGGGTAATACATGTTCCTGTGTGTGTGTGTGTGTGTGTGTGTGTGTGTGTGTGTGTGTGTGTGTGTGTGAGGGGGGGTGCATGTGCCTATGGAGGCTGAAGATTATGGATGACTTCTTTAATCACTGGCCATCTTTTGTTTTATAACAGATAAGTCTTTTCACTGAATTGGTGAAATCCAGGAATCCACTTATCTCTGCACCCTGGTCTGAGGCTAGGAACACAGACACCACTGTATGTTAAGAATAAATACAATACCAGGTTCTCTTGTTTCATGACAAGTATTTGCCCACTGAGCCATCACTATGGCCCCTGCATTAGTTTCTACAGCTTCACACTGTTTCACATTATTAGAGACAAATGTATTTTTATGTGTATCAATGAAAAAAATTAAGTTAAACAACTATGTGGGAACCAAACAGCAAATATGGTGAACTAGAATCAGAATAGCACTTTTTCTTGTATAACACACATTGCCAGGGCCAGCTGCATCCTGGCAAATCATGCCCCTCCACCAAAAGTCATTCTGTCTGAGAATATTGTATATGTTGTTGTAAGGTTCTGTAGTGAACTTTTGCTGTGTAGAACCCTGTGAAACCAAAGGAAAAAATATTTAAGCACATCAAGAATTGGCAAAAATGCAATTATCCTAGAAAATCTTTCTCTTGTTTTCCTTTTTCACACTTCTGAGAATGGAGTCTGGGTGAACCAGGCAGGTTTTCTGCCTCTGTGCCACACACCCAGGACCCAAACTGCAATTCTTGAGGCAGAAAAACTTGCATGTTTGTCAGACTAAGATGTTACAAAGTTAAAAATCTTCTAACATCCTCTCATTGAACCAGTAGCTTAATGTTCAGAGACCATCTTGCTCCCCAGAGCAGTGTTTAGTTTCACTACAAAACAGCTAACTGTAGGAACGAGGTCCAGGAATAGAGCCATGTGAGGAGAATTCAGAGGGCTTGTGAGAGAGCTCCAAGGAAATGAGTCTTATGACCTCAGTTTCTTCAAAACACAAAATTGTTCTTGCAATGTGTTTCCATTCTCCTCCAAGTTATGGCAGATAGGAGCGGGTTTACTTCAGATTAGTCATTATTGCTTGTTGGTGTTACTCAATTAAATATTTAAACTAGCTTTATATGCCTCTATGGAAAAACAAGTTTTTGCCAGTGAGACTTGTCATTGTGATTACATACAGCTTCTCTCATGAACAGTACTCACGTGACCTTTCTTAATCCTAAGAGTATAAATTGTCTAAGGCTCTGAATAAAATTAGCTATTGCAGGAGACTTTAGTTTCCCTTATTTATCTGCTCTATTCTCCAGGTCCCATGGCCTCTAGCTCAGTGACAGCTAACAATGGAAATTCTATTTCATGTGCATGTATACTAATCATAATAAAAAAGACACCAGAAAAGAGGGCTTTAGAAATGGATACAGACTACTGCTTAGTCATTAGATTATAATGCTAATATATTCAGCTGAAGAGGAAGGGAAAGCTTTCTACATTTTTCTCTGTGCAAACTCTCCCTGTGTCTTATTTGCAGAAACTTCAAATGTTTTACCACAACCACTGAAGTCCATCACCCCTAAGTCCCTCCCATCTCTTCCTAGTCATAGGAATCACAGAATGGTTGGCCCTACCAATGTCTGAGCTAAATTCTTGCCCATTACATGGGAATGTGGAACTTGGAAACAGTCAGTTTACTAGCTTATCCAAGACTGAAGAGCTTACATGAAATCAAGATTCTCTCATTCCTGCCAAGTTGGCTACGATTCCCAAATGGGCCTCCTTTCTTAGCTCTTCCCTGTTAACACTCTCTGTCCTAAATCTCACTGGTTCTAACTTTGTTAGGTTACCATAACTAATTTATCCCACTGCAGCCTGTGCCTGGATTATGCCAGGCACAATATCTTTCATACACTAGCTGATACTCTGTAGGGCTGGCAAACATCTGCATCTCAAATGATGTTTACATTCTATATGTCTTTTAAAGAGTATTCTCATTAGCTTCCAATGATCAGAATTTACATATTGTATGGGCAGATTAAAGGGCTGAGGTCCTTTCTATATCACAGAAACATTTATCATTTCTAAATACTCTTCCTTTTAGGACAAAACAGGGGAGGAAACAAATCACATACATTACATTTGAGTTCCCTTGATATGTGAAAACTTCCAAGCTCCATGTTGCATTCATCACCAGTATTGAGCCAAAGGCCTTAATAGTAGTAGGTTTTGATAATATAATTGCAAATGGTTGGATGGATGGATGGATGGATGGATGGATGGATGGATGGATGGATGGATGGGTGTTTGGATGGATGGGAGATGGATGGATGAATAAAAGGTATACCCAAAGAGATGTAAGCTTAGAGACAGCTGCTCAGGTCTAGACTAAATGTCAAAATCAATTGAGATAAGACATGATTTACTACAGACCACCAGTCTGTAGTAAACTCAACTCTATAACTACCTGTCCATTAATTACATATCCATGAATATTATGGGTCTACATTGATTTGCTTTGTTTCATGAAATCAGCTAGAATATGAATGTCTCTTCCAAATTTAGCTTGACAAAACAACCTTCTGTGTATCTTCAAACAGTGATAAAGAAGGAACTGCTTATAGATGAATAATCAGAAGTAACTGCCAAGAAAAGGTCAGATGGGGGAGGAAGGGCGGGTCCCCTGGGCTCCCCTCCCTCACCATGTGCCCGCCCCCACAGTGTGGTGCAGCTGCAAGGACATTTCTGTTTGCTCAACATCATAACTTTATCTTCTAGCCAGTAATCTGGTAGGTTTCTGCACACATGAAAATATAATAAATGAAAAGATAAACATGCTGGATCAAAGCAGCGACCATTATTTTCGTGAAGTAAAAAGGAAAGTGCTTGGTAGAATTCAAGAAACATAATTTTTTTTGTTTGTTGCTGAAATAGAAGTTCTACAACTGTGACCACTGGAGCCTGGAGGTTCAACGTGTGAGCCCTACGGGGGATACCAGAATACTAAACAATAAGTATAGTCAGAGATGAGATATTCTTCCCCATTGAAAAATAGTAAGACTTCATTGGAAATAATAAAACCAGCTAGTGAAGCTGAATATTCAAATTGCAGAGTTTCTTTCAGCAGCTGTCTTAATTCCTCTGGATGGCAACTGTTCACCCCCAAAGCAATGTAGTCCAAAGTATCAACTATGTGTGCAAAGAAAATCCCAAATTTGTTGACCAGATTATTTGTACCAAGGCTGCAATTAACGGTAGACACCCCACTCCTCTGAGGAGAAAGAGGGAATGTAGGGCAGGAGCAGAGCTGGCATGTGTCTCAGGGGAGGGAGCAAGAGGGCCAGGATGCTAGAGAAGTAAGGGCCTCTGCTCGCAAGATAATCTTCTTTCTCACTGAATTCAGCATCCCATAAACAGCTGGTTTTCAGCTCATTCATCACTTAGCCCACTCAGACTACACAAAGCAAGAACGGCTTCTTAAACATAACCTAAATAAAGACAAGGGCCTGTACTACACCACCACCAGCCTGCCAGGAAAAGCATTCTTAAACCAGAGTCTTCCGGCTCAGAGTGTTAGTGTGTGCAGAATCAGTGCCCCCTCCCCCAGCAATACTGCTGCATCTGGAGTGTAATGAGAAAAACAGAAAGCTTTCTAAATGCTTGTCCTAAGCCTTCCAAGGTAGTGCACACCTGTAATCTCAGAGCTCGGGCAGCTGAGGCAGGAGGATTTTGAGTTCAAGGCAGATTGGGCTACATACTTGCCTCAAAAGAAAAAAAATAAATGGAGAAAGAAAATAACTGGTGCTGGATGCAGGGAAATCAGGTTGGAACTGGGCTTCTTAACTTTCAGAGTTCTAGAAGTTGCTACACAGGCACCTGAGGAATGAAAAAGGCACCAGTGGTTGCATGCAACTGTGAACCCTTCAAGTTATAACACTAACCTGTCAGACAGATACATCGACTAGTGTGATAGAGGCACAATTGTTACGGAGGTAACCAAGTATCCTGACTAGATTGGAGGCCTGCCCTACAGGAAGGAATCCACGTCTAGTTCTACAGTCCTGGTCAAAACTCCATGCCTAAGGAGGTAAACACACTATCTCCTAAATTTCTTTTTAAAACCAGACAAATGCTGTTTTTGGCCCTAGTCAGAGAAGCCTCTCTTCAAAGAGAACTGGTGATTGCAGAAGCTCATAGCTGCCCTAGATGTTGAAGATAACGTCTTGGGGTTTGGCCCTAAATGCAGCGTTTAAAGCACCCCATTTCATGCTCAAGGAACATCAAAGAAGATACTAAAGGAACATAAAAGCCAACTGATGATAGGGAGAAGGACTATAAAACGCCACCTTCTTGATATACATAGCACAGCTGATGTACTAGGAATTCACCACATCATTGCAGGTTATCCACACAGGTTCTGCCCAAGACAAGTCCTGCTAACAGTCAGTCATGGATGAGGGAAGCCCTTGTGGAGTCGTGCCCATTACTGCAGAACTATTGCCTACTGACATTCTGGAAAGGGGTGGACATTGCCTTCAGTTGCATATCCCCTAGTGAGCCCACTGACTGATGGAGAGTTCTAACCCCAGAGTCACACAGATGGCCCTGGGTAAGCACAATGGATAATAAGGGTGAGAGGGGCAGGAGGGGAGAGTGGAGATGACAAGGATGCAGTATATACATGTATGAAACAATCAACGCAGAATTAACTAGCAGCAAAAAAGAAGGGGCACATTCAGAAAACTCTAAGGCTCAGTCAAAGAACTGATCTAATAACAGATGTTATAGAAATTATAAAAACACAGAGGATCTGGGAGGAGTTGGAGGAGGGATGAATATAGTCAAAATATACTACATAAAATTTTTAAAGAATGTTACAAAAATTTTTATGATCATTGCCATAGCTGTCTTCCAAAAAGTCTACCAGCTTCTACCTTCCTGCAATAATGCCCAAGAAGCTTTATCTTCTCAACATTAATATTTCACTCTTCCCCCATCTCCAAGGTGAGAATCCTTCCGACAACAGCGGTTAACTGAATGACACGTTCATCTGCCTCCTACTATGGGTTAAGAGGGCCTCACTTGTATCATAAGGAAACACAGTGCATCACATGCTATATCCTCACATGTATCATAAGGAAACACAGTGCATCACATGCTATATCCTCACATGTATCATAAGGAAACACAGTGCATCACATGCTATATCCTCACATGTATCATAAGGAAACACAGTGCATCACATGCTATATCCTCACATGTATAAGGAAACACAGAGCATCACATGCTATATCCTTACATGTATCATAAGAAAACACAGTGCATCACATGCTATACACTATCTCATTTTCCTTTAGGCTGGGTTTGTCTTTTGTTTTGTTCATAAAGCCCCTTGATAACATTTCTTGACTATCACATGGTTAAATTTGCCCTTTATGCTTGATGTATCTTTGACTTATACCTAGTAGAGTCTTCTGGGTTCACAGTTATAAAACTATACGTTCCCAGTTTCCACTAAAGTTTTTTTATGTTTTTTCAATTACATTTTGCAACACTAATACTAACTTTAATGCTGACATTAGTTAATTTTTAATAGTGACATTATGAACACCATTAAGCATGTTCTATCTCAGGCCAGAAAGTCATTAAAAATAAATATTTTTAATCAAAACATAGTAGAGGCAAAAATAACTCCACAGATTAACAGGAGAGAGGAATTTTTTTAATTTTTCAACATTATATAACATAGCAGCTTTGGAAATCAAGATGTAAGAACCACACGGGAAAGTATTGATGGACATTCTATAGGGTAAGCTTGCAGGAGAGGAGGATATGGACTAGTAACATGTAACCTAGAGGGATTCAGAGAAAGAAACATTTATCTTGTCAAATTTATTCAGGTCCATGAGTTATTCTGATGAATAATTCCACAATTAAAGTTCCTTTCTCAAATGATGGGCAGAAGGTGAGTGATATTCTTATTGAGAAAAACTAAACCTTGGCCACATGCTGGGTTCCTGATTGATTTTATTAATAATTGGCCCAGCATAAATATCAAAGCAATGTCCCCTAGGGTTGTGACAGTAGCTTTTCCTGTGCAAATCACTGGTAGTGATTTACCAAGAATCAGACAGACGGCTGATAGGCTATTTCAGAGCAGCCCAGAAAGCTTCATGGAAGACAGAAGCAGAGCACAAAGCCTGTAGGAGTGAGAATTCATGGGAAGAAGCTGCGTCCACAAGGCTGAGTCAGAGGCAGGTTGGAACGTTGCAGTTCCAGAGTCTAATGACTACAGAGACATTCCGTGAGCCCCTCTGTGACCCTGTCACTAGCCAGACCCAACACCCTGACAAACAGATAAAAACCTTTTGGAATAAGTCAACTTAACAAAATTTTCACCAGTCAAAAGGCTCAAAATTTTGTCATACAGCATCCAAGATCTAAAGTTGAGTACTCCTCCACCCAGCCTTATAACCTACCTACTACACTTGAAGGCAATGCCCATGGAAGTGTAAAGAAAGTGGTGCTGGAGTTATAAGTAGTTGAAAGCCACCTGACATGGATGCTTGGTAACAGAACATGGGTCCTCTGGGAGATCAGGAGATGCTTTGAAGCAAAGAGCTATCACCCAACCCTCACTCGTATCCTTCAGTTTTAAGAACTACAGTGCAGAGATCCTCCTCTAAGCTCTGTGAAGCCGTAACACTTACACACCAATAGAATCAGTCCAAGCAAACAACAGATGACTAATGTCAGTATTTTCCCTGGGACTGCACCAAGGATAATCTGGGATAACAAAAGAAGACAAATATCACCCCTTAAAAACGTTGGAAAGAATGAAGCTAGTAATTCCATTATCCTCAATATAAATATCTCTACAGAAGCAAAGCCTCACTGCCAGTATTTAATCTTTACTCAAAATAAACCATTGCCTGCACTTAAAGGAATGAATCAGTTAAAACACCAAGTGGATAATCCTGCCTGAACGTTAGGTCAGAAAGCTCATCTGACTGTCTAGATGACAACTGACTCCAAAATAACAGAACCTCTGCACAGCCGTGGACTGTGTGACAAGTAGAGCCTCAGACTGCATCTGTGGTTCTCACTGCCCCATTGTGCCGATCTCTGCTGGGACCTCTGTCTTTAAGAATGACTAGAACAAAATGGTGACACAGACCTTCCAGCACCAACAGGAGGCAGGGCTTGCTCTGTCCTGCCCTCTGACCAGCCCCCACCGGACCTCACCCCCACCCCCATCCTCCATGGCTACATGTGGTGTCTTCCTTCTTCTTTGATGCTGTGGGATGTACACTCTTCTTTCTCAGGTACACTCGGGACAGGAGCCAGAGGTAACATGACATGTTTTTTAAGGCAGTAGAAATGAGAGGGTATCTCTATGCCCAGGGGATGAGGGGAGGGCAAAGCCAAAAAAAAAAAAAGAGTAAGGAGATACATGGAACCTTCCTCAAGAGAAACTTGATGGCACCTTCTCTTCCTGAACTCCTGAGGCACACCTCATACACTCTTCCATACACTGCCATTTGGGTTTTTCTTCCATCCTTCAAACATTTCACATTTCACTTTTAAAGCTTGGGTTTCTTTTGAATGAAATGAATAGCTAGAGCATCTGAGAAGATTTTAAAATAATGATTAAGATAATGCAGAAAAATATTCCAGTGTAATCCTGTACAGTCCACATAAGATATAGATTACACATGAGTGATTTCTAGTCATGGAGGCCGATCTACACATGGCTTCATTCTTGGAATAAGTTCATACTTAATATGACGTATATCCAACGTGTGGAGGACAGACAAAGAAGCCTAGTACCAGATATTCAAAATGGAAAATCCATTAGGCGATTGACTATTACCTGATTCTACATGGAGGTGAACTCCAAGTCTGATATACTTGATGTGTAAGGCCTAGAAATTAATTAAAACCACAGGACTGGGAGTGAGGGCTGAAGGGAGAAAAGAAGGGAGGCTCTTAGATATGAGTGAAAGTCTGCATAATGAGAACTGAGAATTCTTGTGGAATTAAATACAAGTCCTATACCAATAAGAGCATCTCATCAACTATGTGACCTTTGTGATGAGCCTGGCAGTTTTTAATGATAACAGTCATCAGAGGAATGAAGAGGAGACCTTGTCCTCAAACTATTGGAGCCAAAGAAGTCAGTGGACTCAACATGTGCCCATCCATGGGATGAGCACATGACAGGAAACTATCAAGTCCAATGGGAGATTAAAAAGAAGATTCCACCTAGGCAAGGATCCCAGAAAAAGATCATAGGAGATATGACACTTCAATTGTGTGTTAAAGAATGTATATGAATTCACAAAAAAAGAAGTGTTGTAGGGATTACTTCAGGGCTCACACACACACACACACACATGTACATATATTCTCTATGACCTGAAACAGCCTAAGTGCTATGGCCTGTGCCACCTGTGCGCTCTGAGCCCAGGAAGTAGGCAGGTAGTGACTCATTAGCCACCCCAACCTACTAAATCTACTAAGTACTCTTCTGTCTTAGCACAAACATAAAATTCAAGGGTTACACATCTTCTTTCAAAACAAACATCTGTAAATTGCTGAGTTCTTTACTAAGTTATGAGATTTTTACAAGATTCTTATTCTTACCTCCATGGGAAAGGCTTTGAAATTCACTGTGTGCTCAGAACCACGCTGGTTTTCTCTTCCCCAGTGAAATCTAACTTCATACAGTTCAAACTCCTGTCCCTGAGGCAGCGGTCCTCCTGACAAAACTGAAAAGAGAAAAACGACGCTGCTGAGTGCTGTCCCAAGCTGGACACACGAGAGGTGTTGTGATTGGGATTGGGATTGTGCTGTTGTGGTTGAACCAAAAGGCTCTCCTGGATTCTAAAGACTGAATCTGCAAAGTCAAAATGAGAAACGTATTACAACGGAGGCAAATTTAAACTATCTAGATTTCACTAAGATTCTTATGCTTGCTATTCAGATAGGGCCATGATAATAATATCTATATTTTAAGTTTCCTTGTTTTATACTCCAGTGAGAGACAAAGTAATAAATCCCTGCTGAGACTCTTTTTTAAAATATTTATTTTAAATTAAGTGCAGGTACTCATGGGGTGCCAGACCCCCTAGAACTAGAGTTATAAACAGCTACGAGCTACCTATGTGGGTGCTGGGAGACAAATTTGTGTCTTCTACAAGAGGAGTGGTGCCTCTTAGCCAATGAGCCATCTGCCCACTTCCCACACACACACTACTGTGACTTTTAGGCTGATCACTGATCAAGACACACAAATATGGTCAGAGTCCCCATACAAGCCAGTCACTTGCTGTAAATCTATCAATCAACTAAGCTATATCTTTGGGTCATCCACTGACATTAGTATAATTTCAATCAGAGAATAGGTATTAGCTGATAAAATATCCAAGGAGAATGAATATTAATACAACCTGTGGGTACTGGAGAGGATCTCGTGCTTTCAAGCACTCTCACAAGGCAGCTTACAACCTTCTGTAACTCCAGCTCCAGGGTATCAAACACCCTTTTCTAGCCTCCTCAACACCCACACACATGTGGAACACACACACACACACACACACAAACACACAGTCACACACACACACAGAAGGTAAAAATAAATACAATCTAGCAGTGGCACAAGTCTTTAATCCCAGCACTCAGAAGGGAGAGGCAGGCAGATCTCTGTGAGTTTGAGGCCATCCTGGTTAACAGAGTAAATTCTAGGACAGCCAGGACTACAACAGAAAAACCCTGTCCTAAGAAACCCTGTCTTGAAAAACAAAAATTTTTAAAAATTATAAATTAAATAAAAACAAATATAGTCTATTATTAAATCACAGTTTTAAAAACCAATGACCATTCAACATATCACGTATAATGTCCTATCTACCCTTGGACTGAAATTGAAATCAAATAGTAATAATGTTCAAAATATTAGTATACCTGTCCAAATGGGCCACATCTAGTGCTCATTTCTGAATACAACCTAGAACTCTGTCCCAAAAAACAACACATTAAAGTTTGGTGGGAAAATGCATCTTCATGATAACTTGCACTTAAGTTATTTCATATGTATTTTCTTTAACAGCCCCTAGAAAGAGCATTTGTAACATGAAATAAAGTATATTGTAAAGCAATGGCCAATTTCAATAGAGACAAAGATTGATTCCCTTCCAGCAACTTCTAATTCAAAAACAGTATCAGTTATAACAGTTAAGAATTTTAGGTTCTTTTACACAAATAGCTGACAAGCTTCCTCCCAATACCCTAGAAGAAGGGTCAGTAAATAGACTACTGTCCACATAGCAGCCTGATGGTCATCTCTCTGCATTCAGCTTCATCACCACCCTCAAAGCCAAGAGTAAACTCGTGCAGCACTGTCTGTTGTTTGGTTGAGTCTTAGCTAATAACCAGTTCTAACTGACTTTATGTCAATCTGTGTGCACTACAGCCAGAAAATGTCAATTAGAAAGAGAAGAAGAAGTATATGGAAGAAAATGGAGGCAAGATAAAGGTGTCTCATACATCATGATGTCCTTTGAAAATATCTTACAAGGTCATCTTTCTACCTTGGGAGGAAAAAGAGCATCTAGTAGAAGTGAATAAGCCCCATGAAGCTTGTGTGTGTGTGTGTGTGTGTGTGTGTGTGTGTGTGTGTGTGTGGCTGTGTATCTGTGTGTATGTGTGTGGCTATGTGTGTATGTGCACACGTGCGCGCACATGCATGTGTTCACTCACGCAGAATGGGTGGCCATCTGATTAAGACTATGGTACAGGAATCCAGTACCCTCTACCTTCCATCACAACAAATTCCCAGGGTTAGTGTTCTCATCTTTATGGGCAGATGGAAAGGTGGGCTTCAGTGATTAAGTGTAGTTAGCCACAATCTCCCATCTAGCAAGCCCAGGACAAAGCCTGGAGGTAGAGTCTAAACCATCTGAGGATTAGTTAGGGACAGAGACTTAAACTATACTGTCTATGAGAATGAAATTAAAAAAAAATATAGATTCTAAATCTAGGTTACCAAACTCTAGGCTCTTTGTAGAGAACTAAATTCTATCAGATTTTCCAAAGGGCAATCAAAACAATCTAAATGCATGACTCAAAAAGGTTTACAGATTCTCAGAATTCTGTGAAGACATGCTCTGATTTTCTATTCTGTATACACCCATGATAGAGGTTTATGATTGTATGCAAGGTTGTTATTTCAAAAAAGTATCATAGATTCTCAATAGTTCACTACCACATGGTCCTTTCCACTGATTGGGCAAATTCTGACACGCACCATTTTTAAATGGAAACAATAAAATTGATCTTCTTCAGAGAAGTCAAGCTCCATGTTGCAACAGAAAAGAAAGAGTGTATCATAAAATTAAACATACACAAATAAGAAAAGGAGTTGAGATTCTTCTGGTTCCCATCTGTGCCTGGAGCTGACCCTGTGCCACAGATCTCCGTACCCAAACCCAGCAAGGAGAGAGCTGATCTCCCAGGAGTGCTGACTTTGAGAGCACAGGTGAGACCACCACTTCTGCTCAAATTCCTGGCCCAAGAGGGACCCTCCCTGAGCCATCAGGACACAGGAATCAAACAGCGGGGGACAGGATCCTTCAGGTTTCCATCTGCATCCCAGAGCTGGTCCTGTGCCACAGCACTCCACACCCAAATTCCCCCAGGGAGAACTGGTCTCCCAGGAGTACTAACACACAGGCTTACAGGAGGGCAAAGCCACAGTCAGAGACAACAAGACCAACTACCACCACAGATAACCATATGGTGACAGGCAAGCACAAGAACATAAGCAACAGAAACCAAGGCTACTTGGCATCATCAGAACACACTTCTCCCACCACAGCAAACCCTGGATACCCCAACACATCAGAAAAGCAAGACAGAGTTAAAATCACATCTCATGATGATGATAAAGGACTTTAAGAAGGACATAAATAACTATCTTAAAGAAATACAGGAGAACATAGGTAAACAGGTAGAAGCCCAAAAAGTAGAAACACAAAAATCCCTTAAAGAATTACAGGAAAACACAACCAAACAAGTGAAGGGATTGAAAAAAACCATCCAGGATCTAAAAATGGAAATAGAAACAATAAGGAAATCACAAAGGGAGGTAGCCCTGGAGATAGAAAACCTAGGAAAGAGATCAGGAGTCATAGATGCAAGCATCACCAACAGAATACAAGAGATAGAAGAGAGAATCTCAGGAACAGAAGATACCATACAAAACATTGACACAACAGTCA
The DNA here is from genome assembly GCA_036184795.1 of Tokudaia tokunoshimensis. Taxonomy (NCBI): domain Eukaryota; kingdom Metazoa; phylum Chordata; class Mammalia; order Rodentia; family Muridae; genus Tokudaia; species Tokudaia tokunoshimensis. The sequence goes on from BTHU01000014.1 coordinate 120,929,447, forward strand.
AAGAAAATACAAAATGCAAAAAGCTCCTAACCCAAAACATCCAGGAAATCCAGGACACAATGAGAAGACCAAACCTAAGGATAATAGGTATAGAAGAGAGAAGATTGCCAATTTAAAGGGACAGTAAATATCTTCTACAAAATTATAGAAGAAAATTCCTCTGACCTAAGGAAAGAAATGCCCATAAACATACAAGAAGCCTACAGAACTCCAAATAGATTGGACTAGAAAAGAAAGTCCTCCTGTCACAGAACAGGCAAAACACCAAATGCACAAAACAAAGAAAGAATCTTAAAAGCAGTAAGGGAAAAAGGTCAAGTAACTTATAAAGGCAGATCTTCAGAATTACACCAGACTTTTCACCAGAGACCATAAAAGCTAAAAGATCCTGGGCAGATGTCATACATACAGATGTCATAAGAGAACACAAATGCCAGCCCAGGCTACTATACCCAGAAAAACTCAATTATCATAGATGGAGAAACCAAGATAGTCCATGACAAAACCAAACTTACACAATATCTCTCCACAAATCCAGCCCCACAAAGGATAATAGATGAAAAAAACTCCAACACAAAGAGGGAAATTACACCCTAGAAAAAGTAAAAAAGTAACCTTTCAACAAACCCAAAAGAAGATAGCCACATCAACATAATTCCACCTCTAACAACAAAAATAACAGGACGCAACAATCACTGTTCCTTAATATCTCTTAACATCCATTGACTCAATTTTCCAATGAAAAGACATAGACTAACAGACTGGAGACTCCAGAGAACCAAATAACCCTATCAAAAAAGGGGTACAGAGCTAAACAGAGAATTCTCAACTAAGGAAACTCGAATGGCTGAGAAGCACCTAAAGAAATGTTCAACATCCTTAGTCATCAGGGAAATGCAAACCAAAACAACCCTGAGATTCCACCTCACACCAGTCAGAATGGCTAAGATCAAAAACTCAGGTGACAGCAGATGCTGGTGAGGATGTGGATAAAGAGGAACACTCCTCCATTGCTGGTGGGATTTGAAGCTGGCACACTCACTCTGGAAATCAGTCTGGCAGTTCCTCAGAAAATTGGACATAGTACTACCTGAGAACCCAGCTATACCACTCCTGGGAATATACTCAGAAGGTACTCCAACATATGGGAGGAGATGGAGGGGATGGACAGAGGGTCAGGAAATTGAACAGAGGTGTGTAGAAAAGGGAGAAAGAGAACTGGGGGTAACAACCAGAAAGTCCCAAATGCCAGGAAAGCTAGAGGCTCCTAGGACCCCACTGAGATGACATTGGGTGAAATACCCTGCAAAGGGGAAGGATAACCTGTTGAGATCATATCCAGAAGTTACTCATAGCCCCCCAGTTAAGGGATTGGTCACCCACCCATATCCAAAATTTTAACCCAGAATTGCTCCTGTCTAAAGGAAATACAGGGACAAAGAGTAGAACAGAGACTGAAGAAAAGGCCATTCAGAGATTGCCCCACCTGCAGATCTATCCCACATTCAGACACCAAACCATGACACTATTGCTAATGCCAAGAAGTGCTTGCTGACAAGAACTTGATATAGCTCTTTCTGAAAAGCTCTGCCAGATCCTGACCAATATAGATGAAGATGCTTGCAGCCAACCATCGGACTAAACACAGTTACCCCAATGGTACAGTTAGGGGAAGGACTGTAGGAGCTAAAGGGGCTTTATCTGGAATCAATGGGAGGGGAGGCCCTTGGTCCTGTGACGGCTTGGTGCCCCAGCATAGAGGAATGCTAGGGCAGTAGTGGGTAGGCGGGTGCAGGAGCACCCTCATAGAAGCAGGGTAAGGGGGGGATAGGATAGGGGGTTTTCAGAGGGGAAACTGGGAAAGGGAATAACATTTGAAATGTAAACAAATAAAATATCCAATTAAAAAAAGAAAAGGAGTTAAACTATTTGCCTAAAACCCATTATAACATACATGTGAATACACACTTACAAAAGCTACCATAGAGCAGTGTGCTGTTTCTTATGGGAAAGGGTGATACAACTGGTTTTAACATGGATCTCAATGAAACAAAAAGAAATACACCTTTCAAATTTATAAGACAAAAATGACCAGTATTGACAGTCTTACAGATTATTATTATGTTGTATTTCAGGAGAATTAACTTATAAAAATGAATAGCTGTTTTTTGCATAAACAACAATATACAGAGAAAAAAGTCATGAACGCACCCCTGTATAGGCACAACAACCTCAAAGAAAAGAACATATCTAGTAATAAACTTAAATAAGGAACTCAAACAATGAAAGCTTTAAATGTCAGAAGAAAGAGGTAAGGACACTAGAAAATGGAAAAATACCCACACTCATGGATTGGTAGAAGTAATATTGTAAAAATTACTGTTCTAACCAAAGCCATCTACATAATGCAATCTTAATCAAAAATCCCTGTTTCATTTTTCACCAAAATATAAGAAACTATCCTAAGATTCTTATGGAATCTCAAGAGACCCCAGATAATTGAAATAATCCTGAGATAAATGAGCAGTGCTGGAGGGATTACCATTCCAGATCTCAAGACACATTACAGCAACATTGTAAGAAAAACAATATGGTGCTGGCACAGAGACAGACATGTTGACCAACAGGACAAAGCCAAGGACACAAACATGACACATATAACTACAGCCATTGGCTCTACATCCATCTGCTCCAAACCTTCCAATGTGAATAGGTAACTGGGAGTAACTACAGAAACCAGGAAAGTAAAGGGAACCATTGTGGAGATAGGAGAATAGCAGGGTGCAAATCATTTAAAAGTATGTGGGGGGGGAGTGTTAACCAGGGGGAAGAATGGAAATGAATAAAGCAGGGAGAGGAGGGTAAAATAACAGTAAGAATCACAAGAAATCATGCTGTCAACTTTTTACCTAAAATTACATGTAATGAACATACGCATACATATACAGGATAAATAAAATCTTCCCATCTGAACTGACAATGATGCCCCCAAGAGCCACAGACTAACAAAAGCCTCAACACCAAGCATCAGAAGACCCCTGTGAGCAAGGGTTTTCCACAAGACCCCCAAAACATAGAGTATTATTGTTGCCCTTGGTTGGTTCCCAGAGGTGGAAGATAAGTCCCCGTTGCTGAAAATACCAAATGCTCTGGACACAGGATCCAGAGCACCTGAGATGCATTTGACCTGAAGGCCCCCTTCCTGAGGACTAGTCTTCATGGTACCAAAAGACACAATGCAAGCTTCCAAGGGAGAGAATCAACCAATAGGCCTACCCAACTGCAATGATTATGAGGCCCAACAATGACCAACATGGCAAAATAACCTTAGGGGTGCAATAGTCACATACACACCTTAGCAGTAACCAATAACCCTCTACCTAGTCTTAAGAGCCACCCAACAAGAGATAAATCATGCCTGGAATTGGAAATCAAGTCAACTACCAAGGCCAAGTGTCATGGATCATAATCATGGACATGGATCATGGATCAAGGTCATGGATCTTGAAGGAGAACCTACAACTACCAGAATACATTTACTGAACCAGAATACATTCTATGTTTTTGTTTATTCTTATACCACAGATACATGTAGTTCTCAGTCCTCATTAAAGTAAATGTTCTTTACAAGAACAGAGATCATTAATAAAAACCACAAACAATCAATGCAGAGAACAAGAAATGGTATAGTACCATATGGATACAATACAAATGTTCCTCATCTCAAGGATTGTTATAGAAAAGGAGACAGAATGATTGTAAGAACCAAAGGACATTTGCTCTGAGATCATGTCTCCTAAAACTGTCAGAGGCTATACCCATGAAGCTTCATCAACAGGGATACCTAAACAAGGCCTGAATAAGGATGACAACAATGGACAGGCTAACATGGAAGGGAGAAAGCCTGTGCGGCCTAGACAAAGAACTGAAGAATGCGGAGAGTAGAGAAAATGATCTTCTCCAGGGAGGAGCCCTCCTGTTGTTCTACCATAATAACATATGCATCAGATACTCATGTACATTATATGGACTGAGAAGGTTGTATTTATATACTTAAGAAAGCGTGTGTGCAATGGAGTACTTCTCAGCTATTAAAAACAATGAATTCATGAAATTCTTAGGCAAATTGGATGGAGCTAGAAAATATCATCCTGAGTGAGGTAACCCAATCACAAAAGAACACACATTGTTTGCCCTCACTGATAAATGGATATTAGCCCAAAAGCTCTGATTACCCAAGATACAACTCACAGACCACAGGAAGCTCAAGAAGAAGGAAGACCAAAGTGTAGATACTTTGATCCTTTTTAGAAGGGGGATCAAAATACCCGTGGCTCACAGTCAACCAATGGACTGAGCATAGGGTCCCCAATGAAGGAGCTAGAGAAAGGACCCAAGGAGCTGAAGAGGTTTGCAGCCCCATAGGAGGAACAATAATTGTACCAACCAGTACCCCCATAGCTCTCAGGGACTAAACCACCAACCAAAGAGTACACATGGAGGGACCCATGGTTCCAGCTACATGTGTAGCAGAAGATGGCCTTGTCTGACATCAATGAGAGGAGAGGCCATTGGTCCTGTGAAGGCTCGATGCCCCAGAATAGGGGAATGCAAGTCAGGAAAGGGGGGGTAGCATGGGGAGGGGGATGGGATAGGGGGTTTTCAGAGAGGTAACAAGGAAAGGGGATACTATTTGAAATGTAAATAAAGCAAATATCTAATAAAAAATAAAAAAATAAAGAATTTAAAGTTAAAAAAAAGAAAGTGTGTGTGTATGTGTGTGTGTGTGTGTGTGTGTGTGTGTGTGTGTGTGTGTGTGTGTGTGTGTGCATGCTCATGCATGGATAATAAGTTAAAAAAAAAAAGCAATCATTCTACCACGGGTGTTGAGAACTGGAAATGACCTCAGGTCTTCAGGCTTACATGGCAAGTGCTCTTAGCCATGCATCAATCTCTCCAGCCCAAGAGTTGTTTTTAAACATGCTAGAAACTCAAGCTGCACAGGCCCATGTTTTGACAGGAAGGTACTCAAAACCCAAGGGAACCATTTACATATATTCATTATCATCTATTACATGATACCAGGCAGGGTATAAAATACATAGAATACGATGATTTTAATAAAGCAGACAGAAGTCCTGGCTTCGTTGATCTCACATTCATTTAGGTTGAAATTGAATTCATCTCGATCATGGGAATCAAACACAGCCAAGTCATTCTTGGCCACTGTGGCAGTTTGATTAGCTGCAGTTAATCGTATTCCATTAAATTATAATGAAGCAGCAGGATCTTCATGCACCACACATTCTGGGAGGAAGGCACTATTCCCAGACTGATCCTCAGGGAGAAGAAGCAAAGAGGTGACTTTGTCCAGGTGTCAGGATCTGTGTACTTCTCACTTTTGCCACTGGTTAACAACTCAAAAGTAAACCACACTAACACCAGGTGGCCACACAAATCCATTAAAAAGGCAAAACACTGAATTTAGTTTGAGATGCCAAGTAAATGAACTCCTTATCCATCCCTCAAGATAGACTGTCAATACACCAAAATAAATTGTCACCGTTGGACCCCCATCTAAAGATACTACACCCATTTTCCACAAAAAAAAATGTTGTTTATTAGGAAGGCAATCAACCCAGGAAGTGCCTTTCCTGCATAACCACACACTAAATTCTGGAGAGTGATGTTTGGATAGTGCTTGGAAGATTCCTTGGGGGGATGACATCAACTCCAATGAAATTACAGGGAAATAGCCTAGGGATGACTCTTCTGAAATGCTTCATTTCCTTAGAGTGACAAAGCTGGGAGGAGAATCTGCAACAAGTTGATGTCATGGCTTCTGTCCCCATTTCTTAGCTGTTCTTTAATTGGCCTTGTCATGATGCTTAAGAGACACAGAGCCCCTAAAGGAATGCTTTACAAAATTTGAGGATCATGTGACAACTTGATGAACCAACATGTACCTAAACCTGTCTAAGCCTCATAGACCTTGGCTGAAAACAGATTTACTGCATAATTCAAAAGCTGTGACTGGAGGAGAATTCCTTCACAGTTCACTCGAACTGAACACTCATTTTGAGTGGGTTGACCACAGAGGAGACAAAGCAAAAGGATCTGACCTCAGCATCAGCCAAGCATCCCCAGTGCAGTCAGGCATCCACAGTTCAGTCAAGCATGCTCAGTGCAGCTAGACATCCTCAATGCAGCTGGACATCCCCAGTGCAGACGGGCATCCCCAGTGCAGCCACACATGCACGGTGCAGCTAGGCATCCTCAATGCAGACAGCCATACCCATGACATCCAGACATCCCCACTACCTAAAGTATGGTCCCTACAGGAGACAGAGAAGAAAATGTTTGGACTTTAGGAGGATATCCAGCTAGAGTCATCAAAAACCAGATAGCATACACAGAGTCACTGAAGACTTTCTGAAATGACAGCCTTGAAGAATACACTAACAGTATGGAAAACTGTAGCCAACGCAGAGAGAAGAGCCTTGGAAAGGCTCAGGGATTCCAAGCAGTTCACGTGTGTTCTGAGAAAAGAAGTCATAAGTCATCAGTGGGCAGAGGCTATACAGGGAAATTGGGGATAGGAATAATCATCCATCCTAAAAATAGACTGAGAATTTCAAAAGACCCAGAAGTAAACTTTTCTAATTAAAGTTGCTATAATAAGTGTCAGTGGATAGCACAAATGATATAGAGTTGGTAGCAATTTCTCTTGTGCTGATGGCCAATTAAAAATGTCATTATCTTTGCTGGGCACAGGGGACATGCACTTGTAATCCCAGCACTCAGAAACTGAAGGAAGACAGGGAAGAACTGGAGGCCAGCCTGGGCTAATAGCAAGACCGTGTGTCATAAAAAAACAAGTATTTACCCTTTGTAGACAGATGGAGTGATGTGCTATCTTATGGGTTTTTGCAATATCACACACCTGAGTACCACACTGTTCTAGTAGAAATCTGACCATATCTGTAGTCACAATCTGTGGTTTCTGTTACCTGCATTCAATGCAAACTGAAAGTACCCAATCAACAATTTCAAACATATAGAGACTTCATCCACATAATTTGTATTCCAGTATGTGTTTATAACTTTTATATGGTTATTACATATTGCTGCTAGTTTCAATCTGTGCCTAATTTATAAGGTAAACTTTATCATAAGTATATATAACAAAAAAAGCAGTATAGAAAGAGTTCAGCACAATCCATGGGAGCTGAGAACATAACCACTGCCAATAAATGAAAACTGTTGTCATTATATGTATACTATTTTTCTTATCATCACAAAGATGTTTAATTTTCTTTAGTCTGCATATCTCAAGTGTGAAGATTCCTGCCATTCATCAGTCCCAATGAGAAATCAAATGGTGTATGTGACAGCTTTAAATCACTTCCCCAGCTCCAGGAGACAATGAGGCACATGGCCTGGTCAAGTCATCACTCACAGGATGTGAAAATGGGCCAAACTCCAGGCCAAGTGGAACTCTGCCTCTTTCAAGCAGACCCAGGACAGAGAGGATGTTGACAGGATCCAAGCCATGGTCAAGTCTTAGGGACTCCACCTCTGCCCATTCTGTCCATCCCCTCTTCTCCCTACTCCACACACTATCCACTAGAGCTCTGCAGATGACACCTCAGTATAGCCTTGTGTCAGCCCTACTTTTCCACTGGTAGGTACCACAGTGACCTCAGTCTTGAGTAATTTAGTTTCTTGCTCTGAATTTTCAACCAGCTCCCAATCTCTCGTAGGTCCCAACTCATTCTGCGCTGCCATGTTAATTTTCCTAGATGAACATGCTCCTTAAGACTCCTGTGGGGGAGGGGGGACTCTTGTCCTTTAAACTCTGTTCATGGTCCCTCAAGACTGTGCTCTAATGCACCCTCATTCTTGCATTTCCCTTTTCCACAAATACATCTTCTTCCAGATGTGCTATAAAACATTCCTTCCACCATCATCTCTACATTTCTCCCATACCGTTGTGGTTTTTGCAGCTCTCTGCTCCAAATCTCACTGACCTGCAAGCATATTTACCCTTCCAGATCACTTCAAATCCTACTTCTTTCCCAAACCCTTCTCTAATAATTTCCATTAAACAATCTCCCTTCAATAACTGGTAGCTGACTTGTATTTACCACATTCAAAGCCTGTAACTCTTTGTATAAGGTAAAACTATAACATTGCCAACTGGGTTCTACCAACCAGAGGAAACCAATCCACTGCTACACAGGCACACACCTCCAGCTTCTCCTGACATATCACACACCTGGCAAACCTGGCAGGCTCTATCTGGGCCCTGCCTTCCTGACACCACAAGTAAATGTGACTGCCCGGGTAGCTATTTATGGTCTTTTGTTCTCCTAGCTGTGAGTATCTGCTTAGCTCTTGCAGACAGGTGAGTTTATACTGCTGCAGTAAATAATCAGTAAGTGTCAAGAGATGAGGGACTATCAGGAGCTGAAGGAACACGTGTCAGAAAGGAAAAATGCCACCTTCCTGATGGGATGTCAGCAGTGTTCTGAAGGATGCCTGGGAAAACTGGATATGCGTACAATGTGTAGATCCAGAACTCCAAAACAAGCATGCTGGGGAAGGCACAGAACTGTCTGACTTGGGGAACCGCCCACCTCAGTGAGAACTGACTTTCCTTCCCTAGGCTGTTCGAGCCGAGGCTGTCCCAACCTGCCAAGGAGTATACAGCGTAGGGCCAATCTGATGACAGAAACATAACAGGAAACAAAGCAGCCCACGGTCTCTACGGTGCACTGTCTGTGTGAGCAGGGCTGAGGAGGAGGCCCAGAGAGCCCAGTGTGCTGAAGATGCTTGGGTATGAAGAACTGACAGGGAAACGCAGTCAAAACTAAAACAACCCGCAGGAAACCTCGTCTGAGACCAGTTTCCACACATCTCAGTCCAAACCCGGCAGTTAGACTATGATAAGGTTTTTACAGTTCCCCCTGGGGAGATCGTATGGTAAGATCACCTGTGGATGACCCCAACCAAAAGAAGTCTCAACATAGCTGCATGGTGTGGAGACTAGGCAGTGAGTGGGTCTAAGAAACGCCCCAAGGCAGCGTGTCCAGAGGGACCATACCTTAGTTAGGATGCCACTAAGAGCTTTGGTTTGTGAGGCATAAACACTGATATTATACTACAAAAAAAAATGGTTTGGTCCTTTGGGGTAATTCTTTGTGAGGTTTTATTTTTTTACAATAAAAAAAGAAGAACATTAAAAAGAAGGGAAAAAATGACTATGTCCACAGTCACTGGCATCTCCACAGAAAAGTAAGACCTCAGCATGGCAGGTGACAAAATGTAAGCTTTAATTCCTAAGAAAGAATACCATGCTTACACTATGAATACTGTTTTTTGTGGGGTTTTTTTGTTGTTGTTGTTGTTTTTTTTACTTTAAAAAGATAGTCTGTGGGCCAGCAAAATGGCTCAGGATGTAAACGCACTTTCTTTGAAGCCTGAGAACCTGAATTTGATCGAAAAACCTCCATGTAAAGGAATAAAGGTACATAGAATCATAAAATTACCCTCTGAACCCTGCTCCCATGCATGAACTCTCAATACACACACACACACACACACACCATATATACATACTAATAACAAAATAATAATTTAAAAAGTACATTTTTAAGAAGCATGTAAGTAGGACACTGTAAGTCCTGTTTATAATCCCAGCACTTTGGAATAGAGGCAGGAGGTTGTTGAAACTCAAAACCATCTCCAGCTACACAGTGGTTTTTACACCCACCCGGATAACTTACACAGCTCCTATCTCAAAAAACAAAACTAACTACATAACTAAAAAAGATATACAACAAATAAATAAAGGAAATTTCAAGACATTACACTGTCATCAGGAATCACGTCATTAGACAAGAAGTGCTTCCCTGCCTGCTCAGGTCTTACTACATATAAGGGGAATGGGCAAGTTCAGAATGGCCAAGGGTAAAACTTAAACCAGCAGAAAAATGCCAAAGAAACCAAGGGAGCTGATAAGTGGCCTGAAATTCTCATTTACTAAACAGAAGTTACTCTGGCAGAGGTGACCCCCGGAGGTACACCTACCACCGGATACAGCTGATCCTAAAGCCAGGCCCCAAGTGCAGCCGTGTTAGAGATGCCTAGGAGAGGAGGGTTCTGTCCTGGAGAATTGGAAGAGGGCTCCACTTTACCCTTCTGCAACTTGAGGGCAACAGCTAGAAGGTGCCTCGATGCAGCAGAGCATATTCTCATCAGATGCCACGTCTGCACACACCCTGAGCTGAGACTTCCCAGACTCCAGAACTGGAAGATGGAAACTGATATTTATGTGTTACATTGTCTAAGGCATTTTGTCCTAACAGCCAAATGGAAAGAGACACAAAGACAGACTCAGAACAGAAGGCCGGTGAGTATGCCTGCTTGAGGGTGGAGGCATAAAGTAGAAAACTTCAAACAAGAAATGAAAGTCCTTAAAAAGAACTGCTCTCTCTGAACCCCATTCTCCATAGATAAACAGCTGCCTTTGCAGTACCTAACAGATGAACAGAGGATTGGAACATACCATATGGTGAAATTCTCTTGGCTGCTGACAACAACCAGAATGCACATGTGGGCCAGCCCTGCCTTGCTACCTACCCAGTGTCCCTAAAAAGCAGAAACAGCAAGCAGGTAAGTTCTGAGGACACTGATCCCCCCTCCAAAGCTATCCCCCTCCATTGATGACCATGTGACCAGGTCTTAGACTCTGCCTTCCTGAACTGAACATTTGAGACTCATCTTAAGTAGCAGCAAGGAGATGGATCACTGGGTGTGTGAGGAAAACCTCCAGGGGGAAAAGACAGAATGGAACTGAGAGAGAAGGAACAACAGGAGCAACAATCAACAGGAAGAAGGCAACAGAAAACGATGAAGAAGGGCCTCACTTTCATAAAACACTGGATGGCAAAATTCAAAAGAAAATCAACTCAATCAGCACCAGTTTTTAGAAGTTGAAAGTGTGAGAGCAAACTTGAAAAGTGTATGAACTTCAGTGTTTCAGTGGCAGTCCAGAGAGGAAGGGGCAGCTCCAAGGGGCCAAAGAAAGGACAAGAGGAAAGAAAGGAGGATCTGATGCCATTGAATGTCCTGAGACAGGATCTATCATCTGTCAGAGTTCAAAGTGAGTTCCTGTTAGACAACATTAAAAACAAATGAATGAGAATACAGTAACTCCAAAGGAAAACATTGTTCCATAAAGGAAACCCAATAGAGCCTCCAGGCAGAAATGGCAGGTGCAAGGTCATAGCAATTATGCTTTGAGTATTACTTTTAATAACAACATAATTTAATTATGTGGGGCAAAACCAGGACAGGAAAGAGTAGTAAGACCCACCTCCCATTCCGTAGCAGGGAGGCTGAAAAGCTCTTAAATATCAGAGCAAGTAGCATAAACATGCTATTAAGAAATACTGAGGTTATGACAAAGGAAACAACTTTAAAAGGTTCAGCCCTGAAAACTAATATGTAGGTAACATTATACAGACTGAGTAGGTGAGATAGATAGATAGATAGATAGATAGATAGATAGATAGATAGATAGATAGATAGACAGATTATTAATAATTAATGAAAATGGCCTTGAGTTTGAAAGATAGCAAGAAGGGGTAATACGAAAGAGTTAGGAAGGAAAGGGACAGGAAAATGATGAAATTATAATCTCAAAAAAAAACAGAAAAAAATACATTTTTAAAGATTCAAAGAAGTTGTTACTAGAGAAAAACAGAAGTTGTAGGTAGGGAAGGGCAGGCAGTAGCTAGATGTAGAGAAAATGTAGACATAGCCAACTATTCAAATTATATCTGTAGTCTATTTTGATAAAGAAAAAAGCTTCATTAAATAAATAAATAAATAAATGAATGATGGTGTTCAGAGTTCAGACAATTCCTTTAGAATTCCTTCCTTCCTAGAGAAGCTGAAGTAGCCTAAGAAAAGTAATAAACTAATTAAGAGAATTTTTTCAGTTACTTGCCTTCTTTGTTTTTTAAGATAAGCTATCACTGTGTAGTCAAGGCTGGAACTCACTCTGTAGATCAGGCTAACCCGGAACACAGAGAACCCACCTTCCTCTGTCTCTGCAGTGCTGGGTTAAAGGTATGCACCATCATGCCCAGGACTGATTGACTTTTAAGTTTGTTGAGCTATTAAAAGGGAGAAATTACTGTAGTGACAGAAAAGGACTGGGCACCTGAGAGATGAAGGTCCCCAAAGAAGTGGAGGATGAAGTCTGGATCTAGCACTGCAAGTCAGGACAGCAGCTCCTCCTGCTCGGGAGTGGAGGGCAGAGGGAAGGGGTGGAGGAACACATAAAATATATAAAAGTACACAACATATAATGACCAGAGACAAACATCTCCAAAACATTCTGGTTTAAGCTCAAATCTAAGTTCACTGTGTGTGTGTGTGTGTGTGTGTGTGTGTGTGTGTGTGTGTGTGTGTGTGTTTACTAGCTCCATATAAAATATACACTGTTGTTCAGGAGCTGTCCCCACCTCCATTAAACTACCAATAGCTGCAAAGAATACACGCTCTGCCTCATGGATTTCGAATCAAAACTGTGAAACATGATGAGTTAAAGGAAGAAATAAATACCTTCCTTGCCTAATGACAGACCAAATGGTTTCATGGTTTGAAATACCTAGCTTATCAATTTGGAATTAATGAAAGCAGTCTGTTTGTAAAATACATCAACATTCAACACACTAATGTTACATTCTCTCCAGGAGGAAAAACAGTCATTATTCCCCATGAAAAACACAATCTTAGTGCTAATGTTTTTTAAATCTGCTTTCATCTCTCCTACATTTAAGCTGAAAAGCAATTTTCCTGGAAATCACATTTTCTGCAAAACATTTCAGATTCATTTCAACGAGGTTTAAGAAGAGTGAGTGAGTTAACAATAAACAAAAACAAGCATTGAGTTGCCACTCAAATATCGGGCTGCGTTCAACATTAAAGTGAGTCTTGTCATTAATAGAGAAGGGAACTTTAATTTGAAAAGTTTATCTCAAAGACAGGTGATATCAATAAATTCCAATCTTTGGTCTCACAAACTATTTTCAAAAGACATTATAATTAAATGATTTCAGCTAATCAATAATTTAGAACAAAATGCACACCAGGAAAACTCAAATCAGAATGCCTGTGCATGTACTCCTTTCTCCATAGTTCAGTAAATGTTTGTTTAAGCAGGAGGCGGCTGCAGGTACAGTTTTGGAAGAACAGCCATCTGAGATATCCATCACTTCACCCTCTTGCCACTTCAGAACTGTATTAGAAAATAATTCCCAGAAAGTGCAACTTATAAAGAACTACGAAAAGAGAAAGTGTGTTGGTGTCACCTTTAAAACCATACACATTAAATCAGAGCTTGCTTATAGGAGTGAGGAGACATGCGTTCCAAATCACCTGATTTGGACTTCAGGATGACTTGAATGGTGTGTCCGTCGTTGGTCACTTCACAGTCCCGGCACACCACGTAATTGGGAGACAGGCGAACATCCAGCAGGGAGGGGTCATATCTGGCTTCTCTGGAGTTTAGGTTGATAGGTGACTGGTACTCCCCATTAGCGTCAGGAAACACTAAGCCCCACTCAACACCTGAAGACAAAATGAGACTAGGCTTTTTTTTTTTTAAGGTTAATGACAGTAAACTATAACACGAAAATCTCACAATCCTTAACATTATAGCTGTGACTATCATCTGTATGTAGATGAAATATGAGAAATGTATGTGGGTTTTTACTTTCATTACATGAGTGATCTGTTAAATATCACACACAAAATCCTTTACTGTCTGTGCATACAGACGCCTTGATGTAGGGATCTAAGAAACTTATGCCATCCTTAAGTGATTAGAAAAAGACACAGAAATTTCTTCTGCTCATCAGTTCAATTATGTGCAATACTAGGAAATTCCGCAAAGCCCAACACGCTCAGAAACAACATAAAACCTGTAACGCTAATGAGTGCCATTTGTTTAAAATGCAAATACAGTGTCCCATACATATTATCTATGGGGTCTTTTGGGCTTTTCTCCGTGTATACAGTAAACATGGACACTAATGGCTATTCGGAGCCCTGGATCTGCAGAGACTTTTTAAAGTCCTCAAGAGCAATGATCCAGCCTGCTATTCAGGATGCGTTTTCTGAAGCCCATTTGGTTATACTTCCCAAGACTAGAAAGCAACTCGGTTGCACGTCTACTCCAGGCTGAAAGATGCGGCTGCCCGGGCGCAGCAGGTGCGAACCGCACTCGGGCAGCCTCGGAGGGGCAGGCGAGGGACCGCGTGGGGCAGAGCAACCGCGACAGCAGCCCCACGAGCCTACCTTCCTCGTAACCCCATTCCACGCCCTCCTCCTCCTCCTCTTCCTCGTCTTCCTCCTTCTCGGGGAAGGCGACTGCATCTTCAATGAAGCTCAAGTCAGCCATGGGCAGCTCTGCGGCGCGGGTGCGGAAGCGGCAGGCGCGGGGCTGGGGACCGCGCGGAGTGTGGCAGTCCCCGCGAGCGCGAGCGGCAGCGGTCAGGAGCAGACTTGCGCGTTTTAAGGTTGGTGGGGGCGTGTCTGACCGAAGACACGCCCCCGCCCTACACCCCACCTCCACCCCTTCCCACCCCTCCAACTGGGACTAGCAAGCCTGTGAAAGCCAGGCTGGGGTTGCAGCGACCCGGGAAGGCTGCTGCACCCAAGCCCTAATACCCTTCCAGAAGCCTGGGTACCCCAAAGGCTAGCCTGTCTTCCGTGCTCCCTTTGCTCCAAACAAATTTCCCGAAGGAGTAGCCTTGCTTTGGGAACGGTATTGAAGACCATAAACCCAATAAGACTCCCTGGTCGAACGGTTTATTGGTCATCATTTACCGGTCAGTTTTCCTGGGGTTTGGTTTGGTGAGACTGGATTTCAAAGAGACCAGGCTGGCTTCAAACTCCTCCCAGTGGAGAAACGGATGACCTTGAACTGCAGAGTACTCCACTTCGCAAACACTGGGATTGCAAGAATGCACCACCACGGGGCCAAGAGCAGTGGTGGCAGCTGCCCTGAGCTAGTTTTACTTTTTAATCCGACCTTACAGCGTAGTGAAAGTGAATATAGATTTTAGTTTTTCCCAAAATAAGTCCAAGAAACATTTCATAAAAAAATAATTTAGCATCGAGAAGTAGGTATAGTTTGAGAAAATTTTACTAAATGCATTTCTAAGACAATGAAGTAGGGTGTTTGGTTCCACTTTCTAAGTCTGGGCTGCTGCTGCAGGCTCACCTTGCTGTGTACACAGCCCCCAAGCGCCTTGTGAAATCACGCAAATAATGAAATGTACACACATTGCGAAACAAACAGGAACTTTCCCCGATCCAAAGAGGTCAAGTCGTTACCCCTGAAGCACGTTTCCCAACCTCAGACTAATGCTTCATCCCGTGTTCCAACCCTATTCAGTCACCCCTAAACTCTTTGACTCCACGTCAATAGGAGATATATTTGCATAGTAAGCTAGGACTCAGGCCTGCAGTTTGATTTACCTTTTACGCAGCCGGTGCACATTCCAAAATGTCTGTGAGATTAATGGATGCATGCTAGTTCCTCAAACAGGATGGAGGTGATTAATTAATTGGGAAACTTTAAGGTGCTGGGTTGCTATCCTTTACTGCCTGCTGGGGACTTATCTTTAAAAAAAAATATCACATCACAATATGTTACATGTCTTCAGGAAGTAGATGGAGGCTAAGGAGAAAAACATCCGTTGATGTTTTCTATTCCACTAACTGTCCAGAGGGAAAACTCCTGGCCAGATGCAGCACCCACACTGCCTGTGGATTTCAAGGATATATGTATGTATGTATGTATGTATGCATGTATGTATATAAGTATGTATGTATGTTTCACACTAATCAAATGTCATAGCCGATGAAGTCCATGCAAAGGCTGTAGGGGACCTCTATGATAAAATCCCTGGGGCCATTCTGAATTCCATATTAATATTCTCCTATGCCCTCAAACAAGCATAGATGTGATATTGCAGCCATTGAATGACCACTGATTGATTGCATTTAAAGTACACAAACATGGAAGCGTTTACCAAATCAAGTGACATCAGACTGTCCCTGACAATTAAGTTTCTCATGAGTAAATGATGTGCCATATTTACTATGCTAGGTTGAAAGATTGAATTGTTGCAAAATTGAAGTTTGCAGCCAATAGTGTCACATATAGAGGCATTGCCATTCAAAGCTGTGGCTGCCTGTAAGACAAGCATTTGTTTGGCTCGTATTTTTTTCTTTCTGGATTTTCAAACTTATTTGTATAGCATAACTAACTCGTATAAGCAAGCAAACAGTAACTCCAGCTAGACATGAGCCGTTTTGCTCTGCAACCAAATATTCAATTACCATCCTTAATTGCTTTGAGACTGTGTGCTTCACATGCTGCTAATTATTAACACCTTAAGACCTCTCCACAGGTCCCCTGCTATATTACCACCAAAGATGGCATTTCTAATTCTAGTTATTATAAAGTCTGTCATCAGAGAAACTAAACACAGATCAAAGATATAGGCCAATTCTTTAAATGACAAAATACAACAAGCACATCCAAACCCAATATCAGAATCTAAAAATATCCATGCTTCATATTAGGAACAGAAGTAACTACTGACTTTGGGTCTCAAGTCTTTAAATTGTCTTTATTTGCTCACACTTAGTGTTTGCACACCTGAGGTCAAACCATATCAGCAGAACAATTCTTAACAGTAGGATCTGTATCACTACGTCATTTCATATAAGCACAGGCCCCTGAAAGGGACAAGCTCCACTAGATGTCAGAGGAGCAGAGAGAGTAGGGTCCCATCTGAGAGCTTATGAATACTCCTGTCCTCTCAATCAATCTTCCTTGTCCTTTGTCTACCCTATCAAGACTTGCTCGAGTGCATTGACGAGGCTGGGTCCTGGAGTAATCATGTCTGTCACCCTCTCACTTTACAAGCACCTTATCCTCTCGGAGTACTTTGACAGTAGAGCTTTTCCATGACAAATGATCTCTAGGCAGATTTTAATTCTGGATCTTCAGCAGCGGTGTCAGTGGAAGACCCCAAAGGAATAAAACCTACTTCTGCCCTCAAGGAAGTTACAGTTCCCCTGTTACAATACCATGAGTGCATTCCGTGTTACTTTACCCAACTCCTCCCCTTCTCTCCTCCTCCCCTTGGTTGTCCTCTTCCACCTCACAAACCCTCTCCCCTTCTGCATTCATACCACATACACTCCCGTATGCTCTCTTGTTGCCTCCTGCTCCTCACCCTCAAGGCTCTTCCTCTCTCTAATATTCTGCTTTCGTGTCCCATATGTGTATGCACACATACACACACATATGTCTCATATAAAAGAAAATGTTTATCTTTCTGAGTCTGGTTTATATAGCATAAAAATATGATCTAATTCTGTCCATTTTCCTATAGTTGTCATAATTTCATTCTTCCTTATGCCTGACTAAAATTCCATATCAAACTCCCATGTGCAGAGGTACATTTTCCCTATCCATTTATTAGTTGGTAGGCATCAAGTCTGGTCCATCTCCTGGGCGTTGTGAATAGAGCAGCAATACCCTTGCAGGTTCAAATATGTATGTCTGTGGTGTTCTGGCTTTGATTTCTGCTGTGTACCGAGAACTTGTATAGCTGGATCATAGGATAGTTCTATTTTTAGATTTTTTTTTCAAGGAGTATCCATACTGACTTTCATAGTGGATGTGTGTGTTCCTCTCCAAGACCAGCACAGACACAATGATGTACAACTATATGACAGCAGTGGGGAAGCAAAGATGAGCAATTGACAGGGCTTGATGGCCAGTCAGCCTAGCCTACTTGACAACCTCTAGGCCAAATACAACATAGATAACACCAGAGGAATGACACCCCGAGTTAACCCTGGCTTCCATGTCGCGCACACACACACACACACACACTGGAGGCGGGGGCGTCATCTTTCCCCCACTCTCCACCTACATTTGCTACTTGTTTTCTTGAGGACAGACATTCTGATAGAATGTCCGAAAAGTTTAGCTTGCATTTCCCTGGTAGTCAAGGAGGTTGAACACTTTCTTAAATTTTTGTTTGGCTATTCCTTTTTCTTCCTTTAAGAGTTTCCCAGACACTCCATGAGTCCCTTTATTTCAATCTCTAACTCTGCAGGTATCAATCCACTGTTAAATGGTGGCAGGTTTCTCCGCTCTACCAGGAGTCTCTTCTCTCTGTAGACCAGAGCTCACTCCCACTGCTGTTCAGGGGATTCTTCCTTGAATTCACTCCTACACTCATGTTTGTTAATTCTTGGGGTAATTTCCTGAGCTATTGGAGTCTTTTTCAGAAAGGTTTTGCCCATTCCTATCTTTTGAAATGTTTTTCCTGTATTTTTCTCTAGCTATTTTAGAGTTTCTGAGATTTGCATTAAGGTTGTTGACACATCTTGAGCTGAATTTTGTGCCTGGTGGTAGACGAACGTCTAGTTTCATTCTTCTATGTGGGGATAATCAGTCAATATCAAATTAATATGGCTAAAAGGGGCATGTGCTACCTATTTTATTTTTTAATTATTTTATTTTTTGTGTATGGGCATTTTGCCTGTGTGGTTTTGCCTAGTATCTGCATAGGACAGAAGAGAGTCCCACTTCCCCTGAAGCTGAAGTTATATAGTTCTGTGAGGGCTGAGAACTGAGTCTGTGTTCTCTGAAAGGGCAGTCAGTGTTCTTAACTGATGGACCACATCTCCAGCTTCGCGTGCTACTTTCTTTAGGAGAAAGTCTGGGGAGTTATTATATGGTTCCACCATCTTTTTGTCTTGTATGCCACCACTCCTTAAACTAACCAAACCAAAAAACTCCATTTCTTCATCCCAGGACCCTGGAGAGAACCTAGGAATTGGCCCCTCTTTTCTGAGGCCACAGCAGTTTATGCTAGGACTCCCTCGATCACTTTAGCACCAAAATGATTTCTGTTACAGTTGGGGTTTTTAAGATCATTTCTCTGATAAAGTACACTATCACAGCAACCAAGCCTTCCCTAGGGAGCCTCTGCCAAACAAACTTCTCACTGCAGAGACACAGTTCTTGTCCCCTGAGCTTCTATAATACACATGTGATGGTTAATCATTATTGCCAACTTGAATGGATTAATAAATGCCTAGGTGATCAATAAAGCACATCTTTGGCTGTGCCTGTGACAGCATTATAGTTACAGAGACTGTTGGACTGTGAGGGCTCTGACCTAACGAATGGATTAATCCTTGGATGAATATCCAAGGATATTCTTGGATGAATGATAGCCTCATTGAGAGATTTTGAAAGGTAGAAGGTGGGGGCTCTCTGGCCCCTTCCTGTACTTTCATTGTGAGGCTTCCCTTCAATGTGATGTAAGGCATTCCACCACACCTTCACTGCCATGCTGGGTGAAAGAAAAAAAGCGTTTCTATCAGACATTTGGCCATAGCAACAAGAACATAACTCACTAAACAATGTACAGACCTCTAACCCTGAAATATTACACATTAAGTATGTATTTCTTGACCTTTTCCTCTAACATACAGTGAGCTTCCCAAGCCTTATTGCTCTGTGTAGCCAGCCCTCACACATCACATGGCATGGCATGCACAGAAATTGGTTTCCTTATGTCATCAGCCATAGAATGGCCTGGTTGACCTTTATAAATATACTAGGGCAATAAACTTTAGTTAGTTACTAAGGTGGGAGCTGTTGGAGTGCAGAAAGGCCTCAAAGGAAATAAAAGGGTGTGATCAAGTTTGCCTGATAGCAGGTGTGTCAACAGGGGCTTCATCAAGGGAGTGACACATGACAGACCATTCTTGAAAGATACATAAGAACTCTTTTGCCCATGAAAGGGACTCACAGAAGCATAGAAGAACATTGCATTTCAAAGGAAAAAATACACAATATAAACAAGTACAAAAGCCAGGGTGGATTTACTTTTTCAGTCAAGTTATCCACTCCCCATGGTTGTATAAATAGGGGGAAAGTACCTATTTAACTAGTTTTTCTTTGTTTTAATTTTTTAAGACCTTAAAACAAGTTTATGACTTGGCTGGCAGAACTGTAGGACTCAAAATTCGCTGAAACCTTTGGAATCTAAGAGAAGATGCCCTCACCAAGTGTGAATGTCTTCCCCTCCCCCCCCATATCCATCCTTAAGTCCTGAAGCTATTTGGATTCCACTCTACCCTCAAGAGGCAGCCATGATACTTAAAAGCAGCAAGCCAGATCAAAAGTGGATAGATAATAACTTGAGTCCTGTGGCCAACTTCAAAGATGGCTGCCATACTCCTGCCCTCCTATAGGCACAGGTCAATCTGAGCTAGTTTCAGAATTTGTTTAATCCAAACGTCTGTGGTAGAATGACCTTCCATAGCTACAAGCTGGCTAGTTCCCATTACTATCTTGAGTTCACTAAAGTCAGAGTGAGCCCCAGGCTGTCACATGGAAAGGGAAGACAGAAGCACAGCTGGAGAGCACTGCAGAACCTACAGCTGAAAAGAGCTGAGCTAACAACTCAAGCAGAAAAGCTGTCTATCTCAGCCCTGCCCACCCACATTCCCAGCCTTCTCACTCATGGCAATGCATGTTTTAAGCCACCTCACTTTGGCTTAAAACCCAGCACAGGTCGAAACAACATCCATGGATGCTTTTTAGATAAAGTTATCCAGGAGAGGAAAAGAGGCTTCTTCAGACTGGTCAAGAAAAAGCAAGGCCTGGTGCTTGGAGAAAGGATGGCCAACCTTGGACAAATCATCTGGCACAAATTTGAGCAGTACCTTCTACATTGGTACTTAAATAAAAGACACAACAAAAACAATTCTTTACTCTGGCTTATGGGGACTGTTTTTGTCAGATTGATACTTGAGAAACAAGCCCATATTGAAGCAATAAAAAAAAAAAGAAAAAGAAAAAAGTTTCCACACTCTCTGAGGGTCAGAAGTTAGGTATTCTGACATAAAATCTGGAAGCCCTGGTTTTATTGTTCTTGCAGTATAGTCTATGTTGTGATGTATGTCTGTTTAGCAATTTATAAAGAAATGTATTAAACACAAAACAACCAAAAAAAAAAAAACCAGCAATCCCTTATTACCAGACAACATGCCATCTTCCTCACATTATTTCTTATTGTTATTGTAAAAGTCTAAAAACTATGGTTCTTAATAATAACAATGATAATAATAATAATAATGGTTCAGACTCCACCACCAGCAGAAACCATGAATGATCTGAGGTCTGTCTCTCATGCTGGAGTCTATGATCTGAGCCACCAAACCTGAAGTTGAATTTTCCAGATAGCTGAACTCAGACAATATGTTTGCCCTATTAGGACAGTGAGGATTCTATCAACACTGCCCCAACCTGAAGCACACTCCAGACCCAATACATTATTCATGGTTACTAGATACTCATCCTACTTGGCACAGTACAAAGGTAGACTGGACCAGTACTGACAGCTACCTCTGAGTAAGGAAAGCAAGTAGATAAGAGTACAACATAACATTTTTTAAAGTAAATTATATTTCTGGATTCTCTCCCTGCTTTTTTCCTGTTCTTTAAGCAACTTTTTACTATAAGGAAGACTGAAGAGAAGCACCAGTACACTTCTTCACTTCCACTTCCGTCTATTACTAATGACAAGGCAAATGCTGGCTGCACTTCAAGAGCCACTGTTTGTACATCATTGTTAGCCAAGGTCCATAGCACAGAGGTCACTGTGTTAAACTTACTGCTAGTTACTTCTCTCATTGCTCTTACCAGTGGAATTTAAGAAAGAACAGGTTTATCTAGGCTCACAGACTGAAGAGATTCAGTCCATTCATGTTGGAAAAGGCGTGGTGGTATGAGCACAGAGGCAGAGTGGAAAGAATGCTGGTACTCAGCTCAAGTCATTCTTTGTCCCTCATGACTCAGTCCAGGACACTAAGTCGTGGATTGGTACCAACCACATTCAGAATGGGTCTTCTTTGAGAGTTAAACCTCTCTAGAATAACACTCACAGTAACACCCAAAGCTGTGTCTCCTAGAAGATTCCAAACATAATCAAGTAAGCAGTCAGAATCTGTATTCTTGTTGGCTTAACACCCAGACACAATGTTTTATTTATTTTCAAATACTTAGTATATGTAAATGTGGAAGGGGGTGTGTAGCATATGAGTGCTAGTGCCCATGGACTCCAGAAGTTGGTGTCATATCCCCTGATGTTGGAGCTATAGGTTGTTGTGGGTCACCTGACATGGTGCTGAGAACCAAACTTGGATCATTTCTAAAAGCAGTATACACTAGCTGCTAAGCTATCTCTGCAGCTCCTAAACATATTTTAAATCATAACATTCCTCTCCTGACTTCTTGTCTCCTTTTCAACTAATTCAAAATATGCTTAATCCATCTCTGAAAGACCAATGGTTTTTTAATTGTCACAACACATTCAAAAGTCCTCACACTGAGGCCAAACCAGGCAATCTAGCTAGGTGAAGCGGATCCAATAACAGTCAACAGAGTCAGAGACAACTCCCACTCTAATTGTTAGGGGACCTACATGAAGACCAAGCTGTATGTCTGCTCCATATATGTAGGGGTCCTAGGTCCAGCCTCTGAATGCTCTTTGGTTGACAGTTCAGTCTGTGTGAGCCCCCATGGACCCAGGTTAATTGATTCTGTAGATCTTCTTGTGGTGTCCTTGGTCCCTCCAGCTCACTCAATCCTATCCTCAACTCTTCCACAAGAACCACCCCCCTCCAAAGCTCCACCTAATGTTTGGCTGTGGGTCTCTACATCTGTTTCGCTCTGCTTCTGGATGAAGCATTTCAGGAGACAGTTATGCTAGGCTCCTGTCTACAAGCATAGCAGAGTATCATTAATAGTGCCAGGGGTTGAATCCTTCACAGGGGACTGGTCTCAAGTTGGGCCAGTCATTAGTTGAGTGTTTCCTCAATCTCCGCTCCATCTTTATCCCCGTGTATCTTGTAGGCAAGAGAAATTTTTAAGCCGAAGGTTTTGTGAGTGGGTTGATGTCCTCCTGCCTCCACTAGAAGTCCCACCTGGCGAGAGGGCTTGGCCAGTTCCGTCTCTATATCACCAGCTGCTAGGGGTCTCAGCTAGAGTCACCCCCACAGACTCCAGGGAGTCCCAGAGAAGGCCCTCACCAATTTGTTTTCATTCCCAGCCCTCCCCCCACCTGATCCCAATCCCCCTTGCTACCTATTCACCTTCTCACCCTGTCTCCCACCCAATTCCCTCCCTCCATCTACCTCTGACAAGTATATTTGTTTATCTTTTTTTTACCTTCATGAATCCTCCCTTGGGCCCTCCTTATTAGATTCTTTGGGTATGTGGATCATAGCATGATTATCCTGTACCTTATGGCTAATGGTCATTAATTCCCTTCCCTTAGCTGGACTGCCTAGTTTGGCCTCAGTGTATGAAAATGTGATTAGTCCTGCTTCGTCTGGATGTCCCAGGGTGGGGTGGTACCCAAAGCGAAAGGAGGGAGTAATGGGAGAAGTGATTTGCAAGGGTGGGACTTGGGGGAGGGGCTGCTATGTTCAAGATGTAAAGTGAATAAATAAATTAATTAATGAGAAAAAGGAGTAGGCACCAAAATTTAAAGCTGGGGGCGGGGGGAGTCCTGTTTCTTCTCAGACTCAAAGCAATCTCCTGACTGTAAGCACCTTTAAAATCATCAAAAAGCAAGTGCTGTGTAATATACAAGAGCATAGAGTAAACATTCATATTCCCGAAGAGTGGAATGGGAGCATAATAAGGATTGTCAGTCCAATACAAGACTAAACCTAACTCAGCAAATGCAAATCCTACAGCCCCATATCCAGCATCTGGAGCTCTTACCATATCAGCTAGGATCGGATGGCGTAGTCTTAGGTAGCCCTCACTCCTCAGCTCTGCTATGACCAGGTAACAACTTCGCTTTTAGGCTGGCTCCATTCCGTGTCTACCTACCCCATTCCTAGGTCAACGTCCTGTATTCTGGCATCTCCAGGATCCTGAGGACTCCATTAAAACTTGGACTTCACCTTCAGAACTTCAGGCAGTGTTCCTTGCAATAAATCCAACCTAAATGCACATTGCCTGGCCTTAGTGGCTTTCTGGAACCTTATGACAGAGCCTCCATGCTTTTCTGCAAAACCAGTTCTATTGCAAACTTGAGATAAAGTCAGGCAGGCCCCTTCTGCCACAGCTGTAGTGTCCTCTATGTGCCATGGCAGCTGGGAAAATGCTTTTCTAGGCAGTTCTTTTAGTGCAGAGAATGCCTTCAATGACATTCTCCATCATCCTATCCCCTTTCAAGCAAATTTGCTTTATACGGACCGGAGCCTTCAATAAGTGGGGCCTTATGTTCAAAGCACGTTTCCTACTGCCCCAACATAGAATGTGAGGTTTCTCTTTAAATCATGTTAAGCTCTTGCAGAGCTGCAGCATCTCTCCTTGCATTTTCCCTGTCCACAGCTTTATTTGCTAACCCATTTCTTCACAAACTGACTACTCCATGTTTTCTACTGCACTATAAACCTGAATAAGCCCAGAAGCTGAACCTGAATGCTCTGCTTCTCTCTTGGATTTGAGGTTTTCCCCAAGGTTCAAACTAGTTCATGACTTTTGAATTCATCATCACTCATGTTATCCAGACACAGGGAGAATGCCTCCAGGTTACTTGCCAGATGTAACATGTATGGCCTTTTAAGCCAGGACCCACTGTCCACACTCAGCATTCTGGTTTTCTGTATTCTTACCAACACAGCCCATTAAGCTCTACTTGCAAAATTTTCAGTCTTCTCTAGCCCATGGCTCCAAACTTTTTCCAGTCTTATGAACCAAATCCAATTGCCTACAGACCACATGGGAAGAGTTATAATAGCAACAACCCCCTTTATTCAGTACCAATTTTCTATACTAGGTGATTGCAAATCCCTTCAAGTTGACAACAAGAATTAGCCAGCACCCAATGTGTTATTTGGAGATTCTTCTTAAGTACAGAAAATGTGAAAAATGGCTAGAGTCCTCTAATAAAGAAAGCTAAGAAATCTAAGAAAGCTCCAACCCCAACCCTCCTCTGTAAGCGTGTCTTCATATAACTCTTGCTCCAGGTCTGCCTCTCCAGTGTCTATCTGAGCTTGCTAGATCCAATATCTTGAAAATATCAAACCTCAAGCATGTTACATTAGTTAACGTGAAGTAGTTCTCTGGATAGCTGGTCTCTCTCTTCCTATCAACCCAGAGTTCCATCTTTTGATAGATTTCAACATCCCTTTTCACTGGCAGATAGCTTACAAATTACTTAGTGTATATTATGTGTATAATATGGTTGAACTATTAATTCACAGCAATATAAAATAAAAGTTCATTTAATAGCTGAAGAAATGAAACCTGGAGGACTCCATGTTTGGCCATAGTCACACAGCTAACATAGGGAGGATCTGAGATGCCAACATAGCTTTGACCAGCTCCTAAGCCAAATAACACATAGGGTGCTGGTTAATCCTTGCTGTCAACTTGAAGGGATTTACAATCACCTAGTATAGAAAATTGGTACTGAATAAAGGGGGTTGTTGCTATTATAACTCTTCCCATGTGGTCTGTAGGCAATTGGATTTGGTTCATAACACTGGAAAAAGTTTGGAACCATGGACTAGAGAAGACTGAAAATTTTGCAAGCAGAGCTTAACAGCCTGTGTTGGTGAGAACTCATTCCAAACCCTCTTCTTGCTTCACAACTCAAAGTGAGGAGGTGTTAATCACTGTTGTATGATAAGGTCATTCATAGCCCCATTTGTTATTCATCCATTCACATTTGCCACCAACTCTTAACAAGTATCAATGGTGAAATGACTATTTAACAATTGAAAATGCTCTCCTCCAAAACAGAAAGCATTCAAATGTTAAATATTTCTATTCTGTAAAGAGATTGTGTAGTGAGGAGGAATCAGGAACACTAATAAAATACAAAAAATAATAGTATTTGGAATGCTAATGCTAATACTAATGGGATTCATCGTGTTCACACTGATTGGAAGCCCTTGATTAGGCGTAGCTGGGTACTATCAGCATAATTATCAATGATGGAAGAGAAAATCAAGCCTGCTACTGAACATTTATGCAGCACTAGCAAGACTGACATAACTATTTTCAATGAGAATTCAATTATTTAAGGGTCAGTAAGACATGAAATATGATAGCTTGTTATACCCCAACCTTTGTAGAGAAGAAAATTAAAGAACAGACTAAAACTAAAACATGAAAAACTTAAAACAAAATAATTGTCAAGTACTAAAATATATTTAGAGAGAACTTCTCCAAAATAAATTATACTTCAAAAATAAGGTAAACCCACCTCTTATTAAATGTGTTTTATCATTGGGGTACTATAAATATCAAAGGGCAATGTAGTATAATGGCTTTCTAGTTTAAGAAGTTTTGATCTTCGTAGAGGAATTTAAATGCAGCAACAGGCTACTCTGACAAGGAATCACATCCAAAGATATGATCCTGCCCAAATGCAGACATGCCCTATAGTACCAGACTGGAATACAGACATGCCCTTAGTATACACCTTTAATCCCGAACCATGAAGGTAAGATAAGTTTGTGAAAAAAGCAGCCATATTTGAATATGATATTTAATTGAGGGACAGACAAAGTGATGAATCAGAGAAAGATTTGACAGAATGTGTCAGAGATAGGATATGTCCAACTCACAGATCAACACAGGAAAGAAAGGCTACTTGAGAGAGAGAGAGAGAGAGAGAGAGAGAGAGAGAGAGTTGTGCTGTGGTATGTGATATGTACCAGGACAGTTTTACATAAATAGGTTGTAGAAAGAACAAACTAGACACAGGTGAAGACAGAATGATCCAGAGAATGAGAAGGAGACAGAGGATTAGAACATATTGCCAAAGTTACTATGATGTCAAGCAGAAAAATTCAGTCAGACACCAGATTGAAGCAGTCAGCTTGGAAGATTAGATTGTACTGAGGTTAGAAGCTTCCAGGCCTAGGCCTACAGATAGTTAGAACATAGAAGAAAAAGCTCTGGCTCAGCCCAAGTCATAAATGCATACACCTTGGGTATAGCTCTCATCTCACCACTTCATCTGAGGAAATAAAAGTACCATTGACAGATCTTTAACCCAATAAGAGAAGGCAGTGGCTACATCAAATTAAATTGGCTATTGGGAAGAATAAAGAAGTTAACATAAGCAAAACACTTCAACTAGAGCAGTCATGCCTATAAATTAGAATGTGTGTTTTGAAAATGCAAGTATATGTCAGTGAAGTCAATATGATAGTATAATTAGAGAACAATTGCAATTGCTAAACAATTTGAGAGTGCGTTTTCTCTCACCTTTCTCCATGGGTAATATTGGAGTAACACAGAAACGGTATCCAAGAGAACTGAGCCTGGGAAGAATACACAAAATTCACAGCTGTGCACAACCACACGTGCTCCTGACACACAGCCTATTATGTACTGCATGCCACTCCATCCCCATTCATCACTACAACTGACCACCAGATTCCAGCCTCCTCTTCACACTCACTTGCACAGCACACATCAGCTCTTTCCAAACTTAAAAATGTCATATTTATTTTAGCATTTGTGAATGTTTTACTATGGCACATGTGTTTTAAAAAAACTGTTGTTGATTTATTAGGTTCATCTGTGTCGGCATGTATGCACATGTGCAAGCATGTTTGCTACATCAATGTTCAGATGTTTTTTAGAGTACTGTTCCCTTAAATTTACTTTCCCAGAACAGAATAAGTACTCTTAATCAATGTTGCAATTATTCTAAGAAGCCATCTATATGTATACTTTCTTAGATCATTATGTGTTGGAATTAACTTTATTATTAGTTTAAATTATGTACATAATGCTCTTATTATGGTATTCATATTCAGAAATGTCTTTATGATTCTATTTCCAAGATTTTACCAAGTACAAAAAATACAAGAACCATTATCACTTAAGAATCCCAAACTTGGTGAATGGCTCAGTAACCTAACCTTTATCTCTTTGAGACCTCAAATCAATATAGGATCTACTGGGGGTCTAGGTGGCAAGGTATTTGACATTAAGAAAGTCCAATTTAGACACAGACATATATTCTGGATTAGTTACCCACACTTGCCATCCCCCTTGGACAAGCAAATAGGATACTTGTGTTTACATTTCAGGTGATATGGGTAATGAACTTATCCATTAAGGGGCTGAAGTCATGGAAAGAAGAGAGGAAAATCACTGAGATGTGAGCTTTCTGCACATTCTAGGAATGATAAAATTACAAATATAATAATGAGTGTCTTAATGAGGACACATTCTGAGAAATGCATCATTAGGTAATGTCAGTGTTATATAAACTTATGATGTATCTCCACAAGCACAGATGGACACAGTGTCACTAAACAACATATGTGGCCCATCAAAGTTCTAGGGTTTTTCATGTAGGAGAGACAACACTGCTACAACTACATATGAATATGCTCATTCATCCATTCACACAACTAATATTTATTGACTAGGTATTCTCCTCTCTTGCTTTCTGTTGCTATGCTAAACATCATGACCAAAAGCAACTTCAGGAAGGAACAGGCTTATTTCAGCTTACCAGAGTTCAGTCCAGCATGAAGGGAAGTCAGAGCTTCAAACCATGAAGAGGCCATGGAGGAATTCTGCTTACTGACTTACTCACAATTGCTTGCTCAGCTTACTTTCTTATATAACCCAGGAATGCCAGCCCATGAATAGTACTACCTACATTGAGATAGATCCTCTTATATCAGTTATTAATTTAAAAAAAGTCCTCTAGACATGCCACAAGCTAGCCAGATTGAGGCAATTTCTCAACTGTAGTTACCTCCTCATGGTGACTCTAGTTTGTGGCAAGTTGGCAAAAGATAACCAACACATATACTATAGAAAATACCTTACAAGCATTTGGGATTGTATAAGGAGTAATATTTGTCTTTGATCTTGGGGACTCACAGCCATAAAATAGCATGTTAACACTCAATGTCTCAAGGGAGGACCACAAGAAACCAGCCTTGGAGACAGTGGTATGACCAATGGAAAGCATCCCAGAGCTGGGAGGTTTTGAGGTTTCAGACACTTTCAGCCAGACTGCCTGATATGTGGAAATTGTGACTATAACAGCAAAGACAACTTTGTATGCCTTCACTTTAAAAGAATCATACTCCACTCCACATTCACAAATTACTATATTAAACATGGTAGTATGTCCTTCTCTGTGAAAAACATGTGATTTAAAGTAATAGCAACTCATAATTGTAAAAACAAAAGCTAATATATATAAATCCTAAAATTTGTAAGTAGTAACATAAATTTCAACTGGCTTCCTAATCTTCCTCATTTAATTGCTTCTCAAATTTCATGTCTAAAATAAAACTCACTGACTACAACTAAAAGAGGCACCATTTTTCCAGAGGGGAAAACTTGGAGTCAACCTATATTGTTTGCCCTCTCATAAATTGAATTTTCATCACTAATTCAGTATTGTAAATTTTACTTCAAAGCCTATCTCTTAACCTTCCATCTCAATTCTGACCTAGGTAAAACCACTCCAATGCTTGTTCTTCAATTGATCATTGTTCATATTAATGGATGGAAAACTCTGTGTCCTTTTCTAACTTAATCTTTACTGAATCTTCCATACTTAATCTTCCACTTTGTAAGATCATTTTCCAGAATTTTAGCCACCTATACATCTGACAGAATTAGTCTCTAGAATATACAAAGAACTCAAAAAACTAAACACCAAGAAGACAACCCAATTAAAAAGTGATCTGTGGAACTAAACAGAGTGTTCAGAAGAAAGAATACAGATGGCCAAATAGGAGTAGATCTGGAGAGAAATGGAGATGATTATTAGTAAAATATACCATATAAAATTATCCTTAAAATTTTATAGTAATAAAACTAGAGTTAAGAAAAAATTAAGATCCACTTCCCATAATATGGAACACAGAGCTCTTAAGGTACCTAAATTTTACCACCTAACCTCAATGAATTCATTAAAATTGACCCTTGTCTTCGAGTACATGAAACTTAGCATCAATTGTTTTTAATATCCAAGATTTTTCTGTGTTGTGTTTTCTCAGAGAAAGTACCCATTCCTAGGCAAGTTTAAAGACGAAAGGATAGCAGGGTATGATAGAAGACTCAACATCATTGAGTACCTACATATCTGCCTACGCAAAAGAAACAAATTAGATACACCTCATCTTTATCAACTGAGCCATCTTGATGGCCCTACCTTACTTTTTGAGACAAGCTCTCTCACAGAACCAAGTGCATATCTTGGCTAACCCACTGAGAGTGATCTCTGGGCCTCCACATGTCTCTGCTTAGACATGCATTACTTCTTGCAGTTTTTTTGTGTGGATAGTGGAGATCTGAACTCAGGTCCTCATCCTTGCATGGAAATCTTCCATCTCCCAAGGCCCCACATTCTTTCCTCTTAAAGGCAATGTTCATAGGTCATGAGGTGCTCAAACTTGAAGTTTTTGTTGATGGACATACAATAGTTGAACAAGTTTCAGATGTGTTTTTTATGCTTGACTCATCTCACAGGTTACACATTGCTTTTCTGGTAGAAATGCACACTCTAGAATTTTGGCAAAGTTCTTTCTCTTCTCATCTATGCTGGTGGTTTCCATTTCCACTCTGACAGTACACTTTGTTTATGTTCCCAGTAGGAACTCTACAATAGTTCTTTATAGCTGCAGTTGCCCCAGGCATCCATAACCCAATGAAAACATCAAGCATTTCAGTAATGACTATCTTGTTATCTATTTTTTCTAGCAGGCTTGTGTTTTATTAACACATTTAACAACATCTACAGTGCAGAATCATGCCCTGCTATGAAGAAAAATGTATGGTACATTATCTCTTAAAGTCATCACAACTGAAAAAAATAGGGTATGTTATTTTGAGCTGGAAAAAATTCTAGGGCTGGAGAGATGGCTCAGCGGTTAAGAGCACTGACTGCTCTTCCCAAGGTCCTGAGTTCAAACCCAGCAACAACATGGTGGCTCACAACTGTCTGTAATGAGATCTGATGCCCTCTTCTGGTGTGTCTGAAGACAACTACAGTGTACTTACATATAATAAATAAATAAATAAATCTTTAAAAAAAAACTCTAGTTTGTTTTGTGATCCAGAAACAAAATGGATGAAATTAATTCAGATAAAACAGTATCGGGAAAGAAGTTTTAGGATGATTTAATACTATACTAAATGGTCACTGTATTAGCTAGGGTTCTCTACAATAACAAAACATACAGGATAAATATCCCTCTATTCATTTAGAAGGATTTATTAGAATGAACTACAGGCCATGGCCCAGCTAATCCAATAGTGTTCTACCTATGAACAGAAGGTCTAAGAATTCATTAGCTGCTCAGTCTATGAGGCTGTATGACTCATTGATCAGCATATGCTATAATTCCAGAGAAGTATTTATAATGCCAGTGAAGGTAAAGACTAGCTAGTAAGGCAAAAGAAATCAGGCAAAGAGCAAAAGCTTCCTTCTTTCATGTCCTTATGTAGACTTTCAGCAGAAGGCATAACCCAGATTAGAGATTGGTCTTCCTACTTCAAAAGCTATGCATTAAAGGTATGTCTTCTCAGCTTAAATATCTAGGTTAGAAGTGGATCTTCTACTTCAAATTAAGCAAAGAATCCCTCACATGTGCCCCCTTAATGTATGGATTTTATGTAATTCCAGGTGTATCTTAGTTAGGGTTTTACTGTTAGGAACAGACACTATGATCAAGGCAACTCTTTTTTTTTAAATTTTTTTCTTTTATTTATTTATTTTCTACATTCTTTATTTACATCCCAAATGATATCCCCTTTCGCGGTACTCCCTCCCTGAAAGTCCCATAAGCCCTTTTCCCTCCCCCTGTTCCCCATTTGCTGAAGAATTTCATGAATTCATTGTTTTTAATTGCTGAGTAGTATGCCATTGTGTAAATATACATGTAAAATATCTCTGATAAAATTGAAGAAATATATAGAAAAACATGTTAAGATTGACTATTTCATGGAAAAATTAAAAAGATAAAATGGTAAGCATAAAAATATTCCTAAGTTGATGGAAAGTGGAATTATAAACATTTTTTGATAAAATTGAAGATCTACAAGGAAAATATTTCTGATAAAATTCAAGAAATATATAGAAAAACATGTTAAAACTGACTATTTCATAGAAAATTATACAGATAAAATGGAAGGTATAAAAATGTTCCTAAGTTGATTGAAAGTAAAATTACAGACATTGTCTTATAAAATTGAAGATTTACATGGAAAATATTTCTGATAAAATTGAAGAAAATATAGAAAAACATTAAAATTGAAGAATATCATGAACAATTATACCGATAAAATGGTAGGTATAAAAGTATTCCTAAATTAATTGAAAGTGGAATTATAAATATTTTCTGACAAAACTGAAGATTTGCATGGAAAATATTTCTGATAAAATTGAAGAAATGTATAGATAAAATGTTAAAATTAAAGATTATCATGGAAAATAATACAGTTAAAATGGTAGACCTAAAAATCATTACTAAATTGAAAGAGGAATCACAAATGTTTTCTGATAAAATTGAAGATTTACATGAAAAATATTTCTGTTAGACTATGTTTTTCGTTGAGGAATTGAGTCCATTGATGTTATAAGATATTAAGGAATAGTGATTGTTGCTTCCTGTTATTTTTGATGATCTTTTTATGTTTGTGTGGTTACTTTCTTTTGGGTTTGTTGGAAAAAGATCACTATCTTGCTTTTTCTAGGGTGTAGTTTCCCTCCTCATGTTGGCGTTTTCCATCTATTATCCTTTGTAGGGCTGGATTTGTGGAAAGATATTGTGTAAATTTGGTTTTATCATGGAATATCTTGTTTTCTCCATCTATGGTAATTGAGAGTTTTTCTGGGTATAGTAGTTTGGGCTGGCATTTGTGTTCTCTTAGGGTCTGTATGAGATCTGCCCAGGATCTTCGAGCTTTCATCGTCTCAGGTGAGAAGTCTGGTGTAATTCTGATAGGCCTGCCTTTATAGGTTACTTGACCTTTTTCTCTTACTGCTTTTAATAGTCTTTCTTTGTTTAGTACATTTGGTGTTTGGATTATTATGTGCCAGGAGGACTTCCTGGTCTGATCCAGTCTGTTTGGAGTTCTGTAGGCTTCTTGTATGTTCATGGACATCTCTTTCTTTAGGTTAGGGAAGTTTTCTTCTATAATTTTGTTGAAGATATTTACTGGCCCTTTAAGTTGTAAATCTTCACTCTCTTCTATACCTATAATCCTTAGGTTTGGTCTTCGCAATGTGTCCTGGATTTCCTGGATGTTTTGACTCAGGAGCTTTTTGCATTTTGCATTTTCTTTAACTGTTGAGTCAATGTTTTCTATGGAATCTCCAGCCCCTGAGATTCTTTCTTCTATCTCTTGTATTCTGTTGTTGATGCTTGCATCTATGACTCCTGAATTCTTTCCAAGATTTTCTATCTCCAGAGATGTCTCACTTTGTGATTTCTTTATTGTTTCTACTTCCATTTTTAGATCCTGGATGGTTTTGTTCAGTTCCTTCACTTGTTTGTTTGTGTTCTCCTGTAATTCTTTCAGGGATTTTTGTGTTTCCTCTTTAAGGGTCTCTACCTGTTCACCCATGCTCTCCTGTATTTCTTTCAGGGATTTTTGTGTTTCCTCTTTAAGGGCCTCTACCTGTTCACCCATGCTCTCCTGTATTTCTTTCAGGGATTTTTGTGTTTCCTCTTTAAGGGCCTTTACCATTTGATCCATGTTCTCCTGTATTTCTTTAAGAGAGTTATTTATGTCCTTCTTGATGTCCTCTACTGCATTGTGAGATGAGATTTTAAATCCAACTCTTGCTTTTCCGGTGTGTTGGGGTATCCGGGACTTGCTGTGGTAGGAGAACTGGGCTCTGATGTTGCTAAGTAGCCTTGGTTTCTGTTGGTAGGGTTCTTGTGCTTGCCTTTTGCCATCTGGTTATCTCTGGTGTTAGTTGGTCTTGTTGTCTCTGGCTGGAGCTTGCCCCTCCAGTGGACCTGTAAGCCTGTGTCTGTACTCCTGGGAGATCAACTCTCTTCTGGCAGGGTCTGTGCACAGAAGGCTGTGGAGCAGTCGGGCGGTGGTGGCGCATGCCTTTAATCCTAGCACTTGGGAGGCAGAGGCAGGCGGATTTCTGAGTTCGAGGCCAGCATGGTCTACAGAGCGAGTTCCAGGACAGCCAGGGCTATACAGAGAAACCCTGTCTCAAAAAACCAAAAAAAAAAAAAAAAAAAGAAGGCTGTGGAGCTGTCTGGTTCCCTGCTGCAAATGGCAGCCAGAAGGGAGGACTCCTGTCCCAGCTGCTCCACTAATTGTATGCCCTATGCCTCCTAGCTGTACCCCTCCAGAGAGAAGGTGGAGATCTCACCTCCGCACTCAGAAGTGAAATCGCTGCTGGGAGATCACTCTCTCCTGTTGAGCTAAGCACAGAAGGCTTTGGAGCTGCCTGATTCCCTGCTACAGATGGCGGCTGGAAGGGAAGACTCCTGTCCCAGGTGCTCCACTGATCTTATGCCCCCCAGTGCACTCCTAGCTGTACCTCTCCAGAGAGAAGGTGAAGATCTCACCTCCTTCACATGGCAGCCATCCCTCTCTGTTCGGTATTCTTCTCAGGCATGGTATCTCTCCTCTCTACACTCTGCCCACATGGTGAATCTCCTCTCCTTTCTCCTCCCAGTCCCAAGCCCACAAATACTAAAGTCCTGCCTCTGTCTGCCCAGGCATTGACTGCTAGCATCTTTGTTTACCAATCAGAATTAACTGGAGGGCAGTGTCTTATGTGGGGGACTCTCTTGTGCAAACAATCTTGGGGACCCAAATTAACATTTGAATACAAACCGCATTACCAAACCCACTACATGAACCAGCCAGGCAGAGTCCAGAAGGTGCTAGACAGAGTGAGTTAACTAAGCAGTACATCTCAGAGGCTATAACATTCTAGGTCTAGATTACCAGATGGAGAATGGAAACTGAAGCCTTCAATGTCCAGGCTTGTAGAAAATTAAATTGTACAGAGGCTAGAAGCTTCCAGGCCTGGGTCTAGGAATAGTTAGATAGAAGAACTATGGGCTCAGCCTAAGCCATGTATTCATAAAGCTTCAATTCAGCTCTCATAAACAATATTTACATTTACAGACATGGGTTATTGAAGAGGTTAGAAGTGGCAAGCAGCAATGTTAGAATATTCAAAAGATCTACTAGCTTCAAGGACACTATAGTGTGCATTAAACAAATGGTGAGTATTGTGACTCCAGAAACATGCTGAAATTATCAATAAATATTACTTGACTAGGCTGGAACAGTAGCAGAGCAGTTGCCTGATAAGTACAATTTAATGATTCTAAAGGAAGAAAGGAAGGAAGGAAGGAAGGAAAAAAGGAAGAAAGGAAATTAAAATTAAGTAAATATCTGTCAATAATATAAACAAGTTTTTAAAATCTGTTTTTCAAAAGAGAATTTGAATTTCAACATATTCTATATCTGTGTGGATATAGATAATAGAATAACAGGAGGCTAGCCAATTATAATCCTGAATGTTAAAATGGCCTGAGAAAAGGATCCTCCTGTATCCTTTTCTCTCCATCTTGAAAGATCAGTAGTCTCACTACTGCCATGTTCTCTGTGATGGCTCCATCTCAATTGGCTTTAACCCATACTTCCTATAACTTCAATACTGAATACTTTCTGGTCCCCAATATACTCTGTTATATCCAGGGGCAAGTATTCCACATGGTCCTCATCAGCCCAAAGGCAGATCACCTGCCATTCCTCTTCCTGTTCCTTCACAACCTACCTTAGTCCCTCATTTCCTACAGAACTGTTCACATTATCTCTTCCTCTAGAGCAGGGTTTCTCAACCTTCTAATGCTGTGACCTTTTATTACAGTTCCTCATGCTGTGCAGACCCCCAACCATATAATTATTTTCATTGCTACTCCAAAACTATAATTTTATTACTGTTATGAATCATAATGGAAATATCTGTGGTCTCAGGTGACCCCTGTGAAAGTTTTGTTCAACCCCCAAAGGGAGATTTCAAACAAAAATAACGGAAATGTGATTTCCATATTCCATATTTTAATATTTCCTTTTAAAATATTTCTTTCTTTTTTTGTATCTTTGAGATGGTATTTTATTGTGTAGCTCTGGCTGTACTGGAACTCACTATGTGGCCTTGAACTTACCAAGACTCACCTGCCTCTGTCTCCCAAATGTTGCAATTAAAGGCATGTGCCACTATGCCCAGCTATTCTATACATTTTAAAATACAAAGGCTCAGGTCTTTATTAATTATTATTGTGTTTATTAGGGGGAGGATATGAGTCAAACAAAATTGGGTTCTCTCCTTCCCCTTTGTGTGGTTTCCAGAATCCAACTCAGGTTGTCTGGCTTGCCCAGCAAATGCTTTTACTGAGAATCTTACCAGTCCCATGCAATCTCATGCTACAACGTCACCTATAAAATACAATGAGTATAGATTTTCTTCTTTGTATGGAAAAATAATTATAAAACTTTAACTTATATTTTGAAACATTCTATATTTATTCAAAATTTTTAAATAATATTTTATATTCTTGTCCTTTGTAGGAAGTTCTCCAGCATGCATGACCTTCCCTCTGTAACAGAAGCCTGACAAGAACCACATGTTCCCAACTTGCGCATATCCAAGCCATCTATATTTGGAGTTGATGGAAACCTTGTGCCTTGGTGATAACTGTGAGAAAATGACCCTGCTTGTGTTCCAGAATGTCCCATGAAGAAGAAACTTTGTTTCTTGGTTACATGAAAATAAAGATCTGTCTTTCTGTGCATCTCCTGAAAAGAAACTTTTGTCCTCTTGGCCACCAAGGATGTCCAACCCTGTCTCCCTTTCCAGTAAACTTAAAACCAACTTCATACACCACCACTTTTTTGCTTTTTTCCATTTCATAATCATTTAGATAGTAACAGCTGATTTTTACAGCCAATAGAGAAAGAAATGTAGGTTTTGATATCATAAGTTTAAAAAAAGATATCTTTTATTAATAGAGATGTATACCTATTGATATATCCAATGATAAATACCAATACAAAAAAAACCAACACTAAAACCTCCAATTGTTCTGGTCAGCTTTCCATTAATGGAGTGAGTTGGTTGTATTTTATAGATAGATAGATAGATAGATAGATAGATAGATAGATAGATAGATAGATAGATAGATAGATAATAGAGTTAGATATAGATGCTAGATATAGATAGATAGATGATAGATAGATAGATAGATAGATAGATAGATAGATAGATAGATAGATAGATAGATAGATAGATAGATAGATAGATATGACACTTAAAAGAGGCTATGATTTTGAGGATCAGGGTGAGGAAAGGCTCATGGAAGGGAATGAAAGGAGAAAAGGGAAGAAATGATATAATTAGATTTTACTTTAAAAACATACAGTGTAACCTCTCCACAGGTTCCTTGTTAAGATGGCATCCCCGGCGGCCATGACTTTGCAGGCTAGGAAGTTTCTGCCAGAGCTGGTGCTATGGCTGTGGCTCCTGGAAGTCAGGTCTCAGAATTTATTTTCTTAAGTCCAGTGTCATGCAGCCCGACAGGCAGATCATGTCGGCTATGACCCATATCCTTGCCACATGGTCCTGACAGAGAGCAAGCATGAGATGACGGATGCCTAGCCCACACAGTAGGAGAGGGCATAGTACTCCTGAGATCACCTGAGGCAAATAGGAGACCTGTCCCCAGGGCCATGAAAACAGAAGAGTTCTCTGCCCCTCACTGCCTGCAGCACTCAGGAGAGTGGGCTCTGCATATCACCTGGGCAGCATAATAGAGCTGGCCCTGCTAGCATGTGTACAGATGAGCTAGCCCTGTGGTCATAAGAGCAGGAGAGCTCACTCTGCTCCTTGCTGAATGCAACATTAGATGAACTAACTTGAGCATACTGGAAAGCTTGCCCTGGTAGTGTGAGAACAGTGGTGTGGGTATGGGACATCTAGTAGATTGACCAGTTCAGCTACCACCCAGACCCTCATCCAAAACTTTGAGTTGGCCCACCCCAACATCTATCTCATCAACAAAGTGCTGGAGTATGTGAAGGGGATGGTCCTACAAATGCAAAGATGCAGGGTCTCCATGACACAGGACAACAAAATAGCCAAAAAATAAGGCCACAGTGACAGTGCCACACTTCGATCTATAAGAATTATTGTTTGGTGATATTGATAACCTTTTTCCTCTGGGAGTGTGCAAAGTACCTTCTCAAAGTACCATGAACACTAGTCAGTAAGGTAAGGTTTCTGATGAGGTACCAACTTGACTTCTCTGTGTGATGATATAATAATTAAGTGTATAGTGTTACATGGTGGTATAAGATGTCTAGAACATTGTCTTCCCTATTACTTGGAGACCTCATTTATATTCCTTTCATATATGTATATCTTTTAAGGAAGCTTCTATAGTAGTAAGCTTCCATATGGTTTTTCAAAAGGCCTTTAGTATTAGCTGTCCTTTATCATATTCCCTCCTTTACCCTTCTTTCTCACACCCCTCCCTATTTAATTCTATTCTTCTAGTTACCCCTTCATCTCTCCATAACCCAAAGCTTAAAAACTAACACACACACACACACACACACACACACACATATATATGCATATGCATATACATATATAATATTTGTCTTTTGGCGTTAGCTCAAATAGAATGATATTTTTCTAGATACACCCTGTTAATTTCATGGTTTAATTTTTTAACAGCTGAATAATATTCCATTGTATAAATATACCACATTTTCATTGTCCATTGACAGATGTGTACATTGTTTCCAATCTCTGACTGTTATGAATAGAGCAGCAACAAGCATGGATGAGCATGTCTCTGTAGCAGGATGTGTAGCTATATGCCCAAGAGTAGTATAGCTGGATCTTGAGTTAGATCTGTTCACAACTTCCTGAGGCATAACCACACTGATTTCTAGATGTATCAGTTTATACCAACACCGGCAATGAATACTTGTTCTCCTTTCCCTACCCTTGCTACCATGAGCTGTGATGGTTTTGTTGCCCACTGGCTATTCTGACTGGTGTAAGTTAAAATCTGAAAGTTTTGATTTGTGTTTCCTTGATGACTAAGAATGCTAAACATTTCTTTAAGTGCTTCTCTGCCATTGTATTATATCGTTTGAGAGCTCTCTGCATAGTTCCATGTCCCATTTTTCTCCAATAGAGCATCACTGGGTCTATTAACCATACTCCAGGGTAGATCCATGCCCAGGAATATTGGCCAATGCAAAACAAACTCAATGGTGTGTGTGTGTGTGTGTGTGTGTGTGTGTGTGTGTGTGTAGTTTCTGCTTCATTTTGTTTGGCTTTTTGTCTTTCATTTGTTTGACTTGTATTTTTGTTGTTTTTTTGTTGTTGTTTTTGAGAAACAGAGAGAGGGAATGAAAAACAGAACATAAAGTTGGGAAGATAAGGAAGTGGGGAGAATCTGGGTATTTTTGTTGTTTTTGAGAAACAGAGAGAGGGAATGAAAAATAGAACATAAAGTTGGGAAGATAAGGAAGTGGGGAGGATCTGGGAAGTGGTTGAAGGGAGAACATGTATCGTGGGTTGGGGAAACTCAGTTTGTAGAGTAAGATTGCTTTAAATTCAAAGAGATTTGCCATCCTCTGACTCCTGAATGCTGGTATGTGCCACCACACCCAGATAAGCTTGAACTTTTAAACAATATTGAAACAGGTAAAGTTATGGGGACTCTAGGAGGCTAAGTGAATGGATCGAGTTGAGACTTCATCAGTTCTATAAGTAGACTACCATGATATAAGGAAATGTGGTTAAGTGTCAGTTTGACAAAGGGTAGGCTTGATGGTTAATTTTGATATTCAACTTAATTATTTTGAAAAGCATATAAGGAATTAGTAAAGTTTACCTCTGAATGTGCTTGTGAGATACTTCCAAATACAATTTCAGTGCTTACCTATCTTTTATGATGTTTATAATTTTAATATTATGGTGAATGAATTTTAATACTAGTACTGAATGTAGTTTCTATACATAAAATCTACTTGTATAAAGTTTATAATTAAATGTTTCTATATATGTACAGGGTTATATAATACCACTATGATTTGTTAGACACTTTTATTATCTCAAGAAAACCATATTCCTTTCAGGAATCACTTCTATTTCTTCTGCTCTGAAGAATGCCAATGAAATTCTAAATAAAAATGGTGACAGTAGAAAACTTTATCTTAACCCTGGGCATAAGGGAAAACAGTTCTATTATTTTTATATTTTTTAACAACTCAGAATGATATCGTCTAATAGATTTTTTTTAATATTCTCTATAGAGAGAATATCTTGTATATTGTATGGATGTATCACTTGTAAACAAAAAAAAGCCTATGACCTACGGCAAAAGGTAAAATAAAAGGTGGACATCCTAAAGGAAAAAAGCATTCTGAAGGAGAGTCAAATATGGGAGGATTCGTCCCAGGACATGGAGGAGGAAAGATTCATGAAAGCTGAGCAGAGGTAACCAGCCATATGGCAGAACTCAGATTAGAATAAACAGGATACTAAGTTATGAGCTAGTTGGGGAATGAGCCTAGCTTTATGACCTAGGTATTTGTAAATATATTTGAGTCTCAGTCATTATTTCAGGGAACTTATGTTCAGGTGGGAATGTTCATTGTTACAATTCTCTTTATCAGATTGAGGATCCCTTGTTTTTTGTTTGTTTTTTGTTTTGTTTTGTTTTTTATAAGAAGGAGTAATGGTGAATTTTGTCAAATATTTTTGTAACTATTACATTATAACTTTTATCTTTTATGCCTTAATGTAATAAATATAACATTGATTCGTTTTGTGATGTTAAGCCAACCTTACATTCCTGGAATAAATTCCACTTCCTCAAAACATATATTTCTTCATATATCATTTCTTCATATATCATTTTTTTATATTGCTGGCATTGAATAGTGCTTAGCACAACTGACTCCATGAAGGAAGTACCATTCAGGTCATAAAACTCAGCATGTAGGCAGCACCACCTGCCCAGATTGACACAAAGACCTAATTCATCAACATTCGTAGTTCTAGGAACACCTCTAAATGTACTAAGCTTGCTTTTTTGGTTTCTGTAATTCCACTTATGGCTAACTGTTCTTACTAACTGAAGTATGTCAATCCTGGATGTAGTTTTTGTGCTTAAAAGCACACGCTGATGAAAACTTGAGACTACACTGGAATCCCAAATATCCCAGCATAACCCCAAACATTTCTCAGGGTGAGCTTTTAAGCACACAGTATAGTCACCAACCAGACCAACCAGCTAAGGAAGACTTTCTTTCAATTTAGCCTTCTCTGGTAGATATCCCACAACAATTAATATCTTAAGGGATATGATTATATCCCTTAATTAGATTCAAAGAACTTGTAGACTAGAGCATGGCTGGAGAAAGTCATCTCCTGCTCACAGCGAAGGATGTGGTTGCCACAACATCTCAACCAGGCATAATTATCTTATAGAAATCTTCAGGGTTCTGCATTCTCAGGACTGTGAGGAACTACTTTGAAATCCAGCATACATTATATAAAAAATGTATTTTGTAAACCAAGAAATATATACAGAACATATGTAGATTCTTCATAAATGGTGACTGATGATGAAATGATATTGTAGGGGATACAAACCTTTCTACCCTCCTAAGTTGTAGAACTTGTCCTATGAGACACACTGTCAGCAGGTAGATTAGCTAGAGAAAATGACCACTTAACTTTTAATATTGCATATATGGGATATCATAGAGGAAAATGTGCACACTCAAAGTGGGGATTTGCAAACTTACATATGTAGGAAGAGAGG
The DNA here is from genome assembly GCA_036184795.1 of Tokudaia tokunoshimensis. Classification (NCBI taxonomy): domain Eukaryota; kingdom Metazoa; phylum Chordata; class Mammalia; order Rodentia; family Muridae; genus Tokudaia; species Tokudaia tokunoshimensis. The sequence goes on from BTHU01000014.1 coordinate 120,971,486, forward strand.
AAGGGATTTAGACATAGAGGTGCGTGTGTAACTTCAATAGGCAGTACTTAACAGAATGGGGGAGATGTGCTAGCTTGTGATGGTATCTGCTGGTTGATAAAGCTCCCTGAGAAGTTGTGGATCATTGCTTTCCTTCTTCAGGATCTGTCTGCAGAAGGAGGAAATCCAGAGGAAACCTATCCTGCATTTGCTTTTTTTTTTATATAATGATTTTAGTTCCAAATACTCAATGAATAAAATTGGCATATTTGGGATACTGTGTCCAGAGGTCCTTCACAGTCACAGTTTGGCATGGCATATCATGATCTTTGATGGTTAAAGAGAGAGAGAGAGAGGAACTGGGTGTGGTGGTACATGCTTTCAATCCTAGCACTTGGGAAGCAAAGGCAAACAGAACTATGAGTGTGAGGCAAGTGTAGTCTACATAGCAACCTCCAGGACTGCCAGGACTACATAGAAAGACCTTACCTCAAAAAACAAAACAAAACAAAAATAATAAAAGAAAACAAAACAAAATAATACAAAAACAAATGCCTGTTACTAATAAAGATAAGGGAACTGTAATAAAGCAATCACCTATTCATTCATTTTGCACATATGTATTGATCACTTACCTGGCCACAAACTTGAAAGATACCAAAAGTATGTAATCACTGTTCCCAAGGATTGTAGTCTAGTGAGTAAGGCACAGGCACAAACAATTGCATTGCTGGGTAAATGCACAGAGAGTAGAGATGTGTTTAAGGTTCACAGGTACCCCAGACACGTCAGGATCAAATGGCAGGCAAGAGTGTGGAGATATTGGTCATATGTGCCTTGGGATTCATCTCACCAATTTACTCAGCAGAGAAATTCTAATGTCAATACTGTGGTATGGGCCTATGACTTCAGCACTTGGGATGGTAAGTTCAAAGGTAGTGTGGACTACATCAGACCCTGGTCTCCCAGGGTACCTACATCACATGCACATAACTCTCACATAGACACACATTCACCTAAATAAAAATTAATATATTTTTAATCTGGAACTTTTTGCTTATGTTACACTAAGCTTTTAGGACCATGTATTTAACCAATACTTTACTATAGCACACTTAATTCAGGCATGTTAGCCACTGGTATCAACACCGCAATTGTTTTAATTCAATTGTCAATCTGCTACAATAGTGTTGTTATCACTCCTATCTGATATGATCAATGAAGGAATTGAGTCTTTAAGAGACTTAGTAAGTATGATTCTAAGCTATAAAGATAGGCTATGGAGGACTTTTCACATTCGACTCACAAGAATCCTCCATTTTTCAGTTGAGTTCCTACAGGTAAGGCATCTGGGTGGGGTTTATGTGCATGCTTCTTGTTCAATGTGTCCCCTAAGGCTATATTCGTGGTGTGATCTGGGTATGCCATCAAAAAGCTCTGCTAAGAAGGGATCTTCTTTCCAAAGTCATTCACCTAGCTGCTGGCAGCCTCAGTCTCCAGAGAGTTTGGCTAGAAACATCAGATCTCTGTGGTCCCTCGAGCAAAGAAGATGGAAGGATGTGGCAGAGCCAGGGGAACACAGACCTCTTGTGACACCATCTTTGGTGATGTTTCCCAACCTCTCTGTCCCGTTCTGCTGATTAGAAGTGAGTCCTATCTTAAGATCATGAATCCTGAGATAAAATACTTCCTCTACACAGCTAGACTAGAAGATGTCTATCAATAAATGCAGACTAACACCAAAGTGCAGTGACATTTTCTTCCTTTAGGAACCACTGCTTCTCAATGTCCCAAAATCCTCAGGGATTTCCTTCAAAGTCCATAAATAGTCTTGTCAGCATGCTAGTTGCCCACGGAGCATGTGGGGATATGGGTGACCATATATATTTGGTACCCATTGCAGTAAAGAAGCACCACGTCCAGTGGTCCTGAACACTAGCCACACCAGAATGTACATTCAACTTCCCCTAGGTCAAGTTCTTCTTCAGACAGTTCCTCCCACTCCCTTATTTTTCTCCCTTTCCATCTCACACTGTCCTCTCTTTCCTGGTTGGCTTTTACACTGTCTACATCCTCTTTATAGAAGTGAGCTGGAAAAAAGCAGCTGACAATGTCCTCAGAGTGAACATCAGGCAGCTTCCCCTGCCTTGGGCATCTTTTTGACACTTCAGAGGTGCCTTTCTCTGCCACTGTTAACCTGGTACTTCTGCCACAGGAAGAGAGTCCTCCTTCACATTTCTCCAATTCAAGAAGGAGGTCTGTGGGTGAGTCTGTGTGACTATGTATGTGCTTCTAGTGTACTGTGTGTATACATGTGCACCTGTACATGTGTACTGTGATCTTTGTGTACATATATAAAGTATCTGACACTGTATATGACTGATTGTGAATATGTATTGTGGGTATATGCATATGATGTCTATATTGTCTATGTGTATCTATTTATATAAAAAAACTGTACAGGATTCATAGCCTTTATGCTATCAGTATAAACAGTTTGGTTTGTAAAAGCAATGTCTTAAGCATTGGAAGTGTGGCTAGTTTGTAAAGTTTCCATCCATCATGCACTAGGCCCTGGATTCAATCCCCAGTACCACACACACACATAGAAGCCATTCAAGTACACCTTGCGTGAAGACTGTGAATATATTCTGTCTAGTGACAATTATCTTATGCATTCTTAAATTATACATTTAGATATTAATAGGACATCATTAAAAGATACTATGCAATTTGATTTTTACCTCTAATTCAGATAGCTGTTGGCTAGGATTCTCATAGGAGCCAGTGGGTCTAACTGATCCCTGTCTCCCTGGGAATAGAACATAGATTCTACATCAGCAATGCTTGTGAAAAGCAGTGCTTTGTCTATAATTGATGGGGTGAAGCATTGCCTTATAAATTAAACCTGCACAATGCCACAGCATTTAAAAATCTGGTAAGGGCACCACAGCTCACCTATTACAAGTTCTTTTCTTTTACATTCTGAATGATGTAGATAGAACCCAGGACCTTGAACATGAAACACAATTTCTGTACACTAAGCTAATGACAAGCTCCTCATTTTTAAATAGAGAAGCAGATACCTAAAAATCTCAGGGTACTGAAATAAAATATTTCTTGTTAGAATTATGAGTTCCAGAGTTAAATATCCCCATTTCACCTTACACATTTTATCCTTAATTTCTTTTTCTGTAATCAACATCTGCTGAAAGTCTGTATGGCATCCAGGTAACTGAGAAAGCAGTAAGGTATGGCGTATGGCATTGGCACTTCAGGTCGGTGCAGTTAGCAGCCAACTGAATTATCTGGGGCTGGCAAGAATGCCCAGCAAGAAACTCTGAACTCTTTTAACTCTTAAGTGGCCAACGAGAAAGAAAAGGACAGAGAGGAGGTCATACACACACACACACACACACACGCACACGCACACGCACACGCACACGCACACACACACACACACACACACTCTGGGTGGACCCAACAACATATTTCATCAATTTCACAAGTACACATGAATTATGTATGTGTGTGTGTACATATATATACATACATACACATATATATACATGTATACATATCATACTACACATGTATATATGCACAAATATATAGAAAGACATGTAGACATATTATACAGAAAAACATATATACATATATATTTTCATTTGGTGGATGGAGCCATTTTATACCTTCTTAGACAAAAGTTCTGATGGTAAGTTCAAAGCAGTGTTTCATTCTATAAGCTCATTGTGAGCTCAAACCAACAGTTTCATGTGGTCTTGCTTTATCATAGTACATATTCTTAGTGCAATTTATAAGAGCTCATAGTATTTCTTATTATGCAGCTTTTACTTGTCTTTGAGGAGGGGGCACATTCTATTCTTGATTATAACTTGGTTACGTCTTTCTAACAAAACAACTAAATCCATTTCCTTGCACTTTCCTCCTAAAATTATTAGAATCAAGTCAGGAATTCTATAAAATCATTAATTCATCTAAACACCATTAATTCATGAAAGTTCATCTTCATGTTGATCTGCAGGAAATTTACCCAATAGATGGTTATCACCTAGGAAGTAGTCACACCAGGCTATATAAAGCAGTGAGGGTCTGTACACTCACACCAAGTCAAATCAACATGGAGGGCGGCAATGGCAAAAACAAGGGAGCACATCTGTAGCAAGAAGCAATTCTGGGTCAAAGTCCCTGGGGCCACGCCTCACCAGAGTGCTCCCATCACAGCTGAGCAAGATGGTAGGTCATCTCTAGGGAGCCTACTTGCCCACTGCAGCTCTTCCTGCATAGCATCCACCAAACATCTTTTCATTTTTTAATCACAAAACATATTGTACACACCTGTACCTAGGAAGCTGAGGTGGAAAGGTCATAAGGTCTAGACAAGCCTGGGCTTGTCCAGTAAGTATAGTAAGGCCTGGTCTTGAAAAAAATAAGGTTTCTATAGAGCTTACTCCTTGCTAAGTCTTAACAGAAACAAAAGTCAGTGAATGGTTGCAAATTAAAACAAAGCAGGGAGACAATTGTTCGCCCCCCACCCCATGTCCATCACCAGGTAAAACTGAAGCCACTTTCACTACACCATTCAGCAAACGTGTTCTAGACACTACAGTGTCCTAAGGCCGTACCATGCCTTAGGACTACTTTAAGGCATCACAGAGAGAACCTTACTCCCTTGCAATTTCCCTTCCACATGTCCTCTGTAGACCGTGTAAAAGCTGTGACTTCAGTACAGTCACTGGAGTCCTCTCCAGGCCACAAGTAAAGGAAAAGTCTGTCCTTTCTTGCTCCTAAGGGCCCAGCATAAATCACACACATGGCCTTCCCAGAACTGAATAGACAGCCAGGCATTGGAGCTGAAAGCCAGCCACGAAAGCAACTTTTGAACGAGATCAAGTTTTTGCGAATGCCAGATTCTCTTTGACCATTTTCTAAATATATCTCAGGTTGCACTTCGTGTACAGCAGGCTTGAGGAGAGCTGTAAGGGAAAGTTGGTGTCCAGAACTCATTAAATCAACTTTATTTTGTAGCCACCTTTTTCCTGTCTCCTACTTGCTACTAAGAGCCATTTTAAAAATGAAGGAAACTAACAGTTGTAATCTTTTTTTCCCCTCTTAATGCTTAATCTTCAACATCTAAGTTCAAGGACGTGAAGAAAAAGAGTCTAGGCATCCCTAAATTAGTAACTAGTAGAAGTCCCTTGATAAATTAAAAAGAGGTGAATTAATATTATCATTTCGTGAGGTGAGGCCTGAAGCACCTCAGAGGCAAAGTTAACTTAGGGTGACCCAGTTACAGTTATAATGAAGGGCGGAATAGAATGACATTCCCAACAGAATTCATAAAATTAGAAAGTTGTGTGGTAATGGTAACCCACATATAAACCACAGCTGACATTGAGTGCTGGCTGACCAGAGAACATCATACAAAGCTATTTACAAATGCAATGCCATTTAGACTTGATAACTACCTTCACTTGAGACATGGAAAAGTAGAAGTTTGCAGAGATGAAGAAGCTGTCGCCAGTAGGAAAGGGTCAGTCACTGAATCTGAGTATCAGAACCCAGAGCTCATAACTTGAACTGCATGACTCTGATAAGGCATCTATCGTGTTAACTCTGAGTGTACAGGATGATCATAGCTCACAAGTTCAAAGAGTTTTGTCCATTTCTGGTCACACCATGGGGTAAAGACTGAGGGTTGTGAAAGCAAGAATGTCATTGCAAAAGGAATTTACTACCTAAGGATTAAGAAAAGAAACACATGCAACACTCTGGACTTCATCACTGTCTTATGGAATTGACAATGAGTCTGTCCTTTCCCCCAAGCAGCCCTAACACCAAGAAGGTCAAGTGAACACATGTATATCCATTTCTGCTTGCTTTTCGTTAATTTTTTTTTTTATTTCCAGAGCTGAGGACCGAACCCAGGGCCTTGCGCTTGCTAGGCAAGTACTCTACCACTGAGCTAAATCCCCAACCCTCTGCTTGCTTTTCAATGTCTCTCTGTTCTGTTCTTGGGAAATGCAAAGTGGAGGCTAGAGAAAGGTTTAGTAGGTAAATGCACTTGCTGCTCAAGATGGACCTGAGTTCCCCTGAAACTCAAATAAAAAGACAGATGTGAAGAGAGCCATGTGGCTTTGTGGTTAAAGGCACCTGCTGAAAACCTGAATTGATAGCCAGGACCTACGTGGTAAAAGGAGAGAACGGACACCACAATTACCCTGTGACTTCCATGTACTCTTGTGGTACCCACATACATAAACACACACACACACACACACACACACACACACATACACACGCATATACACACACACACATTAAATAATTAAATAATTTCTAAAAATTCTTTTTTAAAAAGTCAGACAGTGTCACACATTTGTAAGCCCAGCATAACTACCAGCAGATGGGAGACAACAATACAGAAGGTAAGAATGAATTTCTGAAATCTGCCCCTTGACTCCTACATAGATTCCATGGCACACATTTGCACATGCACAAGCACACACACAGGCACAAACATAACAGGATGAAGAGAAAGGCTTTTAAAAGGAAAAAAGAGAAAGAAAACACAGAGGGTTAGGATGTATTGGGGAAAAAAAGAAGTCTTGTGGGGCTCTCTTTCTGGACTTCAGAGTGTGTGCTTGAGTTAAACATGATGCATGGCACCAATCCCAGCAGTTGGGAGGCTTTGGCAGGAGTCCACAGAAGAGCTCCGAGAGGGGTCGGAGCTGCAATGGAGATCTTGTCTCAAAGGAGGAAAAAAAACTGAAAATGAAAGAGAGAGGAAGGGGAGGAGAGGAGAAATGGAAAGAAAGTAGGAAGGTTAAAAGTTTCAGAGGCATGGAAAATTCCCACTGTGGATTGCTGTTTTCCACTAAAGCACAGAATTCTGAATCTTTCCAAGATGGCTCTGAAAGTATAACATAGCTAGAAAGGTGATGGACAGACACTAGGAAGAAATGGTAGTCTTACAGTAAAATGAACCAAACTTTAACTTGGAAAAAGCTAGTTTGTGTAAGAAAAAAGACTTACTTTGGAGAGGGGTGGCAGCCTGTCCCTGCATCTGTGCCACTGCTGTAGTGGTTTGCATATCTGAGAAGTCCCGGGATTTACTGTCACTTCACATCAGCATCCCAAGCTTGGCTAACAGGGCCTCACTGTACTGGGGAAGGTGGGACCTGGCCACATGGACACCATTCATCTGAAACTTTCCCAAGATCCATTTTTCTTACAGAACAGCTATTTTGTGCAGCAGCGTCTGTACAAAAATATTCTGCCAGCACATGCCTCAAATTCTGACAAGTTTATTACAAATTAGAAAATTAGAAAACCACAGGCATAGGCTTGACATATTTCTGACTTATTTGGCTTAGCATTTGATAATTTTCAGTTTGTTATAATCCTCCATTGTCCCATGGTGTCCACCAGAAAAACAGAAGTAGAACTGTGTATTGGGTCATAGAGTGCAATCCAGTAATCCCTGTGTCACATTAGAAATGTCTCCTGTAAATTTCTCTTTTATTTCCTCAGATGATGGGATGAGATGAGAGCCGTACCCAAGCTGTGCAAGTATATTGTGCTAATTCCAGAGTGTTTCTTCACCTGTTCTAACAATCCCTAGGCTTAGGCCTGGAAACTTCTAGCCACCATACAATATAATCTTCCAAGATGACTGACTCAAACTGGCTTCTCTCAATGTCTGGCTAAATTTCTCTGCTTAACCTCAAACTAACTCTGGCAATCTGTTCGAATCTTCTCTCTTCTTCTCATTATCTGGCTCATTCTGTCTTTACCTGCAACCTGTGTCTGTCAAACTGTCCCATAAAACTGCCTCCTCTTCTCTATGTCTCTCTCTGTCTCTGTCTCTCTGTCTCTCTCTGTCTCTCTGTCTCTCTCTGTCTCTGTCTCTCTGTCTCTCTCTGTCTCTCTGTCTCTCTCTGTCTCTGTCTCTGTCTCTGTCTGTCTCTCTGTCTGTCTCTCTGTCTCTCTCTCTCTCTCTCTCTCTCTCTCTCTCTCTCTCTCTCTCTCTCTCTCTCTCTCTGTCTCTCTCCCCTCCCTCCCTCCACTGCTCACTTAAGTCACCTCTCATTCCTGTGTATTCTCATGAGAGTTGGGCATATCCTATCTGACTCATTCTGTCACATCTTTCTCTGATTCATCATTTTGTCTGCCTCTCAATGAGAAACATGGCTGCTTCCTTCTACAAACCAACTTTAATTTGAAGGTGTGTACTAAGGATGTTACTATATACCAATCAGAGGGATTGAACATGTATCATTCCAGCAGGATCACACAGGTCTTTGGGTGTGATCCCTTGCCAGAACAGCCTTGCTGCTGGATTAAAATTCTTCTACAGTCTCATGTATGCCTTCCTTGAGTCCTGCACCAATTTAGGACAGAGCATTCCTCTATGAAAAGTTTAGCCCCTGCTATATAAACCATTAGTGGTCTTCCCAAGCAGTTTTGAAGTCTTTAATGATGGTGTCTAAGATGTGCTTTAAAGGAACTGAGCTGGGACAGACAATATCATTAACAAATATGATTTGTAGTAAATAGTCTAAAAATGGATGAAATTTAATTTGAACACTGCTGAGGGACACAGAAACAATGCACACCTTTTACTATTTCAGTGAGCCACACACTATCTTCTTGGTCAGTGACTACAATAGCTCTCTATATACCTGCACAACAGCACCTCCCCAGGTTTAAAGTCCAACTGGGGATTACTAAGTGATATAAAAGAAAAAAATAATCAAGGCCTCAATGACAGGGATAGAACCTGGAGAACAATACACTAAACAAAATAAGTCAGGCACATAAAAACAAGTTCTGCATGACCTAATGTGAGCATGGAAACAAGGTTGTGCCTGCAGCATCATGGAGCAGAAAGGTGATTACAAGGGGCTAGTTGGGCAACTGTGTGTCAAAGGTACAAAATTTCCATTAGAAGAATACACTAGTCAACTTTCTGATATCTGAGCTAATCAACTAATAAGGAGGAAGACTTGTTTCAGCTCACAATTTCAAAGACTTTTAGTCCATAATCTTGAATTTCTCTTGCCTTGGGCATGTGGTAGCATAATATAGCAGAGTGAGGACACATGACAGAGGAGACATTTCACCTCACAGAGGCCTGGAGGCAAAGAGAGAAGAGAAAGAGCAAAGCTTCCAGTACCTTCAATAGCCTGTTCCAATGACCTAACTCACTCCCACTGTACCCTGCCTCCTAAAGGCTCCATCATCTCCTAGTAATGCCAAAAGGCTAGAGACCAAATCCTCAGCCTGTGGGCTCTGAAAAAGCACCCAATACCTAATCTATAGCAAAGATGAGTACAATCTGGAGACCAAAAAATATTATATTATGTACTTGAGATTTACTGAGAAAGAGAGAGAGAGAGAGAGAGAGAGAGAGATTTATAAAAGATGATTAGGCACAGTATGTTATTTATTTAGGTAGGAAAACCATTTCACACTATGCATGCATATCTAAACATCATGTTGTTTACTTTAAATATATAGTTTTATTTATCAGATAAATTAAAAGATTGTGCTGAAGAGGGGAAACTGTTACCCAGGGATGGGTTGTACGAACAATGCAGCAAAAGGAGACACTCTGAACAGGAAGTCTGAGGAAAAGGGAGAGGTGCACCTTGCCTTAGCCTGTGATCTGGAGAGAGACCTGGCTGGTGAATTCTGTCATGAGCAAGCTTAGCAAGGCAAGACTGGTCACAGTGTAGGTCAGAAATTCTCTCAGGGAAGTGATATGGAAGTGAACCTTAAACCGTGTGGTTGGATTTCTGGGGTGTTGAGAGTACTGACAGGGATGTCCAGCAGTGTTGAGGCTCAGAAAAAGCAAGGGATATTAGTCCATGATCAGGCCTTTGGCTAGAGAACAGAGAGCACACTGAGAACCAGGTCTGGCAAGGCATGCAGATCTGATTTTCAGGACTTCAGAGTCAGGAGGTATTGGAAATCAAGCAGTGGAAAGCTGCATTTGTCCTAAAGCAAGATGCTTCTAACATGACCTATTTAGTAATATGACTTAGCTTTTTTAAACCATTAATGCAGTATGAGGAAAAGTGATTATTCTGCTTCCCAAATCTCTAACATCAGAGGTTTCCCAAAGGCACAGTTAGTGTAGAAAATGCCAGAAGCAATTCTTGTTCTCTTTTATGTTCTGCTTGTGGTGATGGATTAGGTATTCCGAGAGGTCATTGATATCACTAAGTTGCCTGGAGAAAGGAATTGGAGTCTGATCCCATACCATTACTTACTGGGAGACAATCATTTTCTGTCATAGGAAACAGAGATGCTTCTGTTATCTGCAGGGGCCACACCACACTCCAGGAGGTCTATGTAAGACATCGCCTCTCAGGGCAATCACTATAGGGACTGCTTCAGCTGTACAACGTATTAAAAAAGTTTAAAATACAAGACAGAGTAAACCTTAAAACTCAAAAGGTGGTTTATCCCAAGTAGGCTTTAGCTGGGCGCTGCGACTCCAGGCAATGTGCTGGCATTGTTCCACTCTGCTGAAATTACTCAGCTGCAGAAATAAATTTGTCCAAAGCTAGACTTTCATGTATTTATCACCATGACAGGTTGTGAACATTACAAATGTATGCTCTTATATTTTCCTAGTTATGGTTTTAATATAAGCATTGGTTTCTGATCAAGAGCTCTGTTTTTCCCCTTGAACACACTAGTCCTTGTAAAATACACTTAAAAAGCTCTAATTGGTTTTATGAGATATTGTGAATGGACAAGAGGTCACAGTGATATTTTGAGTTGGAGAATACTAGGTTAAAAGAGCATTAGCATCCCACACAGCCCTGTCCTCCATTCTCTGGTTTTCTTTTTGTTGATGCTGTTGTTGTTGCTGTTTCATTGTCTTGCAAGATGGAGTCTTACATAGCATAGCCAGGCCTTGAATCCACTACTTAGCTGAGGTTTGCCTTAAACATTTGACCTTCCTGTCTCTTCCTCGGAAGCACTGAGATTTCAAGTATGCACCACAACACCCAACACTAGTCTCTGCCGTCCTTTTTCTTTGACATTATATTGTTTAGTAGTATTTAAACTGACCTTTTCAGTAGCTGTCAAATTATGACCCAACTAAAACAGCCAAAACAAATTTAGGTTAAATCATAGTCCTATGAGCTTCTTCATTAAGACTAAATAAAACTGAATATGTGCCACTAAGAAAGAGAAAACTTTTCTCTAGAACTAAGAGTATTGGGCTAGTGATATGTCTCCACAGGTAATGACACCTGGGGCCAAGCCTGACAAATTGAGTTCAAGCCCCAGGACCCCATGTCAGAAGGAAAGAAAAGACTCCAGTTAGTTGTGCTTTTGGATGTCTGCATATGTTCTCTCTCTCTCTCTCTCTCTCTCTCTCTCTCTCTCTCTCTCTCTCTCTCTCTCTCTCTCTCTCTCTCTCACACACACACACACACACACACACACACACACACTACTAATTTTTTATGTCTTTATATGTATGTCTATGTGTATGCATGTGTGAATATATGCCATGTGTACGTAAATGCCCCTGGAGGTCAAAAGAAGCTGTCAGGTCCTCTGGTACTGAAGTTACAAGTGTGTGGAATGGATGCTGAGAACCAAATTGATTTCCTCTGAGAGAACAGGTAATCTTAACTTCTGAGCTATTTTATAGCCCCTATATATTATTTATTAATTATTCTAACAGAAACACTTGAAATTTAGAAAGTAATGTACAGAACAATGATACCATGTATATAAGAGAAAAACAAAAATACACAAAGATTTATGTGCATATATATGTACAAAAGGATAAAATATTCCTGGGTGCATAAACAAAATAATCTGTTGTTTAACTGAGGAGAGGACATGTCATACTTGAGGGTTAGAAAGATTTTACCTTTCTGGAGTTTAACTTCTTGAGTTCTTTGTATATATTGGATATTAGCCCTCTGTCGGATGTAAGGTTGGTAAAGATCATTTCCCAGTTAGTTGGTTTCCGCTTTGTCTTTTTGACAGTGTCTTTTGCCTTGCAAAATCTTTGTAATTTAATGAGGTCCCATTTGTCTATTCTTGATCTTAGAGCATAAGCTATTGGAGTTCTGTTCAGGAAATTCTCCCCTGTGCCCATATGTTCAAGGTTCTTCCCTAGTTTCCTTTCTATTAGTTTCAGTGTGTCTGGTTTTATGTGGAGATCTTTGATCCACTTAGAATTGAGCTTAGTGCAAGGAGATAAGAATGGGTCAATTTGCATTCTTCTGCATGTTGACCTCCAGCTGAGCCAGCACCATTTGTTGCAAAGGCTATCTTTTTTCCACTGGATGGTTTTAGCTCCTTTGTCAAAGATCAAGTGACCATAGGAGTGTGGATTCATTTCTGGGTCTTCAATTCTGTTCCATTGATCTACATGTCTGTTACTGTACCAATACCATGCGGTTTTTAACACTATTGCTCTGTAGTACAGCTTGAGGTCCGGGATACTGATTCCCCCAGAGGTTCTTTTACTCTTGAGAATAGTTTTAGCTATTCTGGGTTTTCTGTTATTCCAGATGAATTTTTGAATTGCTCTTTCTAACTCTATGAAGAATTGAGTTGGAATTTTGATGGGGATTGCATTGAATCTGTGTATTACTTTTGGTAAGATGCTCATTTTTACTATATTAATCCTGCCAATCCATGAGCATGGCAGATTTTTCCATCTTCTGAGGTCTTCTTCAATTTCTTTCTTCAGAGACTTGAAGTTCTTGTCATACAGGTCTTTCACTTGTTTGGTTAGAGTCACGCCAAGATACTTAATATGGTTTGTGGCTATTGTGAAGGGTATTATTTCTCTTACTTCTTTCTCAGCCTGCTTATCCTTTGAGTATAGGAAGGCTTCTGATGGGTACAGAGCTAAACAAAGAGTTCTCACCTGAAGAATATCTAATGGCTGAGAAGCACCTAAAGAGATGTTCATCATCCTTAGTCATTAGGGAAATGCAAATCAAAACAACCCTGAGATTCCATCTCACAGCAGTCAGGATGGCTAAGATCAAAAACACAGGAGACAGCAGTTGTTGGCGAGGATGTGGAGAAAGAGGAACACTCCTCCACTGCTGGTGGAATTGCAAGCTGGTACAACCACTCTGGAAAGCAGTCTGGCAGTTCCTCAGAAAACTGGGCATGACACTCCCGGAGGATCCGGCTATACCACTCCTGGGCATATACCCAGAGGCTTTACCTGCATGCAATAAGGACACATGCTCCACTATGTTCATAGCAGCCTTATTTATAATAGCCAGAAGCTGGAAAGAACCCAGATGTCCCTCAACGGAGGAATGGATTCAGAAGATGTGGTATATCTACACAATGGAATACTACTCTGCAATTAAAAACAATGAATTCACGAAATTCCTAGGCAAATGGTCAGATCTTGAAAATATCATCGTTAGTGAGGTAACCCAATCACAAAAGAACACACATGGTATGCAGTCACTGATAAGGGGATATTGACCCAGAATCTCGGAATACCCTAGACACAATCCGCATATCAATAAATTTCTAAGAAGATGGAAGGAGAGACCCCTGATCCTGGAAAGATTGGATGTAGGGGAACACCAGGACAGAGTAACGAGAGGGGGTTGAATGGAGAAAAGAGGGAGGGAAGGGGGCTTATGGGACTTTCGGGGAGGGAGGAAACGGGAAAGGGGAAATGATTTGGAATGTAAATTAAAAAAAATAAAATAAAATAAATAAAAAAAAAGATTTTACCTTATCACAGTTTAAAATTGTTTAGTTAATTTCTTTTACTAGAGGCAGGCGGATTTCTGAGTTCGAGGCCAGCCTGGTCTACAGAGTGAGTTCCAGGACAGTCAGGGCTATACAGAGAAACCCTGTCTCAAAAAACCAAAACAAACAAACAAACAAACAAATAATTTCTTTTATTTTTGAGATTATAGTATAATCTCAAAAAGGAAACCTTCCCTTTCCTACCTTCAACCTTCCCAAATCTCCCTCTTTGCTCTTTAAAATCCATGGCCTCTTTTTCATTAATTGTTATTACATACATATGTGTAAATGAATATATATAAATATATATAGGAATATATATATATACAAATGCATAAGTACAACCTGCTCAGTCTGCAGACTGTTTCCCTTCTGTCAATTTTCACGGCTGACCATTTGATAACCAGTTGATTTGCTCTTCCTTGGGAAAGATTATTTCTCCAGCTCTCAGCCTTCCTTAACTGGCTGTAGTTCTATATTTATCACTGAAGTCTCAGGAGCTTCTGTCCTGCACCATCCACTTTCAGGAGAGTATGTCTATCACTGTTGTTCTCCTCCAACTCATGTCCAGGAAGTCATGTTGATGAGAGTTTAATAGCCTTTGGTATTTCATTAGGTTCCAGTACCAGGCACAATTTCCTAATAGTAGATCATGTCTTAAGTTCAATTAGAGAACTGTTATATGTGTACCATTGCCACAACATAATGTCACACCAGTCATAGTTGTAGTTCATAGTATCATCGTTGGGTAGGACTGTTCACTGCTTTGCTCCTGTGGAAGCTTGCACAGAACCCTCTGGTACCATGAAATCTAAGCCTCAGGGAGGGTCCCTTCAGGTCAGACCCAGCTCCTGAATCTCTGGGCCTTGAGTTTGAAGTTCATGGTATCTTCAGAAATAGCAACTTACCTTCTACTTTAAAGGGTCTAACCAAGAGCAGTTACAATAGGTTGTATGTTTTGGGAGTCTCTTAGACAACAACTTAGAAGAGACCTGTCATGTCTGGTGCTGGAGTTTTGTTAGATGACCTTTGTCTCTTGAGGGGTGCATTGTTAGTCCAGACTGAAAAATTCTTTAAAATATATATACATATTTATGCACTGACTTATGTACATCATGGGTGTTTTTTAGCAAATAGCTAGTAGTATGATTCCTAATGACTTTGCCAGGCACACTTACTGTGGTTTTGCTTTTTCTGTATTTATCTCTCTCCTCTCTCTAACTAGAGGCTCTTCACTCAGTTTCCCTTTTTCACCACATTTTCTTTTTTTTTATTTTATTTATTTATTTTTTTATTTTCTAAGGTTTTTTTTTATTTACATTCAAAATCATTTCCACTTTCCCGTTTCTCCCTCCCCGAAAGTCCCATAAGCCCCCTTCCCTCCCTCTTTTCCCCATTCAACCCCCTCTCGCTTCTCTGTCCTAGCATTCCCCTACATCCAGTCTTTCCAGGACCAGGGGTCTCTCCTTCCATCTTCTTGGAAATCTATTGATATGCGAATTGTGTCTAGGGTATTCCGAGATTCTGGGTTAATATCCCCTTATCAGTGACTGCATACCATGTGTGTTCTTTTGTGACCACGTTTTTCTTAAGAATTAGAAGTGTTAACTGGGGATATCGCTCAGTGGTAAAGTCTTACCTACAGTGCTCAAGGCTCTAGATTCCATCCCTAGTCCTGAAATAGATGAAAGAAAAACCTCAAAGGCCCTGTGCTCTAAATGGAGAAGAAAAATCCCCTTGTGAGGTTGCTACAAATCTCTCCAATTCAACTTTCTAATTTACACTTGCAAAACATATGAAGTTAAAGGATTTATTACATTCACACACCTGTAGAGAGGGACACTGCATACCATGGAGGGCATTGTGGAAAGAATGCAAGAAATCAGCTCACCCAAAAGGTAGGAGCTACCACATCAAGGAACATGGACAAATGCATTTCTTGGCATCCTGGATAGAGGACAAGCCAAGAACATGAGGGAATGTTACTAATGGATCAGAGTGTCACCAGGTCACGGTGAAGGGAAAGCAAGAAGAGGAACTCGTGGTCTGGGCCTATCTTATCACTCTGATGCACCTGCTTGTCTTTGTGGGTTTGCTAATGTCTTGACGTGGGAAAAGGGGTAGAGATATTGGCAATTTTAAAAATTTCACAAATTGGCAATTCAGACCCTTATAGTATAGACTGAAGACAGCAGCAGGTCAGGAATAGCAGATTGAAGATGGGGAATGGAAGTGTGTCAGGTTGCACAGACACATCGTGGAGGTGGCAGAAGATCTCCTGGTATTCCTCTCTGAAGGTGGTAGTTTAGATGGTGGCATAACAGGGTGGGCCTCAGTCAGTAAAAGCCTATAGAACTGGGCCCAGACCTGTATACCCACAGTGGCCTTCTCAAGTTCGCCAACCCTCGAACAATACTATGGTTTATATTATTTTGTCTCCAAAACTCATGTGTCATTATGAATCTGTATAATAGTAAGAGGTGATGGATCTTTCAGAGGTAAATAGGTCACAGAGGCTCCACCTTTATCAAGAACTTAATATAATTTCCATGAGAGTGAGTTCCATATCTCAAGAGTAAATTGTGATAAACTGAGTCCAACTTCCTTGGCTTCTTTCCCACCATGTAGACTCTGATGCTAGTTTGTTCTTTTGCCCATCACCAAAAGCTAGAAAAAACGCTGACCCGCACGCAAACTGTGAGCTAAATTTTAAAATAATTAATTACAATATTTATTCTATTAAAAATAGCACTCAACCCCTTTGAGCGCTCATATTGAGAAGACCCCCTCTTCTGGACTCCCAAAGGGCTTTCTTCTGGAGCTGAGTCAGTGAGGGTTTCCACACAACCACTTCATGGTGTAGATGCACCTATGGCCTCTAGGGTGCATGTGCAGGTAGGCACATCTCTGATGAGCCTGCTAAGCATGGTGACCCTAGTGGGGTAGCCTCACTGTGGCACCACACTCCTGTCAGCAGGCTTTGCAAGCCAAGCTGAACCCACCAGCAGTCACCCTCGATGGACACGGTGGTGCCTAGGAAGGCTGCCCCACTGCACACCCCAACGAAACACGGGCAGAGAGTATGAATGAGAAGTACAGGGCCCAGAACTTGGACAAGAAGGGGCGGGGCCAGCTGTGATCTAGGCAGTCAGAAAAACAGACCAATGAGGTACCCAGTATTACCCATGCACTAGAACACCACTGTCTGGAAGGCTTCAGCACTGAGTGTCTGTGGTCCTATGTTGCATCTCACCGCTGCCTTATAGGAACTCCACTTGGGCAGGCGAAACGGGAGATATTAGACTGCACTAACCCTACACTATCATCAGGTGCTGGGCTTGTGGGAAGCGCCAACATACTGTTCAGGGGGTGGGAAAATGTAGACTGACCTGAGGGCCTCAGGCCGAGTGGGAAATAACACAGGCTGAGACCAAAGCTGGGGTTCCCTGACTCTCCAGCATCTAGTCACTGCTGGAAATTTCTTAGAGTCAGGAACGGGGGAGGGGGGACACAGGCCTGCAAACTGTGAAGAGGAACTTGGGCCAGGGGTCCCCAAACTCCTGGACACCAGATGCCCCTGGAAGTCATGGAGAACTCAAGGACAGAGGGGACCCTAGGGCTGAGAACAAGCCCAGGGCCGGGGGATAAGGAACTCTAGGTTACCTCATCAGCGGTTGTCCCTAGCTTAGCAGAGATTGTCTGGGAGCACCAAGGGGCCTTCTGAAGGAGTCTTAGGTGGTGTGGCTCTATAGAAGAAGGCTTTCTTCATGCTCCCCCTGAAGGTTCTTGATGAAAGAGACAGTCTTCGGTTCCAAACTGTTTATTGATTGTTCAGTGTGGAAAACGGTACATACCACCTTCTCAGGGTGGACCAGAGATTATATACCTTTTCCAGGAAGAAATGTCTAAGAAGAGAAGCTTATTGGCTAAACCTTCAGGGCCCATCTAGATGACTCATTAGCATGGAAAACTCTGTTCTGATCTACACTTGACCATAGGTCACATTTCTATATAGGGAGTGTGGCCATATGACAGAGGCCTGGTTGGAAGCAGGTGAAGCTCCTATCATCCTCTGGTGTGAGGTACTGGTGCTTTCAACCCACTCAACCTTACCAAGGTTCCTGGCACTGTCCACTGCCCCACAAGTATCTAATGGGGATCCCTACACATAGTAGACTATCAGTCACCATGCCCACTTCATGGGGTAATGATGAAAATATATGTGGTCACAATGATACCTCAGGCGTAGGTCACAGACAGGAAGAGGAAACACATGAGCCTAGGAGGCCAGTGGGTCAGCCAGGGCTAGTAGGCTGATCTCCAAAGATGAGACTATCAGAGGAAGAGCATGAGTTCCAGGAAAGCAGGGTGGGATCTCTCCAAGGACCACATGGAATTGCAGCAGAGAGACAAATGCAGAGCAGTGATGCTAACAAAACAAAATTCAGATTATGCCAGTCCCTAGCCCCTGCCTGCCATGAAGCGAGGCTTGGTGGGGGCAGATATGTGAGTGTGTGTGTCGGGGATGTGGGTGTGGATGTATACTGGAGTGGTGCCCTCACAGATCCTCTTGGGAGCTCTTACACCACCAGGAATAACTGTAGAACAGCTAAACATGCACACACACACACACACACACACACACACACACACACCTGGTGTTACCTGTAAGGCTTAGTGTCCATTCCTAACCACATACTTCGCTTTGGAGCCTGCAATATAACTGTCCTGCATGGGAGTGGCAAGGTAGACAGGCTGAACAACGAACTGCCCCGTTAGCCAGGAAAAAGTTTTCATGCAGGGTGGCACAGTGATAGAGTAGCTGGCCTTTCCAACCTCCTGGTCAAGAGGAAAATTCAGAACCCATCTCTAGGGATAAAGGAAGACCCTGGAGTTCCTGGGGATCAGAAGATGAGGCTTTCAACATTAGCTATTCCCAATTGTACCTATCAGCCAAGTACCCAAACACAGGTGTGACAATGGTGGAACTGGAAAATAAGCATACCTCTGCTGTCTGGGAGGATGGCCCCCATGGTGAGGTGGTCCCTCTAGTTCTGAAGACTGTTTCAGCATGGCACCTCCACTATGAGGGTTGAATGACCCAGAGATAAACGTGCAATATACTATGAACCCTTCTGGTCCTGGATCCTGGATTTTGTGGGTTTGGGATACCCCATGGACACCAGTAACCCTGTATGATCAGGCACTGTGTCCCCCACTGGCAGAGCAAAACAACATCAGAAGGACAAAGCAGCAACCTACAGAATGGGAAAAGATTTTTAACCAACCACACATCTGATAGAGTGCCAATATCCAAAATATATGAAGAACTCAAGAAACTTGATATTTAAAAAAAGATAAGTAACCCAATTTTAAAAATGGGGTACAAATCTAAACGGAATTCTCAAGAGAAGAAAGTCAAATGACTGAGAAACACTTAAAGAAATGTTCAACACCCTTAGCTATCAGGAAAATGCAAATCAAAACTACTTTGAGATTTTATCTTCCACCTATCCAAATGGCTAAGATCAATAACATAAGTTACAGCTCAGGCTAGTGAGAACAGAGCAAGAGAAATACTCCTCCATCACTGGTGGGAATACAAACCTGTACGGCCACTATGGCAGTTCCTCAGGAAGATAAAAATTGATTGGCACAAGATCCAGCTATACCACATTTGAGCACTTACCCAAAGGATGCTTCATCCTGCCACAGGAGCACTTACTCAGCTATTTCATTGCTGCTCTATTCTTAATAGACAGAAATTAGAAACAACCTATTCCCCAACAGAAGAATGGATGAATTAAATGTAGTACATTTACACAATGGAGTATCATTCAGCCATTTTAAAAATAACATCAAGAGATTTGCAGGTACATGTGTGGAAGTAGAAAAAAATCATCCTGAGTGAGGTAACCCAGACCCCAAAAGATACATATTGTATATACTGCTTATATGCGGCCATTAAATAAATAGTAATCAAGCTATAATCCATAGACCCAAAAAAGACAGGCATAAAAGAAGGAACTGAGGGGTAGGGGCGCATGGATCTCCCTGGGAAACTGGAAAATAGAATAGAGTTTATGAGTGGAATGGATCATGGGCTGAGAGGTGATGGATAAGAAAGGAGGATGGTTGAAAGGCAAATGGGGAAATGGGCTTGAAGGAGGGGAAGCTAGAATTGAAGTGGAATGGAGAGAGAAAGGGGACTCAGAGTCAGGTGTAGGGAAGGACAAGAAAGAAGGCTAGATGGTCATGAAAATGAATGGAAACCTGCAACTGACAGGAGTGAGAAGGTGGGGAGCATCTCCAGGATGAGAAAGAGACCTAGGATAAGGGAAGCACCCAAGAATCAATGGGGACCACTTTAGCTGTGACTCACTACACTGGGGATATGGAACCAGAAGAGGCTACCCCCTGTAGCCAGGCAGGAACCCCAGTGGATCAATAGAGACCAACCCACCCACAAAATATTCAAGACAAATTTATCCTGTCTACAAGAAATGGAGGCATGGGGGATGGAGCAGAGAATGAAATGGCTCTTAATGACACTTCAAAAAGAAACGGGGAAAGGAAAGAATAAGAAAGAAAAGAAAAAACTAGGATCTTCATATACCAGAGTTCTAGTGTGCATGTACTTACTGTACAAGATTTGTTATCTTGTCTGAATTTTAGCTGCTGTGTTGTGCAAGGTAAACTCAACAGAGTCTAGAAGGTCCAACGTGATCCTGAGCTGTTTCCTTCTGTAGATAAAGCTCCCACTTAGCCCCAACCTCCAAAAGGGAAGCCCCTGCTGCATTAATATACACTAAAGTTAGGAAGAACAACCTGGATGAAGATGTGCACATATGGAGCCTTTTCTTTATAATGAGTACTGCAGATATCTGCAACTCTCCTTAAAAGTCAAAGAAAATGGTTTTTTTGAGAGTTTACACCTCTAAGCAAAATTAAAGGCAAACCCCCATGGCCTGGTTCCTGGCAGACAGGGGTAACTGCTGCTTGTTACAAACTGGTAAATCAAATCAAAACCATGTGCTCCTTAAACTTCTCCTGCCTTTTAAGGTAGGTGCTTCTTGCCTAGAAAGAGATCTGAATTATAAGTGATAACTACTTGAAGGTGCAAGAAAGATATGATCCAATTATCTTGGTTATTATACATACATATATATAGATAGATAGATATAGATATAGATATGCTCTTGCTTCACTGCTGCCTATGAATGAGAATAAGCTAAATTTAAGCACATGTTTTTCTTACTCTAAAAAGGTGAGGTACAGAAACATTGCTAACATAAACCAGCATAAATTTACTAAAATGAGCCATGAAAAATCTTAACAAAAGAAGAAACTAGCTGGTGATTTTAATAGTACTCAAATCTCTGCCATTTCTCAATTCTATTCTTGTCCTAGCAGGGAAGTGGATGAACTATAAAGAAGTATAAGTGAGAATAAATGAATCTTCACCAGCAACCTGGCTCTTTCCATGACAACAGCCAGATAAATTAACATCTTTGGCCAATTCAAGCAACTGAATTCCAGAAATATAGTTACTCCTCTAATCTTGGTCCTAATATTTCCCATAAGCCTCTTAAACAGCAAATAAATACTCCTATCTCCAGACATTCATATCACAATGACACAGAAATTCACACTGGAAGTTATTTTGCTGTGGTGGTTGTTAGGAGTGTTCTTTTGTGCTGGAGCGATGGCTCAGTGGTTAAGAGCACTTGCTGTACTCCAGAAGACCTAGATTCAATTCCCAGCACTCACAATCATATTTGTAAGTTCAATTCCACAGGATTCTATACCTGCTTCTGGTCTCCAAGGACATCAGACACATGGTTCACATATATACATGCAGACAAACATTGATACAAATAAAATAAAAACAATTTTTTTAAATATTTTCTCTCTTGTAATCCTACTTCAGGGGAAGTGGAGGGAAGATATGATCAATATGCAATGTATACAGGAATGAAATGTCCAAGAATGAATAAATAGAATAAAAATAAATAAAAGATATCTTTCAAAAGGAAAAAAAAATAGAATAAGTATTCCTAATACTGACAACCTATGTTATCATCATCTTATGAAAAATTTATTTATAAGGACCTTCTTGTCTATGACAAAGTTGCTAAAGAGGATGTGGGACTATCAGGAAATGAAGAAAGTGTACAAGAAGAGGACGTGTTGGCCTCAAACACAAACAGCCTGCTGGCCGTTTCTGCTAGCCCCAACAGTGAGAACCTAAATCACCGGTCAGTTCATGCACCGAGCCTTAGCACAAGTGTGGCTTCCAGAGTAAAACCTGGCCATTTCCACTGTCATGCCCAGAAAACCAAAAATGCACAACTCTTGTCTTGCTGACAATGGGGCACTCACCAACTGAAAACATGTGCATTACAGGCTTCCTTCTGATTTGCACAGACCTCAGGTAGGACTCTGGATCATATATATAAAACATGAGCAATGCTTTGTCCAATCACATTCATTTTACACTGACATCATATAAGGGACAATTTCGAGGGCCAGGCTGCATCTTCACTGAGACAAACATGTCTCCCGTGACTTGATCCCTCATTATTCCTTAAGCAGGAAGAGTGATGTGCAGGCAGCTTCTGATTTTCCCCAGGCATAGAAGTCACAAGTTAATCAATGACACTGGCCACTGTTGACAGTGACTTTCTTTCCAGGGGACACTTAGAGATGCAGACACGGACATGCATTAGATTGTTCTATTCCTCCATTCAGACATGGACCCAGCAGAGCTCTATCCTGCAGCAACCACTCCTAACAACATTGTTCATTTTGAATAGAATCCTTAACTCTAAAGTGAGTACTGATTGGGGAATTTGACAAATTTAAGGAGAAACAGTAAAATCTGAATAGAAAACTATCATACAGTGTTCAGAGTCATTATCCCATCAAAACAGCTGTTCTGTGCAGCTTCCAGACAAGTTTGAGTAATACATTACGTCAGGCTGGTCTGAAGCTCGCTCTGAGTAAAGCATTCTTCATGATACCTATGTAAACACAGAGACTTCCTCATCTATCAGCAACACTTTCAAGAGAAGAGTTCTCTCCTAGAGGCTGTCCAGGAAGTAAATTTCTTTGGACCTTATCATCCTGGCCCAGCATACCACAAGTAAACTTACTTGCATGCAGAAAATTCAGTATGGAAGTGCAAACTGAATGCTAATCAATGCTTACAATGCAACCGCGTGGAAATCTTTCAAGGGCCTCAAAATAATATGTTGTGTAATAAATTGATATTTTTTGATATATCAATTCCAATTTGTGTCATTCTTTCAAAGAAAACAATCAAAGATGTGCCAAAGAGGTTTGCTAGAAAGATTGCTACTATGGAGTTGGTGACTTACCCCAAAAAATAAACTATCTAGAAACAAATCTATATGAGATTCTTACATAATTTATGGTGAAACTACATTGACAATATTTTACTGTCAATTAAATAGAATTAAGTACTTGGGAGTGATGGTTCATGTCTATCACAACCAACACTCAAAAAGTAGGCATAGAAGGATCACAAGTTCAAAACTAACCTGGGATACCCAGTGAGAGCTTTTTTCTAAAAATAATAAACAATAGTATTAATTATATCCACAAATAAACAGTCTTTATAATACCACATTGGGGGAGGGTGGTTTTTTGTTTTTGTTTTTAAGTTTATCCAGGATGGCATGATGGTACACACCTATGATTTCATAAGTTGGAGTGATGGGAGATTCATAGATTTGAGGCTTACCTGGGCTACACAGTGAAACCCTTATAAATACACACACACACACACACACACACACACACACACACACCATGCAGTATACCAACCATAGAGAGAATAAGAACAGAGAAGGCACCCTTGGGCTGAGAGGCACTTCATGTAAGAAACAGAACAACCAAGCACCTTTGAGACTCCTTATCTCTTTGTTTTTACACTTCTCAGTAATCTACAACTAATATGTGTTCATTTCATAGTCACATGAAGACACTTCTAAACCATGAAGTAAATTGGAGCACTCAGGTATCATTTACTGGAGGTTTTGTGCTCCAGAGGAACAAAGGCGGCGTGCAAATTAAGATACTTGGGTACCAGCTTTGTGTTTATCAGAACTGTATGCTGTTACTAACCTGCTGTGTTGCTAGGGATTATGTTTCTGTTTGCTAAGTGATTGAGACAGGAAAGGTTTTCCAGGAAGCTATGGTTGAGTTGCCAGGAGAGTGAAACTAGGAGCTGAGTGATGAGGTTTTTGTTCAAGAGATAAAATGCAGCCCACAACACCAAGTATTGTGGAGACACTGTGCTAAGAATTCCTGGGAATAAGAACCAACAAGGGCTGACATAATAAAGGCAGAGAAAATGTCAGTCAGCCCATGCCTCCAGGTGCTGTGGGCATCGGCGCCCTGTTGGCAGGGTCTAGTGGATGATGCAACACCTAAGAAAGCCAAATGCCCACCCCAATCCCCATGCGTGCTGCAGTGGCACGCAAGAAGAGAGACATTTATGATGTGTGAGGCACTGGGCCTCTGCGTTCCAAGTGTTAGGATTGAAGGTATGAACCACCGTGTTCAGACTTGATGAGGTTCTTAGAAGCACCAGAACATTGAATTCATTAAACTAACAGTGTGAGTTTCACTTTAGACTCAGAAATTAAGCCCATGACCATGAATCTCGGGTTCCTGTCTACAGATTGCAAGTGAAGTGCATTAGGCTTCTTTTTTTTTATTAGATATATTTTTATTTACTTTTCAAATGATTTCCCCTTTCCCGGTTACCCCCACACACACAGAAAGTCCCATAAGCCATCTCCCCTCCCCCTGTTCCCCAATCAACCCCCTCCTGCTTCCCTGTCCTGGTATCCCCTACACTGCTGCCTCAAGCCTTTCCAGGACCAGGGCCCTCTCCTCCCTTTGATGTCCAACAAGATCATCCTCTGCTGCCTATAGGTCTGGAGCCATGGGTAACACCATGTGTACTATCTGGTTGATATTTTTGCCTCTGGGAGATCTGGGAGTACTGGGTGGCTCATATTGTTGTTCCTCCTATGGCTCTGCAAACCCTTCAACTCCTTGGGTCCTTTCTCTAGCTCCCCCATTGGGGACCCTGTGCTCAGTTCAAGGGCTGGCTGAGAGTGTCCCCCTCTGTATTTGTCATGCACTAGCAGAGCCTCCCAGGTGACAGCTATATCCAGCTCCAGTCAGCAAGTACTTGTGGCATTGATAATAGTGTCTGGGTTTTGTAACTGTATATGGGATGGGGTAGTCTCTGGATGGTCTTTCCCTCAGACTCTGCTCCATACTTTGTATCTCCTTCTGTGGGTATTTTGTTCCCCCTTCTAAGAAGGACCAGTTTCATACTTTGTTCTTCCTTCTTCTTGGGCATCATTTGATATGTGAATTGTGTTACTGTAGGAAACACGTGAATTAGCAAAGACTCAACTGTTGGCCTGGGGTTAGGTTCCTGTGTACCTTGCTCAGAATCTTGGGGTCAACTAGTAAATATATAATCTTGGTTTATGATCAGCTTTGTTGAAAGACACTGGACTGAACTGGACTGGACTGGACTGGACTGGACTGGACTGAACTAGACTGGACTGGACTGGACTGAACTAGACTGGACTGGACTGGACTAGACTGGACTGGACTAGACTGGACCAGGAATGAAGCTCCTTATTGTAGCATTTGTTTGGTGTGTATGAGATGTTGGCTTCAAGTTCTGGGCCATCGAACACAGTAAAATAAAATATGCCATATTTACTAAACATATATTCATTGGCATTAATCTTACAGCTGTCGGTGCTATAACTCCTGTCTGTACCCAGATTATCTACTGCACATCTCAGCTTCCTACACTTGGGAATGCTAGCTGACCCTTCACCACTATACTTAGCAGCCATTTTAGATAGCAGAAATCACCATCATAAAGCAAAAAAATGTGAAAATGAACACAAATCACATTGTCAGTAGGACCCATGTTCACAAATGAGAGCTGAGCAGGGAAGGCAGGGTACTTTTTGTTTTGCTTCAGCTGTGAATATGCACTCACACTCTTTAACATACACTTAACCTTTCTGCTGTTCTGCATGAGTCTGCAAATGAGTGGAAAAATTGCCATGAGTCAAAAAGTCTCATTGACTTTGGGATTACACAGACAAACAGGTAAATTTGCAAATTCAAAAGCCATGAGTAGTGAGGGCTAATTGTAACAAAGGAATGACCCTTCAGTCATGGTGGAAACAAATGAAATAACCTATGACATGCATTTAACTTATGAACATATGTTCCAGATGTGGGCCGGGTAGGAACTGCTTTGGCAAGTCCTTTGGAGTCCTATGAAGCTGCTAACTGTATGACAATTCACACTGCCAGATATTGCAAATAGAAACTCTAGGAAAAAATGAATCATTCATGTTCATTTATACTATAAAATCCAATTAAAATGCGCTGACCTATATGCTTTCTGTAAGAGGTTATTGAGGTAAAGGTGAAGACCTCTGGGAGATGTGGATGTTGGGAGTGGGGACAACAAATTAGTTGCTTTACAGTGAAGACTGGTACCTTCCTCCGATTCTGAGCAGAGATGATAACCGAGGCAAGGAAGCTGACTGTACTACTTTCTCCATGAAATATTAACAGGATGCAATCAAGGGTGTGAACGTTTGTTGACTTGAAAAAGCACCTGGCTTTTTTTTTCTTTTACTTTATGTAATAGTAAATATAAGGATCCTTTTTATATGGAATAGAATTTCTTTGTTACACAGTAAATATTTGATGATTATGTAAGGTGCCATAAACACAATTTCCAGAGGCCTTTCCTAGGAAGACATTTACCTGCCCAAGGCAAATAGATTGAGATAGTTTTAAAAATCATGTCCTTCTGAGAGTGGCAGAGTGGGTCATGTCCTCATTCATCCTTCACAATGCTCTACATTCAAGCCTCTTTTCTTGAGAATTTGGGGTTCTGGACTGACGAACTTGAATTGTTTGTTTGTGTGTTGATTTATGTTAATTTATTTTTTCATTTTAATTTTCATTTTTATGTGTATGGATGTTTTGTCTGCATGTAGGTCTATGCATCATCTGTGTTCAATGCTCTCAGAAACCAGAAAAGGAGGTCAGATCCCTTGAAACTGGGGTTACAGATGATTGTAAACCACCATGTAAGTCCTCTGGCATATTGGCCAGTGCTCTTAACCATTGAGCCGTCTCTCCAGCCCCATTTATCCACACTTGTGATTGTGTTTCCACTGTGTAACTCATCTCCTAATTGTCTCCACTCCTGAGTTCATTCTTCCTGCATCCCCGGTTTCCATTCTGAGATTCCTCCTTGCAGTTGCCCTTTCTTCTCCCCTTTATTGGTCCATAGTAAGGTAATTCTATGACTTCATCCTAGTGCTCCTACATTACCATGACTCTGTGTGCCCATTGCTGTAGTACTTATTTTAAAATATCCCGACATGATGTTTCTACCCACCTCAGACCACCTATGTTCCCAGATGAAAGACATACAGAGCCTTTATATTTTAATATGCCTTATGCAGCACAATAGCTGGGCAACTGTTTACCCTCCATCCTGTTAGAATTTACCTCCCTATCCATAGCCCAAATTATTACTTACTGTGTTTCATGTAGGCTGCTCTTAGCTCCAATTGGCCAGTCCACATAACCACATTTCTATGACTCAGTTAACCCTGTGGCAACTCTCTTTTCTCCTCTCCTGCATGTTCTTCTTCTATCCCATGGTAACCTCTCTCTCTCTCTCTCTCTCTCTCTCTCTCTCTCTCTCTCTCTCTCTCTCTCTCTCCTGAACATTTGTCTTTTTCCATTGCAACTCCTTTCTTTCCTGTGGTCTTCTCCCCTGATCTAAGCCCATGAAAACTCAACCCCACCTATCTCTCTTTTGCCCAACTATTAGCTGCTGGCATCTTTATTCACCAATCAGAATTAACTTGGGACCAGGGTCCCAGGAGCTATGTACAGACTTCAGGTTTTGGGGTCCCACATTTAGCATTACAATAGACAGTAAAAGACAGAACCTCAACACATTGCGCCTCAATTCCTGCCACTTTGTACCCATCACTTCCTCATATCCTCCCCAAGACCATCCCACCTATAAGCATAGAATCCATTTGCATAAATGGT
This sequence comes from Tokudaia tokunoshimensis, assembly GCA_036184795.1. Classification (NCBI taxonomy): domain Eukaryota; kingdom Metazoa; phylum Chordata; class Mammalia; order Rodentia; family Muridae; genus Tokudaia; species Tokudaia tokunoshimensis. The sequence continues at coordinate 120,999,419 of BTHU01000014.1, forward strand.
TGCATCACTATTGTGGGCCTGTGTACTGGAGGCTTTCTATGGAGATCTCTTACCTGTCTGGGTGTGAGGGTTCTGGCAAAAGGAGAGAGAGTGCGAACAGGAAGGGGGAGTTGATTCTGCTGCTTCTACTGCTGCAGTTGGCTCCACCTCTGTCTCCACTGTGCTGTCTCAATTTCTCCATGTTTGCCAGCCCTGAGTGGGCTGGACCTACTAGCCAGGGAGGAGTAAGGGGAGCCTCAGGTGGCTCTGGAGACTGGACCTCTTCCCAGGTGTTACAGCTCTTATGACAGAAGCTCTCAAAGACAGAGTAGTTCTCACACACTCTTTAATCCTTCCGGATAGGATTCTTATATACAGTTTTGGGGTGGGTCAGGGTCTTGGTCTGAGAGTTTGGGGAAACCTTATTTGCACATGAGAGGGCTTGGTGCTGCTCCTATGTGACCGATGACTACAGAACTCTCTGAGAGGGGTTGTGGGAGGCTGTAGCTATGTAACAGGATCCAGGGCCCCAGAGGGCATGGCCAAACACCTGCCAGCGACAGTCAGCTGCTGGATCTCTGGGATTTTAAGCCTGAGCTCGACCAGGGACCAGGCTGCCTATCATAGCTCACTGCCCCACAACTATCACACCTCTCTTAGAATTCCTCCTGGCTTCTTTGTGCTCATGGAACAGTGTTAACTTTCCTCTACTTGAAAATACAGGAGAGTTCCTATCCAGATCCTCCTCTACAGTGACATCTTTCAGTTGCTTTATGTGGAGTCTGGGCCAAGCCAGCATTCTCCCTGCTGCATTCTGATTCTGGTTTGTGTCCAGAAAGTTTGACTGTTGCTCTCCTCTGCCTGCAAGGTTCATTCAGACCCAACTAAAAGTCACCACCTCTCCAAGCCTTTTCTAGTGCAGAGTTCCATTCTTGACAGCCTCCTCTGGAAGCCCTGTTCACCCTTGGAGTCACACCTAAAGGTTTCAATTTATTGTTGTTTGAGTGTTTTGGTACCAGATTCCTCCCTGAGATGAAGGAAGATGTCTACCAGCATAGTGCAAAGTAAAATGGAATTCAAAGGGAATAGAACTTGATGTGAAGAAGTACCAGCTACATACTAAGAACTCTACAGAGGGAAGATAGCACTTTGTCCTTAGTACCTGCCTCTCAGACCTCTCTTGCTCAGTCAAACCCTTTGTGTAAGAGAATTGCAGACCAAGGCCACTCTCATAAAAGGCATCCCTGTTTTCCCATAGGTGATGTAAATAGAAAACTCTCCTTGAATTCTAAAAACATCACTTACCAAAGTATTTCTAGAGAAATGATTCATAGACAAGTTCATGATCACCACATGGCTACCTGAAAAGCTTCCAGCCAAGGCCATCCAGCACATACTGAAGAACTGAAGACCAATGGCTGACTGGAGGCCCATTATCAGAGAGTGATGTGGGGAAAGGCTGAAATGTGGAGCAAGGCTCAAAAGAGATACTTTCCCATTCTGTGCTAAAGGTTTTGGGAATGTTCAGATGTAGGACAAATTACAAAAAAGAAATCTTTTTAGGGTATTATTTATTAGCTTACAGAAGCTAATTCCTCACATTGCTTTAAAATATCACTTAAGTTGAAATAGAAATGAACATAGGATATATAGAATATCATGATGCTACAATCACTTCTGGAGTAGTAAAGTTATGGTGAATTTGTTTGATTTTGTGTTACCATGGTTTTTCATTTTTTAACAACAATAATGTTAACTTTTAGAACAGTGCTTCTCAATCTTGGCCACACCTTATGAGCTCCTTAGAAGCTTTTGGAATGCTTGGATGGATTGTGGTTGGTCTGAGGTAAGGACTGTTGATGCCTGTATTTTAAAGACCCTTTAATGAGCCAGGGGTCTTTAAAATAGACCAGGTTGGGATCTCCCTATTTGCAGGGCCTTTTCCTCCTAGCCCACCTACAGCTCTATCCTAAAAAGGAAAACTAGACTTTAGCAATAGAGAGAAGAGTTTAAATGAACCAATTATGATCAAACACGGGGCTGCCAAGGTAGCTTGCTAGTGAAGTGTCTGCCTTCTGAGCACACAGACTCAAGTTATGTCCTTGGAACCCAACAAGCACAGGTGTGGTGGGGTGGAATACTTCCAATCCCACAACTGGGAAGGTAGAGACAGGTGGATCCCCTGGCATCATTGGCTGTTTCTCAAAAATGGTAGAGTAGATGGTATCTGAGGAAAGAAACTCAAGGATTTTTGACCTCCACAAGCACACACACATGATGACACCTGTGTACATACACAACCAGAACAAACATGTTCCCTGCTCCTTTTCCTAGGGCTATATCCCAATAAAGTATATGTTCCTAGACTTGCATGCATACAGTGGTTCTAGTCACACAAAGCAAGTCTTCTGTTTACTTAGGTTCTTGGCCAGTCAGACCAGACTGAGGGAGGCAGAGTCCCTAGTGGTACAGTCCCACTTCCCCCTCACTACACTACATCCCACTGATGAAAGTGCATGCCTTTATAGAATGATATGCCCTTCGCTCTCTGGAATAAGCCTCTCTCAGTAACCTCAGGAGAAAATGAGAACACAAAGGATTTGGGAATTTGTGTCCTGTAAACAATTATTATTATCAATCCAATGTACCATTCATAGGGCCACATATTTTCTTCTACATGTGTCAAAACCATCTCAATGTTTAGTGTGCAAAATGGGAATCCTATGATCATATATTAGCCATTATACACAGTCATGAGTTCTTTCTAAATGTGACCTCATCATCTCTCACAACAGCTCTGTAGTAGAATCTTCATTCAGAAGTTGAAACTCAGGAGCTAAAGAAATTGCCAACTTCCTGATCTGTGCATGCTAAACAAATACATGTATGACCTATTTACTGCACTGACTGCAACATTTACTTTGGCTTTAACAGAAGAATACAATGTTTCCTATCACATGCTGGAATCATCAACTCTAAAAATAAAAATAAATAAATAAATTTTTAAAAAAACAAAAGATAACACCAAGATTTCTTAAGGAATCAAAAGTCCATAATATTTGCAAAGTCAACTGTGACCTTTCTTATAAGGAAAAGCTCAAATCAAAATGAAAAAAATAACGATACCTTTTCCAAGTGTCACAAAGATGACCTGTCAGATAATATGTTCATTTTGATTCCCCAACAACTTACATTACTATCCTCATGTTAGATAGTCCAGAAAAGTTGAATAAATTTGTTCAGCGTCAGAGGACTTTTAATCTGTAGGAGTTTGCATGTAGATTGACGATTAACAGACTCCAGTATTTAAAATAGTAATTTTGATTTTATTGTATCTTTTGAATAGTAATTGGTAGTAGATAATAGTGCCAAGAAAAAGAGAGTTTTAACACAAAGTTGGGTTTTGTTTCTGCTATACATGGAAGACATGGGCTCTGCATGTCTGTTCTTAACACAGAGCGGCCATGGGAGACACTGAGCATCACTGACAGCAGCCTGCTTCCCACGACACGCCCAGGGTGAGAGCAAGTGGAAAGATGGAGGAGCTTACTGTTCACTAGACTTCGTCATTTGCTTCCATGATCTGGTCATGTTCACTTTTTCAATTCTTCCCAGACCTATACCTATTCTTTTTTCCCTACCCACCTGACTTTCTGTCCTTCTTTCTTTTTTCCTTCCTTCCTTCCTTTCTTTCTTTCTTTCTTTCTTTTCTTAATTCTTCAAAAGATCACTTTGTACTTCTTGGATATATGGTATTCCACTGGAGTGTGATTGACTTACCAAAGAGCTATCTTTTTTTCTTTTTAAATCTATTTACTTATTTATTACACATACACATACACACACACACACATACATACATACATACATATATCCCAATGGCAGATTTTCCTCTCTCCTCTCCTCCCAGTCCCTCCAAAGCCCCCCCCACCCTCCCACCTTTATCCATTCCCCCTCCCTTCCTCTTCAGAAGAAGGGAAGCCTCCCTTAGGTATCAACCAGCCTTAGCATATCAAGCTACAGTAAGACTAGGCACATCTCCTATTGAGGCTAGACCATACAGTCCAGTAGGGGGAAAGAGTCCCAACGGCAAGCAATAAAGTCAGAGATAGTCCCTGCTCCCACTGTTAGGAGTCTCACATGAAGACCAAACTACACAACTGTTACATATGTGCCCAGGACCTAGGTCAGTGCTCTCCATGCTTTCTGATTGGTGGTTCAGTATCTGTGGGCCACTGCAGGCCCAGGTAAGTTGATTCTGTGGGTTTTCTTGTGTCCATGACCCCCTCTGACTCCTACAATCTTTCCTCCCCCTCTTTTGCAAGAGTTCCTGCGCTCTGCCTAATATTTACGTGTGAGTCTCTGCATCTGTTTCCATCAGTTGCTGGATGAAGCCTCTCTGATGACAGTTATATTAGGTTCCTGATTGCAAGTGTAGAGAATATCATTAATGATGTCAAGGGCGGGCTTGCTCTCATGTCATGGGTCTCAAGCTGAACCAATAATTGGTTGATCATCCCCTCAATTTCTTTTCCATCCTTACCCCTGGACATCTTATAGGCAGGACAAATTGTAGGTCAAAGATTTGTGTCTGAGTTGGTGTAAAATAAGTCAATTAAACGTATACCCATCTAGCTTCAAATAAATGAGACTCAAGCTATGATATTTATTTATTAGGCTCTGTGCAATCCTGGAGGGATTACCTCTAATCTAAATCTCTAATGCTAGTCTGGCTACTATTCCAACTGTGCTCCTCAAATACTAGAAATTTAATTTCTCTGGGTTATTTCTGTTCCAGCAGTCTGGCATCCTGGGGAGGCATTTCACTAGGACATGTGTTGCTGGTTCATCAGGACTAATGGAGACCTCCTGTTCTCTCTGTCTTTTCCTCCTTCATGCTCTTTCTTTCTCTCCTCTCTTCTCATACTATGACCTTCCTTACCTGTGACCCCCAGCCCAGCAATTCAAACTCCGCCTCTTTCTATTTCCTGAAGTAATTAGAAATGATCACCAATTTTATTTAACCAACAGTTTTAAATTGGGGAGCAAGGATCTCAGGGTTCAGAATTTACCATTTGAATACAAGCAGCACCAGACCAACCCCCTACAGGTTGGTGTTCCAATCCCTCTAGTTGGAAGCCTTGCCAGGTTACAAGTGATGACCAGTTCAGGCTCTATATCCCGTGTCCCTAGGAGTCTTAACTAGGCTCACCCTCATAGATTCCTAGGAGTTTCCATTATCCTAGGTTTCTAGCTCATACCAGAGATGCTCCACCATTCAAGTTGTCTCTCCCAGTATTCTCTCCCTCCCTCCTAATCCCTCCAGTTTCCATCACCACCCCCCACCAGCACTCACCCCCACCCTGCCCCATTTATCTACACTATCTACTCTCCCCTTCTCAGTGAGATTAACACATCCACCCTTGAGTCTCCCTTGTTACTTAGCCTCTCTGAGTCTCTGGATTGTAACATGGTTATGGTGTACTCTATGACTAATATTCACTAATGAGTGAGTAACATACCATGTTTGTCTTTCTGCATCTGGGTTACCCCACTCAGGATGATCTTTTCTAATTTCATCCATTTGCCTGCCTCTCCTTCTCCCAGCATCTTACAATTGTCAATAGCCTATGACTGGGTGTGGAGAGAGGCTCAACTCCTCCTCTATGCCCAACTCCTCCTCTCTATATGCTGGGATTGAGTCTAGCTTGAGCTTACACAGGTCTTGGAATCGCTGTTGCAATTGCTGTGAGTTGCGGGCAATGCATTCATTGCAGCAGTCCTGCTATGTCCAGAAGATAATGTCTCCTTGCAGTCATCAACTACCTTGACTGTTAAATTCCTCTTGTTTGAGCCTTGAGAGTGGGGGTGCAGGTATACATGCTCCTTTTAGTATTGAGTCCTCTGCAGGCTGTTACTCTCTGCCCCTTGTTCAGTTGTAGGTCTCTGTGTCGATCTTAAAGCGATGATTAGACTTTACTGTAGAAATTCCATTAAAAGATGGCCTTGTTGGTCATCAAAGGGAGGAGAGGTCCTTGGTCCTGAGAAGGCTGGATGCCCCATATAGGGGAATGCCAGGACAGGGTATAGAGGGAGTGGGTGGGTTGGTTGAGTAGGGAGAGAGGGGATGGGATAGGGTGTTTTTGGAGGGGAATCCAGGAAAGGGGATAACACCTAATAAAAAAAGAAAAATAAAAAAGATTCTGCCTTTTAGCAACTCCAGCCTCTCACCCGCCTGTAGAAATGAAATGTGAAAGACACTCCCACTGCACCGATATGTACATCGTTGATGCTACTGATGCTATTTAACTTTTCTTGTTTTTTTGTTGTTGTTGTTATTCATTTAGACAAGATCCTATTGTAAGTCCCATACCAGCCTTACACTCTCAGCCCTTTTGTCTCAGCCTTCTGCGTGGTAAGTTTACAGTCATGCATTACGATGCCTTCTTATTTTCTTTGGCACATTTAAAATCCAGTATGTTGTACAAAAGGTGCTTATTAACTACAGACAAATACGAAACATTACTTCTTTATACATGCCCGTTTTTACAATCTAGCTCCCATCCCAAAAGAAGTTTTGATTCGGTCCCTAAGAGATCAACGTGAATAATCTTGAGAAGAATGCATCAAAGGGAGCCGGCTTGGCTGCAAGCTCTAAGTATTTGAATCCCAAGGAGGGCAATGTGGAAATAAATTCAAGGCAAGTCTGTAGTGCAGAAGGAAAGTGGTTCTGCAAAAAAATGCAAAAGAGCCAAAAAAAAACTGTTTTCAAAAGAGTTTGTCTCCTCCCTCTTACCCCAATTTTCAATAACAAATAGCTGAATGCTATGACTGAGGACACCTGAAAATTTAATCTTTACAGTTCTGTCCTCTTCCTTCTAAACTAAGTTGAGTGTTCCTTTATGGGCAATGTCTTTAATTTAATTCCAGATTAAAAAAATAATAAAGCATCCTTATATATAGTAAAGCCAAAGATCTTAGGAATACTTCTGCTTACTCTGCCGAGAGGCTGCTGTTTTTATACCTGTTTGCTCTGTCATCTCTCCAAATGCAGGTACTACATCCACTACCATCTTGTGTAATACTGTATAACCTTGCCATATTGTGAAATACCAGAGATGTAAGAGAAGAAAATCATGGGACTTGTGTCTAGTTCAAAGCTATCTTGTAAAGCTGATATTGAGAGAACTGAATCATTTAGTAAAGAAAGAAATCTGAGAACCTTCACTATCTGCAAGATATATTGTACCTTCCAAAAATAAAAGTGCAACTAATTGGGCTCTCCAGTAGAAACTATTACAGACAACACATTCCAAGTCTTCTTTACCCAACTTCAGAGCTAAATCAATATATCTGTACTTTAGCATAGTGGTCACCTACTATCTGTGATTTTCTTTTCCAAGGCTTCAATTGTCTGAGGTCAATCTTCGTAGAACTCCTTCCTGATGAATCATTTAGATGGTCAGTGGGAAACTCCACCTCAACACTTAACACTCACCTAACTTTATTTCATCTCTCGGGCATCGTGTCATCTTACTCCATGATGAGAAATATGGTGAGCACAACACAGCATCCTTTGAGAGAGGGACCACATTCATGTAACTTGTTCAGGCTATGCAGAAGGTACATCTTTAGACTGACTTCTAAGTAACAGGGCAAAGGTAGATAGATTGACTTCTAAGTAATAGGGCAAAGTAGATGTGCGAAATGGAGACTCCTATGTCCATAGTAGATGGCAATTCAAAGTCAGAAAGAATTGAGGTGGGATGTGGATGTGGAGGGAATACTGAGTGAATGTGTGCTGTTGGCATGCCCAAGATGATGCCAAGGACCCCAATGGCTCAGACCCGTGGCAGTGGCAAAGCCTCACCCAGGTCAAGCTCAGAGAATTGGCGAAGTCTTTCTCTGACCAAATGTGTGTTTACAAATGATTGGCCAGTATACAAGAACTGGAAAGCACAGCTTCCTCCTCTAGCCTGGGATGACTGCCCCCTATAGAGACCTTCTGCTGAGTTCAGCTAAATCTGCCTCCTTGCTCGTCTGTACACCGCAACCCACCTCCTCCATTCATAGGTATAAAAGAAGGGAGCTGAGACTCTCGGCTGCACAGTGAGCACAGCTCAGTCCATCACACAGCTTTTCTGTACCTGTGTCTATGTGTCTGCTCTTTCTTCCTTCCCGGTCACCCCAGTTGGGTCAGTCCCTGAGTCACAGAGGTCATAGCAATGCCGGGTGAATTTCAGAAAAAATGTGCTAAGAGAATATGAGAAATGGCAGGGAACACACAGTGGTATTTGTCACACACAGTGTCATTTGTCACTAATATATTGGGGCCCTCAAAAGCATGATAATTTCCAGCCACGTCTGTTAGGATTTCTGAATGTGAATATAAATGTGCCCTTTTTTGTACTCTGGGACTCTCAACTGGAAGTGAATGCCCTATTCCCCTCCCTGATGCCTGAGAAATCATTGTAATTACTATTAATTTCCATTCACAACCTTGGTAACTTAAAGCAACACATGTTGACAAGACTGTAAGAAATTAAAGACAACACTGTTGCCAAGTCCCACTTCTTCCCTCCCTTCCCTCACTGTTCCCATGCTTGTACCATTCTTCTCGCTTCAGTTGCTAAGCTCCAACCATCAAGAGACAACATATATCCTGCTTTAATTCCTCTCCACACACTAACCCTATGTCTACAAAATTGAATAACTCAGTGAAGGAAAAAAAAATCACATGAACCATCGATATCTTCAAATGAATAAGATATGATGGTGCTAAGATCATTGAGCCACTTGTAGACATTTCTTGCTATTTAATCCCAGGACAACACTAACTCAATGTCATGCGTTTGATGTGTCCCATTTGTAAATCACTTGTATTGGCTTAGGCATCTCTTTTTTTTTTTTTAATTTACATTCCAAATCACTTCCCCTTTCCCGTTTCCTCCCTCCCCGAAAGTCCCATAAGCCCCCTTCCCTCCCTCTTTTCTCCATTCAACCCCCTCTCGTTACTCTGTCCTGGCGTTCCCCTACATCCAGTCTTTCCAGGACCAGGGGTCTCTCCTTCCATCTTTTTAGAAATCTATTGATATGCGGATTGTGTCTAGGGTATTCCGAGATTCTGGGTCAATATCCCCTTATCAGTGACTGCATACCATGTATGTTCTTTTGTGATTGGGTTACCTCACTAAGGATGATATTTTAAAGTTCTGACCATTTGCCTAGGAATTTCGTGAATTCATTGTTTTTAATTGCAGAGTAGTATTCCATTGTGTAAATATACCACATCTTCTGAATCCATTCCTCCGTTGAGGGACATCTGGGTTCTTTCCAGCTTCTGACTATTATAAATAAGGCTGCTATGAATATAGTGGAGCATGTGTCCTTATTGCATGCGGGTAAAGTCTCTGGGTGTATGCCCAGGAGTGGTATAGCTGGATCCTCCGGGAGTGTCATGCCCAGTTTTCTGAGGAACCGCCAGACGACTTTCCAGAGTGGTTGTACCAGCCTGCAATTCCACCAGCAGTGGAGGAGTGTTCCTCTTTCTCCACATCCTCGCCAACAACTGCTGTCTCCTGTGTTTTTGATCTTAGCCATCCTGACTGGTGTGAGATGGAATCTCAGGGTTGTTTTGATTTGCATTTCCCTAATGACTAAGGATGAAGAACATCTCTTTAGGTGCTTCTCAGCCATTAGATATTCTTCAGGTGAGAACTCTTTGTGTAGCTCTGTACCCCATTTTTTAATAGGGTTACTTGCCTCTCTGGAGTTTAATTTCTTGAGTTCTTTGTATATCTTGGATATTAGCCCTCTGTCGGATGTAAGGTTGGTAAAGATCATTTCCCAGTTAGTTGGTTGCCGCTTTGTCTTTTTGACAGTGTCTTTTGCCTTGCAAAAACTTTGTAATTTAATGAGGTCCCATTTGTCTATTCTTGATCTTAGAGCATAAGCTATTAGAGTTCTGTTCAGGAAATTCTCCCCTGTGCCCATATGTTCAAGGTTCTTCCCTAGTTTCCTTTCTATTAGTTTCAGTGTGTCTGGTTTTATGTGGAGATCTTTGATCCACTTAGAATTGAGCTTAGTGCAAGGAGATAAGGATGGGTCAATTTGCATTCTTCTGCATGTTGACCTCCAGCTGAGCCAGCACCATTTGTTGAAAAGGCTATCTTTTTTCCACTGGATGGTTTTAGCTCCTTTGTCAAAGATCAAGTGACCATAGGAGTGTGGATTCATTTCTGGGTCTTCAATTCTGTTCCATTGATCTACATGTCTGTTACTGTACCAATACCATGCAGTTTTTAACACTATTGCTCTGTAGTACAGCTTGAGGTCCGGAATACTGATTCCCCCAGAGGTTCTTTTACTCTTGAGAATAGTTTTGCTATTCTGGGTTTTCTGTTATTCCAGATGAATTTTTGAATTGCTCTTTCTAACTCTATGAAGAATTGAGTTGGGATTTTGATGGGGATCTGACAAAGAAAGAGAATCTCAGGCCAATCTCTCTTATGAATATCGATGCAAAAATACTCAATAAAATTCTTGCCAACCGAATCCAAGAACACATCAAAATGATCATTCACCACGATCAAGTAGGCTTCATCCCAGGGATGCAGGGATGGTTCAATATAAGGAAATCCATCAATGTAATCCACTACATAAACAATCTCAAAAAAAAAAACCACATGGTCATCTCATTAGATGCTGAGAAAGCATTTGACAAAATTCAGCATCCTTTCATGCTAAAGGTCTTGGAAAGATCAGGAATTCAAGGCCCATATCTAAACATAGTAAAAGCAATTTACAGCAAACCAGTAGCCAGCATCAATCTAAATGGAGAGAAACTTGAAGCAATCCCACTAAAATCAGGGACTAGACAAGGCTGCCCTCTCTCTCCATATCTTTTCAATATAGTACTTGAAGTTCTAGCTAGAGCAATTAGACAACAAAAAGAGGTCAAAGGGATACAAATTGGAAAGGAAGAAGTCAAACTATCACTATTTGCAGATGATATGATAGTATACATAAGCGACCCAAAGAACTCCACCAGAGAACTCCTACAGCTGATAAACGACTTCAGCAAAGTGGCCGGTTATAAAATCAACTCAAGCAAGTCAGAAGCCTTCCTATACTCAAAGGATAAGCAGTCTGAGAAAGAAGTAAGAGAAATAATACCCTTCACGATAGCCACAAACCATATTAAGTATCTTGGCGTGACTCTAACCAAACAAGTGAAAGATCTGTATGACAAGAACTTCAAGTCTCTGAAGAAAGAAATTGAAGAAGACCTCAGAAGATGGAAAAATCTGCCATGCTCATGGATTGGCAGGATTAATATAGTAAAAATGAGCATCTTACCAAAAGTAATAGGCATCTCTTTTTAAAGTCACTGAGAGCAGAAGTGTATGCCTAGTGCCTTCAATGGCATGAGCTTCTGAAATGTGGAGTTGGGTAGAGACTAGTGTCAGTCTCCCACTGAGCAGATATATATAGTCTGGGTTGGAGAGATTGATTCTTCGAGGTCCTATGGTTAGGAAAGGCTCTCCAGAGATGGACTCAATTTCCCCTGGTCAAAACCCCATGATCTCTTTACCACATTATCTTCCTTCTAAGGAGTGAGTATTAATCACCAAGTCTTCTCTTTTTAGTGAGAGATCAGCATCTTATTTTTAAATCATATTACACTTGTTTATGTATTTATGTGCATATGTTTGTTTTTAGGTATGTATGTATGTGTGTATGTATTGTATGTATAAGGAGTGATATATACTACTACATATAAGTGGATTCAGAAGACTTGTTAGGGAGTTGGCTCTCTTCAACTTATGAGTATGAGTATTTTGCTTGCATGTGTGTCTGTATATCCTTTTTGGTGCCTGGTTTCTTCACAGGTCAGATGAGGGCATCAGATCCCTTAAAACTGGAGTTATAGTTGCTTGTGATTTCCTGTGTGGGTGCCAGGAATAGAACCCTGGTCCTCTATAAGACTTGTGTTCTTAACCACTGATCTGTCTCTCCAGTCCCCAACATCTACTTTTAAACCCATAAAACTATGACTAAGTATATGAAAGTTCTACCTTGACAGTAGATGAATAATGAAGGGATAGGTAGCTGTCATGACTCAGAATGCCCTAACAAAATACCAGGTGTAGGTAAAAGGTCTGAGACAAATTCCATGTTTGAAAACCTACAAAAACCCACTGATCCCTGAGCCCAGAAACCCACCAACTCTTGAGCTTGAAATCCCAGTGGATAGCATGGGACTCTTTCAGACTGACAAGGTGGTGACAGTTGCCATTAGCACGCTCAGCCTTAAGGGATTCTGAGAAATGCTTGCAATTTGATCCAAGTAATATCCAGCTCAAGTGTCAGTCCAGTCGTTGCTACCAGTACTGCCATTTTGGAATCTGCCTTGTGACCTCACACATGCCACTAGACTCACTCAGCTCAGGGGCCAGTTCCCTGGACTTTAGTGCTTAGACAGTCAGCTCAGACACAGAGAGCAGATGTCAGTTTCCACTAACAGCTCAAAACACATGTGGTAAGAATATGGTCACTGGAACTTCAGAAAGACCAAAGGATTAGCTTGCATCCTTGATAAAAGCCTAATGTCAAAGGACAGTACAGTAGACCTGCCACAGGTCGCAGCAGGAAGGGTGGTAGGCCAGACACAGCAAGAAGGCAGGTTCATGTCCTAGCCGTATTTCTAGCCTTCCCTCCTTCTCTTCTTTCAATCTCCAGTTCAGCTCCCATGAACATCTAGTCGATCCTCCTGCTGGGAAGTGTCTGATTGCATCTCCTATGTTCTTGTTTTCCACTGAACCCACCTCTCTCCTCCAACCCTCAGACACCCCCACTTAACACAGTTCTCCCTCTCTAAGAGCAATTTTGTTCTTAGCTAAGAAGAAATGGATGGGTGTCCTGTTTTTATCCGAGTAGGGCCATGGGCTAATGATAGCTACTTTCCTCAACCTGATAACCTTTTACTCCAGATTCCATTCATGGTGTGTCTGACATCTCCACTTCATCCAGCAAGGGCTTCACGTTACACAGTTTCTAAAGATGTTAAGAGTGCCCTTTGGGTTCCTTGATAGAGTGATTTCTTTTATGCCACCAAAGAGTACCTTCCCATTGACAGCTCTCCCTTACCTGGCTTTCTCAGTCTTCTTTGTGATTTGCTCCCTAGGGCTCTTCTATTCCTGTCAGTACAGGCTACCCATGTATTATGTGCCATGGCATGTACTCCTTTTGTTTACCCTAGGCTATTGAAGGAGGAAGAGTAACTCTTGTTGAGGGACATGGACACTGATAGATTGCCCTCACCCCTGAGGATAGTCTTATACCTATATGCATATTGACAACACTAATTAAACCCAGGGCCTTGCAGATTATAACCAAAAAGAGAAGAGATGAAGTTGAGGTGGGGGAGACAGGATTGAGGTGCAATACATGGAGTTCTTCATGTTACCTACTGAGGCACTGCTGTGACAGAATAAACCAGGACTCAAGAAATCTCTCCTCCCTTGGGTTGTTTCTCTCATTCTCACAGTCACACAAATGACTAAGTCAGAAGGTATGATGGTTTGAATACAAATGTCTTCTGTAGATTCATATATTTGAATGCTTGCTGAGTCACTAGGGAGTGGAATACTTTTATAGAATTAGAAGAATTTGGGGTTATGGCTTTGTTGGAAGAAGTGTGTCACTGGGGGGGTGAGGTCTGAGGTTTCAAAACTCCATTCTAAACCCAGTTTCTCTCCCTCCCCCTCCTCCTGCCCCTCTCCCTCCCTCTCCCCTTCCCCCTCCCCCTCTCCCTTCACCCCCCTCTCTCTTTGGCACATACAGATACACACATGAGTGCCTGTAGATCAGAATGTAGCTCTCAAGTGTTGTTCCAGTATCATACATGCTGCCTTGCTCCCTGCCATGATAATAAAGTACTACTAAGCCTCTGAAACTGTAAGTGCCCAATTAAATGCTTTCTTTTATGAGTTGTTTTGTTCATAGTATATCATCACAGCAGTAGAAGAGTGGGTAAGATGGAGGTTGTACCAGAAGTAGTATAATGCTTTGGCAGACCTGACTACACAGTTCATTGGAGGAATATGGACAACTTTTGGACTTTTGATTAGAAAAGGGGTTGTACATTAGACAGAGCTTAATGGGTCATCCCAGAAAGAGCATGGAAGACAGTTCTGAGGGCAGTTTGAACTGTTCGAGCTAGTTCAAGAAGCTTCAGAGGGAAGAATATTAGTAAGTGGCCTGAAGAATATTTGCGTGATATTTTGGCAAAGAATGGAGCTGCTTTCTGCCCTTGTCCAAAAAAAATTTGCCTGAGGCTAAATTAAAGAGTTTGGTATTAATGGCAGTTTGGGGTCCATGGCACTGGGAAGGGAGATTACAAGACAGCCTAGAACTGACCATGTAGTGCAGTTAGTAGTGGCCACTCTTCTGTAGATCTATAATAAAAAGTAGCAAGCTTGAGAAAGAGAGATACAAAATGTATCAAAGGACCATCAGGAGGTGTAATGGAGCTAGACCAGTGATCAAGGAGATAAAAAGGTTTAAAGAAAAGTCAGTGCTGGGGCTGGAGAGATGGCTCAGTGGTTAAGAGCACTGACTGCTCTTCGGAAGGTCCTGAGTTCAAATGGCTCACAACCATCCATAATGAGATCTGATGCCCTCTTCTGGTGTGTCTGAGAAGTATGGAACAAAAGGAGTGGTGCCCCCAGGGCAAGACCCCACCCAGCTAAGCTTCCAATTTGTGAAAAGGAGTTTAAAAAAAAAAAGCTTAAGCAGGGTGGCAAACAGGAAGCTGATGAATGTATTTGAATGCAGCCCCATCAACCAGTAAAGCATGGCAGCTTCAACTATATGGTCTGGCTTTAGAGTTGAGGGTACAAGAAAGGGGTTGTGGAATCTCCCTCCTCAATAAGGAAAGCTGCTGAGGTCAGGTAGGTGTCTGCTGTGTCCCTGAATGGAGGCCCAGAAAGGTCATTGCTTGAAGCTGAAACATGGATCTTGCTGGAGACCCCAAGATGTTGAAGATGCCAGAGTCATGGGATGCATCCCAAGAGGTATGCAGACCTGCTGTAGAACCAGTCAAGAGAGAGAAGTGTGCTGCAGCCACCAAAGCTGAAAGGAGTTGGAAATCTGAAGAGCACTCTAACATCAGACATGGAGATGTAGAATGTGGAGTTTGTCCAGCCAGTTTTTGGTCTTGCTTTGGTCCGGTGTATCCTCACTATTCTCTCTTTCCTCTCTTTCACAATGCTAATATCTATTCTGTGCCATTGTATGCTGAAAGTATGTGACCTGCTTTTTAATATTTATCTTCCAGGGGATTATAGTTAAGAGATTGCCTTGAGTCTCAGAGGAGACTTTGAACCTTGGACTTTTAAGCAGTCTTGAGATTGTGAAAGACTCTGAACATTTGAAGATAGACTAACCGCATTTTGCATTATGATATAGTGATAAGCCCATGGAAGCCAGGGAATGGAATGTGGTGATTTGAATGAGAATGGCTTCCATAGTCTCATGTATTTGAATGCCTAGTCACCAGTGAATGAAATTCTTTGATAGGATTAGAAAGGATTAGAAGGATCAGGAGGTATGTCCTTGATTGAGGAAGTATGTCTCTAGGGTGGGCTTTATGGCTTCAAAAGGCCACAGCAGGCCTACTGTTCTCTCTCTCTCTCTCTCTCTCTCTCTCTCTCTCTCTCTCTCTCTCTCTCTCTCTCCCTCTCTCTCTCTCTCTCTGTGTGTGTGTGTGTGTCTGTGTCACTCTCTCTGCTCTGTCTCTCTCTGTTTCTCAGTCTCTCTGTCTCTCTCTCATTCTCTCTCTCTGCCTACAGATCAAAATGTAGCTCTTGGACTAAGACTTTGAAACTGTAAGCAAGCACTAAATTAAATGCGTATCTTTGTAAGAGTTGTTTTAGTCATGGTGTCTGTTCACAGCAATAGAACAGCGATTAATACAGAAAAAATATTTGAAACAATGATAGCTTTAAACTTTCCATATCTGATGAAAACTGTCAGTATATTCAAGAAGCTCAATGAGCCGGGCAGTGGTGGTGCACGCCTTTAATCCCAGCACTTGGGAGGCAGAAGCAGGAGGATTTCTGAGTTTGAGGCCAGCCTGGTCTACAAAGTGAGTTCCAGGACAGCCAGAACTACACAGAGAAATCCTGTCTCGAAAAACCAAAAAAAAAAAAAAAAAAGAAGCTCAGTGAACTACAACTATAATTTTCAAAAGATAATAGTACTACAGAAATTAACTTTATAGGAGATTTGGTGTCTACGTTTGAAACACTGTTCTCTAAGGATTTCTCATTGGTAACTGGGTTAAGTGCTTTCTTTTTGCTTTGTCATCTCACTCATGAGGGTAAATTATATTCTGAATCTATGTTGGAACAGAGAGTACCCAGAGGATAGATGTGCCTAATATCTAAAATGTAAGTGGGTAGTGAAGGGTCATACAAAAGGAAAACAAAAGACTAATACCAACCTTCCAAACCTGTTTGACTTAGGACATAAGAACAGGAAAGCATAAACATGCAAGCATATGGCATAGGTAAAGATTTGAGCTAAGTCTGAACTCAAACAGGAATGTTTTGGTGGTAAGGACTGGTTCCAGAGCTGTGTACATGCTAAGCACATGCTCAAGAATTTTTTTCCTTTCATTTAAAATAGAGAAAATAGAGAAAGGACCCAAGGATCTGAAGAAGCTTTCAGCCCATAGGAGGAGCAACAATATGAACCAACCAGTGCCCCCAGAACTCCCAGGGACTAAACCACCAACCAAGGAGTACACATGGAGGGACCCATGGCTCCAGCTGCATATGTAGCAGAAGATGGCCTTGTTGGACATCAAAGGGAGGAGAGGCCTTTGGTCCTGAAAAGACTAGATGCCCCAGTGTAAGGCAATACCAGAACAGGGAAGTGGAAGTGGGTGGTTGGTGAGCAGGGGGAGGAGGGGAATGGGATAGGGTGTTTTCAGAGGGGAAACCAGGAAAGGGGATAACATTTGAAATGTAAATAAAGAAAATATCTAATAAAAAAAAAACGATGCACAGAAAAGAAAAGAAAAGAAAAGAAAGGAAAGGAAAAGAAAATAATCATGGCTTTTACTATTACTTACCTTTGCTTTTATAGTTCTATTTTTGTTGATAATTATATATATGTTCCCAATTGGTACAGATTCCAGAAAAAAAAATCACTATTCATCAAAAAGCATTATAACTTTAAAAAAAATTCCATATTTTACTATGCACTTTCTTTAAATATTTAATAAATATAGCTTTTCAAGTTTAAAATAAAATAAAATAGATTTTTTTCATGAAATAGAATTTTTTCAAGTGCAGACGTTTTGTTCATCTTTTAAAATAGAAGAATATTTCTTTTTTATTAATTCACTTATTTACTTACTTTACATTCCTATAGAAGCTTTACATCATTCCTCTCCTCCTAGTCCTTCCTTCTTACCTCCCCTCTCCTCATCCCTTCTTGCCATTCACCTTATAGAAGGTGAGGCCTCCTGTGGGTATCAACTTGCCTTGGCATATCAACTTGCAGTAGAACTAAGCACATCTTTCTCCTATTGAAGCTAGCAGGCAGCCCAGTGTGGGGAAAGTGATCCAAAGGCAGAAAACAGAGTCAGAGATAGCCCCTGTTCTTGCTCTTAGGGGTCCCACATGAGGACCACACTATATATCTGCTACATATGTGCAGAGAGTCTAGGTGAGTCCTATGCATGCTCTCCGGTTGGTGGATTAGTTTCTGTGAGACCCTATAGGCCTAGGTTAGTTGGTTCTGCAGGGGGGTTTTTTGTGGTGTCCATGACCCCCCTGGCTCCTACAATCCTTCTTCTCCCTCTTCTACAGGATTTCCCAAGCCTTGCCAATTGTTATGGATCTCTGCATCTGTTCCCATCAGTTGCTGAGTGAAGTCTCTCAGATGACTCTTATGCTAGGCTCCCATCTGCCAGTATAGCAGAATATCATTAATAAGAGTCAAGGGTGAGCTCTCTCTTATAGCATGAGTCTCAAGTTGCTGCCCCAACTTTATCATTACACATCTTGTAGGCCAGGACAAATTGTGAGTCAAAGGTTTTGTGACTGGGTTGGTGTACCCATCCCCCCATTGGATGTCTTGCCTGGTTACAGGACACATTTGATTCAGGTTCCACATCCCCTATTGCTAGGAGTCTTAACTAGGGTCAACCTCAGATTCCTGGGAGTTTCCACTGTCCTAGGTTTCTAAAAGATGTCCTATCCCTACCAATTCAGTTCTCTCCTCCTCACACTTGATCACTCCTGATCCCCTCCTTACCTCTTCTCACACCCAGTTCCCTCCTTCCCCCATCTATCCCCAGTCTACTTCCTCATCACAGTGATAGTCAAGCATCCTCCCTTGGGCCCTCCATGTTACTTAGCTTCTTTGGGTCTGTGGATTGAGGCATAGTTATCCTGTACATTATGGCTAAGGTCCACTTATAAGTGAGTACATACCATGTTTGTCCCTCTGAGTCTGTGTTACCTCACTCAGAATGATCTTTTCTACTTCCATTGATTTTCCTGCAAATTTCATGATCTACCACATTTTCTTTATCCATTCTTCAGTTAAGGGACATCTAGGCTGTCTTCAGTTTCTGGCTATTATGAATAAAGTTGCTATGAACATAGTTGGACAGGTGTCCTTGTGACATGGTAGAGCATCTTTTAGGTATATGCCCAGGAATGGTAGAGCTGGGTCTTGAGGCAGAACTATTCCCAACACCGAAATGACTTCCAAAGTGGTTGTACAAGTTTGCCTCCCACCAGAAATAGAGGAGTATTATCCTTGTTCCACATCATTGCCAGTGTGAGCTGACCCTTGGGTTTTGGTAGGGTTGTTTGTTTGTTTTTGTTTTGTTTTTATCTTAGCTATTCTCACAGGTATAAGGTAGAATCTCAGTGTCATTTGATTTGCATCTCCCTGATGACTAAGTATGTTGAATATTTTTTTAAGTGCTTCTCAGTTACTAGAGATTCCTCTGTCAAGAATTCTGCTTAGATCTGTATACCATTTTTAATTGGGTTATTTGCTTTGTTGATGACTAATTTTGTGAGTTCTTTATATATTTTGGATATCTTTTCCCATTCTGTAGGTTGCTATTTTGTCCTTTTGACAGAGTCCTTTCCCTTATAGAAGCTTTTCAGTTTCATGCGGTTCCATTTATTAATTGTTGGTCTTAGTGCCAGAGCTGTTAGTGTTCTGTTCAGAAAGTTGTCTCCATTGTCAATGCATTCAAAGCTATTCCCCACTCTTCTATCAGATTTACTGTGTCAATTTTATGTTGAGGTCTTTGATCCACTGGGCCTTGAGTTTTGTGCAGGGTGACAAATATGGATTTACTTGCATTCTTCTATATACAAACATCCACTTAGAACAGTGCAATTGTTGAAGATGTTTTCTGTTTCTGTTGTGTAGTTTTAGATTCTTTGTTAAGACTTAAGTGTCTATAGGTGTGTGGGTTTACTTCTGGGTCTTCGATTCTATACCATTGATCACCCTATTTTTATGCCAATACCATGTGGTTTTTATCACTATTTCTCTGTAGCATAGCTTGAAATCAGGGATAGTGATTTCCCCTGGAAGTTCTTTTATTGTACAGGATTGTTTATCCTGGGTTTTTTGTTTTTCCATATGAAGTTGAGTGTTGTTCTTTTAAGGTCTGTAAAGAAATGTATTTGGGATTTTGATGAGAATTGCTTTAAATCTGTAGATTATTTTTAGTAGTATGGACATTTTGACTGTTAATCCTACCAGTCCGTGGGCATGGGAGATTTTTCCATCTTTTAGTATCTTCTTCAATTTCTTTCTTCAAAGACAAAGTTCTTGTCATACAGGTCTTTTACTTGCTTGGTTAGAGTTACACCAAGATATTTTATTTTGTAGCTTTTAGAAAGAATTTGGTTTTCCTAATTTCTTTCTCAGCCCATTGATCATTTGTATAAATAAAGCCTACTGATTTGTTTGAGTTAATTTTGTATCCAGCCACTTTGCTGAAGGTGTTCATCAGCTGTAGGAGTTCTCTGGCAGAATTTTTTTTAATCACTTATATATAAAATCATATTATCATAGTATCATAATGATACTATGACTTCTTCCATTCCTTGTTCTCTTTTAGTTGTCTTATTACTCTATCAAAAACTTCAAGAACTGTAATAGATATGAAGCGAGTAGACAGACAGACTTGTCTTTTTCCTGGTTTTAGTGGAATTGCTTTAAGTGTTTCCCCATTTAATGTTGATGTTGGCTATTGACTTGCTGAATACTGTCGTTATTGTGTTTAGGTATGGGCCTTGGATCCCTGATCTCTCAAAGACTTTTATCATGAAGAAGTGTTGGATTTTGTCAAAGGTTTTTTCAACATCTAGTGAGATGATCATGTGGTTGTTTTTATTTCTTTCAGTTTGTTTATATGATGGATTATATGGATGGATTTTCATATGTTGAACCATCCCTTCATCCTTAGTATGAAGCCTATTTGGTTATAGTGGATGATTATTTTGATGTATTCTTGAATTCGGTTTGCATGTATTTTACTGAGTATTTTTGCATCAATCTTCATAAGGGAAGTAGGTTTGAAATTCTGTTTCTTTGTTGAGTCTTTGTAGGGGTTAGGTATCAGGGTGACTGTGGAATTGTATGATGAATTTGGCAATGTTCCTTCTGTTTCTATTTTGAGGAACTGTTTAAGGAATATTGGCATTAATTTCTTTGAAAGTCTGGCAGAATTCTGTGCTAAAAAAACATCTGCCCTTGGTTTTGTTTTGGTTTTGGTTTTTTGTTTGTTTGTTTTGGGTTTCTTTTTTTTTTTTTTTTTTTGGTTTGTTTGATTGTTTTTTTTTTGGCTTGGGAGATTTTGGGGTTATGCAACCATCTTAATTAGGGTTTTATTGCTGTGAACAGGAACCATGATCGAGGCAACTCTTATAAGATTAACATTTAATTGGGTCTGGCTTAAAGGTTCAGAGGTTCAGTCCAGTATCATCAAGGTGAGAGCATGGCAGTGTCCAGGCAGGCATGGTGCAGGAGGAGTTGAGAGCTCTATATCTTCATCTGAAGGCTGCTAGTGGAAGACTGGCTCCCATGTGATTAAGAAGAGGGTCTCATTGACGACCAACAGTAACATATTTCTTCAAGCAAGGCCACACCTACTCTAACAAGGCCACACTTCCTAATAATGCCACTTCCTGGGCTAAGCATACGCAAACTACAACAAAGACTATTTAAAGAGTTTATTTGATCTTGATTTAATTTTGCTAAGTGGTAGCTATCAAGACAATTTTCCATTTCACTTACATTTTCCAATTTTGTGGCATATGGGTATTTGAAGTAAGACATAATGATTCTTTGAATTTCCTAAGTGTCTGTTGTTATACTGCCCTTTTCTTTTCTGATTTTGTTAATTTAGATTCTCTCTCTCTCTCTCTCTCTCTCTCTCTCTCTCTCTCTCTCTCTCTCTCTCTCTCTCTCTCTGCCTTAAGTTTTTCTATCTTGATTTTCTTTAAAAACCAGCTCTTAATTTCCTTGATTCTTTGTATTGTTCTCTTTGTTTCTAATTTGATTATCTCCTCTTGGGTGTGTTTACTTCTCTCTTTCTTCTAGAGCTTTCAGGTGCTTTGTTACATTGCTAGGATGAGATGTCTTCTGTTTCTTTATGAAAGCACTTAGTGATATGAACTTTCCTCTTAACACTGCTGTCATTGTGTTCCATCAGTTTGGGTATGTTGGGCTCTTATTTTCATTTAATTATAAAAAGTCTTTCATTTCTTTCCTTATGTCTTCCCTAAATTAGTGCTCATTGCGTAGAGAGATGTGCAGTTTTCATGAGTTGGTAAGCTTTCTGTTGTTTCTGTTGTTATTGAAGCCCAGCTTTAATCCATGGTGGTCTGATAAGATATAGGAGTTATTCAATTTTTCTGTGTCTGTTGAGAATTGTTTTGTGACTGAGTATATGGTCAATTTTGGAGAAGGTTCCTTGAGATGCTGAGAAGAAAGTATATTCTTTTGTGTTTAGGTGAAATGTTCTGTAGCTATCTGTTAGGTCAATTTGATTCATAACATCTGTTAGTTACATTATTTCTCTGTTTAGTTTCTTTCTTGATTACCTGCCCATTGGTGGAAGTGGGGTGTTGAAGTCTCCCACTATTAATATGTGGGGTTTGATGTGTGATTTGTGGTTTAGTAATGTTTCTTTTATGAATGTGATTGCCTTTGCATTTGGGGTAGAAATATTCAGAATTGAGGCATTATCTTGATGAATTTTTCCAATTGATGAGTATGAAGTATCCTTCCCCATCCCTTTTGATTAATTTTGGTTGAAGTCTATATTATTAAAATGGCTAGTCCAGCTTGCTTCTTGGGTCTGTTTGCTCAGAAAACCTTTTCCAATCCTTTACTCTGAGGTAATGTCTATCTTTGATGCTGAGGTATGTTTCTTGTATACAGCAGAAGGATGTTTTCACATCCATTCTGTTAGCCTCTATCTTTTCATTGGTGAATTGAGTCCATTAATTCTGAGAGATATTAATTACCAATGATTGTTAATACCTGTTATTTTGATCCTGATGAGGTGTGTGTGTGTGTGTGTGTGTGTGTGTGTGTGTGTGTGTGTGTGTGTTTCCTTTCTTTTGGTTTTACTGGTGTGGAAGTGTTTATCTCGTCTTTGGGCTGGAGTTTTCCTTCTAGTATCTTCTGTAGGGCTCAATTTGTAAATAGATATTGTTTAAATTTTGTTTTTTCATGGAATATCTTCTTTCTCCATCTATGATGATTTAATGGTTTGCTGGATGTAATAGTCTGGGCTGACATCTAAGGTCTCTTAGAGACTCTAAGACGTCTTCCATCTTCCTAGGTTCTTCTGTCTTTTACAGTCTCTGTTGAGAAATTGGGTATAATTCTGATAGGTCTGCCTTTGTATGTTGCTTGATCTCTTTTCCTTGCAACTTTTAATGTTCTTTCTTTGTTCTGTACATTTAGTGTTTTAATTATTATGTGGCATGAGAATTCTCTTTTGTGGTTCAATCTACTTGTCTAATTTTTTCATGAAGTAGTGTTGAATTTTGCCAAAGTTTTGTCAAAATCTTCAAGTTTCTTTGTATGTTTACAGCTGTAAGCATTTTATATGTTTATGCTGGAGAATTTTCTTCTATGGTCATGTTGAAAATATTTTCTGAACCTTTAAGTTGGAAATCTTTTTCTCCTATTCCTGTTGTTCTTAGGTTTGGTCTTTTCATAGTATCTCAGGTTTCATGGGTGTTTTGTGTCGGGAATTTTTTATATTTAACATTTTCTTTGAATGATGTATCAATTTCTTCTATCATATCTTCTATGCCAGAGATTCTTTCTTCCATCACTTGTATTCTGTTGATGCTTGTGTCTGTTGTTCCAGTTATCTTCGCTAGGTTTTCTATTTCCAGGATTCCCTCAGTTTGTGCTTTCTTGTCTTTTTTTCAGACATTACTTTGTACTACATTTTTTTAAAATATTGAAAAATTTTAATAAGATGAACTTTGGGAAGAGACAATGTGGCAAGCAAAAAATTTTCATGACTCAAAGTCCTCTTATTTATTTATTTTTTATTTTCTATATTCTTTATTTACATTCCAAATGATTTCCCCTTTCCTGGTTCTGCCCCTCCCCGAAAGTCCCATAAGCCCTCTTCCCTCCCCCTGTTCCCCATTAACCTAAGAATTTTATGAATTCATTGTTTTTAATTGCTGAGTAGTATTCCATTGTGCAAATATACATGGAAAATATCTCTGATAAAACTGAAGAAATATATAGAAAAACACGTTAAGATTGAGTATTTCATGGAAAAATTATACAGATAAAATGGTAGGCATAGAAATATTCGTAAGGTTTTTGAAAGTGGAATTATAAACACTTTCTGATAAAATTGAAGATCTACAAGGAAAATATTTCTGATAAAACTCAAGAAATATATAGAAAAACACATTAAAATTGACTGTTTCATGAAAAATTATACAGATAAAATGGTAGGCATAAAAATATTTCTAAGTTGATTGAAAGTGAAATTATAAACATTTTCTGATAAAATTGAAGATTTACATGGAAAATATCTCTGATAAAATTCAAGAAATATATAAAAAATGAGTTAAGATTATTACATGGAAAAATTATACAGATAAAATGGTAGGCATAAAAATATTCCTAAGAGGCTCAGAGACAGACAGGCATAATAGCGCTTCGGTTTCAGGCAGCTTGTGTGTAACCTGCTCCCAGGTGCTGGGCTGATCTGCAGTAACCAGCGCGCCAGTTCCGTGGTGGGACCTTCTGCCTGGTGGAGGGACCCCGCGCAGGGAGGGAGCCCGCCAGCTTCCCTTCCGCGACCTCTGTTCCCGCGGACTGCGCTGGAGAGACCGGTACCCAGGCTCTCCCCCCGATATAACATCACTTGGGACACGGCCTGTTGGGGCTTCCGTCTGTGCCCGAGGGCGGGTTGGCGCTGTAGTCGTCTGGGCGCCAGATCGGCGGGCCATCGTGACCACAGGGTGAGCGGCGCCACGGAGAGTGCCCTCCGCCATCTTTGCTCCAGTGACCAGGTAGTTGGGACCACCAGGCTCAGAGACAGACAGGCATAATATCGCTTCGGGTTCAGGCAGCTTGTGTGTAACCTGCTCCCAGGTGCTGGGCTGATCTGCAGTGACCAGCGCGCCAGATCTGCTGTGGGACTTCTGCCTGGCAGAGGGACGCCCCCTCCCCCCCCCAGGAGAGATCACACACCCCTGCACAGGGCAGGAGCCTGCCAGCCTCCCTTTGGCGACCTCTGCTCCAGGAATCCACTAGGCTGAGCCTTTAGATGTGCAAGGCCTCCCCAATATAAGATCACTTGGGGCAAAGCACATTAGGGCTCCAAAGTCACTCAGGAGCAGGCAGGCCCCAGAAATCGGTGACAGGGGAATCCTGGTAATCCAGGGGGGGCAGAAATAGCTTTGCAGGCTCACAGGAGGTCCAACCAACAGCCAGTGGCAGCAGGACCAACTAACACCAGAGGTATCCAGATGGCAAAAGGCAAACGTAGGAATGTTACTAACAGTAATCAAAGTAATGTGGGACCATCCGAACCCAACTCTCCAACAGCAGCAAGTCCTGGATACCCCACCACACCCGAAAGACAAGATCTGGATTTAAAATCACTTCTCATGATGCTATTAGAGGATCACAAGAAGGACACAAATAAATCTCATAAAGAGTTACAGGAGACCATGAATCAACGGTTAGAAGCCCTTACAAAGGAAACACAAAAATCGCTTAGAGAAATGCGGGAGAACATGGATCAAAAGATGGAGGCGCACAAGGAGACAACACAAAAATCGCTTAACGAGATGAATCAACGGGTAGATGCACTCACAAAGGAATCACAAAATTTGCATAAAGAAATGCAGAAGAATATGGGTCAACAGACGGATGCCCATAAGGAGGCAACACAAAAATTGCTTAAAGAAATGAATCAACGGTTAGATGCCCTTACAAAGGAAACACGAGAACTGCTTAAAGAAATGCAGGAGACGATGGATCAACAGATGGAATCCCATGAGGAGGAAACACAAAAATCGCTCAGAGAAATGCAGGAGAACGTGGGTCATCAGGAAGAAATCCTGAAAGAGGTAATGCAAAAATACCTTAAAGAAATACAGGAAAATACAAACAAACAAGTGAAGGATTTCAGCAAATCCATCCAGGAACTAAAAAAGGAAGTAGAAACAACTAAGAAATCACAAAGGGAGACAACTTTGGAGATAGAAAACCTTGGGAAGAAATCAGGAGTCATAGATGCAAACATCAACAATAGAATACAAGAGATGGAAGAAAGAATCTCAGGTGCTGAAGATTCCATAGAAAGCATCGACTCAACAGTCAAAGAAAATGCAAAATGCAAAAAACGCGTAACCCAAAACATCCAGGAAATCCAGGACACAATGAGAAGACCAAACCTAAGGATTATAGGTATAGATGAGAGTGAAGATTTGCAACTTAAAGGGCCAGTAAACATCTTCAACAAAATTATGGAGGAAAACTTCCCTAACTTAAAGAGAGAGATGCCGATGAACATACA
Source organism: Tokudaia tokunoshimensis (assembly GCA_036184795.1). Classification (NCBI taxonomy): domain Eukaryota; kingdom Metazoa; phylum Chordata; class Mammalia; order Rodentia; family Muridae; genus Tokudaia; species Tokudaia tokunoshimensis. The sequence continues at coordinate 121,025,526 of BTHU01000014.1, forward strand.
AGAAGCCTACAGAACTCCAAACAGACTGGACCAGAACAGAAATACCTCCCGTCACATAATAATCAAAACACCGAATGTTCTAAACAAAGAAAGAATACTAAATGCAGTAAGAGAAAAGGGCCAAGTAACATACAAAGGAAGACCTATCCGAATCACATCAGACTTCTCACCAGAGACTATGAAAGCCAGAAGATCCTGGGCAGATCTCATGCAGACACTAAGACAGCACAAATGCCAGCCTAGACTACTATACCCAGCAAAACTCTCAATCACCATAGATGGAGAGACCAAGATATTCCATGATAAAACCAAATTTTCACAATATCTTTCCACAAATCCAGCCCTGCAACGGATAATAGGTGGAAACCTCCAATACAGGGAGAGAAACAACACCCTGGAAAAAATGAGATAATAACCTTCTTGAATCAAACCCAAAAGTAGATAACCACTCAAACATAAAGATAGCGTCAAGAATGGCAGATGGCAATAATCACTATGCCTTAATCTCTCTTAATATCAATGGTCTCAATTCCCCAATTAAAAGACATAGACTAGCAGACTGGATACGTAAACAGGACCCAGCTTTTTGCTGCATGCAGGAAACGCACCTCAGTGTCAAAGACAAACACTACCTCAGAGTAAAAGGCTGGAAAACAATTTTACAAGCAAATGGCCCCAAGAAACGAGGTGGAGTAGCCATCCTAATATCGGATAAAATTGATTTTCAACCCAAAGTCATCAAAAAAGACACAGAAGGACACTACATACTGATCAAGGGAAAAATCCACCATCAAGAACTCTCAATCCTGAATATCTATGCTCCAAATGCAAGGGCACCCTCATTCGTAAAAGAAACTTTACTAAAACTCAAAGCACACATCGCACCGCACACAATAATAGTGGGTGACTTCAACACCCCGCTCTCTGAAATGGATCGTTCAGGAAAGCAGAAACTAAACAGGGACACAGTGAATCTAATTGAAGCCTTGGACCAAATGGAACTAACTGATATATATAGAACATTTCATCCTAGAGCTAAAGAATACACCTTCTTCTCAGCTCCTCATGGTACCTTCTCCAAAATTGACCATATAATTGGTCACAAATCAGACCTCAACAGATACAAGAAGATAGAAATAATCCCATGCCTCCTATCAGATCACTATGGAATAAGGGTGGTCTTCAATGGCAACAAAAACAAAAGAAAACCCACGTACACATGGAGGCTGAACAATGCTCTACTCAATGATAACTTGGTCAAGGTGGAAATAAAGAAAGAAATCAAAGACTTTTTGAAATTTAATGAAAATGAAGGCACAACATACCCTAACTTATGGGACACAATGAAAGCAGTGCTAAGAGGAAAATTCATAGCCCTGAGTGCCGCCAAAAAGAAACGGGAGACAGCATACACTAACAGCTTAATGGCACACCTGAAAGCCCTGGAACAAAAAGAAGCAAATACACCAAAGAGGAGTAGAAGGCAGGAAATCATCAAACTCAGGGCTGAAATCAATCAAGTAGAAACAAATAAAACCATACAAAGAATCAACAAAACGAGGAGTTGGTTCTTTGAGAAAATCAACAAGATAGATAAGCCCTTAGCCAGACTAACCAGAGGGCACAGAGATAGTATCCAAATTAATAAAATCAGAAACGAAAAGGGAGAGATAACAACAGAAACTGAGGAAATTCAAAAAATCATCAGATCCTACTACAAAAACCTGTATTCAACACAACTAGAAAATCTTGAGGAAATGGACAATTTCCTTGACAGATACCAAGTACCAAAATTAAATCAGGATCAAATAGACCATCTAAACCGTCCTATAACCCCTGAAGAAATAGAAGTTGTCATTGGAAGTCTTCCAACCAAAAAAAGCACAGGTCCAGATGGTTTTAGTGCAGAATTCTATCAGACCTTCAAAGAAGACCTAACACCAATACTCTTCAAACTGTTCCACAAAATAGAAACAGAAGGAACACTACCCAACTCGTTCTATGAAGCCACAATTACACTAATACCAAAAGCACACAAAGATCCGACAAAGAAAGAGAATCTCAGGCCAATCTCTCTTATGAATATCGATGCAAAAATACTCAATAAAATTCTTGCCAACCGAATCCAAGAACACATCAAAACGATCATTCACCACGATCAAGTAGGCTTCATCCCAGGGATGCAGGGATGGTTCAATATAAGGAAATCCATCAATGTAATCCACTACATAAACAATCTCAAAGAAAAAAACCACATGGTCATCTCATTAGATGCTGAGAAAGCATTTGACAAAATTCAGCATCCTTTCATGCTAAAGGTCTTGGAAAGATCAGGAATTCAAGGCCCATATCTAAACATAGTAAAAGCAATTTACAGCAAACCAGTAGCCAGCATCAATCTAAACGGAGAGAAACTTGAAGCAATCCCACTAAAATCAGGGACTAGACAAGGCTGCCCTCTCTCTCCATATCTTTTCAATATAGTACTTGAAGTTCTAGCTAGAGCAATTAGACAAGAAAAAGAGGTCAAAGGGATACAAATTGGAAAGGAAGAAGTCAAACTATCACTATTTGCAGACAATATGATAGTATACATAAGCGACCCAAAGAACTCCACCAGAGAACTCCTACAGCTGATAAACGACTTCAGCAAAGTGGCCGGATATAAAATCAACTCAAGCAAGTCAGAAGCCTTCCTATACTCAAAGGATAAGCAGGCTGAGAAAGAAGTAAGAGAAATAATACCCTTTACGATAGCCACAAACCATATTAAGTATCTTGGCGTGACGCTAACCAAACAAGTGAAAGATCTGTATGACAAGAACTTCAAGTCTCTGAAGAAAGAAATTGAAGAAGACCTCGGAAGATGGAAAAATCTGCCATGCTCATGGATTGGCAGGATTAATATAGTAAAAATGAGCATCTTACCAAAAGTAATACACAGATTCAATGCAATCCCCATCAAAATCCCAACTCAATTCTTCATAGAGTTAGAAAGAGCAATTCAAAAATTCATCTGGAATAACAGAAAACCCAGAATAGCTAAAACTATTCTCAAGAGTAAAAGAACCTCTGGGGGAATCAGTATCCCGGACCTCAAGCTGTACTACAGAGCAATAGTGTTAAAAACTGCATGGTATTGGTACAGTAACAGACATGTAGATCAATGGAATAGAATTGAAGACCCAGAAATGAATCCACACTCCTATGGTCACTTGATCTTTGACAAAGGAGCTAAAACCATCCAGTGGAAAAAAGATAGCCTTTTCAACAAATGGTGCTGGCTCAGCTGGAGGTCAACATGCAGAAGAATGCAAATTGACCCATCCTTATCTCCTTGCACTAAGCTCAATTCTAAGTGGATCAAAGATCTCCACATAAAACCAGACACACTGAAACTAATAGAAGGGAAACTAGGGAAGAACCTTGAACATATGGGCACAGGGGAGAATTTCCTGAACAGAACTCCAATAGCTTATACTCTAAGATCAAGAATAGACAAATGGGACCTCATTAAATTACAAAGTTTTTGCAAGGCAAAAGACACCGTCAAAAAGACAAAGCGGCAACCAACTAACTGGGAAATGATCTTTACCAACCTTACATCCGACAGAGGGCTAATATCCAAGATATACAAAGAACTCAAGAAGTTAAACTCCAGAGAGGCAAGTAACCCTATTAAAAAATGGGGTACAGAGCTCCACAAAGAGTTCTCACCTGAAGAATATCTAATGGCTGAGAAGCACCTAAAGAGATGTTCATCATCCTTAGTCATTAGGGAAATGCAAATCAAAACAACCCTGAGATTCCATCTCACACCAGTCAGGATGGCTAAGATCAAAAACACAGGAGACAGCAGTTGTTGGCGAGGATGTGGAGAAAGAGGAACACTCCTCCACTGCTGGTGGAATTGCAGGCTGGTACAACCACTCTGGAAAGCAGTCTGGCGGCTCCTCAGAAAACTGGGCATGACACTTCCGGAGGATCCGGCTATACCACTCCTGGGCATATACCCAGAGACTTTACCTGCATGCAATAAGGACACATGCTCCACTATATTCATAGCAGCCTTATTTATAATAGCCAGAAGCTGGAAAGAACCCAGATGTCCCTCAATGGAGGAATGGATTCAGAAGATGTGGTATATTTACACAATGGAATACTACTCTGCAATTAAAAACAATGAATTCACGAAATTCCTAGGCAAATGGTCAGAACTTGAAAATATCATCCTTAGTGAGGTAACCCAATCACAAAAGATCACACATGGTATGAAGTCACTGATAAGGGGATATTGACCCAGAATCTCAGAATACCCTAGACACAATCAGCATATCAATAGATTTCTAAAAAGATGGAAGGAGAGACCCCTGGTCCTGGAAAGACTGGATGTAGGGGAACGCCACGACAGAGTAATGAGAGGGGGTTGAACGGAGAAAAGAGGGAGGGAAGGGGGCTTATGGGACTTTCGGGGAGGGAGGAAACGGGAAAGGGGAAGTGATTTGGAATGTAAATTAAAAAAATAAAATTAAATTAAATTAAAAAAAAAAATATTCCTAAGTTTTTTGAAAGTGAAATTATAAACACTTTCTGATAAAATTGAAGATCTACAAGGAAAATATTACTGAAAAAATTCAAGAAATATATAGAAAAACATGTTAAAACTGACTATTACATGTAAAATTATTCAGATAAAATAGAAGGCATAAAAATGTTCCTAAGTTGATTGAAAGTAAAATTATAGACATTGTCTAATAAAACTGAATATCTACATGGAAAATACTTCTTACACAATTGAAGAAAAATACAGAAAAACATTAAAATTGAAGATTATCATAGACAATTATACCAACAAAATGGTAGGCACAAAAACACTCCTAAATTGATTGAAAGTGGAACTACAAACAACAACACCCCCAATGAAACGGAATATCTACACGAAAAACATCTCCGACAAAACCGAAGAAATACACAGAAAAAAATGTTAAAATTAAAGATTATCATGGAAAATAATGCAGTCAAAATGGTAGACACAAAAAGCATTACTAAATTGAAAGAGGAATCACAAATGTTTTCTGATAAAATCGAAGATCCACATGGAAAACATCTCTGTTAGACTATGATTTTGTTGGGAAATTGAGTCTATTGACGTTATAAGATATTAAGGAATAGTGACTATTGCTTCCTGTTATTTTTGATGTTCTTTTTATGTTTGTGTGGTTACTTTCTTTTGGGTTTGTTGGGAAAAGATCACTATCTTGCTTTTTTCTAGGGAGTAGTTTCCCTCCTCATGTTGGCATTTTCCATCTATTATCCTTTGTAGAGCTGGATTTGTGGAAAGATATTGTGTAAATTTGGTTTTTTCATGGAATATCTTGGTTTCTCCATCTATGATAATTGAGAGTTTTGCTGGGTATAGTAGTTTGGGCTGGCATTTGTGTTCTCTTAGGGTCTGTATGAGATCTGCCCAGGATCTTCTGGCTTTCATCGTCTCTGGTGAGAAGTCTGGTGTAATTCTGATAGGCCTGCCTTTATAGGTTACTTGACCTTTTTCCCTTACTGCTTTTAATATTCTTTCTTTGTTTAGTGCATTTGGTGTTTTGATTATTATGTGCCAGGAGGACTTTCTGGCCTGGTCCAGTCTGTTTGGAGTTCTGTAGGCTTCTTGTATGTTCATGGACATCTCTTTCTTTAGGTTAGGGAAGTTTTCTTCTATAATTTTGTTGAAGATATTTGCTGTCCCTTTAAGTTGGAAATCTTCACTATCTTCTATACCTATAATCCTTAGGTTTGGTCTTCTCATTGTGTCCTGGATTTCATGGATGTTTTGGCTCAGGAGCTTTTTGCATTTTGCATTTTCTTTAACTGTTGAGCCAATGTTTTCTATGGTATCTTCAGCCCCTGAGATTCTTTCTTCGATCTCTTATATTCTGTTGTTGATGCTTGCATCTATGACTCCTGAATTCTTTCCAAGATTTTCTATCTCCAGAGATGTCTCACTTTGTGATTTCTTTATTGTTTCTACTTCCAGTTTTAGATCCTGGATGGTTTTGTTCAGTTCCTTCACTTGTTTGTTTGTGTTCTCCTGTAATTCTTTCAGGGATTTTTGTGTTTCCTCTTTAATGGCCTCTACCTGTTCACCCATGCTCCCCTGTATTTCTTTCATGGAGTTTTGTGTTTCCTCTTTAAGGGCCTTTACTATTTGATCCATGTTCTCCTATATTTCTTTAAGGGAGTTATTTATGTCCTTCTTGATGTCCTCTAAAGCATTGTGAGAAGAGACTTTAAATCCAACCCTTGCTTTTCCAGTGTGTTGGGGTATCCGGGACTTGCTGTGGTAGGAGAACTAGGCTCTGATGTTGCCAAGTAGCCTTGGTTTCTGTTGGTAAGTTTCTTGTGCTTGCCTTTCGCCATCTGGTTATTTCTGGTGTTAGTTGGTCTTGTTGTCTCTGGCTGGAGCTTGCCCCTCCTATGGGCCTGTAAACCTGTGTCTGTACTCCTGGGAGACCAACGCTCTTCTGGCAGGGTCTGTGCACAGAGGCTGTGGAGCTGTCTGGTTCCCTGCTGCAAATGGCGGCCTGAAGGGAAGATTCCTGTCCCAGCTGCTCCACTGATCTTATGCCCTGTGCACTCCTAGCTGTACCCCTCCAGAGAAAAGGTAGAGATCTCACCTCCACACTCAGAAGTGAAATCACTGCTAGGAGATCATGCTCTTCTGGTGGGCTAAGCACAGAAGGCTGTGGAGCTGCCTGGTTTCCTGTTGCAAATGGCGGCTGGAAGGGAAGATTCCTGTCCCAGCTGCTCCACTGATCGTATGCCCAGTGTGCTCCTAGCTGTACCCCTCCAGAGAGAAGGTGAAGATCTCACCTCCGAGCTCAGAAGTGAAATCGCTGCTGGGAGATCACTCTTTCCTGGCGGGCTAAGAACAGAAGGCTATGGAGCTGCCTGGTTCCCTGCTGCAAATTATCCCAATACTTCTAACCTTATAAAAACTTAGTTATTTGGGCTAGTAAATGTCACACAGGTCCATGTCTGAAGTCATTTCTGTTTCCTTTCCTTCTCCTCCTGTGACCTCTGTGTCCCCACAACTCCTAGCACCACCTCCCTCTTCCTGTCCAATCCCAGGCCTTCTACTGCCCTAATATGATTGGCTATGGAAAATCCTGCAACACTTTGTAATCTCAATTAGTCTTCTGTACTCTGCCACTTGATGATTAACTTATTAAGTAGCTGTTGTCTAATTCATTTCATAAAATTTAAGAATAACTAAATGCCTAAAGCATACTGGCAAGTCTACCTTAAATGGAGTTGCAGAGTCTGAGTGTGGGCTGGTAGAGGTAAATATATTTTTATATAAAACAAATGTACTTGGGCATGCTTTAATATTATTCTGAGCATAGAAGTGAGAATTAATATGACTCATAGGTTAGTTCCAGAAGCCCAGAATATGGTGGATGAAGATGATATCTCTTTAGGTATATGGGATTTCCATAAAGATTAGTTTGTAGCTGCTTTGGGTTCTCTTTGGAAACCCCATGTGAAACTGCCAGTTGATTGAGTCAGTGTAGAAGAGAATTGAAATTTAAGCATTTAGGAGTGTGTGTGTGTGTGTGTGTGTGTGTGTGTGTGTGTGTGTGTGTGTGTGTGTGTTATGGTTATCACCCAGAAATCCAACCTTTGGTCTAAAGTTTTAGAAACATTTTGATTCAAACCTTAAATCTCAGCATATAAGAGCAGGAGGGTCACGGTACAAGTTCAAGGCCAGTGTTTTACTTAGGGTTTCTACTGCTGTAATGAAAATTCCATGACCAAAAAGCAAGTTAGGGAGGAAAGGGATTATTCAGCACATACTTCCACATCATAGTCCATCATTGGAGGAAGTCAGGACAGGAACTTAAGTAGGGCTGGTACCTGGAGACAGGAGCTGGATGATACAGAGACCATGGAGGGATACTGCTCAGTCTACATTCTTATAGAACCCAAGGAAACCAATCCACGGATGGCACCATCCACAAAAGACTGGGCCATTCCCCGTTGATTATTAACTGAGAAAATGCCTTATAGCGGGATCTAATGGAGGCATTCTCTCAACTGAGGCACCTTCCTGTCTGATGACTCTTGTTTGTGTCAAAATCAACAAGTACAACCTGGTAGGGCTACATTCATCATAAGACCCTGTCTCATAACACAAAAAGAATTTGAAAAGGGAGCAGGAAGGAGGAGAAGAAGGCAAATGAGGAGAAAAGAGAGGAGAGGAGAAGAGAGGAGAGGAAGAGGAGAGAAAGGAGTCAAGACTGAGAATAACAATTACATTGATTTAATGATGGTAGGCCGTTGGTTCTGTGGTACGGTTTGAAACTAAGAGGCCACTAGTAAACTTATAAAGGACTATTGGGTACCATAGGGCTTGTCAATCAGGCAGATCAGATTCCAATCTATGAAGCATACACAACCACACAGTTGGAACTGGAGGATGAAGATACCATAGCTGTGTTCCAACAGCAAACAGGAAAAAGGTTACTAAGAAGGGAAATCACTACTTTACTCCCGAATTTTGTACAGACTGAGAATACATTCTCCCATTAAGAAGCTTAAGTTTGGTTCCAGCACAACCTGACTATTATAGCATAATTTGCTTTCTCTTCTTTCATTTTCCTTCCCCATACCTTCTTTGGACATAAAATAACTGGTTTATGTGCACAAGCCTATTGAGCTTTTTTTTCTTTTTCTTTTTTTTTTTTTTGAACTATGCCATTATGGTGGCACATGTCTTTACTCCTATAACAGTTCTTGGGAGACAGAAGCCGAGAGATCTCTGACTTCAAGGACAGCCTGGTCTACAGTTAGTTCCAGGCCAGCCAGGGCTCATAGTGCGTCCCTGTCAAGAACAAAAACAAAAAAACAAAAACAAAATCTAAATGGACAATGGTGTACTTTGGCTAACATTAAATGGAGCTAGTCTGGGGGCTGGCTCCATACAAACATTCCCTTTGTTCACTAGCAACCTTTTGCTCAGCAGTTATCTGTCTGTTTCAGGAAGTTATTTTGCTCTGATTGTTTTAACAAAAAAATCAAACAACATAAAGCTCCTTGCATACTTTATGCAGTCAGAGAATTTTACTGTTTTTCTTATACCATTGTAAAAACAAAAGCAATTATAGCTTTTGAATATGTGTGGGTATGGGTATATTGTGCATGTGTTTATGTATAGTTTATGTAGCTGTTACATCTAGGGCAACCTGACTTTAAGTAGGAATAAATTACTCTTGAAAACAATATTCCTAAAGAGTTCCCCGTTCAAGTCAAGCATCTTGTTGTTTAGATAAACTTCTTGTTTAAACTGACCCAAAAACAAAAACAGAGACCAAAACAAAACCCCTTCTATTAGGATTCTGAATTACAGTGACAGAGTTTAAAATAACCCAAAATTAAGAGATTTTATGCTCTCCAGGAAAAAATGCTGTTTTGAAAACTATTCATGCATGTGATATATTTTAGACAAATCTTAAACAAGAAAGATGAGTATAAAAGGGACAGACAGTAAGTCAAGAACATCTTTAGAGCCAAGAGAACAACTTTCTTACAGTTACCAGTCTCAGCCTTTGACTTATCTCTAAAATCTCTGGAAACTTGATTGCTACACATAATCCCAGGAAAATAACAAATAGCTAGCTTCTAAGGAACAGGCCACTTATCAAAGAGCTAAAGTTTCTGTGTATTGGGATTGCTCTCCTGGCCTGAAGTTCTGGTTTCCTCTTGCACTGTGTCTTGCCTGGAGCTCTTGCAAGCCCAAGCTAGAATTCTCAGTGCTTAATTCTCCTCAAGGTAAAATTCTCACCTTGTTAGAGGTCATGTGTTCTCTTTTTCCACTGTCTAGCTTCCAACTGTTCGGTTCAGTAGTTTAATTATGGGCTTCTTAGTTCATAGGTCACTCCATTATCATTTTTCTATTGCTTCTTTCTCAACTAAGTCACTCAGCCAGCAAGTAAATTTTTCCCCACTGGGAAATCATATTACAAATATTATTTTCTGAAGGAAATGCACTACCTTGTGTGATATCAGATGACAAGTTTCTTACATCTATATACAAAACAACTCACACAGATAGGACTATATTTGTAACTGTGTCATCAAGATTCCCATTTATAATTTGTAATTTATGAAACTTACAGGATGATGTCATCAATATGGCAATGGTTCGTTGGCTCCCATTTTTTTCTCTGGAAATCTTGCGCTGTGTTACATGTTGACCACTCATCTTGGCTCTCCATGATTTTGTAAAATCTTTAAGATATTATCTCAAACTGGTTGGAAATTCTGTGTCAAAATGCCATGTTAAAGGATATAATGGTTAGTTTCGTTGAATCTCTCTTGAAGTTTCTCCCTTTCCATTCTGTTTTATCATGGAGATCTATAGGCCAAAGAGATAGTATAATTTAACAAGCAAGAGTTTTCAGAATGGCTTTATTGAACCCCTCATTTTCTAAGAAATTGAGAGGAGATCAGGAAAGCTTTAATGTGCAGGTGTGACACTAAGCTGTAATTGCTGCTATAGGTCACACAAAGGGACTTTTTACAGACTCCACACAGGGACAGACTATTCTGCATAAATATTTGACAAATACTCATGTGGGGAGAAGTTAAGAATTTACCTAACCAAAGACCCACAAGTCCCAGCCAGCCCCAGACTGGCTGAGACCACTTTCTGTACCAGGCTGCAGAAACTCGGACTGGAGCCTTTTATCCAGCCATTTATGAAATTCTAATTAGACCTGCTGCCTTGATTTTAACCACATAAACAAATGCCATAGATAATTTTAGAACTTGTCTGAGGATTTAAAGGAAAAGAAGAAAAAGAGGGATGAAAGAAATAACAAGATAGAAATAGAACATCCACATGAGATGTGGAAATTTTAACCAAACAAGTTTTAAGTTTAAACCAACTTATTCTCTAACAGATGAGTCTTTACTAGTCCATGAGCCCACTCTGTCTCCTTTGTGTAATACAGACAAGGCATACAGTGTACTACTGAGCCACACTAACATATTTTTTTTATATTTGATGTCTTATAGACTTTCCAGAATCATTTGAAGACTGTTCACTGTGCTCATTTTTACAGGGGTGCTATAAGTTATCAATGTCATATAGTTTGACTCTGAAATGCCTCACAGGTCTACAGGATGCTTATTCCCTAGTTATTAAGAAACTTTAGAAGGCAGGTCCTAGCTAATAATTGGTAATGAAGGGTGTACATATGAAAAATATACTTTACCCCTTCTTCTTCCTGTCGTACTATCTGTTTTCTGTTCACCACAATGGGAGTGGTCTGTGGAATACACAGCTCCTACCACTGTGACTTCGCCACAATGATGAACTGAAATTCTCTGAATTGTGTGCCAAAAAATAGATCTTTAAAATAATTAACTAATTAATTAATCTTTTCTTCCTTTGGTGTTTTGTGTGTGTGTGTGTGTGTGTGTGTGTGTGTGTGTGTGTGTGACAGAAATACATAATAACAAATATAGAGCAAGCTAAGAATACAGAGAAAAAGCATTTATACACTGAACTTCTTACATCATAGTACCTGCCATTTATTGTTGTGCAAAAATGATCTGAAAACAGTAACTTACAATAATGATATCTTGTGATCTTCAAAAGGCTGAGGGGAATGTGTTAGTTTGGATTTTATTGCTGTGAAGAGACACCATGACCAAGGCAACTCTTATAAAGGAAAACATTTCATCACGGCCGGCTTACAGCTTCAGAGGTTCAGTCCATTATCATTATGGCAAGAAGTATGGCAGCATGCAGGCAGGCATGGTGCTGGAGGAGTCAAGAGTTGTACATTTTGATCCGAAGGCAGCCAGGGAGAGACTGTCTTCCACAGGCATCCAGAAGGAAGGTCTGGATTACACTAGCCAGATTTGAACATATGAGACCTCAAAGCCCTACCTCCACAGTGACATACTTCCTCCAAAAAGGTCACAACTCCTCCAATAAGACCACACCTCCTAATAGTGCCACTTCCCACAGGCCAAGTATATTCAAACTATCACAGAAGTCTCTCAGAGAGGGCTCCAGTCTCTTCTGTGGAAGACTACTAAAGAATGCCTTTGGTTTTGTCCTTCCACAGTAATGTTCCTTCCAACTGTGGTAAATGCCACTGGTGCTGCACAGATCCAGAGATGTTCCTTCTGGTCTTCTCACTATTATACTCCTAAGGATAGTGGGGCCTTCTGAGACTTATCTCCAAGGAACTTGGAGACCAAGTTGGAAACTTTGATACCAATAACAGAGACAAATGTCACATACATAGGATGGGATAAATTTACTTGGAGACCATTGACTTGGCTCTTTTTAAATCAGTAATAAAATCCAATTCATTGAGATAAATATACCACTTTTTAAAAAAAATACAGCAAAATAACATTTTACAAATTTCAATTGATTGTTTCATTTCATCCTTTCCCAAGCTTTTCCTTGTTGATAAAGTAATACTTAAAAAACTGTAATGGAATTTACAGTGGTTGATAACTGTACAAAAGAAATTCAAAATCATGATTATTGCTGGTAATATGGTTCAGCAGAAAGTACTTTCCTGTTATGCATGAGGCTCTAGGTCTGGTCACCAACACCACAAAATCATTGATTTTTAATATTATCACTGTGGTGAACCCTATAGATTTATATAAGTGCATGCTTAGTTACCAGTTGATGAACTGTTTGGGAAGTTTTAGAAAGTGTGGCCTTATTGGAGTCGATTTGTCCGTTTTAGAGAAGGTTTTGCTGGGGGTGGCTTTTGAGATTTCAAAAGCCCGTGCCAGACCCTGTGTCTTTCTTTCTTCCTGCCTCCCTGCCCATGGTCAGGCTGTAAGCTCTCAGCCCTATGCCTTCCTACCAGCTGCTGTGCTTTCTGCCTTGATAATGGAAAATCTCTGACACTGTAAACAAGTCCCCCAATTAAATGCTTTCTTTCTAAAAGTTGCCTTGGTCATGGTGTCTCTTCACAGTAATAGAGCAATAACTGAGGCAGAAGTTAGTACCAGGAAAGGATGTGTTGCTGTGACAGGCCTGACCATGCTGTTGTTTGGAGGTATATGGAAGACTTTTGGGGCTTTGGACTAGAAAAGCTATTGAATGCTTTAAGTGAAGGTTAATAGCCATCCTGATAGAAGCATGGAAGACAAGAGTGCTTAGGGCAACTTGAATTGTTGGAGCCCAGCTCAAGAGGTCTCATAGGGAAAGAATATTACCATCAGCTGCCCTCAAGGCAATTCTAGTGATATTTTGGCAGAAAATGTGGTTGCTTTTAGCCCTTGTCCAAAAAAAGAATCTGTTTTGGACTAATGTTATAAGCAAAGGAGATTTCAATCATGTGGTTCTTATGATCACAATGAAAAGATCAAGCAGAAAAACAAAACAAACAAAGTGAAGAGAAATAAAAAAAATGTACAGTTTGAGAAGAAAAGAAGCACCAGGAATTGATGTTGGAGCCAAGTCTTGTACTCACAGAGATAAAGGTTTAAAGACAAGTTTGATGTTAAGTGTAGTACAGGGAGTAGTACCCTCGTGGCAAGACCCCACCCACTAATACTGCAACCTATGAATCAAAAACGTCTGATGATATTTCTTGGGTCCAAACAACAACATAAAGATTATGCAAACATTCAAGAAGAGGGCCAGGGTCCAGTCCATCAAGCAGCAAACCCTTCAGCTTCAGCCATGTCCTTCTGGAGTTAGAACTGAGAAGGATAAAGAAAAGGGACTGTAAGAATTCTACAGTTAAGGAAAGCCAGAAAAGCCATTGTATGAAGCTGTAAAGATGAACCCTAAATTGCCTGGGAGACCACAAGTTGTTGGAGATGCCAGAACCCCAGGATACCAGAAGAGGAGACTTCTAAAAGGAAGAGGAACCAGGTGAAGAAGAAAAAGTATGTTGCAGTCAGCAAGAGAAAGGACAAATAACTCATTAGTTATTGAGTTGCAGAATTTTGAGTTCTCCCTGCTGGTTTTTTGGTCTTGTTTTGGTGCTCCCTTCCCTCCCTTTTGGAATGGTAATGTATATTCTGTGATGCTGTATGTTGGGGCTATGTAATTTGCTTTTTGATTTTATAGGAGGTTTGTTTTCATCATGGTTTCTATTGCTGTGATAAAATGCCATGATCAAAAGCAAGTTGGGAAGTAAATGATTTATTTGACTGTGGGGCAGTGGACCATGACAGAAAACTTGGTAAGGTTGATTGTATTTAGAGACCCCTGCACCCAGGCACCCATCTGAAGTTGGTAGGTGTCTTCCTGCTCCCTACCTGGAACAAGGGACCACACTCCCCACATAGGAACATGACCAGTGGTTACATAGATCAGAACAGAGTTCTCCACGCTAATGAGTTATCTAGATGGGCCCTGAAGGTTTAGCCAACAGGCTTCCCTTCCTGGACATTCCTTCCTGCAAAAGGAATTTCATTTCTGGTCCACCCTGAGGAAATGGTATGCACCCGTTTTTCATGATGAACAGTCAACAAACTGTTTGAAACCAAGGACTGTCTCTCTCATCAAGAACTGCTGTGGGGAGCATGGAGAAGGCCACTGTCTACAAAGCCGCACCACCTAAGTCACCCTCAGAAGGCCCCTCCACGCTCTCAGACTGGTTGCTGCTGACCTAAGCCAGAGTTTCTCATTCCCCTAGCCCCAGACTCATCATAGTCTTCAGCCCGTGCCCCTCCCTTTCCAATTCCCCAAGACTTCCAGCTGCGTCTGGATGTCCAGGAATTCGGGAACCCTCGGCCCGAACTCCTCCTGGCAGGCCCATAGAACCCTCCATTCTGACTCTATACAGTTTGCAGCGGCAACTGGACTCCTGGGAGGCAGAGAACCCCCGGCTTCCTTCGGCCTCAGCCTTTGTTGTTTCTTACTCGGGCTGAGGCCCCCACCCAAGCTGCGTTCTCCCACTGAGTGGTACATTGGTGCTTCCCACAAGCCCAGTACCCGATGGCAGTGTAGGGTAAATACAGTCCAGCATCTCCCATTTTGCCTGCTTAAGTGGCATTCTAGGACCACATTTGACTTACACTTTCCTATTACTGTTCATCACTGAAAGAAGTCAGGACAAGAACTCAAACAGGGCAGGAACTGATGCAGGGGCCATGGAGGGGTATTATTTACTGGCTAGCTCCACATACCTTGCTCAGCCTTTCTTGCAGAACCCAGGGACACAATGGTCTAGGCCCTCCCTATCAATCACTAAGAAAATGTTCTACAGTCAAATCTTATAGAGTCATCTTTTTTTTAATTGAGGTTTCTTCCTTTCAGATAACTCTGGCTTATATGAAGTTAACATAAAAATATCCAGCATGGTTAAAAGTTTAGCTTGACTCTCAGAAGAGACCTTGGACATTTAAACAGTGTTAAAATTGTAAATGACCATGATGACTTTTGAAGTTGCACTAGATGCATTGTGAATTAGGATATGGCTACAAGCTTGTGGGACCCAGAGAGTGAAAAGTGATAGTATGAGTGAGAAGGACCCCCATATGCTCACCTATTAGCATGCTTAGTCCCCAGTTAATAAACGTGAAAGGATCGGGAAGTATGTCCTTGTTGGAGGAGGTATGTGACTGGGGGTGGGCTTTGAGCTTTCAAAATCCCACATTCTCTCTATCTCTCTGTCTCTCTCTCTGTCTCTCTCTCTGTCTCTCTCTCTCTCTCTCTCTCTCTCTCTCTCTCTCTCTCTCTCTCTCTCTCTCTCTCTCTCTTTCACTCTCTGTCTCTTTACTGGCTGTCTGTGGATCAGGATGTAAAGTTCTCAGCTCCTGCTCCTGCATCGTGCCTGTCTGATTCCAGCCATGATAATTGACTAACTTTCTGAAACTATAAGCAAACCCCTAATTAAATGATTTCTTTTATAAGAAGTTGCCTTAGAACTTCTGGGGGAATCAGTATCCCGGATCTCAAGCTGTACTACAGAGCAATAGTGTTAAAAACTGCATGGTATTGGGACAGTGACAGGCATGTAGATCAATGGAACAGAATTGAAGACCCAGAAATGAATCCACACTCCTATGATCACTTGATCTTTGACAAAGGAGCTAAAACCATCCAGTGGAAAAAAGATAGCCTTTTCAACAAATGGTGCTGGCTCAACTGGAGGTCAACATGCAGAAGAATGCAAATCGATCCATTCTTATCTCCTTGCACTAAGCTCAATTCCAAGTGGATCAAGGATCTCCACATAAAACCAGACACACTGAAACTAATAGAAAGGAAACTAGGGAAGAACCTTGAACATATGGGCACAGGGGAGAATTTCCTGAACAGAACACCAATAGCTTATGCGCTAAGATCAAGAAATGACAAATGGGACCTCATAAAATTACAAAGTTTCTGTAAGGCAAAAGACACTGTCAAAAGGACAAAGCGGCAACCAACAAACTGGGAAAAGATCTTTACCAACCCTACATTCGACAGAGGGCTAATATCCAATATACACAAAGAACTCATGAAGTTAAACTCCAGAGAGCCAAGTAACCCTATTAAAAAATGGGGTACAGAGCTAAACAAAGAGTTATCACCTGAAGAATATCTAATGGCTGAGAAGCACCTAAAGAAATGTTCAACATCCTTAGTCATTAGGGAAATGCAAATCAAAACAACCCTGAGATTCCATCTCACACTAGTCAGAATGGCTAAGATCAAAAACACAGGAGACAGCAGTTGTTGGCGAGGATGTGGAGAAAGAGGAACACTCCTCCACTGCTAGTGGGATTGCAAGCTGGTACAACCACTTTGGAAAGCAGTCTGGCGACTCCTCAGAAAACTGGGCATGACACTCCCGGAGGATCCTGTTATACCACTCCTGGGCATATACCCAGAGGTTTCCCCTGCATGCAATAAGGACACATCTCCACTATGTTCATAGCAGCCTTATTTATAATAGTCAGAAGCTAGAAAGAACACAGATGTCCCTCAACGGAGGAATGGATTCAGAAGATGTGGTATATTTACACAATGGAATACTACTCTGCAATTAAAAACAATGAGTTCACGAAATTCTTAGCCAAATGGTCAGAACTGGAAAATATCCTTAGTGAGGTAATCCAATCACAAAAGAACACACATGGTATGCAGTCACTGACAAGAGGATATTAACCCAGAATCTCGGAATACCCTAGACACAATTCACATATCAAAAGATTTCCAAGAGGATGCAAGGAGAGACCCCTGGTCCTGGAAAGACTGGATGTAGGGGAATACCAGGACAGAGAAGCGAGAGGAGGTTGAATGGGGAACAGGGGGAGGGAAGGGGGCTTGTGGAACTTTTGGGGAGGGAGGAAACGGGAAAGGGGAAATCATTTGGAATGTAAATAAAAAAAAAAAGAAGTTGCCTTAGTCATGGTGTCTCTTCACAGCAATAGAACAGTAATTAAGACTATCACTTATCCCATATCTGAACACATAAAACTTTCAGAGTTAGCAGACCATTGTTTTTTAACAGCTTTAAGCCTTATCTTTAACACACTCTAAAACATCTTAGAATATGATATGCCCAGACTTACACATCAGCATTCACTACAGAAGTGCTTGCTATTTTAAATTCATACACACACATAGTATCTGATTTCAGAAATTCACTATAAATTCCATGTGTCTGATCTCATAATAAAAAAATTGATTCCTTTGCTGTGATTTTTTTCCTCACATATGACTAGCCAATAACTATATTTGCAAAAAAAATAGCTATATTTGCCTTGAAATTAGGTTATTATATACTTTTATGTTTAATACTTTGGGATATTTTAGTTCTAATAGAGAATAGAGCCAGATCATTATAAAACAAAGGGTATAATAATGTCATTGGGTACAGACTATGTCTTTTTAAATTGCATAGTTTTAGTTTTGACATAAAGAAGGAATGATCCAGAATTCTACTTTCTTCCTCCTGAAACTTGTTAGAACTGACTTAGAAAGCCAATGTGGGGCAACATGACTGTATAAGAAATCATCCAATCAATAACTGGACTAAAGAATAGACAACTAACAAAGAAGTAGTACCAATATTTGAAAAGAATGTTCAACATTCTTAGCCATCAGGAAAATACAAATAAAAACTGCATGCAGATTCCACATTGCCCCAGGTCAGACACAAAGACAGTAGCAATAAGTATAATCTAAGAATACTAACACGTGTATGAATTTTTCCTAATTAAGCCCATTATTTCATACAAATAGTACACACTGATAAAAATGTTTAAATGAATAATATGAATCATATATATCAATCCTCTCACAAAATAATGAAGATATCACTCTGAAGGACAGATGGGATGCGTTTAAAGCAGAGGTTAATGAAGATAATACATTAAAAACAGCAACTAGCCTTTTGAAGCTCCTGGCCTTGATGTATCTAAGCTTCTAGCCCAGTGCTTTCTCTGTAGAGCATGTCATTGCTGCTAGGGGTGAATTAACCATCTCACGTGACCTTCACAGAGCGCTATACTTGCTCTCCCACCCGATATCGTCTTCACAGGAATCTGCATGAACTAATGACAACTCACTGCAAGCATGAGATTTTACGGCCAGATTTAATCATTTATGGGTATGTTGTGCTTTGAAGCACCTGGGTGTCAGCAGTGAGCAAGAAATGAGACTGACCATCAGAGTATGAGAAGGACTTCCACGGGGTTAGCTTTGGGTTTGAAATAAAATCAAGTTGCCCTTCACAAAGTGTATTAGTTTGTGTTTTACTGCTGTGAACAGACACCAATGACCAATGCAAGTTTTATAAAAGACATTTACTTGGGTCTGGCTTACAGGTTCAGAGGCTTAGTCCATTGTCATCAAAGTAGAAGCATGGCAACATCCAGGCAGGCATGGTACAGGAGGAGCTAAGGGTTCTACACCTTTATCCAAGGGAAACCAGGAACAGACTGGGCATCTTCAGGCATCTAAGAGAAAGATCTCTAAGCCCAACCCTACAGTGACACACTTCCTCCAACAAGGCCACACCTTCTAATAGTGCCATTCCCTGGGACAAGCATATACAAACCATCACACAAAGTGATGGGGAGGACAATGAGGAAGACTGAAAAAAGAACTTGTTCTTTTATGATTTTCTTCCCAGATCTCAGAGCATCCCAGTCATCTAACTTAATCCTTTGACTGAAGCCACTGCCCAAGCTGGATGCATATTCTCTCTCTGTCTCTCTGTCTCTCTCTCCCTCCCCTCTCTGTCTATGTATGTGTAAAATCCTAATGCATAAAATCTAAAACCTATACTTGATAATATCCAGAGCACAGAAACACCACCAAAATCTAGTCTTAATCCAATAAATTATATCTTTGTTGTTCTAAATAGTAAAAAAAAAAAAAAAAGATGCAGACTTTGATGATGGCTTTCTCTGAATCCCCCCTGGAGCTTCCTCCTCTTGGGAACATTCATTACATCATCCAACAAGCACACCACACAAAAAATGGAATCCTGTGGTAGATTTGGGATTGTGGCTTATCTAATTATGTGTGATGAGGTCTCAATATGTACATTATTCTATATGCTTCTAGATTTAGGAAGTCCATGTAGTTTTCTGTATCATCATTAATAATACTAGGACATGCAATTTAACAAGCTAAAATCTTCACTAGAGTATTGTCGCAAGTCAAAGCTAGTTTGATTCTCATGGCCACCAAAAGAAAAAAAAAAAAGATCCAAATACAATAACTATGTCTCCTTATCTGCTCTGGCTGTAAAAATGACCTGTGCCCTTCTGTACAACTTATTCAACCACATTTAAAGTGCCTTTGTTTCAAACTAGACTCCTGCATGGGCCTCCAACAAGTCACACTAAAAACAAAAATGAATAAAGGTATGCTAAAGCTTCCAATAACCAACTAGAATGACACTGTATATATGCAGGTCCAATGAAGAAAGAGGGCTAACCAATCACAACAAAAGCAGTAATTGGGAAGGCCTTCTACTTTAATCCTCACACACATACACAAATCTTTTGAAGTGAACTGATGTTAAATTATAAATTGTTTCCCTGATTCTCCATCTTTTTGCCCCTACCTTAAGAAGAAAGTGAAGCTGAAATGATCAATTTGGAATCACTGGAGAGAGAAGGGTATGTGAGCTGTGTGTGCAAGTGCCTGTGGAAACCATCAAACATCTTGGAGCTAGAGTTGTTGGTGGTTGTAAGTAAATAAGTACAGGTGCTAGGAAGGAGACTTTGGTCCTCTGGGAGAGCAACCATGCCCTTTACATGCTAAGCCATCTATCCCACCACTACCACCATTATTATACTTTTCTTCTTCTTCTTCTTCTTCTTCTTCTTCTTCTTCTTCTTCTTCTTCTTCTTCTTCTTCTTCTTCTTCTTCTTCTCCTTCTCCTTCTCCTTCTCCTTCTCCTTCTCCTTCTCCTTCTTCTTCTCCTTCTTCTTTAAACCTTCTTTGTCTATAAAACCTCCCTCTCCTGATATATGCACTTCTTAAGATGTGAGGGGTTTTCCAATTCTAGAACCACAAACTAAAACCATCTATAATCTTTAAATGATTATAATTTTGTCCTTGAACAGACAAAATTTAATTTAAAACCAGGTCTTCTAGTTGATGCCTTGAATTTATTATAGAACCCATGCAGGTCTTTCTATCTCTCATGACCATGTGCTAGACCATCTGTGAAAGGTCTTTTTCTGATTCCCTACCACACATCTTAGCCCCAATCTTCATTTTTCCCATTCCTAAACCAGGCCTACAAAGCCCACACAACACCTGTTACTTTTACCCAACTTTCTTTGTCATCCCAGCAGTCTACACAAGGTCCAAAATGACTGTAGTCACACTGAGGATATTAGACAACCACAGTGACTCTTCTTTATAAAGTTCTCCTCTTCATGGCTTGCTCAGTCTGTTTTCTTATACAACAAGGACCACCTGCCCAGGATGGCCAGACCCTTCCACAACGATTTATCAGTCAATAAAATGCACCACAGGCTTGCCTACAGGCCAATCTGATGGAGACATTTTCCCAACTGAAATTCCCCTAAAATGACCCTAATTTGTGTCAAGTTGACAAAAAAAGGGAAAAAAGAAAAGATCAACCAGGACATTGTGTGTGTGTGTGTGTGTGTGTGTGTGTGTGTGTGTGTGTGTGTGTGTGTGTCTGTGTCTACAAATGCCACACTATGTAAGTGGAGGCCAGAGGAGAACTGACTTAGTCCCTGTTCTCTTATTGTGGAAAAACACCATGACCAAGGCAGCTCTCATAAAAGAAAACATTTAATTGAGGCCTTGCTTACAGTTTCAAGCATTTAGTCCATTATCATCATGGTGGATAGCACTGTGGCAGGTAAGTGCAGGTAAGTGGAGCAGTATCACAGAGCTACATCATGATCCATAGATTGAGAGAGAAAGACCCTGGTCTTGGCATTGGCTTTTGGGAAACCCCAAAACCCATCCCCAAAGACACACTTCCTCCAACAAGACAACACCTCCTAATTCTTTTAATTCTCTCAAATTAAGTTGCTCCCTGGTGACAGCACATTCAAATATATGAGTCTCTGTAGGCCATTCATATTCAAACCACAACAATTTAAGAGATTCAGTTCTGACTTTCATGTTCATCAGTTTGGCAGCAGGCACTTTTACCTGCTAAGCTATCTTACCAGCTTGAATGTGAATACTTTTAAATACTCACATAATAATTACTATAACTATAATGAATTTGTACTTTATTAAACATTAAATGTATTTGCAGTAATAATAACTTTAAAACAGATGCCTGAAGAGGATTCCTAGCTAACTGCAACTATAAAATGTTCGCTGACCATGTAGTTAAGAAACGAATTTCAAAGTCAGTATGTTACCAATTAACTTTCCATTGATGGACTTCATCTTCAAATGAAACTTGAAGCTTTTCATTACCTGTATAATAATGACGGGCCATACATACTTCACTGAAGCCCAGAAGGTAGCAGAGTGCCCTGCAGGCAGGATACTTGAATGCCCCAAACAGTAACCAGATGCTTCCTCAGACCATGCTGATAATGAGATTCCAGGATTTTCCCCAGTGTCCTGCAGAGCAGCTAGCTAGCACTCTTATTGATTGCATAAATTATCTAGTGGCCTCTTATGAAAGAAGCCTGGCTTCCTGCAGCTTCCAGCAATGTTGACAACAACCATCTTCAAATGCAAAAGAGGAACACCCTAGCCTCTGACTGCTCTGGACTCCTTGTTATAGGAATGATTGATGGCATGGGCCAAACTCCCCAGAAATTATCAACAGCACAAAAATAAAGCCATAAGCATCACTGCTATGAATGCCAGAAGGTTCATGTATTGAAGGCTTGGTCCCCAAGGCTGCAGCAGTATTGAAGTGTTCAGATTTGGTTCAGAGTAATCAGTCCAATCAGAAGGGTCAGAACCACTCACTTATGATTGATGGGTTCATAATTTGATCAAATTGTTGAGAGTTAATTAGAAACATTAGAGTCTGGCTGAGTTGGAGGAAAGAGATCACTGGAAGTGTCATTTGAAAGCTCTATCCCTTCCTCTCATGTCTCTCTGTTTTCTGGCTGCTAGGAAGGTATGCTCCGCCACACCCTTCTACCATCCTGTTCTGCCTCATCCTGATGAAAGACAAGGTCGGCGGCTATACACTCAAGCTTTGAATTAAATTATACCTTCTCTTCTCTTAAATTGTTTCTCTCAGGACATTTGTTCCATCAGTAAACAACATACCAACACAACTGCTGAGGTCTGAATATTTATGTCGGTACCTCATGTTCATATGTTCAACTCCTAGCTTCCAAAGTGATGGAGTTGGGAGATGGAGACTCTAGGGACATAATTAAGTCATGAGGCTTTATCCATGTGATCTAGAGCCCTTAAAGGTAGGGCAAATGACCAGGTATTCGTAGCCCATGCCTTTAATCACAGCATTTGGGAGGCAGAGGCAGGCAGATCTGTGAGTTGGAGACCAGCCTGGTCTACAGATTGAGTTCCAGATCAGCCAGGGCTACACAGTCAAACTCTGTCTTGAAAAGGAAAAAGTATGAAGAATACAGTTTCTTCATCCCTTATACCATGTAAAGGCACACTTAGAAGGCATTGTCTATGCACCAGAAACTAAGCCCAACACCAAATCATCACCACTTTGATTGTTAGAGATTCATTCAGTTCCGACTTTCATGTTCATTAGTTCTCCATTTTCTTTAATTGTTAAGAATAAATTTCTACATTTATAAGCTCCCTAATTCATGGTATCTTACTATATAAAGGACACCCAAGCAGCCTAAGCCAAGCACTAAGGGCTAATGTCCACTTAATTACTTTCTTTGCAAAGGAAAACTACATGAGATCATTAGGAAGCAAATGAGATGATAATTTAGGAAGAACTTTTATGATGTTGGGACAAACAAAATATCTAGCAGATGCATTTACCTCTGCTGACTGTCCTCTTTGACCAAAATGGGAATAGTGGGCCAAAATTCCTCACACAACACCACCCTTACAAGAGATTACGAATAAACGGGTTCCTTAATCTAGACTTATGACATTCCATACAGAGCATCTAAATGACTTACTGACACAGCTTAAAGCACTTGCAGCTCAAATATTACATTGGAACTTAATTTGACACATCATTGTTTTTAAACAAAAATCAGAAACAATACTAACTACATGCATTTGCTATGTTAAAACACCATAACTTAGGCATCTTATAGAAGAAAAAGGTTATTTTGGGCTTTATAGTTCTAGAAGGATAAAAGTCCATCATGCCAGGAAAGTGTGCCAGCAAATAGCAGGCATGGCTGGAAATACTCAAATGCCCAAAAACTATGGGGAATGTCTCTTTTAAGCTACCACACACTATCAAAGAAATTGTGCAAGACACAATTGTGTGTACACATCATACCCTCGTAATCTGTAGAAGGTAGAGTTCCATGTCCTCTTGTTTGAGGCTCCAACAGGTCCACAAAGTTAGGTTCTATAGCACAACTAAGGTTTCAAAATGAAGCTGGTTTCCTACCAAGGAGGACTGACTATGGCCTTGTGATACATTTTGAGAAAGAATCTGTGTTTAACACCAGTCCTGGGGCAGGCTCCATGGAGAGTGATCTGAGTCCCAAGGACAAAGCTGGGAAGACAAAAGATGGAGTGCTTGCATATCTCCATGAGCTGTAGGAGCCTGGGAAGACTCCTTCACAGGCTTAGGAAAACGTGGGGCTAGTAGAATGGATTAGGATGGACTTCACACATGGGCAAGCCAAGAAAGATGATGACTGAAATTTAAAAATAAAAATAAAAAATCAAGGGAACCCTGGAGGTTATGGCTGAGGAAGGTGTTGCTCTCTGTTTCATAGATACTGGAGTCTGAGGCTTGGGTTCCCAGTAAAGTGACTAATTACTGGGGACACATTTGGGAAAAGCCATCCCTATAGCCAGCCAAGGCTTTAACCAGTGGGCAGAACCTCTCAGAAGAGCTGTGGCTGGCATTGATAAATGGCCCCCACGTGGAGAACGGAAAGCACCCCTGCTCTGTGGCTGCAGCTACTAGAGGCTGTTGTGGCTTTGAGATCCAAAGAGAATGATTGATGTAAGTCTGGGAACAGGTCTTAGTTATGGTGTGTTTTCATAGCAACAGCAGGGAGAAGTAAAAGAAGGGAAGAGGGTTTACATATAGAGCTGAGTAGAAACTCCTGTCTGTAAAGCAGGGTGGGGCATTATTGGAGGTGATAGGAATCAAGAAAGAAGCTTCCTTTACCTGCCACAGAGCTTCTGCACCCCCTATTCCGGAATTGTTGGGTTTGTGTTGTAAGGCATTGTCTCACTGTGCAGTTCATTGACTTAGATCTCAGTACCCTCTAAGACTCCTGAATGAGATTAGAGGCATGGTCTGTTCAGGCTAGAATATTCTCCTAATACAACAATTAAAATTCTATCTTTTAATAAGTTTTAAAATAGTATTTGTTTGTGTCTATGTGTGTGTGTGAGTGTATGTGTATGTGAGTGTGTGTGTGTGTGTGTGTGTGTATACATCACATATGTGTGAGTGCCTACCAACACCAGAGAGAGACAGTTGTGAGCTGCCCAATGTGGGTTCTGGAAGCTGAACTTGACAGCTAAGCCATCTCTTCTTCCCAAAGCCCTGCCTTTTATGCTCATAATATTTCTCCCCTCCCCCCAAGCACCACCACCTCCTCTGCCTAACTGGACTTTATGCCCCCAAAGCAAAGAAGAGCCACATTCTCCCCTCCCCCATACTAGGCTCATATTATCTCTGACACACCCACACGCACACGCACAATTTCTAATGCAAATAATTCTGTGCCGTTTATTTACCTGACTGACATTCAAAAGAGTTAATTGTTTTAAATGTTAAAATTGAAACAAGGATAAACTGACTTTGTTAAAGGATAAAGCTTCAAAAATAAAACTGGAGGGGAAGATGAAAATGGAACAGCAGAGAATGCAGGATGAGAGGCTATGGGCAGTTGCTGAGGTGGCCTGAATGGCCAGCAGCCACTACAACAAGGGAATTATAGGTAAAACTCATCCCCACCTCATATACGAAACCTGACAAACACTTTTCCTTTGCATGGGTTGTAAGGAAATCTGTCTTCAGTTCTTTTATTCCTCTTTTCTTACAGGAGAAACAAGATGTGCAAGGTGTTAAGCACCTTCCATGGGAGAGAAGTGCTAGCTGCTCACTGCTTTGTAAAAGTTTCTTTAGTCCCCTGCACAGGGCGGGAGCCTACCAGCTTCCCTTTGGCGACCTCTGTTCCAGGGATCGACTGCACTGAGGATACAGGTACCCAGGTTCTTCCCAATATAACATCACTTGGGACACAGCCTATTGGGCTTCCATCTGCGCCCAAGAGTGGGACAGCGCTGCGGGTCGTCTGGGCGCCAGCTCTGCTGTGGGCCATCTGCCCTGCAGAGTGATCTGCACCAAGAGAGTGCAGAGTGCACTCCACCATCTTTGCTCCAGCAACAGGACAATTGGGACCTCCAGGCACAGGGACAGACAAGCATAATATCGCTTGGGTCACAGGCAGCTTGTGTGCACCCTGCTCCCAAGAGCTGGGCAGGTCTGCGGTAACCTACGTGCCAGCAATGCTGTGGGACTTCTGCCCTGCAGAGGGATCCCCCCCACCCCCCACTCTGGGAGAGATCACACACACCCGCACAGGGCAGAAGCCTACCAGCCTCCCTTTGGCGACTTCTGCTCCGGGAATCCACTATGCTGAGCATTTGGATGTGGAAGGATTCCCCAATATAACATCACTTGGGGCAAGGCACATCAGGGCTCCAAAGTCACTCAGGAGCAGGGCAGGCCCCAGAAATTGGTACCAGGGGAATCCCGGTAATCCAGGGGGGTCAGAAATAGCCTTGCAGGCTCACAGGAGGTCCAACCAACAGCCAGTGACAGCAGGACCAACTAACACCAGAGGTAACCAGATGGCAAAAAGCATACTTAGGAACGTTACTAACAGAAATCAAAGTAATATGAAACCATCCGAACCCAACTCTCCAACAGCAGCAAGTCCTGGATACTCCATCACACCCGAAAGACAAGATCTGGATTTAAAATCACTTCTCATGATGCTATTAGAGGATTTCAAGAAAGACACAAATAAATCTCATAAAGAATTACAGGAGAACATGAATCAACGGTTAGAAGGCCTTACAAAGGAAACACAAAAAATACTTAGAGAAATGCAGGAGAACATGGGTCAACAGATGGAGGCCCACAAGGAGGCAAAACAAAAATTGCTTAAAGAAAAGAATCAACGGGTAGATAGATGCCCTTACAAAGGAAACACGAGAATTGCTTAAAGAAATGCAGGAGACAATGGATCAACAGATGGAAGCCCATGAGGAGGAAACACAAAAATCGCTTAGAGAAATACAGGAGAACTTGGGTCAACAGGCAGAAATCCTGAAAGAGGAAACGTAAAAATATCTTAAAGAAATACAGGAAAATACAAACAAACAAGTGAAGGATCTCAGCAAATCCGTGCAGGATCTAAAAAAGGAAGTAGAAACAACTAAGAAATCACAAAGGGAGACAACTTTGGAGATAGAAAACCTTGGGAAGAAATCAGGAGTCATAGATGCAAACATCAACAATAGAATACAAGAGATGGAAGAAAGAATCTCAGGTGCTGAAGATGCCATAGAAAGCATTAACTCAACAGTTAAAGAAAATGCAAAATGCAAAAAACGTGTAACCCAGAACATCCAGGAAATCCAGGACACAAAGAGAAGACCAAACCTAAGGATTATAGGCATAGATGAGAGTGAAGATTTGCAACCTAAAGGGCCAGTAAATATCTTCAACAAAATTATGGAGGAAAACTTCCCTGACCTAAAGAGAGAGATGCCGATGAACGTACAAGAAGCCTACAGAACTCCAAACAGACTGGACCAGAACAGAAATACTTCCCGTCATATAATAATCAAAACACCAAATGTACTAAAAAAAGAAAGAATATTAAAAGCAGTAAGAGAAAAAGGCCAAGTAACATACAAAGGAAGACCTATCCGAATCACATCAGACTTCTCACCAGAGACTATGAAAGCCAGAAGATCCTGGGCAGATTTCATGCAGACACTAAGAGAACACAAATGCCAGCCTAGACTACTATACCCAGCAAAACTCTCAATCACCATAGATGGAGAGACAAAGATATTCCATGATAAAACCAAATTTTCACAATATCTTTCCACAAACCCAGCCCTGCAAAGGATAATAGGTGGCAACCGCCAATACAAGGAGAGAAACAACACCCCGGAAAAAACAATATAGTAACCTTCTTGAATCAAACCCAAAAGTAGATAACCTCTCAAACATAAAGATACCATCAAGAATAGCAGTGACAATAATCACTATTCCTTAATCTCTCTTAATATCAATGGTCTCAATTCCCCAATAAAAAGACATAGACTAACAGACTGGATACGTAAACAGGACCCAGCATTTTGCTGCGTGCAGGAAATGCACCTCAGTGTCAAAGACAAACACTACCTCAGAGTAAAAGGCTGAAAAACAATTTTACAAGCAAATGGTCCCAGGAAATGAGCCAGAGTAGCCGTCCTAATATTAGATAAAATTGACTTTCAACCTAAAGTCATCAAAAAAGACACAGAAGAACACTACATACTGATCAAGGGAAAAATCCACCAAGAAGAACTCTCAATTCTGAATATCTATGCTTCAAATGCAAGGGCACCCTCATTCATAAAAGAAACTTTACTAAAGCTCAAAGCACACATAGCACCTCACACAATACTAGTGGGTGACTTCAACACCCTGCTCTCTGAAATGGACCATTCAGGAAAGCAGAAACTCAACAGGGACACAGTGAATCTAATTGAAGCCTTGGACCAAATGGAACTAACAGATATATATAGAACATTTCATCCTAGAGCAAAAGAATACACCTTCTTCTCAGCACCTCATGGTACCTTCTCCAAAATCGACCATATAATTGGTCACAAATCAGACCTCAACAGATATATGAAGATTGAACTAATCCCATGCATCCTATCAGATCACTATGGATGGTCTTCAATGGCAAATCAAACAAATCAGACCTCAACAGATATAAGAAGATCGAACTAATCCCATGCATCCTATCAGATCACTATGGTGGTCTTCAATGGCAACAAAAACAACAGAAAACCCACATACACATGGAGGCTGAACAATGCTCTACTCAGTGATAACTGGGCCAAGGAGGAAATAAAGAAAGAAATCAAAGACTTTTTAAAATTTAATGAAAATGAAGGCACAACATACCCTAATTTATGGGACACTATGAAAGCAGTGCTAAGAGGAAAATTCATAGCCCTGAGTGCCTCCAAAAAGAAACGGAAGAGAGCACACACTAGCAGCTTAATGGCACACCTGAAAGTCCTAGAACAAAAGGAAGCAAATACACCCAAGAGGAGTAAAAGGCAGGAAATCATCAAACTCAGGGCTGAAATCAGTCAAGTAGAAACAAATAAAACCATACAAAGAATCAACAAAACGAGGAGTTGGTTCTTTGAGGAAATCAACAAGATAGATAAGCCCTTAGCCAGACTAGCCAGAGGGCACAGAGACAGTATCCAAATTAACAAAATCAGAAACAAAAAGGAAGAGATAACAACAGAAACTGAGGAAATTCAAAAAATCATCAGATCCTACTACAAAAGCCTGTATTCAACACAACTAGAAAATCTGGATGAAATGGACAATTTCCTAGACAGATACCAAATACCAAAATTAAGTCAGGATCAAATAGACATCTAAACCGTCCTATAACCCCTGAAGAAATAGATATCATTGGAAGTCTTCCAATCAAAAAAAGCACAGGTCTAGATGGTTTTAGTGCAGAATTCTATCAGACCTTCAAAGAAGACCTAACACCAATACTCTTTAAACTATTCCACAAAATAGAAACAGAAGGAACAATACCCAACTCTTTCTATGAAGTCACAATTACGCTAATACCAAAAGCACACAAAGATCCAACAAAGAAAGAGAATCTCAGGCCAATCTCTCTTATGAATATTGATGCAAAAATACTCAATAAAATTCTCGCCAACCGAATCCAAGAACACATCAAAACGATCATTCACCACAATCAAGTAGGCTTCATCCCAGGGATGCAGGGATGGTTCAATATAAGGAAGTCCATCAATGTAATCCACTACATAAACAATCTCAAAGAAAAAAACCACATGGTCATTTCATTAGATGCTAAGAAAGCATTTGACAAAATTCACCATCCTTTCATATTAAAGGTCTTGGAAAGATCAGGAATTCGAGGCCCATATCTAAATACAGTAAAACCGATTTACAGCAAACCGGTAGCCAACATCAATCTAAATGGAGAGAAACTTGAAGCAATCCCACTAAAATCAGGGACTACACAAGGCTGCCCTCTCTCTCCATATCTTTTCAATATAGTACTTGAAGTTCTAGCTAGAGCAATTAGACAACAAAAGGAGGGCAAAGGGATACAAATTGGAAAGGAAGAAGTCAAACTATCACTATTTGCAGACGATATGATAGTATACTTAAGCGACCCAAAGAACTCCACCAGAGAACTCCTACAGCTGAAAAACAACTTCAGCAAAGTGGCCGGATATAAAATCAACTCAAGCAAGTCCGTAGCCTTCCTATACTCAAAGGATAAGCAGGCTGAGAAAGAAGTAAGAGAAATGATACCCTTCACGATAGCCACAAACAATATAAAGTATCTTGGTGTGACTCTAACCAAACAAGTGAAAGATCTGTATGGCAAGAACTTCAAGTCTCTGAAGAAAGAAATTGAAGAAGACCTCAGAAGATGGAAAAATCTGCCATGCTCATGGATTGGCAGGATTAATATAGTAAAAATGAGCATCTTGCCAAAAGCAATATACAGATTCAATGCAATCCCCATCAAAATCCTAACTCAATTCTTCATAGAGTTAGAAAGAGCAATTCAAAAATTCATCTGGAATAACAGAAAACCCAGGATAGCTAAAACTATCATCAAGAGTAAAAGAACTTCTGGGGGAATCAGTATCCTGGACCTCAAGCTGTACTACAAAGCAATAGTGTTAAAAACTGCATGGTATTAGGACAGTGACAGGCATGTAGATCAATGGAACAGAATTGAAGACCCAGAAATGAATCCACACTCCTATGGTCACTTGATCTTTGACAAAGGAGCTAAAACCATCCAGTGGGAAAAAGATAGCCTTTTCAACAAATGGTGCTGGCTCAACTGGAGGTCAACATGCAGAAGAATGCAAATTGACCCATTCTTATCTCCTTGCACTAAGCTCAATTCCAAGTGGATCAAGGATCTCCACATAAAACCAGACACACTGAAACTAATAGAAAGGAAACTAGGGAAGAACCTTGAACATATGGGCACAGGGGAGAATTTCCTGAACAGAACTCCAATAGCCTATGCTCTAAGATCAAGAATAGACAAATGGGACCTCATTAAATTACAAAGTTTCTGTAAGGCAAAAGACACTGTCAAAAGGACAAAGCGGCAACCAACTAACTGGGAAATGATCTTTACCAACCCTACATCCGACAGAGGGCTAATATCCAATATACACAAAAAACTCAAGAAGTTAAACTCCAGAGAGCCAAGTAACCCTATTAAAAAATGGGGTACAGAGCTAAACAAAGAGTTCTCACCTGAAGAATATCTAATGGCTGAGAAGCACCTAAAGAGATGTTCATCATCCTTAGTCATTAGGGAAATGCAAATCAAAACAACCCTGAGATTCCATCTCACACCAGTCAGAATGGCTAAGATCAAAAACACAGGAGACAGCAGTTGTTGGCGAGGATGGCTATACCACTCCTGGGCATATACCCAGAGGCTTTACCTGCATGCAGTAAGGACACATGCTCCACTATGTTCATAGCAGCCTTATTTATAATAGCCAGAAGCTGGAAAGAACCCAGATGTCCCTCAACAGAGGAATGGATTCAGAAGATGTGGTATATTTACACAATGGAATACTACTCTGCAATTAAAAACAATGAATTCACGAAATTCCTAGGCAAATGGTCAGAACTTGAAAATATCATCCTTAGTGAGGTAACCCAATCACAAAAAACACACATGGTATGCAGTCACTGATAAGGGGATATTAATCCAGAATTTTGGAATACCCTAGACACAATTCGCGTATCAATAGATTTCCAAGAAGATGGAAGGAGAGATCCTGGTCCTGGAAAGACTGGATGTAGGGGAATGCCAGGACAGAGAAGCGAGAGGGGGTTGAATGGGGAAAAGTGGGAGGGAAGGGGGCTTATGGGACTTTCGGGGAGGGAGGAACTGGGAAAGGGGAAATGATTTGGAATATAAATAAAAAAACTTAGAAAATCAAAAAAATAAATAAATAAGAAAGAAAATAGAAAAAGAATGTTTCTTTAGTTTAAAAAAGACGTAGATAAATGGTAGATAGATAGGTAGGTAGATAGATAGATAGATAGATAGATAGATAGATAGATAGATAGATAGATAGATAGATAGATATAGATGATAGATGATGATAGATGATAGATAGAGATAGTTAGACAGATAGATAGATAGATAGATAGATAGATAGATAGATAGATAGATAGATAGATAGATAGATAGATAGATAGATAGAGATAGATTGATATAGATAGATGATAGATGATGATAGATGATAGATAGATAGATAGATATAGATAGATAGATAGATAGATAGATAGATAGATAGATAGATAGATAGATAGATAGATGATAGATGATGATAGATGATAGATATAGATAGATAGATAGACAGACAGACAGACAGACAGATAGAAGCAATTAGCCCACCCCTCCCCCAATTTCATCAAATGGGTGAACCATAGAGACTTGAGGATTTCACAGAGGTGGGCAGGGCTTTCAGCCTTCAATCTATTCAACTACCAAAGGATTTACAGACAAATCCTGTCAGCTTTCCACCACTTAACTTCATTTCACCATT
Organism: Tokudaia tokunoshimensis; assembly: GCA_036184795.1. Lineage (NCBI taxonomy): Eukaryota > Metazoa > Chordata > Mammalia > Rodentia > Muridae > Tokudaia > Tokudaia tokunoshimensis. Next base: position 121,058,023 of record BTHU01000014.1, read on the forward strand.
TGCTTGTCACTTCCCACTCTACAGGGAAGTCTTATGTTTATATTTAAAGTCTTTAACTGTGTACCTCAGAAGAAGTCACTAGAAAAGGCAGAGAGCGATCCAAAAGTGCTTCATACTTGTACACTCATTCTTGTATCTGTCCTGGAGCCAAATTCTCAGTTACCTCAAATAGACCCACAGTTATGTTGGTGATATTTATTATAGAACTAATGAGGCAACCAGTCAGGATTATGAAACAGCGCTTTTATGACAGATGACTTCAATATCATCTATGGCTTATGGCTTAGGAAAGGGAAGTTATTTCATTTAATCAGAGCACTGTAGATATCATGTCAATCTTTGTCCTACTTTGCTTGCCTTTGCTGAGATAAAGCACTGAGAAGAAACAACATGAAAGAATGGGTTCTTTTCAACGTATGCTTTGCAGTCAGTCCATCCTTGAGTCATTGAGGGACACCAAGATAGGGATTTGAAGCAGAGTTTATGGAAGAATGCTGCTTACTAGCTTGCTTCTGCTGGCTTGCTTGCTCAGCTACCTTTCTTACACAGCCCAGGCCCATCTGCCCAAGGATGGTATTGCACACATTGAGCTGGGCCTTCCTATATCAATTTGCAATTAAGAAAAGGTTCTCCAACCCTCATCAGTTAGAGGAGAAAGGGAGGGGAGATGGGTGAAGGATTGTGGGAGGGGACAAACAGGAGAGGGGCTGTGAGTGGTATGTCAATTGAGTAAGTAAAAATAATTGATTGATTAATTAAGTAAAAGAAAAAAGATAGAATGTTCCCACCAACATGCCACTGGCCACTCTGGGGAGGCAATTATCGACTGAGATTTTCTCTTCCTTGATTTGTCTATGTTTCTGACAAGCTCACAGAAACTAAGTATCATAGTCTTACTAGCAAAGACACTGGGGAGGGAGACACTGTTAAGCCTTTTCTCTACACCCCCAACGAGGAAAAACAAATCAACACAAACCCTCCAAAATCATTTCCAAAAACAGACACCATAATAAGAAAGTGGAAAATAGTATATCATTCTTTAGAAAATGTAAACCCTGGAGCAGTGGACATCAATTCAACAGTTTAATGTGGCTCATCAACATTTATATTACAAGAGGAAATGATAATCGAGGCTGAAAGTGTGGGCTAAATCTAGTAATCTAGTAATCAATACTTGATACTTTATTTTCAATTAAAGACACTGGAAAGTCACAACTTCCAATACACAAATTGTAGCTAAGAGTCCCTGCAAGAAAGAGAGAGGCCCACGTCAGCCATCACTGCAGCCCAAGTCGGAGGGCAAATCCCCAGACTTCCAGAGACTCCTCCTCTAGCATATCCCATGCTGAAGGGATAACTGTCAGGGGAAGCAGAGACCTTTCAACTCAGTTGAACACTGTGTTAGAATGAGAATTAGCGGAATTTGATTCAGACATGACCCCCATCAAATCCCAAACCTCATTTTGCTGATAGAGATCACAGAAAAATGCAAAAAGGTCGAATGTACAGTGTGCTGGTAAAAATTCCATTGCAAGCTGTAGCAAGAGAACAGCTGACATTTGGGGATGTATAGAGAACGTGGCTAGAATGTCAAACAGGAATCTGCAAGGGTATGGTTACCTCTAGCAAGTATGAAGCAACCCAAAAACTGCCCAGAAAAAAAAAAACACCTCACTGTTGGAAAATCTTTTGTTTGGATTAGCAGCGTGCCCCAACTTGCCTACCCCAGTTGGTAAATGGGAAGGAACATCAAGCAATCAGGAAGGTAAAGTCCTGACTGCAGAGGTCCAATGTTTCCATGAAGGCCTTTGTTTTAGTCATTGTGCAAAGACAGTATTCAAGCAGGGTTAATATAGATATGATGTCGTAATGATCAGGAACCCCATCATTTAGACATTAGATCAAATGTCTAAATACTAGAGTCTATGAGGGAACGTTATTTTTAAAAACTAAATGGAGTTCCTTTAAATAAGTTGTTAGGTCTTGTTTTTTAAATGTTACAAGAATGTTGGGGGTGGGGAGCTTCATTTTGCAGTACTCTGTACCTAAAGAAACAGCAGATTTGATTTTATATAGCTGGGCATTAAATGTTTCTTTTGTTTTGTTTTATTTGCAATGCTGGGTTTGAACCTGGGGTCTCATGCACACTAAGCAGTATGTGTTCTACTATGAAGCTGTAGTCCCATCCCCCACAAGGACCTCACGGTTGTTCTGAGTCCTGAAATATATAGGAAAGTTGAAAACATAACTTTGCAGGTAAAATCTATTGGGTTCACTCATAATTAGTATGATTCCTAGGAATTAGCTAGAAATATTTGTTTGTTGTTCTTCCAGCCTTCTGTGCCAGTGAAGCAGGGTAAGACTGAGCTTTGAGCCCCAGCCCTCGATGCCTGTGAGCTGCTTTGAAGACAGGCATGAATTGTGCTCAGTGACAATGACAAGACTGTGTCACCTGCTTCTCGTACTCAACACAATTCTGTCTGTCTCTTAGGAACAAGGGTCAGGGAATATAGGCAGCTAAATCAGGATGTCCCAGAAATGTAACACAAAAATAGACTTAGCATGATTCCCGTAAATAAAACAGGACACTGAGAGCAAAATACTGTGTAGCATTTTTCCAGAAGAATATAAATTTGTGCTTGAGCCTTTTGGACCATCCTGTTATCAACTACTATCATACAAGTTCCAACAACTGAGGTGAAGAAGGGCAGCTAAGGAAGGAGGAGGTAAGACGTGTCAGGAGCCAAGGAGAAGTAAGGAGACTGAAAGAAAAGTGAAGGGTAAAGTCACATAAAATCCAATATCAGAGGAATGCTCGACACAGAATCCCAATGACTTCTTGTAACATAAAGCAACTGAAGGCTCCCTAATTGCTTGCCCACATCCGATTCTCCAAAGACAGAGCATCCAAATATCCATAATCAAACCCCAGGTGAATATGACCACATGCTACAAATGAAGTGTGCCTGTTCCTGGGGATAGGAAGCCATCTGCTGCTTTCTAGTTCCGAAGGGATGGGAAAACACAAAAATTCACTCTCAGGCTTGCATGTCTCACCTTCTCTGAGCACCATGCTGGCCCCGATGTTTACTTGTCCAGTATAGAAGAAGCACCTCTGGGTGCTCGGCTCCCTTCCAAATATTTTGCTTAGTCAAAATGATTTAATTTTGACTTTCTAGCAGTTTTACTGATAAAAATCTGACTCTTAAATCTAAGAAATAAAGAACCAGCTGAAGCTAACTGATGGTTTAAACCAAATCCTACTAACTCTTGTCAATGTTGCAGTCTTCTATAAGTGACAGTACTGTGTGATAGTAATTAATCACCAGGCTCAGTTCTGACACTTTCAGCTCCTCTCCTTTTTCTTCAGCTTCCCAGCTTTATCATTTCCCCTCAGACAATTCTGTTAGTCCTTCCTGGTCAGCATCTTCAGTCACCGTGGCTTTATTCATGGGACAGTAGACCTTGTCAGGATGTTTGATAAGGTAGAGCAGGTCTGAGTCCCTGGAAACTCGGGTACACACCTGAGAAGGTAGGCAGCTCCCTGCACCCTGCTAGATTCCTGGCCTGGAACATATGCCACACTTCCCACATAAGGAAACATGACCTGTGGTCACATAGGCCCAGAACAGAGTTCTCCATGCTGATGAGGTACCTCGAGGTCCTGAGGTTTTATTCAATAAGCTCCCCTTTTTTGGGCATTCCTCCCTACAAAAAGGTATTTAATCTCTGGTCCACCCTGAGAAGTTGGTTCACATCCATTTTCCATGATGAACAGTTCGGAAGTAAGGACTGTCTCATTCATCTACCGCTGCCATGGGAATCATGGAGAAGGCCTTCACCTATAGTGCTATGCCACCTCAGTATCCTGTAGAAGGCCTCTCTGAACTTCCAGACAACCACTGCTACCTTCGCAGATGAGCTAAGCTGGAGCTCCTAGCCCCAGCCCCAGGCTAAACACCAGCCTCAGCCCATGAGCCCCCAACAGTTCTGTCCTCCTCATGGCCCGTAGACCCCCAACACTTTGTTCCCAACTTCTCTGTGCGGTTCCCTAGCAGTGACTGGAGGCCGAGAAGTCAGGGAGTACCAGCTTTGGCTTCTGGCATCTCAGATTGAGTTTTCCCCACCCCTGACCAGTGTCTGAGTGCTTCCCTGAAGGCCAGCACCCACTATCGGAGAATCGAGGTGAGCACAGTCAAGCTCCTGGCCTCCCCAGCAGCCATGCCCAGCAGCAGGGTGGAACTCAGGCCCACATTTATTCTCCCCACTAGATTAACAGTAGCCCTGTCTGTGCTAGTCGTGAGCAGCTTGCAAGTTCTGAGTCTTTTTGCCAACTCTTTCCATACTCAGTAATTAGAGACTCTTTCCCATTGGATTCTATCTTAGTTAAGGTTTCTATTGCTGCATGAAATACCATGACAACTTAGGGAGAAAAGGGTTTATTTTTCTTACACTTCCATATCACTGTTCATCTCTGAAAAAAGTCAGTTCAGGAACTCAAATAGAACAGGGACCTGAAAGCAGCCTGTGGAGGGATGTTGCTTACCAACTTGATTCCCATGGCTTGGACAACCTGCTTTCTTATAGAACCAGGGACTACCAGCCCAGGGGTAACCCCACCCACAATGGGCTAGACCCTCCTCCATTAATCACAAATTAAGAGAATACCTACAGTCAGATCTTATGGAGGCATTTTTTTTCATTTGAGGCTTCCTCCTTACTCATAACTCTAGCTTATATCAAATTGGCATCAAACTAACCAGGAGAGTTTCCAATATACCTTTCTCTCTTGGCCTTCTTTGTAATTCAATGACCTCCTGTTTCCTCTCTCCTCTCTTGGGTTCATATCCTCTGGTTTCTAACACTGGAGACTATTCACATCTCAGCCTGTTCCTTCATTCCCTCTACAGCCCTACTCAGATAACTTAAGCTAGTCGCAGCATCAGCCAAGCTCTTTTCCCCAGACCAACTGAACACATGGAGTATTAAGTCACATACATGGAAGTGTAGTTCTAGGATTCTGTATTAGTTGTTCTGTTGCTAATGTAAACCCAATAAAAAAAGCGATTTATAGAAGGAATAGTCTACTTCACTTATAGTTTCAGAGGGATAAGATTCTGTATGGTGAGAAGGCATGGAAGCAAGGGGCAAGCATGGCAGCAGACACAGGGAGCTAACAGCTCACATCTTCAAATGCAAACAGAACATGAACTGAAAATAGAATAAGGCTATGTAATCTCAAATCCCATCCTTGGTGACTTAGCTCTTAAGGCTTCCTGAACATCACCAACAACTGAAGTTCAAATGTCTAAATACTAGAGTCTATGAGGGAAGTTTCTTATTTAAACTACCACAGATCCCCAAGAATGCACAAAACCATAGATGCTGTTGTGTGACACTGTTCTTAAGTAAGATGTGAACGAACATCTGCACACCCCAGAGAGAGAAATAATGACAAAGGGTACCACTAAAGCCCAACTTGATTAACTAATGAGTTTTTATTGGTATTACAGGAATATGGGTAAAAGATTACTTACAGGAGCAGAAATAACTCAAAAATTGCTCATCACAAAAGCCTGTTGCACCATGGACGATGGCTCACAAAATTTGGAGTCCTAGAACACAGTACATAACTTGCCAGTAGCTCAGGGGGGCTGTAGAATGTCTTTTTGGGATAGCTTAACTTATTCTGAGTGTCTCTCAGCAGTCCTTACTATTTCTATAAAGTAGGGGATGGGGGAAACTGAATCTGGTCAGTTTCAGGGATTTCCTGAAGCAATTGTTTGTTTTTTGAGTTTTCTGTTTGTTTTCTGAGTTTTCAGGAGCTCCCTACAGGACAGAATTTTTTATTTCTGAGGAAATGGCTGTAGAATAGATCCTTAAGATCCCTCATATAAAATATTATAGTATTTGTATTTAACCTTTGCATCTCTTCCATGTACTTTAAATAATCTCCAGATTACCTTTTGATACCCTATACAATCTCAAATTATTATGTATACACAATAATTATTTAGAATGCTTAAGGAATAATGACAATGATTAAGTCTCTAGTAATGAAATTGGTATTATCTAGCACCTCAGACATTTATCATTTAACTGGGGGGGATCCTCTCCACTTGCAGAAGTGGAAACATAAGGGTTCTTTGGAAAGTCAGTTGTGTCAGATAGTATTTTTCTGGGGCAAACACATGAAAGAGTGTTTTTCTGAAGCAGACACAGGCAAAAGGATGTCTTGCTAAAGAAAATACGTAAAAGGATGTGTGACGAAGGATTCTTCATTAACAACCTGCATGTATTGGTTCTCCTTACATTTGTCAGGACTCCATAGAGAGAAACACACCAAAAAACTTCTGGTGGTTTCTTGCTGCTTCTGCGGACTCAGGCCTATCGGCAGGGTGATGTCAGCTGATACAGACTCATGCGGAGTTTTGCTGAGACAGATTCACTGGCTGAGGCAAGACACATGGTGAGGCAAGACCCATGGAGGACATGTGATGTTTAAAGAGAGTATGACTAGACCGTGACGGGGCAGGGCTTGGCTGGCTTGCATAGCCAGCTTTGCGGCTTCTTCGTCTCATGTCTTCACTGATCTTTGCTTTGTTGAGAGAGCATGGCGAAGAACTCCTGGTGTCCCTGGTAGGCCTGGTCCCTTCTTCTAACTCATGTGGAGTCAGCTGAGGCCTGGCTGTCTCTGCTAGGTCACACCACCACTGCTGAATCCTATTGGCTATCCCAGCACTACTGAACTAGACTGCTGATAAATTTATGGAGTGACTGTGAGTGGATCGAGCTGCCGCTGATGGTTTTTGTGAACTGAACTGCTAATTTCTTGACAACGCAGATGGGATGTGCTCCAAAGAACAATTTCTAAAGAGAACCAATGCCCCCATATCCTAATAATCTTTCTTCTTTACCACCTCTGGTGGGTGGTGGACTAGAAGGGAGGTGAAAGCATTACCATTGAGAAAAAACTATTTTGAAATGTTAATTGTCATAAATCATACTTATTTATGAATGTTACAAAATTAAAAACTATTCTTGCTGTCCAAATGCATCTCTCTGCCTGTTAGTTCTCCTTTCTCTCGCCTCTCTCTCCCTAGCCCTTTTCTAGATTTTACTAACCGTTATTATGCTCTCTGTTTTTGTTTAGGTTTTGCTCGGTTTTCAGAATTGTATCCAAAGCCTGTGCATGCTAGGCAAGTATTCAGCCACTGAGCTATATCCCCGGGCTCTACTCCCTAGGTCTTTGAGATCCACTTTTTAGCTTCTACAAACAAATGAGAATGTATGATCTTTATCTTTATGTGACTCGATTTTACTCCACATAACACCCTTCCATTCTACTCATGTTGTTACAAATAACAGAACTTTTTTTTACTGTTAAGCAATATTCCATTGTGTATACACACATTTTCTTTATCTGTTCATCTGTTCATGAGCACATAGCTTGATTCCATATCTTGGTTACTATGAACACTGCTGCAATAAATGAGGGAGTGCAGATGTCTCTTCAGCTTATCTTAAGATTTAAGTCTTTGGCTACCTCCCCAGTGGGTTGCTGAGTGATATGGTAGTTCTTTTTCTAGATAAATTCTATTTCTGTTTTCCATAATAGCTACAGTGATTTATATTCTCATCAATAGTATATAAGAGTTCTCCTTTCTCCGAATTCTCACTAGCATTTGTTAAACTGGTTGTTTTTGTTTTATTGCCAATAGCCATCCTAACTGGAATAACATGATCCTTTACTGTGATTTTGATTTGTATTTCCCCAATGATTAGTAATATTTACCATCTTTTCACATTCACTTGTTTATTTTTTTAAATTTTGATTGATTGATTGATTGATTGATCAATCATGTGGCAAGAGTATATACATATATATGTGTTCAGGCACCAGAGCAGGGCATCAAGTGTCTTCCTCTACTGTCCTCTACATTTTCCATTTTTTTGGAACAGGATCTTTCATTGAACCTGTAGTCTAGCACTATGGCTAGGCTGGCTGGTCAGTGAAACCCAGGATCTGCCTGTCTCTACCTCCTCAAAACTAATGTTAGGCACACATGACCATGCCTGGCTTTTTCATTAGTAAAATGGATTAAACTCAGGTACTCTTGCTTTCATAACCAGCACCTACTGAATTATCTTCCCAATCCCTCCTCCTACTTTAATGTTTTGTGTGTGTGTGTGTGTGTGTGTGTGTGTGTGTGTATGTGTGTGTGTGTGCCTGTGTCTGTGTGTGTCTGTGTCTGTGTGGTTGTGTGTCTGTGTGGGTGTGTGTGCATACATGAGCATTTGACCATGTGTATATGTGCCTGTGTATGTTCCTGTGTGCACTTATGTGTGTGCATATGTGTATCTGGAGGTCAGAGGACAACTTTCAGGAGTTGGTCCTGTCCTTTCACTTTGTTGCGGCATGGTCTCTTTTGTGTTTCTGTCACACTGTGTATCCCAGGTTAGGTGGCCTGTGAACCTTTGGGTCATTCTCCTTTCTCAACCTCACATTTCATGGCAGGAGTACTAGAATACCCTCGTAACCGTTCTACATGGGTCCCGGCTTGCCTGGCAAGCACTTGATGTGACTAGCCCTCTTACAGGCCCTCTCTTTCATTTTCAATGTGGCTGCTGGGACTTTTTTTAGAAATATATGTATGGTTCACTCTAAATGTTACTAGAATGCCACATCTCAGACTCTTGAGCCAGATAAAACTAAACAAGTTCAAGTCCAAGGCCTTCAAGCAAGTCGCTTGACCTTCCAGATCACTTGCACCCCCCATCTCTGCTTATCCTCTGGGTCCCTTGAAAAGTTGGTTTAGAATGGAGGTTATCAAAGTGAGTTCCACAACAGTAATCTTCAATTCATTTTTTCAGATATTCTCAAAGTCATGTCAGCTATGACTATTTTTCTAGTTCACTGCTAGCTGTCATTTTAAATAATTGCGTGATCTATAGCAACTAGATGTATTTAGAGAAAAGCACTTTCTGTCTCTCACAGTTATTGGTCCCAATCTTTTTGATCTGGTAAATACACATATCAAGGCTTCAAGACCTAGTCACACAGTATTCCTATGATAATTCGTGATTTTCCCAGTCGTCATTCTCAGCAGAGTTCATCCAATGTTACCTTAGTGAAATTTTATTAAGCATCGCTATGTAGCTGTTATTTTTTTAGGCAGAGTAAACAAAGCAGTGAGGAAAATAATGCTTTTCCCAAGATAGCATAGATATGCATAAAAATGCATTATCATAACGCCAGATTGAGAGAAGATGATGAGAGTAAACAATAAGAACTGCTTCCGGGACCAGGCATGGTTTGTTCTTGAGTCAGCCAGCCTAAAGTCCAACTAGAAAACTGAACTGTTGGTTGTTTTTTAAACAAGGGTTCATTCGTTCAATTTTATCAATGAAGACAAGGGAGCCAGATGCTACAGTGAAAGCCTACTAGCTCAGAGAGGCAGTGAAAGCACCTAGCTGACCTTCCTCCTCAGCCAACTTCCCACCACTAATCACTTCTCTCACAAAACCTCCTTCCAATTGAATGTCCCTCCTTTCTACTTCCTGTGTGTCTCTCTATCCATCCTCTTGACTCCCTTTTACTCTCTATGGTATTTCTGTAATAATCCTATATTCACTTTCTGTCAACTGGTTGCTTGTCCCATCTCTTGACCTATGGTTGACATTATTTAATCCTGTTTACAAAATTCAAGCAGAAAGCTCTTAGATTAAAGGTACACATTTTTAATCAGCTAAGGCTAAACAACACCACAACTAAAAAAAAATGTTCTTCTAGGAATTAACATAATCTTGGGGCTCGCAGTGTGATAAAAATCCTGCAACAACTGTTGGTTGCCACCGAGGGAGTCATATCACCTTGTACCCTCACCCTCGTACTTATCTTACCATGCTGGTCTTTATTATGGTTCACAGACATCATAACTGGGTAGCTATTGACTGCTTCTTGCCTTTCCGAAGCTTAAATGGCATCTTCTGGTATCATAAAAGCTAGTCCTCAGAAGGAAGGCTTTCAGGTCAGATCTAGCTCAAGGTGCTCTAGGTTCTGAGTCTAAAGTCCATGGTGTCTTCAGCAATAAGGATTTACTTTCCACCACCAGGAGACAGCCAAGGGCAACAAGAATAAGCTATAATATTTGTAGGACTCTTGGACAACCCTGATGAACAACTCAAGGTAGTGTTTCTTGTGTTTGATGTTGGATTTTTTGTCACATAGTCAATGGATTTTGGAGGAAGCATTGTCAGACCAGACAGGTGTATATTTATACACAGACTTGTGTGCATTGCAGATATTTTAGTATTTTAGGTAGACAGTTAATAATATTGTTCCTTATGATCTTTTCTGACATTCTTACTGTTACTTTACTCTCCTCTCTCCTTCTGCTTTTATCTTCCACCCCTCCCTATCAAATCCTCACTTGTTTTTCTCAATTCTCCCCTTAGACCACTTGGGGCTAGTGACATCATTGATGTTAGAGTAGAACCCACAACCACTACTTTACTAAACCAGCATAATCCTGAAGTGCATTTTAAATATTTGTCCTCATGCCAGAGAACAGTACAGTCCTCACCTCTTACCAAGAAAACTTCTCTTCAACAGATGAAGACCACTGCAGAAAACCACAACCAATCAAAACGCAGAGTTGTGGAGCTCAGTCCCAATTGCTACATCTACAGAAACCATTGTGGAAGAGAGGTCAGAAAGATTGTAGGAGCCAGGGGAACAGAAAGTTTGCTCTGAGAGTGTAGCTCCTAGAAGTGTCAGAAAAACTAACCCCATGAAGTCTTACCAACATGACTGACCACACATGACCTGAACAATAATGACCCAATAGACAAGCAAACATGAAAACGGGAGAAGTTCATGAGACCTCCAAAAGAGATCGAGAACGAGAGACAGCTAAGGAATACTGAGAGCGGAAGCAATAGTCTTCCCCAAGGAAGGGCACAAAAATTAGTTGCCCAACACTGAATGGTCAGCCTGAAAATATATACATACAAGCAACAAAATAGAGATAGATAGACAGACAGACAGACAGACAGACAGATAGATAGATAGATAGATCATGTTATATCCATATATTAATATATAGTAAATATATACATACATACATACATACATACATACATACATACATACATACATACAAACAAACAAAAGGAGGCCATTAATCTGAAAAGAGCAAGGAGTGGTTATGGAGACAAAAGGGAAGAAGAGAAATGTTGTAATTATATATATATTATGTTATAATTATAACATATATAATTATAATATATATAACATATATATTATGTTATATATATAAATGTATATATATATATATATATATATATACATTTTTTTTTAAAAAAAAAAACTGGGATCAGAAAAGATTTTTAAGTGGTGTGATCCAGAAGAGCTTTGGTGGAAAGCTGACATTTGAGAGATCACCTGACCGACATGGGCACAATAACAAATAGCAAGGAGGATTACATCCATGCATCCTCACTCCCTTCTCTAGATAGATGGGAAGCAGGTAGCAGTTTCTGTAGTCTCTGAACCCTGCTGCCTTCTAGCATAAGCTGTGAGAATGCCGTACTTTTGGAAGCTCGCTAAATGGCAGCTGAATAGGAAGATATTTTCCAGTTTTCACCAAAGCAAAAGATTAGGTTGGGGTACAGCTCAGTGGTAACATTCACCTAGAATCAATGGCAGCCTGGGTTTGGTCCCAATGAATCACTTGTTCTGCAAATGTCCTTATGTCCAATATATTTTGGAAATCATAAGTAAGGCACTGTAGGTGTGATTTATGCCAAAAAAGACTAAAGATATTTTTGCAATTAAAAAAAAAGCTATATTCAAAAAAAAAAAACTGTTGGCCTTTCACTAAAGCAGTGACAAGAGAATATAAGTGCCTTGGGTGGTTTTGTCAGCTTGACACAAACTTAGATGTATCTAAGAAGAAGGAAGTTTGTTTATTTGATTTTCTAGACAAGGTTTCTATGTGTACCCCTGGCTGTAGACCAGGATGACCTCAAATTCAGAGATCCACCTGCCTCTGTCTTTCAAGTGCTTGGATTAAAGGCTCACTCCACTACTACTTGGCAGAAGAGGGACTCTTAAGTGAGAAAATGCCTCCATAAGATTGTCCATTATGCAACTCTATGGGTATTGTTTTGATTGGTTGAGGTGAAAGGGCCTGGCCCAAGGTTGGCAGTCCTAACCCTGGCCAGGTTTGTGGTATAAGAAAGAAAGCTGAACACACTATGAAGGGCAAGCCAGTAAGTAGCTCTCCTCTGTAACTCTGCTTCAGTTCCCGCCTACAGGCTCCTGCCTTAGTTCCTACCTTGAGCTCCTGCCCTGATTTCCCTCAGTGATATACTATGATATGGAAGTGTAAGACAAACCCTTTCTTCCGTAGCTGCTTTTAGTCATAAAGTTTTAGTTACAGTTTTAAATAGAACCCTTAGCTAATACAGAAATTGATAGCATATTGCTGTGACAGAAGTGACCGTGTGTTTGGGGGAGGATTATAGCGGCATTTGAACTTTGAGCTGGAAAAGACATTGACTATTGAGAGTTCAGTAGGTTATTCTGTGGGAGTTTGGAATGTTTGGAATATAAGAGTGTTGAGAGATACCCAACAAGGTCTGGTTTGTAAACTTTCAGGGCTGTTTTGCTGTTATTTTGTACTAAGAATCTGTATTTCTGGTCAACTGGAGCCAAAGAATTAAATGTGATTAACAAGAGACCAGGAGAGAGAGAGAGAGAGAGAGAGAGAGAGAGAGAGAGAGAGAGAGAGAGAGAGAACAAATCATTAAGACAAAATCTTCTGGAAACTGTTCCTTCATTTCCTCATGTTCAACCCATATGCATGAAACAGAGGGGAGCAAGGCTACACCTGGTGCATGTCACTGAAAAAGGTAATATTTAAGAATTTCCAAGTGGTATTGGTTTTGAAGGTATGAAGAGATCACAAAGAACAGCTGATGCTTGGCACTGGGAAAGACTGGGAAAGGCCGTTCTTGAAGCCTCAACGGCAGTTGAAGCCCAAGGATTGAAGAGGTCATGGAAAGAAGCTGAGACTTGGCAGTATGTGGCAGGGTCAGTGTCCCCAAGGAGAACCCAAGAGAGACCAATGATGAAAGTCAGCCCTGTTCAGTAGTCATCAGCATTTTGGAGATGCCAGTACCATTCGATCACCACCAAAGACTGCACTCCAAAGAGAGCTGCGGAGTGGAGCTGGCCTGAGCCTATTAGATGAGCTATGTGTGATGTAGATGGCAGAGCCAGAGAGGTAGAATCCTAAAAATCCTAAAATCCCTTTGGATCCCAGGAAATTCTAAGTTGGTTCCAGGTATCTGACACTGAGGCTTTTACACTGCTCTCTCTCTCTCTCTCTCTCTCTCTCTCTCTCTCTCTCCCCAAATCCATGTCCCCTCATCCTGGAACTCATTATGTAGAACTCACAGAGATCTACCTGCCTCTACTTTCTGATTGCTGAGATGAGATGTGTGTACCACCATGCCCAGCAAATAACTTTTCTTTCTTGGAATAAGAAAGTATGTGATTTTCTTCTTCTTTTTCCTGGATCCCACAATTGCACTTTTAAGGAGACTTTGGAGTCTTAGAGAGACTTTGAATATTTTAAAAAGACTAAACTTGTAAAGTGCTTAGTTTTTAAATTGTGTAGGACTATTAAAAGTTAGAATTTTCTATATTATGATATTAATATTAACATCATGTCTTGAAAAGAAATAAGAAAGGAAAGGTTGTAGTTTGTAGTGATGTGTTTGTGTGTCAGGTTGACAAGGCATTAACTGACCAGTTGGGTTTTTGTCAATTTGATTCAAACCTAGATATATCTGAAAAGGAAAAAAGGAAGGAATACTGATTGAAAACCTGCCTTCATACGATAGGCTGTGGTCATGTCAGTGGATCGTTTTCTTGATTAATGATTGATGTGGAGGACTCAGCACCAACCCTGGGCAGGTAATTGTATCAGAAAGGTTGAGCAAGGTATGGGGATCAAAACAGACAGCAGGAAGGACTCCTCTATGGCCTCTGCTTCAGTTCCTGACTCTCTAGGTTCCTGCCTTGACTTCCTCCAGGGATGGACTATGATGTGAAATGTAAGACAAATAAACCCTTTCTTCCACAGTTGCTTTTGTTCATGGTGTTTTATCACAGCAATAGAAGGCCTAACTAAGACAATAGTGTTGTTTGTTTGGGACTGAAACTCTGTAGAGGAATACAGTGGTTAACTGAAATATGAAGGTATTAGCTACAGTACCTGACACATCTCCATTACTGTGTTCTTTGAGGAGGCCTGCTATTTTATTCACTCTATTTACTAAGAGACAACTCTGTGCTGCTCTCTGGATGGGCTGTTGTAAGCAAAGCAAGCCTGGACAGTGCCTTTATGTACTCCCCAGTTCAAAGAAAGAGGCAGATATTGACCAAATCACCAGACATCATATCAATCCACGAGAGAGAGGTCTGAAAAGATCTATGATTGTGATGGAAAAGTACAGAAATATAGCAGACAGGAACAATATACAGCAGGGGACTGACCCTTGCTGAGGGTCACTAGGGAGTAATAACCTTTGAACTGTGTTCTGCAATATGAATCAGAGCTAAGTAGACACGAAAGCAAACCTCCAGAGGAGGTTGGGCAAAGGATGTCTGGAACTGCCTGACCACCACACTTAGATACCCACGTTTTGGTGGTCTTGTCAAAATATCAGCACCTTTTGTGGGTCCTTTATCCTCCTGACCAAAAACATATATTTGAGTCTTAACAACATTCTTCCAACTATTACTGCTAAATCCAAGAAGGTAAAGTGAGAGAGAAGAAAAGACAAAGTTGTGTATACCTCTTTCTTAGATGTTTAAATGTGTGTCATCGACAGACAGCAAGAGCGAGGTAGTCTTTAGTTATGGCTTGGGTGGTTTCCGGGGGTTAGAAGTTGATGTGTCTGTTTGTATGGGTTTCTGAGTGTATGTAATTCCAGCCTCACTGGTAATCTTCCACAGTGGAATGATACTCGGGGTTCCATTTATTGCCTTGTTTTTCCCATTAGTCACAGCTGGTTTTCTTCAGTTATTTTTTTTCCAAGCAATTAATATATTTATTTATTTTGTCCTGGCAGCCTGGAGCAGCCGGACTTTGGGTACAAAGTCTTATATCAAACTGTGCTGATGTTTAGAAAACAAATTGAACTAGATTTACTTTCTTACAAATTCACTCTTGCTCAAATAAAACCATTTGGGGGAGGGAAGTATGCACTTTAAAAAAAAAAGGTTTTGTGCCAACAATTAGCGCAAGCCAGTTGCCCTTCCCAGCTGCTTCTCCAGTTGCTGCCTTCTCTCAGAACACGGCCAGGAAGAGAAAAGGCCCAGCTCAGATTTTGGCCACTTGAGAAGGCTGGAGAGACATGACCGCCACAAGCACATCCCAGAGTTCTGTCAGAAGACAAGGAAAGGTGAAATTTCCAAGTTCTTTGGACCTTAGCTGGGAGGACTAAGTTCCTAAGCAAGCCAGACTCCAGGATTCAGACACTCTAATGTGAACCACAAACCCTAAACCCACTCTGGCTCTAATTGAGGACCAGAGAGCTAAATTGTGTATTTATAGGCCTTATTTTTAAATAAAGAACATTCGTCCTGTGTGGTGCTGCCAACAAGATCTTTCTCAGTGTGCCGCTCTCTCTTTTACAACTTTGCCAAAGTAAGCCTGCCAGCCAGACCTCTGTAATCCATTCCAAGATGATTCTGAGGACAGCAGCACAAAGCCATAGGAAGTTGGAGTTCTACAATTTGTAAAGAGCCCTTCCTTAGTTGTCAGCAGGTATTCACAGAAATACTAATGGCTGTCTATGGGTGGCCACTGGGAGTTGGGGAGGGGGGGACACATTTTTAATGCATTTTTTCTAATGATGAAGACTAAATCCAGGGAAACATATACTACATATAAATGGGTATATAAATGGGCATTTAAAGTGATTCTGCTGATTGACTCTAACATAACTTTAAAGTTTACTCCCTTAACTGGGCAAAACATCTCCACACTGGGAACTCTGGATCATAGGTTTTCTAATAACTTTATTATAAATAGTACAAAAGTAAATAGCAACACAGTTATTGTCTTCAGTTTCATATGGTCTAATTTAGTTGACCTTAAGTTGGTAAAATGTGACTATGTGTTAGTTTGGATTCAAGGATAACATCAATTAGTTGTATGAGTCCTGTCCTAAGTCATGGCCTACATAGCATCTGCACAGGAAACTGCAGATTGCCCAAGGTCACACAGAGATCCATGTCTTCTAAAAGTCTTACTCCAAACAATTTCTCCTGGAGCTCCAAACTGATATTTATTGACAATAATTGACACCTATTGGGTGCCTCTTGGAAATCTAGTGTTGAACAGTCCTTTTAATTTAAGTGTCCTTACAATACTCCTGCAAGGTAAATGTTGTTATCTGGAGCATACTGTCTCATTTATTTGGGGATCTCGTTCCATTTTAATAAGGAGATTATAAGTCTGCAGTGTGTGATCCTCTATCACTGAAAGGCTATGACTTCCAGCCAGGAGAGAAGAAAGCCATTGCTGAGTACGGACATGACATTCCATAGAAAGTTAATTTTAGCATATCCTGTTACATATGGACACCCACAAACTCATTCAGGAGAGTGTTGTCTCTGGGCAGATGATGGGATGTTTGAGGTTAGCGTGAACTTAGGTCCCAATGCCATTTCCATAAGCATGTGCCACATATACCTCAAATTTCTCAGAGCCTGTATCCATCCCTCCTGATGAAACAGCCCTTCCTCTCGCCTGGACTCTCGTGGCCACCTCCTATTGGTCTCCAGTCAAACACCCCTAGGCTACGGTCATAGCAACCATCAAAAGTTTTTGAATCTAAGTTGGATCATCTCACACTTCTCTTCCATGGCTCCATGAAGACTTTCTGAAAGCAGTATGACTCTGCATCCTTCAGAAGCCAATGGTCACTGAGCACAACTCCTGTAACAGCCTCTCCTGATTCCTCTCCAGCCTCCCTTGTCTCTCATGTGTCTCTATATCTCCTAGGCAAATGCTCACTCTTAACCTTAGCATTTGGCTTATACCTCTAGTTAGACTACCCAGACATTTCTGAGCCTCATCATCTAGGTTTCTTCAAATATCACCTTTACAAAGATGCATATCCTGGACCACTATGCAGACTATAAACTTTCATCTTCCTTTGCCTCTTGCATAGATGTCATCTTCACCATAATTGGACGGATTTTTTTCTCTCCAGAATATTATTATACTCTAACATACAGATTATACATAATTCTACATGTGGGTAAAACTATGTATTCCTGCAAAAAGATGTAGAAGCTTTAATGTCTGTACCTATAAAAGGGTCTTTATTTGCAAATACGATAAACATTTAAGATTAGGTCCTTAGAAGTAAGTTTTAATCCAATATGACCAGAGGAAAACATGAATGGTGACAGACAGAAAGACGGAAGACAGACAGACAGACAGACACACACACACACACACTCACACACACACACACACACATATACACACACATACACACACACTGTGTATGTAAATCATATGATGATAAAGGCAAAACTCAAGGAGTGAAGGAACCCCAAAGTTACTAGCAAAGTGGCAGAAGTTGGGAGAAAGGCCCAGAGTAAGGCCCACCCTCACTGCCTTTATAAAGAGCCAACCTGCCCAAAGCTTGACCTTGGACTTCCAGCCTCCAGGAGCATAGGACAATAAATTAGGTTATCTACTCCACCTAGTTGTAGTACTTTATCATGGCAAAACAAAGCACATTATCTATTGCTTGGTCTGAGTTTTGTTTTCTTTTTGTTTGGGGAGTTGGGGGGGGGGGGAGAGGCGGCGCTTTATGTTAACTCAATCTCCTGTCCTGAGAGTTCTGCTTAGGTAGGAATTCGCTTATTTGGTATTACTATTCTATCTCCAGCATTTAAATTTTGTTAAATGAATCAATGCCTGTATCCTTTTTCTCCTATCTCTTCCCCAAGACAATGTCTTTTCAGCTTTCTTCAGTACTTGGATGCCTTCTTGCTAGCATCCTTTCCTCTGCCTGGGATGCCCACCTGCCCTTCTCTCTCTGTTAGCATCCTCTTGTAACTTAAGTCATCCCTCAGTCTCCTGTCCCCATCCTCTTCTGTTTTATTATGTGACATGCTTTTGCTCCCTGTACATGGTGACTTCCTTGATCACTGAAACCATATCTGTATCCCCAGATCCTGCCCAGTGTCCAGCACACCAGAGGGGCTGGTTAGTGTCTGCTAGATTGAATTAAATCTGTCTCCTGCAGTGTTTGCTCCTGCTGCCCTTCCTTGGGCTGCTACTCACAGCAGGGTGCAAGAGGATTAGAAGGGGCTTTGCAGAGCAGAACTCAGAGTTTTGGAGCTGTATGGGGCTGTGCCTCTCTGCAAATGCTTTGTCTCTGTGCAATCTCAAGAGAGTTTCTTAAATCGAAACTTGCACATCAGTGTTGTACTATCCAAACCACACAACTAATGCCTACAAAACACCACTAGCCATAATTCATACCCACTTCTTCATATAAAGTTCAAGTCACTGTCTTGGATTCTAGTGGATGACCCCATTTCTGCCCCGGTTTGGTTCTTCCTAGTGCATTGGGGTAGACACATTTTTTTTTTTGGTTTTTCGAGACAGGGTTTCTCTGTGTAGCCCTGGCTGTCCTGGAACTCACTTTGTAGACCAGGCTGGCCTCGAACTCAGAAATCCTCCTGCCTCTGCCTCCCAAGTGCTGGGATTAAAGGCATGCGCCACCACCGCCCAGCGACACATTTTTTTTTTAACCAGCTTTTCCTAAACATGGGTCTGAGCCAACTCCAGAAGTGAAAGGTATATTTGGAGCCAATGACTGTCACTCAGCTTTTTGGAATAGTCACATGGGTATGGTCTGAGAAGCACAAAAAACAAACAAACAAACAATTCTAACTGAAATGAGCTAAAACGTTAACCAGGCCTTTGAAAGGGTCACACTCTGTTGCTCCTCAGAAGATTTCCTGCTCCCCAAAGTTGCTTCCTAAGACTCATTAAGCCCGTCTTGTGAACTTTCCTACAGAACAAAGTAGGCCCTACAAAGATGCCAGCTGTCGCCTCTCTCCTTCTGTGTCCATCCTCATCAAACTAGCTACAAATTTATAATTTAAGAAAGTCGCTTATTCACTAGGTTGTAAGGAAGTGTCCACCCAGCTGAATTCAGAGGGATCAGTATGTCACCAGCACAGACATTTTAGGAGCCCATTCAGCACTGAGTAGTAAGTACTGAGGCTGCAGAAGGACCTTCTTGTTTCGATGTTGTGATATAAAATAGAAAACATCTGCCTATATCCCCTGTATTAGTGCCACATCACACACTCCGTGATAATGACTCAAGACCTCTCCTCAGACTTTTACTTTAGCCCTGCCATTGACTCCTGACAGGGTCATGAATGATGCTTTCATTATTGATGGAATGCTGACCCCCCAAGTCCTTCAGATGCTACTAAGAATACAGGTTCATTACAAAGCACAGGCCCTTATCCATGTGCTTCCTAACATTCTGTGGTCACTGTCACCTTTTGAGTGAAATCAGAATTGTTCAAAGTGGCATGACCTTAGACCATCCACTCTCAAGTCAAAGCAAAATGTTCCACATTCCATGCACTGTTTCATGAGGTTTCAGGAAAGTGCAAAAATCTAAAATCCCTCCATAGCTGAGCCATCAAACTTTCTATGAAGGTCAGATGGCAATATTTTAGGCTTTGTGGGCCAAGGGGCGAAATAAACTATACTGCGTAGGTGCGTACATAGTAAACCAAAAGTTAATTCCCACAAATTCTAATTGGCTAAAAACGAAAAAAATAAAAGTTAATAATTTAGTATAATTTTGGGAGGGGGAGACAGATCTACTATTGAATGAAATTTGGGGGGAGGGGTAAATTATATCACTTTATTGTGATCTGAAATTAGCATTTCCCATGATCGATGGACAGCAGATGTGTGTTTAGAACGCCTTAGCCTGGAAGCCTTAGCAGCTGCAAACAGGACTCCACCCCATTGCCAACCTCTGCTGCCCAGCTCTGGAGGCTAGGTCTGACTATTTTAAAGAGCTCCCATTTGGGCTGAGCATCAGGCTCTGCACAGCAGGCTGCCCGTGCTCTGGACACCAGGGCAAGAAATGAGGACAGAGGCTGGGGACCCAAAGGCAGCGGGTACTCCTGGTGCACCATTGCCGAAGCAGGTCTGGCTGGCTGCTGAATTGGGGCCACTTTCCTGCTGTTCAGTGCTGCAACCAGGAACACTCCATATAGTAAATTCTATTAGCCTACATTCTGTGACCTATATAAAGCCCTCTCAGTAATCAGCAAGATTAGCTCTGCATATGAAAAGAGCCCCTTTACCTGGTGTTTAAAAATGAATGTGTGAAGGAATAAATACACCAGTGAATAAAGCATTTAATAGATAAAATCATTGCCTTAGTCTGTAGTTATCTTGAAATCAATAATTCCAGGAATTAAACACACACACACACACACACTTGAAAATTTAAGAAAGCCGACAATCACAGTAAACTGGTCTAGAGGCAGTGTTTGGCAGACACAATCATGTGGAAAGGTTACTGTTGTCTCCATGTTTTCCTCTTTTCCCTTAAACTGTTCCTCGGAACAAAATTCTATAGACCATCCTTAGGTCTGTGGTGTGGGGAAAGCTTAGGCCACTAAGAAGTACCATAAATGCATTGCATTGTGGACTCAAACCCATCATTTCATTTCGGTAACGGCTAAATAAATAAACCAAATCCCTTGTCTAAATGGGAGTCACAAATTGTACAGCAAACTTGATACAAGTTCGCCACCTGGTGGATATCCTTTTAAATATATATATGTATATATTATAAATATATTTTTAATATATTATAACATATTTATATTAAAATATATTTGTAGTATATATTTTGATATATTATAAATATATTATTATAATATGTTATAAATATATTTAAAATATATTTTTTTATTTACATTTCTAATGCTTACCCCTTTCCATGTCTTCCCTTCAGAAACCCCCTATCCCATCCCTCTTCCCTCTGCCACCCACCCACCCACTCCCATCCTCCCGCCCTGGCATTCCCCTACACTGGGGCATCGAACTCCATCTGGCCCAAGGGCCTCTCTCCTGCCACTGATGTCCAACAAGGCCATCCTCTACACATATGCGGCCAGCCCTGTAGGTCCCTCCATGTGTACCCTTTGGTTGGTGGTCCAGTCCCCGAGAGCTCCGGGGTGTTGGCCTGTTAACACTGTTGCTCCCTCCATGGGGCTGCAAACCACCTCAGATCCTTCAGTCCCTTCGCCAACTCCTTTTTTTTATTAGATATATTCTTTATTTACATTTCAAATGTTGTCCCCTTTCCTGGTTCCCTCCTCTCCCAAAAATCCCATAAGCCATCTCCCCTTCCCCAATCAACCCTCTCAGGCTTCCCTGTCCTGGTATCCCTCTATACTATGGCATCAAGTCTTTCCAGGACCAAGGGCCTCTCCTCCCTTTGGTGTCTAACAAGTCCATCCTCTGCTGCATATGCATCTGGAGCCATGGGTTCCTCCATGTGTACTCTTTGGTTGATGGTTTTGTCCCTGGGAGCTCTGGGAGTACTGGGTGACTCATATTGTTGTTCCTCCTGTGGTGTTACAAACCCCTTCAGCTCCTTGGGTCCTTTCTCTAGTGCTCCCATTGGGGACCCTGTGCTCAGTTCAATAGCTGACTGAAAGTGTCCCCCTCTGTATTTGTCATGCACTAGGAGAGCCTCCCAGGTGATATCTATATCCGGTTCCGGTCAGCCAGTACTTGTGGGCATCCACAATAGTGTCTGGGTTTTGTAACTGTATATGGTGTGGATCCCTGGGTGGGGTAGTCTCTGGATGGTCTTTCCCTCAGACTCTGCTCCACCTCTTGTCTATGTATCTCCTTCTGTGGGTATTTTTTCCCCTTTCTACAAAGGACCCAAGGATCCATACTTTGTTCTTCCTCCTTCTTGGGCATCATTTGATATGTGAAATGTGTCTTGAATATTCCAAGCTTCTGGGCTTATCAGTGAGTACATGCCATGTATGTTCTTTTGTGATTGGGTTACCTCACTCGGGATGATATTTTCCTGTTCCATCCATTTGTCTAAGAATTTCATGAATTCATTTTTTTTAACAGCTGAATAGTACTCCATTGTGTATATATACCACATTTTCTGTATCCATTCCTCCGTTGAGGGACATCCGGGTTCTTTCCAACTTCTGGCTATTGTAAATAGGGTGGCTATGATCATAGTGGAGCCTGTGTCCTTATTACATGCTGGAGAATCCTCTGGGTATATGCCCAGGAGTGGTATAGCAGGGTCCTCTGGTAGTATTATGCCCAGTTTTCTGAGGAACTGCCAAATTGATTTCCAGAGTGGTTGTACCATCTTGCAATCCAACCACCAGTGGAGGAGTATTCCTCTTTCTTCACATCCTCACCAGTACCTGCTGTCTTCTGAGGTTTTTATCTTAGCCATTTATCTTTACCATGTGAGGTAAAATCTCAGGGTTGTTTTGACTTGCATTTCCCTGATAACTAAGGATGTTGAACATTTCTTTAGGTGCTTCTCAGCCATTTGATATTCCTCAGGTGAAAATTCTTTGTTTAGCTTGGTACCCCATTTTTAATAGGGTTATTTCGTTCTCTGGAGTCTAACTTCTTGAGTTCTTTGTATATATTGGATATTAGCCCTCTGTTGGATGTAGGGTTGGTAAACATCTTTTCCTAATTTGCTGGTTGCCATTTTGTCCTATTGACAGTATCCTTTGCCTTGCAGAAACTTTGTAATTTTATGAGGTCCCATTTGTCAATTCTTGATCTTAAGGCATAGGCTATCGGTGTTCTGTTCAGGAAATTTTCCCCTGTGCCCATGTGCTCAAGGCTCTTCCCCAGTTTCTTTTCTATTAGTTTCAGTGTGTCTGGATATATGTGGAGGTCCTTGATCCACTTGGACTTGAGCTTAGTACAAGAAGATAAGAATGGATTGATTTGCATTCTTCTGCATGCAAGCTGCCAGTTGAGCCAGCACCATTTGTTGAAAAGGCTATCTTTTTTTCCACTGGATGGATTTAGTTCTTTTGTCAAAGATCAAGTGACCATAGGTGTGTGGGTTCATCTCTGGGTCTTCAGTTCTGTTCCATTGATCTACCTGCTTATCACTGTACCAATATCATGCAGTTTTTAACACTATTACTCTGTACTACTGCTTGAGGTCTGGGATACTGATTCCTCCAGAAGTTCTTTTACTGTTGAGAACAGTTTTAGCTATCCTGGGTTTCCTGTTATTCCAGATGAATTTGAGAATTTGCTCTTTTTATCTCTATGAAGAATTGAGTTGGGATTTTGATGGGGATTGCATTGAATCTGTATGTTGCTTTTGGCAAGATGGCCATTTTTACTATATTAATCCTGCCAATCCACGAGCATGGGAGCTCTTTCCATCTTCTGAGGTCTTCTTCAATTTCTTTCTTCAGAGACTTGAAGTTCTTGTCATACAGATTTTTCACTTGTTTGGTTAGAGTCACACCAAGATATTTTATATTGTTTGTGACTATTTTGAAGGGTGCCATTTCCCTGATTTCTTTCTCAGCCTGTTTATCCTTTGAGCATAGGAAGATTACTGATTTGTTTGAGTTAATTTTATATCGATCACTTTACTGAAGCTGTTTATCAGCTGTAGGAGTTCTCTGGTGGATTTTTTTTTTGGGTCGCTTATGTATACTATCATATCATCTGCAAATAGTGATAGTTTGACTTCTTCCTTTCCAATTTGTATCCCTTTGACCTCTTTTTGCTGTCTAATTGCTCTAGCTAGAACTTCAAGTACTATATTGAATAGATATGGAGAGGGCAGCCTTGTCTAGTCCCTGATTTAAGTGGGATTGTTTTAAGTTAATCTCCATTTAGTTTAATGTTGGCTACTGGTTTTCTGTATATTGCTATCACTATGTTTAGATATGGGTCTTGAATTCCTGATTTTTCCAAGACCTTTAGCATGAAAGGATGCTGATGCTTTTTCAGCATCTAATGAAATGATCATGTGTTTTTTTTCTTTGAGTTTGTTTATGTAGTGGATTACATTGATAGATTTCCATATATTGAACCATCCCTGCATCCCTGGGATGAAGCCTACTTGATCGTGGTGAATGATCATTTTGATGTGTTCTTGGATTCGGTTGGCAAGACTTTTATTGAGTATTTTTGCATTGATAGTCATAAGGAAAATTGGTCTGAAGTTCTCATACCTTGTTGGATTTTTGTGTGGTTTTGATATCAGCGTAACTGTGGCTTCATAGAACGAGTTGGGTAGTGTTCCTTCTGTTTCTGTTTTGTGGAATAGTTTGAAGAGTACTGGTGTTAGGTCTTCTTTGGAGGTCTGATAGAATTCTACACTAATACCCTCTTGTTCCTCTGCTTTTTTTGGTTGGAAGACTTCCAGTGACCACTTCTATTTCTTTAGGGGTTATGGGTCTGTTTAGATGGTCTATTTGATCCTGATTTAATTTTGGCATTTGGTATCTATTTAGAAAATTGTCCATTTCATCCAGATTTTCCAGGTGTGTTGAGTATAGGCTTTTGTAGTAAGATTTGATGATTTTTTTAATTTCCTCAGTTTCTGTTGTTATATCACCTTTTTCATTTCTGATTTTGTTAATTTGTATACTGTCTCTCTGTGCCTTCTGGTTATTCTGGCTAAGGGTTTGTCTATCTTGCCTTCTCCAACTCTTCTATCAGGGACCCCTAAGCTCAGTTCAATGGTTTGTTGCGAGCATCTGAGCTTCCTCCTCTGTATTTGTCAGGCTCTGGCAGAGTCTCTCAGGAGACAGTCATATCAGGCTTCCGTCAGTAAGTACTTCCCAGCATCCACAATCATGTCAATGTTTGGTGCTTGTATATGGAATGGATCCCCAGGTAGGGCAGTCTCTGGATTGCCTTTCCTTCAGTTTCTGCTCCACACTTTGTCTCCATATTTCCTGCTGTGAGCATTTTGTTCAGCCTTCTAAAAAGCACTGAAGCATCTACAATTTGATCTTCCTTCTTCTTGGGTTTCATGTGGTCTATGAATTGAATCTCGGGTATTCTGAATTTTGGGGCTAATATCCACTTATCAGTGAGTATATACCGTGTTTGTTCCTTGGTGACTGAGTCACCTCACTCAGGATGATATGCTCAAGTTCCATCCATTTGCCTGCAAATTTCATGAAGTCGTTCTTTTTAATAGCTGAGTAGTGTTCCATTGTGTAAATGTATCATATTTTCTGTATCCATTCCTCCGTTGAGGGACAGCTGGGTTCTTTCCAGCTTCTGACTATTATAAATAAGGCTACTATTAACATAGTGAAGCATGTGCCCTTATTCCATGTTGGAGCATCTTCTGGGTATGTGCCAAGGAGTGGTAGAGCTGGGTACTCAGGTAGTACTATGTCCAGTTTTCTGAGGAACTGCCAGACTGATTTCCAGAGTGGTTGTACCATCTTGCAATCCCACCAACAACGGAGGAGTGTTCCTCTTTCTCCACATCCTCACCAGCATCCGCTGTCACCTTATCTTCACCATTTTTCATCTTAGCCATTCTGACTGGTAGGGGGTAGAATGTCAGAGTTGTTTTGGTTTGCATTTCCCTGATGGCTAAGGATGTTGAACATTTCTTTAGGTATTTCTCAGCCCATCGAGTTTCCTCAGTTGAGGATTCTCTGTTTAGTTCTGTACCCCAGTTTTTAATAGAGTTATTTGGTTCCCTGGAATCTAACTTCTTGAGTTCTTTGTATATATTGACTATTAGCCCTCTATTGGATGTGGGATTGGAAAAGATCTTTTCCCAATATGTTGGCTGCCATTTTGTCCCATTGACAGTGTCCTTTGCTTTACAGAAGCTTTGCAATTTGATGAGGTCTCATTTGTCAATTCATGATCTTAGAACATAAGCTATTGGTGTTCAGTTCAGGAACTGTCCCCTGTGCCCATGTGTTCAAGATTTCCCCCACTTTCTCTTCTATTAGATTCAGTGTATATGGTTTTATGTGGAGGTCCTTAGAACTGAGCTTTGTACAGGAAGATAAGAATAGATCAATTTGCATTCTTCTACATGTTGACCACCATTTGAACCAGCACCATTTGTTGAAAATGCTGTCTTTTCCCACCGGTTTTAGCTTCTTTGTCAAATATCAAGTAACCATAGGTGTGTGGGTTCATTTCTGGATCTTCAATTCTATTCCATTGATCTAGCTGCCTGTCATTGTACCAGTACCATGCAGTTTTTATCACTATTGCTCTATAGTACAGCTTGAGGTCAGGGATGTTGATTCCTCCAGAAGTTCTTTTATTGTTGAGAATAGTTTTCACTATCCTGGATTTTTTGTTATTCCAAATGAATTTGAGAGTTACTCTTTCTAACTCTATGAAGAATTGAGTTGGAATTTTGGTGAGGATTGCATTGAATCTGTAGATTGCTTTTGGCAAGATGGCCATTTTAACTATATTAGTCCTCCTAATCTAGGAGCATTAAAGATCTATGCATCTTCTGAGATCTTCAGTTTCTTTCTTCAGAGGCTTGAAGTTCTTGTCATACAGATCTTTCACTTGTTGGGTGAGAGTCAAACCCAGATACTTTATATTATGACTATTGTAAAGGGTGTCATTTTCCTAATTTCTTTCTCAGCCTGTTTATTCTTTGAGTACAGGAAGGCTACTGATTTGTTTGTGTTAATTTTATGTCTGGCCACTTTGCTGAAGTTTTTTTTATCAGCTGTAGGAGTTCTCAGGTGGAGTTTTTGGGGTCACTTAAGTATACTATCATATCATCTGCAAATAGTGATAATTTGACTTTTTCCTTTCCAATTTGCATCCCTTTAACCTCCTTTTGTTGTCTAATTGTTCTGGCTAGGACTTCGAGTACTACATTGAATAGATAAGGAGAGAGTGGGCAGCCTAGTATAGTCCCTGATTTTAGTGGCATTGCTTCAAGTTTCTCTCTATTTAGTTTGATGTTGGCTACTGGTTTGCTGTGTATTGCTTTTACTATGTTTAGGTATGGGTCTTGAATTCCTGATCTTTCCAAGACTTTTAACATGAAAGGATTTTGAATTTTGTCAAATGTGTTTTCAGCATCTAATGAAATGATCATGTGGCTTTTTTTTTCCTTTGAGTTTGTTTATGTAGTGGATTACATTGATGGATTTCTGTATATTAAACCATCCCTGCATCCCAGGGATGGAGCCTACTTGATCATGGTGAATGGTTGTTATGATGTGTTCTTGAATTCGATTTGCAAGAATTTTATTGAGTATTTTTGCATCAATACACAGAAGGGAAATTGGTCTGAAGTTTTCCTTCCTTGTTGGGTCTTTGTGAGGTTTTGATGCGAGCATAACTGTGGCTTCAAAGAACGAATTGGGTAGAGGTCCTTCCGTTTCAATTTTGTGGAATAGTTTGAAGAGTATTGGTATTGGGTCTTCTTTGAAAGTCTGATAGAATTCTGCAGTAAACCCATCTGGTCCTGGGATTTTTTTAGGTTGGGAGACTTTTAATGACTGCTTGTATTTCTTTAGGGGTAATGGGACTATTTAGATGGTTTATCTGATCCTGATTTAACTTTGGGACCTGGTATATGTCTAGAAAATTGTCTATGTCATCCAGATTTTGCACTTGTGTTGAGTATAGGCTTTTGTAGTAGGATCTGATGTTTATTTTTAATTTCTTCAGTTTCTGTTGTTATATATTCTTTTCATCTCTGATTTTGTTAATTTGGATACTGTCTCTGTGCCCTCTGGTTAGTCTGGCTAAGGGTTTATCTATCTTACTGATTTTCTCAAAGATCTAGCTCCTGGTTTTGTTGATTCTTTGTATAGTTCTTTTTGTTTCTACTTGGTTTATTTCAGCCCTGAGTTTGATTATTTCCTGACATCTACTCTTCTTGAGTGTATTTGCTTCTTTTTGTTCTAGAGCTTTCAGGTGTGCTTTGATTTCAGGTTTTCCTTTGATGAGTATGAAGTGTCCTTCCTTATCTTTTTTTAATGACTTTTAGTTAAAAGTTGATTTTATCTGATATTAGAAAGGCTACTCCAGCTTGTTTCTTAAGAGAGATTAAGGAAGAGTGATTGTTGCTTCCTGATATCTTTTATGTTATTTTTATGTTTGTGTGACTATCTTCTTTTAGGTTTGTTGAAAGATTACTTTCTAGCTTTTTCCAATATGTAGTTTCCCTCCTTGTGTTGGAGTTTTACATCTATTATACTTTGAAGGGCTGGATTTGTGGTAAAATACTGTGTAAATTTGTTTTTGTCATGAAATATCTTGGTTTCTCCATCTATGTTAATTGACAGTTTTTCTGCATATAGTAGACTGGGCTGGCATTTGTATTCTCTTAGGGTCTGTATGACATCTGCCCAGGATCTACTGGCTTTTATAGCCTCTGTGAGAAGTCTGGTGCAATTCTGATAGGTCTGCCTTTATATGTTCCTTGGCCTTTTTCCCTTACTGTTTTTAAGATTCTTTGCTTTGTGCATTTGGTGTTTTTGACTATTATATGACAGGAGGAATTTCTTTTCTGGTCCAATCTATTTGGAGTTCTGTAGGCTTCTTGTATGTTTAGGTACATCTCTTTCTTTGGGTTAGAATGTTTTCTTCTATAATTTTGTTGGAAACATTTACTGGCCCTTTAAGTTGGAAATCTTCACTCTCTTCTATACCTATTAGAGGTTTGGTCTTCTCACTGTGTCCTGGATTTCCTGGATGTTTTGGGTTAGGAACATTTTTTTTCCTTTTTTGCATTTTCTTTGACTGTTGTATCAATGTTTTCTATGGTATTTTCTGTCCCTGAGATTCTCTCTTCTATCTCTTGTATTCTGTTGGTTATGCTTGCATCTATGACTCCTGAGCTCTTTCTTAAGTTTTCTATTTCCAGGGTTGTCTCCCTTTGTGATTTCTCTATTGTTTCTATTTTCATTTTCAGATCTTGAATGGTTTTGCTCAGTTCCTTCTCCTGTTTGGTTGTGTTTTCCTGTAATTCTTTAAGGTCTTCTACCTGTTTACCTGTGTTCTCCTGTATTTCTTTAAGGGAGTTCTTTATGTCCTTCTTAATGTCCTCTATCATCATCATGAGATGTGATTATAAATCAGAGTCTTGCTTTTCTGGTGTGTTTGGGTAACCAGGGCTCACTGTGGTGGGAGAACTGGGTTCTGATGATGCCAAGTATCCTTGGTTTCTGTTGCTTATATTCTTTCTCTTGCCTTTCACCATCTGGTTATCTCTGGTTTTAGTTGGTCTTGCTGTCTCTGATTGTGACTTGTCCCTCCTGAAAACCTGTGTGTCAGTACTCCTGGGAGACCAGATCTCTCAGGGAGGTATTTAGGTATGGTCAACTCTGGGGTGCAGACAGAAACCAGAAGGATCCTGTCCCTAGCTGTTCCCTGGTTCCTGTGTCCCAACGGCTCTCGGAGGGTCCCTCTTGGGCCAGGAATTTGAAGAGAAGTGGTGGTCTCACCTGTGCTCGTAGGTGTGTTGGCTCTCCTGGGAGACCAGCTCTCTTCTGGTGGTATTTGTGTATGTAGTGATGTGGCACAGGATCAGCTCTCCTGGTGGATATTCTTAAGCATTAATACAATTAAATGAGAAAGCATGTGTGGTGAGACAGCTGAGACAGAGCACTGGGAGGAGGTTTGTGTTTAGGTGATATCACATCAAATGGTTCTTTTCTAGTTTCTCTTCTCTTTATCATGCCTCTTTTTGCCTGTCTTTTCCAGGTAGATGCTTTCTAATTCCAAATTGAGGAGGACAAAAAAAGACCCTTCTTGTTCTCCTGGTGCTGAGTTAAATGGTGCCCCCCCCCAAAATATATCCATATTCTACCCCTGAAGAGATTGAAGTTGTCAACATTGAAATGTTGGTTATTGTAGATCTGCATCTGGAGTGATCTTCGGCAGGATGCAGTTGGGGAAGGTGGAACCTTTTATAAGATGGGACCCCATGGGAGGTCTTTAGCTTATTTAGGAAGACATTGAAATGACATCATATACTCTCATTCTCTTCTTTTCCTTATCTGTCACTTCATGGTCTTAAGGTCTTGCATGTGCTCCCTTTGTGATACCTCATTATAAGCCTAATATCTTCAGGGTCATCCAATCATGAATGAACCAAACAACCCTTCTCTTTTCATAAATTGGTTGTCTCTGATATTCATGATAGCTACAGAAAGCCAATTAACACCTTTGATTTCCCAGTTGGGCCCTAAACTCAACAACAATATATGTAGAAGAGATACAGAGGCTTGATGGTGCAGGCCTATAATGACCTGTGCCTTAGTTAGGGTTTTACTGCTGTGAACAGACACCATGACCAAGACAACTCTCTTAAGGACAACATTTAATTGGGGCTGGTTTACAGGTTCAGAGGTTCCGTCTATTATCATCAAGGCAGAAGCATGGCAGCATTCAGGCAGGCATGGTGCAGGAGGAGCTGAGAGTTCTACATCTTCATCTGAATGCTGCTAGCATAATACTGGCTCCTAGGCAGCTAAAACAAGGGGATTAAAGCCCACACCCACAAAGCCACACCTCCCAACCATGCCCAGACCAAGCATATACAAACCATCAGAACCTTTTCACTCTCTACATTCTGAGACAGAATTGCAACTTGAAGGGCTACCTGAGCTACACATTGAATTCAAAGCCACATGGGCAATTTATGTCATAAACAAGAGATAACAAAAGGCCTGCCACCTAGCATGCACAAGACCCTAATTTCAATGCTCCTATCCGGAGGTGGTTCGGGTTAAGGAGAAGAAGAAAGAACATGTTCACAAGGGTAAGAAAATCTTCAGAAATGCAAGTCCCTTGTATAAATGTGATGATATTTGTATATAATTCAAACAGACCTTCCTGTGTGGCGGGTTGAGTCTGTTCTTGCTCCACCAGAGGGCACAGCCTCTTGGGGAGGCAGAACATAGGGAATTTGACTGCATTTACTCCCTCCAGGGGTGGGTACTGGGCTGTAGAGAAACACTGAGGCACAGCTCCAAAGGTGGGAAAGCACAGTCTGAGACATGGGAAAGCCTGAACTGGTTCAGGGATTCCCTGGCCTGCAATGATGCTGGGGCTGTAGAGTTCTCTGACTCTTGGACATCCAGGCACCACTGGGAGTCATGGAAGAACAGAGAACAGAGTTGGCAGCCTGTGGGCTGGAGACAGCTTCTAGCCCGGGGCTGGGAGACAAGGGGGAGCTCCAGCCTGTCCCATGGGTGATTGTCCTTAGCTTGGTTGAGGCAGGCCTGGTGGTGGTTGTGGCTGGGAGCACAGAGAGGCTTTCTATAGGAGAATTAGGTGGCAGCCCTATAGGCAAAGGCCCTCTTTGTGGCTGCCCATGGCAGAGCTTGATGAAAAAAGACAGTTCATGGTTCTAAACAGTTTATTGTCATGGCAGAAAATAGATGCATAAAACCATACCCCACTTCTCAGGGTGGGTTTGAGATTAAATATCTTTTCCAGGGAGGAATGTCTGGGAAGGGAAGCTTATTGGATAAGCCCTCTGGCCCTCTAGGTACCTCATTAGCATGGAAGAACTCTGTTTTGAGCCTATGTAACCATAGGACACATCTCTTTTATGTGAGAAGCATGGCACACATCAGGGGTCTGGAAGGGAGCTAGGAGTCGCCTAAGCCTTGGGTGTGCACCCACCAAGTTCTGGGTCTCGATCTGCTCTACTTTACCAAACTTCTTGGCATGGTTTTAAGTCCCACACCTGTGTACCTTAAATAGAGTCTAGATGACTCAAAACCCACTATTAATACAATGTAAGTCTAAGTGCTATGTAAATAGCTGTAACACTTTATTACTTAAGGAATAATAACAAGAAAGCCACTATCTTGCTATCATAGGTGTAATTCTTTAGAATACTTTGCTCTGTAGTTAGTTAGATCCACAGATGCAGTGGGAGCACATGGTAGACTGATGCTATCCACTTCCAGCTCTGGACCACCTTCTTTTCCTCCATCTCTTTCTGCACCCTATTTAAAACTTCCACTCCCAAGGATGTGTTCACAGTAACTCAAAGCATGATAGAAATACTTAACTTGCTTGTTGGAAAATCAATAATCTCCATAGTTATAGGTCCTAGAGGTGAAATAGATTGTGCCTTTTTGCACATCTATTTAAAGTCTTTATGACATGTTTTAAACAGTAGAGGATCAGTAGGAGAGACACACCAGATTTGGCATGTTTTGTTTATGTTTGCATGGCTTGTGAGGTCTTGGTGATATCCTTGCAGAAATCAAAGGGCCCAGGTTATTAACATTTGACTGTAGCACTCACTCGTGGAGAAGGATGTGTTAGCATTGCAAGAGGCAATGGATGACAGACCTTAGCTGAGCTCACTTAACCTTGTGTCATTGATGAACAGCAGAGGGCAGTGTCACCAGGAAGCTTCCAAATAAACTCCAACACATTTTTAACACAATAAAGCTTTAAGTCCTCAAGTCAATGAATGAATGAATGAATGAGAAAGCAGATATTAGATTTGTGGATGAAATCTGCATTTAGTATTTATTTTTGTTACAGACATCAAATGGTTAAATAAAACATACTTCCCTACAATATCTGGTATAATATGTCTCAGCACTCTAATATAATAAAGCCAATTTCTACTCTCTTAACATTAGAGCTCATTTTCTTTTTTTTTTTTTCTTTTTTTTTTTTTTTTTTTTGGTTTTTCGAGACAGGGTTTCTCTGCATAGTCCTGGCTGTCCTGGAACTCACTTTGTAGACCAGGCTGGCCTCGAACTCAGAAATCCTCCTGCCTCTGCCTCCCAAGTGCTGGGATTAAAGGCGTGCGCCACCACTGCCTGGCTCTAGAGCTCATTTTCATTCTGAAGTTAAAACAAACTGAAATATATGAATTACTTTTATTGTGGTTTTCAGCATGAGTGTCAGCTGGCTTGTGCATACTTCACACAGCTTTATTTCTTTGGTCATTGCTAAGGTCTCTTTTATGACAAGCGTGTTTTACTTTATATAAATAAAATGTCTAACACACATCTGAAGAAGCAAAATGACTTCTGAGGTCTCAAACCACTTACAGCTAGATTTACTCAAAGAAGCATGCAGCTTCAGCCAGCCAAGGGAAGGCAGCAAACATGTATGCCTTTATAACACATACAAGCACAGACTGGATGAGAAATAATACCCCTTTGAGATCAAACTGTGTGAGCAGCTTTACACACACACACATACACACACACACACACACACACCACAAAGGAAATATATATTTATATTTACTTTCTTGGGAGTAAATATATAGTACTTTTCTATCACATATTTACATTAAACGTTGCTTGTCAGATCACATTGTAAAAATAATTATTATTATCATTATTATTATTATTATTATCATTATAAGTGTTCTCATATAGAAATTTAAGTATTCTAATTAACATCATGCCTTTGACCCACTAGAAAGTAAGACATTGGGTCAGCAAATCAACAGTTGCTGAATGGGTATTTTATCAAGGCATTAAGAAAAGTTTCCTCAGAGGTCCACAATACGGGCCCACCCTCCTACCCTCAGGGAAACCAAGACCCAGGAAGTTGGGCTCTATTCCTTCTGGGCATTTGCCAAACCACACTAATTCATACAGTCGAACTAGAGGGTGACAATTCATGCATTATCTCTTCAAAGGCATTTGTATTGCTTATGACTGGATATCTAGTTGACAGGATGCCACTAACCCCTGGTCTATTAGGAGGCAGAGAGCAGATATCCATGACAAATGTCTCAGTTGTTAGGTGAACACTTTGTTGACAGAAGGATAGGGCTCATCACCTGGAAGGCTGGGAATCACAGACTAATTCATAAAAAATGGGTTGGGGTGACCACAAGGTGTCTAAACTCCATTCCGGTTCAAACGTGGGTTTCAAAGTCAGGCTTAAAATGATCTAAAAGTCAATCTCCAGGGAACCATTGGCTAAATTTGAAATTTGTGCCATGGGACAAATGTTCATTTGTTCCAACTTGTTCATTTGTAAACAGGAATAATGTACTGGTAGTGATGTGATTAGTATTTGGAAAACTGCCAATCAGATCGCAGCACAAGGCATGGAATACAGAAAGCGACCCATACACAGGAGTTGTCGTCATTTCACTTCATACGTTGAGACTGATTAGTTCTGCAGTCATAACATCTTTAACTAGAAGGGACCCTCGGAGTCTCCCAGCCAACGACGACTCTTCAGCATCCAGCCAAGCAGAGGGAACCGTGTAGGGCCCAGGCCTTCTTCCAACATACTCAATGTTGGACAGAAAGCTTCCATTAGGGCCATTGCCAATGAAAGTGAGGACGGAAAACAGGCCAGGTGTACCAAAATCCAAACTAATGTTTTTTTTTGCATGATTGGATTTCTGAGTGCTGGCTGTCCTCCTGGAAACTCCCTTTGAAGGTGACACCTTCTTAAAGACACTTTGAAAACAAGTTCCCTCCAAAATCTCTTACAGAGCACAGCTGTTAAAATCCAGTAGCCAGGTAGATATGAGCAATTTCTTTCCAACACAACTAATAAATGAGAGGCAGCTCTGGAAGCCCCAGCTAGCCTCACTTAAGCCTGAGAAGTGCACAGTGACACTCAGCTGGCGCCTGGCACTGGTGGAGATATCACCAAAGCACCAAAGACCATGCCAGGAGTCACAACTCTGCCACCTGCATTCTGGCTGGGAATCACAAGCCTGCCAGAAAAAGTCAAACAAGCCTGGTTTGTCCTTCCTCTGATCCTGGGGGCCAGAGGACACTGTTAACTATCTGCTCCCCCTCCCATCTGCCGCTCAACCTTGTTCACAGAGTCACTGTCCTCCCTAAGACCCACAGGGTCCCCTTGCCAAGTGGTGCCAATCAAGAGCACCTGCCTTCCCAACTCAATTATTAAGGGCTTTAATGGATTCTGTTTTCCTAGAGTGCTTCCATATCCTTGAGAGAACACTGATGCCCCACGGAAGGAAACAAACAGTACCATCACTGACCTCGGAGTCAAGAGAGATACTTTTTCAGGTTTATGGACTAAAAAAAAATGGTGCCGTCTAACCTCCACATTATGCTTCCATCAAGCACGTACAAAATAAACACACGAAAGCACACAGCTTTCTAGTGAGTGTTTCTGATCACAGTTGCTTTCTCTGAAGGCAGTGACCTCTGCGTAGCCAGTTCCAGTAAGGAGCTGCTCTCTGGTCTCTCTATGGATGGATAGACAGCACTGGCCTCAGAACCTCCGTTCATTACACAGTCCTCCTTCAACCAACAAGCCTCTCATTGTAAAGCTTGCTGGGGCCCAGGGGATGTCAAAAGCCCCATTCTATCCTGGGTGGATCGTTCACATAAAGGATACCCACACACACTCTGCTGCAGACAGGGACAGACCTAGCTTTGCAGATGTCCCTGCCACTGCCCTGTCACTTTCGCCCATCACAAAAAACTTGGGTCTCTTTCCAGAGACTGGCACAAAGCTCAATTCAGATTCTGTCTGTAACTGGTGCACACTTGGCCTGCAGATGGACAGAGATGGAGAAGAAGGCATCCCAGTGTTTCTCTACACTTGCCTGGGAAAGCTTGGGAACTCCTGGCTTCTTTACCAGCTTCAGCTCTGGCTTGAGGGGGAAAAAAAGCAACAAGCCAGAAAGTTGCCAATGGCTTCATTCAGTCCATGAGACTGGGTTATTGCAAGTCTCTGTGTGAGACCACCAATACACAAAAGTCAGGAAATCCAGGAAAGCCATTCCCATACCCACTGAGGCTTCACACACATAGGTGACCCTTGTTCCTGCCTAGGCTCTGAGCTCTGGGCTATGTCCTTGGCAGAGCCTTGGTGGAAGCAATGCTGGGGTATGTGAGTCAGGGACTGGGCTAAAGGCAAAAAATGATCTCTGTGTTCATTACACTACAACTCTTACTAATCAATTATTTTAAATTTGATCATATGCACTTAGAAGTACACAAATGGTTAGTGAACTGCTTGATACAATATTTACAACACAAATAAACCTCTGTAATAAGTGTTTTATCATGAAGCTTGGCAATGCCAGCACTCAGAAGCCATGGACATACTCTTCCTTCATCTCTATTATAATAACAAAGGATGGCTATAGAAGTTGGCAAGGGAATACACGTAGAAACCAACATGAGAGGAGATGTGATAACACATAAAAATGTCTCCTGGAGGTGTATGTCGTGACACGTATGTGTTATTCCCTCACTGGAGAGGCTGGGGCAGGAGGACTGCAAGGGTGAAGTCAGCCTGGGCTCCATAAATCAACCCCATCTCTAAGAAGGAAAGAGAGTTGGGGGAGAAGAAGAGGAGGAGGGGAAGGAAGAGGAGGAGGAAGAAGAAAGAAGGAAGGA
Organism: Tokudaia tokunoshimensis; assembly: GCA_036184795.1. NCBI lineage: Eukaryota > Metazoa > Chordata > Mammalia > Rodentia > Muridae > Tokudaia > Tokudaia tokunoshimensis. The sequence continues at coordinate 121,094,513 of BTHU01000014.1, forward strand.
AGGAGAGAAGGAAAGGACAGAGGGAAGGCAAAAATGGAAGCAGAAAGGACAGAGATGGGCAAAGAAGAAAGGAAAAAAGGGAGTGAGGGAAAGAGAGTAGAGAGAGGGAAGTCTCACAGTGTGATGCTACCTTGACAGGCCTTGTTCAGTTGCTGTCCCTGGAACTGGAGAGGAGTGCATAAGACAAAGGGTGTGGGGCCTCTGGAAAGTGCACAGATGCTATTTCCAGAAATAGATGTACAATTGTGACATCCTTTCTTCCAGGCAGATGCTCCTGGAAGAGGAACACACATCATAGGCATTCTGCTCTGCCAAGCAGGTTAGTGTGGGGGCACACCAAGCCTCTGATGTGGAAGGTCTGCACTTCCTGGTGTTATGTGGCGATTTTCTCAGATTTGAAACATTCCATCTCGGAAGGAAGCTAGTGAAGACTCAGGAAGTTCTAAATGGAAATGGAGCATTCCATCCTTCAGAAAAACTCCTTAAACAAACAACTCAGTAGCTTCAGGAAGTCCTTGAAGCAGGTTCCTCCCTTCCCAAACTTATATAAGCAGTGTGGATGTCTCAGGACACTGAGCTGCCTGGGAAAAGACAGAGATGTGCACAGAGCTGGTCAGAATCAATCAAAGGTTCTGCTGCTCCAGACCAACACATATCTGTTCTTTCTGGGTGTCAGTCTGGATCTACTCCAGACCTACACTGATCTGTTCTTTCTGGACATCAGTCTCCTTGTGGGTCTGGGGCCTTCCCATCTGCATACAGCAAGTTTTGAAAATTCTGCAAGGCATATGTGTGAAGAAAGTTCACATAAGACACAAGGACAGAGTAAAAAGTGTACATGGTAAGAAGAATAGAAAATAAGCAAGTAGAAAGGTAACCAACCAAGATGCTCCTTAATGTAGAAAGGTAGTGTGGGGAAATTTGATCAAGAAAAGTGTACCAATAATGTCACTGACAGTTAACATTTCTGTTCCATGTGTGTTTCTTGTTTAGCCCTCATCTCTGCTTCTTAACACTCCATTAAATGATCCCGTTCCAACTATACCACAGTGCATTCTAACTATCCTTTGTGACACTTGCCCTGCTGAGTGGGCTAAGATTCCCCTCTATCACCACCAGCATTCTATAGGTCTACAGTGGATGATGGATCATGGATGGATGGATGGATGGATGGATGGATAGATGGATGGGTAGTGGATAAATATAAATACTGGAAAACGTTTCATAAAACCTAAAGTGGTCCATTTATATTCATTTTGTCATCTTCACGCACTACTTGTTGTCTAAATCTCAAGCTGTTCTTTTGCCCCAGGCCCTATCCTTACCCTTTAAGAATAGCAGGTCTTTGCCACTTCAGCAGCACCTGGAACTGTTCTAGGTTTGCCATATCACTAGGTAGGGAAGTTGACTTTCTTTAGAGTATCATTGTTCTTGCTGACTAACTTTCAGAGTTGATGGCTCGGGTGGACACGTGCCTCTTTCTTTTACTTCAAACAGCAAATATGGGGTAAATAGTCTTATGGGGGGAGGGAAATTATCAAATGTGCCAGAGAATTGCTACCCAGAGAGTAAAGGCATGGAGGTCAGCCACTAACCCACACTGCTCCTTGGCAGACAATTCAACTGTAAGTGCTCCGGGAAAGGTCCACTGCATTCAGTCAATGAGACGTCTCTCCAGAGCTGCTCTGTGGCAGCTGGCCACATTCTCAGTGGAGGAAGAGTTTGGAATCACATCCTAGGATATAATGCATTCCACATACATGTGGAGAAAGTTCACATAAAACACAGGAACAGAGTAAAAAAGTGTAATTGGTAGGAGGAATAGAAAACTAAGCAAGTAAGATGAACAGAGATGCCCCTTAACATGGAAAGGCAGTGTGTGGAAGTTTGATCAAGACAAGGCATTAGGCTCATGTGTCAGAAGAGCCCCAAAGCTGACACAAACCGCTGGCAACCACAGAATTCAAACACACGATTAGAGGCATCTCACTTGGCAAGACACTTCACAGAAAAGTCAGTCATGATATCTACTAATATAGTTGGATAAATGTTACTCAGATCAACTTACCCCAGGATGTTCCCATGTGGCGTCTATTATGGTCTCAATTATTTAAAAAAAAAATCCCTTGGGGTAGCATTGTAAAAAGTACAAATTAAGAACAATTCTATTTTCTAATTTGAGGCATAGTCCACAAAGTACATAGTCTAGACTCTAAAAGTTAACAGATCATGAAAGGAGAAACTAAGAGACTTGTTCAAGATTAAACCTCAGATGGCAGATTCCCAGAATCCAGACACTCATGAAACTTGAGCAGAAAGATAGATAGAGCATTCCACACCAGCCTGGGCTATTGTGAGACTCTGGGAAATGAGAAAGAGAGGGGAGGGGAGGGGAAGGGGGAGGGGGAGGAGAGGGGAGGGGAGTGGGAGGGGAAGGGGGAGGGGAGGGGAAGGGGGAGGGGAGAGGAAGGGGGAGTGAAGGGGAGGGGAGGGGAAAGGGGAGGGGAGGGGAAAGGGGAGGGGAGGGGAGGGGAAAGGGGAGGGGAGAGGGGAGGGGAGAGGGGAGGAAAAGAAAGAAGAGAGGAAAGAACTAAGGATAGATGCTAAGTGAATTGTGGGACACTGAACTGTATCCTGGACATGCGTTACATTCTTTTCATATAAGGGAAATAGATTAAAATGAAAACAGCTGGTAAGAAGTGAATAAGAGCTATGATTCCATGTACAATATCAGTGTTATTTTTTTTCAGTTTAGTGGTTGCTCTGAGATCAAATATCTTTGGTTTTAAAAAATCCACATTGAAGGGGAATTTGGGCTAGATATGATACAGGTGCACTGTACATACATGTATGAAATTGTCAAAGGTGCTGAAGAGACAGCTCAGCAGTTAAGAATACTTCTTGCTCTTCCAGAGGACCAGGGGTTCAATTCCTAGCACCCACCTGATGGTTCACAACCCTCTGTAACTCCAGCACTGCATGCAAATAGTGCACATACATACATGTAGGCAAAATGCCCATACATATAAAAATATTTTTAAAAAGTTATATATATATATATATATACACATATATATGTGGCACATTGAGATATCTGGGGTACAAAAAAGTGCCACACTTGTTACAACCAGAATCATGCAAGCTTCATCAGGACTAGAGCTGCAAAACATCCTGCTAAGACCTGCTCTCCACAGTAGTCCATGAAGTGTCAAGCAATAGCTGCACACCTTGACTGCCCTTCATCTGAGGACATCAAGACCCTGCCAGCCCATACTTGCTGCCACTTTGGTGCACCAAGTACCTCGAAAGCTCTGTGCACATGACCAACAGTGTTCACACAGAAGCAACCCAAGGGGCTGAAGCTTGCTAAAAGCCACACAGCTGAATTGGATGAAAACCTGATCTGCTGTTTTATTCCAGTGTCTTCCTCCACTGTTTCTGTGATAAGTGAGATTTGTGTCAAACCTATAGTCATATTTAATTAGTATCCATGTCATGGGGTGCTTAGTGGAGTTTGGCTTAATTACCTCACCCTCTGCCAAGAATGGTCCCCGCAGACAGCAGAGTTGTGTCGAACCATGTGTTCTATAAGCTAGGCATCAGATGTTTTGGGAGAGGAAGAACAGGATAATGTCGTGAATTTTTTTTAATGTAACAATTGATAAAATCATAGCCTTATGCCATTAGACTTGGCTACAAAATTCAGTTAGGAAGTGGATCTCAATCCTCCTAATCCTCCCTTTGACACTGTTCCTCATGTTGTGGTGGTGACCAATCATAAAGTTATCTTCATCATTATTTCATAGCTGTAATTTTGCCACTGTTATGAATTGCAAATGTCTGTGTTTTACAATGGTCTTAGGTGACCCCTGTGAAAGGGTCATTTAACACCACAAAGGGGTGTCAATCCGTAGGTTGCCACAGGTTGAATATTGCTAAGTTAGAGACCTTGTATGTATCCCTAGTACAATACTGACCTTGAATGCACAAGGCCCTAGGCTTAACCCCCAGCGTAGCCACAAAGGAAAGACCCATTTTTATTGTGGACATTTTTTTCAGACTATTTAGATTCCCTCCACAGGACACCACAGAATGTGAGGGAAAGATGTTTATCCAGTCCAGGGGTATGCATCTGAGGCATGTACTTGGCCTTCTTTACAGAAATCATTCTCGAATATCTTGTCTAGTTAAAGATATTGGATGCTGATCAGACAAGTCACTCCTGCATCTTCTAAGATGTTTACTTGCAGAGTGTGGCCTTTATGGTATGAACGTGCACAGAGTTAACTCTGAGTGGGAAGTCATCTTACCGTGCTCCCCGACCCCTGCTTAATTCGAGGGAAGACTGGGTTCATTTTCTAGGTATAAGTGTCACAGACTGATTGCTTAAGCAACAGAATGTGGGGGTTTTATTCCAAATCTTGAAGGCTGAAAGTCTGAATTCCATATCCTGCAGGATTAGGTTTTGTAAGCCTCTCTCCTTGGTATGCAGGTACATGCACCCTCTGTCTTCACCCGTCCCTCTTGTTTCTGGGTCCTAATTTCTTCTCCTTATAAGGACATCTGTCACACTGGTTAAGGGCCTATTGTAATAGTCTCATTTTCATTTAAGTACCAGCCTAAAGACCTTCTCTCTAAATATAGCCACAAATTCAGGCATCTTGGGGCTAGAACTACAACCTATGAACTGGGGATCAGGATGGATAGTTCAGCCCATAAACAGAAATGCAGAGAAAAAAAATAAAGAAACCTTACAAATGTGTCTTCAATTCTAGGAGTAAACGTTCCTTGGAAACCTGCTTCTCACGGGCATCTGATGACTAATTCCTAGTGTGGCCGTCCGCTCTCCATCAATCTTCCTGGGAACTAGTCCACTGGTGTTACCATCTGGACAAAGTTTCCATAAATTTCTTGTTCTTGGACTTGGCAGCCCAGCTATGGCATCCCTACCCAGACAGCTTAGCACAATCATTATGCCACTTTAGCATTCAGCATGACCATCTTCAAGATGTACCCAGCACGACCATCTTCCCTGTAAGTCTCAGACTCAGCCATATAAGATATGTATGCATAATGTGCTGGCATCGCTGCTGCACTCAACACTCAGCCAATGTGTCTGAGCAGCTTGGAAAGATCCACCCTCTTAACAGCTGATATGGTTCTCATATTTTGTTTACTCCAAACACGGACTCTTGCCTTCGGGCCTCATAAAGAGCAGCATTCCAAGAACATATTAAAAATGTCTGACATCGTGTACCCAGCAGACAAAACGTTCCAGTGTACTGACAAAGGGTCTGGGGAGCCGTAACTCACACATAAAGCTCTGAGACCTCTCCCAGACCACCCTGCCTCATGCTTCCCTTCTGACTTGAAAGTCAGAGACCCACCCCCCAGCCCCAACCTAAAGTTTAAATTGACTTGATGAGACTTCAAGCTTCTACTTTGGTTTTCATCCAAAGAAATACAAATTTAAAATATATGAGGACAGAGAGAATGGCTCAGTGAACAAGAGTCCACATGCATGAAGACTTCAGTCTGGATCTCCCGGCACCCACATGAAAAGCCCTGATCCATCTCACGCACCTGTCAGCTGGGAGAAGTGCTGTGTGGCCTGCTCAAAGCCAGCAAGCTCTAGGTCCCACGAGAGATTCAGTCTGAAGAGACTAAAGAAGAAAAATAGAAGTCATTAATGTCATCCGCTGGCCTCCACATGTCCATGCATAGATACACTCATCTGTTCACACACACACACACACACACACACACACACACACACAAAGCTATACATGTGTATACATATGTGCACACATACAAGTGTATAGTGTATACATGCGTCTGCAAATGTTGCATTCTTTCCCCCTGTGTAAAAAGTAAAGTGTACTGAAAGATAAAAATAAATCTTGATTAAAAGTCAAAACATATTAAGCAGAAACACTGTTAATCATTTATTGTCAAAAACAATGTAAAGCCATTGGATCTGTTATTTGTATTTTCACCTCACAAATTTATACTGGTTTCCAGAAAAATTAGGGTGTGTCTCATGGTAAAAACACTTGTCTTAGGTCCCTAGAGACTATATAGATCTATGATTTTATTGCACTGGATCTTTCCCTCCTGATTCTTGTAGCTTTAGGTGTTTGTCTGGCCGTAAGACTGTAATCATAGAATAAATTAGTTGTAGTAAAACACATGAGCACCAGGGAGCAGCATAGACCTGATCCTGCACTGAATCTCGTACAGGTCCAAAGTGACTCTACTGAAGATGTATCAGAATCTGAAAGTACTCAAGACTCCCTGCCCAGAAGCCCCTGGTAGCAAATTCCTTCTCACCGCCTTTCTATACCGTGCTAGATGGGAGTTCCAAGTTTCTGGCCAAATCCTATCTGAGTTCCTATTGGTGTCGGGAATCACCCCAGATAACAGTGTACCATTCGTGGCAAGATCTGTATAGACACTGAATTCAAGTTCCTAAGTCCCGGGTGTTTTTGCCGGAGTGCAAGGTAGAGAGACATGACTGCACAACTTGGGGCCGGACTTGGGGCCGGGGAGCCATCAAAACCACAGCCTTGGTCAGGAGACAGCAAAAGGCAGATTAAACCTTAGAAAACACAAAAGAATGTGAGCTTACACTGTGCTTCACCTTTCAATGGTAGAACTTCTCTCCCCATGATGAGATGAGAAGGACATGGGAGAGATCAACAAATGTGACAAAGTTGTAGAGGCCTCACTGGTACCCACTTTGTAGCCTGGAACCGAGTCGAAACTGGAATCCAGAAGAAATAGGGTGTCACAGAGAACTCAGCCAGCCTCACTCTCCGTGAGACAGGCAGCCTCCTCGTTTATCTGGTACTCATGTGATTTGTTCTGTCCAGCCGAAGGGTGGATAGAGCAAAGGAGTGAGGCTTGGAACTAAGGCTGGAGCAGCAGTGCTCAGCTCCTGGCTGTCCCGGTGGTTCCCACACACCGGCTTGCATTCATCCCTGTGATTGATGCTCCTGGAGCTGCCTGGAAACTCTGCCTGTGAGCTAATTATTATGGGGACTGACCTGCGTCCGCTGGTCAGGAGTGAGTAAGGAGAGGAGTAGGTGAGAGCTGGCTATTCACAAGAGGGCAGCCTTTGATGCGAACGAAGCGGAAAGTTTGGCCGAAACTCAACACCTCTCAGAAGTAGAGATTAGTCAAAAGGAAGAAAGGAGAAGGCATTGTGGAAGTCTTCGAGGAGGAGACAAAGAGGCCTGTGTTTTGTATCGCTCAGCTGCCTCAAGAAAATGTCCATTTGTTTTCCTTACACTCCTTTTTACATTTTAAGTGGAATCCAGTGAATGTGTCTTTTCAGAGTTCCCAATTCTGCCGTTTCCACTACACCTCATGTTGCCATGTTAATGAAGCATCATCTTTCCAGAGAGTGTGGGAACAAAACCTATTTGATGACCTCTCAGAGCAAACACTGAGTCCTCCAAATATTTCCCTGAATTAAACCCTCTACCCTACAGCCTATTTCTTTTTTAAAATGCCAGTTTGCCAACTACTTCAAACCAACAAACAGGGCTTTCCTTCAGCCTTGAGCCAGAGGGCCTCCACACTCCATGGGAATTCCTGGGGAACAAGCATTAAGGCAGCTACCCTCAGGGTTTAGTGGCAGCTCGGGAACTCAGGACACCTTGTCTCCTGCAGTCACGGGATGAGTGTGTACAAGGACATGGAATGGCCTTGCAGATTACTTAGTCCGGCCCCTCGTGGCACAGATGAGCACAGAGCCTGGGACGGAGAGGCAAGAAAGCCTCACGGGGCGCTGCAGGCAGAACGGGGGAGCCATGGGAAAACCTCGGCATCAAGGACAACTGCACAAAAGCCATATTCCCCAGCCTGGTCCTAAATGAACCACGTGGACATTTCTAGAGGTAGGACATGGGGGCATGTATTAAAACAGCACCATATATCATGGCTCCAAACATACTAACTTCATAGAAGAACTAGTCCCAGGAGGAGGAGAGGCTCAGGGCTGAGTTTGAATTCCAGAGCTGCCCATTGACAAATGGATGCCTCTGAACTTTGTTTCCTTGGCTGTCCCTGAGAAGATGTGAGTACACAAGACTACCACACTGTATGTAGATATTCTTAGGCCCTGGGACCTAGCATAATGCACTGACTCGGCGCCTTGCTGCCTGTCACCAGTGAGTGGGAAGATTTGAGTCCCAGAACCTCTGCTTGTGAAATGGGTGAGCTCGGACAATCATTGGTCCTCCCTAAAAATCTTCACACAAAAGTGCAAGTGATATTCCCTTCTGCCAGGAATGGTTATAAAGATAATATCACACACACTAAGAGCACCATGAACTTGAGAAATGGCCCAACCACCCTAGGGCTTTGCAAAGGACAGAATCAAAGGCAAGGGATTAGTTCCTCGGAGGACAGAAGCTCTAAGTAGGCAAATCTCACAGATAATAGTTTCTGCAAAAACAAAGGAAGGTGGTGGCCTTAAAGAGCCTCAAATCCGATGTCACTAGCCACAGTTGGAGCCATTATGGGGTAGGGTAATTAACGGTGCACTGAAGAATTAGCTGCTTCTGCCTATGGCATCTCTACAGGAGACAGGTGGGAAAGAGAAGGGCCTTTCTTTCCTTTACTCCATTCTCCACTCTCCTGCCAGGGATTCTTATTGCCCACAGGAGGGAGAAGTGCAGAAGAAAAGTGCCTAGGCACAGAGCAGATGCTGGGCCTAAGCAGATGCCTAACACACACACACACACTCACTCACACACACACACTCTCACACACACACACACACACACACACACACACACACCTCTTACACACTCAAGCACAGAGGAAGTAGTTTGTCTGTGATGTTCATTGTTCTTGTTAGCAAACTATAGCAGCCCCAGTGGGCTCTTTACAAGAAAGAGTAGCTGGCTTCATTATTATTAAAGTCATGTGTATTATATAGAAACAGCATTTCTCTGGGGAGTAGCCACCACACAAAACACTCGGAGACGATAAGTAATAGATTATTTTACAAGAAATTATGCTGCAAGGAGGGCAGAGACCTGAAGGTACTCTGTTCTGGGTGTATTTGCATGATCAAATAGGAGACGTTCACAAAGGTAACTGACTGACTCACAACCATTGTGCCGGTTAGGTTGTTTTGTTTCTGGTTTGTTTTGTTTGTCAAATTGACACAAACTAGGGTCATTCCTCCATCAGATTGTCTATAAACAAGCTATCAATTAATAATTTATAAGGAAGCGGCCAGCCCACTGAGGGCAATGATAACTATGGTCAGGTGGTCCTGGATTGTATAAGAAAGCAAGTTGGGCAGGCCATGAAGAGCAAGCCAGTAAGCACTCCTCCACAGTCTCTGCCTAAGCTTCTGCCTACAGGTTCCTGCTTTGAGTTCCTGCTCTGACTTCCATCCATGATGGACGGTCGACTGTACAATGAAATAGACCTGTTCCTCCTCAAACTTGCTTTTGTTCAGTGTTTTACCACAGCACTAGAAAGCAAATGAATAAATCATGTACATTAAGCATAACTACTGTGTGTGTGTGTGTGTGTGTATGTGTGTGTGTGTGTTGTGAACATTTGTTTGCCAGTGTGCCTTCCATGCAAGTACTTGTGGAGGACACAGGTTGGTGTTAAGTATGTCCCTCTATGGCTCTCCACCTTGTTTTCTGAGAGAGGTAGCTGGACTATCACAGACCCATCACCTCCTGAATAATGACAGAGAGACATATTCCTTATGAAAGTGTAGGCACTATAGCTGGGTACCTAGTTATTTAAATTAATTAACTAACTTAAATTAATTTATTTTCGTTCATGTCTGACACATGGCCCATTACCTCTCACTCAGTTCGGGCACCTGTTTCTTCCACCTCCAAGTCTTGCTGGCAAATCTTCCCCTGCCTGATTCTTCCCACAGAGCCTATCTCTGCCTGGAAGTCCCGCCTTTCCTCTTTTGCCTCAGCTATTGGCAGTTAGATCTTTATTAAACCAATCAGAAGGTAAAAGATGTATATGTTTACAAAATACTAAGGCAGGTCATGATCCATAAAAATAAAAATTCCAAAGAGTCCGGACAGTACTCAGCTCTCTGCCGGTTCAGAAATCAACATTTGAATAATGCTAAAACAACCTTTACACAGTGCACAAAAAGATTTGTGCACAAAAAGTGCACATGAGTTGCCATTTTGGATAGACTGACTGGCCAGGAACTACTTAAGATCCACATGCCTCCCACACATGGTAATTGCTAGAGTTACAGGTACACCCTCCTCTGGTTTCTATGTGGTGCCAGGGATGTGAACTTAGGTTCCCATCTTATACAACAAGCCCTTTGCCCACTGAGCCATCTGTCTCATGTCTCATCCCTTTTTTTTCTAACTTTTCCAGTTTATCATTTGCTTTTCAGGAATTCAGATCAAGCCCAGTCTGAGTACGTGTTGCTAAGTTCCTGAGCTCAGTGCTACTAAAAGGACACCCCAGCCAACGTGTGTTGAGAACCATTTAGCTACAATGAGGACAATGTTTTCCTGAAATAAGCTTGTGTGTCTTCCTAAGCTTTGTCTTTTTTTTTCTATCTCCATCCACGAGGGTGATTAAACTATTCCCTTCATAATAATATAACATGTACACACAGGCAATGATACATATTATTAAAGTCTATTATTTCAGCATTCCATTGTGCACTTTATGGGCATCATTATCTTTTAATTTATTATGTAAGAAGATAATTTTTCCAGCTGCAGCATTTGATAAGTTTCACAAGTTCTTGATAACATAACCAAGTTCTGACGACAAAATAAATGACATTGCTGGGGAGTAAAATGTATGCACAATTAGCTACATTTATTATACTTATGCTGAAAAGTTACTTCTATAATTTTTACTTTTCCTATTTGCTTATTTCATTTATTATTCTAAATAATTATGATAAGCGTCATGACATAGTCTGAAAAGGGTTCTTTTAAGGTAAGTATTTTAAAGTATTTAACTTTTCCCTCTAAGAGCTACATTGTATCCTCAGGCATGTTTTACATTATGATTTAATCAGGAGTGTCCTGGACATGACCAAACTGCTAATGTGCTCCGGAGTGTCATCAATCATACAGCAGCTGGCAGAGCTGATGAGCCAGGCTTGGGGACAGCCAGGGTGGCCCAGAGGCAGAAGCGCTGTGTCTGGAACAGAGCAGGGACTCCGCTCGGCGGCAGCACACGGACGGGCCCCAGCCCTGGGCCTCCGCTCGGAAGCTCTCATGTGGAACTCTGTCAAAGGAAGAAATGGACCTCGGGTTTGCAAAACAACACTGGCCAAGACCAAAATGGGAAAAAAAAGATGCAGGCCAAGTCTGGATCAGGAAAATCCCAAGAGGGAGCTGATGGGAATCAAAAGCTTTGGGGAGGATGCTCAGAGAGACCCACACTCATCTTATTAGTTGCTTTTATCATTGCTGTGGCCAAACACCCAAGGGAAAAAAAGAGTTTAAGGGGGGCCTAGGGCTTTCAGCTCCAGGGACATACCTCCCAGCATGGTCGGAACGACGTAGCAGCAGAGGTAACAGCTGGACTTGTCATGGTGCATCAGAAGCTTGTCTGACACCAGAGGACAAACAGGAAGTGGGTCTGGGCTCTAAATCCTTACCGCCTGCCCTAGTGACCACTGCCTCCTAAAGGTTCTACAACTTTCCCAAACAGCACCAGCAGCTGGGGAGAAAATGCTCAAACACACAAGCCTACGGGGATGTTTTGCATTCAAAGCAGAACCTCTAGTTTTCTCTGGACTACATACACATAGAGCTGACATAGAGGGACAACCCACACATGCCCAAGACCTTGAAGAGTTAAAGCCCTGGGTCTGCACGGGAGTCTAAGTGTCTGGTTCCTCCAAGAAGCTGTTGAAATGGTCTCAGAAACACCTGGGATGCCAGTCAACGGGCCTGAGCGCTGCTTCAGGAAGGCCATGAAGAGAATAGAGCTGCAACGAGGAAGCCGGTCGTCTGATCCACACCGTTAGATCCAGTCAGAACAAAGATGACTGAATTCGAAGTTCCTGCCAACCTCAGACAGAGTAAACCTAAAGACCTCAAAAGGTGTGGTTTCTCTCCACACGGATGGAAGGAGGAGGGAGCGGAGCCCATAGACACAGCACAGACACACGCTGAAACTATCTCCATTAGACCACTCGCTCGGTTTGTTCTGAGTCGGAGTCACTGAGGAAACTCCGAACTACAGTGTCCAGTCCCTTAGGACAGCTGCTGGGAGAAATTACGTGCTTTAATGACCAGAATCTCAGCCAAAAGAATTGCTAGGATTTCATCACTAAGTAAGTTACTTTGATCTCTACATCAATCTCAGTGCCTTGGCTGATGGGAGTCTGCTCCAGGGACCTGGATTTGCACTATGTATACTCAAGTGTTTTACACGATCAAAACCCCAAGCTAGAGAGCCTGCTCTGGGACAGTGGAGGTTCTCCTGAGGGCAGATGTCATCCTCTGTGGCGCGTGAGCATTGGAGGAGCCTTCCTTGGTAAGACTTCACTGTGACCACATACCATCTCTTCAACAAATAACAGTATTGAGTGGCATGTGCTAGCTCATTTCAAATGCCCGCCCCCCATGTTAAACAGTGTGCAACCTAGAAAGCTGGAACAAATGGTTGTCTCGGGCCAGTTCTGTGCTACCGGAAAGAATTTGGGGTGTTTGAAGAGCTACAAATACAGTCAGTACATTGGGCAGCAGACTGCGCTACTCTGACAACACTCAGGTATGAAAGCCTTGCAACACATTCAGTTTTCTATGCAGCTCTGGCAGCAAACAGTCTCTTCTGGGTCCCTCCGCAATACTTCCGAAATGTCACCATCTCTTAGCAACTTAAAACTCTGTGCACCAAAATTCAGGAGGCATTCTGGCTATCATCAAAGACCCCACAGCAGATGATGGCATTTGAAGAATCAAGAAATAGGATACGTTAGAAATTAAGAGCCAAACCAGACTGTATGAAAGGCTCTGGTTTCTCTGAAATATCTTTCAACGTTAGAATGTAATTACACTTGGAAAGATACTTGGAAGAACACATGGGCATGAAGCCCAGCAAAACACTTTATTAGCAAGTATTCAGAGGCGGAGGTGAGTGGGTCAAAGGTCTGTCCCGCGTCTGGTCCGCCACAGGGCTAGGGCCACTCGTGGGCTGTGGTGTATGTAGGGCTTTTGACTGCACTTACCCAATGCCGGCGCTAGGCTGGACAGGCATCAGACTATGGGAAGCCTCGGACCCCACTCTGGGGTGGGGAGTGCAGTCTGAGGTCCCTGGAAAACTGCTGGAGCCAGTTCGGGGGTCCGCGGACCCACACTGTGGCTGGGACCTTCTGGTTCTGACTCTTGGGCACCCAGACGCTGCTGGGAGCCATGGAAGAGCTGAGAAGGGAGTGGGGCCCACAGGCTGGATCTAGCCCAGGTCAAAGGGGAAAAGAGGGGAGAGCTCCGGCTGGGTCCCATGGGGCGGCTTGGCTTGGTGGAGGCCATGGCTGGGAGGGCTGAGGGGCCTTCTGTGGGAGATTAGATGTGGCTCTTTAGACAAAGGTTTGTTTCATTGCTCCCCACAGCGGATCCTAAAGAAAAGAGACAGTCCATGTTTTTAAGGCATTTATTGTAATGTCAGAGAGTGGTGATGAGTCAAACTGTACCCCCTTTCTCAGGGTAGGCCTGAGGTTAAATACCTTTTACAGGAAGGAGTGTCTGGGAACGGGAGTTTATTGGGTAAGCCCTTTAGACCTTTAGGAACCTCATTAAAATGGAGAGCTGTCTTGAGAATACGTGGCCTGTGGTCACGTTTTCTATCTGTTGAGGGTCTTGGGGCGTTGCTCTTACGTGACTGATGGCCACAGACCTATGGAGAACTGTGGCCTCGTGTGGGGAGCCTGGTGTCTAGGAGAGTGGCAAAATGCCTACAGTCCCTTGCAGAGTTATCCTCTGCGAAGTCACCTGCAGGGTCAGGCTATCTCAACCAAAAACCAGGCTGCTTTTCACGGTCCCACAGAGCAGGAGAGCTGTCTCAGCCGTTAAGAACACTGACTGTTCTTCCAGTGAACCTGAGTCCAATTCTCAGCACCCACGTGGCAGCTCACAGCCATCTGCAATCTAGATCCAAATGATCTGACACTCTCACACAGACATACATGAAGGCAAAACAGCAATGCACATAAGATAAAAACAAGTAACTCATTGGACAGAAAAAAGAGGAACATACCTAGGGGCTGGGAGATGGCCCGATGAGTAGACTGTTTTCTCTGCAAGCCCAAGGACCTGATTCTGATCCCTGGCACGCATGGAAAAAGTCAGACTTGGTGATGTATGCTTGGAATATAGGCACTGGTAGAAACCTACAGGTTCCTGACTGGCAAAGATCAGGGAACAAGCCTGTCTCCAAAAACAAGGTGAACAGCACCTGAAGAATGACATTTGAGGTTGACCTCTGACCTGTAGGCCTGTATCTGCAAACACACACACATACCTTTAAATTGTGATCACTTTCCACAGCTAGTGACACGTGTTTGGCATTTCTACTCTTGATCTTGACCAAAAGGCTGAGCCGTGAATAGGATCTTCTGTCATAATGCCAGGCAGCCACCACTAACAGTAAGCCACACGGCCCAACAGAGGGGAATTGCCAGCACTACAATGATCAGTGCTAATAGGCTGCAGTGCTTGGTAGGTTGAATAAAGTATGTGCCCTCTTGGTGCTTATGATAGTCATAACTGATGATGGTTTTTCTGAATGTAACCCATCATAAATAAAGAAGCATCTGTGTTACTGATGGACATTAGATTATTACTATTGTAGTATAACCTTAGTCAAAATAAAAAAAAACAAAAATCCCATCCTTGATGTTTCTACATTTTTGCCAAGACATAATTTGTTTAAATAAACAGCATATTCTCAAGGATATCTGAGTTCAGGGACCACAACTTATGCACCTTTATGTAGCAAGCAGCAAGTAGCTTGCCTTGATGGAGCTTACAAGATGGTCATAGCAGAGAGAATCACATAGCTGTGCCACTGACAGACCTGCAGAAGCACTCTCTACCAGGCAACCCACAGCTACTACACTTTCCTAAGATCCAGAAAGGTCAACAGAAATCAAGGAACAGAATATACCCAACAAAACTTGTCCAGATATCAACATTTAGAATCATCTCAATCATCATAACTTTAAATGCCTAGACATGAAAAACACAACCATTAATAGACAAGATGATTGCTACTATCTTTACTCAGGAACTACTACTACTACTACGACTACTACTACTACCACCACTACTACAGTGGGCCCTGAGAAATGCACTGCAGCTGTAGCATGGGGTAAGAACTTCAAAATAGCTGGTAAGAATATGTTCAAAGCTCTTAAAGAGGAGATGAATAAATACCTTCATAAAGTCTGTGAGAAACAAACAATGGAATAGGGTACTAAAAACAGTCCAGGGCATGGAAGTAGAATAAAACCATTAAAGAAAACCCAAGCTAAAAGAAAACCAGAAATGAAATATTTACAAATGGAAGCAGGAACCCCACCAACAGGCAAGTCTCACAAACAGAATAAAGGAGATGAAAGAGGGAATCTCAGGTGTCGAAGGCAAGATAAATATATGTATAGCTCAGTTAAAGAAAATGTTAAAAAATAGTCCTGGCACAAAACATCCAGGAAACCTGGGACACTATGAAAAAATAAAATCTATGAATAATAGGAATAGAGAAAAGAGAAGTAATCTTCAAGGGGAAACAAGTGACACATAAAGGCAAACCCAGATCCATTAGAATAATATCTCACCTCTCAATGGAGACTCAGAAAGTCAGAAGGACCTAGACAGATGTTCTGCAAACTCTGAGAAACCACAGATGTGAACCCAGCAAAACTATCAATTATAGTAGACGGAGAAAGAAAAACATTCCACAATAGCACCAAACTTAAGCAATATATATATATATATATATATATATATATATATATATATATATCACTTAAACACTACACAAGGCATTAGAATTAAAAGTTTAGTCTGAAGAGATTAACTACAATCAAGAAACCAAGGAATAAATAATCCTAGACAAGCAAATCAAAAGAGGGGGAATAACTCACACTGTAACACAAAAATAACAGAAAACAATAACATTGTTCCATGAGCATTCTCAACAGTAATGGTCTCAATTCTCACCCCCCAAAAAACACAGGCTAATGGATTGTATTCAAAAGTAGGATCCATCCTTCTGATGTATTAATAAATACACCTTACTTCAAGGATAGACATCACCTCAGGATAAAAGAATGGGAAAAAAATGATCCTAAGATCTTTTTGGGTAAAAAGCAAGCCAGTGTAGTCACTTTAATATCTGGCGAAATAGACTTCATACCAAACGTAAAGAGAAGAGATAAGGAGGACCACTACATACTCAACAAAGAAAAAAAATCCTCCAAGAGAGACATTGGGTTTCTTAATGTCTATTCACCAAACAAAAAGACAACCAAGTTCATAAAAGAAATATTACTATAGCTTAAATCACAAATTGACCCTCACACACTAAGAGTGGGAGAGTTCAGTACCCCACTCTCACCAATAGACATGTCATCCAGACAAAGCTAACCAGAAATGCTGGAGCTAACTGACATTATGAACCAAATGGACCTAAGAGATATTTATAGAACATTTTCACCCAAATACAAAGGACTCAGTGGTTCAATTTTCTCCAAAATTGATCACATACTTGGACACAAAGCATCAACAGATACAAAGAGATTGAAATAACACCTGCATCCTATCTTACTATCATAGATTAAAACTGAATATAAACAACAAAAAGAATGCAAACTCGGGGAAACAGATCAAGTCATGTCAGGACAGAAGTTAAGAATGAAATTAAAAACTTTTTTAGAACTGAATGAAAATCAAAACACAGCATACCCAAACTTATAGGACACAATGCCATGGTTCTAAGAGGCAAGTACATAACACTAAGTGCCTACATTTAAAAAAAAAGAAAAAAATGGAGAGATCTCATATTAGCAACTCATTGGCAAACCTGTAAGCTCTAATAAAAAAGAAGAAATAAAACTCCAAAATAGTAGACAGCAAGAGCTAATCAAACTCGGGGCTGAAATCAATAAAATAGAAACAAACAAAACAAAAAAACTACAAAGAATCAGTGAAACAAAGAGTTGGTTCTTTGGGAAAATCAATTAGATTGATAAACCCTTAGCCAAATGAACCAAAAGATGGAGAGAGAAGATATATAATAATGAAATTAGAGATAAAACGGGATCATCACAACACACTGAGGAAACTAAAATAACAATAAGGTTATATTTTTAAATTTGTATTTACTCCACTAAACTGGAAAATGCTAAAGGATAAAGTCAATGCTGTTAACTGCTGAGCCATCACTCCAGCCCACTACTCTACTTCTAATAGCCAGAAATCAGAAACAGCCTAGATGTCCATCAACAGATGAATGGATAATGAAAATGTGGTACATTTCTACAATAGAATATCACACAGCTGTCTTTTAAAAAATGAAATTCACAGGAAAATGGATAGATCTAGGAAAAAATCATCCTGAGTGAAGGAACCCAGACCCTAAAAAGTCAAATATGGTATGTATTTTCTTCTATGTGGATGTTAGCTTTTAAGTCTTTGGTAAGCATGCTATCTGAATAACCACAGAGGGTAGGAATAGAGTAAAAAGCTAGGGAGAAGGGAAGGATCTCTCAAGGAAAATAAAATATAATGTATAATTATGGAGAGAGAGTAGAGGAAAACTGGAATAGGGGCTTAAATAGGAAGGGAAGGGAAGAATGAGGAAATGGAGGGCATATGGAGAAGGATAGCTAACACTAAGGGTCATTTGAGTGGTCATATGAAAACCTACTACAGGAAAAGCTTCTTAAAATAGATACATATATGAAAGAAATATAAATGAAATCACCTAATAATTGGAGTGACAAAAACAGTTAGAAATCAAAACCTTGGAGTGCCAAGAGTAGGTTTATTTGGCCAAAGGGGCTCCATGGAAACCCTCAAACTCAGGCTGTCGTCAAGGGTATTGGTTGCTTTCAACTAACTGGTGGAAGGCCTTTATGATGCATATTCTTGACTGTCAACTTGGCTCCATCTGGAATTAACTAAAAGCCAAGTGGCTGGGTATCTCTGTGAGGGATTTTTTTTTTCTTAGTTAAACCCTTTGAAGTGGAAAGACCAGATCTTTTGAGGTGGGAAGATCCACCCTTAATCTGGGCCACACCATCTGCTGGCAGCCTGTATAAAGGGCATAGAAAAAGGAAGATTGCTCTCTTTGCTATTCTTCCCTTCTCTGGTAAGTTTATTTCTTCAGTGGCATTAAAGCCTGCTTCTTTGGGATTCTGGTGTGTACTAAACACCAGATGAGACATCCAGCCTTATGGGCTGAATAACTACTGGATATTCGGACCTTCTGTTATTATACAGCCATTGTTAGACTAGCCAGACCACAGCCTGTAAGCCATTCTAATAAACCTCCTCCAAGTTCTGTTCTTGCTCCATACATTTTCCTACAACCCCTGATTAATACATCCCTATTGCTAAAGAAAATGATATCTCATTGAACACTGAGCAGTTGAACGGGTACCTAACTAGTGCTTTCTCCCATTCTGACTAGTTCATGGTTCTGGAAGGTACTCTGCACACTACCAGAGGAGAGAGATAAATACCAACACTACTACAAACCCTTCGAACTACAATGGTGACCTGTCTGCATGATATGCTGGTCCAGTAGTAACACAAACATTGTGGTAGAAACTAACCACTATCTGACTGGGTTTAAGGCCCACTCTATGACATGGAACTCATACCTAACACTGTTCACGTGGCCAAGAATGTGAGTCTAAATAAGCCGTGGACTTAGGGGAAAACCAAACACTATTGTTGCGGTGAAAGAACATAGCAATCAGATTATTCCTAAGGACACTTTGCCACAGTCATAAATTAGCACCTCACTCAGTCATCACCAAAGAAGCTTCCTCCTGCAGAAGACAGGAAAACATACAGAGAGACCCACAAGAAGACAGTATGCAGAGAGTGAGAGACCTTAGAACACTTAGCTTTAAATAGGATGTCTTCATCAAACCCCTCCCTCCAGGGCTCAGGGAACTATGGAGAAGAGGAGGTGGAAAGACTGTAAGAGCCAGAGAGGATGGAGGACACAAGACAACAGGGTCTAGCAGACACAACAGGACTGACACACGTGAACTCACAGCGACTGTGTCAGCACGCACAGGACCTGCATAGATCCAGTCCAGACACTCTTGTACTGAGATGGGGCAGACATGTGCTCCCATCCCCAACTGAGAAGCTATCTACAATTAATAGCTATTCACAAAGGAAAACTTGTTTCTCAGATGGAGTCTCACTGGGTATATCAACCACACTTAGGGGCAGACCCCATACCCAGAAGATGACCAACACAAAAGGAACTCAAAGGCAGTTTTGGAGATTTTTTTTGTGTGTGTCTCATATTACTTTGTTTGGACAAGTTTTACCTTATCAGTCTTTATCTTGTATGTCATGGTTTCCTTTTTGTGAGTTCTTGTGAAGTGCGTGTGTGTGTGTGTGTGTGTGTGTGTGTGTGTGTGTGTGTGTGTATTACTCAAATTCTTTGTTGTCTCTCTTGGTCAGTTTATTTTTAGTCTTGTCTTTTTTTTTCTTAAGAGAGAAAGAAGGCATAGAGTAGTATGGGGGTAGGGAGCTGGGGAGGGGATGAGGGAGAAGAGGGGAAACCGATCAGAAAATATTGCATGAAAAATTCTTTCAATTAAAAGAAATAGTGTATTAGAAGTGCCTCCATGAGAGTCCATGAGGAAAAAAGTCAGAATATAAAGAAAGGAAGAAAGAAAAGAAGAAAATCTTCGTGAACGAGAAGACGGCTCGGACATGGACTTACCCTATAGAAAGCCAGCCAGTGACTACCCTGAATGTTCAGCGACCCAGTGTAGCACTGAGCCTTTCTCTGGGTGAGTTTTTAAGCGCAAACACCATGTTCTGGGTTGACATACTTCAGTTAATAAGAATAGTCAGCCAGAAGCAGAGCTACAGAAGCTAAAAAAACAAGGTTAGTACATTTAGAGACTTTCCCAAAACTGTGGGCTTTGATGGTCAGGTCTTTGTTTTTGTTTTGACTGGTGGTGCTGTCTATGTGCTGGAGGTTTACAGCCTGAATGTACTTCCATCATGGAGTCAATTGTGTTCATGTCTGGGGGCCTCCATTTTGAGACTTTCACCTCTGTGCAAGGTTGAGCTTGGTTATAAACTTGGAGGACCTGAAAAAACTGAAGAAGCAAGGCAAGCAGGTTGATCATTCGACCACCAACTCATTGTGACCATGTTTATAATATTCTATTTCCATCAGGAAATTAGAATTTCCTCCTAGTGGAATAGAATTTTATCTAGAAGTAGAGCATTGTTTTTTGTCCCATGCTAACTTCAGAACAGGATGGGTATAGGTGAGTCACTCACTGGTGGAGCCCTTGTCTGATAAGTCTGAGGTCCTGGGTTCAATGAGCAACTAAAAGGAAAACGTGGCCAGAATGGACTTCTTTGGTTCTGTATAGTACAGGACTTAATCTAACTCCTAAGTGACCTCCGAGTGACTGCTAGCTTCAGACCTAGAGTTCAGTAGCCTGGAGGTTCCTCAGGAAGTTGGGCCTAGAGGAATCCATGCATTCAGAATGTTCATTGGTGAGATTAATATGTGACAGTGTGGTTTATGCAGATCCACAGCCTTAACCAGCTACATGAGGAGAAGGAAACAGCAAATGCCTCCAAAACCACCCAGGGCACACAGAAGCCCTCATTTCATGCATTGGAAAGTGTTCAATTGTTTGAGGCTGTGAAGCAAAAGAAGATATTTGAATAAGAAGATCACCTAATTAAAACCCGTGTGTATGCCAACAGTTGAAGCGTATGAGATCTTTAAATGCATGACTCCAGCATTAAAACAGCTTAGCAGGAAACATTTTTACATGCAATGTTTATACCTTCACTTACAGAGATCATGCAAGTTTTCTGACACACTGAGGAGCAAAAAGAACAATTTAGCAGGAAACACAAATTTATACACACAGCATTTATAACTTTGCCTATAGAGATCACATGAGTTTTCTGCCATGCTCGGGAGCAAACCGATGCTGAGCTCATCTGGACAGTGACCAGAAATTCTTCATTTACTCACTCACTCCTGCTTTTTTAGGTTTCCACAATGGGTGTAGGTGTGAGGTCCTTTCCTTGAGATAAATTCCTATCTATCTTCCTATTCCTTTAAAAAGAGGTGGAGAGGGGTTTGAATAAGTTGTCATGAAATTGAGGAATGATGACATATAGACTCTGTAGTATTAAGGACTAGCCTTTCCTGAGTTCAGTGTTATGAGATGGGGTGCAGTGGTAGAGCACATGTGGGGACTGAGGCTGGGCTGCAGCTTAGAGGTAGAGCTTTTGTCTGATACACTCAAGGCCTTGAGTCTGTTCCATCACCTTTTCCCTGACTAGAAAAGAAAAAGTAAAAATGAACTAAATAAGTATTTGTAAAATTATACTATAAAATTAAAATTTGAGCTGTTTTAAAGCATTGCCTAGCTGGGGTCTGTGGCACGCCCTTTAATCCCAGCACTCGGGTAGCAGAGGTAGGTGGATCTCTGCGCATTTGAGGCCAGTCTAGTCTACAGATCAAGTTTCAGGTTTGGTAATGCTAAACAGTAAGACTCTATCTCAAAAATAAATACATGCAAACTGTCATATATACATTGCCTATAAGCATTATATAATTATATATAATTTTGAAATTTAACTACAGGTATGTATGAACCTTCAAAATTACATTTATCTTCTTCCTCTGAGAAATGTCAGTGCTGCTGCTGAATCTGAGGTCCAGGGTCAGTTTGGTCATGTCGGTAGGCTTTGACTCGTTAAATCCTTATGCCATACTATTTTCCCTATGCACTACGAGCATTTGGTGCAATGTGTGATTTGCTAGAGAACTGCTTGCAAATGAGGTCTATAGAATTCAGATCTCTCAGACATCTGTGAGCCTTCTGCTACTGCTATAGCTAAAGTATATGTCGTAGATTTGAAATATATTCAGAGAACCAGGTCTGCAAGATTTCAATGTCTGTCACCATGCTGCTCAGTATGTCACATAGATACGTTTTTTGTTGCTCCTTTCAGGAAACATTTTAATGTCCCCTATGTTATCAACGGAATGACACCCTGCCCATCTGTTCTTGTTTCTCTTGACTGTAAGTCCCCCATTATGTTGCCAGGACAACGCTACCTACTATGACATCACGAAGAGTGGTTACTCCTTCACTATACATCCAGTATCAAATGCAATGCTGTAACTGGATTTCAGATTCTGGCTGTTCATCCTTTAGTTTAGGGTATATTCTTCAGGAGATACCTGCCTCAAACACATCCTGAGGCAGCATTCATTTCTAGATGGCATTTTCCCACTCTGTCCTCAGCCAATAGCTTATTCCCACAAATAAGAAGTGAGAGACTACTACATCCCATGCTAGCTTACTAAGTCTATCACAGAGCATCAAGAAGTGCTGGTCCTGGGAAAATGCCAGTGTCTATATTTCCAGTCCTTAAAAGGAAGAAGGAACTAAACATGATCACACAAACCTGTAATCCCAGCACTCAGGAGGCAGAGGCAGGAAGAGCATATTAAATCCATGGCCAACATGGGCTTCAAAGAAAAACTTTGCCACAAATAATTAATTAATTAAGATGAAATTGGTGGGGGAAGATAAGATGGATCAGTGGGTAAAGGCACTTGTCACCAGGCCTAATTACCTGAGTTAAATCTCCAAAACCCAAATGATGGAAGGAGAGAATCAACTCCCTTGAGTCATCCTCAGATCTCTCTGTATGTACTGTGGCATGTGCTTGCACACACTCAGACATACATGTGCAAATAAATAGTCAAACAAGAACGTTTAGACAGGAGCAACACTTCTCACAGCCAGACTTGTTTCCTAAGACCGATCAAGTTAAGCATCTCTCTACTGGGACACAGGTTTGGAAAAATAAGAGAACCATTGAGAATGGGAGATGGACAAGAGAGGGTAATGGTTGGTAATATGATCAAAATAATTACATGCATGTGTGAAAATGTCATGATGAAACCCGTCGTTGTGTATAATTAATATGTTTGTGAAACTTTTCAAAAGAAAAATCTTCTTACTTTTCAAGTGTTATTTCAATGCTACATCCATAATTAAGAGATTATGCCTCAGTGGTCTGCTCTGGACAGTTTACAGACACCAAGAAGCAACATCCATGCTGAAGTCCAGCTCCTCCCATGTGTGGAGAGGTGGAAAATGGGATGGTCTGACCTCGTTGCTCCAATTTCAAGACAGTGGAGGCCTGCTGAGTTGAAGGTGGCTGTCTCCTATCTAAATGGCTCTCTGAAACCTCAGAGAAGGGGAGCAGTGTGCAAAAAGGTTGCAAGAGCCAGAGGATAAGGAAGTTTGCTGTGACAAACTTCTCTCTAGGTCAGGGAAGCTGCACTTGTGAAATCTTAACAACATGGCTACCTAACTAAGACTAACAGTGATAAAAATCAACAGGCATACCAATGTAAATGGAAAAGTTCACAGGGCACCACACCTAGAAGAGCTTCAAACAACTGTAGTCTTCCCTAAGGGCAAGCCTCCTAACTGCTTATCAATGCCAAGTGTTCAACGCTAAAACTTTATGCATACAAGCAACAGTAATAGGACTCAGCATTAATGAATTTATTTATTCATGTGCATATATGCATATGTGTACTAACAATAATAATTAAAGAAAAGGGGGGCCATGAATTTTAGACAGGGGGGTACATGAAAGAAGATGGAAAGGGAAATGGTGTATTGTATTTTAATTAAGACCAAAACAAATTAAGTTATAGTAAATTACAAAATAAATGGCCCTTGGAAAATAAACTGAGAAAAAGACTCTTGGAAAGGGGCAATGGTGACTTTCAACACTCCTGAGCCTTCCCGACGACCCACGTCTTGACAGGAGGTATGTGGAGAGTGCAGACTCTTCGGCAACACTGCAAAGAACAATTAAATAAGTGGAAAACAGAACCTTCAGGGAAGGGTTAAAGGAAAGGAGCTATTTCGCCCAGAGAAGAGAAGGCTGAGCGATGACCTAATTATAGGCTTCAAGTACATGAAGAATTAATCTACAGCAGATGGTGACCAGCTGTTTTCAATTCCCATTGAATACAGTATAAGAGAAAATTGGCTTAGAGAGTAATAGAAAGGATTTGAGATAGATAAAAGAAGGAATTTACTGGGTTTTGAGGGTCACAGAGGTTAAGAGGAGATAGGCTCTGCTGCTCAGGGAGGTGAGAGCCACTCCTTTCCCAAGGTTTCCCAGCGTGGATTGGTTGTTCAACGGCACTGAGGGAGAACGAGCTCTGTTCTGTTTCAGAGAAGGCCAATCCTGGTGTGTGGCTGGCTGTTGCCTACACCTGAGTCTTTCTTTTCCTCACTTGGACTCCTATGGTTTATTTTCCACGAGTCATTATCAGCACACCAAGCGGCATTCGCCAGGTGCCAGATGTGTGCTGAACATAATGAAAGAAGACAACAGAGGTTCCACTTCCCACCTTCCAAGTCAGCTTTGGCAGAGATGAGGATCTGCTGAGGACCCTTTCGGTTCCAGACACCATTTCAATTGTAGATGGACCTGGGAGCTGAAATGTGGCTGTCCTCAGGGCAGGAGTGTGTGTCATGGAGAGTTATAGAGAGAGCTACATTATCATCAGTGAAGAAGTTTGAAAAAACATATACACCTAGCCCTTCCCTCCAGTGATTTGTTAGTAGAGCATCTTTCAAATCCAGTCTGTCACATTATAATCAGCCCCTGAAAGCTGAGAAAGCCTCTCTATTGGATTCCAAAACTCAATGGTAAATAAGTTTCAGATTGCTCACCAAATGGTTGCACAAATACGTTAATATGCACAGAAGCGAAAGCATTTTACCAGTGAGCACAATTGCTTCTACTTCTATATTAGGTTTTATTTTATTGTTTATTTTTTGCACCTTTGGACCATTCAGTGAATTCTAGAATCCTTCAGGTTTAAAACGCTGCTGTGGAAGGACAGCAATCCTGCGTCTGACCTAACAGACAAAACTCATATTTTCCTGCCACAGTCATACAGCAATAGGTAGGGTGTAGGTCTATAAAAATAATAAGAGACCACAGGTCCCACCACCTATCTTAACCAGGCACAGAAAAGGTAAGAGTCCTGGCTGTCTCTCTGTGCCCACATAAGAAGGGCAGAAGTGACAGGCAGGAAAGCCCTCAGGTGGTGCATGTTTATACTGAGCAAGGTGCCATTTGGGAGGCCAAGCAAAGAAATCACAAGGTCAAGGCTAGCCCAGGCCATGTAGCAAAACCCCATCTCAAAAGCAAACAAAAGACGGGCTGAATGGAGTTGTCTTCTGGGTGACATGAATCCATCAAATGGCCAGGGGTGAGAACCATTGACTGACAAAGGTCACAGGTAGCAAATAAGATGTGCCAAAGTCAGAAAGACACCAAGCACAAAGGCGCCTCATGGTAAGGAGTTCCAGCGCCAAGGATGGCACTAATTAGGGTAGCAAATGAGTGGGTTACATAAGGTCTCACTAGGTAGAGCAGCAGAAATGGTTGCAAATGACAGCAGGTGCTGACAGTTCAGTGATTGCTGTAAATCAAAAGCCTTCTCACTCAGTGTGGAGCAAGTGGAGGGCCACAGGTCTGTCCATCACCTCCACTGAATAATGACATCGCTGACCAGCCCTTTCACTAGCTGGAAAGCCTTTTCATTAAAATCACAACTTACAACTGAGCACTGGGCTTTATTTGTAACAGTAAACAACAAAAACTAGGTGACAAGGGCCATTTAATTATCCCACAGTGAGCTACAGATGAAGAATGTGACATTGATTTTACTACTCCTGAAAACGGAGACGGTAGAGATAATCCGATCTTGAACAGCCGGTGTCCCTTGGACTCCAGGCCAGCCTAGGCAAGAACAGGTACGCAGGTGCCCATGAACTGGAAGTTCCTATGTTTTACTGCACCTGCTAAGTGCGTGTGGTGGTCAGGGGTGGAAGAGGTTCAAATCTGTGAAGGCTTAGCAGACTCATGGGAGGGAGTAACTGATCATATATATTCTCTAAATGGGATCAAACCCTCAGACAAGCCATGGCCCCTTCTCTCAGAGAGGCTGAGGTGGTTGGCTTTAATGTCAACTCGCCACCATTAGAATTAGCTGAATAGCAAGTCTCAGGTGAGAAAATGTCCAGATTCTGGAAGCCCCAGCCCCGTTGTCCCCAGCCCACTCTGGTAGCAGTCCAGGTCAAAAGAAGCAATGGCAGAAGGAGGATAACTCACCTGTTGTGGGCCTGGCCTCTGCTTCTTTCCTTGGGGTATTCAGGCACCTTTGTGAGCTGGGACAGAATGAAAGGAGCGAAGCTTGTCCAGACTGGCGAGTTCACTGGTGAGTTCTGGGAGGAGAAGGCCTTCTCCAAGTTTTTTTTCAGTGATATATTGTAAAATAGCAGCTCTCTTTATTTGGGGGGTAGATAAGGGCAATATAAACCTTGGGGGTGGCAGGTAGACATTTTCAGGGAGAGTGTACATTATTGGCTGGGGTAGTAGGGATGATTTATTTGTATGAAGAAGGATCCCAGGTGTTTAAACCTGTAATTTGACTCCAGTGACTTCCTCAAGAAGGATGGAGGTGGGGGATCGTAGTGTTACTGGGGATGCTGGGAGTTACATGCAGGTTGAAAATAGGGAGGGAGCAGTCCTTACTCCTGACAGCGTCAAGTTGAGATTTTGGTCTGAAAAGGAGATTTTCAGAATCTGAGCACTTCTAGACCTCACTTTTGTCCCAGACCCACTCTTCTTGGTCACATTTGCCTCCACAACCTTCCCTCTTGTTGCTGAGATGATGTGCCCTGTTGCTGCTGCTACTGTCTTCCTCTCTGACAGCAAAGCCAGGGTTTTCTGGCTCTCATTGTTGACTGAGGATCAGTGGCTCTCTGGGAACCTTATAACTTTACACACACACACACACACACACACACACACACACGTATGCATGTATATTGTGTCCCCCTGATCAATGCATAGACCTTCAGTATCTGATGACAAAGAATTGAGCAAGCTAAGATGGCTACCTCTAAGCCCTGGTTGTCAGGCACTGCAGGGTACCTTCCCTTCGAAGGACCTTAGAAAGCTCTTACATAAACCTCTCAGCCAGATAACCTGCTGCCTCCCTTGCCCATGTGGAGCTTGACTGCTATTTTAAAGGTAGAAAAGAAGCCACTATACAACTAATTCAACAATGGAATGTCAGACAGTAGGAAGTACTTGGACAGCTATGAAAGAAAACTCAGAGAATGACCAGGCTGTGACTAATATAGGAGGATGCCTCTGAAACCTGCTCCACAGAGTAAACATGCGAATAATGTTCTGATAAGTGAGACACCATGGGGAAACTGGTGGGAAGGAGCAGCATACAGAGTGTGGGTCAGAAGTGTGTTTGGCAAACGGTAGAACCCTGGGAGCTAGAGCCTGGTAAACAAGGGAAGAACGACATACGGTAAGGGGCCACTTAGCAAGGAGTTGACTATGCAGGACCTGATGGGCCACAATAGATACTAAGTTTGACATTTCATGTGACAGAAACCCAACAGAAATTTTTGAACAGGGAGTGACCGTGTGTGTGTGTGTGTGTGTGTGTGTGTGTGTGTGTGTGTGTGTGTGTGTGTTGCTTGAGATTAAACCTAGGACTTCACACATGCTAGATGAGTTTTACTTGATTTATATCCTCAGGCCTGTTTGACTGCTACCCCAACCTCAGTGGTAAAACAGTGCCTCGTTAAGTTGCTCAGTCAGGACTTAAGTTCAAATAGGCAGCACGGACAGTCCTTGAACTTAGCATCTTCCTGCCTCAGCCTCCCAAGTAGCTTGGATTATAGGCCTGAACCACCAACCACAGCTGCCAGTGATGGTGAACGTAAACACCTAGCTACCAAAGTGGAGGTCCAAATTGCTGCATGCTGGGGCAGACCACCTCCCCATGAATAGGACGGGGATTTGACTGTGAACCATCAAGTGAATAGAAAAGACAAAGCACGCTGGGGGTGCGGAGATGTAATAAACGGGGAGCCACGTAGCCTGGCAGCAGGTGTCCCGCTCCAGAGTCTAAGTGGATGGCGACATTATTTATTCATCAAGGTAAGAAACCCAGAGGGCAAAGCTGCTTGGGAGGGAGAGGCATGCTGTTCCCTTGGGTCATATTAAATACACCAGAAGGGAACTGGTAATTCATGCTTGCAGTTCGGGAAAATCGCCTCTGTGGAAGACACAGAAGTGAGAACACCAGTGCAGAACTGTAGCGACAAGAGCAAAGATTTACCCGGGAAGGAAGTGCTGATCCTGGGTGCCAGAGGAACACGAGGGTCTGGAAGTGGGCAAGGCAAATGAGAGGAGCCAGATGCTGTGTCCACGTCTGGAACCGCACATGTGGGAAGCCAGGGCAATTGTCATGAGTTCATCGCTAGAGTAAGTGACACTGGGACCAGGGCAATTGTCATGAGTTCATCGCTAGAGTAAGTGACACTGGGACCCTGTATTAATAGGAGGATATAAAGAAAGCAGGTATATAGCTTCAGAGAAGAATAATGATTTATACAAAGTCTCTGGTGTTTATGCTGGGGCAATATTTCATTTGTCTCTCTCACTTTCTAAGATATGGTCTCTATATGTGTAGATCAGGCCTGTCTCAAATTTGACAGCCTCCTGCCTCTTCATCCCAAGTGCCCCCTTCCCCCTCACTTCCTCTCTTAAAGGTATATGGACACATTCACCCAGGCCATTAAATCTGGGATAATATTGACTGGAGTTTATCACAAGTGAAGGGTGAGAAATAAAAGCCAAGCCAAGAGACCTATGGGACAGTGCACAGAAGAGCTCAAGTTCTGACCTTCAGCTGTCCTCTCATAAAAGACCATTATCTCTTCCTGGCCACAGTGTGTGACATTCAGCACACAGCATATTTACCTCCAGGGAGACTCATCAGAGCCACTGGTGCTGGTATGTATAGGGACTCAATCTGCCCATGTGACTTACTTACCAGGGCTCAGGCTACCTTTTGTCCCTAGGGACAAAGGTACTATGCCAGGGACCAAAGCCCTCATTGTGAATGTTAGACCCAAAGTCAAATTTCCCAGCTTATCATCCAGGAGAGTCAGAGGGCCCATGGGTTTTATCCAAGTAGAGGTAAGCAAAGGTCAGACACTTCTTGGATATAGCCACTACATCAAAAATATTGTTACTGAAGTGTAGAATAAGATAATAAATAGGAAGCTTGGAAAAGACAACGTGTATTAGACTTAGCAGAGTTGCTATGATTATAGAAAATAGTGTAGTTAGTATAGGAAACAAAACGATCAAAAAATAAAATGCGTTGAACAGTGATGGAAAGCAACTGGCTGATATGATTGGCAGTGGGCAGAAAGGTTGCTCTACACCCAAGACTGTGGCTCTACCTGAATGCTTCTTCATATATGGCCAGTGCATGGTAAATTAAATTGTCGTAAGTAAACTATGGTTCAATGTCATTCCACTGCAGGGCTGGTGCGACATGAAGTGACTTGTGCAACAAGATACCTCCCACCACACAAATACAAGAGGGCCATAGGTATCTCTATACATAGGATGTGGTGTGCTGTTTTAGATGTCAAGTTTGCTGACATACATGACTCTCCCACATCATAACAACAGACATTGAGTAAGATCAGCAAACATTTCCTAGCTGTCCAAGAGTAATGAATCATTCTAGGCTTTGATTACACAGATGAAAATTATAGGATAGCTACCATCAAAAGACAAAATCGCAGCAATTTACCATACAGATCTTAATTGGTGTTATTTGGCATTGTAGAAGCAGGCAGCACTCTGTCCCATAAAATAAATGTTCTAATGAGCTGAGAGGAGGAGGTTGGTTTCATAGACAGACACAAGCTGAGGAAAGCAGAAACATAACAAAAGAGAATTTGGCGCTTCAACTTCCTTTCGTTGTCAGGTGGGAGTGCAGAGATTGACAATGGCCCTGGTTAGCATCTAGCCCCTCCCCCACCCCAGTAGCTTTTTGTGTATGAAGATGAAAGCAGAGGCTTGTGGGCATTTAGCATGACCTCTCTCCTGACCTCTCAGAAGGTCTGTCAGATGACAGCTTAGTTTCAGTTTGGTGACTTGGCACTTCAACTGGGCTGACTGATTTTGGATTTAGGTCTGGTCTGTCAGGGTGCAGGAGCATCCGTTTCATAAATCTCTACATCTAACTTGCTCCCAGCCAGGCTCTGAAGACAGCACATTAAAGTGAAACTTGGGATTTTATAATGAAAGCACAAGGTTTAATTAAAAAAAAATGTTACTATGGAATCAGGAGTATACAGCAAGATTGGGAAGAGAGTCCACTCTGGTTTCATTTAGCTCCAGACACCCAGCCCACTTTCTGAAGCAAGTAGCAGGTATCAGAGAGGCGGCATGAGCTCATCCAGTGATTAAATGAGTGAATAAAAACAAATTGTTTGAGTTAGTATCATTATATACCTAAGGCTAGCCTCAAACTAGTAATTCTCCTGCCTCAGCCTCCTGAATTCTGGGATTATAAGCATATGATTTAGATATGAATGAAATATTTGAAAGCAACTTGAATATATACATATATACAAAACATGAGTAGCAAAAACACATAATTAAAATGTAGTAATGTGGTCTGACTCAGGATCTGACTCATGCTTCCCCACTGGAGAATGTCAAGGCTCTAGGATAGGTGTGGCCTTTGCTGATGTGTGCATGTGTGATTACACAGAGGCCCAGGCTGATGTGTGCAAGTATGGTTACACAGAGGCCTAGGCTGATGTGTGCAGGTGTGGTTACACAGAGGCCTAGGCTGATGTGTGCAAGTATGGTTACACAGAGGCCTAGGCTGATGTGTGCAAGTATGGTTACACAGAGACTAGGCTGATGTGTGCAGGTGTGATTACACAGAGGCCTAGACTGATGTGTGCAAGTATGGTTACACAGAGGCCTAGGCTGATGTGTGCAAGTATGGTTACACAGAGACTAGGCTGATGTGTGCAGGTGTGATTACACAGAGACCTAGGCTGATGTGTGCAAGTATGGTTACACAGAGGCCTAGGCTGATGTGTGCAAGTATGGTTACACAGAGGCCTAGGCTGATGTGTGCAAGTATGGTTACACAGAGACTAGGCTGATGTGTGCAGGTGTGATTACACAGAGGTCTAGGCTGATGTGTGCAGGTGTAGGTACATAGAGGCCTAGGCTGATGTGTGCATATCTCCTCCCTTCATACTGTGTTCTTCCATCCTGTAACTCACCACTGAGTTGAGTACTACTTCACCATTTCTGCACATTTAACCACCCAAATTTACATTGGGCAACAGACAGGAGACCTAAAACTTCTCTCAAATAAGACTTTTAACAGGCTCTTATGCCTATGGGTGTCTCAGAAATGTGTTCTATAATTGACATAAGAGATTGTGGGACTGGAAATACGGCTCAGCGGTTAAGAGCACCAACTGCTCTTCTAAAGGTCCTGAGTTCAATTCCCAGCAACCACATGGCAGCTCATAATCATCTGTAATGTGATCTGATGTCCTCTTCTGGTGTGTCTGAAGAGAGCCTCATGTACTCATATATATAAAATAAATAAATAAATAAATCTTTAAAATAAACAAACTTTTTTTAAAAAAGAGAGAGATTGTATCAGATACTACAGCCTTTAAACTATAAAATTAAGTATTTTCAGGTTTGATAGAGCCTAAGAGGCCATTCTGCATATGCAAAACTGCTTCCATGTGTATGTGATATGTACTCTGAAGTTGGAGAGTAAGCGCTTCAAGAACAGGCTTGGCCCAAAGACTAAGTTTAATAACAAGAAAAAAATTATATATTTCATATAAAATAATAGTATATATAAATATTTTATATATTCATATATTGCATATGACAGATGAAAAATAAATCCTCATATATGTGTGTATATAAAAAATGGCAGCACAGAACCTTACATTCTGCCTCAGACGAAGATTAGAAATGAAGGTGGGAATGGATGCCATTCCCATGAAAACCAGAAAACAGCCACAATAAATAAAACCCACATATTCTTTCTTTATGCCAAGTATAAAATAACCAAATTGTAAGGTAGGATGGCCATTCATTCCACCATGAGCAAAGACCACATGCTTTCGTTCTAGGGGACCGAGCTTCAGGCCAAGCCTGTAGGCACACCGGAGGCAGCCAGCAGAGGGAGCTGCTGATAGGAGAGCGCCTCAGAAGTGTGGCAATCTGTGATGCCAAGAGTCAGGAAAAGTCAAATTCAAACAAGCTTTCTAACTTCTGGATTCTTTTGCATTGCACTCTGGTAATGGTGTGGATGCCAAAGCAAAGCAGAAATAAATTATGTAGCCTAAAGCATCTGTATTCCAATCTCTCCACATAAATCTGAATATACTCTTCAAAATCTCACAAGCCAGAGACAAGCAAAACCTGGCCAAAAAGTGGTATTAATTAATCTTGCGTTGCCAAGATCAAATTCTTGACAAAAAATTGTTTGAAGGGAATATTTGTTTCAGTTTACAGTTTCAGAGATGTCAGTCTATGGCAGAGGGGAGGGAATGTCAGAATGCAACAGGTCATGGTGCAGCAGCCAGGAAGCAGATCAAAGGAGTGGAGAAGGACCAAGGGACAGGATAAGATACCACCAAGCACCTGTCCCAGTGGCACACTTCCTCCGTTGGGTCTCACTTTCTATAATGTCCATGACCTGACACAATAGCCAACTACAGGGTGTCAATAATGACACAGACTAGTTTTTGGTGGCTATTTCATACTCAGACCATGATAGTAGCTAAATATCCTCACTAAATTCCCAATTCCACAAGAGAAATGACACTGAGTCTAAACAGGAAAGGAAGCTTTATGGAACATCTACCTACATTATCCCTTACTGTCTTTTTGTGCATGATAGCTGATACATAGGAGTTAATGAGACGTGCCAGAACACACAAGCCAGCATCAAGGGCAAAAACAGTAAGCAGAAGCAGGTCCACAGTGATAAGATACGGAGTTAATGGACACAACTTAAAAATAACTGCTTTAAATGTGTCGAAGAATCAAAAGTAAATCATAGAAAATATAAGGCAAGTTTTAATTAATTTTTTAAGAGTCACGTGTGTACACACATGGAAGTCCGAGAAAAATTTGCAGGAGTCACTTCTTTACTTCTATCCTGTGGGTTTGGAAGTTCAATGTCAAGTCACCAGCCTTGGCAGTAACATCTTTACTTGTTAGACCATCTCACTAGCCCAAAATAACAAACATTTTTAATGTTTTTATTTGTTTTATAAATGTTTTATTAGTGTATATTATACATAATAGTAGGCTTCCCTGTAACATTTTAATCATATTCATTTTTTCATTTTTATTATTCTTTCTTGTTACTCTCCCTTTCCTGCTAATTGATTCCCTCTCTTTCCAACTTTCCTCTTCATTGATTTTCTCTCTCTCTCTCTCTCTCTCTCTCTCTCTCTCTCTCTCCCCTCTCCTCTCCTCTCCTCTCCTCTCTTAGGCAGGGAGATGAGAGAGGAGAGAGAGAGAGAGAGAGAGAGAGAGAGAGAGAGAGAGAGAGAGAGAGAGCAAATAGATCCCAAATGCGTTCTCCATTAGGGTTGCTTATAGGAGAGGAGCTTGGGGAAGAATTTGCTTACAGGACTATGTGCGTCTTACTAGTAGCTGAAGAAAATGTTTCTGGATCTCCCATCAGCCATCAGCTATATAGAACTCCTCAGGGAGAAGTGGACACCATGAACCCTCCTTCCCTCTTCTGTGACAGTGTGCTGATGGTCCAACCTTGTACAGATCTTGTACAGGTAATCTGAATTCAAGAATGCAGCAGTCATGCCACAGCCAGAAGCTGGCATTCAAGAATTTTAAGTGATAAATATAAAGTATGGAAGAAACTGATTGGGAGAGCTACAACTACAAAATAGAAAATCTGAAAGGAAGAATTCACTGCACATTCAAAACCAGGAGAAAGGATTAAGGTGAGACATCATCAGAAATTAGCCAAAACTGAAATACAACAAATTAAATATAAAAGAACAGAACATTAAAGGTGTATGGGGACTAAATCAAACACTGTTATACATGCAAAATAAGTAACAGCATAGGATAAAAAGAATGGAAAAGAAAAAAATTCAAAGATATGGCTCCATAGTGAGTCTCAGTACAGCCTTGGCTCCATGGAGAGATTCTGTCAAAAGAAGAGAGAGAGAGAGAGAGAGAGAGAGAGAGAGAGAGACAGAGAGACAGAGACAGACAAAGAGACAGACAAAGAGAGACAGAGAAAGGAAAGAAGGAAGGAAGGAAGGAAGGAAGGAAGGAAGGAAGGAAGGAAGGAAGGAAGGAAAGGAGAACACCAAGTCTTAGAATCTTCCCCTAGTGAGCCTCCAGGAGTTACCCTGCCTTCTAAAGATTCTGCAGCCTTTTTGAACAGTGCCACAAGTTGGGGACCAAGTGTTCAAACGTGGACTTCTGTGGAGAACATTTTATATTCAAACCTCAATAGGATTTCAATAAAATTGCATATTTATCATCAAAAGATACCAATAAGACAGTGAATGGAAAGCTCAGGGAGTCCCTTCCTCAACTCTACGTTGAAACCCAAACTCCAATGCCATGGGACCTCAAGGGAAGTGCTTTGGGAAGTAATTTGGTTTAGATAAATGCATGAGATCTGTATACTCATAATGCCCTCCTACAAAGAGGAAAATTAGTCTCTATCATCTATCTATCTGTCTGTCTGTCTATCTATCTATCTGTGTCTGTCTTTCTGTGGCTTATAAGCTAAGAAAAAGATTCTTCTTAGGAACTGAATCTGCTAGCATCAATAGGTTGTACTTTTTAACTTCTAGTGGGTTAAGCAGCTCAGCCTAAGGCAGTATGATGTTTCTCTTGAGATTTTCAGCTACTCAAGACTTAGAATCTCCTAGGAGGTAATCTTCTGCGTGTGTCTGTGAGGGCGCTTCCAGAGAGGTTTGATTAAGGTGGGAAGCCGCACCCTGAATGTGAGCTGGAATCTCAAGCTAAGAAGAAAAGGAGAAAGGGAATGGAAGATGAGCATCCATTCTCTGCACTTCCTGAGGACACAGTGAAGCCAGCTACCTCATGCCTTACCTTCCCTGCCATGAAGACTCTCAAACTATGAGCCGAAACCCTTCCTCCCTGTTTTGATTTTGTGGGGTCTTCTGTCATAACAACAAAAAAAGTTAAGTAATGCAGACAGACAGAACAGAGTCATTTATAGCATGTATGTCTTAAAAGGACTCCCGTGCAAAAGACACAGAAACAATCTCCTCTAAATGAAGGAAAATAGAATAGCCACCCAATAAAATAACATGCAAATGTCGAGAGCACACACTCACTGCCTACACTGCTGTGCTCACTTCCACTGGCCTTGCTTTTGCTGTCTTATTTGAATACGTGTGTAGACAGACAGAATCAACTGTATTGCTACAAAGCCCCATTGATTGAAAAACTCATGAACTCACCAAGTATACCTGCAAGGTTCCCAAGGTTTCTGTGAAAGATACACATACCTTCTCTCTGAAGTTATAGAGGTCACCAACCACCTAGTAATTCAGCCTTAAGGATGTTCCCAAAGGTTCCAGCCATGCAATGTGGCTAAAAATCCTTAGGAACTCTGGAAAGGTGATTGCATATTGTGGGGAGCCTTTAGGGGGCCACTTGGCAGGAATCTGACACTGGCCAAGGACAAGGAAATGGGCTTCAGGCAGGAATCTGACTTTAGGCCATGACAGGAAGTAAGTTTAGGCAGGAATCTAATTTTAGGTTATAACAGGGAAGTAAGTTCAGGCAGGAATCTTAATTTTAAGGTGGAACAAAAGAAGTAGACTTCAGGCAAGAATCTTACTTTGGGCTTGGACAAGGATCTGGGCTCAGATATCTTGGTTATTCTGACAAGCCCTTAAAAAGAGGGATCATTCCCGGAGGATTTGGCTATACCACTCCTGGGCATATACCTAGGGGCTTTACCTGCATGCAATAAGGACACATGCTCCACTATGTTCATAGCAGCCTTATTTATAATAGCCAGAAGCTGGAAAGAACCCAGATGTCCCTCAACGGAGGAATGGACTCAGAAGATGTGGTATATTTACACAATGGAATACTACTCTGCAATTAAAAACAATGAATTCACGAAATTCCTAGGCAAATGGTCAGATCTTGAAAATATCATCCTTAGTGAGGTAACCCAATCACAAAAGAACACACATGGTATGCAGTCACTGATAAGGGGATATTAACCCAGAATCTTGGAATACCCTAGACACAATTCACATATCAATAGATTTCCAAGAAGATGGAAGGAGAAACCCCTGGTCCTGGAAAGACTGGATGTAGGGGAATGCCAGGACAGAGAAGCGAGAGGGGGTTGAATGGGGAAAAGAGGGAGAGAAGGGGGCTTATGGGACTTTCGGGGAGGGAGGAAACGGGAAAGGGGAAATGATTTTGAATGTAAATAAAAAACAACTTAGAAAATAAAATAAAATTTAAAAAAAAAAAGAAAGAGCGATCATGAGAGTGATCGTGGGACTTTGCTTATTGCCTTGCTTGTTCCTCATTGTACTGCTTGCCCTTATTACTTGCATGTAATTAAAATGGTATACAAGCAGATTGGGAAAAAATAAACCTGCCTCAGCCTTTGAACTAGCTGGGGTCACATTACAATGTTGTCTTCTAATTGTTTTTTTATTTGGGGGGGTTGTTGTTGTTGTTGTTGTTAATCCTCTCTCATGTGCTAGAGAACCTCTCTGAAGTTGTAGAGGTCCTTGAAGTTCTCAGTCCTTGCCTTAACAGAGAGCAGTTTCTAGCATCAATGGCAAAAAGCCATTGATAAATAATAAAGACATGGCATGGACCAGGATTCAGTTCTGTTCCTTTTGGAACTCTGGGATCTTTTGACATTTCTGAATATCTCCACATGATTCTGATCATTCAGCTTTAATTGACTTTACTCCTAATTAAGCTTCTTAGGTCAGTTGGTTGGTATTTTAAGGCAGAGTTTTACTATAAGGCCCAAGCTAGCTTCTTACTCAAAATCTTCCAGCCTCAGCCTCCAAAATGCTGAGACTGTAGGCATGCAGCACCACACCTGCCTCTAAGTGTCAAACAGTGTCAGTTGTGTAAGTGTCCTAAGCCTGTGGTCACTCTGTGCCCTGAGCTATGTACTTGAACTCTGCACCTCAGTTTCCTCAGTTATAAAATAGTAACTTATCTAAAGCTCACCACAGAGTTGTTATAGGATTAGATTACTCACATTTATAAGACACTTAGATTAGTTCCTGGCACAAAGTAAGTGCTTCCGTTGAACTCTGCCAAAAGTATCCTTGGGATCTGCCCACTAGGGCCATGGGACACCTACACTCTGGTAAAACTAGTTACTGAACCAGGCAACAGAAAGTAATCTGAGGATAAGTCAGAGCAGGGAAAGAAAGCAAGTCTTTCAAGTGGAGTCAAGAGACATTACACTTCAGATTTACACAGGGGCATTTAGAGAAAATCTGCTTAAGAAAAAGATTGACGATAACCACCAAGAAATGGATGTAGGCTTTTTCAAAGACAGTCAGTCTCAGGTGACTTTACAACGGAGGTAGGGGTGTGTGTGTGTGTGTGTGTTTGTGTGTGTGTGTGTCACAGCAGTTTGCTGTGTCGTACACAGAGGGTTGGTAAATTACATGGTTCAGAAGATATAACTTAGAACAAACTTTAAAGATTATACACACTTTTAAAATTAACTAAAGCTTAAAAACTAAGCAGCAAATATATGTGATGATTTACCTCTTCCCCTTATCTTAAATAATTGTCTTTGTTAAATGAACCTATAATACATTCTTAGGGATGGGAGAGGCGTCCTAACACAGTTAAACTCAGGGCCATAAACATTCTGGTCCTACTTAAACACTGTGTTGTTCAAACATCCTTGTCTGAGACATCTTCAGGGAAAGGAAGATAGAGCATTATCTTTTCAAGCAACTTCTGCTTCATCAGTTGAAGATGCCCGACTCTTAGGAAACACAAGCTGCATCCCAGGGTGTCCGCCCAAGTCTCCCTAGCTTTCAAGGCTGCCTCGGTTTCACCTCTGTTGACTTTTGACCCTTAAATCTTAAGGGTTGATAATGGTCGCGTATCTGTTTTCTGAACCTTCTTTAGACTGATCAGGGATGGAGAAACTGACTGTCAGGGACTGTCTCAGCCTGTCTGATCAAGAGGGAGGGAGCATGAGAGTGTCTGAGCACCAGGGATCCTCTTTTGATGAGAACACAGAACAGGTGTTGTCATAAATGAAAAAAGAATTCAGACGACTTTTATTTGACTGCTCACATTTTTTATTATTTTATGTGTATGGGTGTTTGCCTGCATGAATTTCTGTGTACCATGAGTGCAGTGCCTGAGGATACTAGACTAGCAATCAGATACCCTGGATATGGAGTTGCAGACAGCTGTGAGCCAATACGCAGATGCTGGAAATCAAACCTGGGCCATCTCTCCAGCCCTCTCGAGTACTCACTTATTCATAAGACAATTTGAATAGAATCTCTTTGAGGAAAACCTCACCATATATGCTGGGTTATTGGTGGCCAGAGTACACTCAGGGCTTGGGCTGCTGGTGGAGGTGGGACACGGGAGTTTTTACTGCACTTACCCCACACCTGAGACAGCAGGCGTCGGGCTATGGGAAGCCACAGGACCCCACTCCAGGGGTGGGGGAACACAGTCTGAGGTCCCAGGGGACCACCAGAGCTGGCTGGGGGGACGGTCCCCAGGTCGGCATGGAAGATCACAATGAAAAGAGATGGTCCATGGTGTTAAGGCATTTATTGTCATGACAGAGGGCGGCGATGAATAAAACTGCACCCCCACCACCACCTTTTCTCAGGGCAGGCCTGAGGTTAAATACCTTTTGCGCGGAGGAGTGTCTAGGAAGGGGAGTTTACTGACTAAGCCTCCAGGCCTTTAGGTACCTCACTAAAATGGAGATATGTTTTGAGGCTGCATGACCACAGGTCACATCCCCTACCTATGGAAGGGCTTGGGGAGTGTGAATAAGGCCCTGGGTTTGATTCTCAGCATTTCATACACATAAACCAAAAGAAGAAAGGGACTGGAGAGATGGCTCAGTCAGAGCACCAGTTGCTCTTCCAGTGGACCTGGCTTCATTTCCCAGCACCCAAATGGCAGCTAAGAACTGTTTATAATTCCATTTCCAGGGAATTTGACACCTTCTTCTGATCTCATTGGACACCAGTCAAGCATGTGGTGCAGATGAATGCATGTGTAGGCCAAATATTCATACACATAAAATTATATATATTATATATATATATACATATATGAAAAAGATTGTTCCAAACGAAACAAAGCAATGCTGATAGTCATTAAAAAGTGTCCAGAAAAGACAAGCAATTTACAGAAAAGCCAAGCCAGCTGAAGCTCCGGCCACTTGACAATTGGTGGAGGGGAGGGGAGAAGTGGAAGGGAAGGACAGAAGTCCCACTCAAAAAGAAAGCCAAGTGGCCCTGGTGAGAACAGTCCTGCCTTTAGGGGAGCCCATGGCATTCAAAGCCTCAGCTCCGGATGTGAATTTTGTGGGTCCTTGCTAGAAAGGTCAAAAGTGTAGAGGACCCCCTGTGTGACTCTGAGAGCAGAAGCCAGACATCCTCTTAAAAAAAAATCATGTTGTTTAAAAGTGAGTTACTCGGGGGCCTGAAAATAGGAAATAACAAGATAGGAAGCCTGAATTTAAACTGCCACAGTCGTACGGTGAGAGACAGTACTAGAAGTCAGATATGGGGAGTTAGAGGGATAGTCCCTCTAGGCTGAGAAGTGCAGACCACAAGAAGCTCTGCTCAGGCATATTCCTGCCACTAGTGACCAGGAGTCTACCTGGTCAACTGGGAGGAACTCAGAAGTTGCATAGCCCTGAGGCTGAGGTCAGTCAGTGGATCGACATCTGGCAAGGCGCCACCTACCTGCCATTCACTGAACAGTCTGAGAACTCTGAAGTGTCTCCCTCTAGCAAAATGATTTAATGCTAAAGACATCTTTAAAGAACAAGACAGTGCTCCCATGTAGATCTTAGTGTCGTAGTTACTTCCCACAGTCTCAACACAGCTGCCAACTAGTACAGTAGCCACTCCACAGAGCGTGATCGGAGAAGACCCAGAACCTGCCCGCTCACAAACTGCAGAGCTAAGTGAGGCCAGTCGAGGCCCCTGGCTCTATAGTGGAGATATCTGTGGTGTACAAAGGACAGTTGTCCGATGCTCAGCCAGGAGCAAGATAAAGCCCAGCTCACGCCCACTCCTGTGCGTAGAATTAGCTGTCCCAAGGTTTGAGGGCCCAGGAAAAAAGAACACAGTGATACTTTTCAACCTCTTCTCTCTTCCTTTATTATGTTTTTGTGTTGTTATCTTTTTAATTACAAGTTTTTATTCTTCTCTATGTTTATCTAATTTTGTTTGTGCATTTTTTTTGTTTGGTTTCAGATCCTGGAACAAAAGACTGAGGTCCATCTCTTACATACCAAAGCAGACCTGGCCTACAGGTTCTTCCAGCATCAGTCCCTACTTGGCACACCCTGCCCCAACTGTGAACTTTCCAGCCCAGGGGCTAGGCTGCCTTCTCCCAGAGCCTTTTCTCTATATAATCTAGACTGAGGAGGCAGAGACGGGCAGAATTCTGGTCTTCATGGCCAGACAGCCTAGCCTAGTTGCCAAGTTCCAGGCCATCAAGAGTCCTTATCTCAAAAAACAAGGTACCAGTACATGGGAAATGATTTCTGAGGTTATCAAGATCTTTGTATCTAGATGGCTCTTGTTAATAATACTCTGAATACAATAATCATGGGACCTTTGTTTATGCTTTGTTTGTTCCTTAACTACTTTGTTTATACCTTAGGACTGATTATATTCTTTGCAAGTACTTGGAATGGTATAAATGCAGACTGGGAAAAAATAAACTTGTTTCAGCCTCAGCATTGGCCGGAGTCATGTTATAGTGTTATCTAATTGTCTTTTTCTTTTTAATCCTTGCTCCCTCCCTGGAGACCCTGTTGACTGACTGAGCTGGCTTGGTCACATGTGCCAGGCTAGAAACCCCCTCAATTGCGTGACATTTCCTATAGAACCCTGTCCAGCTGAAAGCTCATGGCTTCACCCTACTGTCCTGATGTGTCCAAGATGGTGGTATGACCCAAGCTTGAGCTTGAATAATGAGACCCTAGCGTGATCACATTGGAGTCAGCTCCTTGGTGGAGTTCAGGGGCTCTTGAACAAGGCACAACAGGCTCTGTTAATGAGAGTTCTGGAGCTATTTCCTGGGTCACAGATGTTGTTCTCCTTAAAAGATATCGTGAGACCCTCTCCACAGCTCTTCTGAACCCATCTTTTTGTCCATATGTCTATGTCTGCTGTGCCTGCCAATGGATAATTGCTCAAAGCTGTACAAACAGAAAATTGCTATGGACTGGCCAGATTTTTGTCATCTGGAGATGCCTGGAAAACGTGCTACACCCCATGCTGGTATACAAAGATACTACAGGCCAGACTCCTCCCCTCTCGCCTCAGGGCAGAACAATCATTACACCTCCAACTCTAGAACCTTTAGGACCACACTGGTAGAGAACATCTTTTCTAAGATGCTTCCTCTAGCCTGCTCCACTTCTCTCTGTTCCTTAAGGTCTTCTACAAACTCACCTTTTATATTCCATCTATGACTCCAATTTTAGGAACACAACCAAAGGCACTCATTGTTCAGCATTTTTATAGGCTGCAATGAGGGAGTGGGTTTCCTCCCAAGATTCAGTGCTAGAATATATTCTCCAAGCAACTCCACCATTTGTATCTAATTAACTCTCTGTCTTACTGTGTGTGTGTCTCTCTCCCAATCCCTTCCACCCTCCACTCCTCTCCCTGCATCCCCCTTCAAGCTGACCGCAAACTCTCTATGAATGTGAGGATAACCTTGAACTTTTGATTTACCTCCCATGTGCCAGGATTGCAGGCATGTGCCACTACATGCTGGAAATCAAGCCCTGGGAATCAGGCTCTTAACCAACTGAATTACGTCCCTTCAGGGACTCTGTCAGCAAAAGGTGTCTTTCTTTTCCTTGGTTCCTATGAGTATCAAAAGGAAATTCTCAACTCAGCTCTTTTGGATTTCTGAGTAACTTTATACTTAACTTTTTCCCTACATTTTTATTCTTATCACCTTTGCAAACAAATTAAGCAGCCACTATGGTTTGAACTGCATGAAATATCAACAAACTTTGGCAGAAGACATGGCTGGACTGCTAACTCTTGCTCTGAGGACTGTATCAAGCATTGCTGATTGGGGCCTGCCAGGCTGTCAATCTCCCTTTTGCAATGACAGCATTTCCAATCATCCTTCTGGGTTTCAGTATCTGAGTGTAGGTCACAGGGCTCAGGTCCACTGACTCCACTCTCCAGTGAGGGATGGAGCCTGGCCCAGTCAACACAAAATCAAAGCATCATAGTCCCCAAGTAGCCAATGGACTGGGTAACAGGAATACAGAGGGTCTCATTGAAGCCATAAGGTTAGATTTGGAAGTTCCAATAAATTAATAAGAAAATAACACCCTTACCTCACTTCACTCACACTTTGAGTACTTATTCCCCAGCTGGCTAGTGCTGCTATTTCAGAAGATTGTGGAGTCTTTACTTGGGGCTTAGCTGAAAGAAATAGGTCACTAGAAGGGCCAAGGAAGGGGGTGAAAGGTTATAGTGTGCTCCCTGGTTCCAGCTAGCTCTTTGCTCTCTTGTCTACTGTGCCTTGAAGAGCTTCTGTCTTGTGTTCCAGATGCCACAATAGAGGGGCTCTGCCAGAGTTTCCTGCTATGATGGACTGAGAGCCCTTGAAACTGTGAGACTAACCAGTCTTCCCTCCCTGAAGTGGTTTCTGCCATCCACTCCAGTCACAGTGGAGCACAGGTTGACTAAAGAGATTGTTTTTATGCAGCTTCTTCCAACACCTGGGGAGATGCTCACAGCTTTATGCTGAAAACTACATGTGCATTTTTCTGTCGTTTACACAGCAGACAGGCTCAAGTGTGCTTCTGGGAAAATAGAAATACAGTTTATACTGATAAGGTTTATGTTAACTTGACACAAGTAGAGTCATTCGAGAACAGGAAACCTCAGATGAGGAGATACCTCTACCAAATTGGCCTGTAAGTAAACCCATGGGGCATTCTTGATTAATGATGAGGCAGATCCCAGTCATTGTGGGCAATTCCACCCCTGATCAGGTGGTCTGGGAGTGTTTTTGAACAAGAAATAGAAAAGGGTGGGAGGTGAGGTGAGGAGAAACTGAGAGATATAGATAGAGGTGGGTGGGTGGCATGGGATGGGGGGAAAACCATAATCAGGATATATTATATGAAAAAACTATATTTAAAAAAAATGCTTAAATAGTGTAGGACTTTAGTGTTTGTTGCATTCTCATTTGCTTTTGTTCATTTTTAAATTTCAAATAAATAACTTTAAAAAAGGAAAGAAAAGAAAACAGAAAAAAAAAAAAAGCAAGCCAGCAAGCAAGCAAATGGGCTGACTGGGTAAGCCACTGGGGAGAAAGTCAAAGAGCACATTCTTCCATAGTTCATGCTGTGCTTCCTGCCTCTAGGTTCCTGCCTCAAGTTCTTACCCTGACT
Organism: Tokudaia tokunoshimensis; assembly: GCA_036184795.1. Lineage (NCBI taxonomy): Eukaryota > Metazoa > Chordata > Mammalia > Rodentia > Muridae > Tokudaia > Tokudaia tokunoshimensis. The sequence continues at coordinate 121,138,418 of BTHU01000014.1, forward strand.
TCACTTGGCAGGCTGTGGCAGGTAACATTAACTTTTTCCTCCTCCGGTTGATCTTTATCTGTGTTTAGTTGGAGCATTACAAAGCGAAAAAGAACAAGTTATAATTAGTTCATAGCATCCAGACTCTAACAATAGTCTTCCGAGGGATAACTCACCCCAGACAATGGATGGGTGAGAACTTGAGACAACAAGTCAGCAACTATCAATAGGAGGCGTACTCCTGCTGACTGTTCCCGAGGTGGCAGCCATGGCACTCTGCCCCTTGCTTGGCCCTGCAGGGCTTCTCAGCCAATGAACTGTAAAGTAGGATGGTTAACTAAGGTTCTGAGAAGCCTACAAACTGTGGTATGTGTTTTGAGGTTGTTTTGTTTTATTATCTGTTCATAGTCTTTACTTTCTTGTCTTGGTTTTTTTGTTTGTTTGCTTTCTCTTCCCTGTTTTTGCTTGTTTGCTTGAGTCTCAGGTGCCCCAGACTGACTTTGAATGTCTCTGATCCTCCCACCTTTACCTTCCATGAACTAGGATGATGGTGAATGCCACTTTGCTGACTCCCCCAGGCTCTAACAGCCTAAGAAATAAAATTGAGCACTTTAGAATTTTACCAGGTTTTTAAAAAAGATTTTATAGGTTTATCACTAAAGTACAGTGGCTTGGATTTGAATTTCAGAATTAGTATTAACTAATCCCACACCCTCAGGAAAGTTACACAGCCTTAAGATTCTGTGACTGACAGGGTGGAGAGATGGCTCAATACTTAAGAGTACTGGGTGTTCTTCCATGGGTTCTGAGTTTAATTCCCAGCACACACATGGCAGCTAGCAGTATAACAGGTTCCAACGCTCTCTTCTCTGTGCAGATGGATATGCAGTCAAAGTACCCATATACATTAAATAAATAAATCTTTTAAAGAAAATAAAGATTCTATGATTGAAAAGTAAAAGTTACTATGGCTCCTCTTTCACAAGATTAAATGGATGAATATCCCCAGAGCACTAAAAGCAACGCTCAGCACGTAGTAACTACTCAATAAATGGTAACTAAACATCCATTGATTAACCCGAGGGTGTCAGCACATACCTACAATCCCAGCATTCAAGAGACTGAGATAGGAGGACTAGATATTCTAGACAAGCTTGAGATATATGACAAGAGTCTGTGTCAAAAATAAAATTTCATAGGTCTGGAGAGATGGCTCAGTGGTTAAGAGCATTAGCTACTCTCCCAGAGATCCTGAATTCAATTCCCAGCAAACACAAGGTAGCTCACAACTGTAATGGGATTTGATGCCCTCTTATGGTAAGCCTGAAGACAGACCACTTGACTACATCAAATAAATAAATAAATTTCTAAATCTCTAAATAAATATTTATTTAAAAACAAGTGTTAGCAAACCCATCATTGGCTTAAGGAAAAGATAACAATTTCATACCCATGAGAAACTAGCAGCCAGCTAGCTTCAGGGACTGTAACCATACCTGTGGCACTAGGTGTCTCTCTTCTCCTTAGCTTAGCAGTTCAGTCTCAGGCAGGCTTTTCTTCATTGGCTCAGCAGTTGCAAGCTCTCAAAGCAAAATCTTGGGTAAGAGTCACATCAGGCCTCTTTGGCTTACATGCCCATCCCCCAAGTCCATCAGTGTGGTCGGTGTGATGGTGTGAATAAGACTGGCCCCCATAGGTTCACACCTTTGAATACTTGGTCCCCAGTTAGTGGAACTGCTTGGAAAGGATTAGAAGGTGTGGCATTTTTGGAGTCAGCATGACTTTGAGGGAGCACATGTGTCATCAAGGATGAGCTTTGAGGTTTCAAAACCCACACCATGCCAGGTCTCTGTCATCCCCCTCCATCTCTGCCTGCTAGTGCAAATTAGGATGTAAAACTCTCAGCTACGGCTCCAGCACCATGCCTGACTGCTTACCACCGCGATGATCATGGACTAATCCTCTAAATCAGCAGTTCTCAATCTGTGGGTCACAACCCTTTGGGGGTCAAACAACCCTTTCACAGGGTTTGCCTAAGACTATCAGAAAACACAGATAGCTATATTACAATTTCATAGCAGTAGAAAATTACAGTTATGAAGTAACAATGAAAATGATTGTATTACTAGGAGTCATCACCGCAGGCTCTCTGCTGACAGGTCTAGGCGAGAGGAGAGGACCAGGTCCAGCCGACTCTCTCAGGGGCTGAAGCAGGATGGTGAGTGTCGTGGCTCCGTCTGGAGAAAAACCACCCAGAGCAGGGAATCTGTCAAAGCAGGAATTCGTTTTATTGTATCATCTTTTGTTTATATAGGACTGAGAGAGGAGGTGGGGACTTCTGATGAGGTGAGACACAGGGGACGGGGAAGGGCGATGGAGGGTATGGGGTGAGTGACAGGGCCAATAGAGTTTTTCTATGTCAACAGTAGCTAGGCAAAGGCAGGCTTAAGCATGTCACGCTGAGGCACTCCAGAATGAAAATGACCAAGACAGGTCTCTAAACTCCAGTAAAGACTCAGGTTCCCTTACTAGGCCTCAATATCTGGGCGAATAAGCCCCAATACATTACTACATGAGGAACTGTATTAAAGGAAGGTGGAGAACCACTGCTCTAAACTGTAAGCAAGCTCTCAATTAAATGTGTTCTTTTGTAAGAGTTATCTTAGTCATGTTGTCTCTTCACAGCCAAAGAACAGTAACTAAGGTAGCCACAGAAAATGAACACAATGTTTTGGTTAGCTAGCCCTAAGCCTATCATAAGATCCTGGAATGGATATCTTCCACCCAGACACATGCACAATAAGGGCAGTTTAGGTAAAGAACACATGAGTTCTGTCACCAGAAGGGAATAGATTCTAGATAAAGCCACACAAGTCAACCTATCATTGACTATGATGCCAAGGATCTCTTTATTCTAAAATTTTATTTTAAATTTTGTTTATGTGTCGAGGGGTGAGATATGTATATGAGAATACAAATAAATGCCGATGGAGTCCAGGAAAAGGTGTTGAATACCTTCTAGCTGGAGTTACAAGTTGATTTAAGTTCTGGGAACTGAACTCAGGTTCTCTTCAGGAACAGAACATGCTCTTGACTATTGAGCCTTTTCTCCAGCCCCATGACTTGGTTCTTAAACGGCCCCCAAAAGCTTGTATGTTGAGGGCTTGGTCTCAAGAGTAACAGCTTTCACAGGTGATGTTTAGAAAAAAATTAGGGTCTTAGGGCTGTGACCCTAGATTCATCACTTAAAGTTCTACTGGGAGGTAGTGGAAACTTTAGGAAGTGGGGCCTAATAAAAGAAAGTTGGTGCTTATACGTGTGTCCTTGAAGAGCATACTTGTCCCCCACTTCCATTATCTCTCCTCCCCTTTTCTGCATCTGGCTGTCATCATGTACACAACTTTTGTATCTTTGCCCAAAACAACGGAAAAAAACAAGAGCCCATAGACTATGGATGGAAATCTTGATCCAAGAAAAATCTCTCCTTCTGTAAGCTGATTTGCCCAAGAATTTTGCCACAGCAATGGAAAGCTTACTAATACAGCAGGTACCTTTTTCTTGAGAAATATCATGAGATCAAGGATTTACTTGTCTCCACTTGATGGTGCTTCCTTATGTATGGACTGTATAGCTTGATGCTGAGGCTGATGTAGGTTTGGTCATCCAGGTCCTTATCACTATGAGAAGGGTGTTATACCACACAGTGAGAAGGAATCAGGATGAGACTAGAGAATTCAGGGTGCTCTGCTGTCCTTGGTGTCCCAGCTGACACCTGCCGCTGTCACAGAGGAGCTTTGGAGAACCACTCTGAGATGGGAGTGTGATATTGGAAAAGATGAGTGTCCTTCACTGAAACCAGTCCAAAGAGACTGACAGTATCCACAGTGATGGTGGAGTATACAACTCTCATTATTTACAAGAACGTGGGCCACACACCAGAAACTAGCTTGGAGCACACAGGTAATGTTGGGTTAACACAGTGTTCTCCTAGATTTCCCAAATGTAGAGGTACATCCCTTTAAACAATAAATGTATAATATTTTCCTCATGCAGTAAAATGATTCATTGAAAGTACAAGAGTTTGGGGGAGAGAGGGATAATTTTGTTTTGAAACATGATCTCACATTGTATCCCAAGCTGGCCTGGAACTTACTATGTAGCCCAAGCTGGCCTGGAACTCACTATCCTGCCTCAGCATCCCCACTGCAGGGGTGATAAGCATGAGCTACCAACTCCCAGATAAATCACAACGATGATTAAGGACCTTTTTCCCCCAGAACCCAAACTCCTGGCTGGGACTCTACCTGACGGCAGGCTCTGCAGCTGTCTCCTGTGGGGATTCTGAGTCAGTCATGGATGGCATCTGTCAGGAACAGGGCAAATTTCAAGGAGATTAAAAACAAGCTGAGAGTGCCTACAATCTGGAGGTATTTATGATTCCTGAGGCTGAAGTAATAGCAGACCCTAAGGGATTATGGGTAGAGCCTTGTCATGCTGGCAGCTTGTCTCTGCTGATTAATAGGATGTTTCGACAGAGAAGGAGCTTAATATTTTCCACCCTGGCCTGGCACCCATAACTCACCTTCTGGTTTTAATAGGAAAGCCAGTCACCTTGGCAGGACAGGGTGAAGGTGAGACAGCGCTTCCCCCAGCTCAGTATTGGAACCGTCAGACCAGGATAAAACTAAGAATGTTCGCTCTCACCTTCCAGGCTGGTCATGACTCATGATTTCCACGGGCTTGCAAGGAAAGATCATTGAGCATAAGAAAATAGCAAAAGTAAGCAGACCTTAAAGAAAATAAACTGTAGGAGGACAGGGTGAAGGACAACACCGCAAAATGAATATATTTGGAGCTGTGCTTGGTCAGTGATGAGTCCTGAAAACTCATAGTGAATAATTCCAAAGACGCAGGGCACAGACATTAATCTGTGGATGGGACAGAGTTAGGGTATAGACTGAACATCAGAGCTGATATGTGATTCATGTCATGCAGGCCTGCGAACCTGCAGCTCCACCAATGTCTAGAATGTACTATTGCTTTTCAAACTAAGTAGGTTTTATTTACTGATTGCCCGGGGCTCTTGAATTGCAGGCCCGAGACTGAATCTAGAGCCTGCTTTGTGCTATGTGCATGTTCTGCTACAGATGTACACTCCTTCTCAGCCCTACATTTTACTTCACTTTTGTGTGTGAGAGCATACATGTTTGTGTGCATGTCTACATGTGCTGGTGGGTGAGTATGTGTGTGCTCATGTGCTTATGAAGGTGAGAGATTCAAGGTTGCATGTCTTCTTCAGTCACAGTCTACCTCTCTCACGGAACTCGCCAATTACTGTTAAGAAACCCTGGGAGTCTTTCTCTCTCCAGACTCCCAGCAGCTAGGTCTACTGGAAGGAAAGGGGAAGGAGAAAGAAGGGTAATGGAACAGAGGAGAAGGGAAGGGAGGGGAGAGGAGGGAAGGGAAGAGATATTTGTCAGTAAGATACATACATACATATGATTTGTTAGAATGTCTTACAGGCTGTGGTTCAGCATGTACAATAATGGCTGTCTACCAATGGAAAATCCAAGAATCCAGCAGTTGCTCGGTTCAAGAGAGCTGAATGTCTCAGCTGACCTTCAGTATATGCCAGAATCCCAAAAAAAAAAAAAAAAAGCTCTAATGCCAGTGAGGAATGAACTTGCTAACAAGAGAGAGAGCAAGCAGGCAAAGAGGGCAGTCTTCCTTCTTCCATCTCCTCTATGTTGGCTACCAGTAGAAGGTTAGAGTCAGGTCTTTGTGGTGGTTTGGATATGCTTGGCTCCTGAGAAGTGGCATTATTAGGAATTATGGTCTTGTAGGAGGAAGTAAGCCAGCCCCAATTAAATGTTTGTCTTTATAAGAGTTACCTTGAACACAGTAGAGCAAGTGTCTTTATTACATGCTGGAGTATCCTCTGGGTATATGCCCAGGAGCAGTATAGCAGGGTCCTCCAGTAGTATTATGCTCAGTTTTCTGAGGAACCGCCAAACTGATTTCCAAAGTGGTTGTACCAGCTTGCAATCCCACCAGCAGTGGAGGAGTGTTCCTCTTTCTCCACATCCTCACCAGCACCTGCTATTTCCTGAGTTTTTGATTCTAGCCATTCTGACTGGTGTGAGGTGAAATCTCAGGGTTGTTTTGATTTGCGTTTTTCTGATGACTAAGGATGCTGAACATTTCTTCAGAGCCATTTGATATTCCTTAGGTGAAAATTCTTTGTTTAGCTCGGTACTCCATTTTTTAATAGGGTTATTTGGTTCTCTGGAGTCTAACTTCTTGAGTTCTTTGTATATATTGGATATTAGCACTCTGTTGGATGTAGGGTTGGTAAAGATCTTTTCCTAATTTGTTGGTTGCCATTTTGTCTTATTGAAACTTTATAATTTTATGAGGTCCCATTTGTCAATTCTTGATCTTAGAACATAAGCTATTGGTGTTCTTTTCAGGAAATTTTCCCCTGTGCCCATGCGCTCAAGACTTTCCCCCAGTTTCTTTTCTATTAGTTTCAGTGTGTCTGGTTTAATTTGGAGGTCCTTGATTCACTTGAACTTGAGCTTAGTACAAGGAGATAAAAATGGATTGATTTGCATTCTTCTGCATGCTAGCCACCAGTTGAACCAGCACCATTTGTTAAAAAGGCTCTTTTTTCCACTGGATGGCTTTAACTTCTTTGTCAAAGATCAAATGACCATAGGTAAATGGGTTTATTTCTGGGTCTTCAATTCTGTTCCACTTATCTACTTGCCTGTCACTGTACCAATACCATGCAGTTTTTAACACTATTTCTCTATAGTACTGCTTGAGGTCTGGGATACTGATTCTCCCAGAAGTTCTTTTACTGTTGAGAATAGTTTTAGCTATCCTGGGTTTTTTGTTATTCCAGATGAATTTGAGAATTGCTCTTTCTAACTCTATGAAGAATTGCCAGAAGCTGGAAAGAACCCAGATGTCCCTCAATGGAGGAATGGATACAGAAAATGTGGTATATTTACAAAATGGAATACTACTCAGCTATTAAAAACAATGAATTCATGAAATTCTTAGGCAAATGGATGGAACTGGAAAATATCATCCTGAGTGAGGTAACCCAATCACAAAAGAACACACACTCACTGATAAGTGGATATTAGCCCAGAAGCTTGGAATACCCAAGACACATTTCACATATCAAATGATGCCCAAGAAGGAGGAAGAACAAAGTATGGATACTCTGGTCCTTCTTAGAAGGGGGAACAAAATACCCACAGAAGGAGATACAGAGACAAAGTGTGGAGCAGAGTCTGAGAGAAAGACCATTCAGAGATTATCCCACCTAGGGATCCATCCCATATACAGTTACAAAACCCAGACACTATTATCGATGTCCACAAGTACTTGCTGACTGAGCCAGATATAGCTGTGACCTGGGAGGCTCCGCTAGTGCATGACAAATACTGAGGGGGACACTCTCAGCCAACCTTTGAACTGAGCACAGGGTCCCCCTAGGAGCTAGAGAAAGGACCCAAGGAGCTGAAGGGGTTTGCAGCATCATAGGAGGAACAACAATATGAGTCACCCTGTACTCCCAGAGCTCCCAGGGACAAAACCAAAGAGTACACATGGTGTTACCCACGGTGCCAGACACATAGGCAGCAGAGAATGGCCTTGTTAGACACCAAAGGGAGGAGAGGCCCTTGGTCCTGGAAAGGCTCGAGGCTGCAGAGTAGAGGAATACCAGGACAGGGAAGTGGGGGAGGGTTGATTGGGGAACAGGGGGAGGGGAGATGGCTTATGGATTTTTTTTGGGAGGGGGGAGCAGGAAAAGGGAAATCATTTGAAATGTAAATAATGAATATGTCTATTAAAAAAAAAAGAGTTGCCTTGGTCGTGGTATCCCTTTACAGCAATAAAACCCTACATGAGACAGTCTTTCCACCTCAAAAAATCCAGATTAAAGGTGAGTCTTCCCATCTCAAATGATTTAATTAAGAAAGTCTTTCACAAGATCTTTACGCCCCTGGGCAGTGGTGGCACATGCCTTTAATCCCAGCACTTGGGAGGCAGAGGCAGGCAGATCTCTGAGTTCGAGGCCAGCCTGGTCTAAAGAGTGAGTTCCAGAACAGCCAGGGCTACACAGAGAAACCCTGTCTTGAAAAACCAAAAAAAAAAAAAAGAATCTTTACTAATCCTTCATCCGATAGAGGGCTAATATCCAATGTATAAAGAACTCAAGAAGTTAGTCTCCAGAGAGTCAAATAACCCTACTAAAAAATGGGGCACAGAGCTAAACAGGGAATTCTCAAAAGAGGAAACTCAAATGGCTCTAAAGCACCTAAAGAAATGTTCAGCATCCTTAGTTATCAGGGAAATGCAAATCAAAACAACACTGAGGTTACACCTTATACTGGTCAGAACAGCTAAGATGAAAAACTCAGGTGACAGCAGATGCTGGAGAGGATGTGGGGAAAGAGGAACACTTCTCCATTGTTGGTGGGATTGTCAGCTGGTACAACCACTCTGGAAATCAGTTTGGCGATTCCTCAGAAAATTAGACATAGTACTACCTGAGGACCCAGCTATACCACTCCTGGGCATGTACCCAGAAGATGCTCCTACATGTAATAAGGACTCATGCTCCACTATGTTCATAGCTGCCTTATTTATAATAGCCAGAAGCTGGAAAAAACCCAGATGTCCTTCAACAGAGGAATGGATACAGAAACTGTGGTATATATACACAATGGAGTACTATTCAGCTATTAAAAACAATGAATTCATGAAATTCTTAGGCAAATGGATGGAACTAGAAAGTGTCATACTGAGCGAGGTAACCCAATCACAAAAGAACACACATGGTATGCACTCACTGATAAGTGGATGTTAGCCCAAAAGCTCAAAATAAATGTTACAATTCACCCAGCACAGGAAGCTCATGAAGAAGGAGGACTTAAGTGAGGGTGCTTTGATTCCTCTGAGAAAAGGAACAAAATACTCACAGGAGCAATAAAGGAAACAAAGTGTGGAGCAGAGACTGAAGTAAAGGCCACCCAGAGACTGCCCTACCTGGGGATTCATCCTATAAACAGTCACCAAACCCTGACAGTTCTATGGAGGACAAGAAGCGCATACCAAAAGGAACATGCCATGGTTGTCTCCGGAGGGGCCCTGTCAGAGCCTTATACATACAGAGGCAGATGCTAGCAGTCAACCATTGGACTAGGCATGGGGTCCCCAACGGAGGAGTTGGAGGGAGGTCCAGAGGAGCAGAAGGGAAGTCTCACAGGAGAAACAATGATGTCGGCCACCCAGATGCCCCAGGACTCCCAGGGACTAAACCATCAACAAAGAGGTATGCATGGTTCCAGCCAAAAATGTGGCAGAGGACTGCCTTGTCGGGCATCAGTGGGAGGAGTGGTCCTTGGTCAGGTGAAGGCTCAATAGATGCCCCAACAAGGGGAAATTGAGGTGGGGGAGGTGGGAGTGGGTCTGGTGGAGGAGCATATACTTGGAGGCAGGGGGAGGAGGAGAGGTTGGGGGTTTTGGGGAGGGGAGAAACCGGGAAAGGTTTTACCATTTGAAATGTAAATGAAGATTGTATTCAATAAAAAAAAAAACAAAGGAGAAAGAAAGAAAGAAAGAAAAAAGAAAATCTTTCACAGATATACCAGCCACTTGGGTTTTGGTTAATTCCAGACATAGTCAAGAATAGCCATCACAGAAGAGAAGAGGGAGAGAAATGGGAGAGGAGAAGAGGGGAAGAGAAGGAGCAGAGCTAAGGAAAACTGAGTCCGAAAGTCTTGTCAAACAAAAGGTCTGCCCTAAGTAACCCTAGCGTAGATTCAGAAACCCAAGAACCACCAGTGTTTCTTGTGATCTATCAACCCCAGGCGCCATCCTCATTAGCAGGACTCCTGTAGGAGGGGAATGGGTGAGGGACATGGGGGTTGCGGTGTGGGGCGGGGGAAATACAAAAGAAAGCATCTCACCTTCCTAGGTATAAGGTAATAACAGTTTTTTGGACCTGCACCAGTCACCAGAAGCTAAGGTCAGGTCTAGCCTCGCTGGATACCATTCCCTGACTTCTCTCTACACTGGTTTCTCTTCCACCCTTTCAGGTGTGGGGAGAAGGGGAATCTGTACAGATGCAACAGGATGAGCACTCTCAGCCTCTCACAAATATTCAAAGCTTTTGATATCAGCAAAGTATGAACTAGTGTGCCAAATTAAATACTGACAAGAAATCTCTGACAGGGCTGGGGACAACCACAGCACACCCTGCCTGCTGATTCTGTCATTAGTTGCTGGAACTTTTGACACATGGAGTCCCAAGGCCACCTGTACTACAAAAGGCAAACTAGTGACTCACTGGAATTAAATTAGTAAGTGAGAGTTTGAGCAAGAACATACTACAGGTAACTGAACTTCTAAACAATTATCTTTCCACAGTAGTTAATTCATTTACTTATTCAACCTGAACAAATGTATGCTATATTCTATGTTGGACTCTATGATCTGGAAAAATTATTTCTGATTTTGTAAAAAAATTGTACCTTTTATTTCAACATAAATAAAACGCAATATGGTGTTTCAGATGCCAGGGTCAAAGCATATGAGAAAACACTGGTACTCTCTGAGAATTTCAGAAAAGGCTCAGTACCAGATGTGACTTTAAAGACAAGCAAGGGTATATACCACCAGGAGAGAGCTAGGCTCCCAGAAATGCTGGCACACCCGTGAGCACAAGTAAGACCACTACTTCTGCTCCAAGGGACCCAACCAGAGACCTCAGGAAACAGGAAGCAAGGAGCACCCTGGGACAGGAAACTTCCGGTTTCCTTCTGTACCTAGGGCTGATTCTGTGACACAATTCTCCTTATACAAATACCGCCGGGATAGAGTTGGTCTCCCAGGAGTGCTGGCATATCTGTGAGCACAGGTAACACCACCACTTCTGCTCAAATTCCTGGCCCAAGAAGGACCATCCCAGAATCACCAGGACACAGGAACCAAGGAATAACCGGGGACAGGATCCTTCAGGTTTCTGTCTGCATCCCGGAGCTGACCCTGTGCCACAGCTCTCCATAACCAAATTCCTCCAGGAGAGAATTGGTCTCCTAGGAGTACTGATACACAGACTTGCAGGAGGGACAAGCTACAGTCAGAAACAGCAAGACCAGCTAACACCAGAGTTATCCAGATGGCAAGAGGCAAGGACAACAACATAAACAATAGAAACCAAGACTATTTGGTATCATCAGAACCCAGTTCTCACTCCACAGCAAGCCCTGGATACCCCAACACACCAGAAAAGCAAGACTCTGATTTAAAGTCACATCTCATGATGATGATAGAGGACATTAAGAAGAAAATAAAGAACTCCCTTAAAGAAATACAGGAGAAAACAGGTAAACAGCTAGAAGTCCTTAAAGAGGAAACACAAAAATCCCTTAAAGAATTACAGGAAAACAAAACCAAACAGGTGAAGGAACTGAACAAAACCATTCAGGATCAGAAAATGGAAATAGAAACAATAAAGAAATCACAAAGTGAGACTACTCTGGAGATTGGAAACCCAGCAAAGAGATCAGGAGTCTTAGACACAAGCATAACCAACAGAATACAAGAATAGAAGAAAGAATCTCAAGTGCAGAAGATACCATAGAAAACATTGACACAACAGTCAAAGAAAATGCAAAATGCAAAAGCTCCTAACCCAAAATGTCCAGGAAATCCAGGGCACAATGAGAAGATCAAACCCAAGGATTATAGGTATAGATGAGAGTGAAGATTCCCAACTTAAAGGGCCAGTAAATATCTTCAACAAAATTATAGAAGAAAACTTCCCTAACCTAAAGAAAGAGATGTCCATAAAGACACAAAAAGCCTACAGAACTCCAAATAGATTGGATCAGAAAAGAAATTCATCCTGTCACATAATAGTCAAAACAAATGCACAAATCAAAGAAAGAATCTTAAAAGCAGTAAGGGAAAAAGTCAAGTAACTTATAAAGGCAGACCTATCAGAATTACACCAGACTTCTCACAGAGACTATGAAAGCTAGAAGATAGTGAGCGGATGCCCCAGCGTGGGGAAATCAAGGCGGGGTAGGTGGAAGTGGGTTGGGAAAAGGGGCATCTTCTTGGAGGGGATGGGAGGATGGGTTGGAGATTTTCTAGGAGGGGAGGAAACCGGGAAAGGGTATAACATTTGAAATGTAAATGAAGAATATACTCAATAAAAAAGAAAGAAACCCGACAAAGCGGCAACCAACTAACTGGGAAATGATCTTTACCAACCTTACATCCGACAGAGGGCCAATATCCAATATATACCAAGAACTCAAGGAGTTAAACTCCAGAGAGGCCAGCAACCCTATTAAAAAATGGGGTACAGAGCTAAACAAAGAGTTCTCACCTGAAGAATATCTAATGGCTGAGAAACACCTAAAGAGATGTTCATCATCCTTAGTCATTAGGGAAATGCAAATCAAAACAACCCTGAGATTCCATCTCACACCAGTCAGAATGGCTAAGATCAAAAACACAGGAGACAGCAGTTGTTGGCGAGGATGTGGAGAAAGAGGAACACTCCTCCACTGCTGGTGGAATTGCAAGCTGGTACAACCACTCTGGAAAGCAGTCTGGCGGTTCCTCAGAAAACTGGGCATGACACTCCCGGAGGATCCGGCTATACCACTCCTGGGCATATACCCAGAGACTTTACCTGCATGCAATAAGGACACATGCTCCGCTATGTTCATAGCAGCCTTATTTATAATAGCCAGAAGCTGGAAAGAACCCAGATGTCCCTCAACGGAGGAGTGGATTCAGAAGATGTGGTATATCTACACAATGGAATACTACTCTGCAATTAAAAACAATGAATTCACGAAATTCCTAGGCAAATGGTCAGAACTTGAAAATATCATCCTTAGTGAGGTAACCCAATCACAAAAGAACACACATGGTATGCAGTCACTGATAAGGGAATATTAACCCAGAATCTTGGAATACCCTAGACACAATTCGCATATCAATAGATTTCTAAGAAGATGGAAGGAGAGACCCCTGTTCCTGGAAAGACTGGATGTAGGGGAACGCCAGGACAGAGAAATGAGAGGGGGTTGAATGGAGAAAAGAGGGAGGGAAGGGGGCTTATGGGACTTTCGGGGAGGGAGGAAACAGGAAAGGGGAAATGATTTGGAATGTAAATAAAAAAAACTTAGAAAATAAAAAAAAACAAATAAACAAACAAATAAATCATATTAAGGCAGGTACTCAACATAGATGGAGGGACACCCACAAGGCCCCACCCCTAACTGATAGCCATTTGCATTGTATAGCTGCTGGAGGAGGAAGAGGCAGGTTTCTTCCAGAGTGTGACTTCTCCTGGGTACTCATGCTCTCATGGCTGGTCCTATACCAACGTGCATACAAGCAGCAGTAGCCTCAGTGAGTTATCAAGAGGGAAAAAGAGATATAAAGTTGGGAGGGTGTAGTGCTTTGAAGGAAAATGGCCCCCAAACCCCCTAGGGAGTGAGACTATTAGTAGGTGTGGCTTTGTTGTGTGCCTGTGAAGGTGGCCTTTAAGGTCTCAGATACCCAAACCATGATCAGCGTGGTTGTCCCTTCCTGCTGCCTGTGGATCCAGATAAAGAACTCTCAGCTATCTTTGCAGCGCCATGTCTGCCTGTGTGCTGCCATGCTTCCCACCATGGTGACAACAGACTAGACCTGTGAACTGTAAACCAGCATCATTAAACATTTTCCTCATTAAGAGCTGCTGTGATCTTGGTGTCTTTTCACAGCAATAGACACCCAAACTAAGACAGAGGGAGATGTGGGAGTGTCTTTGAGGGATTGCAGGGGGAAGATGGGGTTAATATAGTCAGAATACGTTGTATACATGTATGAAATTCTCAAATAGATTAGTAATTTTAATTAAGAATAAATAAAAATGAACAAGGCAAAGGCCACTACCCCAGTCTGCCAAAAAAAAGGAAAAATCAATTATCTCATGACAGAAAAGACACAGCTGGCACAAGGAAACACAAGTAAAAGCGCCATGCGATGCCAAGTTCACCTACCAGAGGTTAACCTTTCATGCTTTTATTAACATATATATATGTTAATAAAATATATATACATATATAATGTATATAATTGTTTTATATTGACATTTTAGGCATGTATATAATGTATTTTTATATGTGCAAGTGTGTTATTGTGCACGTGTGTATGAGGGTACACCTAGGTGACAGCATGTGTATAAGCCAGAGGTCAGTCTACATTAGTTTTTGGAGAGAAGGTCTTCTAGTCTACATTAGGTTTTGTAGAGAAGGTATCCTACTGGGACCTGGGGCTCACTAAGTAGGCAGACTAGCCAGACCCAGGACACTCTCTCTCTCTCTCTCTCTCTCTCTCTCTCTCTCTCTCTCTCTCTCTCTCTCTCTCTCTCTTCCTCCCTCTCCCTCCATCCTTTCCTGGCCTTTCCTGGCCTTTGATATGTATGCTGAAGGTCAAACTCAGGTCTTCATGCTTTCATGGCAAGAGTTTTCATGTCTTTTTTAATTTAATGTAATGTTTTGGTGACTAAGTAGTTTAATTAGGGTTAGGTACAGGAGGGAGCATGTACAACTTACCAGTGGCTACATCCCTTCCTTCCCCAGCAGCCGTTAACCGCCTATAGGTCCTCATGATGCCCTTCCTGCTAATAACCTTTAACTGCCTATAAGTCTTTAGGAAGGGTCAGACCCTTGTGAGTCCTTCCCCTGTCTGTAACTGAAGGGAGATGGGCCTGATCTTGTTCAGTTCTAAGCAGGTAATCATAGCTTCTGAGAGTTCAAAAGTGTAATGACTGCACCATGACCAGAAAGTAGCATTCCACAACATGCCTCCCTCTGCCTTGGTCCTTGCTGAGCCTTGCAGGGGATGCTGTATACCAAAGAGCTGAGCAGCCCACAGTCACTTATTCTGAGCACACTGACCAGTGAGTCTCTGTGCAGTAACTACCGCTCACTACCAAAAGCTTCTCCAACCACTGATGACAGCACTGTCCTGTGTATACAAACATTAATGTTTAAAAGGCAATTTGATGGCATAGTACGTCCAAATAACAGAAGTAACACCCCAATTAAGCTCTATAACATCCAACCACAGGCTTTTCACTGGGTTTCTAGTGCCAGATGTGAATTCATGCCTGTGGAGTGGGCCTAAAATTCAATGCAAAAGCAGTTCGGTTTTCCCATAAATAACAGTCACACAACTATTGTACCGATAGGCATATGTTGCCTGGAAGGTGGGTAGTCTGGCATGCAGAAGCCACAGCTGAGCCAGACTGTGGATGACAATTCTCTCCCAGAAGCCTGCGCGACCGCTTCTAGCACTGTCAAAGATAACCAGCAGGAAGGAAGCTTTCAGCTCGATCCCAGCTTTATTCTGTACTCTAAACCCAAAGATTGTGGCTCCACCAAGAGGGTCTTAGCATCTAGTGCTGGTGAGCAGCCAACAGTGGCCTGTATTGCTAGGGGGACCTTGATGGCTTCCCTAGCCAAGTAGTCTATAAAATGGTTTCTCTCTCTCTCTCTCTCTCTCTCTCTCTCTCTCTCTCTCTCTCTCTCTCTCTCTCTTTCTCCTGAGACAAGGTTTCTCTGTGTAACCCTGGTTGTCCTGGAACTCGTGTAGACCATGCTGGCCTTGAACTTGATCAACCTGCCTCTTCTCTTGAATGCCCTGATTAAAGGCAAACACTCTTGGCTAGTTAATATTTTTAATATTTTTTAATACTGATGGAAATGTAGAGCAAATTAAGCTGTTCTATATTACTAGAGGGGAATGCAAAATTCTAGTATGCTTTGGGAAAAAACAGTTAACAATTTCTTATGAAAAGTAGGTTGGTACAAAAGTCTTGCATAAATATTTATGGCCACTTTATTTATGATTTCCTCAAACTGGAAACAACTCAATTGTTATGTTGATGAATAAATAATGTATGTATGTCCACACAAAGGAATACTACGCTGTGATAAGTAAAAATGAGCTACCCAACAACATTGCTGATTGGACATACATACTATATGTGACAGGAGACTGAGATACAAGAGAGGTGCCAAGACTTCGAGGCTATCCTGACCTCAATAGTTCCAGGCCAACCTGGGCTAAAATGGAAACCTTCATCTCAGAGAACAAAATTAAAGCTGTAGAAAAATATTGAATGGAATGAAATGGTGGCTATACTATCTGGCTTTCTCTACAGGACCAAAGCCAATATGAAATATGTGGATAAGTGTATATATGTTTATGTATATGCACACACTTGTACGAGCATTTATCTCACTGACTCACATGGTTGACCTTTGACTGTGATGAGTAGAGAGCCAGAAATCCTGGTAGCTCCTCAGTCCAAATGGCAGAAAGCCTCAGAACAAGAGGACTGAGGATTATGTTTCAAGCCATGGAGGAAAGCAAGGAAGCTCTCTCATGAGGGATTGGTTATGTGATGTGTTGAAAGGCATCCAAAGCATCCACTGCCCACAGGCAGTCACCGACAGCTCCAGATGTGTTCACTCAGCAGAGATGGTGCTTGCACATCTGGCTTCCCACTGCTGCTATTCCACCTGGGCCTGCAGCCTATCGGCTGGTGGCACTGCCCCTGTACACAGCAGGTCCTTCACCTACAGATGCTGTCTCTTGTGTATCAGCAACCTAAACACCCTGACAGACAAATGCACAAGTGTATTTTCCTACTTTAAGAGACATATCTCAGTTCAACCAAACTGACAATCAGAATTAACCATCAAGGCAGATGTGGATTAAAAAGTGACAGGGCCAGACTCAAGGGCCGTCACCGAAAATCACAGCAGGCGGTAGAATGAGGCAAGAGGACTTCAGTAAGTCTAAGGTAGCTCTGAACTACGTAGTCTAGATAGATAGATAGATAGATAGATAGATAGATAGATAGATAGATAGATAGATAGATAGATAGAAGATAAATAAATAGAGCTAGTTTTGTTACTTTTCTCACTACTATCACAAAATACATGAGAGGACCAATTTATGGTTTCTTTGGTTCAGTTTTACGGCAAAAAGATGACAGAATGGCTCTGTGGCAACAGAAGTGTGTGATGGAATTCTTCACATCAGATGGGATACTGAGAACAGAATCAGAATCAGTGCCCAACTCTGACCTTCAAAGATGCACCCTGGCGACACAGCTCTATCTGGGCCAAGTCCTTCAAGATCTACAACTTTTCAAAACAGCACTCTCAGCTGGGGGGGACAAGTGTTCAAACACATGAGCTTGCAGGAAACACTTCACGTTCAAACCATAGTACAAAGCATACAGTAATCTATAGCTGTTTTTACAAACTGTCTTAGAGTTACTATTACTCTGATGAAGCATTGTGACTAAAGGAAATTGGGGAAAAAGAATTTATTTGGCTTACACCTCCATAGCACTCTTTGCTCTTGCAGGGAGTCAGGGAAAGAACCTGGAGACAGGAACTGATGCAGAGGCCATGGAGGAGTGCTGTTTATTGGCTTGCTCAGTCTGCTTTCTTATAGAACCCAGTTCCACCAGCCCAGGGGTAGCTCCATCAACAATGACTTGGCCCTCCCACATTAATCACTAATTAAGAAAATGTTCTACAGACTTGCCTGCAGCCTAATCTTGTGAAAGCATTTTTTCAACTGAGGTTCCTTCCTCTCAGATGAGTTTAGTTGGTATCAACTTGACATAAAACTACCCAGCACACAAACCAAGTCTTTTATGAACAGAGATAAGAAATGACTGCATTAATATAGGAATGAAAAGCATACACCAACATGTCAGCTGAATAATTTTTGAAGTATTAGGTGATGAGTGAGCATCATGGTTTGAATGAGAATGGTCCCCAACAAGCTCATATGTTTGTATTCTCAGACCCTAGTTGGTGGAACTGTTTGGGAAGGATTAGGCGGCGTGGCCTTGTTGGAGGAGGTATGTCACTTGGGATGGGCTTTGAAGTTTAAAAAACCCTCTCCAGACTCAATCTCTCTATGCTTCCAACTGTAGATAAGGATGTAAACTCTTAGCTACTGCTCCAGTGCCATGCCTGCCTGATACCATGCTGCCTGGTATGTTGGTCATGGACTCAACTTCTGAAACTGTAAGCAAGCCCCCAATTAAATGCTTTCTTTTATTAAGTTGCTTCATATCTCTTCATAGTAATAGTAATAGGAAAATAAATACAACAATGAATTCTAACATTATCCTTTTAATCATTTGTATTTTCTAATTCTTTTTCTTTTTTCTTTTTTTTTTTTTGTTTGTGCATTTTAAGACAGGGTCTCAGATATGTGAGGCCAGTCTTGAAGTCATCATGTAAATGTTTCTTATTTCTCCTTGTACTTCTCAAGTGCTAAACCTGTAGGTGTGTGTGCCACCACACCCAGATAAATGTGTTTTAATAAGTATCTTTCTTATACAATTTTAAAGTGGATTTTGATTGATAGTGACAGAGTTGAAAGTTCTTTGTTAGGGCTGGAGAGATGGCTCAGTGGTTAAGAGCACTGACTGCTCTTCCAGAGGTCCTGAGTTCAAATCCCAGCAACCACATGGTGGCTCACAACCATCTGTAATGGGATCTGATGCCCTCTTCTGGGGTGTCTGAAGCAGTGGTGTACATGCATATAAATCTGAAAGTTCTTTGTTTCATATTTCATTTTGTTTGGGTGCTAGAGATTAAATATAGGGCTTTATGCTTGTTAAACACATCCTCTCTTTTGAGCTATGCTTTAGCTCTCAACTGAGGGTTTTTAAAGACCTTATCAGTCACTCAGGATAAAGCCCAGATCCTAGTATACATGAAGCCCTGAGTTTGAGCCACAGCACTACACACACACACACACACACACACACACAGAGAGAGAGAGAGAGAGAGAGAGAGAGAGAGAGAGAGAGAGAGAAGAGATAAAAACATAATACAAGAAGTAGAAGGAAAAACAAACAGAGTGTATCCAGTATAATTTGTGATGGTTGATATTATACTCCAGCCCCAAGGGCAGGAAATTTAAAGCATATATCCCACAACCGAGAATGTTGCTCAGGCCCTAGCATCCACAAGGCCCGGAATTTGTTTACATTATAAAACAACAACTACAACAGAAAGAAAGGAAGAGAAAAAGCAAACACATGAGAGTATAAAAGCATGCATGAGGTAGAATATATGATGAACGATTGTCATCCTCGTAGGATCGGGGTCACCTAAGATACAAGACTCTGGGCGTGTCTGTGAAGGAGTTTCGAGGTCAGATTAACTGTGATAGGAAGACCCACTCTGAATGTGTTCTTCGGGGTTCAGCTACTTTAAAAGTTACTAGAAGGAGAATGAATCAAGGACAGAGCAGGGTTTGTTGGTGGTTTTAGAGCCTTTTCCTTTAAGAAAAAGTGAAGCCCTCGTCCCTGCGTGCAAGTGCTGACACAGCACTCCTTCAGAACAGCGCTGGAACTGACAGGGGTGGGGTAGACGGGGCTGCTTTTCATCCAGTTGATGCTTTCCAAGCCTGGTGACCCCACCCAATGCTTTTGCTCACTTTTTCCTTGGCACTCGCCCACACATTCAGGGCTTACTCATCGCAACCACTTCCTGGACACCCCTGCTCCAAACCTCTGCTTCTTCCTGGCCCTCTGGAACGTTCTCCCATCCCTTCCTCGCCTCCCAGTATTCTACCAGCCTGTCTGGATCACTTTGACACAGCCATTGCACTGCCCCAACTCGCCCCAGGGCTAACATTAGCTCCTTAGGGTTCTTCACATCTCCGGAGCACTGAGTATGGAACCTGACCGACCTTGGCATCTGACTGAGAGAACCAACGTATATTGACGAACTGGGACACTATACAATGCGCGACTTCTAGATTACCCCCCTGATACAAGCCAATTACAGAAAAGAAAGCACATTCATTCTTCCTAATACATAAATCCTCCTACCAATACTACCTAACTCCCCGTTTAAATGTAACGGAGGTAGATTTCTATATTTCTTTTTTGTTTTTCACATCAGCAGGTCTTTGTAATCAATATCTGTTTTTTAGTCCTCAGGAAAACTATCAGCTTGATTCTATTCTTGAATGCCACATGAGTACATTGTGAGGGAGGATCTGATCAGACCAAAGTTGATCATTATGATAAAGAACTATGCTTCATATAGCTGAATGACCTAGAAATCACTAACAGCAAAAGTCGTGGTGAATGTTTAAGTGTTTGTGTATACCTTGCTCCTGTAACCAATCTGCTTTTCCATAATTTTGGATCCTTTTGTGTTCCATGGCATGTTGATACCGGCTGGGTGGAAACACAAGCCTCCCAGGACATCAACATAAAGAAGAACTGATCAACTTTACTACAGAATTTACAGTTCTGAGCATGAGAGGGAGCCTGAAAGAAGCACAAAGCCTGTCTGTCTACCTCCCATGGGTGTTGGGAAGGGCCGTTGGCTTTGTGAGTCAGAGCCGTAGAGACCTTAGAGAGTCAGGGGATCGCCAGCTTTGTCGTGGTGACTGACCTCAGGGGAATGGGGACGATCTTTACTACAAATGAGTAAGAAAAGGCAAATGCAGGAGGTATATACGTAGCAGCGAAAGGAAGAGCCCATCTGTCTTAGCCCATTTTGTGTGACTATAAGTTCATATTACAGAACAGGCAAATGACAAAGAATAGAAATGTATTTCTCAGCAGTGCAGCAGTTAATGTTTGTATCTCGTGAGTGTCTTGTTGATGCATCCTCACAGGGTGCAGACACAGGCAAAGGACAAGCTCTTTATTCAGCATACAACAAAGGACGATGAACCCACCCAGCACAGACTTCTTACACAGAAGAGCTCTTCTCTAAACTCTATGACCACACATGAGGTCATAGTTTGGGGGCCCAAGTAGGCAGCTCAAACAGCCACACTCAGTTGAGAAACCTATTTTCAAACTATTTTAAACAGTAATATTTGGAAAGTGAGTTATACTCCATTTCATTTCTACTCCAACTAAAGCATATTGGCTGAGTATATAATTCATTTCTGATACTAACTATGCAGAGCAGACAGAGGGACCTTACAGGTTAAGGACCAGGTCCTCTACAAGACAGCCATCACTTCAAACATTCAGGTTCCCCCAGGACATCCTCACTTCTTACTGACTTAGTAAATCTAGAGGCTCCATAGCTTCCTTAGATCTGATCATTTGCTAGAGCATGGTATTTGCTGTAACATTTTATTTTAAAGAATGCACATAGCTGCATGAGATGCTTAATTATAAACCCACAGGAAGATTGAGGAAGGGGGATTCAAGGCCAACTTGTGTTATATAGCTGGACTCTCTCTTTCTTGTTCTCTCGCTCTCTCACTCTCTTGACCTCCCCCACTCTATAAGACCAACGAGATGGCACAGTAAATAAAGACACTTGTTGCTAAGCCTGACCTGAGTTTGATCTCTGGAATCACATGGTGAAGGGAAAACACCAATGCCAGAAGCTGTCCTCTGACCTCCACACTGGCGCCACCAAGGCATGTGTGCCCACGTACACGTACATACACTTAATACAATTTTTAAAAGAAAATGAACATGCTTAGAGCAACTGAAATCCAGAGGAGAACATGGAACAGCACCCTTTCAACACATTACTGTGGTTTCATTATGAAACTGATGACTGATTACATCAATAATGACATGATTGATTCCTACCTCTGATTTCTCTCTCGGCAGTGAAGGTGCACCAAAATCCAGGGGGACATTGGCGTCTCCAGGTAAAAATGAAGCACCTCATACCTGCAACTTTCCCAAAACAGTAAGGAGGTAGGTGTTAGCTAATACTGGCCAGAGTAGTTTAGGATTAATCCCTGTCACACACAATGAAGAGTGGTACCTCTTGTGCACCTCAGCCACACGGACCCCTCCAAGGCATGCAGGTTGCATCTGAAGTTTGTTCTAGTTAGGGTTACTATCGCTGAGATAGAACACCGTGACGAAAACAAGTTGGGGAGGAAAGGACTTATTTGGTTTACACTTTCATACACATATACATATACACATACATAAAATATATACATAAATATACATGTATACATATGTACATATATACATAAGGTATATACATGTGTATAATTTATTTTTATTTTATGTTTATTGGTTATTTTGCCTGCATGTCTGCCTGTGTGAGGGTGTCAGAAGCCCTGGAATTATAATCACTGACAGCCATGAACTATTATGTGGGCTGGGAATTGAACCAGGGTCTTCTGGAAGAACAGCCAGTACTCTTAACTGTTGAGCTGTCTCTCCAGTCTGTGTGTGTGTGTGTGTATGTGTGTGTGTGTGTGTGTGTGTGTGTGTGTGTGTGTGTGTGTGTGAGAGAGAGAGAGAGAGAGAGAGAGAGAGAGAGAGAGAGAGAGAGAGAGAGAGAGAGGGAAAATAGATATAAATACAAATAATTATATATATTATATTTTATAATTTATCTTCATCTTATGATCATTGGTGTCTTACACTTTCATCATCATCATCAAAGGAAGTCAGGACAGAAACTCAAACAGGTCAGAAACCTGCAGGCAGGAGCTGATGCAGAGGCCATGGAGGGTGCTGCTTACTGGCTTGTTCCCTATGGCTTGCTCAACCTTGCTTTTTTTTAATAGACCCCAGGTTCACCAGCCCAGAGATGAAACACCCACAATGGGCTTTGTTGTCCCCCTATCAATCACCAATTAAGAAAATGCCCTATAGACCTGCTTACAGATTGATCTTAAGGGAGGCATTTTCTCAAATGAAGCTCCCTCCATTCAGGTAACTCTTAGCTTGCGCCAAGTTGGCATAAAACTAGCCAGGATAAGATTCTATTCTACAGTGAGGAAAAGAGGGAGGAAGGGGGAAAGGGGGAGGAAGGGAGAAAGAAGGAGGAGGAATGAAGAAAAGAGAGAGAGAGAGAGAGAATGAAAGGGGTGACAGAGGAAGGAACAAAGGTGTAAAATTGTGATTGGCTTTAACGGCCTCCTAGTACTTTGCCTTTTGGCAATCCAAATAGAGAATTTGCCCATATAGTCAACTCTCACCACTTATATTTTATAGACAAATGTAAGCAGAAATTTGATGAGTTTGAGTATTTGTACTTTCGGAATTCCATTTTTAGAATGAGCTTTCATGCTGTGGAGAAGCCCAACAACCACGTGCAGGTCCCTATGAAGAACAACCTGACAGCGATGGCCAACAACCCCCAAGAACTCCCAGCAGGTACCAACGCCATATACCAGTCTTATAACCTAACTATTTCAGCACACCAGCCAACACCAAAAGACAAGAACCACATGACCAACCATGAGAATAATAAGAAACGATATTTCAAGTGGTATAAAACACCGAGTAACACAGATACAAGATTATGAGAGCAGAAGCCTAAGGAACACTTACAGAAGCTGCTTGTCTGGAGAGGTAAGAAGCTTTCCCACGGGTATCAAGAAAAGTCACATGGCCTAAATGAGACATACAGAAAGGCAAACATACAAGTATGTGTACATATGCATTTATTTCCTATAGTAATAGTATATTTAAGGAGGAATTGAAAGCCCAGAGCTAAAACCGTTATGTCTATTTTTGCTTCCTAATACAGACTTGCTGTTATGAGCCATCTGTGCCATGAACTCATTGTGCTCAGACCATCTGTAATGTTCCTGATCTAATGGTTTAAATGATGGCTCATGCCCTCATTATAAGATGTTAACATCTCAAAAAACATTTGTTGCAAATGGCAAGATACTGATCAGTCTATGTTGCATAAAGCCAACGTAAATGAATCTCCTCCTTAAGAGCAGGCAGAAATGAAACAACAAGTTCTCAGCCCCTTCTACAGACCTGGGCCTTTTACAATTCCTTACCCATTCATCCTTGTGGTAATCTCATGAGCAGGTATTTGACTCCATTTCTTTT
Organism: Tokudaia tokunoshimensis; assembly: GCA_036184795.1. Lineage (NCBI taxonomy): Eukaryota > Metazoa > Chordata > Mammalia > Rodentia > Muridae > Tokudaia > Tokudaia tokunoshimensis. The sequence continues at coordinate 121,162,341 of BTHU01000014.1, forward strand.
AGTCAAGAAATAAGACTTTCAAGGTTTATTAACTTCCTCAAGATCACATAGCTCAAAACAAAGGCAGAACCAAGATTTAAAATCCAGGCTCCCTCCTTCCAAAATCTGAAATCTCTGTGGTAGCTGCTGTTGGTTGCCTTCCCTGAAGGCTTCTTCTGTTCTTTCCTCTATGTTCAGATTCTCCCATGCTGCCAGCGGGCTACCTTCTAGAATGGGTCTTATCTACAGAGTGTTTCTTAGCAACAGGTTCAATTGACATTTGAGACTGGTCAGTTCTTTCCTCTGCAGGCACATCCCATGCCCCTTGATATATTTAGCATCCCCAAACACTGATTTAATCATTCCACCAAGCCCAGGATAAGCAAGAGGTTTAGACCAATGAGATGCACAGGAAAGTGTGCTGGGGGTTCTCTACAGGAAGCTGAGCACTCTGGTAGAGTATGCCTGAAAGAAACTGCTCCTCAGCCCTGGGGGTTTATATGTGGTAGGAAGCATAGAATTCCTCTGAGAAGTCATCACCAACCTGCAAATGAAATACTAGAAGCAAGCAGAGCCTCTCAGAAAGGCAGCTCAGATGCAGTCATCACTCACCCATCCCTGGGCATTTTTAGGTGGATGACCCAGCAATTGACCATTATTGTTGAAGCAATGAAAGTGGATAGTAGATTCCCAGTGTTGACTTTCATTATTTATTTATTTATTTACTTTTTACTTTTTCGACTTCCATTCCCCCTCACTGCCCTCCTCCTGGTCTCCCCCTCCCACAATCCCCCATCCCCCATCCCCTTCAATTGTTAACAAGGTAAATATCTTATCTGATACCATCCCTTTTATGGTCCATAAACCTGCCCTGGGTATGTAGCTCAGTTGATAAGTCACTTGCCTAGCATGCATGAATTCCTGGGCTCAGTCCCCAAAACCATATAAAGCCAGGCATGGCACACCAAAGAAGGGTCAGTTCAAGGTCATTCTTGGCTACATAGCTCATTGGATGCTAGGCTGTGCTATGAGACTGTCTCAAAAAAGTAAGGGGTGTGTGTGGCTCAAGCCCTAACATCTTTCTGCCTAGAGATCATGCTCATTTGAGTCATCGGCTTCATGGTGCAGAAAGTAGCCAGGAATTTCTGTTTAAAGCTTCTCTTATGTGCTCCGCCCAAAGGGAAAGCAACACCTACTTGCTTAACCGGCACTGCCACTCCAACACACACACACACACACACACACACACACACACACACACACACACAAAATGTAGTGATATAGTAACCGCACCTAGTCACAGTGTGACTCCATGAGATTTGTATCCGCTTGCCTTTGCTTAAATTTTTTTAATTCATCTTTACTTATGTGTGTGTGTGTGTGTGTGTGTGTGTGTGTGTGCGCTTTGTTTGCCTATATGTGTACCATATGCATGCAGTGTCTGCAGAGTCCAAAACAGGGTGTCAAATCCCCTGAAACTTGTGTGACAGATGCTTAAGAGAGACCTAATGTGACTGCTGGGAACCAATCCTGGTCCTCTGAAAGAGCAACCCGTGCTCTTAACTAATGCTCCACCTCTCTAGCCCCTTTTGCATTTTGTGAGTTTTTGTTGTTGGTGGTTTGTTTTGGTTTGTTTGTTTGGAGTCCTGGTGGTAGGCTATCCTCAAACTCTGTTTTCCTGCCTCTGCCTTCTGAGTACTGTGATTACAAACACCAACTGTACTTACCCTTCCCCAGTTTCTCTCTTCCCAGCTCTGCGTGCCCCAGCCTGGGATCTATAAATAAAAATGTTTATACTTTCAAAATCTCATAACTTTCTCAACTTTCTATTCAAATTCTCAGTTTTGGTTGTTTTGGGGGTTTGTGTGTGTCTTTGTTTGCTTCGGTAGTTACTATCAGCTTGCTAGAATCAATTGGTGAGAGTCTCAGTGAGGGAGGGGCTGATTAGATTAGGTTGGCCAATAGGCATGCCTGTGAAGGACGTTTTCAATTGGGCTAAGGAGGTGGGAAGAGTCGCCCTCAACCTGAGCAGCACCACTTTATAGGCCTAGCCTTGACTACAAGGACTAGCGCTGACATCATCAGTACTCAGCCTCTAAACTGGAGGTGCAGTGTGACCAGAGGAGTCACGTTTATGCTACTGTGACTCCTGGGTAATGGTGAACTGCAGCCTAAAACTGGGAAGTAAAACAAGCCTTTTCTCCCCTGGATTGCTTTTGTTCAGGGAAAATGAATTAAGACTTTGTTTTTGGTTTTGATTTTGTTTTTGGTGGTGGTGGTGGTGGTGGTGGTGCGTGCGTGCGTGCGTGCGTGCGCACACGCGCAGGGTGTGTGTGTGTGTGTGTGTGTGTGTGTGTGTGTGTGTGTAGGTGCGCATGCACGTGCTCAAGTTGCGCACGCGTGGGCCTTCTGTCTTAGTCATTCCCTTTTAGTCCAGGAGGACTCCTATGCATGCCATCTTGGTCCTGCCTCCTCCAGCCTCTCCCTTTGGCCAGACCTCTCTGCAGAATAGGCCACCACCCTCCCTCAGGCTAACACGGAGGAGCTTTTCTCTAAGTTCTCTACAACTGACTTCCTTCAAAGTGACAGCTTTGAAGGTGTCCTTTTCATGTTTGCACCCCTTCCAATCCCTCCTTCAACGCCATCATATCGTTGCCACCCCTGAGCTCGCTAATGAACTGCATAGCAGTGTTTACCAGTTATCTCTAAATGATAAACCTGTTGGAATTTTGGCCCTCACAGTGTCCCCGTCTTCTGTATACTAAATGTGTTAACCAGTGCCTCTTCCAAAAACTATTTTTTTTCAAGTTGCTTATCTGAATTTCTGAGATATCCTGATTAGAGAGAGACAGAGCAGCCAAATCTCCCAAACAACCCAGTTTCTGCAATAGTTATAAGGAAGTTCTCACTATTGTAATCCTGATACAAAAAGTAACCTGAAATGGTAGGCAGTTGCTTTCTCTTTTTCTTTTTCTTTTTCTTTTTTTCTGTTTTAATCTCTGTAAAGAAATAGCTAAAATGGACACTTGACTTTGGCAGGAATAGGCTACTGTTTTTACTTGTTTCCTAGCTGAGGATGGCCTTGAACTTGGACTCTCTTGCCATTACCTCCCAAGGGCTGGGATGACACGCATGGGCCACCACGCCCAGATCAAGCTCTGTAAAACCACCCCTTCTGTTTCCTCACTAGAAGGCTGCATGTAAAACGGAATAACATGTTACTTAATTCTGCAATCAAAAATAAAGCCAATCACTATCTTTTAGCTAACCCGGCAGAATTTTGTCCTTTAACAATAGGTTCTACCTTATGAGTCTGTGGACCACATGGACGGTGATGGGGGTATTTTAGGTTTTAGCCCTAACTGAAGTTCAACTGTGGAGGTTAACATAGAAGTCATCAGAGTCCCTTATGCAATGATTTTAGTAAATTTAAAAAAGGAAAAAAAAAAAGTAAAGCCTGATCTTTGGTACCTATCTATCATCCCAGAGGGAAGCTGTGTGGACGGAGTTCAAGGTCAGCCTCAGCTACTCAGTTTGAGACAAGTTTGGGCAACATGAAACTGACCTCAAAAACCCAAAGCAAAACAACAAAAGAAATGAAGCAGGAGGGTTAAGCAGAAAGGCTGCCTACTCGGGTTGTTTGTAGTGACTCACAAGACTACGAAAAACTACAACAACAAACAAAAGCCACAGGCTTGTATGGAGGCTGAGGAAACCTTGTAGGAAAAGGAATTCTGAAAAAACATATCTTCCCAGCAACTGTCTGTTCAACCTTCCGACCAACACCACCCTTGTTACTGATCACATGACCAAAGGTTATTGTTTCAAAATATCTGATGTATGCGTCCTCATTTTTACCTTTAAAAACCTCCCTTGGGAGTGGGTAAAGCTCAATGGTACAGCACTTGCCTACTGTATGCAACGCCCTGGGGTGGATCCCTAGAAGGGAAAGGAGAGAGAAGGGTAAGGATTCTAAGAAGCAATACCTAGGTTACACTGATAAGATTTGCATCTGGGATGTTTTGTTAATTTCAATATAATCTGCTTAGGATTCCTCACGTTTTATTTTGCATATCAGTTGCTTTGATAAGGCAGCCCGAAGCTTTATCAGGTTGCTAAAGAGTCTGTTGTTACAAAGGAAGAAATAACCCTAGCACTCAGGTGATAGAACCAAGAGGATCAGGAATTCAAGGTCAGCCTAGACTAAGTATAATGGGACAGGAGGAGGAATGTAGAGAGAATCTCTTGTACTGTATGGAAGCATCACCTATTAATAAAAATTCTGTTACCAGGAAGTCGGGAGGTGGGAGGTCTGGCTCAGAGAGAGGAATTCTGGGATAGAGTCACACACAGGCAGACCCTAAGGAGGAGATGCATGAAAACTGAGCAGAGGTAACTGCCAGGTGACTGACTTAGAGAGAATAAATGCGTTATGAGTCATGAGCTGGTGGAGGAACATGCCTAGCTATATGGCCTAGGTGTTTGTAAATATATTTGAGTCTCAGAGTCATTATTCTGGGAGCTTGGGGCCAGGAGGGAAAGCACTGCATACAGAAAACACACTATAACAGGGGAAGAAAGGGGAAAGAAAGGAAAGAAGAAAGAAAAAAGAAGGAAGAGAACATGAGAGAAAGTAAAAAAGATATGGTTTCATGTTTCTTTGTGGTGATTTGAACCCAGAGCCATGAGAATGCTTAGCCTGTGTTCTACCATTAACCTACACCAAATCCTGCTGCCTAATTAAAGAAGATCGGGCTGAAGAGATGGCTTAGAAGTTAAGGCCATATATTGCTCTTTCAGAAGACTCAGGATCACTTCCTAACTCCCACCTGATGATTCTATAGTAATCCAGTGCCTTTTCCTGACCTCCGTGGGCCTGACGCACACACGTGGTAAACATCCATACATTCAGACAAAATACCCATACACAAAATAAATGCATCTTTTTAAGATTTTAAAGAGAAAATACCTTATATTGTTTCTCAGTTTAGTCATTTGCTTTGAGAAACACCTTGCCAGATAGCCCAGGCTTGACCTCTCCATCCTCCTGTTCCAGCATGATAATCAATGCAGTTATCAGCTTGCACCACCACACCTACCCTCTGCAGTCCAATTTTGAACCACGTCCTCTCCTACTTGGGGCTTCAAGGAAATCTGCAACGAACAATATAGCCTTTGGATTTTGTTTCATTTATTTATTTGGTCGGAGTGTGTGTGTGTGTGTGTGTGTGTGTGTGTGTGTGTGTGTCAGAAAACAACTTACTGGAATCAGTTTTCTTCACCAAGAGAATCTGGGCAGTTGAATTAAGGTGGTCAGACTTAGCCACAGGCCCTTTACCTACTGTGCTAGTTCACCATCCCTAGTCATTGAATTTTATAATGAGGGATTATTTATTAACTTGTCAGTACGCTTGTTCTCTGACCATTAGTCTTAAAAGCCAACAGACGGAAATTCCAAACACACATGACATACACTGAGAGGTCCCACCACAGAGGCTTTAGACATTAACCTTGTGACTTTGAAGCTATTTCTATTGTTCAGGTTAAGAAACTGAGGCACAGGTGGTTTCCATTGTGTGGCTAAGTCATATAGTCAGTAATTAATGAAACTGGGTCCTTTACAGACTGTAAAACTAAAAATCCAGACTGGCGCCCATGCCAGAATTTTGCATTTTCTTTGACTGTTGAGTCGATGCTTTCTATGGAATCTTCAGCACCTGAGATTCTTTCTTCCATCTCTTGTATTCTATTGTTGATGTTTGCATCTATGACTCCTGATTTCTTCCCAAGGTTTTCTATCTCCAAAGTTGTCTCCCTTTGTGATTTCTTAGTTGTTTCTACTTCCTTTTTTAGTTCCTGGATGGATTTGCTGAGATCCTTCACTTGTTTGTTTGTATTTTCCTGTATTTCTTTAAGGTATTTTTGCATTGCCTCTTTCAGGATTTCTTCCTGATGACCCACGTTCTCCTGCATTTCTCTGAGTGATTTTTGTGTTTCCTCCTCATGGGAATCCATCTGTTGATCCATCGTCTCCTGCATTTCTTTAAGCAGTTCTCGTGTTTCCTTTGTAAGGGCATCTAACCGTTGATTCTGGCACACTGGTTACTGCAGATCAGCCCAGCACCTGGGAGCAGGTTACACACAAGCTGCCTGAGACCGAAGCGATATTATGCCTGTCTGTCTCTGAGCCTGGAGGTCCCAACTACTTGGACACTGGAGCAAAGATAGCGGAGGGCACTCTCCGTGGCGCCGCTCACCCTGTAGACGCGACGGCCCGCCGATCTGGCACCCAGACGACCACAGCGCTGACCCGACCACAGCGCTGACCCGTTCTCGGGCACAGACGGAAGCCCCAACAGGCCGTGTCCCAAGTGATGTTATATTGGGGATAGGGAGCTTGGGGTACCTGTCTCTTCAGCGCAGTCTGCGGGAACAGAGGTCGCGGAAGGAAAGCTGGTAGGCTCCCGCCCAGTGCGGGGTCCCTCTGCCAGGCAGAAGTCCCACAGCAGAGCTGGCGCGCTGGTCACTGCAGATCAACCCCGCACCTGGGAGCCGCACACACACAAGCCGCCCGAGACCCAAGCGACATTATGCCTGTCTGTCTCAGAACCTGGCTGTCCCAACCTCCCAGTCACTGGAGCAAAGATGGATCAACATTTTCATTCTTATCTTTACTCTTCCCTCCCTCCCTCCCTCCCCCTCCCTCCCTCCCTCCCTCCCTCCCCCCTCCCTCCCTTCCTTCCTTTCTTCCTTCCTCTTTTCTCCCATTTTCTTCCTTCCCTCCCTTAGGGTTTTCTTTGAAATACGGTATCTCAAGTTGGCAGACTTGCCTTGTGCTATGGCTTGCTTAGCCTTGACCTTAAATTCATTTTCCTTTTCCCTCCATCTTCAAAATGCTTGGGTTACAGGCACTTCTCACCATGCTCAGTGAAGGGTGCAGACTTTTTCAAAGACTCAACTGATTAGGTTTGGCTCACTCAAGATAATTTACTTAATCTAAGGTCAACTGATTAGGAAAGTACTTACAGTTTAGAACAGCACCTTATTTGGTATTTGAACAGTGAAAATAACAGGAAATGGAACCCATCATGTACAGATGTGATTATATCCTGGTATAGATGGTATGGATGGGGATTTGGTACCAGGACCCTCAGAGATACCCAAAATCATACAGGTGCTCAAATCTTGTTTATAAAACAGCATAGAATTTGCATATAGCCTATGCACATCTTTGAACTGGGTATTTCTGGTTTCATTGGAGACTCAGTTGTGTCATGTGATATTTTTCTGGAAGCTGCCTGGTGAAAGGGAATGTGATGTTTTGCTGGAGGGGATGCTGGAGAGGACATGTGATGTTTGGAGAGAGTATAAGTATAACCCAACAGACAGAGTATGACTTTCTGGCATTGGGTTGTCTTTCTTTCTTCTCTGATCTTCCTTTGTCATGACTTCGTAGAGAGAAACTCACCAAGAACTTTTGGTAATGTTGCTACTGCTTCTTGCTGCTTCAGTGGACTTCAGACTATTGGCACAGCCTTGCAGTTTCTTCTGGATCTAGCCATTGCTGCTGATTCATGTTTGGTGTTTTGCTAGTGGGTTGAACTTCTGACTACGAAGATGAAGATTGGAATTGCTCCAAAGATCTACTTCTAAACAGGTTCACGTCCCCCTTGTCCTGTTAGCCATCTTCCTCCCTTACCTCTGATTGATAGTGGGTTAGAAGGGAGGTTGAAGTGTTAAGAACCCTTTTTAAAGTAGCTTTTGAAAAATCTAAGCCTACATATCTTCCTGTCTACTTTATATCAATTTTAATACTTATCATTTTTCTACATAAATAGTTGCCATATGCAACTATTTTGAATAAGAATGGTGTCTATAAGCTCATATATTTGGATAGGGAGTGGAACTCTTTGATAGGAATAGAAGGATGGCCTGTTGGAAGAAGTGTGTCACTAGGGTTGGGCTTTGAGGTTTCAAAAACCCATGCCAGACGTAATCTGTCTGTCTGTCTGTCTTCTTCTTCTTCTTCTTCTTCTTCTTCTTCTTCTTCTTCTTCTTCTTCTTCTTCTTCCTCTCTCTCTCTCTCTCTCTCTCTCTCTCTCTTTGTCTGTCTTCAGATCAGGATATAACTCTTAGCTATTGCTCCAGCATCTTGCATGAGGACAGTAGACCAAACCTCTAAAAGTGTAAGCAAGCTCCCAATTAAACGCCTTCTTTTGTCAGTGTTGCCTTGGTTATGGTTATGCTGTCTCTTCCCAGCAATAGATCAGTGATTAAGACACAATGTTATATTATTTACAGAATAAAGACAAGAAAAAGTCTATTCATTTGATGCAGATGTAGATTTTCTTTTCTTCTACCAAATACTTTTGGTTCACAGACACTGACCCCAGGGATATGAAGGGCCAACTATGTTTATTGGTCCAGCCATAGGAGGCTGGCTGAGAGCAGGAGACATGGCTTAAACATCAGCTTACTGTTGTTAATCACCTAGGAAAGCCATAGCAGAAACTTGAGCAGAACCGTGAAGCCCAAACCAGCAGACCTCTTTTTCTTGGCCTGCTCAGCTCCCTTTCTTATACAGTTCCGATCCACCTGCCTAGGGATGGTACCACCCACAGTGGGTAGGCCCTCCTCCATCAAACAATTAAAAAAGTGCTCCACAGACATGGCTATAGCCAATCTGATGGAGGTAGTTCTTCAACTGAGGTTCCTTCTTCCTATGTGTGTCAAGTTGAGAAAAACTATGACATAGTTAAACAATATTTTATAGAGGAAGAGGCTTAAAGAAACTAAATCATAGGCTGAACAGCGGTGGCGCACGCCTTTAATCCCAGCATTTGGGAAGCAGAGGCAGGTGGATTTCTGAGTTTGAGGCCAGCCTGGTTTACAGAATGAGTTCCAGGACAGTCAGGGCTATACCAAGAAATCCTATCTCAAAAAAAAAACAAAGAAAAAAAGAAAGAAAGAAAGAAACTAAATCATTTCTCATGTTGTCACAGCTAGTGAGTGGCAGCATTCATTGCTGGATCTGTGGGTCTAATGGCAGCTAATGCTCCAACCTCCACAGACAAATTTAGAAGTTAACAGCACATAACAAATTTAGAAGTTACCAGCACATAGCAAATAGCAAAACTACACTTGTCCACCACAAGGAAATGATGTGTGCTTTATGTTCACAAAGAAGGGATCTGTTGGGTCTCTGGATGCTCATACTCAGGCTGGTTTATGTGGTATACAAGTCTCAGAAAGTTGATTTCTCTGCACACCAAGAGTGGCTTCATCCTTTAGGAACAGACTCACATGAACCTGAGTTATGAATGTAGTGGAAGGTCAAGTGTCAATGAGAAGCCACTGTCCTAGACTTCAGGATCTGTAAAATTCATGTGAAATACATGGAATATTTAAAGGCTGATTGAACAGAGCATGAGCAAGCCTCTTCTCCCGCCTCCCTTCTCCTTTCCTCTTCTCTCCTCTCCTTCCTTATCTCCCCCATCCCTTTTCCTTTCCTTTCTTTTCCTTTCCTTTCCTTTCCTTTCCTTTCCTTTCCTTTCCTTTCCCATTACCTCCCTTAGTTACTGTTCTATTGCTGTGAAGAAACGCCACATATAACCAAGGCAAATTACAGATAAAAATACATTTAACTGGGCTTGTTTATGTCTTCAGAGGTTTAGAACATTGTCATCGTGGTGGGGAGCACGGCAGCAGGCAGACAGGCATGGTGCTGGAGAAGGAGCTGAGAGCTTTACATCCCGATTCATAGACAGTAGTCATAGTGAGGGAACCTGATCTTGGTGAGAACCCTTGAAACCTCAGAGCCCATCCTCAGTGACAAGTCTCCTCCAACAAGTCCACACCTACTAATCTTCAAACAGTTCACCAACTGGGGATGAAGCATGCAATTATATGCGCCTATGGGATACAATCTCATTCAAAACATTACAACCTCCATCTTCTCTTTTTTTCTTTGCATGTAATCCATACTGACACTGAAATCACATGTGTAGCCTAGGTTACCCTTGAGCTCTGATCCCCACATTTCTTCCTTGTGAACGCTGGGTTGGCAGGCTTCCTCCAACTGTGCTCAACTCAACTGCTTTACTTTGACAAAGGCATTTCCACCATAGAAAGTCTAGGAAGCTTCCTGCCTTGAACTGGCTTACTCAACTCTCTCGCTTTATCCATCCTGACCACACTCCATTCTCTTTTGGCCTTTGAAAACACTTGTACTTTTGGCCCAATGGTTTTACTCAATACTGAATAGTTAATAGGTTAAAAAGTCTCCTGAGGGGGCTTCCGTCTGCGCCTGAGAACGGGTCAGCGCTGTGGTCGTCGGGGTGCCAGATCGGCAGGCCATCGCGTCTGCAGGGTGAGCAGCGCCACGGAGAGTGGAGAGTGCACTCCGCCATCTTTGCTCCAGTGACTGGGAAGTTGGGACAACCAGGTTCTGAGACAGACAGGCTTAATATCGCTTGGGTCTCGGGCGGCTTGTGTGTGTGCAGCTCCAAAGTGCTGGGCTGATCTGCAGTAACCAGCGTGCTAGCTCTGCTGTGGGACTTCTGCCTGGCAGAGGGACGCCCCCTCCCCCCCCAGGAGAGATCACACACCCCTGCACAGGGCAGGAGCCTACCAGCCTCCCTTTGGCGACCTCTGCTCCAGGAATCCACTAGGCTGAGCCTTTAGATGTGCAAGGCCTCCCCAATATAAGATCACTTGGGGCAAGGCACATTAGGGCTCCAAAGTCACTCAGGAGCAGGCAGGCCCCAGGAATCGGTGCCAGGGGAATCCTGGTAATCCAGGGGGGGCAGAAATAGCTTTGCAGGCTCACAGGAGGTCCAACCAACAGCCAGTGGCAGCAGGACCAACTAACACCAGAGGTATCCAGATGGCAAAAGGCAAACGTAGGACTGTTACTAACAGAAATCAAAGTAAGGTGGGACCATCCGAACCCAACTCTCCAACAGCAGCAAGTCCTGGATACCCCACCACACCCGAAAGACAAGATCTGGATTTAAAATCACTTCTCATGATCCTATTAGAGGATCACAAGAAGGACACAAATAAATCTCATAAAGAGTTACAGGAGACCATGAATCAACGGTTAGAAGCCCTTACAAAGGAAACACAAAAATCGCTTAGAGAAATGCGGGAGAACATGGATCAAAAGATGGAGGCGCACAAGGAGACAACACAAACATCGCTTAACGAGATGAATCAACGGGTAGATGCACTCACAAAGGAATCACAAAATTGGCATAAAGAAATGCAGAAGAATATGGGTCAACAGACGGATGCCCATAAGGAGGCAACACAAAAATTGCTTAAAGAAATGAATCAACAGTTAGATGCCCTTACAAAGGAAACACGAGAACTGCTTAAAGAAATGCAGAAGAATGCAAATTGACCCATCCTTATCTCCTTGCACTAAGCTCAATTCTAAGTGGATCAAAGATCTCCACATAAAACCAGACACACTGAAACTAATAGAAGGGAAACTAGGGAAGAACCTTGAACATATGGGCACAGGGGAGAATTTCCTGAACAGAACTCCAATAGCTTATACTCTAAGATCAAGAATAGACAAATGGGACCTCATTAAATTACAAAGTTTTTGCAAGGCAAAAGACACCGTCAAAAAGACAAAGCGGCAACCAACTAACTGGGAAATGATCTTTACCAACCTTACATCCGACAGAGGGCTAATATCCAAGATATACAAAGAACTCAAGAAGTTAAACTCCAGAGAGGCAAGTAACCCTATTAAAAAATGGGGTACAGAGCTCCACAAAGAGTTCTCACCTGAAGAATATCTAATGGCTGAGAAGCACCTAAAGAGATGTTCATCATCCTTAGTCATTAGGGAAATGCAAATCAAAACAACCCTGAGATTCCATCTCACACCAGTCAGGATGGCTAAGATCAAAAACACAGGAGACAGCAGTTGTTGGCGAGGATGTGGAGAAAGAGGAACACTCCTCCACTGCTGGTGGAATTGCAGGCTGGTACAACCACTCTGGAAAGCAGTCTGGCGGCTCCTCAGAAAACTGGGCATGACACTTCCGGAGGATCCGGCTATACCACTCCTGGGCATATACCCAGAGACTTTACCTGCATGCAATAAGGACACATGCTCCACTATATTCATAGCAGCCTTATTTATAATAGCCAGAAGCTGGAAAGAACCCAGATGTCCCTCAACGGAGGAATGGATTCAGAAGATGTGGTATATTTACACAATGGAATACTACTCTGCAATTAAAAACAATGAATTCACGAAATTCCTAGGCAAATGGTCAGAACTTGAAAATATCATCCTTAGTGAGGTAACCCAATCACAAAAGATCACACATGGTATGAAGTCACTGATAAGGGGATATTGACCCAGAATCTCAGAATACCCTAGACACAATCAGCATATCAATAGATTTCTAAAAAGATGGAAGGAGAGACCCCTGGTCCTGGAAAGACTGGATGTAGGGGAACGCCAGGACAGAGTAATGAGAGGGGGTTGAACGGAGAAAAGAGGGAGGGAAGGGGGCTTATGGGACTTTCGGGGAGGGAGGAAACGGGAAAGGGGAAGTGATTTGGAATGTAAATTAAAAAAATAAAATTAAATTAAATTAAAAAAAAAACAAAAAAAAAAAAAAAAAGAAATGCAGGAGACAATGGATCAACAGATGGATTCCCATGAGGAGGAAACACAAAAATCACTCAGAGAAATGCAGGAGAACGTGGGTCATACAGGAAAATACAAACAAACAAGTGAAGGATCTCAGCAAATCCATCCAGGAACTAAAAAAGGAAGTAGAAACAACTAAGAAATCACAAAGGGAGACAACTTTGGAGATAGAAAACCTTGGGAAGAAATCAGGAGTCATAGATGCAAACATCAACAATAGAATACAAGAGATGGAAGAAAGAATCTCAGGTGCTGAAGCTTCCATAGAAAGCATCGACTCAACAGTCAAAGAAAATGCAAAATGCAAAAAACGTGTAACCCAAAACATCCAGGAAATCCAGGACACAATGAGAAGACCAAACCTAAGGATTATAGGTATAGATGAGAGTGAAGATTTGCAACTTAAAGGGCCAGTAAACATCTTCAACAAAATTATGGAGGAAAACTTCCCTAACCTAAAGAGAGAGATGCCGATGAACGTACAAGAAGCCTACAGAACTCCAAACAGACTGGACCAGAACAGAAATACCTCCTGTCACATAATAATCAAAACACCGAATGTTCTAAACAAAGAAAGAATACTAAAAGCAGTAAGAGAAAAGGGCCAAGTAACATACAAAGGAAGACCTATCCGAATCACATCAGACTTCTCACCAGAGACTATGAAAGCCAGAAGATCCTGGGCAGATCTCATGCAGACACTAAGACAGCACAAATGCCAGCCTAGACTACTATACCCAGCAAAACTCTCAATCACCATAGATGGAGAGACCAAGATATTCCATGATAAAACCAAATTTTCACAATATCTTTCCACAAATCCAGCCCTGCAACGGATAATAGGTGGAAACCTCCAATACAGGGAGAGAAACAACACCCTGGAAAAAATGAGATAATAACCTTCTTGAATCAAACCCAAAAGTAGATAACCACTCAAACATAAAGATAGCGTCAAGAATGGCAGATGGCAATAATCACTATGCCTTAATCTCTCTTAATATCAATGGTCTCAATTCCCCAATTAAAAGACATAGACTAGCAGACTGGATACGTAAACAGGACCCAGCATTTTGCTGCATGCAGGAAATGCACCTCAGTGTCAAAGACAAACACTACCTCAGAGTAAAAGGCTGGAAAACAATTTTACAAGCAAATGGCCCCAAGAAACGAGGTGGAGTAGCCATCCTAATATCGGATAAAATTGATTTTCAACCTAAAGTCATCAAAAAAGACACAGAAGGACACTACATACTGATCAAGGGAAAAATCCACCATCAAGAACTCTCAATTCTGAATATCTATGCTCCAAATGCAAGGGCACCCTCATTCGTAAAAGAAACTTTACTAAAACTCAAAGCACACATCGCACCGCACACAATAATAGTGGGTGACTTCAACACCCCGCTCTCTGAAATGGATCGTTCAGGAAAGCAGAAACTAAACAGGGACACAGTGAATCTAATTGAAGCCTTGGACCAAATGGAACTAACAGATATATATAGAACATTTCATCCTAGAGCTAAAGAATACACCTTCTTCTCAGTTCCTCATGGTACCTTCTCCAAAATTGACCATATAATTGGTCACAAATCAGACCTCAACAGATACAAGAAGATAGAAATAATCCCATGCCTCCTATCAGATCACTATGGAATAAGGGTGGTCTTCAATGGCAACAAAAACAAAAGAAAACCCATGTACACATGGAGGCTGAACAATGCTCTACTCAATGATAACTTGGTCAAGGTGGAAATAAAGAAAGAAATCAAAGACTTTTTGAAAGTTAATGAAAATGAAGGCACAACATACCCTAATTTATGGCACACAATGAAAGCAGTGCTAAGAGGAAAATTCATAGCCCTGAGTGCTGCCAAAAAGAAACGGGAGACAGCATACACTAACAGCTTAATGGCACACCTGAAAGCCCTGGAACAAAAAGAAGCAAATACACCAAAGAGGAGTAGAAGGCAGGAAATCATCAAACTCAGGGCTGAAATCAATCAAGTAGAAACAAATAAAACCATACAAAGAATCAACAAAACGAGGAGTTGGTTCTTTGAGAAAATCAACAAGATAGATAAGCCCTTAGCCAGACTAACCAGAGGGCACAGAGATAGTATCCAAATTAATAAAATCAGAAACGAAAAGGGAGAGATAACAACAGAAACTGAGGAAATTCAAAAAATCATCAGATCCTACTACAAAAACCTGTATTCAACACAACTAGAAAATCTTGAGGAAATGGACAATTTCCTTGACAGATACCAAGTACCAAAATTAAATCAGGATCAAATAGACCATCTAAACCGTCCTATAAGCCCTGAAGAAATAGAAGTTGTCATTGGAAGTCTTCCAACCAAAAAAAGCACAGGTCCAGATGGTTTTAGTGCAGAATTCTATCAGACCTTCAAAGAAGACCTAACACCAATACTCTTCAAACTGTTCCACAAAATAGAAACAGAAGGAACACTACCCAACTCATTCTATGAAGCCACAATTACACTAATACCAAAAGCACACAAAGATCCGACAAAGAAAGAGAATCTCAGGCCAATCTCTCTTATGAATATCGATGCAAAAATACTCAATAAAATTCTTGCCAACCGAATCCAAGAACACATCAAAACGATCATTCACCACGATCAAGTAGGCTTCATCCCAGGGATGCAGGGATGGTTCAATATAAGGAAATCCATCAATGTAATCCACTACATAAACAATCTCAAAGAAAAAAACCACATGGTCATCTCATTAGATGCTGAGAAAGCATTTGACAAAATTCAGCGTCCTTTCATGCTAAAGGTCTTGGAAAGAGCAGGAATTCAAGGCCCATATCTAAACATAGTAAAAGCAATTTACAGCAAACTGGTAGCCAGCATCAATCTAAATGGAGAGAAACTTGAAGCAATCCCACTAAAATCAGGGACTAGACAAGGCTGCCCTCTCTCTCCATATCTTTTCAATATAGTACTTGAAGTTCTAGCTAGAGCAATTAGACAACAAAAAAAGGTCAAAGGGATACAAATTGGAAAGGAAGAAGTCAAACTATCACTATTTGCAGACAATATGATAGTATACATAAGCGACCCAAAGAACTCCACCAGAGAACTCCTACAGCTGATAAACGACTTCAGCAAAGTGGCCGGATATAAAATCAACTCAAGCAAGTCAGAAGCCTTCCTATACTCAAAGGATAAGCAGTCTGAGAAAGAAGTAAGAGAAATAATACCCTTCACGATAGCCACAAACCATATTAAGTATCTTGGCATGACTCTAACCAAACAAGTGAAAGATCTGTATGACAAGAACTTCAAGTCTCTGAAGAAAGAAATTGAAGAAGACCTCAGAAGATGGAAAAATCTGCCATGCTCATGGATTGGCAGGATTAATATAGTAAAAATGAGCATCTTACCAAAAGTAATACACAGATTCAATGCAATCCCCATCAAAATTCCAACTCAATTCTTCATAGAGTTAGAAAGAGCAATTCAAAAATTCATCTGGAATAACAGAAAACCCAGAATAGCTAAAACTATTCTCAAGAGTAAAAGAACCTCTGGGGGAATCAGTATCCCGGACCTCAAGCTGTACTACAGAGCAATAGTGTTAAAAACCGCATGGTATTGGTACAGTAACAGACATGTAGATCAATGGAACAGAATTGAAGACCCAGAAATGAATCCACACTCCTATGGTCACTTGATCTTTGACAAAGGAGCTAAAACCATCCAGTGGAAAAAAGATAGCCTTTGCAACAAATGGTGCTGGCTCAGCTGGAGGTCAACATGCAGAAGAATGCAAATTGACCCATTCTTATCTCCTTGCACTAAGCTCAATTCTAAGTGGATCAAAGATCTCCACATAAAACCAGACACACTGAAACTAATAGAAGGGAAACTAGGGAAGAACCTTGAACATATGGGCACAGGGGAGAATTTCCTGAACAGAACTCCAATAGCTTATGCTCTAAGATCAAGAATAGACAAATGGGACCTCATTAAATTACAAAGTTTTTGCAAGGCAAAAGACACTGTCAAAAAGACAAAGCGGCAACCAACTAACTGGGAAATGATCTTTACCAACCTTACATCCGACAGAGGGCTAATATCCAATATATACAAAGAACTCAAGGAGTTAAACTCCAGAGAAGCAAGTAACCCTATTAAAAAATGGGGTACAGAGCTACACAAAGAGTTCTCACCTGAAGAATATCTAATGGCTGAGAAGCACCTAAAGAGATGTTCATCATCCTTAGTCATTAGGGAAATGCAAATCAAAACAACCCTGAGATTCCATCTCACACCAGTCAGGATGGCTAAGATCAAAAACACAGGAGACAGCAGTTGTTGGCGAGGATGTGGAGAAAGAGGAACACTCCTCCACTGCTGGTGGAATTGCAGGCTGGTACAACCACTCTGGAAAGCAGTCTGGCGGTTCCTCAGAAAACTGGGCATGACACTCCCGGAGGATCCGGCTATACCACTCCTGGGCATATACCCAGAGGCTTTACCTGCATGCAATAAGGACACATGCTCCACTATGTTCATAGCAGCCTTATTTATAATAGCCAGAAGATGGAAAGAACCCAGATGTCCCTCAACGGAGGAATGGATTCAGAAGATGTGGTATATCTACACAATGGAATACTACTCTGCAATTAAAAACAATGAATTCACGAAATTCCTAGGCAAATGGTCAGATCTTGAAAATATCATCCTTAGTGAGGTAACCCAATCACAAAAGAACACACATGGTATGCAGTCACTGATAAGGGGATATTGACCCAGAATCTCGGAATACCCTAGACACGATCCGCATATCAACAGATTTCTAAGAAGATGGAAGGAGAGACCCCTGTTCCTGGAAAGACTGGATGTAGGGGAAAGCCAGGACAGAGAAACGAGAGGGGGTTGAATGGAGAAAAGAGGGAGGGAAGGGGGCTTATGGGACTTTCGGGGAGGGAGGAAACGGGAAAGGGGAAGTGATTTGGAATGTAAATTAAAAAAATAAAATAAAATAATAAAAAAAAAGAATGAAAATGTTAGGGCACGTACTTATAGTGATAGGTTACCACCTAATGAGGTGTTATGTGAACCAGCTCATGGGGTCAGAGTTTCTGGAAATCATTTATATACTGAATGACTTAGAATAAGTCCAACTCTACATACAGCGGCTGAGTAAATATAATTTTATGGATTTAAATGTATCCCCAACTCAACCTTTCCTTGGTATAAATAAAAACCTGTACACATGAACACGTGAGGAGTGACAGATGTTAGAATGGGGCTGGCAAGCTGGCTCATCAGATAAAGGCACTTGCTGCCAAGTCCTATGATCTGAGTTTAAGTCCTAGATCCTGTGGCATATGCATATTCCACATATAACCCATCAATAGCAGAATAAAAATTAAATAAGTAAGAATGGAGAGGCAGCAGAACTGAGTAGAGTATCTCAGCGTTTTTCTAATTTTTATTTAAAATATTGACAGTGAAGGACTGGAAAGACAGTTCAGCAGTTAAAAACATATACTGCTCTCGTAGAGGACCTGACTTCAGTTTCCAGCACCCTCGCTAGTGGAGAGCTTTTAGGGCAGCCTTCCAGGAATGTGGCAGGAATTTGGCATTGGACTAGGACTCTGAAGTAGGCCCAAGATGAATACAGCTGAGGCATGTGTTCTTTGTATCTCAGTGGGTCTTCTTAAGACCTTTGCCAACAGCCATTACCATCCCATTGCCCTGGCTGAGGAACGAAATGTCACCCAATGGTGCCTTAAACCAGAACTCCTAGCAAAAATACTCTTCAATTTCTGTTTTAGATTTTATTTTGCTTGTTTTTGTTTGTTTGTTTGTTTGTTTTTTTCGTGAGATGGAATGTCTTGTAGCTCAGGGTAGCCTGCAACTCACTATGAGCTGGGGATGACCACAAACTCCCAATTCTTGCACCTTGACCTCTCAAGATGTAGGAATACATGGGCATATCATCAGCATACATTCCTGATGCACAAAAAGTATGTGAAAAAATAAAAATTTTCGTGTTGTCTAGAGTTATACTTTACCTTTTCATAATTTATTCATTTGTAGTTCCTTTTGGGGGTGGGGCAGGGTCCAGCTACATTGTTGTAGCTGGCCTAGTATTATGAAGACCAGGGTTGCCTTGAACTCACAATGATCTGTCTCAGCCTCACAGATATTGGGATCAAAGGTGTATATCACCATATCTAACTTTTTTTTTTTTTTGGTTTTTTTTGGTTTTTCGATTTTTCGAGGCAGGGTTTCTCTGTGTAGCCCTGGCTATCCTGGAACTCACTCTGTAGACCAGGCTAGCCTCGAACTCAGAAATCCGCCTGCCTCTGCCTCCCAAGTGCTGGGATTAAAGGCGTGCGCCACCACCGCCTGGCCATATCTAACGTTCTTAAGAAATGACTTCTAGATCCTTTAAATTAAGAAAGAAGTGAAGATCAAAGATAGGCATGGTGGCAAATGTCCATGATCCTAGAATTCAGAACACAGAAGCAAGAGGACTACAAGTTTGAGGTTAGCCTACTATAACTAAGAGAGAGAGAGAGAGAGCAGTAATGATTCTTGGCACACATTCAAAATACTATGTAGATACAGATTAATTAAAAACTTTTTACCAGCATGTTTTTGTTTATTATTTATTATGTGAGTGTTTGCATGTGCATTCCACAGTTCACATATTGAGGTCAGAGGACAAGTTGGAGAAGTGCCTGATATTGACCACGCTACAAGGATTCTTTTCCTCTGCCATGGTCATTTTCTTCTCATTCCATATGTTGAGAATCAGGAGGAAACCATTTGAAGCAGAGAGAGTATACAGGAAAGGGAGGAGCTAGAAGACTGCTAACCTGTGATGTCACAGTTCTCCATAACATTTATTTTGTCTCATACAAAAGACATCAAAGACAGGTTTTTCTGGGCTCACTCTCTCAGGGACAGAACTGGCTTCTCATTTTCCCTGAGTATAGACACAGGGTGGATCCCTCTTTGCCAACACTTGACTATCTTTAAAGAGAAAAGAAAACACATTGGAACACGTATGAGGTGTGTTCCTCATGTGCTGCATCCTAAACACTAATCTTCCAAATCAAGGAATATGTAGAGTTTAACACCAAACACAGAACATACTCAAGACAAAGTAGGGGTGGATAGCTGAGCGAGACAGCTCTAAGTGGAGCATGCTTAGCATGGATAAGGTAATGGGTCAATCCTTGGCACCAAATCATAAAGATGACAATAGTCCTAATTCTAAAAAGACAAATAAGAGAGTCTGAAAACTTGTGAGGTCTTGCATCTGCTGATACCAACTTACAAGGAATAAAATAAACTTTTTTTTTTTGATGTTACAAGGTTCTACAGAATGGGCTGGGGTAAGAGTTTATTTCATAAAGTGCTTGCCACACAATCATGAGGACCCATATTCAATCTTTACCACCGATCTAAAACATGGTGTGATTGTAATCCCAGCACTAGGGAGTCAAACAGGAAGGTTTCTGTAACTTCCTACCAGCTAGTCTACCTGTAACAATGAACTCAAGGTCCTGCCCAGTGAAAGACTCTGTCTCATAGAAATAAGGTTGATGGCACCTGTAGACATTTGGGAGTTGAAGTTGATTTCTGACCTCCATAAGCAACACATACACACACACACACACACACACACACACACACACACACACACACACACTGCAATCAATCAATCAATCAAGTAAAGGCTCTGTAGCAGTCAGTGATGCTGCTGCTGTTGTTTTAAAGGCCCTCTTAACTATGTAACCCATCTTGAAAATCGAGTAGTCCCTTATCTCAGCTGAAAGCCCTGGAAGAATTGGGTCTCTTTATACAGTCAGATACACTATAGAGAATCATACATGTGAGATATAGTATGCATGTCTTCTCCCAGCAGTGATATGCTTTTTAGAGCCTGTGAGTCCATCTGCAGTAATTCTAGTATGTGAGCAGCTAGATTGTCTCTGCTGAACAGATGGAAGATTTGAAGAGGAGTGTTTCAAGGTCAATTAGTCATTGGGAAAAAACAGACTCCATTTCAGGTCTCCCAGAATCCAACAGTGAACCTCCTCCTAACAGCTTCTTTCAGAGTTGCAGGGGTGGGGGGAGAACAAATACTATTCTGGTTTTTTATTTGCTTTTTTATGTTTTTACTAATTATTATTTCAAATATTTATGGAGTGCTGTCTTAAGAAAATGAGGTTACTGTTGTTCCAGTAATTAATTGTTCCTCTGACCCATGTACTTAGATCACTCCCTAGAATGTCTAGCTTACATGTAAAAGAAAGTTTCTTGCACATTGACTAAGGATATGAATTTGCCATTTCTGATTTTGGAACCTGGGGTTGTAGCTCAGTGGTAGAGCCCTTGCTTATATGTGCAAAGCCTTGGGTTCAATCCCTAGTTCAAACCCCAGCAGGGCAAAACAAAACCAACCAACCAAATATATGTTCCTATATATTCTGAAGGATGAGCAGAGTGGAGCAGTGGACAGAAAAGTGGTTTCAATGGGTCATGAGAAGAGAAGCATGGTGGTTTGAATGAGAATGGCCCCTTAGGCTCATATGTTTGGATACTTGGTACCCAGTCAACAGAACAGTTTGGGAAGGGTTAGGAGGTGTGGCCTTGTTGGAGGAGGTGTGTCACTGGGAGCAGGCTTTGAGATTAAAATAAAAAGTCCAGTTAGCATTCATTCTTTGCCTGGTGACTACTGTCTCAAGATATAAGCTCTCAGTGACTGCTCCAGTCCCATAACTGCTTGGCTGCAGCCATGATCCCTGCCATGATGGTCACAAACTAAACATTCAGAAACTGAAAGCGAACCCCTAGTAATTATTTCTTGGATAAGTTACCTTGGTCATGGTATCTCTTCACAGCAGTAGAACAGTAACTAAGATAAGAAATGAATCAGAGAACACTAAGAATGTTGCCCCTACTATTCTGGAAAAGGCAAATGAGCAAAGCAGCAAAGCAGAATGAGAGGGTTGATGCACTTGGAGGATAAGAAAGGCAGCCATTGTAGAAACCAACACCCTGGAGATGCTCTATCTGTACAACCCACTCTCATTTCTCAGGAGAAAGTGCAGGCCTCTAAAATAACCCAGTTCCTCTCTTGTAGCCTTTAGTAGCCAATGCCACTCATGCTCAGTGCAGTGAGCCCCTGATGTCCTCCAAGGAAGGCCCCTTGGTGGGCTCATTTCACATCTACAGTCCTTTGAGAAAAGTGAGAAAGAAGACACGGATGTGGAGTTGACTTCAGCATTGAATATTGGTTGCTGTACATGTGTGCTCCCCACTATATAGTTTATATAAGTTTCATGTTGGAACTAAGACATAGTTTTTAGGAACATATACCCAAGCTTGTCAATAGATACAGTGGTAAAGTATTTTGAAGCTTATTCTCCTCCAGGATTGGTGTTGAACTTATTAAGTATTTGCTAGAAAATCATTTCTATAGGTTACTTAGAAATAGCTACAAGAAGCCATTTCATGTGGTTCTTGATTTTCTCTGGGTCATTGTCCTCTGAAAGAATGCCTCCCATAAAATTGTACAAGTGGAAATATGTACATTATTTTTTCATAGCATTTCAGGAGACTGGTTAAAAATAAAAAAATTATAGTCCTCCATATGTTTTCCTAGTCTACATTCCTTTCTCCTTTCTCAGAATCCTGAGGGTATTCAAAATCAGAGAAAATGAAAGCAGAAAATTTTGGGTTAGGACACTAGATACAAAATTCTAACATGGCATTATACTTTTAAATGTTAAACAGAACTTGAACAAGGAGTTATTAAAAAACATAGTCATAATAGTCCTTAAATCCCACAGTTTCAACCTTCAAACCACCAGATATGATGTAAGACTGAGAGATGAGGCGACTGGAGCTCATTCCTAAGAGAACAAAAGTAGCTGAAAATCAAATATGATGAAAAATCCCAGGAAATCTAAACACTCTTAGTCTGGGGAATTTTATTGAAAAATGCATTTGGGATGTATAGGCTGAATAAAATGTCTTAAATGATATGTACTTATATACCCATTATAAGAGGAATGTAAGGCAACATATATGATTGGAGAAAAATAAAACAAAATATTATAAGTGACAGAAAAGCCAAGCACAGCAGGAAGACTGCCTCCCCCTGGGAGCCTGGGGTCTTGCTGTGCAGCCCAGACTGGCCTCCAGTCCACGCTTGCTCCCCAGGCTTTGATGTGCTAGAACTACAGATGGGTGCCCCAATGAGCAGCTCCAGAACTGACTCTACACATGAACTGATGCAGTGATTAGACTTTTATTTCCGTAAAGTAATTTTTAGAAAGTAGGCAGCACTTAAGAATTTTATATCTTTATTTTTAAAAAACTGAGGCTCAGCAGTTAGGAAATCTTGCTGATTTTCCAAAAGACTCAAGTTTGGTTTCTGTGTCCTGTGTCTGTGTTCACAAAGCTCCCAACCTTCTGAAGCTTCAGCTCCTTATGTGCCCTCAAACACATGCTCTATATTCACAGAGACACACACAGACACATAAGTAAAAATAATAACATAACTCTTTAAAATTCTTACTGTGCTTGGGATGGAATCACAGGGCTTTCATCATACCAGGCAAGTACTGCAATACTGAGCAACAATCCTAAACTTTATTTTTTTATAATGTTTACAATATTTAGATTTTTTCTTCTATACATCTTTTCTTACTTTTCAGTTTGCATTTTGTGTGAATGCATGTGCATGTGTGTTCTGGCACATGTGCATCTGAGTCCAGAGCCAGAGATCACCACTGGCTATCTTCCTCCCTGGCTCTTTACCTTGTTTTTGGGGACAGGGTCTCTCCGTGAATCTGGGACTTACTAATTCAGCTGTACTCCCTGTTCTGCATGATCCACCTGTGTCCACCTCCCCAGTGATGGGGATCCAAACTTAAGTCCTTATGCTCGTGCTTTTTACTGATCGAGCTATATTTCCAGTCGATACAGTGATTGTGCAAAGCACCTATCATCCACATTTCCCAAAGAATTGATCTGAGGCTCGGAGGAAGACTTGAAAATCAAGTGCTTGGACTGGTGAGACTGCTCAGCAGATAGACACTTGCCCCTGGGCTTGGCAGTCTGCGTTTGACCCCTGGGACGCACATCTTTCGGGAGAGTCCAATTCTAAGAAGTTGTATACTGACCTAGTACAGTGCCATAGCACACGCATGCCCACTCTCTTGGATGCACACAATAATCTAGCAAAAAACTCAGAAACAGGAGCTGGAGAGATGGCTCAGCGGTTAAGAGCACTGACTGCTCTTCTGAAAGTCCTGAGTTCAAGTCCTGGCACCCACATGGTGGCTCACAACCATCCGTAATGAGATCTGATACCTCTTCAGGTGTCTAAAGACAGCTACAGTGTGCTCACATATCATAAATAAATACATCTTTTTTAAAAAAAACCCTCAGAAACAAAGAAAATCAGATCTCCACTCTCATCTGATCATACTGCTGTGCTGCAGCTGGCCTCTGCAATCTCTGTGCACTAAAAAACAAGAACAGCCCTGCACATGAACACAAACTGGGGACATCTGTGGCCCTGGTATCTTCACGGGGTGGTGGGGGAGGATTACTGGTACGTTTACATCTGGAGATTGGACAGACATACAGCCAAGCAAATTCCAATGTGAAGTAGCCCTCTAAATGAAGAACTTCAACCTTGTGCAGATCCATACCCTGAAAGGCAAAGACAGCTTGTCACAACCATCCAGTCAGGACAGAGCCAAGACCAGAAGCCAGGCTCCTAAGCTCTTTATACCACATCGCCTCTAGCATTTATATATGTTTCTGTGGCGGTTTCTACATACCTAATTCTTTCCCTTCATAACTTCCCTTGTGTCTCCTATATAAACTTCGATATGTGTATATCTTGGCACACAAGGCCCTGCGTGGTCTGGCACAGGCAACTTCTCTGGCTAGCTGTCTGCTCTAGGGAATGTTCTTGATTCCAAAGGAGGCTAGGCTCCTACAAACATTCTAGAGAGCTGTCCTTCAGGGGCTGAGATAATAAAGACCACACTCTGAGAATAAGGACCTGAGCTTCTGAACAGACACCCAGAAACGATGAATTGGATGAAGCTACTTAGGTAGGAAGGGCAAAACAGCTTCAAACCTGAAGCACCTGGGGACGGACCTAAAGACTAGTGGACCTGATTTTCAGTTACCTTTCACATCAAATTCCTGAACCTTTAGCAAACCACCTCCCAAGTAATGAAGAAAAACCTAGTAAGTTCCTGCTTGTCGGTTATGCAAATGAAGTAGCAACCAACTTTAGTCATCCTAGTGTGATGCCATCAACTCTAATCACAGAATGGCAGATTCCCAAACGAAAGGGATAACAGTCAGCAGGAGGCTGGCCACGAACCACTCATTCCTCCTCCAGCAACTTTTCTTTCCATTGCCAAAAGAAGAGGGTTTGAAGCATTAAATTAGTTTCCTTCACAAGTCTTAAATTCCCTGAACAGATTCATGAACATCTTTCTGCTATATTCTCTCTCTCTCTCCCTCTCTCTCTCTCTCTCTCTCTCTCTCTCTCTCTCTCTCTCTCTCTGTGTGTGTGTGTGTGTGTGTGTGTGTGTGTGTTTTTCTCCTTTCATTGTGGTTTCCAGAGAATGACTCAAGACAGGCTTGTGTGGCAAGTGCTTTTATCTGATCATTTTGGGGACACAGTTTTTTGAGTCTCACACTTGACCCCTCAGTGTTGTAAAGAATGACCTAGAATTCCTGATCCTCCTGCCTCGATCTCTCAAGTGCTGAGATTATGAATGCATGGCTAGCTTGAAGTAATCTTTGTCCTTTTAATACACACTTTCTTGTAACTGGTTCAGACATAATTTCTCTAGAAAACTCTTCTAGATAGTCAAACTAAATCTGTCCTCCATCTTCTTCAAAATCTGAGCTTTTAAAGAACTGGGTCTGCCTCTAGCTGGTACCACTGGCAATATATACCAAATATATTCAAAGGCAAAAGTACCTTCAAACTGCACACACACACAAACACACACATATATATTTTACCAATTCCATCATGTAACTTAATACCAGGTATTTCCTTTTATGTTGCTTCTGCATTTATTTCAGTTTTTCTTACAATACATACACAGACCATGATTAAGCCATATATCATACACATTACACATATATAGAACATAGCACTTAGAATCTTGGTCTGATAAACAGCATGCAAATGTATATCTACTTCAATATTTATACAGATTTTTTGTTTTACATATTTTTAGGAGCAGTATAACAGTATAGTATTCCATTACAGGGACATGCCACGATTACCCAACACACACACACACACACACACAATGGGCGGCGATTGAACTTAGTGGGCTCGGTCTCCTCGCGACTCTCCGACCCGCCCCACCCCCCACCCCCGCCCGGCCTGGTGCTGGTGGGCGGGGCTCCGGGGTAGGCGGGACTCCGACCGGAGGGCGCGGCCGCGGCTCCTCCCCTCTCCTCCGGCGGCGCCGGCGGCAGCAGCACTTCCGGGTCGGCGCGGAGGCGGGGCGGAGGCGCCGCGGCTGTTATTGTTCCGAAGGGCTGGGCCGCTGTGATCCGCGATCGGCGCTGTCAGTTCGTCCCGCAGTCCCTCGGCCTTTGCTGCTGGCTCTGACGGCGGCCGACGGCGGGCGGGGCCCGGGTTCGCGGCCGAGCGGCGCCGGTGAGGGCGCGGAGGAGGCGCGGAGGAGGCGCACAGCGGGAGGAGGAGCCGTGAGCCTGGCACGGAGCGGCCGCGGCCATGGCGTACGCCTATCTCTTCAAGTACATCATCATCGGCGACACAGGTGAGGCCGGCGGCGGGCTGCGGGGGACCTGGGCGGGCAGGCGGGGCAAACGGCGGCGGCGCCGGTAGGCGCGGGTCGGGCGGCGCGGCGCCTCCTTTCCTCCCATCCTCCCTCGGTCCCCTGGCCGCCGCTCCATTTCCGCAGTGCTGGCGCTGGTGACGTGGGCGCTGCGAGCGGCCGCGGCCTGGCTGGGCCTTCCCTGCTCCGCCCGGGCCCGCTGCAGCCGGGCCCCGCGGCAGCCGTTTGCCACTCCTGGAGAGTGTGACAGCAGGACGGCCGTCCCCAGCCCCCCCGCCTGGACTGTCTCTGCGGCCCGGGGAGGGAGAGGGAAGCTGAGCAAATTGGAGCGTGACAGGCCCCAGGCCGGATTATTCTCCCTGGTCCCTCCTCCCCGACCTGCACGCTTCCGTCTAGGCCCTGGCAAGGCTCACCCTGAAGTGGGACAGCCTGTTGAGGAAGAATAAATAAATAAGGAAAAAAATTTTTTTTTTGAAACATCCTCAACCTTCCAGTCCGAATAAGTGAGATCACATGACTCGATGGCAGGGCAATTCTTTTCGGGGTCATTAAAGCACTGTAGACCTCTGGCGACTTTTGCCACGTGTATGCTGGGGTTCTTTGAATTGGTGGTAGTGCAAGGCAGGTCAGCGCTCAAGAGTGTCAGCATACTGTGGGTATGCTGACTGACTACTGATTTTTTTTTCCAGTTGTGTCAAGTCCAGGATCACTACTGATAATTTTCAGGTGACCTCGTGTACATTTGTAGCAAAAAGAAAAAGAAAATCAGTTCCCACTTAAAAATAGCATCCTAATAAGTTTCTCAAGCAAATAAGAAAGCTGTTCATGAGATACTTTGAATACCTGCGATTTGGGCCTTATTTTGAATCTAATAATAAAGGTAAAGCTTGGTTAGGTGTTAAAACTATTAATACACCAGAGTCTGATTTCAGTGGTGACTGTTGCACAACCTGGACCCCTTACACAACTTTGTAAATGTAGAAGCAGCTTGAGGTTGCCCTATGATGTAGCAGGTTCTATAACTCTGGAAATATGTTGATTGCTGCCCAATAAAAACTTCCTACTGTAAATAGTTTTTCAGCAAGGTGTGTGTGTGTATGTGCATAAGAAAACTGGATGGTTTTCTATGCAAGGTATTGGCTAAAGCCCTATTTTGTAAACTGGAAAAGTGGTATCCAAAAGAAAGCACTGAGTTATAAAAAAAGTAAAATTGGAGAAGTCAGATTAACTACAATGAGCCTGGGTTTGTGAAACAGGAATAACTTGATTACTTGGATGTCTCAGCAGCAGCAAAATTTAGGTTGAGAATTTGCAGGGTATCTTGTTTTTATTGGAGATCTACTGTGGATTAACAAAGTAATGTGCAGGGAGGACAATATTAACAATAATAATAAATAATGAGAAGACAAATATTAACAAGCTGGTGCTCTGTTCTCAGGAAATTGTCCCCATCCAACAACAGTCCCTGTGCTTTTGAAAGGAAGACACTCCTTTCTTGGCATTCTGGTCTGACCTAGTTCTGGCGTTTGATTGCTTGACAGTGGGCTGTAAAGTAGCACTTCGTCCACACTCCGTTTAACTGGTATAGTTCAACATCAGTTTAATCTGAACTGTCTTGTAAAGAGGCAAGCTCTTTGCCTTTTTAGTTTGGTCCTCAGTGCTCTTGTAGCATTCTTTCCTACTGCATCACCTTGCTGTAGCCTGTGAGGCCCAATAGTTAGCTTTTGAGGCTTTCCTTGGTCCCTCCTCCTCCCTCTGTTTGGCCTGCCTTCTGCCATTATCTTTACCTAAGAAATGTTGTTAGTCTTTTAATTAAAGCCTTGCCCAGGTCTTCCTCCAGAATCAACATATCTTGACCTCTAACATATACCAGTATTCGCCTGGTACCTGGGTTAGAAGTAACTGCTTATTTTCTGGATTATATTTCTCAATTTATATCATTTTCCTGATGTTTATTCCAGACTTATTTTATAGGTATTTGTGTAGGCATCTGCATTTGCTTATGTGCTTCTTGAGGGTAGAAAAGGTGTTCTGTGTGACTCTGTGCTTTAGGATGAACCTAGTCAAAGGTAGATCTTATATAGTTAATTAATCAGGAGTCAAATGGACTAATTTCTACTACTATACATTAATAATTTCAATTTTTAACTCCAATTATGCCACCCTTTTGCTTAGTGCTTTTGCTTGAAAATTTCTACCATTTTATTTCATAGAGAGTATGCTAGCAGGTATAATGTGATTTATAAAGTGGAAAGTGTTTTTGCTTTGAGCAAGCCTAGCCTAGTAATATAAGCACATAATTATTAACGGAAAAAGCCTATTTCAGGAACCTAACATGTCTGTGAGTTTTTTGTTTGTTTGTTTTTTTTTTTTTTGGTTTTTTTCGAGACAGGGTTTCTCTGTGTAGCCCTGGCTGTCCTGGAACTCACTTTGTAGACCAGGCTGGCCTCGAACTCAGAAATCCACCTGCCTCTGCCTCCCAAGTGCTGGGATTAAAGGCGTGCGCCACCACCGCCCGGCGTCTGTGAGTTTTTAACCTCATCATCAGTTCCCCTGTCCCTCATCAGATACACAAACGTACAAGCCAATTGTGTTTACTCGCAGTTTAAAATGTCCTTTGTTCTTTTGCCTAGCTTGTGGTAAAACTACCTTTTCTTTCCTTCTGGATTATAGTGGTTTTGTCCTCCCCTGCCCCATTCTCTGTTCCTCCACTCTTCTTCCCCACTCCACCAGCATTTTAAATGATATTTTTTATTAGGAGGGCTTTTCTTCTCATTATTGTGTGAAAAAGTTTGTGTGTCTTGAAGGGAGGTTCTTAACTGAAGAGATGACATTTGAGCTGAAATTAAATAATGAGCACAGATTAGGTGACCCAGGTTAGAGATTTTAGAACTAATCACAAATGCAATCCTTTTTGTCCGAGATTTCATTATTTGAACTGTTGAAATTATGAAGTCTTGAATTTTTAAAATTTTATGTGTGTGCATGAGTGCCTGAGTATAATATGTGTGTGTGTGTGTGTGTGTGTGTGTGTGTGTGTGTTTATACCATGTACATGCCTGATGCAGAGACCAGAAGAGAGTGTCATCAGGTCACCTGGAACGAGTTGAGCCACTGTGTATGGCTGTTGGGAACTAAATCCGTGATCTCTGACAGGGTAGCAAGTGCCCTTAACCACTGAGCTGACTCTCAAGGCACCAAAGTAAGGAATCTTGTAGGGAAGAAAAAAGTCTCAAAATATTAATACATTTATAAATAAGCTCCCACTCTTAAAAAACTCCTTCTCAGAGTTCCTCATTTGTCTCCACACTCCTGCTTTAATAACAAGGTTTGATGGCTGTACCATAGGTCAGACAATTGCAGGGCAAAATTACAGATCATGCGCCCCAAAATGCAAAGTCTTATTTATTTGGTGAAAATCATTTTGGTGCACTGGTTCACATGTAAAACTATTGACACCTGGGGATCTGACAGAGTTGCCCTTCTGGAATGAAGTGGGTGGTGACCTTTCTTTAGTGAACAGGAAAGGTCTTACTGCAAAGGAGAAGAGTCACCTCTTCCTCTTTGTAAGGTATCATGGTTCCACAGAGTTGTCTCCGTGTTAAGTTCAGTAGAAATCGGTGGAGTGGAATGGTATGGTTTGAGTGCTGGATTAGGAGGCAAATGGGGTGCAAAAAGCAAGTTATAGAAATGTAAGTTATACTTGCATCCCCTTTTCTTTCTTATGTTTTAATACTGGAATGTTAGTACCATGTTACTACCCGTGTGTGTGACCCGGCCAGGTTTCCATAGTCGCTGGGGGAAGTTTTCAACTAGCAATAATTACCCCTTGAGTAAATCTCATGGGCTACTACCACCTACCACATGCAAAGTTCAAGCCTTCTCACTTCCGCTGCTCATCCTCAGGCTTGGAGACTGTGTCTGCTGCAGATGACAGAACCACATAGATGCTTTGCATCTCATCTCTAACTTACCAGCTTTCTGTTAAACCTTCCCTCTTGACTTCATCCACTCTGCTTATTTACAAGCTTTAAAATACTCTCTACATTTTAGCTGTTCTTTGCTTATAAGTAAAAGATGCTGGCTTCCCTGGGCTGCCACACCCCAGGTAGTCACCTTCTTGTTTTGTTGTTGTTTGTGTGTTTGTTTTTAATTCAGAGCACTTGAGTCTGTTCATCTCTTGAGATGATAATTTATTAGTTCCATGGTGACTTTATTCTTAAAAACTTTTGTTTGCAGTAGTAGTACTTTAGCATGCCTCTCTTGGTCAGTGGTTTTCTAACTGGACACTTCTCTTACTGATGTACTTAGCTGGGTTGCAGATTTTTCTTTTTGTTAAGTAGTGCCTAAGGAATATTTAGACTCAGTTTCTATGGACTTTTCTATCACATCAGCTTTTAGCACTGTCTGGGTGGTAGATTGCCAGAAAGAATTCTTCAGGCTTGTTATAATTTCTACATAATATCAGTGTCCTGTTGTCTACCCCTTGGTTTGGGGGATTCTTTTATTCACTTTTGCTTGCTTATTTATTTATTTATTGGGACAGGATGGAGTTTCTGAAACGACTCTGCTCCAGGTTTTTCAGTGCTGGGGTTGCAGACTTATCTACTCCTTATTTTTTTTTGTTTGTCTTGTTTTTTTTGGGGGGGGGATCCTGTTTTGGTTTTGTTGTTGTTTGTTTGTGTAGACAGATTTTATATAGCCTGGGCAGGCCTCAGTTTCTTGGTGTGGGGAAGGATAACACTGAAATGATCTTCTTGCTTAGACTTTTCAAGTGCTGGGATTACAAGGTATGTACCAGTTTGCACAGCCCAATTTTTTATTTTTATTTTTAGTTAAGGTCTCCCTTTTGTAACATAAGTTGGCCTCAACTTCAAATCCTCCTGCCTCTGCCTCCTGAATGCTCAGATTACTGGCTTGTACCATTGGGTCTCTTATCTTTTAATTTTTCAACACATTCATTTGGTTTCATTTTACAGATGAAGAAAGGTAAGATGTGTTGTTTAGAAAGACTTATTTTTAGTACTCGTGGAACAAAGACCTTGGGCTGTTGGATACTGGCGGCCTGCCTCATTCCCATTTGGTGTCTATCCCCACCTGCCTCAGTTTTACCTGTACCTCACTATACATCCTGGATAATCTGGGACTTGCTGTATAGATCAGGCTAGCCTGATCTATAGATCACCTGCCTCTGCTTCCCAAGTATTGGAATTAAAGGGGTGCATCACCATGATAGGCCCCTCAATTTTGTTTTTTATAGCTATGATAAAATTAGGTTTCTCCCAATTATCTTAAATACTCTCCTCCTCAGGTATAGCTGATAGTGACTTTGTCTGTGACCAAATTGGGAGAGAAAGGATGAATATCGATGGCTGTGTTATTGCAGCCAACTCTTCGAAGGCAGGATGGTGCCTGGCACCGCCAGTGCTTTCATGAATGATAAATGTGTGATATGTAGGTTTTGCTAGGCACGCAGCATGGCATTTGCCAAATTATTCTTCATTTCTAGAAATTGTAAAGGGCAGAGATTGATGAGTTTTGTGTGAATGGGGAATACAGGATATATTAATTTTCTGTTGTTACTGTAACAAGCTACCAGAAAATTAGCAGCTCAAACAAAACAAATTTATCTTAGCATTCAACAGTTCAGATGATGATGTGTCTTGTCTTGGCAAAAGCCAAGCCTTTGGCAAGGCTGGGTTCTGTTCTGGAAAGACCTTTCTCTTACAGGTTGTCGGCAGAGCTTAGTTCCAATAGCTGTAGCTGTAAGGCTCCTATCCCTGTTTCTTTGCTGGCTGTCATCTGAGGGCTTTTCCCAGCTTTCCATATCCATAACTATATCCATATTATAGAGAGAGAGTACATGCACTGACTTTTTTTCTCTGTCTTCAAAGGTGGTAACAGACAATTGTCCACATTTTTTCTTGTGTCTTGTCTTTCTTTTTGTTTGTTGGCTTGGGGAAGGTTGATTTTTTGGTTTTTGTTTGTGGATTTGTTTTTTGAGACAGAATTTCTCTATGTAACAGCTCTGGCTGTCCTGGAACTTGACTTTGTAGACCAGACTGGCCTCAAACTCACAGAGATCTACCTGCCTCTACCTCCTGATTGCTGGTATTAAAGCTATGCACCACCATGCCTGGGCCATGTCCTGCCTTTCTAAATCTTCTTGTGTTTTCCATCTCTGGTTAATCTAGGTGTTTCCACCTTAAAAGATGCATGTGATTACATTGGGTCCACCTGGATAACCAAACTAACCTTTCCTTCTCCCAGTCTTGTTTTGTTTTTGCTTTTGTTGGTTGGTTGTTACTTTCTAGGTCTCATTATGTAGTCGGTGCTGGTCTTGAGCTTGCAGCCGTTCCACCTTCTTCAGCCTCTCTCTCCAGTGCTGGACTGACAGGCATTTATCACCACATCCAGCTGCTGTAACTGGATGTATAGGGCAGTCTCTGTGCTGTTGTAACTCATTGTATCTGAACTTCAATATCCATGGAGAGACTCTGTTTTTACTTGGGGGTTAGGTAGCTGTCATAGTACAACACTGCTCATAACTAAGTTGGATTTTAGACTCTGACCTTTCTGACTCTAGAATCTGCAATTTCCCCTGTATTGTAAAGATTCCTTTGCTTCTCCAAAGCTCCTTATCAAATTGTCCTTTGTGGGTTTGCTTATTTCTTGGTTTGTTTAGTTGCTGTTTGGTACTGCATAGTCCTTGAGTCCCTTTATTTAAAGAAATAGTACCTGCACTCATACAAACCAGGAGTGATGGTGCATGCCTCTAATCCTAGCCCTCAGGAGGCCAAGGCAGGCAAATCTCTGTGAGTCAAGGCCAGTCTGGTCTACAGACTTCCAGGATAGCCAGGGCTACACAGAGAAATCTTGTCTTGAAAGACCAATTTTAAAAAAATAAGAAAAAATGTTCCGTTGGGCTTATATTCTAAGAGAGTTAGTGTTAGAGTTCATGCTGACAGAGCAAAGGCATCTCCACAGGAACAGCCGAGAAGTTATGTTGGTCCACACCATGAGGCAGAGATGGAGGGAGAGCACTGAGAATGCCTTTCTTTTGTAACCTCAGAGCCTACAGGCCACCACCCCCTGTCTCCACCCCACCCAATGCACTTCTTCCAACAAGAACAAGACCACGCCCCCTCAGTCTTCCCAAACAGGGTGCCAAGTATTCAAACATACAAGCTTATGGGTTACATTCTCATTCAGACCACCACAATGTGTGACTAGACTTTCTGTCTTGTTTCCTTGAATGTTTCTGTAATTATCTCACATTTGTTTTAAAAACCAACCCAGATTTGATCATGCTGCCTAGTGTCCAAATAATACAGATTAAAAACACAAACAAGTCATTTTTTTTTTGCCCTCCATGTGTCCTAATATATTGATTTCCTTCTGCAGCCCCCAGAGCATTTCTGCTTTCCTTCTTTGTGACCATGTGGTACTTTAAGTAGTTTGCTATGGCCTGTCTTTACTGTTCCTAGCCTCTCTTGTGTT
The DNA here is from genome assembly GCA_036184795.1 of Tokudaia tokunoshimensis. Lineage (NCBI taxonomy): Eukaryota > Metazoa > Chordata > Mammalia > Rodentia > Muridae > Tokudaia > Tokudaia tokunoshimensis. The sequence continues at coordinate 121,196,357 of BTHU01000014.1, forward strand.
TTTTGTACTTAGCATTTTTTCCTTTTTTTTTTTTTTGTATCTAAATGGTTTATATAAGTTTCCTTATTTTAAGATGATTAACAGTGTTTTTGTCCATCCATCCCTCTCTCCATCAGTCCATCCATCCATCTCCAACTCCACTAGTGATTTTTTTTAATGTATGTGTTAATTTCTTTGTATGGGGACATGTGTGTAAATTCGTGGGCATATGCATGTGGAAGTCAGAAGTTAACAGTGGATGTCTTCATTTCTCTCCACCTAGGTTTTTTTTGGGAGAAAGTGTTTTTGTTTTTTTGATACAGGGTCTCTTGATGAACCCAGAGCTCACCAGATTGTTTAGACTGGTTAGCCAGAAAGTTGCAGGGATCCTCTATCTCTGCTATCTCCCCCTCACCCACACCTTATACAGATTATCGCCATACCAGGAAATTTAGTTCTTGGTCCTCTAGCTCTTGCCAGTCTTTCTGCTCCCTTCTTCCTCGATAGTCTCTGAGCCTCAGGTGTAGGGATTATGTTGTAGATGTATCAATTGGGACTGAGTACTTCATGGTCAGTTGTTCTCTACATTTTGATAAAGTATGGATTCCTATCTTTTTTTATGTAATCTATTACAATATTTTAAAATTTATTTTGAGTCTATAATTTGAAAAATGAAATGTTTTGTGTGTAATCATTGAAGAATTTGAATTTATTTCTGCTGTTAGGTACCACTGTTAGACAATGATCAAGACATAGATGATAAGCATATGGCTTTTATAGCACATCTCACATAGGAAGCAATAATATGAATATCACATTTCCCAAGATAATGTCACCTGGACATTATAGAACATTATATAGGTTATTGTTCTGTGGGATTAAAATATAAATTTCTGAGCTTTCTGTTTGTAAAATTGATATAATGTCTGCCACATGTCTGTTCAAGCCCCATTCTCTCTAACTTCATAACAGTGTTTGAATTCAAGTGTCAGTTAAGTGTCTCTTATTTATTTACTGCAGGTATGCTAGTGTAAGTAGTATGTTCATGCTTGGTATATGGACATATGCCTGTAATTCTAGCATCTCAGAAGCTGATTTTGAGTTAGAAGCCAGTTTAGGGTGTATAGTAAGTTCTAGGCAAGCCTTGCTATATCAAGGCCTTATCTCAAAATGAATTCACTACTATTAATGAAATAGACTGTGTTGAAGACAAGCATTTGCCCATTTTTAGCAATAACTGCTATGCACCTAGAAGTCAACTGGTATCACAAGTGCCTCTTGTTATTTTGGCCTACACCACACTCTTGGACACTTTCCAAGAGTCAGTATTTATAATTAGAAGATTTTGATTGGTGTGGTGTCTCCACTGTATGACCTTGGTTAAGCTCAGATCTCTGCATCTTAAGTAATGCCAAATTTACATACTTCACTGGGTTTTTGTTTTTGAATTTGATATAAAACTATGTACAGGTGCTTTATAAACCACAAAGTGGCTTACTAATAATAGTACTTAAAATTAATTGTTCCCTTCATTGAGCCTCCTAAAATTAAATTAGTGGTGCAGGTTTTAGCCTATTTAAAAAACTAGTTTGCTGATTTCAATCTAACTCCTTGAGAGGAAAACAAGATGATTACAAAATAGCTATTTTGATCTTGATGTCCTTTGTATTTAATAAACTTGAAAAGGTCCTTTTCTGTCTCAAATGTCTTCCTGAACCACCCAAGATTATAAAGACTATCAGAGAAAGACATTCCAGTTTTTACCAGTCTTCAGAAACCAATGGTAGGGCAGTAGTCACCCTCTACCTGGACTTCCTCTGTGCTTACTTTTATGGTGTGCTGGCTACTTTTATATCAACTTAACACAAGCTAAAATCTTTTGGGAAGCAGGACTTTAATTGAAAAACAAGTCTCCATAAGATTGGCTTATAGGAAAGGAAAGTTTACAGTGGGCTGGAGAGATGGCTCAGCCATTAAAGGCTAGGCTCACAACCATAAAATATAAGAGGAAAGTTTACAGTGTATTTTCTTAGTGATTGATGTGGGAGAGCTAGCCCATTTTATGTGTTACCACTTCTAGGCTGGTAGTGCTGGGAACTATAAGAAAGCAGGCAGAGCAAGCCATGAGTGAGCAAAGCCTTTTAGCAAGCAGCGCTCCTCCATGGCCTCTGCATAGGCTCCTGTCTCCAGGTTCCTACCTTGTGTCCCTGACCTTACTTCCCTGGATAAGGTGACAACCTCAAGTATGATTGGGTGACTATAATCTAGAACATGAAATAAACCTTTTCCTCCTCTAGATGCTTTCGTTCATGGCTTTATTAGAGCAATAGAAACCATAAGACCACATGAAGGACTTCTCTCATTTTTGAACCCCTTTTTAAAAGAAGGTTTGTAGTTGGACAGATCTGTTTTGTAAAAATGAATCTGTTGGTAGAGCTGTCACATCTGTTTGGCTGAAGTAAAACTCCTCCAGTTTCAAAGGGGGAAGTAAAAGTGTGCAGAGCCCTAATCACTTCTGCTTAAAACTTTACTTCAGTCGGTAGAATAACAGAATGACTTATCAGTTATAAATTAAAACAAATAATTATATGTCTGATCCTTGTAATTTCATCAGTGGGATTGTGCAGTAATTGCTATTATACTTTTTTAGGTGTCCTTTGTAACACCATGCATAAGTCTTAGTTTTTTAAAATTTCTGTATAGTTAAATCATAATTAAATCTGTTTCTGATCCTCTTAGTCTACTTGAACAAGATTTTAGCAAAAACCTTGGCTAGTTCACAGAATTTGGAGGAAGATAGAATCAAGTTTCAAAATGGGCATGATCGAGGAAAATATGCCACAGCCAGATTCATGTCATCGTACAGCCTGCTTAAAAAGATGGTGCGTTCATGCCAGTGACTCTGTTGGGCTCTTTTATCTTTGTTGTGGCAACTGCGGACTGTTCTCCCAGTGGCCCTTGGTATTGTAGCACCCTCTCAAGATTCCAAGTTCTGAGCAGCAGTATCTGATTGGCCAGTCTGTCAGTTTCCATTTTAGCTTCCAAGGAGATCAGAGATGCTCAGCCTCCAGAGCACTGGGACTAAAGCTGTATGTCAGCACACCCAGCCACTTTACCTTTGGTCTTCAGTGTTGCTATTGGTAGTTTGTATATTTGTGTCAGAAGCCAGATTTCTGGATCAGCTGCTATTTGCATTTGAATTTTTATAGATGTTGCCAGAAGACCTTCATAAGTCGAGTGTGTTTAATCTGAATTTCTTGTATATGTCACGGTCTTAAATTTGACAAGCTAACTTTAGCATTAATTATGTGGATTAATTAACTAGTCTATATTTTCCTAATTTAGCAATTTGTTTTTGTTACTGTTACTTTTTTGGTACATGAAATAGTTTATTTTTCTTGCAGCTTTTAATTTTGCAACAAACCATTTATGTCCTAACATACTTCTTATAGGTCATGTAAAATAGATTTTATTCCATAGTATTAATATATGTATCTACCTTCTTTCCATAGCATCATGAAAGAATGGTTTCTTTTTAAGCTACTTAATTTTGAGACAGTGTCTTACTGTGTAGTCCAGGCTGAGCATGAGCCCTCAATGATCTTGTATTCTAAAGTTACAAGAATGCAGCATCTTGTCTACATTTGTGTTGTTTCTTTTGCTTTATTTCCCAACTCTGGAAACTTTTATTTAATAGGTCTAGAATAGAATACAGATGGCCTCACTTTTTATCCATATCATTTTTTGAGACGGGGTTTTACTGTATAACCTGGCAGACTTCAAACTTGCAATTTTACCGCCTTGTCCTCCAGGTACTAGGCTCACAGATATGTGCCACTTTGCTGCCCAGCTATTTTTCAGGTAAAAAAAGAAAAGCTTTTTAGATTTCTCATGATTGATTCATTTTATCATAAACCATAGCCAAAGTAGTGTGGATGAGATCTTTCAATACAAGTGAGTTGGATTAGATATTATACTATTTCCATTGTAGTTTGTGACAGTGTGTGCATGTGTGTGTGTGTGTGTGTGTGTGTATAGAGGTCAGAGGATAATTTTGGGTGTCCTTCCTCAGGAGCTTCCCTCGTTTTGAATCTTTTGAAAAGGATCTCACTAACCTGGAACTCATTGATTAGACTAGACTGGCAGGCCAGTGAGCCAGCTCCAGAGATCCTCCTGCTTTACCTCTCCAGTGCTGGGTTTACAAGCACATACCACCATATTTGGCCTTTTTTCATGTGTAAACTCATGCTCCTCAGATTCTCCTGCTTGCATTGCAAGTACTTTACCCATCGAGCCATCTCCCTAGCCCCTCCAAGGTTTCTTTTAGACAAGGCACAAAGTCTGCTACATTTTACATAGTGACTAGGGCTCAGAAATCTGTACAAGCAGAACTCATCCTAACCTTGTACAGTCAGGTTTAACATTTTGTTCTAGCTCATTTTGTGTTGGCTGTGATTCACAAAGTTGAGCTCATGACCTAGCTAGTTATACTTAGAATTTAAGACCATTACCCTGGGACTGGAAAGATAATTCAATAGTTAGAGCACATGCTGCTCTCCAGAGGACCCAAGTATAATTCCCAGCACCCACATCAGGTGGCTCACAGCTTCCAATAACTCCAGCTCCAGGGGTGTCTCCAGCTCCAGGGGTGTCTCCAGCGCCAGGGGTGTCTCCAGCTCCAGGGGTGTCTCCAGCTCCAGGGGTGTCTCCAGCTCCAGGGGTGTCTCCAGCTCCAGGGGTGTCTCCAGCTCCAGGGGTGTCTCCAGCTCCAGGGGTGTCTCCAGCTCCAGGGGTGTGTCCAGCTCCAGGGGTGTCTCCAGCTCCAGGGGTGTCTCCAGCTCCAGGGGTGTGTCCAGCTCCAGGGGTGTCTCCAGCTCCAGGGGTATCTCCAGGGGTGTCTCCAGCTCCAGGGGTGTATCCAGCTCCAGGGGTGTCTCCAGGGTGTCTCCAGCTACAGGGGTGTCTCCAGGGGTGTCTCCAGGGTGTCTCCAGCTCCAGGGGTGTCTCCAGGGTGTCTCCAGGGGTGTCTCCAGCTCCAGGGGTGTCTCCAGCTCCAGGGGTGTCTCCAGCTCCAGGGGTGTCTCCAGCTCCAGGGGTGTGTCCAGCGCCAGGGGTGTCTCCAGCTCCAGGGGTGTCTCCAGGGGTGTCTCCAGCTCCAGGGGTGTCTCCAGCTCCAGGGGTGTCTCCAGCTCCAGGGGTGTTTGCTCCCTCTGGCATCCTCACGACCTCCACACAGATACACAGCAAACACGTAATTTAAAACAATTTTAAAAATATTTAAAATTATTGCCTTAGGGTTTTGAAGAGACCCTATGACCACAGAAATTCTTAAAAAGAAATTTAATTGAGATTTAATTAAAATTTAATTGGGGCTTGCTTATAGTTTCAAAGGTTTAGTCCATTATCATGGAGAGAAAGAAGCATGGCAGTGTGCAGGAGCCATGGTGCTGGAAATGGAGCTGAGAGTTTTACGTCTTGATCTGCAGGAAGCAGAAGGGGACTGTGTGACATACTGGGTGTAGCTTGAGCATAGGAGACCTCATATAGAGATCATTTTTTTTCTATGTTTTTATTTACGCTGAATCTAGTGTAGCCCAGGCTGGTCTCAAATTTGATCTCCTGCCTCTATCTCCTACGTGCTGAGATTACAGGTATGCAGACACCATGCCTAGTCATTCTCATAGGAGATGTCATAGGAGGCGTGCTCTTGCAGTGACACGCTTCCTCCAATAAGGCCACACCTCCAAATAGCGACATTTCCCTATAGGCCAAGCATATTCAAACACATGAGTCTCTGGGGGCCATTCCTATTTAAACCACCACAGTTATCCTGGATGACTCTCTGGTCATTATATGTTGAGAAGTAGGGTGTGCTTTGTCCTGGTTTTTCTCTAACACTGGTCAATTTCTATGATTGAAGCAAACCAATGGGGAAAGTAGAATGAGTTGCGAGGAAGAAAGGAACAGGCATAGTATTATTTTGAAAAATATTTATTTGCCTTACTTAACACATAAGATTAACACATAAGTTACTCCCTAAGAAAGGTTCTAAATGCTTTTGTTTTCCATTTTTAATTCATTTTTATTCTCTAGATGTGTGTGTGTGTGTGTGTGTGTGTGTGTGCGCGCACACACACCACATTCATGCTAGGGGACTGAAGGTCAGAAGAGGTGTTGGAGCCTTACAGCTATGAGCTGCTGTATGTGTTGTAAACTGAACCTGGGTCCTCTGCGAGAGCAGTAAGTGCTCTTGACCACTGAGCCATCCTTTTTAGTCCTATTTTCTGATTTTGAATTAAATTATAGCTAACTTTGTGTTTGTAAATGTATTACACTTAGACTAAGCTTTTCTGCACTTAATCTAGATTCTAGATCTTCCAACTTCACTAACTGAATTTGGCTTATCTTACTGAAGGATGTTTTTAATCATGCCAAGTTATCAGTCAGAGTTCACCTGGATGACAGGAATCACCCAAAATTTGAATAAAGCAGGAGCAAAATCAAGAATCCTTAATTGTAATGAAACCACAGTCAAGATGGGGGAAGACTGGCTATGGGGTAGAGGAAAAATTAAGGAACACAGTAAAAGGACTGAGGGTGTGGTTCCATTAAAGTTCTCTAGTATGCACAGAGCCTTGGGTTCAATCCCCTCACCACATAAAACTGACTAGGCATGGTGTCTGCACACCTGTAACCTCAGCACGTAGGAGATAGAGGCAGGAGATCAAATGTTTAAACTCATTCTCAACTACATACCAAATTTGAGACCAGCCTGGGCTACATTGGATTCAGCATAAATAAAAATACAGAAAAAAAATAAAACTGGGAAAAAAATTAAGAGAAGGTCCTCTACCTTTGTAGCTGGGCAGAGCATAAAGGAACAGATATGGCACCTAAGTGTCATTGGAGGGGTTGAGGCTCAGGTCAGCCCATAGCAGTTTACTGAGGGGCTTAGATGGGTTGGATCCTGTGGGAACTGCAGAGGCAGCGGAGGCAATATTGGGGGAGTTGGCCATAGAGAGGCCCAAGTGCTGTTGCTCTCCAGAAGCTGGGCTGTACCCTGCTGCAGATAGATCCTCTGATTTCACTAGCAGGGAATCAGTTGACTACCATCCTAGTGTACTCCTGAGAGTTGAACTTTTCAAAGGAAAATCACATGTAAATTCTGAATAGATCATGGCAGACATGGGATTCTCATGTAGCACAGTCCCACTTTATTCCCTAGAATTCTTTCCTGTCTGAAAAATGTCCCATTTAGAAAAAAAAAAAAATGAGAGGCTGGAGAGATGGCTCAGTGGTTAAAAACACTGACTGCTCTTCCAGAGGTCCTGAGTTCAATTCCCAGCAACGACTTGGTGGCTCACAACCATCTGTAATGGAATCCAATGCCCTCCTCTGGTGTGTCTGAAGTCAGCTACAGTGTACTCATATACATAGAAAAAAAATTAGTAGTCTCTGAGTTCTCTTATGCAAATTCGACATTAACTTCACATTCACTGAGCATCTGCTTTCTGAGTCTTTTGACTACTAGAGTAATTTTCAAATGACCAAAGAGTAAATGTTAACTGCACCAGAGGAAGAAAACTAGATTGCACTCAGATAGTGAAAGTACAGTTTGCTAAACGGTTGATAAAGCAGGCCTGGATGGGTAAAATGTCAGACTTGTCTTTAGGTTCTAGGAAAGGGAAAAACACCCACATGTTGCCACTTTGTGTCCTCTTCTTTCACTTTAGTAGATGTCATTAGGTCAATAATGTGATCATTGTAATATGAGCAAACAGGGCTTGAAAATCTAAAGCAGCCTTTCTTGTCAGTGCTATACAGGATTCAAGTTTAGTCCAATAAATATTAGTCATCTCTCACATTTGTTGGTTGGTGGTATACATTGAAATACAGAAGGTTCACCTAATGCCTAAAAATTAAGAGTAGACACTACTTTGAAGAAATACACCCCTGCTCTACAGGGTTAGAACTAACAAAGCTGGAAACTGGGCCTTATCTTAGTGGTAGAACACTTGTCGAGCAAGCACTAGGCCCTGGATTTAGTCCTCAGCATGGGGATGGGGTTGGAGGAGACTCAACAGAGCCAGCTCTGGTAAGGTCTCTGATTGAAGAACTGACTATAGACTTGTCTTCTGAAACATCAGCTTGTGAATGACTACTTGTAATAGCATAGCAGGGGCAAGAGGTGTTAACCTAACCCTCCCCGTCTACCTCTTCACTCCCATATCCCTGGCACAGTTGTATGTAATAGAGATGGACAAAAAATAGAATATTACTGATAAGAGTTAGAAAATACTTTATTTGTGTAAGCTAATATAGTAAAAATGAAAAAAGTATTACAGGAAATGAAAAGATTTCTAAAGAATGGACACTTCAAATGCAGGCTCTTTATTTTTAAATAAAGATATGTATATGTATATTACTACTACTACAAAGATCTAAAAGGTCTGAAACTTGGCTGCGGAGATGAGAAACGTCATCATCCAGCAGCAGTACAGAGCTCCTGAATGCACGTGCTCCGTGGCTGAGTCTTCAGTGAGTACAGACGGGGGAAGGCAGGAGTTTCTTTGCAGTGGACAAACTTGACATTGTATCAACCAAGATGAACTGTTAACTTTTTGATGTGTTAAAAATAAAAACCTTCTCCGTGGACTTCTCCACAAACACTCATGACCTGAACCTAGTCATTACAAAAATGAAATTCCAACAAGAAATGCTCTACAGAGCTGCTGAGCAGTGCCCCAACTGTCAGTCTGCTCAAGGGCAAAGAAAGGTGAAAATTCCTTCTACCATGGCCCAGAAGCTCACTGTGGCCCCGGAGCCCAAGGAATCGTATTAACAAATGCTTCACGATGCCTGACTGGTATCCTCAAGTCAAAGACTAAGAAAAGGAAAATGGGGATTTTGAGAGCTAAAGGCAAAAAGGGGCTTGCTTCACAGGTATGCCTCAGCACTGGGAGCAAAGAGCAGAAGTAACTACCTGCTCTCTGTCTATTCATTGTGGACCCTTAGCCACCAGCTACTGGGGGCACAGTGTGTCTATGGCTTTGATGACTCTGCTCGTAAAGGCCCTTCAGTGAAGCCTGATGTCATGTGTTGGCCAGAGTCCAGGTTTGTTTTTTCAGAGTGCATGCCACACCCAGGGAGAGCAAGATAATAACAGAAGCCTGTCAGGGTTTCCCTCCAGACTTGAATGTAAAGGATATTGTGTTCTCCCCAGAAGCCAAATAATAAGATCAGTTGTTTGTAACACTTAACCAGAAAGTGTCCATATTTTAAAATTAGAAAGCGTTACTCATTTTACGGATACTGTCATAGAACATGTAGTACTGAAGAGTTAAGGACAAGTTAAGGTAGGGGACATGGTGACTTGGTAGTAGAAAAACAAAACTGTTCAAGCAAGACATGTGTGTAGTGCATGTGTGTACAATAATGAGAGTATGAGGCAGGAGATTACAATTTGGGGCTAAACATGGTTCATCCAGTAAAATCCTATTTCAAAAGTAAAAATAATTTTAATGTAGAAAGGTAAACTATGTAAGTGATATTGGGAGAGGGGCACATAGACACTCATTTGAAGCTACCTGCTTTGCTTATTTCTCTTCCTTGATTGCATCCTAGAAGTATTCCCATGTTCTATGACCCTTACAGAAGATTGATGATTTGCATGGCAGGGCTGAGTTCTTTATAACATCTTATACCCCCACCCTCCAAAAAACAAATTTTTCGAGATGTAAGGATCTTGTCTGTGAAGCCCAGATTTGCCTAATACTGTGTAACCCAGGCTGGCTTCAAACTCACAGCAATTCTCCTGCTTCAGCCTCCCATACGCTGGGATTACAGGCATCACCAGCACAGTTTTTTAACTTTCAGTGTACTTGGTTTTACTGCTTTTCAGTGTCTTACATTGTTCACCTCCATTTTTTTTTTTTTTGGTAATGTGGCATTAATGTTTTTATTTCTGTGACCAAGTAGTAGTACCTAGAACATAGCAGGTGAACATGCAGTAAATAGTTTTCATCTTTCTTTTTGGGGGGAGTTATTGTATTTTCAGGGTGTTTAGTTGTTTTGGGTTTTTTTTTAAAGATTTATTTATTTATTTTACGTATATGAGTACACCATTGCTCTCTTCAGACACCCCAGAAGAGGGCATCAGATCTCATTACAGATGGTTGTGAGCCACCATGTGGTTGCTGGGATTTGAACTCAGGACCTCTGGAAGAGCAGTCAGTGCTCTTAACCGCTGAGCCATCTCTCCCCTCTTGGTTGGTTGTTTCTTTTGTTTATAGCAGCCTGGCTGTCTTCCTGGCTTTCTTCCCTATGTCTTTGTTTCTTTAATCTTGTTTAGTTCTTGTTTGTTCTTTGTGGTTTTGTATAGTTTGGAGGTTTGTTTGTTAAGATGAGGCCTCTCATAGCCCAGGCTGGCCTCAAACTCTAGCCGGGAATGAGCTCGCGATCCTTTTGTCTCCGTCTCTAGAGCTGCTGTTGCGATGTGTATCACAATGCCTTGTTCCTTTTATTTGCTTTTATTTGGTTTTGGGTTTTTGTCTTTTTGGTTTTTCGAGACAGGGTTTCTCTGTATAGCCCTGGCTGTCCTGGAACTCACTCTGTAGACCAGGCTGGCTTCGAACTCAGAAATCCGCCTGCCTCTGCCTCCCGAGTGCTGGGACTAAAGGTGTGCGCCACCACTGCCCGGCTCCTTGTCCCTCTTATTAACACAGAGAAATGTATAAAATATCAGATTTTGTTGCATTTTTGTGCATGTATAAAACGCACATTGATCATATTCACCCTCTATTACCTTGTTTTCCTTCTCTTTCTTCTCTTCTCTAATAATCCTTTTCTTTCTTTCTTTTTTTATTTTTGCCCACTGATAGGACATACCAGAAAAGAAGTAAAGCTTGTCTTTCCGAGTCTGATTTATTTTGTCTAATATGATCCTTTCCAGTTCTGTCATCATCCTGACCTTAATCTTTACTAATAACCCACTATGTATCTACATCCACATTTTCCTTTCTTTATGAGGCCACCTGTCTTTAGATTTAGTCCACATCTCAGTTCCAGATTAGTTTATCTTGAAATTCTTACAACACATCTGCCGTGCCCTCTTTCTAAGTAAGATTGTAGGTTGAAACTTGTCGTGTGTCTTTAGGGACTGTATCTGCTCAGCTTGCTATCAATCAGCCACCAGAGTAGTGTGCAGATGGGACAATGGAAAGACACAAAAAATCAATAATAAAGTTAAATTTAAAAAACAATTGGGGATCTCAGAGTCTGAACCACCAACCAAAGAATATACACAGGCCAGACCTAAGCCTCCCCACACATATGTAGCAGATGTGCAGCTTGGTCTTCATGTGGGTCCTGAACAACTGGAATGAGGACTGTCCGAAAGCTGTTGCCTGTATGTAGGATATGTTCTTCTAGCTGGGCTGCCTTGTCTGGCCCCAGTGGAAAAGTGCCTAGCCACACAAAGACTTGAAGTACCAGGGTAGGGGGTGTGGGGGAAGGATTGTGGGAGGGGGTGACCTGGAGGGGGGCAGTGAACGGGATGTAAAGTGAATAAGTAAAAAATTAAATCAAATTAAATTTAAAAAATAATGAAGATTGCTCTTCTGGAAGGGAACAATATTAGAGCCTGCCAACAGCATGCAAACAGTTCTGAAGACACTTTCCTTAGCTAGAAGCTAATATGTTTTGAAAAGCTGGTTTTTAGAGACACCAACATAAACATTTTTTAAGAGATATTCTTAAAATATACCTTTAAAACTTTTGATTGGGCTAGATAAATTTGGGTAGAAATTTTTTTATTTTCTATTTCTATATTCATCCTGAAGAATCTTTAATGCTGGTATTGAATTTTTGCATTTTCAGCATACTTTTAAATTTTGTTATTTGAACCTGTGATATTCCTTTGAGAGAAGAACACTATTTTCTCTTTATCTGTTTAGTTTTTTTTTTCTTTGCATAAGTGCGTCCGTCCGTCCGTGTGTGTGTGTGTATGTGTGTGTTAGTATTATTGGGTACCAGATCTAGGGCTTTGTGCATGTTAGGCAATGCTTTACCACTGAACCACACAAATCACAGCTCTGATAGGATTTTCTCTTTCTCATTTTATAGATAGGAAAATTGAGCTGAAATTTTGTAATTTTTTTTGTTCAAGATTTATGAGTTAAAAACTAAAAAAGATTTTAAAGTTAAAAGGAAAGTCTAATGAATATTTATTATAATGAAGTTATATATATTAAGATTGTTTCTAAAAAGCTTTTGTCTGGTTTCAAAATAAAATTCTAATATTTAAGTTAGACTTGCATTTCTACTATAAGATCTATATAAATTGTATCACTTTAACATTTAGAGTTCTAATCCCAGATTCTTGGGAGACTGAGGCTGGAAGATTAGTATAAGTTCAAGAACAGCCTAGGCTACATAGCAAGACACTGTCTTAGAAAACCAAAATTAAACAAGCTTAAACCTAGGCTAGGTTGACCATTTACTGGAGTTTTATTTCCCACTCCACCTCCTTCCTTTCTTCCTTTTCTCCTGCAGGACCATTGTACAACACATTCTGTGCTAGTAGTGGCCCTGGCACTTTCCATACCCTTGATTCCCCCCCCCCCCCCGCCGCCGCCTTCATATTTTGAACATAAGTTGTTTGGCTTGTGAAAAATAGGATCATCAACAATTTTTAAGACTCTTGAAATTACCAGAAGTTCTAAAATAACTCACTGGATTTTTAGGACTCACGTGTTTCTTGCAAAGGGCTCCTTGCCCAAAATCTCTTAAGGACTAAGTAGATAGAACTTCAAGCCTTAAGACCGACCTACAGATTCTCTGGGGTAGAGCTTCAGGGATCTTATTTTTAATGTGCCTTGATGGTTAAGTGTTTGCTACAGACATGGTCTTTAGATACTTGGTTCTCACAGTACTGTGTCCTACAAAGAGAACAATCAATGACTTGGACCCTAAGTTAAATTAAAAGAATAAAATAAAAGGCTGAGGTAGGAGGATTGCTTTGCTTTGAGTTCAGATACAGCCTATACTACCAAAACTGGGACAGGAAAAAAAGAAGAGAAGCAAATTTAATAGTTACGGCACTATTAATGCATCATTTGTGCTAAACAGAAAAGTCATGATACCTAACTCAAGCCCTTAAAGTGGAGTATTATCAGCTTGGCAGGATGGAAATACCTTCCAGGAAGCCTGCTAAGCTGACTCTGAGCTCTGAGCCCTCCTGGTGGAAGCAGGAAACCAACTGCTGCAGGTTGCCCTGTGACCGCCACCATGCGCCATGGCACAGACTTCGACACATACGCATGCGCACCACCATGCGTCATGGCACATACTTCGACACACATACGCATGCGCACCACCATGCGTCATGGCACATACTTCAACACACATACGCATGCGCAACACGAAGACTGCTTCCACATCAGATGTTTTGGAAGAAGATGACTAAATTTCAGATCTTTTCCCTAAGGAGTTTTGTTTATAAAAGAGATGAAAATAGGCATTTAAATAACTGATAGTGTAAATAAAATTAGTAATAAATGCCTTTTCAGAAATAAAAGTCCATTAAAGATCACATCCAGCTAATGGAAGAAAGGCATTAATGGCATGAATGGAGGTGACCAGCCTTACAGAGCTTGGGGAGAGGTAGGAGGTGGTGGTTGTTAACTGTTTGCTGAGGAAAGCAGAGTCTTTGCCTTCTAAACACATCTGTCATTTCCACATTCTCAAAATACTGCTGCTTTGGGCTTTCTCCTTTTTCTGAAGCCATCTCACACAAAGTTAGCGTTGAGGTTTAGCTTTCTAACCGCTCCATGTGGCAACTGTGAGTTTGCTGAACAAGACTAAGTTATCCTCCCGTGAGAGATGTGGGTGTGTTTTGAATGTGAGATTCTTGAAGATTTGTCCACTGAAGGAAAGAATTCAATACAAAGAGAAGCATAACTGTGGAGAGAAAAGGACTGGCTAGCTCTCAGGGCCTATAGGAAAGGCTGGGCCCTACCCGTGAAGAACAGGGACAGTGCTCTAGGATTGAAGGGACTCAGGCAGCACAGATGCATAGAGGAAGCTTGGCCTCAAGAAGTGAAACATTCAGTTAAAATCTGTTGGATTTAGACTTTTTAGTTAAATTAGATAATAAATGAGTTCTAGAGTTTCTCTGTGTTCTAAGTGTGTTATGTATTAAGTGATTTAATTCGCCCAACTCTGTGATAAACATGGATTTTTATCCCCATTTTATAAATGACACAGAGAACAACACATGTCTTCTCCAGCTGTCCTGGGGATGCTGTGGTGAGGACTGCTGAGACCTAGTTGTTGTTCTAGAGCTTCAGCTGTCATGCCTCCTTTGCGTGGAACGCTAATGAGTAGGGAAGGGCAAAGGGTTATCTTAAGAAATTGACAAGTGCAAATAATGACCAATTCTTCACAGCAGCAAAAGCCCTTACTGCCACTTTTCTAAAGTCAGTCTTAATTTCTGTGGGTTATTTCTTCTCTGACTGTTTATTCGTGGTTTAATTTCCAGGTGTTGGTAAATCGTGCTTATTGCTACAGTTTACAGACAAGAGGTTTCAGCCGGTGCATGACCTCACAATTGGTAAGTTTTCTGAAAGAAAAAACATTAAATGTTTTGAATAGCTTATGTATAGTATACTAGTGGGTCTATTGAACAAGCAGTGAAACTAGATTTGTTGTTGTGAAGAATTTAGTCTCTATTGCTTTTAGAAATAAATATATAATAAAAATAAATATTAACTTTTCATACAAGTTTAGAATATGAAGGACATTAATATTAAAATTTTAATTCTATTTGATTATGAATTATATTTTTAAGAGACAAAACTGCACCACGGAGGGCACTTACTGGAAATTAAAACAAGTCTACTAGTATGTGGACAGACTGTTTCACCACTTCCCATTTCACCTTTTCTGATGTGTACAGTGAAGACAACAGTACCTCTCCACATAGCCATAGCAGTAAATGAACTGTAATGGAAGGCACTGGAGCAGTGCCCTCAGTGTGGCCATACTGCATGCTTGCCTGTTGTCATTAACCAGGACCATTTGTCCACTACAAAGTGTAAATGAGACAGGTACTAGTAACAAATAGTAAGTAGGTGTTAGTTATTGTTAGTTTACATAGTGTTACTACTATTTTTTATCAGTACACAAAGCTTCAAATTTAAAATGAGTGAAAAACTAATTGTTTTAGATAAATACCGTTTGTTTGAAAATTATATCAGTGGTCAGGTATGGTGGCATGATCCTGCAAACCTGCAAACCCAGTACTTAGGAAACAGAGACAGGAGGTTCACCACAAGTTCAGGGCTCGTGTGGTCATCATAGCGAGTTCTAGGGCAGCCAGGGCCATGTAGCAAGATGTCTCTTTAAAAAATTACCTATCAGTAGGTGGATGATGGATGGATGGATGATCTAGAGCAGTGGATCTCACTCTGTAGTTTGCAACCCCTTTGGAGGGTTGAACTATCCTTTCACAGGGCTCATACATTAGAGATCCTGCATATCAAATATTTATATTATGATTCATAACAGTAGCAAAATTACAGTTGTGAAATAGCAATAAAATAATTTTATAGTTGAGGGTTACCATAACTTAAGGAACCGTTTTAAGGATTTAATGTTTTAGCATTAGGAAGGTTGAGACACACACACACACAGAGAGAGAGAGAGAGAGAGAGAGAGAGAGAAATCTGATAGGTAAAGAATCTAGCTGGATGATTCTTTTATGCTGCAGCCTTGCAACCTGCTGGAATTGAGTTAAATATGAAAAAAGGAGTAATTGGAAATCTCAGTTCTTCTGTTTAGTAACATTCTCTCACTGATTGCCTAGTTCTATCGGGGCATTGTGTATGTTTGTTATGTTACTGTTTAAGATCTCCAAGTATAAACAGACAGGACTTGAATTTGTAGTCCTTCTGCTTTCACCTCCTGAATTCTGGGTTACAGTTGTGTTCTACTATACTCAGTCTCTTCATTTTATTATTTTATTTACTCATTACAGTTTACTAACAGTAAATACAGGAGGATCTGGGAGTTTAAGTCTAGTGTAGGCATCATGAAGCCCCGTATCTCAAAAAACCAAAACCAAAGGACTGGTGAGGAGAGGGTTAACAAAAAACTAAGGATGTTTGAAAACTTCTTAGAAACCCTCTACTTTGTAATGTTTTTTGTTTTTGTTTGGGTTTTGTTTGTTTGGTGGTGGTGGCAGTGGTAGGTTTTTGTTATTTTTTTGGTTTTTTTATTTTGGTTTGGTTTGGTTTTGGGGTTGTTCTACATGGACAAACAGTACTTTCCCCAGACGTCAAGGATGATTAAATGAAAATCTTAGTACCAGGCATAGGATTCCTCCCTGTGAGTCTTTATTGGACAAGGAGGTTCCAGAAGTACCCACAATAACTCGGGTTGTTACCATTGCTCTTGGTTACCCACAAGAACTTAATAGCATGATCAACCCTGTTGCTAAAGATACAACACAGTATTGTTGCAGGACATAAAGAAATCAAACTGGAACTCATCTGGAAACTTCTTACCTGTTGGCTAATGCTGGAAAGTGCTATGGCTTGTCTTGGGGAGACAAGCTATCAGTGCTATTACCCAGCAGCAAATCCTGCATCCTTTCAGGAAAGATGTGCCCACTTGTGCAACAGTGGCACAAATGTTATGGCAGCAACTATATGCTTTTGGATTAGATTTGAGGCCTGCTCCACAGGAGGGAATACATATCTGAAACTGTAAATTTAGTCAAAAGCCCATGACTAGGGAGGTCATAGGCCCTAGCCTCCTCAGGGCCTCAGATATATTACTGTTGTCTTATTAGATGAATATAATATCAAGCTGCCTTCCAAATAGTTGTATAGATAGAGTAGTGATGCCCTTAACAGTTAATGCAGAGTCTCATGACTGGTCAAAGTGCTGAGAATAAGTAAGTGACTATCAGTGCTCAGTCCTTAGTGGGACATCTATATCAAACTTCCACCCCAAGCCCCTGGCTTAGATAAAAGAGGCAGTAGGAAAAAGTAAGAATTAGAAGATGGAGAAGATTGCTGGGAAGCAATATCTCCAGGACACAGCATAGCTATTTTACTCATGAACTCACTGCAGCTCTGGTGACTTACACAAGATCAAGCAAACAAGATGTCAACATTCTAATAGGCAGCACTAAACTAACTGGGTGCAGAGGTTAAAGAATAGAAAGGACATGCGTCCAGAAAAGGGATGAATTCGGCCTTGGGAACAGAGAATTGGGGGTGCATATGATCAAGATACATTGTTTATGTTGTGTTTATAAAACGTGGTATGAGGTTGCAGGGTACGGTGCCTTTGCTGGCCCATGCTGAGGCACCCTCCTGAGGTATCAGCCAGACGACAGGCCTAGTATAAAAGGAAATTTATTTGGGACTGGGAAAGGGGGTCTGAAGAAGGGAGTAGGGGCAGAGAAAGAAAGGGGCCAGGGAAGGACAAAGAGAGAGGAAGAGAGATAGAGGAGAAGAGGCCAGCTGGGGATACAAGGGAAGAAAGACAATAGATGGAGAGAGAGAGGAAAGATTGGGTGTGGGAGCAAATAGTCCTTTTATAGCAAGCCAGGCATGTATGTACCTGGTTGTTGCTAGCTAACTGTTGGTTGGAGCCTCGAGGAAATGCTAGCAGTTTACATATATGAAATCATCAAAGAGTAAAAGACACTTTTTGAAAAGATGTATTAGTTACTTTTTCCATTGCTGTGATAAAATATCATGACCAAGGAAACATAAAAGAAAGCATTTGGTTGGACTTATGGTTCCAAAGGGTTAGTCACTGATGGTGGAGTGAAGGCATGATAGCAAGAACAGCAGAAAGCTCATTTCTTGAACCACAAGCAGGAGGCAGAGAGTACACTAGGAGTGGCACAAGCCTTTTGAAACATCAAAGCCATACTTCCTAATCCTTCCTAAACAGTTACACCAGGTAGGGACCAAGTAAGTATTCAGATGTGAGCCTGTGAAGGCTATTCTCATTCAAACCATCACAACGGGCATATCCATAATCTACTTGTTTGGATAATTTCTAGTCTATACAGTGATGATGGGTGGAATCGGTAATACAGTTTAAATCTAGTTCCATGGCTTTTTTTTTAACCATTTCTTTCCTAAATGGATTTGAAACCATTGTAGCTAGTTGTAGGATAGAGTATGTCCTAAAATGACTAATCAGACAGTTGTTTTCAATACAGAGTATTTCTAAAACTTGTTCTTCCTTTCCACATACCCATATGCATAAGTGTCTAAGTTGCTGCAGTATACCCAGTACAATAAATGGACCTGAACCCCTCAGAAAATGGCATAGACTATATACTTGTGAAGGAAGACTAAAGAAACTTGTTTGAACTTCACAAGCTGCCAACTGGGAAATTGGAGGCTAAAAGAGAAGTCCTCTTTCTCTACTTCATTCTTAGCCTGGATTGACTTGTGTTCTCCATTACTTCAGCCCCTGCTGCTTGTCTGACAAGCCACTGCTAGTATGGCTCTGAGCTCTCACGCCAGTCCCTCCCTGTGTCCTCTGGTCAAGAAACAGCAGCAGTCTCCTGCTGTGGCTCATCTCTGAGCTGAGTCCCCATTTCTTTTTTGAGTCTCTTGCCTCTCTCTGTGTTATAACAAATTCTGTATACTAGGCATGTAAGTATTTAAGTGTGGTTTCTGCCTTTCTGACCAAGACCCTGGTTGGTATACCTTCCTTTTTCACATCTAACTCTCAAGTTTTTTTCATTTTTTTAGAATTTGTTTTTTATTCTTTGGCAGTTTTATACATATGTATGTTTACATGTATGTGTATCTATGTATACATGATTAATTTTAGCCCCTGTTGCCCATAACCCTGTTAATTCCTCTTCTCCCATTGAAACTCTTCTCAGCAAACCCCTCTCTTACCTTCATATCTTTTTTTTTTTAATGTTAAAATAAGGTTGCCTGAATAAGCATGGGTGGAAAGTTATTTACTGGAGCATTGGCAACTTTCTAGTGATAAAACTGAAGAAAGTGACACCCCTGCCTGCAGCCACCGTTAACTGTCCTTCAGGGGGAGCAGGGCCTCCTGATCCCCTCCTTCTTCCATTATGGATTTTGATGAGATGTGCATTCAGCACAGCTGCCGTAAGTTCCTGAGTCTCTCGGCTGTCTTACGTCCACAGGAGTCTCTTTCCAGCCCTCTGCTCTAATGCAGTCTTTTCAGCACCCCTACCACAGTGTTCCCTGCGGCTCGGAAGTAGGTGTGATGCAGATGTCTCACTTAAGGTCAGGGACTCCATAGTCATTTGTTCTCTGTACTTTGGCCAGTCGTGAGCCTCTGTATTAACCCTGTGCACTGCAAAAAGAAGCTTATCTGTTAAGGATTGGCTGAAAGCTACACTATTTTATAGGTATAAATATAAGTATTTAGAAGGCAGTTTGATATTATGTTCATTAGTTAAATAGGTGGCTGGAGAGATGGGGCAGCTCTAATCGCTGTTCCAAGGTCCTGAGTTCAATTCCCAGCATCCACATGGTGGCTCACAACCATCTGTAGTGGGATTTGGTGCCCTCTTCCAGTGTGTCTGAAGACAGATACAATGCACCCATATAAATAAAATAAATACATAAGAAAAAAAAGATACACATAGTTATTAAAAATAATAATAGATTCTTCTTTACAACCTATGACCTCCTATGTCATGTGTTCTTGGCCAGGTTTACAGAACCTGCCATGAGTTTTCTCCTGTTGAGTGAGCCTTAAATTCAATCAAAAAGCAGTTATCTCCATGATATTCATGACACTGTTGCACCAATGGAGATATTGTGATAGGCCAGTCGATTTTTATAGTTCACAGTAATCTAAACTGGGTCAGATTTTGATAACTTGACTGCCCTACAGCCTCTTTAGCACCTTTTGGCGCTATGAAAGCTAACCAGGGGGAAGGGCAGTTCTAGCCGGGTTGATTCATGGCAGTGGCAATAGTTTATACTGTTTTAAGACTCTGGCACCTCCTTACCAACAGCATTAGGGAAGCAGAGGTGTTGGCACTGGAGACTTTTCATATTGCCTCTTAAGTAGCAAAATCCACCTAACAGATTCAGCAGATCAAGACTTTATTGTTTTAAGTACTTTGTGTACCATAAAAACTGAGGAAGGGAGAAGCTGGGTCTGGCCAGAATACGCTTTTAAGGAGATGTAACTTCTGCCTCTGCCACACATTCCTCTTGTGCCTGCTTTATTTTTTTCTACCTATTCCCAGTGGAGTTTTGTTTTTTGTTTTTGTTTTGTTTTGGTTTTTTTTTGGGGGGGGGGCTATTGTTTTGTTTGGTTTGGTTTGGGGTTTTTTTCCTATCTATGACAAGAAATAGTTACTATGATCAGCTCCAAAGTTGTATCATTCAGAAGATTAAAGGTTTTTGTAAATGTAAATCCAAGTTCTTTGGGGAAGAAAGTTCACTGCCTCAGTTTGGTACAGACCCACTTCTTAACTGGGAGCTACGATTGTGGGCCAGCACAGATTATAGGCCAAGGGTCAGCTTGCTCATCATACCAACTGTCCTGGTGGTGGAATTTAGATGCTTAGTCACATACTTACCATCACAATTCCCTAACCCTTAAATGGTAGCTGGTTATATTAATTACTTTTCTATTGCTGTGAAGAAACACCATGACCAAAGCAACTTATAAAATATTTAGTTGGATTTAGTGGCAAGCACCTTTAATCCCAGCAGTTGGGAAGTAGAGAGAGGTGGATCTCTTTGAGTTCAAGACCAGCCTGGTCTACATAGTGAGTTCCAAGACAACCACAACTACATAGTGAGACCCTTAAAAACAAAGAAAAAGAAAGCATTTAATTGGGGACTTGCTTAGAGTGTCCGAGGGTGAGTCCATGACCATTGTGGGAAACGTGGTGGCAGACGGGAAGGCATGGCATGGGACCAGTAGCTAGGCATTTACATCCTGATCTACAAGTTGTGGAGAGAGAGAGAGAGACAGAGAGAGAGACAGACAGAGAGAGAGACAGACAGAGACAGACAGACAGAGAGACAGACAGAGACAGACAGACAGACTGACTGACTGACTGACTGACTGACTAGACCTGGAGTAGCTTTCAAAACCTCAAAGCCCATCCATACCCAACAAAGCCACACCTCCTAATCCTCAAAGTAGTTCCACCAATTTAGAACCAAGCATTCAAATTATGAGCCTTAGGGGACCATTCTCATTCAAACCACAACACTAGCTATCTTTTTTTTTCTTTCTTAGTTCTATTACAGTCAGTTCTATATTCTTTATAAACCCTGGCTCCCAAGCTTATGGTTTCAGTCAGTTTGCTTTCTCAACTCTTTCTCTTGCTTTTCTCTAACCCATGAAGACAGTGTGCCCTGTTGAGGCTTAGCTATTTGTTCTCCACTGACTACCCCGTAGTTTTTATTCCTCAGAGCTCCTCAGTACAGAATTGGCTTGCCACTGCCGCTTCTTTCTAAACTGTTTGTATCCCAGACTGTAGCTCCCAGTCATAGTAAACGAAATGGTATATCTATTATTGTAAGTATTTTTATTCAGAAAAGACACAGAAATGCTGGGAAACAGCCAAAGTAAATGAGTTTTGGTG
The DNA here is from genome assembly GCA_036184795.1 of Tokudaia tokunoshimensis. Classification (NCBI taxonomy): domain Eukaryota; kingdom Metazoa; phylum Chordata; class Mammalia; order Rodentia; family Muridae; genus Tokudaia; species Tokudaia tokunoshimensis. The sequence continues at coordinate 121,217,970 of BTHU01000014.1, forward strand.
TGATACCCAGCACTAACTTAGGTGGTGAATGAATCCGTCATTCTTTAAAACTTTATGGTCAGGGTTGTTTTTCCTAGAAAGCTAACATAAACCTTATAGAAGATGGATGTGGGCATTTCAGCTTTTACATGCTTTGTTCAGGGAAACTGCATTCAGTGGGTTGGGATATTTGCTAAGTGTCTGCATGCTATTGCATAAGTGGGCTTGTCACATAGATGGTGACTTATTTAAGTTTGGACCATGACTGTCGTGGTTTGAATGGGAATGTCCTCCATAGGCTCATATATTTGAATGCTTAGTCATCAGAGAGTACAACTGTTTGAAGAGGATTATAAGGACTAGAGGGTGTGGCCTTGTTAGAGGGTCTGGGGATGAACTTTGAGGTTTCAAAAGCCCATGGCAGGCCCAGTCTTTCTCTCCCTGCTGGTTGTCTGTGGATCAGGATGTAACTTTCTCAGTTACTGTCCAGTGCCTTGCCTGTCTGCTTGCCACCATGATGATAATGGACTAACCTTAAGCAAGCCCCCAGTTAAATGCTTTCTCTTATAAAAGATGCCTTGGTCATGCTGTCTCTTCACAGCAATAAAACAGTAACTGAGACAATGACCAAGACAGTGTTAAATAGCAGAGGGCTTGGTAGGTATTTCTATAGTTGAGAGTGCTTGCTGTGCCATCATGAGGACCAGAGTTCTATTCCAGTACCCACAGACACAGGCGTGCACACCTGCACATATTCTAAATACACTCACAGACACATTCCCACACAAATAAATCTTTCATTAAATATTAAGTGATAGAAGAAAAGAAATAAAAGATTAGGTTAGTTATCATATTAGAGTTCTCTAGAGTAACAACTTATAGAATGAGTCTCCATGACTTACAGGCTGTGGTCCAGCTAATCCAACAAATGGGTAGCTATGGATGGGAGATCCAAGAATCCAATAGTTGTTCAGTCCACAAGGCTGGATGTCTTAGCTGGTCGTAAGACTATGCTGGAATCTCAAAGAAGTAGGCTCTACTGCCAGTGATGAAATGGACTTGTTAGTGAGGTCAAGAGCAAGTTGGCAAGAGCAAGACTTCCTTCCTTCCTCACAGGTGTTCCCAGCCATTTTGGGATTTTAGTTGATTTCAGATGTTGTTAAATTGACAACCAAAATGGCCATCACAGTTAGGAGATATTCTCATATGTTGTTTATCCTTTGTCTCTGGGATTTGTTAAGATAAACAAAAACAGCTGTTTATAAATAGCTTCATGGATGTAATTGCATTATAAAATCTAGAGGACAGCCTGGACCATCATCATGGATGTGATAGAGAAACTTAAACATGAGTTAAATACTGATTACAGACTTGGTCTGCCACTCTCAGTCCCTCTTTTCCTCCTCTACAGTTGACCTGGATCCTCTACATCAGCTGCCCAGTATCCAATCACAGCCAGGACCTTGCTCATACTGATACTTAGAACCACTCAATACTTTCAGGTTCATACATCTCTCATCTTCTAAGTCACTTCCTCTAGATTGCATTGGTCACACCATCTTGTCACTCATCTGCTCACTTCCTGTTGTTAGTATAATCATTACCATTCCTGCATGCACTTCTGTCCCCTCCTCCTTCCTCCCTGTCCCCTCTGTTTCTATATTCTTTTGTGAACAAACTGTAGATTAAATTTTTCTGCTCTATGTCTACATGTGTACAACCAGACATGGCTGGAGAAAAACATGCAAACAAGTCTCATTTTTAATTTCTCAGACACCAACTCAAGGGAACTTTCTATATTGCCTGATAGTTGTACCTTATTTCCATTTGTCTGTAAAACTGTACCATATTTCTTATATTTAACACTGCAATAATTTCTGTATTTTCACTCTCATTTGATTACCTTGATTTGTATTTCATTCAGAAAAAAACCATGGGCAAGTCAAGAAACTCTTTCACAGGTTCCCAGCATCTCTACCGTAAGAAGCCTGTGCTCAGTAACTGCTTCCTCCCCGCTGCTGTGAGGGACTCTGCAGATCCTAACAGCATGCTCACAGATGCCTGCCTAACTTAGTGGATCTTTTTCTCTCCAGACATCATTAACTTTTCTGTCTTAAGTGATTATTTTTATGACATTTTTCTTTCAATAATTTGCTTTCATTGTAACAAAATTCTTCACAAAAAGTTATCCACATTTTCTACCCCTTAGGACTCTGTCTGTCTCTCCCATTTCCCTTCCTATTTGTAAATGGTGTTGGTTTTTCTGAGACAATGTCTCTTACAGCCCAATGTGGTCTTAGATTCAGTGTGTAGCTGAGGATGGCCTTGAACCCATGATCTTCTTGTCTCTACTTTCCAAGTGAAGGAAACATAAATTTTAAAGAACCCTTTGCTTTTCACCCAAGCTTTTACCCAGCTTGATGTTTTCCCATTTTATCAATCAAAATAACAAAAAAGTGGTTGTTATTCTTGTCAATTTGTAAATTTGTAAGTAATTATTGTAAATATGAGTATATTTGTGAGCCTATGAGATGTATCTGCGATTGAGGGCTCTTGTTGCCAAGCCTAGCAACCCGAGTTTGATGCCAAGGACTCGTGATGAAAGGAAAGAAATATCTTCTGGAAGTTGTCTCTGGGCCTCTTCATGCACTGTGAGAGCCACACATACACAAACACATATGCATACATAGATAAATAAAAAATGTTGGCTTATCTACTGACTTCTTTGAAGGACTTTTATGCTATTGGGTGATAGTTTTATATCTGTCTCTAGCCAGAAGAGATATTTTAAAAAGTATATATGCTATGAATATGCATGTATGTGTAGATGAGCAAATGTGAAAACACTGTAATGTTTTCTGTAGCACAATTTTTAGTTTTACATTTTTCATTCTAGTACCTCATGACTCCCGTGTCTCTCTTTTCTAGAGTTCCTATTTTTCTGAGCCTGAAAATCATAAGCAAAACCATTAGTTTCTAGGTATTGGCTGTATGTATCCCAAGAATAGAATAAGTATTAAAACATCAAGTGAAAACTATGGCAGGCTGTCATGTACCTTAGGATACACATTTTCCTTCTATCTTACCTCTTGATCACAGCTAAAAGGATATATTTTTCTTGTTTGCTTTGCTTTTTGAAAGAGAGTCTCATCTAACACAGTCTCACTACGTAACTGAAGTTGACCTTGAACTCCTGATTCTCCAACCTCTGAATATTGGCTTTACAAGCATTACCAGGTCTAACTATGATTGTGATTTTTCTTCTTTTCTATTTTTGAGACAGGGTCTTTCTGTATAGCCTTAGCTATCCTATCACTTTGTAGGCCAAGCTAGCTTTGAACTCAGAAAAATCCACCTGCATCTGCCTCCCATGGATGATTAAAGGTATGCACCACCATGCCCAGCCCTGTCATTTTTTTTTTAACATGTGGTTTTGTTGTGTGGTCTAGTTGGCCTAAAACTCACAGGAATCCCTTCTGCTTTAGCTTTGCAAGTGCTGGGATTACAGAGCTGGAGGTACAAAGTAGTAAAACCTGATCTAGAATCTTGATTATCTAGAGTCTAGATGATAAGGATTTGGTTTAAGTGATAACTTCCAGAGTACCTATGACTTAGCTTATATATTTTCCAAGGTTAGCAGCTGTGTTTATCACATATCTCCAAAACAAGCATTCTGTGTTTTAATAGTCGAGTGTGAAATATTTCACTTTAGTTCCTTTAACAAACTGTTTTCTGTTCAATTCAGGTGTAGAGTTTGGTGCTCGGATGATAACGATTGACGGGAAACAGATAAAACTCCAGATCTGGGATACGGTAAGTGCAGCATTTATAAGGATGCCTTTGCATGCTTGGTATGGTTAAACATGTCAGACTCCACATTTCCACAGCCCTGAAAGGATCAGACTAGAAAAGATTTTTCTTAATATTTATTGATTTCCACAGGTAAATGTGCCTACACAAACTCAATATTGGTAGACAAATCTGTGTAAGTCCTTAGGCCTTGTGATCTGAATAGAAACACTCTAGGAACTGTATATATGTCTAGTTTTTAAATGTTTATGTATTTATGTATCTTTGTGTGTTTGCATGAGTATATATGTATACCACACATGTACAGGGGGGGCCCATGAAGGCAGACTAGGGCATTGGATGCCCTAGAACCAGAGTTGCAGATGGTCGTGAACTGTCATGTGGGTGCTGGGAACCAAACCCAGTGTCATCTGTAAGAACAGCAACCACTCTCAATCATGGAGCCATGTTTCCAGCCCCTAAAAATTGTATTTTTAAGAAAAATAATCACCAAGTCTAGATATTTAAAAAGGAGTAAATGTGATGTAAAAATAAAAATACCACTATTATGTAGTTATTGATCCTGAAACTATTTTAAGTTTGATTCAGTCCTGATCACTGTAAGTCTCTTAACTTAATATCCTATTTCCATTACTTCCCATTTAATGAACTTATGCTACATGTAATCTATATGGTTTTAAATGTTGTTTTCTAATATGAACCCAGAATAAGAAAATGATTGGAATTTGTAAACATTATTCTAATTACTGCCCACCTTTATGAAACCTCTTATAATATATTCAGTAACATATTTTTCCTTTTTAAAAAATTGTTTGAGTGAATATTTTTTTAGATACATAGACGTGAAGTTACAGTGAATACCATAAAGCAGCAGTTTTCAAACCCCCTATATACTTAAAAAGACCTATGAAGAGCTTTAGCTTTTATAGGTTAATAGTACTATATTAAAAATTAAAATTGGGGGCGTGTAGGGTACTCGCAGGGGCGGCCCTACCCTCCCTCCCAGGCCCGCCAGTCCCGGAGCTTCCCGACCTGCCACTAAGGCTGGGCCCACCCCACGCTCTGGTGGCCCCACCCGGACGGCCGCCCACCCCCACGTCCATTAGTCCACCTGCACCTGGCAGAAAAGCAGGCTCCCGTGGCTCCGTGACTGTAAGCCGCTCAGCGAGCCCGGAGCTTGGGGCTCTTTCTCCCAGGCGGAGGGATCCGTGGTAGCCAAGGAGGCGGCGCAGAGCCTACAGGGAAGAGGCAGCTCCAACCGCGATGACTGTGGCAGCAGTGCATAAAGGGACCGCCACTGGGTGATGCAGTGACCTCTGTGTCAGGCCCAGAAGCTCAGTGGGCCTCAGCCCTCAGCTCATAGGATCCGCGCTCTGAGCTCCTCGTCCCCCCCCCCTGTCGCTTCCGTTTGCCACCATGGCTCTGAATAGAATCCACAAGGAATTGAATGACGCCTCGAGATCCTCCAGCACAGTGTTCAGCAGGTCCTGTTGGAGATATGTTTCTTTGGCAGACTACAATAATGGGGCCAAATGACAGCACCTATCAGGGTGAAGTATTTTTCTTGACAATTCATTTCCTAACATATTACCCCTTCAAACCGCCTATGGTTGAATTTACAACAAGAATTTATCATCCAAACATTAACAGTAATGGCAGCATTTGTCTTGATATTCTACAGTCACAGTGGTCTCCACCACTATTTCAAAAGTACTTTTGTCCATCCATTCTCTGTTGTGTGATCCCAATCCAGATGATCCTTTCTGTGGTGCCTGAGATTGCTCTGATTTACAAAACAGATAGAGAAAAGTACAACAGAATAGCTCCGGGATGGACTCAGAAGTGTACTATGTAATTAAAGACGTTATTGGAGAACCTCTACAAATAAAGCTAAGGGAACTCTGAAAAAAATTAAAATTGGGAAACTTATTAGATACTTGGGTTTTTTGCTTTCATTTCTGGTGTTGGGAATCTGACACAATTAGGCAAGTGATAAGTAATAAGCACTAAGCTATATCCTCAGTCTCTAGTTCATTTTAAAATAATATTGGTAAGACTTTTTAGTGAGGATAAACAATATGGCATTTGTTTAATTTTATTGAAAAATAATTTTACTTTTCCAAAGCAAAAATAATCAGCTATATTTTTGTAAAAAGAAGACTGATAGAGTGTTATGGTTTTGAAAATCTCTACTGTCTGCTTAGCACAAGATACTGGAGTCCCTAGTCTCTCTCTACAACAAGTCCTACATGTGCTTAAAGTATACAAAGTCAGTCCAATTTCCTGCAAGTAGAGGATTGAGAATCACAGGCTGGCTTGAACTGTATGCAATACAGGGAATATAATCACCATATAGCCCTGTTCTCCTTTCCTTGGTTCACTCGGTTTTACTTTCTCACTTGACAATGCAGAAGCTATTGAGAAAACAATAAAAGTTCCCACTCTCAGACTGCACTGCTGAGACCAAGCAAGTTGCTGAGGATGTTTGCAGGATATAGATTTCCTGTTTCCTATGTGTACCACAGTTGTATTTCAGATGGTAAACACTGAATCTATCTACTCTGTCTTTGAGTTCTCCATTGGACTGCATTCTTATACCTTCTGACCTCTCTCCAATGGAAAGCTGACTTACCTGTTTCCTTTTTGTTTGTTTGTGGGTTTTTTTGTTTGTTTGGTTGTTGGTTTTTGTGTTTTGAGACAGGGTTTCTCTGTGGCCCTGGCTATCCTGTAACTAGCTCTGTAGATTAGACTGGCCTTGAACTCAGAGATCTTCCTGCCTGTGCCTCCTGAGTGCTGGGATTAAAGGTGTGCACCACCACACCCAGCATGTATCTATTTCATAAGGGTTTCTACTGTGAGCCTAAAATGTCTTAACACTGCATGTGATACATGTACTTGGTGTGCATGTGGGTTTCTGGGGATGCCAGAGGCTGATGTCAGGTATTTTCCTTGGTTTTCTTTTGTTTATATCAGAGCCTGGAGCTCATCAGTTGTACTAGGCTGGCCAGTGAGTTTCAGGGATTCCCCACTTTCCCTCCAAAGTCTTGGGGTTATACACATACCACCATACCAAACTTTTTACATGAAGACTGGGTATCTGAACTCAAGTCCTCATACTTGTAAGACAGGCACTATACCAACTGAGTTGTGTCTGTCCCTGGCCCAACACTTTTTTGACTTAGATTTTTCTCAGGCAGCATGACTTCAAAACTACATGGAAAACCTGGACACAGTGGCATGTGCCTCTAATCCTTGCACTTTGGAGGGTGGGAGCGGGAAGGTCAGGAAAGTATGTACCCCAGATCAAGCGCCTGCCTAGCGTGCGTAAGTCTTGGCCCTACCTCTCACATCTTAACGAACGCAGGAAAGAACAAGCATGATAAAGAGAAAAATAATATATGTACAAAGTCTTTCTCTCTTAGAGACTTAAAAGTATGATCTCCAGTTGTCTCAGTTATGGTTTCATTGCTGTGAAGAGACATGACCAAGGCAACTCGTATAAAGGCAAACATTTAATTGGGGCTGGCTTTCAGTTTTAGAGGTTCAGTCCATTATCATCTTGGTAGGAAGCATGGTAGCATGCAGGCAGACATAGTGCTGGAAGAGCCAAGAGTTCTACATCTTGATCTGCAGGCAGCAGAAAGGGACTGTCCTCCACCTGTAGCCAAGAGAGATTCTTTTCTGCCCTAGGTGGAGCTTGAGCACTGGGCTATCTCGAGGCCTACCTACACAGTGACATACTTCTTTCAGCAAGATCACACCTATTCTAATAGTGCCACTTCCCATGGGCCAAACATATTCAAACCACCACACCAACCAAAAGAAAGTATTTTCTGCCACATTAAAAGCATTACATAAAGTAGGTTGCTTTCTTAACTGATAACCTTACATAACACACACCATTAGGCAACGTTTAGTGTGATCCACTAACATGCCTAAGCATGCCTTCATACCTTAAAGAAGAAAGGAAAATAACTCTAGCATGCAGGATGCTGAGACAAGAAGATCAGGAGTTCAAGGCCATCCCTGGGCTATGGGAGACTCATAATCAAAAGAAATTGTTTTCTTCCCACACCCCATGTTTTAGCCACCATGTGTTAGGGTGTTGTTATTTAGTATATACACATTTCCACTCCTACCAAATTTTTAAAATAACTTTTTCTTACAAAATTTTTATATCTACCTTATTTTCTTTTTACTTTCTTTTTAAATTTTGCTGTTGTTTACATAGGTAGAGTTTTATTGTTAGGTGAATGGCTACCAATCAGAAATAAGTATTACTGTAATACTGACTCTCACAAATCAGTTTTGAATGGAAAGCTCTGGGAGAACAATCAAGATAACACATTGAAGTGCCTTCTATAAGCACACTTAAGTTAGCCCTGCTGGGACTAAAGAGGAAGTACATTTGAGCATTGTATTCATTTCATTTCATCAATAGTGTTAAAACAAAACCACACTGGAAGTGCTTTTGGATGTGTGAAGAGTTGGAGGGATGAATGTGGAGTGTAGTAGCCAAGCCCTGGGGGGGCTTGAACTGATCCTCTAAGGATAGAAAGTGGATAGATAGGTGGCGGGGAAAGAATAGGCTTTTAGGAAGGAAATAAAAGAAACAACTTTAGAGATATTTAGAATATTGGTGTTACCAATAGGGAAAAAAATTAGCTTTATGAGCCTGTGTGTGTGTGTGTGTGTGTGTGTGCGTGTGCGCGCGCTGCTTCTTGTTGTTGTGTTTGAGACACTGTCTGTTGTAGCCCAGGCTAATCTAGAGCTCACTTTATGTCCTAGGATAGCCTGAGCTCAACAGCCATCCTCCTACCTCAGCCTTCTAGATATTAGTATGGCAGGCATGAGTTGTGGCTGTCATACTTTCTAGGGGTTTTTTTGTTTATTTGTTTGTTGTTTGTTTCTAAGTTAAACAATGTGAAAGGAAGTGGTTGGTTTTTGTTTGTTTTTCCATGCAATGACTTTTGTGCTTTCATTCAGCATAGGACATTTTAAGTATTAGAACTGGTTTGTGGGATAGGGCTTGTTAACTTAGATCTGGGAGTTCTTGTTGTTGTGTGCAGTGGTATACTGACCATTTTATGCATGTGGCTAAGACACTTGATTATACAGTTTCTTTCAGCATGCTTCCTCTGAGTGCCATATGAGTACCAGTTCCAGTCCTAGGCACTGAGAGTGAGTAACATTCAAGGCAGCGAATATTCTTGAAGGGTCAAAAAGAGAAGATACTGAAACAAATTATAACACATAGAAAGACTTTATTTTTGCATCAGAAATCCAAGACTCAGAACATAAAAACCTAAATATATTTCAAGTTCGTATATTTTAAGTACAAAAATTATTTATATAGTTATAGCCTTCCTCAGCTTTGCTTAGCAGAATGTTAATACTATGAGATAGAAAAATTTTTGAACTGGACTTAATCTCTGGTGCCTGTTTCACAGGATATAAAGATGACATTTACATCCGGTTGCCTCTTGACAAGCATTATATATCAGAGGCAGAAGAAATTGATTGTGTGAAGAAAAATTATATAAATTCAATTCAGAAGCTTTTTCTGGTTTTCATAATAAAATGATTGCTCAAAGAATTCTATCTTGTGGCTGTTGAAAGCCCACTGCAGTTTATGGTATAACTGATAAAATCTGCATCCTTGGCCTTCTGACAACCTTTCCACCAGCAGATGGTGGGCGTAAAGATGTCATTCATCATTTATTTACAATGGGCTTTATTTATTCTAGTGTCAACAGCTGCCCCAGGGAGTGGGTTATTGAATTCAAATGTGAGGCTCTGGGTTATTTGCTTCCTTTCAAATTTGTCTTCAGGGCTTAGTTGCTAGGAGTCCATTCTCTGCTCTAATAATGATTCATGTATTGTGAAGCCATTCAGTAAATTGGGTTGTCAGGGATTGCCAAAAAGGGTTAGGGGTCTTGTTTGGGAGTGGGAGGGTAGTGGGAATTGCCGCCTGTGCATCCTGGTGATTGGAGCAATAGTGCTATTATATGATTTTTTTCCTAAGACTAGTGAAGTTTTCTCCTCTGTTTATGACTGCCTTTCCTTTATGTTTAATATGTAATATATTAACATGCAATATGAAAATGTAAAAAGATATCACTTTAAAGGAAAATTTTCAACCTTTTGTTTCACAGGCAGGGCAGGAGTCCTTCCGTTCTATCACAAGGTCATATTACAGAGGTGCAGCGGGGGCTTTACTAGTGTATGATATTACAAGGTAAGCATATGTTAGTTTTCCATCTCAGAACAAGGAGACTATTTCTAAATAAGTGTGGTTACTAGTGATAACATCATAAAACCTTTATGCTTTAGCTATTCACCCTTAAAACTGTGTCTTGAATCAAATTTAAATGTATTCTCAAAATCTGCAGCTCAATTCTTTCTTATTTAAATAAGCACCCTGGATTGATCAATTTGGTGCTATTATATAGTCATTGAAATTTTGTAGACTGTGCTAACAGTTGTGTTATTCTAACTGAAATGTAATCAGTGAGCTCTAAACCCAAATACTTGCTTTAAATATGGCTCTCATAGTATGAGCGGCTATGGCTAACATGGTTAATGTTGGGGGAATGTAGACTGCTTATTATATACTATGAAGAGAAATATTGAAAACTGTAATCACATACCATTTATGTTTAGGAGAGACACATTCAACCACTTGACAACCTGGTTAGAAGATGCACGTCAGCATTCCAATTCCAACATGGTCATCATGCTTATTGGAAATAAAAGGTAAAAGAAGTTAACTTAGAGCTTAACTTGCATTAAGAGTGAGCAATGTGGTTACTGTTTACGACTACTTTTCCTGTAGATTTGTCTGAATGAGAGTTACTGGCTTGAGTTTAAAGTTTTATTTAAATCCTGAGTATTTCTTTAGACCGTTATTGGTGTTTTTTTCCTTGGTTTTTGTTGCCCTCCGATTCTTAGGAGAGTGGTGGCTGTATGTTGCCCGGTAGGAAATTCTAGGATCTTTCTAGGAGTGACCACTGTAGGTTCCAGGTAGAATGTGTTTCTAGGTATTGGGAACTGACACTTAGAAATGGGGATGGGCTAGTAGAGGGCTGAGGGAGTCCACAGGAGGGAGGAAAACTGTGTTCCACTAGGATTGCTTAGTTTCTTGGGAATGAGAGCAGAGAGTGAGGAGACGCCACATCAGGTGGACTGCTAAGGAGCTGGGGATTGGATTTTGAGGAATGGAGGGAGAGGTGAAGATCTGCAGTTACTCTATCTGCTTCTCGTGCTGGAATGGATGGGTTCCTAGGGAGTGCCTCCTGGAGTTGGAGGCTGGCATGAAGCAATCAATGAGTGAGGAGGAGGACATTTGGAGGAGAACTGTGTGATCCTCTGGGGAAAAGGGCAGAGACTGAGGAGAGGCAGAAGAGGTAGTCTGCCTCAGAAGTCTGCATGTGACTCAGGGGTTAGATTTAGAGGAGCTGAGGGAGAGGTCAAGATCTGCAGTTAGCTTACCTGCTTCCCTAGCTGCACTGGCCTGTGAGTCCCCAGGAAGTGCCTGCTAGAGATGAGAGCTGGGATGATCAAGAGTAGGGCAAGATCTGGGTGATGGAGGTCATCTCAGCATGTGGTCTGCTGCACAGCTAAGAGTGAGACTGGATGATTGGATTCACAGGGAAGGAGGGAAAGAGGAAGATCTGTACTTAGCCTCCCTGCTTTCCTGGCTGGAGTGGCCACCAAATAGCATTTTTAAGTGATAGAAGTAGAATTCATTTGTTCTTCAGGGTTATAAAATATATACTGTGGGCAGATAATGTATTTAGAAAAGTAAAAGGCTAATTTAATAACAAGCATGTTCAAGTTTTTATTTCATTACTTAGTGAAGAAACCAGTTAGATATATAGCCAGTCCAAAAGAGAACACAGAATACCACACATTCATATAAGGAATGCTAAATGAATTGACAGGCAGATAAACACTAAAGGCTGTTCATGGGCTGATAATTGTAGTTCACTTCTTGTACTGCTATTAGTAGCAACTATTATGTTGTTATCAATTTTCACAAATAAACTTCTATCTCTACAATCTTTGAAAAATTGTGAAATGTGGTAGGAGTAGTAAGAAATTATAACACTGAATGAATATAGCAGGGGGAATCACATCTTTTTATCAAACTAAAAAGATGGGTAACTATGGAGGCCCAGCCCGCACAATGCTGAAGCAGATAGGATCCCAGGCTGTTGCCACTTCAGGTTACACAGTGAGGTTACACCTTGTTTTAAAAACAAACACCAGTAAAGCAAAGGGAAAGGAAAACAGTGACATCAGAAGCTAGTGGTTTTGTTTTGGGAGACTGAGAACAGTGTGTCTGTGTGTGTCCTCCTGTCTTAACCTCCTCAGTGCTAAGATTACAGATGTGCACCACCATGCTTGGCCGTAGAAATAGAGAAACTACTATTTGAGAAAATAAGTAAAATAGATAGTGATCACATTATCAGCATCAGAGCATGTGACGATGCTACAGGTCCCTCTGGGACTAAAAGAAGAGGAGAATGTTGTGAACAAACTGAATAGAGAACATATACCTCATTGATGAGACTTAAGACTGTGTCTCATGTATCTCAGGCTGGCTTTAAGCTCACTTTGTAGCCAAGGGTGCCTCCTGTCCTCCTCTCTCACCCCCCAAATGCTGGGAATATAAGCATAAGCCACCACATCTAGCTTATGAAAACTAAGTAATTTTAAGATGGTTTATCAATGTATCTTTTAGGGAGTTAGTCATAATCTTATTTAAAAATGTATTTTTTAATGTGAAAACTGTAGCCTAATCATAGCAACTTTGAAAAATTGGAAGATCTACTGCTTTTACTAATATAGATTTTGAAATATTTGTAGTATGTTATTGAATGGGTAAGGCAGGTTCAGTTGGTTGGTTCTGTTTTTACAAAGTCTCTATAGTTGGCCTAGAACTTACTCTGTAGACCACATGCTGTTCTTGCACTTGCAGTGAGCCTCTGCCTATTACCCCATGCTGAGACTAAAGGTGTATGCCACCATGCTCAGCAAGGTTTATAATGCTTCTGTAATTACATTGGTACTTTGGTCAGTTTTCTGTTATGAGAAAAATACCTATCTGAAAATCAAGTATGAAAAGGTTTCACTAAATTGCTCAGTGATGTTTCTTTGGGTCTATGGCAATGCAGGACATTGTTGCAAAAGCTCTTGACAAAAGAACCAGTCACTTTGAGATGACCAGGAAGCAAAAACAGAAATGTAACTCAGCAATAAAGAGGAAGGAACTATTGATATATATTCAGAATAATTACAGTGAGTAACAGACAAACAGACCCACTAGCCAACCATGCCAATACATTTGCATAAACACTAATAGTAAAGGTTTTGAACTTTTATTCTAAAGCGTGTTTAAAGAAACTCTTTCCTGCACTAATCCAATTCTTTATGGAAAAAACTGCAAGGAGACCACCCAGACTCATAGCTTAGACTTCTGTTTGTTCCTGCCCATCTCCTGTTGGTTTTGCTTTAAAAAGAAACTGAGGATTAAACCAAGATAAATAATCTAATCCATGTTTCTTTAACACTTTGGATTTTACAAAGTTTCCTCTAACTTTGGGGAGCTGGATGGCAGGTATTTTTATCTCATTTTTAGAAACTCAGGCACTGTGGACAGTGGATGAGGAAATGGGGTTAGTCCTCCTCTTTTAAGCAGTTATTTTTAGCCAAGCACCTTTGTGCTTTGGGAACACACTGTTTGAAGATGGGTACTGTACCAAAGCTGCCTTCCCGCTACTGCTATAAGCATCTTAACATTCTGCAACTCAGAGTTGGAAGACTTTTCTGCTGGAATTCTAGTCACTTGAAAGTAGGTGATTTATTTCAAATATTTTGACCTTCATAACACCCTGAATAATGGAGCTAATGTATGTATGAAACTGTTGAAAAAAATGGGCTGGGTAATATTGAGTTCTGTGGTGCATTTTCCACTGACTGACTCCTCTGTTTGTACTATGTTGGGTACTAACACAACTCTTTCTCTTCTCTGCTCAGTGACCTAGAATCTAGGAGAGAAGTGAAAAAGGAAGAAGGTGAAGCTTTTGCACGAGAGCATGGACTTATCTTCATGGAAACTTCTGCCAAGACTGCTTCTAATGTAGAGGAGGTAAGTTAACGAGGGCCTCACCCATTGGCTTATAGGTATATTCTATAGACCCTAACATTGTGTTTACCGGTCTTTATTTTGTAAGCTTAAGTTTCTAGTAGTTGGTGAATATTAAAGTAGAACAGTTGCTATCTGACTTTTTACATTGTCTTCTGAAGTCCTGTGGCCTGCATGTGTCAGTATATCTGTGTGCAGTATCACTTCATGAGAATCTTGCTGTCTTTAATGGGTGAAATTATCTCTTTTTTTTTTTTTGATCTGATCATCCTGAACTATTAGTTTTCTGAATACATTTTTATGCCATATTATTTGGATGTACTACACTAAAAGATTAGAATTACTATATTTTGTATTTTATCAAAAGAGGAAATGAGGCTAAGAGAGAATGCTGAATTTCTTCCTCGTGGATGAGAACAGCTTATAAAAAATGACTGAAAGGGGCTCTAGAAAACAGTGGCTGGAAAACCTTATTGTTTTAAGTATAGCTGAGGAAAGGGCCCTGTGCATCAGCTTGCATAGTACTTTAGACATAGTACTTCATTATTAAATGTCAAGTTTTCTAATTAACCCTTGCTTACTTAGGGTTTTGCTGCTGTGAACAGACACCATGACCAAGGCAACTCTTATAAGAACATTTAATTGGGGCTGGCTTACAGGTTCAGAGGTTCAGTCCATTATCATCAAGGCAGGAGCATGGGGGAATTGCTGAGAGTTCTGCATCTTTTTCCCAAGGTAAACAGGAGAAGACTGACTGACTTCCAGGCAGCTAGGACTAGGGTCTTACAGCCCATGGCCACAATGCCATACCTACTCCAGCAAGGCTACAACTCCTAATAGTGCCACTCCCTGGGACAAGCATATACAAACCATTACAACCCTTGAATGCAAAAAAATTAACTGTAGTAATTCTGTGACACTGGTTAATTCAATGAAGAGGTCTTCCTTGGTGAGATAGACTTATCTATACTTAATGAGGAGCCCTGTGATGATTCTAAATGCATTTCGTGCAGGCACTAACTAGTACTTGTTAGTCAAAGTAATTACAGCTTGATTACATACATTACTCTTCACACAGAACACCAAGTGAGAAATCTCTTCCACGCTTTTGTTTGTCTTCAAGGAGAAATGTACACACACACACACACACACACACGAAGCTATGTGTTTCAGAGAGCTCTGTTGGAGGTTGTTGTACTTGAAGTCATAAGGCTAGTCTTTGGTGAGGAAGGGTTTCAAGACATCTAAGGCATAGATGATTAATGAAGAATCACACTGTGAGGTCAGATAACAAGGCTTCAGTTCATGGAAAAACTTTAGACTTCTAATTCTGCTTCTGATGCCTTTGTGTGCATTTTTTCTTAACGAATACAGTGTTTATTTGTAAGCAGTAAATTGCCGTTGTCCTTTTGGTTGAGTATTTGAAGGAAATACTGTGTTCCTGGAGTAGATGAGCAGGACTATATAAATTATATTTATGATTTATAGGCTAGTTGTTTAAATTTCATCTGAGCAGGAATTTGCCATATAAGAAAATAGCATTTTACTTAACAATGAAAACTAATTTGCCTCCCAAAAGCTAAATATATTATGATGAAGTATTTTAAGATGGACGGCTATTACAGTAATGTAAAAACGTGTGGAATCAAGAGGGACGTAGAGATTAATATCTGTAATCCCAGCACTCAGGAGGCAGACTCGAATAGAATTGCCATGAATTTAATACTAACATGGTAGCTAACTTCTGCTACTGAGAAGATAGACTAGATTAACCTTCCCTGCTGCCACATACAACTAAGAAAAAGCCCAAGGTATTGGGGAAGGGGCCCCTAGATACAGCAGCCCCTGGAGAGCTCTTAGGGTGCTATTCTAGGCTGGGGTATAATAAAGTGCTTATCTGACTTACACAAGGTTCAGGCCAGATCCCCAATACCACTAAGAAAAGAAAGGGAAAAGGATAGACAGAAGCTCTTGGTGAGATTCTGGCCAGTCTGGCTATACAGTGAGTCCCTACTTCAAAAAACAAACAGACAAGCAGGGGCTGGAGAGATGGCTCAGTGGTTAAAAGCACCGGATGCTCTTTCAGAGGTCCTGAGTTCGTTTCCCATCACTCACATGGCAGCCCACAACCATCTACAACTAGAGTCCCACAGGATCTGATTCCTCGCTTCCTCACCCCATGTTAAAGAGTGTGTGTGTGTGTGTGTGTGTGTGTGTGTGTGTGTGTGTGTGTGTCCACTCGTACACACCACAACTAAATGATAAGCTGAATGTCTTGTCCCTTCATTCAGGAACAAGGAAAAGGTATCTGTGTCTGGTCATAATTGCACTATCGAATACGTAGATTTATGGTCTAGCTAGCATGCACACTAATATCACTAAGGAAGGAAGGAAGGTAGGTAAGTCGGTCGGTCGGTCGGTATATAGCTCAGGACAGAAAAATCAAAACTTTTTATGAGTGGCATAATTACATTACTAGGGAAATCTCCAAGAATTTACAAGGTATAAAATCTAGAATCATTAACGGTACTTCAGCAAGGTTAGTAGACACGTGATAAACACAAAAAACAATTATATTTCTGTTAAATACTAACAGTGGAACACATTTCAGTATCATCTATAATCACAAAAATTAAATGCTTAGATGTAAATCTAAAAATCTGTATAGCAGGCTAGAGATATGGCTCAGTGGGTCAGATGCTTGACTTGCAAACAAAAGGACCTGAGTTGGAATTATTACACCTACAGAAAGAGCCAGACACATCACACATGCCTGCAAACCAATGTTGGGAGTTAGGGAAGGCAAAAAACTGTCAGATCCCAGGAGCCACTCACTCTAGTGAAATCAGCGAATACCAGGTTCACTGAGAGATACTTTCTCAAAAAAGTAAGGTAGAGCTGGGCATGGTGACAGACACCTTTAGTCCCAGTACTTGGGAGGCAGAGGCAGGAGGATCTCAGTTTCAGGCCAGTCTGGTCTACGTAGCAAGGGCCAGGACAACCAGGTTAACAAAGGCACAGGGCACATCAGTGATGAGACCACCTAATAACAAAGAGTGCTACTGCAGTGGAAGGCAAACCCCAGGAGCCTCACATGTTATACAAGAAATAAAACTCAAAGTGGTTTGTGAAAGCAAGTGTTAAATGTTCAACTTTTTATCTGTTAGCAGATAAAAAGGCAGGACACTAGGGCATAGGCATACTTATACAAAGGAATAACTCTTAAAAGGAAAAATTAATAAATTGACCTTTCAGAACTTGTGCTCTGTAAATCATTCTTATGTAGATTAAAAAACAAGAGAAAATACTCTTTAAGCCCAGATCCAATAAAAGACTAAAATCTAGACTTCAAAACCTCAGCCATGTAGTGGTGGTGCTTGCCCTAATTCTAGCACTCAGGTGGCAGAGGCAGGCAGACCTCTACATTGTCTCAAACAAATAAGACCTCAAGGAGATAACACTACATACCTATCAAAGTAGCCCAGATGAAAAGGAATGACTGCACCATGTGCTAGTAAGGAGCACAAACACTAGATCACTCACACATGGATGGTAGGACTGAGTAACACAGCCTTTCTAGAAAACACCTCAGCAGTCTACACCAAAATGGAGCTACCAGACAGTGTAGCGATTATACCCGTGGGCACTTAAAAGAAATGAGTGTCTGCACAGCAACTTATAGAGCGATGTTCTTAACAGCTTGATTCATAATAGTCCCAGGCTAGAAATAACCTGCACCTTTTGGGTGTAAGGAAACTTCCTTACTAAAAAATAAAATGGGAAAAGCTGTTGTTTTATGAAAATACTGGATGAAGCTCCAGGTAGGTGAGCTCACTGAAGTCAAACACCAAGCCTTGTCCACTGGTCCACTGTGGGATTCCTTCTACCCTCTTTCCTTGAGGTGATGAACGTAGCG
This sequence comes from Tokudaia tokunoshimensis, assembly GCA_036184795.1. Classification (NCBI taxonomy): domain Eukaryota; kingdom Metazoa; phylum Chordata; class Mammalia; order Rodentia; family Muridae; genus Tokudaia; species Tokudaia tokunoshimensis. Next base: position 121,235,825 of record BTHU01000014.1, read on the forward strand.
TCCACAGAACAGATGAATCACTGCCAGGACCCAGGAGGGTGTTGCATGGGAGGAAGTGTTAAGACTATAAAAAGACAACACTTGAGAGTCTATCTTAGTCACTGTTCTATTGCTGTAAAGAGATACTATGACCAAGGCAACCCATAAAAGAAAGCATTTGATGGGAGGTTTGCCAACAGTTTCAGAGACTCAGTCTGGTATCATTGTAGCAGGGAACATGGCAGGCATGCACATGGAAATAAGCTTGTATAATCTATACATTTACTGTTTACTATTAGCCAGCTTAATGATTTCATTCATAAAAGGTGTATTTAGGGGCAAAATAGGATTAAACTTCAGAGGACCATTGTCTAGTCCATAGTGTCATTAGTCCTGTTTGACAGCTACCTGAGTTAGGGCAATAGAACACAAACTCCAAGAGCTGAATTAGCAGCAGCTCTTCTTAGTGAACAGGGCGTGCAGGTTAGTACTGTAATTTTGATATTAAAAATGCTTTATTTCACTTGCTGCCTGAAAAAAGAAATAAAGACAACATCCCTTCTGTTCAGTGGGCTGCTTCTGAGTGAGGAATCTCGGTATTCTTTTTTCTTTTTTTTTTTTTCCAGACAGGGTTTCTCTGTGTAGCCCTGGCTGTCCTGGAACTCACTCTGTAGACCAGGCTGGCCTCGAACTCAGAAATCCGCCTGCCTCTGCCTCCCAAGTGCTGGGATTAAAGGCATGTGCCACCACTGCCCGGAAACCTCGGTATTCTAACATGATGGTGATCCATTGTTGCAGGCTTCCCACACTACTGCCAGCCACTCTGCCCCAGTGTGGTCCCGCTGCCTCTGCCTCTAGACTAGCCTCAGCAGTGACCGATGGTTGTCTTCCCAGCTCTGGTTCCCTTGTCTCATAGCCTCCTGTACCTTCTCAGCCATAAACCACTGTGGTCAGCAGTCCCACATTCCAGTAACCCAGTAAAACAAAATTCTAGAAGCTTATAATTAACCAGTCAGATTTGTGTATCAATAAATTCTCAGTTCACAAGATGCCCACACAATAATTTCTGTGCCAATTGATAATGATACATTAGACAAGTTACCCCCATTATTTTATCCGTATAACATTATCTACCTATGGCTATTCAAAGCCACTCCGGTTCTGAATCATCCTGTCCATCGTCCATCTTGGTTCCTCTCTCTCCTCTGTCCTGTCTCTGCAACTCTTAGCTCTGCCTCCCTTTTCCCTGTCCAGTTACAGGCCTAATATTTAAACTAATTGGATGGAAAATTCTGCCACATATCACCCTTTCTGTTAAAATAAAAAAAAACTTTCAAAATATAAATTGAGCACAACTATTACCATTTTGTAATTTATAAAATACAAGATAGACCTAACACCCAGTCCATCATTTTTGTCAATAAAATAGAACACTCTGTCATGTATCCTAACTTAAAAGACTTATAATTTTGCACCTGGCTTATGTCCTGGCTTTAGATTGTATACCATCTGAAAACCATCCTCTCAAATCTCAATGTTAAATAGCCCAGGTTGGCTATGAGACTCTTAAGTCTTCAATCCTGTCAGAAATCCACTAACAACTAATATTACCTGAAAATATGAGAAGCACAAAGCATGGGTTCCAGAACTGAGACAAATTGTAGAGACAGCTGCCTACCTATACAACCCCAGAACATCAGGAAGTCGGAGTATCCATCTTTAGCCTTCTGCCCAGGATCATCTGACAGACCTTTGAAAAACAGGAGTTATTAAACACTAGCCTATTCTGTCTCGGCAGAACTAAGTTGTCCTAACCTGTAAATTGTGTCCTTTTTCTGAACAGTATTTTGTCTGTAGATGAAATGAGGCAATTCTTTTTTTTTTCTTTTAGAAGTGGTAAACATTTTGAATTATTTTTTATTGAATATAATCTTCATTTGCATTTCAAATGCTAAAACCTTTTCTGGTTTCCCCCTCCCCAAAAACCCCCAACCTCTCCTCTTACCCCCTGCCTCCAAGTATATGCCCCTCCACCCGACCCACTCCCACCTCCCCCATCCCTCGATTTCTCCTTGTTGGGGCATCTATTGAGTCTTCACTGGACTAAGGACCACTCCTCCCACTGATGCCCGACAAGGCATTCCTCTGCCACATTTTTGGCTGGAACCATGTGTACCCCTTGGTTGATAGTTTAGTCCCTGGGAGTCCTGGGGCATCTGGGTTTCAACCAGAATATTGTTGTTCTGTTTCCCATAATAAGTCACCTTTGATGCTTTTGGTAAATGTCACTAGTCTTTTTAAACATAAGGTCCAAGTACTGTACATGCTTACAGTAATATTGCAGTCAGATTCAGAGTGTGTTTTCTTAAGTGCTTTCATGTCTAATGTTCATTGTTCACAGGATTCAGACCAAGGTGTTACAGGTTCTTGTCATTCCCCTTTATACTGCTACACAGTCGAGAATGCCTGTAATAATTGTTTGCTTGGGATTCCAAGGGCAAACAAGTATAGGAGAAATTAGATGTGCTTCCTCTTCAAAAACCAGAAATTATCATAGTATATTAATGTCTGAGAACCCACTGTAGAGAAATCTCCCGGAAAAGCTCATGCCTGTGATATCAGCGCTCAGTAGGCTGAGGGCAGGAGGCTTGCTGTGTTTGAGGCTAGCCTAAGCACAGAGGAAAACCTTGCCTCAGAGAAAATTGCTGTTTTATTTAACTTCTAATTTTCTAAGCATCTTCCCCCATGTATTTTGGGGAAATTACTCATCCATTAGCACAGCCCAGTACCTCGGTTTTTTTCTCTCTGACTTTATATGTGGCAGAAGGCACAAATAGTGTTTCTCCAGATCTACATATCTCACGTGCTTTTCTTAAAATGGGTCTGAGATGAGTTGCTTCTCCAGTGATATTGTGTACATTGCTCAAGACTCCTGCTGCAATGCAGGCTGCACCTCACTTACCACTCAGGAAAGGCTGACCGAGTACTCCCCACCCTCCCGTGACGTGTTGTCTTCCAGTTTCCAGTCAGTTTCCCTAGACCTTTCTTTTTTTTAATGTCCACCCCTTTTCCGATGACCCCTGGCTTTTTTTTAAAGATTTATTTATATATTATATGTAAGTACACTGTAGCTGTCTTCAGACATTGCAGGAGAAGGCAGCAGATCTCATTACCGATGGTTGTGAGCCACTGTGTAGTTGCTGGGATTTGAACTCAGGACCTTCAGAAGAGCAGTCAGTGCTCTTAACCGCTGAGCCTTCTCTTCAGCTCCCCTAGTCCTTTTTCTTACTGAGTTTCTCATCTGAATTCTTTTCCCATCGGTATGCTCATCCTACCTTTATGATTGCCATAGCTAACAAGTGGGTTTCCATTCCTGCTTTAAGCAGTTTCTTGCATACCTTTTATTACTTTTATAAATAGCTTCTTTAGCCTGGTGTTATCACCTCTTTGTGCCTCTCCAAATTTCTCAAGACTTGAGTGGAGGTGCCCCTTAAATCCAAGTTCCACCCCTAGAGAGCTCTTTGTGAGTGTTCTTCAGACCCATAGGCATAACCAGCCTCATTGAGCTGGAGTCCTTTGCTGTGCTAGTCCGGCCTCCAATATTCTCCTATTGTCGGCTTATCCCTTCAGTCACTCAGCCTGTTAATCTGTATTGCCTTCCTGTTGCTTTATTGACCCTAATTGCTTCCTAATAAGACTTCATGTCTTCATTTTTCAGTCTTCCACTGTTGTCTGAGAACTTCCAAAAAGTGAAAAGTGATTGTTTCTCTTTGGTTTCTTTAAAACTGTATAGTGGTTCCCCACGGTCTGAGCATCAGATTCCATAATTGGACAGCCAAGGCCCTTTGGTTGCCAGCAACCCACAATGTATTCTCTGTATTAAAGTAGGAATTAATCATCTGTGAAGTGCATCACCTCCTCCACAGAAGTGTCCTCCTCTTTGGACTTGGTTAGGTCTAGCCTTCTTCAGGGTGCCCTCTGTGATAGTTACTGTGTCTCCCCACACTAACAGCCAGTGCACACAAAGTCAGCTTTGGTTTTAGGTTCTCTATTGTTTTTGTTCCACATGTATTCTACTAACCTCTTTCCCTATACTTAAGACCACTTTTCTATTCTTGGTCTCTTTCACACCTCATGACCTATATCCACATATCCATACATACATATATAAATACATAAATATAAATATTTAAATTTAGATATAACAAAACCCACAAAATTTGACTTTCTTTTTTTTTTTAAAGATTTATTTATTATATGTAAGTAAACTGTAGCTATCTTCAGACACTCCAGAAGAGGGCATCAGATCTCACCGCAGATGGTTGTGAGCCACCATGTGGTTGCTGGGATTTGAACTCAGGACCTTCAGAAGAGCAGTCAGTGCTCTTAACCACTGAGCCATCTCTCCAGCCCAAAATTTGACTTTCTTAATCTAGAAATTTATATCCTACAAATGTCATGATTTTATTTTTCTTAATAGCTGAATAAAATTCCATTTTTTTTTGTGTGTGTGTGAGAGAGAGAGAGAGAGAGAGAGAGAGAGAGAGAGAGAGAGAGAGAGAGAGAGAGGGGTTGAGATTGATTTATTCTTTTGTTGATAGGCTGGTCCAGTCCCTGGCTATTGTAAATAGTGTGCCAATAAACATGGGTTTTTCTGATAGAACTTGAGCATTCTTTAGAGACCAGGTGATGGCTAGATGATTAAGAACACTTTTTCCCCCTTTTGAGACAGGGTTTTTCTATGTAATCCTAGCTGTCCTGGAACTCACTCTGTAAACCAGGCTGGCCTGGAACTCAGAAATATACTTGCCTCTGCCCCCTGAATGCTGGTATTTAAAGGCATACGCCACCACCACCCAATTTTATTCTTAGAACTATTTGATAGTTCTTTTTCTCCTTATATTTATTTTTCCTAAAAGATTACAAACCAGGGGGGGAAAAACTCTAAGGCACAAAATTCCTTAGAGTTCTGGGAAGGGATGCTCTTTCTAGCTTACCATAGCCTCTTTTGATCTTCATGACATAGTCAAATTACAGCAGATGTTAGTAAATATGTAGAGAAAAGGACATCCTCGCATGCTGTTGGTTGGAATATAGGATACTGGATGTAGCCATTGTAGAACAAACAGTACTGGGGGTGGGGGGTCTTCAACACATTTAGCAGAACTCCTGTATGATCTGGCAGTTGCTCCTACTGCTGATCTGTATCCAAAGGCAACAAGAAAGGAAAAGGAGATTAACTCACACTACACTGTATTATATACAAGTATGCCTCAGACATCATATGGTATGTGTGCAGTTTTTATAGTTTTATGTATTCATTTAAATTAACTTAAAAGTTTTAAATTGCAAATACTTTTAAAATACAGAATAGTAGAAAATTTATGTGACAAAAAAAATTCACTAATTACTTAAAATACCTCAACCTATTGACAAGTCAGGGTTAAAAGTTTTTGGCTTAGCTGCTGAGGCACCAAAGAGCCAAGCAAGTAGCTGAAGATACAGTGGGGGCCTGAGACAGATGGCGCTGAGCTGCCAAGCCACCAAAAGACTGGAGAGACAGGTTTCTGTGTCCATGGAGAGCACCTGCTGTGAGAAGCTAGTGCTAACCAGGAAGAGGACTGCTTCAAGGCCCTTGCTTACGTTGTGAGAGGCTGTGCTTCTTAGTGATGGCTGTAGGTAGTGAAAAAGTACTCTAGGCAGCTGGAATGTGACTGTAAGCTAGAGACTCTCTTGTCCTCTACACTCGGGTCTATGTTAAAGTCCTAGAGGAGGATGTCACAAACAGACTGGGAGCATCTATCCCTGGAGGGAAGCTTGCTCTCATGGCTACCACTTTCCTTGCACATCAGGGCAGCGCTGACTCGGCTTCACTACCTCTGCTCTGGCCCCCAGTCATGGAGACTTCAAAGATGGTCCTACTTTTTATTTTAGAGAGTTATTTATATTATGTATGTGAGCACACTGTAGCTATCTTCAGACACACCAGAAGAGGGCATCGGATCCCATTACACCGTGGGTGAGCCACCATGTGGTTGCTGGGTATTGAACTCAGGACCTCTGGAAGAGTGCTCATTGCTATTAACTACTGAGCTGTCTCTCCAGCCCAGATGGTCCTACTTTTAACTCTTGAAAGTTGCATCCACTTTGCTAACCAAGGTAGCATTCATGTGTATCATATTCACCTGAAGTGGACATTTATTTATAAACATGTAACACCAACTACCTAGACTTTTATACAGCTTTAGAATTTCACCTGGTATCTTTCATTTTGTGCACAACCTGACTTTCTTTCATGTAATTTACATGATTTTATCCTGCCCTTCCATTGATAGAGATCACAGAGGCAGCAGGGCCTCTCCTAGTGAAACAGGAAGCTGAAGAAGCTAAGGCAGATTGACTAGCCTCCATTACTCTTTACCTCATCCCAAAGAGTAGTCCCACCAGCAACACTGCCTTGAGATAGGGAATGAAAGCCGCTGTGATCTGAGGCCGCTTGCTCTAAAGTACATAGGATCCAAATAAAGTTACAGCATTTGAACGAGGTCTTTGTTTAAGCTCCCCAGTACTAAAATTTGCTTAGTGTTCTCATGGGACTTCCCATTGCTGTACACTTGTTTTGTCTCAGTATATATTACTCTTCAGTGTTAACTCTGTGCATGACTTGTAGTTAATTCTCTTTTTAATGTTGTTTAATCAAGATATTTAATTTTCTGATGAGCATTGCCCACATTCATTACTCTGCAGTATCTGCAGGATTTGCTGACTCACGCACCTTTATCTTTCTCCTGTAGAGCACTGCATCTCAGGCCACACCCTAGTAAGAGATGGTGCTGGAGTTTGAACCAGAAGAACCTCGTTCCCCTGTAACTGGTGTGCGAGTATCAGAGGCATAACGTCATCCCATACGTATAAGCTTTCTTGAAAGGAGTTTAAACTTTTTTATTTTTCTATATATAATTTGAATTTCTTTCAGGAAACAATGTAAACTATATAAATTACTTAGTGTAGTGACATGCCAATAATAAGCACTTCATAAATTATTGGTTATTTTAGCACAGACAAATTGATACATGTAATTGCTTTCAGCATTTAAGAAGAAAATTAAAGGTTTTTGGCTGCATCATGTTTTCCAACTAAAAGAGAACACACTACAAAGTCCTTTGTCTTACACAACACCTTGTACTCTAGCATCTGTTCAATATATTTAAGTGAAACTGTTCGAGATACTTGGAGAGTTGCTTTGAAGTCAGACTTGACAGATGTCATGTCTATCTTGCCACCAGGTGGCAGTATGATACGTAAGGAAATAATGCTAGTCTGCTGCTTTGACCGAAAAGCTGTAAAGCCATAACAAAAAGTGTGCGACATCATCCCTGCCTGCGTCCCTCCAGTGCACACTGAGTGTCATGTGTCTTGTATGTTAGGACCCAGTGCTGCCCAGCACTCATCATCTTCTGTGAGTTAATGCAGAAAGAAAGCCTTTTTCTCTGTTCTGTCCTAAAATGTGAGTTGTTGTGCTCAGATTCTCCTAACCAACTGGTTTTAGTTCAGCAACAGTGAAAACTATGCCCTCATGTACCAGTAATATTCAGATAACTGCTACCAGGGGTTGAAAAATGAGTGAAGTAGAAGGCAAGAACATTATTGACTAGAGAAGAAAATGAATGTACAGGACTGATCGTAGCAACTAATCAAAGGATGGTAAAGGAGGAAGACGGGTGATGCAGGATTACAGCGCTAAGACAGAGCAGTGTACAGGAGCAGAGCATACCGCCCGCTGGCTATAAGGGAGTTTTCTGTGCTTGGGAAACATGCCTGCCTGGACATTGTTTTGCAGTACTTAGGATGAACTAATTTGACATCAGTTTCTCAGAAAATGTTTGCCTGTGGTAATATCTATTAATTTTGCCTTGTTGCTTGTCCCCGTCCTCTTAGTAAAGTCATAAAAGAATTTTCCCTCAAAGAAATCTACATAAACTAAAGCCAACATTTCAGCCGGGCACTATGGCATATGCTTGTAATTCCAGGGCTGAAGCAAGGGGGTGAGGCCAGCTGGGGCTACATAGTGAGCCCCTGTCTCAGAAAACCAACCCAAAAACCACATTAGCTACTTTACATGTGCTAGGAAACAAATACCTAACAAAAGCAACTTAAGGGAGGAAGGGTTTGTTTGGGTCCACAGTTTAAGAGTGCGTTACAGTGAGGATGTTAGATGACCTGCACACTGTGCTCACAGTGAGGAGCAGAAAGATAGATAAATGCTGGTGCTCGCTGAGAATCAGACCTGGGCTATGTGTCACGCCCTTTTCTCCTGTTCAGTTCAGAACAGTCCATAAAGTGGTGCTGCCCAGCTGATGTTGGCTCTTCCCACCTCAGTTAACCTAATCGACACAGTCCCTAACTGGTGTGCTCAAAGACTTGTCTCCTAGGTAATCCTAAATCTTGTCAGATTGACAGTATGAGCCTGCATTTAAAAATATCTATGAAGATTGATAAGAAATGAAGGTGAAATTAGCATTTTTAAAGATCTATTTATTCTTATTTTATGTGTATGAGTGTTCTACATTTATGTATGTATTTTTACCATGTGTGCTTCTGATACCTGTGGAGGTCAGAAGAGGAGATTGGACCCCATGGAATCAGGAATTGTAGACAGCTATGAGCTGCCATGTGGGTACTTGGAATTAAACTTGGATTCTCTGGCAAGGGCACCAAGTGCTCTTAACCATTGAGCCATGTCCATTAAAATTATTATTTTTAATCCCAGCCAGTTTATTATTATATTCTTGAATAGTTCTCATTAGTGAAATTTTTAAATCTTGAAAAGAAAGAATTTTTGTATGATTCCAGTACTAACTTAGAAGTTTGTTTGAGGGGCTAGAGAGATGGCTCAGCGGGTAAGAGCACTGACTGCTCTTCCAAAGGTCTTGAGTTCAAATCCCTGCAACCACATGGTGACTCACAACCATCCGTAAAGAGATCTGACAGCTACAGTGTACTTAGATATAATAATAAATAAATCTTTTTAAAAAAAAAGAAGCTTGTTTGACCACTAGTGAGCCTTGATAGTGTTGGCTTAATATTCATTATATTTGGAGTATCTTCCATTCTAGCCAATTTAAAATAGGTATGCTGATGTCTGCATTTGGCATACTATATTTCACATTCTAAGGAATCATTAAAATTAGTCATTAGTCACCTAATAATATATAGTAAATATTAATTTTGAAGTATCTAAAACTGCATTTATATAGTATTTTAATGTCTTCAGTGTTTAATCAGAGAATTACAGAGTTAGAGGCAACTACTCCATTGAGACACTGAATTATAATGAAAAATTTATAACCATTTATATATTTCAATTCAAAGAAAATTAATTTCATGCCTTACAGATATACATCTCAAATGTGTTACAACTATGCTTTTAAAAGTATGATAAAGTAGTAAATACTGTTTAGGGAATAAAATTATTATAGTAACTTGGAAATTTTTACATAGCATAGTTTTCTTGTGCCAGGTTTTAAATGATTTCCCAACGAGTTAGCAAAACAACAGTTTGTTAAACTGGATGAGTCTTTCTGTCCTAGGTTAGGGTTAGAGCTGTTTGTTTCTGTGAAGTCTAGCAATGTTAGCCCTCACACATGGTGCTCTACATGTATGGGACCTTGTAGTCTGTCTGGGATTGTGTTAGCATGCACACACGTGGTGCTCTAATAGGAAGAGTTGCAGCCTCACAAAGTCTATGTCTTTTAATTCATTTAGCCAGGTTTCTGAAGCCATTATTGTAATTGACTTATTGGTAATAAAGTTAAATTTTTACTTATCTATAAGGATAACTTCAGTTTTGAAGAATGTGAATCAGTTCTTAGTTGGCTGAAAACCAATTTCCCCTTTTTGTTAATGCCAACACACACATGAAAACTGCGCTTGCGTCCTGAGTGCCTGTGAATCATCAGTGATTAATTCTTCTCATTATTTTGTGGCAAATTCTCATGACCCTCTGTGATGAATTGATCGGCTACTTAGAATTTATGCATATTCATACCTCTGTGTCCCTGCCACAGTCATTCAGATCTCCTTTGCTGACTGGGGTGTGCTTGGTACAGTAATTGAGCTGCTGTAGATTGATTACTCTGGGGAGTTGTAAGGCCTTTAAAGGTGAAAACGTAACAGTTCTGTTAATTGGAAGCAAAAGCTCTGCTAGCAACTTCAGCAGTCAAATGTTTCCAGTGTCTAAAAGAGAGGTAGGATTTCTACCTTCTTAAAATTTCCATTAGATCTGTGCTGGTGGTTCAGAAGCCCTCCTGTGAGTTTTCATCAGATATTACTTGAAGATGCCTTTCCTCATCATACTGGCTAATACTCTAGTTCCTTCAAATCTGATAGTTTAGACCCTATCAGGGTTTGTGCACCCTTGGTAGCACTGATAATATTCACATAAAATACCTTAAATAGACTACATAAACATAGAATACAGGCTTAATTTGATGAATAGTTACTCACACTTGTCCCAGTTTTCTGCAGTGTAGTAGTGCACTGTGTAGCAAAGGACAGAGCTCTTCAACTCAAACAGTGTCCTTTATTGTCCGAACCTTCTCGAATATTCTCTTATTCTTGATTTTAAAGATTTATTGAGAGAATGTGAGAGAGAGCACACGCATGAGTTATGTGTAATGCATCACACTTTCTGCCACTGTGCTGCACAGAGACCCCAGCTGATACCTCTCCCTTCTATCTCACTGTAGGAAAGCTGGCTTTACTAGACATGGACCACCATATCTGGTGTTCCCAGGATTGATTTTGAGTCTTCAGGATTTTATGATAAACACTTTGACCTGCTGAGCCATCTCCTGACCTGACTGTGACTCTGTCTTTCAGACTACATATTAAGTATGGCAAAAACAGTCCCGTGTGGAACGTTGTCCTCTAAAATCAGCTAGTGCAAACATGTTGGCATGTGTAAAGTGCCTAGTTGACATGGGTTCTCCTGCACACATTTCATTAAGACATTCTTTCCCCTCCTTGTGCTTTGGAGATAGAGTTCACTTAACATAAAAGCCACACTTTTCATTGTACATTTAGTTAAATTTTAATTATTTACAGAATTGCACAGCTATCACCACAGTCTAATAATTCAAGAACATTTCTGAGAACCCCACAAAGAAATGCTAATGGCCTTTCCCCCTCCTAACCCACAGTAACTAATGCTGGTTTTTCTGTCTGTGACTTTGTTCTGACATTTCATATAACTGGGGTTGAATTATATGTGTTTTTTTAAAAGACTTATTGTTTTATGTATATGAGTACACTGTAGCTGTCTTCATGCACACCAGAAGAGGGCATTGGATCCCATTACAGATGGTTGTGAGCCACCATGTGGTTGCTGGGAGTTGAACTCAGGACCTCTCAAAGAGCAGTCAGTACCCTTAACCGCTGAGCCGTCTCTCCAGCCCAAATTATATGTGTCTTATGTCTTGTGCATGTTTTTCAGAGGTCAACCACAGTATAAAGGATGAAGCCCAAGCCTTCATCCTTTAAGTAACTAAATGCTCCAGCAGTAGGCCACCTTTTAGTTTTCACTCACTAGTGGGCACAACTTCATGATATTTTGTATTTTGGCCATTATAAGCAATGTTTGTAATTCAAATGAGGTTTGGCATGCATCCTTACTTACTCAGGTTAGAGGGAAAGCTTTTGGTCTTCACCAGTAAGGATGCCATCAGGTGTGCCTTGTCCTAGATCAGCTGTTCTCAACTCACGGGTCTCAACCCCTTTATGGGTTGCACATCAGAGCTGCATATAACATATTTACAGTAAGATGCCTAACAGTAGCAAAGTTCCAGTTATGAAGTAGCAGCAGAATAACATCACGATCTGAGGAGCTGTATTAAAGGTCATCATAGCATTAGGAAGGTTGAGAACTGCCGCTCTAGATATTGTATCACCCAAGAGCTTTCCGTACTATTCCTACTTTATTGGATGTTTTCATGATGAAAAGTTGTTGAATTTTATCAATGATTTTTTTTTGCATCTATTGAGATAGTCAAGGTTTTGTCATTAAGATATACAAAAAATTAATTTTCATGTACCAAGTGTTATGATATTGTCAAGAACGTTTTATGTAAGATGTACAGGCACATTCATCATCAAGCTTTTATGACAAGTACTTTTGCCCTCGGTCTGAGCCAGCTTATCTAACAGAGTTCTTCATCAGCGTCATGGTTAGAGGGGAGTGCCCACAGAGACCAGAGGAAGGCATCAGATTTCCTAGAGCTGGACTTACAGGTCTTTGTGAACCACCCAGTATGAGTGTTGGGAGTCAAACTCATGTCCTTTGGAGGAACAGTAAGCTCTCTTAACCACTGAGCCGTCTCTTCAGTCCTGTAGAGCTTGTGTATAATGTTTATTTACTGTTGTCTCTTTGAGTAATACAAACCAGTTTTTCTACTTTATATTTTAGGCATTTATTAACACAGCAAAAGAAATTTATGAAAAAATCCAAGAAGGGGTCTTTGACATTAATAATGAGGTATGTATATGCAAATATTGTTCACTAAACACTAATTTTGAATTGATGTCTACTTAGTATTTGGAGTCATGATTTTGTTACTTTTTATTCCTAAAATGGTTCAATTGATCATCCATTGCCATATTAGTTAACAATCATCTATCTGAAAGCCTGGTACATATAGTACAATAGGTAAGTGTGTGCTTATGTCACCTAACGTGTGGCATTAGGTGCTTATGTTACCTGGTGTGTGGAGTACTTCAGTTAAATGCTCGTATTCTAGTAGAAGATCACTTTATGAAATTGGGTTAAAATAAATGGCCCTGTGTATTCATTGCAAACAATGAAAAATAATGTAAATTCCTTCAGTTGCAAAGAAGACTTGCATTTATCCACATGTACTTATTCTTTGGGGAATAATATCCCAAAATAAATGCATGTCCTGTGGACTCTTGCAACATGGTCTCTTCTGGTATGAGACAAGGCAGTTCTCAGTTTGGAAATGACTCTCATTAGAGCAAAACACATTTTTCAGAAGACCAAATAAATATACATAATTACAGTTGGCATAGCTTTCTCTATTATTATTTTGAACTCAGTTTGGTCAGCATGATTGGGACAAAGTGTGACATTTAGAGGATTGTGAATGTCCACTAGCTATCACTTTAACCTAAATCCCCTCTCTGTGTTTATCCTTATTTCAAAATGTTTAAGTAAATAGAATGTCATTTACTCTCACATAAGCATTTCGGTTACTTTGTATTAAAGGCATCTAAGAGATGTTCTTGGCCAGTACTCACATGAGGCACTGAGCAGTTTGCCTTCACTTTCCAAAAAGTACTTGATTTTTTTTTTTTTAATTTGGAATAGCGTGGCTTTAAATCTTACCTTTAGACTTACATGGCAATACTTCTTGAGTTAATTTAAAGGTGACACCATTCAGAGACTAATACCCTATAAATTGAACAGTAATTGGCCCTCTGTTTAAAAGGCACGTGTGCTGTTTCTGTCTGGTTTCATAGAGTAGCTAACTGCTTTACTGTGCCTTCCGCAGCTTTTGATTGTACTGTGCTGTCAAAAGCCAACAGGCCATGTTATTTATTTGGCCTGATGCCAAGGCTGACTCCTTGATTCCTCAAAAAGTTGCTGCCAGCCCAGAGGGGGCAGAACCAATGAGCCATAGGGCATGCTTTCTATTAAAGAGGAGTCAGAAAAGCGAAGAGAAACCACATCAGCCACTGTCAATAGTGAGCCAGCGCCAGAAGTCCCAAGGCTACTACAGTTGCAGAGAAACTGCCAAGCACCATAAATCTGAGATTTACTGTGACGCAAAGTTTCCTTAAGAGCTTAATTTCTGCAGCTACTGTATTACTTTTCTCAAAGTGTTGTATTTTTAGGTAAAATCCACTTGAGGGAGTGAGGGTTAAGACACAAGTGTGAATTTGACGAATGAAAGAACCACTCTGTGTGTGGGTTCTTGGCAACCTGCCATGTCTTTGGGGATCACAGAAATTATTGATGACACAGAACACTCGTGTTCCTCAGCCTGCACAGCTGATTCAACATGGAACAGAAATGCTGTCTGAAGGAGAGATTTTACATCCTGTTAGAGTAGTGAAGGCTTTGGATAGTGTTGCTCTTTAATAATCACTCCGTGTACTAATTTACACGTCACCTCTTCACTGCGAGCTTCGGACAAGCAGCGCCATCTGACTCTGCCAACCAGTTCTAACAAACTCTTTTCCAAACGTTCCCTCTGTGCTGTTTGTAAAGGAAGAAACAACCTCATCTCAAAAATCTACTGAAAATATTTTTTAGAGTTGTTTAGCAAAATTAAATCACTAAGAATTACGTGAATTTAAAAAAAAAATCTACTTAGTCTACTGCCTGGTTGGGTCTACTGTTATTTACAATCCTGTTTTCTTCTACTTCAGGCAAATGGCATAAAAATTGGCCCTCAGCACGCTGCTCCCAATGCGTCTCATGGAGGCAGCCAAGGCGGACAGCAGGCAGGGGGAGGCTGCTGCTGAGTGTGTTGTTACCGGCTGGCTGCCCAGCGCAGCCACGCACCCTCACCCTTCCTCATGCTCAGCTGAGACGTGAGACTAGTGAAATGGCTTTACGTCACAGGAGACTTTAATCCTTCAGATTCTTGTATAACTTTGAATAAATGGTTAATGTTCACTTAAAAAGACAGATTTTGGAGATTGTATTCATATCTATTTGCATTTGATTTCTAGGTCAATTGATGTGATTATTTTTGTTAAATGTTGTCTTGTGCCCTTAACTACGAGCTGAATTGTATTAAACACTACAAAGTCATGGTGAGTATTTTAAATCAGTTTGTGTAGTTAGGTTTCCCAACACTTGTGGTTACCTAATGTTTAATATTATAGGACTGTCCTCAAAAGGTTTGTCAACTTTCAAGGATATAAGGAAAAACAGAACTCTCTGAATTCTGTATTTATCATTTGCTTTCTGTATATATAGTTTAATAACCTGCTTGGGTGTGATTTGCCAAGCTTGAACTCTAATGCATTTGCATAAATTCTACAACTGTTCGGAGCTTGAAGCTACAGAAGCATTGTTAGGAATTGCTTGGACACTGACTTTTAAACTTTTTGACATCGTTAACAAGCATGTTCATCTTTTCTTGTCACTAGTCCAAGAAAAATCCGCTTCCTGTGTATTACTAAGGCTGTGTATGTGTTAACCTGTTTTAATGCCAAAAGTTTGCTATTTGTCCACAATTTCTTGAGACTGCTTCACAAAAGGATTTGTTTGCCTTAATGAGTGCTGTTGGGTAAAACACAATGTAATGAGTGGGAAGGGCAGAAACAGAAACTCTTTAACACTACGCAACTCCCAAGAGCAAGGACCACATGGAGAGGGCACGCCATGCCACTTAATCTTCCCTTAGACACAATAATGTTCCCTTTTATTCACACAGTTTCTAAGTATATTTTCATGCAGGGCAGTTTGTCAACCTTGATGTACAGTGACTGTGTAAAATTTTTTCTTTCAGTGGCAACCTATCTATAATCTTTAAAATATGGTAAGCTTACTGTCTCTTTTGAGGGGGATATGAAAATAAATCTACCAGATGGAAAATCCTGTTCAAAGTAGAAAAGTTTTAGTTGTTTACTCACTGTGGTGGTTTTATCCTTTCTTTTTCTCCCTTGGTCTAGAATGAAATTGTTACAGCAGTGCAAAATAAAATCCTATGTATAAAAGTGTCCTTTTCATGATGAGCACATTTTAAATATATGTCATAAGTACATTAACACGGTCTAAATGTGTTCCAGCATGCTGTCCTAAAGAGTCCGAATGTTTAACACTCACCCTTGTGAAGTGTGGAGGACTCACTAGCGGAATCCTCCGTGCTCTTCACCTTGCACAAAAGAACGTGTGTCCTGGAGAATGAGCTAAGTCAGACCCTACACTCCCACTGCCTGCTGGCTTCTCCTGGAGAGCCATCGGCCTTGTCACAGTTCTGTCACTGCTGTAGCAGGGAATCGCCAGATGCTGTCATAAGTCTGTTTATGGCCCAGAGAAGGGAGCGAGGACATGTAGTTTTATGAGCATCTCTTATATTTTCCCCTCAAAGAGGGTGATCCGCAGACAGTGCTGTTTTTCCATTGCTGTTGCATAGCGACAGTTCAGGCAGCCTGAGTTCTGCTCTGTTCCAGGAGGCAGTGGGACCTCGAATATGTAACAACTTTGGTAACTTGTCCCAACCTGAAATACTCTTTTGCATTTCTTCTCTAACCCTGATTCCTGAATCAAATACAAGAGAAGTGATGACTAAAAACAAGAACATGTGTATGACACATATTCTAATCCCACCAGAAACAGCCTGAGGACACCTCTGCCTTGGCAGCCGGAGCATCTGGGGGCTGCTGACATTCACTGCCATTTTCTCTATAGAACTCAGAGCCAAGGAATAAATGGCAGGAGCACTTGGTGGCTCAGCAGAAGAGCTCTCTGTGTTTTCCACTCATTGCTCATTTATTGTCCTGTTACAGATAATATATTACCAGTACCCTGTTGAATCATACTGTAATGCTGGCTTTTATTGATCTTGGATCAATTTTTGTAGCATATATGGTCATATTTTAATAACAGTCTGTCATGAAAACAGATACAACTCCAGTGGCCAACATGTAGCTCTCTAAAATTGCAGCCTTCAGTGAAGACCTTGTTGCCATTTGTCTTCTAACTTTAAGACAACGGATAAAGGAGTAGCATTCAGTAGATGCGCTGTCTGGCAGCCAAGTGGTGCATGGGAACTGAACGGAATCAGCCGTGTTTCCATTGTGCTGTTCGACCTCTCACTGTGGATCTCAAGCTGCCTCTGAACTCAGCTCCCAGCTAGGTAGAATTACAGCCATTGTAACCACACTCAACTGGAGTTTCAGTTTGTCTTTAAGGATATCCTAAAATAACCAACTGACACAAAAGTAGGGTCGGCAATCACTTGTCATGTGTTCAGTCCCAGAGAATTACCTGGGAGTTTATAGGCTATGTAGCATGTAATACACAGTGGTACTGCCTCAACAAGGTGGAAGGAAAGATCACACTCCCCACAAAATTGTCTCCTGCCCTCTATCCATGGAGTATAGGTTGCATGAGCTCACCATCTCTCACACAAAAGTATCAAAACAGGTAATGGAGTAAACAGTACTACATGGGATGGACACACAGACTACAGTTTAGATGTGATTTGGTATTGATAGAGCCAGCCCAGCAATGGCTCCTGCTTTTGTCGTGTAGTAGATAACATTACTTACTCATCTGAAGTTAGGATTGGACGCTATTTGAAATGCCAACATACATGTTAGTATTCATTAGCTTTGTAGTCATGAGGACTGCTCTTAAATATTAAAGGGCAAAGGACCAAAAATGTGATAGAAAAAATGAGAGCAATGAAAATATAACTCATAAAGGAAATTAGGGTTATTTTTTTAAAGTAAACTGGTTAGGAGAGAGGGATCACTGGTTAAGAGCATTACCTGCTCTGCAAAGGACCTGGGTTCAATTTCCAGCACCCATATGGCCCCTAACAACCATTGTAATTTTATTTCCAAGGAATCTGATACTCTCTTTTGGCCTCCATTAGCACATGCTGGTGCACATAAAATACATGCCAACAGGGCTGGAGAGATGTCTCAGAGGTTAAGAACACTGACTGCTTTTTCAGAGGTCCTGCCTAAGTCCAACATGAGCCAACATGGTGGCTCACAACCATCTATAATGGGATATGATGCCCTCCTCTGGCCTGCAGGCATGCATGCAGGCAGGGCACTGTATACATTAATAAATCTTTTTTAAAAAGAATACATGCCAACAAAATACTTATACACATGGATCTTTCATTTAAAAAATGCAAAGATGGCGCCTAGGGAGGTAGCTGATTTGTATAGACATGCCCACCAAACGTGAGACCTGAATTTCATCCCTGAGACCCAAAAAAGAAAATGTTTTTAAGCATAAATGAGTTGATGGATATGTTGATTTGCTTCCCCAACATTTTTGCCCTACTAACATTGAATACCTTGTGTACACATGATTATTTAAAAATTCAGGTAGAGAACCAGTAAAAATGGTTCATCTTGTAAAGGCACCAACCACCAAGCCTGCTACTTTAACTTCAATCCCTGGGTGGCATGGTAGAAGGAGAGAATTAATTCCCACAACTTGTTCTCTCACATTTGTGTATATACACACATTTGCATACACAATATACTTTAAGCCTTTTTTTTTTAACCTAAAAATTTCAAGGGAAGTCGAGTTGCCAGTTTCTCCCATGAAACTGGACAAACTGACGTTCTGAAGGGAATCATGGCAGTGTAATAAAGCTATTTTCTATTGCTGTTGTCTTAGCTATCCAGAGCTCTTCTGAGACCCACCTTGTTGGTGCTAGCAGTACAGAAGATTACATGCACAAGGCTACCCTATGGCACTGGGAATAGCTGCAAATAGTGGGAATTCCCTATAAGGTAATGAGCAAGGTGCAAGGAGCCCCAAACAGCTGGAACACTTGATCTCTAGGAACCAGTGTGACTTCGGGCATGTATTGTTGAGAAGCCATCCTTATAGTAAGGCAATTCAAGGAAACACAGATGTACCCAGGCCTCTGTGCAAAAATGATCAATAAAGTGGAGGCTGGTTCTCTACAGAATGGATGCATGTGGAGTACAGAGAGTTGGGAACTAGGCAAAGGAGAGAGAGAGGAAATAGCTCTAATCTCAATTCACATTTTTCTGTAGTGTAGACTCCAAATGTGGTCATGTTTCTTATACCCCAAACATAACCAAAACCAACTTTAACACCAGTAATGCAAAGTGGAAAATGTATGTATGAGCCTAGCTACTTTCCAAAAGAACATTTATTAGCACACTGAAAGGATAGGGAAGTAAACCCAACATGCAAGGTTATGGAGAACAGTGATAATGTCTTACAAAGGGGTTATGGACTGGCAATCTTAGAGCTGCCTTTATTTTTTTTTAAGATTTATTTATTTTATATTTAATGAGTACAATGTAGCTGACTTCAGACACACCACAAGAAGGTATCAGATCACATTACAGATGGTTGTGAGCCACCATGTGGTTGCTGGGAATTGAACCAGGTCCTCTGGAAGAGCAGTTAGTGCTCTTAACCGCTGAGCCATCTCTCCAGCCCTAGAGCTGCCTTTTCTTCACATGAGTTGATCAACATTATAGGGAGTGATTTCTCAGAGTGGCAGATATTCAGGGGCAGAATTGAGCCCATGGTCTCAGTGTGGAGAATGTAGAAGGCTTTTGCAGTCTACTATTCAAATGCATCAATTCTATTATATAGATACTGAGTGAGCACATACCACAAATATGCAAATTATGTCTTTCCCATCTTTGTCCACCAAGATGCCCCAGAAACAGATCCCAGTAGCACACCTGTTCAGATGCTGATTTCTAAATTATCATCCTCCCAAAAAGAGAACTCATTTTATATATATATATATATATATATATATATATATATATATATATTCATTATAAATATATATATGTATATATACTCATTATAAATATATATGTATATATACTCATTATAAATATATATATATATATAAAATGAGTATATTATATATATATATATACTCATTATAAATATATATATGGCTGCCGCCCAGTACTTCAGAGGCAGAGGCAGGTGGGTCTCTGATCCAGTCTGGTCTACCGAGTTCCAGGACAGCCAGCGCTACATGGAGAAACCCTATCTCGAAAAACAAAACAAAGCAAAAGATATGTGATTCCTGTATTGGGCAGAGGAATTTTTAAAATATACCTGGAATATCTTATGATGTCAAGGACAAATTAGGAAGTGTTTGAGAGATGGTGGGAGGGGGAGGGGTATGCCCAAGAATGGAGGAGTGGTCTCTGCTTCTGGCCAACATGGGCAAGTTAAGAAGCTAGTGCTGGGACTGGATTGTAAACCATGGAAAGGAATGCCTGTGAGCTTACAATGATGCAAACAAATGAATTAGTAAACAGAGAAGCGACTCCTGCTCTTCACCCTTACACACTGTTCCAGGGATTGAGCTATCTGCACAGTGAGTAAATGAAGAACAGAAAGATAAGGACACTCAAAAGCTGGGATCAGGTACACTGGGCTCCCCAGTGGGGATGCCACAGTACCCCAGAAAGTCAGTGTGTTTGTTATATACAGTTAAACAGGGAAGTGGAGTTATTACATACAAAATGCACACGTGCACATATGTGGGCGTGCACACACAGACAGGTTTAGCTAATCTTAGTAGGAGCAGTATATAGGGGAGCCTTCAACCCATAAATATTCAGGATAAGAAAGCTGTGGAGAACATTTTCTGCACACTTTATCAACATCCACACTTGGATCCAAGGAAGCATCTGTCATCTGGGCTAAGGCGTAGGATTCCTTAACACGGTCGTGCCACATCAACAACGTAGATCCATTCAAGACATCATTCACTCAGGGCTCCTCCACTTCCCATTCTGTGCCATAGAATGTCAGCTGACAAAGACAGTGTAAATGAAAACATTCACTGTCTCCATGCCAACACAAAAGGAAGTACTCATTTCCAAATCCAAGTATTGTACAAAGTACTTCCCTAGTAGAGCTTATGAACCCATGTTTAGTTTTAAATTATTAGCATGATTGTTCTAAGAGTGTAATGAGTTTTTTCCATCTTTTGTTAAAAAATCCAGTATAGTAGTTTTCTATTGCTGTTCTTATAAATTACCAGAAGTGGAAGTTAATGCCTACAAATGTAGTCCCCCAGGACTACAGATTCAAATTGTCATTAAACTAAAATCAAGGTATTTGTGTTTCTTGCCTTTCCATATTAAAGGCATCTCTTGGTTTGTATACCTTCCTCCACGTTCAAAATACTGATGGCCAGTATTTTATTCCTTCAGTGCTGGGAATTGAACCCAGAGCCCTGAGCATGCTAGACAAGTGCTCTCCTATTCAGCTACATCTCTAACCCTTATTAAACTTCTTAAAAGAATAAGTACACGGGGGCTGGAAAGATGGCTCAAGGCAGTGGTTCTCTCAATCTATGGGTCACCACCCCTTTGAGGGAGGGGGTCAAACAACCCTTTCACAGGGGTTGTTTAAAACCATCGAAAAACAGATATTTACATTAGGATTCATAATAGTAGCAAAATTACAGTTATGCAGGAAAAATGAAAATAATTTATGTTTGGGGGTCACCACAACATGAGGAATTGTATTAAAGGGTCACCATATTAGGAAAGTTGAGAACCACTGCCTTGGGGGTTAAAAACTCTGGCTACTCTTCTTCGCACCCACATAGTGGCTCACAACTCCTGGACCAGTGGATCTGACACCATCTTCTGGCCTCCAAGACAACTGCCTTCACATGATGCACAAACACGCATGCAAGCACAATGTTTATCCATACACATAAAATTAATGAATAAACTTCTGTTGGGTATAAGAAAGGCCAACACAGAAAATGTTTTATAGATCTCTAATTAAACTTGAGCCAGACAGGGTGATGTATGCCTGTGAGCAGCACTTAGGAGGCAGAAGTAGATGGTAAAATTAGGGCCAGCCTGTACTACCTGTCAAGAGCCTGTCTCTAAACAATGGCAAAAGACTTGGGGCTTGAGGAGCAGCTCAGTGGCACAGTACTTGCCCAGTATATTGGATACTCAAAACCAACACTCACATGATTTCTTGATAAATACATTTCTAAATACTGTTAACTCAGCTGGTCACTGGCTCAAGCCTCTAACCTCAGCCACTTGGAAGCCTGAAATAGGAGAAGGCCAGCAAGTGGAGGCCAGTGGGACAACTGACATCTTGCTTCGAGAGACGTTATGCAATGTAGCTAGTGGTAGAGTACTTCTCTATCATGTACAAGGCCCTATGGTTAATCACCAGTACTGCAACAAAGAAAAACTGGTATCAAGTGATAAAGTTCATACACATACATATACTGTGTATGTGTATATATATACATATATCTGTGTATGTGTGCCTTTAACGCAATGCTAATAAGACCACTAAGCAGGAACATCTGCGGTTGACTGTAGAGGGTAGCAGCTTCGCCATGGAGTTGGAGTTGCAGCATCACAGCCCAAGAACAGCTTCTCCCCATGGGTGCAGCCAGTGCAGACTCTGACATGATGTACTGTCCTGACATCCTGATGAACCACACCCCGTCCCGACCTCCCCAACCCCAGCCCTGATGAGGACTCCATTAAGTGCTCACTTTGTCAGATCCCGCAAAGACTTGGTGTGAGGTCTTTAGGCCCTTCAAGACATAACTTCAAGCGCTTTTAAAAAATTCTAGTTAGGCTGTATATGGTGGTGCATGCCTGACATTTTTCTGACACTGGCTTAATTCATGTTTGTGATTATCTCAAAGTCTCGTTTGTTTCCCTACAAGTAATGTAGCTTCATTCTTTATGGCAAAAAAAAAAAAAATCGCATGGTGTATATAAACCACATTTTCTCTGTCCATTCTTCTGTTGATGGATACCTAGGTTGGTTCAGTAACTTAGCTATTGTGAATTATGCTGCTGTCTGTACTGAAAGGCAAGTGTCTCTGTGATGTGTTAAACTTGGAGTCTTTTTGATAGTCAGGAATGGTATACCTGTTGTTCATTTTTAAAGAAACATTCAAAAAAAAATGCCGACTTCTGCGGTGGCCAGGCTAGTTAGTTTCCTTTCCTGTCAGCAGTGTTTATGGGATTCCTTGGCCTTCTCCTCACCAGCATGTGTTGGTATCTGTTTTCTTAATGACCGTAAGGCACAGCATGAAGTACACATGAGTACAGGGAAACTAACGTTGACAATGGAGAAATTGTTTCACTCCTGTAAGGACTGAAAGGAGTAAGAATGAATGGTAAGTGGCCGTGGGGCGAGTGTCATGCTTCCTGTTTGAGATCCGACAGACATCATCGTTTGAGGTGATTTGAATACGGGCGCTAAGTAGGCACAGGCATTGGTGAGAAGAGTGGAGAGGTGGAGGGAGAGGCAAGGTGACTGACTGCCTTGGAAAAGGGCAGGGCAGTCTTACATTTGGCCATTAATTTTGAATTAAAATAAACACATTACAGTCCCCTGAGAGAACGCTGCTGCAGAGAATTCACATTGTGGAGCACAGTGACTAACCACAAAGCCAGACTGCACCACCTTCTTGCAGATGGATACAAACCGAGGGCTGTCTGGGTTCGAGGTGTAATCCTTCCACTCGGACCTTTCTCTCAAGCAGAGGGTGCTGTGTGTGGAAGCACCCATCTTGACATCGTCTTGCTAATTAATATTGCTTCAGTGTTCCTTAAGGACCGACCGTAACCACTGATGGCTCTGTCAAAGGCTGTGGCCAGGAACCTACTTATTCCTTGGAAATGTGTGATGACAGAGCCTGGTGGCACCAACCAATGCCGGAGAAATGGACTGGTCAGATAGAGTGCATTTTAGAGCTTCAAGGCAGAGAGCACTATGCTAAGAAATATCCCTTTCGCTACAGCTTCCATCTTCCTAGCTTGCATCCATCCTATCTCTTGTCTCTTCACACCTTACATGTGTTTCTACATCCAGTTCTTCCCTTCTTTGGGGCACCACTCACCGTGGGTTAGGGTCCATCTTAATGACCGCTTTTTAATTTAATTGTCATAAAAGTCCTGTCTCTGGGTACAGTCACCCTCAGGAACCGACGGTGATGAGCTTTGCGCGCACGTGTCTGGGCCTGGCCAAGCCTGGGCCCACAG
Source organism: Tokudaia tokunoshimensis (assembly GCA_036184795.1). Taxonomy (NCBI): domain Eukaryota; kingdom Metazoa; phylum Chordata; class Mammalia; order Rodentia; family Muridae; genus Tokudaia; species Tokudaia tokunoshimensis. The sequence goes on from BTHU01000014.1 coordinate 121,259,582, forward strand.
CAAATGTGGCTACGGGTGGCAGCCTCTAGAGGAAAATCGAGTGCTGCACTTGTCCAGAGCCAGTCAGGGATTGTGGTGAAGGTGGGACCAAGGAAAGGCGACGTAGGGCGTGAGCGGGGAGCTGGAGAGAGACCCTGAAAGAGCACTTCTTATTTACAATCGGTTGACTGAATCAGCCGCAGAATAGCGCCCTTCCTAATTTTACACATTCCCACTTGATCAACGTTCAGCCAATGACCCTGGCCTTTTGTTGCTGGAGTCTCTGGATGTTACAATTGTCCTCCTATGCTAGCGACGGGTGCCTTAGGCAGAAAGACCAGGAAATCCTTGGCCTGTACTGTCTCTGGCTATTTTGTGGGTTCTTCTCTCTTCCTCTCTTCTCCACCCTTTTTCTAGCCTTTCAACCCCTAATACTAGATAAGAGGGGAAAAAAGGAAAGAGATCCCTGAATAATTTCCCAGGGGTGGAAAAGGAGGCCACACATTGTTAGACTATGTCCTACTGATTAGGGACATTGAGTTCCTTGCAGCAAGTTTGATCTTCACCATCAGAGCATCTAACTTCTTGTTTCTTTGGACAGTACTACTTAACAAACCATTACCAAGAACTACTAACCAACAGCCCACCCCACCTCTTGGGCTCTAGCATTTATATACCCTCTGAAAAGTTCCCAGAATTCCAAATGTCACATGTTTGCAGAAACTATCTGCAGCTGGAAAAATCATGACCCTGCCAGAGAACCAGGCAAATCATGGTTAGCTACTGTGGACAATCTGAAGCATCCTCATATCCCAAACCTGGATTAAAACAAAAACTTATTTTTATATTTCTGTGTTTTTTAAAGAAACAAAAATTCTCAAATTGTCCCTACATCCTTCTTCTGTTTTAAACCATTAATTGTGCTGTGTGTGGTGGAAAATTATAAACAAGAAATTTCCTTAGATAGCTCTCTTGGACCTGACTCATTAATCCAATGGCAATCCTTGATACAGTGCTTGTGAACACCCTGGAAGCCTAGGCCTTCTGTCTGGTTTATATTTATAAAAACATTGCCCTTAAAGATGCGTTGTTCACAATTTTTTTTTCTTTTTGCAAACGGCCATATTTTCTACAATTAAAGCACTGGACATTTTGAGATCTGAGACCTTTAGCAAATTGGTTACAGTCTTTTTGCAAATGAGCATATATCCCACAATTGAAGCACCAGGTATTTTGGTATCAGAGACCTCTAGCAATATTTTGACCTAGGATATTAGTATGATACACATTAGAACCAATATCAGTGGTACCCCTTTATTACATCTGTCCATTGGTGCTGCCCACACCTTTGATGGTCTAATAACATTTTTACATTCGGTATTTGCATTTTCAGATGCCAAGGTCTGTATCAACACCTGAGTTGTGTCAGGGTCTGATATGGCTTTGTTCACAGCTGAGACTAGTCTTTGTAAAACATCAGTAAAGGCTTCCCTAGAGCCTTGTACAATCTCAGTAAATAAGGTAGACTTCCCCCCGTCCCCCGAACTCAACCTTGTCCCAAGCTCTTAAACTGCTAAGTGACATTGTTCCGTAGTAGCATCACCAAATTGAATCCATTCTTGCATGTTTGAGTACTGCCCTGATCTTTTACTATATTCGCTCTCCTCACCCTGTTTCGCGTGGTTCAATATCGGCAGCTTCTTCCCTCCACCATGTTAACCATTGTAACTGCAGACCGGCTTCTAGTTCACCTCTCACCAATTCCTTCCAGTCCTGGGGAATCATTTTATTGTGAGTGGCCCAGTTACTTAGAATTCCCAAGTGTATTCCATCTGAACCACGGCCTCATTAAAACGCCTTAGATTTCTATAGGATGCCATCCTATCTCATCATAACCTTGTTCCCCATCGTTAGCAGGCTTATTCTGTACAACTTCTGGGGAAGCTGACGGTGATTTCCTAACCCCGGGCCACCCCGCCTCCCACTCAGGCGTGATTGGTTCGAGATTAATCTTTTCCGCTCTAAACGAACTATTTCATCAGCTTGTCCCCTGCCCTTTGAGCCTTTCTCCGACCCGCCTGCCCTCTGGTGCTCTTTCTCTCCCTCTCTCCTCCTGCAGAAAACTCCCGGGACTGAGCCTTTTTGTTCTTCGCCTCTCCGGTGCTTCCACCTCCGCCCACAATTTTTCCAGTTGCACATCCAACTCTGCAACCCTTTGAGGAATGAGAGCGCAGAGTGACACCTTTTGTTCTCCCCGCTCAGTTACCTTTCTGTTTCTCAGGCCCCTCCATTTCCACCCAAAAGTTTTCCAGTTGCACAGTTGTTCTTCCAACCTTTTTTGAAACAATATAGGAAGAAGAAGAAGAAGAAGAAGAAGAAGAAGAAGAAGAAGAAGAAGAAGAAGAAGAAGAAGAAGAAGAAAACAGAATCCCCTGTGGGAGAAAAGCAAGGGATGTCCCAGAGGTAGCAATCACAATAAATTTTTGCTACTCTGATGTCTTGGAAGAAAAAAAAAACAAAAAACATCCAATTCTCTACAACATTTGAAATCAGATTTCCCATTCTGTCTGCCCCAGGTCGGGGTGACACTTGTAGCCTGTCTTTTGCTACTTTCTGGACTCTTTTTTTTGTTTATTTTGTTTTGTTAGTGTTTTTTCGAGACAAGGTTTCTCTGTGTAGCCCTGACTGCCCTGGAACTCACTCTGTAGACCAGGCTGGCCTCGAACTCAGAAATCCGCCTGCCTCTGCCTCCCAAGTGCTTGGATTAAAGACATGCGCCACCACTGCCCCGCTCTGGATTCTTTTCTTCCCCCCTTCTCCGCCTTTCAACCCCCTAACACTACATAAAAGAGAAAAAGAATCGAAGGGAAACAAAAAAGGTCCCAGAATAAATTCAGAGGTTGGAAAGAGGTGTCATTACCATTAGACTACTTCCTGCTGATTAGGGGTGTTGAGTTCCTTGGGGTAAGTTTGATCTTCAATGTCAGGATATCTAATTTCTTGTTATTTTTTAACCTTTTTTAATAATTTATTTTTTAAATGTAGGCATAGTCTGTCTGTATTATACCTGCATGCCAGAAGAGAGCACCAGATCTCTTTATAGATGGTCATAATCCACCATGTAGCTGCTGGGAATTGAACTCAGGGCCTCTGGAAGAGCAGCCCGGTATTCTTAACTGCTAAGCTATCTCTCTTTTTTGTCTGCTTGCCTTCACTCTCACTCTCACTTCAACCCTTCTTGAGTCTTTGCCCAAGGCTACTTAACAAACCACAACCAACAATAATCATTAACCAACAACCAGCAACACGCCCCCCCTCCTCTCAGGGCCCTAGCATTTTTATACCCTCTGAAAAGTCCCCAGAATTCCACTTTTTTTTTTTTTCGGTTTTTCAAGGCAGGGTTTCTCTGTGTAGCCCTGGCTGTCCTGGAACTCACTTTGTAGACCAGGCTGGCCTCAACTCAGAAATCCTCCTGCCTCTGCCTCCCAAGTGCTGGGATTAAAGGTGTGCACCACCACCGCCTGGCTGACAGAATTCCAAATGTCACACATTTGCAGAAACTATCTGCAGCTGGCAAAATCACACCCCTGTCAGAGCACGAGGCAAATCAGAGTCAGCTTCTGAGGACAATCTGAAGCAGCACCATATCCCACAACCAGGATTAAAACAAAACATTCTTATAATATTTCTGTTTTTTAAAGACACCAAAATTGTCACTGCACTGTACCAGAAGCACTTAAGGCAATTCAGGCTTTACCAAAAGACCCAGAATCCCATGACTCAGAAAAAACAATTTTGTGTCTTGCTGGACAGCGTTCCTGACATCTCAGCAATCAATCCCAAGACCCCAAGGCTGTCAAAATAGTCTGATGATGCTCCAGTTCCCCATGAAAAATGGTGCAACACTTGCGCACAGCCTCCCTCATCCTCCACGCACAGTAGGTCGTCTCTAAGGGACCCATAACTCTGGGCACAATGCCAATGCTTTGTAAGTAGTTGTGCTGAACTGTTTAGGGATGAAGAAAAGAGAATCTATATATGCTCAGTGTAGATGCATGTTTTAAAAAAATATTTTGATCTACAGTTGTTTGGTTGACTGTAAGAATGCAGAACTCAAAGATAAAGAGAGCAAGCTTGGGCTGAAGATGGCTCAGCTGTTAAAAGCACTGACTGCTCTTCCAGAGGTCCTGAGTTCAAATCCCAGCAACCACATGGTGGCTCACAACCATCTGTAATGGATCTGATGCCCTCTTCTGGTGTGTCTGAAGACAGCTGCAGTATACTTACATATAATAAATGAATCTTTAATAACAACAAAAAAACCTTCTTTAAAAAAAAGATAGAGCAAGCTCTCTTTCTTGGTTCTTACTAACATTCTTCACACATACATGTATTTATCAAAATGGCTTTAACCCTGGCTGCCAACACTTTTGCATACTCCCTGCATTGTAGACCTTCAGTTGTTACTATGATGGCCAGTCTTGGTTATCATCTTGGCTACATCTAGAATCAACAAAACCCAAACAGCTCCACACACCTATAAAGGATTTTTATGATGATGGTGATGATGATGATGATTATTGGATCATTTGAGGTGGTAAAACCTAGCTCACATCTGGGCTACTCCTTCTAGTAGCAGCCACATAAAAGAACATGAAAGAAGGAAGCTTTTGATTTTTTTGTCTGCTTGCCTTCTCTCTCACTAGCAAGTTCATCTGCCTTGTTGCTGGGGTGTTCCTTCCCTGGTATTAGAATCTACTTCTTTGGGATTCCAATACAGACTGAAGAGTAGCAGCTCTCTAGGACTCTAGCACCAAATGAGACTTCTGAGACATCCAGTCTCATGGACTTTCTGTTTGGAGATATCCACTGTCAGACCAGCCTGTAGCCACTCTAATAAGTCTGATCCATTTTGTTCCTCGAGAGAACCCTGACATAATCATTTCAGTTGTGATGGGTTGAGGCAGGAGTGGACTGCTCAGTTAAAATACTGGTTTTTCCAGTTATTAACAAGGCACTGGGTGCCCTGTCTTCATATTCCTCTGCTATGGACACAAGTAATAAGCTCTACCTCACAGTTGTTGGGAAGGTGAAATGGTACTGCTACAAATTCAGGTCTTAGAAATCCCAGTGACACGTGCTGTCCTACTATGCTTGTGTCTCTCTGGTATTTAATTATGTGAGAGTCATCATTTCTATTACGGATACTTGAAGCAAAATAACCCGTGTTTACTTTATCACACTTACTGCTAAACTTGAAGTGCATCAATAATAATTTCCTTAAAATATATTCATGGAAACGAGAGTGCTTGTTCATGAAGCATGAACATCTTGTAAAGACTTTAAATTTCCATCACGTAGGCCAGAGATGTACCAGTTCAGTCTCGGTTCCCACAAGCTGTTTTGACTGATCTGTCTCCTGGCCTTTGTTGCCACCAGTGGGATTTTCATTTGAAAATTTATCTGACAAACTGATATACTTCAAAAATCTCAGTATCGTAAGTTTGTCCTTTCCTCGGTATATTTATATGCCGCCATTTTAGGGTAAATCTGAATATGCATAAAAGGATCTGCTCCTGAAAATAAAATTCTTTTTGAGAGGGTTTCAAACTGGTCACCACCACCACAAGCAGTTCTATAAAAGGTTTATTGTGTCACAGATTTCCACATTTCTGCTCTACTACCATGACTTAAGAGTCCCAAAATTCTACCAAGATTTCTAAAATTTGTCCAAGCATACAGTTTAATTTGGGGACTATGTGATATTGTAGTAATGCTACTACCCAGGAGCAATGTCACCTAAGTGCACTGGGGACTTTAGAAGTCGTAAGGATGCTCATTCCAGAATTACATTGGATTTGAGGAAACCATTTTAAGGCTTATTTCTCTCCTACCTTTTCGAGTTCAGCGGATTCTACAAAGGACATTTCTGCCTGTTGTGTTTTCTGTTTGTCTGGATCTGAGGCCTTTCCGGTTTCTGCTAACGTCCATTCTCACCAGCTCTTTGTGGTCTTGCTGGTCATCTGGTTTCTCTCCTGTCTATCTCCTCGTTCACTATGCAGGACACAGTCTTGGGCCCACTAGAGAGTTCTGTGGGTAAAGGCCATCAAGCCCAACACCTGAGACTAACCTCCAGAGCCCACAGGTAAAAGAGGATTGCTGTAACCCACCCCTCGACACACACACCGTAACCCACCCCACACCACACCCTTCTACCCCCTCACAAAACTGTTATTTAACAAATTATAAAATTGGCTTTCTCTTATTTTTGCTATAAAATGTACCAATAAATAAATAAATAAATAAATAAATAAATAAATAAATAGCAATGCCAGGGGTGGTGGTGCACACCATTAATTCTAGCACTTGGGAGGAAGACATAAGCAGGAAGGTCTCTGAGTTCTAAATCAACCTGGTCTACTAAGTTAGTTCCAGGACAGCCAAAGGTACACAGAGAAACCCTATCTCAAAAACACACACATACAAGGCTGGAGAGATGGCTCAGCCATTTTAGAGCACTGACTCCTCTTCCAGAGGTCCTGAGCTCAATTCCCAGCAACCGTACAGTGGTTCACAACCATCCGTAATGGTATCAGATGCCCTCTTCTAGTATCTCTGAAGACAGCAACAGTGTACTCACATACATGAAATAAATAAATCTTTAAAAAAATGCAGATACATACTAAATAAAATAAATAGCAACTATTTTCTCAGTATGTGTTTGGACTCAATTAAAATAAATAGCATTTGATTGGGGTTTCCGGAGGGGAAACCAAGAAAAGGGATAACTTTAGAAATGTAAATAAATAAAATATCCAATAAAAAAAATGAACAACATTCAACAAATACTGAACATTTGCCATGCAAATACCATACTAATATACTGATAATATGTGATATTCTTTTCATATTGAGAATGGAAGCATTAAAAACCAATGGCTTTCATCAGAGTCAGAGCTTGTGACTTAATAAGCAGGCGTCCCACCTTGAGCTCTTCACAGCAGGCTGGCTTTTGCTGACTTTTTAAACCTAGTCTGCAAGACAGCTTGCACTGTTCTCACTGCCCCTCGCTTCTGTGAGGATGCGCAGTTTCAGGCTCACCCCACAGCCACTGTCAGCCTTTCTTGTTCTACCTATGCCAGTATTTCTGATTCTCTCACAATCCCCCTCCACATGATTTCCAGTCCTACTTTTCAGCAGCCTTCTTGCTGTGATGTCACCCACCATCTGCAATAGCAAAACAGTGTAAGCCTATCAATAAGGAAGGTTTCCACCCATCTGAATGGCCCTAAATTCTTTGCATTCACTGGGCTCATGCAGAACAATAGTGCATTCAAGGTCAGCCTGGTCTACATAGCATCACCTGATCCACATAGCATTGTAGACATACATTTTTTGTAGCCTACTTTTAATAAGAGTTTAACCTCTTCTCTAGTCCACCACCCAACAGAGGTCGTGGAAGAGAAAAGTTATGAGAATATGGGGGAAGTGAGCCTGTTCAGCAATAATTCTTTGGAGGTAAGCTCCATCTTCTTTGGCAGCAGTTCAGTCCCAGAGCAAACACCAAATACAACTCAGCAGCTGCAGTTCGATCCTCTAGGCAGGCAGACACCAGACATGAAGCAGCAGCTATAGTCCAATCCTTCCAGCAGACAGACATCAGGCAGAAACCAGCAGGTCTAGCTCAATACTGAAGGAACCCTTAGGCTCACCAACAACCTGAGGTGAGGCCTCAGAAGTGACAAGCTGCCACAGGAACCTCAGGGGAAGTGCTTCGGTGAGTTTCTCTCAATGACATTGTAAGCACAAGTTGAACTCAACAACACTATGTAAGGCGAACCAATACGTGTGTGTCACTGGTGAAGAACAGCAAGGTGAAGCAGGCCAATCCAGTGCTCAGGGCTCGTCTCCCACTGTCTGTGGGGTCATATTTATACCCCTTCATCAAGCGCCCTTTCATGTCTGCTATATCAAAACATCCTTTCACCTGTTTCTGCTTCAGGAAAACATTCTTTCCCATGTCTGCTCCAGCAAAACATCCTTCCTCCTGTGTCTGCTTTAGGAAAACATTTTTTCACCTGTGTTCCCCAGCAAACCGTTTGACATAACTTTCCAAAGAAACTAGAAGTTTCCACTTCATAGCATGTACAAAAGTAAGTAAGCTTCTGTCCTGACTGTCTCTTCCTGCTCCATCCTTCCTGTCCACACACACGGTCACACAGGACAGACTCTTTAGGAGCACACTTGAGCTCACTGCCCCACCCACCTTGCCCCTGACCTATTGTGGGGCAGACAAGTGGTCTGTTTCCAACTCACCCTCATCTCTGCAGAGTTCCATAGAGTGCATGTGGGGGGAGCCTGCACTCGGGTCTCTGACCAACCCCTGTTGGAGTTTCCCTTGCTACTCAGTCACCCCTCTGTGAGGCACTCCAGTTTCTCCTTCTGTCTCCTGAGAGAGAGTGTAAACTCAGAGAGTGGGCTACGGGATGCATAGCTTTGTCTCCTGGACCCAAAACAATACACCATTCATTAGAGTTGGAAAATGATGTCAAGTGAATGAAGGAATGATGATACTCAACCATACACAAGCACATCCTCTCATGCCTGCTCCTGTTGTAATTTTCTTTTTCTCTAGGATCACGCCCTTCCATTGTTGGCATTAAAATGGTTCTTCTTAAGCCAGCGATGAGAAGCCCTTACTGAGCAAGCCTGATGACCCCTCCTGAATGTCGTGCCCTGGTCTCTACATGCACACCACACCTGCCTGCACACACTCCCTCTAATGGTGAGAATAAATAAGTTTAAGAAATTAAATAAAGTGGCTCTTTTCTAATGTCAGATACTGCTTTGTGGATGCTCTCTGCTGTAATATCCTGTGTACTTCTTCATATCATCTATTCAAGAAGGAATAAAAACAAATTAAAAATAAAATTCAAGGCACCATAATTATTTTATTCTTTAGTGGCAATTTGTGTTAAATGTGTATGAATGTCCAAGTGTGTGTGTGTGTGTGTGTGTGTGTGTGTGTGTGTGTGTGTATAAACACATCTGAATGCATATGGAGTCCCATGGCAGACATCAAGAGTCTTCCTCATGCTCCACCTTACCCACCAAGACTGGGTGACTCAGTGGGTTGAAAACAGAGGATTGATGTCTAATCTGGCTAGCCAGCTTGGTCGGAAATCATTGTCTCTGCCTTCTGAGTGCTAGAACAAGAGCGAGCCACTATGCCCACTCAAACTGCGGTCTTCATGATTCCGTCCAAGTATTTTACCCATGGACCTGTCACTCCGGCTCCTTATGACTGACTGACAGGAACAAAAATAGATGCCTAATTCCAATATTAATGTCCTACATCTGTTTAATTCATGGGTATTTTTAAGTAATAAAAATCTGCCCAAATTCCAAAGCACTAAATCAAGTGGCCCCCATGCATTTGGCACTCAGTACCTGATAAGGACTTATTAGTATGATTTTATAAAAAATAAGGTGTCCCTCATGACCCTGAATGCTAACAATCATCTCTTACTTCCCTGAATCTGGTTGCCTCTAACTCTTATTCAGTCAACTCCTTGACCATACAGATATTTGAAGTGTGTGATACCTGAGATTGAGGACTGGGGACGGCTGAGGACTGCTCCTGCATTCTAATGGCTATGCATTTCGGGGAATGAGGGTCGGGGACTGACCTATATCCTAATGTTCATACCATGGGTTCAAGTGACCGTGCATCTCACTGCATCTGCACTTGGCGGCGGCTATCCATACATCCCCAGGCTGTGGAATCTGAATGGAAGCTCGTGTCTGGTTGTAAAGATCCCTGAGCTGCTATAACTTGCTCTCCTCTGTCCCTGGCTGGACCCCCAGGGAACTGGAAGCAGGTCCTCCTCACATCCAGATCCTCAACCTTCACATGGAGACAGGGACAATTTCTTTTGTGTTGCTAGTTAGTTCTCTGTTCCCATAATTGGTGAGACTGAGTTCACTGTGAAGAGAATTTTCTTAAGAGCTGAGCTATATTCACCACATACTGATGTTCCAGCCCCTGTACTATACCATGTGACCTTATGTAGCAAAACTCTTTTCCTGAAAGACCACACTGGGGTGGGCTCATCTGATGTAGTTTCCTCATAAGAAGACAACACACACATCTTTAATTCTAACACTTGAGAGTCAGAGGTAGGCAGACCTCTGTGAATTTGAGGCCAGCCTGGTTCTCACAGTGACACTCTATTTAAAAAATAAAATAAAATAAAATAGACATCATGTGAGGCAGGCTGGCTGGGCAACAGAAAACTACACTGGAGCAGTGTAGCCATGGTTATGGCACACAAGGTTTTCAGGGGACCACAGCAGCAAATAAAAGTCCAGAAAGGATTCTTTTAGCACCTTACAGGGGGATAGGGCTGCCTACAACTAGGTTTCAGGGTCAAACATTCAGAAATGTGTGAGAATTAACTTCTGCAGTTTTAAGTTATCCAGTGTGATACCTTGTTCTAAGAAACAAACCCAGACAGCTGTGGGACTCCCGAAAACTGAGGACTAGGCAAGGTGTGCTTACCAGCTCTGCAACTCCTTAAGATGGACACTCAGGTTACGAAGGGGGTCCAGGTGAGACTGGAGACTGCGACTGTGTGGATGCTGTTGGCTTCCGGGTCATGCTGTCACATCACATCCTGGTCCCACTGGTCAAGGGATGGGCTTGGGAAAGGCCTGTGTGGTGTGGATCAAATAACAAACACTTGGCAGCTCTGGGATGCTTCGTTGACAGTGATAAAGGAGACCATATCCTTTCACCAGGATTTTTTTTTTTTAACTCCAATTTACTGCTGAAGAAAGTTTAAAATATTTCACACAAAAATCATAAAGATTTCGCCGTTAGCTCCCCAGTTGCCCTCTTCCCAGCTGTGTCTGCCTCTCTCTGCACTGGTAAAAGCTCCCAAGTGCAGACACCCTGAATACTTACTAATGCTTTAATCATGATCCCGGATGAAATACCATCGTTAAAGGAAGCCTGATCAACATTTCATTACTGAAGCACAGGCATTTACTGTTGGGACAATTTGACTATTTTGCTAAACATGACAGCGGGTAAGATAAAGCATAATTGAATGCTGCTTTTTATGTTAATGCCATAAGAGAAATGGATTCCATCGAATTCAGAACAGTTTTATGATGCATCACACACAGACTTGTTCCTCTAAGAGCCAGGGTGTGTGTAGTCTCCCCCTGCACTTCCCATCTGAGAGCATCTTCAAGAGAGAGGATCCTAAGATGGCCCATGCCAGCACACGCCCAAGAACAGGCCTCCTCTGCTGCACCCAAAGCCATTGATCACATCTCTTTGGTTACTGTGAAGAAAATATTTTCATTTATATCACATGATGTGATACTAAATATATATATATATATATATATATATATATATATATATATAATATTTTAACAAAACCAATGCTATACTTACTCCTCTAAACCCAAACACAGCAATGTGCTGCATGTCATTTTATTCTTGGGACTGACTTTATTATCTTTGGAACGTACGACACTGTCAAATATATTGAATGTTGAAAGGAAAGAGGCTCTTGGCAAGTGTGGAAAACCAGTTATAGAAAATGTGGTTGGAGCTAGGGAGGCATGAGGAGGGGCTGGGAGAAGTCAGCCCTCACCTAACATACATCCAAAACACAGGCGATGGGAGAGAGAGAGAGAGAGAGAGAGAATGTATTTCAGTGAATCTTTTAATGTAGTAGAGGGCAACATTGGAATTTTGAAGTTAAATTTGATATAGGGAGAAGTGATTTTTTTTAAAACCTCCCTTACCTCAAAGCAATATTCTAGTTCTTTATTTGTTCCTTTGCTTGTTTGTTTTATATGCGTTGGTGTTTTGCCTGCATGTTTGTGGGAGGGCACCCTGGACCTGGAATTACAAGACAGTTGTGAGCTGCCATGTGGGTGCTGGGAATGGAACCCAGATCCCCTGGAAAAGCAGCCAGAGTTCTTAGCCACTGAGCCATCTCTCCAGCCCCACATTATATTCCTAAGATAAGTAACTTAAAGAATGACTACTTGCCATACAACAAAGGGAGAAGAGAAGCCTTGTAACTAACAAAGAGATGAAATTGCATTACATGCTTAAATAGCCTGCATTTTAAATACTATCACTATTAATTCACTGAACTTTCAGGAGCATATCTGCTGTGTACTGTGCAGTAAAAGCATGCTTCCATGTAAATATCAATTAAAGGCTTTAATTTGATCTACTTAAACATGAAGAATGTTGGAATAAAGAATTCTTTGATTTTGGATCAACTAAGATCTGCAAAGCTGGACGGGGCTCCTGAGAAAGACTCGTCTGAGGACACAGACCTGAGTTTCCCTCTCAAGGATCCCTTCACAGCATCCTATTGTGTGAGACTGTGCCAAGCACCAGAGATGCGCACAGGGGGAGATGGGCTCTGACAGGCACAGGAAAGGTGCTCATGGGCACATGTGTGAACTGGCAATGCTTTCTTCCAGCCGGTGTTGCTGTTCTGAGTGGTTGTGGGGCCAACTGCTAGTCAGGAGAGCTGGGGCTTCACAGGTTGTACCTGCGCTGGTTCCAGCCGAATGCTCCATTTCCTTCCACACCGTGTAAACAAGCTACCTTCTCCGGTTCCCGCTACTCTGCATGGAGCGCTGCCTGCATCCACCATGCCTTCCCCGTCACACTGGACAGCAGTGCCCCTGACATTCTGAGCCAAGTACACCCTTCCTGCCTTAGGTTTTGTTGTTGCTTCTGTTGTTGCTGTTGCTGTTGTTGTTGCTGTTTAATGTCAGGTATTTGGGTCACTTTAATGAGAAAAGTCACTTATACGGACATGAGTTTTGGCTTTAAAGAACTTCCAGTTTTTGGAAAGGCAAAGGATCAATTAAAATACAAAGTGGTGGGCTGCAGAGATGACTCAGTGTTTAAGAGCAGACTTTCAGAGGTCCTGAGTTCAATTTCCAGCAACCACATGGTGGCTCACAACCATCTGTAATGGGCCTGATGCCCTCTTCTGGTGTGACTGAAGACAGCAACAGTGTACTCATAAATAAAATACAAAGTGGTAAAGAGAAAAAGAACAAATATAAAAGAAATAACAATAGGATATACTGCAATGTGGTAAACCTACTAATAAAGGAAGCCTTCGTGGAAGGAATTTTAGGAAGTCTTCATGAAGTTTTCTCACCAGAAAGAGTAGCATAGGCAAAATTCAGGGCATGTGGGAGAGCTGAGGGGGTCCTCTGATGTATCAAAGAGCAGCACAGAGCGGGGAAGCCTGAACAGTGAGTTCGAGGCAGTGGGCAGAAGAGGAGGCCATCAGGCTCAGGGACCACTCAAAAGGGAAATTAAAAGCACTTTCATTTTGGAGTTTTGAAAAGACTTAAGAACATGTGCAGAAATTAGGAATCTAGGGCTGGTACAGAGACAGGCAGGTAGATCAGTGGAATAGAATTGAAGACCCAGAAATGAACCCACACACCTATGGTCACTTGATCTTTGACAAAGGAGCTAAAAATATCCAGTGAGAAAAAGCATTTTCAACAAATGGTGCTGACAAATGGGACCTCATAAACTTGACAAGCTTCTGTAAGGCAAAGGACATTGTCAATAGGACAAAATGGCAACCAACAAACAGATTGGGAAAAGATCTTTACCAATCCTACATCCGATAGACAGCTAATATCCAATATATACAAAGAACTCAAGAAACTAGACTCCAGAGAACCAAATAACCCTATTTAAAAATAGGGTACAGAGCTAAACAAAGAATTCTCAACTGAGGAATCTTGAACTGCCAAGAAGCACCTAAAGAAATGTTCAACATCCCTAGATATCAGGGAAATATAAATCAAAACGACCCTAGATTCTGCCTCATACCAGTCAGAATGGCTAAGATCAAAAACTCAGGTGACAGCAGATACTGGTGAGAATGTGGAGAAAGAGGAATACTCCTCCATTGCTGGTGGGATTCAAGAGTGGTACAAGCACTCTGGAAATCAGTCTGGCCATTCCTCAGAAAACTGGATATAGTACTACCTGAGGACCCAGCTATACCACCCCTGGGCATATAACCAGAAGATGCTCCAACATATAATAAGGACACATGCTCCACTATGTTCATAGCAGCCTTATTTATAATAGCCAGAAGCTGGAAACAACTAAGTCCTTCAACAGAGGAATGGGAACAGAAAATGTGGTACATTTACACAATGGAGTACTACTCAGCTATTAAAAACAATGAATTCATGAAATTCTTAGGCAAATGGATGGAACTAGAAAATGTCCTCCTGAGTGTGGCAATCTAGTCACAAAAGAACACTCGTTGATAAGTGGATATTAGCCTAAAAGCTCAGAATATCCAAGATACAATTCACAGACCATATGAAGCATAAGAAGAAGAAGAGCAAAGTGTGAATGCTTCAGTCCTTCTCAGAAGGGGGAACAAAATACTCACGGGTGGAATTATGGAGACAAAGTGTGGAGCAGAGACCAAAGGAGAGGCCATCTAGAGACTGCCCCGTCTGGGGATCCATCCCATATACAGACACCAAACCCAGACATTTTTGTGGATGCCAAGAAGTGCTTGCCTACAGGAGCCTGATTTGGCTGTCTCCTGAGAGGCTCTTTTAGAGCCTGGTAAACACAGGTTGGGCAAATGCTCTTAGCCAACCATTGGACTGAGCACGGGGTCCCCAATGGAGGAGTCGGAGAAAGGACTGAAGGAGCTGAAGGAATTTGCAGCCCCATAGGAAGAACAACAATATCAACCAACCAGGCCCCCCATAACTTCCAGGAACTATACCACCAGCCAAAAAGTACACAAGGAAGGACCCATGACTCCAGCTGCATATGTAGCAGAGGATGGCCTTGTCAGACATCAATGGGAGGAGAGGACCTTGGTTCTGGGAAGACTCCATGCCCCAGTGTAGGGGAATGCCAGGGCAGGGAGGTGGGAGTGGGTGGGTGGGTGGGTGAATACCCTCATAGAGGCAGGGGGAGGGAGGATGGGATAAGGGGTTTCTGGAGGGGAGACCAGGAAAGGGGCTAACATTTGAAATGTAAATAAATAAAGTATCCAATAAGAAAAAGAGAAAAAATCATAAAAGAAAAAGAAAAAAAAGGAAAGACTTAAGAACATATGCAGAAATTAGGAATCTAGGGCTGGGTGTAGGGGGTGGTTCTCATGCTAAGGTCCTGTTTCCCAATTGGTTCTTGATCCATCAATAAAGATGCTAGCAACCAATGAGCTAAGCAAAATAGGTGGACCTTCCGGATTGTGCAGGCAAGCTAGCAGATGCAGGAGAGAGAGGAAAGGAGTTTTTGCCATACTTCGGAGGAAGAAAAGCTAACCAGCCATGTGAGATCTTGGGTGGAGAAGCCATAGGCCGCTTCTCCAGGCTGGAGGTTAGGGTGTTGAGCTGGGACTAAAGGTAACTGAGGAACTAAAGCTAGGGCAGGTTGAGAGGTGATGAGCTAAGAGTATTGGAAAGGGCACGCTTGCCGCAGATTAGCAGTGCCCAGAAATTGAGCCAATAAGGTAGTTTGAAATTGAGCAAGGTGTGTGTGTGTCTGTGTCTGTGATTTTCATCCGAAGATACAGGGAATCTGGCTGAGGGCTGGTAGCACAGCATATTCCCAACGCTTAAAGTGGGGTATCAAAAGCTACAGCTGCGTGTAGTTAAGTTGGCAGAATGCTTATTTAACATGCATCAATCTTCAGTGATGTATAAATGTCGAGTGGGGCAGTGGTGGCGCATGCCTTTAGTCCCAGCACTTGGGAGGCAGAGGCAGGCAGATTTCTGAGTTCGAGGCCAACCTGGTCTACAGAGTCAGTTCCCAGACAGCCAGGGCTACACAGAGAACCCCTGTCTCGAAAAACCAAAAAAAGAAAAGAAAAAAGATAAATTTCTCCTGTTGTAGCATACCTCCCGGTAATCCTAGCACTTGGAAGGTAGAGGCCACATAGGTTCCACAAAATGAATCCAAGAACAGCAACAGAGAAAAACCACTCCTACTTCTAGCTTGAGGTATTAGCATTTCAGAATATTAAAACACACACCTGTGCCAGAGTCATGAAGAGAGTGGCCATCTTATGAGCAATAAGAAATGAAAGAAAACAGATGTGAAAACCTGCATGCTTGACATTAGGTCTCAAATGCTTTTACACTTTTGTAAGATATTTTAGGACAGTCTCTCACCATGCATGGGTTGACTTGAGGTTTCTCAGTAACAAGGGTACACAGTCCTGCTCATAAATGTGCTCAGTCTTCCACTTCACTAATATATTCAAGAAAGTGCATCAGAAATAGATTATCT
The DNA here is from genome assembly GCA_036184795.1 of Tokudaia tokunoshimensis. Taxonomy (NCBI): domain Eukaryota; kingdom Metazoa; phylum Chordata; class Mammalia; order Rodentia; family Muridae; genus Tokudaia; species Tokudaia tokunoshimensis. Next base: position 121,275,906 of record BTHU01000014.1, read on the forward strand.
TGTTCCACTGGGCCAGTGTAAATTAAAGGAAGGCCAGGCTCAATCTGAATGAGAAATGTCTCTCATGGGCTTGGGTATTTCAACTCTCAATCTCCATTTGGTGACATTGTTTGGGGAGTTTTAGGAGGTATAGCCTTGCTGACAGACGTACATCATTGGAGGTGGTCCTTGGGAGTTCACAGCCTCCAGCCTTCAACTTCTGTCTCTATTTTGCCATGCTTTTCCCCCATGATGGACGCTCATCCCAGTGGAACCATAATCCCAAATAAATAAAGTCTTTCTTTATAAATTGCCTTGGTAGTGGATTTTTTTTTAATCACAGCAACATAAAAGCCAGCTGGATGAGCTATGGTGATCAGTAGGTCACATGTATGAATGTGACTTTGGCTTAGGCTTTTTCATCTTACCTTGGGGATCTGGGCTAGCCCCGCGGTGGTGGTGCACACCTTTAATCCCACCATTTGGGAAGCAGAGGCAGGAGGATCTCTGTGTGTTCGAGGCCAGTCTGATCTACTGAGTGAGTTCCAGGACAACCAGGGCTGCAAAGTGTGGGACCGTGGTGTGAGACAGTCTGTAGCTAGGTTAAGCAAGGACTCAACTTCATAATCCTGAGGCCATCAGTCACGTGTGACCACGCCCCAGGCCACTAGTGTTCTGGCTGGACTCCACCTCTGCAGTCACCTGGCTACACCCAGGCTTTCCCCGCCCCTGGGTTACACAGCCAGGCAACCCAGCCCACTGTTTAAGGAGGCTTTTCGCCCCTCCTCAATCTCTTATTTTCTCCCCCCCCCCCCGTCTCTTTCTGTTCCCCAACTCTCTCTATTCTTTCTCCCCTTTCCACGTGGTCTTGTCCTTCCCTCATCTCTCTATCTTCTCTTTTCTCTTTACCTCCCTATCTCCTTTTCTCATCTTACTTTCTTAATAATAAAGCATCAAAACTGTAAACTGTCTCTTTTATCAAATCCGCTACGTAAGAGCATGGAGCAGGCCACCAGGGAAAAGATCAAGCAGCTGCATCTTAGCCAGACAGCCTCTTCCACAGGTATCCCCACCCGCTAGACAAAGACCTCCTTGCTAGCCAGATAGTCTCATGCTCCACAGGTCCCCGGGCACCAGCACTCCCTACCCGGGTGCGTGGCTCGAGGTCCTGCTGGTGTTCCCCCATCCCCCACGTGGGCTCTGCCTGCCAGTGTTTCTCCTATGCGGGACCCACACTGCTGTCGCCCGCTCCCTCTCCCCCCCCCCCACAGCAAAGAGAGAGCCTGTCTTAAAAATAAAACAAAACAAGACAAACAAACAAAAACAAAAAACAAAACCCATGGGGTACTGGGATAGAACCCACTGTAAGTCGGTGCTTAGATCTGAGAAATATCAGATGGTAAATGCTTACTTCTGGGCATTAGCTTTCCCCACTGTTGTTTGTGTTAGACACAACTAGCTGATCAGAGGTCAGGCAGCTGTCTGTATTCTGGCCCAGGAATCAGGATACCTGAGTGTCAACACTGAGCACAGAAATCAGTCATGAGGTGGTGACAGTGTAGCTTGATCAGGCTTGGTGGCTGCTGTCCCCATCCCCATTGCTTCTCTGTGTATTTCCTTGTCAGAGTTTCACAAGGCTGGCGAGCCACTTATTAGACACCAATAAAAAATGCTAACACTGGGTAGTAACACACTCCTTTAATCCCAGCATTCTGGGGACAGAGTGGCTCTCTACTAGTTTTAGGCCAACCTGGTCTACTCTACCCTGAGTTCCAGGCCATCCCGGCATATATAGTAATACCCTGTCCAAAAACAAAGTGCCAGCTATTAGTATTGTAAACTTGGTCAAAAGCTCATGGCTGATAGAGCATATATCCCAGAGAGGAAGCTACTGCTGTTGTCTTGCTAACCAGATACAATGTACCTGCCAAAACGCCTTCTAAATAATTGTATTTATCCCCTAAGATTAGTGCTGCTGTTGACTCTGGCTTCTTTTCACAGGAATGGCAGTTGCAGTTACTGCAGAGACTCGTAACTGTACAAGGTGTTGGGGATAAGTAACTATTGAGTGCTCATCTATAAATGGGACATATGTATCACCTCCTCCAAAACTTGGGGAACATGGCAGAAAGGGGTGGGAAAGGTCTGCTTGAGGATAGGGTGGGGTGTTGTGGAAAACTGTCTTCTGGGAATGGCACGACCACAGCACTCTTGACTTCTAACAGCTATGGTGCATGCAGAAGACTGGGCCTGTAGACACCCTGCCATGGAGGGGGAAGGAGTTCGTGCCCCAGCCCAGGATCTATACATATTTACTAGTTCCTGGGGAAGAGAGAAAATTCTTCTTCAGAAGTATAGCCACTGATAAAGTGTCCATGGTCCCATAAATAACCTCTTCCCTTGCCCTTGTAAGCAACCCTAATGGAACTCGCTAAGTCACAAAGAAAAGAAATAAAAGAAGAAAGAAAGAAAAGCCAGGAAAGTAGACTAGTTGGGAAAAGGAAGGGGATCAATAAGAGGGGGAGGGACAGAGACAGAGGAGAGGGTAATGGGAATAAATATGATCAAACTACATTATATACACATACGAAAACACCACAATTCAACCCATTGTCACATGTAATTAATATACACAAATCAAAACATGAAAATTGCTAACTATGAGTGCATGTGGGAGCAGTCATGAGTGAATACAAGCCCCCATCCCCCACTCCCACCCTTCCTCTCAGCTGCCAGGACACCAAATCCTAACACTGGTTTTTAATCACCAAGATACTTAGTTTTCTTTCTCAACTTGGTTCACTTGGAAGGAGTCTCCATGAGAGACTGTCCAGATCACTTTGACCTGTGGATATCTCTGTGGGGGTTGATTGTCTTGATTATATTGAAGTGAGAAGTCCCACCCACTATGGGACTCCTAGGCAGAGAATCCTGAACTACAGTAAGAATAAAGAGGGAGGCGTGGTAGTGGGTTTTGTTTTTGTCTTCAGTCCCAATACTCTAGAGGCAGAGGCAGGTGCATTTCTGTAAGCTTGAACCCAGCCTGGTCGACATAGAGTTCTATACTAGCTAGAGCAATAAAGTGAGACCTCCTCTCCAAAAAACGACAATGGGGCAAGCTGATCATAAGCATTCCTTTTCTCTGCTCTTGACTGTGGACGTAACTAGCTGTTTCATGTTCCTAGTGCCTTGACTTCCAGGAAATGGGGAACTGCAACCTGGGATTATGAGTTAAAGTAAGTCTTCCTTTTGTTAAAATATATTATCACAGCAAGAGGTTAAAAAAAAAAAACAAACAAACAGGAAAATTGGACCTGAGACTGGGCTCGTGTCTGTGATAGACCTCACTGCGTGACCTCTAAACACTGCAACTGTTTTGTGGGAGAATTTGTAGAAGCATTTGGTACCTTGGGCTAGAAAAGCAACTGGATGCCAGAAACAGTGCCCAGTGGGTCATTCTAGTGGTAACTCAGAAGGTGGCAGGGTTAAGAGATGTGCAGACACTGAGTCCTAGCGCATGAGTGTTCAGAGGGGAACAAGGACTCTATCGAGACTTGGGCTGGGGCCATTCTTGTGATATTTTGGCCAAGAATGTGGCATTCTTCTGCCCATATACCAAGAACCTGAATGAAGTTGGACTGAAAGGTGAATGCCTGGTTTGTCTGGCGGAGGAAGTTTTAAGGCAGGATGCTACTCTGGCTGATGCTGGAGAAGCAGCTATTATCAATAGAGACCAGCACCATCGTAGTGAATCCAATGCTGTCCTGAGACAAAAGGATGTCCTGACCACCCCACCAAAGGCTTAGAACAATATCAGAACACCGAGGAAGAAGGAGTTCCCTGCTTCTCAAAATCTACTGCCTAGAAAAGTGTTTTCTTGGGGTCAGTAGCAGAAGCTGGTGCCACACTGGCCTCTGTGGACCAGGCTACATCTTCATTTGTCCACATAGCCCTGGCTGTCCCAGAACTCACTTTGTAGACCAGGCTGGCCTCGAACTCAGAAATCCACCTGCCTCTGCCTCCCAAGTGCTGGGATTAAAGGCGTGCGCCACCACTGCCCGGTGTCCACATGGTTTTGAAGGCACTAAAGATACAAAACAGAGTACAGCTAAGAACAGACACTGTGTGGCTTGGCTCGGACTCCTATGGAGAGGCCTACAGTTGGAGACAGGAGAATTTTAGAGATCTTAGGACGCATAGACATCTAACAAGGAAAGCAGCAAATTGTGAGTGGGGTTGGCTTAGGCCTAAGAGAGAAATTGTGTGAACTTTAGCTAGCAGAGATGGAGGGTTGGGACTGCCTTTTGTCCGAGCCTTTTGGAACCCAGCTAATTATATCATGTGCCCCAGATGCTGGACGTGGTATTTTGGGATTTGTATTTACCCTGCTTGGTTTTTGCGCTGATGTGATTGTTTTATTCCAAGTTCTTTCCTTTTGGAACAAGAAAGTTTTCTCTGTGACCTTATTATGTTGAAATGATGTCACTTAGTTCTTATTTTATAGGTTCTGTGGTTAATAGATTTGAATTTTAAAAATGAAAACAATTTATTTTTATTTCTGGGCATGTGTACATATATCCGAGTATCTTCAGGTTCCCTCAGAGGTCAGAAGAGGGAGGCAAACACCCACCTCTCTTCCATTTCCCCCGCCCCTGGAGCTGGAGTTGCGCGTGACTGTGAACCAGCCAATGTGGGAGCTGGGAACCAAACTCTGGTCCTTTGTAAGAGCAGCGAGGGCTCTTAACCACTGAACCATCTCTCCAGGCCCCAGGAGTTTAATTTTAATGTGTTAGAATGTTTAAAGGCTATTGAAACTTTTAAAGTTGGACTGTATTATACATTAATAAACATGAGACTTCAGGGACAGTAGGAAGTAAGTTGAAGTGAGTTACATATTGAAGCCACATACTTGTGTGACAAGTTGATGAGGTGTGGATAGTGATGGTTACTTTTAATTATCAACTTGACACCATCTTGAATCACCTGGAGAGACTCTCCATGAGGGACTATATAGATCAGGTTGGCCTGTGGACACGTCTGTGGGAGTTTGTCTTAATTCTACTAATTGAAGAGAGAAGACACATTTCCTAGGCAGAAGATTCGGTACTATATTGAAGGGGGATGGGGAAGGGAGAGGGAGAAGAGGGAGAGGAGAGCACGAGTGAGCATGTGCTCTGGATGGGGATGTCAAGATGTTCATGTTCTTTTTGCCTTAACTTCTCTGCAATGATGGACCTGGAATTAAGAGCTAAAGTTCTTTCTCCTCTAAGCTGATTTTGTCGAGGAATTTTATCACAACTCTGGGTGCTGAAATGAAGACACTCACAGAAGTTAAACAAAGAGTTCATTTTCTTTTTTTCTTTAACAATTTTTTTTTTAATGTGAGTATACTATAGCTGTCTTCAGACACACCAGAAGAGGGTGTCAGATCTCATTATGGATGGTTGTGAGCCACCATGTGGTTGAACTCAGGACCTCTGGAAGAGCAATCAGTGCTCTTATCCACTGAGCCATCATGTCCCATGTGGGCATGCCACAGGGACATGCTACTGGGACATGCTACAGGGACATGCTACAGGGATATGCCACAGGGACATGCCACAGGGATATGCTACAGGGACATGCCACAGGGACATGCTACTGGGACATGCCACAGGGACATGCTACAGGGACATGCTATAGGGACATGCTACAGGGACATGCTACTGGGACATGCTACAGGGATATGCCATAGGAACATGCCACAGGCACATGCCACAGGGACATGCTACAGGGACTTGCTACTGGGACATGCTACAGGGACACGTCACAGGGACATGCCACTTAGTCAAAGGGACACACGGAATAAAGCAAGGCAACACTAAAAAGGATGTTAGGCCTGGTGGTGCAAGTCTATAACCCTTGTCCTCAGGAGACTGCAGCAGGGAATAGGAATTTCAAGGCCAGCCTGCACCATATGGTGAGTTCTAGGCCAGCCTGGGATCCTAAAGACTCTGTCTCAAAAAAACAACAAAAAATGACAACACTCTTGTTAGCTGAAGTATGTTTGTTGTCTGCTAATACAAATCGTCCCCAAACTCCTTCCTAGCTAACTGGCTCTTCATCCTTTCTCCATCATATGAAAGGCTGACTGTGAGCCTACACTGAATGATGATGGGGTTCAACCATTCACAGCATGACCTGGAGGAATAGGTATCCACACAACACTTGTCTAGAAAGGAGAAAATACTGAGAGGGAGAAAAATCTTCAGGAAGAGGGTGGGAAACTGACCAGACACCAAGAAGATTAACATGTGTACCTCTACTCATGCCAATGATCTATGTGCTGGAAGATCTTAGAAAATTCTAATCTGAAGGGACTTCCTGTACACAAGATTACATGGATGCTTGAGGGCTGAGGGTAGTGGTATATGCTTGCAACCCTTGTCTTAGGAGACAGAAGCAAAAGATAAGGAGAACAATGCCATCCTCAGCTATGAGGATGCCATCCTGAAGCCAGTCTGAGCTACATAAAACCCTGTTCCAACACACACACACACACACACACACCTGGAGAGATAGCTCAGCAGTTATGAGTACTTGCTGCTCTCAGAGGAAGTAAATTTAGATACCAGAACTTATACTGGGTAGATCACAATCACCTGTAACTTCACTGCTGGCTTCCATGAGTGTGTGTGTGAACAGATGTACAAACACAGGCATACACACCCCTACAAAAAACAAACTTCTTTAAAACAAACAGACGAAAATCCAAAAAGCCAAACAGAAAACATGGATGACTAAGGGTCAAGTGTGGAGGTACACTCCCCTAATCATAGAACTCAGAAGACAGATGTAGAAAAATCACCTCAAGTTTAAGGCATGGATTACAGTTTCAGGCTAGGCGGGCCATAGACTAAGACCCTGTCTCAAAACAATAACAGGCTCGATAACAGCCAAAATGATTCAGCAGATAAAAATTAGTTGATCACCAAAACCCAAGGTGAAAGGAGAGAAGCTACTCCAAAGTTGACCTCTGACCACCACATATGAGTGTCAGTATTGGCACCCACATATACATATCATACACACACACAATGTGTGCATACACACACATAAAGAGACAGAGACAGAGAGATTTAAAATACAATAAAAATATAGAAGCTTGACTTTCTATAGAAACATGAAGTAAAAATGAAAGGTATATCTACTTATGATTGAAAATATAGTCAGAGGGGGGACCTGGGACAGGACCACAGGCACACATCTACCTGCTAGGGCTTTTCAAATGGGAGTCACTCCCGTTTGCATGTTCTGAACAGGCATAGCAGTAATCCTTGCATGCCCTCTCAAAGGCTTGACAAAGCATAAAAGGATGCTTAGCACAGCACCTGGCACACAGCAAAGTTTCCATACATAACATTACTATATATAACTCATGGTTATATGTGAGCTGCCAAGGCAAAGCTACTGACCCAAGTCCAGACCTATTTGCAGGGCAAACTGTGGACTGTAGCATAGCAGCTACTGCGTGTACTTACCAGTGGCTTTTATTTCATTCAGGTTCAGCTCTACATTTCAGTCATTCACTCACAAGTAAAAAGCAGTTTACTTACAAAAAAAATCAATTAATTTAAATGGTAGAAATTTTTGTAAATTTGCTTCATTCAAATTCCTCCTGCTGGGGCTGGAGAGATGGCTCAGCGGTTAAGAGCACTGACTGCATGGAATACTACTCTGCAATTAAAAACAATGAATTCACGAAATTCCTAGGCAAATGGTCAGATCTTGAAAATATCATCCTTAGTGAGGTAACCCAATCACAAAAGAACACACATGGTATGCAGTCACTGATAAGGGGATATTGACCCAGAATCTCGGAATACCCTAGACACAATCCACATATCAATAGATTTCTAAGAAGATGGAAGGAGAGACCCCTGGTCCTGGAAAGACTGGATGTAGGGGAACGCCAGGACAGAGTAACGAGAGGGGGTTGAATGGAGAAAAGAGGGAGGGAAGGGGGCTTATGGGACTTTCGGGGAGGGAGGAAACGGGAAAGGGGAAATGATTTGGAATGTAAATTTAAAAAAAAAAGAGCACTGACTGCTCTTCTGAAGGACAGGAGTTCAAATCCCAGCAACTACATGATGACTTACAACCATCTGTAATGAGATCTGATGCCCTCTTCTGGGGTGTCTGAAGACAGCTACAGTGTACTTACATATAATAAATAAATAATCTTTAAAAAAGTCAAATTCCTCCTGTTTCACCCCTGATAATAACTACAACCTTTTGTTGTTTATTTTTGGATTATTACAAGTGTGAACTACCCATACTCGACTGCTTTCTTAAAAAAATACAAAGAAAATATGTGTGCACACCAACTGATTTTCTTTTTAGATTTATTTTATGCACATGACTATACTGTATCTGTCTTCAGACACACCAGATAGGACATTCAATCCCAATACAGATGGTTGTGAAACACCGTGTGGTTGCTGAGAACTGAACTCAGGACCTCTGGAAGAGCAGTCAGTGCTCATAATCACTGAGCCATCTCTCCAGTCCATATCAACTGATTTTTAAACACTATCTGAGGAGCCAGCTGCTCTTCCAAAGGACCCAGGTTCAATTCCTAGCACTCAAATTACCATCTGTAACTCCAATTCCAGAAATATAACACTTCTTCTGACCTCTTCAAGTACCGGGTATGTGTGATACACAGGCAAAATACTCATACACCACCTAAATTTAAAAAATAAATATTTAAAAAACAAAACATTATGAAGTGTGTGTGTGTGTGTGTGTGTGTGTGTGTGTGTGTGCGCGCGCGCGCACGTGCCATGGTGAGCATGTGGAAGAGAGGACAAGTTTAGAAGACCCCATTTTCTCTTCCTCCATGAGAGTCCTGTGAGTCAAACTCTGACTTGGTGGCAGGTGCCTTTACCCTTTACCATCTCAATTTCCCACTCTGCTTTTTTTATCTCTATACTGTAATGGCGGCGGCGGCGGCAGCAGAGGAGGCCAGGGCTGTCATTTGAGGAAGCTACAATATTTTAAAATTTCCCTTACATTTCTTATCTCCTCCATTTTCCATGCCTGTCCCCTCCCACCCACAACACACTAACACAGATTTAAGGAAGGTCTGTAAGATAGATTTACTTAGCACCAAATCTCATTTGGTAGGAATCCTTCCAACAGGAAATGAGCTCATGTCTCTTGAAATGAAGCACGTCGTTAACTCCATCTTCTTTTCTGGAGGCTTCTGTTCCTGCCTTTGTCATTTCCAAGTCTCTAACTCTCATCGATTATTCAATTAAATGAAACCAGTTATTTTCTATTTTGAAGAAGGCATGAAAATGAAGCTAAAACAGTTTCATACAAGCCTGATTTAACTTCAGAATAATTGTCCTCTATCCAGTTTCTTAATAAGCAAATACTGAGTTTATTCTAAGTTCTCTGAACATTTTCCATTTATTCATATCTTATTTCTTGTGTTTCTTGTCTTCTTCATTGTCTTTCACTCCTTCATTTTAAATAAAATCTACTACTTTGATACCTGGAGTAAAATAGAAAAACCAGCCACTTTTATCAATTTATAAAGTTAGGAGGAGCACTGTCGAGTTTCACTCTCGCATTTCATACAGACATACCATACCTTGTTATTAGTCTGTGTTCTCCCTAAACTGTTCTTTATCTTATTGTTCCAGCACCTAGGAAATGTCTTCAGGGTAAAAGAAAATCTTTTCACTTTGCTCAGAAACGGTGCTACTCTTCAAGCCTCGGCACTTTCTAATTTTCCTTTACTCCAATATTGGACTCAAATGATTAGAAACATGCTTCAAAAACAATACAATAAGTGTCATTCCAAGGGCTTTTTGAAAGGTCTCACCTATTCTAAGGATTTCAGACACAAAAGGACATCTTAAAATTTTAAATCTAGAAGGTATTTTCTAGATGAAGGTATTTTAACAGTGGAAACAAACTCGGAAAGCTATTCAGTCTAATTTTAGTTTTACCCACAGAGAAAACAAGCATTAAGACAGGGAGATAAACCTTCCTCTATATCTACACCACACACGCACACTTTTTTTAATAGACTGGATAATTTTAACTAATTAAACGAACTGTCACAGGTTCTAATTAACCTTAAAGACAATACGAGTTGTTTTAACAAGTTGGCCCTTTTGAATTCACTTAATATCCATTTAAAAAGAAAGCTTTAATGTCGAATACAACAGTTTTATTTCCCTGTTGAAGACTGTGCATTTTTTTTTTAAATACACACGCCATCGCCCCAGCCAGCGATCTCAAACAACTCAGCGTTCCCTCTCTGGGGTCCCCAGCCCTCAAGGCTGGAGCCGTCCGGCGCTGGGCCTCGCCCGCACCATTTTGACCCGGGGAGGGCGGGACCGACGACGTCCAGCATTCTCGGCGCCTCCGCCAATCACAGGGACCGGCCAGCTGCGGAAGCCGGGCCTCCTCAGGCTGCCCAGGCTGGTCGCTCGGAGCGCGCGTCGCGGCGGTTGCGCGGCGCTGGCCCTTTAAGCCCGCGTTCTCCGGACTGCGACATCCGGGCACCGCGGGCGGCCGCCTCTGCCAGAGCCCGGTGGTCCGCGAGGCGGGGGGCGAGGGCAGAAGGGCCCCCGGGACACAGCCTAGCCCAATGCAGTTCAAGGACGCCTCGGACTGACGCCCGAGCGAGGGTCACGGACGCTTTCCCGCGGGGCCGCGCCGCGCGTGTCCGCACCGCTTCCTGCGCGCGCCCTGGGGGCGGGGCTATGAGGAGCTAGCCAATCAGCGATGGGCATCCTGGGTCCGCCCCCGAGTCCTGGGGAGGGCGGGGCGTGGGGAGGGCGGGGCGTGGGGGGACCTGGAGCCGAGGTGGGGAATGGGCGGGGAGGAGCCGGTGGTACGGTCCGGGGACCCGGGGTGCTGTCTCAGTCCGCGGCTTGGCAAAGCTGGGGCACGAGCCGTGTTCATAAGCGGTTCCCGAGAACTTTCCACAGGCAAAAATAGGGAAAGTTTGCACTGACTGGTAAAGTACGACTATCTCCGGTTTCGATGTTTTGAAAGTGGGTGCGTATTTTTAATGCGGTTTTTATTAAAATTGCAAGTTGGTCACTCTACTGTTTAAACACTGGAGTTAGAAGAAAAAAGCACGGTACTTTTTAAAAGCAAACACATTTCTATGAAATAGCCTTCTAGGCGGGAAAAAAAAGATCAAGATTCTGCGTCAACTGTTGGATGCATTGAGTTGATTTGTGGGCGGCACAGGGGTGTTGGTGGAAGGTTATTTCCAGGATTCACGGTGAGGTAATGGTGACCAACTCCTACCCCCCAAAATCTCATTTCCCGTCCCTCAATCAGAACGCTGGAACCCCCTACCTATCTCACTGCTGGTTTTGGGATTCCGAGTATTTTTGAAGAAAAGGAAAATAAGTGCTGTTCGGCTGTGCAGGCGACTTCATCCTCTCGCGGATCTCGTCCCGCTAGCCACGCGCCCTCCTGCTTCCAGGCAGCCTCAGTTCTGAGATGCAGACGATTTCACCAGTAAATCTCTTTCACCTGGAGCTCAGCAGCTGTCCTCAGACCTACTCGTATCTCAGCCATGGCATCTCTACTTGGTCATCAGCCCCTCGCGCCCGCCGCCTCACCCAGCCCCAGAATCCGTTTTCGTCTGCTCTTACGCTCAGGGCTCCCGCCGCTCCGGTGCGCGCGCCCCCGGTATTTCCACCCGGATCCCCGCTGTTACCTGCCCACTGCGCGCGGCCCGCGCCCTTCCCCCTCCCCCACCACTACAGTGGACTAAATGGGTGGCGCTCCTTTTAATCCGATCACTTCCCTCCCGTTTTAAATCTTTTAAAGGAATCGCTGTGGCCCTCAGGATAAAAATCCCTTCCCCTAAAATTAGCTTTACAAAGTCCACTTAGTGCTCTGTCTGCTGGGTTTTTAATCCCAGGTTCGGTCCTAACCTTTCCCCGGTTGCTCTCAATTTGACATTGCTTTCAGTTTTCGGTGTGACTCTCCAGGGGCTGCCGCACCTCCCTGTCTCCTCAGCTAGTGTAGTGACTTCCTTCTCTTCTCCAAAATGAGGACTAGAGAATCTCAACGCAGCCGTGCCCTTAGCACATAAGCAGCATGCAGACCTCCCTTCTGGCTGTTTTATCCAACTCCATTCCCCTTGAAACTGCTCGCCTTTGTTCCGAGTTTCTGGGGTGATCTTGGCAGTATCTGGTCAGAGGACAATAAACCTTTTACCATACACACTGATGGCACAGAAAACCAACAAATAACCAGTAGCCTTAGACATTGTGGGTCGTCAATGTATAAATATACATTGCCATATTTTTCTTTTTGGAATGCTGGATTACAAGTTTATAAGAAATTTTATATATACATAACATAATACAAATTTTAAATTATTGTGTTTTGTTGAAAATATCAATCTCTTAAAAATGATGTGTGTGGCTTGTAAAATGAATTAGCTCTGTGGTTGATCCTTGGCCCCTTGATAGCTTTCTCTTAACAGTTCAACCAACCTGTTGACTTTGTTATATTTTGGTGCAAAGAGTAGACTTTAGTTTGAAAACATAGGTGAAAGAGAAGGGAATGAGTTTGTTTAAATACATACATACATACACACATACATACATTTGGAAAAAGTACAAAGAAATTAGTTTGCTGCCATGCTTGCTTGCTATCAGAGCCTCAAGATCTTTTATGGCCCCACTAATTTAAACATTACAGTTAAAAACAACATTTAAAGCAAAACGAGGCATCATAATTATTTACTACCTCTATAGGAAAAAAAAATTCTCTGAGTGTGTTTTTTATCTGCCATTCTAAATGACTGCTATAAATAGATGATACAGCAAAATGATGCCTAAAAATGGCTTCTCTCCAGGGGTGCTGGCACACGCCTTAATCACAGCACTCCAGGTGGAAGGGGGGGCACTGGCAGGGGGAATCACTGTGAGTTCAAGGCCAGTCTGGTCTACAAAGCCAGTTCCAGGATAGTCAGGGTTCTGTTAGAGAAACCCCGTTTCAAAAACCCATTAAAAAAAACAAAAAGCTTCTCTTGGGCTGGAGAGATGGCGCAGTGGCTAAGAGCACTGGCTGCTGTCTCAGAGAACTCATTTTCAATTCCCAGCACCCAAATGGTAACTAGCAAACTATCTGTCACTCTGGTTCCAGGGCAGCTGCCAACATGGTATGCTAACATCTATGGAGGCAAAACACCCATATATACAATACAAGATTTTAAAACTTAATATTTGTATGGAGGCTTGCATAATTGAGGATTAGGAAAATGTTTAAAGGTTCTGGTCTAAGTACTTTCAGAAAAAAAGAAATGTTTATAATGCTCATTTGGCAAAAGTTCAATCAACACACATAACATTTTACATTTATCTTTTCCTTTTTAAAACTTTTTGTTATTTTAACTATATTCATATGGGTGTTTTGTCTACATGTATGTCTGTACACCACAGGAGAGCCTGGTGTCCCCAGAGGCCAGAAAAAGGTGTCAGGTACTGTAACTGGAGTTAGCGATGGCTGGAAACCATGTGGGTGCTAAGAGTTGAACCCAGGTCTTCTGGAAGAGCAGCTTGTAGTCTTTCAGCCTCCCTTTTAAAAACACCTGAAAAATGAGCATTTCAAACCTGCTGGGATAGTAAGGAATCTTCTTACTATTTGTCAAACTATTTTGAATAGGTCGTTTTGACTTTCTACAAGAATCCATACAGGGACTGATGGTGTTTGGGGATAGAAGCACTACAAGTCTAATGTGTGGTGCTGCATTTGCAACAGTTGCAAGTCCAATGTTCACTGAAAAGAACCTGCAAGTCTGTAATTGCTTTGGAGAGGCAGGTGACCTAGCATGGGAGAGTGAAAGGTGTGGGTTGGAGCCAGGTCTGAGGCAGCCAACCCCGCCTATGTTCTCAGTTCTACTTTTCCTGTTGTTATGATAAACACCAAGACCAAAAGCAGCCTGGCAGGAAAGGGTTTATTTGACTTTTGGGTTACAGTTCATCAATGAGGAAAGCAAGGCAGGAACTCAGAGACAGAAACTAGAGACGCTTAAGACTATTTCTTACTGTTTTGCTGTCTCCTCCTCCTCCTCCTTCTCCTCTCCCCCCTCCTCTTCCTCCCCCTCCTCCTCTTCCTCCTCCTCTTCTTCCTCCTCCTCCTCTTCTTCCTTCTCTTCTTCCTCCTCCTCCTCTTCTTCCTTCTCCTCTTCTTCCTCCTCCTCCTCTTCTTCCTTCTCCTCTTCTTCCTCCTCCTCCTTTTTATGATGGAGGAGAGCAGGGGTGCTTGAGACAGTTTCTCTGTGCAGCTCTAGCTGTCTTGAAACTCACTCTGTAGACCAGGCTGGCCTCCAAACTCAGAGATCCACTTGCCTCTGCCTCCTGAGTGCTGGTATTAAAGATTTGGGCCACCACTGGCCAACCATTCTGCTTTTTTATACATTCCAGGGCCACCTGTCCAGGGATGTCACAGGACCACAGTGGGCTGGGCTCTCCCACATCAATCATCGTCCAAGAAATGCTCCCCACAGAGCCAGGGTTCGTGGCACATGCCTTTAGTTCCACCACTCGGGAGGCAGACTGACAGATCCCTGAGTTTGAGGCTACACTGATCTACAGAGTGAGTTCCAGAATAGCCAGGGCTATACAGAGAAACCATGTATTTAAAAAAGAATAGGAAGAAAGGAAGGAAGGAAGGAGGGAGGGAGGGAGGGAGGGAGGGAGGGAGGGAGGGAGGGAAAGGAAAAGAAAGGGGAAGGGAAGGGGAGGGAAGGGAAAGGAAAGGGAAAGAAAAGGAAAGGAAAGGAAAGGAAAGGAAAGGAAAGGAAAGGAAAGGAAAGGAAAGGAAAGGAAAGGAAAGGAAAAGAAAGGAAAGTCACAGACATGCCCACAGACCTGTCCAGTGGAGGTAATTCTTCAGTTGAAGTTTTTTCCCCCCCAGGTGGCTCTAGTTTGCTTAAATTCAACATAAATAATAACAGTCTCTATCTTTGTAAACTGGGCAACTTTCTGCCTTCTCTCATAGTACTAACTTGAAAATCAGGAAGCTGGAGAGATGGCTCAGCAGCGGTTAGGAGCACAAAGGTCCTTAGTTCAAATCCCAGAAACCACATGGTGGCTCACAACCATCCATAACGAGATCAGACACCCTCTTCTGGTGTGTCTGAAGACAGCTACAGTGTCTTTATTTATTTGCATATAATAAATAACTAAATAAATCTTTAAAAAAAGAGAGAAAAAGAAAATCAAATCAGTGCAATGAAAACTGCAAACCCCAGCATCTGGACAAATACCGGCTACTGGCATTCTACAGATTCTACTTTGGACTTAGGGACATTTGGATTTCATAGGAACAGTGAAAGCAATGAACATACAAACATATGGGTCTACATATTACTCATCAGATAATGGTGTTTTAATCGAAAAAACTCACCTGAAATCAGTCTGGTGGTCTGTATTACATAGCAATGCGTAAGCCTACTCTGTGACATTCACATAGGCACAAAATCACTCAACAATGCACTTTTCAGAATGCTCTGTCACTGAGTAATACATGACTGTACAGGCATAGTACTAGGAACAAAGTAGAAAATATTCTAAGGAGGAAATAAATTACCTTTTCACTAGCGCAGCTTCTCCAAGGTGTTGATACAAAGTTATGCTCCCTCATAGATGATAACGGACACTAAAGAAATTGGGGTACTCTATCCCCCAAAATCATTTCAGTCAGTGTCCAGAGAACTCTGAGAGTCTTGATTTTGTGATGCTCTGAGTATTCTACAAGAGCAAGAGGCTGATTGTATGTGATGGGACTAACATAATTATGAGTGAGGCACATGTTAACAGAGTATATCTTGTCCAGTGTTCACCGTCAAAGGTTAAGAAGGAAGGTAGCCTCACTGCCAGTATTCAGTGGATACCCTTGACCTGGAGGGCAGAGGAGCAGAGCAGAGCAGCAGTGAAGGGAGTCCTGTTCTCCTTAGTGCCTCCACCCAAGTATGAAGTATTTAGCCAGCAGCTAATTGTGCAAAGTGTACTGTGTATATATAGTGAAGTATAAGATATATTTTTCTTGTTTTGTTTGGTGAGTTGGTTGATTTTGTTTTGTTGTTTGTTTTTTGTTTGTTTTTGAGGCAGAGTCTCTTAACTCTGGCTGTCCTGGAACTAATTCATTGTGCAGACCAAGCTGGCCTCAAACTCAACAGAGATCTGCTGCCCTCTGCCCTCTGCCCTCTGTCTCCTGAGTGCTGGGATTAAAGGTGTGCTGTGCCACCATGCTAGGCTAAGATTTACTTTCTAAAGGAAGCAAAATAGAGTTGGGGTGGGGGAGAACCCCTTCAACAAACAGCAAGCTCCGGCACATCTGTGAATGTCCATCCTTGTTCTTCTTCTTCTTGTTGTTTCCTGTTAACTTCTCTGATTGTTTTGAGACAGGGTCTTGCCAAAACTGTGTCCAAATTTGCTAGGCAGCCTTGGCTGGCTTGTGCTTACCTTCCTTCTACTTCTGTCCTGGTGCTGGGATTGAAGGTCTGGTGAAGGGAGAGCTGGGTGGGCATTTCGTCCTCACTGCTTCATTTGTCTCCAACAATCCCGAGGGCTGCGGCCATCACTGCCTGCGCGCTCTGCTTGTCCGCCGTTCTAGTCTTGTCCCTTATTGGTTGAACATTTTCCGGGTGGGTTTTTTTTCTTATTCTTTTTCTCCTCCTCCTCTTCCTCCTCCTCTACCTCTTCCACCTCTTCCTCCTCCACCACCTCCTCTTCCTCTTCTTCTTCCTCTTCTTCCTCCTCCTCCTCCTCTTCTTCCTCCTCCTCCTCTTCTTCCTCCTCCTCCTCCTCTTCCTCCTCCGCCTCCTCCTCTTCCTCCTCCGCCTCCTCCTCCTCTTCCTCCACCACCTCCTCCTCTTCCTCCACCACCTCCTTCTCCTCCTCTTCTTCCTCCTCCTCCTCCTCCTCTTCCTCCACCACCTCCTCCTCTTCCTCCACCACCTCCTCCTCTTCCTCCACCACCTCCTCCTCTTCTTCCTCCTCCTCCTCCTCTTCTTCCTCCTCCTCTTCTTCCTCCTCCTCCTCTTCTTCCTCCTCCTCCTCTTCCTCCTCCTCCTCCTCTTCTTCTTCTTCCTCCTCCTTCTTCCTTGATTTTGTTTTTACCACCACCACCCCCAAGTCAAGTTTGTACTATGTAGCTCTGGCTATCCTATAACTCACTATGTAGACCAGGCTGGCCTTGAACTCACAAGCTTCTGCCTCCCAAGTGCTGGGATTAAAGGCATGTGCTACTATGCCTGGCTAGTTTTCAGTTTTCTAAGGCTGGACCTTCAAATACAATCTCCTTCGGAGGGACCAGGAAGTAGAGACTGTTATTACCCTGTAGAGGTCAAGAAACTATGCACTAAGATATAACAATGTTGGGGGAGGACTGCCAACAGCAAAGATATAGCAATGTTGCGGGGAGGACTGCCAACAGCAAAGGTGCACGCATAGAAAGTCTCAGTGACAAAGACATTGCCTGAGGACAATTTGAGAGGCTTGCTTGGAATTGCCCCCTTTCCCTGGTTTCTATGCACTTGGGCTTTGCCCTGTGGAGGCCTGCTCTTTTGTTTCTAGGATGTGTCCCTCTAGCTCTGCCCTGACTCCTGCCTGCTGTGGAGGTCAGCAGCATTCTTGCTGCCTTGAGGGTAGCACAGATACTAGACGGAAAAGCTTCCTGAAAGTCAAAAGACTTGAGCTCTCTGAAGCTTTGAGCCACTCACATCTTCAACAGACTTCACTCCCTGCCTTTTTCAAGAAGAGGATGGATGAGACCCCTCTTCTACCTTGGACTTCTTCCTTTTCCAGCTAATTTCCTCCCAAGCCCTGCTCCTTGTAATTAACATTAATTAATTAACCTCTTCAACAGGTGTGCACAAATTCTGAAGCCCTCAAACATGGAAATAGCCCAGATGTCCAGCAGGGGATGAATGGAAAGATAAGATTCACTGCATCCATATGGGAAACATTTGTCAGCTTGAGAATGAAGCGACATTCTCATGTGCCCTGTGATGTGGACAAACCTTCAGGAAACTATAAGCCAGACTCAAAAAGTAGATTTTGGGGCTAGGGATATAGCTTAGTATATTTGTGTGACATGCATAAAGCCATGGGTTCAGTCTTCAGACACACACACACACACACACACACATACACAGCATATTGTGTGGCTCCAAAGATAAGGTACCCAGAACAGGCAAAATTCAGAGATGGGAATCAAAAATATAGTTATTACGGAATATTAAGGAGGGAATGGGAAATTTCTTTTAGTGGATGAAGATAATTCATTTAATTGGAGATAATGAAAAAGTTATGGAAATTAATAGCGATGACAGTTTACACAATAATGTGGTTATAACTAATGCCACTCAACCCAACACTTGGCAGAGCTAAAGGCGACGACTGTGTGATGTGTGCTTGATGGTATTGAAAAGTATTAAGCAAGTGTGGAGCACACAGTAGGCCTGCTTAAAGCTTCACTCCTGCCTGCCCTTGCTACCCTAGACATAAACCTACCGTAGTTCCTCCCAGGAAGGCTCACTGGGTCTCCTGTACATTTTGGACCTATTCCTGTATCTGCATGGCTCCAGTATGCCCCCCAAGAAAAGCTCCATCGTGGTTCTCGGATCGCTTGGGAGCGGTTGGCAAGCCCAAGCCCATCTCCCAGGTTCAGAAACAGCCTCTCCTGAACCTCTCCCATTTCTGAAAAGCTATTGCGCAGCTGTGACCACAGCTTCCTGACTTCGCCAAAGAGCTCTGATTTTATTACTGCTGCTTTTGAACTTTGTGGAAGCTGTTTTCTCAGCGGCTCCTACAGTCCTGGCCCGATGCCTCACCACAGGCCCTTCCCATCTCCCTCTATCCACTCATTCTCTTGTTTCAGGAGAGTTCTTGAACATTGCAGGCGTTTTCACAACACGGCACGATCTCGAGATCAGCCACACAAAGTGAAGCTCCTCGGTCCTTTCCTGCAACTTCTTTGGTGACTTTCTCTTCCCCTCTAAGCCTGACTCTCTTTTAGTCCTCATTCAACAGCACATCAGGCGCTTCAAACGCTGAGGCCCTCCAATACAGTCTCGCATGCTGTGGTGGTGATGCCCAATTATAAATTTATTTTTGTTGCTACCTTATAACTTTAATATTGACACTGTTATAAACCATTATGTACCATATACATATCCATATATATATACACATACATACACATGGATATCTATGTGACCCCCCCAAGGGGTCTCGACCCACAGGTTGAGAACTGCCTTGTCTAGCGTCATGTGGAAGATTAATCATATTCTAACATGGTTCTTGTGTGAATAAAATCGCTAAGGGTCCCTCTGTTCTAAGTTTCCATTCTAGTAGATCCACTACCTAGAATGTTCTACTACTTCTCCTTCCTTCCTTTCTTCCTCTTTTGCTCCTTCTCCTTTTCTCCTTCCTTCCTCTTTTGTCCCTCCCTCTCTTCCCTCCTTCCTGTCTCCCTCCCTTCCTTCCCTCTCTGTGTTAAGGATAGAACCCAGGGCCTGTGCGTACTAAGGACATACTTGACCAACGAGCATCAACACAGCCTCTTCTTTCAGTCTGACCAGTTTCTATTTGTTCAAGTCTCTGCTGAACCCTTCCTCAGCTCTGAGAATGTATTTGCTGCTTCTCATTCTGGCCACAGGAGGAGAAATCTCCTTATACTCTCTATGTAATCCCTATAACACAACTGTATTTCCCCAGGTATATGAGACTTGTGGGGTCCAGAGACTGTTACTTATATTAATTTGTGCATCCTTAGACTCTGAGGCCAAGCCCAACATAGCAAATATTGATTGACTAAGAAGACTTTTTTTTCTAGGTATAGTGCACATGCCTTTTTTTTCTTTTTTTATTTAAAATATATATTTTCAGACAATATATTCTAATTATGGTTTTCCCTCCCCCAGCTCTTCCCATATTCTCCCCAACTCCCCACCCACCCAAATCCACACCCTTTCCTTCTCTTTCCTCATTAGAATACACACACCTAAAATTATTTTTTAAAGGTTTATTTATTTATTTATTATATGTAAGTACACTGTAGTTGTCTTCAGACACTCCAGAAGAGGGCCTCCGATCTTATTACAGGTGGTTGTGAACCACCATGTAGTTGCTGAGATTTGAACTCAGGACCTCCAGAAGAGCAGCAGTCAGTGCTCTTAACCGCTGAGCCATCGCTCCAGCCCTAAAATTAATTTTTTAAAAACACAATAAGATAAAATAACAAACAAACAAACCTGAACAGAACAAAACAACAAGAGCCGAAGAAAAAAATCACAAGAAACACATGTATAGGCAGGGGACACAAAGAGAAAGCCCATTAAAAACACAGCAAAGGAAACCGCACTATATATGCAAAAGACCTATAAGATTATAAAAAGAATAAAATGAATACTCAGACAAAGCAATTTGGAACAAGAAACCTACAAAAATGCCATTGAGTTCATTTTGTGTTGGCCCTCTACTGCTGGGCATGGGGTCTGTCCTTAAGAGTAGTTTCTATACCTAGTGAGATTCCACTGAAAAGAGTGATTTCTCCTTTACATGTGCTTATAGACTGGATAGAGCTTCTTTAGAGATGGGGAGCTTGAGTGGTACATGTCTTTAATTCCAGCATTTGAGAAGCAGAGGCAGGTGGGTCTCTGCAAATTCCACGTCAGCCTCACTTACAGGCTAGCCAGGAAGTAGGTAGGTAGGTAGGTAGGTAAAAGGTAAAGATGTCTTTGATAGATTTGGTCTACTTGGTGATAATTCAGCTAAAATTTTGGTTCTTTTAGTTCATTATGTTCTTCCAAACATTGTCATCTTTTTATATTCCACAATAAATAGCTAATTTAATACTTATTATACCACTTTGAACTAGGTTTGGTTGCAATATTGAAAAATATTAATATAAAAAATTAGAACATTTTGAGGCAGATGGTGGTGGCACAGGCATTTAATTCCAGCACTTGGGAGGCGGAGACAGGCAGAGGCAACTGGTTTGAGTTCAAGCCTAGTCTAGCTAACAGAGTGAGTACCAGGACAGGCAAGGCTACACAGAGAAACCCTGACTCAAATAAATAAAAAAGAGAACATTTATTGTTGTTTTGTTTTATGAGATAGTTTTCACTGTGTGGCCCAGGCTAGTCTTCGACTTAAGGGTTCAAGTGATCCTCCTGCTTCAGCCTCCCAACAGCTGAGACAATAGATACAGTTCGCTAAGCCTTGGCCAAAAAAACAAAACAACAACAACAAAAAAAAAAAACAAAGAAAAACCACAAAAAACAAAAACAAAACTTATCCCAGTCCCACACAAATTCAAGGCTAGAGTGTGCTTTTTTAAAAAAGAATTATTTATTTTATTTATATGAGGACACTGTTGCTGTCTCCAGACAAATTAGAAGAGGGCATTGGATCTCATTAAGATGGATATAAGCCACTCTGTGGTTGCTGGGAATTGAACTCAAGACCTCTGGAAGAGCAGTCAGTGCTCCTAATCTCTGGGCCATCTCTCCAGCCCCAAGGACGTTTTTCAAATGAGTCTCTATGCCATGTCTTAATTCCAGACTCACTGTCTCATCCTAAGGTTGAACTGCTGTCCTTGTGGCCCAGGTAAAGGCTAAACTCAAATTCCAGACAGCAGGGTAGAACAGATATACACTATCTCTAGAAACTCCCCCAGAAACTCAGAATCACTTTTTTTCTTACATTATACCAGTTCTGCTGAATCATAACTAGCTGAGAGAGAGATTGGGATGTGTGGTCCTCATGTCCCCAGCCAAGCATTCTGTCTAGGAGAGGGGCATGGATAGTCAGGAATACAAGCTTAGAGAAGGGAGGGGCGGGGGAAAGGGAGGGGCAGGTAGGGGGAGAGGAGAGGAGAGAGAGAGAGAGAGAGAGAGAGAGAGAGAGAGAGAGAGAATGAATAATCTAGGCAAATGTAGATTTCAATGTATTCTTCCCAACTCTTACCCTTATCAGAAGGCCATGAATCTGAGGTATTTTTAACACAAAGCAAGTGACTACGTTTCCAGATATAGGTTTCCCTGTCTTAACCAGCTCTTTGGTCTTCACATCAGGATGAGACTCAGACATGGTGTGAGGTCTAGTGGAAATAAAGGAGAGGAGTAAAGAGAAGAGAACAGTGATTACAAAAATGTTTCCCATTCTAGCCTTCATCAGGGCCACTGCCTGTCGCACGCAGGCTGTTTTCTTGGAGCTGCGTCTCCGCCAGCTTTGGGTGCTGGGCTTCCTTCCGGCTCTAGTATCAGACAGCTGCAGTTCCACCTCCAGCAGCTAGGGGGCTCTATTCCACCACGGCCTAATTCTCACCTTTTTCCTATCACGTAGAAGAGGAGGCTTCAAAGGCCACAGAACATTCTTGTCAACAGTGCAGAGGGTATAGACTGCCACCTGCTTGCCTGTCTGACACTCGGGGACCCCACCCTGTGCTCCTCAGAACCTGCTCTGTCCATCCTTGTTGTATGAAGCTGAGTCCAACATCAAACCCTGTGCTCAAACACCTTCCACCAAGACCTCAGAAACCCAGCTCCCTTCCTTAACTCTCTCTGGAGTTTTTCAATTTCCCAGAGTTTCAGAGCAGGCTGCCGGACATCCCCCATCTCTACCTAGCTGAGAACAGTGTCTCCTGCCCCTCAGCTCCCATCCTTCTGCAAAAGGGCCCCCTTGTCTTCGCTGCCCAAGTTCTTGTATCGCCAAATAAGGAAGCACACAGCTTCCACTGTTCCCACTGTTGCCATCGGCGGCGCTTCTTGCTGAATTCTCTGTTCTCTGGTTGCATTCTACACATTGTCATGAGCCGAACATGATGATGTCATCATTGACCTCCAGGTGACCTAAACGGATGAAGACCTTAGATTCCTCGATTCCACCGGGACGCCATTGCCACTTCCATTAGATTTGTCACACTATACATCCTAGACCTGTCCTCATTTCTTCTCTCTCTCTCTCTCTCTCTCTCTCTCTCTCTCTCTCTCTCTCTCTCTCTCTCTCTCTCTCTCCTCTCTTCCTCCCTCCCTCCCTTTCTTTCTTTCTTTCTTTCTTTCTTTCTCTCTCTCTCTCTCTCTCTCTCTCTTTCTTTCTTTCTTTCTTTCTTTCTTTCTTTCTTTCTTTCGTCTTTTTTAGACAGGGTTTCTCTGTGTAGACCTGACTGTTCTGGAACTCACTTTATAGATCAGGCTGTCCTGGAACTCACAAACATCCACCTGCCTCTGCCTCTTGGGTACTGAAATTAAAGGTGAGCACCACCACGCCTGGCTCTGTGTCCTTATTTCTTGTGACCATTCTATTCAGAAATAAAACAACCACATTGAACATTTAACTTTGTTTTGGGCGAAGCATGGTGGTTTTGTGCATGGCTTCATTTGGCACAATGAGTTCTACATGGATGACACAATTACTATCTCTGCTTCACAGCTAAGTAAGGATGAAGGATGGGGGCCTTGGAGTTGTTTGGAGGTAAGAGATGAGCTCAAGGTGACAAAGTTAGTAGGCCACAGCTAGACTCAACCTCAGCACAGTGAAGTTTTGTCAGAAGAGCTCCCTGCTCCTCTTCCAGAAAAGTGTGGTTCATCTGCTCTGTACTTCACCGACAGCCTTTCTCGGGATCCACGCCTGCACTGTCTCCCCACACAGGGACGTACTTGACTTTCAGATGGCCTCACGAACTTTTTATAATGAAGCAGAACATGCACAAAAGTAGAAAGAAATGTTCAGCGTTGCCTCCCTCCCTGGGTATTATAAGCCCCATATACATCAACGTATGGCCTCTCTTGTCTGTGCTCCACTGTTCCTTTACACTGGTCTATGTTAAGGCAAATCCCAGAGATCACATCAGTTCGGCTGTAAGCACAGTCATGTATGGCCTGATCTCATAGGGCCAGAATGGAGCTGAGAGAATCCTGATACCTATGATGTCATAGCCACCCTAAAAGTCATAGCACATTATATCACTTGTGTATTTGTGGTGATGCTGATGTAATATACCTACTGTGCTGGAAATCAAGTGCAGGAAGGATCGGGTGTGTAGCTCAGCAGCAGAGCCCTAGCTTAGCCTGTGCAAGGCCCTGGGTTTTGTCACCTGCACTGGAAGGAGAAAGGGAGGGAGGTGGACAGTGAGGGAGGGAGGGAGATAGCCATGAAGAGATGGAGAGATAGATACTATCTTGGAGAGAAGAGACGGTAAAGGAAGATCTCAAGTTCACAACCTGTCTGGGCTTCTTTGAAAATAATGTCTTTAAAAAAACAAACAAACAAAAGAACCAGATGAAGAGACACAAACCTTTAATCCCAGCACTTGGGAGGTATAGGCAGGTGGATCTCTGTGTGTTCAAGGCCAACCTGGTCTACAAAGTGAGTCCAGGACACCCAGGGCTCTGTTACACAGAGTACAACTGTCTCAAAACAAAGCAAGCAAGCAAGCAAGCAAACAAAAAGTAAAACACATACAGTTGTACACAGGACACACTTGATTATGGTAATAAACCGTTATGTTACTGGCCTGTGTGCTTTTTGTATCACTTTATGTGTAATCTTTATGGAGGAATGCTTTTGTACGCATCACATAAGGAGGGGCCAGCCGCAGCTTCCCCTTGTGTTGGCTGCATCAACAGGCTGTGTTGAAGGACAGACCTGGACCTTCTACGTCATTGTTTTTACCAGCTGTGAGGTTCGCCCAATGACAGATTGTGTAATGATGTGCTTCTCAGGATAGCTTCTTGGTGCCTAAACAACAAATGACTGTATGTCACTGTATGTATAAGACTCAGGGCTCATCACTAGGAAGACTGAGTCTCCTGCGGTTCTTCATCCAGAGGTGGGGCCTTGTGACAGTCCCTCCATCCACACTGGCATGTCAACTGGTATTGTCACTGTTCAAGATTTGCTAAGACCTCCATATTGTTGAGATCGTATATAGAAGACACTATCTTGAACTGGGATGTCCTGGTCTTCTGAATCCTATTATCTTTCCACGTTCTTTGAGCATTACCTATAGGGTTATGCAGTAGAGACATTAACTGTGGCTGGTCACTTCACGAGCAGTCGTTCTCTGAAGTTTAGCCAGCGTGGCCTGCTGTAGTGATCTCCAACTAATCAAAAAGGTTCTTTGTGAAACTTGAGAACTACATTTATCTGTTATCCTGTGGGTATGAAATAAATATTTAGTAAGCAGTTAGAAATTATGTTGACTTAGGAAAGTGACAGTAGTTGACAAAATAGATCCCTGAGTTCGAGGCCAGCCTGGTCTATAGAGTGAGTTCCAGGACAACCAAGACTACACAGAGAAACCCTTTATTGAAAAACAAACAAACAAACAAAAACAAAAACAACAGTAATAATAATGAAGAGAGATAGAGAGAAAAAATAGAGCTAATGAGTTAAATTAGAGGAAGAGGAAGGTCGGTGGGAGGGGGGACAGGCTGTGGTGATAAGGGATTGAAGATGATCAAAGTAAATTATATATGTGTATGTGTGTGTATGTGTATATGTGTGTGTGTGTGTGTATATATGTATGTATGTGTGTGTGTGTGTGTGTCATAATAAGGGCTGGAGACATGGCTCAGCAGTTAAGAGCACTGACTACTCTTCCAGAAGTCCTGAGTTCGATTCCCAACAACCACACAGTGGTTCACAACCATCTTTAAAGGAATCTGGCACCTTCTTCTGGTGTGTCTGAAGACAGCAACAGTGTACTTACATAGAACAAACAAATAAATCTTAAAAAACAGTGTATTTACATAGAACAAACAAATAAATCTTAAAAAAAAAATGAAACCCATTGGCTTGTACAAGTAATCAATGCTGAAAGTTAAAACGAGCAATAGGTCTCAGTCTGGACAGTTTAGCTATTAAAGATGCATTCTTTAGGTGTCTTCTAAAGGATGAATTTGAATCCCAACACTTACAGTGTTAAAACCTGTTTCTCTAGTTTCCCTTTAAAGTTGCTAATGTTAGTAGGCTATTATGAAGAAATGGAGGCAAGAGGATTACAAGTTCAAGACCAGACTGGTACATATTGAGTTCCAGGCCTATATATGAGACCCTGTCTAAAAAAAAAAAAAAAAAATACCTGGCAGTGGTGACTCATGCCTTAAATCCCAGCACTCAGGAGGCAGAGGCAGGCAGATCTCTGAGTTCGAGGCCAGCCAGGTCTACAAGGTGAGTTTCAGGACAGCCAGAGAAACCCTGTCTTGAAAAGCAATCAATCAACCAACCAATCAATCTAACAGACAAATAAAAACTCATATAAAAATTTTAATCACAAAATCATTAATATGCCTAAGAATTAAACTAATTTTTTCATTGTAAAATATCCCATGAGATCAAATTTCTTCAGTTGTCTCATGAATTAAAAACGTTCTTGCTCATTCATTTGTGTTGCATGTATGTTTGTGTCTGTAGATGTCTGCTCCTGTGGAGAGATCAGAGGAGAACTTGTAGGGGCAAGCTCACTCCTATCTTATGGGTCAACTGATGGAACTTGGGTCCACAGGCTTTGCAGCAAAAGTCTTTCCCCACTGAGCCATCTTACTAGCCTCTATTTTTCTTATCTGTCTTCTTCATATTTGGGCTCAAATAAAATCCATAAATTACAGTTAGGTTAATGAGGATCTCTATATTCTCTGTCCCTTGCCATCAATTTATTAAGACTAACAGACCCTCACTGGGGAGGCAGAGGCAGGTAGATTTCTGTGAGTTCGAGGCCAGAATGGTCTACAAAGCAAGTTCAGGATATCCAGGACTACATAGAGAGATCCTGTCTTGAAAAAAACAAAAACACTACAAAACAAAAGAAAAGAAAAGAATACCAGATCCTGTTTCCTGTGAAATGGCTCATGTTCTAGCTTCTTTTGACCACCACCCCTACCATCTTATTCAGTATGTTCATGTCCCCCCTCACCCACAGAAGCCAGTAAACTAGGGGTGATATATCTAAGGTATAGATCTGATTCATATTTGGCCTTTGGCCAGAGAATTAATAAGCTATTTCCATCCCTCCCCAGAGCTGAGGCCCAACTTGAACTTCTTATTCATGACTGGCTGCCTTCTGGACCATTTCACTTAGATACCCAGCTCTCAGCTTGTAGTCAGCTATGTAAAACTAGGTCAATGATCATTTCTTTGGCCAACTGATTCACTTGCCTCAGCCTTTCAGGTAGCTGTGACTCCGGGCGTGTGACACTATGCTGGCTATGCCCGCTGAAAACCTCCCAGCCTCTTGTCTTGATTCTCACATCCACTACCCCAGTACAAGCTCTAAGAGCATTACACTAGTTTCCCACTACCTCAGTTACACCCCACAAATTGCTACTTGGTGAACCACCCATGCCATCCTATGCATCTTTTATGTTCTTCCTTATTCACCAACCTTCAATGGCTCCTATTGTCTTGGAAAACGTATGAACTATGAAAATTAAATCAACACTACGTGTGTCTCCACAGGTCTTATTAGTATTCACCATTAGATGGTCTTCCCCATACCCATGGGACTCAACTGATGTGACTGTTTAAGTTAAAATCATATCTGATACCCTATGGTAGTGTTTAATCCTGGCAATTAAATGAGCACCAATACTCAAGTGCTAGAATAAGGCTGATGCTTTTTTATAAAAAGATCTATTTATTTTGTTTCATGTGAATGATTGTTTTCCCTACCTGTATTATGTGCACCAGGGAGGTCAGAAGAGGATGCCAGATACCCTGGAACTGGGGTTAGGGATGGTGGCAAGCCATCATATGGCTTCCAGGATTCAAACCCTGGTCCTCTGAAAGAGTAACAAAAGTTCTTTTTGTTTATTTGTGTTTGTGTGTGTGTGTGTCTATGTGTATCTGTGTTTGTGTGTGTTTCGACATAGTTTCTCTGTGTAGCCATGTCTAGAACTCATTCTGTAGACCATGCTGGCCTTGAACTCAGAGATCCATTCACCTCTGCCTCCAGAGTGCCAGGATTAAACGTGTAAGCCACCACTACCATGCTGCAACAAGTAATTTTAACTGCTGAACTGTCTCTCCAGGCCTAGCCTAAAACTTCTTATTGAAAATAATGCTGGATTTATTTCAAGGGATACTAGGGAACACTGAAGTTGTCACTTTGGTACAACACTGGTTACTA
Source organism: Tokudaia tokunoshimensis (assembly GCA_036184795.1). Taxonomy (NCBI): domain Eukaryota; kingdom Metazoa; phylum Chordata; class Mammalia; order Rodentia; family Muridae; genus Tokudaia; species Tokudaia tokunoshimensis. The sequence continues at coordinate 121,304,058 of BTHU01000014.1, forward strand.
GCTTTTTTGGCTTTCATAATAGGATGAGCACACATGTACCTGTTTGTCTGGTTTGTAAGACGTGGCCTGCCTCAGACCGGCTTCGTGGGACCCTGGCCGCCCAGACTGTGTTCTCATAACGCCTGCTCTCAGGCTGTCATTATTAAACCACACATAAACACCCAACAACAGGAAGAACTGCAAGCTGAGAAAGCAAGTTGGAGAAACTTCTCTAGGAGACAGGATGCTTATTAGCTCTTCTGAGGACCTTTGATAGACCAGTGGCTACCACATCCTACACGAGCTTCAGGCACTAGGGAGGCAGAGATAGGGAACCCGTGGGGCAAACTGGATTACTGATAGTCCACTCCACCCACCTATCCTTTTTATGTGGATGTTGGAGGTCAGAACTTCTTGCACAGTAAGTGGTTTATCCACGCAGCCACCCCCTCCATTCACACCTTTCTGTTTCTATTGTAATAATTTAATATTGCTATACTTCTTACAAGCTCTTTAGCACTCATTTGGAGATGAGCTGGGATGCACATAAAGAAAATAAAATACCACCACATTCCCTCCAGGCAAAGACACTCAATTACCTCAATTTGCATACTGTGTGCCTAATAGTTGACCTTCCCTCCTCTCTGGCCATCTTTCTCTATCCTCAAATTCTGACCACCATGTACAGCTCATTTGAAGAAGTCCCCTCATCTTCTATGACCCACCAAGCTATGGTTGTGAGGTTTGGTTAGAAATTTTATATTTTTATTTAGGTCCTGATTCACCTCCCTTTTTCTTCCTTGTATGCGGCTTTGTAGAAAAGGCTGGTCTTAAATGTTTAATCCTCCTGCCTCTACATTCTGAGTGCTGGGGCTATGACCGTGCCATCATGCCTATTTTATGTAGATCTGGGGATCAAACCCAGGGTTTGTGCATGGTAGTCAAGCATGCTACCCGCTAAGTTACATACTCAGCGCTTGCAAAATGCCTCTAAAATTAGAAAGTAGTATATGGACACAGAAAACATTTTAAATGAATTTAGGGTTTTATTTTGCTTTTTATTGTTTAAGAATTTCATACGTGCTTATTTATGATGTATTTTGATTAAATTCACCTCCCTCTCTCACAAAGAAAATTTAAACTGTACAAAAGAAGATGCTCTGGAAAACTCTCAACTATGATCCTTCAACCTAAAGGCAATCAATAGTGTGAACATAAGATCCTACACATAATCTATGCACTCTCAGATTCACACACGTAAATACATGTGTATGTACATAAAGCATACAGAGTGAGTATGCATAAGTGTGAACTTTTCTTCTACAATGAAGAACATACAAGGAAAACTGGGCATGGTTATGTATGCCTTTAATTCCAGACCTTAGGAGGCAGAGGAAGGCAAATCTCTGAGTTGGAGGCCAGTCTGGTCTACAGTTAGTTCCAGGACAGTCAGGGCTACATGTGAAACCCTGTCTCAACAAATGAACAAACAAACAAACAAACATACCATGCACATCCATGTGAATCTAGATTTTTCTCCCATATAGTATAGTTTTGTAGATCAACTTGTAAGTCTTTCTTTTTTCATACTTCCCTCACACTCCTGCCTCCTCTCTCTGAGACAAGATCTCTCTATGTGGTCCTGGATGCCCTACAACTCCCTATATAAACCAGACTGCCTTGAACTCACCAAGATCTTCCTGCCAGGACCTCCTTGAATGCTGGGATTAAGGGCATGCACTGCCACACCCGACTTTCTTTCTTTGTAAAATGTTTATATTTACTTAATGTGAGAGGCTGTGCACGTGGTACAGAATGTATGTAGAGGTGAGAAGACATAGGAGGAACAACAATATGAACCAACCAGTGCCCCCAGAGCTCCCAGGGACTAAACCACCAATCAAAGAGTACACGTGGAGGGACCCATGGCTCCAGCTGCATGTGTAGCAGAGGATGGCCTTGTTGGACATCAAAGGGAGGAGAGGCTCTTGGTCCTGAGAAGGCTCGATGCTCCAGTATAGGGGAATGCCAGTACAGGGAAGCGGGAGTGGGTGGGTTGGAGAGCAAGGGGAGGGGGGGTGGGATAGGGTGTTTTCGGAGGGGAAACCAGAAAAGGGGATAACATTTGAAATGTAAATAAAGAAAATATCCAATTTATATATATTTATATATTTAATATATATATTAAAAGAGAGAGAGAGAAGACAGCTTGTGAGAGTCTGCTCTTTACTTCTACTATGTGCATTCTGGGAACTAAACGTAAGTTGTGTGACAAGTGCCTTTACCTTCTGAGTCATCTCTCCAGCCTCTCTTCTTTCTTCTTCCCTCATCTATACTCAGGGTTGATACCAGGGCATCGTTCATGCCAGGCAAGCTGTCCATCACTGAGTCACACCCTCAGTGTGACCTTTTTAGGAGCTCTGAGATTAGGTCTCACTCACTTGTGTTGCTGGTCTCACCCTTGTGATCCTGTTTCTCAGCTCCCATGTGGCCGGTATTACAGGCTCAGGTCACCATGCCTGGCTCCCATTCTTTCTCATACCACAGCAATTTTTGTTATAAATATAAGCTATAATTTATTTGATTAGTTATACCATATTGGTCTTCGTCATTTTAATTACATGTTGAAGTTCTGAGGGAAATGGCAAGAATATGTCTACATTTACTGTATTGCCCATAAATTTAGTATAATGTTTTCCATACAGGAACATCTCAGTAAATAACATATTGTAGAATTTTATCAGCAAATAGCCAGCAGTAAGTGATTCTACTTTATAATGTTTGGAAATAACTGGAGAAAGTCTTAGAGCATTCTTCAGTCAACAGTTAATATCTTTCATGATAATTACTCATGTTATTATGTACCATTACTACTATCTATAGAATATTCTAGAAGCTTTATCTTGAGGTGTTCAAAGTTTATTGTTGTTTTGTTTTTGTTGTTGTTATTGTGTTGTTGTTGTTGTTGTTGTTTTTGAGATACAATTTCTCTGTGTAGCCCCAACTGTCTTTGAACTTGCCCTGTAGACCAGGATGGCCTTGAACTCACAGAGATCTTCCTGCCTGCCTCTGCCTCCTGAGTGCCCTTGTACCTCCCAGCTTGAGGTATTTGAAGTTTTAATACTTCCAGTTGTAAAGAACACACACCAGTATGAGGGACCTGGTATACAGCAGCGGCTCTCAGAGAAAGCATGGAGTCAGGTTACTGTGCCAGGTTCAATCCTGAAGCCATACAAGGTCACACCTCTGCCCAGAACAGCTTAGAAGCAGTAGTTAAAAAGTGGGACTACTCCAGGTGCCATCAACAGATGAACGGATACTAGAATGTGCCATGCCTGGTGGGTGTTACTCAGCCTTGAACAGGAAGGAAATCCCCACACACTGGTCAGATGCTCAGAGCGAAATGTGAACTGAAGTAGACCACAGAAGGTCACATACTGACTGAATCCATTTCCATGAGGTCCCTACAAACGTCACATTCATAGAGATTCAAAGGTTGCCGAGGCTGGGAAAAGAAAAAATGGAGAGCTGTTTTCAAGGAGAATAGAATTTCTTCCTAGGATGATGGAAGGCTCTGGAGGTGAATAATATTTGCATCTCGATGCAAATACTGTGATTTTGAACACGGATCCATCAATACAAGCTTACATATTGATGAATGTGATTAATACCATTGACTTGGATAGTTAAAAATCATTGACTGGTATGTGTGTAATATATATGTTCACATATATTACAATAATAACAATGGCTCAAATTGAGCTGGGCATTGTGACAGACAGTCATAATTCCCACTCTCTCTTTTTTTTTTGAAAGACTCAATTTTTTTTAAAGATTTATTTATTATTATATGTAAGTAAACTGTAGCTGTCTTCAGACACTCCAGAAGAGGGCATCAGATCTTGTTATGGATGGTTGTGAGCCACCATGTGGTTGCTGGGATTTGAACTCAGGACCTTTGGAAGAGCAGTCGGTGCTCTTAACCTCTAGAGACCGACGCTCAAACAAATGGAAAGAAATGGGCAGGAGAGAACACTTGTTTTTCTTGCAGTGGACCTGGCTTTAGTTCTCAGCATGGAACACCCCCCCTCAAAAAAAAATGGAAAGGAAAAAAAGAATAGTGAGCTTAGAGAGATAGAAAAAGAAGTAGGAATGAGTCAAGAGCTCAGCGTTGTTTGCCTCAGTCCTTCCTGGTCCACTACCTGCATGGCCGCAGTGTCTGAATCTGTGACTCATCCCTAGCAATAGTACATTTTCTTCTCCTGAGAGAGGCAATAAACAAATAGGCTGTCAGTGAGACTTGTGAAATGATACTTAATCTACTTTAGACTCAGGTGACATAAGAGTGTCCTAAGGGCAATGGCTTGGGAGCCCCCCCCCTCCATTGACGCTGCGTCAGTGGGTAAGGTCTGGATGGAAGGTGTGTCTCAGCTTGGCTTCAATTGCTGTCTGCCTTTCTGACACCATGGAGCTAATCCAGTGAGCTGAGCTTTGAAGCAGCCCTGCACACCCAGAGAATCTCCACAGAGGAGCTTAGAAAATGGTCTAGTGCGATGTCTTGCTAGCTTTCTAAATGAAAAACCCCAGTCTAGCAGCTCAATCATATTATAAACACATTATAAACATATTAAAAAGTAATTACTTTGGAAGAAGTTAACTATGTCAAAATACAAATTAAGATAAAATTAGGAATGTTCCTGCTTCCAGATTCCAGTTCGTGGAATATGCTTTTGAATTTGGTCCTTGCCTTTTTGTTTCCAGTTGCCCTGGCACCCTCGGATGCCACATACACTCTGTGAACATTTGTAATGCCTCCTGTATGCCAGGTGCTGGCATTGACCAACCTCTGGCAAATCTGTGTGGGTGTGCATATCTGCCATATTTCAACACGGATCAGGGAGGTTTCTACCAAGAGATGGATTATTCATGGATTGCATAATTCTTCAGTCAGATTTAGGCAAAGTTGCAGCCTACTGCAGACTCCTGTGAGAATTATGGTGTAGTTCACCACACGGAACATCTTTTCTTTAGAACAGAGGGAAGCTGGGTATGGTGGCGTGTGCCTGTGATCTCAGCTCTTAGGATGTGGCGGCCAGAGGATCAGGGATACTACCTGGAGATGAGCCTTGGCTGTATAGTGAAATACTGTCTCAAAAAACAAACCACCACCACCCAAAAACAAACAACAGAAGCCTGTGAATACAGCGTAGTGACAGAAAAGTGGCCTTCCATGAGGAAAGCCTTGTATGATCCTTACTTAGCACTAGAAAAAAAATGCAGAGGAAACATGAATGGATGTAAAGGAATTCAAGTTGACAAGGGATTAAGAAAGGTAAGCAGCTTTCTGGGAATGATTGGACTGCAGCTCTAGCCAGGGGCTTAGAACACGTGTGTTTGAGTTGGATGTTGGTGGCTTGAGCCTGTATCCCAGCACTTGGGAGGCTGATGTAGTGGGATTGCCACAAGTTCAAGGTAAACCAGAGCTGTGTAGAGAGACTCTGTCTCAAGCAAGCAAGCAAACAAACAACAAACAAACCAAAACTGGGGAGATGGCTCAGTTAGTAAAGCATGAGGATCTGAGATTCCCAGGCACGGCGGCACATGTCTGCAATCCCACCACTGAGGGGGCAGAGATAAACACAGAATTCACTGGCCAGACAGTTTTGCCAAATCCTTGAGCTCCAACGTCAGTAAGAGACCCTGTCTCAAAAAACAAGATGGAGAGCAACTGAAGATGACAGCAACGTGGAGGGTTGGGGCCCTTGGAGTTAGCATGGGACACACACCAAGTTCTCAGCACAAAGGGGATTTATTACTCAGGAGGGGCAAGCATGTTGAGCAGCCTCTGGATCTGACAAGACAGACAGCAGGCAGCAAGTGCTTTTGGTTTGTTTGTTTGTTTGTTTGATTTTGTCTTTTCAGGAACAGGATTTTTAAGGAGAAAAGGGGGAGTTTGTGCTAGGGTGAGTTGGTAAGCCCTGATTGGACAGGTTAGTCATTGTGGCCAAGTAATGAATTTTGATTGTCGTACCTTGGTGTTTAGTCTCTGGAATGAGTCAGTGGTCGAATAAAGGAATAGACTTCTTATAAGAGGGGCTAACTTTAGAAATGTAATCTAATGGTTTAGCTAAAGAAGAGGGAAGGGTAAAGGGCAAAACCTGTCTGTGCCATGTTTGCCATGCCCTGGCCTGCGTTTGCCATGCTCGGGACTGCTAGAGATCTTCAGCCAGACATTGACGTCTCCCTTCCATACACATCACATACACATGCACACATACTCTCACTCACTTGTGCACACACAACACACATGCACACACACCCAGAGAGACTCTCATTTTGATTGCAACTTTGTCACACAGCAGACTGACCTTGGCTATTCCTTTGAACCTCTTTCTTCTCCCTGCAAAACCCATATCTAATATTCTACCTCCTGTGGATACTTGAATCAGGAAGAGAGGACTCTAGTATCTAGTGCTGGTGGAAGTTACTGGCTAGTACCTAAATGTATGTGTGTAGGGGAGATCTTGAGGTCTGATAACTGACACAAAGTGGCTTTAAATTGTGACCCATTCTTTTTTTTAAAGATTTATTTATTTTATTTATATGAGTATACCATAGGTATCTTCAGGCACATCAGAAGAGGGCATGTGATTGCTGGGAATTGAACTCAGGACCTCTGTAAGAGCAGCCAGTGCTCTTAACCTCTGAGCCATTTCTGCAGCCCATGACCCATTCTGTTTTTACAGACCAAAGACCAGCATAGTTTGTCCCAACATTATCCACGAGCTTGCAGTAATAACATGTGGTCCCCATTCTATGACATTGGACATTATTGGCATTGTGTCCGGCGAAAAAGCACTGACTTCACCAGGCAGTGGTGGCCCACGCCTTTAATCCCAGAACTTGGGAGGCAGAGGCAGAGGCAGAGGCAGAGGCAGAGGCAGGCAGATCTCTGAGTTTGAGGCCAGCCTGGTCTAGAGAGTGAGTTCTAGGACAGCCAAGGCTACACATAACTTATGCGCTCTACATAACCGAAAGACCCATGTCTATGGCTGCTTGCTGGCCCACAGGCTTTTCTTTGGTCCTGAGTATGTAGCCAACAATGTCACAATGTTCCAGAAGATGGGAATAGCTCTCTTGAGTGAGGCTGGTAGCTCAATGCATGTGTGTCTTTGAACCTCACCTAAGAAAGTTGCGTGTTGATTTAGCGCCACTACACTCTACTTCAGAAGTTCCTTTTCCCCAACTTGAGCACATTCTTCTTGTGTCTTGGTGATCCATGAATCCGTGGGTCTCTGTAACTGGTCAGCACGGAGTGACTGAGGAGTGCAGGAACATCCAGGATAACTTTACCTAATGCTCTGCCATACTCTTCAATAACTTTACTGCTTTCCAACTTACTGTCCCTGAGCCTGATCCCACAAACCCCCAAACCTTAACTCTCCTGCCCCTTCACATCTAGCTTCCCTCTTTCTCGAAGAGTGCTTACCACAGCAGCACTGGATGAGAGAACAGAAACAGCAACTGTTCAAACTTTCATCTACATTCTTTTAAAAATTGTTTTACTTTATTATGTGTGTGAGTTTGTTTGCCTGTGTTCCACATGTGTGCCTGGTATGCACAGAGATCAGAAGAGAACTTTGAATCCATAGGAACTGGAGTTACGGCCTGCTGTGAACCTGTGACTGGGTCCTGGGAGCAGATTGCCGCACTCTTAGCCACTGAGCCATTTCTCCAGCCCTAAATTCTTTTGTAGAGATTAGGGTTTTATTATTATTATTATTATGTTTTTAGACAGGGTTTTTTGAGTCAGGGTTTCTCTGTATAGCCCTGGCTGCTCTGGAACTCAGTCTGTAGACCAGGCTGGCCTCGAACTCAGAAATCTGCCTGCCTCTGCCTCTCAAGTGCTGGGATTAAAGGTGTGCACCACCACTGCCGGACTTTAGACAGGGTCTTATGTGACTCTGAATGGTCTCAAACTCTCTGCATAGGGAAAGATGACCTTAAACTGTGGATCCTCCTGTCTCTACCTTCCAAGTACCAGGATGACAGCCTGGTTTCCACTCCTGGCTTGTAAATTCCCATCTGGTTTATGAGTTCTTCTTTGTAACTTCCCTACCACTCTGTTTCCTAAGCCATGTTTTTGTAAGAGGTTGGAGTCTGGACTGGTTGTCTCATCCTCAGCTCTCAGCTGTTTCCCACCCTCTGTGGTCTGTCCTCCTCCCTAATGAGCAAATCCAGCAAAGACTGTCAACCTTCCTCCTCTTGATCTGCGACTTGGCATGCTGCTGTCCCTTCTGTCCCGCAGACCCCTCTGTCTTGACTCTGGTTTACCCTTTCGGATGGATGATGGCTGTACCCTTTCTTCCATTGCTTCTCTCTTACCGTGTCTGCCTTTGTTATTTCTGTGTGTCCTTACAGCATCTTTCTCCTACCTGTCTCCCATACCTCTTTCTATGCTGCTTCCTGCCACAGTGACTGTACCATGCGTGTATCATGCATGGCACTCCATTTAGCCAAGGATCATCAGGCTACCTGAAGCAAGCGGAGGCCTCACATGTAGCCCTGCATTAGGAACTGCCTTCTTGGAAACTCCCCAGAGACAGACAAGTCATAGAGGTGGTAAAGATGGATACTCCCCATCTTTTCTAAACATGTCCCATGCCCACACAGCCAACCAGGTGAATTATAATTTCTAAGCCACTAAGTTCATAGGTAACTGGGAAAAGTCCTCCTCACCTGGTCACAGGACCAGTCACAGCTGGTCGTCCCTTCAGCTCCTGACTTACTACGCAGGCATGTCTGCTTGAGAGTTCCACATGGGACCTGGAACTGGCACAAAGCCTTGTGTTCCTTTGCAAACTCTTCGCCATTGTTGCTCTTTATCCTGCCCTTCGTGACGTAAGTAGATACCCAGTCACTCAACATAAAAGCCCAAAACAGGAGTTTTTTCTTTGTTTGGGACAGGGTCTAAAGTAGCCCAGGCTGGCCTCAAACTCATTATCGTCTGAGCCCCCCCGCCCCCCCCCACTCCCACCTCCTGAGTGCTAGTATTACAGGCATGAGTCACAGTATACACAGTTTAGGCAGTGTGGGGCACTGAACCTGGGGTTCTGTAGGCTAGGAAAGCACTCTGCCAGTGTACCGCACGTGCCCAGTCCTGTGGTTTTCTTGCTATTTGCTTTTGTTTCCTATTTTGCAGCATTGAAGATTGAACCGTGTGGTCTTCTGCATGCTAGGCAAACATCCGACTACTGAACCATACCCATAGCCTTTTGGTTTTTTGAAACAGGGCCCTGTTATGCAGCCCAGGTTGGTTTTGAACTTACACTGCTCTTGCCTCCATATCCTACAGGGTTGTGCCATTACACTCAGCTTTAAAAAAAAAACCAAAAAAACCAAAAAACCTCAGTGTGCTATAAACCCTTTCTGATCTGGCCTACATTTTATTTCTATCTTCCCTTCCCTCCCTGTGTGTGCTGTGCTCTAACTGAGCCAAATTACTTGCGGTCCTGACACAGGCCATCTGCCTCAGGCATTATCAGCCAGTTTTTTTTTCCCTGCCTGGTGGGTTCTCCATCCCCTGCCATCTGCAGCGTCCGGCAAGTCTTGGTTTAAATGTCACATCTTCTGTGCTCTCTCTTCTGCCTATCTGGGCAGAAGAAGAACAAGTCTCTTTTGAGTCATCAGTGGCCCAAATTATACCCCTCTTGCATACTTTTTGATGGCCACAATATGCTTAGAGGTCCGTCCCACTTCTCCACAGAGTTAGGGAACCCGCTCCTAATCAGGGTTTGCTTTTTTTTTTCTGTTGTTTTGTTTTGTACCCAACACATTATGTGGCTCTCAGCAAGCGTCTAGTAACTGTTTGGAAATAATGTGCAGTACTTTTCTCGTTTAAATGTTTTCTAAAGGTATTTCAATACTAAGTTAGCACTATGAATTTCCATGTGTTAGGCTAGAAGTGGAAACCATGATATGTTCTGGGGGGGGGGGGGCTGCTCAGTATTGGTCAGGATTAGTACACTGGGGTACTAGAGCTGGGAACTGGGGCCAGAGCTCTTATGGCTTCTGCCCAAGGTCCTATGCCTCTTCACTCCTGCCTCTCTTCCTCAATAGTTTACTATCCACATTACAAACATTAATGATGGCTAGGTTGAACCAGGGTAAAGACATTAGCTTTTATATCGTCCCTGTTTCCGGTCCTAAGCTTCCATTTATACCTTTTTCCCTGCTCTGCTCTGGTTTTACACAGTCCTGTTTGTACTTTTTCTCTTTAAATTGTATTTATCATTGGTGTGTGTGTGTGTGTGTGTGTGTGTGTGTGTGTGTGTCTCAGCGTGAGCATATGTAACTCAGACGACAACTTTGTGAAGTCATTTCTCTCCTTTCCCCTTTGTGTAGGTTTCAGGACTTGAACTCAGGGCGTGGGGCTTACAAGGCAGCACCTTTATCTTCTCAGCCACCTTGCTGCCGTTCTTGCTGAAAGCTGCTCAGAGACAGACCACAACTATAGGATGGTTTAAGACCTATAATTGGCCGGGCAGCGGAGGCCTTTAGTCACAGCACTTGGGAGGCAGAGGCAGGCGGATTTCTAAGTTTGAGGCCAGTCTGGTCCACAGAGTGAGTTCCAGGACAGCCAGGGCTACACAGAGAAACCCTGTCTTGATAAACAAATAAACAAAAACAAACAAACGACCTAAAGTTGAGGCTGGAGAGATGAGATGGCTCAGAACTTAAGAGCACTGACTGCTCTTCCAAAGGTTCTGGGCTCAATTCCCAGCAACCACATGGTGGCTCACAGCCATCTGTAAAGGGATCTGATGTCCTCTTCTGGGGTGTCTGAAGACAGCGACAGTGTGCTCACATACATAAAATAAGTAAATTTTTACAAAAGTCCTAAACTTAAGATGTTAAGATGGTAAAGACCATAACTTTAAGGAGCTCTCCTTAGCTCTCTCTACTTTAGTTCAGTTTTCCCCTGTGTTCTCACCACTTGGGGGAAGCCTATGATAACTGGGGTGCCAATAGAAGAGAGACAGCATTGCTCACAACCTAATGAGGATACAGGGCAAGAATGAGTTATAATTTAGTGTGTGTATGCATTGCATATAATTTAGAATATATATTCTAATATACATATTCTAATACACACACACATATGCATTGACAGTCAAAGGATGGACAGATAACTCATCTTGGAGGAGTTGGAATGGAATTTCATAGAACACCAAAGAAAGGTGGCTCATTGTCAGAAGCCTGGACTCATGAGGCTTGGAGGGAAGGGTGCCATGGAATTGATCCTCCTGTCCTGACAAGTTCCTGGGACTACCCAAGACATAATTTAAGGTCTCATATCTTAAGAAACCTACTGTCCTCTCAGGCAGCAAGAGCCACACCTTTATTTTGTTTTATTTTATTTTTTCTCTTCAGTGGTGCCAAGGACCCAACCTAGGCTTTCATCCTACAGGCTACAGGCTGCTGCTCTGCCTTTAGCAACAGCGCTGACCTGAGGCAGCTCTTCCTTAGGCTGCCATACATCATGTGCTCCTTTAGCAAAGAGACCTTACCATATCCTCAAAACTAAGAGAGGGCATGGTGCTGTAAACACCCAGCAAATGTCTTCTGAGAGAATGGCTCACGTGTAACTAAGTTTACTATCTGTGGGAGAGTCTCATCCTAGATGTCCACTGCCCCCACAGCACAGAGAGCCGCCACCTTATCACCTCCGCCAGCTGCCAGCGGGGACTCTTACGGTATTAATGGGCTACTGGAGATGGGATGGGAATTTTATCTAATGATTTAAAACCAACATCCTATCTGCTTACTTAAAAGATACTGTAGACTCACTGCTAAACATTGTGCACCACATGCTCTCAGGTAAATTAGAAAGCACGGAAGGGTACTCTACAAATAACAATAATTTGCAGAAAAATAATTGAACCAATTCATGTTTGTATATGAACTATGTTAAAAACCCAGGAGAACTTACTTAACAAAGAAATAAGTCTTTAGGCAGAAGAACTAAAACCAAGTTCACTTTAGTAGGCATATCGCAGACTACCACTAACTGCAGAGCAGTATAACTAAGGAAGAAAAAGCAAATATCCGGTGAGAACCTGCAATTTTAGATTACATATGATCATATGATGCTATCTTTTTTTTTTTCCATGACAGGGTTTCTCTGTGTAACCCTGGCTGTCCTGGAACTCACTCTGTAGACCAGGCTGGCCTTGAACTCAGAAATCTGCCTGCCTCTGTCTCCCAAGTGCTGGGACTAAAGGTGTGTATCACCACTGCCTGGTTGATGCTACTTTTTAATGTAAAAGGATGGACCGAGTTCCTGGCTTTTCTTTTGAGTTTTTCCATGGGAAAAAAATTACAGGAAAAATATGTTGTTATTACATGAGGCAGAAAAAGTATTTGGGGGGGCGGGGGGAAGTTGGAGAGATGGCTCAGTAGTTAAGAGCACTGGTTGCTCTTCTAGAGGACCCAGGTTCATTTCCCAGCACCCACATGGCTGGAGTGCCAGGGGATCTGACACCCTCACACAGACATATATATGCAAGCAAAACACCAATGCACATGAAAACAAATCTTAAAAAGAAAACTCTTGGCTTTGGTTTTGGTGTTTTCTTCAGTACACAACATTCTTATGTATGCCTCTATTTTTGTACATATTTTCAATGAGAGTACAGCATCATAATTTAATGCAAATGACTTGATTGGAGAGAGGAACACAAATTTGGTAAATATGGGTATAGAACAATTCTCAACCCCTCTATACTGGAAGTAATTTATAAAATATTTTAGATTTGAAAATGTTTGAGAGACTGATAGGGTTTAAATTTTAATAGATGTTCTAGAAGTTTGGTGGCTTTTCAGTTATTTTGTTTATGCAAATGACTCTCTGTTCCCAAGTATTGTAGTTCAGTGGGGCTGTTTACCCCCAATACAGTCAAACTTTTGTCTAAGCAGCAGTTCAGCCTTACTATGGGTAAGTTCCATCCCTCTGAGTTCTTGGAATTGGCTTTCCCTTTTCCTTTTGCTACAGGTCATGTTGTGTTTGTATTTTTCTAACTGCTATCTATGGGTTCCCACTCCATCTGTTAGAGCCCCACCTCCTAGGTCCCTAACACCTTTCTGCGGCCCTCAGGGCATGAGCAGCTTGAACCAGCAAGTCCTAATTCCTCCAGGATGTAGACCTCCCATTGCTCTCTCGGTTAACCGAATCTCAACTACCAATCAACTAGGCAGCAAAGGATGGGACCTTGTTAGATTTACTCCAAGAGCCTAGAACCAAGCCTGGAACCTCTTACACTCCAAAGTGAAAAGAATGTAAAAATCTCTCCATGGGTTAGTTTCAGCTGGGTGCTGGGGAAGAAAAGCAACCCTTAGCAGGAGTTTACATTTGGCTGTGAGTGACCCTTATCTGGCCCTAAGGTATTTGCATACTTAAAGCTAAAGCTTGTGAATTCAAATGATTCTCTTTGGGAAAACTACAAGAAAGAAGCAAACGGTGAGAATAGTGTTCCAGGCTTAGGGTAGTGGGGGTGGGCGGGAGCTGAGACTTAGCAAGTACAAAGCTGCCTAGGTCTGCGCCTGAGGGTCTTTGGTTTTTCAAGGCCCTTGGAGTTCTGCACCTGTAGAACCTCTGAAAGCCTGGACTTCTCACCCCGACTCCTGGGATAAGGAGGAGATTAAGTCAGAGAGGTTATATGTGGCTGATTTGTTCCACACTGGCTGTGTTTATCTTTGGCATATTACAAAAGGAAGTGTCCCAACGTTCTAGTGAAATACTCAAGGACACAACAGGGGACCACCACATAGTCACTTGGAGCTATTGATCACACAGCTGAAACGTTATACTTTCATTAAATGTAGAGGTCATATAATTTAGATTGTAAGTTGTCTTGAAATAGATGCATATCTGATAAGTGAGATCCCCTCAAAGTATCTATGATAGTTTTACTTTGAGGGATATAAATTTATTCTAAATGGAAGGCTCACATTAGAATTGTGGGTTTTGGTTTATGATACTGGAGCTATAAAAAAGTAGATTTTATACATTTCAGTTTTCAATGTCACATTTTTTCCCTGTGGTGTTAATATGTTTTCTTCTGATTATCTGTAAACTATTTGATGACTATGTTTCTGTTAAAAATCCAATTTGTGGTGAAAGAAAGCCAGAAGCAATGCACTTAAATAAGCAACAATTGTAAAATATTAAGAGAGAGAGAGAGAGAGAGAGAGAGAGAGAGAGAGAGAGAGAGAGAGGAACTATTGCTATTAGGAGATAAATGTCAAGTTTTGGCAAATCATTTGTCCATATAAAACAGGCTCAGTAGTAGTACAGCCATCAGCGGGTGAGATTAGCATGCTTTGTATTTTCTCTATGATTTTTGAGATCAATTGCACTTACACAGCTGTCATAGCTGGCCGTGTAACCTCCTTCCTTATTTATAAGTGAGTGCAGTCTTTAACCTAATAAAACCACGCTGGAGTTTACAATTGTTGACCGTTTATAAATGATATTTGCTCCGTGTTTTGCACACAAAAGGTGCTTAGTAAATGTTTAAATATCTATTACACAAGAGGGAAATTAATTTAAAAAAAAGTCTTCAAGGTTAATATTCATCTCCTACCGGAAAGAGAAATGGGCAAGAGGTCGGCTATTCAAAGCTGGAAGATGATATTTAGTGCCACATTGGCGAAGGAATGATGAAAACACTCCAGTTCTGACACGTTTAAAATTGGGCACACATCCTATTTCTTTGTTTCATAACCAATGCGCTATCCCTTCGTTTTTTGGCATGCTAACAAATTCAACTAAAATCAATGCCATCTAGTTAAACTTTTTGATTTAGTGGCAGATCCCGCTGTCCTATCACCGAGGACGTCGGCTAAAGCAAAGTGGTGAGGCAGGAATGGATCTATTTGAAAGGAAAGGCGTCCATCCTAGGTATTTCGTGTGGGAAAATCATCTCAAGTTGAAGGATAATTACAGAAGAGACACCCAAACACCTTCAGCCTCCTCGGTCCACAGGGCGCTGGACACCCCTCGCGGTGGCCGGGGGTCACTACGGGCTCCGGGCCTCGGCTTCCTGCCCCAGGGCGGCGCACCGCAGCTCCGGGAAGGTGCTGCGCGGAAACGTGGCACTCTCTACACCCGCGCGGGAGCGCTTGTAGCAGGCAGCCCGAGAGGCTGCGGCGGCCGCGCACCGGGACCGACACCCGCCCGCTGCGCCGGCGCCCGGCAGGACGGGAAGGGGCGGCCGCCCGCGCCGCGCCGCCCCCTTCTCTCGGCCTCTCCGCGGCCTCCGCCACCCCGGCCGAATTCTTGCATAAATTATGCCAGGCGCGCCTGACGTCAGGTGGCGGCGCGCGGGCGCGGGCGCGCCGCGGAGGGAGCGGGCCGCGGCGGCGCGCGGCCCCGGAGGCTCGTGCGCGCGGCGTGCAGGGCGCGCGCAGGCGCTGGCGTGCTGGGGCCGCGGCGGCGGCGGCGGCGGCGGCAGCGGCGGCGGCGGCGGCGGCGCGGGGGTTGAGCCGTGGTGGTGTGGACGCGCTCGTGCTCGGGAACTATCGGATTAAACTTGAATCGAGTGGAATTACACAAAGGAGCGCCGCGGAGGAGGCGGCCCGGGGACCCGGAGACCCCGCAACTCGCCAGAGCCCTGTCCGCGCGCGGCCAACTCCGCGTCCGTGGATCAGCCCCCGGCCGCGGCCGCCGAGCCAACTCCGGAGCCGCTCTGCGTTTTGTTCCCCACGGCGCGCGGCGGAGGACTAGCCCGAGCGAACGAGCGAGCCGGTGAGCGCAGACTTCCCCGGCGCCCCCGGGAGGGGCGGCGGCAGGAAACCGTGCCGGGCCGCGGCCGCGCGGAGTTGCGAGCGGGGAGTTGGGCGTGTGCGGGGCGCGGGGAGAGGTGCGCGGGGGCCGCGGTCGGCAGGAGCGTAGCGCCGCCCGCTCGGTCGTCCGCGTAGCTGCCGGCGGGGCCCGAACCCGCGGCCCGAGCGCCGCCCGGCGCCCCAACTTTTGCCTGCGTCCGCGGGACCGGCGGCGGCGGGGGCGCGCGGGGCGGCCGAGGGTCACTTCCTCGCATGTAAATGGCTTTTTGTTGTGCTGCCGGCGTCGGGGGGGACGGGGACAGGAGGGAGCGTGTCTGCGCGCTGGGGAGCGCGAGCGCGTTTCCTCCCGCCGGCACCGAGCACGAGTTGCCGGCTGCGTTCGAGAGAAAAGGGAAGGAGGAAAAAGTTGGGTTCCAACTCCGGCGCGAGCGGCGGCGGGCGCGCGGGCGCGGGGCGCTGAGCGCGGGGCTCGGGGACGGCGGCGCCCCCCGCCTCGCCCCCGCCCCCCGCTCCGGCCCGACCACGCCGCGCTCGCCGGGAGCGGCGGCCGCACCGGCGCGAACAAAGTGCGTCCCTGCGGGCGCGGCGGCGCCAGCCCGCGCGGGGACGGCCACGGGCGAGGTGGGTCGGCGGCAGGGAAAGTGCGCGGGGCGCCGCGTGGGGCGGGGGCGGGGGTGGCGCGAACACGCGGAGCGGGGGGCGTCCCGAGCCCAGCCGGTGGCGGCGGCGGCCGCAGAGTTCCGAGCCCGCAGCTAGGGGTTCCTGGGGCTCCCCGGCAGCTCTCAAGTGCGCGAGGACGAGAAGAAAGGGAGCCGGGCCGGGGCGGGCGACCGGGGGACCCCACCTTGCCGAGCTGGCCGGGCCGCCGGCGGCGGCATAATAGCGACTTTAATCCGCGATCCCAACTCGCGTCCCCGCTCCCCTCCCCCAAGCCTGTCGGGGGTCCGGACGGGGGCGGGGGTCGCCAGGTGGCCCCGGAGCGGAGGGGTTACGCGGTGCCCCCGCGGAGAACCGGCTCCGGGCGCGAGCGGCCGAGGTGGCTGGAGGCCGAGCGGTCAGCCGGAGAGGAAGGAGGGTGGCGGGGAACGCGTTGTTTGTTTGCTTCGCACCGGGGACAGGGCTCGCTGGGGGCGCGGGGCGCGGGCGGGGCGCGGCGGGGCGCGGTGCGGGGTGGGCGAGGCGGCGCGGGTTGAGCGGCACGGGGAGGGGGCGGCCGGTTGGCGGGGGACTGGTCAGGAGGCTCCGGGGAAGGAGCCGCTGGCCCCGAGCAGCCATCATTCCCGAGCCGCCTTTCTCCGGATGGCTCTGCCTCGAGGAGCCCTGCGCCGTGGGAGCGCACCCCAAACTCTGGCCCGGCAGCCCGCTTTGTGAGCGCCCCCGTTGAGCGGGCGGCCCGGGGAGAGCTCCGGTCCGGCAGCACGGTTCTCCCCGGAGGTCACTTTTAGAGACTGTTCACGCCTGGGTTTTAAACTAGTTTTTTTTTTTTTCCTTCTTCTTCCCTCTTCTGAACAGACAATGGACAAAAGAAAAGTAGCAACCCACATGGAGAGTTTCCTTTGAATTGCTAGAATTAGATACACTATCCAGTTCTCCACTTGCTAAGTATACTTTTTAGTTTCCCATTGTATATTATCTAGCAATCGATTTAAATAACTTACTTAAACTGTGTCTATCCTCTGAGCTGAATCTCTGAATATATTAAATATTTTTAAATAATTTTGTGAGAGCTCTGGTTTTTATTTTTTTAAATTTTAAATTGAAGCTGTCTTTGCAGTGGGTGACACCTTCCTAAGGGGCTCATAGTTACTTTCCCTCAAGTCTCTTTCTGTAAGAGGGGGAATACTCATCATACGTGTGATAATCAGCGGAGAAAAATACATCTCTTTATTTCCTCACAGATCTGTTCTAACGATGACAAAAAAATCTTAGTGGCGATGACCCAGAAGCTCTGTACCTGATTTATTCCAGTTATAATTACGTTTCGATTACAGTAACGTCCGAGAAATAACTTGAGCAGGGGTTTTATGAAGTTGCATCCTCCCCAGCCCCCGGAGTACATCTGTCGCGCAGTGTTTTTGTCTCGCTGTTGCACAACAGAAAGCCCTCCAGTCTTTCCCCTAAAATGGCAGCTTTCATTTGACTGGGGCCCATTCATTGACAACGATAATAAAGAGGCTGAAAGCTAGATGCTTGGGGCACGGAGGATTCGGATTGCCTTTCTAGGTGATAAGTAGGAGACATCTTAAGGTTCCCAGTTTCCTTATGAAAAGTTTATTTTCCCTGAAAAACTGTAAGAAAACAAAAAGCAGCAAAAGTAAACATTTGAAATGGAGAAGGGCTTGGTCAGCGGATTTTAGGGACTATTTAAAATGAAAAAAGATTTTTCCTTTTCTTTTTGGCTACTGGGTGAATATGGCATCCCCCTTCCCTGTTTCTGGTAATCTGCTGGTTAAAGGATACAATATAATGGATTTTTGACAGGCTTGTAACAGGTGAATTTCCTCAATGTGACATTGCAGATTTGAGGTTGTTTCCTGGAAGTGTGTGTTTTGATTATATATTTTTTTGGGTATCTTACCCCCATCCCCACCACTCAAAAAATCTGGGCAGATTGGTAAATTTGAAGTTTATGAATTTTTATCCCATGTTTAAGTTTTCAAAATTCAAGAGTTTCTAGATTAAAAAAAAAAAGTTAGGTAGTACACGAATTCCAGGCTCTAGTTATACTGGCTTAATCAGTGGTATGTATTTGACATCAGTTTTAAAATTTATTTCCTTTTCTATGTCCTATGTTTCTATGTACAGAAGACAGAATGAGAAGTAGTAGTGTGGTCTGCTAGTTTAATATAGATAGTTAAATCTCAACTTTTTTTTTCTTTCAAGGAGAAAAATAAACTAGTTAACCGCCCCCCCCCCCCAGTTGAAAGTATAGATGCCAGTGTTAATTCAGTAGGAAACTTGGTGTTAAAACAGCACTTTTGTGAATTCATCTAGGCTTGGTCTAGTTTTTAATCAGTTTGACTTATGGAATATTGCCAATACTTTTTCCATAAGGAGTGTTCTCTGTTAGCCTTGCTTTTACTGGGAGGTCAGAACCATAGTAAGTTCCTTTATGATTTTAAACATCAAGGAAACATTGCAACCTTTCCTGTACACCGATGCAAAGTCAGGAGCTAAGTAAGTACTTAGTTTTTCAGCAGGGAACAGGGATATACTTGTCTGTGCTTCTGCTCTGTGACTCATAGTGTAACGTGGGAGCCAGGTTTGGGACAGTTCTTTCAAACCGGGAATTAAAGTATCTTATTTGCTGTGCATGATCAAGTTTGCTTCCATTCAGTTAGTTTCGTGTAGTTCCTTTTCTTCTGTCTTTGCAAACCTTCCTCTATGGAACTCTGTGTAAGAGACAGGGTTTTTTTTCCCTCTGGGAGTTTATCCTCCAGTAGCAGAGAAACTGCTTTCTGCTGGTCTCGATCCAGGGTGAGCCATAGGGGTGGTAGTTCTTTTTCCTTATCTATTTGGTTTTCATAGTAGATACCCTGGCCATCTTGTAAACAACTACTATAAATAAGGCATCACAAGAGTGAAAATGCCGCTTAGTCAGGGCTGAGTAAAGTAACTAGAGAGCGTGGATCTTAAGTGTCCTTCTTCAGAAAGTGATTAATCTCAGAATTCAGGTGGTTTCTGCATGAAAGACATGCATACGCACAGCATAGGCTGAACACACGTGACAACATCTTGAGCATTTGAGAGGCACTGCCGTGACTGAGGGACTTGCTGGTCCTCTGGACTGGACTGTCTTTTTACACGCTTGCGTATCGTTTAGAGGAGGTACTCTTTTATGCCTTTTAAAAAGTAGAACGTTAGTAGTGTGTTTCTTCACTGGTTTGTAAAGCCGTTAGAACCTTGAGTTTGGAAGATAAAATAGTTCTCTTTCTTGAGAAAACTTTTGTTTTCTAAAAATCTTTTACAACTGAAGACAACTGGTGGTGTTTAAAAGTCAAAAAAATGGGATCACATTTTTTTCCTACAAAATGCAAAGATGTAACATCTTCCTTCGTTCTGGGCAGCACATAGTTTACGGTTGTGGCTCAGGTTCAGCGTGGATTATTGGTGGGAGTTGAGCAGAGGTGGAAATTGAAACCACTGATTGTCTGGGTCTTTTATCAATATATTAAAAAATGTAAGTGAAGTCAGCTGTGTTATAATAGGAAGCGGTAATCACAGAGATACTGTCATGTAGGATTTAATTTTATAGTCACTTGAGCCTTCAGATAGAGTGTGAGAGCCTTAGAGAGTGTGCTGAACTTTCTCGAGTCACAGATTGAAAAATGTAGATCCAAGAGATGAATTATATGAGCTGCCTCCAGCCGGCCACCCAGTTCCTGCGGAACTCTCCCCAGGCCCTCCTGTCTTTCTCATGCCTAGTATGGTGTGTGTGTGTGTGAGAGATGTGGGCTCATCTGCTGGGTGACCCAGTTAGCGCTAGGTAAGCTGGCCTCTTGTTCATGGACTGACTTGAGAGTACCTTCTATACTTAGGTTCCAAAGCGTATGAGACAGGGCTCCTAGGGGCTCTCTTAAATCAGTGATAACTTCCTCTACCCTGTTAGAATCCCCCCACCCCCATGATTATCTATTTTGAGAAAAGCAGGGATAATTATTCCAACATCTGATTACTGTTTTCAGTGTAGAATCATGAGTTCATCACCCCAACTCGCTGCTGTACGTGTTGACAGGCCATCACCAACAACACAAATGCTCTCTTAGAAATAGTCATTTATTATTTTTGGTGGAGGTGCCTGTTTTGTTTTTACACTGAAAATGAAAAGCATCAGTTTAAACATCACTCAAGTTGTTTTAATGGAGAAACATACTTTTATGGGTAAAGTTTGATTGGTTGTCAGGTGTGTTGGTGGCTGTTAACGTAGAATTGGGTAGATACCTTCGTAGTGGCCATTTGGGCCTCATGCTTCCTGTGTAGGCAGCAGGCGTGGCTTTCCTAGCAAGTGCATGTGGACTCTGGTTAGTTTTCCTGTTCTGTTTGTTTTTGATTCAGCTGTTCTAGGGTAGCTACTACCTGAAAGGTGCAGTAGTAGTCTAGGGACACCATGGAGACGATTTGGTAGACAT
The DNA here is from genome assembly GCA_036184795.1 of Tokudaia tokunoshimensis. Classification (NCBI taxonomy): domain Eukaryota; kingdom Metazoa; phylum Chordata; class Mammalia; order Rodentia; family Muridae; genus Tokudaia; species Tokudaia tokunoshimensis. The sequence goes on from BTHU01000014.1 coordinate 121,325,012, forward strand.
TCAGAAGACAGCATGGGGCACTGGGAAGACATAGATCGTGGCTAGGATTCCATTGTTGTGTGGGCTTAGCCGTTGAGAAGTGGCTTTAGCATTGCCATCCAGATCTTGGTACAGAGGAAGGGGGAGGCAGTAGTGATCCCTGACCCAGAGAAGGTTGCAGTTGTAGGTCAACATGGAGCTTTGAGGTGAGACCTTTGAGGCAGGCAAGCAGCTCGGGCAGTATTGGCATGATGTGGGATTTGGGGATTTTGAAGAAAGCTGCAGTACCGAGCATGGAGTGTAGAACATTCTTGACTCGTTCTGAATGGAACGAGTGGGTGGGTGGGTTGAAGAAGAGAAGGATGTGGACAGTATCCTGTCTGCTTTCATTGGGACTGATGTGCGTGCAGACTAGTTTGGTGTCTTTGGGGATGGAGAGCAATGGGGAGATGTGACAAACACGGAGGGTTTCAGTGAATCAGACCTGAAGGTAGTGGACGTGTCCTGGAAGAGAGGTCTCTGGGGATGTCAGTTTCTAGCACATTGCCTGCTTGGCTGGCTGGTGATGCTATTCGTGGAGGCAGCAGGCACCTGACAAAGATGGCATGTGAGGAAGAAGTCCATGGGTTCTTCGAGCATGTGACTAGGATCACTGACCTGACTATGGGTTGGGTAACTGTTGTTGTGACCTTCTTTCTGTTGTCAGTGATATTTCAGACTTCTCAAGCATAATCTACCACTCACCCTCCATCCCACTGGGGATTGCTGGGAGGCTCAGGGTAATGGGACCATTTCAGCTGGTCCAGTATGTAGCATTTTTCTGTTTCTAGTCTAACATGTAGCACTCTGTAGGAGTTTGCTCATCAGAGGCTGAGCACGAACCCTGCCGTAGCCACGTTTACCCTTCTGCGCCTTCTCTTCTGGAAGCTCTTTTAGTTGCTTGTTCTGTATTCGAGCAAGGTCCTTGGGCTTCCAGGAGATAGCTTGTGGGTGCCATGTACTTTCAGGCCTGTGCTTCTCACTTGGAGAGAGTTAATTGTGTTTAGATAGTTGCTTCCTACGTGGGTGTTGTAGAAATGAATATATTATTCAAGTAATTGGGGAAAAAAATAACAGCCTTGGCCTGAATACTTACCTGGTGTTTAGTAGAGTATGAACAAACCAGTTTAATATGCAAATTATCTTAAAAGATACTTTGTTTCGTTGTAGAAAGTAGATTATATACCATGGTTGCTGGTAGCAGAGGTGTTGATGGACAAACCCAGAAAAGCTTTCGAATAGTGGATTTTAATAATATATGAGCTAAGAAATTATGACAATCCTGTGTATTAACATTAAGACAAACTTTGTGTTGCTACTTGGTTTTGGTTGGTTTTGTATATTATTTTTGTCTGCAAATGAAGAGGTCCTCCCTTGCAGTTATTATTTTTGAAGATCTCGTAGTATAAAATATAAAACCTCCATGCTCTGACCAACATTTCAGATGGCCCTTGCCAGCTCTTTGATGGGAGTGTATTTCTGGTACTATTTCTTCAACTTCTTAGTTTCAATTTTTTAATTCTTTTTAAAAATTTTGTTTCTATTTTATCTGCCTTGATGTTTTACCTGCATATGTGTCTGTGTGAGGGTGTTGGGTTCTGGAGTTACAGACAATTGTGAGCTGCCAGGTGTGTCTTGGAATTGAACCCAGGACCTCTGGAAGAGCAGTCAGTGCTCCTACCCTCTGAGCCGTCTCCCCAGACCTCCTCCTAGTTACAACCTTTTAAGAATTCCTTTAAGATGCTTTCCTTTGTTTGGTTTGTCAGTGGCGAGTTTCTGAGGTTGGAGAGGTCATTTCCGTAGGAGCTCTAGGGTAATGGAAAGGTGCTTGCAAGCTCCTGCAGTCTGGGCTTTAGTGGGTGCATGAAGTGACTGTGTACTGGGGTTGGCTTCAGCAGTGACTAAGGAGGCAGCAGAGGTCATATGGAAGGTTTGAATTTTACACCATACATTTATTGTATCGATACGGGGGTCAGGCTTAGAGCTCCTGCTACTGAGGACTGCAGATGGCATGCGCTTCCACCCAGCCTTTGTGTGGGGGACGGCAAGGAATCAGACCTGTGCCAGCACTGGTGTGCAGCCTCTCCTTGGGAATGTCATCTTAGGACAGTCTAGCAGTGGATCTGGGCTGTAGGTACCTTGCTAATTGATTTCCCCACCCCCAGGTCTGCAGCAGATTTGGGGACTACTGTAAATAGGGCATGGTAGAAATCTGTTTTGTTGATATTTAAGACAATTATAGGTGTACATACCATTTAAACACCTAAAAAGCCTTAAGTGTGTTTAACCTGAGCAGGTAAACAATGAGATGTCCCTTCCAGAATAATAAGCGTACATTTAGTTTACAACTCAGTGCTTGCTAGTGTTCTCTAGGTGAGTAATAGTTTTATTTTAGCACAGCTCTGCAGCAAGAATATGTCTCAATATCAGGTGCATTTTATAGTACGTGGACCTGGCAGTTACTTTATGTCTGGGTGGGGCTTGTGCGCTGTTAACCATTGATTTTTAGAGGGAACTTAAACGCCTCCATCGTGGTAGTTTATATATTCTATGTACTTGGCTTTGTTTGTGTTTGAACAGGTTAGGAAAATCATGCCAACCCTCTGAAAGTTTCAAAGTCTTGATTAAATTGTGTGTTGCATTGAAGAAGAGCAAAGAACAAGATATTCTAAAAAATAACAATAATCATAATAACAAGTGTGTGTGTGTGCGCGCACATATTTGTGCTACAGCGTGTGTGTAGAAGTCAGAGAACAAATCTGTGGGAGTCAGGCATTGAGCCCAGGACTTTACGTCGTAAACATACATAGGCTGTACCACTGAGTTGCAGCATAAGCCTGTGCTGAGCGCTTTAACGGGTCTTTTAATTACTTATCAAGAACAACTTCAGGTAGAATCACCTCCACCTTGCCGCTGAGGAGACTGAGGCTTGAGAATTTAAGGTCCCTGGAGCCATCCCATTTCAGTCTGTGACAGAGGAGCTTGAATCCTGATCGGCTAGATTCTAGAAGCTGCTTGCATAGCCTTTTAGCTAATGTGACACTCAGACCAGCTTTACTTGTGGGAAATAAGAAAAGGTGCTTTAGGGGCTGGAGAGATGGCTCAGCTGTTAAGGGCACAGGCTGCTCGTCTAGATGGATGACCTGTGTTCAGTTCCCAGTACCCACATCGCAGCTTACAACTGTTTGTAATTTCATTTCCAGGGGCATCTGACACCTTCACACAGGCATACAAACAGGCAAAACACCACTCAGTGCTCTAAAAATAAGTACATTATTGAAAAAAAGAAAAAGGAAAGGTCCTTTAAAAGTACAGTCGAGGGCTGGAGAGATGGCTCGGCGGTTAAGAGCACTGACTGCTCTTTCGACAGTCCTGAGTTCAAATCCCGGCCACCACACGGTGGCTCACAACCATCCGTAACGAGATCTTCTGGTGTGTCTGAAGACGGCTACAGTATACTTAGATATAATAATAAATAAATCTTCAGGCTGAAGTGAGCAGGGCTGGAGCAAGTGGGGTTGACCGGAGCAAGCAGAGGTCCTGAATTCAAATTCCCAGCAACCACATGATGGCTCACAACCAGCTACAGTGTACTCACATACATAAAATAAATAAAGAAATCTTTAAAAACAAAAGTACAAGTGACACGCTGCAACCACACACCTTCTCCTTTTGCTGAATCTTGCCAGCCTAGGTTGTTTCTTCTATCCATACTGCTTGTTTGCACTCACATTCATAGTCTGTGCCTTTCACCCTCGAGACTTTCTCTCCAGCCGAGATGAAAGTACTTGTGGAGGCCACACATGCGTACCCTGTGGTGACTGGAAACTTGAACTCTTATGCCAGAAAGACCAGGTATGAATCAAATTGGTGGAGATTCTGATACAACCACCCACCCATAGATACGGTGAGATAAGCAGACACTCACTCTACCAGAAAGCATGTGATAGGGCAATGTGGCCTATTGGATGAGCAGTTGTTATTTTTATCAGCTGACCTTTAGTTGTTGAACCCATCAAGGTGTATGTCTTATGTTTTAAAAAAAACATGTTACATTTATTTATTTTGCATGTGTATGCATGCGTGTGGCACATGCCACAGTGTGCCTGTGGAGCTCCAAGGATGACCTGCTCACGTTGGTTCTCTGTTTCCACCATGTGAGTCCTGAGGACTCAAACAAGTCATCAAGTCTGGCAGCAAATGCGGGTAGTTTCCGAGCAATCTTGCCAGTCCTTGATTTTGTTTTTAATTATAAAGGTTTCCCAGACTATCATCTTAAATGCTGAGCAGACAAGAATGAGTGGTCTGTAGGGGCGATGGGATCCACAGTTCTCACTTTTCCTCGGACTAGACATTTAAAGTTCATACTTGCATGCACTTCTTCCAGCAGAATGGCCAGACATTGGTTACCTGATCCTGCTGCTGTTGGTTCCTGCGGCAGTGGCTCCAAAGTCTCTGCTTCTCAAAGTGACAGTGTCAGAGAGTCCTTTACGCCCCCCCCCCACCCCCAGTGTCACCTGTGCTCTCTGCCTTGAGTTACGGATGACTTTCTAGACAACTATTTCTTCTTTCTCCTAAATCTGCTGTTCACAGAGTGGATGACATTATTCTTTATGGTGAGTGGCCTGGACAGGGTTAGTCAGTGAAGTGTAAAATGTCTGACTCTGTCAGAGACCCAAGTCCATAGGAACTCCAGGTCCTCTAGTCTCAGAACACATGACTTCTTCATTTCCAGACTTGTGATTATTGGGTAAGGAGGGGATTAAACATAGAGTAAGCTTGTGGCTGGAGTTAGGGACATGAACGGCAGCTAGGGAGGGCGGACTCTTCAGTTTCAGGAAAGGGAAGACTCGGTGAAGCTCCCATAGATTTGTCCTGCTTCTCAGACTGGGACAGGAAAAGTGAAAGTTCTGAGAAGACGACTAGTGATCCAAATAGCTGACATTTACTGAGCACGGACTTTGAGCGTTAGCATTCTACAAAGTTGTCTACACAAACACTTCTCACCGGATCCTGAAGTAGGATCAGGGAGAATGCTGAGGTAGGAATAATAATTGTCGTTTTATAGGGGGATGAACTGTAGCTTTAGAGATTGTTGAATATAATTTTCCAAGTTTAGAGTACTTAATGGGTGTAGTTGACAGGACAGGTACACTTGCCACCTGTGCCACTATTGTCTGTAGACGGAGCTTTGGATACTCCTGTTGGAACCACCCGGATCTCAGAAGGACATGAGGGACAGACAGATCTTGTGTACTTGTGCTTTTTAGAGTACTTCCTGCAGAGAGTCGGAGACTGCAGTCTATGAGGCCCCCTCTCCTCAGATGTCATATCTTATTAGACAGTTCAACCTGAAATACACGGGCTCATCACAAAACTCCCTGTGTGCCAGTCCTGTCCTCACTGCTCAGTCCAGGCCAGGACACAGTGTTGAATTATTTAGCTTATTGCAGAACTGATTTTCTTGAAGTTTCTCTCCAGTGTTTATCCAAGGTACAATTTGCTGGGCATCTTTTTCTCACTGCCCACGGCAGCGTTGACTTGGATGTTACATGGCTTGCAGTCACAGCATGCCATCATTCTGGTTCCTTGTATGAACACTGGCTTGTGTGAGTGTGAAGTGTCTGAAATACTTGCAGACTGCTTCTGCTAGCACCCAAGACAACAGACCACCTCCACAATCTTACACAAAGACAGTCACTCACTACATGATAACATTTGGTCTTACAAGGATGGCAGATAGTGATCCCAAAGCATCAGATCACCCAGTGACATCAGTCATTTTTTTGTAAGTACACCTTAGGCTGCTCACAAAGTGCCATCTGCTAAAGAAGCAGCTTTCCAAATTTATCCCAATCGTTAAGTGACTCCTAGCCCTTGCGTAGACGCATACCGAGTGGAGATGTGTCAATCCATAGATCCGTATGTCAAGGCGTGTTTTTCCTTGCCAGCATATTTTTAAAGGGAACGATAAAATCTTAAGTGGTGATATTACTTTCCCAAATGGAAATAATGTGTTACAGGGCTGGTGAGATGAGAAAGTAAAGCCAGTTGCTACCCAACCTAATGACCTCAATTCCGTTCCTGAGAACCACATGGTGGGAAGAGAAAGTAGCCTCCTGCAAGTTGTCCTCGGATCCCCACATCTATGCCGTGGCATGCAAACAAAAAGTTTAAAATAAAAACAAAACCTCTCACGGTGTATTTCTGGCTATTTTGTGTTTAAAGCACTGCCCTTCAGGATTGCGTACACTGGCGTAAGCTTGAATACATTGGGTTTCTGGTTAAAACATATTTTTGGTACCTGTAAAATTTTAGTCTTGGCCTAGAGAGAGAGTTAAAAGTAATGACTGCTCTTCTAGAGGATCCAGGTTCAATTCCCAGCACTCATATGCCAGCTTACAATTGTCAGGGTCCAACACTCTCAGACGTATATGCAGGGTAAAACACCAATGTGTATAGAATAAAAATAAATAATTTATTACAAAAACAATCTTTGTAAAGAGTTGATTTTCAGAATTCCATTTATCCAAATTACTATTTGTCCTTACCACTTACCCACTCATTTTTAAAAATTAATTTCTTTATTTTAGGTATATGAGTGCTTTATCTGCATATGTACCTGCATGCCAGAAGAGGACATCGGATCCCATTACAGATGGTTGTGAGTCACCATGTGGTTGCTGGGAATTGAACTCAGGACCTCTGGAAGAGCAGCCAGTGCTCTTAGTCCTTAACTGCTGAGCCATCTCTCCAGCCCCACTTTTCCACTTATTAAAAAACAAAACAACAACCCTCCCCCCCAAATTTACATTAGGACAGCAGTAAATATCTCTAGCTGCTCTTGCAAAGGACCAACGTTCAATTTGCAGCACATGGGCGCCCACAGCTGTCCTTAATTCCAGTTCCAAGGGACCCAGTGCCACCTTCTGCCTTTGTGGGTACCAAACATGCAGGCTGTGTACACACATGCAGGCAAACATGCAAATACAAAAAATGAAAATAAATCTCTAAGAAATAAAAATAAGATTTTGAGGGTAGACTGGGATGTTAAGAGTCATTGTTAGCCTGGCAGTGGTCGCGCACACCTTTAATTCCAGCACTTGGGAGGCAGAGGCAGGCGGATTTCTGAGTTCGAGGCCAGCCTGGTCTATAGAGTGAGTTCCAGGACAGCCAGAGCTATACAGAGAAACCTGTCTTGAAAAACCAAAAAAAAAAAAAAAAAGTCATTGTTAGCTGTGAGTGGTGAGTGCCTGGCAGAAAAAGGAGAGTGTACTGTCAAATGCAGTAAAAAGGACAGAACTGGATGTAACCGGTCATTTCTTGACTTCTGAGCACACCCAGGGACTTAGCTGTAGTTCTGATGATAGTCCGATGCCCTGTTTCCTTCATCTGGGAAGTCTATACCCTAGCTTTTTGGTGACCATGGTCTTTGATGGTGTAGGAGGGACGGCTAGTCTGTGGGGGAGTTGCAGAAATTTAGGCTTGTTTACACCTTAGAGAGTGGTTGACATTGACTTTCTCCATAGCCTAGTGTCTGAGAACTCGCAGAGGAGCTGGGGTCACATCATTGGGGTTACCCTTTCTGGATCACAGCATAGTACTCAGACCAGTCATTCCTTTACTAGGCAGATCTGTAGAGTGAGTGTCTTCCGGGCCCACTGTTGAATCTGGATGTGGGTTTGACTTGTTTCAAGAGGGGAGGAGGTCCTGAGAAAATGCTTCAAGGCATTTAAAGCAAGAGTTGACATTTTTGTAAAAATTGCCTGTATATTTCTCACAGAAAACGCAGATGCTTCATCTGCAAGTCATCTCTATTGAATTAAAATTTCCATGTGTTTTCTAGAGTCTGAATGTTTACTGGGTTGTTTCTGATATGCTCCTGACTGCTGTTAGCCAGGGTCTTGCTGAGGATCCTGATGGCTGGGAGTCCGGCATCTTCTCCCGTCCTGCCTCTGTTCTCATTCCTTTCTTCCCTGTTCCTTCCTGTATACTGGGGTTTGCCCTGGGCCTTTCCTGGGTCCGGTTCAGGTTCATAGTGTTAGCCCTTATTGCGGTCTGTAACCCCTAAAGCATGGCTAGAATATCATTTGTTTTTTTCCAGTTAGTATACTATGGAAACCAAAAGGATTCAGAAAAATACAACACATAAATTGTTACAATGTATTTGGAATGTTACGAATGAGGGAACGTTACTTTCTTACATCTATGTGGGTAATTTGTAGTCATTCTTTGGCAAACCAGTTAACATAAAAGGGGAAAGTGAGCCCCAGGGTAAAGACCCATTAAAACAATGGCCCTACAGGATAAGTAACTGTTACTTATTGATACTTTTATTCTCATTTCTCCCATGGCCTAATTAAGAGCTTGTTTCAGGAGGAGTTTTGATATGTATGGTAGGTGTATGCAAAGAGAAATTGAGAAGGGGCATCATCTATTGGGAGCAGTGCATTCATTGTAAGCCAGTATGATTTCCAAAGGCGTACAATGTGTTTAAAGCAAGAGCTTGTTCAAAGTAGTTGAGTGAGGGAGTGGGTTAGTGCAGGGCTTCTTAGTGTAGTGCTAGTGGGGCAAGACGCCAGTGGTCAAGTAGAAGAGGTTTCCTTCCAGTCTTAGGTTTGCTGACCCATTCTTTTTTTTTTTTTTTTTTTTAATTTCTTCCTTTTCCGAGACAGGGTTTCTCTGTGTAGCCCTGGCTGTCCTGGAACTCATTTTGTAGACCAGGCTGGCCTTGAACTCAGAAATCCCCTTGCCTCTGCCTCCCAGGTGCTGGGATCAAAGGTGTGCACCACCACTGCCCGGCAACTCATTCTTGATACTTGTTCTGGAGCTTGGGGAGCTGATGGGGTCCTGAGCCTTCCTTCATGCAGCCTCTGTTGCCTTTCCTTTTCTTCCTGTACTAGGTGTTTGCCATTGGCCTTCTGTTGATCTGCCTCAGGATCACAGCTTCAGCTCGTCTTTCCCACATGTGACTCCCAAAACTATTATTTCCAGTGCCGAGGTCAGACTCTGTCTTTCGTGTTCCAGACTGTCTACAAAGCATCATGCCTCCTCTTCCTTCTTGCAGAACTATAACAAAAGTTCACTCTTGGCTAGTCTGGATCTTAGGTCCTGCACACACCCTGGTTGCCAAGCACAGACAGCTGCTTAGCTGGGATGGACCACGTCTTCAGCACTCCCTGTTTAGTGTGTTAGTGTCTTTGTGCTCCCATGTGCTTTTGAGAGCAGAGTTGCCTATCACTATTCTTTGCCCAGGAAGATGGCCTGTTTAGGGGAACCTCTCTGACTTCTTGCCTGCTCCTGTGGAGGGCATCTCCCTGACTTACACCTGTGTCCTTGAGACCTTGCTCTCTTGGCTGAGGTGTTTTGGAGACGAGCGCTCTCTGTTTCTGCAACCACAGTGAGTGGGCTGGCTTCAGCTCTATGCCTCCAGGAAAGGCTTATGGGGCATCTTCCATGGCTAAGGCTCCAAGTGCTGCTGGGCCAGGGAGTTTCACGCAGAGGTTCCTTATCGTAGAGATTGGGCGGTGGCCCCTGTGTGGCCCTCTCCCAGCTGGTTCAGAATGTGGGTAGGGAAGAAGAGATAAGTTATTGTGGCCCCATTGCCACATTCCTGGTAACTGAGTAGAATATTGCTAACATTTGCTTTTTACGGGACACTCTGGGTTAATCTAGTGATCTGTGGGTCATCAGTCCCCACACTATCATATTTTAACATGGCATTAACAGAAAAACCTAAAGCCACTTATGGAAGACCCTGGAAGGAGCCAGTTGCTGAAGTTAGCTGATTCTAGGAACTGCGCTGTGTAGGGAGAGATGCTAGGGCTCTGGTCCCTTAACTAGTGCCCATAGTGCCCTTGTCAATGGGATTTTAGGAGTGGGCTTCAGAAATCCAGGCCTATCCAAATTTGCCCAAGTGTGAATTTCTGCATAGAGGTCCGTGACCCTGTCAGTTTTAAGAAGGATGAATCTAGAGACATGGCCATTAAAACCAGGAGAGAACTCTTACGTTTTCAGATTTGTATCTTTGAAGTGCCACTGATGGTTTCTTTTTTGGACTTTCGGCATCTGGAAGAGTGGCTATGCTTGATAGAAACTAGTTTCATGAGCTTCCAGTTATGTGTAGAGTTGTAGGCTGCTCTTGCTGACCTTTTGTTCTGAATTTACTGTTGTTGCAGGCATGCCAGTGTAAAATTATGATTCTGCTGATTTTTAGGAGATACTGAAAATGGTTCCCCTTGCTTGGAAGTACAGGTTAATGTGACCATATGGGTGATAGGGGGCACTGTGTGTGAGAAAGTGCCAGGGCGGAATGTCGTCGAGGTGTGGTCAGCATGCTAGCAGTGAAATAATATGAACAGAGTGGTCTACCATTGGCCAAAGGCCCTGGCAGGAACCCAGTAACCCACCCAGGACGGCCTGCAGGGGCCAGGGCAGGGCTTTGTGTAAGGCACAGTTTCATCAGGGTGACTTTTTTGGAACTGTGGCCCTTTGGAGAGAGACACAGCACTGGTCCACACTTCTGCCCACTTCTCACAGCCTTCAGTCTCGGAGCCTGCCTCAGGAGGCAGGGAGCACTGGCCGGGAGAAGGGCAGCAGGTTGGAGAGGTAGGGAGAGAGTTGGGTTGTGGTGCAATTGGAAGTTCAGCCTGGGTGAGATCCTCACTGAGGTTACACGATGGAAATGGAGATGAAAGGTTAGTTTGGCAATGTGTGATGGATTGCATTTAAAGAGAGACTAGAGGCAAAAAGTCAGAGGCTGTTGAAATAGTTCAGCCAGGAGGTGGTGGGACTTTGGTAAGGGCAGGGAAAACGAAGTGGGGGTGAAGATAGTCTGTGGTGAGTGTTTGATGAGGGTAATCTGTGACTCTCAGGGACCTGGGTTGGGGTGGGGGATGGTACCTGAGTGTACTCTGAGGGGTCAGCCCCCACCTCAAACTGGAAGGGAACAAGGGAAAGGGTAGAAGGGGAGAACTTAATCCATCACTAGGTTACAAAAACTTGCAAATTGTGGAAGTAATTTATGCTAGGATCCTTGGAACACATCTTTAAGTATAGCATTAGGAGGCTCAGCAGGGGCCGAGTTAAGTTAGAGCCTGGCTTGGGCTACATAGCAAGACCCATTTATTCTCAAAACATAACCCCACCCCCAGAATACTGAAAATAACCCTTCTCTTACCAAACTGTGAACATTTAAATTATTATTTTTTTCCATAGTGTAATGAGACCTAATTACCTTGCTACTGCCAGAAGCTTAAAACATACAAACCTTTGGAAAGGCTGTGTGTATCTAGGATGTTTATATGTGGTCACAGTAGTGTGTCAGCCATCGGTTCCGAGAAGCAGTCTGGAGGCCTGTCAGCTGTTACAAGAGAGCAGCCACACTGAGAAGTTGGGGATGGTTTCATTTATGCTGTGTTATGTTAGAATATCATGTAAACAATGCAGATCACACTTGAGGACAACACAAGGCTTCAAAGAGTAGAGCACAAAACAGTATGTTAACGTGGTTAAATCATAGTCATAGGAAAAACCGAAGAAATTTAAAAGATAGTTTTAAAAATATGGAGAGTTATAAAGACTGTGTAGTTTCCCTTAGTTAAAAACTGTGATACTGGAGTTGACCAGCTCTGGATTGAATCCATACTGAGCTGTCTACTAGCTGTGGCTTTGGACAAATAACTACTTCTGCTTATCAGTGGCAAGTTGCATAATTTACTTAGGACTCAGTTTCTTCACCTGTGCCTGGCGGGGGTGTCAGTACTTCAGTCAAATGGGGATTAATACAGTAGTGCCTCTGAATACTCTACTCTGCTTTTTGCACTGTTAGCACTTAATAAATTAATTGAATTGCAATAGTTTTTATTTCACTATTTTCTTTTGTATTCATGATGTTATACTGAGAGGATTGTAAAATCAGAGAAGCCAAATGACACTCTATATTGCAAGTTCATAGTTTTTCATCACTTTTGTGGTATATACAAGGAATCATTTGTGTTTTAAGAATAAAATTGACTAGTTATAGCACCGAAAAAGAATCCAACTTTGCCTTAAGGTTTTTTGTTTGTTTGTTTGTTTTTTTTCTTCACCCCTTAGATTGCTTGGCAGTATTTGAAGTATTTTCCTTACCCAAATAAATTTCTTTGTGTTGCCAGCTGAATTTAAAAGACCTCACTCCCTTGTGTTCAAACAAAACAAAACAAAAACCCAAAAGCAAACATATCTTTTAAAGTTTTTATAGATGAGATATGAATTTGTATTATTAACTGTGTTTAGCGCTCAGGTTTCAGACCTATTTACTGCTAACTCCTATATGTATTTGCCTAACTTTAACATATCATAAATACAAAACCCTGTGTAAGTATGGTTTTGATACGTAGGAGGTGGAGAAATCGCTAGAGACGGAAGTATGTTTGAGTTGAAAGGGTTGCTGATTCCGGCTTTTGGAACTCTCTTACCTGGGATTGAGTCTTCTGTACTGGAGCAAAGTGCAGCTCCAGTATAGCCTGGAGATGCTTTCAAGGCAGTGCGCATGCGCATGCATACACACACAAAGACACTCACGCTCAGATATAAACGCACGCATACAGGCATGCACATGCACGAGCGCGCATGAAAACACATGCATGTGTGCGCGCACGTGCACGGGCACGGACACGCGCATGAATGTACGTACGTACATGTGCGCGCGCATTACGCATGCACTAGGCATGTACGGAAGTCCTTTCCTACCGGAGGGCTACAGATTTTCTCTTAAAAGTAGCTTTATAGAGATTCTGTCTCCCTCACTTCACTCTTTTTGCTCTCTGTTATCTTCCGAGACCCACAGGAGTGTGAGAAGAGACAAGCAGAGACAAGGTTGATGTTTACTCTGAGTTAATCACCAGTAAGGGGCCAGTGGTTACACAAAGCCCAAGCCACAGGATCCGGACATAAACAGTTGTTTTGTTCCTATTTTTCACTAAACTTAAGAAGGCGTCTGCTATGTTAAAATATTTAAAAAAAAAACAAAACTTTTTTTTTAAAAAAGACTTAGTTTGCAATCACATTGTTTTACCTTTTTTTTTCACAGACTAAAAGGAAACATACCTGAAGGTATCCGAATGTGAAACTAAAACCAAAAGGTCTGTCACTTTAGTCATACCTGGTATGGCTTCTTACCGTGCAGCCCCATCAGACAGCACACAGCACAGAACAGCATAGGTGGTCTTGCTTCCGCATCATTCTGCATGGCTGCTAGATCCAGCTCAGGCAGATAGGGACCAGATTTTTATAGTGTCACTCTGCCAGAGGCTGTCAATACATTGAGTACCATAAAACAGTATCACCAAGACTGTTTGGCAAGAGTGATGTCAAATTCTATTAAAACTAACACAGTAAAGCAAGAAATGTACTACTGCTAGCCACTGAGAATGAGGTATCTGAGTATATAGATGTATACTTTAGCATTAGACAGTACCTATACTGTACATAAGGTAGGGAAACAGCTCTTGTCTCACTTTAAGATCAGTTACTAAGAAATACAAAGCAAGAAGGGACTCCTTAGCTTTTGCATCTTGGATAATCTGAGAGTACCGCACGTTAGCCAATAGGTTAAGAATATAAGGTCAAGAGATGGCTGCATGAAGACCTGGGTTTGACTCCTTGCCACCCATGTGAAAAGCCAAACATGGCTGTTCATGCCTGTACTGTAGCTTTGCAAGGCGGGACAGATGGCTAGAGTCCGTGAAAAGCAAGAAAGGAGAGAGACATAGAGGAAGACACTGTCTTGTGGCTTCTGTATGTGTGCACATGGGCATGTGTACCGGCATGCTGACATGGAACATGCCTCCTCCACAAGAGCATAAAAGAGTATAGGGTAGATCGTTTATCTTTCAGACGCGAATGTGTTAGATATTCTTAGACATTCTTCCTCTGCCAGCCATAAGAGAATGAGTTCATGTAAAATGATAGTCATTTCAAGATTTTTAAAATGTCTAATTAGAGGTTGTAAGAGGAAGCAGGCCGTAAGTGCTGGAGCTGAAGGCTGCCTGGGCTCAAGGCCTGGGGTCGGTTTCTTTCTGCCTGGGGAATTGGGCCAGTGGGTTTTAGAGCTGCACTTTGCTTGCATATAAACACGGTGGTGAGTGGCACCTTCCGCTTGTCCGGCATACCCTAAGTGTTCATTGAATTGAGCTAGGACCAGTGATTGGTTGTCAGTGACCAGTGCATACTCAGCGGAGGTGGAGGAGTGCTGAGCCTCAGTTGTCCTTCAGAAGGCTGGAGCTCGTGGTAAAGATGGCTGTCCTACTTTTCAGGCATTGCAATGAGCAGTGCACACGAGGGCAACATCAGTGTTCTTGAAGAGAACTATGAGACCAACCTCATGCTAACCACCCGCAGGACGCCTTGCTACGTACATCTTTGTCAGAGTCTTTCATTTCCCCTTTTGCCTGGTGAAATATGGAGTGTGCTCAACTAACCAGAAAGGCTGTATGTAATGTAAGAGAACCTCCCTCAGATCTGGTTCATACACAATTAGCTCAAGAACCACATATTTAATGCCGCCCAAAAGTATGTGACCACTCAGAGGAACTCAGAATTTTGAAGTAACTTCCAGATTGTACACGCTGATACCTTTTGTTGAGGACTGGGAGACATAGTCTCACTATGTAGCTCTTGCTGGCCCAGAACTCATCATGTAAACTCACAGAGGTCTCCTGCCTCTGCCTCTGGAGTGTTTTGATTAAAGGGTGTGTGGTAACATACTGGGCCTTACACTGTGATACCTTAACCATTGTTTCTGGTTCTGGAGAGCTGGGCCTGTTCTATGGCACTCACTCCAATTTTGTCTTTGTTTGTTTTGTTGTTGTTATTGTTTTGAGACAGGGTTTCTCTGTGAAACTCTGCCTTTCCTGAGACTGACTTTGTAGACCAAGCTAGATTCAAGCTCTGAGATCTGGCTCTGCCTCTGGAATGCTGGGATTAAAGGCGTGCGCCACCACCCTGGTGACTCTCATTCTTTTTGCCTGGGATTGACCTCAGCTGTAACAAGCCCTGTATCTGTTTGCTGAGGGATATGTGCTTCTCCTCCTTCCTGGGGCCTCTCTACTGCTGTGTGGGGGAGGAGAAGACAGGAAATTCGAGTAAGAAACAAGGCAAAAACCTTAAGGACCTAGTTCATCACCTGTCCCAAGCTCTGGTCATTCCTCTTGAGATACTCTTTTAGTATGAAATGGGATAGTGAATTAGGCTTTAAAAAACAAATCTGTTGGTGTGCCCAGGGCTCAGTAGAACCTTACGGGCTGCTTCTTGCCTTTGCACTGCCTGGGTCTGCTGGGCTCTTCACTGGTCCTTTCCCCGGGCCACGGTGTGGTTGGCTGGCTGACATGTATTACCCAACAGGCCTTGGAGTTCAGTAGTGGATGCTTTCTGAGGCAGCATACCGCATGTTCAGGACTATGTGCTCTGCATGAGGACCTGGTTCTTAGCATCCTTACCTGTGTGACCTTGGAAAAGCCGCTTCATCTCTGAAAGGGCAGTGGTGCCTGTGCATGTGTTCTAAAGGAGCAGTGAGAGAAAGGCCAGGGTAGTGGTGGTGCTGCTCTGGCCACTTGTCATTGTCTTGTAGCACAGGACTGTTCAGAGAGGTGGCTGGCCCTCACAGATTTACAGCAGTCTGTTTGAATTGAATCTTGGTGCTCGATGAGAGTAAGTTTTGTGCATACTATGTTTAGGCTAAAAATATTCTAATGGAAGGTGAACACAATATATTATTTTCCAACATGAAATTGGGGTAATTCAGACTGTCATCTACAATAGCAACAATTCAAATAAATCAGCAGACTGCAGGTAAAATGAGGCCGGGATGAGGGGGAATGGGGATGAATGAATATGAATATATGAATGAATGAATATATGAATGGATGAATATATGAATGAGGGAATAAAAATTTGAATGAATGAGAACGGGTATGTCTTTATAGGTCACAGCCCTGGGCTACTCACTAGCTGTGAGAACGTGTGTGCAAAATGCCCATGGGCCAGTTTGTTAGGGACGCAAGAAGTGGGAACTCTGTTGGAATAGATTTTTGACTCTGACTGAGCCCCAGACTTTTGCAGCAGTGGTTTGCACCCATACAAAGCCCTTCAGTCTTTGTATCTTTCGTTTTATTTCCCAGTATAAGTGTTACTGTTAAGTCTGTATTTGGAGTTCTTGTTGGGAATGAGAAGGATTTTCCTAGCGGTTGTAGCTTCTCTGTATAGCTGGATGTGAACGTGGAAGATATTTCCAACCTCTCCCCCTTGCTTTAGCACTAATGTTTTGGGCTCAAACATGTTGTGAGCTCAAAAGTGGGAAAACACCAAAGTTTAAAAAACCCTCCCGTTTCACTTTTCTGTTTAGTTCAAGCATCCTTTCTAATTTTGACCTAAGTGGGTACAACAACTGAATTCAGGTTGTGTATGTATCCTTCATCCGTTTCAACTTCTGAGAAGACTGGACTCCATTGAACCCCTTGAGCTGAGACCCTCTAGCTTGAGTTCTGGGAAGTTAGAGACTGGTTTTGGTGATACACTAAAGCCCACAGTTTTAGACCAGTCTCTCACTGCCAGAGCTTCTCAGTAGCTGGGGAATGGGGCACAGAAGTGACAGAGGATTGACTTCTATTGCAGGAACCGCAGTCCTAGTGAGTTTTGCCAGTTATCTGTTGTGTCACCAATGGACCTTAAGCTCAGCACTTTAAACAGCAACCATCCAGTTTGCTTGCAGTTTTGTGAGTTGTCAATCTGGACTGATCTCAGCTGGACTCCACCAGCATCTGTGGTCAGCTGGCAGTGGGTGACCTCACTAAGTCGGTGAGCTGTGTGTGTGTGTGTGTGTGTGTACACATGCTTGTGTGTGTGTGTGTACTTGTGTCACTTGGCTGTGTGCTGTGGGTTGTGTGTCTCTTCTGTTCCAGTAGACTGGTCCAGGCTGTCTCACATGGTGGTATTGGGGAGGGCGGTCTCTGTCCTTGCACTGTGGTTGGAGCATAGCACATGGACATAGGAGGGATGAATCTGGGAGGTTGCGGATGTGCTAGACCGCCCTGGCACCATCTTTGGCTGTGTGTGGCCCTTTCTTACTCTCAGTTCTCACAGTGGTAATGCACACAGAGTTTACTTAACTGCTTTTCAGTCTTCAGCTCTGGACCGACGCTTCTCTGTCACCACCACCGTTTCCATCTTTTTGGCCTTGTAAAGCTGATAGTCACTACACAATATGCCCTGCTTCCCCATGCCCACGCATAAAATGCCTTTGGCCAGCGATGGGGAGGAGTAGCCCTGGGAGAATGTGGTGAAGTTCGCTGGGTTCTCTTCCTCTCGTGGGTTTAGGGAGGGTTATGGGTAGGAAATAAAAGAGAAAACCAAGGAAAGGAAGCTATTTGGGTTTTCTCTGGTCTTCCTCATTGTGAATTTGGAAACCCTTTCAGTGTACGTTCTTGAAATCCTATGTCTACAGTTCCAACTGTGAATGATCATCAGCACGCTGCTCCCCTCTGAGGTGAATGGACAGTGTTTCAGGAGCCAGACCACTCATTTCCTTTAACCCTGCCTGAGAGTAACTGGGACAGGATTGCTCCAAGCTCCCAGAAGGACTGTCCCAGCTGCCTCTGATCCTCTCCACCCCCACGACTTTTCTTCTTCACCTTCCTAGGCTGTCAGGCCTGGGCTACTCTTCTGCTAATCTGGGCAGCAGCTTGTGACCCCCAGCCCTCTGCTGTCTGTATCACCCTGTCACATCACAGCTGTCTCTCACGACCCTGTGCTCATGCGCTTTCTTTCTCTGGATCCTCTCGTCCTTAACTTTTTGCAGCAGACTTTTCCCTCCTTAAACCCATTCATAGAAAATTCTCCCTTCGAAAAATCTCCTCAGCGCCACTCTGCTTGATCATGTGTTGTCTCAACCTTTCCATCTTAACTTAAAGGCAGTGGTGTTTTATGTTTATTAATGGACCTGAAGATTGCTTATCCTAAAGATAGTCCTAGTATCTCTGGGCTTGGCACCGTTCTGAGTGTTGGGGGTACAGAGATGAATAAGACAATTCCAGAGGCTCAAAGTGTATGGACCAATGAGTGAAACTAGAGCCCAGTGATTGGTTTTTTAACGTTTATTTTTACTTATGGGTATGCATTGCGTCTCCCTGTGTGTGTGCATGGTGTGTGTATGTAAGCCATGGAGGTCTGCAGGGGCCAGTGGATTCCCCCTAGACCTGGAGTTATAGATGGTTGAGAGCCATCTAATGTGAGAGCTGGAACTGAACTCAGGTCTGATGGAAGGACAATGCTCTGTAACCACTGAGCCATCTCTTTAGCCCCAGATGTTCTTTAAAAACATTGGATTTTTACAATTATTGTGATGAGAGAGAGAGAGAGAGAGAGAGAGAGAGAGAGAGGGAGAGGGAGAGGGAGAGGGGGAGAGAGAGAGAGTGTATGTGTGGGAGAGAGAGAGGGGGGAGAGGGAGAGAGGGAGAGAGAGAGAGAGAGAGGGAGAGGGGGGAGAGAGAGAGTGTATGTGTGGGAGAGAGAGAGGGGGGAGAGGGAGAGAGAGAGAGAGAGAGAGGGAGAGGGGGGAGAGAGAGAGTGTATGTGTGGGAGAGAGAGAGGGGGGGAGAGGGAGAGAGGGAAGAGAGAGAGAGAGACAGACAGACAGACAGACAGACAGACAGACAGAGACAGAGAAGGTCAGAGTATAACCCATGGGAATCCGAGCTCTCCTTCCACCACAAGGGCTCTGCAGAATTGAACTCAGGCTGCCAGTCAAGTGCCTTTACCCCCTGAGCCATCTCACCAGCCCTCTGGTAACTGCTTTATTGTGGTGACGTGGATAGTGGAGGCCTATTTGATTGGGACTTGCAGAAGGGCCACCCAGAGGACCACTGGGAGGGACCTGATACTGAGACTTCTTCCCACGGCTGCTGTTGCTGCACTGGGGCCCTTGATCTGAACCCCAAACGGGGAGCAGATATTTTGGTTGAACCATGTGCACAGGTTGTAGGCCTGAAGAAGATAGTTCTTGAGATGGCTCGAGGTTGAGAGCACCGGCTGTAACTCTTAGTTCCAGGGAGTCTGCCACCATCTTCTGGCCTCCACAGGCTGAGGCAAGAGTGTGGCCGCCATGCGGTCGGTCATAGGAGGCAGCGAATGACTGGATCACAGGCTAGTGGGCCTGGGAATTGGCTAGCAGGAATTCACCTTCTTAGCCACTGAAGAAGCTCCTTTCTCCCTGGATAGGGTAAGAAAGGGAACTGATTGAAAGGGATACCTTACCTCTGTGATCAGGGTATCAGGTAATTGGGAATGAAGAGGCATTCCTCTAGAAGAATGCACTCTTGCTAGTGATAGCTGAGAGTTATGTGGTCTAACTGAAAAATTGGACCTGTTGAAAAATTAGACTTACTAATTGACACTGAGTGTGATATCCAGTTGGTGTTAAACCTGGGCCTGTGCATGTTGGGCAAGTGATCAACCACTGATCCCATTCCCAGTCCTGGAAGTATGAATTGCATCTAAAAGATATCTCACTGAATCTGGCATGTTTGAAAATAATAATAAATATATTAAATGTATATATATCATATAAAATTATTCCTGACTGCCTTTTGAATGTTACTGATTTTATTTATAATAAAAATTACTAAATTAAACTCAAGAGTAATAATGGCGGGAAGTCTGTGTTAGGTTCCTGGACTTTAGAGAACCGTATACCACCCACCTTAATGAGATTTGAAATCAAGTGGAAAGATCCTGCAACCCATGTGGCAGAAGAAGCGGGGAACTGAGCTGCATGGAGGAACAGCTCCTCACGCCTGTGTGCACGACAACATCCTACAGTAAAATGAACCACATTTGTACTGGTGTAGTTCTTGCCACATACTTGTGGCTTTGCAAACTGTATGGGAAAGGAACAGAAGCCCCCAAGGCTGTGCTCAGAGGTGGACTGAGTGTAAGCCTTTTTGCACCATTCAGAACGTCCTAAAAACACCCATGAGATGAAACCTTTTTTTGTTTTTAAAGTGGGCCCCTGCTGTGCAGCTGTGGTAGCTAGGAGAGTCGGATGGAGGCCCGCCCTGCCCCGCCCTGCCTCGCCCCGCCCCGCCCCGCCCCGCCATTATACTCTGTTGATTTTGCTTATTTGACCTGGGAGGTGATACAATAAGTTTTCTGCTTGTTTTTTATTATGTCCATGCAAAATATTTTTTTAAAATGGCTAAAGTTTGCATTTGGGGTGAATAGATTGAAATATGACTGATTGTTTACATTGGCAACATCCAGGAAGTAGGAATAATTTGAATGGCACATTTTAATGATATTTAATATTTTTACATACGTAGTTCATTACTCCAGGGAATATTTTTGTACTTGACCAGAATTTTGCATATGGCTGATAAAAATTATTTTTTGAGGTACAGTACATTTTTGGTTTCACAGGCAGGTATAGTAACTGTGGGTGTGCAGTGAGAGCGTGGTGGCTTATGCCTGAAGCCCCCTGGGGTAGGAGGTGGGAGGATCTCAGGTGGGGTGTGAGCTGCAGAGTGAAGCTATCTCCAAATCAAAGACAGAAAAGAAAGCACTAGTTGTTGCCAAATCTATCCCTTTCCCCTTCCCTGTTTCCTCTGCCTTCCCCCTCCCCTCCCTTCCCCTCCCTTTTCCCTTCCCCTCTCCTCCTCTCCCCACCCATTCCATCTCTCAATTTCTTAATTTTTTTTCTTTAGAAAATAGAAACATGATTAGGCTAATTATACAATGAAACATGCCTGTAACCCTGTTAACTAAGCATCACTGGTATATACTTCCAGTATAGATTTGACATAAAAAGAAATGGCTGCATAATACTCCAATATCACTGGGCGGTGGTGGCGCACGCCTTTAATCCCAGAGGCAGGAGGATTTCTGAGTTTGAGGCCAGCCTGGTCTACAAAGTGAGTTCTAGGACAGCCAGGGCTACACAGAGAAACCCTGTCTTGAAAAACCAAAAAAAAAAAAAACCAAAAAAAACCCAAAAAAGCCTCCAGTATCATGACCTGCTATAGTTTACTGTTTGCGTTAAGAATTTATTTTTTATTTTGTGAGAATTTCATATGTGTATGTGTATACATATATATATATACATATATGTATGCACACACAAACACATATCTCAAAACATATATAATGTGTTTTGGCCAACCCCTCTCTCATTTCCAAATATGCCCATGAAACCCTTCCCCCTTCATTTTGTTTTTAAACCCACTGAATTCACTTAGTGCCGCCAGTGCATGCCAGGGTGTAGGATGATCTTGCCCTGAGCATGGCGGCCTCTCTCTCCCAGCAGCTATGGTCGTCCCAGCAGCTGGGGCTAGGGCTTTGGGGTCTCCTCCTACCATGCTGTGATTTTGTCTGGCCTGATCTTGTGCACTGCCATAACTGGAGTGAGTTAGCATCTGCATCTGCCCTGCTGGGTCTTGAGGACTGCTCTGTTGTGGCCGTCCATCACTTCTGGCTCTTACAGTCTTCCTGTCCCCTGTTCTGTATGATTCCTGAGCTTTGGGAGAAGGGAGTATGATGTAAATATCCCATTTGTGGCTGGACCCTGTGCTGTCTCTTACTCTCTGCATGTTGACAGTAGTGTGTCTCTGTTAATGCCCATCTACTGCAAAAAAGGGGATGCTTCTCTGATAAATACCCAGACATGCATTAATCTATGAGTACTAGGATAAATCAGTAGCGGTCAGCTTAATAATATATCCAGTTACCACAGTGGTTTTCAACCTTCCTAAGGCGCAACCCCTTAATAGAGTTAGTTCCTTATGTTGTGGTGACCCCAACCATAAAACTGTTTCTGTTGCGACTTCGTAACTGAAAATTTGCTAGTGTTATGAATTATAATGTAAATATCTGATTTGCAAATGGTCTTAGGTGACCCCCAAAAGGGTTATACAACCCAGAAGTTGAGAACTGCTGATTTAGCAGAATAACAATAGTAGGTTGTTCCCTGGGCCTGCTATCTCTCTGTTCTTAGCCCTGATAATGGTAGCAGGCATGGCTGTTACATTGTGCAGCAGGCTTTAAATATAAGCAGAAAGTGGGTGGTTACTCCGATAACATTTGCGCCTCTATTGTACCAGTGTCCAGTGGTCGTGACATTGCACAGAGTTGACAGCCGAGTGAGACTGATGACTACCCCCTCCCACCCCCCTCCCCTGTGCACACACAGCACCTGCGGCACTAGGAAGTCTAGTCGGTAGGGATGAATCCTCCAAGTCAGTGAAGCTTGGTTTCTCCACGGTCTCTGACTGAAGTACGTGGTGTCTTCAGTAATAGGATCTTACCACCAAGTTCTAGTGGACAACTAAGAGCAGTGGCCATAGACCATAGTGTTTGTGGCGGGAGGTGGGGTGTGGGGTGTCTGTGGGACCTCACTGGCTCCCAACTTTAAAAGAGGTAACTCATTACTGACCCTGGGATTTCTATTTGGTGGCCTCCTATGGTGTCTAGAATTGTCCCATTGTAGGGTAACTTAACTTAAACATCTTTATAGATGTGTTTGCATATTATTAAGCACTGTGCCCAGGACGCATCTGGCCAGCACTGCTGATGAGTCAAGGCAGCAGCTCACCATTTGTCCCATTGTGTGACAAAACTTCTTGAAAATTCAGCAGTAACCATTAGACAATCATATTGTGGTTTAAGTGATTGTGTACCTCCAGAGAACAAAACTGTTGTCAGTTGCCTCTGATGGGACACTTTTTTGCTGATTCTCTCTTTGTTTTTTAAAGATTTATTTATTATTATATGTAAACACACTGTAGCTGTCTTCAGATACTCTAGAAGAGGACGTCAGATCTCATTACAGATGGTTGTGAACCACCATGTGGGTGTTGGAATTTGAATTCAGGACCTTTGGAAGAGCAGTCAGTATTCTTAACCACTGAGCCATCTCTCCAGCCCGGGACACTTTTTTTTAAAACGTCTTCGGTAAAAAGACTGATAATTTACAAAGTCAGCATGTTGAAAGTTATATATATACATATACAGTTTCACATATGCAAGCATACATTACTAATTTACAAAACTCTTTAACATATTGATATTAAGATTCCACCTAAGAGTTGAATTTATGATATATGTTTAATAAATATTAATAGGAAGACCTTCTTGTTGCTGTCTGTTGTGGCCTTGTAACTTAACTCCTTCATTCACAGAGGTACAGATATTGCAAGTATTGATAAATGTAGATTGGAAAGTACTTAGTAAAACAATAGATCTGTATGCATGTATGTGGGTATATGCATGTGAATGCAGGCACCCTACAGGCAGGTGCCTATGAGGGCAAGTTTCCTTCACGACCAGAGGTATCAGGTCTCTTGGAGTTGGAGTTACAGGCAATCGTTAGTCACCCAGTCCATGTGCTGGGAACCAAATTCTGGTCCTTTTCAAGAGAAGAGCTCTCTTACTTGCTAACCTATCTCTCCAGTCCCAGTATAACTAGCCAGATGGGTTGGTGTGGTTCCAGTTAAATGCTATGAGTTGGGATGTCCTCGCTTGGTCAGAAGCTCTTCTTCTCCTTGAGTGCAGTTCATGTTTCTGCTAGGTTTGAAGATCACCACTGCCGGGCGGTGGTGGCGCATGCCTTTAATCCCAGCACTTGGGAGGCAGAGGCAGGAGGATTTCTGAGTTCGAGGCCAGCCTGGTCTACAAAGTGAGTTCCAGGCCAGCCAGGGCTACACAGAGAGACCCTGTCTCGAAAAACCAAAAAAAAAAAAAAAAAAAAAAAGAAGATCACCACTGACTGTTTCCCTCTTGTTACTCTGAAAAATGTAGTCAGGTCGGCCTCCTCCCTCCTGTGTTTGTGGAGGCCAGGTGATGGCCTTGGGTGTTATTTCCAGGGCATCATGCACTGATGTGTTTCATTCTGGGACAGGAATTTTCACAGGCCTGGAATTCCCCAACTAGGCATCACTGCTGGCCACTGAGCCCTACATTTCTGTCTGGTTTTGTCTCACCAGCTTGGAGATTGCAAGCATGCACCACTGTACTGGTAACCATGGGTTTGAGGAATTGAACTCTGGTCAAGTTTGCAACGTATGTGCTTTGCTGCCTGACATATTCACTCAGTCCCAACTTAGTGTGTCTCTTACTGTGTCGGAAGTCTCACTGACTGATTGACAGGCTGGGTTAATGAAGATAGTTCATATGTTGCCTTTCTGTAAGAGCTTTCTTTGAAGGATTTTAATCACAATTATGAAGGATTACTAGAATAGGATGACTATTAATAGATAACCCACTCGACATTTGTTCCAGGTGCGTATAGATTTGAACCACATGTGTGTCTGGCCCACGAAAGCCCTCCACTGGCCAGTGTTCATATGTAGCAGTTAAAAGTGCTGGTGGGTTCCTGCAGCGATCATCGTGTGTGAGATTAAAGCAGGCATGGCTGGACAGAGTGTGTTTGGAGCTGGGGACCACACCTGGCTTTCCCTGCAGCCATGTCCCCAGCCATCCAGGGATGCATCCTGGTTCAGACTTCTCTATTGCAGCCCTTCATCTGAGGAATATTGGTAAAGTGGGCAAATTTTATCCCTCTGGCCACCCAGCATCAGTGCCTACTGGTTTCTGCTGGACCATGAAAAGATAAAAAAGTGCTCCAGTCCCTTGTATCTGTCCATCTGTGGCCCATATTGCATCTCTTCCAACTTGTATGCAACAGTGTGTGTTTCCCCTGGAAAACCTGAGTTGTCTGTCTATACCTGGTATGATGGTTTGTATGTGCTTGGCCCAGGGAGTGGCACTATTTGGAGGTTGAAGTAGGCATGTCACTGTGGGTGTGGGCTTAAGACTGTCACTCTAGCTGCCTGGAAGCCAGTCTTCTACTATCAGCCTTCAGATGCAGATGTAGAACTCTCAGCTCCTCCTGCACCATGCTTGTCTGGATGCTGCCATGTTCCCACCTTGATGATGATGGACTGAACCTCTGAACCTGTAAGCCAGCCCCAATTAAATGTTGTCCTTATAAGAACTGCCTTGGTTGTGGTGTCTGTTCACAGCAGTAAAACCCTAACTAAGACAGAAGTTGGTACCAGGGACTGGGGTATTGCTGTGATAGGCCTGACCATGCTTTTGTTTGGAAGAATGTGGATTGGGACTTTGGATTTGGAAAGCAGTGGGATGCTTTAAATGGGGCTCAACAGGCTATCCTAATAGGAATATGGAAGACTTTGCTACTGAGAGTGATTTGAATTGTGTGGACCTGGCCCAAGAGGTTTCAGTAGAGAATTTCAATATGTGGCACAGAGACTGTTTTTGTGGTATTTTGGTGAATAATGTGACTACTTTTTGCCCTTGTCTGAAAAGTCTGCCTGAGGCTAAGGTGAAGAGACTCAGATTAATTGCATTGACAAAGGAAGTCTCAAAAAGCCCAGCAGAAACTTTGTTCTCTGCTTAAGTCTTATGAAGAGCATTTGAACAAGCCTAGCAAGCTTAGAAAGGAAAAATATAAAATATATAGTTCAAAGGGGTACCAGGAAGTGAAATGGAGCTGAATCCTGTGTTCTATGAGATAACAGATTAAGGGGGTGGGACTTGGGGGTAAGATCCTACCCAGCTAAGGTTAGATCCAGGCATGGTGGTACACACCTTTAATATGAGGAGACAGGCATGCAGATCTCTGAGTTCAAGGTCAATCTACAGGAGCAAGATCCAGGATAGACAAGCTTAGGCAGTGAAGGAGTTAGAAAACATAAAGCCAATAATAGTACAAAGGGGTCATGTTCTAGTTCCTGCAAGCAGCAGAACTCAGCAGCTTCAGCCATGTGGCTCTGACTTTAGAGTGAGAAATAGAAGGAACTACTGGGACAATTGATGTTGGTTAGCTGGAGCTAAGGAATTAGTGATGATTAAGAAGAGACAAGCATCACTGAGATGAAATCTTCTGAGAAATGTTTTCAGAGAGCACAAAGAAGCTGTGTTCCAAAGATAGCCAAGGTTGTACCTCGTGCTGTGGTTGGACTTGGTAAGAGTCACCCAGGTGGCACTGGTTTTGAAGGCATGAAGGGGTCAGGAAGAGCAGCTGAGGTTTGGCTCTGTGAGAGGCCATGGAAGACCATTGGTGAAAGTGCAGCCTCAGTTGCAGTTGATGGCCCAAGGCTGAAGGGGTCATGCAAAGGAGTTGAGGCTTGGCACCATGAAGAGAGCCTATGAGAGGCTATTGGTGAAGCCTAGTTGCAGTGGAAGACCATAGTCTATTGGAGATGCCAGTACCATGGGATGATCACCAAGAACAGCAGCACCAGTGGAGTGGATCAACCTGAGCTTAGAGCGCTACAGAGGGCGAGCTGGAGAAGTGACACCAGCCCTCTGGAGGAGCACAGAAGATCAAGTGGAATCCAAGACACTGAAACAAGAAGCTGTAGCATTGAAATTGCCTTGGAGATCCCAAGATGTTAAAGATGCCAGAGCAATGGGCTATCTGCTGAGGAAAGCTGCTAACAGGGAGTGGAACCAGCCCAGGAGAAAGCAGTTTGTTACAGTCAACGAAGATGAAAAAGGAGTTGGAGATCTGAAGACTGCTTTGACAGCAGCCATGGAGATGCAGAGTTTGGAGTTTGCCCAGCTTGTTTTCTGTCTTGCTTTGGGGATTACAGTTAAGTGATTGGATGAATATCAGAAGAGACCTTGAACTTTGGACTTTTAACATTGTCGAGACTGCTATCGATTATGGGGGCTTCTGAATTTGGACTAAGTGTATTTTGTATTATGCTCTGTTTAGATATGGCCCCCATAGACTCATATGTTTGAACAAGCCTATGGGGCCAGGGAGCGGAATATGATGGTTTTTATATGCTTGGCCTAGAGAGTGGCACTGTTAGGGGTGGCCCTGTTGAAGTGGTCTTGTTGGAGTAGGTGTGTCACTGTGGGTGTGGGCTTTAAGACCTCATCCTAGCTGTCTGGAAGTCAATATTCTGCTAACAGCCTTCAGATGAAGATATAGAAATCTCAACTCCCCCTGCACCATGCCTGGCTGGATGCTGCCCTGCTTCCACCTTGATGATGATGGACTTACCTCTGAACCTGTAAGCCAGCCCCAATTAAATGTTGTCCTTTATAAGACTTGCCTTGGTCATGGTGTCTGTTCACAGCAGTAAAACCCTAATGAAGACACCTGGCATGCGAGCTTTCCATTCTTCCTGACTCCATGATGTCTATTCTTTTTAAAATATACCCATAATCGGGTTTAACCCATGGTTCCTATGCACACATTTGCTCTCTCTTGTTTTTGCGTTCGCCTTGTTCCATTTGACTACCAACCAAACGTGACTTTGCTGATCAAAAACCTCCTCGTCTCAGGGTCTGTTCCACATGCTACTTTTCTTCAAAGTCTTTAGGATCTTCCAGCTGACAGCAAGTTCCTTACCTTACATTGTCTTCTTTCTCTAGCTGTTGAGGGGTGCATACACCCCTGTATACTCCTTGTACACTGTTCAGTCAATGTGAGATGCAGTGCTACATGTCTCCCTGTCCTTAGGCTCAGTGTCCCTGTGTGGACTTTACTGACTTCTCTTTTCAGGGAAACTTGTCGCAGTCCTCGGTGCTCAACTTGTCTAATCATGGATTGCTCCTTTGTAAAATCTCTAACATGATGCCTTATTGATTGATTGATGATTGATTGATTTGAGTTTTTTGAGTTGATTTCTCTGTGTGGCTCAGGCTGTCCTGGAACTCTCTCTGTAAACCGGGCTCGTCTTGAATTCAGAGACCCACCTGCCTCGGACTCCCAAGTGCAGAGACTAAAGGTGGGCACTATCTTGGTTCCATGTTTAATTACCTATGCTTTTGTTTAAGTCACAAGCTCATTGAAGGCAGCCTAGTGTATTTTAGGATCATTTTGTTGAGGTCTAGGGTCTGATTGCTGCAATATTTGTAACCTAGTAAGTAACCAGGATGTTCTGGAGAACTTGTTGATAAACCAGTGGATTGATTGCCTTGAAGGAGGGGGATCCTAAGTATGTGACTAGAACTCAGCTTAGAGGACAGTGGGGGAAGACAAAATGACTGTAGAAATGGCCAGCGCTTATTTCTTTTATCTTTATATCACCATAGCAGAAAGCAACACAGGGTTTTGTGTAATTGAAAATGAAATAAAAAGAGTAGCTGAAAGTTAGTGGGAATCAAATTACTGCAGTGCTACATTGTATCGTGATTACTTTGTCTTTTGCTTTCTTGAGTAGTTTAGTTCATCAAGACTCTTTGTTGACTCTACCCACAGCACCTAGCCACTGTCTGATACATCCTGTGTGCATTTGAGTCTTTAAATAGAAATTGAAACTGTATTTACTGGTGAAAGGAAACCTTAGTTGTACTAAAAGAAAATATGTACCTTTTGCCTTAAGAAGGTGAATATTTGCTTGTGCTAACTTCGTTGAAGTTGATAAATTACTATTCTGACATACAAATAATTTTTGCCACAGGTAAGATCGAAGATGATAGCTGTGTTCTTGACCATAGTAATCATTTAGCCAGTAACTGTGTTTATCAAGACGTCATGTTGAATACCTTAAATATATACAATATAAACTTCAATTTCTTGTTATCTGTAATAGCAATGATAATAACAAATGATCTTCCTACCTTCGCCTTCTCAGTAGTAGTTGTGGAGGGATGGTGCACCACCACACTGGCTATAAAAACAGTAGTTACAGGAACAGTTTTACAGCAGGGTTTAATGTGACTACAGCTGTAGTCTGTATGAGTTCACGAGTTTATGCTTTGTTAGTGATGGTAGGGTAGTTGAGATGGTTGCAAATATGGATTCCTGAGGCTCTTGATGCCTTTCTGATTTTCTTAACTCTAATAGTCACTGAAATAGCAGTTCTTAGTGTCTGCAAACATTGATTATTTGGGAGAAATATTTTTCCAGTACAGTTTCATCTATCTATCTATCTATCTATCTATCTATCTATCTATCTATCTATCTATCTATCTATCTTTAAATTTGTTAGGTTAGTATATAGTAATGGGTTTCATATAGATAGCAGTTCATACGTACATCGTTATACTTTGTTCCCAACTGTTCCTCTCCCTTACTTCCGTCCGCCTGCCTCCTTCTGACTAATTTCCCTTCCTCCCCCCCCACCAGATAATCTCTCCTCTTCTGCTTTCTTATGTATATTTTACCCCATCCCCTTAAAAGGCCTTCCTGCCCTCTCAAGATCTGCTTTCTAGCTTCATGACTTAAATGTACACACATATAAATAAATAAATGCTATATATATGTATATATGCATATAATTTCAAATCTAGAATCTGCATTTAAGAGAAAAACATACTATATTGTCTCTGTGTAGCTTATTTTATTTAACATCGTGGTTTGTTTGTTTGTTTTTGAGACAGGGATTCTTTGTGCAGCCTTGGCTGTCCTAGATTTGCTTTGTAGACCAGGCTCACCTCGCACTCAGAGATCCACCTGCCTCTGTCTCCCTAGTGCTGAGATTAAAGTTATACACCAACACCTGGCCATATAGCGTAGTGATTTTTATCTTCAGTGTTGGTTGTGATGGTTCTTGGAAGGATTACAAAAATGGACTGCATTCTGGAAGAAATTATTTTTTTAGTACCAGTCATCTTTATATCTTCTGTTCATAAATAGGGAATGTTCCCTGAAAGAAATTTTAGATGTCAAAATTCATGTTCTTCATTGACTGTAATTTTCCTGTAGATTTCTTCAATTACATGCCCTGCCCCCACAATTCCTTTCTTTGCTGATGAGGTTTGTCCCAGCAGCCGCCTTCTCCTCACTGGCTCCAAACAGCATTCATCTGGAAGCCACCATGTACCATGGCTGCCGTATACTGTTAAGTGAGAGGCACCTTTGGATGCAGCAGAGAAGAAAGGCTGATGGGTCCTGTGTGCAGCTCATAAGGAGGCACGTGTAAGATGTGTCCTCAGTTCTCTTGTCTTGCCTTAGGAAGGTGAGCATATGCATGTACTAACTTTGTTGAAGTTGATAAATTGTAAATCACCATTTTGACATACAGTTAATTTTTGCCACATTAAAAATGAAGTTCTAGCTATAGTTGAGACATTCAGTGTCTTTTGAGAACACAGATCCATTTTTACCTTCATTCTCAACTTCTTTTTTTGAGATCATGTAATGCAATACCTGAGTCCTTAATCTTGCAGTATTTTAAATATTTGTGTCACTGAAGCACTGGGCTGAAAGCTGTGAATGTAGAAGTACGACAGTATGTACTGCAGACAGTGGTACCAGCCGAGGTGTGGATGGAGCATGGGTATCCATGCCCTGGATTCCTCCCTGAAGTACCTGATGCATGCAGCTACATCTGCACTGGCTGCACGGGCAGGACAAGGAGGCACACAGACCACTGAGTTGCTTGTCTTTGGACAGAGACTAGAGCAACAGCAGAAGAGGATATAGAAACATAGCCTTCTAATTGTAGTTTCTTCTGGTGGATCTGTTTCCATGTCACATCTAGGAACTGCTTTTTCCTAGTTATCCCATGACCTTGACCGGGTGACGTGTGGTAACCTTGGCAGTGTGTTAGTTCAGGACTCCCTGCAGTTCTGTTTACTAGCTAGTGGTTGGCAGCTCTTCACCGTGGGCGATCGACTCTCTAGCTTTATACTACGAGATAGAGTGTAAACCAAATAACACCTCAGTATTTAAATGCTTTTCCTAATAGGAGATCTGTACGGTCATACGTTACAGCTTTAAAAGAAGAGTCAGGAGTAACCCAGGGAAAGAATCCTGAGGCCGACTGAGTCTTCACGGGTAGGGAGATGAGAACCAGCCCAGGGAAAGATGGCAACCTCATCAGGTACTCCTGGCAGCCTAGTGACTTATAACAAGGGTGGCATGTAATTAGAAATTGTCCCTGTCTTTCCTGAGTACTGATGAAAACCTTGGCTCAGAGGTTAATTCAAATAGTAATTAATATGGGTCTCCGTCAGTACAGGGTGGTAATGAAATCTTTCCTTATTTGATGACTTGGGCTTAAATGTTGAGCAGCGAATGGAAATGCTGTTGCTCCTCATTGTACTAATTGCGGGGAGGCTCCAGCGACTGGACATGGAATGCTAAGCATGGGGCTTGGGAGATCCTGCAGTTGCCATCAATAGAAGCTATAACATGGCATAGAAACAGTACTATTTCCAAAAGTGAGAATTACCTAGGGTAGGACATTATGGGGGACTGGTAATTGACTCATTCTACTGAGCAGACGGAGGAAGCTTTCTTCCCTCAGATTTCCTCTGTCCGTGTTGTCTGTCATATAGAGCGTACATCACTAAGTCCTCACGTACTTACCTAAGAACAAAGTACCAGCTGCCCGGCTGACCAGATTTTTGAATGTTCTTATTACCCCTTACTGGTACAGCATATTTAATGAACAGTTTCCTAGATAGAATTGAGGATCACAAATAATATAAAAATACACAGTCAGTTTGAGAGGGTGACTGGGAGGTGCCTAAATGACTCTTAGCACAGATTCCCCGGAATCTTTAGATCACTTCCAACACCATGCGGGGTTGTTTAAAAGGATTTCGGTTGGTGTTCAGGCAGGACATTCTAAGAAGTAATTTCAAAAGCTTCACTGAGTACATTGCTTAAGGTGACCATTTAGTTTTGAGTTGTTTGTTGGCTCAGTGACGTTGGTGTGATCTGAGTGCCATATTTGCTTTCGTTCAGAGCAGTATCCATTTTAGAGGAGACAGCCACAGAACAGAACTGCAGTGTTTGGGGACTCAGGTGTGGCAGACACAGGGAGAGAGAGCCACCAGCGGGTGAGCTTCGAGAAGAGCCTCATGCCTCTGCAGCCCCGAGTTTACTCTTGGCTTCCCTCCCGCTGCGTTGTTTGGGTCCCTTAGAAGCCAGTCCCAGATAGGTACTTTATCTTAAAACACTTCAATATTTATTCCTAAAAAAAGACAGCATTACTTCTCAAATTCAGTTATTTTAGGTGCCTGGGGTGGACGTTTTTTGCGGAGCTCCCCCTTCCCCTCCCCCAAGAGTTTAGGAGGGTGTGCTGTTAGAGGAGGGGTCTGCACACTTGGGTTCTTAGCTGGGATGGTGTGGGCGGGAAGCTGCTATGGGACAGACGGGATCAGGGCGTTTAATTTGTTTTTGGAGCAATCACAGGATTCTGAACTGAGAATGGCAGGGTCAGACCTTTCTTTATTTATAGCAGCTGCATTATCTTTGCGGTGCTGGTGTCTAGCTCCTGGGAGGCGAGGGGCTTTGGGGAAGCCAGTCAGAGCTGTGGAGGAGCTTGATCCTGCTGCTGGCCTGTGAGCACACCAACAAGCTTCTAGAAGAACTCGGGGGAAGCACATTGTTCTATCATCAAAGTATCCTTCCCTCCACACCGATTCCTGCCACTTTTCTAGGAGCCTTGGCTTCTCTGTGGCCATCGCCTAGACCAGGAATTTCAATATGCCTTCCTCCTGCCACCTCCTCACTAGTTCAGAACCAGCTGCAATAGAGTCCTGACTTCATCTCAGACGCTTGCACTGGCTTTTAGGGATGTCCCTGGGTGAAACTTGGCAAATCACTACGGTCCCAGATGGCGTGGCTCCAGGGAAGCCCATAGGATAGGCAGAGTGTGGCCCTGAGGTTTGCAGAGTAAAGTCAGCGCTGGGCTTGAGTGGGGACGGAAGGTTGGAGAGAACTTATCAGGAGGGCCCCCAGATGTGAATCACAACAGACTGTGCCTATGGGCTGCACCTCAGGCCCTGTACACTAGGTAGCCTATTACTACTAGTGCCAGGACCTCCTTGTACCAAAGCAACATGGTATTACTCTGTGCCCAGCCTTGTCAACACAGAGTTCCCTGAAAGGAAGGCCACTGGATAACGGGATCAGGTGGGCAGGATGGTGGTGGTATTGGGGACAACAAACCTTTGCCTTGGCCCATCTTAGGACTCCCAGGAACGTGTATAATGGTCAGAGACATCCAGGCCCACACCACCTAGCACCCCTAAGGAGGCCTGAGCAGTTATTTCCGTGCTCTTTCTCCTATGTCTTTGTCTCAGGTGCACTGCAAGCCTGTTCTGCGCCTGGAGTCCCGCCCATCCTCCTCTCCTCCCTGGCTGTCTCCTCTTATCACTTTCCCAGGCTGGAAGCCCTGGTTAAGCTCACAGGCCACTCAGACTCAGTGGGACGTCGGTTGTCATAGCCCTCAGGGCACTTGTCACCACGTGCTGTTATGCCTGCTTGTGGGGGAGGGGTCAGGAAAGATGGAGATGGAGCCTGGGGGCTGTGGCAGGATCTATGTGCAGCTGCTCCATAGAGAGCAGG
The DNA here is from genome assembly GCA_036184795.1 of Tokudaia tokunoshimensis. Classification (NCBI taxonomy): domain Eukaryota; kingdom Metazoa; phylum Chordata; class Mammalia; order Rodentia; family Muridae; genus Tokudaia; species Tokudaia tokunoshimensis. The sequence goes on from BTHU01000014.1 coordinate 121,358,340, forward strand.
GGTCCTGGGGATGATTGAAGGCCTGTGACAGAGCAGGGAGGGACCTCAGGTGCCATTCTGCTGGCCACCAGTCAAGACAGGGATTCTGAAACGTTGATTTTCTAAAGTTGGGAGGGCAGCTAGAACATGGTTCCTGATCAGCAAGAGATGGAGCAGGTAGCGTCAGCTCTTTACAGGTTCAATTAAAGCCGCCAGCAGCAGTGGGGACAGGATTTGTTTGCCAAGAGAGATTGGGGTGTAGCTGTCTGTTTGCTCTTCTGGGATGGTGAGCCTTTACTGTCCTGCCAGATGTGCGTTTGCGGGGACTCAGACACCAGCTCCCTCAGTGGAGGTTCCAGTATCCTCTTAGTCTTAACTTCTCTGGCTGGGCAGTAGCCCAGTCCAGATTAGGAGCCTGGTGGCACAAACAAGCCTTTCTGAAGTCCCCTTAGTTTCTCTTTCTGTGCATGGTAACACTATGAGCAAAACAGAGCAGCCGGAGATGTAAGGGAAAAACACTCCCTTGAAGTTGGAAATCTGGGCTTTTACCCCCATGCACTTGGTATTAGGGATAGAATCCAAAACTTGTGCATACGAGGCAAGCATTCACTACCACTGAGGCCCCCCTCCCCCCTTTAGGCTCTTGCTTTGCCCCTAACACCGAATATATGCAGTAGACCTGCTGGCTTTTATCCTCCTGTTGACCATATGGCCCCTTTTCTTACTCTCACATTGGCCTCTGCTTTCCATCTCTTTGCAGCCTTGCAGTCATCTATGAAAACGAGGCAGAGTGGGTCCTTCTTCTGAAACTGTGTCTAAGATCTGGTCTTCCTCATGTAAGATCTCTTCGTATCATGGAGATGCCTTATGCTCCGCCTCCCCTCTAGACCTCCCTCAAGATGGGCTCTTACTGTCCTATAGAGCTTCCTGTCCTTTCTCTGTCCTCCAGAACATTGACATCTTCTGGGCATCTCATCTTTCTCACATCCTTCCACACTATACCTCTGCGTATCTTCCCAGACAAGTGCTTCACCAACACCCAGTTTAAGACCAGAGCCCCTGCGCTAAAGCCCCCATCCACCTGTTACTTCTTTAGACTTGTTTACTTTTTGCTAGGGTGTAATCAAAGTACATAAAGAAGGATTTGCCTGCAGTGTTTACTGATGGGTGCCCAGTTCTCCAGCAGTATGTTGGATTGGTTGGCTTGTCCTTAGTAAATACTTTACCTGGAGGGAAAAACCTTTGGAGCACTTTCCTTTGGGTCTTACCTTTTTGATGTTTTTGCTGATGAAACTTTGTGAGTGAGACAGGAACTGCTGCTATGCTACACAGAATTCAAGGCTGGCTTGACATTTGCTCCTTAGATTGGTTCTAATGGTCAAACCCCCCGCCTCTAAATATGTTTAACTTTAGCTTGAGCCTTTCTTTGGCTAAGTAATGCAGGACCAGGCTAGGTTTTTCCAAAGTACATAGCCCCAGATGGTGTAGCGCCGCTTCCTCCTGTTTCCCGGGGTTAAGTGTGATGATTTGCTGAAGGTGAGTCATTCTGTCTTGGGGGAAAATACAGATATAACTGTAGTTCATTGTCAAGCTAGGATTATGGCGGTGGGTATGGAAACCTCGTGTGCAACTCTGGCATGTCGTGTACTTGAGTATAATGGACATACTTTCTTTCATTATTAGACGCAGCAAGACCTTTGTGTTGAACTTTTCTGAGAACCCAGTTATTATTTCAGAGTATTTCCAGCACTGTGTACTTTGCCCATGTAAAGACAGATTTAACGAACAGATTTGATACAGAGGTGGCCTTGGCAGTGCCACTCTATGGACCCCATCTTCTCCATTGCTTTCCACTAAGTCTTAAAGTGGCAGGGCTTGGGGGGAGGTAGGATGCATTGAGAAGTGTGAAACTAAGAGCCCTGAGGGATGATGGAGTTAAGCTGTTCTGTGGACCAGATAGCATACTACAGTTTGGTTCGTGTTAACACTGATTGCTTATGGTAAATAACATGTCACAGGCTTGCTTTTTTGATTGGAACAAGTCAGTCATTTCAGATGACCTAGTTGAAAATACTTTTTGATCTTCCAAAGCATGAAGGTGGGACATTTGGAAACCCTTTCGCTTCAAACTTAACCAGCTGTGGAGAAGGTTAGGTAGTGGTCCTGTCTCGTCTTTGTCTGGAGTGCCTTTGCAGATTCAGAGACGTTTGTCTCTCTTTCTCCCTTCAAATTCCCTTGGAAGTCAAGTACATGTCAGCCGTGAATTGATACATCTTCCTGTTATTAGTATTGATTAACCAAGCTTGGGGTTAGTTTGTCTGGCAATTAATGGGGCAGCTGTTAGCTAGCACTGTGGAGGACCTTGGCTGTAAAGATGCAGGAAGCTGTAGTTTCTGCTTAGGACATGCTCACCTCTTGGGTCCCTCCTTATAGCATGCATAGGATAGGTGCATGTGGTGCATGTGGTGCATGGAGAGTCATGTGAAGGGACAACCAGCCGAGTGCCTACAAATCCCCTCACTCTGTGGTGTTCACCTGCTGGGAGCCAAGGCTTCAGCCTGGCCAGGGTTGCCAACTAGCAGAACTTGGATCGAAGCCACATCTGTTTGAAACAGAAAAAAAATTGTCATCCATTATTTCTGTGACATCTGGATGATTGTAAATAAGCTTATTCCCAAATGTTCCCAACCATAAAACATGTCTGAAGCAGGCAGAGGGAACGCCACTCCTGTCAGCTTAGGCGCGCCATTCCTATGTGTATCTAACTAACTGACTTGTTCCTCTAGAATCTCCATCTGATCTTTTCATATTGATGCAGAGAGCTCCAGTTTTTCTTTCAAGTGGTCAAGCTGACCCCTGCTCCATATGACTTCATGTCAGTGGTCATTTAAATCAACTCAGTGTTCGCTCTTGAAAGTGGTGCTGCTGTTACCCAGCAGACTTTTACGTATATTAGTGTGTCTCTGTTCATCCTCTGAGTATGCTCTGAGAATGCATTGGCCCTGGAAAAGGGCTCAGAAGCTCAAACTCCTGCAAATGGCGTAGGACCTGTCCATTTTCTGCACCCGCTAACTCTGAACACTAGCGTTCTTTGTCAGTTTGTTAGGGGAAATGGTTCCAAGCAGTACTTGCCTTTCGTGCTTCCTCAGACCCGTGCTCTCCCTCACACCAGCCAGCTTCCCACTTGTCTGACTGAAGGGCACACATTCCAGCTGGGAAGAGAGTGGTTTAAGGCTCTGCCTCTGAAAGTAGACTTGGAGGGGGACAGGGTTATCACTTGTGCTCATCTAGCAGTGGCTTTTTGGTACTCAAGAGTTCTCAATCTCAGCCGGGCAGTGGTGGCGCACGCCTTTAATCCCAGCACTTGGGAGGTAGAGGCAGCGTGGATTTCTGAGTTCGAGACCAGCCTGGTCTACAGGGCTATACAGAGAAACCCTGTCTCAAAAAACCGGGGGGGGGGGGCGGGGGGAGAGTTCTCAGTCTCCACTCCTGTAATGGTGGTGGGTGATGAAGATTAAAGGACCTGTCTACTTACCAAGTGGCAGTCACACCCTGGAAGTTGTTCTCCCATTTGGCCTGGGGATCCTGCGCCTGCCTAGCTGCTTTGGATTCCCCTCTGCTCTGGAATTCCCTTGGCAGTTGCTCCTCTGCAAAGAGGATCCCATTCTTTTTGCCGCTCTGTGTCCAGGCTCTGCAGATGAGGTCCTGGACCAGCAACGCCCCCATGGCAGATGCCTGAGCATAGACGCCTGTTTAGTGTTACCCACTCAGTCGTATATCCCTCCCAATTCAGACGCTAACACTTGTCTTAGCCCTCCCCCGCCCCCACCCCAGTGTACAGACAGGCTCTTAGGAATGCACTAACGGTAAATGTGGACAGGAGTGGGGTCCTGATCCAGGATGGGGGCATGGTGTCCTTTAAGATAAGAAAAACAGTTTTCTTTCTCCTGGCTAGGAGGAGGCCATGTGAGCACTCAGTGAGATGGCTGCCTCAGGATGAAACTGACCCCTCAGCACCCTGACCTTAGCCAGCCTGCCTCCCAGAACCTGAGAGGCAGTTTCTGTTCCAGTGGCTGTGTGGAGCTGAGCGCGGAACTCTGGCACAGATTCATTGGAGACACTACCAGGGCAGATGGGTGCCTGCCGCAGGCGCCATTGTTTCTAGGCCAGTGGTTCAAGCATCAAACTGCGTCGGCAAACACGGGTTGTGTTTCAGATTTAGGCAGCACGGGTGGGCGTGTGGAGTCACGACTCTTTAACAGTTCCCACTGGTGCTGATGCTGCAGGTGCCACATGACATGCGGAAGAGCGATGTGCCGGATAGTATGTTGAAGAGGTTCAGGCAGGAGCTCAGAATACAGCTAGGGATATTTTTACCACCCAGCTGCAGAAGTGGTTTATACTCCAGGAACCTCTGTCTGAGGCAGGGATAATGTTTATTCAGTTTATCGCATAGGTTGTTGAAAGTGGATGCATGAAGAGATCCATCTGAACCTCCTTTGCTCTTCATGCAAAGCAGTCTGGTGGAGCAGGGAGTGTGCATCATTCTCCGCCAAAAAGAAAGAACATAAGAGAATACTGCCATATTCTAGTGTAAACCACAAGCCAAAAGGGGTCTCCTTCCGTTCTTCACGGGGTACTGCTCTACAGGCCGCCAGAACTCCGGGCTTCTCTCTCTCCACACCCAGGACTCTGAGCTCCTCTCTGTCCACACTCAGGACTCCCTGCTTCTCTCTCCCTATGCCTCACTCCACCTGCCTTTGAAAGTCTGCCTCTTGGCCTGGCAGCCTAGATCACAGCCTGCAGCTCCATATTTGGATCCTTCCCTGTCAGGAATGTCTGGATGTCTTTGAGACTGTGGGATAGAAGCTAAGGAGCCCGCAATGCTCCTTCCCAAGTGTGGGCCTGCTTGTATGCAGTTGTTTTGCCACACCTAAAGTATGTTCTAGGTATACTTTATGTGTATGTATGTGTATATACACATACATCTGCGTCTGGATATATACACTTAGACAAGTAGAGTTTGAGGAATGCTGTGTTTCCAGTGATGTTTTCAGTCAATAATGATTCTGGTCATTAAGTACCTTTGTCTTCAGTGAGTGTCTCAAGCCCACTTTATACTCTTAAATCCTGAAGAGTTTCTGTGACTCTTATCTATTGATATTCATTATTCCAGACATTAAGTCTTGCAATTTTACAAACTACCAAATTCATTTTAAAATGTTTAATTCCACTCAATGTTAATTTAAATAACTTACAAGAAGTTATTTTCTAAATTGTATCAATCATTTCAAATTGTAAATTTCCAAAATAAATGCATTTTGTGAAAAATAGTTATTGTCTTCCAAAACAAATGTCGAACAAAGGCAGACAAGGTTGCTGCTTCATGCCCCTGGTTCAGAGAAGAGCTCAGAGACACCTCTGCATTTGGCATGCTGTGATTTCTGTTTTTGGTTGAAGAACATGAACCAAATATGGCTTTATAAAGAAAGATCTTTTAAGATTTAAAACTTTTTTTTTTTTTGAGACGGGGATCTCACTATTTTGTCTAGGCTGGTCTTGAAGTCCTGGGCTCAAATTATGTACCTGGCTCAGCCATTCCATGCTCAGTGGAATGGAGTAGTGTGGGCGTTATGGATAATTTACTGTTACGCCAAAACTAAAAGAAGGCAAAAGCCCGTATGAGGGGCAGTTTCTTAAAGGTTTAGTTGTGATATGAACATCAAGTTTGGTCAGTGATATTTCTGCTCTTGGGGTCACTAACCCTTGCTGACTCATGTATTTTGAATGTGTCTTAAATTTTAATTTTTTTACATGTATGAGTGTTTTGTCTGTGTGTGTGTGTGTGTGTGTGTGTGTGTATGTATGTATGTATGTATGTATGTGTACCATGTGCATGCCTGTGCCGGTGAAGTCCAGAGGAGGGACTGGGATCCTTTCAAACTAGAGTTATAGACAGTTGTAAACGGCAATCCCGTGCTTTGAAACAAACCTGGGTCCTCTGGAAGAGCGTCAATTACTCATAACCACTGATCTGTTTCTTTAGCTCCTTCAGAGAGAGAGAGAGAGAGAGAGAGAGAGAGATTAAAGCCATCCTGGTTTGTAGAATCATTCATTGCTTATTTGGAAAATACTAGTTCAGTGAGTTGTACAAACCATCCAAACCCGGGCATTTCATTATGCTTTATTTTAAAAAACCAGAAAAGTCTTTAAAAAGATATTGGAAAACTGTCAGGTTCATGGCAGTAGATGCCAGTTTTCCAAAATTTTGATTTTTGCTTGAATGCTCAAATTTTATCATTGGCAAACAGAGCTGTCAATTGTTTTCCTTGAAGTGACAGATTATTTCATTAGTTTCTGTAACGCCTGCCAAATACTTAAGCCTGCAGACCCATAGTTTGTCAGTCACTTTCCTTCTAGTGACAATGGTGTTCTTAGAGAGGTTGCCCTCAGTCATGCGGTCTACTTCTCAGTCTGCTTTGAACCAAATGGCTCCTGACAGCCACTAGAAGGTTGCAAGTCTAGAGGAGGGCAGGTCTGGAGACCCCCTGGGTTACTCAAGGACGTGAGTGCATTGCAGGTTAAAGGGAAAAAATGCGCACAGCACGGCAGACTCCACTCTCCAGAAATTATTAGAATGGATGCTACTTCTTGGAACCAGTGATGTGATGCTGGAGGAATGGCACTGCATCCCATCTCTGCCAGTGGGTAGAAGGTTGTCAGAATGCCCCTTTGTCTGGAAGCTTGCTGCAGAGAGTGTCTTCCTGTGTACTCCTTTAAGATTGGATGGCCTCAAAATGTCAGCCTTGTTGCAATTGTGTGCAAATATGCTTGTTTAGTCCGAGAAGCTCTGATTGTCAAACTGTGAAAAGTGTGGATATATGCTTTAGCAGTTCTGGGAAATTATCGCAGTGTGTCCATCCCTGTGTGGAGCGAGCTCTGGTCCCTGAGTCAGGACTAGGCTCTTTCTATGTTTTTCCTGACTGATGGATGACCTTGAACACAGCACTTTCCCGCATTTTCTTGGTCAGGTTGTGGGTTGAGTTCTTCATCTTTCATGTTCTATGTTTACAGGTTTGAGAGGCATTGGATCCTCTTCACAAGGGTGATAGTGGTTCTCTGTGTGGGGGAGGATGCCTTGCCCTGCAGCTTCTTGTCCCTTCTGAGTAACCCAGGCTCTGGCATTGCAAAGGTATGATGTTTGATGTAGGGTTCTCTCTCTTTCCCCACCCACTTCTCCAGGGAGCATATCACTGGCCAATGTCTGTTCACCTGCTCCCTCCCTCCCTCTCTCCCTCCCTCCCTCCCTCCCTTTCAAGTGTGGGTACTGGGGATTGAATTCAGGTCCTCATCCTTGTGAGACAAACACTTGTGGACTGAGCTGTAATGCACCATAAGAGTTCTAAGCATGGGTTAAGACCCTTGCATCTTCTAAGCCATCAGATCCTGTATGGATACCTTGCATGTTTATGGGACTAATCTGGGAGTGAACATTGTCAAACAAGTGGGGTAAGGCTGGTCCAGGACAGGGGAGAGAACAGCTAATATTTGCAGACTGCCAGCTGTTTGCAAGGTGTTCTGTTAGTGGCACTGTGACATTACATGAAGTCACTTCCAAGCAGCTTTTGGTCGAGGCCACAGAATGCTGCTTGGGAGGCAGGCAGCTGCAGATTCCTGTGGGCCAGAGCCTTGCAGCATGGTCTCCCCAGGTCCTGGGTGCTGCCCTTCTCCCAGCCCCACCAGCTGTGATAAGCTCTGTTTTCATGTCTCTGGATGACTATTTTAAGCTCCTCTGAAGTGTCAAAGAGATGTCACAATTGGACAACATTAATCTTTGAGAGGCAATGATTTCATAAATGAACTTTAACATTTGTAAACTTAACTTTTGGCAACAGTCAGTAAAAATCAAAGACGAGAAAATGCTGGTGTTGAATCGTGGACCTGTGCTGGGAGGGGCCCGTGGCTGTTTGTTCTGTCAAATGATTGCAGCAGCCTTAGCCTCCACCTTGGGATGGATTCAGAAACAAAGGGTATGGTGTGCTGCTGTGCTGATCTGGAGCTGAAAGACTTCCTATCTGCCTTTCTGTCTCATGCTAGAAGCTCAAGTTTTGGCCAATTGTTTATTGAAAAGGACTGTATTGTCTTTTAAACTTGTGTGTGTGTGTGTGTGTGTGTGTGTATGTGAATGTTTTGCCTGCATGTATGTGTTTGCACCACACACACACACACACACACACACACACACACACACACGCACACGCACACGCACAAACACACACACGCGCACACACACACACACACACACACACGCACACACACACACACACGCCCAGCACCCATATACATCATTGCAGGCCATCAGAGTTGTGAGCCACCATGTGGGTGCTGAGAACTGAATCCTGGTCCTCTGTGAGAGCAACAGCTACTCTTCTGAGTCATCCCTCCAGCACCAAGGACTATGATCTTCTATTCCATCAACAGGATGTGTCATGTCCCGCCCCCCTGCTTTATGTTAGTCACTGCCAGTAAGTACTGAGGATAAAAACTGGTAGGAGCCACCTACAGGGGGTGCTTCCCAGAACTGCTGCCCTCCCCTCTCCAGGGAAGGAACTGTGGGTTCCTGTACCCACACCCTGAAATGTGACCTAGAGCGATTCCAGATGTGAGGACCCTTGGAGATGGGGGTGTTAAGAAACCAGTTAGAATCTCCTGTGACCATAAGGTGTAGCTGGTGATGTTAAGGGTGGCTTAGGGCTGGAATTCCCTGTTTTCTTGCTGGGCGCTGTCTCTAACAGCTGCACAGTCAGGGATTCTGAGAAACAGAGCGCCCTAAGAAGACCATCAAGACAACCACATAGAAATTTAGTTCTGTTTTATTGTTCTGAGTATTCTTATGGGCAGGTGTCCAGATCATCCACACGGCATCCATGGTGACATTTACCCTCTTTGTTTATTCAAAAAGGAAATCATGGAGTTCACATGGCAGTAAGGTTATTTTTAGCCAGTTAATGGGAAGTGGGTCAAATGCGTTTAGGACGTGACTCTTGTTGGAACATTGCAAGGTTTGGAGTAGGTGTGTTCTGGTCCCTGACGTCTCATCCAAACCCAGTGACAGCAACTTGTGTTTCTGGTGACTGTGGAGAGGGAGGTCCATGGCTGGGAGCCCACGTGCATTCATTCACTCTGGTCAGATTGCTTCAGATCCCCCCACCCCCACCCCCACCCCCTATGCTGTCTCAGTACCCCGACACACAAAGGAGGTTTGCAAATGCCTCTGCCCACAGGTATCGGTGGCCATACTTCCCTTTCTGTAGGTGCCTGGGGGCACAGTATCCCTCAGGTGCCTCATCATGGGGTCCTAAGGAAATGCATCTGAGAAGTGAGTTTATTTGACCCCAGCAGTATGCAGTGTGTCTAGTAAAGTAGGTGCTGATGTACTTCTAGGCAGGAAGGACTAGTAACATTAGAATCACTACTAGTAGTTTAGTGATTTTTAACCTACTGAAGCTTCAGGGATGGAGAAGGTGGCTTAGCAGATAAAAAAGAGTGCTTACTGCTTTTTCAGGGGAACTAAGCCCATATGGCAGCTAACACTTTCTAGTTTCAAGGGCTTCAGCACTCTCTTCTGACTACCATAGCATCCCCCGCCCCCACACAGTGTTTCTAAATGTGCATGCTTTCTCATACATACATCCCCATATACAGCACATCACAGACATTCACATACACATCACACACACCACACACACACATCACACACATACATACACATCATACACACACATACATACACACCATACACACACATCACAAAACTCACACACACTATACTTACACAACACATCATACACACATACATCAGTATCATACACATATACACATATCATACACACACACACCATACACACACATTACACACACCATGCACACATATCATACATGCATACGCACACGCACATCATACATATATCACACACATCATACACACACATTATATATACATACACACATCATACACATTCACATACATATCATATACACATCATACATATACACACATCACACATATCAAACATACATTCATACACATATATACCCACAGGCCATACACACATCATACACATATCATACACACACCATACACACCATCACACACATCACACATGTCATACACACATACACAATAGCAAAACAACAAAAAACCCAAAACCCCACTGACTGAAGCTTCATTGAACTGAAGTAATATGCATTTGATCTGACTAGTCACTTTTTATCAGTTTATCTTTGTTTCTTAAAGTTGTTATTCCTTGAAAAATTATTTAACTGTGAATTTTAGAAGTGTCTCATTGCTCTTAGAGAGTGTTTTCATCACAAATTCATGCAGGTTAGTTGGGCATAGTGGCATTCACCTGTAATCCTAATTCCTGCACTCCAAAGGCAGACGCAGGTGGATCTCTGTATGAGGTCAGCCTGACCTGCATAAAAGGTTCTAGGACAGCCAGGGCTACAGAGTGAGACCCTGCTTCAAAAACAAAACAAAACAAGTACATTAGCATCTCAGAGTGGCACTTTCTCTACCTTCTGCAGGTTGAACACTAAGATCTGGAGGCTGAGAGGCTGGAATAATGGATCAAGGCCAGACTGACACATGTTGCATGTTTACAATTTTTGAGTTAGGGGTTGTCTTAGGGTTTTACTGCTGTGAACAGACACTAGGACCAAGGCGACTCTCAAAAGGACATTTAATAGGGGCTGGCTTACAGGTTCAGAGGTTCAGTCCATTATCATCATGGTGGGAGCATGGCAGTGTCCAAGCAGGCATGGTGCAGGAGGAGCTGAGAGTTCCACATCTTTTTTTTTTTTTTTGAGACAGGGTTTCTCTGTGTATCCCTGACTGTCCTGGAACTCGCTCTGTAGACCAGGCTGGCCTTGAACTCATAATTCCACCTGTCTCTGCTTCCCAAGTGCTGGGATTAAAGGCGTGCGCCACCACAAGAGTTCTACATCTTCATCAGAAGGTCCCTAGGAGAAGACTGGCTACCGGTGATTAGGAGGGGAGGGTCTCATTGCCCACCCCCACAGTGACACACTTCCTCCAGGAAGGCCGCACCTACTCCAACAAGGCCACACTTCTAATAGTGCCAGTCCCTGGGCCAAGCGTAGTCAAACCACCACAGGGGTGAAGGGGTCAAGCACTGGCTGCAGTTGCAGAGGGGTCCTGGTTTGGTTACCGGCACCCACCTGGCAACTCACAAGCATCGGTAACTCCAGTGAGAGCAGTAGCCACACATGCACACCACACACACACACACACACACACACGCACACCACACACACACACACACACACCACACACACACACACACATGCACACCACACACACACACACACACACACACACGCACGCACACACACACACATGCACACACCACACACACACACACACGCACACATGCACACACCCCACACACACATGCACACACCACACACACACACATGCACACACCCCACACACACATGCACACACCACACACACACACACACGCACGCACACACCACACACACACACACACACACATACACACACACACACACGCAGGGAAAACACCCATAGACATAAAATAAAAATGCTTTTAAAAAAACAATTTAGTTTTTTCAGGTGAAAGCACAGGAGTGCTCATTCATATTGAGTGCTATTATGGGATGGATCCCGTGTAAGTGCGCTTCCTGTGTAAGTCTGATTTCTTCCTCGGGACTTAGAGGCAGGCTGTGGTGCTACCACTTTACAAAACGAAGGTGCTAGAGGAACATGGAGCATGCCCTCTATATGGCTCGCAGGTTTTGTCTCCTTTCCCCTCCTCTTCCCTCTCTTTTGCTCTCCCCTCCACCTGCTCTTTCAAGTCAAAATCTCCCAGTACAAATGAGCATCATACTCACTAATATAGTCGAAGCTGGCCTTGACCCAGATCCTCATGCCCGTCTTGAGTGCTGGGACTATAGGCAGTGCCACCATGCCTGGTATGCAGTCTCTTTAAACAGAGCACATCTGCTTCTTTGAGAGTTCACCATGCCAGCTATGTGTACTAGCCTTCTGGCTGGTTTTCTGCCCTGGACCCTCCCTTCCTGTCCTTCCTCTTTGGTGACTCCTACCTTCTCTCCATTTGTGTCTGTGCTGGCATGTGTTTATATGTGTTACCAAAAATGCTGTTAATACTTAGCAAAAGCTTGGCATTGTTGTGTTTGCAAATACTAATGCATCTGGTCCTCCTAATTCTTCTGAAGTAATACTGTTATACTGAGGCCCATGAGGGCAAGGAAAGATCCCAGGGTCATGGCTGTCTTTTGAGTAGACAAATGCTAGTTTTTGATGAGCCTTCTCTTCCCCTTTGCTGTTAGGAACAGTCTCCATTCTTCACCAGAGCCCACATTTCTCTGCCTTCAGGAGAACTCAATGAATTTCCCTTACACCTCCCTTCTTACCCACACAAATCCTGTGTGTTCCACTGTTTAGTGAGTGATGCTAACCATTCACTCACCCAGGCCAGGATCCCAGTTGCCATTCTAGGCCCTGCATTGTCTAGAGACCAGGGCTCAGCTAGTGGTCAGTGGCTGTCCCCTCTCCTCTTTAAGGGATGGTCTTCTAAGAGTCAAGATGACCTTCCTGGCTCTCATCTTCCACTAAGTCCTATTCTCCCTGATCTGTGCTCCACATTTTAGTACCACGATCCCTTCTGAAGTCCTATCTATAAGTGTACTCAAGGCCTTGGCAATGGCTTCTTGAATTAAGGAAGGATTGGAGGGCCCTCCTGCTCTGGAACCCCTGAAGCCTTCCTGATGTCTGTTTGGACAATTGAGTGTGTTCTGTTGCCTTCTGCCAATGGGCAGAGTGTTAGTGTGGTGGCTTTCTCAGCTCCCTGTCTTGGCCATCATCCTGCAAGCTCTGTGGGCCTAGCTCAGGTAGGCTTCTAAACTGACATTGCTGATCGATACATTTCTTTTGTTTTCCTTTGGTGTTGAACGCCAAACTCTGAGCTTTGCACACTGTGAACACATGCCCTGACGCCCTCAGATCTTGTCTGAATTTTACACCGTGATGAAAAAGCTCCGTATTTTCTCCACTTCGTTCCTTAGCAGCAGCCATATGACTGCTATGCTCTGGATGGAGCAAGTGGGGCAGAAGAGCTTGAATTTTTAAGTTCCTTCAATGGCATAGATGTCGCCCAGTTGGAAGGGTACTTGCCTAGCCCCTGCGCTCCCCCTTTGCACGCCTCAGAATGTGGGTAGAAGGTTGCTGGTTTCTTTGGCCCTGTTGGTGGGAGACACCCCAGCTATGCTGCTTCTCCTCCGTAGGTTTGGGAAGGCCAGAGTAGGTCATTACACAAGCATAAATTGGAAAGGTGGTGGAGTGTGCCGTCCTTCTGAATGGCATGGGATTAGCAGAAAGGTTGATGTTGTAATACCCTCTTCAGTTTGTGCCTCTGTGTGAGGAAAGTCTTACGAGGCCAGCGCAGCCCAGGCCTCTTCTGCACTCTCTTGGGTTGCAAAATGAGGTGCTAGTAATTTGCCAAGATGTGACAGGTGGCTGATTCCACAGTCACGTCTTAGCTCTGAGTTGGGCATGGAGGCATGGCATGCCCAACCCTTCCACAGTGTGCCCACCTGTGGGGGACATCGGCCATATTTAGAGACACTGCCGGGAGTATTGAAATAGTTTGCAATGAAAGAAACATCAAAATATATCCCCTAGTCACAGTTTAACCAAAAGGGACATTTATCTGAAGAGCAATGGGAAGTGTGGAAAGGGTCCCATCATAGGTAAAGAGACAGAAAACCTGCAGTCATTCTGCAAAATTGGCATAGAATTCCACTTGGTTACACTGAGGTAATTACTGAGTTTGCATGTATTGAGTACAAGTTATCTGGGTACTGGTGGTGCCGACAATTCCAAGTACAATGTGGTATTTTACAGATTTTAGCAGGAGGTGTTTCCTAGCTGGGTTTTAGGACGAGGTAGTGGAATTCCAGGACAACGTGGACTACACACTTGAAACACTGTTTCAAAACCAAACCAAACCAAACAAACAAACAGAAGAAAACCTGAGATGTGTTTGCAATTGCCACTGGTTTTGACTGGCATGAAACCAAGTAAATAGTGAGAAATCCTTAATAGAATCCTTTTTTCCCCCTCTTCATCTGCCTGTGAGTTAAGTCTCACTACATAGCCCTGTCTGTTTTGGAACATGCTACGTAGACCAGACTGGTCTCCATCTCACAGACATCCTCTTTCCTCTGCCTCCTAAGTGAGGTTTAAAGGCATATGCTGTCATATCCAGCTCAGCTGAACTTTTTTAAAAAATTATTTATTTATTTATTTATTTATTTACTTATTTTATATACACTGGTGTTTTGTCTGTATGTTTGTCTGTGTGAGGGTGTCAGACTCTCTGGAAGTGGGATTACAGACAGTTGTGAACTGTCATAGCTGCTGGGATTTGAACCTGGATCCTCTAGAAGGATGTTTTATAAAATTAATTCAACCAGTGCTCTTAACCATTGAGCCATCTCTCCACTTCCCCGGCTGAACTCTTTGGGATGTGTTTTATAGTAAAAACTTTTAAAAATTGTCTCTGAGAAATGGGTATAAGGTGGAGAATTTTCCATGTTCATACACTTCCTAGACATAGGGATGGGAACTTGAAACGTGGGTTAAGTGGCTGGAATATGTTATAAATGTGATTACTGAGGGTAATAACTTAGAATTTTAATAGAAGTCATTATTTAGTGTTGATGTATATAGTTAAGTTTGATAAAATCTTAGAAATGGGTGTTCATCTGAAGTCTTAGTAAAATCTATATTTTAAAGTCAAGTAGGTGTCTGGTTCTTCATGTAAAAGTTTGATTAAACCAAGTACAACATACAACTGTAAGACTTCCCAGGCGGCCTTAACTCATTGCAGTCATTCTCGGGACTGATAGCAGCTTGTCTCACTGCACAAAACTTTTCTTATAGCAAGCTGTGTCTTACTTGCCAACTTAAGATGTACTTAAAAAATTAAAATTGGATCAAAAGGAACACACTGTAGACATTTGAGAGGAAGAGTTCTTTTCAAACTGAAATACAAAGTTTTACCTACAAGTTACAAAAGCACCTTAGCTTTTAGTAATTGTGCGTGCGAGTACACACACACACACACACACACACACACACACACACACACACACACACAAAGCACAAAGCACAGAGACAGAGGTGTCTTGCTAGGTGATTTTTCAGGGGAATTAAGATGAAGCAGAATCACACCATTACAGTCAGACTTCAAAATAATGTGGCAATGTAGAAAAATAAGAGAGTTTGTTACAAAATGCAGCACAATAAAAAGAATCTAATTTAGTTTATGAACACTATGTATTAAAAATGTTCTATGAAATTAATTTTTCTGCAAAGGAAACCTAGAAGATTGAACCTTGGCTGTAGTCACTGGAAAATATATAAAGTTAAACATGTATATAACAGAGCCCTGGCTGTCCTGGGTTTGTTTTGTAGACCAGGCTGACCTCAAACTCACAGAGATTCACTGGCCTGCTGGGATCAAACCACAGGCCACCACACCCTGGGAAGGAAAGTTTTTCTTAATCACGTGCTAATGTGAGCAAGGCCTTTGATTGGCCTGAAGACACATCAAGTGGGTTGACTCTGACGGTTTTGATTATTCTAGAACATACTTGTATATAGTAGGAGTAGGTGTTAAGCTACAGCTACATTAAATTTTGAAGTGATCATGAAATAGTGGGCGTGGAACTATTTGCTAGGCATTGCGGCCATAATTTCCCTCGCTTGTTAACACAGCTTGCTTGGAGTAAGAACTGAGAGCGCGTAGCTGTGCCCTCTGCCCTTCTTGCTATGGGATCTAACCTTCTGAGCTCACCTGCAGTTTCCAATGCTCTGCACCTTGGATGCTCTTCAAATATCCCAACCCTCCTTTACGATTCAGTCTGTCATTCGCCCACTTGCTTCTCTGGAAAGCTCATCTTAAATGATTCCCACGTATTTCTCTTTCACATTAGTCCAGTGCCTAAGGCAGCAGTCAGTCTTAGAAAGCTGCCCAGCTCGCTGAGGATTCTCTGCCTTTATTTATCCCGTCGCTCTTGTTTGCCTTTGTGCTCAAGTTTGCTCCAGATGGACAAGGCTGCCCTTGATATATGTATGCTGATCTAGCAAAGAGAACAAATTATTTTCATCTGTAGTGTTGCCTAAAGGTTTGCTTTTTCCCCCTTTTTAAATGGAGTAAAGGATATCGCTGGCTAGTTACGCTGGGTAGATTTATTTCAACTTGACACAAACTATAGTCATCTCAGAGGAGGAAACCTTGATTGAGAAAATGCCTCCCTAAGACTGGCCTGTATGCAAGCCTGTGGGCATTTTCTTAGAGGGAGGGCCCAGCCCATTGTGGTGGTGCTGTCCTTGGACTGGTGGTCTTGTGAGAAAGAGGGATGAGCAAGCCATGGGGAGAAGCCAGTGAGCAGCAGCCCTCCAGGCCTCTGCATCAGCTCCTGCCTCCAGGTTCCTGCCACGCATGACTTCCTGTCTTAGCTTCTTACAGTCCTGGATGCAGTGTAAGACAAATCCTGGATGGAAGTGTAAGACAAATAAACCCTTTCCTCCCCAACTTGCTTTTTGGTCATGGTACCTCTTCACAGCGATTGAATGAACATTGACTAAGACTCTAATATATCAGAAATTGTCTTTAATGAACCCTTGATGCTGCCTTTTGAACAAGGTAGTATTGAGTACATTTACATTTTTAAAACTTGTTTTATGTGTATAGGTGTTTTGCTTGCATATATTTCTGTCTACCATATGTGTGCTCTGGTGTCCATGGGGGCCAGAATAAGGTGTCAGATCTCTTGGAACTGGAGTTACAAGTTATTCTGAGGCACTATGTGGGTACTTTGGGCACTATATATGAAATCCAGGTCCTCCAGGAGTTGGAGGAACCCAAACCAACAAAACAAACAAACCAACCAACAAAACCCACACTGACCAATCTCTCCAGCCCAATTGAATACATATTAAAACTCCCTCTGGAATTTTTCTAAAAAAAGGGGGTGCTTTTCAGCTTTCAGAACCCCTTTTTAGTGTAAAAGAATATTAGGAAATGCCCATTGCAAGTGGCTGGATCAGCTTCACAAAGTAAGCCATTTCCCACAGGAGTGTCTTGCCTCTGGTGCTATTTAAGAGCCTGGGATGCCTGGGTACCTGGGCGAAGGGGCGACCCCAGGGTATCTGATCCCTGGTTCTTCTGTTTTATACCCATTTGTTATCAGACTTAGCACTCAGGTGGGTATGTGTATAGGAAGTCATTAGCTCAAAATAAATAAAAAAAGAGTTGAAAAATATTTTCTAATGTTCTTTTTCATTAGGCTGACAAATGTGGTATCATTAGCCACTTTGTTTATAATATCCCAGGATATTTTATAACATTAAGTAAGATTAGCAATCAGGAAATTTTAGAAAATTCATGTTAGTCTTTCTTCAGTCTTTGGCAGGATGGTTGAGTCAAATTTTTCTTCAGCTTAAATATGTTGATTAAAGTGTGTGTTTCTGGGTCTGCCTCTTAGCTCTGCCATCCTTTGTATTACAATCTAAAGTTAAAGTTACTCAGGATAACATTAAAAAGCTATGATATTAGATACACTGTTCATAGATACATTTTATCTGTGTACAAGGATACCATACAATAGTGTGTATAGATGTGTTTCCTCATTTCCCTTGGGCTGTTCAATGTTGAAAGCCGCGGTGTCATTAGACTGCGTGACAGGCTTCTGTGGGGACATGTGGAGTTGCATGCATCGAGGAGACCATGCAGAATGTGTTTCATTAGTATGGTAGGAGATGCATGGCCTCTGGACAAAGGCCAGCTCATGGTCTGTCTTCAAGGAGCTTCAGGGAGTGGCAGTTGAGCCCGAGCTGCAGAGTGTGAAGACCTTTCTCCAGAGGTTGTAATTTCTGATTCTGTACTAGAGTGTCAGAGCTTGGAGATGGGGCAAGATGATCGTTTTGATCATTTAGAAAAAAATGCCCAGGGACCCTCAGCGTCTTAAGTTGTTAGCTCAGTGCTATTTGATTGTTACCTTTAAAGCAATTACTAGTTTCCAGCTAATGGGGGGGGGCGGGGGAGGGTGGGAGATTTTCGTCTGAAAGGCAGTTTAGAATATCCAGCCATCTCAAGGTTATGTAGAAATAACTGAAAGGTTTCTGCAAGAAACCTGCGAAACAGCACATTATGTAACATGGCACCAGACTATTGTTAACTGAATTTTTTTGCCTTAACAAAATGATCAGTAAGCAGATGGACATATTGTAAGTCACCCTTAGATGTCCACTGCTTATAACCTATTAGCTATTCAAATCTGCCACTAAGAAGTGGTGAAACTTTTTTGGATGAGGTCATCATTGTTGGTCAGTTGCAGACACCAGAACCTTCTTTTCCTTTAAAAGCTTTATCATTGTATTGCTTGGTTGGTTTCCTGGAACAAGTGTCACTTGTTATTGTTTGTTCTCCCTTTGAGTGGTCCTCCATTCTGCCATGGAGGGAAACTCCTAGACTGAGAGCCCAGCGCCTCAACATTCATATGCAGATTCCACGTGCAGGGTGGAGGTGGCGCGAGGGAGGCTCTGAGACTGTATTTTGCAAAGCTGGCTGAGGTCCAGTGGTCCTGTCCCCAGACCCCAATTCAAAGGGCAAGTCTCTAATCTCTGGGAAGAGTCAAGGAAATAGGAAAGTACAGCAGAATGTAGCTGCATTGTGACCCTTGGCTAGGTGACCATACCAGGGAGGGAGGGAGACGCAGACAAATGCTAATAAGAACAAGGATCACAGATGGAAAAGGAACCAGGCTACACAGGGAGGGGGACAAGGGGGCCAGAGAAAAACTGGTGGCAGGTGAGGGACCAGAGGGGTGGTTGTTAATCTTCCAGAGTTTGGCGTACCTCGCAGAGGGAAAGGATTTGGGGGGAGTTCATAATGGGGGAAGGTACTTGGGCATCTGACGGCAGCATGCATTCAGCTGCACTCAAACTTGTAGACAAGCCTGCAAAGCCAAGAGAAGGCCTTTGAGGATTTCACAAGAAGCAAGAAATGACTCATTGAGTCAGTGGTCGGCAGAGGATTGGCCATTCTCCTGACTTTAGAGAACCAGGTCACCTCTCAATTTTATTTCCTTCGTGATGGACACACAAAGGCCTGGCTCTATAGCAAAGTCCGTCTGAGGGAGAAGGAGCAGGAGGATGAGGAGGAAGACGTGGTGGTCCAGGTCCAGACAGATCTGAGACAGGGGAGCAAGCTGAGCAAGTTCAGACTCCTTGAGGGGATTTGCTAGAGCAGCAAGCTGACTGGAATGGGGCCACATCTGTTTGGCTTAGCGTTGTATATGTGGAGTGTTGAATGAATATCTTACATCATCAAGATTTCTTATTATCTGATGAAAAAAAAAATGAACGTCGTCCCTGCAATCTTTGGTAAGGTTTAAAACTCACTTTATGGTTCTAGGGAATCAAATCCAAGGTCATATATTTACCAAGCATGCCCTCTACACTAAGTTGCATAACCAGTCCCTTGTTTTCTACCTCATTCATTCACTCATTCATTCATTCTTTACTTGTTTGTTTATTCATTCCTTTATTTATTTCTTTGTTGTTTTTAAGACAGGCTCTCAACTCAGTAGCACTGGCTTGGGATTGGATAAGTAGACCAGGTTGACCTTGAAGTCACAGTGATCCACTTGCCTCTACCTCCTGAATGCTGGGATTAAAGGTGTGAGCCACACCACATCTAGCTCCCAGGTTTATTTTTAATACATTATTTGGACTAATACAGGTTGTCAGAAGGAACACCCATAATTCTAACTAATTTTCTGTACAGTTCAGAATTATTCCTATCACAGCTAAAATGATCAAAATGGAAATCTGTGTTAGGAAATAGAGAAAGGAGAGATGTTATAGGTTGAAAGTATAGTTAAAATGAACATATAGAAAAATGTCACATAGTATAGCACAGGGGATGGTATTGGCCTTTGAAACAGTATAAACTTTCATGACCAAGATGGTCACTATTCAAAATGGCCTTTCTCCGAATGGGATCTCCAGGAAGCAGGTGTAGCGGTTTTGTTTTTTGTCGGTGGGCTTTCTGCACTAATATAGGTGTTGCATCTTTGCCCTGTCTGATGAATAGCTCTTGAACACTTGAATTCATGTGGTTTTTAGGAGTAAGAACTACATTTTAAAATTTAATTTTAATGATTTTAAAAGGCAATGCGTGCTCGTAGCGGCTGGCTTAGGCAGCACAATTGTAACATATCCCACAGTGCCCAGGAAAATTAATGGGGAAGAAAATGTGGTCTTGGCCAGAGAGTTCCGGAAGGGCCCCGCTTGGTCCAGGAGGCAGATTTGAAGCTGCCTGGTGATGAACTGATGTTCTGATGCTGTGATTTGGAGGCACTTCCTGATTCCTTTGTCTGGATGCTTGTCCTCTGGAGAAATGCCTTTCCCAAGGCAAGCCTTGGCCCCACTGGACTTTCCTCTTTCCCAGTT
This sequence comes from Tokudaia tokunoshimensis, assembly GCA_036184795.1. Lineage (NCBI taxonomy): Eukaryota > Metazoa > Chordata > Mammalia > Rodentia > Muridae > Tokudaia > Tokudaia tokunoshimensis. Next base: position 121,378,909 of record BTHU01000014.1, read on the forward strand.
GGCTGTTGGAGGCCGTGTTGCCAGTGGGGTGGTGGCTGCCCATGGACTCTGTTTAGGACTTTCCGTTTGAATTCAAGCTCAGCAGCGAACCGAACCCTTTATCTTCTGTGTGTTCACTTATCACCATGTGGATTTCATTCTTCTCTCGATAGTACTGTCTCCTTGGTGACACAGTGGCCTCTTTCTGGGTTGTGGTGAGGGTGGTGATACACTGTGTTCCAGCTGCAGGGCATGCCTTGGGAAAGTGATGGATACTTCCCTCCATACAGAGTCTCCACCAGTTCTTTTCAGGACCTTTGGAGGTAAAGGAGAGAAGTTGAAAGAGCCACCCACAGTGGAGCTAGCAGGAGCCAAGAAATCCTCAGTATCTCACGGGCAAGCACCCTACAACTTCATACTTGCCAAAGTGTGCTGGACATACATTCATGGAAGAGTTCTGCTGTCCATGTGGTTCAACTAGAGGAAATATTTGCATCCGAAAGGTGTTTTGAATTCACCTGTTTCCTAGATAGGTTTCTGATCTGTGCCTGTGATAAAACATCTGCATCGTGGTACTGCCTTAAAACTCAGGTGCACAAAAACCACTGTGTTTCCAGAATTGTGGGGCAATTAGGAACTGGTTAAGTTTTGTGAGGTCGGAAAGACACTGCATTAAATAGAAAATCAATATGACACTATCTAATAAAAACTAACTTATAATGACATCATTTACATCTCCAATATTTATAACTCCTCATTGACTTCTTGTGTATTGGATGCTTTTACTGCTGATTTTTATTTCTTTAACTTAAAAAACATTTGGAAATCTTGTGGTGGCCTGGGATGGAGTCCAGGGCTTTGTTCGCGCTAGGCCAGTGCTCAGAGCTACATTCTCAGCCTACTGCCTGTTCTTCGTGCTGTTTACTTTTTTAGACCTGCCTGTTGATTCCCAGGGAAATTACCAGAAGTCCCCACTTGGTCCTCTTACCTGCTTGTTCCTAAATGTGTGCTCTGATGGAAAGTTCCTTGAAGGAATGTGCTTCTGTTTGGGAAGCAGCCCTGCATCCTGGGTTTCGGCTCTGACTATGGTGGAGCTGATGGGAGCCTTAGGCCTCTGCTCTCCTTCACCCCTGCGTCCCTTTCCATTCAGGGAACTGTTTGCCATTCCAATGCTAACCTAAGACTCTGAGTCTCATTAACCTATATAAGGGTCCCGCATCTGTGAAGAGGAGCAGGGGGCAGAGGCCCAGAAGTGCTTGCCAGCTCAGAACCGCTTTCAACTGGCATTGAGCTTCCTCCCGTGCTGATAGTTCTCCTTGGTGGCAGTCTTGTGCCCCCTTCTCACCTCGGCACAAGTGCATCTTGTGAACTCTCCTTGAGTTACACCCCGGTCATTAAAATTTGTTTCTCTCTCTTGAGAGTGCTTTTAATGCGTAGCTACTAGAAAAATGAACCTTTTCTTTTCATCTTTTTCTGATTGTCACTCTCAGGTGTGACCCGATCGACAGTGATATATAGGCACAGGTAATGTCGACATTCAATGTAGAGAAGGGTGAAGCCTTCAAAATGGAGTTCTATTTTAAACATGTTCGAAACACTGAGAATCGTGTTGCAGCTGCGATTTGGGAAAGGGGTCATTCAGATGGTCTTAATAAAAAAAAAATGACCAAAATCAATTAATTAGGTTAGCTCAGATCGGAAGTATGGACCACGGTTACCAGATGGATTCCTGGCACAGTTGCCAGTTGGTCCGAGGTGTCCGAAAAGAATCGAGGTGGCCTTGGTGGCCTGAGAGCAGTCACTGATGGTAGGCTTCCGAGCCACGGGATTTTGACTCCTGCCTGGGGCACACCTGAGCGTGGCCACAGCTGCAGTGGGTCACATGCTTACTTGATGCCACATAATGCTGGCATTTTTCATGCCTCTGGGAGTGGATTCTTAATGGGAATGAGTAGGGAACCGGAAGGAGGGGAACAAAGCCAAGTGTCTGGTATAATTACTCTCAGCGAGCCTCTGTTTTGTCTCTCCTCGTGCCTCTACAACTTCTTTTCCCTTCTGCTGGGTCCTTAGCTGATAAAAAAAAAAGCAAGTGTCAACTCCACTGCTGCGACTTTCAAGCAGGCTCTGCAGTGCCCCGGGCTTCGTGGTCCTACAGGAGAGGGTACCAGCACCCTCTGCTCTCTTTACCCCAGTGCAGAGGCAGGCAGGATCTACCCAGGCAGTGGCATTCTTGCCCCCAATCCCACACACACTTGGTGTGCCCCAGTAGATGAAGCTGTTGGGATATGATATGTTGGGATATCTTCCAGAACATATAAGTGATATTACCTTCCTTAAGCTGTGGTAAGTGGGCTGCACGGCTGGCTTAAGCCGTTATCAATTATACTGCAACATTTATTTCCTTGAAAACTAAGAGTGAGCCTTGAGCAAATGAAGACTGACTTTTTAAGCTTTTTAGGTTAGGCACAAATTCAATTTATCAATATTTGTTGTACTTGGCACTGGAGATTTCTACTCCTTGCTCTGGACTTTTAGTTATTCTGAAAAAAAAAACCAGCATATTTTCAGAGAAACGGCTTTCCTGTGTACTTGATTCTCTCCTGTCTGACCTCTGTATTTGATGAAGGTAGATCAGAGAATATATGGCAGGTAGTGGCAGAGTGAGGAGACCTTTGACGTTGGCTGACAGCTGTCACCTGAAAGCTACGGACCCTCTCAGGTGTCATGTCTGTACTGCTGACAGTGAGCAAGAGTGTTGTTTACATTTCCATAAACAGAGTTTCCTCCGTGTTAGGAATGTGTTAGGATAGGCCAGGTAGAAGAGGGGGTTATCTGTCTCCAGGTGACTCCTTACAGGGTTGGTTATTTGCATATATTCTTGTAGAAATCCGCAGTAGAGTTCATGGCTGAGATGTCTAGAGCTTCGCTTTCTCTGGAAACTCTCCCTCATGTGCTTCTGTGCTCTGACTGGGTCAGTGTCACCCAGTGCTTGATGTGCATAGGAGAGGAAATCAATGAGTTAAATTCCAAAGATGTCTAAAATTTTAGGCATTTTTTTCTTAAGTGAATTCATTCTTTATTAGGTTGTTGATTCAGTAAGCAGTGAACAAAACCACTTTTCTGTTTTGGTTGTCAAAGCATTCTTCAAATCAAACTGGTTATTTTAATCTGATCCCAGGTCTATCAGAGTTTATGGCTAAGGCAGAAAGCCCAGAGACTAGTAGATTAGCATAGGAGGTGAAGGGATGTGGCAGCCAGCCCCACACCCTCCTGTGTCCTGGTTTGTCCTATAAGGTTTTTAAAAGGTCTGCTGGATATTTTTAACTTTTTTTCTGTTAAAGTACCATCCAGTTTTGGCTAGTTTCTGAAGAGGTCTCTGTTTCTACCTACAGGAATAGTCATCTACAGCTAGTTTCCCTGAGTAGTCACCGGGGTCCTTAGCCCTCACCACAGTCAGTGGTGGGGTAAAATGGAGCTGGCCTCTCAGTCTCAACCCTGCCACCGTCCGCCCCGCAATTCTGGAACGTGATGGGCCCAGAGCCATGAGTGAAATTGGTCTTCATGGAGAATGAAAGCTTCACTTGTAGTCTCTTTCTGAATCTTGTCTATTCCTGCTATTAAGCATAATGAAATTATGAATTTATTGTGCTGTTCTCAGGCTTGCTTTTCAACCTCATTACGGGCGCTTTCTTGTTAGATGCTTCTGTTGCCGTTGCAGAGTTGTATGTAGGCTGTAAATATCTAATTTGTACAAAATGACTGATTTTGGTATTTGTATAATCCTCCAGTCAATTTAACTAAGTTGGGCTTTTCCCAGTCCTCGGTGCCGCGTTCACCGCTCATCTGATTACCGCTCAGGGGAGTGAGGTTCAGGGCGGCTGTTGGGAACCGGAGCATTTCCGGGGCTTTAGTCCAGCAGATGGGCTGCTGGCTATAGTCATACATCTGCTTGCCTGCTGTGGCAGCTGCTGCTGCTTCATGTTGTGTCCTTTTGTTCTGTTCCATCCAAGAACGGAATGTGAGGAAGTGTAGTGAATGGATTAATTTAAGGTTAAGGTTAGTGTTTTGCTGTCTTTCCACGTAACCGATCATAATGCTTCTGGTAGAAGCTAATGAGTTTCCCTTAAAGTGAACTAGATTTGTAAAATACAGCTCAGCAAGGGGCCCGGGTTGGTATTGTTGATAGGAACGAAATTCAAATGTGTAAAACACCGGCAGCTTTTATCATTTGTTTCTAATTCTTTGTTTTCCTTTTTCTTTCTTCCCACCTCCCACTCCCTTCCAGGACCTATATCCAGACTTCGCCTGACACTGCAGGGTCCAAGAGAATTAAGGAAATCTAGAATGACATGAAGAAGATTAGCTAAGGATTATAGGTTTTGAGGACAAGCACCCCAGAGACGTGAAGCACAGACAAGCTCCCAAGCTGTGTTCGGAGGAGCCGTACACGGTCAGAAGAAGATGGCGGATCCAGGAATGATGAGTCTTTTTGGAGAGGATGGGAATCTATTCAGCGAAGGCCTTGAAGGCCTTGGGGAATGTGGCTACCCTGAAAACCCAGTGAACCCCATGGGTCAGCAGATGCCCATAGACCAAGGTTTTCCCTCCTTACAGCCATCCCTCCACCATCCTTCCCCTAATCAGAATCAAACCAAGTTGACCCATTTCGATCACTATAATCAGTATGAACAAAAGATGCATCTTATGGATCAGCCTAACCGAATGATGGGCAGTGCCCCTGGGAATGGATTGGCGTCTCCGCACTCGCAGTATCACACCCCCCCAGTCCCCCAGGTGCCACATGGAGGCAGTGGTGGCGGTCAGATGGGAGTCTATCCCGGCATGCAGAACGAAAGGCACGGGCAATCTTTTGTGGATGGTGGCTCCATGTGGGGCCCTCGGGCTGTTCAGGTACCAGACCAGATCCGAGCCCCCTACCAGCAACAGCAGCCGCCAGCTCCGTCGGGGCCGCCGGCGCAGGGCCACGCCCAGCACATGCAGCAGATGGGCAGCTATATGGCACGCGGGGATTTCTCCATGCCGCAGCATGGCCAGCCGCAGCAGAGGATGAGCCAGTTTTCCCAAGGCCAAGAGAGCCTCAGTCAGGGAAGCCCTTTCATCGCCACCTCAGGACCCGGCCACCTGTCGCACTTGCCCCAGCAGAGCCCCAGCATGGCCCCTTCCCTGCGCCACCCAGTGCAGCAGCAATTCCACCATCACCCTGCTGCTCTCCATGGAGAATCCGTTGCCCACAGTTCCAGATTCTCCCCCAACCCTCCTCAACAAGGGGCTGTCAGGCCACAAACCCTTAACTTTAGTTCTCGGAACCAGACAGTCCCCTCCCCTACTGTAAACAACTCAGGGCAGTATTCTCGATATCCTTACAGTAACCTAAATCAGGGATTAGTTAACAGTACAGGGATGAATCAAAATTTAGGCCTTACAAACAGTACTCCAATGAATCAGTCCGTACCAAGATACCCCAATGCCGTAGGATTCCCGTCAAACAGTGGTCAGGGACTAATGCACCAGCAGCCCATCCACTCCAGTGGCTCACTTAACCAAATGAACACACAAACTATGCACCCTTCACAGCCTCAGGGAACTTATGCCTCTCCGCCTCCCATGTCACCCATGAAAGCAATGAGTAACCCAGCAGGCACGCCTCCTCCGCAAGTCAGGCCCGGAAGTGCTGGGATACCGATGGAAGTCGGCAGTTATCCAAATATGCCCCATCCTCAGCCATCTCACCAGCCCCCTGGTGCCATGGGAATCGGACAGAGGAATATAGGCCCCAGAAACATGCAGCAGCCTCGTTCGTTCATGGGCATGTCCTCGACACCAAGGGAGCTCACCGGACACATGAGACCAAATGGTTGCCCTGGTGTTGGCCTTGCGGATCCACAAGCAATCCAGGAACGACTGATACCTGGCCAACAGCACCCCGGTCAGCAGCCATCTTTCCAACAGTTACCAACCTGTCCTCCACTACAGCCCCACCCAGGCCTGCACCAGTCCTCACCTCCACACCCCCATCACCAGCCTTGGGCACAACTCCACCCGTCACCCCAGAATACCCCGCAGAAAGTGCCTGTGCATCAGGTAAGGGGATGCAGACCACCTGCCCTGCGGCGTGAAACGCAACGCTGTTCACTTGTCTAACAGAATTATCCCTTGTAGGTTGCCTCACTCACTGGTTCATTCATTCAAGAGTTCTTTAATCACTGTCCTGGGAATTGTGCTAGGTCTAAAGTCATAGCTACTTAGTGGTAGTTGACTGAGACTAGGTCCAGTGGTTAGAAAAAATTCTTTGTTACTCTCCTCTGCCCATCCCCTTTTTCTCTGTTTGAAGAGTACACTATAACTTGGTTTTCAGCAATCGCTTGTTCATTAGCATCCCTTATATCTCCTGTTATTTACCTTCTGTGGGAAGCTGTGAAATATGTGTTTCTATAGTACTTAATTGACCGACTGTTGAGAGTGTGAATTTAAGTCGAAAGCTGTAGGAAATGACAGGGAATGGTAATTTATAGGAGTTGGTTTCAGATTTGTGTGCCAGCACTGAAAGATCACTGGGTTTTATAAGTTAAGATTTTTGTAGCTTTGCCAATTTATATTTACAAAGGCATCCCCCTTCCTCTTTGTGTATTTTCGTCTCCACGGCCTTGACTTGTGAAGAGCGGTGTGTGTGAACAGATTTTTCTGAGTGCATATTCATCCCCGCCTAGGCCTGCAGGTTTTTTGGGGGGGGGGGGCAGGGCACAGTGGGTGATTTCAGAATAGTATGGTGTACTGGTTTTTTCCTGATGGACTTGTTCAATTTGGGAAATCATGACCTGTGTATGAATGCAAAACAGAGTGAAAGGTCCTGAGTGCTTATGTGACAGATGTCCCGGAAGAGGAAGTACCTGTGAAGGAAGAGTGCTTGAAATTCCAGTAAAACGTTCCTTAGGGAAGTGATCCCTGCAGACACCTCCTGTGCTTGAAGGTGATTTCCCAAAACATGTGCACCTGGAGTTGAGCTCTCTCCAGGCAGAAGCAGCTTTGAGAGGGAAGGCTCAGGCCAGGGAGAGGATGCTGGGATCCTGGATCCTGTTTTATGAAATTGAACTTAAATGAGGAATTACTCTTGTTGGTCAAGTCATCGTTGGAAAGATGGGGGGGGGGGGTAACAGGAAGTGGGAGCCAGCTGTCCAGGCTTGCAGAGAGAGTTTAGATCAGTGATCTGGTAGAGGATGCAGAGAAGGTTGAATCTGGGTGAAGGAAATGGCCTGCCCTCACGGCGAGTTCCGTACACAGTTTAGTCGAGTGGTTCTGGGTCTTCAGCCTTCCCTTGGCTGCCAGAGCAAAGGCATAGCTGCTTCAGTGTGGTGTACCCAGTGTCTCAGGAGCACTGCAGAGGTGGTTCATGGCGCCCACCCATGGGGACAGAGCAGACCTCCCATGAGACAGAACGGTCAGCCTTCTGGAAAGGGATCCCGGAAATCTTCCCTCACTCTTTCCTCCAGCATGCCCAGAGGCTGATAGGAAATGGGAAGACAGCTGCCACCAGAGCTGCAGGTCCTGACGAGCCAGCTTCAGAGCCAGCTCTGAGGGGTTCCTTCCTGTTGACTCAGGAGCAAACACCTGATGGATCTGTCCTAAGGTGGGCCGACCTCTGTACCTCCGAGGCAGAAATGACTGTGGCCTAGTTTTGGGAAAGTATTGTGTTAGTAGAGAAGGACTCCTGCCGAGAAGTGGTTGTACATACCTTTAATCCCAGGCAGAGGTGAGTGCATCTCTGAGAGTTGGAGGCCAGCCTGGGCTATGCAGAAAACCTTGTCTTGAAATACAAAAAAAAGGGGGAGGGGAGAAGTAGAGGGGTCTTTACAATGCTTGTTTCTGACTTTTCATCCCAGCAGTGGGAAGGTGAACAGTGTATTGGGACTCCCTGAGGCCATTGTGGTAGCCCCCAGAAGGGCTGCTCTCTTATCATTTCCTGTTTTTGGAGGACAGTAGCAGCTCTGGCTTCTGAGCCCCATGGGGGCCAGTGTTGTGTGCTATAGTCTGGGAGACCCCAAGGGTACTGCTCTCTAAGTAGGCATCTCAAAAGACAAACTCAGAATTTTTACGAGGTTGCAGGCCCAGACATTTGAACTGGTGTTTCTTCACAGGTTCAGTTCTGTTTGTATTTTTCTTGGTATTTACTTCCCTATTGGTGTTTAACTTGGTAACCTCTTCAGTTTTTGAGGCAATCAGTTGTTTTGAAAAATAAAGTCAGAAGGGTGTTTGAATCCTTGTGTGTCCCTAAGCAGGTTGATGATATCAGATAAGTGATTTAACCTCCCTGAACCTCTTTCGGGAAGACCAGAATGAGGGCGACCCCAGAGGCTCAGGTGGGGGTAATGTGCCCCAACAATGCCCTTTCATCTCTAGGGTGTAGTTTATGACATGACCCACAGGCTTCTAATACTTGCTATTGCATGTGTAGATAATGTAAGTTTAATTTACTTTTATTTTAAGGAAACAGGTTGCATATTCTGAAGTTTCACTTAAGACGAAATAGTAAATCTGATTTGTGCTGATAGATACCCCCCCTCCCCCAGATGTTGCCAGATGTGAAGAGGTTGGTTGTGGATAATTCAGAATGTTCTCATGTGATCTAGTCTCTCTTTCTGAATGAATCAGCCTAGGCAACTACATCATTCTAATCATGCTTTGCTTTAGAACTAGCAAATCCATACTGAATTTCATATAAGGTACAGTGGGAGTCCAAAAATGTGCTGGGCATCAGGGAAGTTTTCCCATTAGTTTGAAACATGCATATAATTTGCCCACTGAATTCCCACAGTCATACAAATTTGTTGACTTTTCTTGAGTTTTTCACCTGACCCACCCAGCCCTGAGCCCTGGCAGTCCTAGAACTCACTCTGTAGACCAGGCTGGCCTTATCAACCAGACTGACATTGAACTCACAGAGATCTGCCTTCCTCTGCCTCCTGAGTGCTGGGATTAAAGGTGCCCTCCACCACTGTCCAGCAAGTTTTTACACTTTAGAAAAACAAGTTGTATTCCTTAAATATTCACGGAGAGAAAGCAGAAACTCAGTGTCATCTGAAAGCAGCTCTAAGGCCCCAGCCATAGTATTTAGAAACAGCCGGTATGAAGGAAAGTACAGGCTTGGAGTCCGAGCTTTTGGTAATAGAGCCACACATTCCTATCCCTTTACCTTGAACAGCTTCCTTAGCCCCAGGGCCCTCATTTCATTATCTAAAGAAAGGGGTTTCTCTACCTTCTGTGTGGAAGAACAGTGATATTAGCAGTATCGACTTTTGAAAAGCCAGGTGGGAACCCCAAAACAAACCACTGTTGCATAGCAAGTGTTCAGAGTCACCCAGTGTCAGACATTGTTACGTTGTTTGACTTTATTTCCTTGATTTCAGGGAACATTTCTTAAACAATGGAGGTACCCTCTGTGCTTCTGGTTGAAGGACAGGAAACAGCCTTGCTTTTAGGGAAAGAGGGCCCAGTGAGGGAAGCAGCTCTCCTCGTGGAGGTATGGAGGATCAGTCTGAGTTGAGGGAGGGTGGGTAGAGGGTGAGGCAAGCAGCTAAGGCTTAGCAAGCTGTGACACAAAGCTGAAAGAATGGCTCAGGCCTCGCGTGTCTCATGACCTGAAACGTGGCATTGAACCAGGGCACATCCTCTGTTCTGTATTCCTGCATCACTAAGGAATGTGAAGGGAGAGAAGGAGGGTTAGTCCAGGGATGGGCATCTATCCATGTACCGTGCAGGAATTGCTCATTTGAAGGGCTTCTCTTAAGTGGGTTGTCCCTCAGGTTGTAGCTAAGTCCCAAGTTGCTGAATGACTTGTGTTGCCCAGTTCCGTGTTGCCCAGTTCCCGGGTCATTCTCTCAGATGGAAAGTTCTGGTGGAGTTTTTAGGATGTGAAACACTGTGTTCTTAGAATAAATGTAATTTGGATGTATTTGTGCTCCATTCCTTAGTTTGGCCCTTAAATACCATAATGTAGGATAGAAGTTAAGGTGTAGACAATGGGTAATAATGCTCTGAACCATCCCCACCCCAACCTGAGGTTTCTAGAAATACATAAAAGATCTAGAAGAATCGGTGGTTGTAATACTTACTGTTATCTTTCTGTACCATCTTATGAACAGTTTAAAAGCCTTCTGGAAAACCTTTCCCTGGAAACCTGACTTAGGTCTTACCTGATACTCTGTATTTACCCAGTATGATAGAATCATTAGCCACCATTGTAAATATGTGGGGAAATTTGACCATATATCTCAAGTCGTCTGAATGCAAATTGTAATTAGAAAATGCAAAACGCTGTTTTTTAGTGACAGGACATGTATCACCTGTGACTACTACATATGATGTCTGCCCGTGTCTTTACACCTTTAAACTTGTCTGAGCAAGATAATAAAAGTCACTGTAAAGAGATCCAGCTTCTGACATGCGTGGCGTTTACGGACGTTCCCGTGTGCACACGCCTGCAGAGCGTGGCCTCTGTTAAACGTCCTTGGAGCAGCTGGCCCTTTGTTGACAGCCCCGCCGCCCCGCCTGCTGGGATATGCTTGCTTCTTCAGGAACCCTTGGTGAAGCTCCGTATTTGCCCTTTCCTTCATTTCCTTGTAGCAGCCTAGTGCCTCTCAGAAGCCTCTCTTCTGACTGAATTTGCATACGCTTCAGCTTCATGAGAGATCTCCTGACACCTTTTCCTCTGCTGACATTTCCTCCTCCCCAGAGGTGATTTACCTCAGAGGTCAGAATTTTAGTGAGTTTAAAATAGAAAGTGCCAAGTATAGAGGTAAAGTCCCACTGAAAACATGGATGGATGCCTTGGAGATAGCTGTGTCTCGATCGCTTCTGTTTTGTAAAAAGGGACAATTTTCTATGGCTATCAAATTTGACATAAAATAAGAGTTTAGTTTTTCAGTTATCTGTAAAGTTGGTTATTAGGTCACTGTTTTAAATGTCACAAGCAGCTAAGCGACTTTGTTAACTGTGTATGCTTGTGTGAGTTTATGTGTGCCACATACATGCAGAAGCCCATGGTGGCCAGAAGAGGGCATCAGATCTCTAACCGGGGTTATAGGAGGTTGTGAATCCCCATGTAGTTGCTTGGGTCCTCTTCAAGGACAGTAAATGTTCTAAACCCTGGGCTGTATCTCCAGCCCCTAGGATCCAACTTTTAAAGATTGTTGAGACAGGGGTCTTGCTATGCGGTTCAGACTGCCTTCAAACTTACCGTGTGTGTAACCCACACTAACATATGTCCTCTGTCTTCTGCTCCCAAGTGCTCATATAGGCTGGAGCCTCATGCCTGGCTAAGAATCCATTGTTAGATGCTGTCATTTCATCTTGAATCTTGGGTGGCTCCATTTAACAACACTTTGGAAAATTTAGCATTTGCTCTCCACCAAGCACTTTATTAAAGGCAGGGATTGACAGTGTTTAGTGGAGGGAAGTCAAAGGCTTACACTTAGGTAAGCCTGCGATTCTGTTATTTCAGTTTAACATCCTGCTCAACATTTCTCAAGTATTTATTTTGTTCTATATAAGACACACACACACACACATCTTATATAGAGGATATATATCAGAAATTGTTTAGTGTGATTATGGCACAAGTTCTCTAAGACAGCGGTTCCCACCCTTTCTGAGGATGGACAAGTATTCACGTTGCTAAGTAGCATCAGTAGAAGAAATTGAAAGGTTTGAATACATGGGAATTCTCAGGACCTTCATTGAGGTCACTGAGAGTTCATTTGTTCAAACCTGTAAGAAACACTAGTGTGTTTCTTTGGAAGCTAGCTTCCAGCCATTTTCAAGATTTTAGCTTCAAATGGTGTATGGATACTATGAGCTGTTAAATTTCTATGTCAGTACAGGCCTGTTCTCTGCTGCTGTCTATAATATTGTTGCCTGTAAAGAAAAAGCCTTCCTTTTACCAGAAATCCTCAGCCACCTTCCAGCCATCTCCATCTTTCACCCTCTGCTTGTTTATTCTTTATCTTAGCCACCATTCAGAAGGGGAGATTCTGGTACTGTAGTACATAGTTGGTTGGGGAATAATTAATAAGCAGGCTGAGAGAAAATGAGGGAATAAACATTGGTGAAAGTGACCTGGAGAAGACCTTACGTCTTGACATCCTAATGTCACTCTGCAGACTCCCTAGTTGGAATTGTAAATCTATAGATAGGCTCTAGCTACACAAGAGAGATGGCCTGCGTCTTCCCTTGTTGCAGTGTTTGCCCCCAGCCCTGTGGTTCTGTCAGAGCAGAAGTCAGTATCAAATATGGAAGTAGATCGGACTTTTGTCTGACAAACAGGCAAAAACCCCACTTAGTACTTGACTCTAATTATCAGTGGGGTCCTGAGAGTGAGATCTCAGTTTAGTTTAGGTTTGTTTTTGTTGTTGTTTTGTTTGTTTGTTTTAAACTTAGTCCTTAGAATGTTTTCCTTTTTTTTCTTTTTCTTTTCTCTCTCTCTCTCTCTTTTTTTTTTACACTTAAAAACAGGAGAAATTAAGAGAAGCTGGGAAAGTACCAAGAAACAGATAAAATCTTACAGAGCTGACACAGCATGAGAGGTCACCACCATTCTAGCTTGTTGGGAGGCCATTTCAAATACATACAAGCGATAGGCAGGCAAGTTCTCCAGTTTCCTTGCCTCTTGGTTTAATGTTTGAATGAAAGTTGTGACTCAGGCAGTTTTAACTAAACAATGAAGGGCATGCTCTTTCTGAGCTACTGTACTTGACTTAACAAATTCTTGATATCTATCTATCTATCTATCTATCTATCTATCTATCTATCTATCATCTATCTATCTATCTATCTATCTATCTATCTATCTATCTATCTATCATCTATCTATCATCTATCTATCTATCATCTATCTATCTATCTATCTATCTATCTATCTATCTATCATCTATCTATCTATCTATCTATCTATCATCTATCTATCTATCTATCTATCTATCTATCTATCTATCTATCATCTATCTATCTATCTATCTATCTATCTATCTATCTATCTATCTATCTATCTATCAATCTTATCTATCCATCTATCCATCCATCCATCCATCCATCCATCCATCCATCCATCCATCCATCTATCTATCTATCTATCTATCTATCTATCTATCTATCTATCTATCTATCTATCTTATCTGTCTGTCTGTCTGTCTATCTATCTATCTATCTATTAATCTTATCTGTCTGTCTATCTATCTATCTATCTATCTATCTATCTATCTATCTATCTATCTATCTATCTATCTATCTATCTATTAATCTTATCTATCTGTCTATCTATCTGTCTGTCTGTCTGTCTATCTATCTATCTATTAATCTTATCTATCTATCTATCTATCTATCTATCTATCTATCTATCATCTATCTATCAATCTATCTATCTATCTATCTATCTATCTATCTATCTATCTATCTATCTATCTATCTTTGCAAGTAATTTGGCATCATAGGTTTCAGGAGATCCTTAAGACCTTAGTGAGGATTGTAAGTAAAAGCTGGTACTTTAAGGTATGAGCAAGTGTTGTCAATTCCAGTAGGTTTTCTGTTTTGTCTGTCTGGCGCACAGGCTGTGATGAGGTAGTAGAGCAAGGAGGCATGTTGGGAAACCTATGAGGGTTTCAGAAGGACGCCTATCCTGAGGCAGTTCCCAAGTGGGGAATAGAACTCATGATCTGCCTCTCTCCTGATAGGCTAGGCCACCAGTTTGCAGCGGAACACAGGAATCCTGCTCTCACTTGCTGACTTTCCTGGGCTTCTAGCTGCCTTACTGAGTGGTAGGAGATTCCAGAATTTGTTTCCCTGCTCCTGCTGAGGAAGCTTTAGGTTACTAGATTACTCATCAATGAGGGAGAGAACAGATAGACTTAAAATTCTTACCGACTATGAGGATATTTGAATTGAAGTTAATTTTTAGAGCAGTTTCTTGATGGATTTTTATAGCCTGAATATTCTTTTTAACCTAACAATACTAAATTGTGAGATTATTTCATAGCTATAATGTGTTTGTTTTCATCTTCAACTTAATTTAACTTAGAAATAGTTTATTTTTATTGAAAGTATGAGTCTTTTGTTGTTGTTTCTACATGTATGTATGTATGTACACCACATGTGTGCCTGGTACCTGCAGAGGTCAGAAGAGGGCATCATATTCCCTGGAACTGGCATTACAGATGACTGTCAGCTACCAAGTGGGTGCTAGGAACTGAACCTGGGTGCTCTTAACCCCTGAGCAATCTCTCAGCACTTCACCGGTGAACATCAGCCTGTGTGAAGAGACACTTTACTTTCCCTTGGGCAGCCCAGATGTGGGCAGTGGAGAACGGACTGGACCATTACCGTGTCCTCACCATCCTCTGTAGTTGAGCATTAGACCTGTAGGCACTCTGTAAGGAAGCACAGGAGACACAGGCTGGGCCACAAATGGGAGGTGATAGCTACTGTGCTTTAAGCAGTCCACTCTCAAGCTGGCTGTATTTCTGGCTGCGTGCATGCTGCAGAGACAGTCTCATGAAGGAGCGTTTCCGGGGGGCTGTGGGGGTTTTCCCTGTGTAACGGAGGCAAGTCAGACTTTTTCAGGGAACATTTGATGGTTTGGTAAGGCACCCAGTGGTAGTTCACTCCCATTGGCTGTTGCTCTCTCCTTCTCCTTTGAAGGAACCCATGTGTTGCGGGGACAGGGGGTCCTGTTAAAGGAACACAGCCATCTTCACACTGGGGCAGGGTGCTGTGGCACTTCCTGTGTCTAGTGTCTTTCGTATTTTGACATCTGATTCAGTAGGTTATCCCTCTCTTTTGGAAACAGCGGTTGAAGACTTAGTGAGGAAATATTTTGGAATTCTAAGTTTGAAAAGATCTGTGCTTAGAACTAAGCTCCAGGTTATAGCTTTAGTTTTCACAAGAGAGTTAAAAGTCAAAGTTCACGTGGAAATTAAGTCCCTCCTCTGAGAATAATCAGTGAAGAAAACAAAAACAATTCAAAAACCAGTTAAGAGACTATTCATAAAATGAAAGCTGTCCAGACTCCTGGATTGGTTTCCATCAGCTTTCTTCACGGAAGACTCGGGTTCTTGGATCTCATGTAGACCTTTCCTTAAATGTGAATTCAACTCTCAGAAAGAAAGTGCCTCTTTTCCTGTGTCACCTGACGCCCGCTATTTGGTGTAATGCTGTGGCCTGTGGCACTGTCAGGCCTCTCCCATCCCTGGCAGAGGCTACTGGTGGGGCAGGAACGTGGAGCCTGGCGGGCAGGGGCTTCACGTGCACCAAGAACTCCATTTCCCCAGCTCTCCAGCCTTTTGTTAAGTCATTCCGTGTACTTAGTTCACTAAACTCTAGTTTCCTGAGGATAATAAATGTACCAGTTTCACAGGATTACTATGGGAATTAAATGAGATGATGGTGTGGAGTGTTCAGCACAGCATGTAACATATGATAAGTGCTCAGTAAACGTTAAATACCTTTATCATCTCTGTTGCCGCCGTGGCCGTGGAGGAGGGCTCTTGGAAGTCTTTCTTGTTTCATTCTCTGCCCTTTCACCTTAGATTAGGAATACTTTATTTTCAAAACCAAGACATTAACCAGCGCCTTAAGACTCCTCATATATTTTTTATAGGGCAAGTGGAAATTCGTGCTTTTAGGAGGGTATATGGAAATTATCATGTACATTTTATCTATTTTTCCCTTACTGAGTTTTATGAAACACACCACTTGCCATCTTCCTGGTTTCACCCGAGATGAAAGCCACCCCTCTTGAGTTTAGAACCCCACGTGGCAGGCTAAATCAGCATCCTGTTTCCTATTGCTAGGGAGCTTTACTGGTATCCCCGCATCCCGCAGGTTAACCCACTGAGCTGGATGTGGGTCAGCGCGCCCTGCGTAGGGTTCAGTAGTACAGAGCCTTCACTGTGCAGTGTATGCATAACGCAGACAGCCTCAACTCCCGTGATGCACTCCGGGCTTCTGTTGTTCCCAGTGTCTTCTGTGTGCTCCCAGAAGCCTGGGATGACGTTCAACTTTGTGCAGTGAATGGGTTTCTTTCTAAGCACACTGAGGGGGTAGCTGTGAATTCAGTGAAAGCCGTCTGACTGTGGATCTTTTCCACGTTAGTTTAGCCTGAGATTTTTCTTTCCCTTAAAAAGTAACTTCACATGCTTTAAAACAGGAGAAGTGTGAAAACTTAGCAGCTTAGTAGCTAAGTGAAAAGTCTCCATGAAGGCAGTTCACATTTTCTAAAAGTGAGATTTCCTTTTTGGACACAGCCTTTGCACAACTTGTACCGCCATCACCATACACCATGGGCTTGAATTAGAATTGGGCCTGGAGTCTAGTATTGTGTTTGTCGGGAAACAATACAGTTACATTGAAGATTATGAGGATATACAGAGAAAAAGCCTTTTCTTTATCATATTCAAACTTTACATGCTACAGTTTAAATATACTTAATATATTTCGTAATGTCTTTAAGTTTTTTTTTAATTTTTTTTTGTTTTTGTCTTTTTTGAAACAGGGTCTCTATGTAGCCCTGGCTGTCCTAGAACTCCCTCTGTAGACCACGCTAGCCTTGAATTTAGAGATCTACCTGCCTCTGCCTTCCGAGTGCTGGGGTTAACAGCATGCATGTGCCACCAGAGCCTGGCCATTGTAAGTACTATTTTTAATAAAAATGAGATAAAAGTGAACTAGAAATTCTGTTCCCTATCAATTGGAGAGGTTTATAAAAAATTTTTTTCATTTGCATATGTTGCTTTATTGAAATGTAGTATTTATATAATTGTATAAAATTATATAAATTTTAAAATGTATAAAATGCAGTATTCCCTACATTTATAAAAATGCTATTGAATGACTTCATTCTAGGCTGTTACACACTTTTACTGAATTTGAAGTTTAAGAAAAGGAAAAATTGTAAAGTAATATTGTGAACTGAAGTTTGTCCAGAAGTTGTTTTAAACCAGAGCATGCCCTGTCCTTTGATATCAAGCTAGTAATGAATTTTTGTAGAATTCCTGTGGCCTAGTCCTCTGTGTGAACTTTTTGATGAAATGGTCTTTATTTACTCTCCTGAGTTTGGTGGTTGCTGCCACACGTGGATACTGCATCCCGGAAGCTGAACGAGACCTAGGACCTGGATCAGTCCCTTGGTTTAGCTGTTATTTTAAGTGATTCCTTCCTTTTAAGGGCCAGTCAAGTATAACAAAACAATCTTTTATTTTTAATTGCCAGAAAGTAAGATGTGGGTCACAGTTAATATTAGGACTTTAAAAAGTTAATTGTATAGATAGCTAGTGTAAGTTTTATATTCCTAGTTTCATTTATTTGCTTTTTGAACAAATAAAAATGAAAAAGTAAGTACTTCCTGTCTATAAGCCCCAGGGATAGTGATAGGCTATGGTCAGCATCACACTGTAATACTAACTCAACTCATTTTAGCTACAGTCTGGTAACCAAGTTAATCCTGTTGACTCCTGTTTAACATGAATTTTTTTTAAAACACAAACAGGTGTGGGTGATACTCTGAAGGTTATTAAGGAGTTTATTCACATGTAATATGAAGCATTTAAAGCAAAGGCAGGTACGGGGCCTCGCTCTTCTGGATTGTTGGCTTTCTGACGTCAGTCAGGAGAAAATCATTTGACAGGTCTTTAGGTCAGCAAAAGACTATCAGTTTCTGTGAGCATATTGTATGTGATCAAGTTGTTGTTGAGTGCAAAATGCTTGGTTTTATGTTGTGTGAATCTCAACAGAAAAAAATCAAAAATACCAGTCTGTATCTCATTGCTGGAGAGGAGAGCCCTTTGGAAACCAGAAAAAAACGTTATGGAGGTTGAGTTCCTAACCCCTGTTCCCACCAGGATGAACTGCCCCTTACCCCGTACCCCCAGTCCCCCAAGCTTTCTGCCAGCCTCCTTTGTAGAAAGTGAGTGGGCTCTTTCCGCTGTCAGGCTCTGGAGCCTGCTCTCAGAGTTGTCCACAATGGCAGCCTGTTGTTAGGAAGCTCTTGGAGCCGGGCAGTGGTGTCGCATGCCTTTAATTCCAGCACTTGGGAGGCAGAGGCAGGAGGATTTCTGAGTTCGAGGTCAGCCTGGTCTACAAAGTGAGTTCCAGGACAGCCAGGGCTACACAGAGAAACCCTGTCTCGAAAACAAATAAACAAAAAAACAAAACAAAAAACAAAAAACAAAAAAAAAAAAAGGAAGCTCTTGGAACGTCCAGGGATGGTTTAAGGAGTGAACTTCAAAGTCTGTGTAACAGTTCGAACCGTAGTAAGCGCATGCATTAACAGCTGTAACTTGTGTTAGTACAAGATCCAAACCCGTAATCAGTAGAGCAAAAGGCTTCAACCTCTGTTATCTGCCAAAACATTTTTAAAGTTTTAAAATCTCTGACTTTATTTTTATGTTTGCATTAACACGTTAACATATTCCTCTGCAAGGCAGCCAGAGTCTAACTTAAACAGCCTCTGTTGATTGGATGGAGTGAGTTCCATTCAGGTATTTTTTTTTTAACTACAATTCTGCTTGGCTCTTAAAATGGATGAAACTGGGGTTCTTATACTTTGGGACTATGAACTGTAATAAGACTGGGGACACAAGAAAGGACATTTTGGTGAAGATAAGGATTGTGGGAAGAAAGGGGCGGCATACAGGAGCCACGTCTCCTGCATGCTCTCCAGCCCTCCCTAGGGTTTTCTTTATCCTGGTTGAAGGCCAGAGAGAAGAGGCACTGGTGTCTCTGATACTATTTGTTCATGCCTTGTAAAGAAAAGTACCTAGCTGCTGCTGTGGCCCCTGACCCGTGCTCAGAGCGTATGGCTTCAGGGTACCATGGCCAGAAGGAGCTGCCGTGTGCCCACACAGGCAGAGCCTAGAGGAGTTCAGAGCAGGTTTTAGGTGGAGAACTTGAGTCTTTCTATGAAGTGGGGTAGTTACCCCAGTGCATTTCGATGAAGTGAGTGATAGAAACCAGACCAAAGATATGGGTTGACTTTGATGGGGGTGTGTCAGGGCTGAATCCCTCTCACTGTTGGTGCTGAGAGGACTGTGCTTGGACATGGGTGGATTCTGCCTCTATCTATGATGATAAAACATAGCACAGGAGTAAGCAAGAACATGCATCTCCCCAATTCTCAGACCATCCCATCCCCAAGACAAATGTCTGCAGGGAGCTGTTCATCCGTTCACACATTTTGTTTAGAGCAGTAGGTCTCAGAGATGTTTTGGTTACAGAACCCTTATGTTCCATAGATATTGATGGATCTTAAAGTCTCTGTATTTTTGATCGTTATATCTGTTATTTGCTACACCAGAGATTGGAACTGGGAAAGTTGAGAAAAAATTAATTTACTTAAACCATTACATTACCACAGATAACATCTAAAAACAAAATTTTTAACAAAAGAACTGAATAGGAGAGTATCATTGTTTAATACTTTTGCTAATGATTAATGCCCTGTTTTCTAGGAGGCAGCTGGGTCCAGGGTCTGTTGCTTCAGGCCGTTGTTTTGGTTGTGATATGTGAAAGTTATCAGCCCTCACACACATGCAGTTATGAGAGGGAGGAGATAATTACAGATATTCTAAAACTCTACAAGTACTTGACTCACCTGGACTCTCAAGTGTCAGTGGGAATGTGGGGGATAATGCCATGCCAATTAAAGATTTATAGACTGTTAATTAGAATGTGTGGGTCTCTACCCACTTCTGAGTGCCTTCATACCCACCCCTGATTCTGTAACATACGTTATTTTGAAAACATTTCATTGGATTATGTTTGTCTTGTGAATTTGGTGTACATTTTAAAAAGTCATTGCAGTTTATCAGGAGTACTTAAAGACTGGAAATGTGTCGGAGCACTTAGGAGGCTGAAGCAGAAGCCCAGTTCTAAGGCAATAAATAAGGACTTCATAGAGAGAGACCGGGGTTTACCATCGGAAACGAAGAGTGGGAATTCGTGAAGCCCATGGGTATTTGCAAAAATCTGATTTTTGTTTAAAAGTTTGTATGTTTGTTTGTTTTGGGTTTTTTGAGACAGGGTTTCTCTGTGTAGCCCTAGCTGCCCTGGAACTCACTTTGTAGACCAGGCTGGCCTCGAACTCAGAAATCTGCCTGCCTCTGCCTCCCAAGTGCTGGGATTAAAGGCGTGCGCCACCACTGCCCGGCAAAAGTTTATATTTACATACTTTGTATGTAAATATACATACAAAGAATTACATACAAATAATATCCATACAAAAAATTACATACATATACTTTGTATGTAAAGTACACAGCGTCCTCAGTTAGCTTCTTTGAAGCAAAAAGTTCACTTTATTTCAAGACAGTGCCTGGCAGATTCCTGAGTGTGAATCTCTTCAATTTGTCTTTCATCCTTTGAAATTAAAGTAATGTTCCGTGAAGATGGGCAGCCTCTTCAGGTCCAGCCGAGCATGGATGGCGTGTCGTGGAGGTAGCCCTCCTCCTGCTCCTGTGCGTAGCTGTTTTGTTCCATGTGGACTTTCATAATCTCCATGCAGAAGATCAAAAATCATTATGAGTAATAAAAAAAATCAGTTTTTCCTGTGTTGTCAAGGGCATTCTTAAGTCAGCTCCCTTCGTTTCCTGAGTGCAGTCTTGCAGTCATGGGAATGATGATGACGATCTGTGAGGTTTGCTGTCCTGGTGGTGGCAGTGGCATGCGTGTCATTGTGTCAGTGCCAGTGCAAGTGAACAGACAGGCGATGTCCTTATATGTGATAAAGAAACGGTGCTTGTTACAGATACCCTGAAAGAATGTTGGGGATTCCTAAGTATCTACCAAGCCTGTATTCTGTAGTTTATATTCTATTCTGACAGCTGGAAGGAAATTCCTAGCACCAAATAGCTTTCCTTACATAACAGAAAATATATTTTTATTTGGAACAGAATGGAGGTGTTTACAGTCGGGAAGCAAAGAGGGACGGAGGGATGGATGCTAGTGCTCGGCTCCTGTTCTTGGGTTGGTTAGCCAGGGACTTGAGCACACAGGACGCTGCCCTCCATATTCACAGTGGGTCTTCTTTCTTTCTGGAGACAACCTGTAAATACAATCAGACAGTGTATTTCTGTGGCAATTCTAGATTCTGTCAAGTCAACAATCAGAATTAGTAAGTCCATCCTTTATCAACTTGACACCTAGACATACGTTTTTCTTCTTTTTTGAGACAGGGTTTCTCTGTGTGGCCCTGGCTAGCCTAGAACTTGCTCTGTAGACCACCCTGGCCCCGAACTCAACAGAGATCTGCTTGCCTCCGCCTACCAAGTACTGGGATTAAAGGCATGTGCCACCATGCCCAGCTTAAACATACTGTTCTTTTAAATCATGGCCTGTGGCTCTCATAAGTTCATGGCCATCTCATAATACAAAATGTACTCATTCTGATTTCAAAATTCCCCATAGTCTTTAATAGCCCTAATACTGTTTAAAGGTCCAAAATCTCAGGGGCCAAAGATGCCTCCCTCAATAAAGTGCCTGCCATGCATCTGTAAGGATCTAAGTCTGATTCCCAAAACCTGTAGAGAAATCAGCTGCCCAGCAGTGTATCTATAACCCCAGCATGGGGGAGGGAGGCAGGGCAATATGTAAAGACAGGAGGATCTCTGAGCTTACTGGCCAGCTGGGCTAGTCAGAGATATTCAGTGAATTCAAGGTTCAATGAGTGACCCCGTCTCTGATAAACAGAGAGGCCAGGGAAGACACATATCACTACTCCATGGTCTCCAACAACATATGTGTACCCAAAGGCCTTTGGGCACTCACTTACATGAGTAAGTCCATAATTACACACGTCTGAAGTTTCTTCTGAGACTCAAGGCAGTCTTAACTGCGAGCCTATAAACTAAAAGACTAAGTTGTATTCTTCTGGTAAACATGTCCCCTGTAGTAGGGAGGAGAGGAAAGGTAGCAAGAGAGACTGAACGGAAGCAAGACTGCAATTGGGAGTGCAGACTACAAGGCCTACAGCCGTAGTTCTGGCATCTGGGGTTAGTGACAGAATCAACTGGGGGACAGCAGCATTAGAAGCCTGAGCTCCACTTTATCAGCGGCACGGCGGCAGCAGCAAAGGCGGGTGGTCTCTTGGGCTAGTTCCATTTCATGCCTGCAGCTTCCCTTGGTGGGTATGCTACGGCCCTGGCATATCCATATCCTAGAGTCTACGTTACAGTTACAGTGCAGGCTTCATCGTCCCACCTTTATGCAGGTGGGGCTATGCCCCTGTCTCCTATTGTCTGATCTCACCGGCCTCCTGGACTGTTGTTTCAGGGCCCCTTGTTTTCACTTCTGTGCCTGCCAAACAAGCACAGGGCACTCACTGCTCAGTTCTGCCACCTCAAGATATTGCTGGTCTCCCTAGGATGACAGCTACAGGCCTCTGAATGCCACCGAGGCTGACCCTGCAGAGCACTTCCGTTAGGTGGTCTTGTGACCACTGAACCCCTTCAGTGGTATTCTCATTTTCGTGGTTCCAAGCTGGAACCGTTGGTGTGGGATGCTACCCTCAGGGTTTCTTTCCCGCTGCCTGTCCCAAATGCAGAGCATAAGAATTGTCTTGAAGTACTAGATTCTGTACAATTAGCCTTCTCTGAGGAGGAACGAAGGAAGCCTGTGTCTAGTGACCGGGGTGCTGAATGGTTTCCAGGCTGGAGTTCCCTTGATTGTGTCAGGCGATCTCTGCCTTTAGGGTGAAGACTGCTTCTTAGCAAGGTTAGTTTTACAGGCCAGCCACTTCCATGGCCTCACATGCATCCATATTTTTTGTTGCTGTTGAATTATAACAGAATTCTGAGTCTGAGATAGCCAGTTCACCTCTGTAATCTCAGTATTTACGAGGCAGAAAGTTGTAAATTCACAGCTAATCTGGCCTGCCTGGTGAGAACCCTGTCTTAAAAGAAAAGAGCAGAGAGACAAAGCAGTAGTGATACCTGATGTTTACCAAGACACAGGCTGCCGTTGGTTCCTGAGATACAAAGATGGATGCAAATAGGCCTGTAAACTGCAGCTACTTGTGGTCTTGCAAGAGAACGGGCATGAGATTTGTAGTGCTTTGCTAACGATGAATTCTGTCCAGAAGCTCATGGTACAGCAATGCCAGCTAATTGTCATTATGACCAATATCACAACCAAGATGTAGGGTCAGTAATAGTGCCTGCTGTGTAAGCATAAGGGTCCGAATTTAAATCCACGTAAAGATGTATGACTGCCTGTGCCTGTAACCCTGGCATTGCAGTACAGGTTACCACCAATCATGGGAACTCAATGGCTTGCCCACCTAGCAAGATGAGAGACTATGGCTTCAAGGCAGTAAGACACACTAGAGGAAGGTCCCTAGTGTCCTGCTCTGGTCTTCCTGTGTGCCCATCTGCACACATGTATAGGTCACAGACACAAAGACCATCAGCTTTCAGTCCCCACTCCCCCTCTGAATGGTTTCAGTCTTCACACCTACAAAGCAACCAGTTCCCAGCTCCCCAGCACCCACTTTTTGTGAGCCAGGATCTCACCGTCTAGGCCAGGCTGGCCTTGGACTTAAGAGTCTTGTGTTTAATCCTCCTGAGTTCCACCAGACCCAGCATAAAGTATGAGAAAGTATTTATGAGAGACTGTTCATTTGACAAGCAAGCAACCACACTTCTTTACAGAGTACAATAGGAGAAATCCTACAGTCAGGATGAAAAGCCAGATGGTCCTAGGGGACCCCGGGGTCAGACCAGTGTGCTTTGTGTGCCCCACTTTCCTGCCATGCTAATAATGGGAAGAGTAAACTGAGGTGTTTTGGGGTAGATAGGGAAATGGGGAGGTTATGGTCGCACTTGAATTGGTGACAGGAATTTCTTCTAAAATCTGAGATTTTATCTTTATGATAAAGGTGTTTTTCAGTCCACTGGTGTAATGTTTGCCTAGCCTGTCCCTTCCCTAAATCCTGATATAAAAGTTCTACCGCTTTAGACCCTATGACCACACCCCATCCCCCATCTGCCAGAGTTAAATAATGTTTTCTGCATTGCATTTCTTGTGCTGTGATCAAATAACTGACGAAAGCAGCTTAAGAGAAGAAGGGTTTATTTTGGCTCAGGGTTGGAGGGAGATGGAGTATGTCATGGCAGGGAAGGCTTGCCAGTGAGTACAAGAGTTGGCTGATTTTAAATATATATATCTCCACAGTCAGCAAGTGGAGTGAGGCTGATGCTGGTGATTAGGTGACTTTCCCTCTTCCCCCTTTCATTCACTCCCAGTCTGTGGGATGGTGCTGCCCACATTCAGGGTATGTCGTCCCTTCTTACAAACGTGCCTAGAGGTGTCTCTGAGGTGATTCCAAACCTGCCAAGGTGACAGTGAAGACAAACAGTGCACATCATCTCATGATTTTCCTAAAATTCAGATGTTTGCATGTGTTAGGTGAGTAGGCAGGATCTTCAGAAGCCTCTAGCCTGGTGCTGGCCTAGCCGCTCTGCCTGAAGGTACCTGTCAGAGGGACCAGAGCCCTGATGTCCCTTCACACAAAGATGCCAAGGTTAGTTTAGGGCCGACTGAGACCAGGGATAAGCCAAGCCCTGCCCTCCTGGCGCTTGCTCTTTCCATGTCTCCTTGGCCTGGTGAACCAGTTGTTGTTTTTAGAATGTTTTCCCTCCAGAGTCCTCAGCCCAGAGCATGCACCCGTAATTAGAAATCTCTCCCTCTGCAAGGCTGTGCCTGCCTCCCAGTGAACGCAGATCTAGGCTTGCTCCCTGCCTGAGTCAGGTGACACTCTCTGGGTCGTGACTACTGTTTGCTGTTTACTAGGCACGGCAGTGTAACACGGGGGCGAAGAACATGGTGGTGGAGGCTGAGCTGTCACTTAGTAAGATGTGGTAGAATTAAATGTAGTTTTTCTGGGTCTCAGTTTCTCCCCCCCCCCCGCCCGGACCTGTCTAAACGTGCTGTTAGAGGACTCGGGTGATGCCAGGGTATGCCATGCCTGACCCATAGCAGTTGTCCGTAAGTTCCTGTTGCGGTTAGTGCTATATTGTTGCAGCAGCTCTTGCTGTTGTACTATATTTCTGCAAGGATCTTTGCCCTGATCCTGGCCATTCTATTCTAAGTGGAGTGAGGCCAGGGCTTGTGCCCATTGTCTGTCTGTGCCATCACATTCCCACGGCACGGCACTCGGAGTCTGTCTGAATTTGGACATAAGAGTGTGCTTATTAGCAAGGAGTTTTGGGAGTGGTGTCAGGGACGTCCTACTGCAAGGAAGGGTCCTTGCTAATCCTCCAAATGGCTGGAATGAACCCAGAGCCAAGACGACACGGTAGCAGCCCGGAAGAATACTCTGGAAGGAGGTTGGGAGGTTGGAGGAGAGGAGTGCGCTGAGTGAGGTTAGCACAGAACCTGGGAGTGGTCTTGGGCGGTGCCGTGCTGTGTGAACAGGATGTGAAACAATCAATCATCCAGTCATGTTAAAACATGAAGTCAATCAAACAGGCAAATTTTTGTATATTTTATATGTATATATACATATATATTATATTTAGTTTATATTTATGTACGGTATATTTTATTTAGGTTATTTAATTATATATAGTATATAATTATTTAGTTCCAAATGTACACAAAAATTTTTTTTTTTTTGGTTTTTCGAGACAGAGTTTCTCTGTGTAGCCCTGGCTGGCCTGGAACTCTCTCTGTAGACCAGGCTGGCCTCGAACTCAGAAATCCTCCTGCCTCTGCCTCCCAAGTGCTGGGATTAAAGGCGTGCGCCACCATTGCCCGGCTCACACAAAATATTTTTAATG
The DNA here is from genome assembly GCA_036184795.1 of Tokudaia tokunoshimensis. Classification (NCBI taxonomy): domain Eukaryota; kingdom Metazoa; phylum Chordata; class Mammalia; order Rodentia; family Muridae; genus Tokudaia; species Tokudaia tokunoshimensis. The sequence goes on from BTHU01000014.1 coordinate 121,404,720, forward strand.
TGTAGTATTTGGCTGTCATTTCAACAAATAACATTTAATATAAAATGATGTTTTTGTTTTTGATTTTTGTTTGTTTGTTTGCCCTAAATCTTTGATGTGTGTTGTGATTTTCGTGCTTGTAGAACTCTGGGCTCGGCCGCTTCAAGAACCCATGCAGCTGATGGCTACTCTATTGAACGGCATGGGCCTTGGCAGAGAAGATGTGGCTATAAGTGTGGAGAGGACTTGAGAGCGGATGGCTGGACAGGGCAGGACAGGGAGACTGGTGTGCTTTTTGTGTGTTAATGAGGCAAATGGTCATCAGTTTAGAAGAATTCAGGCAAAAAGTCCACGGTTTATCCATGCTTCCAGGAAACAGGGGGAGAGGGTGATCTGGGGAGCTGCACTGTGTTGAAGGTTTGGTGCAATAGTGGACTTCATGGATGAAGACCCTCCTGGTGACCTGTGGGCTCAAGGCCTAGGAAAAGGAGCTGATGTGCTGTGAAGCCTCGGGGGCTGTCCCTCCCAGTCAGTCCTGCTCCTGCCCCTGCTCTGCCTTAAGCTACGGTTGAGCTCCAGGAAATAAATCACCCACCCCTAGCCAGAGAGGGCCGTGGCCAGAGATAGGAGCTCCTGTGGTCATTCTCTCACATGCCTTACCCTTTCGATGAAGGATCAAGGAAAAGCTTCAGAGGCCTGAGGAGGTCAGGGAGCAGGAAGGGGAGAGGGAGGGATGCACCCAGGAACTCTTCAGAGAATGGAACCTGGGACATAGTAGATAACTGCACTGTGTTATGTCACCGAGCTGTGCCCTCTCAGCCCTCTTTAATTTTAATGTCATGAACAATAAAGTCAATCACAAGCCGTTTCTGGTATTAGTAAAAGTATGCTCATTGTAGTTCAGCTATGGTAGAAAAAGGTCTGTACCTTGTTTTGGGGGATGAAATTCTGAGACCACTTCTGGATCTCTGTTGAGGCAGGGTGCTCCTGTAAGGCAGTCTGTCTTCAGGAGTGACGGGGCTGTGGTTACTGTAGGGAGTTATCTGTCAAGTGTTTCACGCAGGGCACTCATCTGTTTCATTTCTCTCCACCCATTCATTCTCCAGTCGTCACATTGTTCATTTACAATGCGCCAGTCTCTTTACAGGAACCAGGAAGAAGGGCACAGAAATTAGCTTTTTATCCTTTTAAGAAAACTCCGTTATGCTCCGCCATCTTTGCTCCAGTGACCAGGTAGTTGGGACCGCCAGGCTCAGAGACAGACAGGCATAATATCGCTTCGGTTTCAGGCAGCTTGTGTGTAACCTGCTCCCAGGTGCTGGGCTGATCTGCAGTAACCAGCGCGCCAGTTCCGCGGTGGGACCTTCTGCCTGGTGGAGGGACCCCGCGCAGGGAGGGAGCCTGCCAGCTTCCCTTCCGCGACCTCTGTTCCCGCGGACTGCGCTGGAGAGACCGGTACCCAGGCTCTCCCCCCGATATAACATCACTTGGGACACGGCCTGTTGGGGCTTCCGTCTGTGCCCGAGGGCGGGTTGGCGCTGTGGTCGTCTGGGTGCCAGATCGGCGGGCCATCGTGACCACAGGGTGAGCGGCGCCACGGAGACTGCCCTCCGCCATCTTTGCTCCAGTGACCAGGTAGTTGGGACCGCCAGGCTCAGAGACAGACAGGCATAATATCGCTTCGGGTTCAGGCAGCTTGTGTGTAACCTGCTCCCAGGTGCTGGGCTGATCTGCAGTGACCAGCGCGCCAGATCTGCTGTGGGACTTCTGCCTGGCAGAGGGACGCCCCCTCCCCCCCCCAGGAGAGATCACACACCCCTGCACAGGGCAGGAGCCTGCCAGCCTCCCTTTGGCGACCTCTGCTCCAGGAATCCACTAGGCTGAGCCTTTAGATGTGCAAGGCCTCCCCAATATAAGATCACTTGGGGCAAAGCACATTAGGGCTCCAAAGTCACTCAGGAGCAGGCAGGCCCCAGAAATCGGTGCCAGGGGAATCCTGGTAATCCAGGGGGGGGCAGAAATAGCTTTGCAGGCTCACAGGAGGTCCAACCAACAGCCAGTGGCAGCAGGACCAACTAACACCAGAGGTATCCAGATGGCAAAAGGCAAACGTAGGAATGTTACTAACAGTAATCAAAGTAATGTGGGACCATCCGAACCCAACTCTCCAACAGCAGCAAGTCCTGGATACCCCACCACACCCGAAAGACAAGATCTGGATTTAAAATCACTTCTCATGATGCTATTAGAGGATCACAAGAAGGACACAAATAAATCTCATAAAGAGTTACAGGAGACCATGAATCAACGGTTAGAAGCCCTTACAAAGGAAACACAAAAATCGCTTAGAGAAATGCGGGAGAACATGGATCAAAAGATGGAGGCGCACAAGGAGACAACACAAAAATCGCTTAACGAGATGAATCAACGGGTAGATGCACTCACAAAGGAATCACAAAATTGGCATAAAGAAATGCAGAAGAATATGGGTCAACAGACGGATGCCCATAAGGAGGCAACACAAAAATTGCTTAAAGAAATGAATCAACGGTTAGATGCCCTTACAAAGGAAACACGAGAACTGCTTAAAGAAATGCAGGAGACGATGGATCAACAGATGGAATCCCATGAGGAGGAAACACAAAAATCGCTCAGAGAAATGCAGGAGAACGTGGGTCATCAGGAAGAAATCCTGAAAGAGGTAATGCAAAAATACCTTAAAGAAATACAGGAAAATACAAACAAACAAGTGAAGGATCTCAGCAAATCCATCCAGGAACTAAAAAAGGAAGTAGAAACAACTAAGAAATCACAAAGGGAGACAACTTTGGAGATAGAAAACCTTGGGAAGAAATCAGGAGTCATAGATGCAAACATCAACAATAGAATACAAGAGATGGAAGAAAGAATCTCAGGTGCTGAAGATTCCATAGAAAGCATCGACTCAACAGTCAAAGAAAATGCAAAATGCAAAAAACGCGTAACCCAAAACATCCAGGAAATCCAGGACACAATGAGAAGACCAAACCTAAGGATTATAGGTATAGATGAGAGTGAAGATTTGCAACTTAAAGGGCCAGTAAACATCTTCAACAAAATTATGGAGGAAAACTTCCCTAACTTAAAGAGAGAGATGCCGATGAACATACAAGAAGCCTACAGAACTCCAAACAGACTGGACCAGAACAGAAATACCTCCCGTCACATAATAATCAAAACACCGAATGTTTTAAACAAAGAAAGAATACTAAATGCAGTAAGAGAAAAGGGCCAAGTAACATACAAAGGAAGACCTATCCGAATCACATCAGACTTCTCACCAGAGACTATGAAAGCCAGAAGATCCTGGGCAGATCTCATGCAGACACTAAGACAGCACAAATGCCAGCCTAGACTACTATACCCAGCAAAACTCTCAATCACCATAGATGGAGAGACCAAGATATTCCATGATAAAACCAAATTTTCACAATATCTTTCCACAAATCCAGCCCTGCAACGGATAATAGGTGGAAACCTCCAATACAGGGAGAGAAACAACACCCTGGAAAAAATGAGATAATAACCTTCTTGAATCAAACCCAAAAGTAGATAACCACTCAAACATAAAGATAGCGTCAAGAATGGCAGATGGCAATAATCACTATGCCTTAATCTCTCTTAATATCAATGGTCTCAATTCCCCAATTAAAAGACATAGACTAGCAGACTGGATACATAAACAGGACCCAGCATTTTGCTGCATGCAGGAAACGCACCTCAGTGTCAAAGACAAACACTACCTCAGAGTAAAAGGCTGGAAAACAATTTTACAAGCAAATGGCCCCAAGAAACGAGGTGGAGTAGCCATCCTAATATCGGATAAAATTGATTTTCAACCCAAAGTCATCAAAAAAGACACAGAAGGACACTACATACTGATCAAGGGAAAAATCCACCATCAAGAACTCTCAATCCTGAATATCTATGCTCCAAATGCAAGGGCACCCTCATTCGTAAAAGAAACTTTACTAAAACTCAAAGCACACATCGCACCGCACACAATAATAGTGGGTGACTTCAACACCCCGCTCTCTGAAATGGATCGTTCAGGAAAGCAGAAACTAAACAGGGACACAGTGAATCTAATTGAAGCCTTGGACCAAATGGAACTAACTGATATATATAGAACATTTCATCCTAGAGCTAAAGAATACACCTTCTTCTCAGCTCCTCATGGTACCTTCTCCAAAATTGACCATATAATTGGTCACAAATCAGACCTCAACAGATACAAGAAGATAGAAATAATCCCATGCCTCCTATCAGATCACTATGGAATAAGGGTGGTCTTCAATGGCAACAAAAACAAAAGAAAACCCACGTACACATGGAGGCTGAACAATGCTCTACTCAATGATAACTTGGTCAAGGTGGAAATAAAGAAAGAAATCAAAGACTTTTTGAAAGTTAATGAAAATGAAGGCACAACATACCCTAACTTATGGGACACAATGAAAGCAGTGCTAAGAGGAAAATTCATAGCCCTGAGTGCCGCCAAAAAGAAACGGGAGACAGCATACACTAACAGCTTAATGGCACACCTGAAAGCCCTGGAACAAAAAGAAGCAAATACACCAAAGAGGAGTAGAAGGCAGGAAATCATCAAACTCAGGGCTGAAATCAATCAAGTAGAAACAAATAAAACCATACAAAGAATCAACAAAACGAGGAGTTGGTTCTTTGAGAAAATCAACAAGATAGATAAGCCCTTAGCCAGACTAACCAGAGGGCACAGAGATAGTATCCAAATTAATAAAATCAGAAACGAAAAGGGAGAGATAACAACAGAAACTGAGGAAATTCAAAAAATCATCAGATCCTACTACAAAAACCTGTATTCAACACAACTAGAAAATCTTGAGGAAATGGACAATTTCCTTGACAAATACCAAGTACCAAAATTAAATCAGGATCAAATAGACCATCTAAACCGTCCTATAAGCCCTGAAGAAATAGAAGTTGTCATTGGAAGTCTTCCAACCAAAAAAAGCACAGGTCCAGATGGTTTTAGTGCAGAATTCTATCAGACCTTCAAAGAAGACCTAACACCAATACTCTTCAAACTGTTCCACAAAATAGAAACAGAAGGAACACTACCCAACTCGTTCTATGAAGCCACAATTACACTAATACCAAAAGCACACAAAGATCCGACAAAGAAAGAGAATCTCAGGCCAATCTCTCTTATGAATATCGATGCAAAAATACTCAATAAAATTCTTGCCAACCGAATCCAAGAACACATCAAAACGATCATTCACCACGATCAAGTAGGCTTCATCCCAGGGATGCAGGGATGGTTCAATATAAGGAAATCCATCAATGTAATCCACTACATAAACAATCTCAAAGAAAAAAACCACATGGTCATCTCATTAGATGCTGAGAAAGCATTTGACAAAATTCAGCATCCTTTCATGCTAAAGGTCTTGGAAAGATCAGGAATTCAAGGCCCATATCTAAACATAGTAAAAGCAATTTACAGCAAACCAGTAGCCAGCATCAATCTAAACGGAGAGAAACTTGAAGCAATCCCACTAAAATCAGGGACTAGACAAGGCTGCCCTCTCTCTCCATATCTTTTCAATATAGTACTTGAAGTTCTAGCTAGAGCAATTAGACAAGAAAAAGAGGTCAAAGGGATACAAATTGGAAAGGAAGAAGTCAAACTATCACTATTTGCAGACGATATGATAGTATACATAAGCGACCCAAAGAACTCCACCAGAGAACTCCTACAGCTGATAAACGACTTCAGCAAAGTGGCCGGATATAAAATCAACTCAAGCAAGTCAGAAGCCTTCCTATACTCAAAGGATAAGCAGGCTGAGAAAGAAGTAAGAGAAATAATACCCTTTACGATAGCCACAAACCATATTAAGTATCTTGGCGTGACGCTAACCAAACAAGTGAAAGATCTGTATGACAAGAACTTCAAGTCTCTGAAGAAAGAAATTGAAGAAGACCTCGGAAGATGGAAAAATCTGCCATGCTCATGGATTGGCAGGATTAATATAGTAAAAATGAGCATCTTACCAAAAGTAATACACAGATTCAATGCAATCCCCATCAAAATCCCAACTCAATTCTTCATAGAGTTAGAAAGAGCAATTCAAAAATTCATCTGGAATAACAGAAAACCCAGAATAGCTAAAACTATTCTCAAGAGTAAAAGAACCTCTGGGGGAATCAGTATCCCGGACCTCAAGCTGTACTACAGAGCAATAGTGTTAAAAACTGCATGGTATTGGTACAGTAACAGACATGTAGATCAATGGAACAGAATTGAAGACCCAGAAATGAATCCACACTCCTATGGTCACTTGATCTTTGACAAAGGAGCTAAAACCATCCAGTGGAAAAAAGATAGCCTTTTCAACAAATGGTGCTGGCTCAGCTGGAGGTCAACATGCAGAAGAATGCAAATTGACCCATCCTTATCTCCTTGCACTAAGCTCAATTCTAAGTGGATCAAAGATCTCCACATAAAACCAGACACACTGAAACTAATAGAAGGGAAACTAGGGAAGAACCTTGAACATATGGGCACAGGGGAGAATTTCCTGAACAGAACTCCAATAGCTTATACTCTAAGATCAAGAATAGACAAATGGGACCTCATTAAATTACAAAGTTTTTGCAAGGCAAAAGACACCGTCAAAAAGACAAAGCGGCAACCAACTAACTGGGAAATGATCTTTACCAACCTTACATCCGACAGAGGGCTAATATCCAAGATATACAAAGAACTCAAGAAGTTAAACTCCAGAGAGGCAAGTAACCCTATTAAAAAATGGGGTACAGAGCTCCACAAAGAGTTCTCACCTGAAGAATATCTAATGGCTGAGAAGCACCTAAAGAGATGTTCATCATCCTTAGTCATTAGGGAAATGCAAATCAAAACAACCCTGAGATTCCATCTCACACCAGTCAGGATGGCTAAGATCAAAAACACAGGAGACAGCAGTTGTTGGCGAGGATGTGGAGAAAGAGGAACACTCCTCCACTGCTGGTGGAATTGCAGGCTGGTACAACCACTCTGGAAAGCAGTCTGGCGGCTCCTCAGAAAACTGGGCATGACACTTCCGGAGGATCCGGCTATACCACTCCTGGGCATATACCCAGAGACTTTACCTGCATGCAATAAGGACACATGCTCCACTATATTCATAGCAGCCTTATTTATAATAGCCAGAAGCTGGAAAGAACCCAGATGTCCCTCAACGGAGGAATGGATTCAGAAGATGTGGTATATTTACACAATGGAATACTACTCTGCAATTAAAAACAATGAATTCACGAAATTCCTAGGCAAATGGTCAGAACTTGAAAATATCATCCTTAGTGAGGTAACCCAATCACAAAAGATCACACATGGTATGAAGTCACTGATAAGGGGATATTGACCCAGAATCTCAGAATACCCTAGACACAATCAGCATATCAATAGATTTCTAAAAAGATGGAAGGAGAGACCCCTGGTCCTGGAAAGACTGGATGTAGGGGAACGCCAGGACAGAGTAATGAGAGGGGGTTGAACGGAGAAAAGAGGGAGGGAAGGGGGCTTATGGGACTTTCGGGGAGGGAGGAAACGGGAAAGGGGAAGTGATTTGGAATGTAAATTAAAAAAATAAAATAAAATTAAATTAAAAAAAAAAGAAAAAAAAAAAACTCCGTTATGACTTAGTGGTTGGTCTGCATGACAGAAAATAAGTACAAGGGGCTCTGTTGGTCATTTGCGGGGAGACAGGTGGAGGGGCTAGGTAGCAACTTAGCAGTGCACAGCTGGTGCTGAGACTACAGCAGATGTTGAGGCATGGCCTGTCCCCAAAGGCTAAAATGTGCCTTCATTTACATATCAAGAATCTATTTGCTCAACTAAAGGTTTACTGCCCTATGCTGGTACCAGAGGCCCAGAGAGCATGTGAGATACTGCTGGACCCAGAATGAGGACTAAGACGGGACATCTGTGCTCACATCTGAGGGTGTGGCGAGACTTGATACAGCACTGAGCCTAAAGAGTGCATCTGGGTTCCATGCTTCCGTCCTTCAGGGAAGGTGTCAGAAGATGTCAGTAGTCAGGCCATATGTATGGCAAGAGTTCCTTGGCTGTGAGAGGTCCTTGGCCCTGCCCGTACAGATCAGGGAAGGCCCCATGAAGAGAGTGTATCGGAACTGAATGTTGCAGACCAAGTGTGGATTCATGGAGAGAATTCTGAGACTGCTTCTCTCTGTCCAAGCTCTAGACTGGGAAAGAGTAAAGTGCCTTGGTGTGGCTGCCATTGTGGGGCATGGCAGAGCACAGTGCAGGTGGAGAGGCAGGTGGCCAGCTGGGAAGGTGGCACAGGCAAGGCCTTGATCCTTGGTGCTGGGGGATTCTGACCTTAGTGTAGCTGGTGGGGAGCCCTAGGTGGGCTGTGCAGAAGCGTCGTCTGCTTACACTGACAGTGGTCATTTGGAAAGTCTCACTGGGCTTCCAAAACACGAGATAAGATGCAGTTCTATCCAGGCCTGGGCTGCAGAAACATGGAAGAGACATATTTCCAGGAGGACTTGTGGGAGGCAAGTGTTAACTTTAGGTAATGGATGGAGCCAGGTAGAGGGAGGGAGGCGTATCTGTCTGGGTCAGGCAACCCAGGTGTGGAAGTCAGCTTAGCTCAGGGAGGTGACGTTAGTGTGCAGACCCTGAGATGTCACCAGGAAGTCTAGAGATTTTCTGGGAAATGAGCACCTGGCTCTGTCCTGTGGAGAGTGCTGTCAAAACCTAAGAGAGTAAAGAGGCAGACTCAAGACAGCATGAATGGCGGGAGCCATTTGGGTGAGAGGGTGTAGCTGAAGAAAACGGAGCAGTGCAGTTCCCCACGTGGGGTTTTAAAAATTTCAAATCTATAGAACTGTTGGGAAAATATTACAATAAGAACCAGATAACAATTTGGGGTCCTGGAGGTGGGTAGAGAGTCAGGAAATTTCCCCTCCTCTCTCTCAGATGACTGTGGCCTTGTCAAAGTGGATATTTGACGGGACTGTTGGAAAGAGAGGCCCTCAGCCCAGGCTAGAGAGGTCTGAGCTGGAGGAAGGACTTGCAAAGCACCAGACCAGGGGTAGTATGCTGTCTTTGAAACCTGGGTAGAGATGAGCCTTGAGGCCTGGAGCACCGCAGAAATGACAGGTGGGGAAGATAAGCCAGGCAGAAAGTGCGAGGAAGGAGGGGAAAGGGCCGTCCTGGCTCGTCTCGTCTCCTCTCCGAGCAGCAGCCCGGAGTGAGCAGCTGTGTGGGCTGCTGCTGGTAAGTCAGGAGAGATGAGGAGCCAGCCGGCGGGGGTGGGGTCACCTTGGCGAGCCGCCTTGTGGAATATTAATGTGGTTAGAGCAGACTGAAGAGCACTGGAGGAGAGGAAGTGAAGACAGCAAATGTCGTTGCTCTTTCAAGGACTCTCTCTACAGGGGAAGAGAGACTGGGGTGAGAGTGGGAGGAAGGAGATGTGTCGAGGCTCAGTAAATACCTGAAATAGTGCGAGACACGGGGTGGAAGGGTGTGAGCTGGGGAGGACTGGCCATGCAGGAGGCACATTACAAGGAGGTTGGTGGATCAGTTTGGAGGAGATAGCTATCTAAATTACTCCCCGAGGCAGACTTCTAAAGCACTACTTTACAGAGTTGCTGCAAGAGTCCCCTGTCCCCAGCCAGAATAGGGATAGCCTTGGTTGGCTGTGCTTAAGGCTTCCAAGGGTCTGGGCACCTGCTGGTGCTTATCGGTGCTGTTGTGCCCTGGCCCCTGACTCCATTCAGCTGCATGCCCCTGGCTCTTCTGTGAGTGCTGGGAAGAATTTCGGTCCCTGGAGGCTTCCCGGTCAAGATGTCCCAAGGCCAGTGTCCAGCCTCCAAGGTCTCACTAGAGCTTTTCCCAGGGAACCTTCTCACCTACAGGCTCTTGGCCACATCTGGTTTCTTACGCGGAGCTTGAGGCTGGGTAGCCTCAAGGGGCCTTCCGTGCCTTATGTTTCTCCTTCTCATTATTATTCTGGGCATAATGGGTACCATTTTATACATGTTGTATTGAACTGAGACTTAACTCTGTGGGAGGAATGGAGGGCCGGTGGAGGCCTCTCAGAGTTTTCCTTCTGCACCTTTGAATTCGTCATTGTCCATGGCCCAGTGTTACATGTGACTTTTCATATACGTATATACTGTACATTGGACATCTCTTCCCTCACCCCCTCTCACCCAAGTTTTGCTTTTGTAATGAAAAAAAAATACATATTACTGGAAGGTTTCATTTAGATTTCCAATTCTGTAGATCTTAATCTAGTCTTCATAAAGTAGTCTTCATTTTAATCTTCAGATTAATTTTGTTTTTGTTTGTTTGAGAAACTTCACTAATACTTCCTCTGAAATTATCTTTGCTCCTCACAGCCCATCTTACAAGTGCTTATTTTAACATCTCTAACCTGACAATGCCAAATGACCTAGTGAAGACTGTGAATATTGATACATAAATATTGCTTTAAAACCCTCCCTTAATGCGAATATCAATCTTCTTTCCCTTTTTCTCTTAAATTTATATTTTAAATGAGAATATTAGAACACAGGAGTTGGTATTTTAAGCAAAGTGAAAATATCTTATCAGAAGTCACCTGAAGTACTATATTTTAGACATAGTAGTGAAGGTAACATAGAAATAGATTACTCAGTGTTAAGTATTTTCAGATGGACACAGTATCTAAGCGATGCCAAGGGCGGTGCTGAGTGGATGCTGGTCCGAAGGCCAGGTTGACTTATGCAGCTGTTTAAACTCCAGCAGCTTGGCTCAAAGGGTACTGCTGTTTTATAACCATATTTAAAATCTGTTCCTCTTTTACTCCCTCAAACTGAGCTCAGAGATATAATGGGACCCATTATAGGTAAAAGGTCTGTGACTCAGCCATCGAGCTACTCAAACTCTGGGCTGTTTTAATTGCCACCATTAAAGCTTTAGTACTTTTATCTCATAAAAATAGATATCATTGATGTAAAATGTGTGCCTGTTGAAGATACATGTGTACCTCTGCCCTCATAGTTAGCTAGTCAGCCATTTGAGTTCCAAGTTAGTTGGGTTTTATGTAAATGGGAACATGACATAGATCACAAATTTTGTTCTGAGTTAGTCCTTTAATTAAGAAGACATTCCAGTGGTACTCAACTCAGGGGCAGAGTCTTACTAGAATCTCTCTCTCTCTCTCTCTCTCTCTCTCTCTCTCTCTCTCAGAACCTTTCTTTTGCTTTGCTTTGGATAGAAGCTGTATTTAGTTGATACAACAGTGGTGGGTCCCTCAGTTCCTAGATCCCAAGAGTATAGTGCTTCTGTTCAAACACTGGGATTTCAAGAATTCAGTGGACACACTCAGATTACTTTTCTGTTCCTAGCTGAAACATCAGTTTAAATGTAAATGTGGTAGTCAGAGGTATTTTTCCTCTGCTTGTCTGCTGGTGGGTTCTTGTTGCCAAAATTTTAAATTCTATGATGAGGAAATTTCAAAGTGTGATGGAAACTCCAGTAATTCATTGTAGCCAAATATTGAAACGTGGATAGCCAGTTTGTTCTGAGCAATTTTTCCACTATGCTAGCAGGCTACCGTCATTCATTATTCACATTGCTGTGCATAGAGAAGACACCTCTCTAGATCTGCAACGAGTGCATCTCAGTGAAGTTTAGCTCCCTGCCCATCATTCTCACATTTATTTCTCTGTTGTGAAAATAGCAACTAATTAGTGGGGCATCTCCACAATCGAGCCTCTCCTGCTCTCTCTTGCAGTGATAGGATGGCCCTCAGATAAGAGAACAGAGTCTTGACTCTAAGAAGGAACTCCAATCCAAACAATTCTAAAATAAATACAAACCCACCCACACAAAACATTTGTGAGCTACACAGCCGGCCTCTCTCCTTGCCCAGCTGTGTAGATTCAATTATAATAATTTTCTCAGTTGCATAACATTGCTATTTGTTTATTACTGCGTTATTAGTCAGTGAATGAACCTCCCTCTTTTTGACCCCTCAGCAGTGTTTATAAAATACTTAATTGCTTTGGTATCTTCTGTTTTGTGTGTAATTCCAGCTGGAAGGAGGCATGGGGACAGAGTTCTCTGTAAGTGTGTAACAGACTGTTTCTAATGTGCAGTAAACTTCCTTTAAAAAGGTGTGTGTGTGTTAAGTTGAAAATAAAGGTTTTTCGCTTTCAATCTCCTTGTGACCCTAAGTAGTGTGGTGGGAGCCACTGGGTTCTCCGTAGCCCTGCACAAGGGGTCCTTACACCCCTCTTTCCTTGCTTCTTGAAGGAGAATCTACTAGGAGTCATGGCCAACAGTAAAGAAGCAGTTGGCATTGTGCTTGAGAATGTGGATGTTGCAGAGAGACTGCCTGCATTCAATCCTGTCTCCTTTTAGGGTTTTGTGTGTGTGTGTGTGTGTGTGTGTGTGTGTGTGTGTGTGTGTGTGTGTGTGTATGTGTGTGTATGTGTGTGTGTGTGACTTGGGATAGTTTTTTTGGACCCTTTGGATATATTAGGGTTCTCTCCATTTGTAAATCAGAGAATGTATGACTCTGATGACTCTCAATGACCTCCGTCAGCATAGCGTCTTTACAAAGACACAGGGAAGCCCTATTGTCAGGGTGTGAGCTATCTCAAGGGGGAAGAAGGATCCTAGGGAAAAGAAAAAGAAAAGAAAAAAGTTCAGATTAGAAATAAGGGACTATTAAGGTAGGTATTTATTTGAATGTGTGTGTTGCTGTGTGGCATGTTACCACAGACTTCATGGCTCATATCCTCTTCCTCCTCAACCTCATTTTAGGTAGGGGTCTGGACATGGTTCACCCGAGACCACTCGGGCTCTCCAGGATGAGGAGTTTAGGTTGAATTTCTCACTGGAATCTTGACTGCTCCCTTCAGGTTGGGCAGAGGTCCTCATGGGCTCCCCGGAGTAGCAGCGTAGCTGGGTGTCTTCCAATGCTGCCCTTAGCTCCTAGAGGCTACCTGCGCCTAAGGGGGAACCCCCCCCCCACCATGACCACTGGCCTCTTCACAGCCTAGATAAGAGTCTTCCCTCTTCTTTAAAAGGCCCTCTGATTTAAGTCAGACTTGCCTAGGATAATTGCCCCTTTGAGGTAACCCCAAACCAGTGATTTCTCACCTTGATCAGACCTGTGACATCCTTTTCACCTTTAGGTAGAAGTCAAAGGTCCTGCCACACTCAGAGATAATGGGGCAGCCTTAGAGTTCTGCCTCCCACAACATGCGAATGAGTTTTTATAGACTACAGTAGTCTGTCATTAAACATTTATTGTGAGCTAAATATGCTAGATTCCCAGTCCAGAAGCGCGGAGAACTTGTCGAGAGTGTATAAATTAACTTTATCACTAAATTCCTTTAATTTTTCCCCCCTTTTCAAAGATTCTCAGTTCTGCAAAAGCCTTGGCTTTGTCAGTGTTACTGAGAGATCTGTTGTCATTCTTTGAAGTTTGAGTTTTTAAAACCATAGGAATAGCAGAAGTAGGTTCTTTTTTAATATTATACATTTTAAATAACACATGTAAGCAGCGTAAATTGCTTTTCTGGGGTCAAACTACAGTGTTCCTTTTTAAAGAACAAACTTGCCGTTGAATGTACCAGTGGCGGCAAAGCATGCCGTCAAGTGTGCACCAGTGGGCTTGGTGAGCTGAATTATTATTATTATTATTTTTAAGTATGTAAGTTTGATCTTTGTCTTCATTGTCTGTGAATAGAATTCCCCGGTGTGTGTCTGTGCGTGAAATATTTTGACCAACCCGGAGGCTTTGTTGAAGACACATACAGGAATATTTCACTATATCTGATCACTGACAGCCAGGGTAGTTTGGGGAGTGCTTGTCCCTGGCCAGACTCAGCTTCTCCACACAGGTGGGGGGGGGCACAGGGAGAGCCTCAGTGCTGAAGAAGTGAGAAGGTATAGATTCTCATTCCTGAATGCTAAGGAGAGGAGGGAGGGCAGAGGGGCAGGCTCTGTGGGGTTAGTGTAGGGTGCTGCGAGCCGCTGCTGCCGACTTCGCCTCTAGAAAACGGCGCCTGAAGCCTGCTCTTGGCGCTCCAGAGATTGAGAATGAGGAGCTGAAAGCAGAGCTCTCGCAGGGTTCTCTAATGGGTTCTCTCTTCTGCTCTCCTCATGTGCAGCCAGAGCCGTGGATCCCACTTTCTCCTAAGATGCCCCTCCTGTAGAACAGTGAGCATGCCTGCTCTTCTGGCGCAGGCAACACAAGAAATTATTCACTCTTACTGGCACAGGCCCTTTAAAAAATTCTTATTATTTTCATTAGGATGCAGACTACTAGGCTTGGCCGGAGATCTTTCATTGTGGTGCGCTTCTGCTGTGTTGTGTCTTCCCCGTGACTCGGGCAGTTCTGTCACCCCTGTACCCCTCCTACCGAAACAGCTTTTCGGGAAAGAGATGGTCAGGCTTCGGAACATTCTGGTTACCTGTACACTAGTTTTGAACGGGCCATCACGTGGGAGAACATCACACAGATTTCACATGAACAACTAAGCTAATTTTTCCAAACATTACGAAGCCATAGAGACACATCAAAACATGTTCAATTTAACGTCAGTTTACTTTGTACCCTAGGGCTATGTATGTGTGGATGAGCAGGCTGTTTCAACTCTGTGGGCCCTAAATGTAAACCTGTGATTTTTTTTTTATCTAGTGTTTTTCCTAAGAAATAGCAATGGGTTTACAAGGTGGAGGAAAAGATGGGTTTGGGGTCCTTCCCGCTCAATAGACTGTAGTAGATGACTAAAACACATGCGGGTCCATGCTTTAAGACCTGGGGAGGCCGGGAGCTAACTTGTCTTTTCCTGGTCCCTACAGAATTGAAATGGCCCTTGGTGGGGAGTGGGGATGTTCTGCTCATTGCAGAATCAATGGCACTCCTCTCAGACAGGGGGATCTGAGAGCAATGCCTGAAGAGTGGTCACTGCAGCGAGCCTTAGAAACAGCCTCGTTCACATCCAGTTCTGCACTGGGGTGAAAAGCTAGTGATAGTCAACCGTACTCCAAAGCTTTGGTTCAACCAAACTAGAATTCTCCCCTGACCATTTAAGCAAAAACAATTCAACTTTGTATTAAGTTAAGAGGCACCCCCTCCCCCATCCTGTAGTCCAGGGTTAGGGTTTTAGAGCCATGGTGGCCACAACTGAGCTGGGCTGTACAACCACCCTTCTAGCTATGGGTCACCATCTTGGCAGTGACTGACATGTTTCAGTGCCTCTAGGGGGACAGTGGAAAGCACAGTAGTTCCATTGGTGCTAAAATTAAAGCCTTATCATTTTCCAGCCCCATAATTTTGGTGAGTTAATTCTAAAACTTTCACCCCACCACACACATACACACAAAACAGCAGTAACAACATCCACTTCTCCAGCCTCAGAGGGCTGTTCCAAGGCTGAAGACAGGGAGCCCTGTAAATGGCTTAGTAGAGTCCAAAGCATGCGGAATGAGCCGACAGTGCCCTGGGATTGCTTAACCCCGCCCCCAGTGCTACGATGTGTCTGTAATGCCCTCTTCTCAGCACCCCGGGAGTGCTGGCTGGACATGGGACTAGAACATGGGCCTACGCCTGACTCTCAGGGACCCCCAAAGCTGCAGGGGAGTACGGTACCTAGCCTGGGTCAGGGGTCAGAGAAGAAAACCAAAGATGGCGGTGGGTGGTGAGTATGAGCTTCACAGCAGGGGACAGAGACTGCACACTCCAGCCCCCCATGCTGACTCCACTCCTTACTCAAGGAGTGCATCCGATTTGAAACTTCTCCAACATGGCTGACTGCACATTCGTAGCTCTTAATGTTTGTTTGTATGGTGAATCTGTTTGCGTTTAGATACCAGGCATAGCAGCACTTACCTGTAATCCCAGTGCCCATAAGGCTGAGGCAGGTGGATCACAAGTTCAAGGGCAGCCTGGGCAATTTGCAAGACCCTGTCCCCAAAATAAAAGTTATAAAACAAATGCACAGACAGCCACCCACAACTACGAAGGGGGAGGTAGGAGAGACAGAGACAGACAGAGATAAACATGTATCTCAGCTTGAGTTCCATGTTCTTTGTTCTCTCACCCCAGTGTCCCCGCGGTTCTATTATTTGCTCAAATATGTGTCGAATGAATAAATTAGGCTTCTGATAACAAGTGTAGCAGTAGCAGCAGCTGTTTTAAAAATTAACTTTCATCCTAAAAGTCTCAGTAGCACTTACTGAACCTTTGCTAAGTGCTCTGAATCTTTATATACTGTTTGGCTCAAAGAAAGAACTTCAGACTTGACAACAGGCTTACTTTTTTTTTTTTAAGATTTATTTATTTATTTATTATATGTAAGTCCACTGTAGCTGTCTTCAGACACACCAGAAGAGGGCGTCAGATCTCATTTCAGATGGTTGTGAGCCATCATGTGGTTGCTGGGATTTGAACTCAGAACCTCTGGAAGAGCAGTCAGTACTCTTAACCGCTGAGCCATCTCTCCAGCCCCGAGGCTTACTTTCTTAAGGAGTGTGAAGGATCCAAGGCTCAGGGATGACTGGGGTGGGGGTGGGGGACAAAAACAAAAGTTCAAAATGTCAGTAATAGGAACATGTGTCCAAAGTCATTTCATAAAAGGATCATCAAGTGCTTTCTACCTTATGTGACCAATTAAAATTTGTAGTTTGTAAACGGTTTAAATCATAGCTGGCTGTGTTGCGAACCCATGTTTCTTACTACCCGAGTTCCCATTGGCGGGTTACTTCCGAAGCAGCTGTCTGTCTCCGAGGGCTCCTGTGACTCTTTATCCCTCTCCATAGCTAGTTTGCTGGGGTTCAGGTTGGCAGAAATAGTATATCCCTGGTCCAGCCAGTACCGCCTCTTCTCTTGTCAAGCATTACTTGGAATCTGCACTTGTTTGCATATGTGTAAATTCAGATATGTAAATATATGCTTGTTTGCAAATAATCCCACAGGCGTCCTGTCTGTGACATAGGGTGAGCTTTAGAAATTGTATGTGTTGTGCTATGACTCTGTATTGCTTACAGGTTCAGGCTTAAGAAGTATAATTAAGGCAAAATATGAAAAGAAAATAGCTTTTTTTGTTTTGTTTGTTTTTTGGATTTTTGGTTCTTTTCTTTTCTTTTTTTTTTTTTTTTTTTTTTTTTTGGTTTTTCGAGGCAGGATTTCTCTGTGTAGCCTTGGCTGTCCTGGAACTCACTCTCTATACCAGGCTGGCTTCAAACTCAGAAATCCGCCTGCCTCTGCCTCCCAACTGCTGGGATTAAAGGTGTGTGCCACCATTGCCTGGCAGAAAATAGCTTTTTTAAAGCCAGAAAAAACTTAAAAGGAAAGCATGCTTAAAATAGTCAAGCAATCTCTCCTCTACACTTTCCCGTCGTATCGGCTACCAGGCTTCAGAGGTTTGCCTAGACATGGTCTAGGAATTTGCCCTTGCTTCCCCATTGACTGGCCTTTGATAGTGTGCATCTGACCCCTCTGCAGCTCTGTACAAGAGCTTATTTCTAATTGATATACTGTCAGCAGAAGAGTTGAGGATAAAACCAATACATCTGAACTTTTTCTTTATACAGAACATATACCTTGGGCCATTTTTACTTGTCATCTAAATATCAGCTGTTTTAAGACCCACGAGTCCACAATATACTTCTTACAGACAGCACAGTATGTCAAAAGGAATTTCAGGAACGGTGTCATGGAGAACATCCTATATGTGAAGTCTGCGTGGTATCTAAAATCCCTCACCTTCGCTTTAATAAATGAGAGGTTTTAGGAATGGCCTGTATGGTAATATCAGATGTTAATGGCATTGATTACCTGTCAGGCAGTGGAGATTGATGGGAAAATGTCCGCTGTAAAATTAAATAGCAGTAGAGAAGACTGTACCAAGGATTTGGTGGGGGTAGCTAGGGACGTGGGGCCTGAGAGACTTTGTCAGGGTTTTACTGGGAGCTCCAGGTTTTTCTTTTTCTTTTTTTTTTCCCTACCCTACATGATTAAGGCAGACCATCTGTTCTTTGTTAAATGTTTACAAAAACAGCTTCCCTCTAAAAGATTCAAGGAGAAGTAGGTCTGGTAAACACTCATATCCCTGAGCACCTTTCAGATAGCACAAAAACAATTCTGCTGCATATCAAACAAGATTAACACGTTTCTGTGTTCCGTCTTCACTTTTCTCCTCCTTGGGGGGATTACATTTTTTACAGAGTCCCTAATTTATGGCCTCATTTATTTCTAAAAGAAGCATCTAAGGTGATTTGTATGCTAACGTGTATAGATGAATTTTCATCTTTTTTTTTGTTTTTTATTTTTATTTTGTGTGTGTGAGTGTGTGTGTGTGTGTGTGTGTGTGTGTGTGTGTGTGTGTGAGAGAGAGAGAGAGAGAGAGAGAGAGAGAGAGAGAGAGAGAGAGAGAGATGCTCTTTTTAAGTCATAAGTGTGTGCTGGAAAAGCTCTCGGGACACTGGTATTCTGTAACTGGAGTGGAGGCTGTGCAAGTTGAAGATGGGTACATATGTCCTCCATAGTAAGTACATTACTGTTCTACACTGGAGCGATCCTTCTGACTTTCCCTTGCTTTAATTTTCTTCTATTTCTTGAATACTAGATTCTCCCAAAAAAAGTTTAATTTCTATCCTCCATGCACAAAAGCTGTATCTTCCTCTTAAGTCAGTTACTTTAGGAAATGTAATTAACTGAACTTAAGCTGTTTGCATGTAGAAAAGTTGAAATCAAATCAACTAACTCGGCTAGTGGCTGGGGCTAAGGTTGCTTGGGTCCGTGGATGTTTGTGAGGGAACGCAGGCCGGTGGTGACTTCAGGGTTTGGTCAGTTCAGGGCGCTGGCTCCACGTTTTTCCTTTCTAGAAAGAAAGCTTCAGGAAGAGAGGGGTGGCGTCAGAAGTGCTGAGTTTAGGAAACCTAGGTTCACACTTCACCTTTTTTCTCCCTTATGTTGATTCTCATAGCCCCATCACCTCCTAGAACTCACTTCCTGTCTGGAAGATGGGGTAGATATAGCCACACGTTGTTATCCGTGTGGGAGCTTCGTGCAAGTGTGTATCAGTGCGCTCCACCTCCTACGGTGTGCCCACCTCTGACTTCTGACATGCCTCTTTGAATTCATTTCCTCTTTGCTGTGACCAAAAAAGGACAACATGTATTCTAAGATTGGTTTTATACCAATTTGTTGCTGCTGCTGCTGGGTTTGGGGCGATAGGGATCAGAATCTGGGCTTGTGCCTGTTAGACAAGCACTCCAGCTCCAAGCTGTATGCCCAGCTCACCCCATACCAGAAGGAAACTTAGCAGGTGAAGAAGCTGAACTCTGGTTGAGGGAAATGACTTCCCCAGAAAGCCACTGGGGTGGGGCCTGGACTAGAATCTTACCGTCTCAGGTTGGGGTTCTGGGACGTTTCTTCTCTGCTGTCGTGGCTGAAGAGTCAAGTGTAATTGTCGCTAGAGTGGCCAGGGCAGGCTTTGGTGGAAATGGTGAGCTACCTTCTTCTTAAGCTTGTTTCAGTTTGTAATGTTTTGGAGACGATCATGGAGTCCTCGGAGATAGGATGGACTGTGAGGAGACGATCATGGAGTCCCTCGGAGATAGGATGGACTGTGAGGTCACTCTGTGCAGGAGTTACTTACTGTGATCTCACTTGACTTCTCAGCATCTCGTCCTATTTGTCAGTATTTTCTAATGTGCACCCCTCTAATTAATATCAGCATTGATTTCATCCATCTATCTATCTATCTATCTATCTATCTATCTATCTATCTATCTCTCTCTCTTCATCCTTCCACCAGCCCACCCACCCATCTGGCTTCTAGAAGTTAGGGAAAAGATTGCCCACATTTCACATTACTTCAAGAAACTTAGCTAATGCAAAATTATTCTTTCACATGACATTTTAATCTAGACAATTTAATGTCATTTAATCCAGATATGACCTGTGTACTCTGTAAAGGTTATGATGTACTTAGCTCCCTCCATCTTTCTAGTACTAGAATTTTCAACGTTGGATACGCTCGTTCTTTGCACTGTGTCTGTGAGTGCCCCCTCTCACGCCGGGAGAGGCCTCTGCAGGCTGAGCCTGTGTTTTACTTTTTGCCCTGTGTTCTTGCAGTTGAAAAGGTGCAGGATGTCTACCTCTGTAGCAGCTTTCCCTTCCTGCACTAATGTTTTTCTGTAGTAATAAACTGGTATTTAAAGCATTCCTCTTAAAGAAACACATGTCTCTAGACTGAGAGAAAATGGCAAATCCCGTTACCCTTAGTTTGTAGATGTCTGCTTCCTTGAGTATTGAATAGGACCATCAGCCATTGACTCTCAGTTCCTTTCTTCATAGTGAAGAATGAGAGATTAATTCAATCCCTTTGTGTCTCTTAGCATTCTCCATCGGAGCCCTTTCTAGAGAAGCCAGTGCCGGATATGACTCAGGTCAGCGGACAGAACGCTCAGCTAGTGAAGAGTGACGATTACCTGCCGTCGATAGAGCAGCAGCCACAGCAGAAAAAGAAGAAAAAGAAAAACAACCACATTGCTGCAGGGGATCCCAGTAAAGGTTTTGGTAAAGATGACTTCCCTGGTGGGGTTGATAGCCAAGAACTGAGTAGGAACTCACTGGATGTGTCCCAGGAAGGGAAAAAGAAAAGGCCGAAGGCCAAAAAAGATCCGAAGGAATTGAAGGAGCCGAAGGAGAAGAAAGAACCCAAGACCCCAAAAGCCCCGAAGATCCCCAAAGAGCCAAAGGAAAAGAAAGCAAAAACTGTCACGCCAAAACCCAAATCCAGCAAAAAGTCAAGGTAGGCTGTGGGTGAAGTCAAGGCCACGAGGCAGGCCGGCCTCGAGCTGCAGTGCCTGGGTGTTTTAGATCATTTGTGAGCATCTTTGGCTCATACAGTGCAAAACTAAGGTGTTTGTGTATTCCAGACTTTAGGACACTACTGTTATGAACTGTTGATTTATCCAGAGTTTTACTGGGTTAAAAAAACATGTTATTTAGCAGCCGGCTTCTTTTTTCAAAAAACCACAACTTTGCTTGGCCCTCTGTGTAACTCATAGGTAGGATTTCAGCAAAGCAAGGCCACTGAATGGCTCTAAACATTTTACTGCCATCCTCAGAATTTGAAAGAGAGTTGATTGTGTCTGCTTAGCAGAGTAAGTCTTTCACGGCAGGTCGAAGTCCTTGTGGACAGTGTGGGGAAAATGCAGGGGCACTCATCGTTAGATGTGGCTTCAAGAACAAACATTGTGGATTCTAGGTATAGGAAAGAACCTCTCTTGCTCTGTATACCCCACCAATTCTCTGACCCCCTAGAAGGCATATTTATTCAGTAAGAAAATCCGAGAGAAGACATTGAGGACTAATTTTTTTCATTTGTCCTGAACATTTCCAACAACTGTTCTGAACCAGTTCCAAACATCTGAATCTGTTTTTCAGAATATGGCTCATGTTAGAAAATATAGTTTCCAGATGGAAGTATAGCCAGACTTGGTTAATCTGAGCCTGTTTGCACACTCTGATAGAAAACACACTCCACCTTCTCTCCCACGTGCACATGTAAACATTTATGTGCACACACACTCAATTGTGTCATTGCCTTGCACTTTCTGTGACAACTAGCCGTAGCCCTTTTGCCGGTGGGCTGTACACCGTATGTAACATGTGCAGGCAGAGCAGGTACACAGAGGAGGTCATAGGTGTGCCGGAGAGTGAAGAGACAGCTTCTTAAGTGTCCCGCTAGCAACTTAATCCATGCTTATTCTGCGTGTTGATACTGTGAGTCCTGGCGTTCACTCAAACTTACCAATAACTCTATATTTACAGTCAACGTTTGATTCTGCAGTATCTAGTCTCTTCATTGAAAATATTTTTTCTCCCTATCAATATTTTTCTAAGCCCAGAAAATTACAAAAAAATTACTCATTACAAAACCTTCACATTTATTAAAGAGGCATTTTATTAAATGCTTATTTTTAGGTAAGTGTCGGGACTATAATGATGAATAAGATGCAGCTAAAATTTTTAGTCTGACAGTATGCGTGCGTTTTTAAAATGCTGCTGCCTGCATGTAAATATTGGACTTTGGTTTGAGGAAATACATACTTATATCTCCCAGGGAGAGAAGGCAAATCCTAATCTGAAACAGAAGATATCCTTTTATCTTAAAGTGTAGGTGTGTGTACTATAAAGAAGCATTCTGGACTTTATCAATATTATCACCAACACTTTTAGTACCAGGATAATTTCAGTTCAATTTTCGATCTTGTTGTTACTATTATTATACTTAATGGTAAAAATGGGTAGAATCACTCTGGGATTCCGACATAAATTTCCAACCATCTTCTTCAGCCCATGACTGATCAGGCAGGCCCTGTGTTCCCAGCTTACTTGAGCACATCCTTACCTGCCACAGAGTAGCTTGGAAACAGATTCTGACCCTTGTATCTTCCCTGACACGTGTGGGAATTCAGTCTGGTCAGCCAGCACTAGGTATGCAACCTTTCTGTGATGCATCTAGAGATCCTGTGTCCACACAGAGAGCTGTTGGGACTGACTCCACTGTCCTAAGAGGGAGGTCTCTGCGGAGTATTTACCACAGCTTATTGAGTAGGGCCTGCACCTACTTGTTTTGTAGGAGCAGGAGGGAATTTTCACTCAAGAAGAAAATACACTTTCTTCCTTCTCCCTGTTGGCACTCACCAGTTGTCTCCTTCTGAGCTATAAGCAAACGTCGTTTTTCAGCCTTAATGGTTTGGGGATCTTTGACAGGAACAGGGTGATGTATGTGGAGACGGACAAGTGATAGGAAGCTGAATCAGGTATGCGCCAGAGCCCTCACAGGCCATGTGTAGGGGTGGTGTTGGGAGGTGGAGGTGGAGGTTGAGTTGGTTGCCTCTCTGTTTACTTGGGTAACCTCACTGTGCATGTGACCGCTAGCTGATTTACAATGAAGTGTGGTAAGGACTGTCCCCAGAAGCTTTCCTGGTGATGGTCTTTCAGGATTGGCTGTCCAAACATAGGATAATCGCATTGAGATGTTAAATAAATTAACGAACCAAACCATTATTTTGTCAAACCACGTTGTTGCTATTGGTCAGACGAATTGAGTATGTCAATTGTGGTTCTCCTCGTTCACTTACATCCACAAGGAAATAGCATCCTTGAATCAAGGATAACGAGAATGCATACAACTACATGTAAATTTTGAATAGCATAGCAGAATAATTATGTAAATTGAATATGCAGTGATGAAGGTAATAGGGGGTTTGGGCTGTGTTAGTGCTGGGGCTGAATTGCCAGAGCAGTTTGCGTCTACGCCGTGAAACACAACAGTGGCAATTTTGTTTTGCAAAATGCTATGTGATACCGGTTATTTCCATCCTTGAATAAGTTAACTTGATGAATTTGTTTATACAGAAAATAATTTTCCTACAGGGGGCTGAAACAGAGGAAATGAGCAAGTGAAATGAAGAACTTAGCCTAGTGACTCCTCACTTCTTCCCCGTGAGCCCTGTCGTTACTGCCACGCTGACAGCAGACTTTGTCCTTTGAGTGAGTGATGAGGAGGTGACCTGCTGGTGGTCTGCATCACTCTCACACCCTTGATAATGAGGGACGCTCAGAGGTAGCAGGTGTGCAGAGCAGGTCCTCTGGAGCCCACTTGGTTCTGCTGAGAGTCAGATGGCTAAATTTGTAGACATCCTCCACCTCAACAACCAAAATACAGTCACATGTGTCTGTGCAGTGCTGGAGAAGCTACAGTAGTCTGCCTAGAAGCAGTTACATGGAAGGGTGGAGAAACAGGAGAAACAGTTGCCCGGCATATTAGGATAAAAACACTTTGCACCCTAACAACGGGGTGGAGGTGGGGGGATGGCCTACTTCGGGGCCCCACTCCTCTGATAGAGCAGTGTTCTTTTTTTTTTTTTTTTCTTACTTGTAATATATTTTTCCTATACCTGTTTTTATTGCTCTCCCCGGGTGTCCTTATAGCTTTCAAATATTGGCTGTTATATTGAAAATAAAGTCAGGCCCTCTGCGGCTGGAGAGGATGCGTTTTGCATGTGCATGGATTCCCGGAGGATTTGCATTTCTCTTTCAGTGCTTTTCTGTTGTGCATGCACGGACTCTGTGAAGTGAGAGAGAGTTTGGAGGAAGTGCTTCCTTTGAATGACTCTTGAAGGATTTAGTGGTCCATTTAGCTACATAAAGATTCTTTGAATGTACAGAAAGAGGGGAACTTGGCCAGAGCTTGTGACTTGACTACTGAAGCCTGAATTAAATGGAGCAATGTGACTGCCGCCGCTAATGTAGTTTCTAGGAACCCAGGAACATGTTTGGTTTCTTGCTCCGTTCCCCACCCCCGCTGTTAAATTTAGCAGAAATGACAATGTTATTTTTCAATCGAGTGAAGATAGCATTTTATTTTAAACCAGGAAATAAACATACCACTCTAGTTTTTTTTTTTAAAAAAAACTACACAAAGTACCAAGAACACATGGCATGCACTTTTTCTAGCTCCTATAATCATCATTAGCGGTAGTAGTTAATACTTAATTAGCACCTTCCTTCTGAGGAACGAAGTTTCTCAATTACAGTCTTACAGAGTTAGGGCGTTTTCACCCAAGAAACACTTATTCAGTCAGCAGACGCAGGTCAACTAAAATATATTTGAATTGTGCTGTCTATTTGTAAAACTTCTTGGTAGGGGTCGTAAGTAAAAACAACTCTTTAAGCCAGCCTAAAACAACGGGCCACACACATGTAATCAGGTGTCTTCACAGCGGGGTGTGTGATGAGTTCAGTTCCTGGCTTCTTTTCTTTCCCTTTCTTCTTGTTCCTTCTTTCCCTATAGAAGACTCACCGGCTGTGCTATGATTTAGTTTGATTGAAAACACTGGAAAATCAGGCATTGTTTTGGCTCATGCCTGCCAAAGAGGCTACACTTAACACATGCATATGCATTTCAGGCGTGTAGATCTAAAAAGGAAGCTTTGAGCCCCTTTAGTGCTAGTGAGGAAGAAAGAGGTACCCAGGCCAACCATGCTGGCTCCGCCTCCGAACCTGTCTTGCTAAATCCAGGTGAACTGCATGTGCCCACCCTGCTGTCCCAAAGCTTGCCTTCTCTTAGAGCCATTGACAACGAGCCAGATCCCCAGACTTTCCTCCCTTTAGGGTGGCCACCTCAGTGCCTCCACTGTGGGCTTTTCTCTCCAGTTCAAAGCAGGAGAACCGGCAGGCAGTTTGGAAAGCAAGTTCTGCCCCATTGTACTATAAGCTAAGCTGCAGGATGGCCCTGTGTGGGGACATCTGCCTCTGCAGTGAGCTTCAGAGGGCTGGAAAGCAATGACCTGCTACTTCTTTGGTTTCTGCAGGAAAGAAGGGTCCCCCTCACCCCCACCACCTCTCAGTATGCCACCAAATAGCAGCAGAAGGTGAGGAGGCCCTGAGCAGAACTGGATAGAAGAGGGAGACTTCTGTAGAGACATTTTTTTTGAAGTCTTTCTTAAGAGTGTTACAGAGGAGTGTATTTTGCTACGGTAGACTTGGCTTTGATGTTATCCCTGGGAGGAAGGGGCAAAAAGGATCACAGGCTGATGTTGTTGTTGTTGTTAAAATGCCCTTATTACATTGGAGTGCTTTGGAAAAATATGAAAATGGGTACAATGCAGTGTTCATTTCCTGTTACGAAATGATTTTTGGCAGGTTAGCCTGGGCCTAGCCAGAGTGCTCCTGGCATCACTGGATGTCAAAGAGAACCAGGCAGCTTCCTTGCTGGCTTCTCCTCAGCTGTGTGGCCTTAGCCTTGAAATGTTAGGTAAGGAATGGCTATGAGTTACGGAAAGTTAGAATCACAGCACCCTTAAATATTCACTAGAGTACGATTTTATTTTATTTTTATTTTTGGTCCTGAATTACAGAGGAGCAGTGTAGTTCACGTCACATTGGTCTGCCTTCCCTGTTTCAGTAGATGGTGGCAGTTTTCTCCTCTGTGCCTTTACTGCTGGTCTGTCTAATTTTCATCCTGCTGATTCTACCTGATTGAACTATGGGTTGGTAACATGCCTCACCTGTGTCAGCCACCGTGGCAGGTCAGAGAGGACAATTGTGAGCCCAGAGAGAGGGATTCTGAGTGCCAGGGTGACCCTCTGTGGAGTACAGCCATGAATAAACTTGGCACCCCAGAACATGGCACAAGTAGTTAAGTGTGCATCTAGCAGCTTGGCACTAATATATCCCCCACAGAGGCTTTGGTTTGCATCAGTACCATAATGTATAGTTGGGTTCATCCTTTATGCTGTGCTGCAAGACCCAGCAGCGACATGTTTGTAGCTTAAGCCACTCATGTCTGTGTTGACCTTCAGTGAAAAGGCGACATCTCAGCTGACTGCACTACTTTTCCAGGTCCCTCATCTTAATTGAGTGCACAGAACAATGTGTAGATTTTCAGTCTTAATTCTTGACCACATGACAAACATCTTTGCTTTAGAATGTGTTATTGTTAAAGATTTAGTTCTTTCAGGAAAGTTTTCTTTCATTTTTCCATATAAATGAACAAATGAATGAATAAGTGATACCCTTTAGAAAATGACCAACATGATAGCAACTCTAAAGACAAGGTCCTGATATTACTGGCTTAAAATGACCCAGGGACTACACCAAGCAGAGCAGATGTTTACAGGGAAGTTTGTTAAGACCTGACAGATGCCATGGGAGGCCAGGCAGCACTGAGCCGAACACTTCCAGCCCCCACACGTGGGTTCTCAGGCAAGGCATCTGATACTAGACTCCAGTGCAAAGATGACCCATGTATTCAAAGCATGAAATCAAATTAGGCCTTGAAATCTTTTCTAATTTTCTTTGCTATTTCTTTCTTTAAAATGTAGTACTTGGGGATGAAGAAATGGCCTTGCAGTCAAGAGCACTGGCTGCTCTTCCAGAGGACCTGGGTTCAATTCCCAGCACCTGCATGGTAGCTCACAACTATCTATAATTCAGTATCTGATACCTTAACACAGTCATACATTCAGGCCAAACACCAATGCACATTAAATTGATAAATTTATTTATCTATTTAAATAGGTAGGTAGGTAGGTACCTACGTACGTACGTACATACATACATACATACATACATACATACATACATACATCAACGTACAGGGCTGTTTTCTGGGCGTTTTATATAATGACTTTCATAGAACTCAATGTTAGTATTTTTTGTTCACATCCTGTGTCTTGCTTCTAGTAAACCCAAGTTTTTTAGGTCGCCTCTGTGGGTGACCAGATCGCCTGGTCCCAGAGCAGGTGTCAGGGCTTGCACTAGTGGACAGTCTTGGTGTTGTGGGTGTGTTACCTGCCACTCAGTGTGCTCCACCCCTTCTCATGAGTTTATTCTGCTGTCTGCAGTTTATATTACTAGTTATGCTGTTAGGTACATTTTGGCAGTAGGACTTAAATTTTTTTTTAATCTTATTTTGCAGGGCTGTTTTTACTTTCTGATGCACTACATTTTATGCTGGTTTAATTAATCTTTTACAATTTTTTTTTTTTGTGCCTCCTCGCCTCCCCTTAAGACAAGATTTCTCTGTATAGCCCTGGTTGACCTGAAACTTGCTTTGTAGATGAGGCTAGCCTTGAACTCGCAGAGATCTTCCTGCCTCTGCCTCCGAACTGCTGGTAGTAAAGCGGTGTGCCACCACAACTGGCTTACTTTCACTTTCTAAAATTAGTTTTCAGGTGGCTTACAAAATGGATTTTATTATGTGATTTTCATAGATAGGCATTATTGTATTTGGCTCGTATCTGCCCCGATTCCTCTCACATCCACTCTTTCCCTCAAACAGCACCCCTTCCTGATTTCTCATGTGAAGGGCGTGTGTGAGTGTGTGTATGTGTGTGTGTGTGTGTGTGTGTGTGTGTAAGTGTATGCTTGTGTATGTGTGTAGTGCATGAATCAGATTGCACGTGGAAGAGAAAATGTGAGGCACTTGCCTGTGTGCCTGTAGTTTATTTTGTTTAACATGGTTTATTTAGTTCCATTAATTTTTTTTCTGAAAATGGCATAATTTCATCCTTATGGCCAGATACCATTTCATTGTGTGTGTGATATATGTCATATATAATATACAGATATACACACACACACATACACACACATGTTTGAGAGCTTCTGGGATGATTCCAAGTCTTGACTATTACAAATAGTGCTATGGTAAATATGGATGTGCCCGTTCCTCTCTGGTGTGCTGACTTAGATTTGTTCAGGCGTATATCCAGGAGTGGCAGAGCTGAGTTACACGGAAGTTCTATTTTTAGTCTCTTGAGGAACCTGTATACTGATTTCCACTTTACATTCTCACTCGGAGTGATTAGGGTTCCCCTCTGCCCACGTTCTCTCCAGCACTTGTTAATGTTGCTTTTCAGGATGACAGCCACCTGAGGAGAGAGATGAAATGTCAGCACAGTTATAATTTGCATTTCCCTGATGGTGAAGGATAGGGACCTTTTTCATGTATTTAGTAGTCAGCCATAAGTGGTTCTTCTTTTGAGAATTGTTTCTTCCATCCGTTCGCCCATCTGAGAGGATGGTTGTTTGGGGATATAGATTAAAGAAGTTAACAACCTCTGTCTGATACACAGTTGGCATGCTCCCATTCTGTTTGCTGTTTCTTTCTCTCTGCTCATCATTTCTTTTCCTGTATAGGAATTTTTAATTGTATCTGTTCTCATTTGTCAGATTTTGGAATTGTCTTAGGCCATTTTTGGGTCCTTGTCAAAGAAAGTGCCCTAGTGTATGCCTGCATCTTGTTTTGACTCTGTTTCAATTTCAGCACAAATAAAACAACGGCTCTTTACCTGTGGGTCTTGACTCCTTTGGGGGAGTCAGTTGACCCTTTCACAGGGGCCACCTATCAGATATCTTGGATATCAGATATTTATATTACTATTCATAACAGTAACAAAATTACAGATAGAAAGTAGCAACAAAAATGGCCACCACAACATGAGGAACTGTATTAAAGACTCACAGTGTTAGCAAGGTTGAGAACCCCTGCAGTAAGGTCTTTGATCCATTTTGAATTGGGATTTTGTAGGGGTGAATATCCCATGTTCCCACTTGTTGAAGAGACTGTCTTTTCTCAGACTATGTCTTTGAGACGTCCTGTGGCTGTGTGGGTTCACTTCTGGGTTCTCTGTCATGTCCCACTGGTCTAGGTATACATCTGCGTCTTACTGTTTTTGTTGTTGCTACAGCTCTGTAGTACCAGGTATTGTGATATGTCCAGCACTAGTGCTTTGGGGGGGGGGTGTTTGTGCACTTGTGTGCATGCTCACACATGTGCGTTTCCATATGATTCCGAGATTTTTTTTTTCTTTTCTGTGAAGAATGTCATTGGGATTTTATAGGGCTTGCTTTCAGTAATATAGACATTTTCACGAGCCTCAGTTATAACGATTAAATGTGTGAGGCTACTTCCAGTGTCTCAGTCGCCATCTTCAGCATCTAAAGGTTGCCTTACTACATTGGTTGGGTTTATTCCTAGTTACTTTTTTTTTTTTAAATTAAAAAAGTTCTTGCTGGGTGTGGTTAATCCCAGCACTTGGGATGCAGAGGCAGGAAGATGTCTGAGTTCAAAGCCAGCCTGGTCTACAGAAACTCTGTCCAGAAAAATAAAACAAAACAAATTTTTTTCCTTCTTGTCGGGATATATTATTGAAGCAAAGGAAAAGAAATGAAAGTAAAAATAGCATATATGCCACACAGTGGAGTGTGTACACAGAATACTTGGCAATTTTACCCTTCATATAAGCTCCAGTCTTTCTAATGACAAAAGAATTGTCAATTGGTACACTTCTTTTTGTTGTTGTTGTTGGAGAGATTCTGTTTTGCCTAGTATTTCAAATGTTTTCCCCTTTCCAGGTCTCCCCTTGGGAAACCCCTTATCCCATCCCATCCCCTCCCTCCCCTTGCACTATGAGGGTGTTCCCCCACCCATTTCCATCTTCTGGCATTCCCCTACACTGGGGCAAAGAACCCTCTCAGGCCCAAGGACCTCTCCTCCCACTGACGTTCAACAAGGCCATCCTCTGCCACATATGCAGCCTGAGCCATAGGTCCCTCCAGTCCCCGGGGAGCTGGGGGGGGGGCGGTCCTAGCTTGTTGACAATGTTGCTCCCTCCATGGGGCTGCAAACTCCCTCAACTCCTTCAGTCCCTTCTCCAACTCCTCCATCGTGGACTCACTCTTTCCCCCAGCTCAGTCCAATGGTTGGCTGCAAACATCTGTCTCAGTATTTGACAGGCACTGGCAGAGCCTCTCAGGAGCCAGCCATATCAGGCTCCATCAGCAAGCACTTCCTGGCATCCACAGTATGATTCCTCCACTCCAGTTCTTTCTGGGCAAATTCGCCCTCAACACACAAAAAGTTACTGGTATTGGCATGCTAATTTTGTGTCCTATTACTTTGTTGAAAGTGTCAGAGTGAGAGTTTTATAGCCATGTCTTTAGGCTCTTTGAAGACAGGCTCATACCATGTGCAAGTAGAGGAAGCTTGACTTCTTCTTCCCCTGCTTTTATATCACTCTGTTTCTTTTACTTTATTGCTCTAGCTAATACTTCAGATACCATAAACAAATAAACAAACAGATAAGAATGGAAAGAGGATCCAGATCCAGGCATGGCTGCACATGCCTTTAATTTTAATTCTAGCAACAGAGGCAGGAGGATCACCCCAAGTACCAGGTTACCAGAGTCTCCCCCCGCTCCCCCACACACACCACTGCTACCAAATAAAAGAAAGAGACATTTTGGGTTTCTCCATTTAATAGAGCATTTAGCTGTAGATTTTTCATAAAGCCTTTATTATACCAAGGTAAATTTCTTCTGTTGCTAGTTTCTGTGGTGTGGTTTTTTTAATGTTACTTTTTATTTTCACTATCAAAAAACCAAGTAGCAAGGGCTCAGAGGCCTTCTGATTTTTGAAACTAGATGCTCTTTTTACCAGCATTGAGCTCTGGTGTCCACCAAGTAGACTGTGTTGTTAAGCCAGCCTGAGTCTTTAGAGTTGTTATACTTCTGACCCACATCCTATGTGGCAGTTCTTATTGGTTAACTTCAGTTTATTGAAAAGTCTGTTGTTGTTGGATGTGTTTACTTCACACCTAATCGAAGCTGTCTAGGAGGTTGAACATGAAGACTGTTACAAGTTCAAGTCCAGCCTAGGCTACTAAGATTATGCTTGCTATGCAGGTATAGGGACCTGAATTTGAATAGCCAGTAGCTTTATTAAAGCTGGGCATGGTGACGTAGGCTTGTAGTTGTTGCTCTTGGGAGACAAAAACAAGTGTATCCCTTGAGCTTGCTGTGCAGTCAGCCCGGAGCTGAGCTCCAGGTCAGGGAGAACCGGGACATCCATGGCACTGCAAGACAGACACACACACACACATACACACACACACACACACACACACCCCTCCAGCATATCAGTTGTAAGAATATGTCTCATTGCCCTTCTTAAAGAAGATGCCGTAATATTTTGGAGAAGCTTGAATCCCTAATAATGTTCCTGATTAATTGTCCTGACCTAAGTTTCAAGGTTGATTTCTCCCACTGTAACGAGAATCCTCATTAACTTACTTCATCCTTGGGGCCTGCTAGGTTGCTAGCTCCCGCCCACTGTCAGTCACCTTTATTAATTGACTTACTCCTCTTCACATTTAGTTTCACGATACAGGTCCTATTTTAAAGTTTCTTCTGAGAACGAAGATCCATAGGTTGACACTAATGACTGTTTAACTGCATTCTGTTTTGTCGTAAATCAGGCTAGCCCAGGCTTTCTAATAAGCTCTGGCTCTTTGGATAAAGCCTTGTTTGAAAGCCTGCAATTTCTCACACAAGAGTTGTTCAACTCTGATCCACCAGCCCCATCTTAGGCAAGGGCTCCCACTCTGTTTATGGTCTATTATGTCTTCAGTGAAAGAGGACTCCTTCCAGAGGTGGACTCCTGAGAACATACCCCGCCGGGACAGTGCCGCTCTGAATGTGGAGTTTGTGATTGTACCTAGCATTCTGCTCCAGGTGGTGCATGCTTTTGATGGCGTTGGGTGACCACAGAGCTAGTGAGCCGTGGGGGCCATGGCCCCCAGCACTGCCAGTGTGAGTCTGCTCCTGTAATAAGGTGTGAAACCTGAGGCTTCAGGGGCAACGGTGGCCTTTCAAGTTTCCAGGGCGTCACTGGATTTATGTTTGATTTCCAGGGCTCACTAGCATGAGAAGAGGCTCTGTGTCTGAGTCTGTGGGGCAGGATGGATAGATCAGTATTTGTATTTCGGTTGTATTGCTGATTAAGGAAGATAGGAGGAGAGCGGACTTTTTACTTGGGGATAAAATTTCTAAAAGGTATTTTATTGTATTGCTTCTGAAAACTTCCCGATCCCCTCAAGTTTATTGCTGTTGTCACCTTATTTCACACTGTCATCCTTTGTGGTTTTTCTTCATTCTTTTTTTCTTCCCTCCCCTCCCCCTCCCAGTCTCCCTTCCTTTTCTTTCCGCTTCCCTTCGGCACCCTGGGCCTCCTGTGTCTGAGACAAGCAGTCAGCTCACCCAGTTCTTCAACTCCAGTACACTGAGCTTTGTAGACAGTTCCTCATGAACGTAGGTGCTATTCCAGTCTTTGTCTTTTTAAAATACTTGTTTTTGCTGTGTATGTAAGCACACCACACAGTGTGCATGTGGGGTCAGAGGATGCGTCCTCAGGGTCAAACTCAGCCTACCAGGCTTCTGTGGCAAGTGCTTTTCACTCTCTGAGCCGTCTTCCTGGCAGTGTCTCCTGGTTGTGTAGTATATTTTTAGCTTTATGGTGTGTGAGAGGGTTTTTTGTTTGTTTGTTTGTTTTTGGAAAATAGGAAAGTATCAGCACATAATAAAAGCTTTGTAGCTGGGCACACCTTTAATCCCAGCACTCGGGAGGCAGAGGTGGGCAGATCTCTTGATTTTTGAGGCCAGCCTGGTTTACAGCCCAGGACAGCCAGGACTACCTAGAGAAACCCTGTCTTGGAACTCCCCCACAACCCCCAAAAGAGCTTTGTACTTATTATTAAACTGTTTAATTAAATAGGAAAAGAAACATAAGCAGTCTATAAGCCCATCTAAGTAGGCAGTAGGAATTCAAAGTTCTTTTTAGTTCACAAGATAGTTGATGAAAGATACACAGCGCTTTGATTTTAATATAACTCAGTAATGTTAACATCCACTTTTTTTTAATGTTTTAAGTATTTACATGTTGTATGACACCTAAATAGGAATTTAAAATCATACCTGATCTAGACTACTGTGTCGTCCTGAAAATGTTTCTTGGAACTCATTCCAAGATCTGTCAGCTAAGTCTTGCTTAGGAGCAGGTAGGTTTCAAGGTACCAGAGGCCAGAGGTGTTCAGCACTCATTACATTTGCCTGTAGAGCCTGGCTGTGAGGAGCATGAAGAAGCCAATGTTGTGACTTGTACAGGTTGGAGAGGGCGGTGCCCCAGGACTGAGATTTGCAGACATTACACGCTGGGGATTTGATTTAAGGACTTCATCAGATCTTAGTAACCCGAAGAAAGGAGTTTGCAAGTGGTGTTCTGTCTCCTTCGGATCTGGGAGGTTCAGGAGACCGAGCAGAGTAAGAGGAAACAATTATGGCCTGTGCGTGTCTGCCTTTTCTCATGGGCCTACTTGTAGACCAAGGTGCTGGGGAGGCATCATTGCAACTGTTGGACATACACTGAAGCCCATGCAGCCTTCAATGTCATAATGCCAGCTTAAGGGAGTTCCTAACAATATTCTCATCCCTACAACCAGGGCAGATGTCCTGTTTTATTCCAGCTTTGAATATAGTTTGGAAGAAGAATGAGTATATGACTGTGTTTGGAATCTGGCAGTAAAAGAACAGTTTGAACCTTACAGATGCAGCTACAGATATGTACAGATACAGAGTGCTATGTGGACCCTGTTCTTTTCCCACTGGTCTCATGCTGGGACCCTTCCCTTGGGGCAAGAGTGATGTCAGTGACTATTGTCATCTAGGTTGGTGTGACAGGTGCTTGGTTGAAGTAGTGGAAGTGGCAAAGGGTGAACATGTCCTGTGTTCTTTGACCTAGTGACCAATGCTGATCATCAGTGTTCCTCCTGTGAATGTTGTTTAAGTGAGGTGATCCTTGAAGCTCGTCCACTTTCTCTGTGTGTTCCGCCATCAAATTGGCACAGTGGGTTTGGGTTGCAGAGAGCACGCACCACTCAGACATGCTACTTGTCCTCTAGGGTGTGCAGAGAGTGGCCATGTCTGTCCAACATTGTCTCTTTCCCATCTCTTCTCATTTAAACCCTCACAAGATAGATGAGGGGATGAAGGTGCAAGAAAACTAGATGTGATTTATCCGGAGTCACAGTTGGAGCTGTGGCAGTTAGAGCTCAGACTAATTCCTGGCCGGTGGAAACCGGCATTCTGTAGTACTTCAGGTAGAAGAAAAAAATTAACTTAGATTTTATGTAGGCTGAAACAGTTTGAATATTACACTTCATAAAAATCCAGATTGTCTTATTCCAAAATCATAACGAGGACAATTTAATTTTTTTCTTGGTTTATAAAGTGTTTGGGTGGCCACTGAAGATCCCTTAGTCATTTTTTGACTTCTTAGGGTTCTTGATTTGTATACTGGTGGGTGGAGAGTCTAGCTGTCCCTCAGCATGAATGCTGTGAGCTCTAACGAGTTGGCTTCTCGCAGTAATCAGAACTCAGAGTGCTTGCCTGGGCTGTGAGGTTTTTGTCTAAGCATTTGGAGAGGTCCTGTCTGACTTTCAGCCATCTTGGAGGTTCCGTACAGCTCATCCTTGGATAGAGCAGATGGAAAGTCATTAGTGTTTCTGTCCCCCAGCAAATAGATGTTTCCTCAAACCTGGCTCTGGGCACCAAGCAGACAGTCAGCCCTTGCTCCTGCAGGATGCCGCTTGCACGGCCCGAAACCCCACAAACTTGAACTCCATCTTTCACTCTGGTTGATTGAGGTCGCCATGGAACGCACACACCGCCAGCTCAGTTTACCTGGCAGTGGTTCAGCTCTTTGACAGACCTACCTCTGATTTAAACAAATTCGAGAAATATGTAAAGTTTTGGAAGCAGTTTTGCACTGATTTGATAAAAGAAACCACAAAACACTGCAACGCAGGTGTTGAGAATGTTTGAAAGCTGATTGAGGGAAGCAGATGGCTTTAGTCAGTGGCATCCAGCCAAAAGAGCAGGTGCTGGTCATGTGACCGCTGGTTACCAGGGTAATCTGATTGCTCTTGGCGTGCAGATGAAAGGAAAGGGGCCCAGTGTTCAGCTGTAGTATTGTATAATTTGTGGCAGTTAGAGCGGAAATAAATGCTGGAAATGGAGCCTCATGGTAGGGGAGACTTCTGTCAGTGTGTAGCGTAAACACCAGGACACTCTCCTCAGGAACTGCTGCATGAATTTTTTAATTTAAAAAATATGATGCTGTCTGTGGATCTCTGACTTAGTCACACACACACACACCCTTTTTTTTGTAAACAAAATTTTTGAAATGTAACTGCTATTTGTGGTCATCTTGAAAAATTTTTCGGTTGTTTCCTGATGTAGATGTTTGCTATGCTAAAATGCTCATGTATCAAAATAAGCTCCGAGTATGTAAAAACAACACGTTTAAGATGATCAAAACCATATTAGTGGAGAAAGCTGCTGTAGGTGTGTGCCGGAAATGCTATTGACACACTTTGGAAGGCTTTAACGTGACACATCTGTACTTAGAGTCATTAGCTGCGGCAGCCTCTTCCTAACAAAGTCTTTGCTGGTGTTCAGATGGTGCTCTGGGTTGTATATATAACACGCAATCATTGATGTTAGAAAGTCTTGAGTCCAAGGTGTAGATTAAACGGAACACTGCGTGTTTGCTCTAAAAGTATAATGAGGAGGGGTTTTGGGAATGAGAATTTTCTTTTTCTCAGAGTGTACTCCTATGTTTTGGTTTATCATTCAAATCTACTGGTGTTTCTCAGGAACATGGGAAGTGAGTTTCAGTTATTGGTGAGACACAAGAACACACTTATAATTTCAAAGACTTAGCTTTTGGTAGAAATGCTAATTGTGGGGCTGGTGGTGGAGAGAGAGAGAGAACACTTGCCCACCCCACGTGTTCAGGTTGCTAGCACTGGGGGAAAATAAAGGCCAAGTGTGATTATCCCTCCAAAACGCTTAACACCAAAGAAAACTTACTCATAAACAAAAACACCGAGTTAAATAAAATTATGTATTTCTAGGAAATGAATTTTTAGTACGTATTTGTAAATGCGATACTAAAAAATCCACTATTACTGGTCACCATAGGACTTAAAAATGACTGTGTAAAAGCCTGTGCCAGAGAAATAAGGATATAGTCATTAGATGGTATTTTTTTTTTCCTTTGGTTAAGAAATTTGTCTCTACCTGACTTTCTAGCAAAGGAACATCTCAGGTTTTTCTTGCAGCTTGGTATGTCAGCGGGGCTGGGGGCAGTACTCTGTGAAGTGTTCAGAGTTCTACATTCAGTTCTGTTTCAATGGGTGAGGAATCTGCCGAAGGTCATCAATTATAAGTTTTGTTGTCAAACCTTAATTAGGAGTACCATCTAATGAAAAGCCCCCACATCCATCGACCTGGCCTTTGCCACCACTCTTTATTAGCGGAAAGAGAAGGTTTGGGGCATGTGGGAAACCACGCTGAAAGTGTATGCTAAGTGTTGTACTTTGAATTCTAGTAATAAGAAGCCGGATTCAGAAGCAAGTGCTTTGAAGAAAAAGGTCAACAAAGGAAAAACAGAAGGTTCTGAAAATTCAGACTTGGACAAAACACCCCCAGCATCCCCTGCCCCTGAAGAGGATGAAGACCCGGGTGTCCAGGTAATACCATGATTCCCTCTGGGCTCTGGCTGGGGAGTGGGGGAACGTTAGCCACATGTAAAGCGCACGAGGTCTCCCTGGCTTTGTTGTCAGGTGTGTGCTCGGTGTCCATTATATCCATAGTGAAGAGAGTCGGGACCCACAGAAACTCCGCTCACTCCAGGGCCTGCTGAGCTTTGAGATTACTAAAGCAAAGAGCTGCCCTTTATTTCCATGAATGTATGTTTTGATGTTTATGCTATCTTGAATGCTGTCTTAAGCATTTTTAGCGTTGCTATTATATTGCTTCATTTAAAGTGTCATTCACATTTAAATTTTTTTCTAAAATTTTTTTTTGTCAATTTTTATTTGATTTCTCCCTCTCCTCTGTGTGTGTGTGTGTATGTGTGTGTGTGTGTGTGTGTGTGTGTGTACACATGTTTGCACATTCATGTGGAGGCAAGAGGCCACCCTCAGGTGCTATTCTTTAGGAGCCAACCACCCTGTGTTTTTGAGACAGAATCCCTCACTGTCGTGGATTTGTGACACGCTAGCCATGGCTGGCCTGTGAGCCCTAGCTCTTGTCTCCACTCCTCTAATGCTGGAATTGTGAGCATGTCTCTCCGTGTCATGCCTCTCTTCTAAGAAGCAAAGCTGAGGCCTCATGCTTGCAAAGCAAGCACTTTCCTGACCAAGCTGTCTATCCTGCACCGAAACACACTTTGCAGCTTATTGATACTAGATGGTCAGGGGTGTGATATATTCATGATAGAATTTTGACAAACAAGTCAGTGAAGTCCCAGATGGTAACCTTGCCAACTGGTTCAGTGTTAGAACCTCCTGAGCTCTAAAAGTAAATAGTAGGGATTTGGGTTCTTGTGTGTGAAGCTCACTGCCTTCACTATTTGAACTGACAGAGGACTCAAAAGTATGCATGGCAGTTGTGAATTATTTCCTTGATAGGTTCCCTGGAAGCATGCCAGTCTGGTCCTTTGGGATGGCTGGGAATGTGGCTTGTGCTAGTGACATCTGAATTATCAGGGAGCAGTTACTGTTGAGTCCCATTGGAATAGGCAGCCAGCCCTTAGGGACCAGTTGGGCTTCCTCTGGCCTGTAATGTACTCCTGGGTCTTCCTACCCACGGCCCAAGGGTCTAACTTCTCCTTTAATGCTGCATTCTTCTTGAGTAGAACAGCCTGGAAGAAGGACCTGAGAGGTTAGAATGGTTGAAGATGGGTGTGATCCACCATGCGGGTGCAGGGAATCGAACCTGGGTCCTCCGCAAGAGCAACAAGTGCCCTCAACCACCGCCCCATCTCTCCTCTTAAAAGTTGCTTAAGGAGTTTGAAACTAAAAATTTTTAATGAAATTTATTGTATCTTAGAGGTTGTTCTGTCTTAATTTGTGCTTAAAGTGGGGGCTTTGCAACGAGAATATCTAGACAGTATTAAGAATTATTCTCATAGGCCCAATGTGGTGGCGCAT
This sequence comes from Tokudaia tokunoshimensis, assembly GCA_036184795.1. Lineage (NCBI taxonomy): Eukaryota > Metazoa > Chordata > Mammalia > Rodentia > Muridae > Tokudaia > Tokudaia tokunoshimensis. Next base: position 121,443,178 of record BTHU01000014.1, read on the forward strand.
GCCTTTGATCCCAGTATTTCCCAGTTTGAGGCCAGCCTGGTCCACATAGCAAGTTCCAGGCCAGCCAAAGCTACCAAAGGAGACCCTGTCTCAAAAGAAAAGAAATATTTCCCATTAGATAAATCTCCTCAGCACTTTACAAGCAGAACTTCTTTTTTTTTTTAATAGAACCAACTAATGAAGTACTGTTGGGGGGGTGGATTTTTCCCTCCTTTCCCTTTCTCTCCACTCTTCTCCTCGCCTCGAGTCCACTTCCCACCTCAGCTTTTCCTCCCTGTATTTCAGGCACGGAAGAGTGCTGAGCAGTTCAAATCAAGCTCAGAGCTTCTGTCTCATTGTCTCAGAATAACAGTTCTGCACTCAGCAGCCAAAGTCAGGGGCCTCAGAGAGCGCCTGATACAGGAAGTGATGCAGGCTGCCTGCTTGTTAGCTTCTTCCTGTGGTGCATCTGTGAGGGGCTTGGAGTGAAGAGTTTTGAATGCTCTGGATGGTCATCAAAAGTAAATGACATGTTAATGACTCTGACTCTTTCACAAGGTGCAGCCACAACAAGGCCACATTTTAATTTTCTCTTCAGGACACACCAAGTTTAAACAAAAGTACCTTTATAAAGCAGGCTAAATCACAGCATTCTCCGGCTGTGAGGTGGTGTGGTGTGTTGGTCTTGCCCTGACAGATCACGCTGTCCGCCATGCCTTCTTCATATGTATGATGGACATTTTGCTTCCTCCTATCTTAATGCTGGGCTGTAAAATTGATGAAACTCTTTAAAAAGCAGCAGTTTGCAATTCTTAGAAAAATGTTTGTGTCCAGTATTCATCAGTGATGTCATCATCCACTCATTATGAATTTTGGTTTTTCGCTCTTTATTTCTTTTTAAAAAAAAAGGATTTTTCTTTTAGAACTGAAATTACGATGCTCCACCCCTCCCCCACTCATTCTGTCTCTTCATTCAGAACCTTGTACCTAGTAACACTTAGTATTTCTTCAGGTTTTTTGTTTTGTTTTGTTTCTGTTGGCAGAAGCATGCACGGGGGTTTTCTTCTTGAGTATTTCTCGAGAAGTAGAGGAGTGAAATGCTGTGCATTATGCATAAGCCGCAGATTCCCTTCATTTCCAGGGGTTTGTTGATCATCTGCACATCCAGACAGAGACACAGTTTGCATTTGTCTCAAGTAGAATCAGAAGCTACTTTGCTGTCTTGTGATTTGCTGTCATTTATCAGTTTACCATGGACAGATTTCCAAATACATCACGTAGCTTACCGGAAGTAGAGCTGGTGGGTCACAGGCGTCACACAGCTGCATTGTCCTGGGCTGTGTCTGACCCCAGGCGTCAACACTTGCCAACAGTAGTGCTGACTGCCAGTCTCTGACATTTTAAGCAGCACGGTACGAACTGCCAGGCATAGGCACACGACTTCCCTCCAAGTGTTTGGGAGACAGAGACAGGCAGATCTCTAGGGGCTTGGAGCCTAGCTTGGTTTAGTTGTGAATTTTAGGCCAGCCCTGGCTACAAAGTGAGAATCTGTCCTCAGATAAACAAACAAACAAAAAAGGACACCCTGCTTATCAGAGCTACTCATTATGAGTTGCGCATTCAGTTCCCACTCTCCTCCCTGCTTCTCCAGGACTAGGAATTGAACCTGGGGCTCTGCGCATGCTTTGTTAAGTGCTTATCACTGACAGGTACATCCCCAGCCCTGAACTGTTTCTTTTAGGCCCCAAATTAAACTGCATTAGAATACCTTGAGAAATAACAATATAATAATCTTTGTATTAACCTTTATAGCCTATAGATTATTTTCTAATGCACCATTGCTGGTGGACTCTCTACAACAGAGAAGAGTGTGCTAGACTCCCATAGGTCCACTGTGCACCCCCGGTGTTGCTGCTGCCCTCAGTGGAGATGGTTGAGTGAGTGGTATGGTTGCTGTACCTGGGTGTTCTTGTTGAAGGGACTGCTGTAGGAGCAGCAGAGTTTCGAGGTCCCAGGACCCCAGGTCTCCAGTTTTTTTACTGTGGTTGTCACAATGGTCTTTTCACTCGGCGTTCAGGATAAAAATTGCCGGTTTTTCTTTAAGATTTAGAAAAAGAAGGAAGGAAGGAAGGAAGGAAAATGGTCTTGCTACTGTGTACCCTGTATATTATAGATCCCCAAAGCCTGCCCTTTAAAGCTTACTCTGTTGGCCTTCTGTTGTAGAAGAGACGGTCCAGCAGGCAGGTGAAGAGGAAGCGATACACTGAAGATTTGGAGTTCAAGATTTCTGATGAGGAGGCAGATGATGCAGATGCTGCTGGGAGAGACTCCCCATCCAACACCTCGCAGTCAGAGCAGCAGGTCAGCAGCCAGGCTGTGCCGTTTCAGTTTCACATGTACTTTCAAGGTGGACTATCAGTCTTATACCTGGAAGCCCTGCAGTTCAGGGGCAGAGGTGGACTTTGAGCTGGGGAATGTTCTGCTAATGCTGGATGATGTGGGGAATTCGCTGTTTAGTAGTATCTTAAAAAGCCCTGCTTGCTCAAATGTATTTTTACATAAGACTATGATATGTAATTTGACACAGTTTTGGAGAATTAATGGTCTCCGCTGAGGAAGAGGCTGAGCTAGACTATGAAGCACTGAAGTTACCTCTGAGAATTCAGGGCTGTAGCTCCTGGAACTGTAATAAACACTCAGGTTCATCTCCTGCTGTTTGGCACCGTCAGAACCCCTTTATGAAATTACTGCCTTGGAGTACCCAGCAGGGCATACTTTATTTTCTGTGCAATGTAAATGATGGATAAAATAGTTTGTATGTAGCGAGGGTAGGAACAGAATTGATTATTGCAAAGATTTTATTCATTCATTTTCTTGCTATTACTGTACTTTAGTTAACAAACTGGTCGTGGATAGAAAGGCCCTGTAAATGCAGCTTTGGGCTTGGATGGCAGTTTGTTCTCTGTTAAACTGTTGTACAGTGTTTTACACAATCTCTGTAGGACAGAGCTGCCTACAGACACAGAGCAGAGGGAGTATTCACTCCATGAGTATAGATGTAGAAAAGTTGCTTTTGACAGGCTGTCATGCACAGATTACTTTTTCTTAGCAGCCAGACTGAATGCTTTGTGGCTTGAGGGACTGTGCTTGTCTCCATAATTAACCACACAATCAGGAAGTCATAAGCACAGCCCTTCCTTTGCCTTTTGGTCGTGTGAGGTTTTTCTTGTTTTTAGTAATTTTTCCCACTGTTAACTTTGGACCATGTGGTTTAAAGGGCGGGGAGGCATGGCGGAAGGGAGTGCTTTCCCAAACTTGCCTTTGTAGCACAGGTCAGATGGCTTTCCATTTGGATTGGTGGCTACCACTTTCTCTTTTTAGGAATCTGTTGATGCAGAAGGCCCAGTGGTGGAGAAGATTATGAGCAGTCGCCTAGTGAAAAAGCAGGTGAGTGCCATGTGCAAAGGCAGAATCTGCATGGGGTGGTCTTCCAGGTTGGTGCTGCACACTGCCCTTTTAAGATTCCATTACGGCATTGGATATGGTGGGGAGAGGGGGTGCAGGAGGATCAGGAGTTCGAGGCCAGCCTGTTGAGGCCAACTTGTTCTACATGTGGCCATTTCTCAAAAACAAAAACAAAAAAATACAACAACAGCAACTACAAAACAAACAAAAAAACGAAGAAAAGAAAAGCCCACTCTTATCCTAAGATGAAACTTCTAGTGATAGTTCTGATCCCCTCTGATATACTAGCCCGATATAAGTTGGGGATGGGTGATTACTCTGGAATGAGATCAGAACTCCATTAAGCAATGACATTAAGATGTATCAACCTTTGTAATCCTATTTTGAGAAGGCAAGAAACTCAAAAGAAATGTTTTAGACTTACAGACGTACAGACTGCCTTTTTCATAAAAAATGTTCATAAGAAGACCTTGCTTGGGAGCCCTCAGCAAGTTCTGTCTATTGTTGGGGCAAGCAGACATTTTATCAGGCTGCTTACAACTTTTTGCATATATAATTTAATATGTTGAGAGTATCTTTATTACCAATACAGTTTATATTGATAAGCAAAAGTGCCAGTGGGCAGCAGGTAAGCGCGTGGCCAAGGGACGTTAGAAAGAAGAACTCCAGTATGTTCTCTAACCACTGGGAATTCTCTGCTCCATGTCGGTTGCCTTCTTGCCCACGTTGGGAAATGCTGAGCTTGTGTCTCTAGAAAGTAGGTACTCAGTCAAGCCTGAGTAGTTCTTCATGTTTTTTTAAATGTAGAGCAAATGTGGTTTCTTTTAGTAAAATGAATACAAGGTATAGTTTCCCAGTGGCCAAGAGAATCTTGGGACTTAGGTGCTATCCTAAAGCTTATCAACTATCAGATGAGGGAAATTAAAGACAGACGGACAGACAGACAGACGGACGGACAGACAGACAAAAGCACCACTATCAGCAGCAAAGTACTGGTGAGCACAGGCACTTAACACAATTACTTCTGTTAATGAATCATCTGTTGGGGCTGAAGAGGTGACTGAGCAGTCAGGAAGGAGCACTTCCTACCTCCAGAGGACATGAGTTCAGTTCCCAGCACACCTTTTTGAATGTTTAAAACCACCTATAATGTAACTCCAACTCCAAGTGATCCAACGCCCTCTTCTGATCTGCAGTCACATATGTGCACGCACACTGACACATACATAAAAATATAACTTGTATTTTTTTAAGCTAAGAGCTCATTGAGATACCCTTGCACCAACAGTAGGCTCGCATATACCTCTCACTAAGGCTTGTTTTTTTCTTTTTCTTTTGTTTTCTTTTTTTGAAAAGCATGTTCTTTTATTTAAAAAGGAAGTAAAAACATTTCATGATAAAATTGAAGCTTTACCTGGAAAATATTTCTGGTAAAATAGAAGAGATATATAGAAAAACACGTTAAAATTGACAATTTTCAGGGAAAATTAAAGAGTAAAATGGTAGACATAAAAAACATTGCTAAATTAATTGAAAAAGGGAGTAGAAACATTTTATGATAGAATTGAAGATTTATGTGGAAAATATTTCTGATAAAATTGTAGAAAAATGTAGAAAAACATGTTGAAATTAAAGATTATCATGGAAAATTATACAGATAAAATGGTAGGGATAAAAATAATTCTAAGTTGATTGAAAGTGGAATTATAAATATTTTCAGGTAAAATTGAAGATTTACATGGAAAATATTTCTGATAAAAGTCAAGAAATATATAGAAAAACACTTTGCACACTTATCAGCTTATACACCACATACTCCTATAAAAACTATCCGGAGCATCAAGTCAAGGTACTTCAAATCGGGTGTGAAGGTGGGGTGTGTAGGGCACTGTTGGTGACTGAATTTGTAGCTTCATGCCCTGATGGATCAAATGATAAAAGCCAAGCCAAGTTTGTCACCTGTTGAAACAGACATGAGCACTGCTTAACTCATTAGAAAGGTCGCCTTTTTCCTAATGTCTCTAGAACTGTTAGGTTGTAAGTGCAGATATATGGTAAAATTTAAGAGTTGGCATGCTTCAAAGAGTGGTCCTCTTCACTGATTGATGTGACTTGAGTAAAATGGCATGTTGTTGGGATGGGATGCACTAATTTCTGTGTAATTGATAGTACTTCAGCAGGCATACTTAGCAGGGTTAGAGCTGAAGTTATAATTGGCTTTATTATCCATAGGTAGTGAGATTATACTTGGTGTGGACATGGCTTCTCTTTCTGTTTTGCCTGCTTCAGAGAACTTAGTTTTTCCCCTCAGCCCACCTTTACTGGCAGGTACCCATGGATTACGAATTGATATTACCACCATCTATGAACAGCCCCGTGTGGCTTACTGTAAGGCATTAGATGTCATTGCAGATGTATATGAGGATGGAGCATTCATTGCAGTGATTCTCAGCCTTCCTAATGCTGCGACCCTTTAACACAGTTCCTCGTGTTGTGGTGACCCCTCCAACCAGAAAAGTTTTTCATTGCTACTTTATAACTGTAATCTATGATTTATAATGTAAATATCTGATAAGCAGGATGTCTAATCCGTGACCCCTGGGAAAAGGTTATTTGACCCTCAAAGGGGTCATGACCTATGAGTTGAGAACCACTGATTGGTGGGCTTGGTGAATCTGGGAATGGAGAAAATTGGTGGAAAAAGTTCTCTGGAAGACAGGAACTGTCTAAAAGTAAGGAGAGTAGAGAGCCCATGGCTGCTCTTCTGTTTCTGCTGCCTCTCAGAGGCTCCTAAAAATCCATCAGAAGATGCCGAGCATGAACAGCGGCTGACTCTTTAATCTGCTAATGCTCTCAACATTCATTGTTTTAAGTTATCGATTTTAAAAATTGATAACAGGAGACAATATTGCACAGGGAAACAAAAAGAAATTTGAGATTTTCCTGTGGATTCTAGCTATGCTTCCTATTACCATGAATAATTTAAGAACTGTCTGTGAAAGAGAGCCTAGTGCATTCTCTCTCTCTCTCCCCCCTCACATGCATGTGCACACATGCATTTGTTTCTGTCTGTGTCTCTCTGTGTGGCTGTCGGTGTGTCAGTACCATGCAAACTGAGCTCTCAGGCCTGTCCTGAGTGTGCTAACATAGTAGGAGCTCAGTGTTTCCAAAGCCAATCACCTCCATTCCTGAAGCACCGCGAGGTTGGGTATCCATTATGATGGAGTTCTGAAAACTCAGACGGTTACCTGGGAGAGACTCCTCAGCTTAGCACACAACAATGGGCGTGGCTTAGCATTTAAATATTGTCCTAAACACAAGTTAATATCCCCAAGACCCAGGGGAAGGGTCTTGTATATGAATGTTGAGTTATGTTTGAATGTGTGCATAGGTGTTTAGAGTGCATAGGTGTTTTGTTTTCCATATTTAGTTATAGCACTTTCTACATGCCATCTATCTATAGAAAATAATCAAAGTCCTTTTTGGATCATAAAACCAGAAGTATCTTAGAGGCAGATTCTGGATGAACTATATTCTATCCCCTAAAATTTATTTAACATGATATGTTTTCTCCATAAGAAGTTACTTTAAATTATCCAGGTAATTGAACCAAACAATAAAAAAGTAGAACATTTTATAAAATTAAAGTCTTAACCATATTCCCTAGAATATCTTTATTTTCTCACTAAGTAGACTGTGACTCACAATCTCTGTTGAATTATGAAATATATTAGACCATAAGCAATTTATTATTTTTATCTGGATACTTTTTCAGTTTTTGTTCATTATTTGTATAGTTTTGAGTAGGGGAGCCGTCTAAAAGGCCATTCTTTCTTTGAGGGTGTAAGTTATCATGTGCTGGGGGCTGTTTCAGGCCACGTAGTCTCCTTGCCTGTTCTTGGTCACATGAACAGAGACAAAAATACATCCAAAACATCAAGTTTCATGTAAAGATGTTTTATACTCCCTGGGGAATGACAGGAATACCCACTTTTCAAATGTCTATTGAACATATGAAAATACTCAGAGCACTGTCAGGTTGGACAGTAGCTGGCCAAGGAGTGGCGTCAGTGTTGTGCGTATGTGTGAAGCTGTATTTACCACCCCATCATTCCGTGAGTCTGCAGAGTATGGTCGTTTCTGCACACTGGTAGTGGTAGTGTGGGCTGTTAGAGGATGGACAAAGCAGATGTCTTTAGTGAATTCCTGAAGAGAGTCATGAGTCAACATCCTATCAGTAAAGCATGTACGCATTCATGTGAAATGTAGTCAATAGCTGTAGTAGAAGCTCCACAAAGAGCATGGCCTTGTTACATGTATGGCCAGTTAGACGAAGACAGCGTTTTGTTTACTTGGGGACATGTAGAAGACTCAGGTCCCACAGTGGTTCTTCACCAGTTCCGGTGCTGCTAACCGGAGTCTCATAGCCCACTTGCTTCTCCCGGACAGTTCCAGAACTTCTTGCTGGGAGTTTCAGCAGGTCCCTCCGGGAATAGGTGATCGTGACAAAGAAAGTAGACCTCGCTGCATTTGAGACAGATGGCTTTCAGGGAGCAGACAGAGCTAGAGTACTACCAAGTTCCACTGCAGAAGGTTCGGGTCTGTGTGTTTTAGTGACAAAATTATTGAGCACTGAGCCCATTAAAACCAAGGCAGAAAGGACAGCATGGAAGGATAGAGAGGAAATGACATCACATTTAGATTAGGGTTTGTTGGATCCCACCCGGAAGGTGTGTTGTTTTCAAAAATTCACAAAAAATATGGAAGATTGCACTCCAGGTTACTTCAGGTCCACTTTGAGCTGACTTTAGAATGGGCTGTAAGACTCTTTCTGGCTGTCTGCTTTCATCTTTAGTTTCCTGCTGGAGTCTCAGATTCTGTCTGAGCATTATGCATCTTAAACAGAGTAGGATGAAGGGCTAGTGGGGTTAGAAATGGGAAATCATTCGGAATGTAAATAAAAAAAAATATAGAACAGGAAAAAAAAAGAAAGAAATGGGGAGTCAGGTCAGCGGTGGAGCATCACTTAAAGCAAGGAGAGCAGCAAGGTGACCTGGGCTGTTGTGCTGCCTCCTGTGTAAGCTCTCATTTTCTTTCAGTTTGGATAAATAGAAGCTGAATGTGTTGATTAAAAAAGCTGTGTTATGGTTAGGACCTTTCATAAGCCCACTAGGGTAAAAGGAGATGTTGGTAGGTGTTGGCCACACTCTAGACTATCTAGACTTCTCATTGGTGAGAAGCAGTTTAAAGTGCAGACTTAATTGAAACTGATAAAAGGTTTGAGGGAATTCTAAACAGATTATAGTCTTCAACTGTGGTTTGGGTATTACATATGGAGGCCAACCCGAGAGCCCTTGTAAGATGTGTGCCCTCTGCCATCCTCCACACCGCTCCCGTTTGGCCCCGACCGTGTTCCTACTCACCTGCATTGTCTTCAAAGATCTATGAGGCCACACGGCGCCTATGCATGATCCTCCAGGCAGGCTCCCCGGCCCTCACAGAGGCATACAAGAACTTCCTGAAACGTGGGTAAAGGACGTTTATGATTCACATCTTTGCTTTATCTGCTCAAACCCTTATAAGAAAATGACATATTATGAATCGTTTTACACCCTAAAAGCAAAAGCGAAAAGGAAAAGAGAGATTTCTAAACTGTCCCCTCAGTGCTGTCTTCAGTACCTTCTGGAAGCAGTCTGACCACCTCAGGCTCTTGACTCCATGCATCGCAATTTTAACCCACCTAAACGTGGGATTGGAAGTGTTAATTTTATTTGGCTGCCGTGTGTGTGAGACATCTTGTCTGAGAGACTTTAATTGTTCCACTGAGTAAAACTCAAACCATGAGTAGGGATGCCCTAGTCCCACCATAAGAACAAGGTTTCCTTTTATATGATTTCTTGTTTAGAGTTATTAACTATATGGAGAAATAAATGTCTTTTAAATATTTTAAAACATTACAAAACCCACAATGTAAAGTTGCCATGAGGCAGCCAAAAATAATACATATGGCATTCAGGAGAGCAGTTGCTAATTGGCTGCTGCCTGAGAAAATGGTACACTTGGCGTCTACTTAACACTGCGGGTTTGGCAGAAAGCCAGGCCTGGGGTCAGGTTGTTGTGAATGAAGCTGCCTGTGGTTAGGGAGGAGTTAAAATGATTCATGCCGCACAATCACAAGCACATGGAGTGGAGCCACGCGCATGCGCCTGAGTACGTCTGTCCCCATGGCACAGGCTGCCGAGGCTCCCTGTATGCCCCTCTCTCCAGGAAGGCTACCCCAGGCATCATGTCCCCAGGTGGGAGTATGTGGCTGCTTTTGAAATAAATCTTCAGTACATGATTTTAAAGTGTGTACCTCAATCTTCTTTCGTTGCAGAAAGAATCTGGCGAGGAGGTAGAAGTTGAGGAATTTTATGTGAAGTACAAAAACTTGTAAGTAAATTGTTCCTCTTTTCAGTGGGGAAGGGTTTACCTGGACTACAAGGACTTTTTAAGAACTGTGAACATGGAGAGTTCGATATGGTTTCTTTAGTGCCTCAGAAAGGCTGTTTCCTCCTAACTTTGTTATGTGTGGTACTTTGCAGATGTTTTTATACAAAATATTTAATATGTAAAAGTTGACTAACTTTCTTATGTAAGCAAGAAGGTCATTGAAGACAGAAAGAAGCATCTGATGTGATCATGGTGACATGCAGTAGAAGCTGCCCACCCCTAGAGTGACTTGCTCTCACGGTTGTTCCTCTCCCTGCATCTGTGATGAGAGCTCTGTAGCCCCTCAGAGGCCCAGCGACTTAGGGCGGCCCTCGGACTTTAATGCAGTGAGCGCTGGCTTTATGTGGATTGCTTTCCAATATTTGTTTAGTGGGTTTAGTTTAGTTTAGTTTTAATCTGAATGGAGAAACACAGCTGCCTTGAGCTATGTCGTGGATCTGTGTGTTCATGTTGGCCAGCCAGCGTGGTGTTCAGGATTGGCCATTACTCTCCTGAAGAAGACCGAGGCTCTTCCTAACCAGACAAACAGCTAAGGGCAGACACCTTTGTTGATCACAGATCTGTTTTTCTCTGCTTTGCTGTTCTGAAGACAGACCCTAAAGTCCGGATGAATCAGTCCTGGGTTTTTAAGGAGGATTTTTAGGAGTTGCTATGAAAATACCCTAAGAAATTACATTGCCCTAGGAAACTGTGACCACTGGGTACCATGTTTCTCTGCTTTTGTCCCTTTGGTTTGCATTGTGTAAATACAGGGTAACTCTTCTGAGGAGGTAAGCAAAACATTAAGTAAAATGATGAAGGTGTCTCTCAGTCTTACTGTGAGAGTCAGTGAAACGAAGTCAGCAGTATAAAATAAAATGAGCAATAAATGTTGGTTGTCATCAGCACCGTGAGTTTATGTCTATGCATATTGTTCATATGACGTGATTTTCTGTGGGGGAATCCTTAAGGAGAGAAACCAAATAGGGGAAGAGGGGGTAAGCTAAATGAGCTAGCTGCAAGGGGAATTCCTTTGGATGTGTTGAGTCAGATGGAGGACTGAGGGTAAGTGTTGATTGACATGTAATTGCACCAATAGATGACAGGCATTGGAGACAGAGTGGCAGTGGGACCCAAGGGTTGCCATCCATTCCCCTTGGGAAGCTCCAAAAACAGCACAGGGCACCTCTACCAAGCCAGGAGAAGAGTTATCAAACAAGTTTAAGGGAGGACTAAGCTGGTTTTCTGTGCATTATTGATGCACAGATGAGAGGGAAATTAAGCTTTCATCAGAGGTTTTTATTAACTTGTTTTGGTGCTAATTCAGATTTGTAGGAAAGTTTCAAAAACAGTAGGATGGATTTTTTATTGTGATTAATCTGTATCTGAAATACTTGGAGATTGTTAAATATGGTGATGTTTGCTAAGTCAGCTGATCATCCCTTCCAGGTGGAATTTTGGGGCTTTTAACTTAAGGATGGCCTTTATTCTCTGCCCTGGCTAATTCATAGCTAGGGGGCATTCATTTTATTCAGATCTGAATTCTTCTCTCTGGTAGTAGTACTTATTTTGCTCATGTCACTCCAGATGTAGCTGGTGGGGGCTCTGTCTTTTCCCTTATCCCTTTCAGAGCATTGACACCAAAGTGTGTTTCCTGCTCATCCTGTCTCTGCAAGTTGTAGAATCAGTTTTGGTGTTTTCATTGAGAATGTGGGAGCCAGCTGGGGGCCATGAGCTTGCTTGTTGCTGCTGAGAAGTCACTGTCTGTAAACGTCGCTAGGATTATATACACACATGCAAACACATGCAAACATGACCTTCGGGCACATGTACCTATTTTTTATACATATGTGCTTATCTCTCCCTGTGCACCCATCTGCCTAACAACAAAATAATGCCACCCAACTCTCCCACAGGACACCCTCTGCCCCTTCTCCTCTCAAGGGTAGCTATTCTCCTCTTCAACATAAGAAGCTTGGCTCTTACTGTCTGCTTGGTTTTGTTTGTGTGTTGCTGTTGTTTGGTTTTGGTTTTTGGGGGGCTTGTTTTGCCAACCTTAAAATATACAGAAAAGGAATTAGAATTCCTGAGCTGGGTAGTTGGTCTACAGAGTGAGTTCCAGGACAGCTAAGGCTATACAGAGAAACTCTAATCAAAAAACAAAACAGAGTTACTAGCTGAGTTATTGGGGTTTTTTTGTTTGTTTGTTTGTTTGTTTAGAATGTTTTATACTAGTTTCACAGAGTTAGAGGTTAAATACCTTACTCAAAGTTCCCTTAGTTCCAAGGTCTCCATCACTTTATGTTTACTCCATATAGCACTGAGTTGACCAGTTTCAGTTTGCGATTTAGTTTTATCTTAGACAACTCCTTTGTATTTTTAAGTTGGTGAAAATATTACCATGAGTCAGAAGTCAGAGCTATATACAAAGATAGTCAGGTGAGAAGTTCCCCTTCTGCTGTGACCTACCATTTAATACCAAGGCTCTTCCTGTACTTTTCGACACAAGTAGTAGGTGTATAGGTAGGTATGTGCACACATAGGTGCACATGCATTTCCCTGTCTTAAAAGGTTGTATAGCATTAATATACTTTTTTGCTGGACATCACTATATGAATCTTTGTGGGAAGTGTGTTGACTTTTTTTTTATTACAGCTGCATAGTATTCCACTGCATGATTGCAATGGGGCTATTCAGTCTTCCATGTCTGTGATCTTGTAAATAGCTTCCTGCATTTTGTAGTGATAGACAGTACCACAGTGATTTTTCTCATGCATGCCTATATATATTTTCAGTTTGTTAGATATTTACCATCAGGGTGAATTCATTAACAACAAAAAAATAGGATTGTTATATGAAGCAAAAATGCTTATAGTTTTAAAAAAATCTTGTAAATTTTCATTTGTTTATTTGTTTTGTGTGAACACATGTGAGAGTACTTGCATGTATGCCTCTGCACATGGTGGTAATCAGAGGACAGCTTTCTGGAGTCGGTGGGTACTGAGGACAAAATTCAGCTGCCTGGTGTTGGCAGGAAGCGCTGTATCCCCTGAGTCATCATGCTAGCCCCATGCTAGTGTTGAGAGATGTGCCAGACTCCTGCATACAGGGGCATCCTCAGCTTTCCCAGCATGCTGTGCTGTCTTCTCAATCTCGGTGACATTTAGTTAATGTTTTCTCTTGACCATAAGAGCACCATTTCCTAAGTTTATGACTATCTTTTGCTACTTCTCTGGGTATGCATTTGCACATGTTCCTATCACTTGTGTATTGGTTTGTGAACTCTTCAGATGTGTGAGGATTGTCAGGCCTCTCGTGGGCCAGAAGCCACCAGGGACTGTACTGCTGTGCTGTTGTCGTCTAACTTTTTGTATTTAGTGCAGCATAAATTTTAAAGGTGAGATGGCTCAGCACTCATGTGCAAACCTTGACAACCTGAGTTTGAGCCCCAGATCCCACAAGGTTGACGGGAAAATCAACACCAGAGAGTTGGTTTCTTACCAACAATGGTGTCTGACCTCCACATGTGCACCACCTGGCCCCTCCCATCCCCCCTCAATAAATTTAAGAGTGTTGTAGTTAGATTTTTCAGTCTTTTATTGGGGCTGGCTTTCCAGTCATTCTTCCCTATATTGCTGTGAAGGTAGGATTAGCCCACACTTTCCTAGTGTACACATGGTTTTTTCTGCTTCAAGGCACAATGCATTGTCAACAACAGAGTCCCATCCTGAGAAACACACGGTCATTTAATTCCCTCACTGTGTGGATTTCATAGCATGTCCTTAATTAGACCTAGACGGTTCAGGTCAGTCAATCAGTATGATGCTTTGATTCAGTCAAAAGGCAGATGAGCTGTCTAACGCTACTGCTACTGTACCATAGCTTGTGAGTAGAAGTTCACTCTAAGTAATGGAAAGGATTGCATACTGAATACATAACTAGGAACGTGGCTGTTGTCAGCATTATTATTACTATATTTAACTATGTGTGCTACACTTTCATACAGTTGATAGCAAAGTAAGTTTCTACTTGTTACTACAAACACCTGGGTAACTTAACGTTCTGTAGCATTATAGCATTTATATCACCTAACCATGAGAATTTTTAGGTCCTTTATAAGATTATAGGGCCACCGTCTGCCTCACATGTGGTCTGATCAAAATGTTAGATGGCACACGACCACAGTTAAGTCTGTCTTTCCCACAGTTTTTGAGATATACACCTTGTGCAATATATCTATTTGTATCTATGCATCCTCTCCTCCTTTTTCTCTCCTGTGTGTGTGTATATGTGTTTGCATATGGAAGCATTGGGAGTCTTCTTCAATCTTGTTTTACCATATTCATTGAGTCAGGGTCTCAGGTGAACCCAGTACTCACCAATATGGCTTTTTAGCTATCCTTGTCAGACAAGACTTTGCCTTGTGAGTTCTGGAATTACATGTAGGCTTCCATGCCCACCTGGCATTTAAAAATGTGTGTGTGTGTGTGTGTGTGTGTGTTTAGAAATCCAAACTCCTGAGACTCATCCTTCGTTGGGTTTAGTTAATAGCTTAGTTAGGATGTGGGAGAAGTCAGCGCCTGCACTGGAGGCAGGGACTGCAGCTGAAGCCATGGAGGAACTGTTTCCCTGCTTGTTCCTCACAGCTCGCTCAACCTGCTTTCTTGTAGACTTGAGCACCACCGTTACACAGAGAGCTAGGCCCTCCCATAACAACCATAAGTCAAGAAGACCACGACAGACTCTCTTAACAGGCAATCTGATGGAGACATTTCCTTAAATGAGGTTTCTCGTCCCAAATAACTCTAACTTCTGTCAAATTGACAAACAGCAACACCAACAAAACAACCCCACAATAGACCCCATTGTTAACTTGGTATATAAACATATCACTTATAGACCCCATTGTTAACTTGGTATATAAACACATCCCTTATAGACCCCATTGTTAACTTGGTATATAAACACATCACTTATAGACCCCATTGTTAACTTGGTATATAAACACATCCCTTATAGACCCCATTGTTTGCTTGGTATATAAACACATCACTTATAGACCCCATTGTTAACTTGGTATATAAACACATCCCTTATAGACCCCATTGTTTGCTTGGTATATAAACACATCACTTATAGACCCCATTGTTAACTTGGTATATAAACACATCACTTATAGACCCCATTGTTAACTTGGTATATAAACACATCACTTATAGACCCCATTGTTAACTTGGTATATAAACACATCACTTATAGACCCCATTGTTTGCTTGGTATATAAACACATCACTTATAGACCCCATTGTTTGCTTGGTATATAAACACATCACTTACTAAATTATAACCCTTTCCTTCTTGTTCACCTCTGAGATATTCCAATATTAAACATTCCAACTTATAAAGCCCCATACTTTATAAAAATTCAAACATTTTAAAAGTTTAGTATCTTTAAAATGTCCAGTCTCTTAAAGGTAAAAGCCTCTGTAAATATCCATTGTCTTTAAAATATTCCAAATGCTCTCGATGGTTGACTCTGTAAGATAAAAACAACAAGTTATAGTTATTTTTAAAAAGGAAGAGCTAGGGCACAGTTATAATCAGGCCAAAGCAAAACTGAAGTTGAGCAGTGCGATAAGTTCAGTATCTTACATAGGGGGTTCACTCTAGGCCAGGAGCTTCCTAATGCTGTGACCCCTTAATACAGCTCCTCATTCACTGGTGACTCCCCCCCAACCATTACATTAATTTTGTTGCTACTTCATAACTATAATTGTGCTACTAGGTTGTAATGTTAATATCTGATATGAAGATGGTCTTAGGCGACCCTTGTGAACAGGCCATCAACCCCCAAGGGGGTCATAACCCACAGGTCAAGACCCACCACTTTATGATCTTCTGGACTCTCTAGGGGCTAAGCAGCTCTCCATCTGACTATGCCATCCGCAGCTTGTCTCATAGACTCGGCCTGGCTCCACTCCATACCTGTTGCTGTCCTTGGTAGTCAGCCCATGGTACTGGCATCTCCAAAATACTAAGATCTGTGATATAACTGTGCTACCCTTTTACCAATAGCTTTTCTTAGGCTCTCTTCAAGGACTCTGACCCTGCCACATGGTGCCAAAGCCTCAATTTTAGCTCCATGACCCCTTCAGTTCTGCAGCTTCTTCTGCTTTTGAGGCTGCACCTCCACTCATGTCCTTTTCTGGCTTGTCACAGCGCTCGGCTGTTCTCCATGACCCCTTCATGCTTTCTAAACTAGTATCACATATGATACTTGTACACACAAAGATCACATCTAGCCTCGGCCCCCTCTGGACCACACAGCTTCTGTGTGCTGACCTTGAGGAAGCACTTCCCAGAAGATTTCACCTCAGTGCTGGGCTCTTCTTTATCACAGCTACAGCCCCAACTGACCAGAAATACAGATTCTTAATTCATACTGAATGGTGCAATAATGTTTAAGGGACTCTCAAACTTCCCTCTGAAACTTCCACCATCTGCATAGCTTTCAACAGTCTTATCTTCCAAGCTCCCATAGAACAGCCCAGTGAACTCTTAAGCACTCTGTGGTTTTGCCATCCCAGAATGCACCTATTACCATACTCCTCTAAGCCACATGGCCAGGCCTGTCATAGCATACCCCACAGCCTGGTACCAATATCTGTCTCAGTTAAGGTTTTTGTTGCTATGGTAAAATACCATTACCAAAAAGCAAAGCATTCATTACTGAGAGGAGCCAAGGCAGCACTGTGGAGACAGGAGCTGATGATACAAAAGCCATGGAGGGGTGCTGCTTACTGGCTTGCTCCTCATGCCTTGCTCAGCCTGTTTTCTCATAGCATCCAGAACCACCAAACCATGGATGGCATTGCCCAAGGGTCAGTCTTTTGGAAGTATTTTCCTAATTGAGATTCCCTCTTCCCAAATGACTCTAGGTTGTGTTAAGTTGACAAAAACCAAAACAAACAAAACTAGAACAGCTTTCGTGTAGAGTTAACGCACTCATCAAAAGAGTTTTAAGGGCCTGGAAGACTCTCCTGTGGTCAGTTTCTCTCTTTGTTTCTCAGCACCAGATTACTTGGGAGCTGTCTAGTGTATTTTAATATCTGCTATGTTTCCTAGATGCTCCCTGTTTTTAAAGTTTCTGTGGGTCTTGTTGCGTATTTATTTTTATACAAGCAGTCTTGTGTGAACTTGTCTAGTTCCACAAGAATGCTTACTTATATTTTTCTCTACTCTGAATTACACTTACAAATTTATATTTTAGAATATTGACTTTGTACTGTATAGAAAGCATTTTAGTTGCTTCGGCTCTATGTTTCTGTCTTTTTAAGAGTGTAAACATTTCATTATGCATATTTGCAGTTTGTGTTAAACTTATGGCTAAATCCTTTGTCTTTGTTGCTGTTATGAAAAAAGTTCTGTGCAAGCAAATGCCCTCTCATTAGCTATTTTTGTGACTGATGTCTACTTATTAACTTCTAAAATATATATATATATATATATATATATATATATGTAGGCTAAAGCCTACATACTTAATTATGTTAATGAAATAGCAATCAATTCCTAGTATCCTGAATTTTAAAACAGCTGCTGTAAGTGTTGAATTTTGTTCAATGTTTGAGCAATGTTTGTTCAATGTTTGACCAATAGGAATAATTGTGTGATTTTTTTTCTCCTTAGACATATATCAACATTCTATACTTTAAAATAGATATCTAACACTAAGACAACCTTGTTATTACTGTAGTATATCTTACTTTATTGGTTTTTTTTCTTTTCTTCCTTTTTTCTCCCCATCTGGGGGGTGCGGGAGTCTGTCTGCCTGCCTGCCTGTCTGTCTGCCTGTCTGTCTGTCAGATGACAGCTTGCAGGAGTTGATTCTTTCCTTTCACAATGTGTGTTCCGGAGATTGAACTTAGATCATCAGACTTGGTGGCAAGCATCTTTTACCACTAAGCCCTCTTGCTGGCTCATCTGCTGTCTTCTTAAAACAGTGTGGGACATTTGCTAGCATTTTACTTAGAACCTTTCACTAACATGTAGAAATAGATGTAATTAATTTCCCCTTTGTACCATCTTTTTCAACATTGCATATTTAATTATTTAAGTCATTTCTTTTAGAAAAATGTCTTGATAAAGTTTTGCTTTGCAAAGTAACCACAAGCGCTGTTTTTATAAGACTTCGCTGAGGTTATTTAGTAGTGTATTTTTCTCATAGTTGATTCCTCTGTGAACTCTTGCCTCATGGTCTCAGTGTTGGCTAGTCTGTGAGAAAGAGTTCTTCTGCTTTGTTGCTTTAATGAACAAGAGACGGCAGACAGCCTTGACTCTGTTTCCTTTCCTTCTTCTCCCCGATTAAGTCTCCATGAGTGATAGTGTCCAGGGAGAAAGTGGAGTTTCTGATGGAAAATTTCAGATTGCAGGTGGCAGAGCAGGGCCAGCCTGTGCCAGCCCAAGTGCTTGTGTTCAGCCTGGAGCCTTTCTGGTGGCTTCCTATGTCTTTGTCCCCTTCTCAAGACAAAAATGTTCACTGCCCATATGTTTTTTCTGTCAGTTACCTAGAAGGCTAGAGTAGATTACTTGGTGTTTTCTGATTATGATTGTATTGCTTATTATTTACTAGAGATTTCTCCAAGTTAAAAGTAGACAGTACAGTAGTTGTTACCTTACTACTCATGATAATTATTCACTTGTTGATGCATGCATATTTGGTCTGTTTTCTGAGTGTGTGTTGGGAGTTATATGAATTCATATCTGTGTAAGGCATTTCTGCTTAAAATACTTTTCTCTTTCACTTAGCTTTAGTATTTAATCAGTCCTACATTTGAAAATACATATTAGGACATAAATATCAATAGAAAAGGGTTTCAAAAGATTCCATAATCGCCACTTAATCTATATGCAGCACCATCTTGATGCTAGAAGAGTCATAGATCCAAGTATATCCCTTTCTTCCTTTCTCAAAAATGATGGGGCTGGAACCCAGAACCTTACACATGTTTGCTACGTGATCTGCTACTGAGCAACACCCCTGGACCTTAGTTTTCTGAAGATGGGGTTTTTCTGTGTTACCTAGGCTGATCTTGAACATACTCTCGTCTTACCTCCACCTCCCAGGTGCTATGATTCTAGGCATCGACCACATGCTTAGTACCAGCTTTTTAATGTTGTCACCAGAAAGACAAAGTGATGGTACCAGGTATTAGGGGCAGTGGTGGGCAGATGGGACAACACAATACCAAAATATCAAATGGCACAGAGAAGCCCAGTGCAGAAGGTATTGCAGATCGTCAGTTGTACTTACAAGTCTGGTGCAAGCAGAAGGGAACATTCAGAGGGGGTTCAGGTTCAGGTTAAGGAAGGAAAAAAATGTCTAAAGAGACATCGTTTCAAGCTTTTAGAAGAACACAAGTTAATAACAGGAATGATGGTTGAGGAGCTGCACCTTCGCTCCTGGTGACTAGTCATAAAGGCCTGTGCATAGGCCCTGTGTGAGTAGGAGACATACTACTCCCTTATCCCCAAAGGAATCGAGGCTTTAAACTTAAATTCTTTTAACTTGATAAAACCCTTTTATTTTTCAAAGTTAAAAGGCTCAAAACATTTCATAATTAAGGCCACCCTGTAGTGCTCATTGTTTGATACTGACGTGTAATCTGTTAATATAGGAAAACAACTTGTTATTGGGCTCTTTTCTGTGTGATTGTTTGATTTTAATCTTTTTAAGGTTTTTTTTTTTTTTTTTTTTTTGGTTTTTTATGGGTAATGGATTAAGCCCAAGGCTAGGCAAATAGCAACTTTTCAGTACTATTACATTACTGATTTTCATTTATTTTCAAATGTTAGTGGCTACATTGGATGTTGCTTGACATTATTCATTATCATTAAGTAGGGTTTTGTGTGTGTGTGTGTGTCTGTGTGTGATCTCTTTTGATGATTTTTTTGGTTTTTTTTAGTAAGACATAAATGAGATGATTACTTTCCAGATGTTTTAAGAGTACTCCTTTCCTGTTCCAGCTCCTATCTTCATTGTCAGTGGGCATCAGTAGAAGATCTGGAAAAAGACAAGAGAATTCAGCAAAAGATAAAACGGTTTAAGTCAAAACAGGGCCAGAGCAAATTCCTTTCAGAGGTATGAAATAAACTGATTAGTTTTTGAATTTTGAAATGTTTTCTTATCAAAATATTCCAGAGTTTAAATTTTAGGACCTTAAACTGTTAACAAAGACTGGTTTGGTACTTACTATTACTTGCACATTGGTTAACTGGTGTCACTAAATTTTGTAAACAGGAAATTTCTCATTCTTCCTGTTGGCTTCGTCTAGAAAATACTGGTTCTTATGACATGTGGAAATAGCAGTGACGGTGTGTTTAATATTGTACAATGAGCATGCAGCTGAGAAATGAACAAAGTAAGCAGACAGAAGTCTGCGGGGAGCAGGTCCAAAGGAGGTTTACATTGATGGGGATACGTGGCCGACGGTGGTTGCTCAAGTTTGTGCCTCTTACCGAGGTCTCAAACAGATACTGCACGCCATTGCACAGAGGGGTAGGCAGTGTCTCCTACCCTTGTTCTCTTTGCCCTAGGTTATCAGTTAAAGATAGACAGAGATATCTAATCTGCTTTGAGGAGAGGACCAGCTCCTGACATGCTCAGTTATGTCTCAAAGATGCTTTCACAAGCTGCTGAGCTGGCTCTCTGGACTCGAGGTCCAAATACAAGAGAAGAAGATTTTATAAAACAACAGCTCTCTGACTTTGAAAGAGATTACTTGATGGTTTCTTAGCTGTTCTCCTGAAAGTGTTAGTCAGGCCCAAGCGTGTTGATTGCAAATGTGAGTCTTTAGGTTTCATCCTTCCACACCGACAGGGGCACAAGACAAAAAGTAAATAACTAAAGACTTAACTGGATATAAGCTGCGAAGGATAGGGTTGTGAGATGCTGGCTACTGGATAGCCTTCAGGCTCACCCTTCTGTGGGAATGAGGATGGGGTGGGAAAGCGTTAGGGTTTTGGTACCATTGGTTCCCACAGGATTCTCGGGTTGAGTGTGCTCTTTCCTGGAGCGCGTCCTCAGGCTGCCTGCAGGCGGCCTGCGGAGCCTGGTGCTGCTTTCCCTGGGCTCACCTTCCTGCCCTGCTGCCTCAGTAGCAATGAGTGTTTCACACTAGGCCTGACTCAGTTCTCTCTCTCTCCTAGCAGAATGGTAGGAAGGTTTTCTTTGAAACAGTGGTCTGGAAAACAAAGCAAGACAAAGCTGTCCATTTCTATTTCTTGTGCCCCTTTTTATGAAGGTTAAGCTAAAATGTTGAGATAGGACGGGTGAACAGCATCACCACAGGAACCATATATCCTGTTGACCTTTTGTGAGGCTCAACAGGAGGGGAACGGGAAGCTCAGTGGGAGCTTTCCCCATCTTTAAATCGTGGTTCTGTTTATTAAATTCACTTGGACTCTGGCTCCTGTAGTTACTCACTCCTTAGGGAACTATGCCTGGCCCTAATATACAGCCTATTTCTCTGAACCTGCTGTCCACATGTCACCTGCACCCAGGATGCAAAGCTTCCTGGCAAAATGGCAACTTAGAAATCTTAGTTCTATCAGGAATGAGAGTTACCAGAAAAGAACACAGCTCTGTCCAGCCCTTCGCTGACTCTGTTCCTTTAGGATCTCTGGCTATGCCGCTTTAGCAATCTTTGCTGAAGCTTACACTTCCTGACTCTCCTGAGCCTTCAACCTATTCAGGAGGAACGTTTAGGCCAGGAGGTCCATCATATGCCTGATGCCAGAGCCAACTCATTGGAAGGGGATGTAGGAGAGAATAGATTGGATATTAGATGTGAAAGGAGTGGTCTTACAGAGCCTTTGCCATCCGGGACTAGTTTGTGGAGTGTTTTACTGCTTGTGTTGTGTATAAATAATATGTACGTGCTATTTGCCTAAATCCAGAAGCTTTGGCAAAGCTAAACTCATCAGAACGTTAACACTTTAAATCAAGTGACTGCGTAGTATATTCTTTTTCTTACTGCTCACCTCTGTGGAAAAGTCAAAGCCAGCAGAGGCACATTTTTGTGTCTGTGTTGTTTGGTTCATAGTTCACAATCCAAAGCACCCAGGCTGGACATTTTAAGTGGGTACAGTAGCCAGAGTGACAGAGAATGAGGCATGGCTGACTCCAAGCTGCCCTTTGCATGTGAGCATTACAAAGTGTTACTGAGATAATCTATAGCACAGGTAACTGTGCGTCTTTGTTTCTGACTCAGATCAGAACCTTCACAGATGTGGGCTTCTTAAGTGTGGCATAGCCTTTAGCTTTCATGGGAGCCACAGTCTGTTCTTTCATATGAACCATAATCTGCTTGAACCATATTCTATTCTAAACAAGCAATATTACTTTGCTTTTGTAAACATTGTTAGAATATTAGTTAAATTAGTTAAGTAACTCTGTTTAAGGTTACTTTGGATTCTTTTACCCAAACACTCAGCATCCAGAACAATTAAATTAGTGGAATGTTTAAGATTAGTGAGACGACTGCTGTTCTAAATGAGGTAGTGATATCGGCTGGCAAAGATTTCCAAACATCGAGACCATATTCAAAATCAAATGTGAAACCTTCTAGTTTCAGGGTTAGTGGCTTACGCTAACACTCAGTACATGGTACTTTACAGCATTCCAAGATGCTCGCACGTACTGTGTGTGGCTCTGACTCTTCACTGCAGACTGTACTTTCAAGAATGCTAAATGTATTGCATGCCATAAGCCTTTTGGATTGCCCATTAGTGAATTGTAATTTCACACTTCATTTGAAATATTCTTAAACATTCCCTCATAGTAGAAGGTTTCACACAGTAATTAAAATACTCAGTTAACAAAGTCTGAGAAGTTTGATTTCCTCACGGGGAGTGATTTTGTTAAATTGTAGCATTTCAATTAATATAATAGAAGATGTCATGTCAAATACAAATTTTGTGTTGCTGTGACCCAAAATATTATTGCCTAGTGAAAAGTGAAATACTGGTTCTCTGAAGAAATGAATGAGCATTTACGTCTTTTTTTTCCTTCTTTGGAACAGATTGAGGATGATCTTTTTAATCCAGATTATGTGGAAGTTGACCGGATAATGGACTTTGCACGTAGCACAGATGACCGGGGCGAGGTAACAGAGATCATTTGTGATACCCAGGCTTTTAGTCTATGTTTAACTGAAATTTAATGATTTGTAATTAGTTTTGTGAGTTCATAGGGTTTTTATTTTCAATCCGAACAGCTTTCCTTTTAATCAGTTTTTAATCCAAACTGCATTAAAATGTCATAATTCTATGCTGATCAGTAAGGACCTCAACAGATTTTGTATACATGTACCCTGTAGCACAAAGTTTCCCTGTGGAATTGATAACACACCTGTAGTGGAAGAGAGTTTAACATTAGTTGGCACTGGACATCCTTAGTGAAGCTCGTGACCGTCACTTAGGAAGCTACCTTGAGGGTAGTAGAAAGGACTTGCTTTTGAGACCCCAGACCTTGCTTCCTTGTGTTGCCATGAGCTCTGGCGTCCCCAGCCTCTCCGTGAGCTTGAGCTTCTGTGTAAGTGTTCAGCTCTTGCGTGGCTTGGGAGAGCCTCCAATCCCCCTTTACTTAAACTTGTGTAACGAAACTTGCAGCGTTTCAAAGACCGTGTCTGTGACACACGCCTCACCTTTGTCTTGGTTAGTTGTTCTTAAAAACACTGTCCCATAGCAGAGTTACATTATCAGCAGATAATCTGAGCCAGTCAGTGTACCTTGATTGTGACCTGAAGATCAACAGAAACAAGTCTTCCTTAAAGGAGATGACAAGGAGAGTTCCCACTGACTCCAGTCACCCAAAATATTTTCCCTTCAGTCTTCTAGAACTCACATTCACCATTTTAATGTGACTGAGTGCAAACAGTATCATTTTTCCCTTGAAGAAAAAAGTAGATTTGTCTAATAAATTTGTCTGTTTTTCACTCTCCAAGCAACTATTCAGTTATATAAACAAATATGTTAAGATGGCTTACTATAGTAAATCCAAATCATATAATTGATGAGTAATTAGATTACATAAAAATTAGCCTTTGATTTGGCTTTTTGGTATTCATTAGCTACTCCTTGATATTTAGTCACGAACCAATGATTCAGATAAAAAGCTAATTTTGTTTTTTGTTGTTAATACCCAATAATCCCCTTTCCAGTGTACACTGGAGACCACTTTCAGTGCATATAGTTTTAAAATGTGGGCTTGAGCCTTCCCGTTGCTGGGGGTTGTCTTGATCAGGGAAGCAGAACTCATGTCTTTTCCTTAATATATAATATTTGGCCAATGACTTTAGTTGTGATTTGTTTGGCCCAGCCTGTGACTCACTATCTGGTGAAGTGGTGCTCACTCCCTTACGAAGACAGCACATGGGAACTGAGGCAGGACATAGATCAAGCAAAGATCGAGGAGTTTGAAAAACTCATGTCCAGGGAGCCGGAAACCGAGCGTGTGGTAAGGACTGGCTCGTGGGGAACGGTTTAATTTTGTCATAGTGGTGGAGTCCTTGAGAAACCACTAATGGGATTTACTATATTTGGAACAGGAGAGACCGCCTGCTGATGACTGGAAGAAATCGGAGAGTTCCAGGGAGTATAAAAACAATAACAAACTCAGGGAATACCAGTTGGAGGGAGTAAACTGGCTACTTTTCAATTGGTACAACATGTATGTAAACATGTTTCCTTTTTACTTCCAATAAGTGCTGTAGCCCATATCCTTTGTAGTATTAGGAATATTAATTTCAATGCTGTAATACATTTTTAAAATTCAAGTGTTGGAATATACTTAATTTAGTCACCAAATTGACAGATCTATGTAGAAATGATATTTGCTTGTTAGGGACTTTTCTTTGAGATATGTTTTGTTGAACTAAGAAAACAGCTAAGGTGGTTTGGGGTTTGCATTTATGGAGAGTAAGAAGAAAGTGGCGACTGATAATCATGAACCTTTCTTGTGTTTTTCTTTCCTAAAGGCGAAACTGCATTTTAGCAGATGAAATGGGTTTGGGAAAAACTATCCAGTCCATTACATTTCTCTATGAGATATATTTGAAAGGAATCCATGGCCCTTTTTTAGTAATTGCCCCATTGTCCACGATCCCCAACTGGGAAAGGGAATTCCGAACCTGGACGGAGTTGAACGTGGTCGTGTACCATGGGAGCCAAGCTAGTCGTCGGACCATTCAGTTGTATGAAATGTACTTCAAAGATCCACAGGTAAAATGATGGGCTGTGACTCCTGTGCACGTTGTATATGTTTTAGAGAATTGAAGACTCAGATCTCTGTGACCTGGGGATGGGAGCCTTGATTTCGATTACTTGAGAAATTTGCTTGAGATTTCTTATCCAATGCACGTTTACACAATTGTCCTACATCTGTGAATACTGTTCTGAGCATTTGTCATTCTGATTATTACTTATAACGAGTAACTTTGATTAACATTTGGTGATCACGAAACTCTATAACATATTAGTAACTTAGTTTTATTTGCCTAAGACAATGCCAAACAAAAATTGATAATAAAATGTGACTGGAGGAAGCATTCTATTGTACTATGACCGGAAGTGAAAAAATAGTAAGTATTGTTAAAATCCAAGTATGCCAAAGAAGAAGGATTTAGTAATTTGATCTTATAAGAATTGCTTTAATTTTGTCTTGCAGTTTCCTGCTTGTAATTATTGCCTCATACTAGCAATAAAGTATTATGAATGCAGGACAGAGGATGGTGTATGCTAAAACATGTGTGATCTTTAAGGTGCACACATACTCTTTAAATACAAAATGTGACCTATAGTTAAAAGAGAAAAGAATATTGAAATCTGTTTTTATCTTTAGATTTGAGAAATTATAAGGCTCATCCTCTTTGGATTCCTTTTTAAATTTCAAATATTTTGGTATTTTACAAGACATGTTAATAAAACAGGGAAAAAGTTAAGTTAGAGAAACTTAAAAAAAATTAAAGTTACCTTAGCACTGAATTTCCTTTTAGATTCTGTGGGATGTGACTAGACTGGAGCACTTAATGTCACTTTACTTACGTGTGATCTCTAAAGAAATTCAACCCCAAACTTTTCTAGCAATTGATCAGTTTCTTTTTAAAAGGAAGTGCTTCAAAATACTGTTTTAACCAAAATAGCTGTAACCTGAAAACTTGAAAACAGAATGTGCTACCTAAAATGCAGAGGTCTCCAAAGGGTTAAATACATATATTTTAGCAGCTTTTTTATGCTCAAATGTAGGAAAGTCCCGTGAAACAACTCTGTTGTGTTGCGTTCCCCATAGGGTCGAGTGATAAAGGGGTCCTATAAGTTCCACGCCATCATCACTACGTTCGAGATGATTCTGACGGACTGTCCTGAGCTGCGTAATATTCCCTGGCGCTGTGTGGTCATCGATGAAGCCCACAGGCTGAAGAACAGGAACTGCAAGCTGCTGGAAGGACTGAAGATGATGGACTTGGTTAGTGGCCGTTGGTGCTGCCGCTGAGTTCCCACACTGTTGCTTTGGTCTCTGAATGTGCTGCCTTCCTGACCGATGTCTGCTGGTATCTCAGCAGAGCATAGTCATGATAATCTGACCAGCGTCACTTTCAAATATTTGCCATGTCATTAACTGTTGAGCACCGCCTCAGCGGTGACAGTCCAGCTGCATTCCCCAGCACGTGGTTTTGCTGCAGTGGGGCCAGTTGTACACACACACTGTGGTTGGTTGGCTGGGACATCTGTTCAGTTTCTGCAGATGCTGAGAAGTTTGGAATGTTGAAGGCCTCACGTTTGTTCTGGGGTTTTAAACCACGCTTATGTTATTTTCCCAAAGAAATAGTCATGCCTTCCCACTTTGATGTTGGAAGATTTTTCTTTTCTGTAGGAATAATTACCGGTGATGTGTTGTAAGAATAGTAGGGTTTGGTGGGTTATTTGTTGTGCCTGCTGCTGTGTATACGCTCTTCTGATAGACGTTACTACAAGCTCTGTTGTCCTTGAATTCCTTCTTGCTCCATGGTTTTCAAGATAGTGTGACCGTTTGTTTGCCCCTCCCTGTCCTGCGTGGATCTACTTGTGTGTTAAGGTTGCACACATGGTGTACTTGTGGAAGTGAAGGGACAATGGTGGTTCTCCCCACCGTGTGAGTTCCTGTGAGTGAGCTCAGGTTTTCAGAGCCTTTACCTGCTGAGCCAGCTCACGAGACCCGCTTCTCATTTGAAAAAGAAAGTTGTTGTCATGGAGAATGTATTGGCAGAGTTGATGAACTTCTGTAGATTGATAGGATCTCTTGTTACTGAGAGTGGGTGATGGATAGGAAGGAACCTTCTGTGTGTTCAGGGCTGTACATGGTTTACTACAGACTGGACCTGCTGAAAAGAACCTCCAGACCTCTCCATCACAGCTTTTGCAAGGGGTTGGACTAACCAGCCGTTCTTTTAATTACAAGCAAGCAAAATCTAATTTTGCTTAAAGGAAAGAAGATTGACTGATTTTTTTTTCCTACTTAGGGTAGCATTTCCCATTTTTCTATCAAATAAACAACTTATTAACAAGGTTTTAGACCTTTTGTAAAGCAGTTCACCAAATTTGGTAGCCAGTGTGCAAATCAACATGAACATTTAGAGAGCCAGAGAAAGTCCTTGGCTAGACTTCTGTAGAAGGAAGGACTCCTGGCTGGCTACGGCTTCCGGGGTGATACTCCAGCCGCGCAGGGAAGTAATCCTTTCTTTGCAGGTCAACACAAATGTTCAGGACATCTCTATCTCCAGCGCAGAGGTGCGCCTTCATGGTCACCCACTGAGAGACAGTTGTGTGTCTGTTCTGAAGGCTTACAGTCATGTGGCTGAGCTTGTCTTAAATTGTACTCTATTATTAGTTTCCAGGTCTCAAAATAGTAGATTCCCATTATAAAACACTCCTTTGTTGGCAAGAGAAATGTATTTACTTGCTTTTGAGATATTATAGAAGTTACTGTTTTATTAATGGATTAGAATCTGGCATAGAAATAACTTTTCTGTTACATATCACAATATTTATTTACTTTTTTATGCGTAATAGCACATAGGGAAATAATAATGTTTTCTTCACT